>CM048852.1:18161145-22961145 GCA_026545225.1 Cornus controversa
AGAAATTCTCAAGTTTTTCTCTCGATCGGACTACCTCTACGGTTGGATCAAATTCAGGCCACCATATTCGTCCAATTGTGAATACAAACTCCTTAACTCTCAATTGTTCATCTTGCCATCATCAAATTATAAAATTGATGATTCTATCATTAAATTTAATTAATTTTATGTAAAATCCTTCATAATTTCACTCTGATTGGGTTACTTTTCCCATTGGATTGAAAAAGTCGCTTCTAAAGTCTTATCTTGATCGGATAAACCAAATGTCCCTTTTCCGATCCAACACTAAAAGTAACCCAATCAGAGTGAAATTCTGAGGACTTTTGTATTAAATAAATTGAATTTCATGATGGAATTATCAATTTTATAATTTGATGATGCCAATATGAAGAATTGAAAATTAGAAAATCTATATTCATGATTAGATAACTCCGACAACTGAATTTGATCTAACGGTAAAAGTAGTCCAATCGAGAGGAAAACTTGAGGGCTCTTAGGTAAAATAAACAAAATTTTATCATAGAATGATCAAATTGAGTGTGTAGTGATGGGAAGATAGATATTTGACTAATCGGGAATGGACAATATGGGCCCTAAAGCTCGATTTCGTGATTTCACAAAATTGGCTCATTGGATGAGCTATTTTCAAATCAAATGGTTCGATTGGATGAATTATAATCTAAATTAATGTTTTAAATCACTTGATTGACTTTGATGAAGAATTATGACCCTCCAGTGGTTACCAAAATCAAAATTAGGACACTAAAATCCCTAATTTAAATCCAATTTGAACTCAATTGTACAATCGAGTGGTAAGAATGATTTTTACTATTAAGAGATGATGAAACTCCACCTTTTCGGTGAATTTGGAGTCTTGAAACTCCTTGATTGTACCTATTAATGGACTTTATGAATTCCAATTGATGAACATTAGCTTAAATAGGGGTGGGACAAAATATGGTTTTAACACCTTTTAAAAACTTAATTTAAATTTTTAAAGTTTCATTTCAATCAATATTAATAAATATAAAATTCAATTCTTCAATTTTAGCAAACTCATTAATAAATGTACATTACATTAGATTCTTACATTTGTGTATAACACCATGAAGTAGTTTAGTGTTTGACGAATATTCATTAGCATATGATGAGTGAGGTAAAAAAACCTTTTATAATAAATATTTTTATGTTTAAAAAGCATAAATAATTAAAAATATGAAAAAACATAAAATTTGATGTCAACCAATTATCAACACTAGTAATTCAAGTATAAACAAATCAATTTGAATTTTCAAAGTAATTAATTCACATTTTCAATCTCAATTAGAAATAACATTAGTGTATATATATAGACTTGGACAGAGAAAGAAGGTTTATATAAATATTTATAGATTTTTAGAGTTTATATATATTTGACAAACTCAAGATGAATTTATCAAAAAAATAAATATAATATTAGATAGAGAAAATCCAAAACATAATATTACATAGAGAACTTATAAAAGCAAAATTTTGAAAAGTTATAATTCATTTAGTTCACAAATAATCATATTTCATTTTTTTCTTTAACAAATTTAATTTATTTAATCTTTCAAATTGAAAAGAAATTCATTGAAATGAAAATCACACATGTATGGTAAGGCTCTGTGTAAGAAAGTAATGAAATGCTCATTCATTACAAAAAATTTAAAATTTACTTATTGAATTTGACGTTTCTTTATTTTGATTGAAATAAAAATTATAATTTTTAAATTTACTGAAAATGTGAAGGTTATAATTTAGGTTCATTACAAAATATGTTTCACGTAATATACCTAAAGGGCAAATTATTTTTAAGAAATGGTTAAAATCAAAATGTGATCTTATTCATTATATTATTGTGTTTATAAATTATTGAATACTCGAAACACAATAATCAATACCATGGGTGGGCTCAATGTAAGAAAGTAATGAAATACACATTCATTATAGATTTTTATTAAATTGACTAATTGAACTTATGTTTCTTTATTTTGATTGATATAAAAATTTGAAAAGTTATTACTAATTTAGTTCAAAATTACCACCAGCCTTTGTGGCCGAGTGGTACTTCTTGGCCTCTCCATAGGAGAGGTCCAAGGTTTGAATCTCCCCAATGTGGGAAGCTTTCCATGTGAATAAGAAAAAAAAAAATTTAGTTCAAAATTCATCATATTTTATTTTTTCTCAACATATTTAATTTATTTACGTTTTCAAATTGAAAAATAAGTAATTTTATATAAAATCAACACATTTACTTCATAAATGAACAAAATATTTTCCTATTTCAGCACTTCCAATTCAATTTTCAATGAAGTTAATTTGTCTTTCAAAAACTTAATTTAAATTTTTAAATATTTTTTTAGAAATAATATATGTATATATACAGATTTATAGAGATAAAAAGAGTTTAAATAAATATCTATAAATTTTAGAATTTATATAGATTTAACACACTTAATAGCAACTCTAATGGGTTCGCCAAGCCCATCGCTCCAATGGCATCAACGATCGCTTAACTCCAATGAAATTTTGTATTAAAAACCTTCCCTAGTTCTTTGCGCATATATATATATATATATTTGTGTTTTTGTTACTTAAACTTCAATAACTTTTACTACAAATTGAATTTTTTGATGAAATCATTTATGTTAGAAAGAGAATTCTGAGAACTTCAATTTGAATACCACTTAAGGTTATTTTTGAACTTAATTTTTTTTTAAAATAAATTTATTTAAAATTAACACATTCATTCAGAAATAAACAACATTATTCTCTATTTCAGCAATTTCAATTCTATTCTCAACGAAATTAATTCATCTTTCTAAAACTCAATTTAAATTTTCAAATATATTTTAGAAATAATTTTTATATATAGAGTAATTATCTTTTGCTCACCGGTGAGTAATGAATTTTCTACACACCAAACATAGTAACTGTTAGATATAATCTAAGTGTAAAAAAGGTAACTTCCAAAAATCATTGCAATCTTATCCAATGGTTACCATACATGGTGTGGAAGAATTTCTTGCTCACTGGTGAGCAAGAGATTCTGTATATATATATATATATATATATATATATAGAGAGAGAGAGAGAGAGAGAGAGAGAGAGAGTTTTAATTTTAGAATTTATATAGATCTAACACACTTAGAATTAGAGCGAAAATATATAAAAAAATTAATTTATAATATTATTTTTTTACTTTTCTTTTCTCTTTGACAGAGTTATAATATTATTATATTACTTTTCTTTTGCGTTGGAAAAAGTTACAATACTTCAGTATTGGAAAGAGTTATAATATTTTTTTATTATGTTTCTTTACTTTGGTGTATATATATATATATATTGTTATGTTTTCTTCACTTAAACTTCAACAACTTTTACTACAAATTAAATTTTTTCATGAAACTATTTTTATTAGAAAGAGAATTCTGAGAGCTTCAATTTGAATCCCAACTATGTTTCGACTTAATTTTTTTAAAATCAACACATTAAATTTAAATTTTTAAATATATTTTAGAAATAATATATGTGTATATATATATATTTAAAGAGATAAAAAGAGTAAATAAATATTTATTAATTTTAAAATTTATATAGATTCAACACATTTAGGATTAGTGACAATTTATAAAAGTGAAATTTTTAAAAAAAATATTATTTTATTACTTTTCTTTTCTATTTAAAGAATATATAATATTATTATTTTATTTTTCTTTTGTGTTGGGAAGAGTAATGGTACTTTAGTATTGAGAAGAGTTATAATATTTTTTTATTAAGTTTCTTTGCTTAGCTAACTTCAGCAAAACTCATTTAACATATCACAAATGCTTTACAAATAAATAAAAACAGACTTGTTTGAGCTACTGTAGACACATCATAAGCACAATCCACAGTAGAGAAGCTCATATTTGGTATCCTAGTTTTACCATATCTAGACCAAACCTTTCATTCTTAAATTAAGTCCATCTTGTCAAGTAGCTAGCTAGATGTTCTGGCCACGATGAAAACAAAATTTAATAATTATAAATTTATTATTATTCTTTTTGCAATAGAAGTGGACATTCTTTATATTACAAATTGCTACTCAAATTTTTAGTCTAATTATATTAATTTTTAATTTTAGAGTTATATTTTGTTAGACAACCAATCTGGTTTACAACTTTATAAATAAATACTCACATAATCTCATTCGAAACTTTCAAATTCTAACTTTGTATCACGACTCTAAAAAGTATGTACACGACATTGGTATTATATCGTTATAATATATCTGTATATTACAATAAAATATTTTCTCATCCATAGACGTGTGGCAGTTTTATTAGATCTTCATGTATGTTTATGCACTTTTGTTATCACAACACTCTCTTTATTATTTATAAATAAAAAATATTTTATAACAATGTCATATTTACTTTTTTTTTGTCATTTCTCTCAAATTCTGCATAGCAAAGTAAGACAAAAATTGGTCCAAATTAAGGTTCTTTATCTATTTTGGGAGGCACACATTTATTAACAGGGGTTTATTTAATAGGATTTTAAAAGCAAAAAATTGGAGGGTCACACACTCTCCGTAGTTTCATGAATGCAACAAATAAAAGAATATATATATATATATATATATATACCCACACTAATGTATTGTCAGTGCTTACAATATTATAAAAAAAATTATTGGACTGAATCATTTTAGGAGTGCAAGTGTAAGTGGATGTGCATGTAAATTTAGGTATAAATGTAGTGAGTGAATCGTGACCGTTAGATCGACGATAGCGAGAGTTATTTTAAACCGTAAATAGACATAAATATTTTGAACCGGAAGATTGGTTTTTCAAGTATTTTTGACGGTTAAATTGTGATTTTTTTGAGGAAAATTCAAACACAATGTTTAAATGTAAGATATATATAAAAGTGATTTGAAAATAATTAATAGGGTAAATATCACTGACATTTCTTGAGGTTTAATGTATTAACACACAGTTACAACTTTGTGAATTTTCGTTACCAACATACCCTGTAGTTTGTGCTGTATATCACATACACCCCGTCATGCCAAAAGTATATCGTGTTAGAGCACTTTTTAGCTGTGAAATGACCATGTCGCCTTTTGACTTCTAACCTAACTCATTTGAATAATAAATTTACTCATTTATTCCTGTCTAATGGACCAAAATACCCCTTTGAATATACTTATATATATATACACACACTATAATATATGTAATTTATATAAAATTATTTATTTTCATAAATAATAATGTTAACATAAAATAAAAAGGTAATTAAATTTCTCTTTCTTTTTCTCTATGTATCTATATATATAGTATATTATAATATATAGGCGAAAGGGTCAAAAACCCCCTGTGCTTTTAAGAAGGTGCAAGAAACTCCCCTGTGTTTTTTTGGATCATATCACACCCTCACATTTGCAAAAGTGAACAGTTTACCCCTCTTGCACATATTATATTTTTCTATGACTATTTTACCCTTTCAATTATTAAAAAAAGAGGAGGCTTTTTTCCAAAAAAAAATTCCAGAAATAATTTCTGAAGAAAAAAACTAAATATGTACAATTACTTAATAAAATTTTTTGAGAGGAGGGTTTTTTTTTTATTATATTAAGTTATAACAATTTACAAAAATAAAAATAAAAATGCACAATTACATAATAAAAAATTTCGGATTTTTCCCCCAGAAAATTTTCCATTAGAAAGAGAGGGATTTTTATTTTTTATTGTTTTATATTAAGTTTTTCTTTACCTTAATAAAAAAAAGAGAGGAGTTCTTTCAGAAAAAAAATTCCGGAAATTGTTTCCGGGAAAAAAAACCTAAATATGCATAATAATAATTTTCAGATTTTTTTTATTTTTTCAAGAATTATTTTATTTTCATAAATTCTCTCTCTTTCTAATGAAAAAATTTTAGGAAAACAAAAAAAAAAAATTCAAAAATTTTTATTATATAATTGTGCATTTTTATTTTTTTCGTAAATTCATATAACTTAATATATATAAAAAAATATCTCTTCTCTCAAAAAATTTTATTAAGTAATTGTGCATATTTAGTTTTTTTCTCCAAAAATCTCCTCTTTTTTTAATAATAGAAGGGTAAAATGGTCACAGAAAAAATATAATATATGCAAGAGGGGGTAAATTGCTCCCTTTTGTAAATGTGAGGGTGTGATATGATCCAAAAAAAGCACAGGGGATTTCTTGAACCTTTTCAAAGCACAAGGAGATTTTTGGCTCTTTTGCCTAATATATATAGGTTATATATATAATTATTTATTTTCATAAATAATAATGTTAACATAAAATAAAAAAGTAATTAAATTTCTCTTTCTTTTTTTCTATTCATATATATATAGAGAGAGAGACTATAATATATATATATATATATATATATATATATATATATATCTTAATGTATATAATTATTTATTTTCATAAATAATAATATTAACATAAAATAAAAAAATTAATTGAAACAGCAATCAAGAAGGGTATTGTGGTCATTTTTCTATTCTGATATTTTTATATTAAAATACATTTAAATAATCAGTGACAATAAAGACATTTAACATATTAAAAAAATAGAAAAGTCAAGAGAGTGTTGGTGACAAAAATTCAGAGAGTTGTAACTGCGTGTCAATACATTAAATCTCAGAAAGTGTCAATGATATTTACCCTAATTAATATTACAGCTGAAATTGTTATATATATATATATATATATACATCACAATCAAATTGGACAATACAAGTGAAACTTGAAGTTTACCATAACTATGATTTTTGTTCTTATTTTCAGTACTATGAACTAGGACCATGACCAGATCAAATCTCATAAATTGGTGAAAAGTGAAATCCATTCCTCAAAGAACAAACTACAGAACAAGAAGTAGAAAACAAAAGCCACATACCGAATAAAAGTAGAAAACAAAAGGAACAGTCTATTCCTTACCAACTACAGAAATTTTCTCTCAGCCAAAAGTCACTTCTACAACTACTGTCAACTAATATTTTTCATGTTTACATCTTTAAATGTGTCCTGACTTGTGAGTGTGTTAGGTACTCCGGTTAATAAAGTAATTAGATATTCGTATAGAAGATTAGATATTGAATTCAACCTATATATATATATATATATATATATATATATGATAAAGTTACTAGAACTATTAAACCATATATAAACTTGAGATGAACCCTTTAATATTTTATTTTAAAAGTAGATAAAATATCAGCAGAGCACATGCCTTGTTAATATATATATATGTTCACAATGTTTAACCAGACAAAGATTTGGGAAAAGAAAATTAAGTTTTCTAAACCACAGTGAGAATCAAAAGGGTTTCTTTGTACGAATATTGGGGCCAAATAGCACAGTGAGAGCGACTGACATTAATACAACACGAAACAACTGCACAAAGCCTCTCTCTCTCTCTCTCTAAACTAAACTACATAAACTTTTCAGAACCTCACGTGGGCAATGCTGTAGTGCAAGGACGAACATTACTTCAAACAGTTCATAGTCCCTTCCTTTACGCTTTTTCCTATTGAGGTAAAGGAAATTTTCAAAAATAATAAGATGCAATTAGCACCTCATTTATATGAACTTAAAACAAGATTAATGATTATCGAAGAATGCTAGACGTCTTAAATAAATATTTCGAAATTATGTAGCAGGTGACATAACGCATTATTATAAGAAATAAAATTAAATAGTGAGTTACTATTGGTGAAATTCTCTTATACAGAGTCCTGTTGATCTAATATATATGTTGATGTCTTTACACATAGATTCAAGATATATTTTAGAATATTTATTTGACACCGGTTACATTTTCCATAATTATTAGTCCTAATATTTGGTTTGATTACACATGTAAATTGAGTTCGAGAAAAAAATAAAAACCCAATAATCTTTCCAAAAATGTGGAATATAATTGGGCAATGGACAGGCACACTGGCAAGGAAGAGAGGCTGCCCCACAGGCCAGCCCAAGAATCAGAAAGACGAAGAGGTGGAATTCTTGGGCGGGGTCTCTAAACAGTGGCCCAATTTATGCAAGAAGGAGAGTCAAATCAAGTCAAACGGTTAAACCAGAGCCCAAGGAATTAATGCATTGAACGTGTCTGCAAAAGAATGTAATTTCTTGAGTTATCATGAAGAGAAGCTTGGTCAAAGTCAAAAATGGCATTTGATAATGTTGTACAGGTTGTCACTCGACAGGACCTTGTATTTGGGAGTTTATGGGAATGCTACGTGCAGAGAGAGAGAGAGAGAGAGAGAGAGAGACCCAATTTGCACAAAAATTGTATCAAGAAGGTTCAAAAATCATAAAAAAACACTATAATCATAGACTCGTTCTATTTTGAACATCTTGTTGACCAAAAATCCAAAATTTGGGTTAAAATGATCAAACCGAAATTTTAACCGACAAACTGATCATCGAATTGAAAAACAGATCTTACTATCATGATTGTAGGGTCAAAAAACTTTAGGATAGCATATTTTCAAGCCAAACATGCTTTTGACCAAAACCCTAATCTAAGGGTAAAACGGTCATTTACTGCAAATACAGTTCAGATGGTGGGAATATTATAAGGTGGTGGTGGTGATGGTTAAGCTTTTCCAATTGGCTGTTCTTCTTCGAAGCATTCGGTATTCTTTTTCTTCTTGATCAGCAGTTCTTTGTGATTTGTTAGGTATTGAAACTAATATCGTATTAGTTGTAACTGCTACGAAAAATGGATCTTTATCAATGACCATTGCCTCTTGTTTCTTTTTTATGAAGCTTGAGTTGCTATGTCTCAATCAACCTCTATGTTTTATACAAAAAAAACAACACAATTGTTAGTATAGTGGCGATATGAATTATGCCACTTACAATAGTTTTTTCCTTTTATTTCATCTCGAGAAGGGATCATTTGTCCTTCTGATAAACTGTTAAAATTTTCAGCCAATATATTGCGTCTGCTTTTGTTTTATCAAAATCAAAATGCTTTTCAGCCTCTACTAGCATCCTTTTTGCTGTTAAAGTTGAAGCTTGAGGGCCATTGACTATATCACTTGGTCTTGATAATGCTTGGCAAACATATGGCATTTTGCCTATTATTTCAATGACATTTATTTTAAGCCTTATTTCAACCTCTATTGAGTGAGTTTCATTGGTAGTGTCCTTATAGTAGGTACCCTTCGATAGTCCAATTTTGACCTCTACCTGATACATCTCATAGTTAGGCCCTGTTTGGCAGAACTTTTGCTTCGACTTTTACGCAGAAGAAAAAGAGAAGCAGAAGCTAAATCAGGAAGCTGGTACCCCCAGCTTCCTTTAAACGCTCTTTTTGGACTTCGAAACTCTTCCGCCTTGCCAATCCAAACACTCTCCAAAACGGCTTTTGAGCTTAAAAAGCCGAAAGCCGCTTTTCAAAAGCCAATCCAAACAGGGCCTTAGGGTCTTTATAATAGCTAGGTACATTTTGATGCATTTCTCCTATCCTAATTTTTAAGGACTTTTCATATCTAGCCGCGCTAGAGGCCAGTTGGAATAAGTGCCTAAATTCCATACCCTTAAACTTTTTTCAAAGTTCAAAAGCAAACCATTTAATAGCAAGCAAACATATTTAATTTCAAGAAAGGCCATTTGACATGTATGTCTCGCCCCTTTGAATGTTGCAATATATGTTTCTACTGATTCATTTGGTAATTGTGTCAATCTAGATAGGTCATCCATTGACACTTCAGGCTCAGTTCAATAAAACTGAGCATAAAATGTCAGCCAATTGCTCTCTATCAACCATCATAGGTTGATAGGGCTATGGTTGAGGCACATGTTGTACCTATGGTTGATGCATTGAGACATTTTGACCGATTGGGTTATTTAAAAGGGGCTTGCCCACCAGGTGTTCGATTGATTAGCTTTATGATCTGTTGGCGCTTGGGGAAGGACATACTGTGGAACTGCTAAAATCGCTTATGGCTAATACTGATAGTACATCTGTTGGTTTAAGTGGTTGATATCCCTACCACTACTGATACAGATTTTAGAGCCAAATAGTGGCTACAACTTATATCTAATTATTTGCTACCCCATTTGGTCGAGCCATCAAATGTTGGTCAAATATGACCACTAGAATAGCCATTGAATCATTTAAATTCCGGACTGTATTCTAAATTGGCTGAAGCACTCCGTAGAAATTTTTGTTATTTGTCTCTACCCTATATGCCGGATTATTGACACTTTCGGTCAAGACTTGAGACTATTTGTCGCTAACCATGCGAAGAATTGTGTTGACACAAAGTCCCACCAAGCGTGCCAAATTGTTTGGCTTGATTTTTTTTTACGGGCGTGCCAATAGAATGAAATAGTTAAACTTATTCCTATCCGAACGCGATTAATCGGTTTAATTTTGACCAGGCAATTTTGGAAAAAGTAGGAATTAACCAGGGTGGGTTCTAATTTCCTCCAAAATGAGGATTTTCACAAAATAGTTTCTGGAATGAAAGATGAAGGAGACGAGACATCCAATTGTTCACTTTATTCCATGAATCTCAATCTCATATAGAAGGTAAAAGATTTGGATATGAATTACAATTACAGTAAATTATTAAAATAATAATAATTAAACTAAACTAAACTACTCCTATAAAGGAAATACAAGTAAAATAGAAGTGTAAATCTGTTGGTCGAAATAACCATTTGTTTCAAATTTGAACATAAATAATAACCCATATTTATCTACATTCCTTAGCCTTCCTCATTGCCGGGTATCTGAATGCCAAACTTTCATACATAAGTTGATGACTTCCACTCCTAACCAACCTTCCTTATTTGAACTTTCAATCTGCTTGCTCACTATATATATATGGATCCTGTCAGTTCCTGCAACTTGGCAAGATATAAAAAAATTATTTTATAGTACAAACATAATTATATGCAAAATTAAAAAGTTTAATCTAGATAGCAACTAAATTTTAAAGTTGGAATGTCACAAGTTACACACAGTTTAAAGAGTTAACAAAATAGAAGAAAAGAATATATAAAAAGAAAATGTTTAATGACACTCACACGCGCATGTACTTGAAGCAAACCCAAGAGGACAATTTTCACTCAAGATAGGTTCTATCTGCAAAATAAAAAGAATAATAATTCTCGGGTTGAATTCAGACTAGTTTGAATAGGTGTTGTGTGAGTGGGGTGTGACAATGATGTCATGTGGTGGGGTCCACCGTCCATTCACAAAACTCTTTTTCGGACTAGTTCGAAATCGGCCAGCGTATCATTACTCAAATAAAAATGTAAAAAAAAAGTCCAAAAAATATCTAACCTCGTTGGAGGAAATTTTTGATGTACTAAAACTCGTAGGGTATACACCAACAACTCCTATTTAGACGATTAAGTGTTGTCAATAAGTCTAAAAATATACAAGTCTATTTTAATGTTAGAAGAAGAGTTTGAGCCAAATTATAATCGTATACAATTTGGATAATACAATGATATAAATTTAACTAATATTAATACTATAATTTTACTTCAAACTTTTAAAGCAACTATGTCACAAGTTAGGTTAATGACTACCAATACTATTATGCCACAAATAACAAAACGTTTTTTGTATTTTTTATTATACGGGTTAGTAAAAAAATTTCCTAAATCTTATTAAAAATAAATTAGAGCTCTAAGATTTAAATCAATTCAAATCCCACAATTAGATTTCATCAGTGTTGTAAGGGTGCTTAACTCCTTCACTTAGTAAGTGAACTTATGATCCAAAGAATCATGGTAACATAGATCTATTTGGAGGAGTAGTTCTACAATTCATCGAGGATTTGGAAATCATAGAAAATGGAGTCTTACTATAGTGGTGGGATTCTCCAATACACGAAATTCACGTGGTATTTAATAAGAGTGATCAATTTAAAAGGGCTTAAAAGATTTTTCAAAAAGATTTTTCATAAAATGTTATTTTCAAAAATTTATTTTGATGCTTTACACCTCTAAAACCATGACAACTCCATACATTTATATAAAGTATCATAAAATACGAGTAGTTAATAATTTTCGTCGCATTAAATCCATTCTGTTCCAATTTAAAAAATATATATTTAAAATTCAAAATATACAACATAGTGTGTCAAAATCTGTTACAAAGTAAGACCCATATACTAAAAGTAAAACCAAAAATGGAAAAGGAAATACTTAATTTTATTGCTTCAAAAATTACATACAAAACATACAAGTAATTCAAGTAGTTAAATTCAAGTATTATTGTCATCATTAGTGTCTCAAAGCAAAGTTAAATTCAAGTATTTACTTTTTTCAAACCAAATAAATTGGATAAATTGATAACTCTTGCCATTAAGTAAAAGAACCTAATGAACAAAAAAAAAAGTGACATTATATATATTTTTAAATAATCCACATAAAAAATGGAGAAGTATAAATTCATTCAAAAAAAAAAAAAAAAGAAGAAGGTGTGAAGCAGACCAAAAAAAATTATAATACTAAGAAACAATAACAAGAAGAACCAAACTCTAATCTTTTAATCATCATCATTATATGATATAAATACACCTACAAATGAACCTTTAACAGAGAGAACACTACAGTAACACAGCGTAAGACAAAATTCCAGAACTATGTGATCACACATATATGATATAAATACACCCAATCAGGATATCAGAGAGAGAGAGAGAGAGAGAGAGATTGGAAGAAGAGAGTTGTACTTGTGATGATGATACACTATAGGCCGGTTTAAATAAGTTTGGACCTTAAATTATTTAAAAGATATAGTCTAAACAAGCCAACTCATTCGTATTAAAATTAAAACAGGCCCAATCGATTCCTCTTAAAATTAAAACTGGCCCAACCCATTCCTCTTAAAATTAAAACAATCCAATCCCATTATCCTTCCTAAGTCCAACTCCCATATAATATACAATACATATCTATATATATATATATATATATATATATATATATATATAAGCCACCAAACCCTAATCTTCTCTTATACACATACCCCCCGTGTGTCATTTTCTTTCGGCCTCTGTTGGATGGTTACCTCTGTACTACCTACGGCATAAGTCTGGAATACTTGGTTGGTTGGGATCCATGGTAGAACTAGTTGGCAAATTTATGAGCCGAGAGAGCACTTGCAATCACATGATTCATTTTATGTGTAAGTTTGTTAGATGCAGACAGCAGGATTCGAACCCCCCCTCTCGCCGCTTAAACCAACCGAAAGGATCCGTTTCAGTATCAGAAATCGTGGAATAGAACTCGCCCAATGCACCACACCACCCGAGAGATGATCAACATCATTTGAGTCGGGTTACAAACTTACCCGAGAGACGATTAACATCATTTGAGTCGGGTTACAAACTTACCCGAGAGATGATCAATATCATTTGAGTCGGGTTACACACTTACAAAAGTGCAGGGTCGAGCTCCGAAGTCCAAACAAGTAAACAACCAGTCTTGATTAGTGTAGGTGTCCACCTAGAAAGCATGGACATTTCACCGAGGGTGTCGTACCAGTGTCGGATACTTGGATACCGTATTGGACACTCGAACACTCTGCGGATACGTGTCGGACACTTTGTATCCGTGTCTTGACAATTTTCTTTTTAGGACACTTCTCAGACAGACATTCCTTGGACACTTCTCGGACACTCCTCAAAGACGTATCAGATATATATTCAAATATTTCGAATGAAAATTATATGATACTAAATTATGATTAAAATTTAAGCTAAATAAGTATGATTCTTTAATTTATTTATCTATTTTTATTTATAAATTTGTTTGATTTTTAATTTTTTGATGATAAATTGAATTATTTATGTAATGTAGTATTTTTTTATTGAATAATTAATAAATATTAATATATTATATTATTATTTTATAGCCATATCCGTTCTATTTTTAAAAAAAATTTTGTATCGCCGTTTTCGTGTCGCACCGTATCCGTGTCCCGTACATGCTTCCAAGGTCTCCTATATCCTCCTAAAAAGATAAAAACATTTTCAAGTGAAATTGAAGTAAAATCCAAAACCCTACTCGGTTGAAGATCTGAGATGGATCCAGAAACAGCCCTAGTATTTGTAAAGCAAGGTGCTACTCTTCTTCTTCCTGACGTCCCTCAGTTCACCCATGTTGGCATTGATACTCAGGTAACTACGAAAATCCGTTTGGTTGCTGAGAAAGTTTAGGATAATAAAGAAGAAATAAATCAAAACACGGGATTCTTTATTGGAAAATCTTTGCAGTGAATCTTCAGCAACGGTGAAACTTTACTTAAATGTGCTGCACTTTCTGATGTGTTGATCATATCACAGCTTTTTACTTTATTTTTTTTATTTTTATAGGCAAGCCACACAAACACACACAGTGACACATGCTCGTGCTCGTCTAATTGGCTTGTTTTATGCTTATATGCTCAAGTAGATGATTTTATGCAGTGTTGAAATTTAAATTGTTTTGCCGCTTAGCGATTAAATTGTATATATAATAATTCTCGAAGTTTACAAACACGGAATAAAGCGATGCGATTACATAAGCCCTAGATTACTATTTTATATCCCAATATCAAACTAATAATGGAATGTAAACACATATTTCTTTATTTAATTTGCCGTGTATTCCTTTTCTCACTCAAATACTATTATTTTTATTTATCTAAAATAATTTTCTAATAATAAACTGGAATTTCTTTTAATCAATAAAATGAAGACAAGTTATTAGTCCTGTTTTCTCAAATTATTTCCCCAGCTATTATGAATTTTCTCCAAAATATGCCTGAAATGTTCGCAAATGGCTCGAATACAGTTTTTGTGGTGATGATTTATTTATTTGAATCCTGGTATATTCCGTAATAGGCTTCATTGGATTGGGAATTTGGTGAAATAAAAGGAAAGACTATGCAACAGAAATTGCCTTGCATAAAACTTAGGGAGTAAAGAATGGATGAGTTCGAGTAGGAGAAAAATTTATATTTTACGTGTCATTTCCCGTTTTATTTTTCCTTACTTTCAGCCATTGTTTATTTTATTATATTTTTAAAACTTTTATTGTCATTTCAGTAAGATAACAAATATGAAGGAATTGGTTTTCCTTTAATTTACCTTACAATATGCCACATAAAGGATGGGATGAAAAGTGATGGTCCGCCCATGCTTGTGTGGTTGATTGAGTGTCATTACAGAAAAATTAAATCAGCTCTAATTTGTTATCATTTTAATTATTCATGTTCTTTAGGCCGAATCTGAGGGGACTACATTTCTCTTCTTGTTCTCTTCTCCTATGTCACCGGTCACCATTTGAACAGCTTAAGCTAGTCACTCCGTCTGTTTTCTTTTTTTCTTTTTTTTTCAATAAGTTGCTTCTTGGCCGGCTTACATTCTGCATTGAACTAGCCACATGACCTTTTTCCTCAATTGTATATCTTAATGTATTCCATTCAGATTTAGTTATTTCTTCATTTGGTTCAATTGTTGCATGTGCGTTTTACCCAAAAAAAATTCTGTTACTTAAAGATATATTTCATGAAGCTGTGGTGTCGGAGTTGCTTTCTTGCTCGATGAAATTTCCTTGTCCTCTTTGGTGCTCATGCTATCTCCAAGTTTTTAGGAATGCATTCGTTTTTGTTCTCCTCTCCTATGTCACTATTTGAACATCTTAAGCTAGTTGCTCCATCTGTCAGTCTGTCTTTTTCAATAAGTTGCTTCTTGGCTGGTTAACATTCCGCATTGAACACATGACCTCTTTCCTGAGTTGTATATCTTAATGTGTTCCATTCAGATTTATTTTTTCTGGGTTTTGTTCAATCGTTGCATATGCATTTTATCCAATTCTGTCTGTTACTTGGAAGATATTTTTCATGAAGCAGTGGTTTTAGAGTTGCGATATTTCCATTGGTTATATTGGTTTCTCTCTCTTTTAATTGGTATTTGTTTGTTTGGTCCTTAAAAGGATGTTATTAATAAGTTCTTATTGTTGGAATTCTTTCTTGTAATATTTGCAGATGTTCTGTGTGGGACCTGCTTTTAAGGGTATCAAGATGATTCCTCCTGGTCCTCATTTTGTCTACTATAGTTCATCGAATAGGTAACATTATTACGAGTTAACTATCCTAAAATTTCACATTGATCAATTTTTTCCTGGGATTTTGTTGGTTTATAATTTTCTTTTTGGCATAATTGATCTCCCTATCATAGCCTCTCTATATCTATATGTCTATCTATCAATTCATCCATCCATCCATCCTTTCTCTTTGGGTCGAGTAATGTATGGGAATATTTTTCTTGTTCTTTTTATTTGCTTGTATGTAAATTCATGTTTGTGTTAAACGCTATGAGTCTATCACAGAATGTTTAATCCTCTTCTCTTTGTCTAACTACGAGTTTTTATTTTACTTCTTTTTGGTGTACAAGCTTAGCCAGCAGTTCGCTACTAGTTAATGTTTGAACTCTTTCCATAATCTCCAGTTTTCAACCCTATGATATAGGGTGTTGGACTATTCTAACCTTGGGTTACACTTACGGTTTTCCTAATAAGTTTTTGGAATCTTGAGAAAAGAAGTCAACATTTGGTAGTTAATTTGACTTACCGCTCCTTGCAAAAGAATGTTTAGATACTTGATTTATGAGGTTGTTGGTGTGTAATCAAATGAGAATATGACATTTTGATTTTTATATGCCATTGAACATAATTGTGCGTAAACTTAGATGGTTTGGACACATATATTGGAGATCTAGAGACGCGCCGGTAAAGCAAGGAAGACTAGTTGTAATAGAAGGTAAGAGACGGAGAGGACAACCAAAAATAACATGGGATGAGGTGATTAAAAATGACTTCAAAAATGAGCATAACTACTTTGGCAGTTTAATCATAATATACATGTGTAAACACTTATTCACATGACGAATGCTGCATATTAGTAATGATTTGATTAGTATAATAATTATAGTGATGCTTTGCTATAAGAGCTTTGCATGTATGTGGTAGAATTTTGTTTTTAAATACTCGGCATGATAAAGTACTGTTTTAGAACATTAAATAATCGATAGTTGGACACCACATTTTGTATTCAGTTTGTTCTTGTTTGTTCATGTTCTGCTTGTTGTCATTCACATTTTTTATGCCTTAATGATGGGAGATGCCTTCAATGATGGCTTGCTGCTTCTTTTTTTCCTCTCTCTTCGACGTGCTAATTTGCTATATAAATTCCTTTTCCCCATGCAGGGATGGGAATGAGTTCTTACCAATTATTGGCTTCTTTATTGATGCAAGCCCCTCGGAGGTTTCAGAGAAATATTGTTTCTTCAATATCCTTATTTTCTTCATTATCTTTATGAATTTAAAACTTTGTTGCCTCACATGTATCTCGTTTTGCAATTGTTTGATTTTTAAGATATTAAATTTACATTTTATCTTATTATGGTTGCATCAATATCAATGCCAATGCGGGAGACGACAAATTATTTAAAGCATGATACAATAACAAAGATTGAGGATGAGATTGAAACTCTATCAGTACAACCACAATTTCTTATGGTTTGAATAGTCTCTTAAAATGATTAAGAGACTTAAATGATTTAGTGGACATATATTTAAGTGAACCAATTCATGAACATCCCATTTGTTTGTTACACTCTGGAATCAACCCTATAATTTAAATAACTTTAGCTATGCTGTGATGTGGATGTCGTTTGTAAATTTTAAGATATGGACAATGCGAAAAAATTTAACAGTGATTTTGTTCCTTATGAGGAATTAAAGTCTTAAGCTATTAGTTACCAAAAAAGAAGTCTTAAGCTATTGTTGTATTTTGATTTAGAAATTAGAAGTAACATAAGAAAAATTAAATTTTGAGTATTATGCAGATAATACATGTGTTCATTTGTTGATGCATAATTATTTTAAATCCACGTTTCAACGTTAAGTGTAAGCCAGCAAATTGTCATTTCATGATTTCAGTAGTATGAGCATGATCACCAGCCAGCCTGTATGATACAGTTGATATAATGTTGTGTTAATCATGACTAGATAAAGACCTTTAAATATCAAATTACGAACATATATAAATTTCCTAGGGTCACTTCTCTGCACTTTTTAATCATGTCGGTAACTTTATTAAGAACGAGTTGTTTGTTCTATGATGTCAGATTGTGTATGCAGGACTAACCTGTCTCCTTTCTCATGGCGGTGCAACAGGTGATTGTTTGGAAATGGGATCAACAAGAGGAGCGGTTAGTCGAACTAGCAGAAGAAGAGGTCTGTTATCTTTTTTGATGATGCATTGCTTAGTTAAAATGCTTATACATGTCAGTCTGGAAAAAGAATTTTGCTGATGCTGATGTAGAAATCCATGGATTCGGATGGGTAGTTTCTAGTTAATGCCAAAGTTTAGGCTTTATTGAGTCAACCTGTCTTTGCATACTGCATTGGGAGACCAACACTAAGACGTAACTTTTTTAGCTTCAAGCCTGAGATGAGGCCACGCTGCGACCTGAACTCAGCAAACAAACTAGAAAATCCTTTAATATGCTATTATTTAAAAGAAAATCCCCAGTTTTCGGTTAGCATTATTATTATTTTTTTCCTTTGAAGTTAGCATTATTTTTTGAAGTTTTAAACAGGAAGGAAAGGCAGGCTTACCAATTGGGTGCTTGTTGTTTTTATTTATTTATTTATTCTTTTTGTAATATATTTTTGAAAAATTTAGCCGACCCCAAGTAGTTGGGAAAAAGGCTTGATTGTTGTTGATATTGTTATTTTTTAAAGCTGTGAATAGAGTAGCTTTAGTTTTTTGTATGGAGCTGCTCGCTTAAATACCGTATTATGATTCTCTACGTAGCCATTCAACTAAATTGTTGCATTTATTGCATCCAAATTTTGGATTTTAAAAGAAAATATTACATTGTGTTAGGACAGTCTAAAAGCTACTAACCGTTTTGCATAAGAATTAACATTATATGGAAAAACATAACAACAAAAATTGAAAAAAATTATAGGAAATTGGTAGGTGGGTTGTTACGAAGAAGAGAAGAGAATGACAGAGAGAGAGAGATTGAGTGAGATGCATTATAATATCTGTCATACCTAGCTTGTAACGTAACACAGAAAGCCTCCTAGAGACACAGTAAACAAGTCACCCAACTGATCTTTTGACTTTTATGATTATTATCTTCTTTTTTTCATTATAGTGTATATATTAAAATACACTCACTTCTATATGTTTCGTCCTCTCATGAAATACTAGATTGACAGCAATAAATATTGTAGCTTGATTATCACACAACACTTGCGTGAGTTTATCAGTCATAAATTCCATTTCCTTCGAAATGATTTTATTCACATCATTTCACATGTTGTACGAGTCATGGCTCTGTACCCGACTTCCGCACTTCTTCTAGGCACACCACATTCCTTCTCACCCCACCATGTAATCAGGTGCAACAATAAAAACATAGTAATAAAGAGTCAACCTCCTAATTAAAGTTATGGCGGATAAAAGCCAATTCTAAATGCTTGGGGCACGGCTTAACTGAGATGAGTCATTTGTGTTTGCACTTTTTGTGGGTCTTGCTCTTCGAATATGTAAAATGGCTGTCAGTCATTTAAATACATCTTGGGGACAGGCTGATATTTAAAAGTTCACACCATGAGCTATCCCAGCTATTTGGTGTTGCCAAGAGAACTTCTTGATTAATAGTTAATATACAAGGGATTATCTCGTCTGTTTGGGGTTGGCTAGAGAACTCAAGTATCAGTTAATGTACCACAAATCAGCTACCATGTTTGGGGTTGGCTAGGGAGCTCCTTTACCCCCAACACACACACACACACAAAGAACTTTAACTAAGCAGCTCATAGTATGTCACATAAGGCATTCTTGTGGTGACTCAAAATTTTGTTTTTTGGTCTATTTAAACATTGAACTTTGAACAGCTATCTATTTAACACTAGTAAATTCCATATTCTGTTAAAGGAAGAGAGATATTCTCAAGCAGGTAGAAGCTTGGAGTTTGACAGACAACTTGGGCCTTATACACTAAGTCAATATGGAGATTGGAAGTGGTTATCCAACTACATCACAAAAAGCATCATTGAACGCATTGGTAAGACTGTTAGCTATTTCAAATGGCTATTTAATTTTATTTATATTTTATCTACTTTGAACTCTCTTTTGGGATGATGATGATCTTTGTTTTGCATACAAAAGAAGATGGTGTCTCCTTAACCCTATAATGTATTTATGTTCATATCAATTAATCAATTCAGTTTTGTGGATATTTAGATATTAGAGCATTTTTATTTGTACTCAATGCAACTTGGACGTTTGGTGTTGAGATGGTGCGAGTTTGAAGTTTGAACTCTCTTTCCTCTATCTGTGTTGGCATGGCAAGTTAATCAGCCTGCCATGACTGCATGAGACCTGTTCTTGTACAGCAGTTTTATTTACAATCCAATATTGTTAGGACACTGTAATTGTCACGACACACCCGCTGTGTAGATATTGTCCGCTTTGCACACCCTCCGTGCTCACAGTTTTCAAAACATGTGCACACAGTTAGGAGGCATCCACACATATAACTGCTAGCAACTTCTCCCCCCCTCCCGGCAATGTGGGACATCACAATGATAGTGTTGGCATATTCAAATGGAAAAGTTAACAGTGGCGACTTGTTTTCGTTAATTTTTTTACCTTTGCTGTTTACTTTTTTAACGAAATCTTACTTATCAAAAAAAAAAAAAAAAGCAAAACCTAATTCTCATGCAAATCTTCCACTATTTGTTTCCATATTATTCAACTGAGGAATTGAAAAATGAAAATAATGCATTTTCTTTTCAGCCTCTATTAGTTTTCTTTTTCAGTTTTTCTCTATATAAATAGATAACCTTAATAATTAATTGGCAATGGATTAACAATGACGCTATTGTTCACAGACACAACACACACACTGTGTGTGGAAACTATATATATATATATATAATAAACTTCTTGGGCGCCCTTTTATGATAATTTTACTTATAAAAATAAAATAAAATAAACTTCTTGAAATCTTTACCAGCATTATATTTTTTATACCATAATATTTTTTTGATAGTCAGCTTTGCACAGATTTTATTAGTTTCATTCAATTTTCAGAACCCGTTGGGGGAGAAATTTCTGTTGCATATGGTCTGTGAATGATGAGAACATTCCTAAAACATCCATGGAGAAAGCTTTAGCCGAGCAGTTAAGAAACAGTAAGTTCTCAAAGTCGGTTGACAAGTCTCAGAAAAGGGGTTGTTACTACACAGCAATTCCTTGTGTCATCAGGCACAAGGAAATTCGTGGGCAAGAACTTACTTCTTTGAATCTTGACAAGGTATCAATTGTTATGTTTTCTTTTCGAAAAATTACTGAATTCCGACAAACGTTGGACATTTTCACCTTTTTGCTTATTTGGGTCAATATTATACTTTTCTTTTTCAGACACAATTATTAGAAAGCATTCTGATGAAAGATTATGGAGGTGATGAAGACTTGCTTCTAGGAGAGCTGCAATTTTCGTTTATTGCATTTTTGGTATGAACAGAGCAATTTGACATAACCCTATGTATTCTTTTCTTATGTTTTCTTTTCATTTTTTTTTCTCTCGATACAGATTATATGTTACAAATATATTTTCATATCTTTGCTTTCTATAATTTCACAGATGGGACAATCACTTGAAGCATTTTTACAGTGGAAATCTTTAATTAGCCTCTTATTGGGTTGTACAGAAGCGGTAAATATTAATTTGTTTGCCAGTTTTTCATTGACTTAGAATCCTTTTATGTGAATTTAATTCGCTACAATAACTACTGTCCACAATGTAGAAAAAGCATTAATTTCTGTATTAGTTCTAGAAGAGCGAAAAAAAAGGTATGTTTTGTTAAATAGGTACAAGAAAATGTTTATAAACATAGTGATATAAACAAGAATACTCACATGAGCCGCAGGAACATATCCGCATAGAATACAAAAATTTCCGCCATAAAATGTCGAAGAATTCCCGTTGCTTTGTTTTTAGCTTTCCTCGTCTGTGGCACTCCATGCTAGTGGAGCGGCATACTGAGAAGAGTGGTTTTGGATGGGGGGAAAAAAGTAGGTTCCCTTATGTGACCAAGAGCCCCTCCTTAATTCAAGCCAAATTACTTCAAATATGTTTCAATCAAAATATGCGTGCAAATCCATATTGTGGGGCGCTTGAAGATTGCTAGTTGGGTTTTGATTTAATTAACGAAGAAACCCTTTTCTTTGGAGAAAGAGTTGCATTTTTTCTTTACACTTTTGAGTATACATCTTTTCATTCCCTTATTTGCACTTAATTTATTTCTCATCTGTTCTCTCCAT
This sequence comes from Cornus controversa, assembly GCA_026545225.1. Taxonomy (NCBI): domain Eukaryota; kingdom Viridiplantae; phylum Streptophyta; class Magnoliopsida; order Cornales; family Cornaceae; genus Cornus; species Cornus controversa. Next base: position 18,183,565 of record CM048852.1, read on the forward strand.
CGATCACTTCAATTCAAAATTTCTTTTAGGTTTTTCTTGTACCATAAGATTAAATGCAATAATAGTAACTGGAAGGGTGTATGTAGATTATGGAGCATAAGTACAATGACACATTTATCTAATTTGGTAAAATAAAATTCTTTTCAACTTTATGAAGATAATGATTTCTCCTGATAGCTCAACATCACAGCATGCCATATTACCTTTCATAACCTCTCTGTATTTTTCTTTTCATTTTGATGCTCTCCAAATGATGCACGTAAGGTTTGAAAGACCTCCCACTGTCCATTGTTTTGCATCAAAGGGTCAATCCTAATGGTGACTAAGCTCTAAAAAAATTCTAGGGATGATGGATGAGTCAGATGACTTACATATCCAAAAGTTCTTACTAGTCTTTCATTGGCTCATTGCTATCCACATTACAAACAGTTTCTTCACTTGAACGTATACCCTTACACTATGTTTTGGATTGAAGGAATTGGAAAGAAAGGAAAGGAAGAAAGGAGGGGAAAGAAAGGATTGCTAAATCCCATAACAATGTTTTCACTATCCTTCCAAACATGTGAGGAAACAGGAGGAAGAAGGGATAGGAGAGTTAGTGATTACCCCTTTTGCCTATGCATTCCTATCTTACTCTTATCACTCACAACATAATACAATCATTTCCTTTCTTTTCTTTCAGCTATTTTTCTCTAAACATGATGAAGGAATACTACTATTCTTTCATTTCTTTACCCTCAATTATCCAAAGATGAGGAGTGGTTAACACTATCCTCTTATTTTCTTTCTTCTCTCTCATAATTATTGTTATCATTTTCTTTCTTTTCTGTCCTAGTTATCTTCTATGTGCACTTCACTATTCTTAGCTAGCTGTAAAGATTGGTGGAAAAGGATTCCCTTATTGTCGCATTAGTTTCCAAAGAACTTGTAATTGAATCATTTAAAAGTAAGTCTCAAGTACAGCGATTCCTCCATCTATCTCTCCATTCATATATGAAGTATATGTTATTACAAGCATCAAGGCATTACTAAGTGTATGTCAAGGTTGTGGGTGCTACGAGGGGAAGTTTAAAGGCAGAATTGATTTTTGGCATTAACTTGCACAAAGTGGCTGCTATCATACCTAAATGTCACGCTAGTCAATCTGAGCTTTTAGTACTGCACCAAACAATGATCCATTTTGTATGCTTTGAATAACATATTCATGTAATTAAATAATATAACATATACCATTTTTGTAACACCCCACCCTTATCCGACACAATATTGTCCGCTTTTGGCTCCCCTGGACTAGAGACTTCTCAGACATAGAAACTGGTGGTGTCGACTGAACCTGCTGCTGCCCCGAAGAATATGAAGTATTTTTCCGCTACTTCTTCATAGGGCGACTCTCGGTTTGCGAACTAGAGCTCTTAGGCCAAGACCTGGATTCCCAAAACCCTCTGGATCTCTCTAAACTTCTTTCAATAATCATGGCCCTCTCAACCAACTCCGAGGGTGGCAATGATGGAGGAGTTCTTGGGTTTAGAACAACAAGACATGACTGTGATCTAGTATGGGGAAAAGTTCACGTCATTGTCCCGCTTTGCACTAGAGTTGGTAGCTACTGAGGATAAGAAGTCCATGTGGTTTAAGAGGGGACTTAGAGAGGTTATCAAAAATAGGATTATACCTTTGAAGATTCTTGTCTACTCAGAGTTGGTTGAGAGGGCCATGATTAGTGAGAGGAGTTTAGAGAGATCCAGAGGGTTTTGGAAATCTAGGTCTCAGCCTAAGTGCTCTAGTTTGCAAACTGAGAGTCGCCTTATGAAGAAGCAGCGGAGGAGTATTTCATATTCTTCGGGGCAGCGGCAGGTACAGTCAACACCACCAGTCTCTATGTCTGGGAATTCTCTGGTTTGAGGGAGTCAAAAGCGGACAATATTATGTCGGGTAGGGGTGGGATGTTACAATTTCCTTGTCAGATCCACAACAGCTTCGTGATACTCTCTGAAGTTTGGGCTTTATACTTAATGAGTTTCACAGCAACTTCTGAGATTGACTACTTAATGTAGAAATTCCTTCAAAAAAATCAAGGTGTCATGAGTTGCTTTTGGATATTGGGTCAGTTTTATCACTATAATCTTAAAGACACTATCTAGTTGATTGACTAAAATCCTTCATCTCTCCCTCAGCATTTATCTCTGTGTTGAACATTGTGAATCTAGCATCAATGGAAGGTGTATCATTGATAGTCAAGACAACTTCAATGGGGTTCATCTTGATATGAGAAGTCCCCTTTAAATTTTCCTATCAGATTGGAAGCATGCAGTACATGTTTATTTGGTCCTATGACCTGGTTAGTTCAACTGCATTTATGTTTGTCTCTTTTTTGCAATAGGGTGGCTCTTGATGATGTTTACCATTACGAAGTCCTAGCACTTCAAATTGTATGGCGTCTCTTACATAAACTGTTGGAGGACTTTTTGGTGATGACAAGTTTGGAACTTTCCTATAACATTAGTTGAAGCTGATTCAGTTTTATGCTTGTATTTATGTTATAATTTTTTGTGTAAACATTTGTTTGTTTATTTTTTGCAGCCTCTCCATACAAGGAGTCAGCTATTCATCAAGGTAATATTCTTTATTGTATATTTATCTTTAATTCTGCTTTTTCATTGAAAATGCAAACTGTTTGATCTGGAATGCAACTGAATCTTATAAGCAATTAAACTCAACATAGCAGAGCCTAGTTGCAACTATTTAGGGTTAAATGTATGCATCTTAGATTTCTTATTAGAAAAAGCATGCATCTAGAAGATGCTATACATTAAAGACAAAATTGAAAGGGCACCTCTTCTGTTATCTTTTGTCAAAAAAGGAAATATAAATAACTTCACCAAAATGGATCATTGGATTCTTTGATACCATCACTAGAAAAAGTAAAAGAAATAGTAAAAAGTCTCTTCCTACTATTTTGCTCTGTTTGGGACATACCTTGTTTAATCATCGGCTTGATTTATTTTAATTCTATTTTTCCTTTTTTCCCGCACCCTATCCACATTCTTTGACGTCTCATCTTATTTTTCTAGCACCTTTAACTCAAACCATGTTCTTTTTTCCTCGCACCCTAAACTGATAATTTTGTTGGCATTTATCCATAACCTAACATTCTGCATGTGTATATCTGCTTCATCTTTCCAGCTCTTTTATCTTCTTTTCTTGTTATATCCAGCTCTTTTATCTTTTTTTCTGGTTATCTTTTCAACAAAATATATGCAATTATTGTGGTGGTTTCCTTTTCTTTCCCTGCTGATATCCGAATACTTGCAGTTTATTAAAGTCCTCTATCATCAGCTGAAGTATGGATTTCAAAAAGAACACACAGATACTAGTGGTGCAGAGAAGGGGGCATTTGCATTGTTAGATGAGTCTTGGCTATCTGCTGATAACTTTTTACGCCATCTCTGCAAGGTGACTTGAAACATTATGTATGCACTAAAATTATCTGCAACCATACTGCCTACTGTTGCATCACTAACTATGCAGAAAGTCCTAGGCATCATGTAAATTTCATGAATTGTTCCGTGTAAATTTCATGAGTCGTTCTTCTAATCACGAACATTTTAATATTCAATTCAAATCTATTCGCAAGCCAAGTTTTGAGGAGTCCGATGTTCTGAAATTTTTTTGGCTACAAAAGATTATATTAAGAATTTATCAGACTTCTAAATTGTTGATCAAACTAGAATCTTTTGATAACACAGTGAGGCTTGCAGGATTTCTTTTCATTGGTGCTAGAAGCCCCAGTTGTTGATGGTGATCTTTTATCATGGGTGTGTATTCTAGACCTTTCTCTCAATCCATGCTTGATGTTATATTGGTTTTTTTTTTTGTTTTCTACAAGCCATAAACAATGCTAAGCTGCTTGCAGCATTTGAGAAATATGTTGAACACAATTGTGAAATCATAGTGCTAACTGCTAAAAGTCACTGGAGCCAAAGTAAATGAAGCATGCAATGTCATTTTTCTGTTTTTGGACACTCTTAAGCTATTTTCGTGGCTCGTGGATGCGAGTTTGATATTGCTGAGTTTGTATTCTATGATTCAACAATTTTAAGTTTTATAATTGTTTTTTTCCCTTGTGAACAGTCGTAGATGAAGAACCACCTGCTCTTTTACCTTCTTTTTGCTAATTAAGTGACATGGGCACATACATAGGACCAAGATACAAACAAGCTGACACAGAAAATTCTAAAAAACAGAACATGGACTCATGGAACCTGGTAATTTAAATATATCTTTTCTGCATGGACACATAATATAAGACAAATATGTAACTTTGATAATTTTATAATCTTTAGGTTTACAGTTGAATGATGTGGAAGATGAAACTTTACAAATTTCTTTTTGTGAGAAGTAGACCACTGTAATATGGAACTCAACAAATACCATAATCAGGGTTTTGGTCTCATGTATGTTATTAGTGTGTGCTTGACTAGTGTTAGAATGGAAGTCTGTTAGTGTCCATGAAGTATTGGTGTTGGATGTGTCTGACAAGACATGGCTCCTATCTAAAGTTGTTTGCGTTATGTAGTGTTTCAATGTATATTATGCACTGAAATTGTGGTGGCAATTATTACATATTAGCAGGAAAATCACTGCAGGATCTTTTATTTCTCCGCCCCAGGATCAGATTTGTTATAACCCCTTTCCTTTTCTTAAAAGATGCTGACTGATAAACATACCCAACCTTCTTATTTTTTCAACGATTCAATGGGTAGCACCTGTAAATACACAAACAACCTAGTTGCTATCCACAACCCAGAATAATCCCAGAACCTTGCCTTTTGACACCTTACCAGAGCCCCAAAACCTTGCCACTTGAAATCCTTACAGACACTAAAACCCCACCCGTCACTAGACTTTAGCCAGAAACTCTTTCCACAGTCCACCTTAAAGATCCCTCTTCGATGCTGTTTTACGTCTATTTTACCGATGGTAGGTTGTAGAGGTATTTCTCCTCAGTTGTCCTGCATTAGTTCTAAAGTCTTGCTAGAGACATAGGAAAGAACCGTGCCTTCATTTGGGATCTCCCTTTCTACTACTATTTTTTGTTAATCTGTTCATTATTATTATTTTTTTATTTATCTATTTTTATGTTGGAGATCTTAAGGTCAAATCTTTCTATTTTTATCAGACACGGAAATTCAAAGAGCTGCTTGAGGACACACTTGGATGGGGACTTCAAGCTGAAAAGTGCAGTAGATGGTACATACTGTGAAGATGACGACGAGGTTAGTGTAAGCAAGGATAGTTGAATTCTGTTCAGTATTTTGTGTTGGTATAAATTTCTATTCTTTTTTTTTTTTTTTTTCTCTCTTGAAATTATCATTCCAATTCTGCAGTTTGCTCCTGTGGTTGAAATGTTGGATGACCCAAGTTATAATGAAGGCTTGGCTGCATAGACATGGACAGAAGATTGTCTTCAAGCATTTAACATTGGAAAATGCAGTTTATAGTATTTTGATCTCTCCTTTCTGCATCTCCAACAGGCAACAAATTAATCTAACACAATATGGGAATTGCAGTATTTTGATCTCTGCTTTCTCTCTTTTTTTTATTCTTTTTTTTTTTCAAAATCCATCTTATAGTTGTTTTAAGTCGCTGTATACTAGCAGAAAAGTTGGTGTATCTGAATTAGAAATGTGAAAAATGGGAATTGCAGACATTCTCAATATTGAATTACATAAGCAGTGTAGTTGCGTGTTGTCAAATCATTTAGTCAAAATCAAGTTTGTATGTTTTAAATTGATTTCTAAGTAGACTTTTTTTTATTTATTTTTTTTATTTTCACGTAATAACTAATGATAAGATAAAAAATGCACTAAATACAGAAACATTAACACGCTCATTTGATTGCCACAGGTTGAAAGAGTAGCAGGCAATTGACCACAATGCCAAAATCACAACAATCATACAATTGGTAAATTGTCACAGCACTTGGTTTGGCACACTAAAAAAACATAACATAGTTCTTCCTTGTAAGCCTGGACTTTTACTCCCATGGACATGAGGAATACACTATGATTAATGAACCTGGCACTAAAACGAACATGACAATCATTTTGGCTAGCGTTGGGAGGTTAATGATAGTTCATATATGAGTCCATGTTATCATGATCGTATGCCCAATATTTTCAATCCCCTTGTTGACGAGAAAGAGCATACCATCTTCCTCCGCTTGAAGAACAAGGAATGGCTCTTTCACACTTAAGAAATGGGCACGGGCAGTTATATTGAAAATGGCTGCCAGAATCCCAATGTTTACTACTGAAGTGCAGTGACAACTGTTCAGATGACCCAACAAAGTTGCAATCTTCAAGGGGGCATGCACATGGTGCACAAGTGCATGTTTCTTCGTGGTCATTTTTCTTCATGTAATCCACTGTTTCTGTGCACCCATACTCTGTGTTTCGGCAAGGTGCCTTGACCAATTCAATAACCACCTCAATGCCCCCACACTACATTCTCTTTCTCATGATTAACTGGTATATTTGCCTGTCAAAAACGAATGTCAAAAATGAAAAATAAGAAAAATACAAAATTATAAAACTTAAGCTACGGATTTTGCTCATAAATCTAGGAAATCACAAAAATTAACTAAATTTTCAATGAAACACACAGACTATGAAAATATGAAAAAGGTAGTAGAACAAAGACTATGAAAGGAATCCATGGTATCAGCTAACCAATTCGGATTCATGCTGGGCCCGCTGGGGAGATCACCATTAGGGGCTATATACCTACTTAGACAATTAGTTAAAGAGTGTAGGAGTAAGTAATAAGACCTACATATGGTGTTTATAAACTTCAAAAAATTGTACAATAGGGTATAATTTGGTGGGGAGCTCCAAAATGTGGTAGCTCACCTAGTGTCTCTCGCACTCGTCCACATCACATCCTCCCATAAGGGTCACCACAATCCATCACCTTAGGAGGCTCGAGGGTCTCCAAAATGTGGTAGCTCACCTAGTGTCTCTCGCACTCGTCCACATCACATCCTCCCATAAGGGTCACCACAATTCATCACCTTAGGAGGCTCGACATCCCCGTCAGCATACTTCCGACTGGGTCCAGCTCTGATACCATTTGTAATGGCACACTCCATTACATGGTATGATATTGTCCGCTTTGGGCCCAGCCCGCACGATTTTATTCTTGAGTTTTACCCCAAAAGGCCTCATACCATTTGGAGAGAACACACTATATATAAGCACATCTCCTTCTCCATACCCAGGTAATGTGGGATTGAGCACCCTATAGCTTGCCAATGTGGTAGCTTGCCCAGTATCTCTCGCATCCGCCCACATCACACCCGCCCACAAGGGTCACCACATGTCTAATGACTTTAGTCTATAAGTAGTTGAGTGTGCTGACTTTGGTCTATAAGTAGTTGAGTGGTGGCTTCCTCGTCCTCTTCCTTAAAAATCATGAAATTGATTATCTTGGTGTTGCTGTTGTTGATGGTTTATACTATCCTTGTTTTCTCTGCCTCTACCCCTTCCTCTATTTGGTGCTGAAAAATGGTAGTGAGTTGAGGCTTTCAATGCTTGCTCCTCTTTCTCCTGCTGGTTAATTTTTTGCTCATGAACTAGCAACGAACCTTGTAATTCATCAATTGAAAGTTCATCAATATTTTTTGATTCCTCAATATAACTGACAATAAAATTGAATTTTGGTGTTAGGGATCGAAGAATCTTCTCAATGACGGTGACATCCTTCGTTTTGTTGCCCTAGATCTGCATCTTGTTGACGATTGCCATTGTCTGTGAAAAATAATCTGTAACTGACTCTCTTGATTTCATTAGAAGCATTTCAAACTCCGAACGAAGTGCTTGAAGCTGCTGCATCTTTGCCCTTATTGATATTTGGTATTTCTTCCTCATGGAATCCCAAATCTGTTTAGAAGTTTCTTTGCTAAGAATTGTCTCCAAGATAGAACGATTAATTGCCTGGAAAATATAGTTTTTTGCCTTCAAATCCTTTAGCTTTAGTCCTTCTAACTCTATCCTCTGCGTCTCCGTCAACACAGTACGAATTGTTGGTTCTGCTACCCCAAAAATAACCACATGCCAATGCTCTTTGGACCTCAAGAAATTCTCCATCAGCATGCTCTAATGATCATAATGACCATCAAAGCATGGAATTGCAAGTTGAACAAAGCTTTCAGAGGCCATTTTATATTACTGTTGCACTATGAAAAAGAGAAAGTTGTTGCTAGTTTCAATTGAAAAAGAAACTACGGAAAACCTCACTCTCATTTTGTATTATGCCCTGATACCACTGTTACAAAGTAAGACCCATATACTAAAAGTAAAACCAAAAATGGAAGAGGAAATACTTAATTTTATTGTTTCCAAAATTACATATAGAACATACAAGTAATGCTCTTTATATAGAGCTAATTCCCAACAATTAAAACATGATAATAGAAAAGTGCTGCAACTAAGTCCTAGAAAGAAGGATAACCTACAATAACAAAATAAGCTAAAGACTTGGTAATAACGGACTCGAATACTCCCTAAAGACTAGGACTATTAACTCACACAAAAACAAACTCTGTAGGCTAGGACAACACATAAACAAATAACGATTAAATAATTATATCTCTAACAAAATCTGCACGTGACACTGCTGAATCCGAATTTTTTTGTCTTAGTTGAACAAAATCACAAAGATTCATTGAAGAGTGCTAGGGGCAGCCGCTCAAGCGACTCTCCTTGCACAGTCGCTCTTTTGATTGGTTAGAAAACCAATCGTAAAGCCTCATTTATTATATGTTTGTTATTTTTAGAAAACATTAAAAACATAATTTTTTAGAACAAAATTATCCTCATAATCTCTTAATACTTTATCTCTCATCTCTCTCCATGCGTGTATATATATATATATATATATATATATATATATATATATATATATATATATATATATATGAACTTTGTACCATCCTCATCTCTCTTTCCAAAAATAATTAAAACTCAATTTTAGTATTTGACTACAACTGAAACTCAATTCCATAATTTTATTTCTATCCTCATAATTTCTTAATAACTTATCTCTCAATACGCATCCTTATTAAAATTTCGGTGCCCTAAGTTACTGCCTTTTTGACAAAAAGACAATTAATTTTTTCTTATAAACTCGTGTATATATATATAAGTTTTAGTTGTAGTAAAATTTTGAAATTGAGAGTTTTAATTGAAATAAAATTAAGGAATTGAGTTTTAGTTGTAGTCAAATACTAAAATTGAGTTTTAATTAAAATAAAATTAAGGAATTGAGTTTTAGTTGTAGTCAAATACTAAAATTGAGTTTTAATTATTTTAAGAGAGAGAGATGAGGATGGTACAAAGAAGCTCATTGATGAAAGAATCTATTGTATATATATATAAAATATACACACACTCTATGAAGAGAGGAGAGATAAACTATTAAGAGATTATGAGAATAATTTTGTCCCTTTTAATATTTTTTAAAAATAACAAATATGTAATAAATGATGCTTTACACTTAATTTTTCAACCAATCAAAAGAGCAATAAGTGCTACTGCGCTCAACACTGGTCAATTCATTTGGTGGCATGAAATCGTCATCTTGAATTGGGTTTGTCTGTCATTCTAGTTTAGGCCCATTGGCCCAATGCTACTCATCTGGACCAAATCCTCGCCGTTTTCTCTTTCCTTTTTACTCGATACTCTCTTTTCCGTTGTCTTCAACAATGGCTTCAAAGCTTCTGAACCATCTCCGAACCTTATATAAAACCGATCACCACATTCTCATTCACCGATTCTCAAACCCTAACCCTAATTTTTCTCTTAAACGCTTGATTCTCAGAGCTCCTCAAACCTTTCTTCATGTAAGACCTTACTCAAATGTTCCTCAACCAGTTCCAATCGATCCGTCTTTACCTGAGAAGCCTCGAATCAATGGTGACACAACAAATGATGTGAAAACTGTCAATAGGGTTCCGACTTCATTGTCGTCCTTGAACGAAGCTGAGCTTGCTAAATTTTCCTCCATGGCCGAGACTTGGTGAGTTTATATTTTTATTACACTTCCTAATCCTTTTCTCTTTTGAGTTTTTTTTACTGAACTTCTCTTTCAGTTTTCTTTATGATCTATTTACTTCTGAGGAAGCTGTGGGAAAATAAAATAAATTTAATTTTTTAATAAAATTTTTGTCTCATTTTATGTATTTGGTAGAAAGAAAGAAAATCGCATTGTAGTTTCTTTTTTTGCTTAGGTAAATACTAAATACTCACACACACCCAGAAATGCCCACTATGGGCAGGTTATACTAGCTCGGCTAGATCGCTTTTAGTTTATCATAGACTTTTCTCTTATCTTTCATTTACATAATTGCGACAACTTGACTTCTCCTGTTAAATGTGCATTTGTTGTGTTACAGTTATTCTTTTCATATACTGATAGTGCTTAATTAGAATAAAGGCCAAAGTGCACTAAACCCCCCGTCAGCCAAAATTAAATCGGGTAAATGTAATTTATATTATGCAAAATTAAATCTCTCTCTTTGTTCTCTGTAATTATACATACACAGGTTTTTATATTTGATTCTCAGTGTTCTTTAAAGACTGGCATTTTTTTTTTCAATGGTTTTTAGAACAGCTGATCATTAAATCTTCAAATTTTTACTGCTATTTGATTCTTGGCAGTAAACAGATTATTAGTCATTTTCTTTCCTTGCCCTCTTTTTGTTTTTTGTTCTTTTTTAAATGATATAAAAGATTGGAATTTTATAAAATAAACAAGGCAAGTAAAAGAAGAGGAATACAGGTGTTTGGTTCATGACAATACTCTCAAGGTCAACATAATTGGTATATTTCTTGTGTTATGCTTGTATTTTCCTCAACTCAACTCAACTCAACAAAGTCTTTCCCATTGCTTGGTGTCAGTTATATAAATCCTATTTTTTCATGTTGCTCCATTTAAGGGTACAGTCTCAGTCAAACCACATGCTATCTTTCTTTAGTTACTAACTCTACTTATGTTAATTTTGGTCTTCCCCTTTCCCTAGCATTACCTTCAATATGACCATGTCACTCCTAACTTGTGCACTTAGTGATCTTCTTTGCATGCATTCAAACCATCTTAATCGTTTTCTCTAATTTTTTGTTGTATGCTACTTTAACCATTTCACGAATGTGTTCATTTCTACTTCTATCCTTTTTTATCTTGCCGTACATCCAATTTTGCGACACTCTATGCATATTGTTGCTTCTTAGTTGCCCAACATTCTGTTCCACATAAGGAATGGCCGGTTAGTAGCTGTTTTATAGAACTTCCGTCTCAATCTTAGAGGGATATGCCGCTTCTCCATTTTACCCATCCTCCCTTGGTTCTATGATTAACATCATCTCCAATTTCTCTTTTATGCTTGTATTTTCCTTATTTTGTTAAAAAAAAAAAAACAGAGGCAAAACATATGCAGTGAATATTGTGGCAAATTGCATATACTGACATCTTCTCAAAGCTTTCGTGTTGGCATCCTTGAAATTGTGATATTTTGTGAATTATAATCTTGGGTATCCTTTGAGCTTCCTTCACAAATGCGTCACCAAATTTTTTTACTTCCAGTTCATTAATATGACCTATTTTGGTTTTAATCTGAACTTAGATGGCATGTATCACTCCCATAAAAGTATACAAATGTTATGTCAATATGCTCACAAAGAACATTGGTATTGATGCATTGGTCTGGATAATCATTTAATGTGGTCCCACTCTCATGTTTTAATTAGGTGGGATGCTGAAGGACCATTTAAGCCGTTGCATGTGATGAATCCTACGAGAATTACTTTCATCCGCTCCACCCTTTGCCGACATTTCAGGTAGATCGTGTGTTCTCCTTTACTCTTTTTTCACTCCATTCTCTGTTATAGTTGGTTCTTACAGGCCATGAATTTTGGAAGTACTAAATCTTGGCTTAGCAAACTACATAGTAAAGTAAAGGAACATAGCAAGGGTGGGAGGTGATCTTCACAAAAAAAGAATTAACTTAAAACAAAAAAAGATTAAAAGAATCCAAATGCAATCCTAAAATCTCAATAATATTTATTCAACTTTATCTTTGTTTTCCCTTCTCTTTTTATCGTTTCTCCTACGAGGGAAGATCTTATATTGCTGAACTTTCTTTGTATTTGTGCATATGCTTTATGCAGATACACCAGGTTGTCATTGTGAAAATAATTCTTCGCCTTATCAGCATAGATGGATCATTTGCATAGTCTTCCTATCTCTAAGAGCCTGTTTGGGATTGCTTCCCAACCACTCAAACGCACTTTTAATTCAAAAAGTTGCATTGAGAACGGTTTGGTGATGAAAAAAAATCATGTTTAGAGAGTAGAGTTTAATCCAAAACGCGCTTTTTGGTGAAGCTCAAAATTATTTTGGAACTTTTGATATTGCATTCGTGCTACATCTACGATATTTGAGGTCATTTTATTTTTTTGGACAATATAATCCCTGTTTAGTTTTTATAAATACAATATTAAACAAATGTGTTGAGTTTGGGAATCTCTACGATCACTTTGTATCACCGATTTGAATCACTGTCATTGTTGTATGAGACTTTATCGTAATAGAGCCCCATACAACAATGACAGCTCTACTGATAAAAGCACTTTCACCATTACGACAGTAACGCCAAACGGGCTTAAACTGTAGTTCATCAGTTTTTCTTTTTTCCTTTTTGTCATAGAAGAAATTTAAGTTCCTAAAGGAATGCATGGTTTGAAATATTGTATTATGAAGTCATTTTGTGATGATTGAATCTGTAGATTGAGATTTATTAGCCATTCGTCTACATGTTCACTTGTCATGGGCATTTTCTTTCACCTGTCCCCAAACCCCCAGAAAACTAATATATGTAATATATTACAAATAATAATAGATAAACCATCAGATACTGGTTTCTTGTAATATATATTTTTTGCTAACAACACTCCTAATTAATATCAGTTCTACCTTTCTGAATCATAATTACAGATGATGGGACTATTAAGTTTCATTGCCATCAATTATGCAAAAATGTGTAGTATAAGAATGCACTTTTTGAAGAAGACTGAAATATATGATAAAAGTACTATAGTAAGTAATGTTTGAGTGCTTTAGTTGGAGACATGCGAAATTGAATCCTAGGATTTTAGAAGACTCTTCATGTAATGGCAGGTCTTCATTGTTTCAATTTTAACATAGAAAAATGATCTATTAATAGCCCCAGTGACTTAAACACTCGATAAATGAACTCGACTAAATTTTGATAAATCATCTTCGTACCATTCTAAAGTCGTGTCACCATAATTCAAACAAGCCACTCATTCCTAATGGTGTTGAAGCTAAGGTTGTTGAAATCGAAATTGTGTTGGATGAATGGGGGCTCCAGGATCAGATGGGACTTTAAAAAATTTTCCAAATGAAAAGCTAATACCTATCAAATTTGTGCATCTAAAGGCTCCTAATAATATGTAATTAACAAGTTTAAAACTCATAAAAAATAGGGAATATTACACTGACCTCCCTTGTAAATAGGAGAAATAACAAATACCCCCTAATATTTCAAAAATAACACTGACCTCCCCTGTCAGTATCGTCAGACTTAAAAAGTGATAAAATGACTATTATACCCATGTACTTTTATTGTTAAATAATTGAAAAAATTCTATTATATAAAAAGACATAACTGCCCAAGACCCACATTCAATTTTCATCAAAGCCACCAATATATGCAAACGTGTATATATATATATATATATAACTTAATCTCTCTTTGGCAGCTTGTAATTATCTCTAAAATAATGACCCCAAAACTGTACAAATTGTTCTATGGTCTGTGTTCTTCTATGGCTTTGTGTGTGATATATATATATATATATGTGTGTGTGTGTGTGTGTGTGTGTATGGAACAGAGATTATATATATATATATGGAATTGAGATTTGTATATGCGTGTGTGTGTATATATATGGAACTGAGTATGAAACAGAGATTATAATATATGGAATGTTCTTATCTATGGGGGAAAGCCACGGTTTCAAAGGGGGAAAGCCAAGCCATAGCCTTGGTTTCTTTCAAATTGCCGGAGGCAGTGGTAGATTTGAAGGTGGAGGGGTCATCGATGGGGTTGGGCTGCCGGAGAAGCCTTCAACCCAATCGACCCCAACTACACCCTCGTCGACATCACCACCACCTGCGCCGCCACCTATGCCGTCACCAAACACCTCGTCTCCTTCCAAATCTACTCCTTCAGCTCCTTCCTCTTCTCCAGCCTCATCGCCTTCGCCCTCAAATTGGCCATCTGAACAACCAATGACGGAGACGTCGGCCTGATGGGCCGTGGTGTCCCCACGGCGCACGTTAGCATGAAGGCGTTACGAGCCGGGATTCTGGCTTCGGCAGCTGGATCGGCTTCTGGATGCGTGTTTTTGATTGTGGTGCTTGTGGATTTGATTCAGATAAAGCTCGGGAAGTTGGGTTGTTGGAGCTGGGAAAGCTTTGTCGCCATTGGGCCTCTGTTCATCTTAGTACCTTCTGCACTTGCCATATACATTTGTATTGTGTTACATGCCTTTACTTGCTAGAATTACTTTATTACAGAAGCACCAAACTATCTCTCTCTCTCTGTATATATATATCCCCAAACTCTCTCTCTCTATGCATATATATATATATGTATGTATATACATATATATATGTATATATATATAATTAAATACAAATAATTACAATTTGATGCAGAAGCCCCAAACTATGTCTCTCTCTGTATATATACATATATATACAAATAATTACAATTTGATGCAAAAGCCCCAAACTATTTGTGTGTGTGTGTGTGTATATATATATATATATAGTGCTGTATTTTGTTGGTATATATATATATATATATATGTATATACAGTGCTGTATTTTATTAGGGAAGAAGATGATGAATAGTGGGGGCAAAATTGGCCACAAATAATATGTTAAATGAGGATATTTCAGTCCTTTCATACATTTTAGGGGTATTTTGGGGTTTTCAGTTCAAATATACAATGACATCATCAATTTTCGTACCTGCACCATTGACAGGGGAGGTCAATGTTACAAAAGGTACACTGACAGGGAGGTCAGTGTTATTTTTGAAACTACAGGGGAGGTATCTGTTATTTCGCCTATTTACAAGGGATGTCAGTGTAATTTTCCCTAAAAAATAATAGAAATGTAAAGACAAACATTTGAAGTATGTTTGCTTCCACGAGTCTTCCCTAATAAATTTGTGGAGATTTATCAAAGTGCTTCTCTAATTGCTCAAGACATCTCTTTTCAACTGAGGAAAATAAAAGATCATTTTGTTCCGTTTTTAGTAAAATTGTGAAGGATATTCCATTAGTAATTTGGCGTTGAGAAGCACAGACTTTGGAGGAGGGTTATTTCCTATAGATTTGGGGAGGAGTGGGGCGGGTGGTGTTCTTCAGAGGTGAGGTGAGGATTCCTGGAGGGGTAGGTGTTTTGGAAGTTCATCAAGAAGGGGTGGGATGAATTTTCTAAACACATCAGATTTAGAGTTCAGGATGGTAGGAATATTCGCTTTTAGGAGGATTGTTGGTGTGGGGATAGGCCGCTTGCAGACACTTTTCCGAGACTCTTCAGGATTGCTGTGGATAGACATGTCTCGGTTGCCGAATGTTATCGGTTTGATAGCGGGAGGGTGACTTGGGACGTGCACTTTGTGAGACATTTTCAGGATTAGGAGCTGAGGATGCCATTGGGCTCTTAGAGTTGCTTTATCATCAAGTGGTGGATGGTGGTGAATTTGATTCCTGGGTCTGGGTGCTTTCTTCTTAGGGGAGATTTGATGTTTGCTTTTTCTATTGGAGGCTCATGGATGCTTCGGGGCATGCCTTCTTGTGGAAGGCGATTTGGCGAACAAAGGCCCCTCTCAAAGTGGCTTTTTACGTTTGGACAGAGGTTCTCAGAAGGATCCTAACTTTGAATAACTTGAGTAGGAGGGAAAAGGTTGTGGTCAATTGGTGTTGCATGTGCAAGAGTAACGAGGAGACTGCTGATCATCTTCTTCTACATTGCCCTGTAGCTTGGGGAAGTTGGGGCTTGCTCTTGTGCTTGTTTGGCTTCTAGTGGGTTATGCCTCAATCCTCGAGAGGGCTAATTGAGGCTTGGAGAGGGTGTTTAGTGAGTTCCCAAGCCTGGGTGGCGTTGAGGGTGGTGCATTTGTGCGTTTGGTAGCGTGTGTGGAGGGAATGTAATAGGAGATCCTTAGATAGGGAGGAGACTTCTATTGAGGTGCTGAAATTATCTATTATTAGTTCTTTTTTTTGTTGGGTTAATGGGAGAAATTGTAAATCTGGGTGAGATAGTTGATTTTTTTGGATACTGTTAGCCGAGATATATGTCTATAATTATGGGATTTGATTTATCATATTAGCCGAGATATGATTAGCCTAGAATCATGGGATTTACCTTTATTTACGCATATACTTAGGCATATAATATGTTATGATTTTATTTGGTTTCCTTTCCTTTAATATTTAACATATGCTCTTTTCATATATTAATATCAAAGTTGAAAATGGGTGATTAATACACTCATTCAAGCGTTTACATATTTTAGTTGTATCTTGTATTTCTTCTTGGTATCAGAGCCTGGTTTCTCTCCTCTCTCCCCTTCTCTTTTCTCTTGCTGCGACTGCCTAGGTATAGAAAAACCTTAGGACACTCGCCTGGTGTGTACGACAATGTAGGAAGGATATCTTCCTAGGTTCGGGTCCTTATTTTGAGATATCCCCTTAGCATTTGAAATGTGGTAATGTTTTCTCGGTGCTATTTGTGACTTGTTTAGGCTGGTGTGTTCTGTAGCATTGTTCTTCGCCTTCGCCGTGTCTCCGACAGTTTTAATCTTGTTCTTGGTTGGTTCTTTTATGTGAAGGATTTAGGTTCTCTTTGTTACTTCCTTGGCATTGAGGTTGCTCGCTCTTGCCACGAGATATCTTTTTCTCAGTCGTCTATTGTCAAGATGGGCTCGGTTGATATCTTCGCTCCAGCTTGAGGGGGAGTGTTGGAAATCAGACTTTATTTTCTTTATTTTTTTTTTCCTTATTTTAAGGTTTGACTTTATTTTCTTTTTTTATTTTTTTATGTAAAGGCTTGATGTACTCTTTATGCTATAAGGCTTGATGTTATCCTTATATTAAGTGGCAGCCATGTACAACGGAAGTTTGAGAAGGAGGTTGTCCGGCTATATGTAAATGGGTAGAAGACATCATTACGGTCTGAGGAGACATCGATATGGTCTGAAGAGACAACATGATGGTTTGAGAAGACATAATTAATCATTATGGTCTGAGGAGACATCGCTATGGTTTGAGGAGACATTATTAGTGGTTGAGGATCCATTGTCCAAGTTGGGCGTCTCAGATATTCACGCACCAACTTGAGGGGGAGTGTTAGCCGAGATATATGCCTATAATCATGGGATTTGATTTATCATATTAGCCGAGATATGATTAGCCTAGAATCATGAGATTTACCTTTATTTACGCATATACTTAGGCATAAAATCTGCTATGATTTTATTTGGTTTCGTTTCCTTTAATATTTAACATGTTATCTTTTCTTATATAAATATCAAATGTGAATGGGTGATTAATACACTCGTTCAAGCATTTACATATTTCAGTTGTATCTTGTATTTCTTCTGATACCTTGAGTGGTTGAGGGTCCTATTTGGCGCCGCGTTCCCCTTTTGAACGCTCTCTAATACAATCTTATCAAAAAAACAAAAAGAAAAGAGATTGGTTGGTTTGAAGAAAACCTATAAATTTTGGAGAGAAGTTGATGGGCCTGGATTCTGGAACAGTGTATTTGAAACCTCTTCTTTGGTATGTATGGTAGCAAGATAACCAACCAAAAAAAGAACAGCAAACATTCTCAAACTTAAACTAATCAGATGACAAGTCGAATGGCCTAAATTAGACGTTAGAGCAGTTGACTAGTTTATAGAAGAGTTGTTATAGACATTATATGGAGTTAAAATGAGAAGAAAATTTAGACATAATTTTCTTATTTGGGACATCAGAGTAGGTATTGGTCTTCATTTAATAAAATTGTTATTGAGTTCCAATCATAGTGGTTAAAGGCTTGAGGTGCATTAAGGTGCCGAGTTCTCTTAGAGCCTAAGCGCAAGGCACAATGGAAGGCATGAGCCTGATCAAAACATGGTATGCATGTGATATACAAACATATTTAATATAGTTTTAGTAGAATTTTTTTTAATATGTAACAAAAACTGATCAATATCAAGAAGATGGAAAATTTCAACATAGCATATCAATTCAGTCAATTAGCTAAATCAATGTATGTATGTCCTTTCAATTTGCGTAATTCAATTCAATCAATATACATATGTATCAATTAAATCAAATACCATTACAAATGTGCAATAATAAATGTAACACTTCTATTTAGAATCAAGCACTAGATGCGTTTAATGCAAGTAATCAAAGCTAAGTTCATGAATTTCACCAATTGATAAGAATAAACAAAGTAATCAATCGAATATGATCCTGATACTATTTGATATAGAGTATATCAATTACCAAACATTGAAATAAGAAAAAAAATATGATTGAATGACTAAAAAATAAAGGTGCACTTCTTTTTAGCTTGGAGCCTACTAAGAAGTGCAAGCTGTTATGTTGTGGCCCGAATTTTGTCTTGGCTCGGGTCGCGTTGTGACCCGAAAATTTTATGACCCATTTTTCACTTGCAGGGTTTGGACCTGGATTAGGACTCTCTTGTAGCCCGATATATAAGGGCATCTACGGGTTTGGAGTGACTAATGAGAGAAAACACTAAAAAAGCAGAAAGAGTGTTAGAGAGCGAGAGCTTGGGTTTGGGGTCGAAACTTGTAATCTCTTGATTTTTGCATAGTGAAATCTTTTGCCGGATCTTCGCCGTGGACGTAGGCACATTGCCGAACCACGTAAATTCCTGTGTTCTTTGTGTTGTGCTTGTTTCGTTTTATGTTGTATTTCGTGATTGTGCTTGGTTCGCGACAGTTTTTCACAACACAAGCCTACTAAAATAATTTGGCCTTTAGTGGGTGAGGACACCTCCATTGAGCCTTGATGACTTTGGAGCTTTTTTAGAGTCTAGGCATGCCTTTAACAACCATGGTCCCTAGCTTTACTTTATTTAAAGAGGCATGCAAGAGAAACATTTCAAGGTTGAATAGTAAATTGGTAGTTAGGAGTCAACTCATGATCTTATGATTCCAATGATCGTAAAGCGATTCCACAAGGATTCCACCCTCATGGGGTAAAAGGACAAACCCAGTGCACGAGACTCTTGCTATTGCAGGGTCTAGGGAGGGTCAGATGTACGCAGCCTTACCGCTGCATGCGAAGAGGCGGTTTCTATGTTTCGAACCCGCGACCTCCAGGTCTCAATGGAGTAACCTTACCGTTGTACCAAGCACCCTTCTGGGGTGGTTGGTTTAAACATATCATTTTTTCTTTTTTAGCATTATAAGATCATAGAATCGTACGTTTTGATCGGAATTTAACAAAAATGGTTGAATACGACCTTCAACAAGGATTGGAGGCAAATAATACGGGCTGGATAAGAATAAGGGTTTTTGCATATCAGAAGGTTATTGTTTTTGCTTTGGCTAGACTAGCAAGATATGTTCATTTTTCCGAAGTTAAACGTAAAGATCTTTTATTTGGGATCAAGGAATGTCATGGTAGGAATTATCAACCATTATAGTGGAGGGTGACTTGCAATGTCATCTCTTCGGCTACTAGAGGCCTAGGGGGCCTTGAATACTCTTGTCACCTTTTTATATGGTATACTACTTTTCTTATAATGTTTAGCCGTGCTTACTAATGAAGTCTTGTTTTCAATCCATTTGTTGATCAAGTTAGAGATAGATTTAACAATGGGACACAAAGCCTTAAAAAAAGGCCTCCTATAACTTTAGACTATCAACAAAATCCCCCATTGATTTACAATTGCGCCCATTAACCCAAAAGTATAAAGAACTCATAATGACGTATTTGAGAGACCAAATAGAAAACTCTTCGCTATCAAAAGCTCTTCTATTTCTCTCTCTCCACAAGCCCCACCACAAACAAAGGGGTGTGGCCCTCCAAGCGTCCCTTGCTCAACTATCTACTATACACCCTCTCCAAGCCTCAATCACTCCAAAGGTAGATTCAAGAAACATCCAAGCCATGGCAAAAGCTGCTAAAAACATAGACCACACATCTCTTGCCACACGGCAGTGAAGGAGGAGATGGTTCACTGACTCTTCCACCCTTTTGCACATGCAACACCAAAAGGGGAAAAATGTATGAGGTGATGCCTTCAACGAAAAGTTGAATCTTGAGTGTTACAAGTAAATGACTTATCTAAGATTCATAATTTTACATTGGTAAGTCCTACATGTTTTTGTCTCACATATCTTGAAAGCTCATCTTGTGCAAATCCACGACTTTTAACTAGACTTTTTAATGGATCGGATACGGATTGAATTGGGAGGTATCCGATCTGGTAAGAAAAAAAATCCACCATACAATGGCGTATTTGCTTTTTAGAAATACTGTTTTTTATTCCTTCAATTTGTATGAACTAAAAAAAATCTACCATTTTATCAATATATATATAATGAATCTATCGGATATTTGATCCGTTTGACAATTGCGTGTTTACTTTTTAAAAATGCTGTTTTTCATTCCTTCAATTTGTATAAACTAAAAAAAAATCTACCATTTTATCAAATATATATATATATATTTGATAAGTAAAATTTTATAAAAAGTGCTCATGAGGGGAGTGCATCCCAAGAAAATACACAAAGCCTAACAAGGCCTCCTATAACTTTAGACTATCAACAAAATCCACAACTTCCCCTACAGATTTACAATTACGCTAGTTAACCCCAAAAAATAAAGAACTCATTTTGGCATATTTGACCAAACAGAAGATTCCTCGTACTCGAAAGATCTCCTATTTCTCTCCCTCCACAAGCCTCACCACAAACAAAGGGGCGTGGCCCTCCAAGCATCCCTGGCTTTGCTATCCACTATACACCCTCTCCAAGCCTCCAACATACCAATCGTAGATGCAGGAAACACCCAAACCACACCAAAAGCTGTAAAAAACATAGACCATATATCAATATATATAACACTGTGATGTATCTGATCCAATAAGAAAAAAATCCACAATACAATCTGATCCGATACGCTGATAGATTATTCATTAATTGATCCATATCCGATTTCTTATCTATCGGATATTTGATCCATTTGACAATTGCATATTTCCTTATTAAAAAATGCTGTTTTTAATTTCTTCAATTTGTATGAACTAAAAAAAATACTACCATTTTATCATATATATAACATTTTGATTAATTTAGTTATCATATCTATTATCTACCAAAATCAAATAGTTGATAATGTGTATAAATCTATTTTTTTTTATAAGTATAATGTATATAATTATATTTGGTTGGATTGGATTATTATAGAAGCGGATTTACCTTTATCCACATCTGATTTGCTAAGCTAACGAGTTATTAGATTTGCATTATTAACA
The DNA here is from genome assembly GCA_026545225.1 of Cornus controversa. Lineage (NCBI taxonomy): Eukaryota > Viridiplantae > Streptophyta > Magnoliopsida > Cornales > Cornaceae > Cornus > Cornus controversa. The sequence goes on from CM048852.1 coordinate 18,205,228, forward strand.
GGTTATTGGATAGAAAATTCCAATCCCTATCTGACTTATCGAATCGGATTCAGATCGACATCCGTTCTTTTGGAAGGCCTGTTTTTAACTTAGAAGTATTACATACCTTAGATTGTTATTTTTCTGTCGTATGGAATTTTAATGAAATATAATTCCCATAGCAACAAAAATTTATATGTATGTACCATATATATGTATTAAGAATATATCAGGTTATCGTTGAAAGTTGTGTTGCCTGTCTTATTAAGAATATAAATATCCTTTTTAATTCATAACATACACACATCATAAATACTGTTTGGCTTGTAGGTTCATGATACCCATTTGAACTGCAGTGAGGTGTTGAAAATCTGAATTGGAAAATGGTTCAGCATTCAGTCGATCAATTCATCCCTCACTTTAGCTTGTACTATCATAAACTATTTGTACAATACCTCCCTATGAATGGAATACTAGAGACGTTTTTGACCTTCAGAATGGGCTAAAAAAATCATTGAATTCAATTATTTCAAAATTCCAACATCAATTTCAACAATAAGTTTTTGATTACTTCTTGGTGTTGTATGTTTCAGAATTAAGGAATTCCTTTAGATATTTACATTATTCTTCATCTATTATTCTTCTGATTTTACCCTGTTATAAGACTGACAAAATGAACCTCTTGTACTTTTCCTTGTTTCAGAAAGGATCCAAATTGTGCTAGGCCTTTTGAAGGACTAAAGTTTGTAGATGTTGGATGTGGAGGGGGGATTCTATCAGAGGTATGTCATTCTTTGAATTTGGGTGATGCACCAATTTATAATTATTCTATCCTGCCAATGGCTTCTTTTTTCCTTACACCAACCTCTTCAAGCGCATACCATTATCAATTGATACTTTTAATTGCATTGCTGTTTTTTCATGATCTTAGAATTTCTGACTCATTACATAGTCAAAGATGCATATTTTCATTTCTTGTATTTCTATATATAGCCCATTGACAAGTTAAAGATTGAAGATTTGAAGGTTGTTAGATGTCTGACTTACTTTGTTAACAGTGCCAGAATTAGTCTGATTCATTATATTGTTCAGTCATTTTCTGAGTTGTAATTTTCTAGTGTCATGAAAATTTGGGCATAGATGATTAAGTTGAGTTCTAATATTACCGCAAATTTTATCAAGATGAAATGTCCATTTGTATGCTAATGCATTCTTAATAACGTGTCTTCTGTAATTCAAGACAAGGTTGTTTAATTCAAGATTTTGAATAGGATGACTATTTGGTTTTGCAGGATTTAGTTGAGGTTGTAGAGTTTAGTATGTACCTTACCTTAAACAATTGATACAAGTGCGCGAGTGTATTGTGTTTCCGTTTTCATCCAAAACAGAAACATCTTTGTTGTGGAGTGTGTTCAATAGTGATTGGAAGCATCTTTGGTAACGTAAAATTTGTTGCACTAATTTCGGAAGTAAAAACATGAAAACATGTTTGGTAACGTCAAAGTGTTGCAAGAAATTTGAAAGCAAAACAATGAAAAAAAAGAAGAAAAACTTTAATTTAATAATATAAAGTTGAGAATTTAACTAATGAGATGCCCAAGAAAGGAAAAAAAAAACTTTGTCCGTTGCCTGCAGGGTAAGAAGCCATTGGCTGCAAGTGGATATACAAGATCAAGCATAAAACAAATGGCTCAGATAGGTCCTCAGAGATAGAAAGTGTGTTCAGATAAAGAAAAAAAAACTTTTTAATGGAGCAGATCTATGTTTTCAGACCACTTTGAAAAAAGTTGTTTGAAAGATTTTTGCTAAGATCAATATTTTAAAGCTTTTTACGTAATGCACTAAAATCATTTATAGCTTTTCCTTTTTAGCATGTGAATTTTACCAATATATATATATATTTCAATTTACAAAGTAATGATGAGATCAACAATGATGATTGAGAAAAATTGTCATTTGCTGAGAAAATCTACCATGCCACTATTGGTATGACCAATGTTTTAACGTTTTTTATATCAGTAGGTTTCAAATTCATAGCTCATAGCTGTAACTGCACATAACATTGTCTTGATAAACCATAATGACACTGTCTGTAATTGCCAGTTTGGCCAATGATTATAAAATGTCAATTTTTTTTGTCTTTTTTGCTTTGCTGACTTTTATCTAATACCACTTGTGAGATACAATCTATCCTCCGGGACTTTTAAAATGCAAGATGTGAGGCTGCATTTGAATTAGAATCCCGAGAGTATTTTCAATCTGCAAGTTTTTAATTTTTTTTGAATTATTTTATCATTTTTCACGTTTTTCACGTAGATCTAACAGAAAATGATTTTTTGATGTTAGATCTAGAGACGTTATTGGGGCCTGAAATTGAGTGGATCGATAGAGGTCTGTATTCATGTCATAATGCCTCCATTGATGAGAGGATCCATCAACCCCATCTCCTTCATCCCGAGAGATCCTCGTCCCCAGAAACGTAGAAATCTAAGAGTTATAATGTTTAGGCTTACTCACCTCTAGACTGAGCTTGTTCTGGTAGCTGGGTCGATATTCAACATCTTCTGGATCCTCCGCAATGGGCCACTTCTGTTTTTGGGCCCATGTCCACTTCCTAATGTGCTCTTTTAATTTGTTCAATTGATTGTGGCCCAGACCAGGCCGATTGGGCCTTAATAAAGTGTCCCCACTTGTGTGGCCCTTCTTTTTTGAGTTCAAAGTTGGGCTCATTACCTGTCCACTTATTCTCTGATTAACCAGGTCCAACCCAGCATTTGATTTTTGCCGCATCACATGACGGATCACCTTTTGTTGCCACTCCTCTCGTGCCACGCGTCCCTTAAGCTGGTTTCCATAACTTGTGACCGTTGGAGGGGACTCACCCACGTGTCCCCCTACCGTTTGCTCCTCCCCCATGTGCCTCGAGGGCGCGTTGTGTACTGCATCCCCAACCTCTCGATTCTGTCCATCCCTGCATCTCAACGTCCACTCCTCTCTCGCTAACAGTTGCAACTCCACCATATCCCCTCTTCTCCCTCAATCGTCACCATGTATCCTTTGATATCAACTCCCTCTTATCTTGGCCGGCCAAAGAATCCATAGTGGGCACTAATTCTGGCACTCTCTCTTCCACCACTACCACTATCTAGCACAATCATTCATCCTCTGCCGAAACGAATGCTGGGATCTCTCCGCCATCCCTTACAGTCAAAGTCACCTTCGTAGCATCAATTCCACATCTGCCTCAGGTTTTTGAATCCCCCACAAGCATCCCCAATTGTTTCGAAAAGGGAATCACACCAAACATGTAACAATAGGCCATAGAGCAAGTCTTCTTTCCTTCCTTTCCTTCAAAAAACCTGAGCACCCAACCCTAAAACTGTCAATGGACAGCTCTGCTGTCCATAAATTAATCTTCTTTCCTTTTATTCTTCTTTCCTTATTTCACATTTACTTAATTTACGTAGGCTTGTACAGTTAGCATATTGCCAGAATATATTGTTTCCATATAAAGCTAGACTGCTAGAATCACTCGGCAATTAATTTCTTTCCATGTATAGCTCTCTTGTAAAGGTCCTATATAATAAAGAGGTCACTCAAAGGCTAATTGATTCGGCCATTCAAACAGATTCTGACTTATTTTGACATGGTATCAGAGCTAAGTTGAATTTTTTTCCTCTCGGTTTGGTTGTCGCCCACGTGATTTTTTTTCTCCTCTCGGTGTTCTTGTGTTGGCGTCTTCTGGATTATTCCTGGTTTGAGTTTTTTTTTCACAACTTCTGTTCAGGTCTCGGCCGAAGTTCTTTTCTGGTGAGCCTATCGATGCGTCTGTTTCTGGTCTCCATAGTTTCTCGGCAGTTTCTGTTTTCATCTCGGCAGTCGCATCCTTCTGGTGAATTAGTTTCTTTGTGATGGACTCTGCATCTGTGTGTGTCAAGTTTACGGGTACAAACTACTCTACTTGGGCTTTTCAGTTTGAACTTTTCCTCAAAGGAAAAGATCTTTGGGGTCATATTGATGGCACGGATGTCGCTCCACAATCCACTACTGACAAATCCAAAGATCTCGGAGCTTCTCCCTCATGGGCTGTCCTTGATGCTCGGATTATGTCTTGGCTTCTTGGTTCAGTGGAGCCACATATTGTTACCAACTTGCGGCCTCATCGCTCCGCTCAATCCATGTGGAATTACTTGAAGCAGGTTTATCATCAAGCTAATGATGCTCGTCGCTTTTAGTTGGAACATGCAATTGCCATGTTTCAACATGGTAGTCTTTCCATCCAAGACTACTACTCGGCCTTTCTAACTCTTTGGCACGAATATACTGATTTGGTTACAGCAAATGTTCCTGCTGGTGCTCTTTCGACTATCCAGACTCTTCATGAGACTAGCCGGCGTGATCAATTTCTTATGAAATTACGTCCGGAATATGAATCTGTTCGCTCCTCTCTACTGAACCGATCTCCTGTTCCTTCTCTTGATATTTGTTTTGGTGAATTACTTCGCGAAGAACAACGTCTTAGTACTCAATCTATTCTGGAGCAATCTCATGGCAGTTCGGGCCCGACACCTGTGGCTTATGTTGCCCAAGGCCGAGGATCACCTATGCCTTCTAAACATTTGCAGTGTTTCTGTTGCAAGGAATATGGGCATATTGCTGCTAATTGTCCTAAGAAATATTGTTCTTATTGCAAGAAGAAGGGTCACATTATCAAAGAATGTCGTCTCCGTCCCCAGAATCGTCAGGCCCAAGCATTTCAGACTTCTGTTATTGTTCCTCCCGCAACAACTTCTGTCGCACATGGCTTTTCCTCAGGTGCTTCCTCTTCCTCTGATCTTGCACCTCCTGCACCAAATTACTGCACACCAGAAATGGTGCAACAAATGCTAATTTCGGCATTATCTGCAATGGGGTTTCAAGGTAATTATTCTAATAAACTTTGGTACGTAGACTCGGGAGCTTCTAATCACTTGACGAATACTCCCACCGCTCTGTGTCATGTTCGGCCCTATACTGGTCAATCTGCCATTCAGACTGCCAATGGCAGTTCCTTGCCCATAGCTGCTGTAGGAGATGCCTCTTCTAAATTTACTGATGTGTTTCTTGCTCCTCAGCTTTCCACGAGTCTTATCTCTGTTGGTCAATTAGTTGATAACAATTGTGCTGTTAATTTTTCTGGTGATGGTTGTGTTGTGCAGGACCAGGTAACGGGGGAGCCGATCGCGAAGGGACCTAAAGTGGGGCGCTTGTTTCCACTATTTTTACCTGCTCCAACACTTTCTCCAGTTTCTTCTATTCAGTCTTTTGCTTGTAATAATGTTTCTGATCTGAGTATGGTGTGGTATCGTCGTTTAGGCCATCCCAATACTCAAATCTTATCTCATGTATTGCACTCTGGTTTTCTTGGTAATAAAGAACGTTCTTCTTTATCTCTTGAGTGTGATTCTTGTAAACTTGGTAAAAGCAAAATTCTTCCCTTTCCTTTGCATGCTAGTAGAGCTTCTCACTGTTTTGATCTTATCCATAGTGATGTTTGGGGACCTTCCCCGGTTAGTTCACATGAAAAATTTAGATACTTTGTGACTTTCATTGATGATCATAGCAGATTCACTTGGGTTTATTTTCTTCGTTCTAAATCTGAGGTTTTTCGTACTTTCAATGAGTTTTTAGCGTATGTTGAGAATCAATTTTCTGCGACTATTAAGACATTACGTACAGATTCTGGTGGTGAATATTTGCCTACTGAGTTTCAGGCATTCTTGGCTTCTAAAGGTATTATTCATCAACGTTCATGTACTGCTACTCCCCAATAGAATGGAGTAGCTGAACGTAAAAATCGACATCTTCTTGATGTGGTACGTACTCTCTTGTTAGAATCTTCTGTTCCATCCATGTTCTGGGTCGAGGCTTTAAAAACTGCTACTCACTTGATTAATCGTTTACCTTCCCAAGTCTTACACATGGAGTCTCGTTATTTCCGCTTGTTTGCTAAACAACCTAGTTATGATAATCTCCGTATCTTTGGTTGTGTATGTTTTGTCCATTTACCTCCTCATGAGCGACATAAATTATCTGCTCAATCTGTTAAATGTGCATTCTTAGGATATAATGTGTGTCAAAAGGGATTTGTTTGCTATGATCCTACTTTACATCGTACACGCATTTCTAGGAATGTTATTTTCTTTGAAAATCAACATTTCTTTCCTGTGTCTTCTGTGCCCTCTTCTTCTACTGTGGTCCTCCCCTCCTTTGAACAGCAGTTCTCAGATCTTCATCAAGTCAGCTCTTGCTTTAAACCAGGTATAGTGTATACGAGACGTTCCCGCCCACAATCTCTTCCGGTGGCTCCACCGATATCTGATCCTACCATGCTCCAGAACCAGTCAGTTGCAGCACCTCCAGAGTCCTTGGTACGTCGCTCTTCTCGAGTGTCTGTACCTCCGGATCGGTATGGTTTTTCTTCTGGCCACACTATTTCCTCTCTTACTGCTACATTGTCCAATTTTGATATTCCCACATGCTACTCACATGCTGTCAAGCATGATTGTTGGCGACAAGCTATGCAGGAAGAAATTGCTGCTCTAGAGGCCAATCACACCTGGGACATTGCACCTTGTCCTTCCACCATAGTTCCCCTGGGTTGCAAATGGGTTTACTCCGTCAAGGTTCGATCTGATGGAAGTTTGGATCGTTATAAAGCTCGGCTTGTTGCACTTGGAAATAATCAGGAATATGGTGTCAATTATGAAGAGACATTTGCTCTTGTGGCTAAAATGACCACTGTTCGTACGATTCTAGCTCTTGCTGCTTCCAATGATTGGCCACTACATCAGATGGATGTCAAGAATGCTTTTCTTCATGGGGATCTTAAAGAGTGTATTTATATGAAGCCACCCTCGGGATTGTTTCCCTCTCCGACCTCACATGTGTGTAAGCTTCGTCGCTCCCTTTATGGTCTCAAACAAGCTCCGAGGGCCTGGTTTGATAAATTTCGAACTACTTTATTACACTTCTCATTCAAGCAGAGCAAGTATGACACTTCCTTGTTTCTTCGAAAATCAGACATGGGTATTGTTGTTCTTTTGGTTTATGTTGATGATATTGTGATTACTGGTTCCGATTCTATTTTACTTGGTCAGCTCAAGACTCATCTATCTGAGTCCTTTCACATGAAAGATCTTGGATCTCTCACATATTTTCTCGGTCTTGAGGTGCATCGTAGTCCATCTGGTATTTCCCTCAATCAACATAAGTATGCTAGTGACCTGGTGGCTACAGCTGGCCTAGAGGAGGCTACATCTGTTGATACTCCCATGGAATTGAATGTCAAGCTTCGCAAAGAGGAGGGTGATTTACTTGCTGATCCAAGTTTATACCGGAAGTTGGTGGGTAGTCTTGTCTACCTCACCATTACTAGACCAGACATTTCTTTTGCAGTTCAGCAAGTCAGCCAGTTTCTTCAGACCCCTCGTCATCTTCATTTGGCTGCTGTCCTTAGGATCATCCGCTATGTTCAGGGCACTTCTGCCCGTGACTTGTTCTTTCCTGCAGGCAATTCTCCTCGACTTACTGCTTATAGCGATGCTGATTGGGCCGGTTGTGCTGATACACGTCGCTCCATCACTGGTGGTGTGTGTTCTTAGGTGATGCATTGATCTCCTGGAAGAGTAAGAAGCAAGACAGAGTCTCTAAGTCATCTACAGAATCTGAGTACCGGGCGATGTCTCTTGCTTGTTCTGAAATTATTTGGCTTCAAGGTTTGCTTGCTGAGTTAGATTTTTCTGAGACTGATCCTACACCTCTCCATGCTGATAATACGAGTGCTATTCAGATCACGGCTAATCCTGTCTATCATGAGCGCACAAAGCATATTGAAGTTGACTGTCACTCTATTCGTGAAGCATTTGAAGCTCGTGTTATCACTCTTCCACATGTTTCCACTGAACTACAAATTGCTGATATCTTCACCAAAGCTCTTACTCGCCATCGACATTGTTTCTTAAGTAGCAAATTGATGCTTATTGATCAACTCGCATCAATTTGAGGGGGGGCTGTCAATGGACAGCTCTGCTGTCCATAAATTAATCTTCTTTCCTTTTATTCTTCTTTCCTTATTTCACATTTACTTAATTTACGTAGGCTTGTACAGTTAGCATATTGCCAGAATATATTGTTTCCATATAAAGCTAGACTGCTAGAATCACTCGGCAATTAATTTCTTTCCATGTATAGCTCTCTTGTAAAGGTCATATATAATAAAGAGGTCACTCAAAGGCTAATTGATTCGGCCATTCAAACAGATTCTGACTTATTTTGACAAAAACACCATACATCAATTTTCAGTGTTGCTTCACCCGACTTCCTCGTCCCCTTCAGCAGGGCTCTTATTGCCTCTGCATGCGACGGCAGCTGGAAAAGTAGTAAAGTGCCCGGCAATGGCAACACCCTTACTCTGCTCACAATTTTCCACCCCTTCGCAGCCCACTATGCTATTCTCTCTGGTGAACCCACTTCTCTGTCAAATTTTCCAACGAGGCATGCCTGAAGCATGTCCCGGCGCTGCCATATGTATCTTCCACTTTAAAGCATAGCCCTCTCGTCTCTGGTGCCGGCTAAGCTCTGGTCTCACCACCAGAAGGCAGACGAGGTAGCCTTGCAACCTCTGCAAACGATTTTCCTAACGCTAATCCCCCTCTTCCTGTCATCATTCAGAAAGAATTACCGACAAGAAGAAATATGTCCGGCAAAGCTCTGGTCTCACCACCAGAAGGCAGACGAGGTAGCCTTGCAACCTCTGAAAACGATTTTCCTAACACTAACCCCCTCTTCCTGTCATCATTCAGAAAGAATTACCGACAAGAAGAAATATGTGGCAATGGCCTTTGATAAAGACAGTAGGAGGAAGCATCCACCAAAAAGAGGGGATGTGTGGGCTTGATTAATCGCATTCTGTGGTAAAAATTATACTTAACCCATAGAACTATAACATACACATATATACACACACTTGGTAGCCCAGTTTGGTTCTGTGAACCGAAGCAGGACCAAACCATTAACCTTCCGGAATTGAACCAAACCTCACGGATTGGATTGGTTCGGTTCAACAGTTTAATGGTTCATTAGTAATAAAGATAAAATGGATACTTTTGCATTTAAGCTGTGTCAGGAGACTCAGGCCCAAACATTTGAAGCTCCGCAAATCTGACTCCTAGGCACACATCAGCTTCCCTTCCAAATTGGAGGTTGGGCAGATCTGACCCCGAGGCACACACTAATCCTACTCCAAAAAGTTGATGGTTTGGCAGATGTAATCCCCAGGCACAAACCAGGAGCCCTCTATGCTGGAGCTCATTAAACATAGGAATCTAGTTTTGTTTGTGCAAGAGAAAATATCCGTTTCAAAAATAGAAAATTAGGGTTGATAAAAGAAACAATTTATAAGAACCAAATGAAAAATGACTCAAAGATTCCATGGTTGGTATCTAATCTCCCAAGCAAATCTACATGGTAAAAAGTTTTTTTCTTAGCTAGGGAATCCACCTCAAGGTTGTCAGATTTGTGAGCCTTGGTGAAGGACAATCTCATTTAAAGATCTGACTTGATGAAGCTTTGTCCTAGCTATTTTTTTCATTAGTTATTATATAAAAAGCATCTATCAAAATTCAACTTCTTGAAGCCCTTACTCTGTGTGTGTGTTTGTTATTTCTGTTTTTGAATGGGGTGGGCGGGGTTGATCCCAACAAGGATTTGAGACGTACTATAACTGGGGAAAGATCAAAGAAACTACTGCAATCTTGTCTTTTGTTATGTTTTGTACAGAAAAGTTTGTTGAATACAAATGAAATACATCCTTAAAGGTCCTCTCGTGTCTTATGGACTCTTAACCCCTAGAGACACCATATAATGCCCATAGTTGTCAATTTCTGCTACATTTACTTTGGAAGAAAGAAGTGAGAAGCAAGTGAATTTACTATGATAAGTGTCACAGGGGTCAATAACAATAAGCCAACTGGTACCAGTCCTTTACAGAAAGTACCACATCAAGAGAGCACATGATGATAAAGATACACTTGGTTTGCAGGATCTTTTAGGTTCACATACTAAACACATACTGGAAGAAAGTGTCTTCTAATTCGTTCTTTTCTGCACATTTATATCCATAGTTCTGAATTTTACACTTGTATCACTCACTATATACAAAAAGTAACATTTGCCTCATTCTAAAAATTTGTTCTTTAGCTTCAGAGAAACTATAGATGTCTCAGTAGATATTATTCTCGTAATAAATTAATAAAAAATATTGCGTGGTGTCTTGTTGTGGAAGCAAGTTCTACACAAGCTGCCCCCATCCCCCCAGATTTAAAAAAAAATCCTATTTATGGTTACCTATCTATGGTTATTAAAAATGGTTTGCAAAAGAAATTACTTGTGGGCCCTTCAAAGTCCAATGAACCTTTTTAATCTTACTTTTAAAAATTCAAATCTAGCAAAAAAAGTGTTAAGTATTATTGTAATCCTTGCTACAAAATATTTGTAATCTCTTCATATATATAGATACATATATATTTATTATTTGTTATGAATTCAAGAGAGAAGAAAAAGAATGCTCGACACTTGACAACCTCATTTATCGGCTGTCAACTGATCTTCTCTCCATTTTTTCTTCTCATAGCATTTATAGACATGCTCTTAAAAATATACAATTATTTTATTTTATTTTTAAAATCTAATTTTATACTACTAGATCCTCCCTCCCTCTCCCCCCCCGCGAAAAAAAAATGAATATTTCTGGCTCTGCTCCTTGATCATGCATGCCTTGCATAGCAAAATGGCACAGATGTTCACTTAAGGCAGGTGTACTCTTTACTATATTTAAGTGTGTGTTTTTAAAGAAACCCTAATAGTAGTAATATACAATAAGTAGTAAGTATACTTGTCATTTTATGTTACAAATTGTAGTGGATTTAGACACGGATGTCTTTGACAATAAACAAAATGCTGTTTTTTAGTTAAACTTATATTTGTTTAGATGACATTTTAGCCAAGTACAATTTCGAACTAGAATTGATTGTTGTCTAATTTTATTCTTTTCTTTTGCTTGTTCAGCCTTTGGCACGCATGGGAGCTACTGTGACGGGAGTTGATGCTGTGGAGAAGAACATCAAGATTGCTCGCCTTCATGCGGTATGGTTCGTTCTAATATAGAACAAGGATGAATATTAATTCTATATTTTTTTATGTGCATGTGTGATCATACCAAACAATAGGAAATATTATTAAGATAAATTATCAAGATAAAACAGAATCCTTATCAGCAGCTAGGATACCCACTATATCTTTCCTTGCTATTTCAACTTATGTTAATTTTGGTGTTTTCCATTGCCCTAGCATTACTCTCAATATGGATGTTACTCCTCCTCACACTGTGCAGTTATTTGTCTTCGTTACACCCAACATAATCATTTGAATAAGTTTTTCGCTCATTTTATAATCAGTTGGTACTAATTGTACGATCTTGAATATTTATTTTCTAGTTTTACAAGTATTCATTCTAATTTTATATTTTTCTTATTACCACACCCATTCTACATTCTCATTTTGTTTACACTTATTTTGCGGGTATGTTTTTTCTTTCTTGCCCAATATTCTGTCTATGTAGCATGGTTGGCCTAATAGCCGTTTTATAACATTTTCCTTTCAACTTTATATATATATATATATATATATATATATATGTTGATCACAATACAAGTCAAATGCATTTCTCTACTGAAGCTTTAATTATGTGATTAATGTAATCCTCAATCTCTCATTCCCTATAAATAAGCAAGCCTTGCTAACAAATTTGTTCAATGTTTTAGTGTCTTTTGGCCATTGATCTTCGTTGCCTCCCAATTTATATTTCTAATTTTCCTAGCTAATTCATGAGCTGCCTGATGAGTCAGTTACTCAATATTCGTATACTCCGTAACCTAAAAGTCAGATGCCTACCTGCAAACATATTTTTCCTATTAATTCTCAGATTCTAAATTATTTGTGGACTTGGTATTCTTTGATTCCAAATTGTTACCACTGTTATAATGATCCAAATTGTTAACTACCATCTACTCTAAATGCTTTAGCTATTAGAGAGAGAGGGTGTAACTTTAATATTTAAATCATTCAACACGCCCCTCACGTGTGACCTTTTTGGTCCAACATGTGTTTCAATTTTAATTATTAGGGTGATCGGTGAGGTTTGAAAGCAGAACCTTTGCCTGATCTGATACCATGTAACTACCATATACTCTTAAAGCTTAAGGTATTGTAGAGAGAGGGTGTAACTTTAATACTTAAATCCTTCAACACAAATGAATTGTCTTTCATACACCAGAGTTTGTGGTGATTAGTGTTTACTTTGATCAGTAGATTGTTACTGTCTATGAATTGTGCTTTAAACTTTAACGTGAAAACTTATAAGCATCGCTTACTTCATAGGATTTGGATCCAGTGACTTCAGCAATCGAGTATCGTTGTACAACAGCTGGTACAAACTGTCCATATCAATTTTGTTTGTTTTCTTTGGTATAATCTGTTTGTTCAAATATTTACTCCTACATCCATATTACACTCCTGCATTTACATAGCATCCTTTGAATTAGATGACTGCTGTTTGTGAACAAGACTTGTTAAAAATAAAACTTTTAGAAGGTTTAAGTATCATATGATTAGGTCTCAAAGTCTTCCGAGCATCCTTGTCAGAGAAATTTTATTACTATCTGCCTAAATCACATAATCTTCTTTTAGCTGGACTGGGATTCAACCCTGATGCATTATTTGAAATTTTTATTACACAAAGTGGCTGCTCCCAAGCTTGAGCTTTTACCACTATACCAAGCACTTGTCCCTCTTCTAAGAAAAGTAATCAAGAAGAGAAGAGAGAGAGAGAGAGAGAGAGAGAGAAACAAAAAACAAAAAAAAAACAGCACAAAGCTACTGTTGTAATGGCCCGCTTCACATGGTATGATATTGTCCACTTTAAACTTGAGACCGCAAGGTTTTGTTCTTGGGTTTTATTCCAAAACACCTCATACTATTAAAGAGAACACACCACATATAAGTACATTCCCTTCACCATACCTAGGCAATGTGGGACGCCACAATCACCCCCTCTTGGGAGTCAGCGTCCTTGCTGACGTCTCCCTCATGGACTTGTGCATGCCATCCGCCACACTTCGGGTTGTGCTCTGGCTTTGATATCATTTGTAATGGCCCGCTTCACATGGTATGATATTGTCCGCTTTGAGCCTGAGACTGCATGTTTTTGTTCTTGGGTTTTATCCCAATACGTCTCATACCATTAGAGAGAATACACCACATATAAGCACATCCCCTTCACCATACCCAGGCGATGTGAGACACCATAACTGTTCTTGATTATTTCTCATCCTTGTGCCTGCTATGTGAGACATTTCACTTGGATGCTTCTGCATGCATGCCACTACAAAACACGTTAAAATTTTAGGGGTGCAAATAAGTTACTAGTGTTATTGAAGCAAACTGATTGCCAAGACAGTTAATTTATACTGTTAGCATTCAAACAAGTACGTATCAGCCTTTTCCTACTTGTTGCTTGTGCTATTCTGATATTAAGGATAAAATATAATAGTGTCGTTTCTTTTGGGTGTGTGGTTTTGGGAAAGGTAACATGGAAGAGGCAGTGTTGAAGAGGCAAGAGGATTGGTGAGTGGTAATTAAAAATCATCAAAATCTAATTGAACTGGAAATATTTTGTCATTGATATTTTAGCCTCAGAGTGAGGAAATTATGCCGGAACTTATTTCATTTTTTGATTTGATTGTTGAATGCAAGAAAATATTGACAAATCTCATGACGCTTATTGAACTTCCTCAGTATATTGGTCAAATTAAAACTTTCCATATTGTCAATACTCAGCCATCCCATGATATAAAATTATTGACCATGATATAGTGTTCTTAATTAATTGGTCTTGGCTTAGCAATCAATTTTCTGACAGTGGAAATAGGCAAAGGGTAGTAAAAATTTTACTATATTATGAAACTAATTAAACATTCAAAACTTTTCTTATTATCAGTGTATTATTAAAATCTATGATGTCTCAAACCTTGGGAGGGGGGGACTTTGCCATCTTTATGTGATTTTGGTAATTCTGACAGTTGACTTTGTACAAGGTTTCAGTTAATCATTTTTTGTTTGTGCTTTCTGTTACTGGCAAATGGAAACTAAAAACTATTGTACTGTTTTGGAAATACCAATAATATGGATTACCAAATTATTCTGGTTTTTTAAATCAATGTATGCCTTAATCTTTGTGTTTCTACATTTACCTTTTACGAGTCAAACTAAGTTCATTATCCTGAAGCTCACATGTATGCAATTATGTGGGCAGAAAAACTGGTTGAAGAACAGAGGGAGTTTGATGCTGTGATTGCTTCAGAGGTATGCCGATATTATTTTTATTATGTGTGGTATCTATGGGTAACAATTTCTATATTCCACACTCCTCATATCCACAACTCTATTTTATTCCTTGTACTTTTTATTTTTAATCTGCTCAGCTACTGCTTTGTGCTAGAGCTGAAATGCTGAATGATTGGTGGTTATGTTCAGGAATTTAATGTAAAATAGGATTTTAGAAACATTCTACAAACACAACGATTCAAAATATCTTTAAGAAATAGGATACAGATAGGGCCGAGGGCATGACAATATATCTGTATAGATTGTATTTAGGCGGATATGTATGTAATTAAAATATATATGTTTCTATAATGTTAGTTTAACATAATTGTTTCTCATGTTATATCTATTACTAATAGCATTCTCTTATAAAAGAAATTATGACGAACAAGTTGGAGAGCTATGTTGCATTCATGTAAACTTTGGATTAAATTAGATATGATATCACCTCATTATGAGAGTGGTGCAAACGAACCCAGTTATCAATTCACACACTAAAAATAAAGGTAAAGGGGTGGATAGCTCTTTAAACTTCTTTTGTATGCCAGATTTAATCTAAACTGATTTTGAAGTCAAGAAATTATGCAACCAGCACAAATTCAAGCAAGTAAAGCATAAAGAAAAGCAGCAACAAATCTTTTATGTGAAATACCCAAATGGGAAAAGCCATGGATGCTTTCTTCTCAGGCAAACAGATCCACTAAGAACGAGCATAGGTACAACCTTTCCAATAGTCCACATTCTATCTGGTAGCATAGTTTCACATCGCATGGGTACCTTTGGGATGTGTCGTGTATATACACATGAGCACCCTCACCTTGTAAGCCGGTTTTCAAGGATGAGTTCTACCCATGAGTTTATCATGGTATTAGAGTAGGTGTAACGCAGGGATGGGTCGGGTTCGTATCTCCTGCCCTGCATGAAGGGGGAGAGCCGAGTGTCTCCAGTCCTGGTGCTAAGGGGGAGTGTTAGCATAGTCCCACATCACCTGGGTACCTTTGGGATGTGTAGTGTATATACACATGGGCACCCGCTCTTTCTAAGCTGTTTTTCAAGGATGAGTTCTACCCATGGGTTTATCAATCTTAAATAGACTCCACCCATAAATACAAGTTTTTTTTTTTTGCATTGTTCCAGATAGGAAATACACTCGTGATTCGGAAAAGATGCATTTAGAACTCACCTTTTGCGAACACAGAAAGATTAATCTTGCATACACAATTTTATGTGACTTTTTGAGTGAGATTTTCTTTTGAACATACATGAGCACATAGAATGTTAGTTAATTCAAGGTTCTACTTGACTGATCGAGGATTTACGAGAACTGCGAAGTACCATATATCCATAGTACTCTACAAAAAACTTGCAGAGACCTTGCTCTGTTGAGTGTGGCAAAAGATCACTTAAAAAGAGAAACAGATTGCTAAGGAAGTGATTGTGTTGACGTGATAACCGTGGACTGGTGATTCTGAAGGCACTAGAGTCTGGACTATTAGGTAACACTGTATGTCAAGGGTAAATCAACTAGTGACTCTAGGGATAAAATGTACACTCATGGAAAGGTTGTATTCTTGCTTGCTATGGATAGTGTCTCCAGCCCTAGCGTTGAGGGGGAGTGTTAGCATAGTCCCACATCGCCTGGGTACCTTTGGGATGTGCAGTGTATATACACATGGGCACCCTCTCATTGTAAGACGGTTTTCAAGGATGAGTTCTATATACACTTCACATCCCAAAGATACCCAGGCGATGTGGGACTATGCTAACACTCTCCATCAGCGCCAGGGCTGGAGACACTCGGCTCTCCCCCTCCACGCAGGGCAGGAGATAGGAATCCGACTCATCCCTGCGGTATACCTGCTCTGATACCATGATAAACCCATGGATAGAACTCATCCTTGAAAACCAGCTTACAAAGAGAGGGTACCCATGTGTATATAAACTACACATCCCAAAAGTACCCAGGCGATGTGGGACTATGCTAACAAAGATATGCATGAAGGAATTGCAGTTTAATTATAAAACTAAAGCCATATCATCTAAGACGAATAAGGTAGAGTCCTAATTGATTTGAATCCAATTCAAATTCTATAAGAAGTTCTAAGGGTGAACTTCAAAGTTATATTATTCAAGTGTTACAACCAAGGTTACCATTTGAAGTTCGGAGTTAAACCGATTGAAAACTTGGGTTGCATTGGTTGAATTGACATTCAGTTTCTAAACTTTCAAAAATTCTAGCAAACATTATAACCTTTTTTAAAACATTAATGCACACTGGACTAAGTTGTACCAGTTGAAAATCCTTTACATATCTAGACTAACTTAGACTTGTGCAATCCCCAAGTTGGACCGATGCAACTATTATGCCCTACTGAGAAACTTCAATTAGTCCGATAGTTTTTCATATCAGTTCAAATGCTTCCTAAATATTCAAAACAAGTTTTAGGAACTTTTTCATGCATGTGCAAGTGTATGTGATATGAATATTCTACCTTTACTTACCTCAGCATAGCAGTTTTGTGACTCAGATTGTAATTTAATTTAAAAAATTTGAAGGCTGTAATGGTGGGATAAGGGTTGAAAGCTGAAAATGGAAAAGGAAAGCTTACTCATTCTCATAGTTGGTCAGAATAAGAAAACCGGAATAGAAGAAAGTTGGGAGGAAGGAGAGAAAGTAAAGGCCCAAAGAGATGGAATAGGACAGGGGCCTTGGTTGCATTATTTATAGATAACGGAGCACTTGTTGAGCGCATGAGCATTCCACGTGGCACCAAATGATTAGGCCACGTGTCCTATTCTCATTCCCCGGGCCTGCGCATGGATCCCCCTACCTCACGGGGGAAGTAAGCGGGATTTTATCCGCGCCTACCTAGATCCCACCCAGATGAGCCCTTTACTCAATCCTGCCAAGCCACCATATACTCTTATTCCCATGCTGGGCTATGACATGATATGCTCGGATACAACACAATAGTCGTGGGAAGTAACATCTCTGCGCGATAAGCTGCTACTCCCATAACGCTTGCCTTGGTCCAAGATTGTTTCCAGCTATCTTCCTTTCATGACACTTCTGCGGTAAATGTCTTTGTTAGACTTTCACGATAAACAAGGTCGTCCTCAGCATGGCCTTTCCTGTGTCAGTTGTTTACAAGAAGAGGGGTCAAGATGCAGACATGACCCATTGCCCCCATGTGCCAACCTAAGTGAGCAAACTATTTGTTTGCCCATCAGAAGTTTTCACCGGTGCATGACCCATTACCGTCGCCATGCTCCTAAGTCAAGTATTATTCATTACGGGTTCCCTCTCCTTGAGGTGCTCGATAAGATGAGGTCGCAAGATACAACCACGTCAAGGGTTGTGAGACTTAAAGTGGCCCCTCACCCTTTCGTGCTCACTCCCCCACAAGGTGGCCATCATGGTTGTCGCAGGTATCACCGCTAAAGTCGCGGGACTTCCGTGCCGGTTGGGGCAGTCTTTAATTTTGCTACTCCTTTCCAAGGGCTAAATGAGGAAATTTGGGAATTTTTAACTATATGGGTTTATGAGACTTGAATTAGGAATAGAATATACTTGTAGCCAGACAGATTCGAATTAGAAATATAAATAGCCTAATATTATTAATATAATTAATTAGGGTTACAAAAAATTGGTTGTAGAGATTTGAGTTTGGGAGAGAGGACAATCTAGGAGAGACCCAAAAAATCTATTTAGAGATTCTAGGCAAGTTGATCTTACTTAATCTTTTTGTATATAATTTTGACTTAGTTTATCTTAATCTTGTTGGACTAGTCAAGGTTTAGGGCTCGATTTAAATTTCTGGTGACGAGATGGGTTTTGGTTTTGAGTTGTTGTGGTGATGGGTTTGTTGGTGGTTGATTGTGGTTTCACTGAGGGACTATTTGCTTAGGTTCGAAGCATGGTTGCTAGGGATCTGGCAAAGGACTTTGTTGATGGCTTCGACTGTTATGGTGACTCAAGTTGTGATTGGGGTTTGTTGTTGTTTGGCTTTGTTTTGCAATGGTTTTGACTGTAGGGTTTGTGAACAGTGGGTAGGTAAGGTGGTAGGTGGTCGGTGAAGATTGATTTTTGTGAGGTGAAGCAGCAGCGAGGTTAGGGTTCCGATGGGTGCTCTGGGGTGGATGAATTTTGGTTTTTTGGCGATTAGGGTTTGTTTGGACTTGTGAGAAGGCTGATGGGTAAACTATTGATTTGGGATTTGGATGAGACTGATGGTGTTTGGATTGCTGATGGTGGGGTCTGGGCTTTTTGGTTTAGTGTGGATTTGGCGAGGGTGACTTTTGTGCTGTGGTTTGTTGGAGATGGTGAACAGTAACTGATGGGTTTAAGTCTGAAGGGGTTGTGTTTGGGAGAGGTCAAGATGAACAGTAACAAAATGCTAAAATGCTTGGATTGGATCATTTGCCCTGGCTTGGATCTTTTGTTCTGTGACTTGGAACTGAAATTGAACTTGATCCTTACTCGAACTTGGATCTTTCGCTCTGATACCAAATTAATGCAGCACGCAAAGGTTTTGATACCAAGTTGATGCAAGACAGATACAATAGATTTAGAACTAGAATGAAATCTGGGGATGAGAATGAGAAGATGAGATGAGGTTAGAAGGAGGAGGTGAGGAAACAAACGAAGGGGATGAGAAAACAGATTGAAGGAGATAGACTGGACAGACTAAGAGATTAAGAAAAGCAAGAACAAGGAGAGAGAAGAAGACACAAAGGGAGAGTTCTCAAACTCACAAACAAATAACAATATTCAATAATCAAAGCTAAATTGTCTGTTTACATAAGAGCCTTTATATAGGCAAATTATTAAGCAAACCCTTAAACATAAAAATGCCAAAATAACCTTAAAATTCAAACTTTACCAAAAATAACAATAAGCATAAATAAAAACCCCAATTTTATTTCCCTTTCCCTCTTCTCCAAAAGTAATGGTGAAGCATGTGCAACTCATGTGTGTGAATCATATCTCGTTCCCCATCACACGACTTATAGAACTAAATTGCCTTTTTAGTAATTAATGTAATTGTAAGTTATAACATTGCTAGTTACATTGTATTTATTGTCGATTTGTTAGACTATTGCTTAAGGGCATATCGTCATTTAGAAGCTGCAACTAAACTGCTGACTTGGCGGTGGTGGGGTGGGGTGGGGTTGGGAGTTTTATTTGGCTAAATCTAGCATGAGACGTACTTTTAAGGATTTTATTTTTAGGCACAGAATATTTGATGTGTTTGGCATTGGTTGGTTCGAGAAAATATATCAACTTCACAAGTATATTTTATGCCCCATGCCACTCAAAAACACTTTCAGTCCAATGAAAGGGGTCTATGGTATTATGCTTGAGTGCCTTGTTTATTAGTTTGTTTTTATTAATTTCTTGACCTTTAACATATTAGATATATTTTGATCATTTTAAAGAATGTGTAGTATCAAGCTTTCTTGTTTCCTGGTTATGCAAGTTAAGTCTTATTCTCGTTGGGAATTTAGCAAGTCCAGAAAATCAGGAAGCAAATTTCGCATCACTGATGTCTTTGCGAACCCAGACCTTAAACACTTCCAACTCTTATCCCACCAAATAAGTTACTGTAGACATCATTATTTCAAAATCCCAAGTTACATCCTGCATCAGTCTTATTCCAATGGGTATGATTTTCTCAACAAAGAATCATTCTATGAGATTGTATGAATCTACATAATTATTTCATCACCAGAACCCTGATCTTGTCTTTTATTTTTATTTTAAAGATCACAAATCTCATCTTAGGGGTATTTTTTGGTGAAATAGTAAAAGCTAAAAGTGAGGACGCATATTCACAGTCTGAGAGCAACCACTCTGTGCAAGAATACAAAGGTCAGGTCTCTCTCAAGCCTTTCTTCTTAGCAACCCCCCATAGGCAGGGCAAGCATTGGGCACTAATAATGGCCTTCTATGCAACTTAAGTTCTTAAAGCTGCAATGTTATACAATCATCATTATTATCATTGCCTTTATTTCATATGGATGGGGTTGGCCACATGAATTCTCTTTTTCCACTCGTCCTGTTATACACGTGTCTCCTCTAATATTTAATTTTTTAAAATCTTTTTTAATTACTTCATCCCATGTAAGTTTTGGTTGTCTTCTTTGTTGCTTACATTCTAGTAAAAATCTAATCGGTGCATCTTAGGATCTACGTTGTATATGACCATACCACCTAAGTCTACTTTCTCTAATTTTATCATTAATAGGTGTTGTCCTAGTTTTCCTTTCACTCATTCATTATTAATCTTATCTCTTCTAGTCACTCCTATTATCTATCGTAGTATCCTCATTTCTGCTACATAAATACATCGTTCTTGTTTCTTTTTCAATGCTCAAGACTCTGCCCCATACAATATAGCTGGCCTAATAACCGTCCTATAGATTTTTATTTTATATATTTTTTATAAGAATCATTTGATTAAAGAAGCTCTCAAGAGGGGAAGCGCGGCCAAGAAACAAAGCATACAAAAAAGAATAGCTATACTTTCAAGCTATCTACAAACTCCAAAAGATCCCCCACAGATTTACAATTTCACGCATTAACCCAAAAGAAAAAAGAACTCAGAATAGTATATTTAAGAGACCAAATAGGAGTTAACTCCCAGTCAAAAGACCTCCTATTCCTCTCTCCCCACAATCCCCACCAACAAAGGGGAGTGGCAATAAAGCTACAATCTGTATGTGTATATACATGTATATGTATGAATGCACTTATTGTAATTAAAGTAATTAAAGTGTGTACTCAGGTTGATTCTCAGGTTGGGTTGGTTAAAGGTTAAATGTTGACCGGTCAATTTCTGTGTTTGGCTTCAGTTAGACTCTGCTCAAGTTCCATTCCTGGTTTTTAAGTTCAGAAGCCTTGTTGTACATACCAGATATAAAAAATGCTGAATTATTTTTTCTGCTTTCCTGACTTCAGTAATTTTAAGAAACTGGTTACAGAATTGAATATGTATGGAAGTAGTGTATTATGATTGGTAAAGCAGTTTGCCTAACGTATACTGACATTCTAGAATATTTCTTGATTCTCCATTTGCTTTTTGCTTCCCGTTCATATATTCATCACTCTTGGCTTCTGCATAAACTGACTCACGAATCAAGACTCCAACAACATTGGCAATGTCTAGTCATCGGATGGTTACATACATGAAATTCCAAACCATGTACTCATTTGGCTATTCATCTAATTGTTTGTATTTCTCTTAGGTAATTGAGCATGTAGCAAATCCTGCTGAATTCTGCAAATCATTGGCAGCATTAACAGTTTCTAGTGGAGCCACTGTGATTTCAACAATAAATCGTTCTATGAGATCGTATGCAACTGCCATCATCGCAGCAGAGTACCTCCTCCATTGGGTATGATTATTTATTTCATTCTGTTGCTCTATATTTGTTGTCAATATCCTCTGAAGCATATTTAGCATTCATTATTCGAATTCCCACCTTAGTATTGAAGTTGGTGTCTATGGTTTTCATTTTCTTCTTTTGAGATATTACTCGTGTGATTCATGTGACTAAATTCCTTTAATTTTTAACCTGCAATTAGACTGCAAGGGCCCATTTGCAACATTTTTAAGTAATTCAAAAGAATTCTGTAGGGAGGTATTTTGTAAAAGGACCTGTAGTTCAAGGAGGGTTTTTGCACTTTCCCCTTTTAATTTTGTGAGGAGGGAACTATGAACCACCTTCTTCTTCATTGTTTAGTGGCGAGGGATGTTTGGTCTATATTTTTGGCTGCGTTTGGTATGTTTTGGGTGTCTTCTTTGGTTCCACGGTGGACATGTTAGAGGCTTGGAGATGTGTATTGTGGATAGTCGAGCCAGAGATGCTTGGAGGGCCACTCCCCTTTGTTTATGGTGGGGCTTGTGGCGCGAGAGAAATAGGAAGTCCTTCGATGGAGAGGAGACTTCTATTTGGTCTTTCAAATACAATATATTGATTTCTTTATTTTTTTGAGTTAATGGGCGAAATTGTAAATCTGTGGGGCACCTTGTGGATTTTGTGGATAGCTTGAAATTATAGGTGGCCACTTGCGGCATCTTGTATATTCTCTTGGGAGCGCTCCCTTCTTGAGCGCCTTTTATGAAATCTTGTCAAAAAAAAAAAAAATTGAACTATCAAATTTTTTTTGACTATTTTGAATTATCATTAAAAAAATCATAAATAGAAGTTAAGAATTATTTGACTTAATTTTATTTTTGGGAGTTGGCATTGTAATTCTTTTTACTATAATAACTAATTTTGTAAGTAAAATTCAGAATTTTTCTATTTGAACCCCAAATTTGAAATGCCATATCTTGAAAAATTCACATTTTTTTAGTTACTTCTTTAACTTCTCAATTTTCTCTTTCAAGAATCATACCTTATAAGTCTTAATTTTTCTTATATACCTGTGTCACTACCATTTCCCATAATCCTTTTTTTTTTCTCTCCCCTTTTGACCTTATCCAAACATTCATTTTATATCCTGGATGTCGTGTGCATAAGTGGTGGTGGTTTGACCAGACAATGTGTGGTTAATGTTATTTCACAAATTTTAAGAAAGTGCAAATTTGGGATGTGATGTGAATAAGCGAGCGGTTGTTTTTGAATACCCCGTGACAATAAGGTGGTGTTGTTTTAGAGCACTGTTAATTTCATAGAGATAATGATTAGAGATTCTAAAAGCTTCGACTGCATCATACATGAAAGACACTCTAGATGGATCGCAATAAGGCATTACGTGTTAATACATTCCAAAAGCAGCCCTAAAATTTTATATATATGTACTTTTGGGAAACATTCCTGAATGGAACGCAAAGGATGGATGGAAACTTAACCAGAAACTGTTTCGAATTGATAAAGTGATATGTGAACATATTAAAAATTATATATTTTAGGGAAAGGGAAAGGGAAAAGGCTCTAAAACCAGTTATCCTGATGTTACAGATTCATTTTACATAAAAGCAATTAATCTATGTTTTCCTAAGCATATTAGTATGCATACAAGGATGTTCCTGCATGCCTTGGAGTTATTAGTGAAGCATTTGTTTAATATTAAGTGATGTTGTAGTTTCGTTGGGAAATTATTTTGTCGTAATCATTGCTGCTACGCTTGTTGGTGTTGAGTGTCACCCTTTTGTTTAGCAAGATTTTGTAATTTCTTTAGGTGCTGCGCAATTATGTCCTTAAACTATGCATGCTTTAATGTTTTGCTGTAGTTTTGCACATAATATTTGGTACTCTGCAGCTCCCTAAAGGTACGCATCAGTGGTCGAGCTTTCTTACCCCCGAAGAACTAGTCTTGATCCTACAACGTGCTTCCATAACTGTAAGGAAAATACATACTTTGATTATACTTATATGTTCTCCTTGGAGCATTAGTAAAATTCGAATTTTACAATGTTGAATCTTCCCTTTTTGGTAAAAGTTGCTTGCTATCTGATTGGGTTTGCCAGGTCCAAGAGATGGCTGGAATTGTGTACAACCCCTTGACAGGAGGATGGGCTTTATCTGATGATGATGGTGTAAATTATATTGTATTTTGTACCAAAAAAGGGCCTATAATGTAATGGAAAATTTTTGTTGAGCTAAATTTCTCTCTAATCTAGTTATTTTTTCTGGCAAATCTATCTCCAGCTTGTTCTTGTTTAATCCAATATTCCATCTTTCTATAGCCAAAGCTCATATTATAAGATATATATATATATATATATATATATATACACACACACACACACACTTTATAGGAAACAAGGATGAATAGTGACCCTTGGGACCTAAATCCCTGGGCACATTCATATCTGGTTAATTCATAGGAGTACCTGTTTATACTTTAGTGGATTATGTGCACAGTGGAAAAGCAATTAGAAGTGAGTTGATTAATTAATAAATAGCTTGGTTCGCAGTCGCGGTGGTGATTGCAGACGCAAAAACAGACATAGTGTAATAGAATCGTTCTAGGGTCTGTATCGGCATAAGATAGATAATAGGATTGATTGTTGTAATGTGAATTTTTTTTTACTTCACACGTCTAAAATGAATCGATATGCAAAATTTTACAATATAATTTGATATAGATTATTTTTTATTGAATTTTTTTAAGACCATTAAGCACAAGTAATGATCAATTAATAAATTTATGTGTTTATTATTCTTATTATTATAAAAAATCTTAGTAATTATACTTCTTACAAAATTAATAACTAAAAATAAACGTAATTATAAAATAAATGAAAATTTATAATACCATAGAATTAAATCTGAAAATAAATATGAAAATAAATTAAATTAGACATATGATATTTGATTTTATGATAATTATCATTGTATATATTTATTTTATTTGTTTGCAATAACAACTACTTAAAGGGTTATAAAGGGTTCACACTCCTTTCACTGTTCTAAGTTCTAACTTCGTGATAATATTGCTATTATAATTTGTCTCCAATGTAATGTAATATCTGTACTTTACCTTTACTTTAGTTTTGAAAAAAATTGCATTTAGTCTAACTAAGAGTTATAAAAAAATTTCATAAGCATACAGAGGATATGACAATAAGTACATATAGAGACAGTGAAGCAATGCCTTCACTTTACATCAAAATCTAAATCAAAAACAAAAGTCACTTTTCATCTAAGTTGAATTAGACAAATATAATATATAATTACATTGAGAATCACGATTCAAAATTATTTTATGACCAAAGCGAGAAATTATTGAATACTCCAAAAATATGATACTTCTTACACATCCGATCGACGAAAACTCTCCATTCCTGTTATAATAAATATCAATTCACCGTCAGTTGGATGTGTAAAGGAGTATGATACCCTAAGAGTATTCAATACTTTCTCATCCAAAATGCCCCTAACCTCGTTTTATTAAATTACTCAACTATCACCCCACTTGTATAGATTGGAGCTATGAAACTTGCCTCATTATTAGACGAGGAGGAAATGGCTTTTTCAGGTTGCTTCTTATGCCCCCTATGCTTGTTGTGAAGCTTGCCTTATTAATGAATAAGATCAACTAACTATGTTGTCCATCTTTTCACTCACACATGGTTAACAATACTGATAACCAACTCTTAGGTGTTATGTTTGGTAGAATGGAAAAGAAAAGAAATGATAACATTACTAATGAGTTAAAAGAAAATGAAGGAAAGAAAAGGAAAAGATAGTGTTAAACTTTTATTGTGTTTGGTTGATTAGTAAAGGAAAAGAAAGGAAAAGATAGTTAACATGTTCGGAAAATGAAGGAAAGGAAACAATTTAAAATTTTTACCATTATACCCTTTTATATTTAAAAGAACAAATTTTAGTTTTTATCAAAATAAGGGCAAAGTTAGTATTAACAAAGTGTCATTAAAAAATGTAGTCTTTCCTTCCCTTTCCTTCCATTTCTTCCTATTTTTGGAAGGATAACAAAAGCTACTATTTATCCTTAATTTATCCCTCCAAATCCTTCCATTTCCTTTCCTTTCCATTAAAATTTTTATACTAAACACACAAAATCATATCCCTCCATCACTTTTCCTTTTCCTTCTATTTCTTTCCTATCAAACTGACCCTTAATGTGTTGTCTTTCGTCTTCTCTTTTGCACTAATCACTCTTTCTTCTCTATCAGAGTTCTTTCTTTTTTAATCTTTGTTGTATATGTTAAGATTAACTTGATCTTTTGAATAATCAATTCCAATACCTTACAATTTTTTATTAAATTGGTATCTAAGTTGTGAGTGGTTTGCCTTGTTTTGTCAAAAGTATAAGATTACATTTCTAATTAAAGGGCCTCTAGCCCAATGCTATAACTTGTCCAACCTTAAAGAAAAGCAGAGTTCGAATATTTTTTTTTTCCATGCCAAATAACACTTTGTCTATATGAAAGTCTCTATATGGAATTTGAACCTTTTGTGTAATAAGAAATAGTATTGGGCAACCACTCTTGCCGGAGAGGTTGAGGTTGAGGGTTCGAGTCCGTTAGAAACATGTGAAAGAGTGTGTGAAAAAAAAAACACGTGTTAAATAGAACTAGTATTCAAAATTTGATGTTTAAATCCAGTTAATAGATATTGAGGAAGAGAGAGAGCCCTCTTCTGTCTTTCGAAATCAGCTTAGTAGTGCACTTGCTATGCACTTTTTTTATAGAAGAGAATTAGATACTAATCTTAAATTATCTAAAGTTAAGTAAAATAAAGAAAAATAAAATTATTGTTTTAAAACAATGTTAGAAATAAATAAAGAGAATTGTACTGATTAAATTATGAAGAATACATAAAGGCCTATTTATAGGCACATAAACTTGGAAGTTTAGGAAACAAGAAATCCTAGTCCTAGATGGTTTAGGAGAAGGCATAAGAAACCTATTAGGAAAAGAAATATAATCTATAATAGGAAATATATAATCTAACAGCCCCCCGCAAACTCAAGGTGAGTCATATGAAGCCAACTTGAGTTTGGAGACAAAATCTTCAATGCGGCTCGCGAAAGCAATCTGGTGATGTAACCAACTGTGGTTGCGAACACATACAAAGAAACTGCAAAAGAGCCAGAAAGACCGAAAGCGACTTATTGGAGCGAAAACTGATTTGAAAATCAGAAAAGGAGCTCGTTGAAAACAGCGACTTTGACACACAGATGTTCTGGCTCATGAAAACAATCTGGTGATGTTACCAACAGTGGCTGAGAAACACATACAAAGAAGTTGTAAAAGAGCGAACTCGTCGGAGCGACGGTAAGACCGAAAACTGCTCGTTGGAGTGAAAACTGATTTGAAAATCAGAAAAGAAGGCTCGTTGAAATCAACAACTTTGACACACAGATGCTAGTGGGAGCCAATGAATTGAACTTGAACTGGCTGTCATATTTTTCTTTTATTATCTGCATAAAAATATATATGAGGCGGAAGCTATTTTTTACGATTGACTATTGTCCGCCGGGGATGAAGCTAGTAGTGCCATCCCCGACGGTGACGACGATGGACTGAGAAAGATTTACCAAAGATCGGTTGGCTCTGATACCATGTTAGAAATAAATAAAGAGAATTGTACTGATTGAATTATGAAGAATACATAAAGGCCTATTTATAGGCACATAAACTTGAAAGTTTAGGAAACAAGAAATCCTAGTTCTAGATGGTTTAGGAGAAGGCATAAGAAACCTATTAGGAAAAGAAATATAATCTATAATAGAAAATATATAATCTAACAAATAACATCAACAATATATAAATCAAACTTAAAGAAAAAAAATTATTTACTTAATTTATTTTAGAACTCTAAAAGAATAGAATCAAGTGAGTCGAGTATGATATTGGGAGAACTCATGAATTAGCTTAATGGCTACATATAAAATAATTTCATAAACTTTAATAGATAATCTAAAGCAATTTTTATGTTTAGGATAGGATGCAGGATAGACACGGTTACTAATTAATTACATATTGTATTAGTTTCCTAAATAGAATAAGAATAAGGAAGTAAAATTTATTTTCAGTGGAGTGGACTAAGAATTTACATAGTAGCGTAATTTTTATCTTTAAGCGTCTATAATAGTTAAATTTTATTTTTAATTCTTTTGGTAATATATATATATATATATATATATATATATATATATATATATATATAAAGGAATTGAAAAAAGAAGTTTGAGTAATATAAAATTTTACGGATAGTTCTTGTTATATTTATTATTAATAAAATAAAGTAAATGTATAAAAATTCTATGTTCATTTATATAGGTATTGATATTGATATTGATATTGATTTAAATAAAATTGTTATTCAAATTTGATGTTTTAAGTATAATTACTAGACATTTTCCATTTCTTTTCTTTTTTTTCGAGTTTTGACCACCCTATCATTTTCAAACACTAAAATTAACACTTTTGTGGTGAAACTAATACCTAAAATTCTTCAAAATTTCCTTTTCATCGTACTACTTCGCCTTCGAGTGTTGGATCACATGGGAGCCACTGGAGTTGTTCAGTCATGAGCACTCATTCTTGATTTTTCAAATCACCATCTTGCCATAATCAAAACCTCAAATTGATGCTTCCATAATAAAATCCAAGTTGATTACCCTAAATCTCCCAAATTTGCCCTCAATCGAGTTACTTTTACCGTTCAATCTTGAAATGAGCGCTAAGGACCATTTGATTGTAATGGATCATTCTATAGGCTTCTAGAAAGGTCAAAACTTGGTCAAAATCAATTTTTATGCTTAAAATATGATAAACAGGCAAAAAAAAAAAGGTCATTATCCACAAAAACATGATTTTGGCACAACAATCAAGAGGGTTACAAAATGGCACATCAAGAGCATGCACACAGGATTACTGTCCAAAATTGGGATTGTCACATCTCTTGACGTGCCAATCATTAATTTTTGTCTTCCAAAATCGATCTGCATCTACTGAAGAAGACTAAGGAAGAAGAACAATACTACACCTTTAAAGAAAAGCTTCTAACCTCTAAAGATACAAGTTGAAGAAAGTTTCCAACTATTGAGAATAGTGGATTCAGAAGTTGCTTCCAGGTTCGCTTAATAAATGAGTTAGATATATGTTCCTCAATCATGTTTCTCATGCACTTGTTTGGTTTGCCATTGGGAGATGCATGACTCTTGTTATGTCCAATTTTTTTTTTTTTTTGCCTTCCTAACATACGGGTCTACATGTAACTTAGACCACCAAATAATGTAGTATTTGGTAACTGAAAAGTACTTGAGGTTCGTAAATTTTGGGATTAGTATTGAGTATCATACCAAGTGAATGATTACCAAAACTTTGAAACATCCTCCAAACTACCAGTTTGTATATCATTCTTCAACATTATAGGAAGATCTTAGTGAAATTCAAATTGTCTGCAAAATCTATGGGGACTGTAAGGTTCTATAACATGTATTCTCATCACAGGGCCAAATAGCCGAAACGAAGGCTAGCAAATTACTCAAAATCTGAAATAGTGATCTTTTCATCAATGACCAGGAGTGGTCTTTGTTGATTTCCAAGGCTAAGTGATGTATAATGACAATTTCACATGATTTAATCAAGGATTGTGCCTTAGACTCGTCAAAGTGTTTTGTTGATTTTTTCCTAGAATATTTAGCCATATAAGGTGAGAGTTGAAGATTTGAGGAGTAAAAGTGGGTCTTAAAAGATTTACCTAACCACTCATACATATAGTGGATAGGGAATACCATCGTCACACTCCTAAGCTCAAGAGATGAAATAATTGCGTTCAAACCTTGCTAAATACTGGCTAGAATAGGAATAATAAGACAAAATTTATCACCATATGCCATCATGTTTGCGATCTTGAATACCCTCAGATGAATCATGCCAACAGATGCAATGGGTAAGATAAATCGGCATCACCAGCAAGCTAAGAAAGTAGCTAAATGAGTCTTTTCTTGGATTTATTGTCCTATTCCAAGACTAGCGAAAACCTATTCTTCTTGTGATGGTCTTTTTTAACAAGACCAATGACTCTGGTAGGATTGTATGTCTCATTTGGCCATTGAGTTCTGTTTCTCATTGTGACACCCTCCAATTTTCATGTATAAGTTAGCCAGGCTAACACACAAAAATAGGAGGCGTCATGTAGAGACCGAGTCCAATTTTGACCGATTTTTTGTTTATACATCATTTTCATCATAAGTCCATTATAAATGATGTTTTACATGTTTTAAATGTGGAAAACATGTTTGGGAACTTACTTAGAGGTTCTAGAAAGTTTTGGGAGCGTTTGGCAAAATTTGAGAATATTGGGTCTATAGGGCTCGGGAATTCGATTTTTTTTTGAAAAATATTTATTTTTGGTTTTGAGCCAAATGAAATGTTTGAAGAGTTAAGGAAGTAATTTCGGAGTCGTAGTCGCTTTCGAAATCGAAAACGGAGGTTGGGAGGGTACATTAAGTGACCCAGGGGTGTTTTGGTCATTTCGCGTCCTAAATATTATAAATATCTAAGGCTGAGAATCCCAGTCATTTGCACACTCGCCCAACTCTCTCTTTTCTCTCCCACTTCATCTCTATTCATTTCAGAGGCCGTAGGCTTGGATTTAGAAGGTGCTGGTGAAGAACAACTTGTTCTACACAGCAAGGGCTTCAGTTTGAACTGAACAAACGTGGATTTTGATAAGGTAGAACTTGGAGGAATTCTTGAGAATTTGCTAGAAAGTCTTCAAATTTGGGGTAGGGGTGTTTCTTCCTTCTTATTCATCGATTCTAGGGTTTTGGTAAATTTAGAAAATTATTGGTTGAGTTAACATGTATTAGGGAATTGGTAGGGTTGTGATATGGTGGCCTTCTCTCCTTTCTTGTGATTTCAATATATTAGTTAAGTTCATATTGTGGTATATGATGTTTTGAATGTATACATATAATGTGTATGAAAATGAGAGCATATCTAGCTATATTGTAAATTATATGCATATGTGAATTATGTGCATAAATGTGAGCATATATGTGTTTATATGTTGGTTATGGAAGTATGTGAGGATGTAATGCATGTTAGACCAAAATATAGCAAGAATGTGCATTGAAGAGCATGAAAGATATATGTTATGTGTAATATGTGCTTTATAAGCATGTATATGTGTATATCAGAGTAGGGCTCCGGGCCCTTCTTAATTCTCACCCAGGCTCCAAAAATGTGTTTTTCACATAAGTGCACGTTATCACATAAATGCACCAAATTCACAATTTTCACAATTCTCACCAAATGCATAGTGTATGACAAGTTTATGCACACTCTTCACCTCAAGCTTGTCACAATGAAAATCACCAATTTCTAGTGAATCATAACCAATGCATTTTCATGAAAATTTTCTTCATGCATAAATCCAACATTTGATATTAAATTTCACAAAACTCCACAAATGAATCCAAAATTGCAATATTGCATTCATAGACAATAATTACACATATGCAATACATAAATTCCAACTAAGACATGTTAGAAATTTCATATATATGCAATAAGATTATGTTTTCACAAAATTCTCCGAACAAGATTTCATGTCACAAGTATGTGACCTAGAGAATCAAAATAAAAAGGAATTTCACACTCCTACCTCAAATCCTAAGTTAGGAAGCTAATTCTTCAAAATTTATGCCCTTTTCACCTTGCTGAAAGTAGACTTTGTTTGGTTCAAATCGAAGCCCTTGCCGATTAAAGCAAACCCTTTGCCTTCGGCGTTTTCCAAATCAAAGCCTAAGCCTTCTGAAATGTAGAAAGAAGGGAGAGAGATTAAGTGAGAGAGTTAGAGAGAGAAATATAGTTGTCAAATTAAATATCTCAGCCCCTCCTAGATATTTATATCTCCTTGGGACGCGAAATGACCGAAACACCCTCGAGTCACTTAAGGTACCCTCCCGACCTCCATTTTTGATTTTGAAAGCGACTATGCCTCCAAAATCACTTCCTTAATTCTTTAAACATTCTATTTGATTTATAACCAAAAATCATATTTTATAGAAATCTTTCGAATTACCGGGCCCAACGGACCATTTCTTAGGGCCTCATTGAACCAAAAAATCAAACTTTCTCAAATGTTCTCAAAACCTTAATATAGATCCCCAAACATGTTTTTCACAATTAAAACATGCTAAACATCACTTAAAATGTAATTAGGGTAAAAATGAAGCTTAAAATGGAAATCGGTTAAAATTGGACTCTGTCTCTACAACCTCCCAACCTTTAAGGAATTTCATCATCGATATTAGAAACATACCTTAAGTGGTGAAAAACTCAGGGTACTTTGAGTGGACTTCTTGTTCCCACTCCCACGTAGCCTCCTCTATTCTGTGATACCTCCAAAGCACGTTAACCAAGGGAATGGTTTTGCCTTGAAACACTTGCTCTCTAGTATCCAAAACCAGAATCGGTCTCTCCTCGTACAACACGTCCTCCTCTACCTCAAATTTTGTCTAATCAAGCACATGTGAAGGATTCGGTTCATACTTTCTCACCATAGATATATGGAAAGTGTTGTGCACACTTCACATTTGCAGTGGAAATGCCAAGCGATAAGCAACCTCTCCAGCCCGATCCAAAATCTCAAATGGTCTGATAATCGTGGAGCTAGCTTGCCACTATGACTGAATCTCATCAAACCTCTCCGTGGTGAGACCTTTAGAAAGATATGGTCTCCCACCTCAAATGCCAAAGGTCACCGTCTCCTATCAGCATAACATTTCTGACGACTCTGAGCCGTAAGCAATCGTTACCTTATTATCTTGATCTTCTCCGTAGTCTCTCGAACTAATTCTAGCCCTAAGAAAACTGCCTCTCAGACCTCGGTCTAACAGACAGGTGACCTACACGGCCTACCAATGGTAGAGTTAGCTTAATACCTATTATTGTATACAAACCCTACCAATGGAAGGTGATCCTACCAACTGCCTTGAAGATCAAGTACAAATGCCCATAGCATATCCTCTAAGATCTTTATAGTACGCTCGGACTGACCATCTATCTGAGGATGAAAAGTCGTACTAAAGTGGAGATCTGTATCAAGCACAGTTTGAAAATTCTGCCAAAATTGAGATGTAAATCGTGGGTCTCTATCTGCAACAATAGAAATTGGCACGCCATGAAGTCTAAGGATTTGCTCAATATACAATCTATTGAGAGTGTCCACATCATCGGTCACTCAGATAGGAAGAAAATGAGTCACCTTAGTCAATCTGTCGACAACTACCCACACTGCATCATGACTCTTCCTCGACCTTGGAAGCCTCGTCACAAAATCCATAGTGACATTCTCCCACTTCCACATTGCCACATGCAATAGTTGTAATAACCCCGCTGGCCTCTGATGCTTGGCCTTCACTTGTTGGTAAGTGAGGCGCCTCGCTATGAACTGAGTTATATCCTTATTCATACCTTTTCACTAATACAGTCGGCATAGGTTATGGTACATCTTGGTACCACCCGAATGTACTGCTAGCCTCGAACTGTGAAACTCCTTCAGAACCTTGTCCCTACAAGCTAAGGGAACAAACATCTTCCCTTTGAATTTCCAGCTCTCATCTGAATGAATCGTCCATCCATCCACCACCTCGCCACCCGAAATCCAAGTGCGAATAATCTCCATCTCACCATCCTTCTTTTGCTCTTCAATCACTCTACTCACAAGATTTGGTTTAGCGACAAGAGTAAAAAGAGTCATCGGTCCATCATCCTCACTGAAATTTAATTCCATTTTTGAGACATCCTCCATCATCTTCCACTCCTGTATGGCTATGCTTGCCGAACTACCATGTGTGTAGAGACAGGAACCAAATTTGACCGGTTTATCAATTTTTCATCATTTTTTGCCATAAATACATTTTAAATCATGTTATTGATGTTTTGTGAGTGAAAAACATGTTATGAGGCTTTTTGAAAAGTTTGGAGGAGTTTGAATTTTTGGTCAAATGGGGGTCCGGGACGTGGTCCAGGGCTCGGGAAATCCAAAAAATAATTATTATGGATTTTGTCTTTGATAAAATGTTTATAGAGTTAAGAAAGTGATTTTGAATCCGTAAGAACTTTCAAAATCAAAAACGGAGATCGGGAGGGTACGTTAAGTGGCTTGGGGGCATTCTAGTAATTTACGTGTCCTAGATATTTTAAATATCAGTGGTTAAGACTTCCAGCCCATTTCTCATGCCACTTTCTCTCTCTAATCTCTCCCATCTTCATCCCTACATCTTCTCTCTACATTTTGGAGGCCTTCAGGCATGATTTGGGATTCGCCGAAGAAGGAAAGTGCGTAGAGCTCAGCAAGGGCTTCACTTTGGATCAAACAATCTTGGATTTCAGTAAGATAGACATCGCTGGAAATTTTGGAAAATGCTTGGATAGCCTTCAAATTCGAGGTAGGGGTTCTTCTTCTCTCTTAATTGTCTATTATAAGATTTCAGGTGAAATGGTGAGATGTAGGTTGTGTATTGCATGAATGAGAGTGGTGAGAGGGGTGGGATTTGATGTTTTTATCCTTCCCTTGAGTCTCTTCTATGCAAATTTGATGTACCTTGTAATATGTATAACATAAGGGGCTAGTATATGTAATGTGTGAAAGAAAATGACCTGTCTAATAGGCCAAATTAACCGATTCACAAAACATCGCAGCTTCTTTTCTTCAGTGTCCACCTCCTCAAGTGCAAACAGCGATAGATTGGTGAATTCCTGTTCATATGCTGCAATAGTTCTGTCGCCTTGTTGTAACTCGAGAAATTCCTTCTTTTTGGCTGCCTTCACTGCATACGGGAAATACTTAGCATCAAAGCGAACCTGAAAATCTACATAGGTGAATGTGGTCCACTGTTCCGGTGTAGTCACTAACTCCCACCACTGCAATACATCCCCCACTAGCTTAAAGGTAGCTAGCATATGTTTCTGTACCTCAGTGCACGTAATCATGCGAAGATGGCACTCAATGTCCTTCCTCCATTGGTACGCCTCGGTCACCTCTGTAGACCCTGAAAATTTCGGTGGATTTCCTTTTGTGAAGGAATTCCTTATCCTCTCCCTAGTGTCGGGCTACTCCATAGGTAATGGAACCTGTGCCACCTGCTGTGGCTGCTGATTTTGAAGAGCAGTCGCCACTTCGGTAACTATAGCCTGAGCGATAATGGCTGCCAAGTTGGGAGGAATCTTTGCATCTCTACCTTGAGCATGATCCTGACCCAGAATATCATTCACATTTCTCTTTCTATGGGGTGTCATTTGGAGAGGAAACTAAATAAACTTCAAAAATAATAAAATATAAAAATATTATAAACATAAACCCTAGCCCATCAAAATAAGTCTACCCTTAGCCCAGCCACTCCAGCCCAACTCAACCCAATTTCACCATTGCCTAATCCAATATTAAAATAAAAGGAAATCCAAAGATCCAGTCCAACTCGAAATAAAATAAAAATAAAAATAAAAATAAACTCCCTAGCAATTTAAAGCACTCAAATAAATTTAAATCAAACAATAGGCAATCAACCAAGCAATTCACATAAAATAATAAAATATATAAAGCATTTAAAGCACTCACATAAATTTAAAACCAACAATACACAATCAACAAACCAACTCACATAAAATAATAAAAATATAGAGCATTTAAATTAAAATAAATAACGTCAAAATTTTGGAGTATTACAGCAATTAACTAGAATTGAGATTGATTTAGAAATGATTGCAATGTTAAAACATATTGAAAGAGGAATACATATTTAAATTTTATTGTTGAAAGTGAACATTTTGGAGTTTCTATGCACCCTCTATTATTTTCCAAAATCTCCCCAAATTGAGAGTCATAAATTATAATGAATAAATTATCGAAATATTGTTTTATGTGAAATCAAATTAGGGAAATAAGCTGATGTTAAATCTTATTGTCTTTTCTCCCTGCTTTCTTGCACCAAGTGTAATCTGTACTGATGTCTAGAAGATTCTTGTAACTGTCGGTGATTTTTTGATGCATTTGGTATTATCCGTTCCTCCCCCAATTTATGTGCAATTTTACCAATATAGGGGAACACCAGAGGAAGGTAAGATTAATTAGTATTTTGGTAGCTGTTATAAAACTCTAAAGTGTGTCTTCAGATTTTTTCAGTGACCAAAAGAGTAGTAGAACCAAAATTGTTTTTATATTCAGCACAATCAGTTTGAGTTATTATGTTTGAATAGTTATTTAGGGGAAAATGTAATATTCGAACACGAATACCAGTATATATGTTCGATTGGAAGCACCGTTGCTAGAATTGTTTTGGCTGTTTCCACAACATTTTAGTACAACTCATTCAACATTTTGACTTGAAACACTACAGAATCAAACAAGTGACTGAATATCATGACTCCATTGTTCAAACAGAGAATTAATTTCTGAAGTAGATTGTTTCTGAAAGTTATTTTTTGTAACTTTGTTGGAGCCACATAATTCTAAAGTCCTTTACAAATTACAGCCGCATGCAAGGCTTGATTCTACATCCATTGTCTGATAAATTCATGGTGTCTTCAACTATAAATAGAATATTTGATTGGAGTGATTTATGGGAGTGATTTTAGGAATCCTCCATCATTATATTTTTTATATTTATCACATGTGTATTATTCAACTATAAATAGAGGTGATCATTGTAAACAAAATTAAGAAAGAATACAATAAAAGTAATGTAACCCTTGGAACTTTGTGCCGGAAATGTAGGTCGTAGTGGCTGAATCACGAATATCCTTGAGTTGTTTCATTCTTCATTTCTTTCTTCATTCGTTTATTTTTTTCTTTATCAACATATATATATATATATATATATATATATATATATATATATATATTCAATTAAGGTTCAAGTTGTCTCCATAAAATATATTCAATTTAATTCTTTATTTCTTTCTTCATTCTTTTATTTTTTTCTTTATCAACATATATAGATTCAATTAAGGTTCAAGTTGTCTCCATAAAATATATTCAATTTAATTCTTTATTTCTTTCTTCATTCTTTTTTTTTTCCTTTATCAACATATATATATTCAATTAAGGTTCAAGTTGTCTCCCTAAAATATATTCAATTTAACAAGTTTACATAGACTTTGTTTTCATTCGACTTTATTTTAGGGTATAATCTCATTTAAATCATATTCTATTATTTTTCAACTATTGTTAGTTTTGATCCCCCTTCACCTAGCATTACCTCTTTATTTTAGGTTATAATCTCACTTAAATCATATTCTATTATCTTTCAACTATTTTTATTTTTGATCCCCCCCTTCACATAGCATTACCCTCACTCTTCCTTAACAGAGTGGTGCAGTTATTTGTCCTTCGTGCATGTTAAATAATCTTAAATCACTTTGCTCTTGTTTTATCTTCAATTAGTGTTACTTTAATGGTCTTGCAAATGTTTGTATTTTTATTTTTATTATGCTTTGTCTTGGCACACATATCTCCAGAGTCACATTTACCTTACAACTTAGATTTCACAAAAAAAATTTTGAATCGTTCCTCTATGTAGCTTTTGCAGCTTTGATTCCATGACACAGTCTTTGATTTTTTTTTTCCCCTCTCTGTGAATATTTGAGCATAAAAACAAAAATTGCATGGTTGAATAATTAAAAAAGCAGATGAGGAAGATATAGTAGAAAACCACTATGGAGAAAATTTACTTTAAATTTTAGGTAGGTTCAAGGTTCAACTCGGGTCTGTTACAATTTTCATTTGTTTTATTCAAAATTTATTTCAGATAAAAAAACTATATATTAGGGGACAAATCTAACCTCCCCAGGCTGGATTTTTAATTAGGTGTCTAATTAACAATGGTGTATAAAAAATAAAAATAAAAAACCCTATATTTAAAACATTCAATAACTAAAAACACAAATCAAACACACATGAAGTAGTTTCATAATGCATACCAAATGTTTATACATGCTTATAAAGCCAAAAACCATGGCTTGGATAAAGTAGGAATGAAAAAAAGAGAGAATACATCCTCTGTAGAGACAGCGGATTACATATACATGGGTCTATATATGCCAACAAAAACAAACATCATACATACATACATACATACATACCACCATGATATCCTCCATGCCACGGTTAAATAGATAATCAGGACCTGACAATTAAATTATGAGTTTGTAAACAAACATCATACCAAAAGTTGTAAGCAATACTAATGTAACAATATCATTGAAGCTGTGGCTAGCATTATTACCAAAATTAGGAGGTATTTATTCCATCAAAATATGGATGCAAGCGCTGCGTATTATCGACAATTCTTGGTGCGTAGTGGCTCGTCTGTCACATTAACAAAGCATAAATGAAGGGAGCTATCAAATAATTGAAAATTCTATAATTCAATTCCTAACAATATCTTCAACAAAAGTAGCAATACTAAACTTTAATATCTGTCAAGCACCGCTTTGTGCATGGTAGTTTGAAGGGATTTTAGAGGATCTTCTCTCAGACTCGATTTATTAAATCTTATTTTGACCATATTTTTAAGTTTGCAAATCCAAACAGGGAACTTCTCTAAATGCCCATACAAGCAGAGACGTTGAAGAGAAGCTGGTGGAGATAAAATATCTTGTAAATCAAGAATATTGTCATATGCAGCTCTTACTTTCAAAGATTGAAGGTGGCTCATATTCTCAATTGCAATGCACAGATTCTTCCCGTCCTCTTTTTTCAAGTTGCGGATGCCCAATTTTCTCAACTGCCTTAGCTTGCTTAGCTTTTTCACTAGGTTTCCTCCATCATCATATGCCTCCACTAAGGTTAGCCTTTGCAACTCCTCTAAACCATCAATCCCTCCCGGTATCTTTACTCCATCGAAGCCAAATTTATCTGTCGCAATAAGATGTCGCAACTTACGGAGCTTGTTGATCTCAATAGGTAGCACATCCACATGGCCATATTTCAGATCCAATGTCAATAGGTAGCGTAGCCTGCCGATGGACTTTGGAAGAACCTTCACTTTGGTTTTTCTCAAACTTAGATACCTCAAATGGAGTAGATCTCCCACGGCTTCAGGTAGACAATTTAATGCTGGAGTATCTTCAAAATCCAATACCTTCAAAAGCTTGAAATTGGCTTTACGAAATGTGTTTAAGAAAGACTCTGACAATTCATCTTTTCCAAAAGAGAAGACAGAACGAATTCTACCCCCAGTAGTAGTAGTAGTAGTAGTAATACTAATACTATTCATGACCTTATCTATTATGTTATCGTGGATAGATAAGCGTCTAAATTGTCCATCAACAAGAATGGAGTCATCTTTTGCCGTAAGTACTTGACAGAAACTCAACTCCTCGTATTTTGAAAGGATGATGACACGCATTATATCATGTACTCGACACTCAAAGACTTCGCGAAATACAATTATTCTTTTATCCACTTGAACCAAGCTTCGATGGATGAGCTCTTTCAAATATTCTTCGGCAATCTCTTCCAACGTCTTGCCTTTCTCTTCCTTTATAAAACCCTCCGCTATCCATAATCGAACTAGTCTTCCATGTCGGATGGAGTAGTCTTCTGGAAATATGCCAAAATACAAGAAACATGGTTTGAGGTGGGAGGGCAAATGAAGATAACTGAAGAGAATGATCTTCTCGGCATCTTCCAACTGGGGATTACTCTTCATCTCATAACCAAGGTTATCTAGAAACTTTTCCCACTTGAATGCAACCTTTTCTTTGGTTGACAAGAGGCGGCCTATTGTCACAATAGCAAGTGGCACTCCGTTACATTTTCTGACAATTTTATGGGACACTTCCTTCAACTCCGGGGGACAAATCCCTTCATAATCAGATTCGAATGCTTTTTTGCAAAAGAGTTCCCATGCTTTCCCGTCTGCTAGGCCTTCGAGTGTATAGATGTGATCAAATCTACAAGAAGTAGGCGCCACACCAACTTTGATTCTTGTAGTGATAATTACTCGACTTCCTATGTTATTATCGGGTAAAGCATGTTTTATGAATTCCCAAAAACGTTTGTCCCATGCATCGTCGAAAACAACTACGTACCTTTTTTGATGTAAATAATCTCTTATCTTGCCGATGAGTGATTCCATTGTTTCCATTGCATTGGAAGAAGCAGTCTCGCACAACTTCTGCATCAGATTCCTCAATAACTCCTTGTCGCTGGGTGGTGATTGAGAGACAGTGATCCAAGCATGGCAGACAAAGTTCCGAGATGCAATTTGGTCATCAAACACTTTCTTCACAAGAGTCGTCTTTCCAACTCCACCCTCGCCGACCACTGTAACCACCGTTCTTTTTGACGATGCTTCCTCTGCCATCCAGCTATTCAGTTGAGCTCGTGGAGTTTCGATGCCCACCACTTCAGCTTCCTCCAGGAAAAGGGAAGCCACTCGAGGATCACGCCAGTCATCCTTCACGTTGTTGTTTCTGAATCCTTCCTCAGTTACTTGTAAACTGTATGTAGTGCGTAGACCATTGATAACACCGATATCTGCTTTGATCGCTCTAATCTCAGAAGCTATCTTCCGTCTGGGTTTATATTTGATGATCGATCGAGCAACCTTGCAAAAGCAACCACCGCCGATGAACCCAGAACGCTGATCGGAGCGTTGTGTCAGCAAGTGAAGTATGTATTCATCGATCACATCTTCTATACGAAAACAAACATTCCTTAGTTGTTTCACCAAAGCTTTTACACCACCGTCGGGCTCTCCTCTTTCGGCCCTTTCATCTGCATTCTGCAGATAAGGCTTCATCACCTCTAATTCCCTTTTGATGCTTACAAATTCTTCGTTCACACCTCTCAAAAGATTCACCTCTTCTTTGAGTAATGGAACCAAATTATCGATCAAAACGTTCACAGCAAACTCCGCCATTTCTCCTCTACCTCTTCTCGATGACTCAAACACTGTGTTTCGTTTTAATTTCAGTACTAAATTTCAATGTGTTCATGATGTGGTTTTTTAGTTTTCTGGTTCTCGAATCAACCATAGGTAGAGTAGAATGGTGACAAGCTTCGCATTATCTTCGTCCAAAGATTCAATTCCACGTGTGTGGTAACTGTGAAAGAAAGGGATTGTGGGGTCCACTCGTACCGTTTTAGACGTTACGGGTCTCTGGACAGCTTGACATTTTTGTTTCATTCTAATCAACAGTATTTGCTTTGCTATAAGCAAAGATTCAGTCTTATCTTCCTCGAAAGGTACAATAAAGGATATTTTAGTAGTTGAAATGATGATTATACTTTTATTAATTTGAAAATAGCTGTTTTTTATTTAATTTAAGAAAAGGTGAATATAATTTTTTTACTAACATAATATTTGTGTGTAATTGAAACAAATTAAAAAGAGATTAATATATTTTATCCAAAAAAAAGAAAAAAATTTATTGGATCGATTGACTTAACTTCTACATATTAGTCTGTTTTAAAAATCGGACGGTTCATATCTCTTTAGAATCATTTTCAAGAAATGTTAATTTTGATAGACTTGTTTTTCCTTCCCAAACGAACAATTTCAGAATCTCGATAATTATTATTTTTTATTTTTTGAAAAATGTTAATTTTGATAATGACTTTTTTATTTCTTTCTACCAAACGTACAATTTTAGGATCTCGACAATCATTTTTTTTTTTCTTCATTTTCAAAAAATCTTGATTAAAAAAAAAATTATTGAGTAGATTGACTTAACTTCTAGGTATTAGTCGGTATTTGAAAGTCAGTCTCGCTCGCTCTCTCTCTCTCTCACACCAAGTTATAGTTCATGCATGTAAAAGTCTTCTTTTTAATATTGGATACAATGAATTTGTAAACATATAATTAATTAGTATCTCCGGTGGACCTCAAATATTAGAAACTTACTCTAAGTTGTCTTGATCTCACGTGGTATGTGCTACACACTAGGCCACACAATTGCAATATATCCACAAAAAGACAATATTGAGAATAGAATATGGAATAGACGTCCATGGTTACTTTTATTATAATTGAGTCTCGAGCTTCAACAATTTCATCACCCCAATGAAGATGTTGGATTTGGTATGAGTTGAATTCGTCAAACAAAATACACGAATCACATTATTTACAGTGTCTAGTAAGATATCAGAACTATCTTCTGTGTCTCCTTTATTCATGATCTTAATACAACACATTATATCACACACAGATGTAATGTCATCACAACGTAACATGAGAGTTAGGCGGGCGACAACGTTGAGTTTTAAGAGAGTTTAGACGTGTTTGAATATATATATATATATATATATATATATAAGGTACAACCACATATATATTATATTAAATATATATATATATATATATATATATATAATATGCTTTTCATTTTTAATCTTTTTACTTAAAAG
Organism: Cornus controversa; assembly: GCA_026545225.1. Classification (NCBI taxonomy): domain Eukaryota; kingdom Viridiplantae; phylum Streptophyta; class Magnoliopsida; order Cornales; family Cornaceae; genus Cornus; species Cornus controversa. The sequence goes on from CM048852.1 coordinate 18,247,543, forward strand.
TTCATAACTCTTACTACGAATAATATTTTTTGATAAATTCAATAGAATATATCGAGAGCTTTAATTTTAGTATAACTTAGGTTACGTTTAACATAAGACAGAAAAGTTATAACTTTTTCAATTCTTGTCTAGACTTAAATTAATTTTTCACAACTTTAAAGTCATTTTACACATTTAAATTATTTTTTCACATACTTAAAACATATACATACAAATATTTGTTTATGTTTTTTTTTCTAATTTTTTTAGAAAATTCTTAAGCATGTTTGACAGATGTTTTTGCACAAAAAAAGTCATAAAAATTTATATTCACATTTTTTTGACTCATTTTTGTTCACTTTCTGCACATTTAAAATATTTTTCAACACACTTAAAACAAATACTTATTTTATGTTTTCCTTTCTTAATTTTTTAGGAACTTTTACAAATATTTGAAAGATCTTTTTCCACAGATAAATCATAAAAAATTATATTCACATTTTTAGTCTAATTTTACTCACTTTCTAAACATTTAAAGTACTTTTCCACATACTTAAAACAAACAATTTTTTATTTTTTTTTTCTTTCCAATTTTTTAGCATCTTTTAGCCATATTTGAAAGATGTTCTACACAAAAAAAATCATAAAAATTTATTTTCACATTTTTTAGGCTCATTTTTTCACACTTTTAAAATACTTTTCACATATTTAAAGAACTTTTCCACAATCCTAAAATAATTATTTTTTTATGTTTTTTCTTTCTAATTTTTTTAGGAACTCTTACGCATATATGAAGGATGTATTTGCACAAAAAAATCATAAAAATTTATATTCACATTTTTTAGACTTATTTTTTTCTCACTTTTCACACTTTTAAAGTACTTTTACACATTTAAAATATTTCTTCAACATTTAAAATACTTTTTCACACACCCAAACACAAATACTTTTTTATGTATTTTCTTTCTATTTTTTTTAAGAACTCTTAGGTATATTGAATGATATATTTGCATAAAAAAATCATAAAAATTTATATTCGTATTTTTTAGGCTAATTTTATTCTTACTTTTCACAATTTTAAAATATTTTTCACACATTTAAAATATTTTTTCATACATTTAAAATATTTTTTCACACTTAAAATAAATACTTTTTTATATTTTTTCTTTCAATTTTTGAAAGAACCCTTACACATGACACATTTGAATGACGACATGATTCGTAATATCTTTGTTCAAAGATTCAATTCCGTGTGGTAATTATCAAAGAAAGGGACTGTGGGGTCCACTTGTACCGTACATACTTAATACACCGGTGTATTTATATGTGCATTGGATTCTCTGTTGTAACGGATCATGGCTTACCGTGCAGTAGAGGAAAATGACTCTGTTTGCTTGGTAATTGAGTGCCTTTCTTTTGCTTTTAGTTTTGCTCCGTTTTCCTTCATTAACTTCCGTTATATTACTTTTCAATATTTTATTATAACAATACATATGCTTATGTAATCTTATTATATTCGTTCCTTATATATATATGCTTTACACTTTTTTTTTCTTTTCACTTAAAATTCAATAATTTTTACTACAAATAATATTTTTTGATGAAACTAATTTTTTTCAATAAAATATTTCAAAACCTTCAATTTGAGTATATTTAGGCTATGGTTTAACTTAAGACAGAAAAATTATAATTTTCCCAATTCATGTCTACACATTTAAGTACTTTTTCACAACTTTAAAATCTTTCTCAGACATAAAATATATACATTTTAATATTTTTCTAAGATGTTTATAAAAAAAAATTTGTGCTTAAATGGTTGTAGACACAAAATACTTTTCACACATTTAAATTATTTTTTCACATATTTAAAGTACTTTTTCACACACCTAAAGCAAATACATTTTTATATTTTTCTTTCCAATTTTTTTAAGAACTCTTGGACATATATGAAGATATTTTTGCACAAAAAAATTATAAAAATTTATATTCAAATTTTTTAATCTAATTTTTTTTCACTTTCCACACTTTTAAAGTATTTTCCACACACTTAAAAGCAAATATTTTTTTGATTTTTTTCTTTCCAAAATTTTTAGGAACTCTTAGGCATATTTGAATGTTGTATTTGCACAAAGAAATCATAAAAATTTATATTAACATTTTTTAAGCTAATTTTTTTCTCACTTTTCACACTTTTAAAGTAGTTTTCACACATTTAAAGTATTTTTTCACACATTTAAAATATTTTTTCACACACCTAAAACAAATATTTTTTTTATTTTTTCTTTCCAATTTTCTTAGGAACTCTTAGGCATATATGAAAATTCTTTTTATACAAAAAATTCATAAAATATTATATTCACATTTTTTAATCTCATTTTTATTTCACTTTCCACACTTTTAAAGTACTTTCCACACTCTTAAAATAGGAAACAAAAAATTAAAAAAAAAAAGTATTTGTCTTAAGTGTGTGGAAAGTATTTTAAAAGTGTGGAAAGTGAAAAAAAAAAATGAGATTAAAAAATGTGAATATAAATTTTTATGAATTTTTTGTGCAAAAACAACCTTCATATTTGCCTAAGAGTTCCTAAAAAAATTGAAAATAAAGAACATAAAAAAATATTTGTTGTAGGTGTGTGAAAAATACTTTAAATGTGTGGAATGTGAGAAAAAATTAACCTAAAAAATGTGAATATAAATTTTTTTTATTTTTTTGTACAAATACATCATTCAAATATGTCTAAAAGTTCCTAAAACATTTGGAAATAAAAAAATCTGATGAAGCAAAAATTCACCCGAACTGGTCAAACGCCAACCTGTAAAAAAGGACAAGAGAAGGGTAATCGAAGGGGCATCGGTGCGGTACCGGCCGACTACTCTCCAACGATCAAGTCAAATATCGAAAATGTTCTTCTAAGTGGTATGGGAACTTAGAGGGTATTAGTTGCGTACCTTGGAATATGAATCGTCCGATATTTATAGTACCTAAGCGAAAGGAGTGCCCTAGTAAAACTCTACCTTCTCAGTTTTCTTTTCACACTTGGAGTTAACCAATCTTGGTCAGAAAATTCTTATCTTCCACGTCACCTTAACGCTAACTTTCCACGTCATATGTTTCATATTAGGAGTCAAACACCCCATCAAATGCCCCCTGTTCTTAAAGGTCGCCTGTCGGGCATGAGGAACACACACACACACACACACATATATATATATATGTACATATATATATATTATTATATATATATATATATATTTTTGGCAGGCCCGGTCTGACGTGCGTTGGCTATGCACTGGTCATCCGGTCAGGTGCCTGGCTTGGGCAGCGCCCGGCTTGGCAATGCCCTGTCGCGCTCGGCCTAGGCAATGCCTGGCTGTGCCCCGCCAGGCTCTCAGCACGGGCAGCGCCCGGCCTTCACTTCGTGTTGCTGCTCTTGCCCTTGCGTCCGGCCTTTTAAATGTTGGTTTCATAGCCATTGCTCTCTTCCCCTTGCTTGTGACCATTTGTTTATAACCGTTATCTCCTGACCGTTAGGAGAAGAACGTTGGGGATCAGAATGCGCCTTGCCTATTTAAGCAGTTCCTTCCTCATTCACAACTACACCAGCTCACCAGCTCATGCCTGATACCATCATATCCTCTCTCTCACGTTGCTTATATGTTATTGATCATACATTCGATAAGCCATCTCCAGAGATCTTTGCCCCCGGCTCCCCCCTTGTCCAAGTGTTTGAGTTTCTGCATTCCATAATGGCGGACTATTACGAGTGCCAGGATCTTAGCTCCACTATGACAAAATCCGAGGTGGAGGAGCTAGCTGCTTTATATTCTTTTTTGGAAGGGGTTGTAGCTAGGGCTCCCCTGCCCGCGGAGAGGGCTTACTCCATTTACCCAGAAGAAACATGCTTCTACGAAGGTTATTTTCTTTTAGGCCTTCGATTTCCTATCCCAGAATTTGCCCAAGAACTGCTCTAGGCAATTAACCTTTGCCCTTCTCAACTTACGCCCAATTCTTGGTGTATTATCATGGCCACTTTGGTTCTCTGGAGGTCTTCTAAGCTTACCTCTCAACCAACTATTAACAAGTTTCTTTCCTGTTATACCCTTTTGAAGAGCAAAGACTAGCTCACATACAAGGTCGGTCTCGCAGCGCAGGGAGCCTGCCCAAAGGACTGGTGATTCTTGACAACAGAACCCTTATCCCACCAAATAAGTTACAGTAGACATCATTATTTCAAAATCCCAAGTTGCATCCTGCATCAGTCTTATTCCAATGGGTATGATTTTCTCAACAAAGAATCATTCTATGAGATTGTATGAATCTACATAATTATTTCATCACCAGAACCCTTATCTTGTTTTTTAATTTTATTTTAAAGATCACAAATCTCATCTTAGGGGTTATTTTTTGATGAAATAGTAAAAGCTAAAAGTGAGGACGCATATTCACAGTCTGAGAGCAACCACTCTGTGCAAAAATACAAAGGTCAGGTCTCTCTGTAGCCTTTCTTCTTAGCAAGCCCCCATAGGCAGGACAAGCATTGGGCACTAATAATGGCTTCTATGCAACTTAAGTTTTTAAAGCTGCAATGTTATACAATCATCATTATCATCATTGCCTTTATTTCATATGGATCGGGTTGGCCACATGAATTCTCTTTTTCCACTCGTCCTATTATACACGTGTCTCCTCTAATATTTAATTTTTTAAAATCTTTTTTAATTACTTCATCCCACCTAAGTTTACTTTCTCTAATTTTATCATTAATAGGTGTTATCCTAGTTTTCCTTTCACTCATTCATTATTAATCTTATCTCTTCTAATCACTCCTATTATCCATCGTAGTATCCTCATTTCTGCTACATAAATACATCGTTCTTGTTTCTTTTTCAGCGCTCAAGACTTTGCTCCATACAATATAACTGGCCTAAGAACCGTTCTATATATTTTGATTTTATATTTTTTTATAAGAATCATTTCATTAAAGAAGCACTCAAGAGGGGAGCGCGCCCAAGAAACAATGCATACAAAAAAGAATAGCTATACTTTCAAGCTATCTACAAACTCCAAAAGATCCCCCACAGAATTACAATTTCACTCATTAACCCAAAAGAAAAAAGAACTCAGAATAGTATATTTCAGAGACCAAATAGGAGTTAACTCCCAGTCAAAAGACCTCCTATTCCTCTCTCTCCACAATCCCCACCAACAAAGGGGAGTGGCAATAAAGCTACAATCTGTATGTGTATATACATGTATATGTATGAATGCACTTATTGTAATTAAAGTAATTAAAGTGTGTACTCAGGTTGATTCTCAAGTTGGGTTGGTTAAAGGTAAATGTTGACCGGTCAATTTCTGTGTTTGGCTTCAGTTAGACTCTGCGCAAGTTCCATTCCTGGTTTTTAAGTTCAGAAGCCTTGTTGTACGTACCACATATAAAAAATGCTGAATTATTTTTTCAGCTTTCCTGACTCCAGTAATTTTAAGAAACTGGTTACAGAATTGAATATGTATGGAAGTACTGTATTATGATTGGTAAAACAGTTTGCCTAACGTATACTGACATTCTATAATATTTCTTGATTCTCCATTTGCTTTTTGCTTCCCGTTCGTATATTCATCACTCTTCGCTTCTGCATAAACTGACTTACGAGTCACGACTCCAACAACATTGGCAATGTCTAGTCATCGGATGGCTACATACATGAAATTGCAAACCATGTACTCATTTGGCTATCCATCTAATTGTTTGTATTTCTCTTAGGTAATTGAGCATGTAGCAAATCCTGCTGAATTCTGCAAATTATTGGCAGCATTAACTGTTTCTAGTGGAGCCACAGTGATTTCAACAATAAATCGTTCTATGAGATCGTATGCAACTGCCATCATCGCAGCAGAGTACCTCCTCCATTGGGTATGATTATTTATTTCATTATGTTGCTTTATATCTGTTGTCAATATGCTCTGAAGCATATTTGGCATTCATTATTAGAATTCCCACCTTAGTATTGAAGTTGGTGTCTTTGGTTTTCATTTTCTTCTTTTGAGATATTACTCATGTGTGATTCATGTGACTAAATTTCCTTAATTTTTAAACTGCAATTAGACTGCAAAGGCCTATTTGCAACATTTTTAAGTAATTCAAAAGAATCCTGTAGGGAGGTATTCTGTAAAAGGACTTGTAGTTCAAGGAGGTTTTTTGCACTTTCCCCTTTTAATTTTGTGAGGAGGAAACTATGAACCACCTTCTTCTTCATTGTTCAGTGGTGAGGGATGTTTGGTCTATATTTTTGGCTGCATTTGGTATACTTTGGGTGTCTTCTCCGGTTCCACGGTGGACATGTTAGAGGCTTGGAGATGTGTACTGTGGATAGTCGAGCCAGAGATGCTTGGAAGACCACTCCCCTTTGTTTATGGTAGGGCTTGTGGCGCGAGAGAAATAGAAGGTCCTTCGATGGAGATGAGACTTCTATTTGGTCTCTCAAATACAATATATTGATTTCTTTATTTTTTTTGAGTTAATGGGCTAAATTGTAAATCTGTGGGGCATCTTGTGGATTTTGTGGATAGCTTGAAATTGTAGGTGGTCACTTGCGGCATCTTGTATATTCTCTTGGGAGCGCTCCCATCTTGAGCACCTTTTATGAAATCTTACTTATCAAAAAAAAAAATAATCAACTTTCAATTTATTTTGACTATTTTGAATTATCATTAAAAAGATCATAAATTTTTTTTGGCTATCCATAGAAGTTAAGAATTATTTGGCTTAATTTTATTTTTGGGAGTTGGCATTGTAATTCTTTTTACTATAACTAATTTTGTAAGTAAAATTCAGAAATTTTCTATTTGAACCCCAAATTTGAAATGCTATATCTTGAAAAATTCACCTTTTTTTAGTTACTTTAACTTCTCAATTTTTTTCTCTTTCAAGAATCATCCCTTAATTTTTCTTATATACGTGTGTCACTACCATTTCCCAGAATCCTTTTTTTTTTCTCCCCTTTTGACCTTATCCAAACATTCATTTTATTTCCTGGATGTTGTGTGTGCATAAGCAGTGGTGTTTTGACCAGACAATGTGTGGTTAATGTTATTTCACAAATTTTAAGAAAGTGCAAATTTGGGATGTGATGAAGCAAAAATCAACCTCGAACTGATCAAATGCCAACCTGTAAAAAAGGACAAGAGAAGGGTAATCGAGAGGGCACCGGCGTGGTGCCGGTCGACTACGCTCCGACGATCAAGTCAGAAATCGAAAGGGCTTTTTCAGCTATAAAGGAACTCAGGGGGTATTAATTGCGTACCTGGTATATGGACCGTCTCTGTATTTATAGCGGTCAAGTGAGACCGTACCCTAGTAGGAGACTGGCTGCTGGAGATAGAGAAATCCTCTTAAAGTAGACTTCTTATCCATGTAGCGGTCATGTGAGACCATACCCTAGTAGGAGACTGGCTCTTGGAGATAAGAAGTCCTGATTAAAATAGACTTCCTATCCACGTCACTTCGAACTCATCCTTCACGTTACACGTTTCATAATTCTAGTCAAATACTCTATCAGGATGTGATGTGAACAAGTGAGCGGTTGTTTTTGAATCCCCCGTGACAATAAGGTGGTGTTGTTTTAGAGCACTGTTAATTTCATAGAGATAATGGTTAGAGATTCTAAAAACTTCGAGTGCATCATATATGAAAGGCACTCTAGATGGATTGCAATAAGGCATTATGTGTTAACACATTCCAAATGCAGCCCTAAAATTTTATATATATGTACTTTTGGGAAACATTACTGAATGGAATGCAAAGGATGGATGGAAACTTAACCAGAAACTGTTTCGAACTGATAAAGTGATATGTAAACATATTAAAAATTATATATTTTAGGGAAAGGAAAAAGAAAAGGCTCTAAAACCAGTTATCCTGATGTTACAGATTCATTTTACATAAAAACAATTAATCTATGTTTTCCTAAGCATATTAGTATGCATACAAGGATGGTCCTACATGCCTTGGAGTTATTAGTGAAGCATTTCTTTAATATTAAGTGATCTTGTAGTTTCGTTGGGAAATTATTTTGTCGTAATCATTCCTGCTACGCTTGTTGATGTTGAGTGTCACCCTTTCGTTTAGCAAGATTTTGTAATTTCTTTAGGTGCTGCGCAATTATTGTCCTTAAACTATGCATGCTTTAATGTTTTGCTGTAGTTTTGCACATAATATTTGGTACTCTGCAGCTCCCTAAAGGTACGCATCAGTGGTCGAGCTTTCTTACCCCCGAAGAACTAGTCTTGATCCTACAACGTGCTTCCATAACTGTAAGCAAAATACATACTTTGATTATACTAATATGTTCTCCTTGGAGCATTAGTAAAATTTGAATTTTACAATGTTGAATCTTCCCTTTTTGGTAAAAGTTGCTTGCTATCTGATTGGGTTTGCCAGGTCCAAGAGATGGCTGGAATTGTGTACAATCCCTTGACAGGAGGATGGGCTCTATCTGATGATGTTGGTGTAAATTATATTGCATTTTGTACCAAAAAGTGCCAATAATGTAGTGGAAAATTTTTGTTGAGCTAAATTTTTCTCTAATCTAGTTATTTTTTCCGGCAAATTTATCTCCAGCTTGTTCTTGTTATCTTTTCCGGCAAATTTATCTCCAGCTTGTTCTTGTTTAATCCAATATTCCATCTTTCTATAGCCAGGCTCAGATACACACACACACACACACACACACTTTATAGGAAACAAGGATGAATTGTGACCCTTAGGACCTAAAACCCTGGGCACATTCATATCTGGTTAATTCATAGGAGTACCTGTTTATACTTTAGTGGATTATGTGCACAGTGGAAAAGCAATTAGAATTGAGTTGATTAATTAATAAATAGCATGGTTCGTAGTCGCGGTGGTGATTGCAAACGTGAAAACGGACGTAGTGTAATAGAATCGTTCTAGGATTTGTATCGGCATAAGATAACATAATTGATTGTCGTAATCATGAATTTCTTTTTACTTCACACATTGTCTAAAATGAACCGATATGCAAATTCTTACAAAATAATTTGAAAAAGGTTATTTTTTATTGAATTTTTTTAAGACCATTTAACACAAGTAATGATCAATTAATAAATTTATGTGTTTATTATTATTATTATTATTAAAAATCTTAGTAATTTTACTTTTTACAAAATTAATAATTAAAAATAAACGTAATTATAAAATAAATGAAAATTTATAATACCATAGAATTAAAGCAGAAAATAAGTATGAAAATAAAAATGAATTAAATTAGACATATAATATTTGATTTTATGATAATTATCATTATATATATTTATTTTATTTGTTTGCAATAACAACTACTTAAAGGGTTTCTGTGTATACAAAAGCACAACGATCTAGGGTTCTAACTTCTAAGTTCTCTCTCTTATAAAGGGTTTACACTCCTTTCACTGTTCTAATTTCCAACTTCATGATAATATTGCTATTATAATTTGTCTCCAATGTAATGTAATATTTGTACTTTACCTTTACTTTAGTTTTGAAAAAAAATTGCATTTAGTTTAACTAAGAGTACTAAAAAAATTTCATAAGCATATAGAGGATATGACAATAAGTACATATAGAGACAGTGAAGCCATGCCTTCACTTTACATCAAAATCTAAATCAAAAATAAAAAGTAACTTTTCATCTAGGTTGAATTAGACAAATATAATATATAATTACATTGAGAATCACGATTCAAAATTATTTTTATAACCAAAGCGAGAAATTATTGAATACTTCAGAAGTATGATACTCCTTACTCATCCGATCGACAAAAACTCTCTATTCCTGTTATAAGAAATATCAATTTACCGTCACTTGGATGTGTAAAGGAGAATGATACCTTAAGAGTATTCAATCCTTTCTCGTCCAAAACGCCCCTAAGCTCGTTTTATTAAATTACTCAACTATCACCCCACTTGTATAGATTGGAGCTATAAAACTTGCCTTATTATTAGAGGAGTAAATGGCTTTTTCAACTTGCTTCTTATGCCCCCTAAGCTTGTTGTGAAGCTTGCCTTATTAATGAATAAGATCAACTAACTATGTTGTCCATCTTTTCACTCACACATGATTAGCAATACTGATAACCAACTCTTAGGCTATGTTCGGTAGAATGGAAAAGAAAAGAAATGATAACATTACTAATGAGAGAAAAGAAAAAGAAGGAAAGAAAAGGAAATGATAGTATTAAACTTTTATTGTGTTTGGTTGATTAGTAAAGGAAAAGATAGTTAACATGTTCGGGAAATGAAGGAAAGGAAACAATTTAAAATTTTTACCATTATACCCTTTTATATTTTAAAGAACAAATTTTAGCTATTTATCAAAATAAGGGTAAAGTTGGTATTAATAAAATATCATTAAAAAATGTAGTCTTTCCTTCCCTTTTCTTCCATTTCTTCCTATTTTTGGAAGGATAATAAAAGCTACAATTTATCCTTAATTTATTCCTCCAAATCCTTCCATTTCCTTTCCTTTCCATTAAAATTTTTATACCAAACACACAAAATCATATCCCTCCATCACCTTTCCTTTTTCTTCTATTTCTTTCCTACCAAATTGACCCTTAATGTGTTGTCTTTCGTCTTCTCTTTTGCACTAATCACTCTTTCTTCTCTGTTAGAGTTCTTTCTTTTTTAATCTTTGTTGTATATGTTAAGATTAACTTGAACTTTTGAATAATCAATGCCAATACCTTACAATTTTTTATTAAATTGGTATCTAAGTTGTGATTGGTTTGCGTTGTTTTGTCAAAAGTATAAGATTACATTTCTAATTAAAGGGCCTCTAGCCCAATGCTATAACTTGTCCAACCTTAAAGAAAAGCAAAGTTCGAATATCCATTTTTTTTTTCATGCCAAATAACACTTACTTTGTCTATATGAAAGTCTCTACATGGAATTTGAACCTTTTGTGTAATAAGAAATAGTATTGGGCAACCACTGTTGCCTGAGAGGTTGAGGGTTCGAGTCCGTTAGAAACATGTGAAAGAGTGTTTGAAAAAAAAACACGTGTTAAATTGAACTAGTATTCAAAATTTGATGTTTAAATCCAGTTAATAGATATTGAGAAAGAGAGAGAGCCCTCTTCTGTCTTTCGAAATCAGCTTAGTAGTACACCTGCTATGCACTTTTTTTATAGAAGAGAATTAGATACTAATCTTAAATTATCTAAAGTTAAGTAAAATAAAGAAAAATAAAATTATTGTTTTAAAACAACATCAACAATGTATAAATCAAACTTAAAGAAAATAAATTATTTACTTAATTTATTTTAGAACTCTAAAAGAATAAAATCAAGTGAGTCGAGTATGATATTGGGAGAACTCGTGAATTAGCTTAATTGCTACATATAAAATAATTTCATAAACTTTAATAGATAATCTAAAGCAATTTTTATGTTTAGGATAGGATGCAGGATAGACACGGTTAATAATTAATTACATATTGTATTAGTTTCCTAAATAGAATAAGAATAAGGAAGTAAAATTTATTTTCAGTGGAGTGGACTAAGAATTTACATAGTAGCGTAATTTTTATCTTTAAGCGCCTATAATAGTTAAATTTTATTTTTAATTCTTTTGATAATATATATATATATATATATATATATATATATATATATATATATATAAAGGAATTGAAAAAAGAAGTTTGAGTAATATAAAATTTTACGGATAATTCTTGTTATATTTATTTTTAATAAAATAAAGTAAATGTATAAAAATTCTATGTTCATTTATTAGGTATTGATATTGATATTGATTTAAATAAAATTATTATTCAAATTTGATGTTTTAAGTATAATTACTAGACATTTTCCATTTCTTTTCTTTTTTTTGAGTTTTGAGTAATTGTGTTTTGACCACCCTATCATTTTCAAACACTATAATTAACACTTTTGTGGTGAAACTAATACCTAAAATTCCTCAAAATTTCCTTTTCATCGTACTACTTCGCCTTCGAGTGTTGGATCACATGGGAGCCATTGGAGTTGTCCAGTCATGAGCACTCATTCTTGATTTTCAAATCACCATCTTACCATAATCAAAACCTCAAATTGATGCTTCCATAATAAAATCCAAGTCGATTACCCTAAATCTCCCAAATTTTCCCTCAATCGAGTTACTTTTACCATTCAATCTTGAAATGAGCCCTAAGGACCGTTTGTGTAATATCCCAAAAAAAAAAAATTTAAATAGATTTTAAAAATATTTTGAGGGTTAGATGAGTAATTTTGAGTATATTTAATTATAATATAAATTATAGAGTTAGGGTTTAATATCGTATAACCTAAAAATTTTAGAAGTCGAGAAGAGAGACAACAACAACAACGAAGAGAGTTGCTGGAAGAGAAGGAAAATTGGATTGAAGAATTAAAACAGGCAAGTTGATCTTGCTTTATAATCATATATATGATTGAAACTTGCTTAATTAGAATTTTGATTTAAATTATATATATATATATATATATATATATATTTATAGGTAAATTTATGGAAACTACAAGTTCATTGGCATAGGACTTAATACAGTTCATGTGGAAAAATCTAACGTAATGAGCGTTGGTTTGGATTTGGATTTACAGAAGTAAATAACCCTATATTTAATTTACACGCTAATTGAAGGGGTGTGCCTGAGTGAATCTCAGTGATCAAATAAATCACTAATGGACTTGAATGTTGATTTGAATTTACCATTAAGAATTGGTTTAAGCGGTGAACTTTGAATTCTTGTTATATGTAAATTTGTAGGCGTATATAATTGACACTGTTAGTAAGGATTCGATCTATGTGTAATCAATTATGTGTAGGTATATATTTGTGTATATATGAATTTGGAATACAATGGGGTGATATGTTGCTGCGGTATATAATTATATTTAGGTTACAATAGTTATATTTAGGTTATAACGTGACTGATGTGAATATAGAGAATTATATTTAGGATATGATGTTGTGATACATAGTGGCTGTATATATACTGAATTATTTTTATGATACAATGGGGTGATGCGTAGTTGTGGTATATGTACAGAATATAACATATTGGCCCTACAATGTGTAGTTGCGCCATATGTGCAGAATTATATTTAGGTTTATACATATAAAATTATATTTAGGATATAACGTGGTGATACGTAGTGCCCTATATATACCTTATATTTAGGATACAATGTCAATGTGTATTTGCGTTATATGTACAGAATATAATATAGTGACCCTACAATCTTTATATTTAGGATATAATGTGTATTTGGGTTATATGTACAGAATTTAACATAGTCACCCTACAATGTGTAGTTGTGGCCCTACAATGTATAGTTGCAGAGTATAGTTACAGAATTCTATTTAGGTTACAAGGTGACTAACTAAAGAGGATACAAGATACAAGGTGGTGGATGCGCAATCGAAACAAACAATCACACTCTACCATGACCTGAAATTTAGATGAATTCAGTAGATACATGTCCTGAAATTTAGATGACTTCAGTAGATACATGTCCTAAATTGATATATTAAGTAATTCTTTTATATCAATATTTGATTTGAGTTTTGAGACTCAAACTAAGAGAATGATGTGAATTTTGAAGGCCTAATGTAACAGAAGTGGTCACTTATAAAGAATTTGTAAACCACTCCGATGTTCTATTATATATGTAGATAGTTCTTGTAACAATTCTAGATACTTTCTAGATATTGGGTAGTGTAGATATTTTGTAACAAAAATCTTGTGAAAATACAACCTGAATTATTTTGATGGTTTGTGATGGTATATTTGGAGAAGAAAATGATCTTCAAATAAAATAATTTTTTTTAGTTTAAATTAGAGAAATTTAAGAGAAAATATTGTAAATATTCTAGAAATGATAAAAAGTCCAGGAATGATGTTTTTGAGCATAACTAACCTATTTATGTGAAATATTTGAATTAAGAGTGAGTCAGGTGGTGAAATCGATTTAAAACTCGATAAAGGCTTGTTTACGAAAATAAAATGATAAGAAATTAGATTCTGAAATTTTATCGAGATCTATATTTGAGATTAAAGAACCTTCACAAATTTTTGGTACTCTCACTAGTTACGTTTTGTCTGATTTGAGTAATAATTAAAGTGTATAGAAACACGTTGATCGATTATTGATTAAATTTTCTTACTGTTGTTGACTGCTTTGAGTAATGATTAAAGTGTATAGAGATACGTTGATTATTGATTAAATTTGTTTAATGTTGCATATGTTTGATAAATCAGCATAATTGGTAATTAATGGATGTTATCTGATTAGTCGGAGGGTAGTCCGGGATTAATCCTATGAGGACTTTGATAGGCGTGGTCCGGGACCAGCCTATTTGGAAGTGCACTATCCTTTTTGTATGGCCATAGGGGTCAGCATACCCTTATTATGTGGACGTGGTCCGGGACCATCTGGGTGAGTAGACGTACAAGCCCAGCCACATATGTGACCTTCGATAGTCCGGGACTATGCGATGCACACCATTTTTGTTGGCTGAGCTAGCCATTTATTGGAGGGGAGCCCGGGGCTCATGTGAGATATGTGAGAAGTTAATAAGAATTAATCAGGATGTTGAATTGATTTATGGTTCATAATTGAGATAATTGTGACATAAATTAAATGGCGAGAACTTGGAGTTTTGATATGGTAATTAGTGTGTTATTAATTGTTATATGATATTGACGATGGTAATGTATGAAAATTATAAAATGACTTGAGATGAGTTATACGTGATCCATGCATTATATATGAGATTGTGCATTTTTTTTTAATTAATGTTTGATTAAATTATCTGTCATTGAGGTAATATGATTGGTTGTTGCGAGTTACTTTTATATATGAGAATATAAGGTCGGGTCAATTTGCTGAGCAGGGAATGTGTTTAGCAATCCCTTGTTGAGCTTGTGAGCTCACTCCTTAACAATTTTCAGATACTCGTTGGGTATGCATGTGAAAGAGACCAATGGTGGAGATGGAGATCATCTAATTAGTTTAGTACTTCTGTTATTGAGAACTCATGTAATGAGGATGAAGTTAGTTGGTGAAATTTGATTAGTATTGATGTATGGATTTATTTAGTATTTAATGGAATTATTGAATGAAGATGATTTCATTTAAGGTTTTGTGATTAGTTGTGGATGTTATATTTAAATCATGCACTAAATTTAAGTATGGGACTAGAGTTTCCTATGTTTAAATTTGGGGGCGTGACAGTTTGATTGTAATGGATCATTCTAAAGGCTTCTAGAAAGGTCAAAACTTGGTCAAAATCAATTTTTATGCTTAAAATATGATAAACAGGCAAAATAAAAATAAAAATAGGTCATTATCCACAAAAACATGATTTTGGCACAACAATCAAGAGGGTTACAAAATGGCACATCAAGAGCATGCACACATGATTACTATCCAAAATTGGGATTGTCACATCTCTTGACGTGCCAATCATTAATTTTTCTCTTCCAAAATCGATCTGCATCTACTGAAGAAGACTAAGGAAGAAGAACAATACTACACCTTTAAAGAAAAGCTTCTAACCTCTAAAGATACAAGTTGAAGAAAGTTTCCAACTATTGAGAATAGTGGATTCAAATGTTGCTTCCAAGTTCGCTTAATAAATGAGTTAGATATATGTTCCTCAATCATGTTTCTCATGCACTTGTTTGGTTTGCCATTGGAAGATGCATGACTCTTGTTATGCCCAATTTGTTTTTTTTTTTTCCTTCCTAACATACAGGTCTACATGTAACTTAGACCACCAAATAATGTAGTATTTGGTAACTGAAAGGTACTTGAGGTTCATAAATTTTGGGATTAGTACTAAGTATCATACCAAGTGAATGATTGCCAAAACTTTGAAACATCTTCCAAACTACCAGTTTGTATAATTCAAATTGTCTACAAAATCTATGGGGACTATAAGGTTCTATAATAAAGATGTCTTCTCATCGCAGGGCCAAATAGCGGGAACGAAGGCTAGCAAATTACTCAAAATTTGAAATAGTGATCTTCTCATCAATGACCAGGAGTGGTCTTTGTTGAGTTCCATGGCTAAGTGATGTATAATGACAATTTCACATGATTTAATCAAGGATTGTGCCTTAACTAGAAAGAACAAGAGTTTTAACTCTAAATTAAAAATAAACAATAACCAAAGTCTCAAAAGAGTTCATAGTTTGAACCAGAAGAAGATGTTTGCCACAACCAAAACCCAATACTCTATCCTCGCGGTGAAACCGGCTTGGGACCTGAAATATCAACAAATGTGGAATAAATCCACGAGCAAGTCCTATTTACTACATCCCAATCAAAGAACCGGTATACATACCCTCCGTATGAGGGACATAAGAAAAATTAAAGGTGTAAACATATAAGTCACTCCTTATTCAGTTCATGTTTTCAAAATACATATCATCTTTTTCAATCACCCAACAAACCCTTAGCATACAACAATGAACACATTCTTTTAGTTCAAAACAAAGAAACACAAGTATGTATTTAATTAAATTTAAGCAATCATGACATGCCACCATTTTTATCCTTGGATACCTTAATAGGTATTGACAATCCTGACATGCTCATGGCAATCCTTACATGACTCCTTTAAATTTAGATACCTTAATAGGTATTGACAATCCTAACATGCCCCTGACAATCCTTACATGTCTCCTTTAAATTTAGATACCTTAATAGGTATTGGCAATCCTAATATGCCCCTAGCAATCCTTACATGCCTCTCAAACCAACTTACCACATGAAATAAAATAAGATGCATAACAATTTAATTTGCACAAAACGTAAGAATTTAAATTATCGGATATTCAATCATCAAAATAAAATAACTCATTCACTAATAAATTAAAACCAAGTATATCATGGACGTTTATAATTTCAAAGAGAAAATAGTTAAGGAGGAAAAAAAATAATGCAACCACCACTTATATGAGTAAGCACACAACCAAACCTCCAATATACTTAATCTTTGAGGGAGTCTAAACCTAGCTCTAATCTAGGTTTTTAGGCCTATTCTACTCCTAATAGCCCTATTTAATTATTATAAAATTTTTTGAATTTTTTTTTGAGAATTTTAAATATTTTCAAATTTTAAGAAAACAAAAATCAAGTTTTGAGGCACACTTTCCATACTACATTAACCACAAAGGAACCTCATTTTGACTTGATATTTAAAACTCAAGTGCATTCTGTTCCAAAAGATCACCAAAAATTTTTGAAAATTTTCTATAATTTTAAAAAAATATTTTCAAAATAAAATAAGATAAAAACCCCATTTTGAGACATACTTTTAAAATCAATTAAACCATGAGAGAAGCTCATTTCCACATGAAATTTAAAACCCAAGCTTATTTAACCCCCAAGATACTAAATTAAAAATTTGAAATTTTCTGAAAATTTTAAAATATTGTTGAAATAAAAGAAGATGAAAACCCAATTTTGAGACATACTTTAAATATCAATTTAACCACAAGGGAAGTTCATTTCGACTTGAAATTTAAAACCCAACCTTATTTGACCCCCAGGAATCTAAAAGAAAATTTTGGGAATTTTCTAAAATTTTTTAAATTTCAAGATTTTCCAGAAATTTCAAAAAATAGTAAACTAATTCAGAATGGGCCCAAACTGGGCCTAGAGGTGGGCCCTCGCAAGTGGGGGCCATCTGCACCTTCCCCGACACCGGCACGAGCCAGTGGGGCGCGTAGGGGAAGGCTGCCTAGCCGTCTTTCTTCCCTCAGCCCCCGCGCTGTTCACGCGCGCACGCAGCCTCTTCCTGGCCATTTCCCGGCTTTCGTTCGATCCAAATTTTATACCGATCTTCTCCTCTCGTCGAAAGCTATCTATTGGTACCAAAAGCCCCATAAAAAATGCCCTAAAACAAAAACCCCCAAATCACAACTTCTAGGGTTCTTCAACAAATTTTCAAAATTAAATTCAAATCCCTCCATGATCCATTCACGAATACTCAAGTGTAAGTTATCCCAGCAAGAACAACTCAACAAATCACAAATTACTACATTAAACAACCACGGATTTAAACTTAACATATCAACATATTCATCATATACATGTATGCATGTATCTATATGTGTGTAAGTAATTAATCAACACCAATCCTCAATTGCCAATTTAATTGCACAAACATCATGATCCATGGGAAAAATCAGATTTATAAAATCAATTTATACCAAAATGAAAGATTAAAAAAAAATAAAGCAATGAACAATTTACACATTGCAAGATTTAGTATATGTATACAAATTCAAAGGGGAAGAGAAGAGTCAAACTTGCCTCTTCGATGATTCAAAACCCGTCCACACGATCGTTCATTCTCTCCCTCCTCTCTTTCATCTACACTCTGGGTTTCTGTGCGTAAACTAACGGCAAAAACCCTAATCCCCTCTTTTATTTTCTTTTATTTATTTATTTTTTTTAGAAAACTAAATAAACTCCAAAAATAATAAAATATAAAAATATTATCAACATAAACCTTAGCCCATCAAAATAAGTATACCCTTAGCCCAGCCACTCTAGCCCAACTCAACTCAATTTCACCATTGCCTAATTCAACATTAAAATAAAAGGAAATCCAAAGATCCTGTCCAACTCGAAATAAAATAAAAATAAAAATAAACTCCCTGACAATTTAAAGCACTCAAATAAATTTAAATCAAATAATAGACTATCAACCAAGCAATTCACATAAAATAATAAAATATATAAAACATTTAAAGCACTCACATAAATTTAAAACCAACAATACACAATCAACAAAGCAACTCACATAAAATAATAAAAATATAGAGCATTTAAATTAAAATAAATAACGTCAAAATTTCAGAGTATTACAGCAATTAACTAGAATTGAGATTGATTTAGAAATGATTCCAATGTTAAAACATATTGAAAGTGGAATACATATTTAAATTTTATTGTTGAAAGTGAACATTTTGGAGTTTCCATGCACCCTCTATTATTTTCCAAAATCTCCCCAAATTGAGAGTTATAAATTATAATGAATAAATTATTGAAATATTGTTTTATGTGAAATCAAATTAGGGAAATAAGCTGATGTTAAATCTTATTGTCTTTTCTCCCTGCTTTCTTGCGCCAATTGTAATCTGTACTGATGTCTAGAAGATTCTTGTAACTGTTGGTGATTTTTTGATGCATTTGGTATTATCCGTTCCTCCCCCAATTTATGTGCGATTTTACCAATACAGGGGAACACCAGAGGAAGGTAAGATTAATTAGTATTTTGGAACAAACATTGCCATTACAAGCTGTTATAAAACTCTGAAGTGTGTCTTCAGATTTTTTCAGCTACCAAAAGAGTAGAAGAACCAAAATTGTTTCTATATTCAGCACAATCAGTTTGAGTTGTTATGTTTGAATAGTTATTTAGGGGAAAATGTGATCTTCAAACACGAATACCAGTTCATATGTTCGATTGGAAGCACCTTTGCTAGAATTGTTTTGGCTGTTTCCACAACATTTTAGTACAACTCATTCAACATTTTGACTTGAAACACTACAGAATCAAACAAGTGACTAAATATCATGATTCCATAGTTCAAACAGAGAATTAATTTCTGAAATAGATTGTTTCTGAAAGTTATTTTTTGTAACTTTGTTGGAGCCACATAATTCTAAAGTCCTTCACAAATTACAGCCGCATGCAAAGCTTGATTCTACATCCATTGTCTGATAAATTCATTGTGTCTAATTGCAGGTGACTTTGGGGATATCAACACTTGTGTGTTATGTACCTGTTTTGTTAGGCACTGCTCATCAGGCTAGAGCTTTAACTGTTTTGACACTTATGATACTGCTCAATCACACTGTGCGAAAGCGTTCATTGTCGCTTCTCAAAACTCTGCCTTCACTTGCAAAGTCTACGTGATAAGTTGATGTTAAAAGCAGAGAAGATACCAATATTTGTTTGGAGTGATTTTAGGAATCTTCCATCATTATATCTTTTATATTTATCACATGTGTATTCTTCAACTATAAATAGAGGTAATCATTGTAAACAAAATTAAGAAAGAATATAATAAAAGTAATGCAACCCTTGGAGCTTTGTGCTGTGACTGTAGGTCGTAGTGGCTGAATCACGAAAATCCTTGAGTTGTTTCATTCTTTATTTATTTTTTCTTTATCAACATATATATATTCAATTAAGGTTCAAGTTGTCTCCATAAAATATATTCAATTTAACAAGTTTACATAGACTTTGTTTTGCATTCCCTTTATTTTTAGGTTATAATCTCATTTAAATCATATTCTATTAATTTTCAACTATTGTTAGTTTTGATCCCCCTTCACCTAGCATTACCTCTTTATTTTAGGTTATAATCTCATTTAAATCATATTCTATTATCTTTCAACTATTTTTATTTTTGATCCCCCCTTCACCTAGCATTACCCTCACCCTTCCTTAATAGAGTGGTGCAGTTATTGGTCCTTCGTGCATGTTAAATAATCTTAAATCACTTTGCTCTTGTTTTATCTTCGATCAATTAGTGTTACTTAATGGTCTTGCAAATGTTTGTATTTCTATTTTTATTATGTTTTGTCTTGGCATACAAATCTCCAGAGTCACATTTACCTTACAACTTGATTGCACAAATTTTTTTTGAATCATTCCAGCTTTGATTCCATGACATAGTCTTTGATTTTTTTTCCCTCTGTGAATATTTGAGCATAAAAACAAAAATGTTCACCTTTTAATATATATTGATCCTTGATTTTAAAAGGTAAGAGAGAGAAGGGGCAATCAAAATTAATTTGGAATAAAGTTATTAGAAATGATTTTAAAAAATTAATTATAAAATGTGAGACGATTTGTATTAGAAAAGAATGAAAAAAGAGAATTCATTTAGGCCGTCAAATGTTTAGCTTCTTGTTGTATTGGTTCAACTAGGCTCTCATTTTAATTTTTATTTTTTCGAAACAGAATGGATTGGTTTAGCGTTAATTTATGCTGTAAACCGAAGCAGTGGATTTTTGAGATATATTATAACACCATGACTTCAAGGAAAATTGCATGGTTGAATAATTAAAAGGCAGATGAGGAAGATATAGTAGTATGGAGAAAATTTACTTTAAATGTTAGGTAGTTTCAAGGTTCAACTAGGGTCTGTTACAATTTCCATTTGTCAGGCTGGCTTTTTAATTAGGTGGCTAATTAACAATGGTGTATAAAAAATAAAAATAAAAAACCCTATATTTAAAACATTCAACAACTTAAAACACAAATCAAACACACATGAAGTAGTTTCATAATGCATACCAAATGTTTATACATGCTTATAAAGCCAAAAACAATGGCTTGGATAAAGTAGGAATGAAAAAAAAGAGAGAATACATCCTCTGTAGAAACAGCGGATTACATATACATGGGTCTATATATGCCAACAAAAACAAACATCGTACATACATACATACCACCATGATATCCTCCATGCCACGGTTAAATAGATAATCAGGACCTGACAATTAAATCATGAGTTTGTAAATTGAAGAGAATGAAATATATATATAGAATAACCAAAAGTTGTAAGCAATACTAATGTAACAATATCATTGAAGCTGTGGCTACCATTATTACCAAAATTAGGAGGTATTTATTCCATCAAAATATCGATGCAAGCGCTGCGTATTATCGATAAATCTTGCTGAGTAGTGGCTCGCCTGTCACATTAACAAAGCATAAATGAAGGGAGCTATCAAATAATTGAAAATTCTATAATTCAATTCCTAACAATATCTTCAATAAAAGTAGCAATACTAAACTTCAATATCTGTCGAGCACCGCTTTGTGCATGGTAATATATTCTTACTAAAATCTGGAAATATATAAAATAACATATTATGTTAAGAAAAGTAGTTTGTTTGTTTAGTAAATATACAGTATAATAATCTCTATTCTATTTAATAGTAATAGTATATAAAACAATTGATTGTTTTCACATAGTTTTAATTAAAACTAATAGAAAGATGACAAGATTACCAATTTGGTCTTCGTTCAGTCTCGGACATTCCCAAATATATACATTTTGCAAGAGAGGCAGTGCTCCTTCATCGACTTTCACCGAAATTAAATTAGACATGCAATTGAGACTAAGATCTCGAAGTTTCGGGAATCCACCTTCCCCAAAATATAAGATCTCGCCATCATATGCTTCTTCGAGCTCAAGGTTCACTAAATTGGGCAGAGTTTGAAGGAATTTTATAGGATCTTCAATTAGACTTGAGAGCCAAAATGTTATTTTGACCACATTTTTAAGTTTGCAAATCCAAACAGGGAACTTCTCTAAATGCCCATACAAGAAGAGACGTTGAAGAGAAGCTGGTGGAGATAAAATATCTTGTAAATCAAGAATATTGTCATCTGGAGCGCCTACTTTCAAGGATTGAAGGTGGCTCATATTCTCAATTGCGATGCACAGATTCTTCCCGTCCTCTTTTTTCAACTTGCTGATGCCCAATGTTCTCAACTGCCTTAGCTTGCTTAGCTTTTTCACTAGGTTTCCTCCATCATCATTTGCCACCACTAAGTTTAGCCTTTGCAACTCCTCTAAACCATCAATCCCTTCCGGTATCTTTTCAACTTGCTAACTTTATTTGTCGCAATAAGATGTCGCAGCTTACGGAGCTTGTTGATCTCAATAGGTAGCACATCCACATGGCTATATTTCAGATCCAATGTCAATAGGTAGCGTAGCCTGCCGATGGACTTTGGAAGAACCTTCACTTTGGTATTTCTCAAACTTAGATACCTCAAATGGAGTAGATCTCCCACGGCTTCAGGTAGACAATTTAATGCTGAATTATCTTGAAAATCCAATACCTTCAAAAGCTTGAAATTGGCCACTAATGTGTTTACGAAAGACTCTGGCAATTCATCTTCTCCAAAAGAGAAGACAGAACGGATTCTTCCCCCAGTAGTAGTAATACTAATACTATTCATGACCTTATCTATTATGTTATCGTGGATAGATAAGCGTCTAAATTGTCCATCAACAAGAATGGAGTCATCTTTTGCAGTAAGTACTTGACAGAAACTCAACTCCTTGTATTTTGAAAGGATGATGACACGCATTATATCATGTACTCGACACCCCAAGACTTCGCGAAGTACAATTATTCTTTTATCCACTTGAACCAAGCTTCGATGGATGAGCTCTTTCAAATATTCTTCGGCAATCTCTTCCAACGTTTTGCCTCTCTCTTCCTTTATAAAACCCTCCGCTATCCATAATCGAACTAGTCTTCCATGTCCGATGGAGTAGTCTTCTGGAAATATGCCAAAATACAAGAAACATGGTTTGAGGTGGGAGGGCAAATCAAGATAACTGAAGAGAATGATCTTCTCGACATCTTCCAACCGGGGATTACTCTTCATCTCATAACCAAGGCTATCTAGAAACTTTTGCCACTTCAATGCAACCTTTTCTTTGGTTGACAAGAGACGACCTATTGTCACAATAGCAAGTGGCACTCCGTTACATTTTCTGACAATCTCATCGGACACTTCCTTCAACTCCGGAGGACAATCAGATTCCGCGAATGCCTTTTTGCAAAAGAGTTCCCTTGCTTTCTTGTCTGGTAGGCCTTCGAGCGTATAGATGTGATCAAAACTAGGCGCCACACCTCTGATTCTTGTAGTGATAATTACTCGACTTCCTATGTTATCATCGGGTAAAGCAAGTTCTATGAATTCCCCAAAACGTATGTCCCATACATCGTCAAAAACAACTACGTACCTTTTTTGCTGTAAATATTCTCTTAGCTTGCCGATGAGTGATTCCTTGTCCATTATTTCGATTTCATTGGAAGCAGTCTCGCACAACTTCTTCATCAGATTCCTCAATAACTCCTTGTCGCTGGGTGGTGATTGAGAGACAGTGATCCAAGCATGGCAGACAAATTTCAGAGATGCAATTTGGTCATCAAACACTTTCTTCACAAGAGTCGTCTTTCCAACTCCACCCTCGCCAACCACTGTAACCACCGTTCTTTTTGACGATGCTTCCTCTGCCATCCAGCTATTCAGTTGAGCTCGTGGAGTTTCGATGCCCACCACTTCAGCTTCCTCCAGGAAAAGGGAAGCCACTCGAGGATCACGCCACTCATCCTTCACGTTGTTGTTTCTGAATCCTTCCTCAGTTACTTGTAAACTGTATGTAGTGCGTCGATTATTGATATCACTGATATCTGCTTTGATCGCTTTAATCTCAGAAGCTATCTTCCGTCTGGGTTTATATTTGATGATCGATCGAGCAACCTTGCAAAAGCAACCACCGCCGATGAACCCAGAACGCTGATCGGAGCGTTGTGTCAGCAAGTGAAGTATGTATTCATCGATCACATCTTCTGTACGAAAACAAACATTCCTTAGTTGTTTCACCAAAGCTTTTACACCACCGTCGGGCTCTCCTCTTTCGGCCCTTTCATCTGCATTCTGCAGATAAGGCTTCAGCACCTCTAATTCCCTTTTGATGCTTTCAAATTCTCCGCCCACACCTCTCAAAAGATTCACCTCTTCTTTGAGTAATGGAAACAAATTATCGATCAAAAGGTTCACAGCAAACTCCGCCATTTCTCCTCTACCTCTTCTCGATGACTCAAACACTGTGTTTCGTTATAATTTCAGTACTAAATTTCAATGTGTTCATGATGTGGTTTTTTAGTTTTCTGGTTCTCGAATCAACCATAGGTAGAGAAAAATGGTGACAAGATTCGCAATATCTAAAAAAGGTACGAAAAAAAAAAGTAGAAAACATATATATATATATCTATATTACATTTAAGCTTGAATCTGACGGTCCAAAATGTCTTTCGCTATCAACGGCTCACAATCACTTCATCTAACGATTACGGTGGTAGGTGCGCAATAGTGCCGTAGGCACGGACATGCACTAGTATATATATATATATATAAAAGGTACGAATATAATGAGATATGTATTGTTATAATAAAATATTGAAAAGTAATATAACGGAAGTTACTGAACGAAAACGGAGCAAAACTAAAAGCAAAATAAGAATTACTAATCTAACAGTATTTGCTTTGCGATAAGATTCAGTCTTATCTTCCACGAAAGGTACAATATCACGTGAATAAAGGCCTGTGAGGTACAGTTGCACTAGTATATATATATATATAAAAGGTACGAATATAATGAGATATGTATTGTTATAATAAAATATTGAAAAGTAATATAACGGAAGTTACTGAACGAAAACGGAGCAAAACTAAAAGCAAAATAAGAATTACTAATCTAACAGTATTTGCTTTGCGATAAGATTCAGTCTTATCTTCCACGAAAGGTACAATATCACGTGAATAAAGGCCTGTGAGGTACACTGTATGACAACTACGTAACATTCAAAAGATGGAGAAAAATCATGCGTGTTATACACACATTTATTTGAATAAATTTAAATTACATTTAAGCTTGAATCTGACGGTCCAAAATGTCTTTCGCTATCAACGGCTCACAATCACTTCATCTAACGGTTACGGTGGTGGGTGCGCAATAGTGCCGTAGGCATGGACATGCACTAGTATATATATATATATAAAAGGTACGAATATAATGAGATATGTATTGTTATAATAAAATATTGAAAAGTAATATAACGGAAGTTACTGAACGAAAACGGAGCAAAACTAAAAGCAAAATAAGAATTACTAATCTAACAGTATTTGCTTTGCGATAAGATTCAGTCTTATCTTCCACGAAAGGTACAATATCACGTGAATAAAGGCCTGTGAGGTACACTGTATGACAACTACGTAACATTCAAAAGATGGAGAAAAATCATGCGTGTTATACACACATTTATTTGAATAAATTTAAATTATGCGTATTATACACACATAATAATAAGTCTCACTGTATTGTACACTTACACTTTATGACAACTATCTAACATATATGTTGCTTTGATGCCAAGTTCATATGTATATATTTGTTGCTTTGATGCTAAGTTCGAATGTGTGCATCTAACATCTTCACACATTTATTTTCACGATCTTCAAGAACCTTATTTTCACCATCTTCAAGTTTTTTTTTTCTATTTTATCACGTAACGGAGAGAGATGATGTTTTATTCTCTCGCGCTTGTTTAAAAAATTTGACATAGCATGGCCACGTCAAGTTCGTTGATGATTTCAAGTATAAATCTTCGGGTTCCTATCATTATTCTAATTAAAATATGCAAGATTTTGGATCTGTAAATTTCTTTTTCCCATAAATTCATCAATTTTTTTTTTAATATTTGTTGTACACATGTTCATTCATTTATATATGTTTGTATCTCTATATTTATAGACACACACACACACACACACACACATATATATATATATATATATATATATATATATATATATTGTGAAGTATATATATATATATTGTGAAGATGCTGGATGTATATATATATATATATATATATATGTTGCTTTGATGCCAAGTTCGAATGTGTACATATATATATATATATCTGTTGCTTTGATGCCAAGTTCGAATGTGTACATATATAAATATCTATTGCTTTGATTCCAAGTTCGAATGTGTACATATATAAATATCTGTTGCTTTGATTCCAAGTTCGAATGTGTACATATATAAATATCTGTTGCTTTGATTCCAAGTTCGAATGTGTACATCCACACATTTATTTCCACGATTTTCAAGAACCTTCTTTTCACCATCTTCAAGTTTTTTTTCTTCATTTTATCACGTAACGGAGAGAGATGATGCTTTATTCTCTCCGCTTGTTTAAAGAATTTGACATAGCATGGCCACGTCAAGTTCGGTGATGATTTCAAGTATAAATCTTCGGGTTCCTATCATTATTCTAATTAAAATTATGAATTACATGAATAAAATTTTGACAAATCATAAGTGTTGGGCTTAACTGAAGTCATACGTACACTCAAAAGTTGCGTTTCTGGTCAAAATGGCGTATTAATTCTAATACAAAATAATTACGTATTTAATCCATACTAATGAAGGCTGAGAAGGTGCTACTATGACAAGAAAAACCTGGTGATAAACTTGCTCGTTAATAATTAAAGAGATTAAATTTAATTAATTTGGCAGGAAATTTTTTATTATGGAAATTAATTACATTTTTCCTTATATAATTGTCAATTACATGCTTCATTAAATGATATTGGATATTAAAATTACAGTTTCACCTGTACTGAAAACCCCTGCTCATGTCTTAAAGGCGGACTAAACGTCGTTACAAGTTGGGCCAAAAGTTAGGCCCAATAGGAGAACCTGGCCGAAAAGAGGTAGGCCCAACAGGGCAGCCCAAACAACTTGCAAGAGCAAGACCCAAAGTCTGAAGCTCGAAAAACAAACCCAATAACCTGGGCCCAACTAAGTTACTCTCTTAGAATAAGTTAGGAAGCACGGATATTCCGGAAAAGGTCCTGTAGCCGTTTCAGACACGTATTCGATACAGATATGCTTAAGATACTGCTGAATACGTGTTTGATACTTTCAATAAGTATTCAATTTTTTTAAATAATATTTTAAATATCGAATACAACTAAGATACACAAAAGATATGACTGAAATATATATAATATGCCATGATACGTTGGATAGTGTTTACGGTGGTTTGAGTGCAATGGCAGTTGTTGAAGTGAACATTTGTAATATGATCCGTTACTGGTCTCTCTGGGATTGAAGGATACATAGGCATATATCTTGATAATGTATTGAATAAGTAGGAGGAAAAGAAAAACAAGTGTATCTTTAAGAGAGAGAAGAAAAGAAAGGAAATGACTCGATTGACTCGACTCTTGTTTGCATAATTGGGGAAATAAAAAAAATGATATTAATATCGGTAACATTTAGAAATGATAAAACAAAAAATAGTAAGGAGAATTATGTTTTTGTTATGCGAGCCAAAATGATAAATTAAAATTTCACTTATTATGGAAAAATAATCCTTGGAAATTGAATTTGAGTTTTAGAAGTCAAGCACAAAATTGTCTAGAGAAAGTAGGAAATTGGATCTTCATTGTTCATTATGGGTTCAAGCACTATAAATTTATCTCTCTCACGTGTTTGAAATTTCAATGCATGTACAATATTTTGATTTTGATATATGATATTAAGTTCCTATGTATTTTTTTGTTTTTTTTAAAAATAGAGCATAAACAATTGGGGGAACAAAGGGTTGATCCAACACTATTCATTTATTCTTATTATTATGTTTAATACACTATTCAGTTGTTGAAGTAAAATGATTTATTTTGCAACTTTGATACTCTTCATAGTTTATGCAAGAAAATATATTTTCATTTATCACATACTTTTTTCGTACTTTCACTTTTTAATATTATTTAATCTCTAGGCAAATGGAGTTCTGGCCTAAATAAATAAATAAAAACAACTCAATAGTGCGTAGAAAAAGTTACAAGTACATTCGGTTTCATTTAAAAGATAAATCAAAACCAAATTAATTTAAGTGTTTCTTAATAATAATAATCATAATCAAATTGACAGAAATACATAAATTAAAAATGATATTAATAAGAGTAAATATCACTTACACCTCCTCAGTTTAGGCAATATTCCGACTAAACCCCCTCTAGTTTCAATAATCTCGACTACACCCCCTATAATTAACGTCCGTCACTTAAACTAGCAGTTTTTGGTGATTTTACGAATTTACTCCTGATTAAAATATTTAATTTAATTAACAAAAATTGTAGATGTTAAAAGATCGAATTCCCCCGTCTCTCTCTCCCTCTCTTCCCTCTTAGTTTCTCTTCCTTTCTCTCTCTATTGACCACCACGCTCAACCAGCCACTATCATTAGCCGCCGGAGCACCATTGTCGGAAAAAATGGAAGACACCGGAATATAGTGTCAATAAAACCCAAATCCCCTCTTTCTCTTCCCCTCTGTCTCTATATATATACACACACAGTACATACAAATATATATCTACTAGTAAAAAACACGTAAACAGAAGTCTTTATATATTTGTGATTATAAAAAATATAAATAACTAAAGACAATGATACAAGAATAACTTTATTTCTTTTGCATAATTCTTTTTTAGTATCATTTTACACTATCATAATGAGTCATATACTATGTATGTATTAGTAGTCTTTTGTGCTTTTATATATCAAATATTGGATTAAAAAGTCACTTTGCTTGGATCAAAGAATCACTTTGTTATAAAATTTGTTCGTCTCCTGTTCTTTCAAAAAGAAGAATTTTATTTTAATATTATTGATAAATTTAAATGAATTAATTTTTATCTATAATTTTTTTAAAAATCTATGGAAACAAATGGTAGTAGACGACATATATATACAACGTGCACATACTTTTTCAGTTAAGTATTAAAATAAGTATTTTAATGACACTGATAAGTGAAAAAGAATTATGATGCTTAATTTTTCAAATACTATACAAGAAAATTGGCTAATAGTGTAACATTATTTGAAATTAAATTATTAATATCTAATCCTAGATCTCTTCCCTTTTTTTCTTTCTGACTAATAGTGTTACATTATTTTAAATAAATGAAATTATTTTTGAAATAAATTAAATTATTAATATCTAATACTAGATCTCTTCCCCTTGTTTTTCTTTGTCTTAGTATAACTGCTTTGAACCCTCGCAAATGACTTACCTTACTGGAAACAAAAAAAAAAAACAACACATACACATTAAGTAAAAACTAATTAAACAAAAATTATGATTTCCCATGAAGTACAATTTGATTATTCATATATTTATCTGCATACAAGTAATTTAAATGCGCATAATAATATTATATTAAACTTCAAATTCATATATGTTATTATTCATATATTTAACTACGTACAAGTAGTTTAAAAGAACATAATAATATAATATAATATTAAAATATGGTAGAAAAGTTAATTATTTCTCAAACTTCAAATTCACAACAACAATAAAAAAACAAGAGGACAGGTGCATTATGATGCACGTGGTCAAAAGTTAATTTATAATCTTAATTAAAATATCTTGTACAAAAATATAAATAATAATAAATAAAAAACTTCATTTTACAAATAATTAAAAGCAAATTGTTTGAGTAATTGAAATTTCAAATATTTATGAAGCCAATCGTGTTGTCCTTTTGCATATTCATTAGTAAAAAACAAGGTTCCAAGAGTAAAGATTAATGCCTAAGGGGTTACAATTTCTCATCTAACTAATTCATGATATAGATACTAATTTTAGATATATATTTAAATTCATACTTATACATAATTGTAAAATATCTATTAAAAGATACAAGGTAAAACCTATAAAGTATTAAGTTCACATATGAAAAACTTATTTCATAAAAAATTACTTCAAATAAATGTATAAAAAAAAACTATTGATATAATATTATGAAATTTTGTTTTTACTACTTATTTGCTTTGTTACTGAAGCTTTAATAGAGTTGTTTTTTGGGGGATTTTTTTTTTTTTTCGTCTTTTCTTTTTTTTTTGGGCAAAGTAGTTTAGAAGACTCTTTAAAACAGTATAAGCTTAAACTTTTATATGAATGCACCTCATTATCTCATACAAAAAATGTAATGAGAAACAAGCTATCACATAAGAGTAAATTTGATCTATAAATCGTTTTATAGAAGACAAAAGAAGTACAATTTGTGATATGTTATGCATGATTGATAATACAATAAATTTTCAAATTTTAGTATTTTAATAACAGTCTAAAATCACGGTGAGTCCATAAACGTAACATTGTAAATTCGAATTTGCTTTCAAAAAGTAATTTCCGCTGCCGGGACTCGAACCCGGGGATCTCACTTGAGAGAACCGTCCAGCATGCTCAACTATTGATGTCATTATCAAGTTGAATTGGCTACAGCGGATTTGGGTTATTTTGTTACCACTTTTTTGTTATATACTTATTATTTTCTTTACACTGACTTACATATCAGTCCACTAATCCTTGATCAATGAATTCAAAAGCACAGTACAGCGTGCAGATGAGACTCAAAAACGACACATGGTCAAACTATTGAATTGCATTTTTCGTCATCTTCAAATTTTACAAAACTCACATAAAAATTCAGCATCTTCATATTATGATTTTTAAGAGTGTTAGAAAAATGACTAATTTCTCATGTGAATGAATATTGAAGGTGTGCATATCATGTTCCTAACCTTAAATTACATGAATGAACATTATATGCGAAGAATATTAATATAGTATGATGTATTGAGTTAACATTTTGATATAATACAAATATTTAGTTGGTAATCAAATAGTCACACCGACTACCTAAGAATCACGCATATACATGCAAGCGCGTACATGAATGAATATTTCCGATAATGAATGAATTATCTTTAACATCGAAACAATGCGACTCTTAACGTTTAAACCCAAATAGACATGTCCCATGCCTATCAGGTACGTCTGAAAAGGTACAAGGAAGTCTATAAATAGTGTTGTCTCAATTTTAAATTCATTTTTTTCAATCAAATAGCCAAAACATTCTGCGTTTGATGTTTTCTTCTCCATCCACACATACATTATGCCAAGCGAAGAATAGTCTAGCCTAGCCTTAGTCTGTCCACTGATTCACAGTCGAACCCAAGGAGTCAAGTGGGTTGAGTTTTTTTTTTTTTTTTTAAAAAAAAATTACTACACCGAGTCGTCTTAAGGGGATAATATCATATACTAGCCTGGATCTAATTCTAGGTTTTTCGTATTTTTTATATTAAATTATATGTTAATATAATTTATGTGATTTGGTATTTTAATATAATTATCACATGATCTTAAAAAATATCATATTATGCTTATTTATTTTCCAACACTCTTAACACAATTGATGTGCTCTATCTTAATATATGATGTTATTTAAGATAATAATATTTATACTAAGTAGAAAATATTGATGAGTTGAATATTAGTTAAATATTATGTGACGCATTAAATATTTGTGAATATTAATTACGTGACATATTTAGATTATTTTTTTTTGAAATATTACTACTCAGAGTATTTGACTCAAATTATGAAATGTGCGACGTGGAGCTTGAGTTCAAGGTGACGTGGATAAGAAGTCTACTTTGATCATGACTTCTCTATCTCCAGATGAGTCTGGGAACTGAAAAGTTAGTCTCTTACTAGGACAGTCTCATTTGACTACTATAAATACAAAGACGGTTTATATGCCAGGTACGCAACAAATACCCTCTAAAGTGCATTTATAGCTTAAGAAAGCCTTTCCGATCTCTAACTTGATTGTCGGAGCGTAGTCGGCCAGTACCACACCGGTGTCCTTTCGACTACCCTTCTTTTATCCTTTTTATAGGTTGACATTTGATCGGCTCGGGGTCAATTTTTGCTTTATCAGTTGGGGCAGTCTGCGAAAACGATTTGTTTCCTTACGATTCAAACGCGATCTGGGTCGAAGATCACAAATAATGAATCTGTACTAGTTCATCCAACATCGATCATGGCAAACCTGCATCACCATGGCATACGAGATGCACCATCAATCGTAAACTGATATTCTTAACTGATTGGCCATGTAAACCTAGATGGCTACCCCACTAACACCTACTACCAACAGTATTAACGCTAACGCTATTGTCCCAATACATTGTTGTCCCAACACCTTGGAATAAACAGTGCACATGAAATAAAGTAGCCTAACATGTGAATAAAGTAGCCTAACATGTGCTTCGTTCATGCAACTATAATGATTAGATTAAGAATCATATTAACAGGTCAGGTGTCCTTTGTGCTTTTCACAATTAAAATCTCATTATTGCCCAAATTGCGTTAAATCCAGTGAGGAAGTAATTTAAAAAAGAAAAAAAACCTTTTCAAAATCCACTAAGCATGTGTCATTGCTTTGGTATACATTGAATCTCATATTTTGAATTGATTCTAGTAGTTAAGGACCCGTTTCTGAGGTCCCAATTGCAACAAAGTCTGTCAAGTTCTCTCTAGTGTCCAATTTCTTGAATATAGACAAATGCAATATAATTTTATATATATTTATATGTATTAAACTCTTTGAAACGATGCCAAATTGTCAAGTTTAAATATCATGACATTTGAAAAACCAACTTTTGATTTGCAATCAAAATATCTACATATACAGCATATAACTTAATTATGTGAAGGTTGGCTGTTTGAATATATAACCAAATGTTATACTGATTGTTAATGTGGCAATTCACTTGTCACCATGCAAGTCTTGCTAGATAATCTCAAACAATCTCAGCTGATGGATAGCATATAGCTAGTCTGTCAAAACATGGCAGGTATCTTAACTATTTTTGTGAAAATAATTCTTTCAATTCGAGTAATCTGAGTACATAGAAGAATGGTGCAAGAACTGAGAATCATTCTTCAAGATGAAGCTATAGTCATCATTGAACCTGTATGAGAAAGTTCTATTCTAAAACTCTTCCATCACAACCTCTGCACATGAATTAATTCATAAGGTGGTTTAGAGCTCGCTCATCGTTGGAACCAATATATCAAATGTATAAATCATCAAAAATTGTGACTGTCCACCCAAACACGGTGTCCTGTAATGATACACCAAACAACGATCAATAAGGACATTTTTTCAAACACGATCAAGTATTGATCCAAGAGAGGATGAACAATATTGACCTATGAATTCGACGACCTGCTAGTAGCAAACAACTCATGTATTGCAATGGTCCTATCTCTTCCATGGCAGGGATTAGTAGAGCGACAACACCCACTATGACGATCAATCAAATGGAGCGACCCAAGGCTTGTATATTCCATTCTAAACTATAAAAGCTGAGGGAACCCATATCTTCCACTATTTTGATATGTCTGTTGGTTTCGTGCAAATCTATTTCAATTTACAATTTGAGAGAACCACTGCTTACCATCACTTGGGCATATCATGGTGATAATTATATGGTGAACAAACAACTAGTGTTTAAAACCCAAACACAATTCTCTGTGTGAGACCTACTGCAGCGATTTCCTGCAAGACCTTTGAGAGGCCATGTGTCATTGTGAAGAGTAATACTAGTGATGGGGAAGACTCATGCCATTGATATTGTTCAAGTGATTGGCTTTCGAATTAGTATTGAATAGAGGCCATGTTTCATCCAGGCCCAGGTATATAAATCCAAATGATATGCTTACAAGTTTAAAGCACAAATTACAGTCTGATTGGATTCTAAATCCAATACATACAATTAATTTTGTAGATTGCATAATAGATGTGTGTGTATGTGTGTGTGTATATATATATAGATAATATGCATACTAGGAAAGGCAGTCAATTCATTGAACAATTCAATGCACCAAAATCTAGAAAAAAAAATTATTATCCCAATATGCAAAGAGTGGGAGGAGAAAAATATTTTGATAGGATGACCCATGCATGCATGTAATGCTTTGGGTGATACAATTTTTGAAGGCAAATTGGTATATTATATTGATTTTGCTGTTTGGTACAAAGATTCAAGTATTTAACTCGATATTGAATAATAATATTCTGTACATGCGTCAAGGTGTTATGATTCCTCTGAAAATCATCTTACAAAAAGAGATTTGAGATTTTTAAATCTTAATTTGTGTACATGGATGTTATCCTACTGTCTACTTATTTTCTTTTCTTGATGTATATACTAAGATTTTATTTGTGTTAAAACCATTTATATTACCCTCTGCAGTTAAAGACTGGAGGGCATATTGGCCAAACTCTGGAAGAAAACTATCTAAAGGATCAAGCCTATTTCCTCCCCTTATTAAAAGGTTGAGCCTATTTTATCCCCTTCTTAAAGGGTAAAGTTGATGCCTCTCCTTATTGAAAGGTCGAGTAGCAAACCTCCCCTTATTAAAGAGTCAAGCCAAAATCTCTCCTTTATTAAAGGGTCGGACCTATTTTCTCTTCTTCTTAAAGGGTCAAGCTGACATATTTCCTTCTTAAAGGGTCGAGCAACAAACCTCTCTTTATTAAAGGGTTGAGCAGCAAGCCTCCCCTTATTAAAGGGTCGAGCCTATTTCTTCCCTTCTAAAGGGTCGAGCTGAATCTCCCCTTATTAAAAGGTCGAGCCACAAAATTTCCCTTATTAAGGGGACATCAACAATGGTGGTCTACGAACCTCCTTATTAAAGGAGCAAGCTCAGTTTTAAACTCAACTTACATACACCTCCACGAAGGGCCCTTATTGAAAATCGCGGGATGAATTAATCTTGAGATCTATGCAAAACTACTTGTTATGGCAAAATGCATACACCTACACGGAGGGTCCTTATTGAAAAGGGTGGGATGAATTAATCTCAAGATCCATGCAAAACTAATTATTATGACAAGACACACACTTAATTAAGAGGGCCTTTAATGAAAAAGGCGGAATGAATTAATTCTGAGAATATTGTTAACCAACCCCATTGGGGAACACCTCATAAAGAGGACCTTTAATGAGAAAGGCATGATGAATTAAGTCCGAGAACATTGTCAAATAGCCCTAGGGGGCACAGCCCTATGGGGACACACCTCTAACAAAGGGCCTTAAATGAAAATGCCGAGATGAATTAATTCTGAGAATATTGTCAAATAGTCCTACGGGGGCACAACCCTATGGGATACACTTCTAAAGAGAGCCTTTAATGAAAAATACGGGATAAATTAATTCTGAGAACATTGTCAAACAGCCCTACGGGGGCACACCTCATTAAGAGGGCCTTTAATAAAAAAGACAGGATGAATTAATTTCGAGAACATTGTTAACTAACTCCATTGGGGAGCACCTCATAAAAACGACCTTTAATGAAAAAGGTATGATAAATTAATTCCGAGAACATTGTTAAACAGCCCTACGGGGACACGCCTCTAATAGAGGGCCTTTAATGAAAAAAGTAAGATGAATTAATTTCAAGAACATTGTTAAACAGTCCTACGGGGGCACAGCTCTACAGGGATACACCTCTAAAGAGGACATTTAATGAAAAAGATAGAATGAATTAATTCAGAGAACATTGTCAAACAGTCCTACGGGGCATAGCCCTACGGGGACACACCTCTAACAGAGGGCTTTTAATGAAAAAGATGGGATGAATTAATTTGTCAAATAGCCCTATGGGGATACACCTCTAAAGAGGGCATTTAGTGAAAAAGGCGGGATGAATTAATTCCGAGAACATTGTTAAAACAACCCCACAGGGGCACACCTCTAAAGAGAGCCTTTAATGAAAAAGGTGCGATAAATTAATCCTGAGAACATTGTTAAAGGGACGCTTCTAAAGAGGATCTTTAATGAAAAAATATAATTAGTAAATTCTAAGAACATGGTTCATTGACCCTATAAGGCACAACCCACCTAAGGAAAATTTATCCAATAGCAAGGTGAGTCCATTGCGTGAGTTCTTTTGTAGGATTATGCTTTAAAGGTTTTTTCTTAGAAACCAGAGGGCACCTCATTGAGAGAAGTCTCACAAAAAGTAGAGAGAGAAGTCTCACAAAAAGTAGGTCTACCACTAGGCCCAAGCCGGTCCCCAAAGGCCAGCCTAAGCTGGCCAGTCCAATAGCTTAACAGGTCCGGGTTCGAATCCGTAGGCCAAGATGGAACGTTAGTGAAATTTCTTAAAATGGGAGTTCGTTTCTACAACTTGACATGCCAGCCAAAATGTTCCTAAGGTCTGACAAGAGACCCTCATGAACAGTGGGAATCTGATAAAGTATTTGACTCAAATTATGAAACGTGCGATGTGGACGTAGAGTTCAAGGTGACTTGGATAGGAAGTCTACTTTGACTAGGACTTATCTATCTCCAGATGAGTCTAGGGAACTGAAAAGTCAGTCTCCTACTAGGACAGTCCTATTTGACTACTATAAATACAGAGACGGCCTATATACTAGGTACGCAATAAGTACTCTCTAAAATGCCTTTATAGCTTAAGAAAGTTCTTTCGATCTCTGACTTGATTGTCAGAGCGTAGTCGGCCGACATCACGTCGATGTCCTTTTGACTACCCTTCTTTGTCCATTTTACAGGTTGGCGTTTGACCGGCTTGGGGTGACTTTCTACTTCATCAACTACAATAGAATATTGTTTAAAAAATATATATTTCGGATCGGGATATTGATCGCATATTTGATTACTTACAATTGGATATGAATTAAATCATAAATAACCCATAGGGTTATCGGATTTGATTGGATCACATCGAATATAACTATTATCGAATTCAGACCAGATGAATCTTGATCCGATCCGAATTCGACCCACCTTTTTCTTCTTCTTATTCTTTTTTTTCTCGCTTCTTATTTAATTTTATTACTATAATTTTATAACCTCATGCAATGTGTGTATTTTATATTTTTGAATTTTTTTTACTATAATTTTGTATGAATAATGACATAATATTTGAATCTTGATTGATGCACCGTTATTACACTTCTATTTTTGAGATTATTGTCTTGCTGCACTGCTTGTTGTCATGTTAGTTGATTTTTTTTTTTATAATTATTATGTTCAATATGCCTCCCTTTAAATAGATTTCTGGCTCAATCTTATTTTTATTAAGACTATCTATCTTGCATTGCTTAATCAATTGAGGCTAATTAAATCATTGGAAAATAGAGGGCAACTGCTAAATGTGACATAGATAATGAGACTATCGTGCATCACTTTTAAAATTTGAAGATCCATCGAGAACAAGCACATTGTAATTGTATTTAATGGAAGTATTACCAATTAATATTTTAGTTCTTATATTACTCTTTCATTAGCATATTTTTTTTGGCAATGATTATTTTTTTCTTGTCTGCTTTTTTCTTTTCAAAACCTAATATTCTTTAAACATTAAGCACATCGAAACAAAAGACCACATAAATTCGTGAACTAAATTTTGAATTTCAAATTGAGTACTTTTGGTTGTCCAATACCTTCAGTTTGATTATAATTTCTATGAAATTGTTGGTATGGTTACGGCATAACCGGTCCAAACTGCATGCCCTTGGTTAACAATGTGTTTTGATATTCATCTCTCGGGAGAGTTCTGGTTTCAACTGCAACTCTCATAGTGAAATTAATTTTATCTTATTTTACCTTCTCTCACTAAGTCAATTCAGTTATAAAAGTTATTACTCTGCCTAAACCATGCACCTCTAATTTACAATGTGTTTTGGTATTCAACTCTATCAAGAGAATTTTGGGTTCAAGTCCCAACACTAAAAATTATTTTATTTTATTTTATCTTATCTCACTGGGACAACCCAAAATTCAAACTAAATCATTTCAGCTATGAGAGTTCTTCCTCTGCCAAAACCCAAAATGTTGCGGTTATATTGCAACACAAATGTATAATAAGCATAATATAGGTACAAAGCAATATGATTGATGTGTTCACATTTAAGAAGATATTATTTATAGTTGTCTTTGGTTTTGATTGTGCTCTCATGAGCCATAATCAGCATCCAATTCTTTTATGTTAGTTTTGTAAAATTTGAAGATGGTTAAAGATGCAATTCAATAGTTTAAACATGTGAAGCTTCACGATATTATTTATATTTGTATTACGAGGAAAACAAAATAAAATCTAAATAGAATAACTCAAATTATAAAAAATACTAGTAGGGTGAAACTGAACCCGAGTTGTTGAATTTCACATCAATGGTTGTTATATTTATGTACTATATTAAGTTTACTATACGACTGCTATAGACTAAAAGTCGGATTAATGAAAAATTGAAGGTAGGTCGAATTCTAATCGGATCAGGTTTGATCCGGTCCGAATATGATAAAATTTATACTTGATCTGATTCAATAACCCAACGGATTATTTATGATTGAAACAATATACGATTTGTTAGTAATCAAATATCCGATAAGTTAACCCGATCCGAAATATATATATATATATATATATTTTAAAAAATTTAGAGTTAAAGGCTATTAGAATACAAGGATTAGAAGCAAAATAGAGAAGTCGAAGAAGAAAAATAAAATATATAAAAAAATAGTAAATAAAATATATTAAAAAATATATTTAATCAAGCAAACAAAGAGTCAGGTGTTACTAATCATTTATAAATGATTAAAAAATAGACATAATGATAAAGTCCAAAAGACAGGAGTTACAACAGGTTTAAATGATGGATTAATTACGAAATTCCAAGAGATAGGAGTTACAAGTAACCCAAATGTCTCCTTATTAATGGATGATTAAATGATATATTTAATCACGTAATTAATTAACCAATTATGACCATTTAATTTTGTAACCGATAAAGGGATATGAAAAGTCACAATTGAATATAATTTTAAAACACGTTCCAACAACAGATCCAACCGATGGTGAATTGATATTTCCCATAATTAAGAAAAATGGAGAGTTTTCAACCATTAGATGTGTAAGGGTATCGTACTCCTAGGGTATTCAATAAATTCTTAGTTATTTGATTGTTATTCAATTTATCTCTACCCTTTTTCAAAAGTCTAGCGTACCTTATCAAAATGATTGGATTTATCCTTATCATATATTATATTATATTGGATCGGACCGATCTATTATAATCCATATCTAATTTGTTTAGTTAACGGATTATACAATTTGAATTAGTAACGGGTTATCTTATTGAACGATTACATTCACAACCTAATTATCAGTTTGAATCAAAATTTGTTCCATTGACAGGTCTATTTGAAATAATCATCTTCTTATACAACGCCATAGAAAGAGGGGAGAAATATTGTCCATGAATGGTCATAATTAATTTTGGTATGTTACTATTTTTATAATTGATAAGGATTATTGGTCATTGTTGTTATTACATTGGTAATTTCTTGAGAAAAATCTACGTTGATTTGTTTCCAATAGGTCCATCTCTCAACACTTTAGTCTCATCTTTCATGGTCATTCTTCAAATGGGTTAATGTCTATTATTATTCACAACCATCTTTATAGTTCTCATGGACTATTATGCCAGTGACCAAAGCCAAGAATTAGTTAAGAGGGGCGTTGGGATAAAAAATAATTAAAGATACATTTTTTTTTATCAAAACAATCAATATAGGAACTTAATTTTAATTGATAATAATTTATTTATTATATTTACAATTATTTTCATGTTATGTTTGGGAGTACGTATAAAAAAAGAACAAGTAATGTTTGAGAGTAATGAATCAACGCCATCAAATTAGAATGGGAGAAAATTTAGTTGAGAGTTTGAATTAAATTTCTCCCATTCAATTTCAAGGTGCCAATTCAGTAAAAGCTATATATGTCTTGATTGGTAGGCTTTGTACCTTGGTTGAAATCAATGGAATTTTTATTTATTTATATTTCACAGTTTGGAAGAGTTTATAAATATATTTATTCAGTTGAAAACTTTTAATTGAATTAACTGGATCGAGGTATTAGACAACCGGAAGTACTCAATATGAAATACAAAATTTAGTTCACGAATTTATGTAGTATTTTGTTTCGATGTACTTAATGTTTAAAGATCATTAGGTTTTGAAATGAAAAAGCAGACAAGAAAAAAATAATCATTGCCAAAAAAAATAAGCTAATGAAAGAGTAATATAAGAACTAAAATATTAATTGGTAATACTTCCATTAAATACAATTACAATGTTCTTGTTCTTTTTTTAAGAACTGAATATATATATTGTTTATAAATATATATATTCAGTTTTTAAATACAATTATATTTGATCTGATCCAATCCAATCCAATAACCCTATGGATTATTTATCATTTAATTCATATATGATTTGTATGTAATCAAATATACGTTCAATACCCCGATCCGAAATATATATATTTTAAACAATACTCTATTGTACTAATATTTCAAAAAAATTAATCTAAATATGTCACGTAATTAATATTCACAAATATTTAATGCGTCACATAATATTCAACTCATCAATATATTCTACTTAGTATAAATATCATTATCTTAAATAACAGAGCACATCAATTCCAGAATCTCGATAATTACTTTTTTATTTTTTGAAAAATATTAATTTTGATAATAACTTTTTTATTTCCTTCCGCCAAACATACAGTTCCAGGATCTCGAGAATCACTTTTTTTTTTTTTTGAAAAATATTAATCTTGATAATAACTTTTTTATTTCCTTCCGCCAAACGTACAGTTCCAGGATCTCGGCAATCACTTTTTTTTTTTTTCCTTTTCTTCATTTTTACAAAATCTAAAACAAAAAAAAAAAATTATTGAGTTGATTGACTTAACTTCTGTCTTCTAGGTATTAGTCGGTATTTGAAAGTCAGTCCCTCTCTCTCTCACACACACCGAGTTATAGTTCATGCATGTAAAAGTCTTCCTTTTAATATTGGATACAATGAATTTCTAAACATATAATTAATTAGTATGTACATATATCTTATCTCCGGTGGACCTCATTTATTAGAAACTTACTCTAAGTTGTCTTGATCTCACGTGGTATGTGCTACACTAGGCCACGCAATTGCAATATATCCACAAAAAGACAATATTGAGAATAGAATATTGAATAGACGTCCTCGGTTACTTTTGTTATAATTCAACTCATACATATGTTCGATTGGAAGCACCGTTGCTAGAATTGCTTTGGCTGTTTCCACAACATTTTATTACAACTCATTCAACATTTTGACTTGAAACACTACAGAACCAAACAAGTGACTGAATATTATGATTCCATTGTTCAAACAGAGAATTAATTTCTGAAGTAGATTGTTTCTGAAAGTTATTTTTTGTAACTTTGTTGGAGCCGCATAATTCTAAAGTCCATTACAAATTACAGCCGCATGCAAAGCTTGATTCTACATCCATTGTCTGATAAATTCATGGTGTCTTCAACTATAAATAGAATATTTGATTGGAGTGATTTATGGGAGTGATTTTAGGAATCCTTCATCATTATATTTTTTATATTTATCACATATGTATTCTTCAACTATAAATAGAGGTGATCATTGTAAACAAAATTAAGAAAGAATACAAAAAAAGTAATGTAACCCTTGGAACTTTGTGCCGAAAATGTAGGTCGTAGTGGCTGAATCACGAATATCCTTGAGTTGTTTCATTCTTCATTTCTTTCTTCATTCATTTTTTTTATCAACATATATATATTCAATTAAGGTTCAAGTTGTCTCCATAAAATATATTCAATTTAATTCTTTATTTCTTTCTTCATTCTTTTATTTTTTTCTTTATCAACATATATATATTCAATTAAGGTTCAAGTTGTCTCCATAAAATATATTCAATTTAATTCTTTATTCTTTTTTTTCCCTTTATCAACATATATATATTCAATTTAGGTTCAAGTTGTCTCCCTAAAATATATTCAATTTAACAAGTTTACATAGACTTTGTTTTGCATTTCCCTTTATTTTAGGCTATAATCTCATTTAAATCATATTCTATTATTTTTCAACTATTGTTAGTTTTGATCCCCCTTCACCTAGCATTACCTCTTTATTTTAGGTTATAATCTCATTTAAATCATATTCTATTATCTTTAAACTATTTTTATTTTTATCCCCCCTTCACCTAGCATTACCCTCACTCTTCCTTAATAGAGTGGTGCAGTTATTGGTCTTTCGTGCATGTTAAATAATCTTAAATCACTTTGCTCTTGTTTTATCTTCAATTAGTGTTACTTTAATGGTCTTGCAAATGTTTGTATTTTTATTTTTATTATGTTTTGTCTTGGCACACATATCTCCAGGGTCACATTTACCTTACAACTTAGATTTTACAAAAAAAATTTTTGAATCATTCCTCTATGTAGCTTTTCCAGCTTTGATTCCATGACACAGTCTTTGATTTTTTTTTCCCTCTCTGTGAATATTTGAGCATAAAAACAAAAATGTTCATTTTTAATATATATTGATCCTTTATTTTAAAAGGTAAGAGAGAGAAGGGGCGATCAAATTAATTTGGAATAAAGTGTTAGAAATGACTTATTAAAATTGATTATAAAATGTGAGACGATTTGTATTAGAAAAGAATGAAAAAAGAGAATTCATTTAGGCCGTCAAATGTTTAGCTTCTTGTTCTAGTGGTTCAACTAGGCTCTCATTTTTAATTTTTATTTTTTCGGAATAGAATGGATTGGTTTAGCGTTAATTTATGCTGTAAACCGAAGCAGTGGATTTTTGAGATATATTATAACACCGTGATAAAAAAACTTAAATTTTACTTTAAATTACTTTAAATTTACTTTAAATTTTTTCGGAAGATATAGTAGAAAGCCAGTATGGAGAAAATTTACTTTAAATTTTAGGTAGGTTCAAAGTTCAACTAGGGTCTGTCACAATTTCCATTTGTTTTATTCAAAATTTATTTCAGATAAAAAAACTATATATTAGGGGACAAATCTAAGCTCCCCAGGCTGGCTTTTTAATTAGGTGGCTAATTAACAATGGTGTATAAAAAATAAAAATAAAAAACCCTATATTTAAAACATTCAACAACTAAAAACACAAATCAAACACACATGAAGTAGTTTCGTAATACATACCAAATGTTTATACATGCTTATAAAGCCAAAAACCATGGCTTTGATAAAGTAGGAATGAAAAAAAGAGAGAATACATCCTCTGTAGAAACAGTGGATTACATATACATGGGTCTATATATGCCAACAAAAACAAACATCATACATACAATACATACATACATACCACCATGATATCCTCCATGCCACGGTTAAATAGATAATCAGGACCTGACAATTAAATCATGAGTTTGTAGATTGAAGAGAATGGAATATATATATATAGAATAACCAAAAGTTGTAAGCAATACTAATGTAACAATATCATTGAAGCTGTGGCTAGCATTATTACCAAAAGTAGGAGGTATTTATTCCATCAAAATATCGATGCAAGCGCTGCGTATTATCAAGCGCTGCGTATTATCAATAAATCTTGCTGAGTAGTGGCTCGTCTGTCACATTAACAAAGCATAAATGAAGGGAGCTATCACACAATTGAAAATTCTATAATTCAATTCCTAACAATATCTTCAATAAAAGTAGCAATACTAAACTTCAATATCTGTCAAGCACCGCTTATGCATGATAATATATTCTTACTAAAATCTAGAAATATATAAAATAAAATAAAAAAAATTTCAAGAAATATGATTAAGATTTAGCCTTGTAACATATTATGTTAAGAAAAGTAGTTTGTTTGTTTAGTAAATATACAGTATAATAATCTCTATTCTATTTAATAGTAATAGTATATAAAGCAATTGATTGTTTTCGCATAGTTTTAATTAAAACTAATAGAAAGATGACAAGATTACCAATTTGGGCGTCTTTCAAGCTCGGACATTTCAAAATATCTACATTCGTCGACTTTCACCGAAATTAAATTAGGCATGCCATAGAGAATAAGATATCGAAGTTTCGGAAATCCACCTTCCCCAAAATATAAGATCTTGCCATCATATGCTTTCATGAGCACAAGGTCCACTAAATTGGGCAGAGTTTGAAGGGATATTAGAGGATCTTCTCTCAGACTCGAGTGTTGAAATGTTATTTTGACCACATTTTTAAGTTTGCAAATCCAAACAGGGAACTTCTCTAAATGCCCATACAAGAAGAGACGTTGAAGAGAAACTGGTGGAGATAAAATATCTTGTAAATCAAGAATATTGGATTGGGTAGTGCATACTTTCAAAGATTCAAGATGGCTCATATTCTCAATTGCAATGCACAGATTCTTCCCGTCCTCTTTTTTCAAGTTGCAGATGCCCAATTTTCTCAACTGCCTTAGCTTGCTTAGCTTTTTCACTAGGTTTCCTCCATCATCATTTGC
Source organism: Cornus controversa (assembly GCA_026545225.1). Taxonomy (NCBI): domain Eukaryota; kingdom Viridiplantae; phylum Streptophyta; class Magnoliopsida; order Cornales; family Cornaceae; genus Cornus; species Cornus controversa. The sequence continues at coordinate 18,292,435 of CM048852.1, forward strand.
GTCCACTGAGGTTAGCCTTTGCAACTCCTCTAAACAATCAATCCCTCCCGGTATCTTTACTCCATCGAAGCGAAATATATTTCTCCCAATAAGATGTCGCAACTTACGGAGCTTGTTGATCTCAATAGGTAGCACATCCACAAGGCTATATTTCAGATCCAATGTCAATAGGTAGCTTAGCCTGCCGATGGACTTTGGAAGAACCTTCACTTGGGTTTTTCTCAAACTTAGATACCTCAAATGGAGTAGATCTCCCACGGCTTCAGGTAGACAATTTAATGCTGGAGTATCTTGAAAATCCAATACCTTCAAAAGCTTGAAATTGGCTTTACGAAATGTGTTTACGAAAGACTCTGGCAATTCATCTTTTCCAAAAGAGAAGACAGAACGGATTCTACCCCCAGTAGTAGTAGTAGTAGTAGTAATACTAATACTATTCATGACCTTATCTATTATGTTATCGTGGATAGATAAGCGTCTAAATTGTCCATCAACAAGAATGGAGTCATCTTTCGCAGTAAGTACTTGACAGAAACTCAACTCCTCGTATTTTGAAAGGATGATGACATGCATTATATCATGTACTCGATAGTCCAAGACTTTGCCACGTGAACTGCTTCCCACTTGAACCAAGCTTCGATGGATGAGCTCTTTCAAATATTCTTCGGCAATCTCTTCCAACGTTTTGCCTCTCTCTTCCTTTATAAAACCCTCCGCTATCCATAATCGAACTAGTCTTCCACGTCGGATGGAGTAGTCTTCTGGAAATATGCCAAAATACAAGAAACATGGTTTGAGGTGGGAGGGCAAATGAAGATAACTGAAGAGAATGATCTTCTCGACATCTTTCAACTGGGGATTACTCTTCATCTCATAACCAAGGCTATCTAGAAACTTTTGCCACTTCAATGCAACCTTTTCTTTGGTTGACAAGAGGCGACCTATTGTCACAATAGCAAGTGGCACTCCGTTACATTTTCTGACAATCTCATCGGAAACTTCCTTCAACTCCGGAGGACAATCAGATTCCGCGAATGCCTTTTTGCAAAAGAGTTCCCTTGCTTTCTTGTCTGGTAGGCCTTCGAGCGTATAGATGTGATCAAAACTAGGCGCCACACCTCTGATTCTTGTAGTGATAATTACTCGACTTCGATCGGGTAAAGCAAGTTCTATGAATTCCCCAAAACGTATGTCCCATACATCGTCAAAAACAACTACGTACCTTTTTTGCTGTAAATATTCTCTTAGCTTGCCGATGAGTGATTCCTTGTCCATTATTTCGATTTCATTGGAAGCAGTCTCGCACAACTTCTTCATCAGATTCCTCAGTAACTCCTTGTCGCTGGGTGGTGATTGCGATACAGTGATCCAAGCATGGCAGACAAATTTCCGAGATGCAATTTGGTCATCAAACACTTTCTTCACAAGAGTCGTCTTTCCAACTCCACCCTCGCCGACCACTGTAACCACCGTTCTTTTTGACGATGCTTCCTCTGCCATCCAGCTATTCAGTTGAGCTCGTGGAGTTTCGATGCCCACCACTTCAGCTTCCTCCAGGAAAAGGGAAGCCACTCGAGGATCACGCCACTCATCCTTCACGTTGTTGTTTCTGTTACTGCTTGATCCTTCCTCAGTTACTTGTAAACTGTATGTAGTGCGTAGATTATTGATAACACTGATATCTGCTTTGATCGCTTTAATCTCAGAAGCTATCTTCCGTCTGGGTTTATATTTGATGATCGATCGAGCAACCTTGCAAAAGCAACCACCGCCGGTGAACCCAGAACGCAAGTGAAGTATGTATTCATCGATCACATCTTCTGTACGAAAACAAACAATCCTTAGTTGTTTCACCAAAGCTTTTACACCACCGTCGGGCTCTCCTCTTTCGGCCCTTTCATCTGCATTCTGCAGATAAGGCTTCATCACCTCTAATTCCCTTTTGATGCTTTCAAATTCTTCGTTCACACCTCTCAAAAGATTCACCTCAAATTCTTTGAGTAATGGAACCAAATTATCGATCAAAAGGTTCACAGCAAACTCCGCCATTTCTCCTCTACCTCTTCTCGATGACTCAAACACTGTGTTTCGTTTTAATTTGAGTACTAAATTTCAATGTGTTCATGATGTGGTTTTTTAGTTTTCTGGTTCTCGAATCAACCATAGGTCCATAGGTAGAGTAGAATGGTGACAAGATTCGCAAAATCTTCGTCCAAAGAAAGGGACTGTGGGGTCCACTCGAAATATAACAAAATTAATTTTATCAAAAAATATTATTTATAGTAAAAGTTGTAAATTTTAAGTGAAAAAAAAAATGTAAAACATATATATATATATATAAAAGGTACGAATATAATAAGATATGTATTATTATAATAAAATATTGAAAAGTAATATTACTGAAGGAAAACGGAGCAAAACTAAAAGCAAAATAAAGGCACTGAATTACTGTGGACAGCTTGACATTTTTGTTTCATTCATCTATCATAATCTAATCAACAGTATTTGCTTTGCGATAAGATTCAGTCTTATCTTCCTCGAAAGGTACAAAATCACGTGAATAAAGGCCTTTGAGGTACACTGTATGACAATTACGTAACATTCAAAATATGGAGAAAAATCGTCTCGTCCATTCGATGATTGTTAAACGACTGCGTTTGGTTTCTAAATAATTGAATCGGTAAATTCGGTAAGTGAGTATTTACAGAGTGTCGTATTAGAAATTGTATCGGGGACAATAACTTGACATTCCAGTTTGAAATTCAAAACGAAACCTCAAAATCTCTCTCTTTCTAAATTCTTTGTATTAAAAATTAAGAATATATTTCACAGGCGACACTGGTTAGGTTCTCATGCATCATCAAACGATTTTTTAATCTTCTAAAAAAGTAAATGTGTGAATTTCAATTTGTTCATGATGTGATTTTTTAGTTTTCTGGTTGTCGAATCAATAGTATTTGCTTTGCTATAAGCAAAGATTCAGTCTTATATTCCTCGAAAGGTACAATAAAGGATATTTTAGTAGTTGAAATGATGATTATACTTTTATTAATTTGAAAATAGCTGTTTTTTTATTAATTTAAAAACAGGTGGATATAATTTTTTACAAACATAATATTTGTGTGTAATTGAAATAAATCACAAAAGAGGTTAATATATTTTATTCAAAAAAAAGAAAAAAAATTATTAGTTCAATTGACTTAACTTCTACATATTAGTCATAAAACCGGACGATTCATCTCTCTTTAGAATCATTTTCAAGAGATGTTAATTTTGATAGACTTTTTTTTCCTTCTCCAAACGTACAATTCCAGAATCTCGATAATTATTATTTTTTATTTTTTAAAAAATATTAATTTTGATAATGACTTTTTTATTTCTTTCCGCCAAACGTACAGTTCCAAGATCTCGACAATCATTTTTTTTTTCTTTTCTTCATTTTTACAAAATCTTGATAAAAAAAAAAAATTATTGAGTAGATTGACTTAACTTCTAGGTATTAGTCGGTATTTGAAAGTCAGTCTCGCTCTCTCCCTCTCACACCGAGTTATAGTTCATGCATGTAAAAGTCTTCCTTTTAATATTGAATACAATGAATTTGTAAACATATAATTAATTAGTATCTCCGGTGGACCTCAAATATTAGAAACTTGTGGACCTCAAATATTAGAAACTTACTCTAAGTTGTCTTGATCTCACGTGGTATGTGCTACACTAGGCCACGCAATTGCAATATATCCACAAAAAGACAATATTGAAAACAGAATATGGAATAGACTTCCTCGATTACTTTTATTATAATTGAGTCTCGAGCTTCAACAATTTCATCACCCCAATGAAGATGTTGGATTTGGTATGAGTTGAATTCGTCAAACAAAATACACGAATCACATTATTTACAGTATCATGAGAGTTAGGCGGGCGACAACGTTGACTTTTAAGAGAGTTTCGACGTGTTTGAATATATATATATATAAAAGGTACAACCACATATATATTATATTAAATATATATATATATATAATATACTTTTCATTTTTGATCTTTTTACTTAAAATTTCATAACTTTTACTACCAATAATATTTTTTGATAAATTCAATAGAATATATCGAGCGCTTTAATTTGAGTATAACTTAAGTTACGTTTAACATAAGACAGAAAAATTATAACTTTTTCAATTCTTGTCTACACTTAAATTAATTTTTCACAACTTTAAAGTCATTTTACACATTTAAATTATTTTTTCACATACTTAAAACATATACATACAAATATTTGTTTATGTTTTTTTTTCTAATTTTTTTAGAAAACTCTTAAGCATGTTTGACAGATGTTTTTGTACAAAAAAAGTCATAAAAATTAATATTCACATTTTTTTGACTCATTTTTGTTCACTTTCTACACATTTAAAATATTTTTCAACACACTTAAAACAAATACTTATTTTATGTTTTCCTTTCCTAATTTTTTAGGAACTTTTACAAATATTTGAAAGATCTTTTTCCACAAATAAATCATAAAAAATTATATTCACATTTTTAGTCTAATTTTACTCACTTTCCAAACATTTAAAGTACTTTTCCACATACTTAAAACAAACAATTTTTTATTTTTTTTCTTTCCAATTTTTTAGCATCTTTTAGCCATATTTGAAAGATGTTCTGCACAAAAAAATTATAAAAATTTATTTTTACATTTTTTAGGTTCATTTTTTCACACTTTTAAAATATTTTCCACACATTTAAAGTACTTTTCCACAATCCTAAAATAATTATTTTTTTATGTTTTTTCTTTCTAATTTTTTTAGGAACTCTTACGCATATATGAAGGATGTATTTGCACAAAAAAATCATAAAAATTTATATTCCCATTTTTTAGGCTCATTTTTTTCTCACTTTTCACACTTTTAAAGTACTTTTACACATTTAAAATATTTCTTCACATTTAAAATACTTTTTCACACACCTAAACACAAATACTTTTTTATGTATTTTCTTTCTAATTTTTTTAAGAACTCTTAGGTATATTGAATGATATATTTGCATAAAAAAATCATAAAAATTTATATTCGTATTTTTTAGGCTAATTTTATTCTTACTTTCCACAATTTTAAAATATTTTTCACACATTTAAAATATTTTTTCATACATTTAAAATATTTTTTTACACACTTAAAATAAATACTTTTTTATATTTTTTCTTTTCAATTTTTTAAAGAACCCTTACACATGACACATATGAATGACGACATGATTCGTAATATCTTCGTTCAAAGATTCAATTCCGTGCGGTAATTATCAAAGAAAGGGACTGTGGAAAATGACTCTGTTTGCTTGGTAATTGAGTGCGTTTCTTTTTGCTTTTAGTTTTACTCCGTTTTCCTTCATTAACTTCCGTTATATTACTTTTCAATATTTTATTATAACAATACATATGCTTATGTAATCTTATTATATTCGTTCCTTATATATATGCTTTACACTTTTTTCTTTTCACTGAAAATTCAATAATTTTTACTACAAATAATATTTTTTGATGAAACTAATTTTGTTCAATAAAATATTTCAAAACCTTCAATTTGAGTATAATTTAGGCTATGTTTTAACTTAAGACAGAAAAATTATAATTTTCCCAATTCATGTCTACACATTTAATTACTTTTTCACAATTTTAAAATCTTTCTTAGACATAAAATATATACATTTTAATATTTTTCTAAAATGTTTATAAAAAAAAATTTGTGCTTAAATGGTTGTAGACACAAAATACTTTTCACACATTTAAATTATTTTTTCACATATTTAAAGTACTTTTTCACACACCTAAAGCAAATACATTTTTATATTTTTCTTTCCAATTTTTTTAAGAACTCTTGGACATATAAGAAGATATTTTTGCACAAAAAAATTATAAAAAATTATATTCAAATTTTTTAATCTCATTTTTTCTCACTTTCCACACTTTTAAAGTACTTTCCACACACTTAAAAGCAAATATTTTTTTGATTTTTTTCTTTCCAAAATTTTTAGGAACTCTTACGCATATTTGAATGTTGTATTTGCACAAAAAAATCATAAAAATTTATATTAATATTTTTTAAGCTAGTTTTTTCTCACTTTTCACACTTTTAAAGTAGTTTTCACACATTTAAAGTATTTTTTCACACATTTAAAATATTTTTTCACACACCTAAAACAAATATTTTTTTTATTTTTTCTTTCCAATTTTTTTAGGAACTCTTAGGCATATATGAAAAATGTTTTTGTACAAAAAATTCATAAAATATTATATTCACATTTTTTAATCTCATTTTTTTTTTCACTTTCCACACTTTTAAAGTACTTTCCACACACTTAAAATAGGAAAGAAAAAATCAAAAAAAAAGTATTTGTCTTAAGTGTGTGGAAAGTATTTTAAAAGTGTGGAAAGTGAAAAAAAAAATGAGATTAAAAAATGTGAATATAAATTTTTATGAATTTTTTGTGCAAAAACATCCTTCATATTTGCCTAAGAGTTCCTAAAAAAATCGAAATAAAAAACATAAAAAAATATTTGTTGTAGGTGTGTGAAAAATACTTTAAATGTGTGAAAAAATACTTTAAATGTGTGGAATGTGAGAAAAAATTAACCTAAAAAATGTGAATATAAATTTTTTTGTACAAATACATCATTCAAATATGTCTAAAAGTTCCTAAAACATTTGGAAATAAAAAAATCTGATGAAGCAAAAATTCACCCGAACTGGTCAAACGCTAACTTGTAAAAAAGGACAAGAGAAGGGTAATTGAAGGGGCATCGGTGCGGTACCGGCCGACTACTCTCCGACGATCAAGTCAAATATCGAAAAGGTTCTTCTAAGTGGTATGGGAACTCAGAGGGTATTAGTTGCGTACCTTGGAATATGAATCGTCCGATATTTATAGTACCTAAGCGAAAGGAGTGCCCTAGTAAAACTCTACCTCCTCAGTTTTCCTTTCACACTTGGAGTTAACCAATCTTGGTAAGAGAATTCTTATCTTCCACGTCACCTTAACGCTAACTTCCCACGTCATATGTTTCATATTAAGAGTCAAACACCCCATCAAATGCCCCCTGTTCTTGAAGGTCGCCTGTCGGGCATGAGGAACACACACACACACACACACATATATATATATGTACATATATATATATATATATTTTGGCAGGCCCGGTCTGACGTGCGTTGGCTATGCACTGGTCATCTGGTCAGGTGCGTGGCTTGGGCAGCGCCCGGCTTGGCAATGCCCGGTCGCGCTCGGTGTAGGTAACGCTTGGTTGCGCCCGGCCAGGCTCTCGGCACGGGCCGCGCCCTGCTGGGCAGCGCCCGACCTTCACGTCGTGTTGCTGCTCTTGCCCTTGCGTCCAGCCTTGTAACTGTTGGTTTCATAGCCGTTGCTCTCTTCCCCTTACTTGTGACCATTTGTTTATAACCGTTATCTCCTGACCGTTAGGAGAAGAACGTTGGGTATCAGAATGCGCCTTGCCTATTTAAGCAGTTCCTTCCTCATTCATAACTACACCAGCTCACCAGCTCATGCCTGATACGATCATATCCTCTCTCTCACGTTGCTTATATGTTATTGATCATACATTCGATAAGCCATCTCCAGAGATCTTTGCCCCTGGCTCTCCCCTTGTCCAAGTGTTTGAGTTTCTGCATTCCATAATGGTGGACTATTGCGAGTGCCAGGATCTTAGCTCCACTATGACAAAATCCGAGGTGGAGGAGCTAGCTGCTTTATATTCTTTTCTGGAAGGGATCGTGGCTAGGGCTCCCCTGCCCGCGGAGAGGGCTTACTCCATTTACCCAGAAGAAACATGCTTCTACGAAGGTTATTTTCTTTTAGGCCTTCGATTTCCTATCCCAGAATTTGCCCAAGAGCTGCTCCACGCAATTAACCTCTGCCCTTCTCAACTTACGCCCAATTCTTGGCGTATTATCATGGCCACCTTGGTTCTCTGGAGGTCTTCTAAGCTTACCTCTCAACCAACTATTAACGAGTTTCTTTCCTGTTATACCTTTCTGAAGAGCAAAGACTGGCGTCACATACAAGGCCGGTCTCGTGGCGCAGGGAGCCTGCCCAAAGGACTGGTGATTCTTAACCACAGTCAAAGGATAAAGAATTGGACAGAACGTTTCTCTGTCATCTCCTCCACCTCCCAATCTTGTAAAGATCTCACAAACTGAATATCCCAGACCAGACGCCCGCCATCAAGGTTATAGCACTGCGCAGCCATAATCTGTCTATCCACTGCAAGTTTGGCAAGTCTCGGATCAAGCATCACAAGTGATCTATCACCACACCAATAATCATTCCAAAACTTACAAACCGACCATCCATCACCCTAAATCGAATGTGTTTGGAAATTTTTTTTCAACCCTTCGCAATATACCTCCATAATCCAACCCCAACCGGTGTTTTCAACATAAGGGAGCACCATCCCCCTCTATCCTCTTCATATTTAAGACAAATAACCCTCCTCCAAAACCTATCCATTTCCATCCCAAATCGCCACAACCACTTCCCCAGAAGAGCTTTATTGAACAAATTCAATTTCCGCATCCCAAGCCTTCCCTTCTAAATAGGACAACAAATTTGCTCCCAATTAACTAAATGATATTTAGACTCCTCCCCCATGCCACCCCACAAAAACTTTCCCTAAAGTCTATCCAATCTTTTCAGCACAGAAACCGGTAGAGGGAAAAGAGACATGAAATAAGTAGGAAGACTCGAAAGTGTGCTCTTAATCAACGTCAATCTACCCCCTTTCGAGAGATACTGTTTCTTCCACTCGGCAAGCCGTCTCTCAAACCGAAGCACCATAGGATCCCAAACAGAAGCTCTCTACGCCTTTACTCCCAGCGGAAGATTCAAGTAAGACAATGGAAAGGAGCCCACTCTACATCCCAAAATATTTGCCAACAAATCGATCACTTTTCCCAAAATTCACCTTAAGACCCAAGATTGCTTGGAAGCAGAGCAACGTCCCTCTCAGGTATCTCAACTGTGTCCTCTTAGTGTTGCAGAAGACAATGGTATCGTCCGTAAAGAGCAAATGAGACACTTCCATTTGGCAATCAAGATTCCTCCCCACTTTGAAACCTCTGTAGTAGCCCAAATCACAAGCTCTTTTCATCAATCTGCTAAAGGCCTCCATCACAATATTGAAAAGTGAAGGGGATAATGGATCCCCTTACCTCAATCCTCTCTAGCTCCCAAAGAAATCAAAAGGAACGCCTTCACCTAGCATTACCCTCACTCTTCCTTCATAGAGTGGTGCAGTTATTGGTCCTTCGTACATGTTAAATCATCTTAAATCACTTTTGCTCTTGTTTTATCTTCAATTAGTGTTACTTTAATGGTCTTGCAAATGTTTGTATTTCTATTTTTATTATGTTTTGTCTTGGCACACATATCTCCAGAGTCACATTTACCTTACAACTTGATTGCACAAATTTTTTTTTGAATCATTCCAACTTTGATTCCATGACATAGTCTTAGATTTTTTCCCCTCTCTGTGAATATTTGAGCATAAAAACAAAAATGTTCACCTTTTAATATATATTGATCCTTGATTTTAAAAGGTAAGAGAGAGAGGAAGGGGCGATCAAAATTAATTTGGAATAAAGTATTAGAAATGATTTTTAAAAATTAATTATAAAATGTGAGACGATTTGTATTAGAAAAGAATGAAAAAAGAGAATTCATTTAGACCGTCAAATGTTTAGCTTATTGTTCTATTGGTTCAACTAGGCTCTCATTTTTAATTTTTAATTTTTCGAAACATAATGGATTGGTTTAGCGTTAATTTATGCTGTAAACCGAAACAGTGGATTTTTGAGATATATCATAACACCATGACTTCCAGGAAAATTGCATGGTTCAATAATTAAAAAGCAGATGAAGATGTTTACTTTAAATTTTAGGTAGGTTCAACGATCAACTAGGGTCTGTTACAATTTCCATTTGTTTTATTCAAAATTTATTTCAGATAAAAAAAACTATATATTAGGGGGGACAAATCTAACACCCCAGGCTGGCTTTTTAATTAGGTGGCTAATTAACAATGGTGTATAAAAAATAAAAATAAAAAACCCTATATTTAAAACATTCAACAACTAAAAACACAAATCAAACACACATGAAGTAGTTTCATAATGCATACCAAATGTTTATACATGCTTATAAAGCCAAAAACAATGGCTTGGATAAAGTAGGAATGAAAAAAAGAGAGAATACATCCTCTGTAGAAACAGCGGATTACATAAACATGGGTCTATATATGCCAACAAAAACAAACATCATACATACATACATACATACCACCATGATATCCTCCATGCCACGGTTAAATAGATAATCAGGACCTGACAATTAAATCATGAGTTTGTAAATTGAAGAGAATGGAATATATATATATAGAATAACCAAAAGTTGTAAGCAATACTAATGTAACAATATCATTGAAGCTGTGGCTACCATTATTACCAAAATTATTCCATCAAAAGAATCTTCCATAATTCTTGGTGCGTAGTGGCTCGCCTGTCACATTAACAAAGCATAAATGAAGGGAGCTATCAAATAATTGAAAATTCTATAATTCAATTCCTAACAATATTTTCAATAAAAGTAGCAATACTAAACTTCAATATCTGTCAAGCTTTGTGCATGGTAATATATTCTTACAAAAATATAAAAAATAAAAGAAAATGATTAAGATTTAGCCTTCCAACATATTATGTTAAGAAAAGTAGTTTGTTTGTTTAGTAAATATATAGTATAATAATCTCTATTCTATTTAATAGTAATAGTATATAAAACAATTGATTGTTTTCACATAGTCTTAATTAAAACTAATAGAAAGATAACAAGATTACCAATTTGGTCTTCGTTCATTATTACCAAAATTGTCCATCAACAAGAATGGAGTCATCTTCTTTTGCAGTAAGTACTTCACAAAAACTCAACTCCTCGTATTTTGAAAGGACGATGACATGCATTATATCATGTACTCGACACTCAAAGACTTCGCGAAATACAATTATTCTTTTATCCACTTGAACCAAGCTTTGATGGATGAGCTCTTTCAAATATTCTTCGGCAATCTCTTCCAACGTCTTGCCTTTCTCTTCCTTTATAAAACCCTCCGCTATCCATAATCGAACTAGTCTTCCATGTCGGATGGAGTAGTCTTCTGGAAATATGCCAAAATACAAGAAACATGGTTTGAGGTGGGAGGGCAAATGAAGATAACTGAAGAGAATGATCTTCTCGGCATCTTCCAACTGGGGATTACTCTTCATCTCATAACCAAGGTTATCTAGAAACTTTTCCCACTTGAATGCAACCTTTTCTTTGGTTGACAAGAGGCGGCCTATTGTCACAATAGCAAGTGGCACTCCGTTACATTTTCTGACAATTTTATGGGACACTTCCTTCAACTCCGGGGGACAAATCCCTTCATAATCAGATTCGAATGCTTTTTTGCAAAAGAGTTCCCATGCTTTCCCGTCTGCTAGGGCTTCGAGTGTATAGATGTTATCAAATCTACAAGAAGTAGGCGCCACACCTCTGATTCTTGTAGTGATAATTACTCGACTTCCTTTGTTGTCATCGGGTAAAGCAAGTTTTATGAATTCCCAAAGACGCATGTCCCATACATCGTCGAAAACAACTAGGTACCTTTTTTCTTGTAAATATTGTATGGACTTGCGGATGAGTGATACCTCGTCCATTGTTTCGATTCCACTTTGGTCTCGAACTGCTTCTTTGGACACGAACTGCTTCAGTATAGTCCTTAGAAGCTCCTCTATCTTGTATGATTGAGAGACAGTGATCCAAGCATGGTAGACAAATTGCCGAGATGCAATTTGGTCATCAAACACTTTCTTCACAAGAGTCGTCTTTCCAAGTCCACCCTCGCCAACCACTGTAACCACCGTTCTCTTTGACGATGCTTTCTCTGCCATCCAGATATTCAGTTGAGCTCGTGGAGTTTCTGTAATACCCCGAAAAATTTAGGTGTTAATTTAATCTCTTTGCATTATTACTTTATTTTATTAATTCATGTGAAATGTTTTTTTTTTTGTTTTATATAGATTATCATTGTATGTGAGTTGTTGGTCTTTTATACATGCATATTGTCATTTTATGTGAATTGGTATAAATTGTGTATTATTTTTATTTAAATGTTTTGGGTTGGGCTAGGGAGGAATTTGGGCTAGGATGAGTGGGCTAAGGTTATGTTTAAAATGATGGGCCTAGGGTTATAATAATACTGCTTTTGCTATATTTATTTTTATTATTAATTTGATTTTTATTAGTTTTAGGAAAAACAATAAATGAATAATTAAAATAAAAAGGAAAAGAAAAGAAGAAGAAATTAGGGTTTGCCGTTGTGTTACGCACAGAACTAAAAGAGAGAAAACGAAAGAGAGAAGGGAGTGACGATCGGGTGAACCAGTTAATTCGTCAGAAAAAAGGCAAGTTTAATTCTTCTCTTCCCCCTTGAATTCGTATGCATAGTCTAGGTTTGAGTATATATTTATATTAAAAATTTGTAATTAATTGCATGTTTATATTTTTCTACTATTGATAAATTTCGTGAGATTAACTATGATGATTGTATGTATATTTAATTGATTTTGTTTTATGTAAGGTTATATGCATATGTGTTCATGTATATGTATATTGTGTTAAGGAAGAAATCATTTATTTATGCAATTTGTATGAAATAATTGTTTAGTTGTGAACCTACTGTGTTGGAATTAAATTTGTAAACAACTCTAAATCCTTAGGAAAACAGATCGTGAATTTATTGGATTTTAAATTTTTGAATTTTGCGAAGAACCCTAGAACTTGTGAATTGGGGGTTTTTGATTCGGGTTGTTTCGGATGGGGCTTTTTGCACCAATACGTAGACGGCGTCGAGAGGAGAAGAATGGCGCAAAAATGGAGGCGAACGGTGGCCGGAGGAGGCCGGACCGTCGCCGGGAAGTCGCCGGCAGCGCACTGTGCGCGCTGCTGGGCGCGCTGGGGAAGAAGCCCCAGCGCAGGGGCTTCCCCACGCGCCTGGCCGGCGCGTGCCGGCTCGTGGGGCCGGCGCCTGCGCCGGCCGGCGCCGGGAAAAAATCTTTTTGGGCCCCACTCGAGGGGGCCCACCCCTGGGTCCACTTTGGGCCCATTCCGATATATTTTGATATTTTTTTTGAATTTTTGAAATTTTTGGAAAAACTTGAAAATTTGAAAAATCATTTTTTAAAAATACTTTCATGGTTCCAAAAATTCTGAAAATTTTACTGTATGATATTGGAGATTAAATACACTTAATTTTAAGTTTTCAACTCAAAACACTTTTCCCTTGTTGACCAATTAATTTTTAAAAGTACCCAAAAGCTGTCTTTTTCCTGTTTTGTAATTTTAGAAAATACTTTTACAACTCCAAAAATTCCCAAATTTTTACTGTAACTCTCTGGAGGTTAAATACACTTGGGTTTAAAGTTTCAACTCAAAATGATCTTTCCTTGTTGCTCAATTGAATTTTAAAGTGTCAAAAAGCTGGGTTTTTCCCTTCTTGTAATTTTAGAAAATACTTCTGAAATTCCAAAAATTCCCTAAATTTTTCTGTAACTGTTTAGAGATTAAATGACCTTGGGTTTAAATTTTCACCTCGACTTGAGCTTCCCTTGATGTTCAATTAATTTTTAAAGTGCCTAAAAGTTGGTTTTTCACCTTCTTTGGTTTATTAAAAATATTTTTAAATTACAGAAAATTCCAGAATATTTTCTTAGTGTTCTTAGAAGTGAAATAGGCCCAGAAACCTAGGTAAAAGTATGTTTAGATCCCCTCGGAGATTTGAGTGCATTGGAGGTTGGTTTGAGTAATGGTTTCCTCTAATGGGAGTTAAGTTGTTTTGAGCACATCAATTGTGCTTATTATATATATAAATGCTCATGGGATATTTGATTTAGGTTCACTTGTGAATGATTTGTTATATGGGGATAATTGCATAGCTGATAGTTCAAATGGATAGTCTGTGCAAAATTAAAAGTCATAAGACATCTTGTTTATTTATTATTTCATATTGGGAATGCATTTGTAATTTTATTTGGCATGTAAGGATTGCCCGGCGTGTCAGGATCGCCCATACCTAATAAGGTATCTATATTTTTATTTGGCATGTAAGGATTGCCCGGCGTGTCAGGATCGCCCATACCTAATAAGGTATCTATATTTTATTTGGCATGTAAGGATTGCCCGGCGTGTCAGGATCGCCCATCCCTATTAATGTATACATGCATCATAATCGACATATCATGATTGCATAGATTTCATAAAATACATACATGTGTATCTTGATTTGTGAACATAAAGAAGGGGATCATTTTTACATTGTAAGGGTTGTTGAGGAAATATATGAGATGGTTTGTATCTTTAAAAGTATGAACTAAATAAGGAATAAACTGAGGGGTTGAACGTATATTTATCTATTGTGTCCCTCACATTGAGGGTATGTATATTAATTCTCTGATTGGGATGTAGTAGATAGAACTTGCTCGTGGGTTTAACCCACTTTGTTGATATTTCAGGTCCCAAGCAGTTTCCCCCGCGAGGATAGAGTACTAGGGTTGGGCTGTGACAGACATCTACTCTCACCAGCCTCAGGGTAGGAATCTACATTTTCTTCAGGAATAAAACTATGAACTCATTTAGAGGTTTTGGTTTTGGATTTTAATTTAAGTGTTGAACTTTTATTTCTTTCTGGTTAAGGGGTCCTTGGGTTACGGGACTTCCAAATTGTATTACCAGAATTTAATGATTTATTTATCAATTTATTTTAATTCAATGGGATTTCTGTTCAGCTTTTAGCAATTTTTCTATTTCTGTCCTTTGCATCTATGCTTGTTGCTATCAGTGGTTAATATTCCTCAGGTTTTGTGTATGAGACTGGCCACCTCATGCGCGAAATTTTCTGGGGGTATTTCAGTTTCGATGCCCACCACTTCAGCTTCCTTCAGGAAAAGGGAAGCCACTCGAGGATCATGCCAGTCATCCTTCACGTTGTTGTTTCTGTTACTGCTTGATCCTTCCTCAGTTACTTGTAAACTGTATGTAGTGCGTAGATTATTGATAACACTGATATCTGCTTTGATCGCTTTAATCTCAGAAGCTATCTTCCGTCTGGGTTTATATTTGATGATCGATCGAGCAACCTTGCAAAAGCAACCACCGCCGGTGAACCCAGAACGCAAGTGAAGTATGTATTCATCGATCACATCTTCTGTACGAAAACAAACATTCCTTAGTTGTTTCACCAAAGCTTTTACACCACCGTCGGGCTCTCCTCTTTCGGCCCTTTCATCTGCATTCTGCAGATAAGGCTTCATCACATCTAATTCCCTTTTGATGCTTTCAAATTCTCCGCCCACATCTCTCAAAAGATTCACCTCTTCTTTGAGTAATGGAACCAAATTATCGATCAAAAGGTTCACAGCAAACTCCGCCATTTCTCCTCTACCTCTTCTCGACGACTCAAACACTGTGTTTCGTTTTAATTTCAGTACTAAATTTCAATGTGTTCATGATGTGGTTTTTTAGTTTTCTGGTTCTCGAATCAACCATAGGTAGAGTAGAATGGTGACAAGATTCGCAATATCTATAAAAGGTACGAAAAAAAAAAAGTTATAAATATATATATATAAAAAAGGTACGAATATAATAAGATATGTATTGTTATAATAAAATATTGAAAAGTAATATAAGGGAAGTTACTGAACGTAAACGGAGCAAAACTAAAAGCAAAATAAAGGCACTGAATTACTATGGACAGCTTGACATTTTTTGTTTCAACAGTATTTGCTTTGCCATAAGATTCAGTCTTATCTTCCTCGAAAGGTACAATATCACGTGAATAAAGGCCTTTGAGGTACACTGTATGACAACTACGTAACATTCAAAATATGGAGAAAAATCGTCTCCAAAAATTGTTAAACGACTGCGTTTGATTTATAAATAATTAAATCGGTAAATACTGTAAGTGAGTATTTACTTGGTGTCGTATTAGAAATTGTATTTCCGATAATACAAATTTTTTTTTAAAACCTGACGTTCCAGTTTGAAATTTAAAACGAAACCTAAAAATCCCCTCTTTCTAAATTCTTTGTATTCAAAATTAAGAATAGTTTTCACAGGCGACTCTGGTTAGCGTTCTCATGTATCATCAAACAATTTTTTAACTAATCTGATCCCTATTCTAAAAAAATATTAATATTTAAAGACAAAAAAAAAATTAATTAACAAATACAAACTAGCATTAAAAATTTCAGAAATATCACTTAATTTGTTTGTCCATTTCTTTTTTTTTTTTTACTTAATCTGTTTGTCTATTTATTTTCCTTTTTTATTCAGTCCTCTCTCTCTCAAATAATGACACTAATTTTTCAAAAAAATTTACAAATTTATGTCACATATTTCATCTGCATTCTGCAGATAAGGCTTTATCACCTCTAATTCCTTTTTGATGCTTTCAGATTCTCCGCCCACACCTCTCAAAAGATTCACCTCTTCTTTGAGTAATGGAACCAAATTATCGATCAAAAGGTTCACAGCAAACTCCGCCATTTCTCCTCTACTTTTTCTTAATGGCTCAAACACTGTGTTTCGTTTTAATTTGAGTACTAAATTTCCATGTGTTCATGATATTATTTTTTTAGTCTTCTGGTTGTCGAATCAACAATGGGTAGAGTAGTAGAATGGTGACAAGATTCGTAATATCTTCGTCCAAAGATACAATTTCACGTGTGTTGTAATAATGAAAGAAAGAACTGTCGGGTCCACTCGTACCGTACATATTTAATACACCGGTGTATTTACATGTGGATTGGGACCTAACTGGCTCATGCCATACCGTACAATAGAGGAAAACGACTATTAGTAATTCAGTGCATTTATTTTGTTTTTAGTTTTGCTCCGTTTTCCTTCACTAACTTCCGTTATATTACATTTCAATATTTTATTATAACAATGGGTAATGCTACTCAGGTAAAATTCGTAGGCAGAATTCATAGGCAGAATGTTTTACATCCATTAGATGTATGTGGTGAGTGTATGTGGTGGGGCCTACCACATGCATCTAATGGATATAAAACATTCTGCCTATGAATTCTGCCTACAAATTCTGCCTGAGTAGCATTACCCTATAACAATACATATGCTTCTGTTATCTTATTATGTTCGTACCTTTTATATATATATATATATGCTTTACACTTTTTTCAAGAACTCTTGGGGTATATATAAACGATGTTTTTGTAAAAAAAAGTTATAAAAATTTATATTCAAATTTTTTAATCTCATTTTTTTTCACTTTTCATACTTTTAAAGTACTTTTCACACACTTAAAACAAATATTTTTTTAATTTTTTTCTTTCCAATTTATCTAGAAACTCTTAGGTATATTTGAAGGTTGTATGTGTACAAAAAAATCATAAAAATTTATATTCACATTTTGTAAGTTAGTTTTTTTCTTACTTTTCATTTTTTTAAAGTAGTTTCCACACATTTAAAGTATTTTTCCACACACCTAAAACAAATATTTTTTTATATTTTTTCTTTCCAATTTTTTTAGGAACTCTTAGGCATATATGAAAAATGTTTTTGCACGAAAAATTCATAAAAATTTATATTCACATTTTTTAATCTCATTTGATTTTTCACTTTTCACACACTTAAAATAGGAAAACAAAATATTTGTCTTAAGTGTGTGGAAATTGTTTTAAGTGTGGAAAGTTAAAAAAAAATGAGATTAAAAAATGTGAATATAAATTTTTATAAAATTTTTGTGCAAAAACATCCTTCATATTTGCCTAAGAGTTTCTAAAAAAAAATTTAAAATAAAAAAAATATTTGTTTTAGGTGAAAAAGTACTTTAAATGCGTGAAAAAATACTTTAAATGTGTGGAATGTAAGAAAAAAATTAGCCTAAAAAATGTGAATATAAATTTTTTTGATTTTTTTTGTGCAAATACATCATTCAAATATGTCTAAGAGTTCCTAAAAAAATTGAAAAGAAAAAAATCAAAAAAAATATTTGTTTTAAGTGTGAAAAATACTTTAAAAGTTTGGAAGGTGAAAATAAATGAGATTAAAAATTTTGAATATAAATTTTTTGATTTTTTTGTGCAAAAACATCCTTTATATATGCCTCAAGAGTTCCTGAAAAAAGTGGAAAGAAAAAAACATAAAAATTTATTTACTTTAGGTGTGTTGAAAAGTGCTTTAAATGTGTGAAAAAATACTTTAAATGTGTACAAAGTATTTTATGGCTACAAACATTTAAACACAATTTTTTTTTATAAACATTTTAAAAAAATATTAAAATGTATATATTTTATGTGTGAGAAAGATTTTAAAGTTGTCAAAAAGTACTTAAATGTGTACACATTGTAATACCCCGCTCCAACACATGGTATGATATTGTCCGCTTTGGGCCTGAGCCCGCATGGTTTTGCTCTTGGGTTTACCCCAAAAAGCCTCATACCATTTGAAGAGAACATACTACATATAAGCACATCCCCTTTTCCACACCCAGGCGCGATGTGGGATTGAGTACCTTGTACCCTGTCAGTGTGGTAGCTCAGCCCAGTGTCTGTCTATGCACCCACCCACTCACACCCGTCCACAAGGGTTACTACAATCCACCCCCCTACGAGGCCCGACGCCCTCGTCGGCACACTTACTTCCGGCTGGGTTCAGGCTCTGATACCAACTGTAATACCCCGCTCCAACACATGGTATGATATTGTCCGCTTTGGGCCTGAGCCCGCACGGTTTTGCTCTTGGGTTTACCCCAAAAGGCCTCATACCATTTGAAGAGAACATACTACATATAAGCACATCCCCTTTTCCACACCCAGGCGCGATGTGGGATTGAGCACCTTGTACCCTGTCAGTGTGGTAGCTCAGCCCAGTGTCTGTCTATGCACCCGCCCACTCACACCCGTCCACAAGGGTTACTACAATCCACCCCCCTACGAGGCCCGACGCCCTCGTCGGCACACTTACTTCCGGCTGGGTTCAGGCTCTGATACCAACTGTAATACCCCGCTCCAACACATGGTATGATATTGTCCGCTTTGGGCCTGAGCCCGCACGGTTTTGCTCTTGAGTTTACCCCAAAAGGCCTCATACCATTTGAAGAGAACATACTACATATAACCCTTGTGGACGGGTGTGAGTGGGCAGGTGCGTAGACAGACACTGGGCTGAGCTACCATACTGACAGGGTACAAGGTGCGCAATCCCACATCGCCTGGGTGTGGAAAAGGGGATGTGCTTATATGTAGTATGTTCTCTTCAAATGGTATGAGGCCTTTTGGGGTAAACCCAATAGCAAAACCGTGCGGGTTATGGCCCAAAGCAGACAATATCATACCATGTGTTGGAGCGGGGTATTACAGTTGGTATCAGAGCCTGAACCCAGCCGGAAGTAAGTGTGCCGACGAGGGCGTCGGGCCTCGTAGGGGGGTGGATTGTAGTAACCCTTGTGGACGGGTGTGAGTGGGCGGGTGCGTAGACAGACACTGGGCTGAGCTACCACACTGACAGGGTACAAGGTGCGCAATCCCACATCGCCTGGGTGTGGAAAAGGGGATGTGCTTATATGTAGTATGTTCTCTTCAAATGGTATGAGGCCTTTTGGGGTAAACCCAATAGCAAAACCGTGCGGGCTATGGTCCAAAGCGGACAATATCATACCATGTGTTGGAGCGGGGTATTACACACATGAATTGAAAAGTTATAACTTGTCTGTCTTTAAGTTAAAACAAAGTTTAAGTTATACTCAAATTGAAGGTTTTGAAATATTCTATTGAACAAAATTAATTTTATCAAAAAATATTATTTGTAGTAAAAGTTATTAAATTTTAAGTGAAAAGAAAAAAAGTGTAAAACATATATATCTATATCTATATATATAAGGTACGAATATAATAGGGAGGCGATATTCGCACTCTCTTTTTATATATTTACACTCCCATCTTAAATAAAATGATATTATAATCCTAATTTTATAAGTGAATGATTATTTTTTTTATCAAGTGATGCAACTACCCTCTAAGATATCTCCTCTTTGTTTTTCATCTTTAATATTTTAGATTTCTTTTGAGAGAATCTAGAAAAAAAAAAGTTATCTTTTCTAAATATGTTTTCTTTTGACATGATTTTTTTTTATTTATGTTAAATAAATTATCTATTTTTACCTGATTAAAAAAAAAAGTTATCTATGTTGAATAAAAAGATTTCTTTTGATAAGAACCAGAAAAAAAAAAAACTCAAAAAAATGTTACTTAATTATTTATTTTGACATGACCTAAAAAAGTTATCACAGGTAGAATAAATAATCTTATTTGAGAAAAAAAAATATAGTCCACGAGAAAAGGACCCCAAAAAATTTATCCCTACTGAATAAATTATATCTTTTGACATTACTAAAAGAAAAAAAAGACTAAAGAAGATAAAAAGAGTTGAAATTTATAGGATAAATGATAGTTATGATATTATAAAATAAAAGATGATGTATTAATGAGTTTCTAAATTTTTTTAAATTTCTTTTAGAAAAAAAAGACAAGTGAAGTCGAATAGAAGAGAAGGAGAGTGCGTACATGACCTCCCATATAATAAGATAACATATTCTTATAATAAAATATTGAAAAGTAATCTAACGGAAGTTACGGAAGAAAAACGGAGCAAAACTAAAAGCAAAAGAAAGGCACTCAATTACTTACTGAATTACAATGGACAGCTTGTCATTTTTGTTTCATTCATCTATCATAATCTAATTAACAGTATTTGCTTTGCGAAAAGATTCAGTCTTATCTTTCTCGAAAGTTACAATATCACGTTAATAAAGGCCTGTCATTCCAGTGCAGTCTTATCTGTCATTCAATGAATTTGTACAGTCATTCAATGAATTTGTAAACATATAATTAATTAGTATCTCCGGTGGACCTCAAATATTAGAAACTTATTCTAAGTTGTCTTGATCTCACGTGGTATGTGCTACACACTAGGCCACACAATTGCAATATATCCACAAAAAGACAATATTGAGAATAGAATATGGAATAGACGTCCTTGGTTACTTTTATTATAATTGAGTCTCGAGCTTCAACAATTTCATCACCCCAAATGAAGATGTTGGACTTGGTATGAGTTGAATTCGTCAAACAAAATACACGAATCACATTATTTACAGTGTCTAGTAAGATATCAGAACTATCTTCTGTGTCTCCTTTATTCACGATCTTAATACAACACATTATATCACACACAGATGTAATGTCATCACAATGTAACATGAGAGTTAGGCGGGCGACAACGGTGACTTTTAAGAGAGTTTAGACGTGTTTGAATATATAATATAAGGTACAACCACATATATATTATATTAAATATATATATATATATATATATATATATATATATATATATATATATAATATGCTTTCATTTTTGATCTTTTTTCTTAAAAGTTCATAACTTTTACTACAAATAATATTTTTTGATAAATTCAATAGAATATTTCGAGAGCTTCAATTTGAGTATAACTTAGGTTATGTTTTAACATAAGACAGAACAATTATAATTTTTTCAATTCTTGTCTACACTTAAATTAATTTTTCACAACTTTAAAGTCATTTTACACATTTAAATTATTTTTTCACATACTTAAAACATATACATACAAATATTTGTTTATGTTTTTTTTCTAATTTTTTTAGAAAACTCTTAAGTATGTTTGACAGATGTTTTTGCACAAAAAAAATCATAAAAATTAATATTCACATTTTTTTGACTCATTTTTGTTCACTTTCTACACATTTAAAATATTTTTCAACACACTTAAAACAAATACTTATTTTATGTTTTCCTTTCCTAATTTTTTAGGAACTTTTACAAATATTTGAAAGATCTTTTTCCACAAATAAATCATAAAAAATTATATTCACATTTTTAGTCTAATTTTACTCACTTTCCAAACATTTAAAGTACTTTTCCACGTACTTAAAATAAACAATTTTTTATTTTTTTTCTTTCCAATTTTTTAGCATCTTTTAGCCATATTTGAAAGATGTTCTCCACAAAAAAATCATAAAAATTTATTTTCACATTTTTTAGGCTCATTTTTTCACACTTTTAAAATACTTTACACACATTTAAAGTACTTTTCCACAATCCTAAAATAATTATTTTTTTATGTTTTTTCTTTCTAATTTTTTTAGGAACTCTTACGCATATATGAAGGATGTATTTGCACAAAAAAATCATAAAAAATTATATTCATATTTTTTAGGCTCATTTTTTTCTCACTTTTTACACTTTTAAAGTACTTTTACACATTTAAAATATTTCTTCACATTTAAAATACTTTTTCACACACCTAAACACAAATACATTTTTATGTATTTTCTTTCTAATTTTTTTAAGAACTCTTAGGTATATTGAATGATGTATTTGTATAAAAAAATCATAAAAATTTATATTCGTATTTTTTAGGCTAATTTTATTCTTACTTTTCACAATTTAAAAATATTTTTCACACATTTAAAATATTTTTTCATACATTTAAAATATTTTTTTACACACTTAAAATAAATACTTTTTTATATTTTTTCTTTTCAATTTTTTAAAGAACCCTTACACATGACACATATGAATGACGACATGATTCGTAATATCTTCGTTCAAAGATTCAATTCCGTGTGGTAATTATCAAAGAAAGGGACTGTGGGGTCCACTTGTACCGTACATACTTAATACACCGGTGTATTTATATGTGCATTGGGATCTCTGCTGTAACGGATCATGCCTTACCGTGCAGTAGAGGAAATTGACTCTGTTTGCTCGGTAATTGAGTGCCTTTCTTTTGCTTTTAGTTTTACTCCGTTTTCCTTCATTAACTTCTGTTATATTACTTTTCAATATTTTATGGGTAATGCTACTCAGGCAGAATTCGTAGGCAGAAAGTTTTACATCCATTGGATGCATGTGGTGAGTGTATGTGGTGGGACCTACCACATGCATCCAATGGATATAAAACATTCTGCCTATGAATTATGCGTACAAATTCTGCCTGAGTAGCATTACCCATATTTTATTATAACAATACATATGCTTATGTAATCTTATTATATTCGTTCCTTATATATATGCTTTACACTTTTTTCTTTTCACTGAAAATTCAATAATTTTTACTACAAATAATATTTTTTGATGAAACTAATTTTGTTCAATAAAATATTTCAAAACCTTCAATTTGAGTATAATTTAGGCTATGTTTTAACTTAAGACAGAAAAATTATTATTTTCCCAATTCATGTCTACACATTTAAGTACTTTTTCACAATTTTAAAATCTTTCTCGGACATAAAATATATACATTTTAATATTTTTCTAAAATGTTTATAAAAAAAAATTTGTGCTTAAATGGTTGTAGACAAAATACTTTTCACACATTTAAATTATTTTTTCACATATTTAAAGTACTTTTTCACACACCTAAAGCAAATACATTTTTATATTTTTCTTTCCAATTTTTTAAAGAACTCTTGGACATATATGAAGATATTTTTGCACAAAAAAATTATAAAAATTTATATTCAAATTTTTTAATCTCATTTTTTTTCACTTTCCACACACTTAAAAGCAAATATTTTTTTGATGTTTTTCTTTCCAAAATTTTTAGGAACTCTTAGGCATATTTGAATGTTGTATTTGCACAAAAAAATCATAAAAATTTATATTAACATTTTTTAAGCTAGTTTTTTCTCACTTTTCACACTTTTAAAGTAGTTTTCACATATTTAAAGTATTTTTTCACACATTTAAAATATTTTTTCACACACCTAAAACAAATTTTTATTTTTTATTTTTTCTTTCCAATTTTTTTAAGAACTCTTAGGCATATATGAAAAATGTATTTGTACAAAAAATTCATAAAATATTATATTCACATTTTTTAATCTCATTTTTTTTTCACTTTCCACACTTTTAAAGTACTTTCCACACTCTTAAAATAGGAAACAAAAAATTAAAAAAAAAAAGTATTTGTCTTAAGTGTGTGGAAAGTATTTTAAAAGTGTGGAAAGTGAAAAAAAAATGAGATTAAAAAATGTGAATATAAATTTTTATGAATTTTTTGTGCAAAAACAACCTTCATATTTGCCTAAAAGTTCCTAAAAAAATTGGAAATAAAAAACATAAAAAAATATTTGTTGTAGGTGTGTGAAAAATACTTTAAATGTGTGGAATGTGAGAAAAAATTAACCTAAAAAATGTGAATATAATTTTTTTTTATTTTTTTGTACAAATACATCATTCAAATATGTCTAAAAGTTCCTAAAACATTTGGAAATAAAAAAATCTGATGAAGCAAAAATTCACCCGAACTGGTCAAACGCCAACTTGTAAAAAAGGACAAGAGAAGGGTAATCGAAGGGGCATCGGTGCGGTACCGGCCGACTACTCTCCGACGATCAAGTCAAATATCGAAAAGGTTTTTCTAAGTAGTATGGGAACTCAGAGGGTATTAGTTGCGTACCTTGGAATATGAATCGTCCGATATTTATAGTACCTAAGCGAAAGGAGTGCCCTAGTAAAACTCTACCTCCTCAGTTTTCTTTTCACTCTTGGAGTTAACCAATCTTGGTCAGAAAATTCTTATCTTCCACGTCACCTTAACGCTAACTTCCCACGTCATATGTTTCATATTAGGAGTCAAACACCCCATCAAATACCCCCTGTTCTTGAAGGTCGCCTGTCAGGCATGAGGAACACACACACACACACACACACACATATATATATATATGTACATATATATATTGTTATATATATATATATATTTTGGCAGGCCCGGTCTGACGTGCGTTGGCTATGCACTGGTCGTCCGGTTAGGTGCCTGGCTTGGGCAGCGCCCGGCTTGGCAATGCCCTGTCGCGCTCGGCCTAGGCAACGCCTGGCTGCGCCAGGACAGGCTCTCGGCACGGGCCGCGCCCTGCTGGGCAGCGCCCGGCCTTCACTTCCTGTTGCTGCTCTTGCCCTTGCGTCCGGCCTTGTAACTGTTGGTTTCATAGCCGTTGCTCTCTTCCCCTTGCTTGTGACCATTTGTTTATAACCGTTATCTCCTGAACGTTGGGGATCAGAATGCGCCTTGCCTATTTAAGCAGTTCCTTCCTCATTCACAACTACACCAGCTCACCAGCTCATGCCTGATACCATCATATCCTCTCTCTCACGTTGCTTGTATGTTATTGATCATACATTCGATAAGCCATCTCCAGAGATCTTTGCCCCCAGCTCCCCCCTTGTCCAAGTGTTTGAGTTTCTGCATTCCATAATGGCGGACTATTACGAGTGCCAGGATCTTAGCTCCACTATGACAAAATCTGAGGTGGAGGAGCTAGCTGCTTTATATTCTTTTCTGGAAGGGGTCGTGGCTAGGGCTCCCCTGCCCGGGAGAGGGCTTACTCCATTTACCCAGAAGAAACATGCTTCTACGAAGGTTATTTTCTTTTAGGCCTTCGATTTCCTATCCCAGAATTTGCCCAAGAACTGCTCCAGGCAATTAACCTCTGCCCTTCTCAACTTACGCCCAATTCTTGGCGTATTATCATGGCCACTTTGGTTCTCTTGAGGTCTTCTAAGCTTACCTCTCAACCAACTATTAACGAGTTTCTTTCCTGTTATACCCTTCTGAAGAGCAAAGACTGGCGTCACATACAAGGCCGGTCTCGCGGCTCAAGGAGCCTGCCCAAAGGACTGGTGATTCTTGACAACAGTCAAAGGATAAAGAATTGGAAAGTACGTTTCTCTGTCATCTCCTCCACCTCCCAATCATGTAAAGATCTCACAAACTGAATATCCCAGACCAGACGCCCGCCATCAAGGTTATAGCACTGCGCGGCCATAATCTGTCTATCCACCGCAAGTTTGGCAAGTCTCGGATCAAGCATCACAAGTGATCTATCACCACACCAATAATCATTCCAAAACTTACAAACCGACCATCCATCACCCTAAATCGAATGTGTTTGGAAATTTTTTTCCAACCCTTCGCAATATACCTCTATAATCCAACCCCAACCGGTGTTTTCAACATAAGGGAGCACCATCCCCCTCTATCCTCTTCATATTTAAGACAAATAACCCTCCTCCAAAACCTATCCATTTCCATCTTAAATCGCCACAACCACTTCCCCAGAAGAGCTTTATTGAACAAATTCAATTTCCGCACCCCAAGCCTTCCCTTCTAAATAGGACGACAAATCTGCTCCCAATTAACCAAATGATATTTAGACTCATCCCCCATACCACGCCACAAAAAATTTCCCTGAAGTCTATCCGATCTTTTCAGCACAGAAACCGGCAGAGTGAAAAGAGACATGAAGTAAGTAGGAAGACTCGAAAGCGTGCTCTTAATCAACATCACTCTACCCCCTTTCGAGAGATACTGTTTCTTCCACTCGGCAAGCCGTCTCTCAAACCGAAGCACCACAGGATCCCAAATAGAAGCTCTCCGCGCCTTTACTCCCATCGGAAGATTCAAGTAAGACAATGGAAAGGAGCCCACTCTACATCCCAATATATTTGCCAACAAATCGATCACTTTTCCCAAAATTCACTTTAAGACCCAAGATTGCTTGGAAGCAGAGCAACGTCCCTCTCAGGTATCTCAACTGTGTCCTCTGAGTGTTGCAGAAGACAATGGTATCATCCGTAAAGAGCAAATGAGACACTTCCATTTGGCAATCAAGATTCCTCCCCACTTTGAAACCTCTGTAGTAGCCTAAATCACAAGCTCTTTTCATCAATCTGCTAAAGGCCTCCATCACAATAATGAAAAGTGAAGGGGATAATGGATCCCCTTACCTCAATCCTCTCTAGCTCCCAAAGAAACCAAAAGGAACGCCATTGACCAGAACCGAGAATCTCAATGTGGATATACAAAATTTAATCCAACCTCTCCATTTCTCCCCATACCCCATCCTCTCGAGGAGATAAATCAGAAAATCCCAGCACACGTGGTCATATGCTTTTTCCATATCAAGCTTACAAACCACCCCCGGTTCTCCAATGCTAGAACGGGCATCCACACATTCACTAGCCACCAAAACAGAGTCCAGAATCTAACGGCCTCCCATAAAAGCATTTTTTTTATAATTAAAATTTCATAGAAAAGCGCCCAAATGGGGGATGTGTCCCAAAAATAACAAACAATCAAATTCTTAGATTATCTACAAACATCAAAAGGGACTCTGAAGAATAACAAAAGAAACCCTTTGACCAAAAGAAGAGGAAATTGAGAACAGAGCATCTAAAAACACCCCAAGGCTGTTCAATATCTTCAAAAACTCTCTTGTTCCGCTCCTTCCAAAGGGCCCACCATAGACAATGAGGAGCAACCCTCCAAGAACGCCTAATGTCACGACGCACCCGAAAGCCATTCTAAGCAGTAATGTAGCTCACCACTGTCCTAGGCATGATCCACTGAACACCAAAAATAGCATAAATTAAATCCCATCCCTCCCTCACTCTAAGGCAATGAAGGAGAAGACGATTAACCGTTTCCTCTGCTCGCTTACACATACAACACCTATTTGCGAAGATGTGTCCTCTCTTTCTTAGATTATCCATAGTCAAAATCTTCCCCATGGATGTCATCCACACAAATAAAGCCACCTTCAAAGGAGCTTTAGAATGCCAGATTCCTTTCCAAGGAAAGGACGGACCGTGAGACTTTACCAGATTCTGATAAAAAAACTGAACCTCAAATCTCCCATAGGTCGATCCAGTCCAAACCAACTCATCACACCCTCTCCCAGGACAAGCCTGTCTGTAAAGAAAGGCCAAAAACTCTTTCATCACCTCCACCTCCCAATCATATAAAGATCTCAGAAACTGAATATCCCAGAACGGACGCCCGCCATCAAGGTGATAGCACTGCGCGACCATAATCTGTCTATCCAACGTAATTTTGGCAAGTCTCGGATAAAGCATCCCAAATGATCTATCGCCACACCAATGATCATTCCAAAAGTTACAAACGACCATCCATCACCCTAAATCGAATGTGTTTAAAAAATTCGTTCCAACCCTTCGCAATATACCTCCATAACCCAACCCCAACTAGTGTTCTCAACATAAGGGAGCACCATCCCCCTCTATCATCTCCATATTTAAGACAAATAACCCTCCTCCAGAACCTATCCCTTTCTATTCTAAATCGCCACAACTACTTCCCCAGAAAAGCTTTGTTGAACAAATTTAATTTCCGCACCCCAAGCCCTCCCTTCTAAATAGGGTGACAAATCTGCTCCCAATTAACCAAATGATATTTAGACTCCTCCCCCATGCCACCCCACAGAAATTTTCCCCGAAGTCTATCCAATCTTTTTATCACAGAAACTGGCAAAGGGAAAAGAGACATGAAGTAAGTAGGAAGACTCGAAAGCGTGCTTTTAATCAATATCACTCTACCCCCTTTCAAGAGATACTGTTTCTTCCACCCGGCAAGCCGTCTCTCAAACTGAAGCACCACAGGATCCCAAATAGAGGCTCTCCACGCCTTTACTCCCAGCGGTAAACCCAAGTAAGACAATGGAAATGAGCCCACTCTACATCCCAAAAAATTTGCTAACATATTGATCTCTTCCACCTCCCCCACAGGAACAATCTCACTTTTCCCAAAATTCACCTTAAGACCCGAGACTGCTTGGAAACAGAGCAACGTCCCTCTCAGGTATCTCAACCGTGTCCTCTCAGCGTCGCAAAAAATAATGGTATCGTCCGCAAAGAGCAAATGAGACACTTCCAGTTAAAAATCAAGATTCCTCCCCACAAAAGTATTTTGAGATTTCAAAATAATTTCATTCATCACTTCCTTCAACCTGAGCGCTAGAATTTTGGCAATGATTTTGTAGATACTCTCCAGCAAACTGATAGGTCTAAAATCCTTAACATCATCAGCCCCTCCCTTTTTCAGAATTAAAGCGATAAAAGTAGCATTCATGGACTTTCAAACTTTCCATGTGCATGAAAATCATGAATAGTTGCCAACACATCCCTTTTCACCATCTCCCAATTCTGATGAAAGAAAGCCAAAGAAAACCCATCTGGACCGGGAGCTTTATTCCCCTGGCAACACTGAAGAGCAAATGTCACCTCTTCCTCCTCAAAATGTCTCTCCAATCGGTCCCTATCCTCTGAAAAAATCATATCAAACTCCAAACCCCCTAAAAGAGGTCTCCAATCTGCAGTCTCCCTTTACAACTGCTGATAAAAAGACATCACACCACTCGCCTATCTTCTTGCGATGTCATCTTTTCGGCTACTAGAGGCCTAGGGGGCCTTGGATATTCTTGTCACCTTTTTATATGGTATACTACTTTTCTTATAATGTCTAGCCGTGCTTACTAATGAAGTCTTATTTTCAATCCATTTGTTGATCAAGTTAGAGATAGACTTAACAATGGGACACAAAGCCTTAAAAAAAGGCCTCCTATAACTTTAGACTATTAACAAAATCCACAAAAATCCCCCACTGATGTACAACTGCGCCCATTAACCCAAAAGTATAAAGAACTCATAATGACGTATTTGAGAGACCAAATAGAAAACTCTTCGCTATCAAAAGCTCTTCTATTTCTCTCTCTCCACAAGCCCCACCACAAACAAAGGGGCGTGACCCTCTAAGCGTCCCTGGCTCAGCTATCCACTATACACCCTCTCCAAGCCTCAATCACTCCAAAGGTAGATTCAAGAAACATCCAAGCCATGGCAAAAGCTGCTAAAAACATAGACCACACATCTTTTGCCACACGGCAGTGAAGGAGGAGATGGTTCACCGACTCTTCCGCCCTTTTGCACATGCAACACCAAAAGGGGAAAAATGTATGAGGTGATGCCTTCACCGAAAAGTTGAATATTGAGTGTTACAAGTAAATGACTTATCTAAGATTCATACTTTTACATTGGTAAGTCCTACATGTTTTTGTCTCACATATCTTGAAAGCTCATCTTGTGTGAATCCACGACTTTTAACAAGATTTGTTAATGGATCGGATATGGATTGAATTGGGAGGTATCCAATCTGGTAAGAAAAAATCCACCATACAATGCCGTATTTGCTTTTTAGAAATATTATTTTTTATTCCTTCAATTTGTACGAACTAAAAAAAATCTACCATTTTATCAATATATATAATGTATTTATCGGATATTTGATCCGTTTGACAATTGCGTGTTTACTTTTTAAAAATGTTGTTTTTCATTCCTTCAATTTGTATGAACTAAAAACAAATCTACCATTTTATATATATATATATATATATATATATATATATATATATTTGATAAGTAAAATTTTATAAAAAGCGGTCACTAGGGGAGTGCATCCCAAGAGAATACATAGAGCCTAACAAGGCCTCCTATAACTTTAGACTATCAACAAAATCCACAAATTCCCCTACAAATTTACAATTACGCTCGTTAACCCAAAAAAATAAAGAACTCATAATGGCATATTTGACCAAACAAAAGATTTCTCGTCCTCGAAAGATCTCCTATTTCTCTCCCTCCACAAGCCCCCACCACAAACAAAGGGGCGTGACCCTCCAAGCATCCCTAGCTTTGCTATCCACCATACACCCTCTCCAAGCCTCCAACATACCAATCGTAGATGCGGGAAACACCCAAACCACACCAAAAGCTGTAAAAAACATAGACCATATATCAATATATATAACATTGTGATGTATCTGAAAAAAAAATTCACAATACAATCTGATCCGATACTCCAATAGATTATTCATTAATCGATCAATATCCGATTTGTTATCTATCAGATATTTGATCCATTTGACAATTGCATATTTCCTTATTAAAAAATGCTGTTTTTAATTCCTTCAATTTGTATGAACTAAAAAAAATACTACCATTTTATCATATATATAACATTTTGATTAATTTAGTTATCATATCTATTATCTACAAAATCAAATAGTATATAATTGACGCCGGACAGAATAGTGATTATTCTGTAGGCTAAGGGTAATAGAAAATAAACAGAAAGAAAGCACGAGAATTGCCCAAAAATTCAGAGAAAAGTCTCTGGTATTCAATATTATTATTCGAAATCAAGAGTACCTTCGAATCAATCCACAAGCCGGGTTATATAGCTGAACTTCGTCAACATTACCAAAAATAGCAAAAACCTAATATTCTTGCCAAAATAAAATACGAAATAAAAGAAGGAAGTTGCCAGAATTCTGGCCCAAATCAAGCCCAAAATCTCTTCCTAATCAACAAAATAAATATTACCAAAAAAGGAAAGAAATAACTAAAATTATGGATTCGGAGGGGAAAAAAGTGGATTTTGGCCTCGAAAAAATACTCACCCACGATGTGCGCGCCGAACCAAGCTTTCCGAATTGTGATCATAAAGGCGATTCTGACACCTGTAGCCAAAGTTATGGCCAAAATACTGAAGCGCATCCAAAAATACCCTAATTAGTGACAAGGTCACGATTTTCTGCCATCTTTACGCTGATCTGCCAACTCAAGATATTTCAGTGCCATCAACGTGTCGTCTGACAGCTCAGCATCATCTGACTCGGATGCTCCTGCATCAATAATGTGTGTACATCTATTTTTTTTAATAAGTATAATGTATATAATTATATTTGGTTGGATTGGATTATTATAGCAGCGGATTTACCTTAATCCACAACTGATTTGCTAAGCTAACGAGTTATTAGATTTGCATTATTAACAGGTTATTGGATAGAAAATTCCAATCCCTATCTGACTTATCGAATCGGATTCGGATCAACATCCATTCTTTTGAAAGGCCTGTTTTTAACTTAGAAGTGTTACATACCTTAGATTGTTATTTTTCTGTCATATGGAATTTTAATGAAATATAATTCCCATAGCAACAAAAATTTATATGTATGTACTATATATATCTATTAAGAATATATCAGGTTATCGTTGAAAGTTGTGTCATCTGTCTTATTAAGAATATAAATATCCTTTTTAATTCATAACATACACACATCATAAATGCTGTTTGGCTTGTAGGTTCATGATACCCATTTGAACTGTAGTGAGGTGTTGAAAATCTGAATTGGAAAATGGTTCAACATTCAGTCGATCAATTCATCCCTCACTTTAGCTTGTACTATCATAAACTATTTGTACAATACCTCCCTATGAATGGAATACTAGAGAGGTTTTTGACCTTCAGAATGGGCTAAAAAAGTCATTGAATTCAATTATTTCAAAATTCCAACAATAAGTTTTTGATTAATTCTTGGTGTTGTATGTTTCAGAATTAAGGAATTCCTTTAGATATTTACATTATTCTTCATCTATTATTCTTCTGATTTTACCCTGTTATAAGACTGACAAAATGAACCTCTTGTACTTTTCCTTGTTTCAGAAAGGATCCAAATTGTGCTAGGCCTTTTGAAGGACTAAAGTTTGTAGATGTTGGATGTGGAGGGGGGATTCTATCAGAGGTATGTCATTCTTTGAATTTGGGTGATGCACCAATTTATAATTATTCTATCCTGCCAATGGCTTCTTTTTTCCTTACACCAACCTCTTCAAGCGCATACCATTATCAATTGATACTTTTAATTGCATTGCTGTTTTTTCATGATCTTAGAATTTCTGACTCATTACATAGTCAAAGATGCATACTTTCATTTCTTGTATTTCTATATATAGCCCATTGACAAGTTAAAGATTGAAGATTTGAAGGTTGTTAGAGGTCTGACTTACTTTGTTAACAGTGCTAGAATTAGTCTGATTCATTATATTGTTCAGTCATTTTCTGAGTTGTAATTTTCTAGTGTCATGGAAATTTGGGCATAGATGATTAAGTTGTGTTCTAATATTACCACAAATTTTATCAAGATGAAATGTCCATTTGTATGCTAATGCGTTCTTAATAATGTGTCTTCTGTAATTCAAGACAAGGTTGTTTAATTGAAGATTTTGGATAGGATGACTATTTGGTTTTGCAGGATTTAGTTGAGGTTGTTAGAGTTTAGTATGTACCTTACCTTAAACAATTGATACAAGTGCACGAGTGTATTGTGTTTCCTATTTCATTCAAAACAGAAACGTCTTTGTTGTGGAGTGTGTTCAATAGTGATCGGAAGCATCATTGGTAGCGTAAAATTTGTTGCATTAATTTCAGAAGTAAAAACATGAAAACATGTTTGGTAACGTCAAAGTGTTGCAAGAAATTTGAAAGCAAAACACTGAAAAAAAAAAAAAAAAACTTTAATTTAATAATATAAAGTTGAGAATTTAACTAATGAGATGCCCACGAAAGAAAAAAAAAAAGACTTTTTCTGTTGCCTGCAGGGTAAGAAGCCATCGGCTACAAGTGGATGTACAAGATCAAGCATAAAACAAATGGCGCAGATAGGTCCTCAGAGATAGAAAGTGTGTTCAGATAAAGAAAAAAAAAACTTTTTAATGGAGCAGATCTATGTTTTCAGACCACTTTGAAAAAAATTGTTTGAAAGATTTTTGCTAAGATCAATATTTTAAAGCTTTTTACGTAATGCACTAAAAATCATTTATAGCTTTTCCTTTTTAGCATGTGAATTTTACCGATATATATATATATATATATATATATATATATATATAGATATATATATATTTCAATTTACAAAGTAATGATGAGATCAACAATGATGATTGAGAAAAATCGTCATTTGCTGAGAAAATCTACCATGCCACTATTGGTATGACCAATGTTTTAACGTTTTTTATATCAGTAGGTTTCAAATTCATAGCTCATAGCTGTAACTGCACATAACATTGTCTTGATAAACCACAATGACACTGTCCGTAATTGCCAGTTTGGCCAATGATTATAAAATTTCAATTTTTTTCGGCTTTTTTGCTTTGCTGACTTTTATCTAATACCACTTGTGAGATACAATCTATCCTCCGGGACTTTTAAAATGCAAGATGTGAGGCTACATTTGAATTAGAATCCCCTGAGAGTATTTTTAATCTGCAAGTTTTTAATTTTTTTTTGAATTATTTTATCATTTTTCACGTAGATCTAACAGAAAATGATTTTTTGATGTTAGATCTAGAGACGTTATTGGGGCCTGAAATTGAGTGGATCTAATTGGTACTAATTGTACGATCTTGAATATTCATTCTAATTTTATATTTTTCTTATTACCACATCCATTCTACATTCTCATTTTGTTTACACTTATTTTGCGGGTATGTTTTTTCTTACTTGCCCAATATTCTGTCTATGTAGCATGGTTGGCCTAATAGCCGTTTTATAACATTTTCCTTTCAACTTTATATATATATATATATATATATATATATATATATATATATGTTAATCACAATACAAGTCAAATGCATTTCTCTACTGAAGCTTTAATTATGTGATTAACGTAATCCTCAATCTCTCATTCCCTATAAATAAGCAAGCCTTGCTAACAAAATTGTTCAATGTTTTAGTGTCTTTTGGCCATTGATCTTCATTGCCTCCCAATTTATATTTCTAATTTTCCTAGCTAATTCATGAGCGGCCTGATGAGTCAGTTACTCAATATTCGTATACTCCGTAACCTAAAAGTCAGATGCCTACCTACAAACATATTTTTCCTATTAATTCTCAGATTCTAAATTATTTGTGGACTTGGTATTATTTGATTCCAAATTGTTGCCACTGTTATAATGATCCAAATTGTTAACTACCATCTACTCTAAATGCTTAAGCTATTAGAGAGAGAGGGTGTAACTTTAATATTTAAATCATTCAACACGCCCCTCACGTGTGACCTTCTTTTTGGTCCAACACGTGTTTCAATTTTAATTATTAGGATGATCGGTGAGGTTTGAAAGTAGAACCTTTGCCTGATCTGATACCATGTAACTACCATCTACTCTTAAAGCTTAAGGTATTGTAGAGAGAGGGTGTAACTTTAATATTTAAATTCTTCAACACAAATGAATTGTCTTTCATACACCAGAGTTTGTGGTGATTAGTGTTTACTTTGATCAGTAGATTGTTACTGTCTATGAATTGTGCTTTAAACTTTAACGTGAAAACTTATAAGCATCGCTTACTTCATAGGATTTGGATCCAGTGACTTCAGCAATCGAGTATCGTTGTACAACTGCTGGTACAAACTGTCCATATCAATTTTGTTTGTTTTCTTTGGTATAATCTGTTTGTTCAAATATTTACTCCTACATCCATATTACACTCCTGCATTTACATAGCATCCTTTGAATTGGATGACTGCTGTTTGTGAACAAGACTTGTTAAAAATAAAACTTTTAGAAGGTTTAAGTATCATATGATTAGGTCTGAAGGTCTTCCGAGCATCCTTGTCAGAGAAATTTTGTTACTATCTGCCTAAATCACATAATCTTCTTTTAGCTGGACTGGGATTCAACCCTGATGCATTATTTGAAATTTTTATTACACGAAGTGGCTGCTCCCAAGCTTGAGCTTTTACCACTATACCAAGCACTTGTCCCTCTTCTAAGAAAAGTAATCAAGAAGAGAAGAGAGAGAGAGAGAGAGAGAGAGAGAGAGAGAGAGAGAAACAAAAAACAAAAAAAAAACAGCACAAAGCTACTGTTGTAATGGCCCGCTTCACATGGTATGATATTGTCCACTTTAAACTTGAGACCGCAAGGTTTTGTTCTTGGGTTTTATTCCAAAACACCTCATACTATTAAAGAGAACACACCACATATAAGTACATTCCCTTCACCATACCTAGGCAATGTGGGATGCCACAATCACCCCCTCTTGGGAGTCAGCGTCCTTGCTGATGTCTCCCTCATGGGCTTGTGCATGCCATCCGCCACACTTCGGGCTGTGCTCCGGCTCTGATACCATTTGTAATGGCCCGCTTCACATGGTATGATATTGTCCGCTTTAAGCTTGAGACTGCACGTTTTTGTTCTTGGGTTTTATCCCAATACATCTCATACCATTAGAGAGAACACACCACATATAAGCATATCCCTTTCACCATACCCAGGCAATGTGAGACACCATAACTGTTCTTGATTATTTCTCATCCTTGGGCCTGCTATGTGAGACATTTCACTTGGATGCTTCTGCATGCATGCCACTACAAAACACGTTAAAATTTTAGGGGTGCAAATAAGTTACTAGTGTTATTGAAGCAAACTGATTGCCAAGACTGTTAATTTATACTGTTAGCATTCAAACAAGTACGTATCAGCCTTTTCCTACTTGTTGCTTGTGCTATTCTGATATTAAGGATAAAATATAATAGTGTCGTTTCTTTTGGGTGTGTGGGTTTGGGAAAGGTAACATGGAAGAGGCAGTGTTGAAGAGATAAGAGGATTGGCGAGTGGTAATTAAAAATCATCAAAATCTAATTGAACTGGAAATATTTTGTCATTGATATTTTAGCCTCAGAGTGAGCAAATTATGCCAAAACTTATTTCATTTTTTGATTTGATTGTTGAATGCAAGAAAATATTGACAAATCTCTTGACGCTTATTGAACTTCCTCGGTATATTGGTCAAATTAAAACTTTCCATATTGTCAATACTCAGCCATCCCATTATATAAAATTATTGACCATGATATAGTGTTCTTAATTAATTGGTCTTGGCTTAGCAATCAATTTTTTGACAGTGGAAATAGGCAAAAGGTAGTAAAAATTTTACTATATTATAAAACTAATTAAACATTCAAAACTTTTCTTATTATCAGTGTATTATTAAAATCTATGATGTCTCAAACCTTGGGAGGGGGAGACTTTTCCATCTTTATGTGATTTTGGTAATTCTTACAGTTGACTTTGTACAAGGTTTCAGTTAATCATTTTTTGTTTGTGCTTTCTGTTACTGGCAAATGGAAACTAAAAAACTATTGTGCTGTTTTGGAAATACGAATAATATGGATTACCAAATTATTCTGGTAAATCAATGTATGCCTTAATCTTTGTGTTTCTACATTTGCCTTTTACGAGTCAAACTAAGTTCATTATCCTGAAGCTCACATGTATGCAATTATGTGGGCAGAAAAACTGGTTGAAGAACAGAGGGAGTTTGATGCTGTGATTGCTTCAGAGGTATGCCGATATTATTTTTATTATGTGTGGTATCTATGGGTAACAATTTCTATATTCCACACTCCTCATATCCACAACTCTATTTTATTCCTTGTACTTTTTATTTTTAATCTGCTCAGCTACTGCTTTGTGCTAGAGCTGAAATGCTGAATGATTGGTGGTTATGTTCAGGAATTTAATGTAAAATAGGATTTAGAAACATTCTACAAACACAATGATTCAAAATATCTTTAAGAAATAGGATACAGATAGGGCCGAGGGCATGACAATATATCTGTATAGATTGTATTTAGGTGGATATGTATGTAATTAAAATCTATATGTTTCTATAATGTTAGTTTAACATAATTGTTTCTCATGTTATATCTATTACTAATAGCATTCTCTTATAAAAGAAATTATGACGAACAAGTTGGAGAGCTATGTTGCATTCATGTAAACTTTGGATTGAATTAGATATGATATCACCTCATTATGAGAGTGGTGCAAACGAACCCAGTTATCAATTCACACACTAATAATAAAGGTAAAGGGGTGGATAGCTCTTTAAACTTCTTTAGTATGCCAGATTTAATCTAAACTGATTTTAAAGTCAAGCAATTATGCAACCAGCACAAATTCAAGCAAGTAAAGCATAAAGAAAAGCAGTAACGGATCTTTTATGTGAAATACCCAAATGGGAAAAGCCATGGATACTTTCTTCTCAGGCAAACAGATCCACTAAGAACGAGCATAGGTACAACCTTTCCAATAGTCCACATTCTATCTGGTAGCATAGTTTCACATCGCATGGGTACCTTTGGGATGTGTAGTTTATATACCCATGAACACCCTCACCTTGTAAGCCGGTTTTCAAGGATGAGTTCTACCCATGAGTTTATCATGGTATCTTTCTAAGCTATTTTTCAAGGATGAGTTCTACCCATAGGTTTATCAATTTTAAATAGACTTCACCCATAAATACAAGTTTTTTTTTTTTTGCATTGTTCCAGATAGGAAATACACTCGTGATTCGAAAAAGATACATTTAGAACTCACCTTTTGCGAACACAGAAAGATTAATCTTGCATACACAATTTTATGTGACTTTTTGAGTGAGATTTTCTTTTGAACATACATGAGCACATAAAATGTTAGTTAATTCAAGGTTCTACTTGACTGATCGAGGATTTACGAGAACTGCGCAGTACCAGATATCCATAGTACTCTACAAACAACTTGCAGAGACCTTGCTCTGTTGAGTGTGGGAAAAGATCACTTAAAAAGAGAAACAAATTGCTAAGGAAGTGATTGTGTTGACGTGATAATAGTGGACTGGTGATTCTGAAGGCACTAGAGTCTGGACTATTAGGTAACACTATATGTCAAGGGTAAATCAACTAGTGACTCTGGGGATAGAATGTACACTCATGGAATGGTTGTATTATTGCTTGCTATGGATAGTGTCTCCAGCCCTAGCGCTGAGGGGGAGTGTTAGCATAGTCCCATATCGCCTGGGTACCTTTGGAATGTGCAGTGTATATGCACATGGGCACCCTCTCATTGTAAGCCAGTTTTCAAGGATGAGTTCTATATACACTTCACATCCCAAAGGTACCCAGGCAATGTGGGACTATGCTAACACTCTCCCTCAGCGCCAGGGCTGGAAACACTCGGCTCTCCCCCTCCACGCAGGGCAGGAGATACGAATTCGACTCATCCCTGTGGTATACCTGCTCTGATACCATGATAAGCCCATGGATAGAACTCATCCTTGAAAACCAGCTTACAAAGAGAGGGTGCCCATGTGTATATAAACTGCACATCCCAAAAGTACCCGGGCGATGTGGGACTATGCTAACAAAGATATGCACGAAGGAATTGTAGTTTAATTAGAAAACTAAAGCTATATCATCTAAGACGAATAAGGTAGAGTCCTAATTGATTTGAATCCAATTCAAAGTCTATAAGAAGTTCTAAGGGTGAACTTCAAAGTTATATTATTCAAGTGTTACAACCAAGGTTACCATTTGAAGTTCGGAGTTAAACCGATTGAAAATTGGGTTGCATTGGTTGAATTGACATTCAGTTTCTAAACTTTCAAAAAATCTAGCAAACATTATAACCTTTTTTAAAACATTAATGCACACTGGACTAAGTTTTACCAGTTGAAAATCATTTACATAACTAGACTAACTTAGACTTGTGCAATCCCCAAGTTGGACCGATGCAACTATTATGCCCTACTGAGAAACTTCAATTAGTCCGATAGTTTTTCATATCAGTTCAAATGCTTCCTAAATATTCAAAACAAGTTTTAGGAACTTTTTCATGCATGTGCAAGTGTATGTGATTTGAATATTCTACCTTTACTTACCTCAGCATAGCAGTTTTGTGACTCAGATTGTAATTTAATTTAAAAAATTTGAAGGCTGTAAAGGTGGGATAAGGGTTGAAAGCTGAAAATGGAAAAGGAAAGAAAGCTTACTCATTCTCACAGTTGGTCAGAACAAGAAAACCGGAATAGAAGAAAGTTGGGAGGAAGGAGAGAAAGCAAAGGCCCAAAGAGATGGAATAGGACAGGGGCCTTGGTTGCATTATTTATAGATAATAGAGCACTTGCTGAGCGCATGAGCATTCCACGTGGCACCAAATGATTAGGCCACGTGTCCTATTCTCATTCCCCGGGCCTGAGCATGGATCCCCCTACCTCATGGGGGAAGTAAGCGGTATTTTATCCGCGCATACCTAGATCCCACCCAGATGAGCCCTTTACTCAATCCTGCTAAGCCACCATATACTCTTATTCCCATGCTGGGCTATGACATGATATGCTCGAATACAACACAATAGTCGTGGGAAGTAACATCTCTGCGCGATAAGCTGCTACTCCCATGACGCGTGCCTTGGTCCAATATTGTTTCCAGCTATCTTCCTTTCATGACACTTTTTCGGTAAATGTCTTTGTTAGACTATCACGATAAACAAGGTCGTCCTCAACATGGCCTTTCCTGTGTCAGTCATTTACAAGAAGAGGGGTCAAGATGCAGACATGACCCATTGCCCCCATGTGCCAACCTAAGTGAGCAAACTATTTGTTTGCCCATCAGAAGTTTTCACCGGTGCATGTCCCATTATCGCCGCCATGCTCCTGGGTCAAGTATTATTCATTACGGGTTCCCTCTCCTTGAGATGCTCGATAAGATGAGGTCGCAAGATACAACCACGTCAAGGGTCGTGAGACTCAAAGTGGCCCCTCACCCTTCCGTGCTCACTCGCCCACAAGGTGACCGTCATGGTTATCGCAGGTATCACCGCTAAAGTCGCAGGACTTCCGTGCCGGTTGGGGCAGTCTTTAATTTTGCTACTCCTTTACAAGGGCTAAATGAGGAAATTTGGGAATTTTTAACTATATGGGTTTATGAGACTTGAATTAGGAATAGAATATACTTGTAGCCAGACAGATTCAAATTAGAAATATAAATAGCCTAATATTATTAATATAATTAATTAGGGTTACAAAAAATTGGTTGTAGAGATTTGAGTTTGGGAGAGAGGACAATCTTGGAGAGAGACCCAAAAAATCTATTTAGAGATTCCAGGTAGGTTGATCTTACTTAATCTTTTTGTATATAATTTTGACTTAGTTTATCTTAATCTTGTTGGACTAGTCAAGGTTTAGGGCTCGATTTAAATTTTTGGTGACGAGATGGGTTTTGGTTTTGCGTTGTTGTGGTGATGGGTTTGTTGGTGGTTGATTGTGGTTTCACTGAGGGACTATTGGCTTAGGTCCGAAGCATGGTTGCTAGGGATCTGGCAAAGGACTTTGTTGATGGCTTCGACTGTTATGGTGACTCAAGTTGTGATTGGGGTTTGTTGTTGTTTGGCTTTGGGTTTTGCAATGGTTTTGACTGAAGGGTTTGTGAACAGTGGGTAGGTAAGGTGGTAGGTGGTCGGTGAAGATTGATTTTTGTGAGGTGAAGCAGTAGCGAGGTTATTGATGGGTGCTCTGGGGTGGATGATTTTTTTTTTTTTTGGCGATTAGGGTTTGTTTGGACTTGTGAGAAGACTGATGGGTAAACTATTGATTTGGGATTTGGATGAGACTGATGGTGTTTGGATTGCTGATGGTGGGGTTTGGGCTTTTTGGTTTAGTGTGGATTTGGCGAGGGTGACTTTTGTGCTGTGGTTTGTTGGTGATGGTGAACAGTAACTGATGGGTTTAAGTCTGAAGGGGTTGTGTTTGGGAGAGGTCAAGATGAACAGTAACAAAATGCTAAAATGCTTGGATTGGATCATTTGCCCTGGCTTGGATCTTTTGCTCTGTGACTTGGAACTAAAATTGAACTTGATCCTTACTCGAACTTGGATCTTTCGCTCTGATACCAAATTAATGCAGCACACAAAGGCTTTGATACCAAGTTGATGCAAGACGGATACAATAGATTTAGAACTAGAATGAAATTTGGGGATGAGAATGAGAAGATGAGATGAGGTTAGAAGGAGGAGGTGAGGAAACAAATGAAGGGGATGAGAAAACAGATTGAAGGAGATAGACTGGACAGACTGAGAGATTGAGAAAAGCAAGAACAAGGAGAGAGAAGAAGACACAAAGGGAGAGTTCTCAAACTCACAAACAAATAACAATATTCAATAATCAAAGCTAAATTGTCTGTTTACATAAGAGCCTTTATATAGGCAAATTATTAAGCAAACCCTTAAACATAAAAATGCCAAAATAACCTTAAAATTCAAACTCTACCAAAAATAACAATAAGCATAAATAAAAACCCCAATTTTATTTCCCTTTCCCTCTTGTTAGACTATTGCTTATGGGAATATCATCATTTAGAAGCTGCAACTAAACTGCTGACTTGGCGGTGGTGGGGTGGGGTTGGGAGTTTTATTTGGCTAATCTAGCATGAGACGTACTTTTAAGGATTTTATTTTGAGGCACAGAATATTTGATGTGTTTGACATTGGTTGGTTTGAGAAAATATATCATCTTCACAAGTATATTTTATGCCCCATGCCACTCAAAAACACTTTCTGTCCAATGAAAGGGGTCTATGGTATTATGCTTGAGTGCCTTGTTTATTAGTTTGTTTTTATTAATTTCTTGACCTTTAACATATTAGATATATTTTGATCATTTTAAAGAATGTGTAGTATCAAGCTTTCTTGTTTCCTGGTTATGCAAGTTAAGTCTTATTCTCGTTGGGAATTTAGCAAGTCCATAAAATCAGGAAGCAAATTTCGCATCACTGATGTCTTTGCAAACCCAGACCTTAAACACTTCCAACTCTTATCCCACCAAGTTACTGTAGACATCATTATTTCAAAATCCCAAGTTACATCTTGCATCAGTCTTATTCCAATGGGTATGATTTTCTCAACAGAGAATCATTCTATGAGATTGTATGAATCTACATAATTATTTCATCACCAGAACCCTGATCTTGTTTTTTATTTTTATTTTAAAGATCACAAATCTCATCTTAGGGGTATTTTTTGGTGAAATAGTAAAAGCTAAAAGTGAGGACGCATATTCACAGTCTGAGAGCAACCACTCTGTGCAAGAATACAAAGGTCAGGTCTCTCTCTAGCCTTTCTTCTTAGCAACCCTCCATAGGTAGGACAAGCATTGGGCACTAATAATGGCCTTCTATGCAACTTAAGTTCTTAAAGCTGCAATGTTATACAATCATCATTATCATCATTGCCTTTATTTCATATGGATGGGGTTGGCCACATGAATTCTCTTTTTCCACTCGTCCTGTTATACAAGTGTCTCCTCTAATATTTAATTTTTTAAAATCTTTTTTAATTACTTCATCCCATGTAAGTTTTGGTTGTCTTCTTTGTTGCTTACATTCTAGGAAAAATCTAACCGGTGCATCTTAGGATCTACGTTGTATATGACCATACCACCTAAGTCTACTTTCTCTAATTTTATC
Organism: Cornus controversa; assembly: GCA_026545225.1. Classification (NCBI taxonomy): domain Eukaryota; kingdom Viridiplantae; phylum Streptophyta; class Magnoliopsida; order Cornales; family Cornaceae; genus Cornus; species Cornus controversa. The sequence continues at coordinate 18,335,577 of CM048852.1, forward strand.
ATTAATAGGTGTTGTCCTAGTTTTCCTTTCACTCATTCATTATTAATCTTATCTCTTCTAGTCACTCCTATTATCTATCGTAGTATCCTCATTTCTGCTACATAAATACATCGTTCTTGTTTCTTTTTCAATGCTCAAGACTCTGCTCCATACAATATAGCTGGCCTAATAACCGTCCTATAGATTTTTATTTTATATATTTTTTATAAGAATCATTTGATTAAAGAAGCTCTCAAGAGGGGAAGCGCGGCCAAGAAACAAAGCATACAAAAAAGAATAGCTATACGTTCAAGCTATCTACAAACTCCAAAAGATCCCCCACAGATTTACAATTTCATGCATTAACCCAAAAGAATAAAGAATTCAGAATAGTATATTTAAGAGACCAAATAGGAGTTAACTCCCAGTCAAAAGATCACCTATTCCTCTCTCTCCACAATCCCCACCAACAAAGGGAAGTGGCAATAAAGCTACAATCTGTATGTGTATATACATGTATATGTATGAACGCACTTATTGTAATTAAAGTAATTAAAGTGTGTACTCAGGTTGATTCTCAGATTGGGTTGGTTAAAGGTTAAATGTTGACAGTCAATTTCTGTGTTTGGCTTCGGTTAGACTCTGCGCAAGTTCCATTCCTGGTTTTTAAGTTCAGAAGCCTTGTTGTACATACCAGATATAAAAAATGCTGAATTATTTTTTCAGCTTTCCTGACTTCAGTAATTTTAAGAAACTGGTTACAGAATTGAATATGTATGGAAGTAGTGTATTATGATTGGTAAAACAGTTTGCCTAATGTATACTGACATTCTAGAATATTTCTTGATTCGCCATTTGCTTTTTGCTTCCCGTTCATATATTCCTCACTCTTGGCTTCTGCATAAACTAACTCACGAGTCAAGACTCCAACAACATTGGCAATGTCTAGTCATCGGATGGTTACATACATGAAATTCCAAACCATGTACTCATTTGGCTATCCATCTAATTGTTTGTATTTCTCTTAGGTAATTGAGCATGTTGCAAATCCTGCTGACTTCTGCAAATCATTGGCAGCATTAACAGTTTCTAGTGGAGCCACTGTGATTTCAACAATAAATCGTTCTATGAGATCGTATGCAACTGCCATCATCGCAGCAGAGTATCTCCTCCATTGGGTATGATTATTTATTTCATTCTGTTGCTCTATATTTGTTGTCAATATCCTCTGAAGCATATTTAGCATTCATTATTCGAATTCCCACCTTAGTATTGAAGTTGGTGTCTATGGTTTTCATTTTCTTCTTTTGAGATATTACTCATGTGTGATTCATGTGACTAAATTCCTTTAATTTTTAACCTGCAATTAGACTGCAAGGGCCCATTTGCAACATTTTTAAGTAATTCAAAAGAATCCTGTAGGGAGGTATTTTGTAAAAGGACCTGTAGTTCAAGGAGGGTTTTTGCACTTTCCCCTTTTAATTTTGTGAGGAGGAAACTATGAACCACCTTCTTCTTCATTGTTTAGTGGCGAGGGATGTTTGGTCTATATTTTTGGCTGCGTTTGGTATGTTTTGGGTGTCTTCTTTGGTTCCACGGTGGACATGTTAGAGGCTTGGAGATGTGTACTGTGGATAGTCGAGCTAGAGATGCTTGGAGGGCCACTCCCCTTTGTTTATGGTGGGGCTTGTGGCGCGAGAGAAATAGGAGGTCCTTCGATGGAGAGGAGACTTCTATTTGGTCTTTCAAATACAATATACTGATTTCTTTATTTTTTTGAGTTAATGGGCGAAATTGTAAATCTTTGGGGCACCTTGTGGATTTTATGGATAGCTTGAAATTATAGGTGGCCACTTGCGGCATCTTGTATATTCTCTTGGGAGCGCTCCCTTCTTGAGCGCCTTTTACGAAATCTTGTCAAAAAAAAAAAAAAGATTCAACTATGAAATTGTTTTTGACTATTTTGAATTATCATTAAAAAAATCATAAATTGTTTTTGGCCATCCATAGAAGTTAAGAATTATTTGACTTAATTTTATTTTTGGGAGTTGGCATTGTAATTCTTTTTACTATAGTAACTAATTTTGTAAGTAAAATTCAGAATTTTTCTATTTGAACCCCAAATTTGAAATGCCATATCTTGAAAAATTCACATTTTTTTAGTTACTTCTTTAACTTCTCAATTTTTTTCTCTTTCAAGAACCATACCTTATAAGTCTTAATTTTTCTTATATACCTGTGTCACTACCATTTCCCATAATCCTTTTTTTTTTCTCCCCTTTTGACCTTATCCAAACATTCATTTTATATCCTGGATGTCGTGTGCATAAGTGGTGGTGGTTTGACCAGACAATGTGTGGTTAATGTTATTTCACAAATTTTAAGAAGTGCAAATTTGGGATGTGATGTGAATAAGCGAGCGGTTGTTTTTGAATACCTCGTGATTAGAGATTCTAAAAACTTCGACTGCATCATACATGAAAGGCACTCTAGATGGATCGCAATAAGGCATTACGTGTTAATACATTCCAAATGCAGCCCTAAAATTTTATATATATGTACTTTTGGGAAACATTACTGAATCGAACGCAAAGAATGGATGGATCGCAAAAATTATATATTTTAGGTAAAGGGAAAGGAAAAGGCTCTAAAACCAGTTATCCTGATGTTACAGATTCATTTTACATAAAATCAATTAATCTATGTTTTCCTAAGCATATTCGTATGCATACAAGGATGTTCCTGCATGCCTTGGAGTTATTAGTGAAGCATTTGTTTAATATTAAGTGATCTTGTAGTTTCGTTGGGAATTATTTTGTCGTAATCATTGCTGCTACGCTTGTTGATGTTGAGTGTCACCCTTTTGTTTAGCAAGATTTTGTAATTTCTTTAGGTGCTGCGCAATTATGTCCTTAAACTATGCATGCTTTAATGTTTTGCTGTAGCTTTGCACATAATATTTGGTACGCTGCAGCTCCCTAAAGGTACGCATCAGTGGTCGAGCTTTCTTACCCCCGAAGAACTAGTCTTGATCCTACAACGTGCTTCCATAACTGTAAGGAAAATACATACTTTGATTATACTTATATGTTCTCCTTGGAGCATTAGTAAAATTTGAATTTTACAATGTTGAATCTTCCCTTTTTGGTAAAAGTTGCTTGCTATCTGATTGGGTTTGCCAAGTCCAAGAGATGGCTGGAATTGTGTACAACCCCTTGACAGGAGGATGGGCATTATCTGATGATGTTGGTGTAAATTACATTGTATTTTGTACCAAAAAAGGGCCTATAATGTAATGGAAAATTTTTGTTCAGCTAAATTTCTCTCTAATCTAGTAATTTTTTCTGGCAAATCTATCTCCAGCTTGTTCTTGTTTAATCCAATATTCCGTCTTTCTATAGCCAAAGCTCAGATTATAAGATATATATATATATATATATATATATATACACACACACACACACACACACACACTTTATAGGAAACAAGGATGAATAGTGACCCTTGGGACCTAAATCCCTGGGCACATTCATATCTGGTTAATTCATAGGAGTACCTATTTATACTTTAGTGGATTATGTGCACAGTGGAAAAGCAATTTGAAGTGAGTTGATTAATTAATAAATAGCTTGGTTCGCAGTCGCGGTGGTGATTGCAGACGCAAAAACAGACGTAGTGTAATAGAATCGTTCTAGGGTCTGTATCGACATAAGATAGTTAATAGGATTGACTGTTGTAATCGTGAAATTTTTTTTACTTCACACGTCTAAAATGAATATATATGCAAATTTTTACAATATAATTTGATAAAGATTATTTTTTATTGAATTTTTTTAAGACCATTAAGCACAAGTAATGATTAATTAATAAATTTATGTGTTTATTATTCTTATTATTATAAAAAATCTTAGTAATTATACTTCTTACAAAATTAATAACTAAAAATAAACGTAATTATAAAATAAATGAAAATTTATAATACCATAGAATTAAATTTGAAAAAAAATATGAAAATAAAAATAAATTAAATTAGACATATAATATTTGATTTTATGATAATTATCATTGTATATATTTATTTTATTTGTTTGCAATAACAACTACTTAAAGGGTTATAAAGGGTTCATACTCCTTTCACTGTTCTAAGTTCTAACTTCGAGATAATATTGCTATTATAATTTGTCTCCAATGTAATGTAATATTTGTACTTTACCTTTACTTTAGTTTTGAAAAAAATTGCATTTAGTCTAACTAAGAGTAATAAAAAAATTTCATAAGCATATAGAGGATATGACAATAAGTACATATAGAGACAGTGAAGCAATGCCTTCACTTTACATCAAAATCTAAATCAAAATAAAAAGTCACTTTTCATCTAAGTTGGATTAGACAAATATAATATATAATTACATTGAGAATCACGATTCAAAATTATTTTATGACCAAAGCGAGAAATTATTGAATACTCCAGAAATATGATACTTCTTACACATTCGATCGACGAAAACTCTCTATTCATGTTATAAGAAATATCAATTCACCGTCGGTTGGATGTGTAAAGGAGTATGATACCCTAAGAGTATTCAATACTTTCTCATCCAAAATGCCCCTAAACTCGTTTTATTAAATTACTCAACTATCACCCCACTTGTATAGATTGGAGCTATGAAACTTGCCTCATTATTAGAGGAGGAGGAAATGGCTTTTTCAGGTTGCTTCTTTTGCCCCCTATGCTTGTTGTGAAGCTTGCCTTATTAATGAATAAGATCAACTAACTATGTTGTCCATCTTTTCACTCACACATGGTTAACAATACTGATAACCAACTCTTAGGCGCTATGTTTGGTAGAATGGAAAAGAAAAGAAATGATAACATTACTAATGAGTTAAAAGAAAATGAAGGAAAGAAAAGGAAAAGATAGTGTTAAACTTTTATTGTGTTTGGTTGATTAGTAAAGGAAAAGAAAGGAAAAGATAGTTAACATGTTCGGAAAATGAAGGAATGGAAACAATTTAAATTTTTTACCATTATACCCTTTTATATTTAAAAGAACAAATTTTAGTTTTTATCAAAATAAGGGCAAAGTTAGTATTAACAAAGTGTCATTAAAAAATGTAGTCTTTCTTTCCCTTTCCTTCCATTTCTTCCTATTTTTGGAAGGATAACAAAAGCTACTATTTATCCTTAATTTATCCCTCCAAATCCTTCCATTTCCTTTCCTTTCCATTAAAATTTTTATACTAAACACATAAAATCATATCCCTCCATCACTTTTCCTTTTCCTTCTATTTCTTTCCTACCAAACTGACCCTTAATGTGTTGTCTTTCGTCTTCTCTTTTGCACTAATCACTCTTTCTTCTCTATCAGAGTTCTTTCTTTTTTAATCTTTGTTGTATATGTTAAGATTAACTTGATCTTTTGAATAATCAATGCCAATACCTTACAATTTTTTATTAAATTGGTATCTAAGTTGTGAGTGGTTTGCCTTGTTTCGTCAAAAGTATAGGATTACATTTCTAATTAAAGGGCCTCTAGCCCAATGCTATAACTTGTCCAACCTTAATGAAAAGCAGAGTTCGAATATCCGTTTTTTTTTTCATGCCAAATAACACTTACTTTGTCTATATGAAAGTCTCTATATGGAATTTGAACCTTTTGTGTAATAAGAAATAGTATTGGGCAACCACTCTTGCCGGAGAGGTTGAGGGTTCGAGTCCGTGAAAAAAGAAAAAAAAACACGTGTTAAATAGAACTAGTATTCAAAATTTGATGTTTAAATCCAGTTAATAGATATTGAGAAAGAGAGAGAGCACTCTTCTGTCTTTCGAAATCAGCTTAGTAGTGCACCTGCTATGCACTTTTTTTATAGAAGAGAATTAGATACTAATCTTAAATTATCTAAAGTTAAGTAAAATAAAGAAAAATAAAATTATTGTTTTAAAACAACATCAACAATGTATAAATCAAACTTAAAGAAAATAAATTATTTACTTAATTTATTTTAGAACTCTAAAAGAATAGAATCAAGTGAGTCGAGTATGATATTGGGAGAACTCGTGAATTAGCTTAATGGCTACATATAAAATAATTTCACAAACTTTAATAGATAATCTAAAGCAATTTTTATGTTTAGGATAGGATGCAGGATAGACACGGTTAATAATTAATTACATATTGTATTAGTTTCCTAAATAGAACAAGGAAGTAAAATTTATTTTCAGTGGAGTGGACTAAGAATTTACATAGTAGCGTAACTTTTATCTTTAAGCGCCTATAACAGTTAAATTTTATTTTTAATTCTTTTGATAATTTATATATATATATATATAAAGGAATTGAAAAAAGAAGTTTGAGTAATATAAAATTTTACGGATAATTCTTGTTATATTTATTATTAATAAAATAAAGTAAATGTATAAAAATTCTATGTTCATTTATATAGGTATTGATATTGATATTGATTTAAATAAAATTATTATTCAAATTTGATGTTTTAAGTATAATTACTAGACATTGTCCATTTCTTTTCTCTTTTTCGAGTTTTAAGTAATTGTGTTTTGACCACCCTATCATTTTCAAACACTAAAATTAACACTTTTGTGGTGAAACTAATACCTAAAATTCCTCAAAATTTCCTTTTCATCGTACTACTTCGCCTTCGAGTGTTGGATCACATGGGAGCCACTGGAGTTGTCCAGTCATGAGCACTCATTCTTGATTTTTCAAATCACCATCTTACCATAATCAAAACCTCAAATTGATGCTTCCATAATAAAATCCAAGTCGATTACCCTAAATCTCCCAAATTTGCCCTCAATCGAATTACTTTTACCGTTCAATCTTGAAATGAGCCCTAAGGACCATTTGATTGTAATGGATCATTCTAAAGGCTTCTAGAAAGGTCAAAACTTGGTCAAAATCAATTTTTATGATAAACAGGTAAAATGCATAATCTATGACAAGTTTATGCACACTCTTCACCTCAAGCTTGTCACAATGAAAATTACCAATTTCTAGTGAATCATAACCAATGCATTTTTAAGAAAATTTTCTTCATGCATAAATCCAACATTTGATATTAAATTTCACAAAACTCCAAAAATGAATCCAAAATCGTAATATTGCATTCATAGACAATAATTACACATATGCAATACATAAATTCCAACTAAGACATGTTAGACATTCCATATATATGCAATAAGATTATGTTTTCACAAAATTCTCCAAACAAGATTTCATGTCACAAGTATGTGACCTAGAGAATCAAAATAAAGAGGAATTTCACACCCCAACCTCAAATCCTAAGCTAGGAAGCTAATTCTTCAAAATTTCTGCCCTTTTCACCTTGCTGAAAGTAGACTTTATTCGGTTCAAATTGAAGCCCTTGCCGAGTAAAGCAAACTCTTTGCCTTCGGCGTTTTCCAAATCAAAGCCTAAGCCTTCTGAAATGTAGAAAGAAGGGAGAGAGATTAAGTGAGAGAGTTAGAGAGAGAAAGATAGTTGTCAAATTAAATATCTCAGCCCCTCCTAGATATTTATATCTCATTGGGGTGCGAAATGACCGAAACACCCCCGAGTCACTTAACGTACCCTCCCGACCTCCATTTTTGATTTCGAAAGCGACTATGCCTCCAAAATCACTTCCTTAATTCTTTAAATATTTCATTTGATCCATAACCAAAAATTATATTTTATAGAAATCTTCCGAATTACCGGGCCCACCAGACCGTGTCTTGGGGCCTCATTGACCCAAAAAGTAAAACTTCCTCAAATGTTCTCAAAACCTTCCAAAACCTTAATACAGATCCCCAAACATATTTTTCACAATTAAAACATGCTGAAAATCATTTAAAATGTAATTAGGGTAAAAATGATGCTTAAAATGGAAACCGGTCAAAATTGGACTTAGTCTCTACAACATCCCAACCTTTAAGGAATTTCATCATTGAAATTAGAAACATACCTCAAGTGGTGAAAAATCGGGGTACTTTGAGCGGACTTCTTGTTTCCACTCCCACGTAGCTTCCTCTACTCTGTGATACCTCCAAAGCACTTTAACCAAGGGAATGGTTTTGCCTTGAAGCACTTGCTCTCTAGTATCCAAAACCAGAATCGGTCTCTCCTCATACAATACATCCTCCTCTACCTCAAATTCTATCTAATCAAGCATATTTGAAGGATTCGATTCATACTTTCTCACCATAGATATATGGAAAGTGTTGTGCACACTTCACATTTGCGGTGGTAATGCCAAGCGATAAGCAACCTCTCCAGCCCGATCCAAAATTTCAAATGGTTTGATAATCGTGGAGCTAGCTTGCCACTACGACTAAATCTCATCAAACCTCTCCGTGGTGAGACCTTTAGAAAGATATGGTCTCCCACCTCAAATGCCAAAGGTCACCGTCTCCTATTGGCATAGCTTTTTTGACGACACTGAGCCGTAAGTAGTCGTTACCTTATTATCTTGATCTTCTCCGTAATCTCTTGAACTAAATCTGGCCCTAAGAAAACTGTCTCTCTGACCTCGGTCTAACAGACAGGTGACCTACACGGCCTACCATACAAAGACTCAAATGGAGTCATCTCAATGTTAGCTTAATACCTATTATTGTATGCAAACTTTACCAATGGAAGGTGATCCTACCTGATAAGTAATGAATATTGCATATTCAATGCCCTTAAAATTATATGAATTAGTGTCTTAGTAATATTTATTTCATATTTTTATTAATAATTTTAATATTTTTATGATTGCAGGTGATTAAGGGTAATTCTGATTAGGAATGGTGAAATCGGGCTACAAATGGTGCTCATTTAGTTATCACTGAAGCTTGGCCCATTAGAGATATGTTTATATTGAAGATCCAAACTAAATGAACTAAAGAAATGGGCTGGAAATGAATTTAATTGAAGAAAAGGAGCACGGGCCCATTCGCATAGAAGATTGGGCCAATTCAGGCCTAAAAAGTCCTGGACCCGTGTTGGTATTCAGACCATAACTCCGTACACGATTGTCAAAACGACCCAAACTCCCCATGGGTTGAAGGAAATTCAATTCTGCACAATTTCATATTTCACGAAAATTTCCTAAAACGGACGTTTTCATCAACTTTCTGCCCTATTTGCGCAGCTGCCACTTTTTGGGCGCAAAATGCCACTTTGTGAGGAGCAAGTGCCATTTTATTATGCGCACTTGCCACTTTGGGTAGGCCAGGTGTCCCGTTGGTTTATTTTCGCAAAGTAAAAACAAGGAAACGAAGAAAAACTAGGGTATTCGGAGAAGAGAGAAATACAGAGGCGATTCGTGACGATACGGACAAGACGATGGCGATTTCATCATCGTTCAAGCTTGGACATCCGATCATGAGTGGCTAAACACCATTCCGGGGAAGTGACATAACCCTAACCTATCTTTCAATGTTTTAAGTTGTATACTAATTTGGGAATGATTACTGTATGAATTGATTGTATAACCGAGACGTAAACAATAGCTGTGCTATTGCTTTCAAATTGAATGTATTGATTCATTGCATGTTTATTCTTGTTCTTGTAGAATGGATCTAAATTTGCAATGATTAGGGTTTGCTCTTTTCAACTTCTGTGATTTTGTTAAGACAGGTTATACAATAGTTTTCACATATCGTTCAATTTAGATTTTTGATAATTCGTACTAAGCAAAGATGGGTTATAACATCATTAATTAGTCAGATGTATAGGCCATGCTAAGCGAAGACGAGTTATGCTTAATTGAATGTTGAACGAATTCTCTTGATAGAATTGAATTGGACTTGTAGCCATTCTTTTCTGAATGCATAGAGTAAACGTCCCAAATTAGTACAATTATCATTGTTAGGGGGTTAGTGGTGAAGTCAGTTCCCAGGACCTTCTCTTCCTGATTAAATTTCATAATACCAATTAATTAAAAGCTTTAATTTGCTCAATTAATTTCATGATCAAACATCAACAATTGTTTTCCAATTATTTTAGAATTAATTCAAAGACTGAGTAACATAACAATTCAACCTTGCAAGTCCTTGAGGTTCGACACCCTCTATATAGCCTTGTCCTACGAGGACTCGTTCTATTGCGAGTGGTTAAGTATAATTGAAATCACATCAAATTTTTGGCGCCGTTGCCGGGGACTTGCTTGAATTATTTTGGTGCCTAGTTTTAAAGATTAGTTTTAATTTAATTGTTAAGTTAGGATTGTTCTTTGTTCTTTTCTGATCTATTTCATTTTTTTTTTCGAGTACAGGTGCTTTTGGTTACGAAACGTGAATAGAGGAGTGGAATTCATCGTAAATCTCTGTGAGCTTTTCATATTCAAATTACTTGTGCTTACTTATTCTAGTTAGTACTTTGCTTTCATTTGTTATTATTTTATTTTATTTATTTATTTATATTTTATTTTAGTTTCTTTCTTATTTATTTTATTTAGTTATTTGTTCATTTATTTATTTAATTAATTTTTTTTTTTTTAATTCTTAGTCCTTGTGGTATATGTTGGGTCGTCGGTCTCTAGACACACCAATAGTCCCATATAACCCTGAACTTGAAAGAACCTTACATCAACATAGGGGAGAAATTAGGGCCCAAGACTTAGAGGAAGAACATTCATCTGAGGTTGAGATTGAGACTGAAATTGAGACTGAAAATATGGCTGAGCACAATCCTCGAGCCCTTAAGGAGCATTTCGCTCCTAGGGCATATATATCCCCATCCTGCATGCAATTGCCTAATGTCACAGCAGTAAATTATGAGATTAAGTCTAGCGTTATACAAATGCTCCCATCTTTTTATGGACTTAATAATGAGGATCCGTATAAGCATCTTGATGACTTCTTAGAAGTTTGTTCAACTGTTAAAATTCAAAATTTTTCTGATGATGCTTTACGGATGCGTCTCTTCCCATTCTCTCTAAAAGATAAAGCTAAAAACTGGTGGAATTCATTAACACCGAATACGATCACCTCTTGGGCACAACTGCAACAAGAGTTCCTCAAGAAATACTTTCCAATAGGGAAAACAAATCAAATGAGGCGATCCATTACCAGTTTTTCTCAAATAGAAGGGGAGCAATTCCATGATACATGGGAGAGATATGGTGATTTGCTTAGAAAGTGCCCTCATCATGATATTCCTAAGTGGCAACTTGTACAATTTTTTTATGATGGGCTGATTGAGTCGTATAGGCAAATGGTAGATGCATCTTGTGGGGGTATGTTCATGCTTAAGAATGAGGATGAGGCATGGACATTGTTTGTGAATTTGAGTGAAAATTCTACACAACATGATTCTGTAAGTCGAGTTCAAACAAATAATTCTCGTAAGACTGTAGGAATTTTTGAAATAGGCAAATCACTCGATGTTTCCACCAAAGTGGATGAATTATCGAGAAAAGTAGATCAACTCATGGCAGCTAGTCCATCCCTAAACAATCCAATCCCTCAGTCCCAAGGGCTAGTCCCTAGGTCAAGTTTTCAGTCTGGTCATCAAGCTACTCATCCTTCTTCCAATTTTGTGCCTCAAAATCAATATTATCATCAAACTTCTCAATCTCCACCTTGGAGTTCAGCGTTTGAGGATAAAGTATTAGCGGCATTAGATAAACTTGACGCTCACACTCAATTACTCGAAGCTAATACTCAGTTACTTCATTCTCACTCTCAATCCATATCCAAGTTAGAGGCTCAAATGGGGCAGCTAGTTAACACTTTGAATCGTAGAGAGGAAGGAAAATTGCCAAGTCAGCCAATAACTAATCCTAGAGGGCAATATGCAATTGATGATGTTACAGCCAATGGTCATCACTATGAGCATGTTCAGGCTGTTACCACTTTGAGGAGTAGGAAAATGATAGATAATAAGGTGGAAGAAAAGAGGGAGATTGAAAGTGAAGTGGGAAAGAGTCCTAATCTAGATTTTGAAGTTAGTAAGGCAACACATTCTACACCTATTCCAACTTTTGAGCCCAAAGCTCCATTCCCTACACGTCTCCAAGAGGTGGCACCTTTTGGGAAAGAAGGGGAGAAAGTGCAAGATATGATGGAAGTTTTTAAACAAGTAAAAATAAATCTTCCTCTCCTTGATGCTATAAAACAAATCCCAGCATATGCAAAATTTTTGAAAGATTTATGCACTCAAAAGCGTAATTCAAGGGGTAGTGTCCCAAAGAAAATCTTTCTCACTGAGCAAGTAAGCTCGATTATTCAGCATAACACTCCCCCTAAGTTCAAAGATCCAGGTGCTCCTACTATTTCTTGTATTATTGGTGTTCATGAGGTTGATAGAGCACTCCTTGACTTAGGAGCTAGTGTTAATCTGTTACCTTACTCGGTGTATTTGCAATTAGGGTTGGGTGAGCTTCAACCCACGTCAGTTATGTTACAACTTGCTGATCGATCTATGAAGCAACCACGTGGTATAATTGAAGATGTCATAATTAAGGTGGATAAGTTCTATTTTCCTGTGGATTTCATTGTTCTTGACACAGAACTTGTCCCTAACCCAAAGAAATCTATTCCAGTGATTCTTGGTCGTCCTTTCTTAGCCACGGCTAATGCAAACATTAATTGTCGTACTGGAGCCATGGATATTTCTTTTGGGAACATGAAAGTGAAATTGAATATCTTTAATGCCACTCCGCATTCCCCTGATGAGTCAGAGTGCTTTGTTTTAGATGTCATAGAGGAGTCTATTGTGGAATCAGTTCCCCCTATCTTACCTAAAGACTCTTTAGATATTTGTTTGACTCATTTTGGTTGTGAGAGCTTTGATGTAGGGCAACATATTAGTGAAAGTACTTCCTTACTGCATGCCACCAGTTTAGGTTCTCCACCGTTCAAAGAATCTAAAGAGTTTGCACCCTTACTTTTAACTACGCTTCCCATTCCTTCCTTAGAGTTGCCCTTTCAATTTGAGTTGAAGCCTTTACCAAATAAACTCGAATATGCATTATTAGGATTTAATGACACTTTTTCAGTTTTTAATGCACCTAATATGTCTACCAACCAAGAGAGTGAGCTTTTAAGTGTGCTTAAGAAGCATAAGGAGACGATAAGATGGCGTATATCGGATTTAAAAGGGGACTAGGATAGATTTGAGTTTACGTCTAACCTAGACGTTAAACTTGGCTCCTTGGGGGTATTTTGTATCGCCATGTATGTTAGATATTTAGTGTTTTTGGTAGTTTAGTAGGATTTATTTTATTTTATTTTATTATTTATTATTATTATTATTTATTAATTTTTTTTAGTGATTTTGTGTTTTTGTTCATTGTGTAAAAGAAAAAAAAAGAAAAAAATTTTGCCGTCCGTTCTCTGACTATGTATGTAGTACCAAGTCTCTATTTTGTCATATGTTTGATAAAGTTGATGATTTCCGTTTTTTAAAGTCTGGTTTCAATACCCAATACTGTCGAGATTGCTTCAACACAGTATGGCTTTACTAAAGAAAGGCAGCCCCTTTGTACTCTATACGTTAGAGTATCTGGATAATCAATATCTTATCACATATGCATCCTGGAAATTGGGAACCACCAGTTCAGAGAATGACGACACACATAAAAAAAAAAAAAAAAAAACTTTCGTTACTTGTTTTTTCCATGTTCGTTCTTTATTTTTCTTATTATGAACCCATTCATTTCACTTGGCTTGTATAGTGGTGTCTTTTGACAGGATGTTGCACCCAAGTTTGGGGGGAAACATCATTGTTAACTTCCAGCTACTGGTTTGCCATCTGTCCACGCCCCTATTCATGGTAATATCGTTCTGACTCTCATCTATGTTTTTTTCTCCTTGTACATTGAGGACACTGTACCATTCAAGTTTGGGGGTAAGGCGATACATTTCTTGTGTTTTAAATATGAAGGTGAAATAGTGGCATGTTTTAGACATTTTTTATTTTTTGTATTGATTTTTAGGAATTGTTTGGTAGTTTCTTTTTATAGGTTGTTTTGTTTTAACATCAATCAAGAGTTTAATACTTTATGTAGGTTCTTGACTTGAAATTGTAGAGTATGTGTAAAATTTCTAGAAACTATGGTTTGAATGCAATGGTTTAAGTCGTTATTTGCATTGACATGACTTGGAGTGGTTGACTCTGGTTCTTTTCACAATTCACACGCACACTAGTAGAGTTAGTGGGGTTTCTACTTAACTTTGAGTATCAATTATATGTGCTGAATATAAGTCGGTATCCCTTGAGAATAAACACTTTAAACATGCTACACTAAAAAAAAAAATAATAAAAAAAAAATAAATAAATAAAATAAAATTTAAAAGAATAATCCTATGGTTTGTGGCCGTTTTGGTTCGAGTTATTAGGTCCCTCGAGGTATCTTGAAACCTGGTGCCCTAAAGCCATTTGGTTTGGGAGTCACAGGCTGAAAGCTCGTTACATGGACCAATTCGAAAGCCTAATAAACCTAGGCATTGCGTTATTGGTTAGTCTATGGTTTGTGGCCGTTTTGATTTGAGTTATTAGGTCCCTCGAGGTATCTTGAAACCTGGTGCCCTAAAGCCAGTTGGTTTGGGAGTCACAGACTGAAAGCTCGCTACATGGATCAATTCGAAAGCCTAATAAACCTGGGCATTGCACAACCACATCAAAAAAAAAAAAAAAAAAAAATATTTACATGTGTTCATGTTTTGAGTGATACATTCAATAAGGGGATCCAATAAATTGAAGGGACTTGTAATTGCTCACTCAAGGCCAGGTTAAATCACATTAATGAATGCTAGTTCACTTTTCATGAGGGGGCTAGAGTTAGTTCCTTTGAGTTCTGATTGATGTAAATTTTGTATGAGAACCAATGTTTTGAATTATGGGATTTAGGGATTTGAAAGTATTCTTCAATGCAAGTCTTTTAACTGCATTTTGTACTCTTTGTCTTGATTAATGTTTGAAATAGGAATTTTGGCATGTTTGTGGGTAACATCTCTGGAAACCCTCACGAGACTTCACTCGTCCACTAGGGGTAACCTAGGGGTTTAAAAGGCTTGTTGCATATGCTAAATGCAATCGGATCTCCCACGAAAGAGGAAGTAGTTTAGTTGTTTTATTTCCTTTTTAGTTGTGTATTGCTAAGAGACTAGCAATATATAAGTTTGGGGGTGTGATAAGTAATGAATATTGCATATTCAATGCCCTTAAAATTATATGAATTAGTGTCTTAGTAATATTTATTTCATATTTTTATTAATAATTTTAATATTTTTATGATTGCAGGTGATTAAGGGTAATTCTGATTAGGAATGGTGAAATCGGGCTACAAATGGTGCTCATTTAGTTATCACTGAAGCTTGGCCCATTAGAGATATGTTTATATTGAAGATCCAAACTAAATGGACTAAAGAAATGGGCTGGAAATGAATTTAATTGAAGAAAAGGAGCACGGGCCCATTCGCATAGAAGATTGGGCCAATTCAGGCCTAAAAAGTCCTGGACCCGTGTTGGTTTTCAGACCATAACTCCGTACACGATTGTCAAAACGACCCAAACTCCCCATGGGTTGAAGGAAATTCAATTCTGCACAATTTCATATTTCACGAAAATTTCCTAAAACGGACGTTTTCATCAACTTTCTGCCCTATTTGCGCAGCTGCCACTTTTTGGGCGCAAAATGCCACTTTGTGAGGAGCAAGTGCCATTTTATTATGCGCACTTGCCACTTTGGGTAGGCCAGGTGTCCCGTTGGTTTATTTTCGCAAAGTAAAAACAAGGAAACGAAGAAAAACTAGGGTATTCGGAGAAGAGAGAAATACAGAGGCGATTCGTGACGATACGGACAAGACGATGGCGATTTCATCATCGTTCAAGCTTGGACATCCGATCATGAGTGGCTAAACACCATTCCGGGGAAGTGACATAACCCTAACCTATCTTTCAATGTTTTAAGTTGTATACTAATTTGGGAATGATTACTGTATGAATTGATTGTATAACCGAGACGTAAACAATAGCTGTGCTATTGCTTTCAAATTGAATGTATTGATTCATTGCATGTTTATTCTTGTTCTTGTAGAATGGATCTAAATTTGCAATGATTAGGGTTTGCTCTTTTCAACTTCTGTGATTTTGTTAAGACAGGTTATACAATAGTTTTCACATATCGTTCAATTTAGATTTTTGATAATTCGTACTAAGCAAAGATGGGTTATAACATCATTAATTAGTCAGATGTATAGGCCATGCTAAGCGAAGACGAGTTATGCTTAATTGAATGTTGAACGAATTCTCTTGATAGAATTGAATTGGACTTGTAGCCATTCTTTTCTGAATGCATAGAGTAAACGTCCCAAATTAGTACAATTATCATTGTTAGGGGGTTAGTGGTGAAGTCAGTTCCCAGGACCTTCTCTTCCTGATTAAATTTCATAATACCAATTAATTAAAAGCTTTAATTTGCTCAATTAATTTCATGATCAAACATCAACAATTGTTTTCCAATTATTTTAGAATTAATTCAAAGACTGAGTAACATAACAATTCAACCTTGCAAGTCCTTGAGGTTCGACACCCTCTATATAGCCTTGTCCTACGAGGACTCGTTCTATTGCTAGTGGTTAAGTATAATTGAAATCACATCACTACCAACTACTTTGAAGATCAAGTACAAATGCCCGTAGCATATCCTCCAAGATCTGTATGGTACGCTCGGACTGACCATCTATCTGAGGATGAAAAGTCGTACTAAAGTGGAGATCTGTATCAAGCGCTGTTTGAAAACTCGGCCAAAATTGAGATGTAAATCACGGGTCTCTATCTGCAACAAAAGAAATTGGCACGCCATGAAGTCTAAAGATCTGCTCAATATATAATCTACTGAGAGTGTCCACATCATCGGTCACTCAAATAGGAAGAAAATGAGCCACCTTAGTCAATCTGTCGATAACTACCCACACTGCATCGTGACTCTTCCTCAACCTTGGAAGCCTCGTCGCAAAATCTATAGTGACATGTTCCCACTTCCACATTGCCACATGTAATAGTTGTAATAACCCCGCTGGCCTCTGATGCTTGACCTTCACTTGTTGGCAAGTGAGGCACCTCATTATGAACTGAGTTATATCTTTCTTCATACCTTTTCACTAATACAGTCGGCATAGGTTATGGTACATCTTGGTACCACTCGGATGTACTACTAGCCTCAAACTGTGAAACTCCTTCAGAACCTTGTCCCTACAAGCTAAGGGAACAAACATCTTCCCTTTGAATTTCAAACTCTCATCTAAATGAATCGTCCATCCATCCACCACCTCGCCACCCGAAATTCGAGTGCGAATAATCTCCATCTCACCATCCTTCTTTTACTCTTCAATCACTCTACTCACAAGATTTGGTTTAGCGACAAGAGTAAAAAGAGTCATCGGTCCATCATCCTCAATTTCTGAGATATCCTCCATCATCTTCCACTCCCGTATGGCTATATTTGCCGAACTACCATGTGTGTAGAGACAAGAACCAAATTTGACTGATTTATCAATTTTTTTTTATCATTTTTCACCATAAATACATTTTAAATGATGCTATTGATGTTTTGTGAGTGGGAAACATGTTATGAGGCCTTTTGAAAAGTTTGGAGGAGTTTGACTTTTTGGTCAAATGGGGGCCCGGGACGTGGTCCGGGGCTCGGGAAATTCAAAAAATAATTATTTTAGATTTTGTCTTTGATGAAATGTTTATAGAGTTAAGAAAATGATTTTGAGTTCGTAGGAACTTTCAAAATCGAAAACGGAGATCGAGAGGGTACGTTAAGTGGCTTGGGGGCATTTTAGTCATTTGCGTACCCTATATATTTTAAATATCAGTGGTTGAGACTTCCAACCCATTTCTCATGCCACTTTCTCTCTCTAATCTCTCCTATCTTCATCCCTACATCTTCTCTCTACATTTTGGAGGCCTTTAGGCATAATTCGGGATTCGCCGAAGAAGGAAAGTGCGTAGAGCTCAGCAAGGGCTTCACTTTGGATCAAACAATCTTGGATTTCAGCAAGATAAACATCGCTGGAAATTTTGGAAAATGCTTGGATAGCCTTCAAATTCGAGATAGGGGTTCTGTTTCTCTCTTAGTTGTCAATTTTAAGATTTGAGGTGAAACGGTGAGATGTAGGTTGTGTATTGCATGAATGAGAGTGGTGAGAGGGGTGGGATTTGATGCTTTTATCCTTCCCTTGAGTCTCTCCTATGCAAATTTGATGTACCTTGTAATATGTATAACATGAGGGGCTAGTATATGTATTGTGTGAAAGAAAAGGACCTGTCTAATAGGCTAAATTAACTCATTCACAAAACATCGCAGCTTCTTTTCTTTAGTGTCCACCTCCTCAAGTGCAAATAGCGATAGATTGGTGAATTCCTGTTCATATGCTGCAATAGTTCTGTCTCCCTGCTGTAACTCGAGAAATTCCTTCTTTTTGGCTGCCTTCACTGCATATGGGAAATACTTAGCATCAAAGCGAACCTGAAAATCTGCATAGGTGAACGTGGTCCGCTGTTCCAGTGTAGTCACCGACTCCCACCACTGCAATACATCCCCCACTAGCTTAAAGGTAGCTAGCATCTGTTTCTGTACCTCAGTGCATGTAATCATGAGAAGATGGCGCTCAATGTCCTTCCTCCATTGATATACCTAGGTCACCTCCATAGACCCTGAAAACTCCAGCGGATTCCCTTTTGTGAAGGAATTCCGTACCCTCTCCCAAGTGTTGAGCTGTTCCATAGGTAATGGAACCTGTGCCACCTGCTGTGGCTGCTGATTTTGAAGAGCAGTCGCCACTTCGGTAACTACAGCCTGAGCGATAATGGCTGCCAAGTTGGGAGAAATCTCTGCATCTCCACCCTGAGCATGATCTTGACCCAGAATATCGTTCATATTTCTCCTTCTACGGGGTGGCATCTGGAGAGGAAACAGAAAAGACATCAATACCACCGATAATAGATTAGAATACGATGAACTCTACATTTAGAATCTATTTATCAGAATACGCAACGCGAAAGATACCCTACGATGAACCCTTAAGACCAAGGACACTTGAACCTGGAATACTCTGATACCAACTGAAATACCCCCTAACAAATTTCGCGCATGAGGTTGCGAGTCTCATATACAAAATCTGAGAGATATTTACAACTGATAGCAACAAGCATAGAGTACAAAAGACAGAAGAAAAAATAAATTTTAAAAGCGGAATAGAAAGTCCATCTGAATTAATATAAAACGTTAAATAAATAAAGTACATGTCTGGTAATGCAATTTGGAAGTCCCGTAACCCAAGGATCTCTTAACTAGAAAGAACAAGAGTTTTAACTCTAAATTAAAAATAAACAATAACCAAAGTCTCAAAAGAGTTCATAGTTTGAACCGGAAGAAGATGTCTACCACAACCAAAATCCAATACTCTATCCTCGCGATGAAACCGGCTTGGGACCTGAAATATCAACAAATGTGGAATAAATCCACGAGCAAGTCCTATTTACTACATCCTAATCAAAGAACTGGTATACATACCCTCCGTATGAGTGACATAAGAAAAATTAAAGGTGTAAGCATATAAGTCACTCCTTATTCAGTTCATGTTTCCAAAATACATATCATCTTTTTCAATCACCCAACAAACCCTTAGTATACAACAATGAACACGTTCTTTAAGTTCAAAACAAAAAAAACACAAGCATGTATTTAATTAAATTTAAGCAATCCTAACATGCCACCATTTTTATCCTTGGATACCTTAATAGGTATTGGCAATCCTGACATGCTCATGGCAATCCTTACATGACTCCTTTAAATTTAGATACCTTAAAATGTATTGGCAATCCTAACATGCCCCTGGCAATCCTTACATGTCTCCTTTAAATTTAGATACCTTAATAGGTATTGGCAATCCTAATATGCCCCTGGCAATCCTTACGTGCCTCCCAAACCAACTTACCACATGAAATAAAATAAGATGCATAACGATTTAATTTGCACAAAACGTAAGAATTTAAATTATCGGATATTCAATCATCACAATAAAATAACTCATTCACTAATAAATTAAAACCAAGTATATCATGGATGTTTATAATTTCAAAGAGCAAACAATTAAGGAGGAAAAAAATAATGCAACCACCACTTATATGAGTAAGCACACAACCAAACCTCCAATATACTTAATCTTTGAGGGAGTCTAAACCTAGCTCTAATCTAGGTTTCCAGGCCTATTTTACTCCTAATAACCCTATTTAATTATTCTAAAATTTTTTGAATTTTTTTTTGAGAATTTTAAAGATTTTTCAAAATTTAAGAAAATAAAAATCTAGTTTTAAGGCACACTTTCCATACTACATTAGCCACAAGAGAACCTCATTTTGACTTGATATTTAAAACTCAAGTGCATTCTGTTCCCAAAAGATCACCAAAAAATTTTGGAAATTTTCTAGCATTTTTAAAAAATATTTTCAAAATAAAATAAGATAAAAACCCCATTTTGAGACATACTTTTAAAATCAATTAAATCATGAGGGAAGCTCATTTCCACATGAAATTTAAAACCCAAGCTTATTTAATCCACAAGATACTAAATTAAAAATTTGGGAATTTTCTAAAAATTTTAAAATATTTTTCAAATAAAAGAAGATGAAAACTCAATTTTGAGACATACTTTAAATATCAATTTAACCACAAGGGAAGTTCATTTCGACTTGAAATTTAAAACCCAACCTTATTTGACCCCCAGGAATCTAAAAGAAAAATTTGGGAATTTTCTGAAATTTTTAAAAAATAATTTTTCGAAATTTCAAGATTTTCCAGAAATTTCAAAAAATAAAAAAAATAATAAACTATTTTAGAATGGGCCCAAACTGGGCCTAGAGGTGGGCCCTCGGGAGTGGGGCCCATCTGCACCTTCCCCGATGCAGGGACACACCATCGGGGCGCGTGGGGGAAGGCTGCCTAGCCTTCTTCCTTTCCTCAGCCCCAGCGTTGTTCACGAGCGCAGGTAGCCTCTTCCCGGCCTTCGTTCGACCCAAATTTTATACCGATCTTCTCCTCTCGTTGTAAGCTATCTATTGATACCAAAAGTCCCATAAAATATGCCTCGAAACAAAAATCCCCAAATCACAACTTCTAGGGTTCTTCAATAAATTTTCAAAATTAAATTCAAATCCCTACATGATCCATTCCCGAATACTCAAGGGTAAGTTATCCCAGCAAGAACAACTCAACAAATCACAAATTACTACATTAAACAGCCACATATTTAAACTTAACATATCAACATATTCATCATATACATGTATGCACGTATCTATATGTGTGTAAGTAAATAATCAACACCTATCCTCAATTGCCAATTTAATTGCAAAAACATCATGATCCACGAGAAAAATCAGATTTATAAAATCAATTTATACCAAAATGAAAGATTAAAAAAAAACAAAGCAACAAATAATTTACACATTGCATGATTTAGTCTATGTATACAGATTCAAAGGGGAAGAGAAAAGTCGAACTTGCCTCTTTGATGATTCAAAATCCGTCCACACAATCGCTCCTTCTCTCCCTCCTTTCTTTCATCTACAGTCTGGTTTCTGTGCGTAAACTAACGGCAAAAATCCTAATCCGCTCTTTTATTTTCTTTTACTTATTATTATTATTTTTTTAGAAAACTAAATAAACTCCAAAAATAATAAAATATAATTATAAACATAAAGCCTACCCCATCAAAATAAGTATACCCCTTGGCCAGCCACTCCAACCGAACTCAATCCAATTTCACCCTTGCCCAATCCAACATTAAAGTAAAAGGAAATCCAAAGATCCAGTCCAACTCGAAATAAAATAAAAATAAAAATAAACTCCCTAACAATTTAAAGCACTCAAATAAATTTAAATAAAACAATATACAATCAACCAAGCAATTCACATAAAATAATAAAATATATAAAGCATTTAAAGCACTCACATAAATGTAAAACCAACAATACACAATCAGCAAAGCAACTCACATAAAATAATAAAAATATAGGGCATTTAAATTAAAATAAATCACATCAAAATTTCAGGATATTACAATTATTAACTAGAATTGGGATTGATTTAGCAGAGATAAGGAAGAGAGAAATGATTGCAATGTTAAAACATATTGAAAGAGGAATACATATTTAAATTTTATTGCTGAAGGTAAACATTTTGGAGTTTCCATGCACCTTATATTATTTTCCGAAATCTCCCCAAATTGAGAGTTATAAATTATAATGAATAAATTATTGAAATATTGTTTTATGTGAAATCAAATTAGGGAAATAAGCTGATGTTAAATCTTATTGTCTTTTCTCCCTCCTTTCTTGCACCAAGTCTAATCTGTACTGATGTCTAGAAGATTCTTGTAACTGTCGGTGATTTTTTGATGCATTTGGTATTATCAGTTCCTCCCCCAATTTATGTGTGATTTTACCAATATAGGGGAACATCAGAGGAAGGTAAGATTAATTTGTATTTTTGAACAAACATTGCCATTACAAGCTGTTATAAAACTCTGAAGTAGGGGGTTACCATGGATCGGATCGGATCGGATTAGACATAATCCTAATTTGATTCGCGGTCTACGGATTAGACATAATCCTAATTTGATTCGCGGTCTACGGATTAGACATAATCCTAATTCGATCCGTGGTCTACGAATTGTTGAATATACAATCCTATTCGATCCGTGGAAAAGACTCAATCCGATCCGATCTGATCTCTGAAATAACAGATTAGATCAGATCAGATTGACGAATTGGGCTTAATCTAATATAATTATTTTTTAATTAGGACTATTATGGGGTTAAATACAATCACCTCTCCTGAGGTTTACACTAATTACACACGGATGAAACTTTTCAAAAATTGTACACCATGTTTCCTTAAAGTTTGCTCACTTACTACAAAGACCACTCCGTACAAAAAAACCGTTAATTCTTTCA
Source organism: Cornus controversa (assembly GCA_026545225.1). NCBI lineage: Eukaryota > Viridiplantae > Streptophyta > Magnoliopsida > Cornales > Cornaceae > Cornus > Cornus controversa. The sequence continues at coordinate 18,358,517 of CM048852.1, forward strand.
TATAATTTGAGTTTTCAGGTCAAATTGCTCTTCCACCTTTAAGATGCTATGAAATTATAAAAAAAGTTTATTTTTGAGGGACAAATATACCCTTAGCTCACCAAAATCTGTACTGATTTCTAGAAGATTCTTGTAACTGTCGGTGATTTTTGATGCATTTGGCATTATCAGTTCCTCCCCCAATTAATGTGCGATTTTACCAATACTGGGGAACACAAGAGGAAGGTAAGATTAATTAGTATTTCGGAAGAAACATTGCCATTACAAGCTGTTATAAAACTCTGAGGTATGTCTTTAGATTTTCTCAGCTACAAAAAGAGTAGTAGAACCAAAATTGTTTCTATATTCAGCACAATCAGTTTGAGTTATTATGTTTGAATAGTTATTTAGGGGAAAATGTGATCTTCGAACACGAATACCAGTACATATGTTCGATTGGAAGCACCGTTGCTAGAATTTTTTTGGCTGTTTCCACAACATTTTAGTACAACTCATTCAACATTTTGACTTGAAACACTACAGAATCAAACAAGTGACTGAATATCATGATTCCATTGTTCAAATAGAGAATTAATTTCTGAAGTAGATTGTTTCTGAAAGTTATTTTTTGTAACTTTGTTGGAGCCACATAATTCTAAAGTCCTTTACAAATTACAGCCGCATGCAAGGCTTGATTCTACATCCATTGTCTAATAAATTCATGGTGTCTTCAACTATAAATAGAATATTTGATTGGAGTGATTTTAGGAATCCTCCATCATTATATTTTTTATATTTATCACATGTGTATTCTTCAACAATAAATAGAGGTGATCATTGTAAACAAAATTAAGAAAGAATACAATAAAAGTAATGTAACCCTTGGAGCTTTGTGCTGGAAATGTAGGTCGTGGTGGCTGAATCACGAATATCCTTGAGTTGTTTCATTCTTCATTTTTTTCTTCATTCGTTTATTTTTTTCTTTATCAACATATATATATATATATATATATATATATATATATATATATATTCAATTAAGGTTCAAGTTGTCTCCATAAAATATATTAAATTTAATTCTTTATTTCTTTCTTCATTCTTTTATTTTTTTTCTTTATCAACATATATAGATTCAATTAAGGTTCAAGTTGTCTCCATAAAATATATTCAATTTAATTCTTTATTTCTTTCTTCGTTCTTTTTTTTTTCCTTTATCAACATATATATATTCAATTAAGGTTCAAGTTGTCTCCCTAAAATATATTCAATTTAACAAGTTTACATAGACTTTGTTTTGCATTTCCCTTTATTTTAGGCTATAATCTCATTTAAATCATATTCTATTATTTTTCAACTATTGTTAGTTTTGATCCCCCTTCACCTAGCATTACCTCTTTATTTTAGGTTATAATCTCATTTAAATCATATTCTATTATCTTTCAACTATTTTTATTTTTGATCCCCCCTTCACCTAGCATTACCCTCACTCTTCCTTAATAGAGTGGTGCAGTTATTGGTCCTTCGTGCATGTTAAATAATCTTAAATCACTTTGCTCTTGTTTTATCTTCAATTAGTGTTACTTTAATGGTCTTGCAAATGTTTGTATTTTTATTTTTATTATGTTTTGTCTTGGCACACATATCTCCAGAGTCACATTTACCTTGCAACTTAGATTTCACAAAATTTTTTTTGAATCATTCCTCTATGTAGCTTTTCCAGCTTTGATTCCATGACACAGTCTTTGATTTTTTTTTTCCCTCTCTGTGAATATTTAAGCATAAAAACAAAAATGTTCACTTTTTAATATGTATTGATCCTTGATTTTAAAAGGTGAGAGAGAGAAGCGGCGATCAAAATTAATTTGGAATAAAGTATTAGAAATGATTTTTAAAAATTGATTATAAAATGTGAGACGATCTGTATTAGAAAAAAATGAAAAAAGAGAATTCATTTAGGCCGTCAAATGTTTAGCTTCTTGTTCTATTGGTTCAACTAGGCTCTCATTTTTAATTTTTATTTTTTAGAAAGAGAATGGATTGGTTTAGCGTTAATTTATGCTGTAAACCGAAGCAGTGGATTTTTTAGATATATTATAACACCATGACTTCAAGGAAAATTGCATGGTTGAATAATTAAAAAGCAGATGAGGAAGATATAGTAGAAAGCCAGCATGGAGAAAATTTACTTTAAATTTTAGGTAGGTTCAAGGTTCAACTAGGGTCTGTTACAATTTTCATTTGTTTTATTCAAAATTTATTTCAGATAAAAAAACTAACCTCCCTAGCTGGCTTTTTAATTAGGTGGCTAATTAACAATGATTTATAAAAAATAAAAATAAAAAACCCTATATTTAAAACATTCAACAACTAAAAACACAAATCAAACACACATGAAGTAGTTTCATAATGCATACCAAATGTTTATACATGCTTATAAAGCCAAAAACCATGGCTTTGATAAAGTAGGAATGAAAAAAAGAGAGAATACATCCTCTGTAGAAACAGCGGATTACATATACATGGGTCTATATATGCCAACAAAAACAAACATCATACATACATACATACATACATACATACATACATACCACCATGATATCCTCCATGCCACGGTTCAATAGATAATCAGGACCTGTCAATTAAATCATAAGTTTGTAAATTGAAGAGAATGGAATATATATATATATATATATATATATATATATATATATATATATATATATATATATATATAGAACAAGCAAAAGTTGTAAGCAATACTAATGTAACAATATCATTGAAGCTGTGGCTAGCATTATTACCAAAATTAGGAACGATTCATGGTGCGTAGTGGCTCGCCTGTCACATTAACAAAGCATAAATGAAAGGAGCAATCAAATAATTGAAAATTCTGTAATTCAATTCCTAACAATATCTTCAATAAAAGTAGCAATACTAAACTTCAATATCTGTCAAGCACCGATTTGTGCATGGTAATATATTCTTGCTAAAATCTAAAGAAAAAATGATTAAGATTTAGCCTCGTAACATATTATGTTAAGAAAAGTAGTTTGTTTGTTTAGTAAATATACAGTATAATAATCTCTATTCTATTTAATAGTAATAGTAATAGAATATAAAGCAATTGATTGTTTTAACATAGTTTTAATTAAAACTAATAGAAAGAAGACAAGATTACCAATTTGGTCTTCGTTCAGTCTAGGACATCGCAGAATATATACATTTTGCAAGAGAGGCAATGCACCTTCCTCGACTTTCACCGAAATTAAATTAGACATGTCCTAGAGAAAAAGTATTTTAAGTTTCGGAAATCCACCTTCCCCAATATATAAGATGTCGCCATCATATGCATATATGAGCACAAGGTGCACTAAATTGGGCAGAGTTTGAAGGGATTTTAGAGGATCTTCTCTCAGATTCGAGTGACTAAATATTATTGTGACCACATTTTTAAGTTCGCAAATCCAAACAGTAAAATGATTTATTTTACAACTTTGATACTCTTCATAGTTTATGCAAGAAAATATATTTTCATTTATCACATACTTTTTTCCTACTTTGACTTTTCAATATTATTTTCTCTCTAGGAAAATGGAGTTCTGGCCCAAATAAATAAATAAAAACAGCTCAATAGTGCATAGAAAAAGTTACAAGTACAATCGGTTTCATTTAAAAGATAAATCAAAACGAAATTAATTTAATTATTTCTTAATAATAATAATCAAAATCAAATTGACAGAAATATATAAATTAAAAATGATATTAATAAGGATAAATATCACTTACACCTCCTCAGTTTAGGCAATATTCTGACTAGACCCCTCTAGTTTCAATAATCCCGACTACACTCCCTGTAACTAACGTCCGTCACTTAAACTAGCAGTTTTTGGTGATTTTACGAAGTACTCCTGATTAAAATATTTAATTTAATTAATAAAAATTGGTGATGTTAAAAGATCGAATTGCCCCCTCTCTCTCCCTCTCCTCTCTCTCGGTTTCTCTTCCTTTCTCTCTCTCTATCCACCACCACGCTCAACCGGCCACCATCATTAGCTGCCGGAGCACAACTGTCGGAAAAAATGGAAGACACCGGAATATAGTGTCAGTAAAACCCACATCCCCTCTTTCTCTTCCCCTTTCTCTTTCCCTCTGTCTCTATATATATACACACACAGTACATACAAATATATATATTCTAGTAAAAAACACGTGCGATACACGTGAACTGAAGTTTTTATATATTTGTGATTATAAAAAATATAAATAACTAAAAACAAAGATACAAGACTAAATTTATTTTTTTTGCATAATTCTTTTTTAGTATCATTTTACACTATCATAATGAGTCATATACTACGTATAAATTAGTAGTCTTTTGTGTTTTTATATATATATCAAATATTGGATTAAAAAGTCACTTTGCTTGGATCAAAGAATCACTTTGTTATAAAATTCGTTCGTCTCCTCTTCTTTCAAAAAGAAGAATTTTATTTTAATATTATTGATAAATTTAAATGAATTAATTTTTATCTATAATTTTTTTAAAAAATCTATGGAAACGAATGGTAGGAGACTACATATATATACAACGTGCACATACTTTTTCAGTTAAGTATTAAAATAAGTATTTTAATGACACATTGATAAGTGAAAAAGAATTATGATGCTTAATTTTTCAAATACTATACAAGAAAATTGGCTAATAGTGTAACATTATTTGAAATTAAATTATTAATATCTAATCCTAGATCTCTTCCCTTTTTTTTCTTTTCTGACTAATAGTGTTACATTATTTGAAATAAATGAAATTATTTTTGAAATAAATTAAATTATTAGTGCTAACAGTAGATCTCTTCCCCTTGTTTTTCTTTGTCTTAGTATAACTGCTTTGAACCCCCGCAAATGACTTACCTTGCTGGAAACAAAAAAAAAACAACACATACTCATTAAGTAAAAATTAATTAAACAAAAATTATGATTTTCCATGAAGTACAATTTGATTATTCATATTTTTATCTGCATACAAGTAATTTAAATATGCATAATAATATTATATTAAACTTCAAATTCATATATGTTATTGTTCATATATTTACCTACATACAAGTAATTTAAAAAAACATAATAATATAATATAATATTAAAATATGGTAGAAAAGTTACTTAATTATTTCTCAAACTTCAAATTCACAACAACAATAAAAAACAAGAGGACAGGTGCGTTATGATGCACGTGGTCAAAAGTTAATTTATAATCTTAATTAAAATATCTTGTACAAAAATATAAATAATAATAAACAAAAAACTTCCTTTTACAAATAATTAAAAACAATTTGTTTGAGTAATTGAAATTTCAAATATTTATGAAGCCAATCGTGTTGTCCTTTTGCATATTCATTAGTAAAAAACAAGGTTCCAAGAGTAAATATTAATGCCTAAGGGGTTACAATTTCTCATCTAAATAATTTATGATATAGATACTAATTTTAGATATATATTTAAATGGGAGGCGATATTCGCACTCCCCTTTTATACAATTGCACTCCCATCTTAAATGAAATGACACTATAATCCTAACTTTAGAAGTGAATGATTATTATTTTTATCAAATTACACAACTACCCTCTAAGATATCATCTCTTTGTTTTTCATCTTTAATATTTTAGGTTTCTTTTGAGAGAATCTAAAAAAAAAAAACCCAAAAAAATGGTAACTTAATTATTTCTTTTGACATGATCCAAAAAAAGTTATCCTATGTAGAGTGAATAGGAAAAAAATTTACTACACAAAAAAAGGACCCAAATTTTTTTATATCTACTGAATAAATTATATCTTTTGACATTACTCTAAAAAAAAAAAAGTACTAAAGAAGGTAAAAAGAGATAAAGTTTATAGGATAAAGGGTAGCTATGGTATTATAAAATAAAAGATGATGCATTAATGAGTTTATATACTTTTTTTTGTCATTTCTTCTAAAAGAAAAAGGCAAGTGGAGTGCAATAGGAGAGAAGGGGAGTGTGAATATCGCCTCCCATTTAAATTCATACTTATACATAATTGTAAATCATCTATTAAAAGATACAAGGTAAAACCTATAAAGTATTAAGTTCACATATGAAAAACTTATTTCATAAAAAATTACTTCAAATAAATGTATAAAAAAAAACTATTGATATAATATTATGAAATTTTGTTTTTACTACTTATTCGCTTTGTGACTGAAGCTTTAATAGAGTTGTTTTTTGGGGCCTTTTTTTTTTTTTTTTTTTCTTTTCGTTTGTGTTTTGGGCAAAGTAGTTTAGAAGACTTTTTAAAACAATATAAGCTTAAACTTTGATATGAATGCACCTCATTATCTCATACAAAAAATGTAATGAGAAACAAGCTATCACATAAGAGTAAATTTGATCTATAAATTGTTTTATAGAAGACAAAAGAAGTACAGTTTGTGATATGTTATGCATGATTGATAATACAATAGTTTTTCAAATTTTAGTGTTTCAGGATCACAAACATCAGTCATTTGAATAAAAAACATTACATTAAACATTCCACATTGGATCAAAAGACTAAGTAGTATTCTAAATCAAACATAAATTGAATCAAACTCTTTCTCCAAGAATAGATTAAAAAACTCAAAATTTAAAATTATATAAGGTTTTATTTTTATGAAGTTTCTCTCTCTTTTGTCTAAATGAGGAAGTATTAGTAATTGGTTATGTTTGCAAACAATATCAGTCAATTGAATAAAAAATATTACATTAAACATTCCAAATTATCTACGTTGGATCAAAAAACTAAACAGTATTCTAAATCAAATATTAATTGAATCAAACTCTTTCTCCATGAACAGATAAAATAAACTAAAAATTTAAAATTATATAAGGTTATATTTTTATAAAGTTTCTCTTTCTCTTTCGTTTTTTTTTTTTTTTGTCTAAATGAAGTAGTATTAGTAGTTGGTTGTATTTGCAGACAATAAAATTCATATAAATTTATCCCCAGATAGATAAATTTATATCATATAAATTCATATTCAAACATTGTGTAAGGATATACACCCAAATCAACAAAAAATTAGAAAAGCCATAAATGCGTGTATATGTAGAGAGGGATAGAGAGAGGGAGAAAACCTGATTTCAGAGATCTCGAAAACCCTAGAATCGATTAACAAGCTTCAAAAGAGAATTGACGTGACTATAGTTAATTTAGGAGTTTGAGAGATAAATTTATCATAAAAATTTATGTTTAGACAGTGTACACATGAACTTTGCAGACAATAAAATTTCTATAAATTTTGCCACCATATAATTTCATATTCAGACATTGTGTAAGGATATCACTAATACAAATTGTAATGAGAAAAATACACCAAAAATAACGAAGAATCAGAAAAATCATACATGTGTGTGTATGTAATGAGAGAAAACTTGATTTGAGAGATCTCAGAAATCATAGAATTGATCAACAAACTTCAAAAGATAATTGATTATAGCTAATTTAGGAGTTTGAGAGATTAATTGATGATATAAATTCATATTCAGATAGTGTGTACATGAACTTTGCTAACAATAAAATTCATATAAATTTATCACCATAGTAACTCATATTGAGACATTTTGTATGCAGAGAGAGAGAGAAAAAAAAACTTGATTTGAGATATAAAAAACTAATCCGAACCCTAGGTCATGAGAAAATTACACCAAAATCAATAAAAAATAAAAAATATCATACATGTGTGTATGTAGAGAGAGAAAGAAGAATATAGTATATAATAGAATATAATAATAAAAAACAATTCTAATACAATTGGTAACTTTCTTTATTTATATATATATAAAACTATTTTTAAAAAATGTGTGTTTATATAATTTCATATAAAACGTGTGTTTATATAATTTGTCTCTATTTTTTTAACTAAAAAAATATAAAAATATAGATGTAGATTTTATTTTACTAATTAAAAAAGAATTCTAATACAATTGGTAACTTTCTTATATTAAACTCTTTTTATAAAACATATGTCTGTATAGTTCCATATAAGTGTGTTTATATAATTTATGTCTCTAATTTTTTAACTAAAAAAATATAAAAAGTGTACTGAAACTAAAAAAAAACCCTTTGTACTTTTAATAGTAGTATAGATAGATAGATATAGATAGAAGTATAGATATATATAAATATAGATATAGATTTTTATATATTAAAAAGGTTGGTAACTTTTTTATTACGTTTTTTTTATATATATTAAACTCTTTTTATAAAACGTGTGTTTATATAATTTTATATAAAATGTGTGTTTATATAATTTATGTCTCTATTCTCTTAACTAAAAAAATATAAAAAAGTGTATTGAAACTAAAAAAACCCTTTGTACTTGATAAGTGTACATGATGTGGCTAAACTCGAATTATATTGTAAGCTTAATTTTGCCCTTTTTATTAAAATATAATTTAACCACTCGCAAGAGCACGAATCTTTGTAGATAAGGTTCTATATAGAGGGTATCGATCCCACGAGGACTAGTCGAAATTGCCTTAAAGGAAGATTAATTCCACTTTAATTCTAAAAACAAGTTTTTGGATTTTTGTTTATAATCTATTGCATGAATGAAATGACAATAAAATTAAATAGTTGAGTTGGGAGAGAGAGCTAGGGGTGGTTTCCACCACTAGCCATTCACATGTTCATAAGTGTGGCAAGCATGGGATTCATAAATTAAATGCCTAACAATGTCATTAGGCTTGTGACCTCAATGACATATCAAAAGATCAATGTGTGTGCTAACCTATCACAATCCATCTTCAACAAGTATAGCTCTTCAACCTAACTAACTACCTAATTACCCTACTCTCTAAGTGAACCCTACATGCATCCAAACTACCTTGTCTTGGCATGGTCTATACAAGCAAACATCACACATTCATTTAAACACCATTATCTAGCCATCATTTGCACTTCTTGTGGAATATGCAAATGTTGTGCATTCAAGTGACAAAATCTACTCTAAGACAAGAATAAATTCCAAATCAAATGAATATATATAAGAAATGTATTTGTGTACATAATCACTAGGCTAAATAATCAACATTTAACTACAAATCCCCAAGTGCTACAAAAATGAACAAGTTTACATGGCTAGGTGTGTCAACCACACCCTAGTGGAGGAGTTAGTTGGTCATGGCAGCCTTGCACCCTTCCATTGATGAAGAAAGTGAAGCTTCTTGGTCTGGTTCAGCTCCTCTTCTTCCTCTCCCGAAGGTCTCTCCTTGGATGGTCTGATGTATGTTGAGAGATATGTGAGATATGAGAGATATGGCCCTTTTTGTGCTTTTTGGCTTCCTTTTCAACCTTGGGGCCCACCATATATATATATATATCACTATATATATCTCTTGTATCAAGAAGGCCCCCAAGAGTCTTGTTCAAGTCAGACAATCCCCCTAAGTCGTGCAAAAAGGGGGATTTTGTTGCAAGTGGGAAAGCAGGTGAGCAAGTGGCCAAGTGGGTTCTACAGAATCTCGATCAATCGAGATTGGATCTCGATTGATCGAGATTTCGATCAATCGAAATGAGATCTCGATCAATCGAGATTTCGATTAATCGAGATCAACATCTCGATTGATCGAGATGCCTTTGGCTGCAATTCTGACTTTTTCTCTTCAGCTGCAAATAGCTTCAAACTTTGCTCCATTTACTCTAATACCTGCAATACATCAAGAACACAAAAATACCGTAAACATATCTCGATAAACGCAAAAACGGAACTAACATAAGCAATAAAGAGGGTTCAAATGCATCGAATTGAACACTTATCACACCCCCAAACTTACATATTGCTAGTCCCTTAGCAATACGATATTACAAAAATGAAATTAACAATTTTATACAAAAGTTTAGTCATGCTCAGTCATCAACTAGACAAAGGGCGATCATCCGTTCATTTCACAGTTGGCAAATGCAACAAGTATTACAGAACTATGTGGTCATTAGCAAAAATAGACTTGCACAAGCTATAAATAAACGACGGTCCCCACATGATGGCCAGTCCGAACAAACATACCAATTCCGACCCCAAAATCCTCTTTGAAAAGTGAACATGCATTCTAACGCGTGGCTTTTGTCATATTTGGAGAAGAAAACGAACAAATCTGTTTTTAAAAGAAAAACTCATTGAAAACGCTCGCCACAGCCGTTCATTATCACAAAACCTTCATGATTGCTCATGTGCGGATGACCGTGCAATGCTTAGCTCTTTTTGCTTTCTTGTAAGCCCATGTAGCGGCATTGGGCCAATGACTCCCAAACCAATTGGTTTTAGGGCATTAGGTGAAGAAACACCCCTCGGACTTAATAACCGAGCTTACAAGGCGATGAGCGTAAGCAAGCCACCCGCTTATTATTTCTCAACCTTGCACACTTATACGCGAATATTCCCTGCTTTGAGGCATAGAAATCCGGTTTATTGAGTGAGAAGGCTTATTGCAAATTTTCTATTTTTCTCTCTTTTTTTTTTTTTTTTACAACAACCGGAAGAACTTATTCTTTAAGTTGTTGAGATAAAAACAGAAATTTACAAAATTCTCCCTCAGACTTATACCCCACAGTTTAAAATGCATGTGTGCGAATTTGTGCGGTTAAGGACAAATTTAGGGCGAGAACCACACGTGTTCAAATTTAGACAAAAATGTAGACCGTTCTAGCCTATTATATAGCTTGCAAAAGTGCGGGTATTTATAATGTTAAAGTTCTTAACTACCTGCTGCATTTACCTCGGACATTTATTCGAATGATTTTTCTTTAAAAAGCAAGACATCATAGCAAGCATGCAAAAATATAAAAAAAAATTGCTCTACAATGACACCCAGTACTAAGACTGAACATTGCATGCATATACAAGTGGTATATCATACAGCACCCCCAAACTTATATGCAATATTGTCCTCAATGTTTGGGCAAGAAGAACAAGGAAAGAAGTTACCGGGATTGCTGAATGCGACAAAAATGGTATTCCACAGTAGCGGTCATCCTGCAAATAAGAAAAATCTGCACAGAACACCAACTGGATACCACGAGCATTAAAAGGAACAAAAAGTAGATAAACAGAACATAATGAAATAATTATGCACAAACAGACAATGCCAATATCACTGTATATCTAAGGGTCTGAATTGGTGTTTCCCAATTGTTTAAGAGGTCTATGCGATAAGATATTGACTATCCAGGCACGCTAACGTATAGCACGCAAAGGGGCTGCCTTTCTTTATTACCGTCATACTGCGTTGAAGCAATCTCAACAGTATTGGGAATTTAAACCAGGCGGTAATAAATGGAAATCATCAACTGAATCACATATAACAATTAGACAAGTGGTACTACATACATAGTCAAAGTATAGAGAACAAAAATATTGACAGAAAGCAAAAATAAGGACAGTAAAGAGAACACATGGGATAGAAGAAAAAAATAACTGTATGCCATATATATATAATGAGTTCAGTACAAAGCGTACAGCCATCTGGAATACTCAAAACTAAAATGAAAGAAAGCATGGCCAACATGGCCTATGAAACATATGGAAAGAAAAATACGGAAAGTAAAACATAAAAGACAAATAAATGCAGCTACTCGAGGGTTGGTGGTGGTGGTGGTGGTGGTGGCTCGGTGGGAGCAGAAGTGGAGATGGAAGCTCGTCCTGCAAATAGGAACTGCAGGTCCTGCCGGAAGGCTCGAAACTCGTCTAGAATCGCCCTCTGACCCTGTGCCAGAGAAGAAATGTCCGAACGAATGCCCTCCAGCTGACTCTGCGTCACCTGGACGTGCTCATCAAAACCCTGCTGGAGCCGCTCTACGTCAGCCGCCAGACAGGAGTAGCCATTCGCTAAGATGTCATGCCACTCTGCAGCCATATCCATCTCCTCATCTTCCATCTCCTCGTCCTCAGACCCATCCCCTGTGGGCTCTCCCTCCTCCATCTCCACCGGGGCATCCATATCTACATCGTCTGGTAGATCACTCTGGTGGTCCTGTCGCTCTAGGTGTCGCCTCACTCGCTCCCAGTGAGTAGATGTGAAGCGGATGGGCGGTGCCAACTGGATGTCAGTATCACTGACCGGTATACTGGCACTACTGAGAAAAGCTACGACAAGGAAAAGAAAGGGAAGCCGCCAGCTTGCTGCTCGACGCATCCTCTTGTTCACGAGGCCGTCCCAGACCTTGAACATCTGCCCCCAGATCAGTGATGGGACAGAAAACCAAGTGCTCGTGTGGAAAGCATAGAGGCAACGGAGGAGGTCGCCCTTGCGCTCTGCCACGTGCTGCAGAGGACACGCGTTCTTGATGAGAACGGTGTCCAAGAACCAAAATCTGCTCGGGCACATCGATTTGGACGTGCAATTGTGACTGGGCATGGTAAACGCCCAACCACACATGTCCATCACGATCGAGAACAGTGTCGTGTTTGCTGGGAGTGCAGCCCTGTAAAGTGGTCGACCGTCCTGGTCAACCATGTCTGGTGGCTGTTGGTGAGGAATGCCGAGCATCTGTGCAATCCGGCTCGGCGTAATCGTAATCGTCGTGACACCCACGACCATCTCTAATGTGTCCGGCGCTGTGCAGGAGTTGGTCATACGCTCGTAGAAGACCTGCACTAAGCGCTCGTGTGTCACGTCAGTGGGAGGCACACATAGTCGGTCGAGGCGACGCCTCCTGAGCTCGGTGACAGTCCACGCAGTGTCAGGACGACTCTCGAACTCGGCTAGGGTGAAAATCTGCTCCGAGTGAAACTCCCGAGACCGGAAGGCTCGCCCGGGCACGTCTCTAACTGCACCGGGGGCATTCTTCACCCTCGCCATAGCCTCGGAACAATCTGCACTTTATTCCAAAAATTACGTAAATAGAAGATAAAATGAGCAAAATTCTAAACTAAGAATAAACTAAAAAAAGAAAAATGAAAATGAGGTCCTAGTCCATGATGCTGACAAGAAGTCAAAAAGTTGCTCTCAAAGAGACAGCTTGAGCGGATGCAACAGAAACAAAGATGCCGCGGTTACAAACCGTATACTAAGCATTTGAAACAGAAAGAATGCCAAATCTCACTCCTACATGAATTCCTACCCCCCAAAAATTCACAAAATTTCATTACAAACACCGCAAATGCACCCATCCAACCCAATATCATCTAACTATGTTTATTACGCCGTAAAACTATCAAAAATAGCGAGAGAGTACACAAAATGTAGCCATGCATCACTTACCTCTAGGTGAAGATGATGAACGGCACACGAAGGTGAAAACCCAACTCGCAGCCACGAAGGGAAGAGCGCGCGAGTGCTAGCGGCGGCGTCGGACGATGTCGAACGGCGGTGGATGATCGGTGATGGAAGATCACGTGCGGAATGGTGCTTGGAGGGCTCTGGATCGCTCGAAGAAGAGAAGGAATTCGGATGGTCTTTTGAAATGAGAGGGAAGCCCAGCGGTTTAAATAGGAGTTCGGCTCACGTGCAGGCATCGCGTTCATCTCGATTGATCGAGATGTGCATCTCGATTGATCGAGATTTTGATTAATCGAAATCCAACTTCGATCAATCGAGATCACCTTCGATTGATCGAAATCTCTCCTTCGATTAATCGAGACTTTCTTTGGTGAATCGAGACTTTTAATTCGATCAATCAAAAATTTATTTCGTTCAATCAAAATTTACTTCGATCAATCGAAATTCCTCTTCGATTAATCAAAATTTTCGATCGATCGAAGACCAATCGAAATGCTATCGAAGAATACTACCTCTCGGGACTTTTGGGATTTGCAATTCTCTGCAATTTTTCAATCAATCGAGACTGAAATCTCGATCAATCGAAATCTCGATTGATCGAGATCCTGGCTTCGATCAATCGAAATGCTCAAAAACAGTCAGCTTGAGTTATGCTTCAGGGACTTGGATTTTTTGGGAATTAGATACTACATTGCTTAGATACAACTTTTACTTAGATTAAAGGGACATCATGGAAGCATGATAGCTACCATGGCTACGCCACTTTACACGTCTATGGCGCGACGTTCGGATCGGCTCACGAGTCAAAATATACGGGATCCGTCAAAGTGACGACACCCACGTATTCGGTGGTAACTTGGTCATCCACGCATACTTTTAAGCGCTGCCCGTTTACTTTGAACAACGAGCCGTCTTTCAAGTCCTTTAATTCCACCGCTCCGTGGGGAGCGACGGAATTAACCAAAAATGGAGGAAAGGGTTCTCTCGGAATTCTCCCTTTAGGCACATCCATGACAATAGTGACATCGAGAATTGAATTAACTTCACAAATATATTGCTCAACGTCAAAATCATCAAAGTTGAAGTGATTTAAGCATGCCTCTAAAGGATCCTTGGAAAGAATAGAAGGAAGTGCTTCTTGAACTAAGTCCTCCACTACATCGACACAAAAGCACTCACTTTCGTCGTCGGATGTGTGGTGGGAAGCATTGAAGATGTTCAAGCGAACTTTCATATTCCCGAAAGAGATGTCCATCACTCCGGTATGGCAATTAACACAAGCATTTGTCGTGGCCAAGAATGGACGACCTAGAATGATAGGAATATGTCGATTCGGATTTTGGACTGGTTCCGTGTCAAGGACTATGAAGTCCACCGAAAAATAGAATTTGTCCACTTGAATGATTACATCCTCAATTATGCCACGTGGTTGCTTCACCGAGCGGTCGGTGAGTTGCAACACAACCGTGGTATGCTTGAGTTCCCCCAAACCTAGTTGTTGGTAAACTGAGAATGGAAGCAAATTGACACTAGCCCCTAAATCAAGAAGTGCATTTTCAAAAGAATGATTTCCGATGGTGTATGAAATGGTCGGAGCACCCGGATCTTTGAATTTAGGAGGGGCTTGGTGTTGGAAAATGGAGCTTATATGCTCAGTTAAGAGGACTTTCTTAGGAGCATTATTCCTAGATTTGCGCTTTTGAGTGCATAAGTCCTTCAAAAATTTAGCTTAGGAGGGAATTTGTCGAATAGCATCAAGGAGAGGGAGATTGATCTTTACTTGTTTGAAGATCTCCATCATGTCTTGGATTTTCTCTCCTTGGTTCCCAAAATGAGAAGGTTCCTTCAATCTTTGAGGAAAAGGAACCGGAGGTTCAAAAGAAGTGTCAAGATTTGGAATTGATGACGACACAACTTCACTTGCCTTTCCTTTTGGATTTAATGGGATGTTATTCACATTTGGATTTAAAGGAAACAATTTTGGATTTAAATGGGATTATTTGGATTTGCGGATTACTCTTGGAATTCCTTTCTCTCTTCCTCCCCTACCTTGGAATTAATGATTTTACCACTCCTTAAGGTGGTGATTGATTGAACTTGCTCCAGAGGAGCATTACAAGTTGAAGATGATGGATCCTCAATCACATGCACACCTTTAGGATTCACCACCGGTTGACTCGGCAACTTACCTTCCTCCCTTCTATTTAAGGCATTAGCTAGTTGCCCGATTTGAGCTTCTAACCTAGCCATAGATTGAGCATTCGCTTCCAGCTTAGAGATTGATTGAGAGTGAGTTTGCAATAAGCGGGTATTGGCCTCAAGATTGCTTATCACTCTTTCTTCAAAGCTTTGGCTTCTCGGAGGAGGTGGTGGTTGTTGGTAATTGGATCTTTGATTGTAAGGTTGAGGATTCGGCCTATAATGAGGCTGTTGAGATTGGGAATTAAAAGAATTTTGCCCTTGAAAAGAGGGACTTGATTCTTGAGGTTTTCATGAAAAAGCCGGATGGTTCTTGTAACCAGGATTGTACGTGTTTGAATATGGATCATTCATTTGTTTAGAGTACAAGGCATTCGCTTGCTCTTGAGCATTATCGGGAGATTGCCCGGCAATAGGACAATCTCGCACGAAATGTGAAGTACTACAGCAAAACGAACAACCTTCCTAATTTTGAACAGGTTGGATTGGAGTAGGCAGCCCATTTTTCATGATTAAATCCATTTTTCGGGATAGGGCTTCTACTTGCATGGCAACCTCATCTACCCGTGAAATTTCATGCACTCCTCTACATGGTTGGGTGGCATTCCCTTTCCTAGTGGAGGAGCGTTGAGCTGAATTGTTGCTTAGGGTTTGAAAAAGTTTCCATGCCTCATCGGGACTTTTCAAAAGATATCCACCTCCACACGCGGAGTCTATCATTTGTCTATGTTGCTCACTCACCCCATCATAAAAGCTTTGCACTAGCTGCCATTTTGGGACAGCATGATGCGGACAAGATTTAAGAAGGTCTTTTAATCTTTCCCACGTCTCATGAAATTGTTCTTGGTCAATTTGGGTGAATCCGGTGATTGCTCGCCGAATATCACTTGTCTTACCCATTGGGGAGTATTTTTTCAAGAACTCTATTTGCATCTCCGCCTAAGAATGGATTGAGTTAGGTTCTAAAGAATTGAACCAACTTCTAGCTTTATCTTTTAGGGAGAAGGGGAACATACGCAGCATTAGATCATCCTCCGTAAAGTGTGGTACACGAATAGTGGAACACACAGAAAGGAAGTAATCTAAGTGCCGGTATGGATCCTCATTAGGGAGACCATGGAAGCTATTAAGAAGATTGATGGTGGAGGACTTTATTTCGAATTGATTTGCCGCTACATCCGGAAATTGGATACATGAAGGTACTTCAAATGTAGTCGGAAGGTAAAAGTCCATAAGCAACTCTCCTTGAGGAGGTGGTGGTGGAGGTGGTTGTTCATGATTAAAAGGAGGTAGTCCGGGAGGTTGTCTTTCATTTGGGTCCATGTTTTCAGTCCTAGGCAATATAGGGTCCCTAGAGGTTCCTCTACGTTGTCTAAGTGTTCTTTCAAGTTCAATATTAGAAGGAAGCAAAGGAAGTGACAATGACCGTCTACCTAGCATGCATTAACAATAGAACAACACCTCAATACACAAAAATAAACAATAATATATACAAAAAAAATGAAAGAACTCAAACCACTAATTTTAGATTTTATACTCACAAAGGGTTCCAACTTTAATCCTTTTAGATGCCCGCTATGTGGTATACCTAAAATCAAAAAATTTGAGCAATAAGAACAAAATATATACAAAAAAGAATGAAAGAATTTCTAGCCTAACAATTAAACCAGATTTAATCTTTCAATGGCGACAATTACACCGTAGTCCCCGGCAACGGCGCCAAAATTTTGATGTGGCTAAACTCGAATTATATTGTAAGCTTAATTTTGCCCTTTTTATCAAAATATAATTTAACCACTCGCAAGAGCACGAATCTTTGTAGATAAGGTTCTATATAGAGGGTATCGATCCCACGAGGACTAGTCGAAATTGCCTTAAAGGAAGATTAATTCCACTTTAATTCTAAAAACAAGTTTTTGGATTTTTGTTTATAATCTATTGCATGAATGAAATGACAATAAAATTAAATAGTTGAGTTGGGAGAGAGAGCTAGGGGTGGTTTCTACCACTAGCCATTCACATGTTCATAAGTGTAGCAAGCATGGGATTCATAAATTAAATGCCTAACAATGTCATTAGGCTTGTGACCTCAATGACATATCAAAAGATCAATGTGTGTGCTAACCTATCATAATCCATCTTCAACAAGTATAGCTCTTCAACCTAACTAACTACCTAATTACCCTACTCTCTAAGTGAACCCTACATGCATCCAAACTACCTTGTCTTGGCATGGTCTATACAAGCAAACATCACACATTCATTTAAACACCATTATCTAGCCATCATTTGCACTTCTTGTGGAATATGCAAATGTTGTGCATTCAAGTGACAAAATCTACTCTAAGACAAGAATAAATTCCAAATCAAATGAATATATATAAGAAATGTATTTGTGTACATAATCACTAGGCTAAATAATCAACATTTAACTACAAATCCCCAAGTGCTACAAAAATGAACAAGTTTACATGGCTAGGTGTGTCAACCACACCCTAGTGGAGGAGTTAGTTGGTCATGGCAGCCTTGCACCCTTCCATTGATGAAGAAAGTGAAGCTTCTTGGTCTGGTTCAGCTCCTCTTCTTCCTCTCCCGAAGGTCTCTCCTTGGATGGTCTGATGTATGTTGAGAGATATGTGAGATATGAGAGATATGGCCCTTTTTGTGCTTTTTGGCTTCCTTTTCAACCTTGGGGCCCACCATATATATATATATATCACTATATATATCTCTTGTATCAAGAAGGCCCCCAAGAGTCTTGTTCAAGTCAGACAATCCCCCTAAGTCGTGCAAAAAGGGGGATTTTGTTGCAAGTGGGAAAGTAGGTGAGCAAGTGGCCAAGTGGGTTCTACAGAATCTCGATCAATCGAGATTGGATCTCGATTGATCGAGATTTCAATCAATCGAAATGAGATCTCGATCAATCGAGATTTCGATTAATCGAGATCAACATCTCGATTGATCGAGATGCCTTTGGCTGCAATTCTGACTTTTTCTCTTCAGTTGCAAATAGCTTCAAACTTTGCTCCATTTACTCTAATACTTGCAATGCATCAAAAACACAAAAATACCGTAAACATATCTCGGTAAACGCAAAAACGAAACTAACATAAGCAATAAAGAGGGTTCAAATGCATCGAATTGAACACTTATCAGTACAAAACTTGCTATTTTATATCCTAAAATAAGTTTTTAATTAATTTTTTATTTTATTTAAATGTTCTTATCTTTGCATTTTATGTTTTATAGGGGTTGATTTTCAAATAAAAGCAGCAAAAGAGGGCTAAAAATGATATATATAGCCAAAAATAAACATAAGAAGAATTGTAGGTGAGATGGTATTTTGTGCAATCTACTTCACAAGAGGTCTCAAGTTCAAAACTTTGCAAAATATTTTTTACACGGCCACTTCTGCAGTCCAGAATTGAAATTAAAGATATAGAGATCAAATATTTAAATTCAATATTTTGTATTTTGAATTTTGTATTTTAAAATTTTCCCACCTAAACCATTCCCCTCTAACTCTATAAATAGGGGGTCTTAGGGGATGATGAAGGGAGTTAGAAAATTGTAGAGAAATTATAGAAAAAATAGTGTAATTGTTTTCTTGATTCAATGAAGAATAATAATTTCATTTCTATTTGTATGTTTTCTGTTGATATGTAAGGGTAAGCATCCTTCTCAAGGGAGTGATGAAGCCACCATGGCTGAGATACAAGTGAGTTATTTTATTTTCTTGTCTATTTTTTCCTTCCAAGAGCATTCTTCTACTCTTCTATTCTGAATTTTTATTTTCTAAAATTAGAGGGAGGATTCTTCGTATTTGCCAAACAATGGTAATTCGAAGAAATGTCTCTCTCATATTTATATATAATCAAGTCATTCTTTTTTATTCCATATTTTCCTTCATCTTTCCAAGTTCTAATTGGATTGGTGAAGTGTATTGATTATTGGAGAAAAAACTAGATAAGAATATTAGAAACTTCATTTATATGGATCCATGGTGGTGAATTCTCTTTCCTTGAGATTTGTCCATCATTTGATCAAATACATTTAGTATTAGTTTTTATTATTAGAAGAAAATCAGAAGTTTATTTTTTTTTAAATATTTAATTTTCATCTCAAGAGATTTAGGTTTTTAATTTTAGACTTGTTACTGATTCTCACTTGAGAGTGGTTCGACCCTGCTTACTACTATACAATTTTTAGTAAAGTTTTTGCAGGTTTTATTATTTTTGTACGAAGTGTAGAAAAGTAACGACAAACATCCACTATTCTACACCCGTTAGTACTTTTAATAGTAATATAGATATATATATAGAAAACACACACTAGTTCATTTACCTCTCACCCATGCCACCATTAACAACATACCAATACCACCCTAAACGGTCATAATTGGTTAATTAATTACGTGATTAGATATATCATTTAATCATCCATTAATAAGGAGACATTTGGGTTGCTTGTAACTCCTATCTCTTGGAATTTCGTAATTAATCCATTATTTATACCTGTTGTAACTCTTGTCTCTTGAACTTCTATAATTATGTATCTTTTTTAATCATCTATAAATGATTTGTAACACCTCATGATGTTGTTTTAAAAGTATAAAATAACTCGCAAGTGTACGAATCTATTGAAGTATAGACCGGCAAGAATGAGGTCGAACCTAATCGAATGCTTTGAGAAGAAAAACTAACACAAATTCAAATTAATTTAAAACTAATCTAGTTTAAACAAAAGTTGGTTAATTTGAGAGAAATTAAACTAACATGCAAATAAAATAACACTATTGAAATCAAATAGAGAAAATAACTAAGGTTTCGGATTCCACCACCATTAAATCCATGAAGCTTCTAATATTCATTTATTAATTTCCAAATTTGGAGTAGCAATCAAGAAATCAATCTATTGCTTACTCAAGATTTAACAATAAAGCACTATGAAAAAAATATATTAAAAAGGTAGATTTTCCTTCGCTTCACTAGCGTAAAATTCTAAGCATCTTATGAATCCAATTTAATGAAAAACATAAAATCAAAGATTATCACTTTTAAGAAATACAAACCAAACTTAGATTAATTATAATACTTTCTAACTACCACATATACATGATATAGATGGTGAAAGAATTATAAAATAATTAATCACAAGAAAATCATAAGCATTTAAATCACACACATGGGAATCAATTAATGAACAAAATAACGCCACTTCATTAATGGAGGTTTCCTCCTCAACCCTAGTTGAGGAGTTTAGTTACACATGGTAGAAGAAGATAACAAATAAATAAAAGACATAATGAAATAAAATAAATAAAACCCGGATTGTCTCTCTCTTCTCTGCCCTGACCTCCACTTGTTTTCTCCTCCTCCAACCCTACTCATCTATTTCTCTTATACAGAGGTCCCTAGGGTGTTCTCCAAGTAAAAGAAAATAGTAAAGTGTTTAGGAGAAAATTTGGTCTGAATTGAAATCCAATTTTGACTTTGATTGAGTGCAATTCAAATCTCCATGAAATATAAATATCTCCAGAATCGAATTTCATTCAACCTATATAGAAATCAAGTTGAATTGATGCTCGAAAATATAACGTTCAAGCCGTTTTCCAAAATGGGATTAAAACTGGATTATGCACAGAATTGGGCTCAAGCCCAGAATTTTCTTAAGCAGTTGTAATTCTCTTGGGCTACTTCCTTGAGCTATTTTGAGTTAAAATATGGAGTTGAATGAATCCATTTGATCTAGGGACATTTTGGGAACATAGAAGGATATGAAAATTATGGTTGCCCTTGGGGTTGCATAGGTTGCACCCCTTTGTTGTTCTAAGGTTAGTCTTGCCTCCAAGAAAAATTAGGGTGATTCCTCCAATTAGGATTATATGTGTCAGAATAGGGGCTGCCAAATGGTTTCTTATAGGAATTGAGTGCATTGGCTTGTTCGGCTATACACTCATGAAAGGATGCAATAGATAGACAAGTTTGAGCAGTATGAAAAGAACTTTCACACAATTGACACACCTCACTAACTGCATGAACAGAAGAATTACTTCCTTTACTCATCTCTATAGCCTTCACTTTCCTAGTTAGACTAACTATCCTCGCACTCAAATCGGTCTCATCTCAGACCTCGTAGATTCCTCCCTTTTTGGGTTCTTAGAGCATTGATAGAGAACTCCTTTCAACCTTCCCTGAGTACTCTCATTGTTGAGAGTTCTCTGATAACGCATCAAAAAATTTCCATTCTTCATCCTCATTCTTAGACATGAATTCTATCCCACCTTGTGACTCAATTAGTTAACGATTATAGGGTGTCAACCCCTCATAAAAGAATTGAACTAATTGTCACTTAGTAAAACCATGATGGGGACACTTAAGGATGAGATCATTAAATTTTTTCCAACACATGTAAAACTCCTCACCCTCTTTTTGAGTAAATTACATGATAATTCGACGAAGGGAGTTAGTTTTGTGCATGGGAAAGAACTTGGTAAGAAATTTGCTGCATAACCCATTCCATGAATTGACGGACGTTGGTTCCACTGTGTATAACCAAGATTTTTCTTTCTCTTTCAAAGAGAATGGAAATAACCGCAATTTAATTGACTCCTTAGAAATATTTTGAAATTTTAGTGTGGAACAAATCTTTAGAAATTCCTTTACATGGAGGTATGGGTCATCACAACTAAGACCTCTAAAAGTGGGTAGTAAATTAATTACCGTCGCCCGTATCTCAAAATGTCCCTGTTGGGTATCATGTAACACAATGCAAGACGGGTTTGTAATCTGCACAGGAGTGTAGTAGTCCTTAAGGGATTTAGTTTCAACAGGATCTACCATCTTGGACAAAGAAATATCTCTAACACTAGAATTTTTCACACCCTTTCGAAAGGTTCTCTCAATCTTAAGATATAATGGAAGCAATTCTGGATTCAGAGATCGACGACCTAACATACACTAGAAAGACTTAATGAAATGGTTTGTTCAGAACAATGTGATCTAAGATGACCTAATGCAAAAGAAAAAGAAAAAAAATGGAATCCTAAAATGACTCAAAAAAACACCAACCAAATAAACAAGCAAATTAATTCAAGGGTAGTGATTTCTATTTTAGTTTTTTTTTCCTAAAGAATTATTTAGACTAGTTCCAAAATAATTATTACCTATTTAGACAGCTTCTACTCCCTTTCAGAGGAATTAGAGGATTACCAGTTAAGCCCCACCAACAATACAACCAGGAAAGTTTCTAAGATAGATTGGAGGGGTCACAAATTGTCCCACTTAAAACCCAATCTCCTCAGAACTTTCCTAGACATTGTGAAGTTGGAAGGTACTCACTGGAGTTAACAAAATTTAACTCTGTCCAAGAGGGTCCTATAAGCTATGTGAATTCCTATGGCCAATGTCTACTTGATTTTAAATTTAAACTAAATTTGGCTTGGGATAGACAAATAGAAGGAGATTTTTAACCTAGTTGGGCAAAGAATTGGTGATGGAATGCAATCCTTATCTTGTTGGAGGTTTGTACCCGTACTAAAATTTTAATGCAACAACGCTAAATTAAATGCACAAACAAAACACACACAAAAAAAAATAAAAATAAAATAAAAAGTGAGTGAGTGTGTGGTCTTTCTTCTTCTTTTTTTTTAAATAGAGAAAAAAAATAAAAATAAAACAAATAAAATAAAATAAAATAAACTTGAAGAAAGTGTGGCCCTAGGGTTTTTCTAAGTTATTTTATCCTAGAGTTCTCATACAAAAGTTATCAACCTAAAACAAAAATTTATATTTTCTTAATCTAAGAAAAGAAAAATATAAATATATAGGAAAGAAAAGGAAAGGGAATGTATACTTACTTGGATTCCGAAGTAATGCCCAAGAAGGTGCGAAAAATGTAATTTCTAACAGTACCATCTATAGAATTCAAGAACTATCAGCTAAAACATTAATAATAAAATAAAACTAAAACTGCATTAAGAAGAATAATAATAAAAATAAAATTAATAAAACCAAAACTAAAACTAAACTATAATAATAAAGATTTTTTTAAAAACCTAAAACAGTGAACAATTCAAAAATAAATAAATAAATAAAATTAGAAAGATTTTTTTTCTTTTTGATAATAATAAACAAAAGAAAGAAAAAAAAACTAAATTATAACTAGTAGAAGAATTAAATCAATCAAAATTTGATTAGTTTCTTGTTTGCGATCCCCCGGCAACGGTGCCAAAAACTTGATGTTGTTTTAAAAGTGTAAAATAATTCGCAAGTGTACGAATCTATTGAAGTATAGACCGGCAAGAACGAAGTCGAACCCAAGGAAATGCTTTGAGAAGAAAAACTAACACAAATTCAAATTAATTTAAAACTAATCTAGTTTAAACAAAAGTTGGTTGATTTGAGAGAAGTTAAACTAACATGCAAATAAAATAACACTATTGAAATCAAATAGAGAAAATAATTAAGGTTTCGGATTCCACCACCATTAAATCCATAAATCTTCTAATATTCATTTATTAATTCCCAAATTTAGAGTAGCAATCAAGAAATCAATCTATTGCTTACTCAAGATTTAAGAATAAAGCACTATGAAAAATATATTAAAAAGGTAGATTTTCCTTCGCTTCACTAGCGTAAAATTCTAAGCATCTTATGAATCCAATTTAATGAAAAGCATAAAATCAAAGATTATCACTTTTAAGAAATACAAACCAAGCTTAGATTAATTATAATACTTATTAACCACAAGAAGTGAAAATCATAAGCATTTAAATCACACACATATGAATCAATTAATGAACAAAATAACTTCACTTCATTAATGGAGGTTTCCTCCTCAACCTTATTTGAGGAGTTTAGTTACACCTGGTAGAAGAAGATAACAAATAAATAAAAGACATAATGAAATAAAATAAATAAAACCCGGATTGTCTCTATTTTCTCTGCCCTGGCCTCCACTTGTTTTCTTCTCCTCCAACCCTACTCATCTCTTTCTCTTATATAGAGGTCCTCTAGGGTGTTCTCCAAGTAAAAGAAAATAGGAAAGTGTTTAGGAGAAAATCTGGTCTAAATTGAAATCCAATTTGACCTTGAATGAGTGTGATTCACGAAATTTCTGTGAAATATAAATATCTCCAGAATCGAATTTCGTCCAAATTAAGCAAAAATAAAGTCGAATTGATGCTCGGAAATATAAATTTCAGGCCATTTTCCAAAACGGGATTAAAACTGGATTATGCACAAAATTGGGCTCAGGCCCAGAATCTCCTTAAACAGTTATAATTCTCTTGGGCTACTTCCTTAGGCTATTTTGAGTTAAAATATGGAGTTGAATGGATCCATTTGATGTAGGTTTCATATAACTCTCTTGAATGTTTTCTTTAAAAGCCCAAAAATCATGGATTTAACTGAAATAATCATTATGGCCCTGAAAAGATAGAAAACACAAAAATAAAGTAAAATCACAAATAAACTATGACTAAGAGAATAAAATATGCAAATTAAGAGGCTAGAATGTGTAACATTCAACGCCGATCACACCCCCAAACTTACCTATTTCAATTGTATTATGCATGTTATAGTAATGTATTAGATGACAATTAAGGGATTGGAATGGCTATTAGGGGGGACACGTGCCCAAAAGTATCCATTTTGAATTTAAGATGTGAATGATGGGGGGACACGTGCCCAAAAGTTTCCATTTTGAATTTTAGTGGTGAATGATGGGGGAACACGTGCCCAAAAGTGTCCATTTTGAATTTAAGGTGTGAATGACGTATGAGACTGAATTATATTGAAATTAGAGATGTTTAATTTTCTTAGAAAATAAGAGAAAATTGGAATTGTATATATGTTGATGGTTATGTTGTGAGAGTTAGATCACGGAGTCACACCTTGATTTTTAGGCCTCGAGAATTAGAGCGTGACATAATGTTATCAAAGCTTGATACTATCGCATGAGTGTGGTTAAGGTCATTCAGAGGGTCGAGTGTACGGGTTCACACTCGGGATTCGGGTCGGTCCGGGGGAGTCTCAATGGTCCAGATTCCTGGGCGTGACATTATATATCTTTTCCTAAACCACATAAGTTTTTTACATCTTCTCCTAAACTATCTAGGAATGAATTTCTTATCTTATAAGTTTACTTAGCCTCCAAGATTATGTGCCTTTAAATAGGCCTTTATATATTGTTCATAATATCAATGCAATATACAATCTTTATTTATTTCTAACATGGTATCAGAGGCTATCAATTCCTTGTAGTCTTCACATTTTATTGCCCTCACCGTCGGGGATGACAGTTCAAGTTCAATTCATTGGCTCCCACTAGCATTTGTGTGTCATAGTCGCTGATTTCAATGAGCCTCTTTTCTGATTTTTAAATCAGTTTTTACTCCAACGAGCAACTTTTGGTCTTACCATCGCTCCAACGAGTTTACTCTTTTGCAGCTTCTTTGTTTCTATTCGTAGCCACTATTGGTAACATCACCAGATTACTTTCACGAGTCGTAACATCTGTGTGTCAAAGTCACTGAATTCAACGTGCTCCTTTTCTGATTTTTAAATCAGTTTTTTCTCTAACGAGCTATTGTCGGTGTAATACCCCGCTCCAACACATGGTATGATATTATCTGCTTTGGGCCTAAGACCGCATGGTTTTGCTCTTGGGTTTTACCCCAAAAGACCTCATACTATTTGGAGAGAACACACTACATATAAGCATATCCCCTTCTCCACACCCAGGCGATATGGGATTGAACACCCTTTTCTAGTGTGGTAGCTCAGCCTAATGTCTCTTCTTGCACCTACCCACAAGGGTTACTACAATCCACCCCTTACGAGGCTCGACGTCCTTGTCGGCACATTTTTGGCTGGGTTCAGGCTCTGATACCAACTATAATACCTCGTTCTAACACATGGTATGATATTGACCGCTTTGGGCTTGGCTCACATGGTTTTGCTCTTGGGTTTTACCCCAAAAGGCCTCATACCATTTGAAGAGAACACACTACATATAAGTACATCCCCTTATCTACACCCAGGCGATGTGGGATTGAGCAATCTTGACATGCCCCGGTAATCCACCCCGCGGGTGATTACAATCCACCCCCTTATAAGGCCCGACGTCCTCGTTGGCACACTTCCGGCTGGGTTCAGGCTTTGATACCAACTGTAATATCCCGCTCCAACACATGGTATGATATTATCCGCTTTGAGCCTAAGCCAACATGATTTTGCTCTTGGGTTTTACCCCAAAAGACCTCATACCATTTGAAAAGAACATACCACATATAAGCACATCCCCTTCCCCATACCCAAGCGATGTGGGATTCAGCACCCTGTACCCTGTCAGTGTGGTAGTTCGCCCAGTGTCTCTTCTTTGCACCCACCCACATCACACCGGCCCACAAGGGCCTCAGAGGGGGGTGGATTATAGTAACCCTTGTGGGCAGGTGTGATGTGGGCGAGCTACCACATTGACAGGGTACAGGGTGCTCAATCCCACATCGCCTGGGTGTAGAGAAGAGGATGTGCTTATATGTAGTATGTTCTCTTCAAATGGTATGAGGTTTTTTGGGGTAAAACCCAAAAGCAAAACTTTGCGAGCTTAGGCCCAAAGCTGACAATATCATACCATGTGTTGGGGAAAGGTATTATAGTTGGTATCAAATTCTGAACGCAGCCGAAAGTGTGCCGACGAGAACATCGGGCCTCATAAGGGGTTGGATTGTAATCACCCGCGGGGTGGATTGCCTGGGCATGTCAGGATTGTTCAATCCCACATCGCCTGGGTGTGGAGAAGGAGATGTGCTTATATGTAATGTGTTCTCTTCAAATGGTATGAGACCTTTTGGGGTAAAACCCAAGATCAAAATCGTGCGAGCTGAGCCCAAAGAAGACAATATCATACCAATTGTTGGAGCGAGGTATTACATTCGGTCTTCCCGTCGCTACAATGAGTTGCATTTGTTTAATGAGCCGCTCTTTCGCAGCTTCCTTGTATGTGTTCGCAACCACAACCGGTAACATCACCAGATTATTTTCGCGAGCCGCATTCAAGATTTTGTCTCCAAACTTAAGTTGGCTTCATATAACTCACCTTGAGTTTGTGGGGGGCTGTTAGATTATATATTTCCTATTATATTTGTTGTTTGATTACATATCTTTTCCTAAACTACAAAGGTTTCTTGTATCTTATCTTAAACCATCTAGGAATAGGATTTCTTGTCTTCTAACTTTACTTAGCCTCCAAGATTATGTGCATTTAAATAGGCATTTATATATTATTCACAATATCAATGCAATATACAATCTTTATTTATTTCTAACAATATTGAATTATCTCGGTTTGATACTAACTTGAGCATCGGAGATTCTTCGGTCGGCACCCCACCTCTGTCTTGTAGGAACTTAGATAGTCTATTTCATTAATATAAATAGACTATCTAATTATTTAATATATAATATTTACGTATTATTAAAATATCTTTTATCATTTTTTCCCTCTTCTTCCCTTTCTCTATTTTGTCTCTCTTTATAATTTTTTTTCTTTAACAACAAGTCAAATACCTATTTTTCTACTTTTTTTTTTGTTTATATTTTATATTTCTTCTTTGATTTCTCTGTTTTTTTCCATGACATTATTTTTTAAAAAAAACATATATTTCGAATTGGATTATAGGATTACTAAAAAATCAGATATGAATTCACTCTTAAATAATCCTTCGGGTTATCGAACGGGTCAAATCTAACTCATATCGAATTCTTAGTCAATCAGTCCTGATCCAATTCAAATTTAACCCATTTACCGGCCTACCTTTAATTTCTCAAGAACCCAAGGTTCAGTTCATAGTTGTCCCCAAGTCTGATAGTATACTTTTAATATAGTACATAAATATAACAACTATTAGTGGGAATTTCAAGAACTTGGGTTCGGTTTCACCATTTTAGATTTTACTTTGATCTCAACTAATTGAACATATGTACTCACTCGCTCATTTTAAAATATATATTATTTTTTTTATAATATATAATATATTGCTAGAATAGGATTTAAAGAATTTATAATATATACTAATAGATATTTATTTAATTAACAGTCTGAACTATGAAATAAAGATTTCTTGTTTCTTAAACCGGATCAAATTATAAAAAAATTGGACAATTAAAATAAACTACCAATTTTTTGTTCACCCCTTACTGTATTTTTTTTATCTTCCTGTTTAGCACAACACTAACTGATATAATCCTAGCATGTGGGCCACCCACCATGATAATGACTAATGAGCTAGGCCTAAACCATACTACTAATAGCAGTCTAAAATCACGGCTAGTCCATAAGGCTATGCTTGGTAGAATGGAAAAGAAAAAAAGATAACATTATCGATGAGAGAAAAGAGAAGAAAGAAAAGGAAAAGAAATCATAGTGTTAAACTTTTATCGTGTTTGGTTGATTAGTAAAGGAAAAGAAAGGAAATAATAGTTAACATGTTTGGGGAAAGAAAGGAAATGAAACAATTTAAAATTTTTACCATTATACCCTTATATATTTAAAAGAACAAATTTTAGCTTTTATCAAAACAAGGGCAAAGTTGGTATTAACAAAGTTTCATTAAAAAAGATAGCATTTCCTTCCCATTTTTTGAAGGATAACAAAAGCTACTATTCACCCTTATTATCCCTCCAAATCCTTCTATTTCCTTTCCTTTAAAAATGTCATACCAAACACACAAAACCATAACCCTCCAAATCCTTTCTTTTCTTTTCCTTCTATTTCTTTCTTACGGACCCTAAAAGTAACATTGCAAATTCGAATTTTCTTTAAAAATTAATTTCCCACTGCCAGGATTTGAACCCGGGGCAATCATGAGAGAATCGTCCACACATACTTAACTATTGAGGTCATTTTCAAGTTGAATTGGCTACAGCGGATTTTGATTATTTTATTTCCACTTTTTTATTATATACTTATTATTTTCTTTACACTGACTAACATATCAGTCCATTAATCCTTGATCAATGAATTCAAAAGCACACATGGTCAAACTATTGAATTGCATTTTGGCCATCTTCAAATTTTACAAAACTAACATAAAAATTCAACATGT
Source organism: Cornus controversa (assembly GCA_026545225.1). Taxonomy (NCBI): domain Eukaryota; kingdom Viridiplantae; phylum Streptophyta; class Magnoliopsida; order Cornales; family Cornaceae; genus Cornus; species Cornus controversa. The sequence goes on from CM048852.1 coordinate 18,388,079, forward strand.
TCATTATGGTTTTTAAGAGTTTTAGAAAATGACTAATTTCTCATATGAATGAACGTTAAATTACATGAATGAACATTGTATGTCAAGAATATTAATACAATATCATGTATTGAGTTAACATTTTGATATAATACAACTATTCGGTTGGTAATTAAATAGTCACGTCAACTACCGAATAATCATGCATATACATGCAGGTGTGTGAATACTTTCAGTAATGAATGAATTATCATTTAACGTTGAAACAATAAGACTCTTAACGTTTAAACCCAAATAGACATGTCCCATGCCTATCAGGTACATCTGAAAAGGTACAAGGAAATATATAAATAAGGTTGCCTCAATTTTAAATTTATTTTTTCAAACAAATAGCCAAAACATTATGCATTTGAAGTTTTCTTCTCCTTCCGCACATACACTATGCCAAGCGAAGAATAGTCTAGCCTAGCCTTAGTCTGTCCACTGATTCACTGTCGAACCCAAGGAGTCAAGTGGGATGAGTTTTTTAAAAAAAAAATTACTACACCGAGTTGGTTCACTAAACAATCAAGCGTCAGAGGGAGATAAGCGTCAGTGGGTCCGTACAACACCATCAGGGCGCCAATTGTCCTAAAGAGATAATATCAAATACTAGCCAGGATCTAATTTCAGGTTTTTTCGTATTTATTTTATTTTTTTATATTAAATTATATGTTAATATATTTTATGTGGTTTTGGTATTTTAATATAATTACCACATGATCTTAAAAAATATCATATTATGCTTATTTATTTTCCAACACTCTTAAGACAATTGATGTGCTCTATTTTAATATATGATGTTATTTAAGATAATGATATTTATACTAAGTAGAAAATATTGATGAGTTGAATATTAATTAAATATTATGTGGCGCATTAAATATTTGTGAATATTAATTACGTGACATATTTAGGATTAGGGTATTGATCGCATATTTGATTACTTACAAATTGGATACGAATTAAATCGTAAATAATCCATAGGGTTATCGGATTGGATTGGATTAGATCAAGTATAACTATTATCAAATTCAGACTAGAACAATCTTGATCCGATCCGAATTCGACCCCCCATTTTCCTCTTCTTATTCTTTTTTTTCTCTCTTCTTATTTAATTTTATTACTATAATTTTATAAACTCATGCAATGAGTGTATTTTATATTTTTGAATTTTTTTTACTATAATTTTGTATGAATAATGACATAATATTTGAATCTTGATTGATTCACCGTTATTACAATTCTATTTTTCAGATTATTGTCTTGCTACTAGTCGTCAGTTAGTTGATTTTATTTTTTTATAATTATTATGTTCAATATGGCTCCCTTCAAATAGATTTCTGGCTCGATCGTATTTTTATTAAGACTGTCTTGCACTGCTTAATTGAATGAGGCTAATTAAATCATTGGAAAATAGAGGCAACTAAATGTGCATAGATAATGAGACTATCGTACATCACTTTTAAAATATGAAGATCCATTGAGAACAAGAACATTGTAATTGTATTTAATGGAAGTATTACCAATTAATATTTTAGCTCTTATATTACTCTTTCATTAGCAAATTTTTTTGGCAATGATTATTTTTTTCTTGTCTGCTTTTTTCTTTTCAAAACCTAATGATTTTTAAACATTAAGCACATCGAAACAAAATACTACATAAATTCGTGAACTAAATTTTGTATTTCATATTGAGTACTTTCGGTTGTCCAATATCTCGATTTAGTTAATCCAATTAAAAGTTTTCAACTGAATATATATATTTATAAACTCTCCCGAAGTGTGAAATATAAAAATATAAATATAAATTCCATTGATTTCAACCAAGGTACAAAGCGTACCAATCATGACATATATAGCTTTTACTGGGAGAAAATTTAATTCAAACTCTGAACTAAATTTTCTCCCATTCTAATTTGATGGCGTTGATTTATTACTCTCAAACATTACTTCTCTTTTTTACACGTACTCCCAAACATAACTTGAAAATAATTGTAAACATAATAAATAAAAATATTCTCAATTAAAATTAAGTTCCTATATTTATTGTTTTGATATTTTTTTTATCCCAACGCCCCTCTTAACTAATTCTTGGCTCCGGTTAGTGGCATAACAGTTCACGAGCACTATAAAGATGGTTGTGAATAATAATATACATTAACCCATTTGAATAATGACCAAGAGAGATGAGACTAAAGTGTTGAGAGATGGACCTGTTGGAAACAAATCAACGTAGATTTTTCTCAAGAAATTACGAATGTGATAATAACAACAGTAACATACCAAAATTAATTATGACCATTCATGGACAATATTTCTCCCCTCTTGCTATGGCGTTGTATAAGAAGATGATTATTTCAAATAGACCTGTCAAATGATCAAATTTTGATCCGAATTGAAATTGATAATTAGGATGTGAATGGAATCATTCAATAAGATAACCCGTTACTAATTCAAATTCTATAATCCGTTAACTAAACAAATTAGATATGGATTATAATAGATTGGTCCGATCCAATATAATAGAATATATGATAAGGATAAATAAATCCAATCATTCTAATAAGGTACGCTAGCAATGTGAAAAAGGGTGGAGATAAATTGAATAACAATCAAATAACCGAGAAATTATTGAATACCCTAGGAGTATGATACCCCTTACACATTCAACGGATAAAAATTCTCCATTTTCCTTAATTATGGGAAATATCAATTCATCATCGGTTGGATGTTTTGTTGAAACGTGTTTTAAAATTATATTCAATTGCGACTTTTTATATCCCTTTATCAGTTACAAAATTAAATGGTCATAATTGATTAATTAATTACGTGATTAAATATATTATTTAATCATCGATTAGTAAGGAGACATTTGGGTTGCTTGTAACTCATGTCTCTTGGAATTTCGTAACTAATCCATCATTTATACTTGTTGTAATTCTTGTCTCTGACTTCTATCATTATTTCTATTTTTTAATCATTTATAAATGATTTGTAACACTTGGGTTGCTTGATTAAATATATTATTTAATCACTCATAAAAAGCGACCATAAATATGTAGCCTATATAAGGGGGCCTAGGGTGAGCCTATATAGTACACACATTGACAGATTCAGAAGTTGAGATGAGTTCAATGTATATTAAGTAAAGTTACCAAGTTCAGAGAAATTTCGGTGACTGTTGAAGTTTCTGATTACAAAGTCTAGAATCTGTCGAGATTCTGATGAAGTTTTTAGCACCCAAACTCATGATTACAAAGAGGTTTCGGTGGAGGTTCGACAACGGAATTTTGGTATTCCGATCGATTTTCTGGTAATGAAATTATGAGAATTCTAGGAATTCAATCTTGGGAACGTACGTTCTCAACTTCTATGGTCAATATATATATATATATATATATATATATATTGATATTTGTGTTTGAATATAATTTCTTAGAATTATACTTTATTTATGAACATATGATTGGACTGAGATGAATACACAGGTTCATAGAGGATGTTACTATATGGACATATAGATTGTTGAATCTGCCTTAGACGAATCCCGAAGATAGTCCTATCATTATTTGATATTCTGATTGTATCTAGGAGAGGCTTCAACTATTTTCAAGAAGTGATTACGCATCTTTAAGCTTTGATTTGAAATTATTTTTAATTTCTTAATTATATTTTTTGGAATATTATTGTTTATGATGATCTCCTCTTATAATTGAATTTTGCCACTTTTGATTATCCGGTTCCAACATATGTAAGGGGGTTTGCTACACGAGGTCTATTTAATACTTTCTCCAAATAACCGATGCTCCCTAAATCTCTCTCTCTTGAAAGAGTTTAATAGAAAAATAAAATCTATTCAAGGTCTCATATAAGAAAGGGTTCAGTTCACTAAAAAGGGACACCATAAGTTCATATTTGTTAGATTATATATTTATTATAATATTTGTTGTTAGATTATATATCTTTTCCTAGACCACATATGTTTTTTTACATCTTCTCCCAAACCATCTAGGAATAGGATTTCTTGTCTTCTAAGTTTACTTAGCCTCCTATATTATGTGCCTTTCAATAGGCCTTTATATATTGTTCACAATATCAATGCAATATACAATATTTATTTATTTCTAACATGATATCAGAGCCTATCAATTCCTTGTAAGTTTCATATTTTATTGCCCTCATCGCCGGAGATGACACCATCCGCTTCATCCCCTACAGTCATTCGTCAAAAATAGCTTCTGCCTTATATATATATATATATATATATATATATATATATATATATACACACACATATATATATATATACACATATATATATATTTATATATATATATTTTATGCAGATAATAAAAGAAGAAAAATATGATAACCCAACTCAAATTTAATTCTTTGGCTCCCACTAGCATCTCTGTGTCAAAGTCGCTGATTTCAATGAGCCAATTTTTTGATTTTCAAATCAGTTTTTACTCCATCGATCAACTTTCGGTCTTATAATTGCTCCAATGAGTTCACTCTTTTGCAGCTTTTTTGTATGTGTTCGCATCCACTAGTGGTAACATCACCAGATTGCTTTCACGAGTAATAGCATCTGTATGTCAAAGTCTCTAGATTCAACGAGTTCCTTTTCTGATTTTCAAATCAGTTTTCACTCCAACAAGTCACTTTTGGTCTTCCCGTCACTCCAATGAGCTGTATTTGTCTACTGAGTCGCTCTTTTGCAGCTTCTTTGTATATGCTCACAGCCACAACCGGTAACATTACTAGATTGCTTTTGCGAGCCGCATTCAAGATTTTGTCTCCAAACTCAAGTTGCCTTCTATAACTTACCTTGAGTTTGTGGGAGGCTGTTAGATTATATATTTCCTGTTATATTTTTTGTTAGATTACATATCTTTTCCTAATTAAACTACAAAGGTTTCTTACATATTCTCTTAAACTATCTAAGAATATGATTTCTTGTCTTCTATGTTTTCTTAGCCTCTAAGATTATTTGCCTTTAAATAGGGCTTTATATATTGTTCACAATATCAATGCAATATACAATCTTTATATATTTCTAACAATATTGAATTATCTCAGTTTGATACTAAATTGAGCATCGGAGATTCTCCGGCCAACAACCCCACCTCTGTCTTGTAGGAACTTAGAGCCGAACCTGATGGTGTAAAAAATTGTTTCATTAATATAAATGACTATCTAATTATTTAATATATAATATTTACATATTATTAAAATATCTTTTATCATTTTCTCCTTCTTCTTATTTTTCCCTATCTTTATTTGGTGTCTCTTTATAATTCTTTTTTTTAACAAGAAGTCAAATACCTATTTTTCTACTTTTTTTTTTGGTTTATATTTTTTATTTCTTCTTCGACTTTTTTTTTTCTTTTTCCATTGATTTTTTTCTAATCTCTTTTGACATTAAATTTTTTAAAAAACAATATTTCCAATTGGATTATAGGATTGAATATATGATTACTAAAAAATCGGATATGGATTCTTTCTTAAATAATCCTTCGAGTTATTGGATTGGATCAAATCTAGCTCTTATCGAATTCGTGCAAGATCAATCCTGATCGAATCCGGGTTTGACCCGTTTACGGCCTACCTTTAATTTTTCATGAACCCGAGGTTTAGTTCATAGCAATCCCCAAGTCGGATAGTAAACTTTTAATATAGTACATAAATATAAAAACTATTAATGGGAATTTCAAGAACTCGGGTTCGGTTTCACTGTTTGAGATTCTACTTTGATATCAACTAATTCAACATATGTCTGCACTCACTCATTTTAAAATATATATTAATTTTTTATAATATATGATATATTACTATAATAGGATTAACAGTCTGAACTATTAATTAAAGATTTCTTGTTTTTTAAACCGGATCACATCATAAAAAATTGGATGATTAAAAAAAACTACCATTTGTAGAACTCTATTATCTTGCTGTTTAGCACAACACTACCTGATATATGCCTAGCATGTGGGCCACCCACCATGATAATGACTAATGAGCTAGGCCTAAACCATACTACTAATAGGAGTCTAAAATCACGGCGAGTCCATAAATATGAATGTGCCTACATGAATATTAATTACGCATATACATGCAGGTGCGTACATGAATGGATACTTTCAATAATGAATGAATTATCCATTAACATCGAAACACTACGACTCTTAACATTTAAATCCAAATAGACATGTCTCATGCCAATCAGGTAATTCTGAAAAGGTACAAGGAAGCACATAAAGAGGGTTGCCTCAATTTCAAATTCATTTTTTCAATCAAATAGCCAAAACATTCTGTGTTTGAACTTTTCTTCTCCTTCCGCACATACACTATGTCAAGCGAAGAATGGTCTAACCTAGCCTTAGTCTATCCACTGATTCATGGTCGAACCGAAGGAGTCAAGTGGGTTGAGTTTTTTTTTTATAGAAAAAATAAAATAAAAATTACTACACCGAGCTGGTTCGCTAAACGATCAAGCGTCAGTGGGAGACAAGTGCCAGTGGATCCGTACAGCACCATATGGGGCACCAATTGTCTTAAGGAGATAATATCAAATACTAGCCTGGAACTAATTCTAGGTTTTTTCATATTTATTTTATTAAATTATATGTTAATATAATTTATGTGATTTTGGTATTTTAATATAATTATCACATGATCTTAAAAAATATCATATTATTCTTATTTATTTTCCAACACTCTTAAGACAATTGATGTGCTCTATTTTAATATATGATGTTATTTAAGATAATAATATTTATACTAAGTAGAAAATATTGATGAGTTGAATATTAATTCAATATTATGTGACGCATTAAATATTTGTGAATATTAATTACGTGACATATTTAGATTAATTTTTTTGAAATATTACTACAATAGAGTATTGTTTAAAACATATATATTTCGGATTGGGGTATTGATCGCATATTTGATTACTTACAAATCGAATATGAATTAAGTGATAAATAACCCATAGGGTTATCGAATTGGATTTGATCAGATCAAATATAACTATTATCGAATTTAGACTAGATCAATCTTGATCCGATCCGAATTCGACCCTCCTTTTTCCTCTTCTTATTCTTTTTTTTTTCTCTCTTCTTATTTAATTTTATTACTATAATTTTATAAACTCATGCAATGTGTGTATTTTATATTTTGATTTTTTTTTACTGTAATTTTGTATCAATAATGACATGATATTTGAATCTTGATTGATGCACCGTTATTACACTTTTATTTTTCAGATTATCGTCTTGCTGCTAGTCGCCATGTTAGTTGATTTTTTTAAAAATTATTATGTTCAATATGCCTCCATTTAAATAGATTTCTGGCTTGATCGTATTTTTATTGAGACTATCTTGCATTGCTAAATCGATTGAGGCTAATTAAATCATTGGAAAATAGAGGGCAACTGCTAAATGTGACATAGATAATGAGACTATCGTGCTTCACTTTTAAAATACAAAGATCCATTGAGAACAAGAACACTATAATTGTATTTAATGGAAGTATTACCAAGTAATATTTTGGTTCTTATATTACTCTTCCATTACCATATTTTTTTGGCAATGATTATTTTTTTCTTGTCTGCTTTTTTCTTTTCAAAACCTAATGATTTTTTATCATTAAGCACATCCAAACAAAATACTGCATAAATTCGTGAACTAAAGTTCGTATTTCATATTGAGTACTTTCAATTGCCAATACCTTGATCCAGTTAATCCAATTAGAAGTTTTCAACTGAATATATACTTTCGGTTGCCTGCTATGCGATAATTCACTTGGATGCTTCTTCATGCATGCCACTACAAAACACGTTAAAATTTTAACTATCCGCCCAAATATCAATATACAATCTTTGTTTTCTTTGGTATAATCTGTTTGTTCAAAACTTTTCTTATTATCAGTGTATAATTAAAATCTATGATGTCTCAGACCTTGGGAGGGGGGGGGGGGGGACTTTGCCATCTTTTCTGATAGTTGACTTTGTACAAGGTTTCAGTTAATCATTTTTTGTTTGTGCTTTCTGTTACTAGCAATGGAAACTAAAAAACTTTTGCACTGTTTTGGAAATACCAATAATATGGATTACCAAATTATTCTGGTTTTTTAAATCAATGTATGCCTTAATCTTTGTGTTTCTACATTTACCTTTTACGAGTCAAACTAAGTTCATTATCCTGAAGCTCACATGTATGCAATTATGTGGGCAGAAAAATTGGTTGAAGAACAGAGGGAGTTTGATGCTGTGATTGCTTCAGAGGTATGCTGATATTATTTTTATTATGTGTGGTATCTATGGTTAACAATTTCTATATTCCACACTCCTCATATCCACAACTCTATTTTATTCCTTGTACTTTTTATTTTTAATCTGCTCAACTACTGTTTTGTGCTAGAGCTGAAATGCTGAATGATTGGTGGTTATGTTTAGGAATTTAATGTAAAATAGGATTTTAGAAACATTATACAAACACAATGATACAAAATATCTTTAAGAAAGAGGATACTGATAAGGTCGAGGACAAGACAATGTATCTGTATAGATTGTATTTAGGCGGATATATATATAATTAAAATATATATGTTTCTATAATGTTAGTTTAACATAATTGTTTCTCATGTTATAGATATTACTAATAGCATTATCTTATAAAAGAAATTATGACGAACAAGTTGGAGAGCTATGTTGCATTCTTGAAAACTTTGGATTAAATTAGATATGATATCACCTCATTATAAGAGTGGTACAAACGAACCCAGTTATCAATTCACACACTAATAATAAAGGTAAAGGGGTGGATAGCTCTTTAAACTTCTTTTGTATGCCAGATTTAATCTAAATTGATTTTAAAGTCAAGCAATTATTCAACCAGCACAGATTCAAGCAAGTAAAACATAAAGAAAAGCAGTGACAGATCTTTTATATGAAATACCCAAATGGGAAAAGCAATGGATACTTTCTTTTCAGGCAAACAGATCCACTAAGAACGAGCATGGGTACAACCTTTCCAATAGTCCACATTCTATCTGTTGCATAGTCCCACATCATCTGGGTACCTTTGAGATGTGCAGTGTATATACACATGGGCACCCTCTCCTTGTAAGCTGCTTTTCAAGGATGAGTTCTACTCATAGGTTTATCATGGTATCAGAGTAGGCGTAACGCAGGGATGGGCGGGTTCGTATCTCCTACCCTGCATGGAGGGGGAGAGTTGAGTATCTCCAGCCCTGGCATAGAGGGGGAGAGCCGAGTGTCTACAGCCCTGGCGCTGAGGGGGAGTGTTAGTATAGTCCCACATCATTTGAGTACTTTTGGGATGTGTAGTGTATATACACATGGACACCTTTCCTTGTAAGCTATTTTGCAAGGATGAGTACTCATGGGCTTATCAATCTTAAATAGACTCAACCCATAAATACAAGTTTTTTTTTTTGCATTGTTCCAGATAGGAATTACACTCGTGATTCGGAAAAGATACATTTAGAACTCATCTTTTGCGAACATGATGTTGTTTTAAAAGTGTAAAATAACTCGCAAGTGTATGAATCTATTGAAGTATAGATCGGCAAGAACGAGGTTGAACCCAAGGGAATGCTTTGAGAAGAAAAACTAACACAAATTCAAATTAATTTAAAACTAATCTATTTTAAACAAAGTTTGGTTGATTTGAGAGAAATTAAACTAACATGAAAATAAAATAACACTATTGAAATCAAACTGAGAAAATAACTATGGTTTCGGATTCCACCACCATTAAATCCATGAAGCTTCTAATATTCATTTATTAATTCCCCAATTTAAAGTTGCAATCAAGAAATCAATCTATTGCTTACTCAAGATTTAACAATAAAACACTATGAAAAATAAATTAAAAAGGTAGATTTTCCTTTCCTTCACTAGTGTAAAATTCTAAGCATCCTATGTATCCAATTTAATGAAAAACATAAGATCAAAGATTATCACTTTTAAGAAATACAAACCCAAGATTAGATTAACTATAATACTTTCTAACTACCACATATACATGATATAGATGGTGAAAAGAATTATAAAATAATTAATCACAAGAAGCAAAAATCATAAACTATTAAATCACACACATGAGAATCAATTAATGAACAAAAGAATTTCACTTCATTAATGGAGGTTTCCTCCTCAACCCTAGTTAAGGGATTTAGTTACACATGGTAGAAGAAGAAGAAAACAAAATAATAAAAGACATAATGAATAAATAAAATCCGGATTGTCTCTGTCTTCTCTGCCCTGGCCTCCATTTCTTTTCTCCCCCAAAACAGCCTCCAATTCACCTCTTTATACCTCAAGAGAATACATAAAGTCCTAATCCAATTAGGAGATAATTAGAGTTTTCCCGCAGCCCTAAATAGGTATATTTTTCTTCTGATGTTCGGCCCAAGTTTTGACCTAGTAGAAGTTCGATTCACGAAATTTACGTGAAATACAAAAGTGTGCAGAATCGAATTTCGTTCAACTTATAGAGGAATTAAGTCAAATTGACGAGCTGAAATAAGACTTTCAATCCACTTTCCAAAATGGGATTAAAATTGGATTAAGTGCAGAATTGGGCTTCAGGCCCGTAACTTCCTTAAATTGTTATAATTCTCTTGAACCTCTTCCTTGGGCTGATTTGAGTTAAAATATGGAGTTGAATGGATCCATTTGATGTAGGCTTCATATAACCATCTTGGATATCATCTTTAAAAGCCCAAAATCATGGTTTTATCTGAAATAATCATTAAAACCCTGAAAAGACAGAAAACACAAAAATAGAGTAAAATCACAAATAAACTATTACTAAGAGAATAAATTATGTAAATTAAGAGGTTAGAATGCGTAACATTCAACGTCGATCACACCCCCAAACTTACATATTGCTAGTCCCTTAACAATAGAACAAAATAAAACTAAAATAAAGGAAACTAACTAAACACAAACTAAACTACCAAACTCATCTTTCATGGGAGAAACGATTGCATTTAGCGTATGCAACAAGCCTTTGAACCCCTAGGTTCCTCCTAGTGGACGAGTTATAGTCTCGTGAGGGTTTCTAGAAATGTTACCCACAAACATTCAAAATTTCTGTTTAAACATTAATCAAGAAGAAAATTACAATATATAGTTACAAACTTACATTCAAGAATAACTTCAAAATTTCAAATTCCATAATTCAAAGTAATGATCCCCATGCATAATTCACATAAACATATCTCAAAGTTACCAATTCTAGCTCCCTTGTGAAAAGTGAACTAGCAATCATCTCATGTAGCATAACCCAGCTCTGAGTATATTAAGTCACATACCCATTCAACTCACTAGCTCCCCTTATTGAAATCATACTTCCAAACATGAATACATGACTTATTATTCTTTTTCAAATTTTTTTTATTGGTTGTGCAATGTCTTGATCTATTAAGCTTTCTGAAAGATCCATATAGCAAGCTTTCAGTCAATGGCTCCCAAACCAGATGACTTTAGGGCACTAGGTGTTAAGACACCCCGAAGAACCTAATTACTCGAATCAATCAGACTACAAATCAAGACAACCAATGCTCATCTTTTCTCACCCCTTCACTTTTGACGTGAACACTCCGTGCTTCCTGAGGCATAGAGGCCCGGTTACTCATAAAAAGGATCAAATTGATTTTCTATTCGTCACATATATTTTTTTTTCATTGAAGTCATGTAAAACACATCATTGGTACTCATTCTCAAGGGATACCAATTAATATCAAGTATATGTAACCCAATAACTCAAAGCCAAAGTTTATTCCCCATAAGATTATGCTAGTGTGTCTATGCATGTGAGAAACTAAAACCAATCATCCCAAGGCATGTCAATGCAAACAATGATTAAAACCACTTAATTCAAACCACAGTTTCTAAAAATTTAAAACATACCTAAGAATTGCAAGTTAAGCACCTACATAAAGTATTAATCCCTTAAAAAATGTAAAAGCATCCTATCTAAAAACAAAACAAAACAAAATAAAAAAACAAACTATGAAAATATTGTAACAAAAAAAATCCTAAAAATAAGAAAATTTTCATAAAAATCGCCTCCCATTGCAATAAAGTACATAAAAAGGCATCGCCTCACCCCCAAACTTAAACTGTACATTGTCCTCAATGTACACCCAATCGAAGCATAGAGAAGGTTTAGAACGATATTACCAGAAAACGGGAGTAGTGGCAAGAAAATAGAGCAAACTAGTAGCATGAAGGTAATGAGGCCACTCCCCCAAACTTGGATGCTACATCCTGTCAAAACAACGACTATACTCCAACGACCAAGTGAAATAACACGGGTGAAAATAAATATGAAACAGAAAGTAAATTTTTTTTTTTTTGGAAACATAATCTTCACGCGAAAACCACAGGTACTACTTTTCTCCCCATTCGCTGAACTGGTGGGTCCCAATTTTTCAAGGTGTATATGTGATAAGATATTAATTATCCAGACATCCTAACGTATAGAGTGTAAAGGGTTTGCCTTTCTTTATTAAAGTCATACTAGGTTGAAGCAATATCGACAGTATTGGGTATCGAAACCAGACTTTAATAAACGAAAATCATCAACTTTATCAATCATATCACAACTTGTAGAATTGGTACTACATACATAGTCAGAGAATGGGAGGCTATACCGGACCATTATAAATTTTTTTTTTCTCTTTTTTTAAAAAAAAAAAATTAAATACACAAAATGAAAGAAAAAAAAAACAATTGACACAAACTAAAAAATAAAAAGACACAAGTCCTAGAAATCCTAAAACGAATAATGTACAATGATGATAAAAATGGACTATAACTCAACATATACTTAGGCTTTCCATCTTAGCTTTCCACTTTTTGGTGTTGATAAAATGGACTGAATTCAATGAAACATTCACATCCAATAAAGCATTCACATATTTACAAGAACTATCAATATCAAAATTACAGCCAAAATTAGTTAGGCTTGCCTCTAAAGGGTCCTTATAACTAGCATGAATAAAAGTATCCTGATCTAGACTCTCTATTAAATTTACCTCACAAATATCCTCAAAGTCTGGTGGTTGTCGGTTTACGTTAAAAATATTAAGCTCAACCGACATATTTCCAAAAGAGAGTTTCACAACACCATTCCTACAATTGATTAGAGCATTTGAAGTGGCTAGGAATGGACGACCTAAGAAGACAGGAATCTGGTTATTAGGGTTAGCTACAGGTTGAGTGTCTAAGACAATAAAGTCTACAGAAAAAAGAATTTATCAACTTGAATGAGCACATCCTCAATAACACCACGAGGTACCTTAACTGAACGATCTGCTAATTGGAGTACCACCTTCGTGGGTTTCAACTCACCAAGACCTAGTTGCTCGTAAACAGAGTAAGGTAACAAGTTGACACTCGCACCCAAGTCAAGCAAAGCTTGCTCAATTTTTTGATCACCTATGGTACATGAAATCGTAGGATATCCAGGATCCTTAAATTTAGGTGGAGTGCGATGTTGGATGATTGAGCTAACTTGCTCAGTGAGGAAGGCTTTCTTGTGCACATTCAAGCCACATTTAACCGTACACAAGTCTTTTAAGAATTTTCCATAAGAGGGGACCTGTTGAATTGTATCGAGAAATGGAATATTAATTTTGACTTGTTTAAACACTTCCATAATCTCATTATAGTGATTCCCCTTCTTAGGCTTTTGAAGTCTTTAAGGATATGGTGCAACAGGAACAAAGTTTCTAATTGGTGGACTTAATGGAGATGGTGGGTCAAGACTAGGGACTTGAATTTCTGACTCATCTTCAGATGTAGTTTTGTCATCCCTTCCTAAACTGCTAACATGGTTCTTTTCAATCTTCTGATTATGTATAGGCATTTGGACTCCATTATCAACTTGTTTGCCTGAACTTAGAGTTGTGATAGAGTGAACCTTCTCATATGAACCAGAAGTGGACGGGTCACTAATATGAAACTGGCCCTTTGGGTTAGGCACAGGTTGACTAGCAAACTTTCCCTTCTCCCTCTCTCCTACAACAGTGGCTAATTGACCTATTTGCATTTCTAACTTAGAAATTGATTGACTGGTCTGTTGCATGAACTGTTGGGGAGTATCCTCTAAAGTTGATTTTTGTTGAAGTGGGGGAACATACGGAGGGGCATTTTGGGACATGGAAGGATATGAAAATTGTGGTTGCCCTTGGGGTTGCACCCCTTGGTTGTTCCGAGGTTGGTCTTGCCTCCAAGAAAAATTAGGGTGGTTCCTCCAATTAGAATTGTATGTGTCAGAATATGGGCTATCAAATGGTTTCTTATAGGAATTGAGTGCATTGGCTTGTTCGGCTATACATTCATGAAAAGATGCAATAGATGGACAAGTTTTAGCCGTATGAGAGAAACTCTCACACAATTGACACACCTCACTAACTGCATGAACAGAAGAATTACTTCCTTTACTCATCTCTATAGCCTCTACTTTCCTTGTTAGACTAGCTATCCTCGCACTCAAATCGGTATCCTCTCGAACCTCATAGATTCCTCCCTTTTTGGATTCTGATAGCATTGATAGGCCACTCCTTTCAAACCTCCCTGAGTACTCCCATTGTTGAGAGTTATCTGACAATGTATCAAGAAATTTCCATGTTTCATCCTCATTCTTAGACATGAATTCTACCCCACATCGTGACTCAATTGGTTGACGATTATAGGGTGACAACCCCTCGTAAAAGAATTGAACTAATTGCCACTTGGCAAAACCATGATGGGGACACTTAAGGAGAAGATCATTAAATTTTTCCCAACACATGTAAAACTCCTCACCTTCTTTTTGAGTAAATTGCATGATATTTCGACGAAGGGAGTTAGTTTTGTGCATGGGAAAGAACTTGGTAAGGATTTTTGGTGCATAACCCATTCCATGAAATGACAGACGCGGGTTCCAGTGAGTATAACCAAGATTTTGCTTTCTCTTTCAAAGAGAATGAAAATAACCGCAATTTAATTGACTCCTCAGAAATATTTTAAAATTTTAGTGTGGAGCAAATCTCTAGAAATTCCTTGACATAGAGGTATGGGTCATCAGAGCTAAGACCTCTAAAAGTGGACAGTAAATTAATTACCGCCGCCCGTGTCTCAAAATGTCCCTGTTGGGTAGCAGGTAACACAATGCAAGATGGATTTGTAATCTGCACGGGAGTGTAGTAGTCCTTAAGGGATTTAGTTTCAATAGGATCTGCCATCTTGGGCAAATAAGGATATCTAACACTTGAATTTTTTACACCCTTTCGAAAGGTTCTCTCAGAGATCGACGACCTAACATACACTAGAAAGACTCAATGAAATGGATCGCTGAGAATAATGTAATCTAAGATGACCTAATGCAAAGGAAAAAAGAGAAAAAAAAAAAACAAAACAAAATTGAAGTCCTAAAATGACTCACAAAAACACCAACAAAAAAAACAAGCAATTTTTTTTTTTAAAATTTAATTCAAGGTTAGTGATTTCTATTTTAGTTTTTTTATTTTTATTTTTTTTCCTAAAGAATTATCTGGACTAGTTTCAAAATAATTCTTACCTAGTTTGACAGCTTCTACTCCTTTTCAGAGGAACTAGAGGATTACCAGTTCAGCCCCACCAACAATACAACCAAGAAAGTTTCTAAGATAGATTGGAGGGGTCACAAATTGTCCCACTTAAAACTCAATCTCCTCAGAACTTTCCTAGACATTGTGAAGTTGGAAGGTCCTCACTGGAGTTATCAAAAGTTAACTCTGTCCAAGAAGGTCTTATAAGCTATATGAATTCCTATGGCCAATGTCTATTTGATTTTAAATTTAAACTAAATTTGGCTTGGGATAGACAAATACAAAGAGATTTTTAACCTAGTTGGGCAAGGAATTGGTGATGAAATCCAATCCTTATCTTGTTGGGGGTTCGTGTCCTTACTAAAATTTTAATGCAAGAATGGTAAATTAAAATGCACAAATAAAACACACCATAAAAACAAAAATAAAATAAAAAGTGAGTGAGTGTGTGGTCTTTCTTCTTTCTTTTTTTTAAATAGAGAAAAAAAAAACAAATAAAATAAAATAAAATATAAAATAAACTTGAAGAAAGTGTGACCCTAAGGTTATTTCTAAGTTATTCTATCCTAGAGTTCTCATGCACAAGTTATCAACCTAAAACAAAAATTTATGTTTTCCTAATCTAAGAAAAGAAAAAATAAATAAATAAACGGAAGGAAAAAAAAACTGTACTTACTTGGATTCCAAAGTAGTGCCCAAGAATATGCGAAAAAGGTAATTTTCAACAATACCACCTATAGAATTCAAGAAGTATCAGGTAAAACAATAACAATAAAATAAAACTAAAACTAAACTAAGAAAAATATTATAAAAATAAAATTAAAACTAAAACTAAACTATAATAATAAAGAAAAAGGTTTTTTTTTTGTTTTAAACTTAGAACAGTGAACTAATCAAAAATAAATAAATAAATAAAATTGGAAAGACTTTTTTTTTCTTTTCGATAATAATAAAAAAAAGAAAAAAAACTAAATTATAACTAGTAGAAGAATTAAATCAATCAAAATTTGATTAGTTTTCTTGTTTGCAATTCCCCGGCAACGGCGCCAAAAACTCGATGTTGTTTTAAAAGTGTAAAATAACTCGCAAGTGTACGAATCTATTGAAGTATAGATCGGCAAGAACGAGGTCGAACCCAAGGGAATGCTTTGAGAAGAAAAACTAACACAAATTCAAATTAATTTAAAACTAATCTACTTTAAACAAAGTTTGGTTGATTTGAGAGAAATTAAACTAACATGAAAATAAAATAACACTAATGAAATCAAACTGAGAAAATAACTAAGGTTTCGGATTCCACCACCATTAAATCCATAAAGCTTCTAATATTCATTTATTAATTCCCAAATTTAGAGTTACAATCAAGAAATCAATCTATTGCTTACTCAAGATTTAACAATAAAGCACTATGAAAAATATATTAAAAAGGTAGTTTTTCCTTCGCTTCACTAATGTAAAATTCTAAGCATCCTATGTATCCAATTTAATGAAAAACATAAGATCAAAGATTATCACTTTTAAGAAATACAAACCCAATATTAGATTAATTATAATACTTTCTAACTACCACATATACATGATATAGATGGTGAAAAGAATTATAAAATAATTAATCACAAGAAGCAAAAATCATAAGCAATTAAATCACACACATGAGAATCAATTAATGAACAATTCATTAATGGAGGTTTCCTCCTCAACCCTAGTTAAGGAGTTTAGTTACACATGGTAGAAGAAGAAGAAAACAAAATAATAAAAGACATAATGAATAAATAAAACCCGGATTGTCTCTGTCTTCTCTGCCCTGACCTCCACTTCTTTTCTCCCCCAAAACAGCCTCCAATTCACCTCTTTATACCTCAAGAGAATACATAAAGTTGTAATCCAATTAGGAGATAAAGTCCTAATCCTATTAGGAGATAATTAGGGTTTTCCCGCAGCCCTAAATAAGTATATTTTTCTACTGATGTTCGGCCCAAGTTTTGACCTAGTAAAAGTCCGATTCACAAAATTTACGTGAAATACAAAAGTGTGCAGAATCGAATTTCGTTCAACTTATATAAGAATTAAGTCAAATTGACGCTCTAAAATAAGACTTTCAATCCACTTTTCAAAACGGGATTAAAAATGGATTAAGTGCAGAATTGGGCTTCAGGCCCGTAACTTCCTTAAACTGTTATAATTCTCTTGAACCTCTTCCTTGGGCTGATTTGAGTTAAAATATGGAGTTGAATGCATCTATTTGATGTAGGCTCCATATAACCATCTTGGATATCATCTTTAAAAGCCCAAAATCATGGTTTTATCTGAAATAATCATTGAAGCCCTAAAAAGACAGAAAATACAAAAATAGAATAAAATCACAAATAAACTATTACTAAGAGAATAAAATATGCAAATTAAGAGGCTAGAATGCGTAACATTCAACGTCGATCAGAACACAAAAAGATTAATCTTGCATACACAATTTTGTGTGACTTTTTGAGTGAGATTTTCTTTTGAACATACATGAGCACATAGAACGTTAGTTAATTCAAAGTTCTGTGTGACTGATCGAGGATTTATGAGAATTGCAAAGTACCAGATATCCATAGTACTCTACAAACAACTTGCAGAGACCTTGCTCTGTTGAGTGTGGACAAATATCACTTAAAAAGAGAAACAAATTGCTAAGGAAGTGATTGTGTTGACGTGAGAACAGTGGACCGGTGATTCTGAAGGCACTAGAGTCTGGACTATTAGGTAACACTGTATGCCAAGTGATGTGGCTAAACTTAATTATAATTGTAAGCTTATTTTTGCCCTTTTCAAAATATAATTTAACTACTCGCAAGAGCACGAATCTTTGTAGATACGGTTCTATATAGAGGGTGTCGATCCCACGAGGACTAGTTGTTAATTGTCTTGAAGAGAGATTAATTCCACTTTAATTCTAAAAACAAGGTTTTGATTTTTGTTTTAAAACTATTGCATAAAAGGTAAAAACACTAAATTTAAAGAGTTGTAAGTTAGGAGAGAGAACTAGGGGTGGTTTCCACCACTAGCCATTCACATGTCCATAAATGTAGCAAACTTGGGATTTATAAAATGAAATGCCTAACAATGTCATTAGGCTTGTGACCTCAATAACATATCAAAAGATCAATGTGTTTTCCAACCTATCATAACCCATCTTCAACAAGCATAGTTCTTCAACCTAACTAATTACCCTACTCTCTAAGTGAACCTACATGCATCCAAACTACCTCATCTTGGCATGGTTTATACAAGCAAGAACAACACATTCCATTTAAACACCATTACTTAGCCATCACTTACACTTTTTGTAGAAGATCCAAGTGTTGTGCATTCATAAGATGGATTCTACTCTAAGACAAGAATAAAAATAACATCATATGAATATATATAAGAAATGTATAAGGGTACATCATCACTAGACTAAGTAATCAACATTTAAATACAAATCCCAAAATAATGCTACAAAAATGAACAAGTTTACATAGCTAGGGGTTTCACCCACACCCTAGTAGAGAAGTTAGTTGATCATGGCAGCCTTGCACTATTCCATTGATGGAGAAAATGAAGCTTCAAGGTCTGGTTTAGCTCCCCTTCCTCCTCTCCCGAAGGCCTCTATGTATCTCTATATGTCTCTGAGAAATGGCTCCCTTTTGTGCATATATGGCTACTTTTTCATCCTTGGGACCCACCATGTATATATATAGCAATATATATACCAACTAAGTCAATAATATCTCCATGTGTCTTGCTCAAGTCAGAAAATCCATCCAAGTCGTGCAAAAAGGTGGATTTTGTTGCAAGTGGGAGAGCAGGTGAGCAAGTGGGCAAGTGGGTCTGCAGAATCTCGATTGATCGACATTGGAATCTCGATTGATCGAGATTTTCGCTTAATCGAAATACATGTCTCGATCAATCGAGATCTCGATTGATCGAGATCAACATCTCGATTGATCGAGATGCCTTAGCTTCATTTCTGAATTCTGCTCTTCAATTGCAAATGGCCTCAAACATTGCTCTTTTTGGTACAAAACCTATAATACATCAAAAACACAAAAATACCATAAATGTACCTCAGTAAACATAAAAACGGGACTAACATATGCAATAAAGAGGGTTCAAATGCATAGTATTGAACATTTATCACCAAGGGTAAATCAACTAGTGACTCTTGGGATAGAATGTACACTCATGGAAACGTTGTATTCTTGCTTGCTATGGATAGTGTTAGCATAGTTTCACATTGCCTGAGTACCTTTGGGATATGCAATGTATATACACATGGGCACCCTCTCCTTGTAAGCCGATTTTCAAAGATGAGTTCTACCCATGGGTTTATCACTGTATAGAACTTATCCTTGAAAATTGTCTTACAAGGAGAGGGTGCCCATGTATATATATATTGCACATCCCAAAGGTATCCAGGCGATGTGGGACTATGTTAACACTCCCCCTCAGCGCTAGGGCTGGAGACACTCAGCTCTCCCCCTCCACGCAGGGCAGGAGATACGAACCCTACCCATCCCTGCAGTACACCTACTCTGATACCATGATAAACCCATGGACATAACTCATTCTTGAAGACCGGCTTATAAGGAGAGGGTGTCTAATTGTATATACACTGCACATCCCAAAGGTACCCAGGAGATGTGGGACTATGCTAACAAAGATATGTATGAAGAAATTGTAGTTTAATTAGAAAACTAAAGCTATTTGATTTGAATCCAATTCAAAGTCTATAAGAAGTTCTAAGGGTGAACTTCAAAGTTATATTATTCAAGCGTTACAACCAAAGTTACCATTTGAAGTTTGGAGTTAAACCGATTGAAAATTTGGGTTGCATTGGTTGAATTGACATTCAGTTTTTAAACTTTTAAAAACTCTAGCAAACATTATAACCTTTTTTAAAACATTAATGCACACTGGACTAAGTTGTACTAGTTGAAAATCCTTTACATATCTAGACTAACTTAGACCTGTGCAATCCCCAAGTTGGACCGATGCAACTATTATACCCTACTGAGAAACTTCAATTAGTCCGATAGTTTTTCATATCAGTTCAAATGCTTCCTAAATATTCAAAACAAGTTTTAGGAACTTTTTCATGCATGTGCAAGTGTATGTTATCTGAATATGAGTTCGAATCATTAATCTACCTATACTTACCTTAGCATAACAGTTTTGTGACTCAGATTGTAATTTAATTTAAAATATTTGAAGGCTGTAAAGGGGGGATAAGGGTTGAAAGCTAAAAATGGAAAAGGAAAGAAAGCTGACTCATTCTCACAGTTGGTCAGAACAAGAAAACTGGAATAGAAAAAAGTTGGGAGGAAGGAGAGAAAGTAAAGGCCTAAATAGATGGAATAGGCATGGACAGGGGCCTTGGTTGCATTATTTATAGATAGTGGAGCACTTGCTGAGTGCATGAGCATTCCACGTGGCACCAAATGATTAGGCCACGTGTCCTATTCTCATTCCCCGAGCCTGAGCATGGATCCCCCTACCTCACGGGGGAAAGTTAGCAGGATTTTATCCGCACCTACATAGATCCCACCCAGATGAGCCCTTTACTCAATCTTACCAAGCCACCATATACTCCTATTCCCATGCTAGGCTATGACATGATATGCTCAGATACAACACCATAGTTGTGGGAAGTAACATTTCTACGCGATAGGCTACTACTCCCATGATGCGTGCCTTGGTCCAATATTGTTTCCAGCGATCTTCCTTTCAAGACACTTATGTTGTAAATGTCTTTGTTAGACTATCACAAAAAACAAGGTCATCCTTAGCATGGCCTTTCTTATGTCAGTTGTTTACATGGAGAGGGGTCAAGATACAGACATGCCCCATTGCCCCCATGTGCCAACCTAAGTGAGCAAACTATCTGTTAGCCCATCAAAAGTTATCACCGATGCATGTCCCATTACCATCCACTATGCTCTTGGGTTAAGTATTATTCATTGCGGGTTCCCTCTCCTTGAGGTACTCGATAAGATAAGGTCACAAGATACAACCACATCAAGGGTCGTGAGACTCAAAGTGGCCCCTCACCTTCCGTACTCACTCCCCCACAAGGTGACCATCACGGTTATCGTAGGTATCACTGCTAAACTCGCAGGACTTCTGCGCCGGTTGCAATAGTCTTTAATTTTACTACTCTTTTACAAGGGCTAAATGAGGAAATTTGAGAATTTTAAACTCTATGGGTTTATGAGACTTGTATTAGGAATATAATATACTTGTAGCCAAACAGATTCAAATTAGAAGTATAAATAGCCTAATATTATTAATATAATTAATTAGGGTTACAAAAAATTGGTTGTAGAGATTTGAGTTTGGGAGAGAGGATAATCTGGGAGAGAGACCCAAAAAATCTATTTAGAGATTCCAGGCAAGTTGATCTTACTTAATCTTTTTGCATATAATTTTGACTTAGTTTATCTTAATCTTGTTAGACTAGTCAAGGTTTAGGGCTCGATTTAAATTTCTAGCGGCAAGATGGGTTTTGGTTTTACGTTGTTGTGGTTATGGGTTTGTTGGTGGTTGATTGCGGTTTCACTGAGGGACTATTGGCTTAGGTCCGAAGCATGGTTGCTAGGGATCTAGCGAAGAACTTTGTTAATGGCTTCGACTGTTATGGTGACTCAAGTTGTGATTGGGGTTTCTTGTTGTTTGGCTTTGGGTTTTGCAATGGTTTTTATTGTAAGGTTTATGAACAGTGGCTAGGTAAGGTGGTAGGTGAAGATCGATTTTTGTGAGGTGAAGCAGCAGCGAGGTTAGGGTTCTGATGGGTGCTTTAGGGTGGATGAATTTTTTTTTTTGGCAATTAGGGTTTGCTCGGACTTGTGAGAAGGCTGATGGGTAAACTATTGATTTGGGATTTGGATGAGACTGATGGTGTTTGAATTGCTGCTGATGGTGGGGTTTGGGTTTTTTGGTTTAGTGTGGATTTGGCGAGGGTGACTTTTGTGCTGTGGTTTGTTGGAGATGGTGAACAATAAATGATGGGTTTAAGTCTGAAGAGGTTGTGTTTGGGAGAGGTCAAGATGAATAGTAACAAAATGCTAAAATGCTTGGATTGGATCGTTTGCCCTGGCTTGGATCTTTTGCTATGTGACTTGGAACTGAAATTGAACTTGATCCTTACTCGAACTTGGATCTTTCGCTCTGATACCAAATTAATACAGCACGCAAAGGCTTTGATACCAAATTGATACAAGATGGATACAGTAGATTTAAAACTAAAATGAAAGTAGGGGATGAGAATGAGAAGATGAGATGATGTTAGAAGGGGATGAGAAAATAGATTGAAGGAGATAGACTGGACAGACTGAGAGATTGAGAAAAACAAGAACAAGGAGAGAGAAGAAGACACAAAGGGAGAGTTCTCAAACTCACAAAGAAATAACAATATTCAATAATCAAAGCTAAATTGTCTGTTTACATAAGAGACTTTATATAGGCAAATTATTAAACAAACCCTAGAACATAAAAATGCCAAAATAACCTTAAAATTCAAACTTTACCAAAAATAACAAGAAACATAAATAAAAACCCCGATTTTATTTCTCTTTCCATCTTCTCCAAAAGTAATGGTGAAGCTTGTGCAACTCATGTGTGTGAATCATATCTCATTTCGCATCACATGACTTATTTAACTAAATTGCCTTTATAGTAATTAATGTAATTGTAAGTTGTAACATTGCTAGTTACATTGTATTTATTGTTGAGTGTATTTATTGATGATTTGTTAGATTATTGCTTAAGGGCATATCGTCATTTAGAAGCTGCAACTAAACTGTTGACTTGGCGGTGGTGGGGTGGGGTTGGGAGTTTTATTTGGCTAATCTAGCATGAGACATACTTTTAAGGATTTTATTTTGAGGCATAGAATATTTGATGTGTTTGGCATTGGTTGGTTAGAGAAAATATATCATCTTCACAAGTATATTTTGTGCCCCATGCCACTCAAAAACACTTTCTGTCCAATGAAAGGGGTCTATGGTATTATGCTTGAGTGCCTTGTTTATTAGTTTGTTTTTATTAATTTCTTGACCTTTAACATATTAGATATATTTTGATCATTTTAAAGAATGTGTATTATCAAGATTTCTTGTTTCCAGGTTAAACAAGTTAAGTCTTATTCTCGTTGGGAATTTAGCGAGCCCAGAAAATTAGGAAGCAAATTTCGCATCACTGATGTCTTTGCGAACCCAGACCTTAAACACTTCCAACTCTAATCCCACCAAATAAGTTACTGTAGACATCATTATTTCAAAATTCCAAGTTACATCCTGCATCAGTCTTATTCCAATGGGTATGATTTTCTCAACAGAGAATCCTTCTATGAGATTGTATGAATCTACTTAATTATTTCATCACCAGAACCCTGATCTTGTTTTATTTTTATTTTAAAGATCACAAATCTCATCTTAGGGGTATTTTTTGGTGAAATAGTAAAAGCTAAAAGTGAGGACGCATATTCAGAGTCTGAGAGCAACCACTCTGTGCAAGAATACAGAGGTCAGGTTTCTCTCTAGCCTTTCTTCTTAGCAATCCCCCATAGGCAGGACAAGCATTGGGCACTAATAATGGCCTTCTATACAACTTAAGTTCTTAAAGCTGCAATGTTATACAATCATTATTATCATCATTGCCTTTATTTCATATGAATGAGGTTGGCCACATGAATTCTCTTTTTCCACTCGTTCCGTTATACATGTGTCTCCTCTAATATTAATTTTTTAAAATCTTTTTTAATTACTTCATCCTTGTAAGTTTTGGTTGTCTTCTTTGTTGCTTACATTCTAGGAAAAATCTAACCGGTGCATCTTAGGGTCTACGTTGTATATGATAATACCACCTAAGTCTACTTTTTCTAATTTGATCATTAATAGGTGTTGTCCTAGTTTTCCTTTCACTCATTCATTGTTAATCTTATCTCTTCTAGTCACTCCTATTATCTATCGTAGTATCCTCATTTTTGCTTCATAAATACATCGTTCTTGTTTCTTTTTCAATGCTCAAGACTCTACTTCATATAATATAGCTGGCCTAATAACCGTCCTATAGATTTTTATTTTATATATTTTTTATAAGAATCATTTGATTAAAGAAGCTCTCAAGAGGGGAAGCGCGGCCATGAAACAAAGCATACAAAAAAGAATAGCTATACATTCAAGCTATCTACAAACTTCAAAAGATCCCCCACAGATTTACAATTTCATGCATTAACCCAAAAGAATAAAGAACTACTCAGAATAGGATATTTAAGAGACCAAATAGGAGTTAACTACCAGTCAAAAGACCTCCCATTCCTCTCTCTCCACAATCCCACCAACAAAGGGGAGTGGCAGTAAAGCTACAATCTGTATGTGTATATACATGTATATGTATAAATGCACTTATTGTAATTAAAGTAATTCAAGTGTGTACTCAGGTTGATTCTCAGGTTGGGTTGGTTAAAGGTTAAATGTTGACCAGTCAATTTCTGTGTTTGGCTTCAGTTAGACTCTGCGCAAGTTCCATTCCTGGTTTTTAAGTTCAGAAGCCTTGTTGTACGTACCAAATATAAAAAATGCTAAATTATTTTTTTTCAGCTTTCCTGACTTCAGTAATTTTAAGAAACTGGTTACAGAATTGAATATGTATAGAAGTACTGTATTATGATTGGTAAAGCAGTTTGCCTAACGTATACTGACATTCTAGAATATTTCTTGATTCTCCAATTGCTTTTTGCTTCCCGTTCGTATATTCATCACTCTTGGCTTCTGCATAAACTGACTCACGACTCCAACAACATTGGCAATGTCTAGTCAACGGATGGTTACATACATGAAATTCCAAACCATGTACTCATTTGGCTATCCATCTAAATGTTTGTATTTCTCTTAGGTAATTGAGCATGTAGCAAATCATTGGTAGCATTAACTGTTTCTAGTGGAGCCACTGTGATTTCAACAATAAATCGTTCTATAAGATCACAGCAGAGTACCTCCTCCATTGGGTATGATTATTTATTTCATTCTGTTGCTCTATATTTGTTGTCAATATCCTCTGAAGGATTAGCATTCATTATTCGAATTCCCACCTTAGTATTGAAGTTGGTGTCTATGGTTTTCATTTTCTTCTTTTGAGATATTAGTCGTGTGTGATTCATGTGACTAAATTCCTTTAATTTTTAACCTACAATTAGACTGCAAGGGCCTATTTGCAACATTTTTAAGTAATTCAAAAGAATCCTGTAGAGAGGTATTTTGTAAAAGGACCTATAGTTCAAGGAGGGTTTTTGCACTTTCCCCTTTTAATTTTGTGAGGAGGAGGAAACTATGAACCACCTTCTTTTTCATTGTTCAGTGGCGAGGGATGTTTGGTCTATATTTTTGGCTGCCTTTGGTATGTTTTGGGTGTCTTCTCCGGTTCCACGATGAACATGTTAGAGGCTTGGAGATGTGTACTGCGGATAGTCGAGCAAGAGATGCTTGGAGGCCACTCCCCTTTGTTTATGGTGGGGCTTGTGGCGTGAGAGAAATAGGAGGTCCTTTGATGGAGAGGAGACTTCTATTTGGTCTTTCAAATACAATATATTGATTTCTTTATTTTTTTGAATTAATGGGCGAAATTGTAAATCTGTGGGGGCACCTTGTGGATTTTGTGGATAGCTTGAAATTATAGGTGGCCACTTGCAGCATCTTGTATATTCTCTTGGGAGTGCTCCCCTCTTGAGTGCCTTTCATGAAATCTTGTCAAAAAAAAAATTAAAAAGATTCAACTAATAAATTTTTTTGACTATTTTGAATTATCATTAAAAAAGTCATAAATTTTTTTTGGCTATCCATAGAAGTTAAGAATTATTTAACTTAATTTTATTTTTTGGAGTTGGCATTGTAATTCTTTTTACTATAATAACTAATTTTGTAAGTAAAATTCAGAAATTTTCTATTTCAACCCCAAATTTGAAATGCTATATCTTGAAAAATTCACCTTTTTTTAGTTACTTCTTTAATTTCTCAATTTTTTTCTCTTTCAAGAATCATCCCTTAATTTTTCTTATATACGTGTGTCACTACCATTTCCCAGAATCCTTTTTTTTTCTCCCCTTTTGACCTTATCCAAACATTCATTTTATTTCCTGGATGTTGTGTGCATAAGCAGTGGTGTTTTGACCAGACAATGTGTGGTTAATGTTATTTCACAAATTTTAAGAAAGTGCAAATTTGGGATGTGATGTGAATAAGTGAGCGGTTGTTTTTGAATCCCCTGTGACAATAAGGTGGTGTTGTTTTAGAGCACTGTTAATTTCGTAGAGATAATGGTTAGAGATTCTAAAAACTTCGAGTGCATCATACATGAAAGGCACTCTAGATGGATCGCAATAAGGCATTATGTGTTAATACATTCCAAATGCAGCCCAAAAATTTTATGTATATGTACTTTTGGATGGATGGAAACTTTATACATTCCAAATGAAACATTCCTGAATCGAACGCAAAGGATGGATGGAAACTTAACCAGAAACTGTTTCGAATTGATAAAGTGATATGTGAACATATTAAAAATTATATATTTTAGGGAAAGGGAAAGGGAAAAGGCTCTAAAACCAGTTATTTTACATAAAAGCAATTAATCTATGTTTTCCTAAGCATATTCGTATGCATACAAGGATGTTCCTGCATGCCTTGGAGTTATTAGTGAAGCATTTGTTTAATATTAAGTGATCATTTTTTGTCGTAATCATTGCTGCTACGCTTGTTGATGTTGAGTGTCACCCTTTTGTTTAGCAAGATTTTGTAAAATAAAGAAAAATAAAATAAAATAATTGTTTTAAAACAACATCAACAATGTATAAATCAAACTTAAAGAAAATAAATTATTTACTTAATTTATTTTAGAACTCTAAAAGAATAGAATCAAGTGAGTCGAGTATGATATTGGGAGAACTCGGGAATTAGCTTAATGGCTACATATAAAATAATTTCATAAACTTTAATAGATAATCTAAAGCAATTTTTATGTTTAGGATAGGATGCAGGATAGGCACGGTTAATAATTAATTACATATTGTATTAGTTTCCTAAATAGAATAAGGAAGTAAAATTTATTTTCAGTGGAGTGGACTAAGAATTTACATAGTAGCGTAATTTTTATCTTTAAGCGCCTATAACAGTTAAATCTTATTTTTAATTCTTTTGATAATTTATATATATATATATATATATATATATATATATATATATATATATATATAAAGGAATTGAAAAGAGAAGTTTGAGTAATATAAAATTTTACGGATAATTCTTGTTATATTTATTATTAATAAAACAAAGTAAATGTATAAAAATTCTATGTTCATTTATATAGGTATTGATATTGATATTGATATTGATTTAAATAAAATTATTATTCAAATTTGATGTTTTAAGTATAATTACTAGACATTTTCCATTTCTTTTCTTTTTTTCGAGTTTTGAGTAATTGTGTTTTGACCACCCTATCATTTTCAAACACTAAAATTAACACTTTTGTGGTGAAACTAATACCTAAAATTCCTCAAAATTTCCTTTTCATCGTACTACTTCGCCTTCGAGTGTTGGATCACATGGGAGCCACTGGAGTTGTCCAGTCATGAGCACCCATTCTTGATTTTTCAAATCACCATCTTACCATAATCAAAACCTCAAATTGATGCTTCCACAATAAAATCCAAGTCGATTACCCTAAATCTCACAAATTTGCCCTCAATCGAGTTACTTTTACCGTTCAATCTTGAAATGAGCCCTAAGGACCATTTGATTGTAATGGATCATTCTAAAGGCTTTTAGAAAGGTCAAAACTTGGTCAAAATCAATTTTTATGCTTAAAATATGATAAACAGTCAAAAAAAAAAAAAGGTCATTATCCACAAAAACATGATTTTGGCACAGCAATCAAGAGGGTTACAAAATGGCACATCAAGAGCATGCACACAGGATTACTGTCCAAAATTGGGATTGTCACATCTCTTGACGTGCCAATCATTAATTTTTCTCTTCCAAAATCGATTTGCATCTACTGAAGATGACTAAGGAAGAAGAACAATACTACATCTTTAAAGAAAAGCTTCTAACCTCTAAAGATACAAGTTGAAGAAAGTTTCCAACTATTGAGAATAGTGGATTCAGAAGTTGCTTCCAGGTTCGCTTAATAAATGAGTTAGATATATGTTCCTCAATCATGTTTCTCATGCACTTGTTTGGTTTGCCATTGGGAGATGCATGACTCTTGTTATGCCCAATTTTTTTTTTTGCCTTCCTAACATACGGGTCTACATGTAACTTAGACCACCAAATAATGTAGTATTTGGTAATTGAAAAGTACTTGAGGTTCGTAAATTTTGGGATTAGTATTGAGTATCATACCAAGTGAATGATTGCCAAAACTTTGAAACATCTTCCAAACTACCAGTTTGTATATCATTCTTCAACATTCTAGGAAGATCTTAGTGAAATTCAAATTGTCTGCAAAATCTATGGGGACTGTAAGGTTCTATAACAAAGATGTCGTCTCATCGCAGGGCCAAATAGCCGAAACGAAGGCTAGCAAATTACTCAAAATCTGAAATAGTGATCTTCTCATCAATGACCAGGAGTGGTCTTTGTTGATTTCCATGGCTAAGTGATGTATAATGACAATTTCACATGATTTAATCAAGGATTGTGCCTTAGACTCGTCAAAGTGTTTTGTTGATTTTTTCCTAGAATATTTAGCCATATAAGGTGAGAGTTGAAGATTTTAGGAGTAAAAGTGGGTCTTAAAAGATTTACCTAAGCACCCATACATATAATGGATAGGGAATACCATCGTCACATTCCTAAGCTCAAGAGATGAAATAATTTCTTTCAAACCTTGGTAAATACTAGCTAGAATAGGAATAATAAGATAAAATTTATCACCATATGCCATCATGTTTGCGATCTTGAATACCCCCAGATGAATCATGCCAGCAGGTGCAATGGGTAAGATAAATCGGCATCACCAGCAAGCTAAGAAAGTAGCTAAATAAGTCTTTTCTTGGATTTATTGTCCCATTCCAAGACTAGCGAAAACCTATTCTCCTTGTGATGGTCTTTTTTAACAAGACCAATGACTCTGGTAGGATTGTATGTCTCCTTTGACCATTGAGTTTTGTTTCTCATTGTTACACCCTCCAATTTCCATGTATAAGTTAGCCAGGCTAACACACAAAAATAGGTGGTGTCGTGTAGAGACCGAGTCCAATTTTGACCAATTTTTTGTTTATACATCATTTTCATCATAAGTCGATTATAAATGATGTTTTACATGTTTTAAATGTGAGAAACATATTTGGAAACTTATTTAGAGGTTCTGGAAAGTTTTGGGAGCGTTTGGCAAAATTTGAGAATTTTGGGTCTATAGGGCCCGAGAATCCGAAATTTTTTTGAAAAATATTTATTTTTGGTTTTGAACCATATAAAATGTTTAAAGAGTTAAGGAAGTGATTTCGGAGTCGTAGTCGCTTTCGAAATCAAAAACGGAGGTCGGGAGGGTACATTAAGTGACCTAGGGGTGTTTTGGTCATTTCGCGCCCAATATATTATAAATTTCTAAGGTTGAGAATTCCAGCCATTTGCACACTCACCCAGCTCTCTCTTTTCTCTCCCACTTCATCTCTCTTCATTTCAGAGGCCGTAGGCTTGGATTTAGAAGGTGCTGGTGAAGAACAACTTGTTCTACATAACAAGGGCTTCAGTTTGAACTGAACAAACGTGGATTTTGACAAGGTAGAACTTGGAAGAATTCTTGAGAATTTGCTAGAAAGTCTTCAAATTTGGGGTAGGGGTGTTTCTTCCTTCTTATTCATTGATTCTAGGGTTTTGATAAATTTAGAACAGTATTGGTTGAGTTAACATGTATTAGGGAATTGGTAGGGTTGTGATATGGTGGCCTTCTCTCCTTTCTTGTGATTTCTACATGTTAGTTAAGTTCATATTGTGGTATATGATGTGTTGAATGTATACATATAATGTGTATGAAAATGAGAGCATATCTAGCTATATTGTAAATTCTATGCATATGTGAATTATGTGCATAAATGTGAGCATATATGTGTTTATTTGTTGGTTATGGAAGTATGTGAGGATGTAATGCATGTTAGACCTAAATATAGCAAGAATGTGCATTGAAGAACATGAAAGATATATGCTATGTGTAATATGTGCTTTATAAGCATGTATATATGTATATCAGAGTAGGGCTACGGGCCCTTCTTAATTCTCACACATGCCCCAAAAATGCATTTTTCACATAAGTGCACGTTATCACATAAATGCACCAAATTCATAATTTTCACAATTCTCACCAAATGCATAATCTATGACAAGTTTATGCACACTCTTCACCTCAAGCTTGTCACAATGAAAATCACCAATTTCTAGTGAATCATAACCAATGCATTTTCAAGAAAATTTTCTTCATGCATAAATCCAACATTTGATATTAAATTTCACAAAACTCCACAAATGAATCCAAAATCGCAATATTGCATTCATAGACAATAATTACACATATGCAATACATAAATTCCAACTAAGACATGTTAGACATTCCATATATATGCAATAAGATATGTTTTCACAAAATTCTCCAAACAAGATTTCATGTCACAAGTATGTGACCTAGAGAATCAAAATAAAGAGGAATTTCACACACCTACCTCAAATCCTAAGCTGGGAATCTAATTCTTCAAAATTTTTGCCCTTTTCACCTTGCTAAAAGTAGACTTTGTTCGGTTCAAATCGAAGCCCTTGCCGGGTAAAGCAAACCCTTTACCTTCGGCGTTTTCCAAATCAAAGCCTAAGCCTTCTGAAATGTAGACAGAAGGGAGAGAGATTAAGTGGGAGAGTTAGAGAGAGAAAGATAGTTGTCAAATTAAATATCTCAGCCCCTCCTAGATATTTATATCTCCTTGGGGTGCGAAATGACCGAAACACCCCCGAGTCACTTAACGTACCCTCCCGACCTCCATTTTTGATTTCAAAAGCGACTATGCCTCCAAAATCGTTTCCTTAATTCCTTAAACATTTCATTTAATCCATAACCAAAAATCATATTTTATAGAAATCTTCCGAATTACCGGGCCCACCAGACCGTGTCCTGGGGCCTCATTGACCCAAAAAGTCAAACTTCCTCAAATGTTCTCAAAACCTTCCAAAATCTTAATATAGATCCCCAAACATGTTTTCCATGATTAAAACATGCTAAACATCATTTAAAATATAATTAGGATAAAAATGATGCTTAAAATAGAAATCGGTCAAAATTGGACTCAGTCTCTACAACCTCCCAACCTTTAAGGAATTTCATCATCGAAATTAGAAACATACCTCAAGTGGTGAAAAACACGGGGTACTTTGAGCGGACTTCTTATTTCCACTCCCACGTAGCCTCCTCTACTCTGTGATACCTCCAAAGCACTTTACCCAAGAGAATGGTTTTGCCTTGAAGCACTTGCTCTCTAGTATCCAAAACCAGAATCGGTCTCTCCTCATACAACACGTCCTCCTCTACCTCAAAGTCTGTCTAATCAAGCACATGTGAAAGATTAGGCTCATACTTTCTCACCATAGATATATGGAAAGTGTTGTGCACACTTCACATTTGCGGTGGTAATGCCAAGCGATAAGCAACCTCTCCAACCCGATCCAAAATCTCAAATGGTCTGAAAATTGTGGAGCTAGCTTGCCACTACGACTGAATCTCATCAAACCTCTCCGTGGTGAGACCTTTAGAAGGAGATGGTCTACCACCTTAAATGCCAAAGGTCACCGTCTCCTATCGGCATAGCTTTTTTGACGACTCTGAGCCGTAAGCAATCGTTACCTTATTATCTTGATCTTCTCCGTAATCTCTCAAACTAAATCTAGCCCTAAGAAAACTGTCTCACTGACCTCAGTCTAACAGACAAGTGACCTACATAACCTACCATACAAAGACTCGAATGGAGTCATCTCAATGTTAGCTTAATACCTATTATTGTACGCAAACTCTACCAATGGAAGGTGATCCTACCAACTACCTTGAAGATCAAGTACAAATGCCCGTAGCATATCCTCCAAGATCTGTATAGTAAGCTCGAACTAACCATCTATCTGAGGATGAAAAGTCGTACTAAAGTGGAGATCTGTATCAAGCGCTGTTTGAAAACTCTGCCAAAATTGAGATGTAAATCATGGGTCTCTATCTGCAACAATAGAAATTGGCACGCCATGAAGTCTAAGGATCTACTCATATATAATCTACTGAGAGTGTCCACATCATCGGTCACTTGGATAGGAAGAAAATGAGCCACCTTAGTTAATCTGTCGACAACTACCCACACTGTATCGTGACTCTTCCTCGACCTTGGAAGCCTCATCGCAAAATCTATAGTGACATGTTCCCACTTCCACATTGCCACATGAAATAGTTGTAATAATCCCGCTGGCCTCTGATGCTTGACCTTCACTTGTTGGCAAGTGAGGCACCTCGCTATGAACTGAGTTACATCCTTCTTCATACCTTTTCACCAATACGGTCGGCATAGGTTATGGTACATCTTGGTACCACCCGGATGTACTGCTAGCCTCGAACTGTGAAACTCCTTCAAAACCTTGTCCCTACAAGCTAAGGGAACAAACATCTTCCCTTTGAATTTCAAACTCTCATCTAAATGAATCATCCATCCATCCACCACCTCGCCACCCAAAATTCGAGTGCGAATAATCTCCATCTCACCATCCTTCTTTTACTCTTCAATCACTCTACTCACAAGATTTGGTTTAGCGACAAGAGTAAAAAGATTCATCGGTCCATCATCCTCACTGAAATTTAATTCTATTTCTGAGATATCCTCCATCATCTTCCACTCCTGTATGGTTATATTTGCCGAACTATTATGTGTGTAGAGACAGGAACCAAATTTGACCGGTTTATCGATTTTTCATCATTTTTCACCATAAATACATTTTAAATGATGTTATTGATGTTTTGTGAGTGAGAAACATGTTATGAGGCTTTTTGAAAAGTTTGGAGGAGTTTGACTTTTTGGTCAAATGGGGGCCCGGGACGTGGTCCGGGGCTTGGGAAATCCAAAAAAATAATTATTTTGGATTTTGTCTTTGGTGAAATGTTTATAGAGTTAAGAAAGTGATTTTGAGTCCGTAGGAACTTTCAAAATCCAAAACAAAGATCGGGAGGGTACGTTAAGTGGCCTGGGGGTATTTTAGGCATTTGCGTGCCCTAGATATTTTAAATATCAGTGGTTGAGACTTCCAACCCATTTCTCATGCCACTTTCTCTCTCTAATCTCTCCCATCTTCATCCCTACACCTTCTCTCTGCATTTTGGAGGCCTTTAGGCATGATTCAGGATTCGCCGAAGAAGGAAAGTGCGTAGAGCTCAGCAATGGCTTCACTTTGGATCAAATAATCTTGGATTTCAACAAGATAGACATCGCTGGAAATTTTGGAAAATGCTTGGATAGCCTTCAAATTCGAGATAGGGGTTCTACTTCTCTCTTAGTTGTGAATTCTAAGATTTCAGGTGAAGCGGTGAGATGTAGGTTGTGTATTGCATGAATGAGAGTGGTGAGAGGGGTGGGATTTGATTCTTTTATCCTTCCCTTGAGTCTCTTCTATGCAAATTTGATGTACCTTGTAATATGTATAACATGAGGGGCTAGTATATGTATTGTGTGAATGAAAAGGACCTGTCTAATAGGCTAAATTAACTCATTCACAAAACATCGCAGCTTCTTTTCTTCAGTGTCCACCTCCTCAAGTGCAAACAGCGATAGATTGGTGAATTTATGTTCATATGCTGCCATAGTTCTGTCTCCCTACTGTAACTCGAGAAATTCCTTCTTTTTGGCTGCCTTCACTGCATATGGGAAATACTTAGCATCAAAGCGAACCTGAAAATCTGCATAGGTGAACGTGGTCCGCTGTTCCAGTGTAGTCACCGACTCCCACCACTGCAATACATCCCCCACTAGCTTAAAGGTAGCTAACATCTGTTTCTGTACCTCAGTGCACGTAATCATGCGAAGATGGCGCTCAATGTCCTTCCTCCATTGATACGCCTCGATCACCTCCATAGACCCTGAAAACTCTGGCGGATTCCCTTTTGTGAAGGAATTCCGTACCCTCTCCCAAGTGTTAAGCTGTTCCATAGGTAATGGAACTTGTGCCACCTGCTGTGGCTGCTGATTTTGAAGAGCAGTCGCCACTTCGGTAACTACAGCCTGAGCGATAATGGCTGCCAAGTTGGGAGGAATCTCTGCATCTCCACCTTGAGCATGATCCTGACCCAGAATATCGTTCACATTTCTCCTTCCACGGGGTGGCATCTGGAGAGGAAACAGAAAAGACATCAATACCACCGATAATAGATTAGAATACGATGAACTCTACATTTAGAATCTATTTATCAGAATACGCAACGCGGAATATACCCTACGATGAACCCTTAAGACCAAGGACACTTGAACCTGGAATACTTTGATACCAACTGAAATACCCCCTAACAAATTTCACGAATGAGGTGGCCAGTCTCATACACAAAATCTGAGAGATATCTACAACTGATAGCAACAAGCATAGGGTACAAAAGACAGAAGGAAAAATAAATTTTAAAAGTGGAATAGAAAGTCCATCTGAATTAATATAAAACGTTAAAAAAATAAAGTACATGTCTGGTACTACAATTTGGAAGTCCTGTAACCCAATGACCCCTTAACTAGAAAGAACAAGAGTTTTAACTCTAAATTAAAAATAAACAATAACCAAAGTCTCAAAAGAGTTCATAGTTTGAACCGAAAGAAGATGTCTACCACAACCAAAACCCAATACTTTATCCTTACGGTAAAATCGGCTTGGGACCTGAAATATCAACAAATGTGGAATAAATCCACGAGCAAGTCCTATTTACTACATCCCAATCAAAGAACCGGTATACATACCCTCCGTATGAGGGACATAAGAAAAATTAAAGGTGTAAACATATAAGTCACTCCTTATTCAGTTCATGTTTTCAAAATACATATCATCTTTTTCAATCACCCAACAAACCCTTAGCATACAACAATGAACACATTCTTTAAGTTCAAAACAAAGAAACACAAGCATGTATTTAATTAAATTTAAGCAATCTTGACATGCCACCATTTTTATCCTTGGATACCTTAATAGGTATCGACAATCTTGACATGCTCATGGCAATCCTTACATGACTCCTTTAAATTTAGATACCTTAAAAGGTATTGGCAATCCTAACATGCCCCTGGCAATCCTTACATGTTTACTTTAAATTTAGATACCTTAATAGGTATTGGCAATCCTAATATGCCCCTGGCAATCCTTACATGCCTCCCAAACCAACTTACCACGTGAAATAAAATAAGATGTATAACGATTTAATTTGCACAAAACGTAAGAATTTAAATTATCGGATATTCAATCATCACAATAAAATAACTCATTCACTAATAAATTAAAACCAAGTATATCATGGACGTTTACAATTTCAAAGAGAAAACAGTTAAGGAGGAAAAAAAAATAATGCAACCACCACTTATATGAGTAAGCACACAACCAAACCTCCAATATACTTAATCTTTGAGGGAGTCTAAACCTAGCTCTAATCTAGGTTTCCAGGCCTATTCTACTCCTAATAACCCTATGTAATTATTCTGAAATTTTTTGAATTTTTTTTTGAGAATTTTAAAGATTTTTCAAAATTTAAGAAAATAAAAATCTAGTTTTAAGGCACACTTTCCATACTACATTAACCACAAGGGAACCTCATTTTGACTTGATATTTAAAACTCAAGTGCATTCTGTTCCCAAAAGATCACCAAAAAGTTCTAGAAATTTTCTAGAATTTTTAAAAAATATTTTCAAAATAAAATAAGATAAAAACCCCATTTTGAGACATACTTTTAAAATCAATTCAATCATGAGGGAAGCTCATTTCCACATGAAATTTAAAACCCAAGCTTATTTAACCCCCAAGATACTAAATTAAAAATTTGGGAATTTTCTAAAAATTTTAAAATATTTTTCAAATAAAAGAAGATGAAAACTCAATTTTGAGACATACTTTAAATATCAATTTAACCACAAGGGAACTTCATTTCGACTTGAAATTTAAAACCCAACCTTATTTGACCCCCAGGAATCTAAAAGAAAATTTTGGGAATTTTCTTAAATTTTTAAAAAATAATTTTTCAAAATTTCAAGATTTTCCAGAAATTTCAAAAAATAAAAAAAATAATAAACTAATTTAGAATGGGCCCAAACTGGGCCTAGAGGTGGGCCCTCGATAGTGGGGCCCATCTGCACCTTCCCCGACGCCGGCACACGCCAGCGGGGCGCGTGGGGGAAGACTGCCTAGCCTTCTTCCTTCCCTTAGCCCGAGCGCTGTTCACGTGCGCAGGCAGCCTCTTCCCAACCTTTGTTCGACCCAAATTTTATACCGATCTTCTCCTCTCGTCGTAAGCTATCTATTGATACCAAAAGTTCCATAAAAAATGCCCTGAAACAAAAACCCCCAAATCACAACTTCTAGGGGATCCATTCCCGAATACTCAAGGGTAAGTTATCCCAGCAAGAACAACTCAACAAATCACAAATTGCTACATTAAACAACCACGGATTTAAACTTAACATATCAACATATTCATCATATACATGTATGCATGTATCTATATGTGTGTAAGTAAATACTCAACACCAATCTTCAATTGCCAATTTAATTGCACAAACATCATGATCCACGAGAAAAATCAAATTTATAAAATCAATTTATACCAAAATGAAAGATTACAAAAAAACAAAGCAACAAACAATTTACACATTGCATGATTTAGTCTATGTATACAGATTCAAAGGGGAAGAGAAGAGTCGAACTTGCCTCTTTGATGATTCAAAATCCGTTCACACAATCGCTCCTTCTCTCCCTCCTTTCTTTCATCTACACTCTGATTTCTGTGCGTAAACTAACGGCAAAAATCCTAATCCGCTCTTTTATTTTCTTTTACTTATTATTATTATTTTTTTAGAAAACTAAATAAACTCCAAAAATAATAGAATATAAAAATATTATAAACATAAAGCCTACCCCATCAAAATAAGTATACCCCTGGCCAGCTTTCCAGCCCAACTCAATCCAATTTCACCCTTGCCCAATCCAACATTAAAATAAAATGAAATCCAAAGATCCAGTCCAACTCGAAATAAAATAAAAATAAAAATAAACTCCCTAACAATTTAAAGCACTCAAATAAATTTAAATCAAAC
The DNA here is from genome assembly GCA_026545225.1 of Cornus controversa. NCBI lineage: Eukaryota > Viridiplantae > Streptophyta > Magnoliopsida > Cornales > Cornaceae > Cornus > Cornus controversa. The sequence continues at coordinate 18,426,070 of CM048852.1, forward strand.
AATATACAATCAACCAAGCAATTCACATAAAATAATAAAATATATAAAGCATTTAAAGCACTCACATAAATTTAAAACCAACAATACACAATCAACAAAGCAACTCACATAAAATAATAAAAATATAGGGCATTTAAATTAAAATAAATCACGTCAAAATTTCAGGATATTACAATTATTAACTAGAATTGGGATTGATTTAGCAGAGATGAGGAAGAGAGAAATGATTGCAATGTTAAAACATATTGAAAGAGGAATACATATTTAAATTTTATTGCTCAAGGTGAACATTTTGGAGTTTCCATGCACCTTATATTATTTTCTGAAATCTCCCAAAATTGAGAGTTATAAATTATAATGAATAAATTATTGAAATATTGTTTTATGTGAAATCAAATTAGGGAAATAAGCTGATGTTAAATCTTATTGTCTTTTCTCTCTCCTTTCTTGCGCCAAGTCTAATCTGTACTGATGTCTAGAAGATTCTTGTAACTGTTGGTGATTTTTTTATGCATTTGGTATTATCAGTTCCTCCCCCAATTTATGTGCAATTTTACCAATACAGGGGAACACCAGAGGAAGGTAAGATTAATTTGTATTTTTGAACAAACACTGCCATTACAAGCTGTTATAAAACTCTGAAGTAGGGGGTTACCATGGATCGAATCGGATCGGATTAGACATAATCCTAATTCGATTTGCAGTCTACGGATTAGACATAATCCTAATTCGATCTGTGGTCTACGAATTGTTGAATATACAATCCGATTCGATCCGTGAAAAAGACTCAATCCAATCCGATCCAATCTCTGAAATAACATATTAGATCAGATCAGATTGACGAATTGGGCTTAATCTAATATAATTATTTTTTTAATTAGGACTGTTATGGGGTTAAATACAATCACCTCTCCTGAGGTTTACGCTAATTACACACAGATGAAACTTTTCAAAAATTGTACACCATGTTCCCTTAAAGTTTGCTCACTTACTACAAAGACCCCCTCCGTACAAAAAAATAGTTAATTATTTCATATAATTTGAGTTTTCGGGTCAAATTGTTCTTCCACCTTTAAGATGCTATGAAATTATAAAAAAAGTTTATTTTTGATGGACAAATATACCCTTAGCTCACCAAAATCTGTACTGATGTCTAGAAGATTCTTGTAACTGTCGGTGATTTTTTGATGCATTTGGTATTATCCGTTCCTCCCCCAATTTATGTGCGATTTTACCATTACAGGGGTACACCAGAGGAAGGTAAGATTAATTAATATTTTGGAACAAACATTGCCATTATAAGCTGTTATAAAACTCTGAAGTGTGTCTTTAGATTTTTTTCAACTACCAAAGAGTAGTAGAACCAAAATTGTTTCTATATTCAGCACAATCAGTTTGAGTTATTATGTTTGAATAGTTATTTAGGGGAAAATGTGATCTTCGAACACGAATACCAGTATATATGTTCGATTGGAAGCACCGTTGCTAGAATTATTTTGGCTGTTTCCACAACATTTTAGTACAACTCATTCAACATTTTGACTTGAAACACTACAGAATCAAACAAGTGACTGAATATCATGATTCCATTGTTCAAACAGAGAATTAATTTCTGAAGGAGATTGTTTCTGAAAGTTATTTTTTGTAACTTTGTTGGAGCCACATAATTCTAAAGTCCTTTACAAATTACAGCCGCATGCAAGACTTGATTCTACATCCATTGTCTGATAAATTCATGGTGTCTTCAACTATAAATAGAATATTTGATTGGAGTGATTTATGGGAGTGATTTTAGAAATCCTCCATCATTATATTTTTTATATTTGTCACATGTGTATTCTTCAACTATAAATAGAGGTGATCATTGTAAACAAAATTAAGAAAGAATACAATAAAAGTAATGTAACCCTTGGAGCTTTGTGCCAGAAATGTAGGTCGTAGTGGCTGAATCACGAATATCCTTGAGTTGTTTCATTCTTCATTTCTTTCTTCATTCGTTTATTTTTTTCTTTATCAACATATATATATATATATATATATATATATATATATATATATATTCAATTAAGGTTCAAGTTGTCTCCATAAAATATATTCAATTGAATTCTTTATTTCTTTCTTCATTCTTTTATTTTTTTTCTTTATCAACATATATAGATTCAATTAAGGTTCAAGTTGTCTCCATAAAATATATTCAATTTAATTCTTTATTTCTTTCTTCGTTCTTTTTTTTTTTCCTTTATCAACATATATATATTCAATTAAGGTTCAAGTTGTCTCCCTAAAATATATTCAATTTAACAAGTTTACATAGACTTTGTTTTGCATTCCCCTTTATTTTAGGCTATAATCTCATTTAAATCATATTCTATTATTTTTCAACTATTGTTAGTTTTGATCCCCCTTCACCTAGCATTATCTCTTTATTTTAGGTTATAATCTCATTTAAATCATATTCTATTATCTTTCAACTATTTTTATTTTTGATCCCCCCTTCACCTAGCATTACCCTTACTCTTCCTTAATAGAGTGGTGCAGTTATTGGTCCTTCGTGCATTTTAAATAATCTTAAATCACTTTTGCTCTTGTTTTATCTTCAATTAGTGTTATTTTAATGGTCTTGCAAATGTTTGTATTTCTATTTTTATTATGTTTTGTCTTGGCACACATATCTCCAGAATCACATTTACCTTACAACTTAGATTTCACAAAAAAAATTTTGAATCATTCCTCTATGTAGCTTTTCCAGCTTTGATTCCATGACACAGTCTTTGATTTTTTTTTTCCCTCTCTGTTAATATTTGAGCATAAAAACAAAAATGTTCACTTTTTAATATGTATTGATCCTTGATTTTAAAAGGTGAGAGAGAGAAGCGGCGATCAAAATTAATTTGGAATAAAGTATTAGAAATGATTTTTAAAAATTGATTATAAAATGTGAGACGATCTGTATTAGAAAAAAATGAAAAAAGAGAATTCATTTAGGCCGTCAAATGTTTAGCTTCTTGTTCTATTGGTTCAACTAGGCTCTCATTTATAATTTTTATTTTTTCGAAACAGAATGGATTGGTTTAGCGTTAATTTATGCTGTAAACCGAAGCAGTGGATTTTTTAGATATATTATAACACCATGACTTCAAGGAAAATTGCATGGTTGAATAATTAAAAAGTAGATGAGGAAGATATAGTAGAAAGCCAGCATGGAGAAAATTTACTTTAAATTTTAGGTAGGTTCAAGGTTCAACTAGGGTCTGTTACAATTTTCATTTGTTTTATTCAAAATTTATTTCAGATAAAAAAACTAACCTCCCTAGCTGGCTTTTTAATTAGGTGGGTAATTAACAATGATGTATAAAAAATAAAAATAAAAATAAAAAACCCTATATTTAAAACATTCAACAACTAAAAACACAAATCAAACACACATGAAGTAGTTTCATAATGCATACCAAATGTTTATACATGCTTATAAAGCCAAAAACCATGGCTTTGATAAAGTAGGAATGAAAAAAAGAGAGAATACATCCTCTGTAGAAACAGCGGATTACATATACATGGGTCTATATATGCCAACAAAAACAAACATCTTACATACATACATACCACCATGATATCCTCCATGCCACGGTTAAATAGATAATCAGGACCTGACAATTAAATCATGAGTTTGTAAACAAACATCATACCAAAAGTTGTAAGCAATACTAATGTAACAATATCATTGAAGCTGTGGCTAGCATTATTACCAAAAGTAGGAGGTATTTATTCCATCAAAATATGGATGCAAGCGCTGCGTATTATCGACAATTCTTGGTGCGTAGTGGCTCGTCTGTCACATTAACAAAGCATAAATGAAGGGAGCTATCAAATAATTGAAAATTCTATAATTCAATTCCTAACAATATCTTCAACAAAAGTAGCAATACTAAACTTCAATATCTGTCAAGCACCGCTTGTGCATGGTAATATATTCTTACTAAAATCTAGAAATATATAAAATAAAATAAAAATTTTTTCAAGAAATATGATTAAGATTTAGCCTTGTAACATATTATGTTAAGAAAAGTAGTTTGTTTGTTTAGTAAATATAAAGTATAATAATCTCTATTCTATTTAATAGTAATAGTATATAAAGCAATTGATTGTTTTAACATAGTTTTAATTAAAACTAATAGAAAGATGACAAGATTACCAATTTGGTCTTTCTTCAGTCTCGGACATTGCAGAATATCTACATTTTGCAAGAGAGGCAATGCTCCTTCTTCGACTTTCACCGAAATTAAATTAGACATGTGCCAGAGAAAAAGATCTCGAAGTTTCGGAAATCCACCTTCCCCAAAACATAAGATCTCGCCATCATATGCATTTCTGAGCCCAAGTTTCACTAAATTGGGCAGAGTTTGAAGGGATTTTAGAGGATCTTCTCTCAGACTCGAGTTATTAAATCTTATTTTGACCATATTTTTAAGTTTGCAAATCCAAACAGGGAACTTCTCTAAATATCCAAACAAGAAGAGACGTTGAAGAGAAGCTGGTGGAGATAAAATATCTTGTAAATCAAGAATATTGCCATATGCAGCTTCTACTTGCAAAGTTTCAAGGTGGATCATATTCTCAATTGCAATGCACAGATTCTTCCCGTCCTCTTTTTTAAACTCGATGATGCCCAATTTTCTCAACTGCCTTAGCTTGCTTAGCTTTTTCACTAGGTTTCCTCCATCATCATTTACCTCCACTAAGTCTAGCCTTTGCAACTCCTCTAAACCATCAATCCCTTCCGGTATCTTTACTCCATCGTAGCTAACTTTATTTATCACAATAAGATGTCGCAGCTTACGGAGCTTGTTGATCTCAATAGGTAGCACATCCACATGGCTATATTTCAGATCCAATGTCAATAGGTAGCGTAGCCTGCCGATGGACTTTGGAAGAACCTTCACTTTGGTATTTCTCAAACTTAGATACCTCAAATGGAGTAGATCTCCCACGGCTTCAGGTAGACAATTTAATGCTGGAGTATCTTGAAAATCCAATACCTTCAAAAGCTTGAAATTGGCTTTACGAAATGTGTTTAAGAAAGACTCTGACAATTCATCTTTTCCAAAAGAGAAGACAGAACGAATTCTACCCCCAGTAGTAGTAGTAGTAATACTAATACTATTCATGACGTTATCTATTATGTTATCGTGGATAGATAAGCGTCTAAATTGTCCATCAACAAGAATGGAGTCATCTTTTGCCGTAAGTACTTGACAGAAACTCAACTCCTCGTATTTTGAAAGGATGATGACACGCATTATATCATGTACTCGACACTCAAAGACTTCGCGAAATACAATTATTCTTTTATCCACTTGAACCAAGCTTCGATGGATGAGCTCTTTCAAATATTCTTCGGCAATCTCTTCCAACGTCTTGCCTTTCTCTTCCTTTATAAAACCCTCCGCTATCCATAATCGAACTAGTCTTCCATGTCGGATGGAGTAGTCTTCTGGAAATATGCCAAAATACAAGAAACATGGTTTGAGGTGGGAGGGCAAATGAAGATAACTGAAGAGAATGATCTTCTCGGCATCTTCCAACTGGGGATTACTCTTCATCTCATAACCAAGGTTATCTAGAAACTTTTCCCACTTGAATGCAACCTTTTCTTTGGTTGACAAGAGGCGGCCTATTGTCACAATAGCAAGTGGCACTCTGTTACATTTTCTGACAATTTTATGGGACACTTCCTTCAACTCCGGGGGACAAATCCCATCATAATCAGATTCGAATGCTTTTTTGCAAAAGAGTTCCCATGCTTTCCCGTCTGCTAGGCCTTCGAGTGTATAGATGTGATCAAATCTACAAGAAGTAGGCGCCACACCAACTTTGATTCTTGTAGTGATAATTACTCGACTTCCTATGTTATTATCGGGTAAAGCATGTTTTATGAATTCCCAAAAACGTTTGTCCCATACATCGTCGAAAACAACTACGTACCTTTTTTGATGTAAATAATCTCTTATCTTGCCGATGAGTGATTCCATTGTTTCCATTGCATTGGAAGAAGCAGTCTCGCACAACTTCTGCATCAGATTCCTCAATAACTCCTTGTCGCTGGGTGGTGATTGAGAGACAGTGATCCAAGCATGGCAGACAAAGTTCCGAGATACAATTTGGTCATCAAACACTTTCTTCACAAGAGTCGTCTTTCCAACTCCACCCTCGCCGACCACTGTAACCACCGTTCTTTTTGACGATGCTTCCTCTGCCATCCAGCTATTCAGTTGAGCTCGTGGAGTTTCGATGCCCACCACTTCAGCTTCCTCCAGGAAAAGGGAAGCCACTCGAGGATCACGCCAGTCATCCTTCACGTTGTTGTTTCTGAATCCTTCCTCAGTTACTTGTAAACTGTATGTAGTGCGTAGACCATTGATAACACCGATATCTGCTTTGATCGCTCTAATCTCAGAAGCTATCTTCCGTCTGGGTTTATATTTGATGATCGATCGAGCAACCTTGCAAAAGCAACCACCGCCGATGAACCCAGAACGCTGATCGGAGCGTTGTGTCAGCAAGTGAAGTATGTATTCATCGATCACATCTTCTGTACGAAAACAAACATTCCTTAGTTGTTTCACCAAAGCTTTTACACCACCGTCGGGCTCTCCTCTTTCGGCCCTTTCATCTGCATTCTGCAGATAAGGCTTCATCACCTCTAATTCCCTTTTGATGCTTACAAATTCTTCGTTCACACCTCTCAAAAGATTCACCTCTTCTTTGAGTAATGGAACCAAATTATCGATCAAAACGTTCACAGCAAACTCCGCCATTTCTCCTCTACCTCTTCTCGATGACTCAAACACTGTGTTTCGTTTTAATTTCAGTACTAAATTTCAATGTGTTCATGATGTGGTTTTTTAGTTTTCTGGTTGTCGAATCAACCATAGGTAGAGTAGAATGGTGACAAGCTTCGAATTATCTTCGTCCAAAGATTCAATTCCACGTGTGTGGTAACTGTGAAAGAAAGGGATTGTGGGGTCCACTCGTACCGTTTTAGACGTTACGGGTCTCTGGACAGCTTGACATTTTTGTTTCATTCTAATCAACAGTATTTGCTTTGCTATAAGCAAAGATTCAGTCTTATCTTCCTCGAAAGGTACAATAAAGGATATTTTAGTAGTTGAAGTGATGATTATACTTTTATTAATTTGAAAATAGCTGTTTTTAATTTAATTTAAGAAAAGGTGAATATAATTTTTTTACTAACATAATATTTGTGTGTAATTGAAACAAATTAAAAAGAGATTAATATATTTTATCCAAAAAAAAGAAAAAAATTTATTGGATCGATTGACTTAACTTCTACATATTAGTCTGTTTTAAAAATCGGACGGTTCATATCTCTTTAGAATCATTTTCAAGAAATGTTAATTTTGATAGACTTTTTTTTCCTTCCCAAACGAACAATTTCAGAATCTCGATAATTATTATTTTTTATTTTTTGAAAAATGTTAATTTTGATAATGACTTTTTTATTTCTTTCTGCCAAACGTACAATTTTAGGATCTCGACAATCATTTTTTTTTTCTTCATTTTCAAAAAATCTTGATTAAAAAAAAAATTATTGAGTAGATTGACTTAACATCTAGGTATTAGTCGGTATTCGAAAGTCAGTGTCGCTCTCTCTCTCTCACACTGAGTTATAGTTCATGCATGTAAAAGTCTTCCTTTTAATATTGGATACAATGAATTTCTAAACATATAATTAATTAGTATGTACATATATCTTATCTCCGGTGGACCTCATTTATTAGAAACTTACTCTAAGTTGTCTTGATCTCACGTGGTATGTGCTACACTAGGCCACGCAATTGCAATATATCCACAAAAAGACAATATTAAGAATAGAATATGGAATAGACTTCCTCGGTTACTTTTATTATAATTGAGTCTCGAGCTTCAACAATTTCATCACCCCAATGAAGATGTTGGATTTGGTATGAGTTGAATTCGTCAAACAAAATACACGAATCACATTATTTACAGTGTCTAGTAAGATATCAGAACTATCTTCTGTGTCTCCTTTATTCACGATCTTAATACAACACATTATATCACACACAGATGTAATCTCATCACAATGTAACATGAGAGTTAGGCGGGCGACAATGTTGAGTTTTAAGAGAGTTTAGACGTGTTTGAATATATATATATATATATATATATATATATATATATATATATAAAAGGTACAACCATATATATATTATATTAAATATATATATATAATATGCTTTTCATTTTTGATCTTTTTACTTAAAAGTTCATAAATTTCACTACAAATAATATTTTTTGATAAATTCAATAGAATATTTCGAGAGCTTTAATTTGAGTATAACTTATGTTATGTTTTAACATAAGACAGAAAAATTATAATTTTTTCAATTCTTGTCTACACTTAAATTAATTTTTCACAACTTTAAAGTCATTTTACACATTTAAATTATTTTTTCACATACTTAAAACATATACATACAAATATTTGTTTATGTTTTTTTTTCTAATTTTTTTAGAAAACTCTTAAGTATGTTTGACAGATGTTTTTGCACAAAAAAAATCATAAAAATTAATATTCACATTTTTTTGACTCATTTTTGTTCACTTTCTACACATTTAAAATATTTTTCAACACACTTAAAACAAATACTTATTTTATGTTTTCCTTTCCTAATTTTTTAGGAACTTTTACAAATATTTGAAAGATCTTTTTCCACAAATAAATCATAAAAAATTATATTCACATTTTTAGTCTAATTTTACTCACTTTCCAAACATTTAAAGTACTTTTCCACGTACTTAAAACAAACAATTTTTTATTTTTTTTCTTTCCAATTTTTTAGCATCTTTTAGCCATATTTGAAAGATGTTCTGCACAAAAAAATCATAAAAATTTATTTTCACATTTTTTAGGCTCATTTTTTCACACTTTTAAAATACTTTACACACATTTAAAGTACTTTTCCACAATCCTAAAATAATTATTTTTTTATGTTTTTTCTTTCTAATTTTTTTAGGAACTCTTACGCATATATGAAGGATGTATTTGCACAAAAAAATCATAAAAAATTATATTCATATTTTTTAGGCTCATTTTTTTCTCACTTTTTACACTTTTAAAGTACTTTTACACATTTAAAATATTTCTTCACATTTAAAATATTTTTTCACACACCTAAACACAAATACATTTTTATGTATTTTCTTTCTAATTTTTTTAAGAACTCTTAGGTATATTGAATGATGTATTTGTATAAAAAAATCATAAAAATTTATATTCGTATTTTTTAGGCTAATTTTATTCTTACTTTTCACAATTTAAAAATATTTTTCACACATTTAAAATATTTTTTCATACATTTAAAATATTTTTTTACACACTTAAAATAAATACTTTTTTATATTTTTTCTTTTCAATTTTTTAAAGAACCCTTACACATGACACATATGAATGACGACATGATTCGTAATATCTTCGTTCAAAGATTCAATTCCGTGTGGTAATTATCAAAGAAAGGGACTGTGGGGTCCACTTGTACCGTACATACTTAATACACCAGTGTATTTATATGTGCATTGGGATCTCTGCTGTAACGGATCATGCCTTACCGTGCAGTAGAGGAAATTGACTCTGTTTGCTTGGTACTTGAGTGCCTTTCTTTTGCTTTTAGTTTTACTCCGTTTTCCTTCATTAACTTCTGTTATATTACTTTTCAATATTTTATGGGTAATGCTACTCAGGCAGAATTCGTAGGCAGAAAGTTTTACATCCATTGGATGCATGTGGTGAGTGTATGTGGTGGGACCTACCACATGCATCTAATGAATATAAAACATTCTGCCTATAAATTCTGCGTACAAATTCTGCCTGAGTAGCATTACCCATATTTTATTATAACAATACATATGCTTATGTAATCTTATTATATTCGTTCCTTATATATATGCTTTACACTTTTTTCTTTTCACTAAAAATTCAATAATTTTTACTACAAATAATATTTTTTGATGAAACTAATTTTGTTCAATAAAATATTTCAAAACCTTCAATTTGAGTATAATTTAGGCTATGTTTTAACTTAAGACAGAAAAATTATTATTTTCCCAATTCATGTCTACACATTTAAGTACTTTTTCACAATTTTAAAATCTTTCTCGGACATAAAATATATACATTTTAATATTTTTCTAAAATGTTTATAAAAAAAAATTTGTGCTTAAATGGTTGTAGACAAAATACTTTTCACACATTTAAATTATTTTTTCACATATTTAAAGTACTTTTTCACACACCTAAAGCAAATACATTTTTATATTTTTCTTTCCAATTTTTTAAAGAACTCTTGGACATATATGAAGATATTTTTGCACAAAAAAATTATAAAAATTTATATTCAAATTTTTTAATCTCATTTTTTTTCACTTTCCACACTTTTAAAGTACTTTCCACACACTTAAAAGCAAATATTTTTTTGATGTTTTTCTTTCCAAAATTTTTAGGAACTCTTAGGCATATTTGAATGTTGTATTTGCACAAAAAAATCATAAAAATTTATATTAACATTTTTTAAGCTAGTTTTTTCTCACTTTTCACACTTTTAAAGTAGTTTTCACATATTTAAAGTATTTTTTCACACATTTAAAATATTTTTTCACACACCTAAAACAAATATTTTTTTTTATTTTTTCTTTCCAATTTTTTTAAGAACTCTTAGGCATATATGAAAAATGTTTTTGTACAAAAAATTCATAAAATATTATATTCACATTTTTTAATCTCATTTTTTTTTCACTTTCCACACTCTTAAAATAGGAAACAAAAAATTAAAAAAAAAAAGTATTTGTCTTAATTGTGTGGAAAGTATTTTAAAAGTGTGGAAAGTGAAAAAAAAATGAGATTAAAAAATGTGAATATAAATTTTTATGAATTTTTTGTGCAAAAATAACCTTCATATTTGCCTAAAAGTTCCTAAAAAAATTGGAAATAAAAAACATAAAAAAATATTTGTTGTAGGTGTGTGAAAAATACTTTAAATGTGTGGAATGTGAGAAAAAATTAACCTAAAAAATGTGAATATAATTTTTTTTTATTTTTTTGTACAAATACATCATTCAAATATGTCTAAAAGTTCCTAAAACATTTGGAAATAAAAAAATCTGATGAAGCAAAAATTCACCCGAACTGGTCAAACGCCAACTTGTAAAAAAGGACAAGAGAAGGGTAATCGAAGGGGCATCGGTGCGGTACCGGCCGACTACTCTCCGACGATCAAGTCAAATATCGAAAAGGTTTTTCTAAGTGGTATGGGAACTCAGAGGGTATTAGTTGTGTACCTTGGAATATGAATCGTCCGATATTTATAGTACCTAAGCGAAAGGAGTGCCCTAGTAAAACTCTACCTCCTCAGTTTTCTTTTCACTCTTGGAGTTAACCAATCTTGGTCAGAAAATTCTTATCTTCCACGTCACCTTAACGCTAACTTCCCACGTCATATGTTTCATATTAGGAGTCAAACACCCCATCAAATGCCCCCTGTTCTTGAAGGTCGCCTGTCAGGCATGAGGAACACACACACACACACACACACACACATATATATATTGTTATATATATATATATATATATATATATTTTGGCAGGCCCGGTCTGACGTGCGTTGGCTATGCACTGGTCGTCCGGTCAGGTGCCTGGCTTGGGCAGCGCCCGGCTTGGCAATGCCCTATCGCGCTCGGCCTAGGCAACGCCTGGTTGCGCCCGGCCAGGCTCTCGGCACGGGCCGCGCCCTGCTGGGCAGCGCCCGGCCTTCACTTCGTGTTGCTGCTCTTGCCCTTGCGTCCGGCCTTGTAACTGTTGGTTTCATAGCCGTTGCTCTCTTCCCCTTGCTTGTGACCATTTGTTTATAACCGTTATCTCCTGACCGTTAGGAGAAGAACGTTGGGGATCAGAATGCGCCTTGCCTATTTAAGCAGTTCCTTCTCATTCACAACTACACCAGCTCACCAGCTCATGCCTGATACCATCATATCCTCTCTCTCACGTTGCTTGTATGTTATTGATCATACATTCGATAAGCCATATCCAGAGATCTTTGCCCCCAGCTCCCCCCTTGTCCAAGTGTTTGAGTTTCTGCATTTCATAATGGCGGACTATTACGAGTGCCAGGATCTTAGCTCCACTATGACAAAATCTGAGGTGGAGGAGCTAGCTGCTTTATATTCTTTTCTGGAAGGGGTCGTGGCTAGGGCTCCCCTGCCCGCGGAGAGGGCTTACTCCATTTACCCAGAAGAAACATGCTTCTACGAAGGTTATTTTCTTTTAGGCCTTCGATTTCCTATCCCAGAATTTGCCCAAGAACTGCTCCAGGCAATTAACCTCTGCCCTTCTCAACTTACGCCCAATTCTTGGCGTATTATCATGGCCACTTTGGTTCTCTGGAGGTCTTCTAAGCTTACCTCTCAACCAACTATTAACAAGTTTCTTTCCTGTTATACCCTTCTGAAGAGCAAAGACTAGCGTCACATACAAGGCCGGTCTCGCGGCGCAGGGAGCCTGCCCAAAGGACTGGTGATTCTTGACAACAGTCAAAGGATAAATAATTGGAAAGAACGTTTCTCTGTCATCTCCTCCACCTCCCAATCATGTAAAGATCTCACAAACTGAATATCCCAGACCAGACGCCCGCCATCAAGGTTATAGCACTGCGCGGCCATAATCTGTCTATCCACCGCAAGTTTGGCAAGTCTCGGATCAAGCATCACAAGTGATCTATCACCACACCAATAATCATTCCAAAACTTACAAACCGACCATCCATCACCCTAAATCGAATGTGTTTGGAAATTTTTTTCCAACCCTTCGCAATATACCTCTATAATCCAACCCCAACCGGTGTTTTCAACATAAGGGAGCACCATCCCCCTCTATCCTCTTCATATTTAAGACAAATAACCCTCCTCCAAAACCTATCCATTTCCATCTTAAATCGCCACAACCACTTCCCCAGAAGAGCTTTATTGAACGAATTCAATTTCCGCACCCCAAGCCTTCCCTTCTAAATAGGACGACAAATCTGCTCCCAATTAACCAAATGATATTTAGACTCATCCCCCATACCACGCCACAAAAACTTTCCCCGAAGTCTATCCGATCTTTTCAGCACAGAAACCGGCAGAGGGAAAAGAGACATGAAGTAAGTAGGAAGACTCGAAAGCGTGCTCTTAATCAACATCACTCTACCCCCTTTCGAGAGATACTGTTTCTTCCACTCGGCAAGCCGTCTCTCAAACCGAAGCACCACAGGATCCCAAACAGAAGCTCTCCACGCCTTTACTCCCATCGGAAGATTCAAGTAAGACAATGGAAAGGAGCCCACTCTACATCCCAATATATTTGCCAACAAATCGATCACTTTTCCCAAAATTCACTTTAAGACCCAAGATTGCTTGGAAGCAGAGCAACGTCCCTCTCAGGTATCTCAACTGTGTCCTCTGAGTGTTGCAGAAGACAATGGTATCGTCCGTAAAGAGCAAATGAGACACTTCCATTTGGCAATCAAGATTTCTCCCCACTTTGAAACCTCTGTAGTAGCCTAAATCACAAGCTCTTTTCATCAATCTGCTAAAGGCCTCCATCACAATAATGAAAAGTGAAGGGGATAATGGATCCCCTTACCTCAATCCTCTCTAGCTCCCAAAGAAACCAAAGGGAACGCCATTGACCAGAACCGAGAATCTCAATGTGGAGATACAAAATTTAATCCAACCTCTCCATTTCTCCCCATACCCCATCCTCTCGAGGAGATAAATCAGAAAATCCCAGCACACGTGGTCATATGCTTTTTCCATATCAAGCTTACAAACCACCCCCGGTTCTCCAGTGCTAGAACGGGCATCCACACATTCACTAGCCACCAAAACAGAGTCCAGAATCTAACGGCCTCCCATAAAAGCATTTTTTTTATAATTAAAATTTCATAGAAAAGCGCCCAAATGGGGGATGTGTCCCAAAAATAACAAACAATCAAATTCTTAGACTATCTACAAACATCAAAAGGGACTTTGAAGAATAACAAAAGAAGCCGTTTGACCAAAAGAAGAGGAAATTGAGAACAGAGCATCTAAAAACACCACAAGGCTGTTCAATATCTTCAAAAGCTCTCTTGTTCCGCTCCTTCCAAAGGGCCCACCATAGACAATGAGGAGCAACCCTCCAAGAACGCCTAATGTCACGACGCACCTGAAAGCCATTATAAGCAGTAATGTAGCTCACCACTGTCCTAGGCATGATCCACTGAACACCAAAAATAGCATAAATTAAATCCCATCCCTCCCTCACTCTAAGGCAATGAAGGAGAAGACGATTAACCGTTTCCTCTGCTCGCTTACACATACAGCACCTATTTGCGAAGATGTGTCCTCTCTTTCTTAGATTATCCATAGTCAAAATCTTCCCCATGGATGTCGTCCACACAAAGAAAGCCACCTTCAAAGGAGCTTTAGAATGCCAGATTCCTTTCCAAGGAAAGGACGGACCGTGAGACTTTACCAGATTCTGATAAAAAAACTGAACCTCAAATCTCCCATAGGTCGATCCAATCCAAACCAACTCATCACACCCTCTCCCAGGACAAGCCTGTCTGTAAAGAAAGGCCAAAAACTCTTTCATCACCTCCACCTCCCAATCATATAAAGATCTCAGAAACTGAATATCCCAGAACGGACGCCCGCCATCAAGGTGATAGCACTGCGCGACCATAATTTGTCTATCCAACGTAATTTTGGGAAGTCTCGGATAAAGCATCCCAAATGATCTATCGCCACACCAATGATCATTCCAAAAGTTACAAACGACCATCCATCACCCTAAATCGAATGTGTTTAAAAAATTCGTTCCAACCCTTCGCAATATACCTCCATAACCCAACCCCAACTAGTGTTCTCAACATAAGGGAGCACCATCCCCCTCTATCATCTCCATATTTAAGACAAATAACCCTCCTCCAGAACCTATCCCTTTCTATTCTAAATCGCCACAACTACTTCCCCAGAAAAGCTTTGTTGAACAAATTTAATTTCCGCACCCCAAGCCCTCCCTTCTAAATAGGGTGACAAATCTGCTCCCAATTAACCAAATGATATTTAGACTCCTCCCCCATGCCACCCCACAGAAATTTTCCCTGAAGTCTATCCAATCTTTTTATCACAGAAACTGGCAAAGGGAAAAGAGACATGAAGTAAGTAGGAAGACTCGAAAGCGTGCTTTTAATCAATATCACTCTACCCCCTTTCAAGAGATACTGTTTCTTCCACCTGGCAAGCCATCTCTCAAACTGAAGCACCACAGGATCCCAAATAGAGGCTCTCCACGCCTTTACTCCCAGCGGTAAACCCAAGTAAGACAATGGAAATGAGCCCACTCTACATCCCAAAAAATTTGCTAACATATTGATCTCTTCCACCTCCCCCACAGGAACAATCTCACTTTTCCCAAAATTCACCTTAAGACCCGAGACTGCTTGGAAACAGAGCAACGTCCCTCTCAGGTATCTCAACCGTGTCCTCTCAGCGTCGCAAAAAATAATGGTATCGTCCGCAAAGAGCAAATGAGACACTTCCAGTTGAAAATCAAGATTCCTCCCCACAAAAGTATTTTGAGATTTCAAAATAATTTCATTCATCACTTCCTTCAACCTGAGCGCTAGAATTTTGGCAATGATTTTGTAGATACTCCCCAGCAAACTGATAGGTCTAAAATCCTTAACATCATCAGCCCCTCCCTTTTTCAGAATTAAAGCGATAAAAGTAGCATTCATGGACTTTCAAACTTTCCATGTGCATGAAAATCATGAATAGTTGCCAACACATCCCTTTTCACCACCTCCCAATTCTGATGAAAGAAAGCCAAAGAAAACCCATCTGGACCGGGAGCTTTATTCCCCTGGCAACACTGAAGAGCAAATGTCACCTCTTCCTCCTCAAAATGTCTCTCCAATCGGTCCCTATCCTCTGAAGAAATCATATCAAACTCCAAACCCCCTAAAAGAGGTCTCCAATCTGCAGTCTCCCTTTACAACTGCTGATAAAAAGACATCACACCACTCGCCTATCTTCTTGCGATGTCATCTTTTCGGCTACTAGAGGCCTAGGGGGCCTTGGATATTCTTGTCACCTTTTTATATGGTATACTACTTTTCTTATAATGTCTAGCCGTGCTTACTAATGAAGTCTTATTTTCAATCCATTTGTTGATCAAGTTAGAGATAGACTTAACAATGGGACACAAAGCCTTAAAAAAAGGCCTCCTATAACTTTAGACTATTAACAAAATCCACAAAAATCCCCCACTGATGTACAACTGCGCCCATTAACCCAAAAGTATAAAGAACTCATAATGACGTATTTGAGAGACCAAATAGAAAACTCTTCGCTATCAAAAGCTCTTCTATTTCTCTCTCTCCACAAGCCCCACCACAAACAAAGGGGCGTGACCCTCTAAGCGTCCCTGGCTCAACTATCCACTATACACCCTCTCCAAGCCTCAATCACTCCAAAGGTAGATTCAAGAAACATCCAAGCCATGGCAAAAGCTGCTAAAAACATAGACCACACATCTATTGCCACATGGCAGTGAAGGAGGAGATGGTTCACCGACTCTTCCGCCCTTTTGCACATGCAACACCAAAAGGGGAAAAATGTATGAGGTGATGCCTTCACCGAAAAGTTGAATATTGAGTGTTACAAGTAAATGACTTATCTAAGATTCATACTTTTACATTGGTAAGTCCTACATGTTTTTGTCTCACATATCTTGAAAGCTCATCTTGTGCGAATCCACGACTTTTAACAAGATTTGTTAATGGATCGGATATGGATTGAATTGGGAGGTATCCGATCTGGTAAGAAAAAATCCACCATACAATGCCATATTTGCTTTTTAGAAATATTATTTTTTATTCCTTCAATTTGTACGAACTAAAAAAAATCTACCATTTTATCAATATATATAATGTATTTATCGGATATTTGATCCGTTTGACAATTGCGTGTTTACTTTTTAAAAATGCTGTTTTTCATTCCTTCAATTTGTATGAACTAAAAACAAATCTACCATTATATATATATATATATATATATATATATATATATATATATTTGATAAGTAAAATTTTATAAAAAGCGGTCACTAGGGGAGTGCATCCCAAGAGAATACACAGAGCCTAACAAGGCCTCCTATAACTTTAGACTATCAACAAAATCCACAAATTCCCCTACAAATTTACAATTACGCTCGTTAACCCAAAAAAATAAAGAACTCATAATGGCATATTTGACCAAACAAAAGATTTCTCGTCCTCGAAAGATCTCCTATTTCTCTCCCTCCACAAGCCCCCACCACAAACAAAGGGGCGTGACCCTCCAAGCATCCCTAGCTTTGCTATCCACCATACACCCTCTCCAAGCCTCCAACATACCAATCGTAGATGCGGGAAACACCCAAACCACACCAAAAGCTGTAAAAAACATAGACCATATATCAATATATATAACATTGTGATGTATCTGAAAAAAAATTCACAATACAATCTGATCCGATACTCCAATAGATTATTCATTAATCGATCTATATCCGATTTGTTATCTATCAGATATTTGATCCATTTGACAATTCATATTTCCTTATTAAAAAATGCTGTTTTTAATTCCTTCAATTTGTATGAACTAAAAAAAATACTACCATTTTATCATATATATAACATTTTGATTAATTTAGTTATCATATCTATTATCTACAAAATCAAATAGTATATAATTGACGCCGGACAGAATAGTGATTATTCTGTAGGCTAAGGGCAATAGAAAATAAACAGAAAGAAAGCACGAGAATTGCCCAAAAATTCAGAGAAAAGTCTCTGGTATTCAATATTATTATTCAAAATCAAGAGTACCTTCGAATCAACCCACAAGCCGGGTTATATAGCTGAACTTCGTCAACATTACCAAAAATAGCAAAAACCTAATATTCTTGCCAAAATAAAATACGAAATAAAAGAAGGAAGTTGCCAGAATTCTGGCCCAAATCAAGCCCAGAATCTCTTCCTAATCAACAAAATAAATATTACCAAAAAAGGAAAGAAATAACTAAAATTATGGATTCGGAGGGGAAAACAGTGGATTTTGGCCTCGAAAAAATACTCACCCACGATGTGCGCGCCGAACCAAGCTTTCCGAATTGTGATCATAAAGGCGATTCTGACACCTGTAGCCAAAGTTATGGCCAAAATACTGAAGCGCATCCAAAAATACCCTAATTAGTGACAACGTCACGATTTCCTGCCATCTTTACGCTGATCTGCCAACTCAAGATATTTCAGTGCCATCAACGTGTCGTCTGACAGCTCAGCATCATCTGACTCGGATGCTCCTGCATCAATAATGTGTGTACATCTATTTTTTTTAATAAGTATAATGTATATAATTATATTTGGTTGGATTGGATTTTATAGAAGCGGATTTACCTTAATCCACAACTGATTTGCTAAGCTAACGAGTTATTAGATTTGCATTATTAACAGGTTATTGGATAGAAAATTCCAATCCCTATCTGACTTATCGAATCGGATTCGGATCAACATCCATTCTTTTGAAAGGCCTGTTTTTAACTTAGAAGTGTTACATACCTTAGATTGTTATTTTTCTGTCATATGGAATTTTAATGAAATATAATTCCCATAGCAACAAAAATTTATATGTATGTACTATATATATCTATTAAGAATATATCAGGTTATCGTTGAAAGTTGTGTCATCTGTCTTATTAAGAATATAAATATCCTTTTTAATTCATAACATACACACATCATAAATACTGTTTGGCTTGTAGGTTCATGATACCCATTTGAACTGTAGTGAGGTGTTGAAAATCTGAATTGGAAAATGGTTCAACATTCAGTCGATCAATTCATCCCTCACTTTAGCTTGTACTATCATAAACTATTTGTACAATACCTCCCTATGAATGGAATACTAGAGAGGTTTTTGACCTTCAGAATGGGCTAAAAAAGTCATTGAATTCAATTATTTCAAAATTCCAACATCAATTTCAACAATAAGTTTTTGATTAATTCTTGGTGTTGTATGTTTCAGAATTAAGGAATTCCTTTAGATATTTACATTATTCTTCATCTATTATTCTTCTGATTTTACCCTGTTATAAGACTGACAAAATGAACCTCTTGTACTTTTCCTTGTTTCAGAAAGGATCCAAATTGTGCTAGGCCTTTTGAAGGACTAAAGTTTGTAGATGTTGGATGTGGAGGGGGGATTCTATCAGAGGTATGTCATTCTTTGAATTTGGGTGATGCACCAATTTATAATTATTCTATCCTGCCAATGGCTTCTTTTTTCATGATCTTAGAATTTCTGACTCATTGCATCGTCAAAGATCATACTTTCATTTTCTTGTATTTCTACATATAGCCCATTGACAATTTAAAGATTGAAAATTTGAAGGTTGTTAGAGGTCTGACTTTCTTTGTTAACAGCGCCAGAATTAGTGTGATTCATTATATTGTTCAGTCATTTTCTGAGTTGTAATTTTCTAGTGTCATGGAAATTTGGGCATAGATGATTAAGTTGTGTTCTAATATTACCACAAATTTTATCAAGATGAAAAGTCCATTTGTATGCTAATGCGTTCTTAATAATGTGTCTTCTGTAATTCAAGACAAGGTTGTTTAATTCAAGATTTTGGATAGGATGACTATTTGGTTTTGCAGGATTTAGTTGAGGTTGTTAGAGTTTAGTATGTACCTTACCTTAAATAATTGATACAAGTGCACGAGTGTATTGTGTTTCTGTTTTCATCTAAAATAGAAACGTCTTTGTTGTGGAGTGTGTTCAATAGTGATTGGAAGCATCTTTGCTAACGTAAAATTTGTAACACTAATTTCGGAAATAAAAACATGTTTGGTAACGTCAAAGTGTTGCAAGAAATTTGAAAGCAAAACACTGAAAAAAAAGAAGAAAAACTTTAATTTAATAATATAAAGTTGAGAATTTAACTAATGAGATGCCCAAGAAAGGAAGAAAAAAAACTTTTTCCGTTGCCTGCAGGGTAAGAAGCCACCGGCTGCAAGTGGATATACAAGATCAAGCATAAAACAAATGGATCAGATAGGTCCTCAGAGATAGAAAGTGTGTTCGGATAAAGAAAAAAAAAACTTTTTAATGGAGCAGATCTATGTTTTCAGACCACTTTGAAAAAAGTTGTTTGAAAGATTTTTGCTAAGATCAATATTTTAAAGCTTTTTACGTAATGCACTAAAATCATTTATAGCTTTTCCTTTTTAGCATGTGAATTTTACCAATATATATATATATATTTCAATTTACAAAGTAATGATGAGATCAACAATGATGATTGAGAAAAATTGTCATTTGCTGAGAAAATCTACCATGCCACTATTGGTATGACCAATGTTTTAACGTTTCAAATTCATAGCTCATAGCTGTAACTGCACATAACATTGTCTTGATAAACCATAATGACACTGTCTGTAATTGCCAGTTTGGCCAATGATTATAAAATGTCAATTTTTTTCGTCTTTTTTGCTTTGCTGACTTTTATCTAATACCACTTGTGAGATACAATCTATCCTCCGGGACTTTTAAAATGCAAGATGTGAGGCTACATTTGAATTAGAATCCCCTGAGAGTATTTTCAATCTGCAAGTTTTTAATTCCACATCTGCCTCAGGTTTTTGAATCCCCCACAAGCATCCCCGATTGTTTCGAAAAGGGAATCACACCAAACATGTAACAATAGGCCATAGAGCAAGTCTTCTTTCCTTCCTTTCCTTCAAAAAACCTGAGCAATTTTCAGGGTTGCTTCACCCGACTTCCTCGTCCCCTTCAGCAGGGCTCTTATTGCCTCTGCATGCAACGGCAGCTGGAAAAGTAGTAAAGTGCCCGGCAATGGCAACACCCTTACTCTTGTATCACTCACTATATACAAAAAGTAACATCTGCCTCATTCTAAAAATTTGTTCTTTAGCTTCAGAGAAACTATAGATGTCTCAGTAGATATTATTCTCGTAATAAATTAATAAAAAATATTGCGTGGTGTCTTGTTGTGGAAGCAAGTTCTACACAAGCTGCCCCCATCCCCCCAGATTTAAAAAAAAATCCTATTTATGGTTACCTATCTATGGTTATTAAAAGTGGTTTGCAAAAGAAATTACTATTAACATAAATCCTATTCATTCTAATTTTATATTTTTCTTATTACCACATCCATTCTACATTCTCATTTTGTTTACACTTATTTTGCGGGTATGTTTTTTCTTACTTGCCCAATATTCTGTCTATGTAGCATGGTTGGCCTAATAGCCGTTTTATAACATTTTCCTTTCAACTTTATATATATATATATATATATATATATATATATATATATATATATGTTGATCACAATACAAGTCAAATGCATTTCTCTACTGAAGCTTTAATTATGTGATTAACGTAATCCTCAATCTCTCATTCCCTATAAATAAGCAAGCCTTGCTAACAAAATTGTTCAATGTTTTAGTGTCTTTTGGCCATTGATCTTCATTGCCTCCCAATTTATATTTCTAATTTTCCTAGCTAATTCATGAGCTGCCTGATGAGTCAGTTACTCAATATTCATATACTCCGTAACCTAAAAGTCAGATGCCTACCTGCAAACATATTTTTCCTATTAATTCTCGGATTCTAAATTATTTGTGGACTTGGTATTCTTTGATTCCAAATTGTTGCCACTGTTATAATGATCCAAATTGTTAACTACCATCTACTCTAAATGCTTAAGCTATTAGAGGGAGAGGGTGTAACTTTAATATTTAAATAATTCAACACGCCCCTCATGTGTGACCTTCTTTTTGGTCCAACACGTGTTTCAATTTTAATTATTAGGGTGATCGGTGAGGTTTGAAAGCAGAACCTTTGCCTGATCTGATACCATGTAACTACCATCTACTCTTAAAGCTTAAGGTATTGTAGAGAGAGGGTGTAACTTTAATATTTAAATCCTTCAACACAAATGAATTGTCTTTCATACACCAGAGTTTGTGGTGATTAGTGTTTACTTTGATCGGTAGATTGTTACTGTCTATGAATTGTGCTTTAAACTTTAAGGTGAAAACTTATAAACATCGCTTACTTCATAGGATTTGGATCCAGTGACTTCAGCAATCGAGTATCGTTGTACAACAGCTGGTACAAACTGTCCATATCAATTTTGTTTGTTTTCTTTGGTATAATCTGTTTGTTCAAATATTTACTCCTACATCCATATTACACTCCTGCATTTACATAGCATCCTTTGAATTGGATGACTGCTGTTTGTGAACAAGACTTGTTAAAAATAAAACTTTTAGAAGGTTTAAGTATCATATGATTAGGTCTGAAGGTCTTCCGAGCATCCTTGTCAGAGAAATTTTATTACTTTCTGCCTAAATCACATAATCTTCTTTTAGCTGGACTGGGATTCAACCCTGATGCATTATTTGAAATTTTTATTACACGAAGTGGCTACTCCCAAGCTTGAGCTTTTACCACTATACCAAGCACTTGTCCCTCTTCTAAGAAAAGTAATCAAGAAGAGAAGAGAGAGAGAGAGAGAGAGAGAGAGAGAGAGAAACAAAAAACAAAAAAAAACAACACAAAGCTACTGTTGTAACGGCCCTCTTCACATGGTATGATATTGTCCACTTTCAGCTTGAGACCGCAAGGTTTTGTTCTTGGGTTTTACTCCAAATGGCCTCATACTATTAAAGAGAACACACCACATATAAGTACATTCCCTTCACCATACCTAGGCAATGTGGGACGCCACAATCACCCCCTCTTGGGAGTCAGCGTCCTTGCTGATGTCTCCCTCATGGGCTTGTGCATGCCATCCACCACACTTCGGGTTGTGCTCCGGCTCTGATACCATTTGTAATGACCCGCTTCACATGGTATGATATTGTCCGCTTTAAGCCTGAGACTGTACATTTTTGTTCTTGTGTTTTATCCCAATACGTCTCATACCATTAGAGAGAACACACCACATATAAGCACATCCCCTTCACCATACCCAGGCGATGTGAGACACCATAACTGTTCTTGATTATTTCTCATCCTTGGGCCTGCTATGTGAGACATTTCACTTGGATGCTTCTGCATGCATGCCACTACAAAACACGTTAAAATTTTAGGGGTGCAAATAAGTTACTAGTGTTATTGAAGCAAACTGATTGCCAAGACTGTTAATTTATACTGTTAGCATTCAAACAAGTACGTATCAGCTTTTTCCTACTTGTTGCTTGTGCTATTCTGATATTAAGGATAAAATATAATAGTGTCGTTTCTTTTGGGTGTGTGGTTTTGGGAAAGGTAACATGGAAGAGCCAGTGTTGAAGAGGCAAGAGGATTGGCGAGTGGTAATTAAAAATCATCAAAATCTAATTGAACTGGAAATATTTTGTCATTGATATTTTATCCTCAGAGTGAGGAAATTTTGCCAGAACTTATTTCATTTTTTGATTTGATTGTTGAATGCAAGAAAATATTGACAAATCTCTTGACGCTTATTGAACTTCCTCGGTATATTGGTCAAATTAAAACTTTCCATATTGTCAATACTCAGCCATCCCATTATATAAAATTATTGACCATGATATAGTGTTCTTAATTAATTGGTCTTGGCTTAACAAAGTCAACATTTTGGGATATTTATAGAAAAAGTTTCTCAAAATTGCACACTAGCCCCTCATCTCTTTAGTTTTGCTCCTCTACCCTTTTCTACTTCCATTTAATCACAAAATGGCACTCCCTCATTTCAACAAACTTCACTAAAGCCCCTCAAAGTTCATTCATACCCCTACGTCACTTAAGTGATCCGTAGTTATTTTCCCGAAAAACCCGAACCATGAATAGTAACTTTTTGTAAAAATTCAAAAAAATTACCCTAACCTTGGTTCCATCCCACTATGGTCCTAAGGTACTTTAAAGCCCTTTTTAGAACTTTTAAAGTGGTCCCGAAACCCACACACATAAGCATGCAATTATTATATAATCATGCTTAACAATTAATTAACCACGTAATTAAATAATAAGAAAATCCGAGGTTTTACAGTTAGCATAGTCTCACATCGCCTGGGTACCTTTGGGATGTGCAGTGTATATGCACATGGGCACCCTCTCATTGTAAGCCAGTTTTCAAGGATGAGTTCTATATACACTTCACATCCCAAAGGTACCTAGGCGATGTGGGACTATGCTAACACTCTCCCTTAGTGCCAGGGCTGGAAACACTCGGCTCTCCCCCTCCACGCAGGGCAGGAGATACGAATTCAACTCATCCCTGCGGTATACCTGCTCTGATACCATGATAAACCCTTGGATAGAACTCATCCTTGAAAACCAGCTTACAAAGAGTGGGTGCCCATGTGTATATAAACTGCACATCCCAAAAGTACCCAGGCGATGTGGGACTATGCTAACAAAGATATGTAGGAAGGAATTGTTGTTTAATTAGAAAACTAAAGCTATATCATCTAAGACGAATAAGGTAGAGTCCTAATTGATTTGAATCCAATTCAAAGTCTATAAGAAGTTCTAAGGGTGAACTTCAAAGTTATATTATTCAAGTGTTACAACCAAGGTTACCATTTGAAGTTCGGAGTTAAACCGATTGAAAATTGGGTTGCATTGGTTGAATTGACATTTAGTTTCTAAACTTTCAAAAACTCTAGCAAATATTATAACCTTTTTTAAAACATTAATGCACACTGGACTAAGTTGTACCAGTTGAAAATCCTTTACATATCTAGACTAACTTAGACTTGTGCAATCCCCAAGTTGGACCAATGCAACTATTATGCCCTATTGAGAAACTTCAATTAGTCTGATAGTTTTTCATATCAGTTCAAATGCTTCCTAAATATTCAAAACAAGTTTTAAGAACTTTTTCATGCATGTGCAAGTGTATGTGATCTGAATATTCTACCTTTACTTACCTCAGCATAGCAGGTTTGTGACTCAGATTGTAATTTAATTTAAAAAATTTGAAGGCTGTAAAGGTGGGATAAGGGTTGAAAGCTGAAAATGGAAAAGGAAAGAAAGCTTACTCATTCTCACAGTTGGTCAGAACAAGAAAACCGGAATAGAAGAAAGTTGGGAGGAAGGAGAGAAAGTAAAGGCCCAAAGAGATGGAATAGGATAGGGGCCTTGGTTGCATTATTTATAGATAACGGAGCACTTGCTGAGCGCATGAGCATTCCACGTGGCACCAAATGATTAGGCCACGTGTCCTATTCTCATTCCCCGGGCCTGAGCATGGATCCCCCTACCTCATGGGGGAAGTAAGCGGGATTTTATCCACGCCTACCTAGATCCCACCCAGATGAGCCTTTACTTAATCCTGCCAAGCCACCATATACTCTTATTCCCATGTTGGGCTATGACATGATATGCTTGGATACAACACAATAGTCGTGGGAAGTAACATCTCTACGCGATAAGCTGCTACTCCCATGACGTGTGCCTTGGTCCAAGATTGTTTCCAGTTATCTTCCTTTCATGACACTTCTTCGGTAAATGTCTTTGTTAGAATGTCACGATAAACAAGGTCGTCCTCAGCATGGCCTTTCCTGTGTCAGTCGTTTACAAGAAGAGGGGTCGAGATGCTGACATGACACCCATTGCCCCCATGTGCCAACCTAAGTGAGCAAACTATTTGTTTGCCCATTAGGAGTTTTCACCGGTACATGTCCCATTACCGCCGCTATGCTCCTGGGTCAAGTATCATTCATTACGGGTTCCCTCTCCTTGAGGTGCTCGATAAGATGAGGTCGCAAGATACAACCACGTCAAGGGTCGTGAGACTCAAAGTGGCCCCTCACCCTTCCGTGCTCACTCGCCCACAAGGTGACCGTCATGGTTGTCATAGGTATCACCGCTAAAGTGGCGGGACTTCTGCGCCGGTTGGGGCAGTCTTTAATTTTGCTACTCCTTTACAAGGGCTAAATGAGGAAATTTGGGAATTTTTAACTATATGGGTTTATGAGACTTGAATTAGGAATAGAATATACTTGTGGCCAGACAGATTCGAATTAGAAATATAAATAGCCTAATATTATTAATATAATTAATTAGGGTTACAAAAAATTGGTTGTAGAGATTTGAGTTTGGGAGAGAGGACAATCTGGGAGAGAGACCCAAAAAATCTATTTAGAGATTCCAAGCAAGTTGATCTTACTTAATCTTTTTGTATATAATTTTGACTTAGTTTATCTTAATCTTGTTGGACTAGTCAAGGTTTAGGGCTTGATTTAAATTTCTGGTGACGAGATGGGTTTTGGTTTTGCGTTGTTGTGGTGATGGGTGTGTTGGTGGTTGATTGTGGTTTCACTGAGGGACTATTGGCTTAGGTCCAAAGCATGGTTGCTAGGGATCTGGCAAAGGACTTTGTTGATGGCTTCGACTATTATGGTGACTCAAGTTGTGATTGGGGTTTGTTGTTGTTTGGCTTTCGGTTTTGCAATGGTTTTGACTGTAGGGTTTGTGAACAGTGGGTAGGTAAGGTGGTAGGTGGTCGGTGAATATTGATTTTTGTGAGGTGAAGCAGCAGCGAGGTTAGGGTTTTGATGGGTGTCTGGGGTGGATGAATTTTTTTTTTTTGGCGATTAGGGTTTGTTTGGACTTGTGAGAAGGCTGATGGGTAAACTATTGATTTGGGATTTGGATGAGATTGATGGTGTTTGGATTGCTGATGGTGGGGTTTGGGCTTTTTGGTTTAGTGTGGATTTGGCGAGGGTGACTTTTGTGCTGTGGTTTGTTGGAGATGGTGAACAGTAACTGATGGGTTTAAGTCTGAAGGGGTTGTGTTTGGGAGAGTTCAAGATGAACAGTAACAAAATGCTAAAATGCTTGGATTGGATCATTTTCCCTGGTTTGGATCTTTTGCTCTGTGACTTGGAACTGAAATTGAACTTGATCCTTACTCGAGCTTGGATCTTTCGCTCTGATACCAAATTAATGCAGCACGCAAAGGCTTTGATACCAAGTTGATGCAAGATGGATACAATAGATTTAGAACTAGAATGAAATCTGGGGATGAGAATGAGAAGATGAGATGAGGTTAGAAGGAGGAGGTGAGGAAACAAACGAAGGGGATGAGAAAACAGATTGAAGGAGATAGACTGGACAGACTGAGAGATTGAGAAAAGCAAGAATAAGGAGAGAGAAGAAGACACAAAGGGAGAGTTCTCAAACTCATAAACAATTAACAACATTCAATAATCAAAGTTAACTTGTTTGTTTACATAAGAGCCTTTATATAGGCAAATTATTAAGCAAACCCTTAAACATAAAAATGCCAAAATAACCTTAAAATTCAAACTTTACCAAAAATAACAATAAGCATAAATAAAAACCCCAATTTTATTTCCCTTTCCCTCTTCTCCAAAAGTAATGGTGAAGCATGTGCAACTCATGTGTGCGAATCATATCTCGTTCCCCATTACACGACTTATTAAACTAAATTGCCTTTATAGTAATTAATGTAATTGTAAGTTATAACATTGCTACTTACATTGTATTTATTGTCGAGTGTATTTATTGTCGATTTGTTAGACTATTGCTTAAGGGCATATCATCATTTAGAAGCTGCAACTAAACTGCTGACTTGGCCGTGGTGGGGTGGGGTTTGGAGTTTTATTTGGCTAATCTAGCATGAGACGTACTTTTAAGGATTTTATTTTGAGGCACAGAATATTTGATGTGTTTGGCATTGGTTGGTTCGAGAAAATATATCATCTTCACAAGTATATTTTATGCCCCATGCCACTCAAAAACATTTTCTGTCCAATGAAAGGGGTCTATGGTATTATGCTTGAGTGCCTTGTTTATTAGTTTGTTTTTATTAATTTCTTGACCTTTAACATATTAGATATATTTTGATCATTTTAAAGAATGTGTAGTATCAAGCTTTCTTGTTTCCTGGTTATGCAAGTTAAGTCTTATTCTCGTTGGGAATTTAGCGAGTCTAGAAAATCAGGAAGCAAATTTCGCATCACTGATGTCTTTGCGAACCCAGGCCTTAAACACTTCCAACTCTTATCCCACCAAATAAGTTACTGTAGACATCATTATTTCAAAATCCCAAGTTACATCCTGCATCAGTCTTATTCCAATGGGTATGATTTTCTCAACAGAGAATCATTCTATGAGATTGTATGAATCTACATAATTATTTCATCACCAGAACCCTGATCTTGTTTTTTATTTTTATTTTAAAGATCACAAATCTCATCTTAGGGGTATTTTTTTGGTGAAATAGTAAAAGCTAAAAGTGAGGATGATATTCACAGTCTAAGAGCAACCACTCTGTGCAAGAATACAAAGGTCAGGTCTCTCTCTAGCCTTTCTTCTTAGTAACCCCCCATAGGCAGGACAAGCATTGGGCACTAATAATGGCCTTCTATGCAACTTAAGTTCTTAAAGCTGCAATGTTATACAATCATCATTATCATCATTGCCTTTATTTCATATGGATGGGGTTGGCCACATGAATTCTCTTTTTCCACTCGTCCAGTTATACACGTGTCTCTAATATTTAATTTTTAAAATCTTTTTTAATTACTTCATCCCATGTAAGTTTTGGTTGTCTTCTTTGTTGCTTACATTCTAGGAAAAATCTAACCGGTGCATCTTAGGATCTACGTTGTATATGACCATACCACCTAAGTCTACTTTCTCTAATTTTATCATTAATAGGTGTTGTCCTAGTTTTCCTTTCACTCATTCATTATTAATCTTATCTCTTCCAGTCACTCCTATTATCTATCGTAGTATCCTCATTTCTGCTACATAAATACATCGTTCTTGTTTCTTTTTCAATGCTCAAGACTCTGCTCCATACAATATAGCTGGCCTAATAACCGTCCTATAGATTTTTATTTTATATATTTTTTATAAGAATCATTTGATTAAAGAAGCTCTCAAGAGGGGAAGCGCGGCCAAGAAACAAAGCATACAAAAAAGAATAGCTATACGTTCAAGCTATCTACAAACTCCAAAAGATCTCCCACAGATTTACAATTTCATGCATTAACCCAAAAGAATAAAGAACTCAGAATAGTATATTTAAGAGACCAAATAGGAGTTAACTCCCAGTCAAAAGATCTCCTATTCCTCTCTCTCCACAATCCCCACCAACAAAGGGGAGTGGCAATAAAGCTACAATCTGTATGTGTATATACATGTATATGTATGAACGCACTTATTGTAATTAAAGTAATTAAAGTGTGTACTCAGGTTGATTCTCAGATTGGGTTGGTTAAAGGTTAAATGTTGACTGGTCAATTTCTGTGTTTGGCTTCAGTTAGACTCTGCGCAAGTTCCATTCCTGGTTTTTAAGTTCAGAAGCCTTGTTGTACATACCAGATATAAAAAATGCTGAATTATTTTTTCAGCTTTCCTGACTTAAGTAATTTTAAGAAACTGGTTACAGAATTGAATATATATGGAAGTAGTGTATTATGATTGGTAAAGCAGTTTGCCTAACGTATACTGACATTCTAGAATATTTCTTGATTCGCCATTTGCTTTTTGCTTCCCCTTCATATATTCATCACTCTTGGCTTCTGCATAAACTGACTCACGAGTCAAGACTCCAACAACATTGGCAATGTCTAGTCATCGGATGGTTACATACATGAAATTCCAAACCATGTACTCATTTGGCTATTCATCTAATTGTTTGTATTTCTCTTAGGTAATTGAGCATGTAGCAAATCCTGCTGAATTCTGCAAATCATTGGCAGCATTAACAGTTTCTAGTGGAGCCACTGTGATTTCTACAATAAATCGTTCTATGAGATCGTATGCAACTGCCATCATCGCAGCAGAGTACCTCCTCCATTGGGTATGATTATTTATTTCATTCTGTTGCTCTATATTTGTTGTCAATATCCTCTGAAGCATATTTAGCATTCATTATTCGAATTCCCACCTTAGTATTGAAGTTGGTGTCTATGGTTTTCATTTTCTTCTTTTGAGATATTACTCGTGTGATTCATGTGACTAAATTCCTTTAATTTTTAACCTGCAATTAGACTGCAAGGGCCCATTTGCAACATTTTTAAGTAATTCAAAGAATCCTGTAGGGAGGTATTTTGTAAAAGGACCTGTAGTTCAAGGAGGGTTTTTGCACTTTCTCCTTTTAATTTTGTGAGGAGGAAACTATGAACCACCTTCTTCTTCATTGTTTAGTGGCGAGGGATGTTTGGTCTATATTTTTGGCTGCGTTTGGTATGTTTTGGATGTCTTCTTTGGTTCCACGGTGGACATGTTAGAGGCTTGGAGATGTGTACTGTGGATAGTCGAGCCAGAGATGCTTGGAGGGCCACTCCCCTTTGTTTATGGTGGGGCTTGTGGCGCGAGAGAAATAGGAGGTCCTTCGATGGAGAGGAGACTTCTATTTGGTCTTTCAAATACAATATATTGATTTCTTTATTTTTTTGAGTTAATGGGCGAAATTGTAAATCTGTGGGGCACCTTGTGGATTTTGTGGATAGCTTGAAATTATAGGTGGCCACTTGCGGCATCTTGTATATTCTCTTGGGAGCGTTCCCTTTTGAGCGCCTTTTACGAAATCTTGTCAAAAAAAAAAAAGATTCAACTATCAAATTGTTTTTGACTATTTTGAATTATCATTAAAAAAATCATAAATTTTTTTGGCCATCCATAGAAGTTAAGAATTATTTGACTTAATTTTATTTTTGGGAGTTGGCATTGTAATTCTTTTTACTATAGTAACTAATTTTGTAAGTAAAATTCAGAATTTTTCTATTTGAACCCCAAATTTGAAATGCCATATCTTGAAAAATTCACATTTTTTTAGTTACTTCTTTAACTTCTCAATTTTTTTCTCTTTCAAGAATCATACCTTATAAGTCTTAATTTTTCTTATATACCTGTGTCACTACCATTTCCCACAATCCTTTTTTTTTTCTCCCCTTTTGACCTTATCCAAACATTCATTTTATATCCTGGATGTCGTGTGCATGAGTGGTGGTGGTGGTTTGACCAGACAATGTGTGGTTAATGTTATTTCACAAATTTTAAGAACTGCAAATTTGGGATGTGATGTGAATAAGCGAGCGGTTGTTTTTGAATACCCCTTGACAATAAGGTGGTGTTGTTTTAGAGCACTGTTAATTTCATAGAGATAATGATTAGAGATTCTAAAAACTTCGACTGCATCATACATGAAAGGCACTCTAGATGGATCGCAATAAGGCATTACGTGTTAATACATTCCAAATGCAGCCCTAAAATTTTATATATATGTACTTTTGGGAAACATTACTGAATCGAACGCAAAGGATGGATGGAAACTTAACCAGAAACTGTTTCGAATTGATAAAGTGATATGTGAACATATTAAGAATTATATATTTTAGGGAAAGGGAAAGGGAAAAGGCTCTAAAACCAGTTATCCTGATGTTACAGATTCATTTTACATAAAAGCAATTAAGTGATCTTGCATGCCTTGGAGTTATTAGTGAAGAATTTGTTTAATATTAAGTGATCTTGTAGTTTCGTTGGGAAATTATTTTGTCGTAATCGTGAAATACAAGGATATTAGTATGCATACAAGGATGTTCCTGCATGCCTTGGAGTTATTAGTGAAGCATTTGTTTAATAGTAAGTGATGTTGTAGTTTCGTTGGGAAATTATTTTGTCGTAATCATTGCTGCTACACTACGCTTGTTGATGTTGAGTGTCACCCTTTTGTTTAGCAAGATTTTGTAATTTCTTTAGGTGCTGCGCAATTATGTCCTTAAACTATGCATGCTTTAATGTTTTGCTGTAGTTTTGCACATAATATTTGGTACTCTGCAGCTCCCTAAAGGTACGCATCAGTGGTCGAGCTTTCTTACCCCCGATGAACTAGTCTTGATCCTACAACGTGCTTCCATAACTGTAAGGAAAATACATACTTTGATTATACTTATATGTTCTCCTTGGAGCATTAGTAAAATTCGAATTTTACAATGTTGAATCTTCCCTTTTTGGTAAAAGTTGCTTGCTATTTGATTGGGTTTGCCAGGTCCAAGAGATGGCTGGAATTGTGTACAACCCCTTGACAGGAGGATGGGCTCTATCTAATGATGTTGGTGTAAATTATATTGCATTTTCTACCAAAAAGGGCCAATAAGGTAGAACTTGGAGGAATTCTTGAGAATTTGCTAGAAAGTCTTCAAATTTGGGGTAGGGGTGTTTCTTCCTTCTTATTCATCGATTCTAGGGTTTTGGTAAATTTAGAAAAGTATTGGTTGAGTTAACTTGTATTAGGGAATTGGTAGGGTTGTGATATGGTGGCCTTCTCTCCTTTCTTGTGATTTCAACATGTTAGTTAAGTTCATATTGTGGTATATGATGTGTTGAATGTATACATATAATGTGTATGAAAATGAGAGCATATCTAGCTATATTGTAAATTATATGCATATGTGAATTATGTGCATAAATGTGAGCATATATGTGTTTATATGTTGGTTATGGAAGTATGTGAGGATGTAATGCATGTTAGACCAAAATATAGCAAGAATGTGCATTGAAGAGCATGAAAGATATATGTTATGTGTAATATGTGCTTTATAAGCATGTATATGTGTATATCAGAGTAGGGCTCCGGGCCCTTCTTAATTCTCACCCAGGCTCCAAAAATGTGTTTTTCACATAAGTGCACGTTATCACATAAATGCACCAAATTCACAATTTTCACAATTCTCACCAAATGCATAGTGTATGACAAGTTTATGCACACTCTTCACCTCAAGCTTGTCACAATGAAAATCACCAATTTCTAGTGAATCATAACCAATGCAAGAAAATTTTCTTCATGCATAAATCCAACATTTGATATTAAATTTCACAAAACTCCACAAATGAATCCAAAATTGCAATATTGCATTCATAGACAATAATTACACATATGCAATACATAAATTCCAACTAAGACATGTTAGAAATTTCATATATATGCAATAAGATTATGTTTTCACAAAATTCTCCAAACAAGATTTCATGTCACAAGTATGTGACCTAGAGAATCAAAATAAAATGGAATTTCACACCCCTACCTCAAATCCTAAGCTAGGAAGTTAATTCTTCAAAATTTATGCCCTTTTCACCTTGCTGAAAGTAGACTTTGTTCGGTTCAAATCGAAGCCCTTGTTGAGTAAAGCAAACCCTTTGCCTTCGGCTTTTTTCAAATCAAAGCCTAAGCCTTCCGAAATGTAGAAAGAAAGGAGAGAGATGAAGTGGGAGAGTTAGAGAGAGAAAGATAGCTGTCAAATTAAATATCTCAGCCTCTCCTAGATATTTATATCTCCTTGGGGCGCAAAATGACCGAAACACACCCCCAAGTCACTTAACGTACCCTCCCGACCTCCATTTTTGATTTTGAAAGCGACTATGCCTCCAAAATCACTTCCTTAATTCTTTAAACATTCCATTTGATTTATAACCAAAAATCATATTTTATAGAAATCTTCTAAATTACCGGGCCCAACGGACCGTTTCTTAGGGCCTCATTGACCCAAAAAGTCAAACTTCCTCAAATATTCTTAAAACCTTCCAAAACCTTAATATAGATCCCCAAACAAGTTTTTCACAATTAAAACATGCTAAACATCACTTAAAATGTAATTAGGGTAAAAATGAAGCTTAAAATGGAAACCGGTTAAAATTGGACTCTGTCTCTACAACCTCCCAACCTTTAAGGAATTTCATCATCGATATTAGAAACATACCTCAAGTGGTGAAAAACTCGGGGTACTTTGAGTGGACTTCTTGTTCCCACTCCCACGTAGCCTCCTCTATTCTGTGATACCTCCAAAGCACGTTAACCAAGGGAATGGTTTTGCCTTGAAACACTTGCTCTCTAGTATCCAAAACCAGAATCGGTCTCTCCTCGTACAACACGTCCTCCTCTACTTCAAAGTCTGTCTAATCAAGCACATGTGAAGGATTCGGTTCATACTTTCTCACCATAGATATATGGAAAGTGTTGTGCACACTTCACATTTGCAGTGGTAATGCCAAGCGATAAGCAACCTCTCCAGCCCGATCCAAAATCTCAAATGGTCTGATAATAGTGGAGCTAGCTTGCCACTATGACTGAATCTCATCAAACCTCTCCGTGGTGAGACCTCTAGAAAGATATGGTCTCCCACCTCAAATGCCAAAGGTCACCGTCTCCTATCGGCATAACATTTCTGACGACTCTGAACCGTAAGCAATCGTTACCTTATTATCTTGATCTTCTCCGTAGTCTCTCGAACTAATTCTGGCCCTAAGAAAACTCTCTCTGACCTCGGCCTAACAGACAGGTGACCTACACGGCCTACCAATGGTAGAGTTAGCTTAATACCTATTATTGTATGCAAACCCTACCAATGGAAGGTGATCCTACCAACTGCCTTGAAGATCAAGTGCAAATGCCCGTAGCATATCCTCCAAGATCTTTATAGTACGCTCGGACTGACCATCTATCTGAGGATGAAAAGTCGTACTAAAGTGGAGATCTGTATCAAGCGCAGTTTGAAAACTCTACCAAAATTGAGATGTAAATCGTAGGTCTCTATCTGCAACAATAGAAATTGGCACGCCATGAAGTCTAAGGATTTGCTCAATATACAATCTACTGAGAGTGTCCACATCATCGGTCACTCAGATAGGAAGAAAATGAGCCAGCTTAGTCAATCTGTCGACAACTACCCACACTGCATCATGACTCTTCCTCGACCTTGGAAGCCTCGTCACAAAATCCATAGTGACATTCTCCCAGTTCCACATTACCACATGCAATAGTTGTAATAACCCCGCTGGCCTCTGATGCTCGGCCTTCACTTGTTGGCAAGTGAGGCGCCTCGCTATGAACTGAGTTACATCCTTCTTCATACCTTTTCACCAATACAGTCGGCATAGGTTATAGTACATCTTGGTACCACCCGGATGTACTGCTAGCCTCGAACTGTGAAACTCCTTCAGAACCTTGTCCCTACAAGCTAAGGGAACGAACATCTTCCCTTTGAATTTCAAGCTCTCATCTGAATGAATCGTCCATCCATCCACCGCCTCGCCACCTGAAGTCCGAGTGCAAATAATCTCCATCTCACCATCCTTCTTTTGCTCTTCAATCACTCTACTCACAAGATTTGGTTTAGCGACAAGAGTAAAAAGAGTCATCGGTCCATCATCCTCACTGAAATTTAATTCCATTTTTGAGACATCCTCCATCATCTTCCACTCCCGTATAGCTATGCTTGCCGAACTACCATGTGTGTAGAGACAGGAACCAAATTTGACCGGTTTATCGATTTTTCATCATTTTTTGCCATAAATACATTTTAAATCATGTTATTGATGTTTTGTGAGTGGAAAATATGTTATGAGGCTTTTTGAAAAGTTTGGAAGGAGTTTGACTTTTTAGTCAAATGGGGGCCCGGGACGTGGTCCAGGGCTCGGGAAATCCAAAAAATAATTATTTTGGATTTTATCTTTGATGAAATGTTTATAGAGTTAAGAAAGTGATTTTGAGTCCGTAAGAACTTTCAAAATCAAAAACAGAGATCGGGAGGGTACGTTAAGTGGCCTGAGGGCATTTTAGTAATTTGCGTGCCCTAGATATTTTAAATATCAGTGGTTGAGACTTCCAGCCCATTTCTCATGCCACTTTCTCTCTCTAATCTCTCCCATCTTCATCCATACACCTTCTCTCTACATTTTGGAGGTCTTCAGGCATGATTCGGGATTCGCCGAAGAAGGAAAGTGCGTAGAGCTCAGCAAGGGCTTCACTTTGGATCAAACAATCTTGGATTTCAGTAAGATAGACATCGCTGGAAATTTTGGAAAATGCTTGGATAGCCTTCAAATTCGAGGTAGGGGTTCTGCTTCTCTCTTAGTTGTCAATTCTAAGATTTAGGTGAAATGGTGAGATGTAGGTTGTGTATTGCATGAATGAGAGTGGTGAGAGGGGTGGGATTTGCTGTTTTTATCCTTCCCTTGAGTCTCTTCTATGCAAATTTGATGTACCTTGTAATATGTATAACATAAGGTGCTAGTATATGTAATGTGTGAAAGAAAATGACCTGTCTAATAGGCCAAATTAACTGATTCACAAAATATCGCAGCTTCTTTTCTTCAGTGTCCACCTCCTCAAGTGCAAACAGCGATAGATTGGTGAATTCCTGTTCATATGCTGCAATAGTTCTGTCTCCTTGTTGTAACTCGAGAAATTCCTTCTTTTTGGCTGCCTTCACTGCATACGGGAAATACTTAGCATCAAAGCGAACCTGAAAATCTACATAGGTGAACGTGGTCCACTGTTCCGGTGTAGTCACTAACTCTCACCACTGCAATACATCCCCCACTAGCTTAAAGGTAGCTAGCATATGTTTCTGTACCTCAGTGCACGTAATCATGCGAAGATGGCACTCAATGTCCTTCCTCCATTGATACGCCTCGGTCTACTCCGTAGACCCTGAAAATTCTGGTGGATTCCCTTTTGTGAAGGAATTCCTTACCCTCTCCCTAGTGTTGGGCTGCTCCATAGGTAATGGAACCTGTGCCACCTGCTGTGGCTGCTGAGGTGGCTGCTGATTTTGAAGAGCAGTCGCCACTTCGGTAACTATAGCCTGAGCGATAATGGCTGCCAAGTTGGGAGGAATCTCTGCATCTCCACCCTGAGCATGATCCTGACCCAGAATATCATTCACATTTCTCCTTCTACGGGGTGGCATTTGGAGAGGAAACTAAATAAACTCCAAAAATAATCAAATATAAAAATATTATAAACATAAACCCTAGCCTATCAAAATAAGTCTACCCTTAGCCCAGCCACTCCAGCCCAACTCAACCCAATTTCACCATTGCCTAATCCAACATTAAAATAAAAGGAAATCCAAAGATCCAGTCCAACTCGAAATAAAATAAAAATAAAAATAAAAATAAACTCCCTAGCAATTTAAAGCACTCAAATAAATTTAAATCAAACAATAGGCAATCAACCAAGCAATTCACATGAAATAATAAAATATATAAAGCATTTAAAGCACTCACATAAATTTAAAACCAACAATACACAATCAACAAAGCAACTCACATAAAATAATAAAAATATAGAGCATTTAAATTAAAATAAATAACGTCAAAATTTCGGAGTATTACAGCAATTAACTAGAATTGAGATTGATTTAGAAATGATTGCAATGTTAAAACATATTGAAAGAGGAATACATATTTAAATTTTATTGTTGAAAGTGAACATTTTGGAGTTTCCATGCACCCTCTATTATTTTCCAAAATCTCCCCAAATTGAGAGTCATAAATTATAATGAATAAATTATTGAAATATTGTTTTATGTGAAATCAAATTAGGGAAATAAGCTGATGTTAAATCTTATTGTCTTTTCTCCCTGCTTTCTTGCGCCAAGTGTAATCTGTACTGATGTCTAGAAGATTCTTGTAACTGTCGGTGATTTTTTGATGCATTTGGTATTATCCGTTCCTCCCCCGATTTATGTGCGATTTTACCAATATAGGGGAACACCAGAGGAAGGTAAGATTAATTAGTATTTCGGAAGAAACATTGCCATTACAAGCTGTTACAAAACTCTGAAGTATGTCTTTAGATTTTCCCAGCTACCAAAAGAGTAGTAGAACCAAAATTGTTTCTATATTCAGCATAATCAGTTTGAGTTATTATGTTTGAATAGTTATTTAGGGGAGAATGTGATCTTCGAACACGAATACCAGTATATATGTTCGATTGGAAGCACCGTTGCTAGAATTGTTTTGGCTGTTTCCACAACATTTTAGTACAACTCATTCAACATTTTGACTTGAAACACTACATAATCAAACAAGTGACTGAATATCATGATTCCATTGTTCAAACAGAGAATTAATTTCTGAAGTAGATTGTTTCTGAAAGTTATTTTTTGTAACTTTGTTGGAGCCACATAATTCTAAAGTCCTTTACAAATTACAGCCGCATGCAAGGCTTGATTCTACATCCATTGTCTGATAAATTCATGGTGTCTTCAACTATAAATAGAATATTTGATTGGAGTGATTTATGGGAGTGATTTTAGGAATCCTCCATCATTATATTTTTTTATATTTATCACATGTGTATTCTTCAACTATAAATAGAGGTGATCATTGTAAACAAAATTAAGAAAGAATACAATAAAAGTAATGTAACCCTTGGAGCTTTGTGCCGGAAATGTAGGTCGTAGTGGCTGAATCACGAATATCCTTGAGTTGTTTCATTCTTCATTTCTTTCTTCATTCGTTTATTTTTTTCTTTATCAACATATATATATATTTATATATATATATATATATATATATATATATATATATATATTCAATTAAGGTTCAAGTTGTCTCCATAAAATATATTCAATTTAATTCTTTATTTCTTTCTTCATTCTTTTATTTTTTTCTTTATCAACATATATAGATTCAATTAAGGTTCAAGTTGTCTCCATAAAATATATTCAATTTAATTCTTTATTTCTTTCTTCATTCTTTTTTTTTTTCCTTTATCAACATATATATATTCAATTAAGGTTCAAGTTGTCTCCCTAAAATATATTCAATTTAACAAGTTTACATAGACTTTGTTTTCATTCCACTTTATTTTAGGGTATAATCTCATTTAAATCATATTCTATTATTTTTCAACTATTGTTAGTTTTGATCCCCCTTCACCTAGCATTACCTCTTTATTTTAGGTTATAATCTCATTTAAATCATATTCTATTATCTTTCAACTATTTTTATTTTTGATCCCCCCTTCACCTAGCATTACCCTCACTCTTCCTTAATAGAGTGGTGCAGTTATTTGTCCTTCGTGCATGTTAAATAATCTTAAATCACTTTGCTCTTGTTTTATCTTCAATTAGTGTTACTTTAATGGTCTTGCAAATGTTTGTATTTTTATTTTTATTATGTTTTGTCTTGGCACACATATCTCCAGAGTCACATTTACCTTACAACTTAGATTTCACAAAAATTTTTTTGAATCATTCCTCTATGTAGCTTTTGCAGCTTTGATTCCATGACACAGTCTTTGATTTTTTTTCCCTCTCTGTGAATATTTGAGCATAAAAACAAAAATGTTAACTTTTTAATATATATTGATCCTTGATTTTAAAAGGTAAGAGAGAGAAGGGACGATCAAAATTAATTTGGAATAAAGTTATTAGAAATGATTTTAAAAATTTGATTATAAAATGTGAGACGATTTGTATTAGAAAAGAATGAAAAAGAGAATTCATTTAGGCCGTCAAATGTTTAGCTTCTTGTTCTATTGGTTCAACGAGGCTCTCATTTTTAATTTTTATTTTTTCAAAACAGAATGGATTGGTTTAGCGTTAATTTATGCTGTAAACCGAAGCAGTGGATTTTTGAGATATATTATAACACCATGACTTCAAGGAAAATTGCATGGTTGAATAATTAAAAAGCAGATGAGGAAGATATAGTAGAAAGCCAGCATGGAGAAAATTTACTTTAAATTTTAGGTAGGTTCAAGGTTCAACTAGGGTCTGTTACAATTTTCATTTCTTTTATTCAAAATTTATTTCAGATAAAAAAACTATATATTAGGGGACAAATCTAACCCCCCAGGCTGGTTGGCTTTTTAATTAGGTGGCTAATTAATAATGGTGTATAAAAAATAAAAATAAAAATAAAAATAAAAATCCCTCGATTTAAAACATTCAACAACTAACACAAATCAAACACACATGAAGTAGTTTCATAATGCATACAAAATGTTTATACATGCTTATAAAGCCAAAAACAATGGCTTGGATAAAGTAGGAATGAAAAAAAGAGAGAATACATCCTCTGTAGAAACAGCGGATTACATATACATGGGTCTATATATGCCAACAAAAACAAACATCATACATACATACATACATACCATCATGATATCCTCCATGCCACGGTTAAATAGATAATCAGGACCTGACAATTAAATCATGAGTTTGTAAATTGAAGAGAATGGAATATATATATATATATATATATATATATATATATATATAGAATAACCAAAAGTGAACTCTTGCTAGCATTATTACCAAAATTAGGAGGTATTTATTCCATCAAAATATGGATGCAAGCGCTGCGTATTATCGATCACTCTTGCTGCGTAGTGGCTCGTCTGTCACATTAACAAAGCATAAATGAAGGGAGCTATCAAATAATTGAAAATTCTGTAATTCAATTCCTAACAATATCTTCAATAAAAGTAGCAATACTAAACTTCAATATCTGTCAAGCACCGCTTTGTGCATGGTAATATATTCTTACAAAAATATAAAAAATAAAAAAAAAATGATTAAGATTTAGCCTTCTAACATATTATGTTAAGAAAAGTAGTTTGTTTGTTTAGTAAATATACAGTATAATAATCTCTATTCTATTTAATAGTAATAGTAATAGTATATAAAGGAATTGATTGTTTTCACATAGTTTTAATTAAAACTAATAGAAAGATGATAAGATTACCAATTCGGTCTTCCTTCAGTCTCGGACATCGTACGATATTTACATTTTGCAAGAGAGGCAGTGCTCCTTCCTCGACTTTCACCGAAATTAAATTAGGCATGCGAAAGAGAAAAAGATCTCGAAGTTTCGGAAATCGACCTTCCCCAAAATATAAGATCTCGCCATCATATGCATGTATGAACGCAAGGTCCACTAAATTAGGTAGAGTTTGAAGGGATTTTAGAGGATCTTCTCTCAGACTCGAGTCACGAAATGTTATTTTGACCACATTTTTAAGTTTGCAAATCCAAACAGGGAACTTCTCTAAATGCCCCTCCAAGACGAGACGTTGAAGAGAAGCTGGTGGAGATAAAATATCTTGTAAATCAAGAATATTGTCATTTGCAGCGCTTACTTTCAAAGATCGAAGGTGGCTCATATTCTCAATTGCAATGCACAGATTCTTCCCGTCCTCTTTTTTCAAGTTGTGGATGCCCAATTTTCTCAACTGCCTTAGCTTGCTTAGCTTTTTCACTAGGTTTCCTCCATCATCATTTGCCACCACTAAGTTTAGCCTTTGCAACTCCTCTAAACCATCAATCCCTTCCGGTATCTTTACAGAATGGAAGCCAAATTTATCTGTCGCAATAAGATGTCGCAACTTACGGAGCTTTTTTATCTCAATAGGTAGAACCTCTGTAACACCCTGAAATAAGGAATTTTCTTTTGTCTTCATTCTCTTAGGATTTAAAGGTAATTCTAGGATTCTATGGGGTTAGAAGGGTAGTTATGGATATGTGTATATATATATATGCATATATATATATAGGTGTGTGTGTATATATATATATATAGACTATATGTACTATGTCGTGTGAGAGAAGCTTGAGTTGGTGTGTTGTCATATGAGTCAATTGATGTATGAAGTGATGAAATGGGTTGGTAGCAGGCAAGGGTGCATGGGTGACATGTGGGCAAAAGCTTTAAATCAAGTGGAAACTTGTTTGACCCCTTTTTGATAGTATATATACTAAGTGATGTAACAAGCAAAGTTTTTTTTTAAGAACCAAAGGACCAAAGGCTGTCCGATAGAAACAAGAAAAAAAGGGAAAGAAACTGGGTCTGCAGAATAGAGAGAGAAACAGAGAGAAGAAGAAAAAGAAGAGAAGAAGAAGAAGAAGAGAAAGAGAAAGAGAAGAGAGGAGAAGAAGATCATTAAATAGTTTATCACGTCATTCTTTACTTGAAGTAATAATTTTGACAAGGCTGAAGTCATAATATGGATTTATGTTATTAACCATGTAGGTGGATAAGGCTATCTAGATTAAACTATACCTTGTCATCTTAAAGTGCAACTTCTATCTTGTGAACCCTCCTCTATTTTTGGCTTCAAATTTATATTCATAAGATATTTTTTTCTAAATTTGTTATTTTTCCAATTGTTTTTGCACAGTTACATGCATACATTTAAGTGTTATTACCCATTCCATTTTACAGGACTAGGATTGCTGGTCTTCTTAGACATTGTCCATTCTTACTCAGCAACAGATTAGATAGTTGGATTATCACTTTTTGATGGATCAAATGATTGCTACTTTCATACTGGTAAAAAATATTTTTACATTGATGTTTCCTGTGAAGTACTAGGATCAGATTGTCAGTCACAAATCATTTTCACCTCACAGATGTTTCAGTTAGTTAGCTTTTACAGTGTCATGTTTTTTTATCCTACTAGGAGA
This sequence comes from Cornus controversa, assembly GCA_026545225.1. Classification (NCBI taxonomy): domain Eukaryota; kingdom Viridiplantae; phylum Streptophyta; class Magnoliopsida; order Cornales; family Cornaceae; genus Cornus; species Cornus controversa. Next base: position 18,468,459 of record CM048852.1, read on the forward strand.
ATACTCATTCTACTCATCCATGTAATACAACCAAATTTTTTTTTTATCCTCGTCTTTTGTCTATTCCTCAAGATGGATGGATACACTTGTGGGCTCTAGGGGAAATTGACTGGTTTCCTCATTGTGAGAGGAAGGATAAGGTTATATGAAATTGACAGATTGTGTTTGATGATGCTTCCTCATGAGAGTGGGTGGTCTGTGGTCTACTGTTTGACCTGCAAATTCTTAGTTAGAAGTCGTTGGTTTTGGTGGCATTACGGTAATGGGGATATCCTTTTTGGTCCAATGAGGAAGTAGCAGGGCAGCTGAATATGCATAGTAAAGTCCAATGTTTACTTTTGTACTGGGGATTACATGTAGTTGGTGAAGGATTCGGTTATGCTTGTTTCTTTTTAAATGGCAAGTGGTCTGCTGTTAGTAAAACAAGTCCATGGCCAATCCAGACTTTTTTACATTGCAACAAGCATATTTATATGGTTCCAAGTTAGAAAGATTCAATCAAACAACAAATCTAAATCTGGTTCACTTTTTTTTTCTTGTGATGATATATATATATATATATATATATATATATATATATATATATATATACACGAGTCCCTTACTGACTTTATTGCATGCATATAGATATGCACACACTTCTAACTTTTTAAGTGTATGTCTAACTAATAGTATTTTGAACTGAGATGCCGATGCCGCCAATCTGACAAATGTACGGTCTAAAAATGATGTTCAACAAGTTATGATCACTTTGTCTAACAAAAATAACATTATACAGTAGAAAAATACAATGAATTTGTATTTATGCATCTACTGTCTGTTATTGTATTGTGTTTGGTCTTGGGGTATGCCCCAAGTAGGCTGTATGGTTTTTCCATGTTTGGCTGAATGAACTTAATTTGCTTAAGTTTAAAAAAAAAATATATTGAAGAAAAAAGAATTCTACAACCAACTTACAGAGGAGGGAACAAGGTATTGGGCCTTAAACAAAGAACAATTGTTTACCCTTTTCCTGTTAGTACTGAACAAATAATTCTTTATTAATATTTGGTAATTTATTAACTAATCCTTGTATCATATATTTTCATTTCGATCGTAGTGTATTATATGTGCCAACAACAGCAATAACCAACTGCTTGATAATTCTGAAATAAAGAAATGGTTAAGATTTAAACTAATTCATCTATTCGATCATGATTGGTATTCCATGTTAGACGTGATTTTAAACCAATTTTTGAGTGTTAAAAATGTGATTATTGGGTCTCTCGTGCATGATAAACACTAACAAATATATCGACACACCGAAGAGATTGAAATACACCAAAATGTGCAAGTACACTTATTAAACTCTGTATTTAGATAACCATAGATTAAGATCCTAGAAAGAAAATCAAGCAACACTGATAGGGATACATTTTGAAAGAAACAGAGAAAGAACAAACTAACCTTGTTTGAATCGAAAATCAAATCAAATCAAATGAAACACTTCGATTCTTCATGGCCTGCTGAGAAAACCCTATCATCATATATAACAATTCAAAACAAAAATCAAATAACTCTTGCTTTAGGTTTTCAGGCGAGTGAGAGAGAGAGAGAGAGAGAGAGAGATGAGAGACAACTTGCCTTCAATCAATTAGAGAGAATTACAAAACCAATCGATAACAAGATTGACGCACAATAGTAGCCGAACAAGGGTTGATCAAAGACACAGGGCTTGGGAAAGGGGTTTTTCCATTTTTGATACGCAAAGGGTTTTGGAGAACTGAAGAAGCGTCTGGAATGTCCGGAATGTCGACATATATGTGTATATTATAATTTTTGAGCGGGAAGAAAAAAATGGGGCTGTAAGATTTGGGAAAAATTAATTAATTAAAAAATATTGATATTTACTACGACATTAATTTCGTCGAAAAAGGGTATTTACTACGAAATTAAGCTTCCGTAGTAAATAATCTAGTATTTGCTACGACATAAATTTCGTCGAAAAATGGTATTTACTACGAAATTAATTTTCCGTAGTAAATAATCTAGTAGTTGCTACGAATTTAATTTTTCGTAGTAAATAATATATTATTTGCTACGAAATAAATTTCGTCAAAAAATAGTATTTACTACAAAATCAACTTTTGGGTATTTACTACGAAATTTTTTTTGTGGTAAATACGAAGGGGTATTTTCCACGGATTTGATTTTCCGTAGCAAATACCTTACTATTTGCTACGGAATTGAAACCGTGGTAAATGGTCCGTGGGAAAAAACCTGTTTTCTTGTAGTGCAAGTTGAACCTTGCTTTTCATTTCTATGTATATATAGAAATATATATATAGATAAATCAAATACATGTCTGATTTAAGTGGTAGCTTCTGTTTTCATCATCAATTATTGAGTTGTTTTGCATCAATTTTTATGTTAATGTTCGGATATATATAGATACCTGTAGGTATATATATATATATATATATATATATATATATATATATAAATATGTGTATATATATATGGGACCTTCTTGGATTCAGTAGGTGATGGGTCCTGTTCTTGGCTGTGGTAGTAGGTGTATGGTTCGGCTGTGAAAATGGCAACCATGGGGTGATGGTGTGATGCTAGCTTGGGGGTGCTTATGTGTATTATTTGTGAGGTTATGGAATTAAGAAAACTAGTGAAGCTCGGTTGGGTGTGTGGTGGTGGTTGTTCATGGCTTGTGTTGGGTTCTCACGGTTTGGGTTTGGAGGACATGCATGGTAGGTGATTCACAATGGTGGCCGGTAGTTCATGGTTTGGCCATAGAGTGGGCTGCTATGGGCAGCTAAGTGGTCTGATGGTGGAGCGGCTAGGTGGTCCGAGGGTGGAGCTCGGTTGGGGTTCAGCCATGATGGTTGTGGGTTTATGGTTGGCTTCCATAGTTATTGATTTGGAGGTGGACCGGTGGTGCCGAAGGGACTGTTCGTGGCTGGTGTGGCAGCCATGGTTCCAACTTTATAGGCTTCTTGGTGGCTGGTTTGTAGGTTCACTTGAGTTTGATCAAAGGTGTGTATGGTGGTGCCGAAAGGGGCAGCCATGGTGGATTCATGGGTGGCTCACAGGTTGATGTTTGGGTAACTTGTGAAGATGGTTTGTATGAGAGTTGGCAAAGACTATTGTGACAGTTGCTTGGAATTGAAGAATCCATAGTGACCTGTTTGGTCTTGAGTCCTCAATTGAGGTTTGATAGAGTGGATTAGTTATGATTTATGATTGAATATAACATGGGTTATATTGATATGAAGTTGGGCTGATTTCTATTGGGCCTTATATAATGTTGAGAATTTGATAGTCTTATGGAAATGGGCTGCCCATGTGCAAGAATTGGTTGAAACCAATTGGGCTTTGTTTTGGGTTCATTATAAATGGTTGCATGACAATGGATTGGGCTGAAATTAAGATTAGGCCCAATGTCATTTAAAAGAAATTTAAAGAATTTCTTTTGGGCTGAAATAGAACTTGGAGAAAATGTTTCTAATGCTCCATTAATTACGAAAATTTCCAAATTCTATGTTTATGCATTTTTAAACTAATTATGCTAGAATAGTTGGTTCCAGGGAAAAATTCTCGAAGGCTCCAAATTGAGTAAATTTATAAAAAATCTTTTGTTTTAAATCAATAGAACTTGTTAAGTTAATTAGTTGGTCCTAAGGATTAAATTTTCGGTTAGCGTTTTAAGCTTTATGAATGTGCCCAATTCGCTCTTTTAATTTATTAAATATGAAAAACATTTAATAAATTATAAAAGAATTTATGATTGGTTTAAAGAACACTTGTTTTCCTTTTGTTTTAATTTAGAGAGAAAATTGGAGAAAATATCCTTTAAAGCTTTAAAAATTACGAAAAGTGCTAGAGTCGTATATTTTGACATAATAAACTTAATTATGCTAAAATAATTAAGTTTAGAAAAGATTTAAGTGGTGAAATCTTAAAGTGATTAATTAATGTAATTAGCGATCACATTAGGAGAACGATTTGATTTATTAAATGTCAAAAGCATTTAGTAAATCCTAAAAGCTTGAATGTGTGGAAATGAGATAAAAATTTCTAAAGAATTTGTGAGGTATGGTCAGGGACCTACCTATAGGGTGTGTACAACCCTTTTGTTATGGCCATTGGGCGGAGCGTGCCCTTATTGTGTGGACATGGTCCGGGACCATCTGGGTGAGTAGACGTACAAACCCAGCCACATGTGCGAGCTTCCTTAGTCCGGGACTATGCGATGCGCACCACTTGTTGGCTAAGCATGCCATCTAATTGAGGGGAGCCCGGGGCTCATGTGAGGCTATGTTAAGCTAATCTAGACGATTAGTTTAATAAGGAATTGTTGAGATTACGGTTCCTGTGTGTGAAAGAAATTGTGGATATGATAATTAACTAGAGTTTAATTATCATAAGAAAAACCTGTGTGTGAAGTAAGCTGCGGATATGATAATTAACTAGAGTTTGATTATCATAAGAAATTTTGTGAATGAAATCAACAAAGATTGTTGTACGTGTCCTTATATATAGGAATTTAAGGCAAGGTCAATTTGTTGAGCAATGATAGTATTTTGCAATTCTTGTTGAGCTTGTTGAGCTCACTCCATTTTATTTTCAGGTACCGAGTGAATGGAAGCGCGGTACAGGACGATGGAGACCATTTACATGTAATTTTCTTAGCATGTATTTATCTTTTGTTGTACATAGTTGACTCTCAGGATGAGGGATGAGGTCTCCAGATGAAATTTTTGTAATAGATGATCTAGACGATCACATTTTGATTGTAATATGTAAAATTTTTGGATTGATGTATGGTAAGAATGACGATGTTATTTTTCAAGTCGCGCACCAAATTCAAGTGTCGGACTAGAGTTTCAGGTATTTAAATTTGGGGGCGTGACAGTTTGGTATCAGAGCCTAGGTTACGAGTTACTAGGCTAGTGGGAGTGATTTTAAGACAGGAGCTGTATGAGACGTACTGTGTATCCTATCTGTTTCCTTACCATGCTCTGAGTTTAGGCATAGTTGATTGTTTGACTAACAATATTAACATCCTGTAATGGAAATAGGATGTCTGGAGCTGGTAGAGGACGTGGTCGACAAGGTGACGTTGGTCGTGGAAGAGGCGGCCGTGGAGTGGAACAGATGGATGAGGCAGTTCAAATGCCGAACCCGGATGTTCAAATGCCGAACCCGGAAGTTCAAATGCCGAACCCAGAGGTGGGACAGGGTCAAGTCATTACCTTGGTCCAACAAATAAAGAAATTGGGAGCGATTGACTTTACCAAGGCTACAGATCCACTAGATGTAGAAAAGTGGATAGAAGACATGGAGAAGTACTTTGAAATTATAGACTGCACCGAAGTGCAGAAAAGAAGGATAGCAGTTTTCTGCTTATCTGGCGATGCTCGACAGTGGTGGCAATCCGTGATTAGGAGTGTCGGAGATGTCACACACATGCATTGGGATGAGTTTAAGAACCAATTCTATGACAAGTATTTTCCACATGCAGTGAGGGATAGAATGGCAGCTGAGTTTATTCATCTAGAGCAAGAAACTGAAGCATTGACGGTGAGTCAATATGAGGTGAAGTTTGCAGAACTCTCTCGGTTTGCTCCTTATATGGTTGCAGATGAGGAGAGTCGGGCTAGAAGATTTGCAGAGGGACTGACTCCTAGCATAAGGAGGCTAGTGATTAGTCAAGGGTTAAATAGTTACGCAGAGGTCGTAGAGCGTGCTATGAGGATTGAACATGATAATCTTAAATATCAACGAAGGATGGAACATAAGGCGGCAGAGAAGGAAAAGGGGAAAGGTAGTTTTAACTCTCAGCATAATCTGAGGAGGCAACAGCAGCAACAACCTCCAAAAGATATGCATAGCCAAGCGGGGCATAGAGCTAGACAGGATTGGCAAGCAGCAAAAAGACAAAGAGTTGGTGGAGGTGAGCAGTCCACAGCTCTAGTACCAGTTGTACCTCAAAATGCTCAGCCTCGCCAGTTTCATGGACAGTGCTACAACTGTCAAGAAAAAGGACACATGGCCCGTTACTGTACCAAACCACGTAAGGAAGGACAACAGAGGGTTCAAGCACCGCAGCAGCAAGGGGGAACAAGGGTTTATGCTATGTACCCAAAAGTTGAGCAGGATGCTGCACCACCTGCAATGGAAGGTACATTTGCTATTTATGGCAGTATAGCTAAAGTGTTATTTAATTCAAAATTCTGTGTAGCCATTATTTCACTATAGTGGTAAATGCACTTGGACTGGAACCTGAAAGTATGAATAGTGATGTACCCATTGCAACTTCTCTTGGACACTCAACGACACTTGATAGGGTGAGTCGTGCTTGTTCTATTAGAATTTTTGAAAGAACTTCTGGTGGACTTGATGATATTGCAAATGAGGGCATATCATTACCACCTATCTAGTTTTAGGAATTTGGTAAGCTAGACTAGAGGTTTGAGTCTAGATAGAGATATGATAGTTAATATTTACGAGTTGTGGTAGACTCCAGTTGTAGGAGCCTAGAACTTTGAAATTTTTAGATATAGAAATTTCATGTGGAAAGTAGAGAATCGATTGTGATTACAGGTTTGAGAAAATCGAAGGTATGAGGACAAGGAAGACAAGTTGTCGGGGTTGAGCTAACGAGGAAAAATGGCCTAGCCAGACATTTTTCTTTGATTAGTACTTCTCTTACAATATGTCAGGTCCAAGTAGTTAGGGAATTAACTTGTTGGGTATTGACAAGTGAGAAAAGAGTTATAGCCTAGGTGAGTATTTAGGAAAAGTAGGATTTAGTGATATGTTAGATCTTTGTATTGTCTTTCGTATAATACAAGGATTTATTACAAATTTGGTATGATTTTTGTTTGTGGATGATGATGTTAAGCACATGGAAGAGTTAGTGAACTTTGTGAACATATGACTTTTATGTGATAGTGTGTAGTGACACACTAATCTACATTGAGAATTATGTGAGTAACAATATCTATGGGATGTGATATTGGCATTGTACTAATTATATGCATATAGTTGCATGGAGAACTTGTTGTTCACCGGTATGTTAGGGTGACAATTTTATGGGACACTTCCTTCAACTCCGGGGGACAAATCCCTCTATAATCAGATTCGAATGCCTTTTTGCAAAAGAGTTCCCATGCTTTCCCGTCTACTAGGCCTTCGAGTGTATAGATGTTATCAAATCTACGAGTAGGCGCCACACCTCTGATTCTTGTAGTGATAATTACTCGACTTCCTATGTTATCATCGGGTAAAGCAAGTTCTATGAATTCCCAAAAACGTATGTCCCATACATCGTCGAAAACAACTACGTACTTTTTTTGCTGTAAGTATTCTCTTAGCTTGCCGATGAGTGATTCCTTGTCCATTTTTTCGATTTCATTGGAAGCAGTCTCGCACAACTTCTTCATCAGATTCCTCAGTAACTCCTTGTCGCTGGGTGGTGATTGCGAGACAGTGATCCAAGCATGGCAGACAAATTTCCGAGATGCAATTTGGTCATCAAACACTTTCTTCACAAGAGTCGTCTTTCCAACTCCACCCTCGCCGACCACTGTAACCACCGTTCTTTTTAACGATGCTTCCTCTGCCATCCAGCTATTCAGTTGAGCTCATGGAGTTTCGATGCCCACCACTTCAGCTTCCTCCAGGAAAAGGGAAGCCACTCGAGGATCACGCCACTCATCCTTCACGTTGTTGTTTCTGTTACTGCTTGATCCTTCCTCAGTTACTTGTAAACTGTATGTAGTGCGTAGATTATTGATAACACTGATATCTTTTTTGATCGCTTTAATCTCAGAAGCTATCTTCCGTCTGGGTTTACTTTTGATGATCGATCGAGCAACCTTGCAAAAGCAACCACCGCCGATGAACCCAGAACGCTGATCGGAGCGTTGTGTCAGCAAGTGAAGTATGTATTCATCGATCACATCTTCTGTATGAAAACAAACAATCCTTAGCTGTTTCACCAAAGCTTTTACACCACCGTCGGGCTCTCCTCTTTCGGCTCTTTCATCTGCATTCTGCAGATAAGGCTTCATCACCTCTAATTCCCTTTTGATGCTTTCGAATTCTCCGCCCACACCTCTCAAAAGATTCACCTCTTCTTTGAGTAATGGAACCAAATTATCGATCAAAAGGTTCACAGCAAACTCCGCCATTTCTCCTCTACCTCTTCTCGATGACTCAAACACTGTGTTTCGTTTTAATTTGAGTACTAAATTTCAATGTGTTCATGATGTGGTTTTTCAGTTTTAATTTGAGTACATAGCATGGCCACGTCAAGTTCGGTGATGATATATATATATATATATATACATATAATGATACCAAATTCGAATGTGTACATCGAGCATCTTCACACATTTATTTTCACGATCTTCAAGAATCTTCTTTTCACCATCTTCAAGTTTTTTTTTTCATTTTATCACGTAATAGAGAGAGATGATGTTTTATTCTCTCACGCTTGTTTAAAGAATTTGACATAGCATGGCCACGTCAAGTTCAGTGATGGTTTCAGTTCCTATCATTATTCTAATTAAAATTATGAAGTACATGAATAAAATTTTGACAAATCATAAGTGTTGGGTTTAACTGAAGTCATTCGTACACTCAAAAGTTGCGGTCAAAATGGCGTATTAATTCTAATACAAAATAATTACATATTTAATCCATACTAATGAAGGCTGAGAAGGTGCTACAATGACAAGAAAAACCTGGTAATAAACTTTCTCGTTAATAATTAAAGAGATTAAATTTAATTAATTTGGCAGGAAATTTTTTATTATGGAAATTAATTACATTTTTCCTTATATAATTGTCAGCTACATGCTTCATTAAATGAAATTGGATATTAAAATTACAATTTCACTTGTACTGAAACCCCTGCTCATGTCTTAAAGGCGGACTAAACGTCTTTACAAGCTGGGCCAAAAGTTAGGCCCAATAGCAGAACCAGGCCGAAAAGAAGTAGGCCCAACAGGGCAGCCCAAACAACTTGCAAGAGCAAGACCCAAAGTCCAAAGCTCGAAAAACAAGCCCAATAACCTGGGCCAGCTAAGTTACTCTCTTAGAATAGGTTAGGAAGCACGAATATTCCGAAAAACTGTAGCCGTTTCAGACACGTATTCGATACAGATACGCTTAAGATATGGTTGAATACATGTTTGATACTTTCAATAAGTATTCAATTTTTTTAAATAATATTTTAAATATCGAATACAATTAAGATACACAAAAGATACGACTGGAATATGTAGAATATGCCATGATATATTGGATAATGTTTACGGTGGTTTGAGTGTAGTGGCAGTTGTTGAAGTGAACATTTGTAATATGATCCGTTACTGGTCTCTCTGGGATTGAAGGATACATAGGCATATATCTTGATAATGTATTGAATAAGTAGGAGGAAAAGAGAAACAAGTGTAGCTTTAAGAGAGAGAAGAAAATAAAGGAAATGACTCGATTGACTCGACTCTTGTTTAGATAATTGGGGAAATAAAAAAAAATGATATTAATATCGGTAACATTTAGAAATGATAAAACAAAAAATAGTAAGGAAAATTATGTTTTTGTTATGGGAGCCAAAATGATAAATTAAAATTTCACTTATTATGGAAAAATAATCCTTGGAAATTGAATTTGAGTTTTAGAAGTCAAGAGAAAGTAGGAAATTGGATCTTCATTGTTCATTATGGGTTCAAGCACTATAAATTTATCTCTCTCACGTGTTTGAAATTTCAATGCATGTACAATATTTTGATTTTGATATATGATGTTAAGTTCCTATGTATTTTTTTGTTTTTTTAAAAATAGAGCATAAACAATTGGGGGAACAAAGGGTTGATCCAACACTATTCATTTATTCTTATTATTATGTTTAATACACTATTCAGTTGTTGAAGTAAAATGATTTATTTTGCAACTTTGATACTCTTCATAGTTTATGCAAGAAAATATATTTTCATTTATCACATACTTTTTTCCTACTTTCACTTTTCAATATTATTTTATCTCTAGGCAAATAGAGTTCTGGCCTAAATAAATAAATAAAAACAACTCAATAGTGCGTAGAAAAAGTTACAAGTACATTCGGTTTCATTTAAAAGATAAATCAAAACCAAATTAATTTAAGTGTTTCTTAATAATAATAATCAAAATCAAATTGACAGAAATATATAAATTAAAAATGATATTAATAAGGGTAAATATCACTTACACCTCCTCAGTTTCGGCAATATTCCGACTAAACCCTCTCTAGTTTCAATAATCCCGACTACACCCCCTGTAATTATCGTCTGTCACTTAAACTAGCAGTTTTTGGTGATTTTACGAATTTACTCCTGATTAAAATATTTAATTTAATTAATAAAAATTGGTGATGTTAAAAGATCGAATTCCCCCTCTCTCTCCATCTCTCTCTCCCTCTCTTCGCTCTTGGTTTCTCTTCCTTTCTCTCTCTATTGACCACCACGCTCAACCGGCCACTATCATTAGCCGTCGGAGCACCATTGTCGGAAAAAATGGAAGACACCGGAATATAGTGTCAGTAAAACCCAAATCCCCTCTTTCTCTTCCCCTCTCTCTTTCCCTCTGTCTCTATATATATACACACACAGTACATACAAATATATATATACTAGTAAAAAACACGTGAATAGAAGTCTTTATATATTTGTGATTATAAAAAATATAAATAACTAAAGACAAAGATACAAGAATAACTTTATTTCTTTTGCATAATTCTTTTTTAGTATCATTTTACACTATCATAATGAGTCATATACTATGTATGTATTAGTAGTCTTTTGTGCTTTTATATATCAAATATTGGATTAAAAAGTCACTTTGCTTGGATCAAAGAATCACTTTGTTATAAAATTTGTTCGTCTCCTCTTCTTTCAAAAAGAAGAATTTTATTTTAATATTATTGATAAATTTAAATGAATTAATTTTTATCTATAATTTTTTTAAAAATCTATGGAAACGACGGGCACATAAATAACGTGCACATACTTTTTCAGTTAAGTATTAAAATAAGTATTTTAATTACACTGATAAGTGATAGAGAATTATGATGCTTAAATTTTCAAATACCGTACAAGAAAATTGGCTAATAGTGTAACATTATTTGAAATTAAATTATTAATATCTAATCCTAGATCTCTTCCCTTTTTTTCTTTCTGACTAATAGTGTTACATTATTTTAAATAAATGAATTTATTTTTGAAATAAATTAAATTATTAGTGCTAACAGTAGATCTTTTCCCCTTGTTTTTCTTTGTCTTAGTATAACTGCTTTGAACCCCCGCAAATGACTTACCTTACTGGAAACAAAAAAAATAAAAACAACACATACGCATTAAGTAAAAACTAATTAAAAAAAAATTATGATTTCCCATGAAGTACAATTTGATTATTCATATATTTATCTGCATACAAGTAATTTAAATGCGCATAATAATATTATATTAAACTTCAAATTCATATATGTTATTATTCATATATTTACCTACGTACAAGTAATTTAAAAGAACATAATAATATAATATAATATTAAAATATGGTAGAAAAGTTACTTAATTATTTCTCAAACTTCAAATTCACAACAACAATAAAAAAACAAGAAGACAGGTGCATTATGATGCATGTGGTCAAAAGTTAATTTATAATCTTAATTAAAATATCTTGTACAAAAATATAAATAATAATAAATAAAAACTTCATTTTACAAATAATTAAAAGCAATTTATTTGAGTAATTGAAATTTCAAATATTTATGAAGCCAATCGTGTTGTCCTTTTGCATATTCATTAGTAAAAAACAAGGTTCCAAGAGTAAAGATTAATGCCTACGGGGTTACATTTTCTCATCTAAATAATTCATGATATAGATACTAATTTTAGATATATATTTAAATTCATACTTATACATAATTGTAAATAATCTATTAAAAGATACAAGGTAAAACCTATAAAGTATTAAGTTCACATATGAAAAACTTATTTCATAAAAAATTACTTCAAATAAATGTATAAAAAAAAACTATTGATATAATATTATGAAATTCTGTTTTTACTACTTATTTGCTTTGTGACTGAAGCTTTAATAGAGTTGTTTTTTGGGCCTTTTTTTTTTTTTTTTGTCTTTTCGTTTTTTTTTGGGCAAAGTAGTTTAGAAGACTTTTTAAAACAGTATAAGCTTAAACTTTGATATGAATGCACCTCATTATCTCATACAAAAAATGTAATGAGAAACAAGCTATCACATAAGAGTAAATTTGATCTATAAATCGTTTTATAGAAGACATAAGAGGTACAGTTTGTGATATGTTATGCATGATTGATAATACAATAAATTTTCAAATTTTAGTATTTTAGGATCACAAACGTCAGTCAATTGAATAAAAAACATTACATTAAACATTCCTCGTTGGATCAAAAGACTAAGGGCCCGTTTGGTAACCGTTTATGTTTAGTGTTTATTGTTTATAAAAACAAATTTTTACGATAAACATGTTTAATAATTTTTGTTTTGTTTATAAATTGTCAAAACGATTTTAAAACAACACTGTTCCTAAGCCTTCAAATCGTAAACACCAAAATGATGTTTAATATTGTTTATGTTTATTAAAAAAAAAAACTTTTTTTTTTCTCTTTTATCTAAAATGGTGATTATATTATTTTAATTAAAAATGAAAACTAAAAGTGAGAAAATGAAAAGAAAAAAAAATTATAAAAGGCTATTGTTTGATACAACGATAAAAATATTAGAATTATCAAGTGTGGATAGAATTAAAGATATAGTTACTTAGGGACACCCATGCTAAAAAAAAAAACCTTATTTGATGGAAAAAAACAATGAAGTCTCAATCATCTCCTTATCAAATAAACAAGAATGATATTTTGTACTCATATCATTCATTCATTTTCGGTGTTGAAAGAAAAATAGAAATCAAAAAAATGAAAAAGAAAGTAGTAGCATAAGAAGTTCAAGAGAAAGAGTATGCCCTCCAAATCCCTCTTCTCAGTTCATACAAATTGGACCGAACCGAACCGTTCATTATTGTTCTGGTTCCTGCTCTAAATTTTAAGAACCGTTCACTACGATTTCGGTTCCAAGCCTCGGAACAGGAACTGAAACAGTTGAATATATATATATATATATTTATAATAATATTTTGTTATGTAAAAAATTTTAAACAATGAAGTTATTATAACTATTATAAGGTTAAATACAACTCTTATAATAACTGAATTGAACCGAACTCATTTATTCCGGTTTCAAAATTAAAGAACCGTTGGAAACGGTTCTAGTTCCGGTTCTCCCAATAATTGAAAAGAACCGAATCGTGTGCATCACCCTACTTGTTAGGGCCTTTTGGATTATGAGTCATTCTAGTTTTACAGTATCATTTGTAGTATGTAGATATATATGTAACCCAATATTATTTATTTCTTTTTTATGCATATTTTTTATCTATTATTGCTGTATAGATTTGTTGTAGCATAAACTTGACTTTTTATGCAGTTTATTATGTTGATTTTTTTTATAAAAAAAAAACAGTTTAAGATTAACAAACATGTTTTTCTGTTTATGATTTTTAAAATAAGCCAAACGTTTTTTCGTTATCAAACAACACTAATGTTTATGGATAAACAAAAGCGTAACATAAACACTGTTTATATAAACACTTAAACAATAAACACTAAACATAAACGGTTACCAAACGGGCCCTAAGTAGTATTCTAAATCAAACATAAATTGAATCAAACTCTTTCTCCAAGAATAGATTAAAAAAACTCAAAATTTAAAATTATATAAGGTTTTATTTTTATGAAGTTTCTCTCTCTTTTGTCTAAATGAGGAAGTATTAGTAGTTGGTTGTGTTTGCAAACAATATCAGTCAATTGAATAAAAAATATTACATTAAACATTCCAAATTATCTTTGTTGGATCAAAAAACTAAACATTATTCTAAATAAAACATTAATTGAATCAAACTCTTTCTCCATGAACAGATAAAAAAAAATAAAAATTTAAAATTATATAAGGTTATATTTTTATAAAGTTTCTCTTTTTTTTTTTGTCTAAATGAGGAAGTATTAGTAGTTGGTTGTATTTGCAGACAATAAAATTCATATAAACTTATCCCCAGATAGATAAATTTATATCGGATAAATTCATATTCAAACATTGTGCAAGGATATACACCCAAGTCAACAAAAAATTAGAAAAGCCATAAATGCGTGTATATGTAGAGAGGGATAGAGAGAGAGAGAAAACTTGATTTCAGAGATCTCAGAAACCCTATAATCGATCAACAAGCTTCAAAAGAGAATTGACTATATTTAATTTAGGAGTTTGAGAGATAAATTTATCATAAAAATTTATATTTAGATAGTGTATACATGAACTTTGTAGACACTAAAATTCATATAAATTTTGTCACCATATAATTTCATATTCAGACATTGTGTAAGGATATCACTAACACAAATTGTAATGAGAAAAATACACCAAAAATAACGAAGAATCAGAAAAATCATACATGTGTGTGTATGTAATGAGAGAAAACCTGATTTGAGAGATCCCAGAAACCATAGAATCGATCAACAAACTTCAAAAGATAATTGATTACAGCTAATTTAGGAGCTTGAGAGATTAATTGATGATATAAATTCATATTCAGATAGTGTGTACATGAACTTTGCTAACAATAAAATTCATATAAATTTATCACCATATAAATTCATATTGAGACATTTTGTATGGAGAGAGAGAGAGAGAAAAAAAAACTTGATTTGAGATATAAAAGACTAATCCGAACCCTAGGTCATGAGAAAATTACACCAAAATCAACAAAAAATAAAAAATATCATACATGTGTGTATGTAGAGAGAGAAAGAAGAAAATAGTATATAATATAATATAATAATAAAAAAACAATTCTAATACAATTGGTAACTTTCTTTATATATATATATATATATATATATATATATATATATATTAAACTCTTTTTTAAAAATGTGTGTTTATATAATTTCATATAAAACATGTGTTTATATAATTTACGTCTCTATTTTTTTAACTAAAAATATATAAAAATATAGATGTAGATTTTCTTTTACCAATTAAAAAAGAATTCTAATACAATTGGTTACTTTCTTATATTAAACTCCTTTTATAAAACGTGTGTTTGTATAGTTCCATATAAGTGTGTTTATATAATTTATGTTTCTATTTTTCTAACTAGAAAGATATAAAAAGCGTGAAACTAAAAAAAACCCTTTGTACTTTTAATAGTAGTATAGATAGATAGATATAGATAGAAGTATAGATATAGATAAATATAGATATAGATTTATATATATTAAAAAAGTTGGTAACTTTTTTATTACATTTTTTTTATATATATTAAACTCTTTTTATAAAACGTGTGTTTATATAATTTTATATAAAATGTATGTTTATATAATTTATGTCTTTATTCTCTTAACTAAAAAAAATATAAAAAAAGTATATTGAAACTAAAAAAACCCTTTGTACTTTTAATAGTAATATATATATATATATATATAGAAAACACACACTAGTTCATTCACCTCTCACCCATGCCAGCATCAACAACATACCAATACCACCCTAAACCTCACTATTTTTCCATCTTCCCCAATAAAACCACTACCAATATCCACCATGGCCAACTCGAAAAACACCAGAACACCACCATGTGAACAACATGCACCCATGAAGCCACTGAGCAATTACCATCACTTCTATCGCCATCTTCAAACCGAGAACCCATGTCATTTTCTCTCTGTGTCATTGATTTAGAAGAGACAATTACCCATGAAGCAATTGATTGTTTTCACATAGTTTTAATTAAACTAATAAAAAGATGACAAGATTACCAATTTGGTCGTCTTTCAACCTCTGACATCGCTGAATATTTACATTTTGCAAGAGATCTCCCACGGCTTCAGGTAGACAATTTAATGCTGGAGTATCTTCAAAATCCAATACCTTCAAAAGCTTGAAATTGGCTTTACGAAATGTGTTTACGAAAGACTCTGGCAATTCATCTTTTCCAAAAGAGAAGACAGAACGGATTCTACCCCCACCCCCAGTAGTAGTAATACTAATACTATTCATGACCTTATCTATTATGTTATCGTGGATCGATAAGCGTCTAAATTGTCCATCAACAACAATGGAGTCATCTTCTTTTGCAGTAAGTACTTGACAGAAACTCAACTCTTCGTATTTTGAAAGGATGATGACATGCATTATATCATGTACTCGACACTCAAAGACTTCGCCACTGCTTGCCACTTGAACCAAGCTTCGATGGATGAGCTCTTTCAAATATTCTTCGGCAATCTCTTCCAACGTTTTGCCTCTCTCTTCCTTTATAAAACCCTCCGCTATCCATAATCGAACTAGTCTTCCACGTCGGATGGAGTAGTCTTCTGGAAATATGCCAAAATACAAGAAACATGGTTTGAGGTGGGAAGGCAAATCAAGATAACTGAAGAGAATGATCTTCTCGACATCTTCCAACTGGCGATTACTTTTCATCTCATAACCAAGGCTATCTAGAAACTTTTGCCACTTCAATGCAACGAAGGCAAATCAAGATAACTGAAGAGAATGACCTTCTCGACATCTTCCAACTGGCGATTACTCTTCATCTCATAACCAAGGCTATCTAGAAACTTTTGCCACTTCAATGCAACCTTTTCTTTGGTTGACAAGAGGCGACCTATTGTCACAATAGCAAGTGGCACTCCCTTACATTTTCTGACAATTTCATTGGACACTTCCTTCAACTCCGGAGGACAAATCCCTCCATAATCAGATTCGAATGCTTCTTTGCAAAAGAGTTCCCATGCTTTCCCGTCTGGTAGGCCTTCGAGTGTATAGATGTTATCAAATCTACGAGTAGGCGCCACACCTCTGATTCTTGTAGTGATAATTACTCGACTTCCTATGTTATCATCGGGTAAGGCAAGTTGTATGAATTCCTAAAAACGTATGTCCCATACATCGTCGAAAACAACTACGTACCTTTTTTGCTGTAAATATTCTCTTAGCTTGCTGATGAGTGATTCCTTGTCCATTATTTCGATTTCATTGGGAGCAGTCTCGCACAACTTCTTCATCAGAGTCCTCAATAACTCCTTTTCGTTGGGTGGTGATTGAGAGACAGTGATCCAAGCATGGCAGACAAATTTCCGAGATGCAATTTGGTCATCAAACACTTTCTTCACAAGAGTCGTCTTTCCAACTCCACCCTCGCCAACCACTGTAACCACCGTTCTTTTTGACGGTGCTTCCTCTGCCATCCAGCTATTCAGTTGAGCTCGTGGAGTTTCGATGCCCACCACTTCAGCTTCCTCCAGGAAAAGGGATGCCACTCGAGGATCATGCCACTCATTCTTCACGTTGCTGGTTCTGTTACTGCTTGATCCTTCCTCAGTTACTTGTAAACTGTATGTAGTGCGTAGATTATTGATAACACTGATATCTGCTTTGATCGCTTTAATCTCAGAAGCTATCTTCCGTCTGGGTTTATATTTGATGATCGATCGAGCAACCTTGCAAAAGCAACCACCGCCGATGAACCCAGAACGCAATTAAAGTATGTATTCATCGATCACATGACGCCGGACAGAATAGTGATTATTCTGTAGGCTAAGGGCAACAGAAAATAAATAGAAAGAAAGCACGAGAATTGCCCAAAAACTCAGAGAAAAGTCTCTGGTATTCAATATTATTATTCAAAATCAAAAGTGCCTTCGAATCAACCCACAAGCCGGGTTATATAGCTGAACTTCGTCAACATTACCAAAAATAGCAAAAACCTAATATTCTTGCCAAAATAAAATAGGAAATAAAAAAAGAAAGTTGCCAGAATTCTGGCCCAAATCAAGCCCAGAATCTCATCCTAATTAACAAAATAAATATTACCAAAAAAGGAAAGAAATAACTAAAATTAGGGATTCGGAGGGGAAAACAGTGGATTTTGGCCTCGAAAAAACATACACCTAGCTTTAACTAGGTGCCCACGACGTGCGCGCCGAACCAAGCTTTCCGAATTGTGGTCATAAAGGCGATTCTGACACATGTAGCCAAAGTTATGGCCAAAATACTGAAGTGCATCCAAAAATACCCTAATTAGTGACAAGGTCACGGTTTCCTGCCATCTTTACGCTGATCTGCCAACTCAAGATATTTCAGTGCCATCAACGTGTCGTCTGACAGCTCAACATCATCTGACTCGGATGCTCCTGCATCATCACATCTTCTGTACGAAAACAAACAATCCTTAGCTGTTTCACCAAAGCTTTTACACCACCATCGGGCTCTCCTCTTTCGGCCCTTTCATCTGCATTCTGTAGATAAGGCTTCATCACCTCTAATTCCCTTTTGATGCTTTCAAATTCTCCGCCCACACCTCGCAAAAGATTCACCTCTTCTTTGAGTAATGGAACCAAATTATCGATCAAAAGGTTCACAGCAAACTCCGCCATTTCTCCTCTACCTCTTCTCGATGACTCAAACACTGTGTTTTGTTTTAATTTGAGTACTAAATTTCAATGTGTTCATAATGTGGTTTTTGAGTTTTCTGGTTGTCGAATCAACCATAGGTAGAGTAGAATGGTGACAAGATTCGCAATATCTATAAAAGGTACGAAAAAAAAGTCATATAACGGAAGTTACTGAACGAAAACGGAGCAAAACTAAAAGCAAAATAAAGGCACTGAATTACTAATCTAACAGTATTTGCTTTGCGATAAGATTCAGTCTTATCTTCCACGAAAGGTTATATCACGTGAATAAAGGCCTGTGAGGTACACTGTATGACAACTACGTAACATTCAAAAGATGGAGAAAAATATACACACATTTACTTGAATAAATTTAAATTATGTGTGTTATACACACATAATAAGTCTCGCTGTATTGTACACTTACACTTTATGACAACTATGTAACATATATGTTGCTTTGATGCCAAGTTTATAAATAAAGAGCAATGCTACACGTCATGAAAATATTTCATGAATTTTTATCTTGAATGATGTGGCAATTAAATGGTGAGTTAGTATTGGTGGGATTCCCCCCATACACGGAATGTCAATGGTATTATCACTTGCCACATCATTCATGAAGATAATTCATGATAAAATTTCATGACGTTTAGCATTTCCCATAAATATATATCTGTTGCTTTGATGCCAAGTTTGAATGTGTACATTCAGCATCTTCACATATTTATTTTCACGATCTTCAAGAACCTTATTTTCACCATCTTCAAGTTTTTTTTTTCATTTTATCACGTAACGGAGAGAGATGATATTTTATTTTCTCATGCTTGTTTAAAGAATTTGACATAGTATGACCACGTCAAGTTCGGTGATGATTTCAAGTATAAATCTTCGGGTTCCTATCATTATTCTAATTAAAATATGCAAGATTTTGGATCTGTAAATTTTTTTTTCCCATAAATTCATCAATTTTTTTTTAATATTTGTTGTACACATGTTCATTCATTTATATATGTTTGCATCTCTATATTTATAGACACACACACACACACACACACACACACACACACACACACACACACACATATATATATATATATATATATATATATATTGTGAAGATGCTGGATGTACACATTCGAACTTGGCATCATATATATCTGTTGCTTTGATGCCAAGTTCGAATGTGTACATATATATATATATCTGTTGCTTTGATGCCAAGTTCGAATGTGTACATATATATATATCTGTTGCTTTGATGCCAAGTTCGAATGTGTACATATATAAATATCTGTTGCTTTGATTCCAAGTTCGAATGTGTACATCCAGCATCTTCACACATTTATTTCCACGATCTTCAAGAACCTTCTTTTCACCATCTTCAAGTTTTTTTTTCATTTTATCACGTAACGGAGAGAGATGATGCTTTATTCTCTCCGCTTGTTTAAAGAATTTGACATAGCATGGCCACGTCAAGTTCGGTGATGATTTCAAGTATAAATCTTCGGGTTCCTATCATTATTCTAATTAAAATTATGAAGTACATGAATAAAATTTTGACAATTCATAAGTGTTGGGCTTAACTGAAGTCATACGTACACTCAAAAGTTGCTCTGGTCAAAATGGCGTATTAATTCTAATACAAAATAATTACGTATTTAATCCATACTAATGAAGGCTGAGAAGGTGCTACTATGACAAGAAAACCCTGGTGATAAACTTGCTCGTTAATAATTAAAGAGATTAAATTTAATTAATTTGGCAGGAAATTTTTTATTATGGAAATTAATTACATTTTTCCTTATATAATTGTCAGTTACATGCTTCATTAAATGAAATTGGATATTAAAATTACAGTTTCACGTACACTGAAAGCCCCTGCTCATGTCTTAAAGGCGGACTAAACGTCTTTACAAGTTGGGCCAAAAGTTAGGCCCAATAGGAGAACCTGGCCGAAAAGAGGTAGGCCCAACAGGGCAGCCCAAACAACTTGCAAGAGCAAGACCCAAAGTCCGAAGCTCGAAAAACAAACCCAATAACCTGGGCCCAACTAAGTTACTCTCTTAGAATAAGTTAGGAAGCACGGATACTTTGGAAAAGGTCCTGTAGCCATTTCAGACACGTATTCGATACAAATACACTTAAGATACGGCTGAATACGTGTTTGATACTTTCAATAAGTATTCAATTTTTTTAAATAATATTTTAAGTATCGAATACAACTAAGATACACAAAAGATATGACTGAAATATGTAGAATATGCCATGATACGTTGGATAGTGTTTACGGTGGTTTGAGTGCAGTGGCAGTTGTTGAAGTGAACATTTGTAATATGATCCGTTACTGGTCTCTCTGGGATTGAAGGATACATAGGCATATATCTTGATAATGTATTGAATAAGTAGGAGGAAAAGAAAAACAAGTGTAGCTTTAAGAGAGAGAAGAAAAGAAAGGAAATGACTCGATTGACTCGACTCTTGTTTGCATAATTGGGGAAATAAAAAAAATGATATTAATATTGGTAACATTTAGAAATGATAAAACAAAAAATAGTAAGGAAAATTATGTTTTTGTTATGCGAGCCAAAATGATAAATTAAAATTTCACTTATTATGGAAAAATAGTTCTTGGAAATTGAATTTGAGTTTTAGAAGTCAAGCACAAAATTGTCTAGAGAAAGTAGGAAATTGGATCTTCATTGTTCATTATGGGTTCAAGCACTATAAATTTATCTCTCTCACGTGTTTGAAATTTCAATGCATGTACGATATTTTGATTTTGATATATGATATTAAGTTCCTATGTATTTTTTTGTTTTTTTAAAAATAGAGCATAAACAATTGGGGGAACAAAGGCTTGATCCAACACTATTCATTTATTCTTATTATTATGTTTAATACACTATTCAGTTGTTGAAGTAAAATGATTTATTTTGCAACTTTGATACTCTTCATAGTTTATGCAAGAAAATATATTTTCATTTATCACATACTTTTTTCCTACTTTCACTTTTCAATATTATTTTATCTCTAGGCAAATGGAGTTCTGGCCTAAATAAATAAATGAAAACAACTCAACAGTGCGTAGAAAAAGTTACAAGTACATTCGGCTTCATTTAAAAGATAAATCAAAACCAAATTAATTTAAGTGTTTCTTAATAATAATAATCAAAATCAAATTGACAGAAATATATAAATTAAAAATGATATTAATAAGGGTAAATATCACTTACACCTCCTCAGTTTAGGCAATATTTTGACTAAACCCTCTCTAGTTTCAATAATCCCGACTACACCCCCTGTAATTAACGTCCGTCACTTAAACTAGCAGTTTTTGGTGATTTTACGAATTTACTCCTGATTAAAATATTTAATTTAATTTAATTAATAAAAATTGTTGATGTTAAAAGATCGAATTCCCCCCTCTCTCCATCTCTCTCTCCCTATCTTCCCTCTCAGTTTCTCTTCATTTCTCTCTCTCTCTCTCTCTCTCTCTCTCTCTCTATTGACCACCACGCTCAACCAGCCACTATCATTAGCCGCCGGAGCACCATTGTCGGAAAAAATGGAAGACACCGGAATATAGTGTCAATAAAACCCAAATCCCCTCTTTCTCTTCCCCTCTGTCTCTATATATATACACACACAGTACATACAAATATATATGTACTAGTAAAAAACACGTGAACAGAAGTCTTTATATATTTGTGATTATAAAAAATATAAATAACTAAAGACAAAGATACAAGAATAACTTTATTTCTTTTGCATAATTCTTTTTTAGTATCATTTTACACTATCATAATGAGTCATATACTATGTATGTATTAGTAGTCTTTTGTGCTTTTATATAGCAAATATTGGATTAAAAAGTCACTTTGCTTGGATCAAAGAATCACTTTGTTATAAAATTTGTTCGTCTCCTCTTCTTTCAAAAAGAAGAATTTTATTTTAATATTATTGATAAATTTAAATGAATTAATTTTTATCTATAATTTTTTTTAAAATCTATGGAAACGAATGGTAGTAGACGACATATATATACAACGTGCACATAAATAACGTGCACATACTTTTTCAGTTAAGTATTAAAATAAGTATTTTAATGACACTGATAAGTGAAAAAGAATTATGATGCTTAATTTTTCAAATACTATACAAGAAAATTGGCTAATAGTGTAACATTATTTGAAATTAAATTATTAATATCTAATCCTAGATCTCTTCCCTTTTTTTCTTTCTGACTAATAGTGTTACATTATTTTAAAAAAATGAAATTATTTTTGAAATAAATTAAATTATTAATATCTAATCCTAGATCTCTTCCCCTTGCTTTTCTTTGTCTTAGTATAACTGCTTTGAACCCTCGCAAATGACTTACCTTACCGGAAAAAAAAAAACAACAACAACACATACACATTAAGTAAAAACTAATTAAACAAAAATTATGATTTCCCGTGAAGTACAATTTGATTATTCATATATTTATCTGCATACAAGTAATTTAAATGCGCATAATAATATTATATTAAACTTCAAATTCATATATGTTATTATTCATATATTTACCTACGTACAAGTAGTTTAAAAGAACGTAATAATATAATATAATATTAAAATATGGTAGAAAAGTTACTTAATTATTTCTCAAACTTCAAATTCACAACAGCAATAAAAAAACAAGAGGACAGGTGCATTATGATGCACGTGGTCAAAAGTTAATTTATAATCTTAATTAAAATATCTTGTACAAAAATATAAATAATAACAAATAAAAAACTTCATTTTACAAATAATTAAAAGCAATTTGTTTGAGTAATTGAAATTTCAAATATTTATGAAGCCAATCGTGTTGTCCTTTTGCATATTCATTAGTAAAAAACAAGGTTCCAAGAGTAAAGATTAATGCCTAAGGGGTTACAATTTCTCATCTAAATAATTCATGATATAGACACTAATTTTAGATATATATTTAAATTCATACTTATACATAATTGTAAATCATCTATTAAAAGATACAAGGTAAAACCTATAAAGTATTAAGTTCACATATGAAAAACTTATTTCATAAAAAATTACTTCAAATAAATGTATAAAAAAAAAACTATTGATATAATATTATGAAATTTTGTTTTTACTACTTATTTGCTTTGTTACTAAAGCTTTAATAGAGTTGTTTTTTGGGGGATTTTTTTTTTTTTTTTTTTTGTCTTTTCGTTTTTTTTTGGGCAAAGTAGTTTAGAAGACTCTTTAAAACAGTATAAGCTTAAACTTTTATATGAATGCACCTCATTATCTCATACAAAAAATGTAATGAGAAACAAGCTGTCACATAAGAGTAAATTTGATCTACAAATCGTTTTATAGAAGACAAAAGAAGTACAGTTTGTGATATATTATGCATGATTGATAATACAATAAATTTTCAAATTTTAGTATTTTAATAACAGTCTAAAATCACGGTGAGTCCATAAACGTAACATTGTAAATTCGAATTTGCTTTCAAAAAGTAATTTCCGCTGCCGGGACTCGAACCCGGGGATCTCACTTGAGAGAACCGTCCAGCATGCTCAACTATTGATGTCATTATCAAGTTGAATTGGCTACAGCGGATTTTGGTTATCTTATTACCACTTTTTTATTATATACTTATTATTTTCTTTACACTGACTTACATATCAGTCCACTAATCCTTGATCAATGAATTCAAAAGCACAGTACAGCGTGCAGATGAGACTCAAAAACGACACATGGTAAAACTATTGAATTGCATTTTTCGTCATCTTCAAATTTTACAAAACTCACATAAAAATTCAGCATGTTCATATTATGATTTTTAAGAGTGTTAGAAAAATAACTAATTTCTCATGTGAATGAATATTGAAGGTGTGCATATCATGTTCCTAACGTTAAATTACATGAATGAACATTATATGCAAAGAATATTAATATAGTATGATGTATTGAGTTAACATTTTTATATAATACAAATATTTAGTTGGTAATCAAATAGTCACACCGACTACCTAAGAATCACGCATATACATGCAAGCGCGTACATGAATGAATACTTCCGATAATGAATGAATTATCCTTTAATGTCGAAACAATGCGACTCTTAACGTTTAAACCCAAATAGACATGTCCCATGCCTATCAGGTACGTCTGAAAAGGTACAAGGAAGTCTATAAATAGTGTTGTCTCAATTTTAAATTCATTTTTTCAATCAAATAGCCAAAACATTCTGCGTTTGATGTTTTCTTCTCCTTCCACACATACATTATGCCAAGCGAAGAATAGTCTAGCCTAGCCTTAGTCTGTCCACTGATTCACAGTCGAACCTAAGGAGTCAAGTGGGTTGAGTTTTTTTTTTTTTTTAAAATATCATATTATGCTTATTTATTTTCCAACACTCTTAACACAATTGATGTGCTCTATCTTAATATATGAATATTTGTTAAATATTATGTGACGCATTAAATATTTGTGAATATTAATTACGTGACATATTTAGATTAATTTTTTTTGAAATATTACTACTCAGAGTATTTGACTCAAATTATGAAACGTGCGACGTGGAGCTTGAGTTCAAGGTGACGTGAATAAGAAGTCTACTTTGATCATGACTTCTCTATCTCCAGCTGAGTCTGAGAACTGAAAAGTTAGTCTCCTACTAGAACAGTTCCATTGGACTACTATAAATACAAAGACGGTCTATATGCCAGGTACGCAATAAATACTCTCTAAAGTGCCTTTATAGCTTAAGAAAGCCTTTCCGATCTCTGACTTGATTGTCAGAGCGTAGTCGGCCAGCACCACACCGGTGTCCTTTCGACTACCCTTCTTTTGTCCTTTTTATAGGTTGGCATTTGATAGGCTCGGGGTCAATTTTTGCTTTATCAGTTGGTGCAGTCTGCGAAAACGATTTGTTTCCTTACGATTCAAACGCGATTTGGGTCGAAGATCACAAATAATGAATCTGTACTAGTTCATCCAACATCGATCATGGCAAACCTGCATCACCATGGCATACGAGATGCACCATCAATCGTAAACTGATATTCTTAACTGATTGGCCATGTAAACCTAGATGGCTACCCCACCAACACCTGCTACCAACAGTATTAACGCTAACGCTATTGTCCCAATACATTGTTGTCCCAACACCTTGGAATAAACAGTGCACACGAAATAAAGTAGCCTAACATGTGAATAAAGTAGCCTAACATGTGCATCGTTCATGCAACTATAATGATTAGATTAAGAATCATATTAACAGGTCAGGTGTCCTTTTTGCTTTTCACAATTAAAATCTCATTATTGCCCAAATTGCGTTAAATCCAGTGATGAAGTAATTTAAAAAAGAAAAAAAAACATTTTCAGAATCCACTAAGCACGTGTCATTGCTTTGGTATACATTGAATCTCATATTTTGAATTGATTCTAGTAGTTAAGGACCCGTTTCTGAGGTCCCAATTACAACAAAGTCTGTCAAGTTCTCTCTAGTGTCCAATTTCTTGAATATAGACAAATGCAATATAATTTTATATATATTTGTATGTATTAAACTCTTTGAAACGATGCCAAATTGTCAAGTTTAAATATCATGACATTTGAAAAACCAACTTTTGATTTGCAATCAAAATATCTGCATATACAGCATATAACTTAATTATGTGAAGGTTGGCTGTTTGAATCTATAACCAAATGTTATACTGATTGTTAATGTGGCAATTCACTTGTCACCATGCAAGTCTTGCTAGAAAATCTCAAACAATCTCAACTGATGGATAGCATACAGCTAGTCTGTCAAAACATGACAGGTACCTCAACTATTTTTGTGAAAATAATTCTTTCAATTTGAGTAATCTGAGTACATAGAAGAATGGTACAAGAACTGAGAATCATTCTTCAAGATGAAGCTATAGTCATCATTGAACCCGTATGAGAAAGTTCTATTCTAAAACTCTTCCATCACAACCTCTGCACATGAATTAATTCATAAGGTGGTTTAGAGCTCGCTCATCGTTGGAACCAATATATCAAATGTATAAATCATCAAAAATTGTGACTGTCCACCCAAACACGGTGTTCTGTAACGATACACCAAACAACAATCAATAAGGACATTTTTTCAAACACGATCAAGTATTGATCCAAGAGAGGACGGACAGTATTGACCTATGAATTCGACGACCTGCTAGTAGCAAACAACTAATGTATTGCAATGGTCCTATCTCTTCCATGGCAGGGATTAGTAGAGCGACAACACCCACTATGACGATCAATCAAATGGAGCGACCCAAGGCTTGTATATTCCATTCTAAACTATAAAAGCTGAGGGAACCCATATCTTCCACTATTTTGATATGTCTATTGGTTTCGTGCAAATCTGTTTCAATTTACAATTTGAGAGAACCACTGCTTACCATCACTTGGGCATATCATGGTGATAATTATATGGTGAACAAACAACTAGTGTTTAAAACCCAAACACAATTCTCTGTGTGAGACCTACTGCAGCGATTTCCTGCAAGACCTTTGAGAGGCCATGTGTCATTGTGAAGAGTTGTACTAGTGATGGGGAACACTCATGCCATTGATATTGTTCAAGTGATTGGCTTTCGAATTAGTATTGAATAGAGGCCATGTTTCATCCAGGTCCAGGTATATAAATTCAAATGATATGCTTACAGGTTTAAAGCACAAATTACAGTCTGATTGGATTCTAAATTCCATACATACAATTAATTTGGTAGATTGCATAATAGATGTGTGTGTGTGTGTGTATATATATATATAGATAATATGCATGCTAGAAAAGGCAATTAGTTCATTGAACAATTCAATGCACCGAAATCTAGAAAAAAAAATTATTACCCCAATATGCAAAGAGTGGGAGGAGAAAAATATTTTGATAGGATGACCCATGCATGCATGTAATGCTTTGGGTGATACAATTTTTGAAGGCAAATTGGTATATTATATTGATTTTGCTGATTGGTACAAAGATTCAAGTATTTAACTCGATATTGAATAATAATATTCTATACATGCGTCAAGGTGTTATGATTTCTCTGAAAATCATCTTATAAAAAGAGATTTGAGATTTTTAAATCTTAATTTGTGTACATGGATGTTATCCTACTGTCTACTTATTTTCTTTTCTTGATGTATATAATAAGATTTTTTTTGTGTTAAAATCATTTATATTAAAAGAGAAATTACAGAACCCTCTGCAGTTAAAGACTGGAGGGCATATTGACCAAACTCTGGAAGAAAACTATCTAAAGGATCAAGCCTATTTCCTCCTCTTATTAAAGGGTTGAGCCTATTTTATCCCCTTCTTAAAAGGTAAAGTTAATGCCTCTCCTTATTGAAAGGTCGAGTAGCAAACCTCCCCTTATTAAAGAGTCGAGCCAAAATCTCCCCTTTATTAAAGGGTCGGACCTATTTTCTCTTCTTCTTAAAGGGTCGAGCTGACACCTCTCCTTCTTAAAGGGTCGAGCAACAAACCTCTCTTTATTAAAGGGTTGAGCAGCAAGCCTCCCCTTGTTAAAGGGTCGAGCCTATTTCTTCCCTTCTAAAGGGTCGAGCTGAATCTCCCCTTATTAAAAGGTCGAGCCACAAAATTTCCCTTATTAAGGGGACATCAACAATGGTGGTCTACGAACCTCCTTATTAAAGGAGCAAGCTCAGTTTTAAACTCAACTTGCATACACCTCCACGAAGGGCCCTTATTGAAAATCGGGGGATGAATTAATCTTGAGATCTATGCAAAACTACTTGTTACGGCAAAATGCATACACCTACACGGAGGGTCCTTATTGAAAAGGGTGGGATGAATTAATCTCAAGATCCATGCAAAACTACTTGTTATGACAAGACACATTTAATTAAGAGGGCCTTTAATGAAAAAGGCGGAATGAATTAATTCTGAGAATATTGTTAACCAACCCCATTGGGGAACACCTCAGAAAGAGGACCTTTAATGAGAAAGGCATGATGAATTAAGTCTGAGAGCATTGTCAAATAGCCCTAGGGGGGCACAACCCTATGGGGACACACCTCTAACAAAGGGCCTTAAATGAAAATGACGAGATGAATTAATTCTGAGAACATTGTCAAACAGTCCTACGGGGGCACAACCCTATGGGATGCACCTCTAAAGAGGGCCTTTAATGAAAAATACGGGATAAATTAATTCTGAGAACATTATCAAACAACCCTACGGGGGCACACCTCATTAAGAGGGCCTTTAATGAAAAAGACATGATGAATGAATTTCGAGAACATTGTTAACTAACCCCATTGGGGAGCACCTCATAAAAACGGCCTTTAATGAAAAAGGCAGGATGAATTAATTCCAAGAACATTGTTAAACAGCCCTACGGGGACACGCCTCTAACAGAGGGCCTTTAATGAAAAAGGTAAGATGAATTAATTTCAAGAACATTGTTAAACAATCCTACGGGGGCACAAACCTATGGGATACACCTCTAAAGAGGGCATTTAATGAAAAAGATAGAATGAATTAATTCAGAGAACATTGTCAAACAGTCCTATGGGGGCACAGCCCTACGGGGACACACCTCTAACAGAGGGCTTTTAATGAAAAAGATTGGATGAATTAATTTGTCAAATAACCCTATAGGGATACACCTCTAAAGAGGGCATTTAGTGAAAAAGACAGGATGAATTAATTCCGAGAACATTGTTAAAACAACCCCACAGGGGCACACCTCTAAAGAGGGCCTTTAATGAAAAAGGTGCGATAAATTAATCCTGAGAACATTGTCAAAGAAACCCCATAGAGGAACGCTTCTAAAGAGGATCTTTAATGAAAAGATAGAATTAGTAAATTCTGAGAACATGGTTAATTGACCCTATAAGGCACAGCCCACCTAAGGAAAATGTATCCAATAGCAAGGTGAGTCCATTGCGTGAGTTCTTTTGTAGGATTATGCTTTAAAGGTTTTTTCTTAGAAACCAGAGGGCACCTCATTGAGAGAAGTCTCACAAAAAATAGAGAGAGAAGTCTCACAAAAAGTAGGTCTACCACTAGGCCCAAGCCGGTCCCCAAAGGCCAGCCTAAGCTGGCCAGTCCAATAGCTTAACCGGTTCGGGTTCGAATCCGTAGGCCAAGATGGAATGTTAGTGAAATTTCTTAAAATGGGAGTCCGTTTCTACAACTTGACATGCCAGCCAAAATGTTCCTAAGGTCTGACAAGAGACCTTCATGAACAGGGGGAATCTGATAAAGTATTTGACTCAAATTATGAAACGTGCAATGTGGACGTAGAGTTCAAGGTGACTTGGATAGGAAGTCTACTTTGACCAGGACTTATCTATCTCCAGATGAGTCTAGGGAACTGAAAAGTCAGTCTCCTACTAGGACAGTCCTATTTGACTACTATAAATATAGAGACGGCCCATATACTAGGTACGCAATAAATACTCTCTAAAATGCTTTTATAGTTTAAGAAAGTCCTTCCGATCTCTTACTTGATTGTCGGAGCGTAGTCGGCCGACATCACGTCGATGTCCTTTTGACTACCCTTCTTTGTCCTTTTTACAGGTTGGCGTTTGACCGGCTTGAGATGACTTTCTACTTCATCAACTACAATAGAATATTGTTTAAAAAATATATATTTCGGATCGGGATATTGATCGCATATTTGATTACTTACAAATTGGATTTGAATTAAATCATAAATAACCCATAGGGTTATCGGATTTGATTGGATCACATCAAATATAACTATTATCGAATTCAGACCAGATGAATCTTGATCCGATCCGAATTTGACCCACCTTTTTCTTCTTCTTATTCTTTTTTTTCTCTCTTCTTATTTAATTTTATTACTATAATTTTATAACCTCATGCAATGTGTATATTTTATATTTTTGAATTTTTTTTTACTGTAATTTTGTATGAATAATGACATAATATTTGAATCTTGATTGATGCACCGTTATTACACTTCTATTTTTGAGATTATTGTCTTGCTGCACTGCTTGTTGTCATGTTAGTTGATTTTTTTTTTATAATTATTATGTTCAATATGCCTCCCTTTAAATAGATTTCTGGCTCAATCTTATTTTTATTAAGACTATCTATCTTGCATTGCTTAATCGATTGAGGCTAATTAAATCATTGGAAAATAGAGGGCAACTGCTAAATGTGACATAGATAATGAGACTATCGTGCATCACTTTTAAAATTTGAAGATCCATCGAGAACAAGCACATTGTAATTGTATTTAATGGAAGTATTACCAATTAATATTTTAGTTCTTATATTACTCTTTCATTAGCATATTTTTTTGGCAATGATTATTTTTTTCTTGTCTGCTTTTTTCTTTTCAAAACCTAATATTCTTTAAACATTAAGCACATCGAAACAAAATACTACATAAATTCGTGAACTAAATTTTGAATTTCAAATTGAGTACTTTTGGTTGTCCAATACCTTGAGTTTGATTATAATTTCTATGAAATTGTTGGTATGGTTATGGCATAACCGGTCCAAACTGCATGCCCTTGGTTAACAATGTGTTTTGATATTCATCTCTTGGGAGAGTTCTGGTTTCAAGTGCAACTCTCATAGTGAAATTAATTTTATCTTATTTTACCTTCTCTCACTAAGTCAATTCAGTTATAAAAGTTATTACTCTGCCTAAACCATGCACCTCTAATTTACAATGTGTTATGGTATTCAACTCTATCAAGAGAATTTTGGGTTCAAGTTCCGACACTAAAAATTATTTTATTTTATTTTATCTTATCTCACTGGGACAACCCAAAATTCAAACTAAATCATTTCAGCTATGAGAGTTCTTCCTCTGCCAAAACCCAAAATGTTGCGGTTATATTGCAACACAAATATATAATAAGCATAATATAGGTACAAAGCAATATGATTGATGTGTTCACATTTAAGAAGATATTATTTATAGCTGTCTTTGGTTTTGATTGTGCTCTCATGAGCCATAATCAGCATCCAATTCTTTTATGTTAGTTTTGTAATATTTGAAGATGGTTAAAGATGCAATTCAATAGTTTAAACATGTGAAGCTTCACGATATTATTTATATTTGTATTACGAGGAAAACAAAATAAAATCTAAATATAATAACTCAAATTATAAAAAATACTAGTAGGGTGAAACCGAACCCGAGTTGTTGAATTTCACATCAATGGTTGTTATATTTATGTACTATATTAAGTTTACTATACGACTTTGGGACTGCTATAGACTAAAAGTCGAATTAATGAAAAATTGAAGGTAGGTCGAATTATAATCGGATCAGGTTTGATCCGGTCCGAATATGATAACAGTTATACTTGATCTGATTCAATAACCCAATGGATTATTTATGATTGAAACAATATACGATTTGTTAGTAAGCAAATATCCGATAAGTTAACCCGATCCGAAATATATATATATATATATTTTAAAAAATTTAGAGTTAAAGGCTATTAGAATGCAAGGATTAGAAGCAAAATAGAGAAGTCGAAGAAGAAAAATAAAATATATAAAAAAATAGTAAATAAAATATATTAAAAAATATATTTAATCAAGCAAACAAAGAGTCAGGTGTTACTAATCATTTATAAATGATTAAAAAATAGACATAATGATAAAGTCCAAAAGACAGGAGTTACAACAGGTTTAAATGATGGATTAATTACGAAATTCCAAGAGA
This sequence comes from Cornus controversa, assembly GCA_026545225.1. Taxonomy (NCBI): domain Eukaryota; kingdom Viridiplantae; phylum Streptophyta; class Magnoliopsida; order Cornales; family Cornaceae; genus Cornus; species Cornus controversa. Next base: position 18,500,761 of record CM048852.1, read on the forward strand.
TAGGAGTTACAAGTAACCCAAATGTCTCCTTATTAATGGATGATTAAATGATATATTTAATCACGTAATTAATTAACCAATTGTGACCATTTAATTTTGTAACCGATAAAGGGATATGAAAAGTCACAATTGAATATAATTTTAAAACACGTTCCAACAACACATCCAACCGATGGTGAATTGATATTTCCCATAATTAAGAAAAATGGAGAGTTTTCAACCATTAGATGTGTAAGGGTATCATACTCCTAGGGTATTCAATAAATTCTTAGTTATTTGATTGTTATTCAATTTATCTCTACCCTTTTTCAAAAGTCTAGCGTACCTTATCAAAATGATTGGATTTATCCTTATCATATATTATATTATATTGGATCGGACCGATCTACTATAATCCATATCTAATTTGTTTAGTTAACGGATTATACAATTTGAATTAGTAGCGGGTTATCTTATTGAACGATTACATTCACAACGTAATTATCAGTTTGAATCAAAATTTGTTCCATTGACAGGTCTATTTGAAATAATCATCTTCTTATACAACGCCATAGCAAGAGGGGAGAAATATTGTCCATGAATGGTCATAATTAATTTTGGTATGTTACTATTTTTATAATTGATAAGGATTATTGGTCATTGTTGTTATTACATTGGTAATTTCTTGAGAAAAATCTACGTTGATTTGTTTCCAACAGGTCCATCTCCCAACACTTTAGTCTCATCTTTCATGGTCATTCTTCAAATAGGTTAATGTCTATTATTATTCACAACCATCTTTATAGTTCTCATGGACTATTATGCCAGTGACCAAAGCCAAGAATTAGTTAAGAGGGGCGTTGGGATAAAAAATAATTAAAGATACATTTTTTTTTATCAAAACAATCAATATAGGAATTTAATTTTAATTGATAATAATTTATTTATTATATTTACAATTATTTTCATGTTATGTTTGGGAGTACGTATAAAAAAAGAACAAGTAATGTTTGAGAGTAATGAATCAACGCCATCAAATTAGAATGGGAGAAAATTTAGTTGAGAGTTTGAATTAAATTTCTCCCATTCAATTTCAAGGTGCCAATTCAGTAAAAGCTATATATGTCTTGTTTGGTAGGCTTTGTACCTTGGTTGAAATCAATGGAATTTTTATTTATTTATATTTCACAGTTTGGAAGAGTTTATAAATATATTTATTCAGTTGAAAACTTTTAATTGGATTAACTGGATCGAGGTATTAGACAACCAGAAGTACTCAATATGAAATACAAAATTTAGTTCACGAATTTATGTAGTATTTTGTTTCAATGTGCTTAATGTTTAAAGATCATTAGGTTTTGAAATGAAAAAGTAGACAAGAAAAAAATAATCATTGCCAAAAAAAATAAGCTAATGAAAGAGTAATATAAGAACTAAAATATTAATTGGTAATACTTCCATTAAATACAATTACAATGTTCTTGTTCTTTTTTTAAGAATTCAATATATATATTGTTTATAAATATATATATTCAGTTTTTAAATACAATTATATTTGATCTGATCCAATCCAATCCAATAACTCTATGGATTATTTATCATTTAATTCATATATGATTTGTAAGTAATCAAATATACGTTCAATACCCCGATCCGAAATATATATATTTTAAACAATACTCTATTGTACTAATATTTCAAAAAAATTAATCTAAATATGTCACGTAATTAATATTCACAAATATTTAATGCGTCACATAATATTCAACTCATCAATATATTCTACTTAGTATAAATATCATTATCTTAAATAACAGAGGACATCAATTCCAGAATCTCGACAATCACTTTTTTTTTTTTTGAAAAATATTAATTTTGATAATAACTTTTTTATTTCCTTCCGCCAAACGTACAGTTCCAGGATCTCGACAATCACTTTTTTTTTTGTTTTTCATTTTCTTCATTTTTACAAAATCTAAAACAAAAAAAAAAAAATTATTGAGTTGATTGACTTAACTTCTGTCTTCTAGGTATTAGTCGGTATTTGAAAGTCAGTCCCTCTCTTTCTCACACACACCGAGTTATAGTTCTTGCATGTAAAAGTCTTCCTTTTAATATTGGATACAATGAATTTCTAAACACATAATTAATTAGTATGTACATATATCTTATCTCCGGTGGACCTCATTTATTAGAAACTTACTCTAAGTTGTCTTGATCTCACGTGGTATGTGCTACACTAGGCCACGCAATTGCAATATATCCACAAAAAGACAATATTGAGAATAGAATATTGAATAGACGTCCTCGGTTACTTTTGTTATTTACAAAACAAACACACTGAAGCTTTAAGAGTACAAGATTACAAGCAGTGAGTGAGAACTGAAATACAACATAAGAAGATTAGTATTCACAAGATGCCTTCAAGCTTCTGTCTTCCTCTTCTTTTATAAGCGAAAAAGCGAGGATGACTGGAGACCGGAGGCTGCGACAGTAGTCGGTGCGTACTACTGTAGCAGTACTGTAGGCTTTTTGACTTTTGCCCCGACAAAATACTGTTTGCTTTTTGTCGTTTTCTGCCGACGCTTACTTTTTACTGTGGCACTTTTGACTTTGCTGAAGATACTGTTTTAGAATTTTTTCAGCTGAATGGATAGATCTCTTCGTGTGCTGGATAGTTTTGCAGTCGTTTGGGAGATCTACTCATACGACGTTCATTATCCCTCCATCTGGTTGATGAGATTATGAATTTCATATTCGTCGAGTTCAGGAGGTGATTCTGGTCGTTGAGCATCTTCGATATGGGTATCAAAATAGTCTTCCATTTCTGCTGAGTGAAGAATATCCTTGGGAAGATCTAGTTTGAATTCGGACATATCTTTAAGAAGTTTTTTAGCTTCTTCAAGATGCTGAGCAGTATAAGAAGGAAAGTCGATGCTTAATTCGGTCACGAAAATCCTTCTTCCATCAGAAATTAATATTAATGGGACTGCTGTTTTCATGATAATAAGAGCATTATTCTTGAGTAGAATGAGGCTCTTGACAGCAAGTTGCCTTGGATTAAGGTTCCTTGCTTGCGAAAGAGAATCTTCGAGGGAGTTTTCGAGATACTCTTCATCAGTCATATCTTTCATGTACCAGATTTGATAGGGTTGAAAAAACTGAGTTTTTTCTCGCCATCCGATTGAGCTTGAGATCCATAAGGAGTAGGCTTTGTTGAAGCTCAAGTGACTAGTACATTTGTAGATCATAGACTTGATTAATGCTGGCAGCTCCGCATCAGGATAATGTGATTGGATGATTAGTTTGTTTACTATTCCCCAATCAAGCATTTCTCGTAGCCAGGCTAGGAATGTTCCTAGGCTGAGCTTTGGACAATCGTCTTTCAAATTGATATATAGATGGTTTTCTATATAAAAATTTAAAATGACAGAACGATTATCTTCAATCAAATATTTAAGTTTGATGAAGATATGCTCTGGCAAAGTATATTGAGCTTTTGCAAAAAGACATACTCTTTTAATTCTTTCGAACGTGGGAGAAGTAAAATCATTTTCAAGTTGTTTTGAAAGCTGAAGATACCATTCACACCTTTCAAGAGAAAGATCGGTTTCCCAATCAATTTGTAAAATCAGATTTTTGCAAATATCTTTAAAGTAAAGAAAACCAGAATGTAGCTCGACAACCTGTTTAGCTAAAGAGCTCAAGGAATTTTGAAAGACCTTTCTTTGATCTGTAACATGGGCTTTCCATGACAGATTAAGATTGTCATACATATTCAGAGGCATTCCTGGATTGAAAAAATCAGATACTTCAGAAATATCTGTTTTGCTAAAAAAAATTTTAGAGGAAATTCCGACATTGAAGAATGCTTGTTTAGCTTCTTCATAGGTTTCAAAGGTCTTGAAACAAGCTCCTTTGAAGGTATTGGTTTGTTTATGACATTCAAACCAAGTAGCATAGATTCCTGGTTGTAATCCTGCGAAAACTACAAACCATTGGTTTATGGAAGTAGGGGATGCTGGTTGCATCATTAATGTCTTCTTTAAAGATGGTGCCTTTTTAGCAACTGTCACCCATTCGTTGTTTGCTTTACCTTTTCCTTTATCCATGGTTCCTGCTAAGAAAATCAGCCAGAAAATTATTAGTTCCTTTAAGATGTTCTACCTCAAAGGAATAAAGAGCAATTGAATTATACCATTTTAGTCGTCTACCATCAAGACAGTTCTTTTTATTAATAAGAAAATCTCGAACAGATTGATTATCCGTTCTGATGATAAAATTTTCGGGAGCAAGGTAGATATGGAATCTTTTTAATGCCAATTTTATTGCTAAAAGTTCTTTTTCAAAAATAATATAATTTTGTTCATTTGATTTGAACTTTCCCGAATTATAACCACAAATCAATTCTCCTTTTTGGAGTTTTTTAGGGAGTGGCTTTTTGAGGGCTCGGATAAGATGATGGGGTTCATCATTATCATATGGCCATACTTCTTTCCGTATAGCTTTCAAGACACATCCCCAGCAAAGGTCTGAGGCGTCTGTTTCAAGAATAAGTTTATCTCCGGTTTGTGGGAAATAAACATCTGGAATATTGTCGAGATCGTTTTTAATCTCTTGAACAAGATTTGAGTCTTGAATATTCCATTCAAAAAGTTGATCCTTTTGAAGTTTCTTTAAAAGAGGGATTTCTCTTTTAGAGAGATTTTTGATAAAGTTTCTCCCATAATTTAGAAGACCTAAAAAACTCTGAAGTTGTTTCTTGTCTTCTATAATATTAGGAAAATCTTTTATCTTTGAGATAATGTGTTGTTGTAACTTTATCCCAGTGGAGGTTATTTCTAACCCTAGAAAATTTATTCTAGTTTGTTCTAGATCGATTTTCTTTGGTGATAAAATAATTCCATGGTTTTGAATTATTTTACAAAATAATTTTAGATGACTTCTATGTTCTTCTTTTGTTTTAGAGAAGAGTAAGATATCATCTATATAAACTACACAGAAATTTTTGAAACTATGAAAGATAGAATCCATCCATCTTTGAAAAATCTGTGGAGCCGTATTGAGTCCAAAAGGCATTACCGTCCATTGATAATGTCCTGAAGGAGTACTAAAGGCTGTTAATGGCTTAGAAAATTTTGTTAATTTTATTTGCCAAAAACCTGATTTACAGTCGAATTTACTGAAAATCTTTGAGTCTCTTATTTGGTTGATAAGGACTTCTTTTTTAGGTATAAAATAACCATCGAATTGTAAATATTGATTTAAACGTTTATAGTTTATAACCATTCGTGGTTGTTTTCTCACAATTTCACTATGGTTTCTTACCATGAATGCAGGACTGGAGTGAGGGCTAATTGTTGATTCAATTAGTTTAGTGTTTAGAAGTGTTTTGATTTGTGAATCAAATTCTTCTATATCTTTCTTCAAATAGATCATTGGTTTGACCCTAATAATGACTTCTGGTTGGGTTAACCTTAAAGTACAGTATCGTGGACTTTTTGACCATAATTTTAATGGGTTTTCACTAAATTGTGGTTCAAGTATTTTAAATAACCAATGAGAATTTTTGATTATTTTAATTTCATTCCGTTTTTTAGGGCTGAAATTATTATCACATAGATAAGTATACTTATCTAATAGAGGAATGTGGATTAACTCATTTTTTAAAGTTAATGCGATAGAATTGGGATAAATATGCATAGGGAGATATGAGTTTAGAAAATTATTTCCAAAAAGGAAATCTCCATGCATATCTGGGAAACATAGAATCTTTGGAATAACAAATTTCTTATCTGTTAACCAAATGGAAACATTCTTAGCTTTATACTGAATGAATGTTTCAGAATCATTTATTCCAGTAACTGGAACAGGATGTTTCATCTTTTGCCATTTTTCTTCTGGCAAAGCATTCCATTGACAGCAGCAAACTGTTGCTCCTGTGTCAGCTAAAACACTTAAGCTATATGGTTCATAGCCCAAGAATTTAAATATTCTGAGAAGATAAGTGTGTTTTTGTATTCCATGTTTTGGAGCGAAAATGATTTCTTCTTTTCCTAGTTGGAAATGATAAATCAACGCGGAATTTATATGATGCTTGGTTGAAGCTTTATAGGAGGATCCTGGTAAGATTGGATAATCTACTGGTCCTTTTCCCTTTCCTTTGTCTAAAGAAAGTCTGGGAGGTAAAGGTGGAGGTCTTGGCTCTCTAAAACTTATTCCTTTGTTAGAAATTTGTCTATGGAGCTGCTGGATATCTGATGGAAATTCCTTTTGCCATCTTGAATTTTTTCTGATAAGTGGATCAGATTCTGAATCCGGAATTTCAACAGTGTTTTTGATATATAGATTATCTCCAGAGGCTGTTATTTCAATCTTTGGAGGAGTAAGCTTCATAGGCTGGGGGTTATTTTGGTGAAAAATCCATGATTTTGGAATTTTCAAATCTTCTAATCTTTCGAACCTGGGTGTTATGATTGAATCATATGGTCTAGGTTCAAAGACTTCAGCCAGAGTTTTGTCAAGTGGTTTAGTTGACGTCTCTGTTGTTTTTGTTAGTTCAAGGATTGTTTTCCATTCAACATTCAAATCAAGTGTTTCATCGTCAAGTTCGGTGTCTTGACATTGGATTGTGATCCTAATATCTTTTTCTATTGTTGGATCATTAATGGAGACAAAATAATCGGGTTTAATATTAAACCAGACTACTTTATGAACTAGATTGGATTGTATTCCTCCAGTTAAAGCTTTTGCTGGATTCTTGAATCTGTTGTCAGAAACCAGAACAAGTATTGGAATATCACAACCTCTTCGGTATAAAGAAGTTATCTTAATTTGGATAATTCCAATATGGATAAATCTTACTTCAGGGTATCTCTTTTTCCACCGAGCGATTTTTTCTTTGGTGAAAATGCTGAGTTCCATACTACCATTTGTAGTACATTTTGCAGCAGTGTTTCCGTTGAACTGCTCAAAAACTCTAGCAAAGAAAGGATTAAATTTTGTAAAAGGAGAAATTTTATAAACTTCATCCTTTTTAACAATCTGCATTTTTTGCATTTGTTGCAGTTGTTCTTCTGTGAAAGATACTTCATCTTCAATGACATCTCCTAGTCGGATCGTGTCAGAAGTCGTATTAATCATAAAAACTAATTCGTCTTCAGATGAGTCATCTTCACTGGAAATTTCATATAAAATTTCTGCAGGATCAGAAATTTCATTTCCAAAAATGATTTCGAGATTTTGTTCTTCGATCATTTTAATCATTTTTCGTGTTCCTTTGCCTTTGTTAGGACAATTTGGAGAAATGTGACCAACTTCGTTACAGATGTAGCATCTACATTCTGTCTTTTTAGAAGTTGATTCTTTTGGAGAAGATTTTTTCTTCTTTCTGATATACTTCTTTGTTTTTGAAGGAGTTCTATCAGACTTCCATTTTTTCCAACGAAAAGTTTTTCTTTTAGATTTTGGAAATTTCTTTTTCTTCTTTTTGGTATAGTAAGTTGTATTACAACCTACTTTCCAGTTTTCTTGAAGAATTTTGTCGCAACATTGTTGTCCTTGCTTAGAACAATCAATTTGGTTTTTGACATTCTTTTTTGCCTGAATTTCTAGACATCTATCCATGATTAGTCTTAGGACATAGTTTATTCTAAATCCTAAATTATCAGATTTTTCAAGATGTTTCAGAAAATCAGGATAGCCTTTGTTGGCTAATTCATCCCAAGGATGAGGAAGTTTATTAAAAAACTGTTCTAACCAAAATTGGTTTTTTGGGGGAAGAACCAAGAAATAATATTTCTTGTATAACTTGACAAATTTGTCGAATTGACAAATGTCACATAACTCAATTTTTGTTAATGCATAACTTGCATCTTCTTGTAAATTTTCTTTCCCAGAAAATCCACACATATGTTCTTTTATGAGTTTTGTAAATTCTCGAAGGATTTCTTCAAAAGAATTAAAATCTCCTAGAAGACTAGCTTTTATAGCCTTGCCTTCATTAGTAAGATCCCATTGACGAAGCCATGCCAGAACATCACCTTGTAATGTTGCAGCAATATAATCAAAGAATTTTTCTTTGTTCCAAACTGTTTTATAGTTTGTGATTAGAATGGACAAGGATTGTGCCCAGTCATTTATAGCTTGTTCTTGATCTTTAAATGGAACATTTGTAAGATCAAGATATGTGCCATTTTGAGCAACATTGATTTTGTTTAAATCATCTCTTCGGCTAAAACTAGGTTTTGGATCTGACGTTCCTTCGTCAGTTCTTGCTGGAAAAGCTTGTTCAGACTTAAGCTCTTCTGGTTCTTCTGAGACACCATAGTCTCCGAAAAACTCTGGATCAAGAGGTTCTTCAATCTTTCTTTTTGAAGATTGAGGATTGGAAGTTGAAGGGTTTTCTACTTCTATTTCTTCATCATAATCAGTAGATGTGGAGTCATCTACTTCAGGTTCGGAAGAAGATTCAGATGAATCGTTAGTTATTTTTGTAATAACTTCTTCTTCTGATTCATTATCAGACACTAGATTTATCTGATAATTAAAGTGAGTTAAAATTTCTTCATTTTCTAAGGAGGTATTCCTTATATTTTGAAGAATTTTTTCTCTTTCTGTTATACTTAACTGAGGATCTTTGTATATTTCTCTCCAATAATCAAGAATTTCGACTATGTTATCGTATTCTTGTTTGTTAAAAAGTTTTTCTTTTTTATGGAACATTAAGATCTCTTCTGTACCATAGTAGAGACCTTTCTTTCCAGAAGTATATTCTGGAGGAATTTCTTCATGATTTTCTTCCTTAAGGGTTTTTAAGATTTCAATCATTTTAAGAAGTTCTTGACTCCTTTCTGAAAAATCAGAAAGATCAAGGATTTCTTGAAGATAACCGATTTTGTTATCGATTTTATTGAGAATAGCATTGATATTCTCAAAGGATCCATCAATCATCAAGGCTGTAGATGTTTGATGTTTCTGGAATCTTTTATTCCAGGACGATACTATATCTATTAGAGAGTTGATACTAGAACTAATCTTAGTTAGATCATGTTCTTCAGAATTTTTTATATGAACACTATGATTATATTCGTGTGTATCTCTTCCTAACCAGCTACAGATACAATCGAATTCCTTTTCTTCGGCCATTCTGGATTTTTAAAGGTTCTTAAGACCTCTCGCAGACTCTAATGGTTTTAACACAAGGCTTGACAACGTCCTAACGTCACCCAGACAACGGACAAACAAGCAAAATAAAACCAGTATGCAAGCGTATGAGATTTATAAAAACCAGAAATGAAACAGAAGATAAGAGTTAAATTGTAAAACGTAACTGAAGAGAAATAAGAATTACACTCTTAATAATACAAAATATTAATAATCATACAATATAAAGAGAAGACTTACTATTCAGGCTTCGTTACAAAGCTCTGATACCATTTCATACATATGTTCGATTGGAAGCACCGTTGCTAGAATTGCTTTGGCTGTTTCCACAACATTTTAGTACAACTCATTCAACATTTTGACTGAATATTATGATTCCATTGTTCAAACAGAGAATTAATTTCTGAAGTAGATTGTTTCTGAAAGTTATTTTTTGTAACTTTGTTGGGACTGAATATTATGATTCCATTGTTCAAACAGAGAATTAATTTCTGAAGTAGATTGTTTCTGAAAGTTATATTTTGTAACTTTGTTGGAGACGCATAATTCTAAAGTCCATTACAAATTACAGCCGCATGCAATGCTTGATTCTACATCCATTGTCCGATAAATTCACGGTGTCTTCAACTATAAATAGAATATTTGATTGGAGTGATTTATGGGAGTGATTTTAGGAATCCTTCATCATTATATTTTTTATATTTATCACATATGTATTCTTCAACTATAAATAAAGGTGATCATTGTAAACAAAATTAAGAAAGAATACAATAAAAGTAATGTAACCCTTGGAGCTTTGTGCCGAAAATGTAGGTCGTAGTGGCTGAATCACGAATATCCTTGAGTTGTTTCATTCTTCATTCATTTTTTTTTTTTATCAACATACATATATATTCAATTAAGGTTCAAGTTGTCCATAAAATATATTCAATTTACTTCTTTATTTCTTTCTTCATTCTTTTTTTTTTCCTTTATCAACATCTATATATTCAATTAAGGTTCAAGTTGTCTCCCTAAAATATATTCAATTTAACAAGTTTACATAGACTTTGTTTTGCATTCCCCTTTATTTTAGGCTATAATCTCATTTAAATCATATTCTATTATTTTTCAACTATTGTCAGTTTTGAAATGATTAGCTTCTTGTTCTATTGTCATTTAAAATTAATTTGGAATAAAATTATTAGAAATGATTTTAAAAAATTGATTATAAAATGTGAGACGATTTGTATTAGAAAAGAATGAAAAAAGAGAATTCATTTAGGCCATCAAATGTTTAGCTTCTTGTTCTATTGGTTCAACCAGGCTCTCATTTTTAATTTTTATTTTTTCGAAACAGAATGGATTGGTTTAGCGTTAATTTATGCTGTAAACCGAAGGAGTGGATTTTTGAGATATATTATAACACCATGACTTCAAGGAAAATTGCATGGTTGAATAATTAAAAAGCAGATGAGGAAGATATAGTAGAAAATTGTATGGATTTTTGAGATATATGGTTGAATAATTGTATGGAAAAAATTTACTTTAAATTTTAGGTAGGTTCAAGGTTCAACTAGGGTCTGTTACAATTTCCATTTGTTTTATTCAAAATTTATTTCAGATAAAAAAACTATATATTAGGGGACAAATCTAACCCCCCCCCCCCCCCCCCCCCAGGCTGGCTTTTTAATTCGGTGGCTAATTAACAATGGTGTATAAAAAATCTAGATTTAAAACATTCAACAACTAACACAAATCAAACACACATGAAGTAGTTTCATAATGCATACAAAATGTTTATACATGCTCATAAAGCCAAAAACCATGGCTTTGATAAAGTAGGAATGAAAAAAAGAGAGAGTACATCCTCTGTAGAAACAGCGGATTACATTACATGGGTCTTTATATGCCAACAAAAACAAACATCATATATACATACCACCATGATATCCTCCATGCCACGGTTAAATAGATAATCAGGACCTGACAATTAAATCACGAGTTTGTAAATTGAAGAGAGTGGAATATATATATAGAATAACCAAAAGTTGTAAGCAATACTAATGTAACAATATCATTGAAGCTGTGGCAGCATTATTACCAAAATTAGGAGGTATTTATTCCATCATGTCGCGAGAAATTGTAGAAAATATGAATGCAAACGCTGCGTGTTGTATTTATTCCATCATGTTGCGAGCAATTTAGCATTTCTGATGGTGCGTAGTGGCTCGCCTGTCACATTAACAAAGCATAAATGAAGGGAGCTATCAGATAATTGAAAAATCTATAATTCAATTCCTAACAATATCTTCAATAAAAGTAGCAATACTAAACTTTAATATCTGTCAAGCACCGCTTTGTGCATGGTAATAAATTCTTACAAAAATATAAAAATAAAAATAAAAAGTAATTTGTTTGTTTAGTAAATATACAGTAAAATAATCTCTATTCTATTTAATAGTAATAGTAATAGTATATAAAGCAAATGATTGTTTTCACATAGTTTTAATTAAAACTAATAGAAAGATGACAAGATTACCAATTTGGTCGTCGTTCAGTATCGGACAGTCCATAATATTTACATTTTGCAAGAGAGGCAGTGCTCCTTCCTCGACTTTCACCGAAATTAAATTAAACATGCGCCAAAGAATAAGATATCGAAGTTTCAGAAATCCACCTTCCCCAAAATATAAGATCTCGCCATCATATGCATCGATGAACTTAAGTTCCACTAAATTGGGCAGAGTTTGAAGGGATTTTAGAGGATCTTCTCTCAGACTCGAGCACGAAAATGTGATTTTGACCACATTTTTAAGTTTACAAATCCAAGCAGGGAACTTCTCTAAATGCCCATACAAGAAGAGACGTTGAAGAGAAGCTGGTGGAGATAAAATATCTTGTAAATCAAGAATATTGGATTGGGTAGCGCATACTTTCAAAGATTGAAGGTGGCTCATATTCTCAATTGCAATGCACAGATTCTTCCCGTCCTCTTTTTTCAAGTTGCGGATGCCCAATTTTCTCAACTGCCTTAGCTTGCTTAGCTTTTTCACTAGGTTTCCTCCATAATCATATGCCTCCACTGAGGTTAGCCTTTCCAACTCCTCTAAACCATCAATCCCTCCCGGTATCTTTACTCCATCGCAACTATTTTTATTTATCGCAATAAGATGTCGCAGCTTACGGAGCTTGTTGATCTCAATAGGTAGCACATCCACAAGGCTATATTTCAGATCCAATGTCAATAGGTAGCGTAGCCTGCCGATGGACTTTGGAAGAACCTTCACTTTGGTATTTCTCAAACTTAGATACCTCAAATGGAGTAGATCTCCCACGGCTTCAGGTAGACAATTTAATGCTGGAGTATCTTCAAAATCCAATACCTTCAAAAGCTTGAAATTGGCTTTACGAAATGTGTTTACGAAAGACTCTGGCAATTCATCTTTTCCAAAAGAGAAGACAGAACGGATTCTACCCCCAGTAGTAGTAATACTGATACTATTCATGACCTTATCTATTATGTTATCGTGGATAGATAAGCGTCTAAATTGTCCATCAACAAGAATGGAGTCATCTTCTTTTGCAGTAAGTACTTGACAGAAACTCAACTCCTCGTGTTTTGAAAGGATGATGACACGCGTTATATCATGTACTCGACACCCAAAGACTTCGCCACGTGGAAAAATTAGCCTGCTTCCCACTTGAACCAAGCTTCGATGGATGAGCTCTTTCAAATATTCTTCGGCAATCTCTTCCAACGTTTTGCCTCTCTCTTCCTTTATAAAACCCTCAGCTATCCATAATCGACCTAGTCTTCCATGTTCGATGGAGTAGTCTTCTGGAAATATGCCAAAATACAAGAAACATGGTTTGAGGTGGGAGGGCAAATCAAGATAACTGAATAGAATGATCTTCTCGACATCTTTCAACTGGGGATTACTCTTCATCTCATAACCAAGGCTATCTAGAAACTTTTGCCACTTCAATGCAACCTTTTCTTTGGTTGACAAGAGGCGACCTATTGTCACAATAGCAAGTGGCACTCCGTCACATTTTCTGACAATTTTATGGGACACTTCCTTCAACTCCGGGGGACAAATCCCTTCATAATCAGATTCGAATGCTTTTTTGCAAAAGAGTTCCCATGCTTTCCCGTCTGCTAGACCTTCGAGTGTATAGATGTTATCAAATCTACAAGTAGGCGCCACACCTCTGATTCTTGTAGTGATAATTATTCGACTTCCTTTGTTGTCATCGGGTAAAGCAACTTTTATGAATTCCCAAAGACGCATATCCCATACATCGTCGAAAACAACTAGGTACCTTTTTTCTTCTAAATATTGTATGGACTTGCGGATGAGTGATACCTCGTCCATTGTTTCGATTCCACTTTGGTCTCGAACTGCTTCTTTGGACACGAACTGCTTCAGTATAGTCCTTAGAAGCTCCTCTATCTTGTATGATTGAGAGACAGTGATCCAAGCATGGTAGACAAATTGCCGAGACGCAATTTGGTCATCAAACACTTTCTTCACAAGAGTCGTCTTTCCAAGTCCACCCTCGCCAACCACTGTAACCACCGTTCTCTTTGACGATGCTTCCTCTGCCATCCAGATATTCAGTTGAGCTCGTGGAGTTTCGATGCCCACCACTTCAGCTTCCTTCAGGAAAAGGGAAGCCACTCGAGGATCATGCCAGTCATCCTTCACGTTGTTGTTTCTGTTACTGCTTGATCCTTCCTCAGTTACTTGTAAACTGTATGTAGTGCGTAGATTATTGATAACACTGATATCTGCTTTGATCGCTTTAATCTCAGAAGCTATCTTCCGTCTGGGTTTATATTTGATGATCGATCGAGCAACCTTGCAAAAGCAACCACCGCCGGTGAACCCAGAACGCAAGTGAAGTATGTATTCATCGATCACATCTTCTGTACGAAAACAAACATTCCTTAGTTGTTTCACCAAAGCTTTTACACCACCGTCGGGCTCTCCTCTTTCGGCCCTTTCATCTGCATTCTGCAGATAAGGCTTCATCACCTCTAATTCCCTTTTGATGCTTTCAAATTCTCCGCCCACATCTCTCAAAAGATTCACCTCTTCTTTGAGTAATGGAACCAAATTATCGATCAAAAGGTTCACAGCAAACTCCGCCATTTCTCCTCTACCTCTTCTCGATGACTCAAACACTGTGTTTCGTTTTAATTTGAGTACTAAATTTCAATGTGTTCATTATGTGGTTTTTCAGTTTTCTGGTTCTCAAATCAACCATAGGTCCATAGGTAGAGTAGAATGGTGACAAGATTCCAATTTCTTCGTCCAAAGAAAGGGACTGTGGGGTCCACTCGAAATATAACAAAATTAATTTTATCAAAAAATATTATTTACAGTAAAAGTTGTAAATTTTAAGTGAAAAAAAAATGTAAAACATATATATATATATAAAAAAGGTACGAATATAATAAGATATGTATTGTTATAATAAAATATTGAAAAGTAATATTGCTGAAGGAAAACGGAGCAAAACTAAAAGCAAAATAAAGGCACTGAATTACTGTGGACAGCTTGACATTTTTGTTTCATTCATCTATCATAATCTAATTAACAGTATTTGCTTTGCGATAAGATTCAGTCTTATCTTCCTCGAAAGGTACAACATCACGTGAATAAAGGCCTTTGAGGTACACACATTCAATGTAAGTTTTAAAATGCAACAATAACCATTGGTCTATACAACAATTGTGATTGTGGGTACAACTCATCTAATTTCAACAAATATCAAAGATTAATCATATATCATTTGTAGAGAGTCATGACAATTGTAATTGTAAGTAGTATTATTAATATCCAACAAAATATCGAATATTTCTTGTACCACCAAAAGTCATGACCATTAGTAGTATTGCTATTACCCATGTCAACAAAATATAAACAATAATGAGACAATCACCAATTAGATAAGTGGCCAAACAATTTCTTGTTATATCACTCTTTCAGTAAATTTTAAAGATTTCATCTTCTGGATGGTTGCTCCTTCTTCTTCAAAGAATAATGAAAGTGGTGATGTCTCAAACTCTCTATTTTTTATTTTAAAATGATCGAGAAAAAATATCATTGAGTCAGAGACCTTGGTGAAAAAGTTTTTTTTAATGCAGTAAAATCATACCGATTCCTAAAAATTCTTAGAAAAACTACACTTTGGTTGAGTTAGGAGTCCTAAATAACAAAGTGTTATATTTTAAAATTTTACTTTTCACTTTAATGGAATTAAGCAAAATAATTCCATATTTAATGAGAATCATTGTTCAGGTCCAAAATGCCCTCCAAACTCTTATTTCAAAATATCAAATTATCTTTTTAATTAAATAATTTCTTCATTCAAAAAATTAAAAAAATATCAAACTCACTCTGAAACTCTGTTTGATTTCTATGGGAGTGAAGGAGTGTTGTCCATGAGTGAAGAAGATTTGGTGTGCATTTTGCATGGAAGAGTTTAATTGGTATATTTTCTGAACCAAGAACATAAATTTGAATGATTATATTTTCATTTGTTATGAAATTAATAAATAAAAAAATTATACCTCGGCTAGAAATATGACAAGGGTTCTTATATAGCTTATCGTGCAGAGTAGTGATAGGAAAACTAAAAGTAATCCCTGAACGAGCTACCGAACATGACGTGGTAGATTTTTAAAATCCCAAGCGTCTCTCATAAGTGCTAAAAATGAAAAAATAAAATAAAATAAAAATTGCTTGAAGATCAACACAGCCACATGTGGTTGAGGATCTTTCATACGGCGGAGGTGGAGGGCAGAGGACGCCCCCTCCAGGGAGTTTCGCAGTGCCAAACCAAGATTAATTTTCCCTCCGAGAGCAAAATATGAAAAATATGACTAATTTCCCTAACAGAGCAAGAAAAAAAAATCCAGCTCGAAGATCGCCGCTGTCGTGTGTGGTTTGGGCAACTTCCATACAGAGGTGTATGTCATGATTCACAATATCTTCGTCCAAAGATTCAATTCCACGTGTGTGGTAATTTTGAAAGAAAGGGACTGTGGGGTCCACTCGTACCGTACATATTTAATACACCGGTGTATTTACATGTGCATTGTAGACGTTCCGGGCCTCTGGACAACTTGACATTTTTGTTCAGTAAAATATTTCAAAAGCTTCAGTTATATTTTAACTTAAGACATAAAAGTTATAATTTTTTCAATTCATGTCTACACATTTGAGTACTTTTTCAGAACTTTAGAATCTTTCTCATACATAAAATATATACATTTTAATATTTTTCTAAAATGTTTATAAAACAAAATTGTGTTTAAATGTTTGTAGACATAAAATACTTTTAACACATTTAAAGTATTTTTTTCACACATTTAAAGTATTTTTCCACACACCTAAAGCAAATACTGTTACCCAAGAATTGTCCCTAGAGGGAGGGGGGAATAGGGACAATAGGCAAACGATGAAACTTTTTCGGTTTAGCATGTTTGACAAAAATTAGCTTGAATGGACCTTTATCAAACGCTTGATGAACTTATGTATTCAACAAGTGAGATTGCAAATTCTCTATCTATATGCACTTAAATGATCTAGTGAATACAATAAGTGTAAGTGTACATGTAAGTGCAATATATCATGCTAGTAGTATGTTAAAATATTGATTGTGCATTTGTCAAATACATATTATGCAAATTGATTGGCAAAAAGATATTCAAATAACTACTCAATCAATATACTCTAAGCATTCATCCCATCCTCCTCATATGAATAAAAATATTTAAACTTATAGCATTCATATATAAAACATATGAAATTTAAACAATTGAAATGCTATCAAATAAAGGAGTTTAGGGATAGAGAAATGCAAACCAAGTGACACCATGATTTTTACATATGAGGAGGATTTTTCGAAGAGAAATCCGGATGTGAACAACAAATAAAAATTAAAATTAAAATAAAATAAAGGAAGAAAGGAAAGGGAAATCTAAAGTCTCCAAACAGTCCCTTTATACATAAACTCCTGTACAAATGCTATTACATTGGAAGATAATATTAAATATATTTCTTGCATACAAATCCTCAAAAATATACAATATCTCAAAAGCTAGACAGAAATGAATTCTAATGATCCCACACTGCTACCTCTTCGACCGGTACTACCAAGTCCCGTAAATTGTCCCCGTGTCAGCAACCTAACCTGCAAAGTCTGGGAGGGGGTGAGCTCAAAGCTCAACAAGGATATGCTGAACAATCTTTCATTACCGTAGCAAGTTGACTTTTGCGTCATAATATCAAAACAATTTAATTTATATATAAATAAGTAATACAATCAATATTACAATTTAATCCTAGAACATTTAATATTCAATGAATTTAAATCGACAAAAACATATCGACAAGTACAAGCAACCGTATAAAATTTGTGCACATAACCTGAATAATATAATTGCACCAATTATACATCCACAAGTACAAATAACAATTACCCTTGTATACATAAAATGACTTAATTTAAATGCACAATTTAGTCAACGAGCACATTTAATTGTACAGAAAGGTTAAATAGCACACACATGCACATTGACAAATAATGCACATAAAATAATACACCAATTGGACTGAAGTATCAAAACACGTGAATAAATTACAACACTATCACCTTTATCAACCACGATTTAAACTGTAAAAACATAATTTCAAATAAAACAATTTAAATCCCCATGTCCATAGTCATCACGTAAATAAATTATAACACAAACACCTTTATCAACTCCAATTTAAATTGCAAAACATAATTTCAAATAAAGCAATTTAAATCACCATGTCCATAGTCATCAATATATATATATATATATATATATATACACACACATTTAATGCAAGTAAGTATTTAAAAATACTAACTCATCGAATTTATATATACATATATTTATATATATAAATTTTATACACATTAAATCACGTATGCACATATATATATAGAACATACGTAAATTAAATATAGGCGAATAGGAGAAAAGAGCAAGTATCAACTTGCCTCGGGTTTATTATCCGGAAAGCTCGTATTGTCCATTGCCGCTCCAGAATCCAAAGCCCAGTGGAAATTCTCCATTTAAAAAAAATGCAGGTCCATCTATTCTTTTAATTGATACTGGGCCTATTTTAAATTTTGGCCCGGTCCAATTCACCAAGCCCAACTCAACATATTATCTTCAGCCCAATTCATTGATCGAGCCAAGTTTATTGTACCAAGTCCAATGCTCCAATTCACAGTCTAGGCCCAATGTCGATTGACCACTCCCAATTAATGGCTAAACCAACCATTAAAAACCTAACCCATTTCCTAAGCCCAATCATAATTAAACACCAAACTCATTCCATGTAGCCCATAATATGATCCAACTACGAAGCCCAGGAAATTTATTCTTCATACAACAGGTTCAATCAATCAATACCCACGAGTTGCATAGCCAGCTGCTACCAAGCTCATAGCATACTGCCCGCACCCACCATAGTCACACAAAATGTGAAAACACACAACTACCTCCATCATGAAGCCATCCTCTTCAATCTCACTATACCAAGCCTCTGTACACCATGCAAAAACCCATTTCTATCACCTCCAATCCAAGCCTCTCAGCCGAAACTGAAACCCACCATGGCAGCCATCTCTGCGTAGCCACAGCACCTTGAACCACTACCATGACCACCTTTGGCATCACTACAGCGAACCCCTGCCATGCAAGGACTACCACCGTGAGCCACGCCGGCGCCACCATGGCCGAGACCTCCTTCCTCTCTTTTCCCTCCCGGTTTCTCTCTCTAAAACCAGTGAGGTTCCCCCTCTCACTTTCTCTCACTAGCGACTCCTCTTTCTCTTTCCCTCTCTCCCTCTCTTTCTAGGGTTTTCTCTCTTTTTATTTTTTTTATTTTTAGAGAATCTAATCAAATCCTCAATAAATCCAAGAGGAAACAATAATAAATAAATAAATAATACTTAGCCCATAATAAAATACACTTAACCCAACACCTAAACAATTATACTCCAGCCCAGGTTCAATATTTCAACCCAAAATCTCCCTAATCCAATCCAAAAAGAATTAATAAAAAAAATTAATAATAATATAAAGTACAAAAGTATGACCCAATAACAATTTAAACAAGTAAAACATTTAACATTTAAAACACTCAATCCATAATTTAAACAATTAGAACAACACCAAAGTAAAATTACATATCACTCAATCAACAATTTAAACAATTAGAAAAACACCAAATTAAAATTACATAACCTCAAAATTACGGGGTATTACATTCTTCCCCCCTAAAAAGAGGAATTCTGTCCTCGGAATTCACCCCATACTTGAAATAAAAAGCTCTTGATACTCTGCCTTTATTTCAACCTCCCTGTCCCAAGTAGATTCCACCTTATAAACTCGAAACATGACCAAATGGAACTAACTATTGGTCACTACTTTCATATGTGTGACTGTACTGTCCAATGTCTATTTCCTTTCCATTATTGGGCTGACAAATTTCTGTCACCCATAAAGAATTTTTATAAAATTTTCAGGACAAACACATATACAATAAAGTGAAAATCTTCTTACTCACATCTTCCCAAGTCTAGTTCGATAAAGAATATTACTTTCTACAATAACGATCACTCTCACTTCCTATACTAGGTGTTACACACCTAACTCAACATATATATTCTACAATTAAAATAAATATGTAATCACATAATTATGTCTTCACGAAACGTATTGCACTTAATCAAATATCTACAGATAAGTGTGGAACTCATAAAAATTTAACAGCAATCTTCAGACAATTCAAACATGACTGAAAATAATTAAATGTATAATCAGGCAACTCATAAACTTTAACCCCCAAAATAAATGTTTGTAAAATTGCAATCACCACATGGCTGAAAATAAATCTTTGTAAAATTGGCAATCTCAGAACACCCGAAAATAAATATTTGTAAAATTAGCAATCCCAACAAGCCTGAAAATAAATCTTTATAAAATTGAAATCCCAACATGTCCGAAAATAAATATTTGTAACACTAGCAATCCCAACATACCTGAAGATAAATATCTGTAAAATTTCAATCCCAACAGGCCCAAAAATAAATATTTGTAAAATTGACAATCCCAATCATGCCCGAAAACAAATATTTGTAAAATTGAAATCCCAACAAGCCTTAAAATAAATTTTTATAAAATTGAAATCCCAACATGTCTGAAAATAAATATTTCTAAAATTGCAATCCCAACATGCCTGAAAATAATTATATGTAAAATTGGCAATCCCAACATACCCGAAAAATAATTGTATGTAAAATTGGCAATCCCAACATGCCTGAAAATAACACTTTGTCAAATTGGCAATCCCAACATGCCCGAAAATAAATATATGTAAAATTGCATTCCCAACATGCCTGAAATTAAATATTTGTAAAACTGCAATCCTAATATGCCTGAAGATAAATGTTTGTAAAATTAAAATCCCAACATGCATGAAAATAAATATTTGTAAAATAGGCAATCCCAACATGCCAAATATAATGCATATATACCTTATTAGGTATTAGGCGATCCTAACACGCCTTGGCAATCCCAACATGCCACATATAATGCATAGATACCTTGTTAGGTATGGGCGATCCTGACACGCCGAGCAATCCTTACATGCCAAATATAATGTATAGATACCTTATTAGGTATGGGCGATCCTGACACGCTGGGCAATCTTGACATGCCAAATAAAATGTATGGATACCTTATTAGGTATTGGCGATCCTGACACGCCTGGCAATCCTGATATATCAAATACATTTTGTAAACCCAATTCACAACATGATTTATTTCACAATCCATCGTATCTATAACATATGATATAACCAAATTTATTCACAATTTTCCTTTTCACAATCCATTATATCTATAACATATGATATAACCGAATTTGCCCACAACTTCACTTAATTCACATAAGTCACATTACTTCATATAAAATCACATTGTACTCGGAATTGAACTCACACGCACACGACACACATAAGATATGTACCGCAGTCCCACAACTTAATTCTTTTGGCTATTTCGGGCTACTAATTCGTCCGGTCACCACCCACTTGTGCAAGGTAGAGGACTTTCAACCCCAAGAGGATCCCTTCCTCTATAATTTTCTATGAGACATTTTCGAGTGTTCATTACAAACATAAAATATTTCACGTTTTGCACATACATTCGCATATTTGGATGCATTGTACTCAATACATGCTCTATATCCATTCTATCATGTTATTCAACAATTCACAATGTCATAAGAATACATTCAATTCCCAAACTCAAGCTTTTCAAAAAATTTACCAAAAATTTCACATGCAATCTATATATATCAATTTACACAATTAAGCAATTCATGGATTCAATAACATCCATTAACCATTTCCAATTCAATAAGACATATATCATCAATCCAATTCCACAATTAATCTACAGAATCCCATATAATCATATATAACATGAATACATCAATTTTATGCTAAAAACATGAAATTAAACTTGAAATGTAAGACACAACACACACACCCTACCTCAATAGCTATAGTTTCAAGCTATTCCTTACTTCACTCAAAAAATTAAATTTCTTGAAAATCAATTTCAGATTGATCAAACTCAAGCCCTCATCGCGTAAATCATTTCTTCCTTCTTCGGCGAACTCAAATTCCCACCCGAAGTCCATCTAAATTGATGAAGAATGAAAGAAGAAGATGAAGCTACATATATATATATATATATATGTCCATCACGGCCGCTGGAAATTTAGAATGAAGAGATGAATCCTCTCTTTGCTATTTATAGTAAAATGACCTACACTTTTTTACAAGTATGCCACTAACTTTTCACTAAACCTTCCCGGGCTCATTTTTGGAGTTTCGTAACTCCGATTGACACGAAATTGATTCCGTAGCGGGTCAAATATTTTATTTAAGCTACTCTCCATATTAGAACACATATATAATCATTTAAAGCATTAATATGATAATTAAATAAAAATTACAAAAAATGGGACAAAAGTGGTCACAGTTCTTACATTTAACCCACGAAACATCACATAACACAAATGTGCTCATTAAACACATTTTTCACCAAAGTGTACTAAACCTAGCATATAATTGTGCATGCTCATTTCTCTTACTCATGCAACCCTCATAGCATACATACTACCATTTACATACCAAACGCATTTAAGAAACAAAAGAGAGATAGAAACACATCACATCTCACCCCTCTTACCATTCTAAAATATGTAATACACAATCCTAGCTCTCATCGTTTCTCCCAAAATCCTAAAATCAACAAATAAATGAGAAGAAGAACCCCTACCTCGAAATTGAAAGCCTTCCAAGCAATTATCAAAATTTCAACAATGTCCACCTTGTTGAGCTGCAAAGATGTTCGGTTCAAATGGAATCCCTAGCCGTCCCCTACGTATTTCCTTCCTTCGGCGAGTCTTGAATCAAAGTTGGACGGATTCAAAATGTAGATCGAAAGTAGAGAGGAGAATATTGAAAGGTTTAGAGAGAGAGAGATCCGTGAAGAATGACTGAATCTCTCTCAGCCACATGTTTTAAAAGCATCTAGGGCACGAAAAGACCAAAACGCTCCCCGGCCACTTAACGTACCTCCCCAGACTCTGTTTTCGATTTCAAAAACTCCTACGACCTCAAAATAACTTTCTCTACTCTCTAAAAATTTCATCTAAGCCATTCCCAAAAATAAATAATTTTAAAAATTTTCTAGATTCCTGGGCCCACTTACACCGCATCTCGGGCCTCGGTTTGACCAAAAAGTCAAACTCCTCCAAATCTTTTGAAAATTCACCAAAACCCTTAAAACACTTTTCAAATATGTTCCCCACACTCATAACATGCTAAACACCACTCAAAATGCATCTATGACAATTATGATGAGCAAAATATAAAATCGGCCAAAATTGGTTAACGTCTCTACATGTTAGATTATATATTTTCTATTATATTTGTTGTTAGATTATATATCTTTTCTTAAACCACATAAATTTTTTACATCTTCCCTTAAACCATCTAGGAATAGGATTTCTTATCTTATAAGTTTACTTAGCCTCCAAGATTATGTTTCATTAAATAGGCCTTTATATATTGTTCATAATATCAATGTAATATACAATCTTTATTTATTTCTAACATGGTATCAAAGCCTATCAATTCCTTGTAGTCTTCACATTTTATTACCTTCACCGCCAGGAATGACACCATCCGCTTCATCCCCGACAGTCAATCGTAAAAAATAACTTCTGCCTTATATATATATACACATACACATATATATGCCGATAATAAAAGAAGAAAAATGTAATACCCCGAAAAATTTGGACGTCTATTATTTTAAAGAATTTAAATTTCTTTATATTATTATTATTATTATTTTTTTCAATTCATGTGGAATGCCTTGATATGCATTTTATCATTTCATGTGAATTGTTAGGTCTTTATACAATTATTATTTTATGTGAATTGATTGTTTTTATAAATTCCTTCATTTCATGTGAATTGCTCTACTTTTATTTTTATCAATTTATATGAATTGTTTATTGATTGTGTATTATTTGATTTAAATATTTTAAATGCTTTGGATTGGGTTAGGGAGGAATATGGGCTGGAATGGTTGGGCTAAGGATATGCTTAAGTTGTTGGGCCATGGATATAGTTATATTATTATGGTTATTATTATTATTATTTTTAGTTATTTAGTTTTTAGAAAAAAAAAATAATAGAATAAAAATGATTAGGACAAAAGATAATAGAAATTAGGGTTTCTGCCGTTTGCATTACGCACAAAAATCAGGAGAGTAAACGAAAGAGAGAAGGAGTTCGGGTGAACGAGTGTTTGAATCGTCAAAGAGGCAAGTTTGATTATTCTCTTCCCCTTTGAATCCGTATGCATAGCCTAGGTTTGAGGATTGTGTTTATTTTGAAAATTTGTATATAATTGTATGTTGTTTTCTCTGTTGATAAATTTTGTGAGAATTAATTATGCTAATTGTATAAACATGTTGCTAGAAATTTGTATGCATTTAATTATAAAATTAAATGATTTTGCATGCTAAGAATAATTCTGTGAATTAAACATTAGGATTTTGGAGTTTTGGTACTGTTAGAGTATTTTTCCATATGTATATACATGTATATATGATTGTATAGGCGGGTGTATATATATATGAACATGAAATTTGGGTCTACTGTGTTTATCATTTTTGAGGGATTTTGTTCCGATTAAAAGGTAGATCTTACTTTCTAGAACAATCCTTGAAAGTTTCGTTATGAACCGTTGGGTAGATTGACGGGAAATTGAGTTTAAAATTTTAGATTTTCGAAACTTGAAATTGGGCCTTTTTGATTCAGTCCGCGAGAGGGGATAATTTTGGTACCAATACGTAGCTTAGATCGATACGAGTTCAATGGTATATTCATATGCGCGATTCGGTGCTCGGAAGTGATCGAAAAGTGATCGGGAAGCTCGGCCTCCATTGTTGGCAGCTGGAGCTTCAGCCAGGGAAGAAGGAAGAAGAAAGAAAAAAAAAAAAAAAAAAAAAAGAAAAGGGGCCACGCGTTCACCGGCGCGTGGGGGCACGTGCCGCAGGCGCCGGTGGCCAGGAAATTGTTTTTGGACCCCACTCGCGGGGGCCCACCTTTGGGTCCAATATGGGCCCATTCCGAATTGTTTTGATATTTATTTTGTATTTTTGAAATTTTTGGAAAAACTTGAAAATCTGGAAAAATCAATTTTTAAAAATACTTTTATAATTCTAAAAATTCCCAAAATTTTATATCAACTTCCTGGGAGCTTAAGGGGCTTGGGGTTTAAATTTCATATCAAAATTATTTACCATTGTCTTTAAATTAATTTTTAAAGTGTCTAAAAACTAGATTTTTCAGCCTCTTTAATTTTAGAAAATAGTTAAAAATTTCCAAAAATTTCGAAAATTTTACTGTAGCTCTATGAAGGCTAAATACACTTGGGTTTAAATTTTCAACTCAAAATGATCTTTCCTTGTTGTTCAATTTATTTTTAAAGTGTCCAAAAGTTGGGTTTTTCACATTCTGTAATTTTAGAAAATACTTTTATAATCCCAAAAGTTCCCAAATTTTTACTGTAATTCTATGGAGGATAAATACACTTGGGTTTAAATTTTCAACTCAAAATAATCTTTCCTTATTGTTCAATTTATTTTTAAAGTGTCTAAAAGTTGGATTTTCACCTTCTTTTATTTTTAGAAAATATTTAAAATTCCAGAAAATTCTAGAAAAATTTAGGTAACTTTATAGGATTAAAATGCACTTGGGTTTTAAATTTCATGTCAAAATGAACCTCCCTTGTGATTGTGTTGGTTGTGAAAGTATGCCTCGAATTATGTTTATTTTCTTTTTTGCTAGAATAATATTTTTTTTAAATTCTCAAAAATTCTAGGAAATTCCAGCATGATTTAATAGGGTTATTAGCAGTAGAATATGCCCAGAAACCTAGATAAAATTTAGGTTTAGACTCCCTCATATATTTGGGTGCATTGAAGGTTGAATTGAGAAATTGCTTCTTTAATGGATGTTTGAGTTATTTGTTTTACTTGAATGTAATTTTTCTTTAAGGATATAAATGCCCATCAAATACTTGATTATAGTCTACTTGTGAACGATTTATCTTATGATGATAATTTAATGTTGGATGATTTGAAATAACGGTTTGTGCAAATTAAATCATAATGCACCTTGTTATTTTGTATTGCATATTGGAATGTATCTATGCATTTTATTTTGGCATGTAAGGATTGCCCGGCGTGTCAGGATCGCCCATACCTAATAAGGTATCTATGTATTTTATTTGGCATGTAAGGATTGCCCGGCGTGTCAGGATCGCCCATACCTAATAAGGTATCTATGTATTTTATTTGGCATGTAAGGATTGCCCGGCGTGTCAGGATCGCCCATACCTAATAAGGTATCTATACATTTTATTTGGCGTGTCAGGATCGCCCATATCTAATAAGGTATCTATACATGTATGCATATGTTTTCTTTATTTTGAACTTAAAGAATGTGTTCATTGTTGGATGATAAGGGTTTGTTGGAACAATGTATAAGATGATTTTACTTCTGAAAACACGAACTAAATAGGAAATGACTAGTATGTATATATCTATACCTATTAAGGTATCAAAAGATTAAATGATGGCATGTTAGGATTGCTTAAACTTGATATTATTTCATGTTGTGTTTATTTCTGCTGAAATTAAGAAATGTGATCACTTTTGCATAATAAGGATTTGGGTAGAATATTATAATTAATGATTGTTGTTTTGAAAACATGAAACTGGAATAAGAATAGCTTGTATGTTAAATCTATTATTTTCGTTTGTGTCCCTTATACTGAGGGTATGTATATTGGTTCTCTGATTGGGATGTAGTAGATAGAACTTGCTCGTGGGTTTAACCCACTTTGTTGATATTTCAGGTTTCAGACAGGTTCCACTGCAAGGATAGAGTTTTAGGGTTAGTTGTGACAGACATCTACTCTCACCAGTCTCAGGGTAGGAATCTATTTTTTTCTTCAGGAGTAAAACTATGAACTCATTTAGAGGTTTTGGTTTTGGATTTCAATTTAAGTGTTAAACTTTTGTTCTTTCTGGTTAAGGGGTCCTTGGGTTACGGGACTTCCAAATTGTACTACCAGAATTTAATTATTTAGTTATCAATTATTTCAATTCAATGGGATTTCTATTCAGCTTTTAGCAATTATTCTATTTCTGTCTTTTGCATCTATGCTTGTTGCTACCAGTTGTATGTATCTCCCAGATTTTGTGTATGAGACTGGCCACCTCATGCGCAAAATTTTCTAGGGGGTATTTCAAAAAATATGACAGCCCAACTTAAGTTCAATTCATTGGCTCCCACTAGCATCTGTGTGTCAAAGTCGCTGATTTCAATGAGCTCCTTTTCTGATTTTCAAATTAGTTTGCACTCCAACGAGCAACTTTCGGTCTTACCATTGCTCCAACGAGTTTACTCTTTTGTAGCTTCTTTGTTTGTGTTCATAGCCATTGTTGGTAACATCACCAGATTACTTTCACGATCCATAGCATCTGTATGTCAAAGTCGCTAAATTCAACGAGCTCTTTTTTTGATTTTCAAATCAGTTTTCATTCCAATGAGTCGTTTTTGGTCTTCCCGTCACTCCAATGAGTTGCATTTGTCTAACGAGCCGCTCTTTTGCAGGTTCTTTGTATGTGTTCGCAGCCACAACTGGTAACATCACCAGATTGCTTTCGGGAGCCGCATTTCAAGATTTTGTCTCCAAAGTCAAGTTGGCTTCATATAACTCACCTTGAGTTTGAGGGAGATGAAAACTCTCCATTTTCCTTAATTATGGGAAATATCAATTCATCATCTGTTGGATGTATTGTTGGAACGTGTTTTAAAATTATATTCAATTGTGACTTTTCATATCCCTTTTATCGGTTACAAAATTAAATGGTCATAATTGGTTAATTAATTACGTGATTAAATATATCATTTAATCATCCATTAATAAGGAGACATTTGGGTTGCTTGTAACTCTTGTCTCTTGGAATTTTGTAATTAATTCATCATTTATCTCTGTTGTAACTCTTGTTTCTTGGATTTGTAACACTTGACTCTTTGGTTGCTTGATTAAGTATATTATTTAATCACTCATAAATAGTGACCATAAATATGGAGCCTATATAAAGGGGCCTAGGGTGAGCCTATACAGTACACACATTGACAGATTCAGAAGTTGAGATGACATTGACAGATTCAGAAGTTGAGATGAGTTCAATGTATATTGAGAAGTTGAGATGAGTTTAATGTATACTGAGTAAAGTTACCAAGTTTAGATAAATTTCGGTGACTCTGTTGAAGTCTCTGATTACAAAGTCCAGAATCTGACGAGATTCTGATGAAGTTTTAAGCGGTCAAACTCAAGATGTCGGAGAAGTTTTGGTGGAGGTTTGACAAAGGAATTTTAGTATTCCGATCAGTTTTTTGGTAACGAAATTATGAGAATTCTAGGAATTCCATTTTGGAAACGTTCTCAACTTCTGTGGTCAATATGTGTGTGTGTGTGAATATAATTTCTTAAAATTATATTTTATTTATGAACATAAGATTAGATGGAGATGAATACATGGATTCATAGAGGATGAATACACGGGTTCATAGAGGACAAGAGACTTTGCAGACCACCGAAAAATCATGCTGGCAACCTTATTCCAAAAGCAAGTGTAAAGTTAGCTCTCTCTCTCACCACACCATGTTATCTCTTGATCGTCTTTTTTTTATTTCATTTGTGCCAATGTAATCACAAGCGAATCTTGTCATTGAGATGTGTGATTGAAAAATGGAGATTGATAGTGAAGACAACGGTGACGATGCCAATTTATTGCAATATGAGCTTGAACTAAGCCGAGTCCGAGCTTGCTAGAACACTTGTGAGGTGAGCTCGGATGCCAAGCTCGCACACCTGGACAACTTTTTGACTTGACAGTCGAGTTTTTAAAAAATTCAAGTTTGAATTTCGTGGACAAATTGGTGGATTGATTGAGGTCTACAAGTTTGGGATATAAAAGCTTCTAATTGCAGAAGTATAAATCATCTGCTGGTTATAAAAGGCTCCATAGAATTATGAGTGGTTAATAAGATAACTACTTGGTATGTGGTCTAGAAAAAATTTAATCATATGTTATGTACCAATACTGACGTACTATATACTCTTATAGTTGCTATTATACAAAGAAAATGATACATAGTCTGAGAGATACAGTATGAATTAAGAAAGATAGAATTAATATATATGCCAACAAAAACACACATACATACAAACAAACATACCACCATGATATATACTACAGAGTTTATTCAAGGAAAAGAAAATAAATGAAAATGCAAGCATTGGTTGGATGATTTGGAGGTTACGAATGCTACTTGTTCCAGCAACTGAAGTTAAGCCACGTCTGTTAACCTGGACAAATTAAACATGAATTGGTAAATTGAAGATATTGGAAAAGAATAACCAACATTTGTAAACAATGTTTGGAGCCTCTATAAATTCAAATGCCGCTTTGTCAACTCTCAAGGCATTATGAAGTCTTTCTATATAATAATTTCTCACCTTCTCTCTCACATTAACAAAAGCATAAACTTTGATGCTTTCGAAATGTCTGTGAACATCTCTTAAAAGACTCACCTCTTCTTTAAGTAAGGGAACCAAATTATCGATCACAAGGTTCACCACAATCTCCGCCATTTCTCCTCTCTTCGATCTCAATGCTTCAAACACACTGTTCCATTTTTAACTTTACTTAATTTCAATATGCATGTGTTTTACTATGGTTTTTTCTCAATGTGATTTTTGATAAACATAAAAATAGTGATTTTTTTTTTCATTCTTTACACTACATTTTCAATTTATGATGAATTCTAGCAGAGGATAAGGAAAGAAGGCTCTTTTAAGCCCTTCCCGAAAGAATGAATATACAGTAAATTACTTTGAACTCTCTTAAAATTTTACCTAATTATTGTTGTATTAAAGTTTTTAAAGTATACTGGTCAATTTTTTTTCAATATTTGGTTAACTTAATTTACATCAAGTACTCCTGTCATTAATTGACAGTTAAGTATGACTCTGACATAACGAAAAAATATATATATATATAATATGGTAATTTCAGTAAAAAAATTAAAAATTAAAATTTTTTTTACTCAAAATAATTAAGTCAGTGACTAACGAGCGGTGTGTAGGTATAGGTATAGATTTGAAGTCAGGTTGTGCAATGATGATGTGAAGGTTGGACCTCTGGACAGCTTTGTATTTTTGTTTTAACCAGCCTCGATCGTGATAAGATTCCTAATATATCTGCTTTGAAGCGTATAATTCCACCTGCCAGATTACTTAGGCCCTATTTGGATTGACTTTTGAAAAGCAATTTTTGGCTTTTCAAGCTCAAAAGTCGTTTTGAAGAGTGTTTGGATTACTAAGGCGAAAGAGTTTCGAAGTTTAAAAAGAGCGTTTAAAGGAAGCTGGGGGTACTAGCTTCATGATTTAGCTTCCGCTTCTCTTTTTCTTCTGCGTAAAAGCAGAAACAAAAGTTCTACCAAATAGAGCCTTACTACTTTATCTGAATAAAAAAGTAGAGTAAAAAAATAAAAGTACACAAACATTTTATTAAAAACACCGGTAAAATACAATTATTAAAAAACACCTGAACAACTTGCATTTTTTTATATTTTTTTTAATAGATGAAACAGGTTGTAAAATCATAAAGAGAGGAAAGAGTGGGAACTGGGACGATGTGGGGGTGGGACAAGTAATTGGCAGAAACATACGAGAGTATGAATTATTTAGAACTACCATTTAGGCTCTATTTGTTTGGGCGTAAATACTCTTTTTCTAAGCAAAAATAATTCATTCACTTATAATGGGTGTGACAACAGATTTACACAATTTTGTAGATATGATTCAACTTTTCTCAACAAAACTATTTTTCAAATAGTATTTGACAAAAGTTGAATTCTATGTGGTCAATTTGCTCTATCTAAAGTCACAGTCTACACATATTTAAATTTGTAAATATTGTCGTCTCATCCATTTAAAATCCTAATTTTTATACACAAATAAAAAGTTAAGCAAGGGGACATTTCCCTTATGACAAACACAAGAAAATGAATTGAGAAATAAAAATAAAAATAAGATCATGTATAAACAAAAATATATTTAATATTTCATGCATATAAAATTATATCTATTTTGGCATACATAATATTTCGATAGGAATTTTCAAAATCTTTTGGGGTGGGGGAATATGTTTTCTTTTAGTCATTTTAGTTTCAACTATTTTAGAATCCTAAAATAAAAAAATAAAAAAAAGTTCAAGTAACCTAGAAGAAGAGACCTTCCTTCTTTTCTTTTCTTTTCTTTTCTCACAATCGTCTCATCAACACTCAACATTCACTTTCACCTTGAACCCAAGTCAACAAAAACTCTGGCATGTCCGTGAATCCGATAAAACTAAATTGTACAAACATATTTTGGCATGTTGGATGGGTCCCAAATGATTCAACTTTTCATAAAAATATTGTTAATTTTTTCCAGTCTTTTTTCTCACTGTTTATTGGCACCATTTTCTTTTTCGTAAAATTCATATCCATAAAATTCTATTTTTCACACACAAATAAGGGTGTAGACGACTTAAACAGTTTGGCTTGCTTTGTGAAAATGAAGAAATGTTTAATTAGTTTGCTCCCACACTGCATTACTTAATGCATGCCCCAACCATCTGCACATAGATCAGGATGAAATCATTACAAAAGAAAAGATTCACATCACAATTTCTTTGAAATTTTTTCAAAAATAACATTTTTGTTTTTCCCTAGCCAAAAATGGATTCTTAAAGAGAAGAACCCAAACTGACTATTAGGTTGATTTATTAACAAGGTTGCATCATGTGGATATGAATTTTATATGCAAGTGCCTATAATAGATTTGATTGAATTAAAGCAAGTCTATATGGAAGAAAACATGATAAACAACAATCATACGAATAGAGTATGGGAGTATGGACTAGATATATAGTATGAGTTCTTCTCCTCAAAAAGGAAGGTTGAGCGTTGCAGTCCTATTAGTTTGTTTGCCTTAACATTTTTTTTTTTTTTTATAAAAAAAGTGGCTTATTATATGGATAATAATCATTTTCCTTCCGGCATATATATGCATAGTAGTGATTGTAAATATGTAGAAAGGTTCTGGTACTAGGAATGACTATCACAGGACTGATAGGCATTGAATGTTACGCATTCTAGCCTCTTAACTTATGTATTTTATTCTTTTAGTGATATATTATTTTGTTATTTTACTTCGTTTTAGTGTTTTCTGTATTTTCAGGGTCTCAATGATTATTTTAGTTAAAACCATGATTTTGGGCTTTTAAAGATGACATGCAAGAGGGTTAGATGAAGTCTACATCAAAGGAATCCATTCAACTCCATAATTTAACTCAAATCAGCCCATGGAAGAGGTCCAAGAGAATTACAGCTACTTAAGGAGGTTACGGGCCTGAAATCCAATTCTGCGCGTAATACAGTTTTAATCCCGTTTTGGAAAATGGCCTGTAACTCTTATTTTCGAGCATCAAATTGACTCAACTCCCTTGTAAGTCGAACGAAATTCGATTCTGGACACTTTTGTATTTCATGTAAATTTCATGAATCGGACTTCTACTGGGTCAAACTTTGGGCCGAAAGTTAGTAGAAAAACCCACCTGATTAGGGATTGCGGGAAACCCTAATTGTCTCCTAATTAGGGGGGGACTCTTCATATTCTCTTGGCTATTAAAAGTGACGAATTGGGCTGTATTGAGAGGGCTTGGCAGTGGCTTTGAAGAGCTTTTGGAGTGGAGAATCATTGGAGAACAAGGCGTATCATGAGCGGCTAGTTCAGCCACCAGGGTTTTGATGTAGCCCTAACTAAACATCACTGGTTTGATTGTTCTAATTATTGGGAATATTCGTATTCATTCATAGATTGTGTAATTTAGAGGATTCTTCTTATAGAATTGAGCAATAAAAGTCTTATAAATTCAGTTTCAATGATTTCTTATCTTGTCTTAGATACTTGATTGTTGTTATTGAACTCGTTCCTCTTGTTTTCTGTGATCATGAGAGTAATTATTACACAATGGTTTTCATTGAATATATCATTAAAAGTTTTGATAGATTATGCCTAGAGAAGATGAACCATACTGCACCTTAGAGTAGAGTAGTTAGGCAGATGGCCCATGCCAATCGAAGATAGTCCATGGCTTTGCCTTAATCATATGTTATCTTCTTGACGGATGAAGGTGAGCTTGTAGCCATCGACACCACTTATGCATGATATGATTCCCTATAGTTAGTTCAATTGGCCATTGATTGTGAAGTTAGTGGTGAAATCAATTACCCTAGATTTATCTTATATTCTCTACACTCAATAGTTTTTCTTGCTTTTGTTCAATTGCTTCATTAGTTAATTTAGTTATAAAAATTAGAATTTTTTTCTCTTAAATTTCTTAGAATTAATTCCGTATATCCAACTCAGTCAGACTACAGTCCATGAGGTTCGACACCCCTTTTGATAGCCCTATTCTGCAAGACATTCGTTCTATTGCGAAGTGTGGTAATTTTAATTGAGACGCACTCCACACGAATCAAGGACTGGACTGTGTGTGTGTTGAGAAGAATTAAGCTGAGCTGATGAGAATAGACATTGAGATTGTAAGCTGGGTGCTAGATGGGAGAAAGAGAAACCAAGAGTGATTAGGGGAGAGAGTGGGCATCAGAATGATCCATATGTCACCATGCCATGGGGTATTTATAGACCTCAGGTATAGGGCTTATGACAGCTGTCATCCTACGTGGCACTTGGTCGCATGTCCCTACCTTCACCCCTCGGTTGTAACCATGAGTCAAGATCCTTGTATCCTTTACGGGCTTGGTCATACCCGCGAGAGGTGCTATAATGATGCCCGCGTGGAATCATTCTAGCACAGCCTTTAGATGCTCATGGCCCAACGAGTCTTCCTCTTAATCCTTCATACCACACTCAACCTACCTTCCCGCCTGGGATCATGACATAATATGGTTCATTATGACACCATGATTGCCCAAACCATATCACAGCCTATCTTTGTGCCTAAAATGGTTTGTAGGACTCCGTAGCCTCATACGAATTCCAACTCCTCAATTGTAAAAGTAACGTCGTGACAAGTTACTTTCTATATTTAAGAGGAGAATTAGTAGTCTTCTATATAGTCTCTGCTACAAGAAAAACCACTCGGGATTGTGGGCTAAAGACCACACAACGGCCCATTCATCTATAGTTCCTTGTAACCCTTGAGTATACCATAATATTAGTTTAGAGGTGTTTGCTAAAACATATTCTTTTGAAGGAATTTGTCCCAGAAATCATCTAACTACTACCTATAACATACCCATGAGAGAGGATTGCCCCCAATTCTGTCACTCCTTGTATACTTGTATGCTTGCAAATCCCTTACTGGCGCTAAAGGGTCGTCCTGCATGAATATCCCTGTGCGGGAAGAAGTATCCCTGCGCAGGAAGGAGTATCCCTGTGTGGGGAGAGTCTACCCACGCATGGGTTAACCGCGCGAGTGATGGTTCCCCGCGGGCTTATCCCATGCGCGAGCATGACGCCCCCACGTATGGGATCTTGACGCAGGTAAGTTTCCCAGAGTTACCAACTTTTGCGTGGGTAAGTTTTTGCCGCGAAAACTTGTTCCTCCTGTCTTACTTTCCCTATATAAGGACATTTTAGCTTGGATTCCCACCTCAATATTATACCCTTATTTACATTTTGCCCCCTTACAATGGCTTTAGCGCCAGTAAGCCTTGTTTGTAATTTTTTTATTTCTGATTTTTCCCTCTCCCATAGCTGCAATGGCTTCCATTTTTATTATAAAACCTCCTTCTTGTTCAAATAAGTGCCTTAGAGTCCCTAATCCCTTCTTGGGTAGGGTAGCATATGCGGCCGGCCCAGGTGGCTGTTCGGCTGCCAAGTAACCGCTCGCGTAGCTTCGGTTCCCGTGCCTTCAATGCTTTATATAGGCTACTATTTTTATGTTTTTTCTTCACTTGTACCTTTTCACTCCCCTTCTTACTTCTCCTTCCTTCCTTGTCTCTTCTTCCTTTCTTTCTCCATTATATTAACCCCTTGAATACCTCATTTTCCTATGTATTGCCATGACTAAGAAGAAGCAACTAACTATGGCTAATGGGGTGGTACCCCTAGTTCCTCCTTCTCAATGGTGTAAGGCACCCTTCTTTGAAGAGAAACAATACTACTTCTGGAGTTCCATAGAAGATTTCATACCTGATATGGAGGTGTCTGACGACCTTGTGATACTTCGCACAAATGATAGCCTGGAAAGCTTCGTTGTTATTTCCAAGTCTATTCCTCGTCTTCGTTGGAGCGAGGAGATTACCCTTTCAGTTTTACAGAGTATGAACCCCATATGGATGCAACCGTGGATTGGTCTGAATGGTCGCACTGTATTCTCGGGATTCCCCAGTACTGTGAGACTCTTCAAAAAGAAAAAATCCTTCAATCCGTTAAGCTTTTCTTGGAGTTATCTGTCAAGAGAAATGCCGACAGTCTTACTTCTGTTATGTCGCAATAGAGCTCGACACATCACACTTTCGTGACTTCCTGGGGTGAGTTTAACCCTACATTAGAGGATATGACCGTACTATTCAAACTACCTATCTTATGTTCAGGAGAAGTTGGTGCCCCTATAGCTTCCCCCGAAGTTTTATCTCTTCAAGATGCTTTAGAGGCATTTGCGGATGAGGCCATACGATTAGATTCAATCTTTAAGGGCCTTAAAAAATTGAAGAGTCATCCCAAGGTCAAATCTCCAAAACTTACATATACTTCTTGGTACCGATATTTCTTTCGTGATTATGAGAAGAAGACCAAATAGCTTCGCAAAAGTCAGCATACTAGGCAATATGTGGAGGGTCCAGAATTTGGTAAAGAACATGAACTTGCAGCCTTCCTTGTTTATTGGTTGGACCATTTTATCTTTGAAGGTCACCCTCAAGATGGCTTTAATAGAGACATGTTCCTTCTTGCCACTGTTTTAGCCAAGGGTGACACACTTCCACTGGTACCGATGTTCCTAGGTACACTTTACAATCGGTTGGATACCATTGTGTTCGACTATTCTCGTTCCAAAGGTCGGTACGAGATCAGCAGCTATGTTTCTTCACTTTTTCTGATGCTCTTTCTTTTTGAGAGATTTCCTCTATAAGCGAACAAACCTCATGAATTTAAACTTTTTTATACTGATGGTACTGTTCTAGATAACGACCAAGCCATGCGGTGGAATGGGCTTAGCTGTGTTAGCAACATTGGTGATTTCTTGGACTGCGAGGAGTTTTTTGAATTTCATCCATACACCATCCAACATGACGGCATCCAATTCCCTTATTTTTACCCGGAGGAGACCACTCTGTTGGAAGATGATAAGCTTACCATGTCCCAAATGGTTTTTTGCACGATGGTAAGTGGGGCAGCTCCCCCCTGGTCAGTGAGACCCATTTGAAAAGAACCGGCTACTACCCCATGCGAGCAACCAATCAGCTAGGCTTTGACCAGAACGTTCCGTCCATAGATTTCATAAGGGAGGAGACCTTTGATGAGTCTATACTTTTTTATTGTAAGAAACATGAGTTAGAAGACTGCTGTTTTTCCTCTTATGTACTTGGAGCACATGCACACTCTCTTTAAAGTACTTGGAGTACATGCACACTCTCTTTAAAGATTTTGTTGAGAGTCATCCTTCCATACCCGAGATATTTTTGGTCTACAAAGCCGATCCTACTCTCAATTGCCCCCAAGACCATACAAAACGTGTTTTCAGAAGTCATTTCCTGAAAAAAGTCCCCCGCGGGAAGCGTTTGTCCCGCGCGGCCACCGTCTTGGATGCTGAACTTTTTTCTGTGGTAGATTATGAGCCTGATAATAAGAAAGGTCGAATGGTACTGCTCTTTTATCTTGTAAGTTCAATACATTTATCCTTCATTGCCCCTAACATACTCCTTTCTTTGGATTAATGCAGGCTCTTTGTCTGTGGAAGCCAGTTGCTTACAAGGAGGCTTCTATCTCTGGAAATGATCCCCCGCGACTTCTACCCATAGGGCCTGGAAAGCTTACCTTGGCTATTGAACAAGCTATGGATACGAAAGGCTTTGTAGAGGGGCCTGCAGCCAACCTTAATCCCTTTGCGAAAGGTGACTTTGGTCCTGCCAACGTTGGTCCCTCTGCAGAGGGTGACTCTAGCCCAAACCCTCCAACGAAGGGCCAACACATAGCCTTTGGTGATCCAACTCAGCCCTCCATGGGCTCCTCCCCAATCTTGCCTTCTAAACCTATAACCGCAATGTTGGTGGATAAGGATGACCAAATCCCCATCACAGTTTTACTATCCTTACATAAACCAACCGCCTTGCCTGAGTCCATTGCCCCACAATCACTGCTCACTCCCATTCCATCAGCTTCTTCCCCCCTACACTATTGAGTGACGACCCCTTGGCTCGCATCAGACACGACGCTGGTCATTTAATGTTCTCCTCGCAGGAGAGTGAGCTCGCAGACAAGACAAAGCCTTCTTTCAGCTAGGATCTGCTAGTGAAGCTCATGATGACTGAACTCGGGGCTGAGGACTTACTTGCTACTAAGGGCGATGCTTCAAATCTCGCGGGTGAGTTAGCTGCAGCAAATAAAAATGTCATCTGTCTGTCAAAAGAGATCTTTGGGGATCCTGGTGATAACCTTAAAATTTTTAAGTACGACAATGCTCCTTCCATGGGTGAGACTAGTCAGCCACCTGCCATACCCTACCCTCTCCCCGCAACTCATTTATCTAGTGCTGACGATGTTATTACTGCTGACACGTCTTTCCTCTGGACAAGTATTCATTTTGTCCTTTCTGCATAATTTCCTTTGTTGCCGTCATTTCAACTTTTCAAACAATTCTCTATCCCTTTTGCAGAGCATGACCCTCAAACCTCTGCTATGGATTCTGATTCTGTGTTCAACGAGGGTTTATGCTCAAACCTCGAGGTATTCCTAAATCCCAACAATTTGAAACCCAATGATCCTATAGAGTGGCATTCATTCTCTTGTAGTTTTTGAAGTGTGGGAATGCTTAATAGGGTCTTCCGCCATTATCCTGAAACCTTTGGTCATTTTGCCTTTGAAGACCCTGTGTATCAGCGTTTCTTTTTGGATGCTGTGGCAGACTTTCTTAAGTCTCTCGATGGCCAATCGTTGGCTGGTATTGATCCTTCAACCATACCAAGTTTTCAGCGCCGCATTAAAGTTTGGAAGGTTGTTGGTTTGGCCCTTCCTTGGTTGGAATCTCGTTTGCAAGACGCCATCTATGATCGTAAGATTCAGATGCTTAGTGATCAACGCTCTCTTTTAATGGCCAACGTTGCAGATAATAAAGCGGAAGCCGATAACCTTCGTCATCACCTGAAGCTTTTAGATGATCATATTGTCGCAGACGAGGCAGTGATTGTGAACCTTACCGATGCTATTTTGGCAAAGGCGAGCTCTTGTGGGTTGCCTCGTTAGATCAGTTTTTTTAAAGATATATTGTAAATAAATGCATTGTATGAAGGGCAGCTTTACATGTGCTGGTTTTTTGTCTTTATTATGTACTTTACAAGTAACATTGAAATACAATGCACAAGTTTTTCTTTTATGCTAAGTATTTCTTAATCCATTTAACATTTATAGGCCCTGTTTTAAAACTGGTTCCTAACTCTTCAAGCTTGTAATAACCACTTTCATTTGCTTCCTTTATTTCGAAAGGACCTTCCCACTTTAGTTGAAACTTTCAGACTCCTTGTCCTCTCATGATCGCAAGTACTACCTTAAGCACCAATTCTCCAACCTTAAATTCTTAGGGGCGTATCTTCTAGTCATAGTGCTGCGACTGGCTCGCCAAATAAGCTTTGTGATGATTTTGGGCCCTCTCTCTCTCTCTTTTCGTCAAGGCCTTCTAGTTGGCTTAACCTTTGGTTGTTTATACTCCTTCCTACTAATCTTATTGCTTCAACTTGGAGCTCCGCGGGGAGCACTGCTTCCACGCCATATACCAATGAATTAGGCGTTTCACCTGTAGAGTTTTTTCAATAAGTGTCTTGTTACTGGCCTCTGCCTGTCCATTTTTCTTCAGATAGTAAGGTGTTGATTTGTGATGGGACACCACATATTTGTCCAAGAGCTCTATAATTGTTAAATTGATGAAAGGTGTACAATTATCTTAGAGGAGTACCTTTGGGATCACGAATCAACATATGATGCTCTCTTTAATGAACTTTGCCACATTAACTACGATGATTTTCTTCAATGGGGCAGCCTCCACCCATTTCAAGAATAATTCAACAGCTACTAGGAGCCACGTATGTCCTCGTGATGCCGGTGTAATTGGACCGACAATGTCCAATGCCCAGGTATGAAATGGCCATGGCATTATTAAATTATGTAGTCCTGTCGCGGGAGCATTTATCATGGAACCGTGGACTTAGCAAACATGGCACTTTTGAGCATGATCCGAAGAGTCATTTTCCATAGTAGGCCAATAATACCCCCGCCGCGATCAATTAATGAAAAAGCTTGTGCCCTCCTTGATGCCCCATATAATGTGTTTGTCTTAGGACTTCCTGGGCTTCTTCCTTTTTTACACATTTTAATGGTCATCCATTGAACCCTTTTCAGTACAACACGCCATTTTCTTCGAAGAATCTCTTGGCCTTCCTCTGTAGATGGAAGGCTCCCTTTCTGTCTTCCAATAGGACTTGCTTTTGCAAGAATCTCACATATTGCTCTCTCCATTCTGCTATTTCGGCAAAACTTGTTTCGGTAGAAATAGTTAATTTTTGACAGACTGGGCATGCCCTCTGTATTTTTATTGCCTCCTCTTTCATTGTTGGCCAAAATTACCCCTGTCTTTGTATTCTTCGGTATAGACTGCTATCTGTTGACTCACAAAAAGCCTCGTGTACTTCGGACAGTATCCCTTTAGCCTACTTTGGTCCGAGACATCTTGACAATACTCTATCTGGCCCGCAGTGATAGAGTCTTTTTCTGACGAACTGATACTATTTTTCCAGTGCTATGTCTCGACCCCTATTTGGTTGTATAAGTTTTTCTATAATTATCTTTCGCCAGTCACCTTCTTCCTCTCCTGTTTGGTCATCAACTATGGTCGCGGGCTGACTTCGTTGAAGCAGGTTGATTGTCGTCATGTTTTCCCTACATTCTAATTAAGATCCTAAGGTGGCCAATGCGTCAGACTTCTTGTTACCTGCCCAGGGTTTGTGCTCGAATCTTATGCACTGAAACTTTTTCATGATATCTTGTACAATGGCGTGGTATGTGGCTAGGTGAGGTTCCTTCACTGCCTACTCTCCCTTAATTTGTTTGATTATCAAATTAGAATCACCATATACCTCTAAACTTTGTATCCCTGCTGCCAGACTTGCTGAAAGACCCAAGATCAAGGCTTCATATTCAGCCATATTGTTAGTGCAAAGGAAATCTAATCTGTATGACATCGCAACCTCTTCCTTTGTCCTTTTGTTAGTCGTGACAAAATCGGCACCATTCCCTCTTTCAGTGGAAGATCCGTCGAATTATAACGTCCATAGATCGTTTTCTTCTAATAAAGCCTCATTGTAGCGATTGACATCGGGGATACCCTTAGGCTCCGATTCCCCTCATGGGAACATGGCCAATAGATTAGCCAAGGCTTGACTCTTTATCACTTTGGGATTCGAGCATATGATCTGATATTAGGATAGAGCCAGTAACCAACGAGCCCATTTCCCTTAGAGTAGCGGTTTCGACAACAAATATCTGATGGGGTCACATCTTGTGATTAACTCTACCGGATGTGCTAGTAAGTAGTGTCTGAACTTTTGTACCATGAAGACCAATGATAAGCAGTGTGTTTCTATTGGTGTATAACGCGTCTCGGCCACCTGAAGTACCCTACTGATGTAATATACTGGCCTTTCCTATTATTCATGTTCGTGGGCCAATATAACACTAATAGATTTTTTTGTAGAGGTCAAGTACAAGATCAACCATTTCCTTGGCGTTGGGGCTGTCATCGTCTGTGGAGATGGCAAGATTGCTTTTATTTTTTCAAATGTCACTTGGTGCTCAACACCCCACTCATAAGGGAGTTTGACTTTCATTAAAGGAATTAGGGTATGGGTGACCTCTTCGAGTGTCGGAATATCTTCCTAAGTATGACACTTTTCCCATGAACCCCCTTAATAGCTACCTGGTCCACGGTGGGTCCATTTCAATAATGGCTTTTGCTTTAGTAGGGTCTAGATTGATGCCCTGCCTGTGAACCATACAACCCATAAATTTTCCTTATTGGACGCCAAAAGCACATTTCATTGGGTTCATCTTTAGACCATATTCACGACAGCGGCGAAGAACTTTTTCCAAATCTTGAATGTGATTACTGCATTTCTTTGATTTAACCACTTGGTCATCCACATAATCTTCTACCTTATGTGAAATACTCCCTACAAATTTCACACATGAGGTGGCCAATCTCACACATAAAACATAAGGGATATCTATAACTGATAGCAAACAAACATAGAATACAATGACAAAAAGAAAAAGAATTATAATGCTGAAAGGAAAGTCTAACTAAAATAAATAATACTGTTAAATATACAAATGTGAATCTGAACTATACAACTTGGAAGTCCCTTGACTCAAGGACCCCCTTAAGCAAAAATCATAAAAGTAAATACTTCTGAAAAGATCTAAGTGCCTACACTAAAGTTTGGTAAGGAATAGATGAATGTCATGCTTTACGAACTCCACGTTCTAACCTCGAGGTGAAAACTGTCTGGGACCTGAAATATCAACAAAGTGGGTACCCACGACCAAGTTCTTTCTACTATAACCCAATCGGAGAACCAGTAAACATACCCTCTATATGAGAAACAACAAAAATATATAAATATATACACAAATCATTTTCTTATCTTTCCCATGTTCCCAAAAGAGAACTTATCCTACACATCGTACCAATCCCTTATCACACGAATCATATCTATACTCCTCTACCCGACGATTTGTCAGTGGGTAATTTGGTTGCACGTTTGTGTGCTAATCAGTTTTTCGGCCCGAAAAGGAATACAGTTTCCAAGTCTTTAATGCCAAATCATTTATGGTTCCTTGACGCTGTTTTACTCAAGAATGTATGTCCAATTGGACATAAAACCGAGAGACGTCAAGAGTTCCTCAAAGCCTTATATGCTATACATTTTGGGCATTGGCTATCGTTCCCAAAGATTGTCTGGGGCCAGATGGAGAAGTTCTATTCCAAGGTTGTGGCCAAGGCACCAGACAGTGCAAGTGACTGGGAGTTTCCATTCCCAACTATTATTCATCAGTTACTTATTGCACAGGGGTATGCAGTTCATGAGGACGAGCTTGCCTTTCCACGTGATCTTCATTATGGCACGCATGACTGGAATTTGAGCCGATCTCATATGCACCAGAGAGTCATAGCGGCGCCTGGTGAAGTAGTCTGGTTGGCCCAGGGAAGAGAGCATGTAGATATACCACCACCGGTGGAAGATCCAGAGGAGATGGAGGCAGAGGAAGAGGAGGTTCAGGCACAGGCTGGTGGCCATGATTATCAGTATTTAAAGGGGCAGATTGCTGGGTTGACAGCCCAGTTTGGCACCTTACAGACAGAGGTCTCCACACAGTTTGGAGCAATGAGGACAGAGATGGCGGATCACTTTCGTGATACTCGCCAAGAGCAACTAGAGATGAGGAGGATGCTGCGTGCACTGATGCACTAGGCGAACTTGGAACCGAATGCTCAATCACCACCACACCCTTGACAAGAAGGTAACCATCTTTTGTATTTTATTTTATTTTTAGTTTTATTTTTCTTTTTTTATTTTTCTTTCTGTAGTTAGATTTATATTATATTAAAAAAAATTGAAAAATGGAAAAAAATATTTTATTTTTTTAGGATTTTTCTCTTTCATATTTATTTTCACCCATACTATTTCACTTGATCTTTGGGGTATAGTGGTTTGTTTTGACAGGTTTTAACATCCAAGTTTGGGGGTGTGCTTGCATTGCCTTCTTACAACTTAGTGTACTCTATTTTTTTGCCACTCATTCTTTAGATTTCTGGTAACATCGTTCTTACTCTTCTCTATACTTTGATTGGGTGTACATTGAGGACAATGTACAGTTTAAGTTTGGGGGTGAGGCGATGCCTATTTTTGTGCTTAGTGCAATATGGAAGAAAATTTGTGTAAAATTCTTCTTCTTTTAGGATTTTATTTTATTTTCTTAGTTGTTTATTTTATTTTATTTTATTTTGTTTTATTTTTAGATAGAATGTTTTACATTATTCAAGGGATTAATACCTTATGTAGGTGCATAACTTGTAATTTTTGAGTATGTTTTAATTTTTTGGAAACTGTGATTTGAATTAAGTGATTTTAATCATGGTTTGCAATAACATGCTTTGGAGTGATTAATTTTAGTTCCCTTACATGCACAGACACATTAGCATAATATTGTGGAGCATAAACCTATGTTTTGAGTTATTGAGTTACATATGCTTGATATTAATTAGTATCTCTTGAGAATGAGTACCGATGATGTGTTATACTTGACTTCAATGAAAAAAAGAAAGAAAAGAAGTGAAAAAAAAAAGAAAAAAAAAGTGATGAATAAGCAAATCAATTTGATCCTTTTCATGAGTAACCGGGCCTCTATGCCTCAGGAAGCACGGAGTGTTCGCGTCAAAAGTGAAAGGGTGAGAAAAGATGAGCATTGGTTGTCTTGATTTGTAGCCTGACTGATTCGAGTAATTAGGTCTTCGGGGTATCTTAAAGCCTAGTGCCCTAAAGCCATCTGGTTTGAGAGTCACTGACTGAAAGATTGCTACATGGATCTTTCAGAAAGCTTAATAGATCAAGACATTGCACAACCAATAAAGCAATGAAAAAAGAATGAAGAAAAAAAAATGAAAAAGTCATGTATTCATGTTTGGAAGTATGATTTCAATAAGGGGAGCTAGTGAGTTGAAAGGGTATGTGTCTTAATATATTCAGAGCTTGGTTATGCTGCATGAGGTGATTGCTAGTTCACTTTACACAAGGGAGCTAGAGTTAATTATTTTGAGATATGTTGATGTGAATTATGCATGGGGACCATTGATTTGAATTGTGAAATTTGAAAGTTTGAAATTATTCTTAAATGCAAGTTTGTAACTATATATTATAATCTTCTTCTTGATTAATGTTTAAACAGAATTTTGAATGTTTGTGGGTAACATTTTTGGAAACCCTAACGAGACTATACTCGTCCACTAGGGGAACCTAGGGGTTTAAAGGTTTGTTGCATATGCTAAATGCAATCGTTTCTCCTACGAAAGTGGAGTTGGGTAATTTAGTTTGTATTTGTTAGTTTCTTTGTTTTAGTTTTATTTTATTCTATTGCTAAGGGACTAGCAATATGTAAGTTTGGGGGTGTGATAGGCGTTGAATGTTACGCATTCTAGCCGCTTAACTTATGTATTTCATTCTCTTAGTGATAGATTATTTTGTTATTTTACTTTGTTTTAGTGTTTTCTGTATTTTCAGGGCCTTAATGATTATTTCAGTTAAAACCATGTTTTTGGGCTTTTAAAGAAGACATCCAAGATGGTTAGATGAAGCCTACGTCAAAGGGAACCATTCAACCATTTATTTCAACTCAAATCAGCCCAAGGAAGAGATCCAAGAGAAGTACAGCTGCTTA
This sequence comes from Cornus controversa, assembly GCA_026545225.1. NCBI lineage: Eukaryota > Viridiplantae > Streptophyta > Magnoliopsida > Cornales > Cornaceae > Cornus > Cornus controversa. The sequence continues at coordinate 18,545,393 of CM048852.1, forward strand.
AGAAGGTTTCGGGCTTGAAGCCCAAATCTGCGCATAATACAGTCTTAATCCCGTTTTGGAAAACGGACCAAAAATCTTATTTTCGAGCCTCAAATCGACATAATTTTTGCTTAAGGTTGAATGAAATTTGATTCTGCACACTTTTGTATTTCACGAAAATTCCGTAAATCGGACTTCTAGTGGGTCAAAAGTTGGACCGAAGTCAGCAGAAAATACTCACCTGATTAGTGCTGCGGGAAACCCTAATTAATTCCTAATTGGATTAGGACTTTAGTGTATTCTCTTAGGAAAGAAAGTGAAGAATAAGAGGCTGAGTTTGGGGGGAGATTAGAGAGAGATTGGAGAGTCTGAGAGGGCTGAAAAGAGAACAGAAACATATTTGCAGAGCCATTGGAGAACGAAGTCATACGCGTAATTCATGAAGATGATGCCTTCTTCCTCAACAGTTGAAGCTTCTCCTTCTACCATAAGCGGCTAGTTCATCCACTAGGGTTTTGATGTAGCCCTAACAAAGAATCAATGGTTTGATTGTTTTAATTATTGGGGACCTTTATATACATGCATAGATTGTGTAATTCAGAGAATTCTTATTATAGAATTGAGCAATAAAAGTCTTGTAAATTCAATCTCAATGATTTCTTATCTTGTCTTAGATATTTAGTTGTTGTTATTGAACTCAATCTCTCTTATTTTCTGTGATCATGAGAGCGATTATTACACAATGGTAATCACTGAATATATTGTTAAGAGCTTTGATGGATTATGACTAGAGAAGATGAACCATACTGCACCCTAGATTAGAGTAGTTAGGCAGATGGCCCATGCCAATCGAAGATAGTCCATGGCTTAGCCTTAATCATATGTTATCTTCTTGACGGATGAAGGTCAGCTTGTAGCCACCGACACCACTTATGCATGATGTAATTCCCCTATAGTTGATTCAATTGACCATTGATTGTGGAGTTAGTGGTGAAGTCAAACACCCTAGATTTCTCTCATATTATCTTCACTTTCTATCTACTTTGATTTATTTTATTTTACTTTCTAATTAGTTTAGTTTAAAAATCAGAATTCTTTTCTTACAAATTTAATTAGAATTAATTCAGTAATCCAACTCATCAGACTATAATCCCTGAGGTACGATACCCTTTTCGATAGCCTATTCTGCAAGGAATTCGTTCTATTGCGAAGTGTGGAAAATTTTAATTGATATACTTTTTGAGTCACACTCACACACGAATCATGCATACATATGGAAGGATCTATTCCCTTTAGATCAGCAACACTCCATCCTATGGCTTCCTTGTGCTCTTCTAGCACTTTGAGGAGTTCCCTCTCTTGTTCATTAGTGAGATTAGAAGCAATGATGACTGGGAGGATTTTATTGCAACCTAAGAAAGCATACTTGAGAGTAGCTGGTAGAGGCCTAAGCTCAAGTTGTGGTGGGGATACTAGAGAAGAAGTTTGGGAAGCATTTGACAAAGGGGGCAAAGGTTCTCTCAATGCTCTCCATTTAGGTGAATTCATGATAGCTGTGGCATCAAGTAGTGAATTGACTTCACTTATAAATTGCTCAATGTCATAGTCATCACAGTTAAAGTGGCTTAAGCACACCTCGAGAGGATCCTTCGAAAGAATGGAGGGCAGTGCTTCTTAGACTAGATCTTCCAACACATCAATGCAAAAGTATTCACTTTCGTCATTGGATGGGTGGTGAGAAGCATTGAAGATGTTCAGTCGAACTTTCATATTCCCGAAAGAGATATTCATTACTCCAGTGCGGCAATTAACGCAAGCGTTCGCAGTAGCTAGAAATGGATGACCTAGAATAATTGGAATATGTCTAGTAGGATTTTGGACAGGTTCTGTATCAAAGACTATGAAATCCACTGGAAAATAAAACTTATCCACTTGAATGATCACATCTTCAATGATGCCACGTGGTTGCTTCACCGATCGGTCAGCGAGTTGTAACACTATTGTGGTGGGCTTAAGTTCCCCCAAACCTAATTGCTTGTATACTAAAAAAGGAAGCAAGTTGACACTAGCCCCTAGATCAAGAAGTGCCTTTTCAAATTCGTGGTTACCAATGGTGCACGAAATAGTTGGGGCACTCGGATCTTTGAATTTAGGAAGGGCTTGGTGCTGAAAAATGGAACTCACTTGCTCGATTAAAAGGACTTTCCTAGGAACATTGTTCCTGAATTTACACTTTTGAGTACATAAGTCCTTCAAGTATTTAACATAGGAGGGAATTTGCCTAATAGCATCAAGGAGAAGGAGATTGATTTTCACTTGTTTAAAAATTTTCAGCATGTCCTAGATGTTCTCTCCTTGCTTCCCAAAATGAGAAGGTTCCTTCAATCTTTGAGGAAAGGGAACTGGAGGCTCAAATGATGTGTCACACTTTGGAGTAGATGATGATACAACTTCAGTTGATTTTTCCTTTGGATTTTTAGAGATTTTGTTCACATTTGGATTTGTGAGGGAATCTTTTGGATTTTTAGGATGCTCAATGGTTCCTTTTTTTTCTTGCTCAACTTTGGAGTTTATGACTTTACCACTCCTTAGGGTGGTGATTGATTGCACCTGCTCAGGAGGAGCATCATAAGATGAAGATGAAGGATCATCAATCACATGAACACCCTTAGGATTAGCCACCGGTTGACTTGGCAACTTTCTTTCCTCTCTTTTATTCAAGGCATTAACTAGTTGCCCTATTTGAGCTTCTAGCCTTGCCATAGATTGAGCATTGGTTTCAAGCTTAGAAATTGATTGAGAATGGGACTGCAATAAGTGGGTGTTAGCCTCAAGATTGCTTAACACCCTTTCTTCAAAGCCTTAGCTTCTCGGAGGAGGTGGTGGTGGAATTTGGTAATTAGATTTTTTATGATACGGTTGAGGATTCGGCCTATATTGAGGCTGTTGAGATTAGGAATTGTAGGAATTTTGCCCTTGATAAGATGGACTTGGTTCCTAGGATTTCCAAGAGAATGCAGGATGATTCTTGTAACCAAGATTGTACGTATTTGAGTATGGATCATTTATTGGTTTAGAGTACATGGCATTCGATTGCTCTTTAGCATAATCGGGAGATGGACCGGCCATAGGACAATCTCGCACATAATGTGAAGTGCTATAGCAAAACGAACACCCATCCTGATTTGGAACAGGTTGGCTAGAAGTAGGCAGCCCACTCTTCATGAGTTGGTCAATTTTTCGAGTAAGGGCCTCTACTTGCATGACAACCTCATCTGACCTTGATAATTCAAACACTCCTTTACTAGATTGGGTGCTTTTACCCTTTCGAGAAGAAGAGAGTTAAGATGAATTTTCACTTAGGCTCTCAAAAAGTCTCCATGCCTCATCTGGACTCTTAAGAAGGAATGTCCCTCCATAAGAGGAATCTACCATTTGTCTATGTTGATCACTCAACCTATCATAGAAACTTTGCACTAGTTGTCACTTTGGGACAACATGGTGTGGACATGACCTTAAAAGTTCTTTCAGTCTTTCCCATGTCTTATGAAATTGTTCTTGGTCAAGTTGAGTGAATCCAGTAATTGCTCACTGAATATCACTGGTCTTTCCCATTGGGAAGTATTTCTTTAGGAATGCATGGTGCATTTTCCCCCCATGAATGGATGGAATTGGGCTCTAAGGAGTTAAACCAATATTTGGCTTTATCTTTGAGGGAAAATGAAAACAACCGAAGCCTCAAGTCATCTTCTAATAAATTTTGCAACCGGAGGGTTGAACAAACTTCAAGGAAGTCATCTAGATGCTTGTATGGGTCTTCGTTTGGAAGGCCATAAAAATAACTAAGAAGGTTGATGGTGGAGGATTTTATTTCAAAATAATTCGCCGCAATATTTGGAAATTGAATGTATGATGGTAAAGCATATGTAGTAGGAAGATAAAAATCCCTAAGAACCTCCCCTTGAGGAGGGTTATATGGTGGTAGACCGGGGGGTTGTACATTGTTTGGGTCCATGTTTTCAGTCCTAGGAAAAATAGGATCCCTAGAAATTCCTCTACGTTGTCTAAGTGTTCGTTGAAGTTTAGTATTACATGGAAGCAAAGGAAGTGATAATAACCATCTACCGAGCATGCATCAATAGGAAAACACCACTTAAATAAATATATACAAGAACAAATCAAATTCAATCAAATGCACAACTTTTAAGTAATATACTCACAAAAAGTCCAAGCTTTAATTTCGAGCTACACGGTGTGAGGTATACCTAAAATTAAGCAATTTGAGAGATAAGAACAGAATATATGCAAAAAGGATTGAATAATAAATTGCTAGACTAAGAATCAAATTAGACTTAATCTCTTAGTGGCGACAATTACACCGTACTCCCCGGCAACGGCACCAAAATTTTGATGTGGCCAAACTTGTTTTTATTTTTGTAGCTTACTATTGCCTATCAAAATATAATTTAAACCACTCGCAAGAAAACGAATCTTTGTAAATACGGTTCTTTATAGAGGGTATCGATCCCACAAGGAGTACTTGGTTGAATTACACTATTAAGAGAGAATTTCCAATTTAATCCTAAAAACAGAATTTTGGTTTGAATTTAACACTACTTTGTAGAATGTAAAAACATTAAATTTAAAACAATTTGTAAAGTTGAGAGAGAGAGCTAGGGGTGGTTTCCACCTTTAGCCATTTGACATGTTCATTTATGTAACTAATGGAATTTTTCTACAAGTATATGCAACACAATGTCATTAGGCTTGTGGCCTAAAATGACATATCAAAAGATAAACATGATTTCTAACTAAACATAGCCCATCTTTAACAAGTATAGTTCTTCAACCTATCTACTTATCCTACCTTCTACATATACCTACGTGTGTCCGAATTACCCTATCTTGGCATGGGCTACATAAGCAAAAAACATCACATTCCATTAAACACCATTACAAAGCTATCATTTACACTTTTTGTGAAAGTTGTAAATGTTGAGCATTCAAAATGAAGTAATTCTACTCTAAAACAAGATGAAGAAATAAAATCAAATGAGTATATTGAAGAGGTTCACAAGTATTATACAAAACACTAGGCTAAGCAATCAACATATACATATAAATCCCAAAATAGCTACAAAATGCACAAGTTACATGGCTAGGGGCTTCAACCACACCCTAGATGAAAAGTTAGTTGATCATAGGAGACTTGCAATCCTCCATGGCCAGAGATATGAAGCTCTAAAGGTCTGGTTCAGCTCTCCTTCTCTCCTCCCGAATTTTGTGTGTCTTCTCTTTCCCAAAAACATGTATATATGTCCATCCACTTGTGTCCTTGGGTCCCACCTTGCCTATATATCTATATAATTCACCTACTATATATATGCTCCCCTCACATGTCTCTTTGAAGTCAGAAAATCCTCAAAAGGACGTGCAAAGGTCATTCTTGGAAACAAGTGGCAAGACAAGTGGACAACTTGCAGTCTGCAGAATCTCGATTGTGCGAAATTGAGGTTTCGCACAATCGAGATTTCGATCATGCGAGATTGAAGTTTCGCACAATCGAGATTTCGATTGTGCGAAATCATCATCTCGATTGTGCGAAATGCCTTCATGAATTTTTCTTGATTTATTCACTTCCTCAGCACTTGATCGGAAACATCGCCCTTTTTTGAGACAAAACCTAATATTCAACAAAAATACAAAAATAGCATAAAAATACCAAGGTAAACATAAATACAGAATCAACATATGCAATTAAGAAGGCTTAAATGTGTAACATTGGACTCTTATCAGCTCCAATGAACCAAACTAGATGATCTTGGAACATTCCTAGTATATGAGTGAGGTCAATTTTATTTAAGATTTTGCAGAGGTCGGGCTGGGAAAGCTGGAGGTAGCGGTAGCATGATTTCATTTGGTTACTTCATCATCGTCCAAAAGAATCTTCCCCTGTTTTTCCAAGTTTATGACCAACTCTTTGAGTATAAAACACTTTTCAGTTGGATGGCTAATAATGCAGTGGTACTTTCGGTATCTTGGATCTTTAGGGCATTCGCATTCTGGGAGTTTAATTATTTTTTTTTTCTCAAGAAAAAAATCTAATAGATACCCGATACGTTAGAGTTTGGATATAGGTACTCTTGTTTCTCCAACTCCTTGAGTGTTAGATGAGGTTTCTTTTTCTCTTGGAATTTACTTTGCTTACCCCATTCTTTGTTCCTATATTTTGTGGATATTCAATGGTACTATCATGATAGCCATAATCTCCTTTGTGACTTTCATTAATGGCTTCTTATCTTTCTTTCTTTCCTTTTTGTCCTTGAGTTTCTTCAAGACAAAAGGATTCAAACTGGCATGAGTATTGATATTAATCTCCATATCATGTGCACATGTAGCCAACTCTTCAAAGGTACGAGGTTTTATGCATTAAAGGATATAGAGGAGTCCTCAAAGCGTACATTGCATGCACATATCGACAACAGAGATTTTTGAAAGTTGTTCTTGTTAGTTTAGGTTAAGTGCGCACCACCTGTTGATATAATATATAATAGGTCATCCTTCCATTGCTTAGTATTAGTAAATTTCATTATGCTCACCATATGACAAGTACTATAGAAGCGATTCAAGAATTTTCGTTCCATCTGGTCCCATCTATCAATTAACTTAACATCCAAGTTAGTGTACCAATTGAAAGAATTTCCCTTAAGGGAAAAAATGAATTGTTTAACCAAAAGGTCACCTTCAGTTTTGCTATTATTATAAGTCTAAAAAAAGTGGGCAATTTGTTGTTTAGGGTTGCCTTTTCCATCGAACTGTTGAAACTTGGGAGGTTGATACCTAGCTGGCATTCTCAAATTGTCAATTCATTTTTTGTAAGGCTTTGAATACATGAGAGTGTTTTGAGTTATAGTATTGTATTGTGACCGGATTGTGTTAGTGATCATGTCTTAAAACTATTAGATAGACAATGAAGTAATAGAGGGAGCAAGATTAGTTTGGTTTACCACTTGCTCGAACATGGATGCATGATGAGCCTAGTCTTCCATTGTTCCTTGTGGCATAATATCAAGAAAGGTGTGAGAATCCTTAACTTGACTCGTTATATTGTTGAGCTTTAAGTTTATTCATGAGAGAAATAGTTTTTAGGTCTTTTTCTTTAACAATCTTATGAGCTTTTTAATAGCACGACCCATTGTCGCAAGTTATTCCTCTGACATTGCAATGTCAATTATAATAACTAGCATGATGGTTTAGTGTGAGGGATTCTAATAATTTAAGTGCTTCAGAGAAGTTGAAGCACTTGGAGATCTGAGGGAAGACCTTGAGTGTGATTATGCACTTGAGTTAGGACTTGAAATAGAGCGAGATGAGTACAATGACATGTTTATCATAGAAAAGCCTTACAAAACTAGAGGTACCTCTTTGGGTCTTCTGTTGTTGACTTTCATTGCCCTTAAGGATTCAATAATAATAAACAATTGAGCTTTTGTATTTACAAGTTTAGTCGAGTTCATATGCACCGTACTTTGTTTATATGCCAAAGGAGTGGATTTTTTCACCTTGTTATGGGTTGTTGGTCCTTTAGAGGCATTGTCGCCACTTGATGGAACAAAGACATTTTTAGTGGTCTTCATGGTGACAACATTGTTGTTGGTCATTGCAATAATGACGCTCTTGCCAGCATTCTTCGAGCCTTGAGTGTGTTGAACTTTGTTGGAAGTCATTAATGTAAGCCAAAAAAAATGTTGATCAAGTGACTAAAGAGATAGAGATGAGAGGCAAACAGGTCTCATATTCAATTCTATTGATATTTAAATAAATTGGTACACTTCGTTGTGGTTGATTCTTTTACAAAAAAAAATCTTCCTCTCGTTAAATCTCATTAGAATGTCTGGTGTGAGGGGCTGCAAAGAGCTTGATCTTGAACCGATTTTTGGAAGTTATTTAAGTTCTTTAAGATTAAAAAGGACTTGAACAGATTTTTGATTGAGGTCTAACAGAGCTTCATGTTGAACGGAGTGTTGAAGGTCTTCAAGAAGAACAACATTTGTGTGGCATGCTTATATTATTCATCTTCAGAAATGGATGAGTTATAGATTCAACAAAGTTTAAGCTGTCTCTTTTTCTCTCCCTATGTGTCTTGAAAGTGTTGAGTGACAATATATTTATAGGTCAAATGGTGGAGTGTTAATTTAAAAACTCCCCAATAATTGTGTTAAATTTACAAGAATATAAGATATTTGTCTCTCTATTTAGAAACAAATCTAAATTTGAATTTGATTTATCAAACTGTCACGCCCCGGAACCCGGACTGCCGGAACTCCCCCGGACCGACCCAAATCCTGAGTGTGAACCCGTGAGATCACCCTCACGATATAACTATCACCTAATCATACAATCTCAATTTCCTATTATTTTTACGAAAATTAGGCATGACCCATTCTAATAAATCATATCCTAATATATCATTCCTGCTTTAAATTCAAATGGACACTTATGGGCACGTGTCCCCCCAGCATTTATATCTAACAATCAAAATGGACACTTCTGGGCACGTGTTCCCCCAGCATTTCTACAACATACATAATCATGACATCTGGAATAATCATCAAGTGAACACCTTTATCATCATCCATAATTGTTCTAATCTGAAAACCAACACTTAAAAGCATAATGTCCATAAACAATATCTCAAAATAGAAATCTCTTTATACATGTCTAAGCACATCATGTCCATATCTCAGACGCGTATAACACAAAATGTCAAAAAAAAAGATATCTTTAACTCTAAGTCCAACTGACGATTTCACACCACCAACCATCTCCTTATCATGCCCTGAAAGTGTTAGTGTAGGGGGGGATGAGCAATTTCCAATGGGTCAAGGTGATACGTTGTGCAATCCGTCCAAATTCATATCTCATATCAACACATAAACACAATCAACACGCACCGCTTAACTACGTGTCATGCTTCCTAGCATTCTAATCCAAAGATTGAAACTTTCACTTCACATGGCATAGACATCAAGATGCTTGACTACCACAAAATTTTCAACTTAAACCATGCAATAATGCACAATCTCATCATATCTATAACATATGACCAAATGGGATTCGAACATAAGTTGACCAAAATTAACATAAAACTCACATTTCTATTTATTTCTTTCAAATCGTGGCATATGCATCAAATGTAACTTGACAACCACATAATTTCAATTCATGCATAAAGCACATTCTCCATCATACAAGTGGCATATGACATTTTCAAATCGGATAAATATCCACACGAGTTATGTAATTTCACATAAGTTACACATAAGACTCAACACACTCTCTCAGACTTGGTTCACACTCACACACACACACGAGATACGTACCGAAGTCCCATATCTCAAATTCTTGGTTATTTCGGGCTACTAACTCATCCGGTTACCACCCACTTGCGCAAGGTAGAGGTCTTTCAACCCCAAGGGGATATGTTCCCCCTCTATTTTCCATGAGCCACTTCCGAGACACACCCCCCACTCACACAAAATATTTCACATTTTGCACACACATTCACAAGTTAGATGCATTGCACCCATTGAATGTCCTAATACAATTCTAGCATGTCATACAAGAATCATAAGACATAAGAACAAGCTTATTTCCCAAAACTCAGTTTTCATCATTTTTTCCAAAATTTTGCACATGCCATACATATACCATTTTGCATATAATCAATTCATGCATTGTTACACATAAACCAATCTCTTCAACACAAAAGAAACTCATTCATCTTCTTGTAAAACACGAATTTTAACATAAAAGTCCATATATGCAATACATGTCATATAAGGCACATACAACAGTTCATGCAATTTAAATCATACATCAATTTAAATCAAAGATTATATCTTAAATTCATTTAATCATAAATAACATGAAAACATCTACTTTATGTCATTAACATGAAATTAAATTTGCAATGAAAAACATACCCAATTTCATCCGTAGTGTATCCGCCAATTTCATTGTCACGATACTTTCTGCCATGCAAACCAGTCCATTTAATGGATCCAAATTAATTCTCTAATTGGGTCATGAAAATTAATCTCAATTCATCATTTCAATCCACTACTTAAGTCCAAGCCAAACACCACCCATAATGATTCCAAAATAATTGTCTAGCTCAACCATAAAACAAACCCAATCAATTTTGAGGTCTAATCCCCAAGCCCAGTTCCAACACCAAGTTCAGCCCATCATTAATTCACATCCAATCAAAACCCAATATTTCAGTCCACCAAGGCCCAAATCTAAACAAATTTCAACCTATGTACATTGAGCTTATTCACAACCCATGTATAATTTAGGCCTATAAAAATAATAATCTTAAGACCAACCATCAAGCCTCATGGCTGTCCAAGCAAGACCCAACCATGGCAGCCCAACCATTTTCACTTAACCCATCTCAGCCCCATTCATTTTTATGCAACCCAATTTCATGTTCAAGCCCCAAACACAACCAAATGTGATCCCAACAATTTTCAACCCAACATCATAATCCATAACCCAATTCCGAACTAACCCAATATATCAACTTCAAAAGACTAAACTTAAATATTTAAATTCAGTCCAAAATATGTAAATTGGTGGCCCAAGTGAAATACCAGCAGTGAAGCCCACGCAGCCAAGCTGAACTATCACCAGCAGTCCAAAAACCACCTTCGGCAGCTACCCCCAAGCCGCCAACCACACAAACTTAGCCACCCTTCCCTTCGGAGCACCACCTCAACCTTCAATTTCAGCCATGGCTGCCCCACGAAGAAAGGCCCAGCCATGCACAACCCAGCTACTACCAACCTCAAAGACCCACACGGCCAGCACCACCCGAACAGCCTCCGTGAACCACCCTTTCATGCACTACACAACCAGCTTCCAACCTCAAAGGAACAAATCGAAACTCGCCGGAACCACCGTCGAAGACCAGCCATGAGAACCCAGTCGGAGACCCAACACAAACCAGCGACCGAACCCAGCCATCATCAGCCGTCGGACAGCTGCCACCGTGAAATCGAAGGTCCTCCACCCCCGGCAGTCTCCATGCCCAGCCGAGCCTCCACCTTCGTCCTCTCAGTTTCTCTCTCTAGAGTCCCCTCTCTCTCACTCTCTAAACTTCACTCCTTCTCTCTCTAGACTTCACTCTTTCTCTCTCTACTTTCTTCTATTTCTCTCTCTCAAGCTCCCGGTTTCTCTTCTTCTTCTTCTTCTTCTCCTTGGCTTCTCTCTCTCGGTTTCTCTCTTTCTCGCTTCCATTCTCGGCTCTCTTTCTCTCTCTCTCTTCTTCTCTTTTTCTTTTCTTTCTTTTCTCTTTTCTTTCTCCTCTCAGCCAAACCACTCGCTTGGTCTCCTATCTTTATTTTGAATTCTACTTTATCTCCTCTCCACATGTTCCCCACACCAACTGCATCCACATGTTAGTATTTTATTATATATATATGTATGTATATAACACATATACATAATACTACATGTTTCCAATACATATGCATATACATACCATAATACATATGTACATTATACCTCATACATATACATATATATGTATATAACTACACATGCCCATCCATATATATATCCTTACTTTTATAACTAAATATAAATATTCCAACCATATATATACATACATATGTCCATATATGTATGTATATACCTCCTCCAACAACATATATATATAATCTCATATATTATATATCCTTCATCTCTACATATATATATATAATTCCATTTATATATATATATATATATATATATATATATATATATATATACATATCCACTCCTTTCCAAAACAATTAATTTAAAAAAAAGAAACTTGGTCCAAAATTTTACCCGGAACTGGTCAAAAATAACCCAGTCCTTACACAAACTTTCCATAAAAGCTTGAATTTTAAAATTTTGCCACATGTCCCTTGAATTCAATTGATCAGGACATTTTGACTTCCTGACTAATTGAATGGTGATTAAATCATCACAAAATTTTAATATCTACAAAGTAGTAGATTATTAGAACTCTTCCATAGATTATTACTTTGAAAATTGTCATAAAATGAAGAATACATGAAGAACTCATTAAAATGTTGACATTTATTACTTTTGGTTTGAAAAATGGTTTAAATAATTTTATTATATTTTTAAAAACTAATTTCAATCTTGTTTGGATATTTTTAAAAACAAAAAAAAACAAAAACTAGTTTTTTGAATTACATGGCAATTTTCGGTATTGTTATTACTTTCAAGTCTTTTAAGAAAAATTAGTCACAAATTGAAGATGATCAAAATAAAATTAATAATAGATCTAAAACTAATAAGAATATATATATATATATATATATATATATATATATTGGGGGTGAATATCTCTGACCATCTTTCAAGTTTGCCAAATTATTTCACATTTAAAACTTTTGAAAAAAATATAGTCAACCTCCCTTGAGGTTTATTAAAATATCTCTGACCACCCTTGTTGTCAGTCAATTTTTTTAAGATGATGAAACTACCCTTGAAATGGTAAAATGACCATTTTAACCAATTACATATTAACAACTCTCTTTCTCTCTCTCTTTTTCCGCAAGTTTTAGCTCACTTATGATCAAGTCTAGCTCGGTCCTCTTCCTCAAAACAGTCGCGCCACTACCACTTTTTCTCACTCTAACACCAAAGTAAACCCAATTTAATAGTAAATTTCTAAGACCACTATACAACAAATATATACAAGGCATTCAGATTCTGATATATGAACACATGGTCCCGCCTATTATTCCTCTTCCAATACACCTTCTCCTCCAACCATTGGATCAAACCCTCCTATATCTCCTTGTCGTTATACACTAGTCTATCCTTGATCACACTCACCGGCCAAATCGAGTTCACCACTGTTGGAAATAAAGAAAGAGAATTCATACGAGTTCAATGGTATATTCATATGCGCGATTCGGTGCTCGGAAGTGATCGAAAAGTGATCGGGAAGCTCGGCCTCCATTGTTGGCCGCTGAAGCTTCAGCGAGGGAAGAAAGAAGAAGAAAGAAAAAAAAAAAAAAAGGGGCCACTCGTCCGCCGGCGCGTGGGGGCGCGTGCCGCCTACGCCGGTGGCCAGGAAATTGTTTTCGGCCCCACTCGTGGGGGCCCACCTCTGGGTTCAATATGGGCCCATTCCGAATTGTTTTGATATTTATTTTGTATTTTTAAAATTTTTGGGAAAACTTGAAAATCTGGAAAAATTATTTTTAAAAATACTTTTATAATTCTAAAAATTCCTAAAATTTTATATCAACTTCCTGGGAGCTTAAGGGGCTTGGGGTTTAAATTTCATATCAAAATTATTTACCATTCTCACTAAATTAATTTTTAAAGTGTCTAAAAACTATTTTTTTTAGCTTCTTTAATTTTAAAAATTACCTAGAAATTTCCAAAAATTCCGAAATTTTTACTGTAATTCTATGGAGGATAAATACACTTGGGTTTAAATTTTTAACTCAAAATAATCTTTCCTTGTTGTTCAATTTATTTTTAAAGTGTCTGAAAGTTGGATTTTCACATTCTTTTATTTTTAGAAAATATTTTAAAATTCCAGAAAATTCTAGAAAACTTTAGGTAACTTTATAGGATTAAAATTCACTTGGGTTTTAAATTTCATGTCAAAATGAGTCTCCCTTGTGATTGTGTTGGTTGTGAAAGTATGCATCGAATTATGTTTATTTTCTTTTTGCTAGAAAAATATTTTTTTTAAATTCTCAAAAAATTCTAGGAAATTCTAGCATGATTTAATAGGGTTCTTAGTAATAGAATATGCCCAGAAACCTAGATAAAAGTTAGGTTTAGACTCCCTCATATATTTGGGTGCATTGAAGGTTGAATTGGGAAATTGCTTCTTTAATGGATGTTTGAATTATTTTAATTACTTGAATGTAATTTTCTTTAAGGATATAAATACCCATCAAATACTTGATTATAGTCTACTTGTGAACGATTTGTCTTATGATGATAATTTCATGTTGGATGATTTGAAATAACTGTTTGTGCAAATTTAAATCATAATGCACCTTGTTATTTTATATTGCATATTGGAATGTATCTATGCATTTTATTTTGGCATGTAAGGATTGCCCGGCGTGTCAGGATCGCCCATACCTAATAAGGTATCTATGTATTTTATTTGGCATGTAAGGATTGTCCGGCGTGTCAGGATCGCCCATACCTAATAAGGTATCTATGCATTTTATTTGGCATGTCAGAATTGCCCGGCGTGTCAGGATTGCCCATACCTAATAAGGTATCTATACATTTTATTTGGCGTGTCAGGATCGCCCATACCTAATAAGGTATCTATACATTTTATTTGGCGTGTCAGGATCGCCCATACCTAATAAGGTATCTATACATTTTATTTGGCGTGTCAGGATCGCCCATATCTAATAAGGTATCTATACATGTATGCATATATTTTTTTATTTTGAACTGAAAGAATGTGTTTATTGTTGGATGATAAGGGTTTGTTGGAACAATGTATAAGATGATTTTACTTCAGAAAATATGAACTAAATAGGAAATGACTAGTATGTATATATCTATACCTATTAAGGTATCAAAAGATTAAATGATGGCATGTTAGGATTGCTTAAACTTGATATTATTTCATGTTATGTTTATTTCTGCTGAACTTCAGAAATGTGATCAGTTTTGCATAATAAGGATTTGGGTGGAATATTATAATTAATGACTGTTGTTTTGAAAACATGAAACTGGAATAAGAATAACTTGTATGTTAAATCTATTATTTTCTTTTGTGTTCCTTATACTGAGGGTATGTATATTGGTTCTCTGATTGGGATGTAGTAGATAGAACTTGCTCGTGGGTTTAACCCACTTTGTTGATATTTCAGGTTTCAGACAGGTTCCACTGCAAGGATAGAGTTTTAGGGTTAGTTGTGGCAGACATCTCTTCTCATCGGTCACAGGGTAGAAACCTATACTCTTATTCAAGGGTCAGACTATGAACTCTTTTGGAGGTTTTGGTTGTTGGTTTTAAATTAGAGTCTTAAACTTATGTTTATTCTGGTTAAGGGGTCCTTGCGTTACGGGACTTCCAAATTGTATTACTAGGCATATAACGATTTATTTATCGGTTATTTCAATTCAGTGGAATTTTCTGTTCAACTTTTAGAATTTATTTTAGTCTGTCTTTTGTATTCTATGCTTGTTGCTACCAGTTGTATATATCTCCCAGGTTTTGTGTATGAGACTGGCCACCTCATGCACGAAATTTTATGGGGGTATTTCATTTGGTATCAGAGCATTCCAGGTTCAAGTATCCTCGGGTCTGTAGGGTCCGTCGTAAGGTATCTTCCGCATTGCGTATTCTGATAACTAGAATCTAAGTAGAGGGTTTATTGTACTCTATATATCTTAGTCTATTATTGGGATTTTATTTAGATGTCGCCCCGTAGGAGGAGGAAGGCGAACCACAACTAAGATCAGGATAATATTCTGGATGGAAATGTAGGACTTCCTCTCGATTTGGTAGTCGTGATCACTTAGGCTGTAGGTACAGGAGTGGCGACTGCTTTTTAGAATTAGCCGCCACCACAGCAGCCACTGTAAATGGTGCGTATTCCATTACCAGTGGAACAACCTAACAGTTGGGAAGGATTCAAAAGTATTTCACATGAGGGAATTCCTGGACTTACAGAAAAAGGACAGGACAATCGCAGGGTCGGAGCAGAAGTTGACTAATTTATCATTGTTGCACTTAAGGAGGTGAACACTAAAGAGAATAAGGTGATCTATTTTGTGAAGGGATTGATTTAGACTACTCAACAGGTTATTGTGGGTACTATAGTTTATTTCACTTACACTCAGGTGGTTGATGCTGCATTGCAGCACTGTCAAATAAGGAGGGAGTATAGGAAATGATAGGGGAGAAAAGAAATGATAGATACTCCGCTAGCCAGATAGTGGAAAAAAAATGGAAATAGCAGGGCAATATGTTTAATAGATGAACTATGGGAGGGTTTACAACGTCATGCCATATGATGAGCAGACTCTTCAGGTGATCGAGGGTAGGATTCCGATAAAGGGGTAACTTTGATTGTGTTCTTATTTGATACTGGGCGTCTCACTCTTTTGTGTCTCAGTCGTTTGTTAGGATATCGGGTATACTTACTCAGTCGTGTAGTTCTCAACTTACTATAACTACATCATTGGGAGTTAGTACAGTATTACGGGAACGTTGTAGTCAAGTCACTATAGGCATTGGCAATCTCAGGTTCTTAGTGGACCTATTGATCCTAGACATGAATTCATATGATGTTATAGTCAGGATGGATTGGTTATCAAATTATCATGCCCATGTCAATTGCCATGATCAGGCAATTCTTTTGTTATACCGGGTCAGGAGGTGTATTTGGTTGTTATACCACAATCAAATGAAGGGTCTAGAACTCGCCTATTCTTTATTAGTGAGGAGTCTCCGGAGGGAAATACAGTTTTTACGGATCCCATTCCAGTGGTACGAGACTTTCAGGATGTGTTTTAGAAAATTCTAGGACTACCACCGAGTTGTGAGATAGACTTTGTAATTTACCTAGCTTCAGGCACCAGGCCTACTTCTAAGTCAGAGGAGGATCATGCCAGACATCTTTGTATCATTTTGTAGACACTGAGAGATCACCAGTTGTATGCAAAGTTTGAGAAGTATGATTTCTGGCAGAGGGAGGTGAAGTTCTTGGGTCATATAGTATTTGAGAAGGGATAGCGGTAGATCAAAGCAAGGTGTCCGCGATATGGAGTGGGGGCAACCTAGCTCACCCACGGAGATTCGTAGTTTTCTGGGGTTAGTTGGTTATTGTTGTAGGTTCATTAAGGGCTTTTCCAAGAGTGCTAGCCCTCTCACCCATTTACCTAAAAAGGGTGTGCTTTTCGTTTCTAATTATTCTTGTTAGATTGCGTTTGATGAGTTGAAGAATAGGTTGACAACTGCACCTATTCTAGCTACCCTTTAGAGTGGCTTTGAGTACTTGGTATGTACCGATGCGTCATTTTAGGGTCTGGGGTACGTGTGGACTATGCCTTGAGGACCTGGTGACATTATCTCTTGGGAAAGACTTTTGTTCAGCAACTATAAAAGGTTGTAATATATGTTCTCACAAGAAAAACGTTGATGATTTAGCCAAATTTTTTGTAGCGTGTGTAATGGTTACACCTACTATTATTTGGAGGGTAATTTTAGATCAGCTTACCGACCCGTAGTGCGTAGAGAAGGTGGCTGAGTTGAAATTTGGATAGGTACCATTTTATACAATGGGTACAGATGGAGGTGGCATGATGAGTGAGGCCTACGGTTCTCAGTTTTGGTACGCTTGGGAGGGGATAAGATGTACCAAGACATGAAAATGACAATTTTGGTGGCAGGCATGAAGAGGGACATAGCTATATTTGTCTCTAAGTGCAGCACTTGTCAAATGATCAAGAATGATCACCAAAGACCGTCAGAGTCTTTACAACCACTGCCTATACCGGAGTGGTAGTGGGAGAGCATCTCTATAGATTTCATTGTGGGACTTCCCACCTCACAGCAAAATCATGATGCTATTGGGTGATATTGGACAAGTTGACGAAATCAACACATTTCTTGCCAGTTTGCTCGAGTTACACCTCAGAGCAATACGTGAACCTTTACATTGCAGAGATAGTGAAGCTTCATGGTGTGTCTTTGTCCATTATATCGGATAGAGATCCGAGTTTTGTTTCAGGGTTTTGGGAGAGCTTTCAACAAGTAATGGGTATAGCTCTGCACCTCAGTACAACTAATTACCCTCAGACCGATGGTCAGACTGAGAGGGTTAATCAGATTCTAGAGGGTATTTTGTGAGCATGTGTACTTAACTTCAAGGGTAATTGAGAGAATTATTTGCTTCTAGTTGAGTTTGTCTATAATAATAGTTATCAAAAGACTATTGGTATGACACCATTTAAGGCTCTGTACGGACGACTTGTAGATCGTTGGGTTACTGGTTGGAAGTTAGAGAGAATAGGTTTTTGGGTCCTGAGTTCATCAAGGACACGTCAGAAATGGTTGTCCTTTTTAGAGACCGTATGCGGACTGCACAGAGCAGATAGAAAAGTTATGCTGACTAAAGAACTCGTGCACTAGAGTTCAAGGTGAGGGATCAGGTTTTATTCAAGGTTTCTCCCATGAAGGGAGTAATGTGGTTTGGAAAAAAAATAAAAAAAAAGGGGGAGGTTGTCACCTCGTTTTTTTTTTGGCTCCTTTCATGATTACTGATAGGATCGAGACAGTAACGTATATAGTGATGTTACTAAACACAATGCACAGGGTGTATCATATCTTTTATGTGTCTATGTTATAGAAATTTCGTAAGGAGGATGTTATTGATCAGCACATTGTGGTTGGGGAGATTGAGTTGCAGCTAGATCCAACATATGTAGAGTAACTGTACTGTACTCATAACCATAGGAATCAATTCCCTCATCTTAAGACTATTCCTTTAGTTCGGGTTTAGTGGAGTCACCACAATTAGGTGGAGTCCACTTGGAAAAAGGAGGATGAAATGAAAGCAAAGAATCCAGAGTTTTCTTTTGGGTATGAGCTGAATTCCGAGGACGGAATTCCTCTTTTTAGGGGGGAAGAATGTAATACCCCGAAAAATTTGGACGTCTATTATTTTAAAGAATTTAAATTTCTTTATATTATTATTATTATTATTTTTCAATTCATGTGGAATGCCTTTATATGCATTTTATCATTTCATGTGAATTATTAGGTCTTTATACAATTATTATTTTATGTGAATTGGTTGTCTTTATAAATTCTTTCATTTCACGTGAATTGCTCTATTTTTATTTTTATCAATTTATGTGAATTGTTTATTGATTGTGTATTATTTGATTTAAATATTTTAAATGCTTTGGATTGGGCTAGGGAGGAATCTGGGTTGGAATGGTTGGGCTAATGATATGCTTAAGTTGTTGGGCCATGGTTATAGTTATATTATTATGGTTATTATTATTATTATTTTTAGTTATTTAGTTTTTAGAAAATAATAATAATAATAATAATAATAGAATAAAATGATTAGGACAAAAGATAATAAGAAACTAGGGTTTCTGCCGTTTGCATTACGCACAAAAATCAGGAGAGTAAACGAAAGAGAGAAGGAGTTCGGGTGAACGAGTGTTTGAATCGTCAAAGAGGCAAGTTTGATTCTTCTCTTCCCCTTTGAATCCGTATGCATAGTCTAGGTTTGAGGATTGTGTTTATTTTAGAAATTTGTATATAATTGTATGTTTTTTTTTTCTCTGTTGATAAATTTTGTGAGAATTAATTATGCTAATTGTATAGACACGTTGTTAGAAATTTGTATGCATTTAATTATGAAATTAAATGATTTTGCATGCTAAGATAATTCTGTGAATTAAACATTAGGATTTTGGAGTTTTGGTACTGTTTTAGGGTATTTTTGCATATGTATATACATGTATATATGATTGTATAGGCGGGTGTATATATATACGAACATGAAATTTGGGTCTACTGTATTTATCATTTTTGAGGGATTTTGTTCCGATTAAAAGGTAGATCTTACTTCCTAGAACAATCCTTGAAAGTTTCGTTATGAACCGTTGGGTAGATTGACGGAAAATTGAGTTTAAAATTTTATATTTTCGAAACTTGAAATTGGGCGTTTTTGATTTAGTCCGCGAGAGGGGATAATTTTGGTACCAATACGTAGCTTAGATCGATACGAGTTCAATGGTATATTCATATGCGCGATTCGGTGCTCGGAAGTGATCGGAAAGTGATCGGGAAGCTCGGCCTCCATTGTTGGCCGCTGAAGCTTCAGCGGGGGAAGAAGGAAGAAGAAAGGAAAAAAAAAAAAAAGGGGCCACGCGTCCGCCGGTGCGTGGGGGCGCGTGCCGCCAGCGCCGGTGGCCGGGAAATTGTTTTCAGGCCCCACTCGTGGGGGCCTACCTCTGGGTTCAATATGGGCCCATTCTGAATTGTTTTGATATTTATTTTGTATTTTTGAAATTTTTGGGAAAACTTGAAAATCTGGAAAAATTATTTTTAAAAATACTTTTATAATTCTAAAAATTCCTAAAATTTTATATCAACTTCCTTGGGAGCTTAAGGGGCTTGGGGTTTAAATTTCATATCAAAATTATTTACCATTCTCATTAAATTAATTTTTAAAGTGTCTAAAAATTATTTTTTTTGGCTTCTTTAATTTTAAAAAATACTTAGAAATTTCAAAAAATTCTGAAATTTTTACTGTAATTCTATGGAGGATAAATACACTTGGGTTTAAATTTTTAACTCAAAATAATCTTTCCTTATTGTTCAATTTATTTTTAAAGTGTCTAAAAGTTGGATTTTCACATTCTTTTATTTTTAGAAAATATTTTAAAATTCTAGAAAATTCTAGAAAACTTTAGGTAACTTTATAGGATTAAAATTCACTTGGGTTTTAAATTTCATGTCAAAATGAGTCTCCCTTGTGATTGTGTTGGTTGTGAAAGTATGTCTCGAATTATGTTTATTTTCTTTTTGCTAGAAAAATATTTTTTTTAAATTCTCAAAAAATTCTAGGAAATTCCAGCATGATTTAATAGGGTTCTTAGTAATAGAATATGCCTAGAAACCTAGATAAAAGTTAGGTTTAGACTCCCTCATATATTTGGGTGCATTGAAGGTTGGATTGGGAAATTGCTTCTTTAATGGATGTTTGAGTTATTTTAATTACTTGAATGTAATTTTCTTTAAGGATATAAATGCCCATCAAATACTTGATTATAGTCTACTTGTGAACGATTTGTCTTATGATGATAATTTCATGTTGGATGATTTGAAATAACTGTTTGTGCAAATTTAAATCATAATGCACCTTGTTATTTTATATTGCATATTGGAATGTATCTATGCATTTTATTTTGGCATGTAAGGATTGCCCGGCGTGTCAGGATCGCCCATACCTAATAAGGTATCTATGTATTTTATTTGGCATGTAAGGATTGCCCGGCGTGTCAGGATCGCCCATACCTAATAAGGTATCTATGCATTTTATTTGGCATGTCAGGATTGCCCGGCGTGTCAGGATCGCCTATACCTAATAAGGTATCTATACATTTTATTTGGCGTGTCAGGATCGCCCATACCTAATAAGGTATCTATACATTTTATTTGGCGTGTCAGGATCGCCCATATCTAATAAGGTATCTATACATGTATGCATATGTTTTTTTATTTTGAACTTAAAGAATGTGTTCATTGCTGGATGATAAGGGTTTGTTGGAACAATGTATAAGATAATTTTACTTCGGAAAACATGAACTAAATAGGAAATGACTAGTATGTATATATCTATACCTATTAAGGTATCAAAAGATTAAATGATGGCATGTTAGGATTGCTTAAACTTGATATTATTTCATGTTATGTTTATTTCTGCTGAACTTCAGAAATGTGATCACTTTTGCATAATAAAGATTTGGGTGAAATATTATAATTAATGACTGTTGTTTTGAAAACATGAAACTGGAATAAGAATAGCTTGTATGTTAAATCTATTATTTTCTTTTGTGTCCCTTATACTGAGGGTATGTATATTGGTTTTCTGATTGGGATGTAGTAGATAGAACTTGCTCGTGGGTTTAACCCACTTTGTTGATATTTCAGGTTTCAGACAGGTTCCACCGCAAGGATAGAGTTTTAGGGTTAGTTGTGGCAGACATCTCTTCTCATCGGTCACAGGGTAGAAACCTATACTCTTATTCAAGGGTCAGACTATGAACTCTTTTGGAGGTTTTGGTTGTTGGTTTTAAATTAGAGTCTTAAACTTATGTTTATTCTGGTTAAGGGGTCCTTGCGTTACAGGACTTCCAAATTGTATTACTAGGCATATAACGATTTATTTATCGGTTATTTCAATTCAGTGGAATTTTCTGTTCAACTTTTAGAATTTATTTTAATCTGTCTTTTGTATTCTATGCTTGTTGCTACCAGTTGTATGTATCTCCCAGGTTTTGTGTATGAGACTGGCCACCTCATGCGCGAAATTTTATGGGGGTATTTCAGATATTGCATTAATATTATGAACAAGACATAAAGGCCTATTTATAGGCACATAATCTTGGAGGCTAAGTAAACTTATGAGACAAAAAATCCTAATCCTAAATGGTTTAGGAAAGGGTCTAAGAAACCTATTAGGAAAAGATATATAATCTATAGTCTAATAGTCCCCCGCAAACTCAAGGTGAGTTATATGAAGTCAACTTGAGTTTGGAGACAAAATCTTGAATGCAGCTTGTGAAAACAATCTGGTGATGTAACCAACTGTGGCTGCGAACACATACAAAGAAGTTGCAAAAGAGCTGGAAAGACCAAAAGTGGCTCGTTGGAGCAAAAACTGATTTAAAAATCAGAAAAGGAGTTTGTTGGAATCAGTAACTTTGACACACAATGTTATGGCTCGTGAAAGCAATCTGGTGATGTTACCAATAGTGGTTACGAAATACATACAAAGAGTTGCAAAAGAGCGAACTCATTAGAGCAACGGTAAGATTGAAACTGCTCATTGAAGTGAAAACTGATTTAAAAATCAGAAAATGATCTCGTTGAAATCAGCGACTTTGACACATAGATGCTAGTGGGAGCCGATTAATTGAACTTAAGCTGGGTTGTCATAGCTTTCTTCTTTTATTATCTGTATATATATATATATACAAGGCGGAAGTTATTTTCTACGATTGACCACCGGGGATGAAGCGGATGATGTCATCCCTGGTGGCGAGGGTGATTGACAATGAAGACTACTAGAAATTGATAGGCTCTGATACCATGTGAGAAATAAAGAAAGAGAATTGTATTTGTTGAATTGATATTGCATTGATGTTATGAACAATACATAAAGGCCTATTTATAGGCACATAATCTTGGAGGCTAAGTAAACTTAAGAGATAAGAAATCGTAGTCCTAGATGGTTTAGGAAAGGGTATAAGAAATCTATTAGGAAAAGATATATGATCTATAATAGAAAATATATAATCTAACAACCATCAAGCTCAACAACGAAAAGAACGGTGGGGGTGGCATTTGGCAAGTCGAACTGAAAGTTTCAACTACACGATCGATATGTAGGAGCTGATGTGATAGGTCTTCGTCGTAATCAAGCCATTTGATTCCCTAAGCACTACCAGTGCCTCTAACCATTTTGTTGTCGATTGGGTTTATTGCCCAAGCGATCCAGCCTTTGGATTTGGTCAGAGGTGCAACGAAGGCCATGGAAGGAGAGGATTTAAACCCATTTTGTTTAAACCCATTTTGTAAGATCATTGATTTTGTTAAATTTTTATGAAAAATTGTTGTAAATGCTTCCATATATTGATAAGAATTGATTTCACTTTATGGGTTTTTTCTATTCTTCTTGTTGTTTTATTTGATTGTTGAACAAATAAAAAATTGGGCAAATTTGTGAAAATCCCAAAAACAGTGAACTTATGTTATGAGAGGAAACTTTGTGGTGGTGGTGGGGTTTTGTTTTTGTTCATCTACTGATCCTTTTCTTCTTCATTTTTATCGGTCATTATGAAAGGAAACTAATGAAAAACATTTTGACTACTAAAATGCTTAGACCTTATTTGGTTGGAGAGCACGACGTTTATGGCGAGAACTGGTGAGTTTTCAAGCACAGTTCTTTTGAGTTTTGTGAGAGAGAGGGGAGAGAGAATACATGCCACCACTACAAGAAATTTAACTTTTAACGACAGGCTTTCTACGGCGGGCCCGCATAGCCCGTGGTGGAAAGTCACTTTCTACGGCGGGCCCGCATAACCCGTGGTAGAAAGTGACTTTCCAGGGCGGGCTTATATAGCCCGTCGTAAAAAATACTTTTTACCACGGGCTATGCGGGCCCGCCGTAGAAAGTGACTTTCCACCACGGGCTAGGGCCGTGGTGGAAAGTTTTATAACTATCACGGGCAATGCCCGTGTTAGAAAGTGTTATTTTTTTGTTTAGAAAATTAATTTAATTTGGCGCGGTATTTTTTTTATGAGAATTCAACTTCGCGCGCAGATTCCAAACATGGTATTAGCTAGTGAGACACCGAATTCTCTCTCTCTCTCTCTTCCCCTTCCCCAACCCTTGTCTAATACGGAAGCCCTAACCCCAAATAGAACATTCATCACCTTTGGAACCCAAATGTCTAACCCTCAAATCTCAACCAAACCCTAACCTTCTCTGTCCCTTTGTTCGATCGAGGTTGTTCTTTAGCTCTACTGAAGCAAGCTCACTCTCTCCTCCATGTCGATCGACTGAAACAAGCTCACTCTCTCCTCCTTTGTTCAATCGACGTCATTCCCCAATTTCTCTCCATCAATCGGAACAACTGAAACTCCAATTGCTCTCCATCGAAGGAACTAAAACCCCAATTGCTCTCCATCGAAGCAAGCTCTGAGCCTCCTCAGTCTCCAACTTATCTCCTCCCCCGGTATTATTCCCCTCTCTTTCATCTCAGTAGCATTTTGCATTTCTTCCATTATTCTTTAGTTAACACAGGATGATTTATTTATTTTGCAATGGTGATTAGAATGCCTACATATATCATAGAGTAACAATTCAATTTGAGTTTTGATTTACTGCATGTCAGTTCATTAACAATGAGTTCTCTTTTCTTTTATTTATTTATTTTTTTCTGCGATTATTTTTATCATCATCATTTTTTTGCCTGCAGACATCTTTGATTCGCCCGTATGTTGTTTGCGCCATTTTGAGAGGTATAACTTTTGATGAAGCAAGATGTAACAGCTTCATAGATCTTCAAGATAGGCTCCATCAAAACATATGCCGGTAACACATTGAACTATGGTTTCAATTATACAGTATAGGTCAACTGCTTCTTGTTTTTCAAGTTGTTACTGATCTTAGTTGCACAATGCAAAATTTAAACATATGGAATCTAATTCTCCAGTATTCTTTATTTATTATACTTGATTCATACTAAACATTTTCATGTCCTGTTTTGTCTTTGCTTAATTATATCCTCCCACTAGTATAATATAGGAATGAATTAGTCTATTTTGGTTCAATGATTCAATTGGTAGATTCACTTGTGAGAAATTGTATATATCATAAAATATTTATCTAAACAACACAGAAGTAGGACTCAAGAAATAAAACAGAATGCATTAGAAATAAGAAGAGTTGTGATACAAAATTTAAAATAATTTATCTATATTTGTGTACTTTTTTAGTGAAAATTGCATGGTTGTTATACTGATATATTTTCCCTACATGTAAGTTATCAAAGTTGTTTTTAATAAGATTAAGGAGTTGGAGGAATCACTTGGCATAAAATTATGAGTCTAGAGGTGGCAATGATTTTCAAAGCATTTTGCTTTTTAGTATTCTTGAAAGCTGGGTAATTGTGCCATCTCCTTACTTTTGAAGAACTATTTCTTATAATTGTTGCAAAAATATGAAAATGTGTTCTTACCGTTCAATTGTACCAAATTACTTTGTTAAAATGCTATAGAAGGATGAATTGGTAAAATATATTCAAGACAATTTCTTTCCATTTCTTCTACCAAACAGAGGAAAGGGGCACCTCTTTTCTTTCCCTTCCACTCAACCAAACAAAAGGATGGACTGCCACCCCCCCCCCCCCAAAAAAAACAAAATGTGGGGTTTTTTAAAGCATCCACATGTTTTAGCCACATCTATTGCTGCTAGAGTTTTCTTTGTTTGTTCTTTTCATTTTGCAGTTTTTTTGATTGCTCTATTTGGTTGTGGCTGTTGTTACCTTTTTTCTTATTTTCAGTTGTGGTTTTGTTGAATTTTCCATGGAGAATTGAAAGAAGAGAAATAATGGATATAAGAGAACAGATTTTAATCCATATCCTGAGTTTCACAAGAGTAGCAGATTTTAATATGACTATCTTTAATAGCATTAAGAAACACAATACACCTAAGTAAACCAATCTTTCCAGCTCTTAATTCAATATATTTTATCCAAGAAGGTTGTCAGTCAAACAAATTTTTGTTCCATATTTCTTTAAAGATAAAACTCAGATTTCTCTTGATTAACAAGGACATTAAATTGCTTTTCTAATGTATGAAAACAAAGTCTGGCAGGAATAGGTATTATTACATATTAAAAGAATTCTAAATTCAAATACCCATTGTCCATTGATGTACCAAGAGATGTGAGAAGTAAAAAAATTGATAGAAATATAGCACAAAAGGCAATACATGTACAACATTACACTGATGATCAAGGATGAACTTCATGACTTAATGAATCAGTAGTTCTGAACATAAATTAGAACGAATGGAAGTGAAGAAAACTATATAATTAACTTAAAAGTTTCTAAAAATCTACAGCTACCCAAAGATGCAAGAAATTTCCCGGCGTAAACAACAACTTCCACTCTGCAAAATACCTCTAAAAATATATTTCTCTTGATTGCTAGCTATTAGGTTCTTGTAGAATTCACACATCTAATGCATTCCTTTTAAGAATTTCTTCATATTTTCTCACCTGTACTATTTTAGCCCACATCGCCTTTGTTCTTAGCTTTGTACATGTTACTGTTCTCAATTGTGTCTGACTTTGTTACTGCACCTATAAACATGTTGGCAGTTTCAGAAAAAAAAAAATTCAGCATTGTCAACTAAGGAATTTGTGGTAGCATATGAGCATGAGCTCCTCATTCCCCCAAACACTAAAAATAAAGATTTCTCAATATGAATATCTATATAAAAAAAATATCACCCAACAATAGACACTATAACAGAGTAGTCCTTTTAATATGAAATGTTGTAAAACAATTTGAGCTTCAAGTATTCAAAAGCTGGTGCAAGCTTTAATTAAGCCAAAATAAGATAACAACAATTTTATTCAAGTGTATGTAGTCTGCTGTAACTATAAGTATCATCACAGATGTTCTTAGCACAAAATAGCATATTCTAAACTTCTTGACAACATATTTTGGACAGTAACCAACAATAGAAATTCAGAATTAGGGGCAGCTATAACAATAGTCCCAATGCTTCACAATCATATTTAATATGTTCAAATACATTTAATAGAACACAAAGAACAACCTATAAATTAAACAAGAATAGATTGACCTATTTTTGAAAGTTTTGACAACAATATAGAATAGATCAGGAGTGAACAGTGAAAGAACTTAGGACTGAGATGCTAACCAAGTTCATACATCTATTTTTCTCAGAGGAACCCATGATATATTCATAGTGCTTAGAAATTCATATAAGTGGCTATTTGAGTCTGAAATACAACTTTTTGAGCTGCAGAGCATCCTCAATTGTTGTGCTTCAATCCTTTATGCTTGGAGTCATTTCAGGTCTCAAAAGCACACCTTAAGCTGCCTAGAAAACCTCACTCAAAGCTCACCTAAACCCTCTAATGGAGCTGTTGTCTCTCTTTCATTACATCTCACTTTTCTCTCAACTGAACAACTCTAAGGATCCTCACTTGAAGCTGCTAATGACTAATTGTGTGTTTGTGGCATATGGAAAGTGTCTTCAATCTAAAGCTTCCTCTCTTTTCAGTGTTATCTACTATATATCATAATCAGGTTTCTCTCTATTAGAGTTCAAGCTCCTTCAATAGGCTCCATCTAATTAAGCAGCTACATCTATAGGCTCCACATGGAACCTTCCAAGCTCCTTTATCAATTGTAGGTGGCCAATTTGCCTATGCCTTTCCTCCATTTCCTGGCTGATTCTTGTAGCTTCATATATACACATGTTTAAGGGGTGTGTCAATCAGTGATCTTGTATAGTTTTCTTTCTATAATATTTACACTATTACCAAATTAAAGAGAGAGAAAAAAAATATTAGTCCCTTCATAGATCATTGTTAAAGATTTACACACACACACACACACACACATACATATATGTATATACTGATTTCCAGGAGTTGTATATAATTGCTAGATATGCATGTTTTGTGCATATATCTTGTTTGGTTAGCTTGTGCATGTTTGCTGTTATTGTAATTCTGAAAGCATCTGTGTTAATTCTGTTCTATGAAGATTGCCTTGAATTTGATAGAAGGTGGTAACAACTTATACTTGATTAAATAAAGATGAACAGAGAGCATGGCCATGACAAGAATTTTGCTTCTTATATCCATAGAAGGACTACACTAATTGATATAAGTGCTTCACTAATTGAGGTTTGTTAGAGATTTGGTTTCTTAAAACTTACAAAAGGTACAACGAAAGTCAATTTTAGAAACTGATTTTTTTTGGGATCGAAGCCATTAAGTTAGAGTCAACCTGAACTTGTAGGTGGTTACCTTCACAGTTCAAGAGAGTTTCCATAATCTTTTGCATGAGTAGAAACCTTGAGTGAAGAACCAATATTGATTTACTATGTTTTGAGACATCTGGTATTGGAACCAAACCAGGTTGTATATGAGAAACTTATAGAATAAATTTGTTAATTTAGAACATCTATTGCATAAAATGATGTTTAGGTCTCTTTGTTAACTTTTTATTGTCTCTTTGACTTGATATTTTATTTTCGAGCCATCACATACCCTTCAACTTGTACTGTAAGCTAGCCACTTGCACGGTTCACTGAAAAGGATATTTACATTGGGAGATAATTGGTTCCTACTTTGATGAAAACTTTAAGCATGTTGACATTGCCTCTTATAGTTTTTGTCATTTCCTTAAACTTATCCTCTTTCAATTTCCGTTATTAGAGGAAAGAACATGATTTGATATGGTTAGAAGATAACTTTACAAAAAGGAACAAAATTAAACCTTATGTTTGAAATTGACACAAATACACACATCATCTGTTTTTTTTAACAAATATAATAAATCTAGTAACACATGAAATATATTTCTGACCATTTTATTTTTTATTAAATGTGATTCCTATTTTCCCATTCTTAATCACAATTATGACATTACGATTGAGCCTATCAAAGCTATTTTATCATGCCCTCTTGCTCACTTCCCTCTGAAAATAGTAACATACTTTTGAATAGCTTAATTATGTTTGGTAGACAATGATGTGATATAGTTCTTCTTGTACTTGTGATTTGAAATTTTATTTAATATTTTGATTAATTTTGTCTTTCGTTATGAAACACTTAAAGGCATGCATTTTACTGGTTCACCACCCACCATGGACGAGGCTCCTCCGGGTGATCGTCCAGGCAAAGTCATTTGGTTCATGTAGTCTATTTTTTGCACAATGGTATAGGAGTTCTGATATTAGATATCTAACATTTTTTTTTCCTTATAGAATGCCACTACATGGTAGGTTCTGTATATGAGATATAAGACTATTTGTTGGAGGGGTTTTCATTGTTATTGAAATGTTGGAATTTGATCACAATCAATATTTTCTAACAGTACATTGTAGTCACCTCCCTACAATAACCTTAGCACCCCTTTAACAAAACTTAAGTTTGGCAGTAAATTAAGTTTGGAAGTCCTTAAAAAGTTTTAAAATTTTTAAATGGAAGAAAAGAAGTTGTTGCAAAGAAGAGTATCAAGTTATATTTTGGCCCTTGTATTTACGACTCAAACCATTTATGTTCTTAGAGACAAACTTTAGGTAGTTGCTCTGGACCTTGATTATGCTTGGAGATAGGCTAGAATTTGAGGAATATATCTCACACTTTTAGCATGCTATAGTTATTTTGGTCCTTGCTTATTCTTGGAGGTGGTTTTTGCTTTGTGTTGGAAAGTTGGTGCCTTTTGTTAAACAAGGTTGGTTTAAATTGAAGGAATACAAGGAGCTAGAAGTATGGGAATCAAGGTGCCATCACAGCTCTGTATGACAATTAAAACTTGCTTAATCAGTGTTTTCTTATCACTGCTATTGGGTGAGCAGGCCATCAAGCGCAAGCTTCTTGAAATCTAATGACAGAGCAATGTGTCAAAACCAAAGCCTACATAGATTCAATAAAATGAAGTTGCTCCTCAATCAAAACAAAAACTTAAAAGTACATCATACCTCATCTCTAAATCTACACTGCATCTATACCAGGTGACCAAACATTTTTTGTACAAGTTTATTGAGAAAGGATTGATATAAAGCCTCCGAATCTAGCAAATTAACCTCCTGTCTGATAGAGACATGATAAATAGAAAGTAAATAACAAAATTTAGGTAATATTGTGACTTAAACAAGAAAAAACCATCAAATACCAACTCAACTCAATTACTTTGTGAATTTTTAACTTTAATGAGCGAGTATTGTTGTATCTAAGATAATAACTAAATTTATCTCCACCAATAAATATCATAGATTTGAAGTGTGAATCATGACTATTTCCAAAAGAAGCTTGGAACAGATAAAAGGTAACTATGATGATGAAATCCGACATACTCACTTAGTCAAGCACCAACATATATAAACTGGAACAGATTGATTGAATCCATAATAAAATTTTAACTGAGAGTAGCTCCAGAAAAGAATATTATTCTTCCCAAAGTTACCCAATCCAAGACAAAAAAGCAAGGAAAACTCGGCTAGGTATAGTCATTTCATTTATATAACATAATAGAAATATAGAGAGTGAGTTTGATATTTGAGATTAGAAAATTAGCATATCCGGACACAAATTTCGTACACCCTGGACTCGATTTCTGAGGAACTTCCACGTCAGACAGGATTCCAATGGTGAATAACAAAACAGTGAAGAAAGAAAAAGTTTGGGCAAGCTGTGAAACCATGAAGGCTGGCTTGTGATATCTGTACCTCTCACCGAATCTGATGTTGGAAAAAACATTGTCACCCAAAAATGAGTTTAAATGCTTCTACTAGATACAAATAACCATGGAGAATATTTAACTTGAACAAGAAAGTCGTATCTTTATTACAGGGAGATGTGGAATATTAGCAAGAGGGAAGTCATATTTACATAATAATATTTGTCTTTCACTTCAACAAATCAGCAATATAATACAAAGCACATGCTTTTTGGTAGTATACAAACTATGTCAGTAAAAAGTTGTAATTGAGATGAATCAGGTGTCAAGAGAACTTTTCTCTCAAAAGCTAATATATGAGATATGACAAAACCTGCCCAACCTTCTCATCAAGATTTACACAGGTAAATTGAACCATAAACGAATACTTTTGTTCCCAATAAATTTTCTGAGAACTATTGAAAGAAACAGAGTTTAGATTTCCATTTGATAAAATTCACACAAAACTGAGCTTTTTGTGAAAGGAGAAACCAAATTGAAAACGGGATATGCTTCCAAAATGCATTAGAGGTCAATAGAAACAACACTCAGTTCAAAGGTGGATGAATTAAAAGACAGTGAGAACAGTAGCACTAGCTTGTTTAAAACATGAAGTCAAAAGTTCTATGTCAAAAATTTGTACATGAAATTTCTGTTTCTTTTGATCTTATCCATAGAAGAGTTAAAAACATATATATTTGAATCTAAAAACCTTTGCCAACTTCATTGTTAAAAATGTGTTATATTTGAATTTAGAAACTTTTGCCAACTTCAAAAAGATTTTAAATACTGTTTGAAAAAGTTTCATGAAATTTGAAACACATCATAAATTATTTTGAAAATTAAAACATTTAAAAATCGTAATCAGATAAAGGTGTACCAGTGCAGAGATAATTTGTATTGGACAGATTTTTCTGGTACATTATTTTTAAAATAGTAGGGAGTGTATTGGGGCAGAAATAAGGTATTCCAGTGCAGATTTTTCTGGAGTGTGTTTTGGAGACAAAACATGTGTGCAGTGCACTTCTTTCTGGAGTGGGTTCCTACATGTTCTGAAATAGTGTACTTGTGCAAGAAAAATATATACTGGTAAACTTTTCTCTGATTTGTTCAGAAATAGATTAAAACATTTTGAAATCGTTTCCTAATGTTTCAAAAACCTTTTAGAGTCACTTTTGAGTAAAACATGAACTTTAAAACGTAGATCTAAGAGTCCTCACACAGTCACTTACGTTTGGTGTTGCAAATACTCTGAATGCTTTGTCACTCCTTAGAACATGACTCGAAGACAAAAATATAACTCGAACGCTTAGTGAACGAATTTGCCAACATATGATATATTGACTTTACATCAGACTGTAGAAGATGAAGAAATAATTTTTATGGTGACTATGGGGAAAGATCCAGCTTTTTTGTATGCAAATTTAGGTATAGATCAATTGTGCAACCATTCTACTGAAAATTTTAAAATATTTTATATTCTTGTATTTGTTCACCTTCATTTACATCTATATACTTGCTTCATTTTTACTTGTTTTACTATCAAATTGCAACATTTTGGGTCTTTTGGACCGCTATTGGTCATTGGATTAATAACAAAATAGCTTCTTCCTTTTTCTTTTTTCTTTTTTTTTTCAACCTCCATATTCCTCAACTCTTACCAGATGGGAAAAGCAAGGATTTGTTAACAGTGAAGCAAGATGAGAAGGAGTGGGTGGAATACAAAAAAGTAATGGAAGATGTTGTTAAAAGGAGTGGACTTAAGAAAAACCTCTTTTATGATCTTAGAGGGAATCATGATTCTTTTGGTGTTCGGTCATTGGTAGCCCATTTGATTTCTTTTCTAAATATAGTATCAATGGGCAGTTGGGGAGAAGTGGGCTGGTCAACAGTGTCACTATGCAGGTCAATTTTTCTATTTAGCTTCATTAACTATTGCTGTTATGTGGCATAAATACTAGAAGCTCTCGTGTATTTTGGTTTAAAAAATTGCATGCGTAATACTCTTGCCCCAAATGTGACTTTGCGATATTGCTGAATTTACATTCAGCTTTGGAAAGCACAAATATTTTGTTTCCATTCTCAAAATTTTGAACCATGTCTTATGTTCAGATTCTTATAGGTTTCAGAGACAAAAGGAAACTTCAAGGAAAATAGTTACGAGATATTCATTTGGATCCTACTCTTTTTTAAAACAAAGGATGGAAAAGACAAATCACAATTTAAAACTAATTCTGAATTGAAACTACATATAATATACATGCATTACATGACATAAACTACTCTTAAACCATTTGTTTAAATATGGAGTATTTTATTTGTGTACTTAGAGTTTAAATTGAACTGATTATTAGAAAAAGTATTGATTTTGATTGAAAATGTTTTATAATGCAGGTTTATTTTAGCCAACTTTTGGACATATATTTTTTTGAAGACTGCTCAGATATTTTAGACAGTGATACACTGGACAGTGACTAACTTTTGGACATTATGGCTGTTTTTTTGGGTATAGTTGTGTTATGCATTTAAGCAAAGCGTTTCAGTTTTTTTAATGTAGTTTTGATATAGCTTAATGTTTTGGTTGAAAGGAATGCTATTGGTAAACAATTATAATGTTAGTTGTGTTAGTATTGAGACTTTTTTTTTTCTTTGAATAGATATGTCTCGGAACTAGCTCTTTGAATGTAAAAGAAGTTTGGGATTAATTTATTTGTTTGTGATTGGTAGGATTAATATTTTGATGCAATTTTACAAATGCAGTACGTAAATCTGTTCAACATTGGTTGCTATTTTTGATGATTATTTGTTGCAAAAGTATTCTGCAAAACCTGTTAATACTGATGTTATCAAGACTTGGTGTGAATATGACTTTGGGTGTTGTTCAGTTGTATATTAGTGGAATTGAAGATGGATGATTTTTGTTGTACAGGTGGTTTTGTACATTTTTGTTGTACAGGCATATAATTTTTAAAAAAAAATTAATAAACTTTTAACCACGGGCTTGGCTCGTGGTAAAAAATACTTTCCACCACGGGCTCAGCCAGTGGTAGAATACATACTTTCTACCACGGGCTCCGCCCATGGTTAAAAGTTATTATTCTACCACGGGGCTTTGCCCGTAGTAGAAAGTATGTTTTTTACCACGGGCTTAGCCCGTGGTTAAAAGTTTATATTCTACCACGGGCTTTACCCGTAGTAGAAAGTATGTTTTCTACCACGGGCTTGAGCCCGTGGTTAAAAGGATTTTTTCTACCACGGGCTAAGCCCGTGGTAGAAAACATACTTTCTACTACGGGTAAAGCCCGTGGTAGAAAATTAACTTTTAACCACGGGCTAAGCCCGTGGTAGAAAGTATGTTTTCTACCACGGGCGAAGCCTGTGGTAGAAAGTCTATTGGCAACTACGACACCGGATACCACGGCGGGCTGTGCCCGTGGTAAAAGCCTTTTGTGCCCGCCGTAGAAAGTCTTTTTTCTTGTAGTGCACATTTTAAGATCTTGTGATATTTTCATAATTTGTGTGGACATTTGGCTTCTTTTTTTTTAATGGGGTTAGCATACACATAGTTTTTAAAATACTTTAGTAAGGGCAAAAAAGTAATTTAACATGTGGTTAACTCTAACATGAGGTGCCTGAGATACTTTTGCCAAAAGTTTCATCCGAGAGATAATTGGGCAAACCTTAGGGAGGTCAAAAATATTCACCCATATATTTTTGTTCTCCTCTTTTCTTTTTCTTTTTTTGGAACGAAGAATCAACTCATTGTTAGCAATGGAAAAGTAGTACTTATTCTTACTTTCTAGTATTATAAAAGAAATTAATCACAAATTAAAGATGATCTAAAATTAATAAGAATTTTTTGTTTTATTTATTTTAGTAACACATAATCAACTTACCTGCTTAGTCACTTCTATGAGTAGTGTGGTGCGAAAGTGGCTGTGGAAGTTTGATAAAAATACCTAGATAGGTGTGAATAGGTTTATTTGCTCATTTTCTCAAAATTTTAAATTAATTCAATTTTAGTTCAATTAAAAATTAATCAACCACACAAAACGAAACATGTAAATAAAATAAAGTGCATGCCAGGTTTATGAGAAAACCCAAAATGGGAGAAAACCACGGGTGAAGCCCTGGAGAAATAAATCAACAAGAGAAGTACAATAGACTTTGTCTCAATCTCACACCCACTACACTCTGCCAATAACTTAATAATGAACACCTCAGGCTTACTCTTGCGACTCCACGTCCAATTGCTACAGATTTCAGGTTAACATCATAATCCTTGTGAAACGCTTATTGGAAGAACATGAACACTTCGCTAACATTTTGTCGCATTCGTAGTGCGACTAACTTTTCTCTACAAACAAATTGTTGAGAAGAAATCAAATAAAATAACTTTGTATTAGTCTATGTACTATCGACAAGATTGAGAACATCACTCTAATATCATTCACGTGTAATAAGTGTGTGCTCTTACAAATAAACACAATCAAAAAATTATAGGGTGATTCTTTTAGTCAAATAAACTCTCAAAAAACTACTTCTCTTAAAAAAATACTTTTTTGAAAGCATAATTCTAGAGAAAACATAGATTAGTATTTATAGAAGAGAGATTCCTAATTTTACTTGAAAAACAAGTTTAAAAATAATTTAGGATGTTTTTCAAAGTTTTATATCAAAAGGAAATCAAATTAGACTTGAAAAGCAACTTTCCTTTTTGAATCAACAAAGTTGGACGGGCCCTAAAAAGTAGGATCGGTTGGACTCAATTTAAAGCTTATTTTTCTAAGTCCTAAACCTCCCAAATATAAAATATAGCGTCCTTAATCACATACCTATACTAAGTGATATTCTCATTAAATCGACGACATCCATGTACTTGTTCTTTAGCTTCTATGATGGAGATCTAAATTAAACAAAAAAATTACAGCTCGATCAATTTAATTTTGACACCAAAATTTGTCAACATAAAATAATATATCTCATAATTTGTACTCTCAAATAATTTGTGAACTTTAAATATACACAATTATTTCTAAAATATTACAACTATGGCCTGTGTTCTAGTAATATTTTCTCTCTTTTCAAAGTGAATGGGAAAGATTTCTTGCCATGGCACAAAAAAAAAAAACTTCTAGAACACTTTATTGAGAAATTATTTGGTGGTCTGGAGAAATTATTAGGCGCTACGTGACCACCACGTAATTTGTGGTTCCAACCAATGAATAACAAATAGGAGAGAAAAGAAATGAGATGATAGCATTCTTATTTGGATAAGATAAGGAAGAGAAATGATAACGACTAAATTACTATCATACCTTTTTATATTTATGGGACATGGGTGAAAGAATAATTTTCTCTTTCTAATTATTGAGGGCAATTTCAGAATTAGAAAAATACTACTTAAACATTATCATTTCCCTCCTAATCTTCTCATTTTTGGGATAATAGGATATGAGGGATAAGGAGGGATTATCCTCCTTATCCTTTCTTTTCTTTTAATGAAGTCTATCCAAATACAAGTTACACAACATGCCCTATCCTCTCATTTCTTTTCTTCTATCCTTTCAAATTCTTCAATCCAAACGAAGCCATAGATACAGAGAGAGAAAGTAGAGAGAGATTGTTGGGCAGGGAATGAGAGAGAAACCAATGTGCAAAGGTTGGAAATGTCAGAGAAAAAAGAGTGAAGGAACTTGTTAACGGTGTTTATGCCGTTAAGACCATATGGTGATGTGTAAAGAATTTTTTAACTAAAACTAATTGATCATCAGTTATTCATTGGTTGGAATCACAAATTACGCAATGGTGGTCACAGAAAAAAGTATACAATACTTGAAAATACTAATGATATAGTATCTTAAAAATTGGAAGTCATTCATTTTTTTTTAATTGTAGTGAAATTAATAATTTTTTTAAAAAATAGAGAGTAGAAATGTAACGTTATCAGTACCTAGGTATTGCATAATTTCTTATAAAAAAAGAGAGAAATTTTTAGATAGTCCCGTGTCACCCGTCATCTATGATCCCAACCAATGAAAAAGGGACATGCAATACATTATGTCAGAATTTTGTTAAATTTCTTTTTTATAGCAAACGGCTGAAAACGGCGTTAATCTTCCTTCTACACCTTCATCTTTCTTTTCCTTCGAATGTTAGCCGGAATAAAGCAAAGGGTTTCCCACCGCCCCACCACCGACACTGAACCACCGCTAGTGGCGGAACTTGATTGGAAGAAGAAAACCCACCGCCGCCACTGGCACTGGAACCATAGCAAGTGGTGGAACTTGATAGGAAGAAGAAGACCCACTGTCGCCGCCACCGGCACTGATCTGTTAGAGTGGATCAATGATCGTGATTTGGTTAGAAGATTTTGACAGATCAAGAACCATCAAATCAGGTTCTCTTTTCGTTTCTTCTACGATGGCTTTTAAAGAATGTGAGCAATCAACTCGTTCGGTAATGTATGATCATTTTTATGAATTGGCCTTTGTGATAAGGAAACTTTTACTGGCAGGCATGGAGTACTCAAGTTGCAGATTCATAGTTTTATTCAAATAAGGGAGTGTGACCTCCATGAAGTTCACTCAATATATATTGACTTTCTCCTTGATATATTATAGTAATTTTTCTTAAGATTTAAATACGAGATAATATAAATTCCTCTTTCGTTAGTATTCAACACAATTATAAAAAATTATGATGTTAAGAATTGTATATTTGAAATTCCAATTTTACTTTGAAAAAATATGTAAATATGTAATTATCTCTATGAAATCACATAAAATACTTAGATACTTTTTTTTACTGAATAAAGTTGACAAAATTATCCCCTTATTGATTTCAACGAAGATTGTCGACGATAATTTATGGTGACAAAAGAGAGAAGTGATAAGATAGTTTTTTTCTCTTCTTTTTTCTTTTCATTACCACTCTCTCTACTTTCTCTCTTTTCACTTAATTCAATCAAGAGTTAGGATCTTGAAATTAGAGAGTTTAATTGTGTGGCTTATAGTTTCAATGGAAGATATATGTGATTTCGGAATTTGATTTAGAAGAATTAAGATTAATTTATTTGAATTGGAAATTTTTGGTTTAGTTTATGTAATTTTTTTTTTTCTTTTTAATTATTTTTTTACGTTTTTAAAAGTTATAGTACAAAAGTTCGTTATTTTGATTACATACATATATATATATATATAGACACACACACACAGATCACTATACAAAATTACAGAGCCAAGTAGCCAATCCATATATAAAAGTTAGTAACTGCCATCCTATTAATGATTTTCAATTCACGATCACATCTCTAAAAAAATACCGTTGTTCCTTGGTTAGATACATAAATACAAACTAATTTCAATTCATGGATTTATTTGTTAAATTTGTGAAT
The DNA here is from genome assembly GCA_026545225.1 of Cornus controversa. NCBI lineage: Eukaryota > Viridiplantae > Streptophyta > Magnoliopsida > Cornales > Cornaceae > Cornus > Cornus controversa. The sequence continues at coordinate 18,583,576 of CM048852.1, forward strand.
AGCATACTGTTCACTTATTTATTTTAACTACAATTGGGTTTAAGTTGTCAAAAATATTTTATTTTTCATTAATTTTATATTTTATTTTCTAAATAAACTGTTGAGATTACCGGTGTTGTTAATGGTAGTGGAGCGAAAGAAGAATGGTGAGCAGACGTTAGAATATAATTAGATAATTTTATCTTTTCGTTTTGTTTTGTTTATGAACTAAAATACTATTAAAAAAATAAGGACAAAAAGATAATTTTGTTACTTTCGTTAACGACATTTATCTAATAACTTTGATAAGGAAGGTCAGTATAATTTTACAAATAAGAAAGGAGGTCAATGTTTATTGACTAAACTTCAAGGGGAGGTTAGTGTAATTTACTCTAAAAAAATTTAATAATTTTTTTACAAACATGTCACTTTTTCATTGGTTGGGACTAGGGGAGCACAAGGTACGAGTCTTGGTGGAATCGGAACTGAAACCGTTTCTAACGGTTCCTTAATTTTGGAAATAGAACCGAAATCGTTTGAGTTTGGTCATGTTCCGATTTTTTGCGGTTCTGATTCTCCAACGATTATATATCAACTTTTTTAAAAAAAAAACATTAATAAGATACACACTCATACTTCTGCACCCCTAGTTATAACAATAGATTAGAAGCTTTTAGTATTTATTTATATATCTTATATTATATAAATATATAAAACATTAGAACTTAGAAGCTAAATATATTGATCTATATATTATATATTTTATACTTTATATATAAATAGAAGATTAAAATTTAGAAGGTATTAGTATTTATTTATATATTTTATATTTTATAGTTCATATATATTTATTTATATAGAACATTAGAATTTAGAAGGTATTATTATTCATTTATATATTATATATAATTTTTTTTTTAACAGTTTTAGTTCCTTGACTTAGAATGAGAACCAAAACTAAAATTGTAGAGTGAATAATTTTTAAAATTTAAAATCAAAATTAAAATTATAATAGACAATTCAACTACAATTTCTTATGATTCAATTTTACGGGTTCTTTGTTAACGGTTGTTGTTATTCGGGCCGGTCACCTTATAATTTCTCTTTATTTATGTTCATATTTCATTTTCTCTCTGTTCTAAAAAAGGAAAATATGTACCAATTGTTAAGGTTAGTTTTCTTGGAAATAGGAAAGGTGGTCCAACTGCCTCGTGGTCTTCATTTTTGAGCTTTCCAAGGTATGTACATGCATGTAAACAAGTTGGATACCTCTAAGGCGTTTTAGTGACGTGTACATCCTTATCTGCACACGTTATTGAATCAAGTGGCGAGCTTTTATACTCTGTGCTACTTACCTCCACCTTCCAAACTATATCTCTGCCAGATCACCGTTGATTATCAAAATTTTAGAAAATCACCGTGCCTCCCCTATTTGATCACATTTTATTTGAAAGGAGAATATCAAAATTGTCATGTGATGAGTTATATAATATGATTATCTTATTTTCATTTTCTTAGTCCGGTAATAACCGTTGGTCTGATGAGGAATTGGTTTGTCATGCAAAAAAAAAAAGAAAAAGAAAAAAGAAAAAACAATTCTCAAGAGTAGTTTTCTGAGAATTAGAAAGAAAAAAAAACAGTTCTCTAAAAGTAGATTTTTTTAATTGAATTTTTTTTAAAAAAGTTATCATAAATGATCAATTAATTCTCATAAAATAGACTATTTTTTAAAAAAACAATTTCAAAAACTGTTCTCATAAATGGTTAATCAATTCTCTAAAAATTGACTTTTTTTTTTTTTGAACTTCCAAAAATCTGTTCTCATAAACGGTTAACCAAGCGATTTTTTTATACAATTATTATTTTCTAAGTCTTATAAAACAAAAAATTCTTCTAAAATTGAACCAAGCAAATTTTAATAATTTTGAAATTATAGCATGGGCACTTTTAAATTATAATTGAGCAGTGTTACTTTATCTTTTAAGTTATACTTTTTCTATTCTAATTTCAAGTGGTGAATTTTCATTATACTAACACAAAACACAAGATAAATGTGTGATTTAATATTAATCTTTTCATTTCATAGTACAAATTTTATCAATTGGATCTACTATCTCACTAGCTTAGTTTCATATTTGTTTGGTTTTCGTTTTTGACATGAAATTGCATGACAAAAGATGTTACAATTTAATAAGAGTTCTCTCAAGTGAGTCCGCATTACAATATGGTGAGATAATGAGTGACAATTTAAATATGAGTAATGATAGAGAAGCCGATCGGACTTAGTTCGAGAATAATTTTATGTGAGAGGGTGGTGGGACCCACCACCACTACCCCACCCACATAAAAAATAAAATCTGACTAAGTCCGATCGGACAGAATATCATTATTCTTTAAACATATATGTATTAGAGTAATGTTATTGTAATATTGATGTCATGATACTTGTCATGAATGTTATATCTTTTTTGAATAATGAAATATATGTCAAATTTTATTTATGCGAATTGGATGTTAGACCTGATCACATGATGTTACGATGATGTCATATAATGTGATTCACCACCTCACTCATATAATACACATACATAATCAACTAAATTCCGATGAAAAATTGTTATCTATTTTTTATGTTTTGATCATTACAAATATTGAAACGTATATTTAACCGTGTGAAAGAGTATTGTAGGAGAATTATACTGTCAAAATTTTGTATCAAATTTTATTTATAAAAAGTTATATGAATTAGTCAAATTTTTATATTCTCTTTCTTTACTTGTATTTGATGAAATTTAATTTTCATCTTTTACTGTGTCATATAATTTTGTTTTATAAAAACTAATATTGGATACGTGATGATATAACTTATTTTTGTGTCAAAAACGTGTTAATTTTAAAAAGAGCTCCATGCCAAGTATCAGAAGGTTGACCCCATACTAGCACTACTCTATGTATTACAATTTACAATAGTATAACTGTGTGTCACTCTCTGCCATTTTCGGTGCGTGAAGCAAGCAGAAACAGTTGGTTAGGACTTGAGACTTGGGACTTGGAAGAAGCTTAATTCAAGGAGAGTGATAGAAGCTTTGTTCATCACCGTGTAGCTGCAACAGATTAGGGTTTCGAATTGCATACAGAAATGGAGAGTTCGGACTCGTCAATGGTGGCTCGAGGACGCCTGGCTGTGCTATCAGCTCATCTCTCTGCTTCCGTTGAAGCCGATTCATTTTCACCCATTTTGGGGACCTCATGCGTCTCATCTCAATTGATGGTGGCACCACCGCCAAATCTCAAGGGTTCGTTGACGATCGTTGATGAGAGAACTGGTAAGAGGTACCAAGTTCAGGTCTCTGAAGAAGGAACTATTAAAGCTACGGATTTAAAGAAGGTATATTGAAAAGATGTAATTGATTGATATTAGTTTCGTATTTGATATTAATTTTGATCTGATCAAGGTTTTTTCCAATTTGGGTTGTATTAGCTGTTGTCTATATTGTTGTATAGTTGTGTTTGGGTTTGTCTTCATTAATCTTTTGACTGTTTTCTTTTTTTTTCTATTAGATAATGTTCTTTCAGCAGGATTTGAGAATAAGATTTTGTAATTCATCGGATTGGTCTTTTTGCACAAATGCTGGGGGTTTTAGAATCCCTAAGAATGTCAAGTTGTAAAATCATCCTCTTCATCACAAATGATCCGGTTGCCCCGAAATGACCTGGATTTCATTGGTCGTTTTGATATAATCAAATGGAAAGCCTCAAGGGTGCCGTACTGTAGGAGCCCCAACTATGTGATTGAATAAATCCTCCTCTCTCCGTTGAGGGATTCTCAAAATCCTTGCAAAAAGCATGGGATTTGACAAATGTTTGAGCCGGCTCTATCACATGGGATCCGATATGATACATAATCAATAAACCACAACACCTTAAGATTGGAAATGGTTTGAGTTTAACTTGTCTTTGCTTTTGAAGTGTTAAAAAATGTTGCTTTAGGAGGCGTTCTAAATTCAAAATTAGTGAAAAAGTATTATTGAAAATGTATGTTGTACATTTACCAATGCTTTAGAATTCTCTAAAATGAAACTTAAGAATATTATGTTCGAAAGAGAAATAGGTGATAAAATTTGAGAGCCAATACTAACGCTTGTTTAATTTGATCAAAATCATGATGTGGATAGGCATAGTTTTTATTCACGAAGTTTTTTTCATTAAATTAATATGTTTACCATTTAAATAGGATACTACTATTTTCCAACCAATTTACTCTAATATTCAACTAAATAATTGGGAAAATGATTCATATGATTAATGTAGCCGACCTCAAGAATTTGGGAAAAGGCTTGGTGGTTGTTGTTGTTGTATTCAACTAAATAATTGTCAAGCTACTAAAAACATTAAGAGGATGGGTTTTCAAGTTTTATCATACACATACTTTAATGTGCTATCTTGAACTATAGACTTAGTGAATTAAAATAACTACGGTTTGGGTTAGCTTTTGTTCTTGGGTTGCGCTCCCCTTTGAGCGCTCTTTAATATTAATAAAAAGAAATTCTACCTAATTGAGCTAACTGAGGTGTGTTTTTTATTTTTAAGTATTACTTTTTCTTTTTTCCATGAATTCAGATTGAAACATAATACATAAAGAGCATTATCCATTGCTTGTTCTGTTGCAGCCCTGGAAGGGCAAGAATGGAAATTAACATAACTATTGTATTATTTTGCACAAACTGGCTGCTCTCATAGCTTTTACCATTGCACCAAGCAACGGCCCCTTAAAACATGAAACATAAGATTTATAATTTTTTTTGTTTTCACAGTTCCATTGGCAACCAAATGGGAAGTTAATGTTTTGTGTTTTGCCTATCCCGTGTTTTTAAATTGATTATTTGGTGAATTATGATGAGACTTGGTTTCAATCACCTAGGAGTATGAAGGACCTTATTTTTGGTTCTTCCCCCCTCACTGTTTTACTTTTATTGGAAAATATGGGCCTCGGTCTTATTCACTATATATCAATTGATGAATAAATCTTATCAGTGAATCTACATATTTCCTGATTTGAGCTGTTTTTTCTTTCAAAATTTTTATTTGGAACTTATAGTTGCAAATTAACAGGTAACAACAGGAAAGAATGACAAAGGGCTCAAACTTTATGATCCAGGCTATCTTAACACAGCTCCTGTTCGCTCAACAATTTGTTACATTGATGGTGATGAGGGCATCCTTAGATATAGAGGTTACCCGATTGAGGAGTTGGCTGAGGGTAGTACCTTTCTGGAAGTTGCATACCTCTTATGTAAGAATTCCTTTTTCTTGATAAGTCCGAGTAATCTTAAATAAGTATCCATGCTTTGAGTTTTTATATACATCTATTTTTGTGACTAATAATGTTGGGCAACAAGGTATTTATTTAATAACAGAACTGTGATTATAAGAAGTTTTCGAAGTGTTCATATATCATGATACCTGTTAAAAAAGGTGTTCATATGAAATGATGTTAAAATTGGATCTCACCAATATCTTCCAGAGAGAGAAAAATAATTTGGTTCACAAATATAAGGCATTACAAGCTGATGATCATGCGTAATTGTATCATCCAAGCTGATTTTAGCATCCAATGTAAGTTGTGTGGACATTTTTTAATACGTACCCATGTTGGATATGTATAAGGTTCTGCACTACTGGTGACAATAAAATATTTTTACTTTTTTTTATTTTCAGTTTCCACCTGAAGTGGGCATCAACATAAACTTTAGACTACTTCCTGACCTTGAAATTTATATGTTAAGATTGGTTTATTTATGTTTGTGGGAAAATCTTAGGCTCTAGCATTGTCTAATCTAAATATATTGTGAAATTAATAAATATACAAATTGAGATTTGGTACCTATTTGATAACTCCACACTTGTACTTATTTTTAAAATTCTCAATATAATAATTACCATGCACTTCTATCTTTAAAGAAATAAGTAAAATATAATGCTGTCTATAGGATATAAGTAGTTGTGTGTTTTCACAAATTGACGTGTGAAATTTATGGGAAAACAACTAATAAATAGCTATTAGACTTCTCTTTTTAAGGGTCAATTCCATGCATTTGCATGCTCCATGTGTCTGGTTTATGTGTTCACTTTCACTTTTCTAATCTGATTGCTTCCTTTTTGCAGTGTATGGGAACTTACCTTCTGAAAATCAGCTCGCAGACTGGGAATTTGCTGTTTCACAACATTCTGCAGTTCCACAGGGAATTTTGGTGTGTTTATCTTCCTTTCTCCTAGAAACCTATGACTATTTCTATAGCTAAGGATGGAATTTAACTTATTTTTCACCTGCCTTTGGATAGGTTGGTTGACCGTCTATTTTTATTATTAGATCCTTAAATGTAATAAAAACGTCTCAGAAAGCTTTGAGCATATGATGCTACTGAGGGTACCTGTTAAGGTGTCTATGCTGGCAAAATTCTTCAATAGTGTTGGCAGTTTCTGGCTCTTGAGTTAGAACATAATGCTGTTTGGTATTCGTTAGGCACATGCATCCATTAATCCAATATGCTGCCAGGTTGACCTACATGTACTCTTTTTGTAAAACTAACTTTGATTTTGGCAGCAATTATTGCATAGCCTGTTTTTCTTTCCTTTCCGAAGGAAGTCCTCTTCTCGTGCTCTGCACAAAACAATATTTTGATTTGACTTTGATTCTTTTACCTATAATGCAATTAACTGAAGTTTTTTTAGCACTACATCAATTTGAACTGTGATTGAATATATATCTCTAAATAATATATAATGACGCACCTGATCACTATCCTGTTGCAATCTAATAATGAGATGCAAAATCCACGATTTTTTTGCTAAAATGTCATATTGATATTGGCAGGATCTCAATTTTGATGGGATACTAAAAGAAAAATAATAGAGTACGGTTCTATTATATCAAAAGGATTTGCATGATATCTAATTTACAAAAATACCGATTATGTCACCCTAAGTCCTTTTTGATTTTTTTTCTAACTTTAGTTATCAATAAATACTATAGAAGACAAGCCAGGTGTTTTGAATCAATCAAGTTATTTTTTCAAAGAACCATCAGTAAAATTTCGAATGGAGGACATGTGGGTCATGCTCTTTGGTCTTTTTGGTGTTTTTTGGGTCTTGCCACGTTGAGCATGCTCGAAACTTGAAGAGGTTGTACAATGGTTTCGCAAGCTTAAAATGCTTGGAGAGTGACCCCCCTTTGTGCTTATGGTGGGGCCTGTGGAGGGAGAGGGATAGGAGGTCATTTGATGGGGAGGAAACTTCTATTCTGACTTTGAAGAATTCTATTTTGTGATCATTTTTTTTTTGGGTCAAAGGTTGGATTTGTAAATCTTTGGGAGAATTTGTTGACTTTGTTGATAGTCTGAAAGTATAAAGTCTATGGTTGGTTGTTTGGTTTAGTTGTATCTTTGTGGACGCACTCCCCTTTCGAGCGCTCTTAATGAAATTTTATTTATCAAAAAAAGAAAAAAATGGTCGAATGGAGTTTTGAAACATTGGAAAAGAAAAGGGTGCGCTCCCCTTTTTGCTAGTATTGCAATAGTTTAATATAACCTGGGCTATGTGGTTGTTTAAGTTGAACTATAATTGTCTTTTATTTTTTAAAGAAAAAAGAAAGATAAAGAAAAAGGACAATGACTGTTTTCTTTTTGATAAATAATTACAGTGTAATTCAAACAACAGCATAGTTGTCATACTTCGCATAACTGCTGAAAAGAATAAAACATATGTTACCCAAAGTGTGCTGAATCTTGATTTTAGTTTGTTACTTTGCTTTATTTAAACTTTGTCTATGTCGTGCCTAGTGTACACAGCTAGTCCCAAGTCTAGGAAGAGGAGAAAGTTGCATTAGGTAATTGACAGCCAATGTAAAACTTGTCAGTGCATTTGGAGAAGTAGGAGGATAGGAAAGGATATGATAGCATCTCCTTTCATTTCCTTCTAACCTTCAATCCAGACCCACTGAAGGTCATATCATATTTAAAAGAATCCTCGGAATATTAGTGTAAATGTGAGGGAGAAATTCTTTACCAACGGTAAATTAGCTTCCAGATGCTTCAAAAAAATAGCAAAAGGTGGCTGGATGTGGTAAGAAATGGGCAAAGTTTTCTGAATTTTTATGGACGAGCTTGAGTAAAACATTTAGGGCATGAAGGTAGGCTTAGATCAGAAATTTGGAATATGGGGATATTGACAAGTAAAGAGATGAAGTTGGTAAACATTCTGATTAGAAAGAGGTTTATTGTAGCATCCATACCAAAAACAAAAACATAGGAAAGAAAGTTAGGAAAATTGAAAATACAAGATATAAATTTTATTACACTGACAAGATAGACATAGAAATGGAGTAGGATAATTGTTGATAATAATTTGAAAGAAGCTCTTGTTCCTGTTGTTAGAAAATGATATTACTCCATTTCTATGTTAATATTATGTTCCCAAAATTGAAGAATAATTAAGAAAGAGAACATAAATTATAAACCCAAGAACTGGGTGGTGGAAAAGAAGGGGAGAAAATAGAATTATTTAAGAATAAGATTTTAAAATAAGTAATAAAATTTAAGAGATAAAACTAACATAATGTGGAATTCGATTACTCTATGTATTAGGAAAAAAAATCGAAAAGAGATTTGTAAACAATGAAAGGTTTAAGGGCCATTATCTGAGAAAACTTGGTGGTGTGGTCGAACAAGGATGTCAAAACTATCATAAAACAAAAAGTGTTATAAAATTTGGTAAAATACTAGAAACACAGAAACCTTTGAAAAATACAAATAAGTAAAGAAGGTAAAAAAGGAAGGAGAGTAGGCATATGACAATTTTTATTCTAAATTTGATACATATGATGGGAGAAGAATATGTATAAACTTGATAAGTTTAGGAGAGAAAAACTAGAGATTTCCATAATCTCAAGTCTATTAGGAGTAAGGATCTAAGTCTATTAGTGAAAGATGATAAAATTTGAGAAATTTGGATATATTACGTTGAGAAATTGTTAAATGAAAATCATATTAGAAACTTTAAAAAAATATGCTCAAGGGAATAGAGAATTCAAATTGTCGTGGGAGTAGGGTGTGTGGGGGTAAAAATGCATTGATAGTGATGAAAACACAAATTATTTAGGACTAGAAGGCATCCTATTAAGGCTGGGAAATGTTTATGATGTGTCTTGGTTTATTTATTTATTTAATAAGATAGCTTAAAGGCTATGCAAAATTATTTTAGTACCAATATATAAAAATTGTGGGGAAATATTCAAAGTTGTACAAATTGTCGTTGTATCAATTTAATGACTCATGCTATGAAATGTTGGGGGAGAGTTGTTGAACAAACGTTAAGACATGAAACTACAGTGTGGGACAATCAATTTGGGTTTATGCCAAGAAGGTCAACAATGGAAGCTATTTATTTACTGAGAAGAGTAATGAAAATATTTAGAGAATAAAAAAGACCTTTATTTGGTTATTATTAATTTGAAGAACTCTATGATGGGGTCTCTAAAGATATAAAAAGGTGGGTTTTATAAAAAATAAAAATAAAAAGAGTCACAAATATTTATATAAATATTTTTTTTGATAAGTCACAAATAGTTATATTAATATCCTGAAGGATATGTCTAATGGAATATGTGACCATATAAGAATAATCATGAGAGAAACAAGTTAATTTTGAACTATTATAGGCTCTAAGGCTGCATTAATTGAGGATACACAAATTGTTCTAGTTCAAAACTTCACCTTCAACTAGCGTAGATTTAGTTCATCATTTTCTTTCTGTCCCAATCATGTGTCTTTCTCGTAAGACTCAGAGCAGTAAATAAATAAAAAGAATCAAATCGCACCATCTCTGTAATAAGTAAATGCCTCTTTTTCTCCTGCAGTTGTCGGAATTATTCGTAATAAGATATTGGCTACAATTGAAAAGTTCTTATCAATAAAATTTCCATTTATTTGCGATATATCAAGGACTTTTTACCCAGTTGTGAATGAATTAATAAAACACGTTTAGAATGAAATTCCATGGTGGAGGTGATTTGTTGATGATAATTGATGAAGTTGGAACGGGGTAAGTGTTAAATTAAAGGGCTGAAGAGAAGCTCAAGAATTAAGAGGATTTAAGACAACCATGGCTAAAACTCATCACCATCATCATCATAATTATCCTTGTCTTTGGCCCATATGAATGGGGTCGGCCACATGAATTCTCTTTTTCCATTCTTTCCTATTATATAACATGTCTTCTCTAATATTTAACTTTTTAAAATCATGTCTAAAACTGGATATATGAAATGTAATTTTAGCAAAACTAAATATTCAATTGGGGACATTTTAAAAAAAAAAATTACTCATTGAAAAAACTAAATACAAGTAGGGATCTAGTGAAGATTAAAGGTCAAGATATACTAAAAAGTGAACATTTTCCTTATCTAGGTTCAATTATTCACAAAGAGGAAGAAACTAATTGTGTTAATTACGCAAGCAGGATCCGTTAAATAAAGGAGTGCTTTTGCATTTTTTTGGTTTGATGTACAACTCTAGAATTGAAAGGTATATCCTATAAAACAATTGTTAGACTGCCTTGCTATGTAGATTAGAATGTTGGACGGTTAAGAAATAAAATATTTACAAAATGTGCGTGGTTGAATTGCGAATGTTAGGACAAATGTTTGGCAAGTCAAATAAAGATCAAACTAGAAATGAATATATTTGTGAAATAGTTGAAGTAGAACCCATTCAAGATTTGCTGTGAAGTCCAATGTCTCCATGAGTTAGAGAAGAAAGAGGTCGTCCATATTGAGGTTAATGTTGTGGAATACCAAAACTAATATCGATCAAGATCGTAGGGAAAGATATAATAGGCTAATTGCTTATAATTTGAGTAAGGTTATAAAAAATATTGTAGCTTATGGTTTGAGTGAGGTTATGAGACCAGACAGAGTAAATGAGAAACAAGATTCATGTACTCAACCCCAATTCCAAATAGTTGAAAAAGGCTTTATTTAGTTTAATAGTTTGATTTATTATCTAAAGATGTATGCCATCATGAATCATAACATAGAATGCATATATTTCATCAAAAAAATGAAAAAATAAAAAAATGATATAGAATAATAAATTGTTAGTATATTGGGATTCATTACAATTCATTTTTTTAGTAGGTGTGATATTCTGGCACTCTAGTTGGATAATTTAATCCAATTATTCATAAAGTCTCCTATATGTTTATCTAAGGAATTAAGCTTTATTTTCTTGTTCCCGACCTTGCATTCAAGATACGTTTTCTTCATTTTTATGAAGCACCAAGAGCATAGGAAAGACTTTTGTTCGTGAATTCTGGTTAAATGTGTAATGGTAATGGATGTTTTTCTTTAATCTACGTACAAAAAAAAAAAAACAAAGATGTCTTATCATTTAAGTGGAGAAGAGAACCTACTAAAAAGTTTCTAAGTTAAGGTGAACTATAAGATTAGTTGTTTTAGTTGTAACTTATAAGGATTATTTGATGGTAAGAATGAGCTTGAAAAATTATTTTTTGAGCTTCATGAAACAATACATATTTTATTATATTCTTTGTAGCAATAGTAGTATAAAAAACTGGTTTGGCTTTTATTACCTAGTCGACAGAAGCTTTGATTTCTGATGGCTTTACAATTCTTTTTTGTAGGATATCATCCAGGCAATGCCTCATGATGCTCACCCTATGGGTGTTCTTGTCAGTGCAATGAGTGCTCTTTCTATTTTTCATCCTGATGCCAATCCTGCTCTTAGAGTAAGTCAGTCGTCTACTTTGACTATCTTATGGCCTTTATTACTCTTAATAGTAGTAGACATGATATATTACACAAAATAATGAAATATTCCTCAATTTTTATCTGGATCATGTATAATAGTATTAAGTTCTGATGCTCAATCTTCTCAAAGTTAATGCACTTCCATGTTTCCTGAAAGAAAAAGTTCAACTCTTTAACAATTTGTCTGTTCAAAGAATGGGTTTTGCTACTCATTGTTTTGCATTAGGACATGGGCTCTATTGTGATGGATGTCCCATCTAAGAAGAATCTTAAGTTCTCATGATCTTATGAAAGTTTCCATCGAAAGGTTGAAATTGTTTTGAGATTTTATATATTTTTTTTCAATTTGTTACTTTTTCGAGCAAGGTTTGTGCAGAGATACATATATGTATTATGTAGCTTTCTTCTTGTTGGGGTAGTTATAGTTGGCCATGTCTTGAACTTCCAGTTGCAACTTAATTACTTACAACATTCAGTGCCCATAAAACTGTGGTATTACTTGCCCATTATTTGAGAGAAAGAGAGAGAGCAAAGGGAGCGGAGCTTAAAAAGTTAGATTTTAGAATATTACTAAATGAAATGCCTTCTTTGCTTTTTTAAGAGGAGAATTTGAACAGTGGAGATGTGAGAGAGAGGGAGGGAATGAGGGAGTTGCATTTACATATAGCTTAAAAAGTGAGATTAGAATATGACTAATAAACTGCCTTCTTCTTCTTCTCTCTCTCTCTCTCTCTCTCTCTCGATGCTTGAATAGATTGTCACAAGGAGAATTTGAACAGTGAAGACATGAGAGATAGAGAGAATGTATGCTATGGTATGTAGAGAACATTCAAGAGGAGACCTTTAACTTTAAAGAGTACAACATATGTTCATTTAATCTTGTGTAACATTCTGTTTTCCCTGGGATTCAAGTGCTTACCAGGTGAAGTTTAAAGGTTTTTCATCCCCATTCAGGGGAAAAAAAGTTCAAAGGTTGTAACATGTGGTTGAAGGTATATATATTACATAATAATAATTATTTTAGGAACCCCTATCATTTCGAACTGTGGAAACAATGATTCCGAATGTGAACTTTATTCCAACACTTCTAGCTGTTTAGTGAAACATTTAAAAGAGTTGAACTTGTCTCATTGAGAACAAACCAGGAAGCACCTGAAATTGGGGAAAGTTTTGCCAGGATCTGAAAGTTCACAGAAATTGAATAAACATTGCTTGTTATCCACCAGTTTGGGCATTCGCTACCAGGCTTCTTTTTCTTTTAGTTTTCTTTGCTAGGCTGATGACTTTGTAAGACCTATTGCTGTTTATTTAACCAGAACATAGCCTTAATCACAAAAGCCACCTAGAATATAAATCATATACTTTTGTCTGGGACATGCACTATTTGGCTTTGTTTCGTCTGTGTTATGTCAGGTATTGATCATTAAAATCTGAATGTAAATTTTGTCAATATTGCTCCGTAATTATCAAGTGTTTCTGATCATAAATTCCATTGTTGACATAGGGCCAAGATTTATACAAATCTAAACAAGTTAGAGATAAACAAATAGTGCGCATACTTGGGAAGGTATGGTTATTTCCTTGCTCTTTTTTATTTTAGCTTTCTTTGTCTGCAAAGTCATTTTGATGACCCTCTCTTGTGCTTCAGTTTCTGTGTCTATGAGACCATGTCCATCTGAGCATAATTTCGCCTTATTTATTTGGTCCATGTGATCTTGCTTGCATGATCACGTTTTTATTTACAGGCACCAACCATTGCGGCAGCAGCTTATTTGAGGATGGCAGGAAGGCCTCCTGTTCTCCCCTCTAGCAACCTTTCTTATTCAGAGAACTTCTTATATATGCTAGATTCACTGTATGCTCTGTTACCATATCTTGTCCTCTTTTATATACTGGGATGCTTCTCTGTTTGTCCTTTCTTTGTCACCATCTTTGCAAAAGCATCATGAATTTGTGGTTAATACCTGCAGAATTTATTGTGTTTCAAATTTTATGGCCCATAACAGCTATAGTCTGCCACTATGGGATTTGGGGCCCTCTAATATATTTGTGATATCTTAACAAACTCGCAGAGGTAATAGGTCTTACAAACCCAATCCTCGGCTAGCTCGTGTTCTAGATATTCTCTTTATATTACATGCAGAACATGAAATGAATTGCTCCACAGCTGCTGCCAGGCATCTTGCATCAAGGTAAACAATCTCAATGTCTGGTTTAAACCGAAGTGACCCTTAAAATTTTTCATCACTTACCTGACTCTTTTTTGCAGTGGGGTTGACGTGTACACAGCTCTTTCTGGGGCTGTTGGAGCACTGTATGGTCCTCTTCATGGTGGAGCAAATGAGGTATGTTGACAATTACACACTGATTCCATTTATTGAAGTTAAACTCCACTATGGACAGCATCAGGGACCTCACTGGTTCAGATGAAATTTTTTACCTGATGCTAAACTTTCTAATCATTGTATACTTTTGTGCACCTTGAATGGAATGCTTGATCATGTTTAGTTAAGCTTGCTTCTCTTATCCTGCTTATATTAGGCTGTCCTTAAGATGCTGAGTGAGATTGGAACTGTTGACAACATTCCGGAGTTCATTGAGGGTGTGAAGAACAGGTATGTATAGCTAATCTTAAATTTGTCTCTGGCTGGTCATGTATATGCTTTTCAATAACTCATGTAATTTTACTGTGTTATATTTCATGTTCTTGTAAACCTCATTTCTTTAGGAAGCGAAAGATGTCAGGTTTTGGGCACCGCGTATACAAAAACTATGATCCCAGAGCAAAGGTCATAAAGAAACTAGCTGAGGAAGTATTTTCCATTGTTGGCCGGGATCCTCTTATTGAGGTGGGTTTCACACACTAAATCTTATTTGCATCTTTGCAAAGAACACAATTTTCTTATGTTGTGTGTTAATGTTTGGTTGTCAATTATGTATACTGCTGGAATTACATTCAATTTAGATATTAATCAACCTTCCCCAGTTACCGTGACATGCCAATGGTCGTACAGAGGAGTTGTACTTGTCTCAGACATCTATTGCTGGGGATATTAATATTTCTAGACACTCCTGGGGACCTGGACACATGGCCATTCAAATCTTGAACGCATTTTCATTTAAAACTGAATTTCTTAGTTATGGAAAACATGTCCAATGTGCATGATATGGTTTTTGTCATTCTTCCTTCTTTGATTTTTTTTTTTTTAATAAAAAAAGTGAAGTGTAAATTTGTAGAATAAAAAAATTGTAAGCCTAATTGTGAAAACTATTAGAAACTTTTATATTTAAAACAGAAGGTTGATATAATGGGGTTTCGATTACAACCACAAAAGTAACAAAGAAACTTGACAAATATACTCTAAAAAACAATTCTCCTTGTGCCCAATGTCCTTAAACGCCTTGAAAGGTGTCAGCAAAAATGAAAGGGGGGAGGTTTGGGCCTGTAGCTCTACAGGCCGGTAACAGCACTTAATTCAATGTAACAGCCTACGGGCGAAAAGGGTTCTGCTTTGTTACACCTGATTAATTAGGATGTAACACATTTACAGCATAACAGTCGTTGATTAATGTATATTGGCACCATTATAGCATACCGGTTGTAACTATTATTTGCATTCGGCCAAAAACAATAAAGAACAAGGTCTAGCCAAAGTAGAACCCAATTTCCCCCTCAAAGTTCCTTTAGCTTCTAATTTTCTAAAGTCATATTGGAGGCTGTATTTATTGATTTGAAGGTTGGAACAACAAAATCTAAAGGTTACTTTCAAAATTTAAGCTATCGGATCCATTTTGTCATCTAAGGTATTTGTTGGGAATTATATCGCTTCGTTGGGCACAATAGAAGTAAATCACAAACAAACACACACAAACAAAACGAGATTTACGTGGTTCAGCAAATCGATTATTCCACGGGCGAAGAACAACTGTCTTTATTTCAATATAAAGATTACACACTCTCTTTCTTTCTCTCTCACACATACTCAACTCAACTCTCTTACAATTCTCTCTCACTTTTCACACTTTTCTTCTCTACCTTCTCTTCTTAACCTCACCTCTATTTATAGAGTCTTCAAACCCAATTCCTTGTTGGATAAGGATTACAATTACTTGAAGCCCAAGATGTGCCTAACAAGAAATTATTAAATAAATTACAACTCTAAAATAGAAACCTAATTACAATAGGAATTTTAGACACAATTCCTAACAGTATTTTTTATTCTTTTTAGGGCTTTAGTTAGTAATTTGTAACAAAGTTTTACCTAAGCTAATGGTCAGCACAAGTCAAAACACCAATTATGCTTATGTCAACAAAATTTAGTTACAAAGTACTATATTTGTCCTTGTATTTTCACTTTAACTCCACTTTTAAGCCAAAAATAATATAATAATTGTTAAGGGCAGAATGTAAAATAAAAATCCGTGTGAATGCCGTCCAATGGAAATGTCAAATAGGAGCCAGTATAATTTTTGAATCAGCAAGGGAAGCCCATGTGATTATCCTATACTCCAGGTCAGTGAAATATACCTCCTTTTTTATTACTATTTACTAAGCATAGCATAAGTGATTTATTAAGAGATACATAGATCTGCATTTGGTAGGATGATTAGGATTATTAAGAACCTGCACGGTATTGTTCTTGGTGGTGAAGTGGTTGAGTCATGAATCAATAGGGTATAATACTTTACTTGTCAAAAAAAAATATATATATATATATGGTTATTTCTTCTTTTTTTATTATGAATTTTGGTTGCATTTCTAGTTATTTTGCTTAGTCTGACGTAAAATTAATATGAAATTCAATACAACAAGTAAAACATCTTTCTAGGAATCGTAAATTGGCAATAAATGGTAAAAAATATTAAAATGTGAAAATTTAGGATCAAAACAAGCATATCATTAACTTTTTATTGGTTTACTACTGATTGAAAAAATTCACAGGATCGATTTAATTTCTTTTAGTTCTTTGCCCAATATTCACAATACTATTGCATTATGTCTACGATCGTTACTTTTTATAACCATGCGATATTCAGCTGGTTCGAATATGACCTATGTCTCTGGTGCCCAACAATAAATTGAATACAAGGTAACTATAACAACATATTTCAATAGAAGGTGAAGAAAAAAAGAATAAATGAGTTGTCGAAGTTATATACATGAGAGAAAGTCATGTCTTACTGACACTGATACTAAGACAGATAGCTTGTGTTCTCACTTTGTGGAAGGCATTAACTCATAACAGTATACAGTGTTATGGTATTATTTCCGAATATGTTTTGTGAGTTCTAAGAACCATCTTTACATGCTTATTCATAAACATTGTAGTCTCTGCGAATGCGTCCTATACTTCTATTCTAATCCAAACTACTTATTTATGGTATATAACTAATTTGCTCCTGTTGTTCAGTGATCTTATCTGTTATTATTCTGAAATATGAGTTTCTTTTATTTGAACCTTATCCCTCCCAAAAGGATGGGAGAGAGAAGGGGTGTGAGAGGGAGGGTGAGAGGTGTATAGTCATGATTTCAATGAATTTAGACAATTCTAAATTTCTGATATTGCTAGTGTCCTATATGTTAATCTTATGTCATTTGCAGGTGGCTATTGCTTTGGAGAAAGCTGCATTATCAGATGAATATTTTGTGAAGAGGAAGCTCTATCCAAATGTTGATTTCTACTCTGGGTTAATTTATAGGTACGCAGAAGATATCTTTTTCTTCCCATCCAAGTTTAACAACTGTTAAAGAAAATAATAAATTATTGTTAATCAGGGCAATGGGTTTTCCTACGGAATTCTTTCCCGTTTTGTTTGCAATCCCTCGAATGGCTGGTTACTTGTCACATTGGAGAGAGTCTTTGGACGATCCTGATACAAAGATAATGAGACCAGCACAGGTTAGTTTTGTACTTTTATCTCTCTCTAAGATTTTTTGTTGAAGATTTTGATCTTCTTGCAATGATTGGGCTACTTTAAATTACTTAATAATGACATAAAACTAGATTTTTTTTCCTTGAACTGGTGGGTACTGTTGCCATAAGGTATTGCAAAGACTGTCAGGCCGTGATTAGTCAATGACCTGTGCCAGCATGAAACTAAATCCTAGGCCCAGGCGCTGTTGGTTTTTGGGCTTCGGACTGGGCCACTTTGGGCTCAAATCTGCCATATAAATCCTAGGCCCAGGCCCAATTGGTTTTCCTGCTTCAGGCCGGGCCAAGTCAGGTCCAAATCTGCCATATTTTGGGCCAAAAAATTGTTAAAAGTTTCACAAATTTTAATATATTTGTAAACTATTAATAAGAATTTATAATAAATATAAATTATTTTCATATCTCAATGAGCTATCCTTCATGCATGATGGTCTTCATTATGTCATCTTCACTAGATCTGCTATAAGTGTCTCTTTTAGCAGTTCCTCTCGCTATACTCATCTATGGGGTTTCGACCATCTCAAATTAATTTATTTTTTACATTGTTTCTAATTACATTATATGTAATGTGCGGTTATTGGTAAATAATCTAATTTTGTCTTAGTTCTTATAAGTTTGATGTTATGAAGCAAGGATACAGACAGAGGACATGGGACAATATGACAAATCTCAAAAAAATAGGATAAGGGCATGACGGGTATACTATAATAAATTAATAATATAATATATTATTATATATACATTTTTTTGTGCATTTTATCTATATTATCATGAATGTAGTTACTAGTTTGGAGATTAGAGTTGAATGTGTCTTGCTTAGTTTTCTAAAACCTTGTATTATTTTCCTATTACCCTATATGTGTTTTAAATTTGTCTTGGAACATTTTTTTGAGGAAATTAATTGCAAAACTACCTCGCTGTGTCTCAAAAGTGTTCTAAATGTGCCCCCGCATGTCCATATTGTGTCCCAACCGTGTCCATGTCATGGTACAGCTGTGTCCAATGAGGAAAAGAAATATTAAACTCCAGGACATTCCTTGTCTCGTCCCAAATTTGAACATAAAGATATGTTTGTTAAAATTTGAACATGTTAATAACAATTAACTTACGTAAGTTATCTCATTTGATTTATTAGTCATGGTATTTTTATGATAACTAGAGTTAATGCCAAATTGGAGGTTTGGAGAGAAGTTTTAGAATTAAAAGGGTTTAAGATAAGTAGAAATAAAACTGAATATGTGTAGTATAACTTTAGTAAATCTATAAATATAAAAGAGGATGTAGTGAGGATTGAGAATCAAGAGGTACAAAAAAGTGAACATTTCCTTCATTATGAACATTTTGAGGAGATGGGGATTGACTATAGTGAATCGGTGCTTCATGTGCAAGAAGGATGAGGAGTCATTGGATCATCTTCTTCTTCATTGTTTGATGGCCAAAGATTGTTGGGATATGATTCTAGCCATTTTCAGAGTTCAGTGGGTGATGCTTCGTTCTACGAGGAGTGCCTTAGAGTCATGGAGGGGTGGGTTCGTAGGAGCTCAGGTGCGAGACACTTGGAGGATTGTTCCCTTGTGTTTGTGTTGGTCTTTGAGGGAGAGGAATCTCTTATAAGTGTGCTTAAGTTCTCAATTCTTCATACTTTATTTTTTTGGCTTAGGGGGAGATATTGTAAATCTATAGGAGAGATGGTGGATTTTGTGGATATGTTGAGTTGTTAGGGACCCTATTTGGTCCTTGTTTTGTTCCTGGGATGCGCTCCCCTCTTGAGCGCCATCTATAATACTTTACTTATCAAAAAAAATTATGAACATTTTCAATTATTCATAATGAAGGAGATATTGGAGATGACGTTAATCATAGAATCAAGGCAGGATGGATTAAATGGTGGAGTACATCTAGTATATTGTGTGATAGGTGTATCCCTTAAGATTGAAAGGGAAGTTCTATCGAACCGCTATTAGACCAGCCATATTTTATGCCACATAATGTTGGGTAGCTAGGAAACAACATATGCATAAAGTGAGTGTGACAGAAATGTGAATGTTGAGTTCGATGTGCGGTTATAATAGAAAGGATAGACTTAGAAGTGATCACATTCAGGAGATGGTTGGAGTAGCACAAATTGGAGATAAAATGAGAAAATCGGTTAAGATGGTTTGGACATATGCAAAGAAGACCTTTAAATGCGCTAGTTAGGAAGAGTGTCATAGTCCACATTGAGGGTTATACTAGGGGGAAGAGGAAGACCAAAGTTAATGCGGGTAGAGTTAGTAAAGAAGGATATGATAGCTGAAAAACCAAGAGGGGAGTGGTGAATTTGTTCTAAGTGAGGATTTCTAAACTTAAACACTTTACATAGACCTTGTTGATTGAGCCAAGTGATCTCAGTTTGCGTGTTTGATCTAATATAGCAAGTGTTTGTTGAAAGTCTAAGTGAACTGCTGCAAGTGTATCACTTGTTTGATAAAATGCCAAAGCTACACTGAAAATGTCGCACCACCAAAATTTACAAGGTAAAACCCCTAAAATAGGGGAAACATCCTCGAGGCTGTTAAACCTAGGCAAGTGCTTCACTATGAATGAATTTGAATACAAACTCTCACAATCTCACTCACAACACTCACCAACCCACAATACAATCACTCCCCGTCCCTAGCACTTGTCTCACCACAATTCTTGGATAATCACACACAACTACATTTCACCATACTCAACAAAAGATATAGAAAACAATCGAGCAGTCAAAATAGGAATTTCAAAAGAAAGAACTTGAGTATTCAGCAGCTGAACTTACTGCAGTCACTTAGTGTGCAGACTGAGGTTTCAGATGATGAGAATGAGATGCAGCCTCTAATCTGGCTTGGTTGAAGCTTGAATTGGTAGATCATGTTGATTGACATTACTTGAACCAAAAGTTATCTCAGAATATGGAGATAATAGGCTTGACAGCAGCAAAAACTTGACAGCAACAGGTTAAACAGCTGCAGCTTCTGCAGACCTGGGTTTCACTAGGTAGAAATTGAATGCAACCCCAGTTTTGACATGGTTAAGACTTAAATGATGAAGTTATGTAGAAAGAAACTTGCTAGCACCAGAAATAAGCTCACTTAACCTTTCTTGTAGCTTGACAGCAATCTGAGATGAAAACAGCTGTTATGAACAAGACTGCAGCTACACCATCAAATCAGCAGTTCTCATTGAGCTTCAAATTGATGAACTCTCACTAGTGATGTTCAAAGCTGCTCTCTCGAGAGTTCATATATTCATCATAGCTCACTCAATGACCCTAGCGCACACACTATGAAATTCAAATTCTGCAGGGATGGCCATTCTCAGCTGATGCAACTTGTATTTATAGAGAGAATGCTGATGCAACCAATGGCTGTATAGGCCAGCTGTCCCTGACATGTCAGGGAATAATCCAGCCATTGGAGGTACAAAAAGTCAGAATGCCCTTCTCCTAACTATCTTTGTATTTTTAGCAAAACTACCCTCTAGGATTCAAATTCTGCAGAAACAGCACTACGGACAACAATGACCTTTTCTTCTTAGGATTCTTCTGGAATTCAGACAGCTGGGAGAGCACCTGAGACCTGCACAATTACCAAAATGCCCCTCTCCAAACTAACTTTCCAAAATGGCATAACTACCCTCTAAAATTCAAAATATGCAGAAATATAAAATGAGGCCAGCAGGAATATTCTACACTTGGATTCTTCTAGACAAACATGAGCTGGCAGTGCACCTGGCACACCTTCATATTTACAAAAATAATTAAGCATACCTGCTATATGAGGCTGTATAATTAAGCTACAGAAGGCTTAGACAGACTGCTAGAAATGCTAGGAGATCAGTTATAATGCAATGAGCATAATCTAGAGTAATTAAGAGCTTAATCTTTTATGCTGAATACATGGAGTGTAACTTTAGTAAATCTAGAAGGACAAATGAGGATGTAGTGAGGATTGAGAATCAAGAGGAACAAAAAAGTGAAATTTTTTGCTATTTAGGCTCAATTATTCAAAATTAGGGAGAAATTGGAGATGGCGTTAATTATAGAATCAAGGCAGGATGGATTAAATGGAGGGGTGCATCTAGACATCTAGTATATTGTGTGATAGGTGTATCCCTTTACGATTGAAATGGGAGTTTTATAGAACAACTATTAGACCAGCCATACTCTATGGTACCGAATGTTGGGTAGCTAGGCAACAACATTTGCATAAAGTGAGTGTCATAGAAATGCGAATGTTGAGATGGATGTGCGGGAAGACTAGAAAGGATAGGATTAGAAATGAACACTTTCGGGAGATGGTTGGTGTAGCACCAATTGGAGATAAAATAAGGGAAAATCGGTTAAGATGGTTTGGACATGTGCAAAAAAGACCTTTAATTGCGCCGGTCAGAAAAAGTGACATAGTCCAAATTGAGGGCAATGCTAGGGGAAGAGGAAGACCAAAGCTAAATGGGTAGAAGTAGTAAAGAAAGATATGACAGCATGTAGATTAATTGAGGAGATGACCTTAAATAGAGCGGAATGGAAACATCGAATTCAAGCCGACCCCAAGTAATTGGGAAAAGGCTTGGTTGTTGTTGTTGTTGTTGTTGTTGCCCTTGGCAGACTATATGACATAGATTGTTTGATGGATGTCTCCAAGAGATGCAACAGAGAACTAGACTAAATATTCATGTTGCAGAGACTCTATAAGAATTGAATTTTGTCATTAACTAGGGAAACACAACCCTAGGCAACTGCTGTACCAAACATAGACCAACAATAGCATGTGGTTTGACTAAGAGACTATGTCCTTAGAGCGGAATTGAAACATAGGATTCATGAAATCAACCCCAAGTAGTTGGGAAAGAGGTTTGGTTGTTGTTGTTGTTGTTGTTTCTGTTGTTATTATTATTTTTATACTAACATGTTCCGTGTTACATATATGTAAGTGTATGTATAATGATGGCACCTTACATATATATATAGATTTCCTTTACATATATATACATATGCCTAAATTTATATGAATTTAGTGTTAAAATTTAGTCAATTCCATATAACATTGATTTTAGTTACAATTGTCATAGATTCCGTCTCCACTCTTCTTTAAAAATATGCATATGTAGTATTACATTAGTCTCAATTCTCTTACTAAGTCTGTTCACAGCTGTTTTTGTCAAAAACCTTAAATATTTTGATTTCTAATCATCCTTATTCTTTTTTCCATGTATTTTCATATATTATTCTTTATTTAAATTTTCTTAATCCCTACTTCTTAATAATTTAAATCAAATTGATTCAAATTTGATTCACAATTTTCAATCATCCTAGTCATTTTTTGTTAATTTCAGTCATGAATTTCAATTGTAGTCGACACATATATTAAGTTCTTCCCTATGCACTGCCTAATTTTCCTTTTTTTTTTCAACCACTGCCCAGCTGTGTTTCCTGGTTTTTTTCTTTTTGTCATCTTTTCAATCTCCAAATCAATCCCAAACTTATACAAATTTAACCATTTCAATTGTTCCCTATAGAAGGATCTCAGATTATCAATTTCCGTCGTGAATCGCACCATAGTTTCCTAGGGTTTAGTGAAGGCTCCATAGTTCAATCATGAATATAGTGGGTTTTTGTATTGACTCAACTCTCTTTCTTATGTATTACTAGGGCATATAACCCATTTATCCATGGCACAATCAATTTCACAAATGAAGTAAAAAGTATTGACGATAATTCATAGTTACTTGTATATTTATAGACTTACATCTACAGAATTTCATACACGTGTGTGTATATATATATATGATCAGATTTATGTAAACACAATGCAAGATTCATGGATTAATCACTAAAAATGTATCAGATATAATTCCGTCTTTAATGTTCTAAGCATCAACCTCATATATATATATATATATATCACCCATAAATTAAATAATAACTTATGTTCTAGTTTATCTAAATCACTCATATGTTTCAGAATTAAGGACCAATTTACCAAATTTTCTAATACATATATTATTATTAAATTCTTAGGTTACAGTCTTATTTACAGAATAAGAGAATACTTGCCTGATTTCATTAGAAGTCTTCCCTGTCTTTTCTTCTGACTTTCTCTACTCAAACGCTCATTCTCTCTCTATCTCCTTCCACATAAAGTTTCCTTTCCAGAGTAAATAACAGGTGCAAGCGTGAAATAAGTTTTTCTTGAATGGGGCCTGAACGCGGGATCTTTTATTGAATAGAGGAGTAACAGTAACGTGGTTGGAATAGGATAATGTTTATCCTATCTGAAATTTGATTTTTAAAGTTTAAAATAAAATACGGTAAATACCACAGATGATATATATATGTATTATATATAATTAATAAATACATTTTTTTATGGTCTTTAGACTCCTGGCCATGTCGAAGTTTCGAACAGATGTCCGACACCACTATGAAACCTCCTAGAGGGAGTGTCCGTGTGCTTCCCGAGTTAGATGTTACAAAAATTTTCCTTTGAAATTATGATTTTTTTGTTTTCAAATTTCTCTGTCCTTTTTAAAACAATTTCATAGTATCATTTTAGCTTCTTCCCCTACCCCCAAAAAAATAAAAAAAATAAAAACCTTTAAATGGAAGATTCATCCCTCTAATAATTCTCTCCCTTTTAAAAAGAATTTCATGGTATCATTCTTCACTATTTTTCTTAGAAAACATTCAAATTGAAGATTCATCCCTCTAAATCATTGAGCATGGGGTGACAATCTCTGCAAAATAGAAGCATATGTTTTCACTAAAAACAGGTTGCTGAAAAAACTTCATTCCTGAATGGGATTGGGTACACTAGGTCGAAATCTACTGATTATGATCAGAATTTGGATCTGTATATATCATCTAAGAACTCTACGAATTAACTGTGGATTAAAAATGGTATTCAGATTTCTGTTCTGATAGGAATGTTTGACTAACAACCCAATCAATTTGAATTTTTCCCAACTTCTTGGGTTGAATACATGGATCCATCTTCCCTGTTGACTCTTTGTAAATGCATATTCTCGAACCTGGACTCTTACACAGTGAACTGCTAATCTAGACTAACCAGTTTTGAAATTCTTAGATCCGTGTTCATAAGCTGCAATTGTAATTTTTACGGTGGTCATTCACCTAACATTAGACAGAATATTGCAGTTAAGAAACAACATATGCACAATGTGAGCATATATGATGTGAGCATGGAGTGAATGTTGAGATGGATGGGCGGCAAGACAAGAAAAGAGAGAATTAGAAATGAGCACATTTGTGAAATGTTTGAAGTTGCACCCATTGGAGTTTACATGAGAAAAGACTAATTAAAGTGGATTGGACAGGTGCAAAGCAGACCTCTATGTGCACCATTAAGGAAAAGTGACATGGTCCACATTGAGGGTAATGCTAGGGGAAGGCAAAATTTAATGGATAAATTTTGTGAGGAAAGATATCTAACATGTGGTTAGAATAGAAAGGAAAAATAAGATTCATATAGTTGACCCGAAGGGAAATTTCACCAACCATTTCCTTTCTTAGAGCTGGGGAGGGACCAACTGGCTGTGTAAAAGATAAGATACTAAGTATGACACAAACAGAGTTGACAATCGACTATATATTTCGATGTTTCCCTCTCTTCTTTTTTCAATGTATGTCATGTAGTTCAACATCCTGTTGCATCTTAGCTCTAGATTTAGATTAGACTTTTTTCATTTTTAATAGACACGAAATAAACAGCATCTTACTAGATCATTATTCTGTTTCGATGTTCGGTTGAATTGCTGTACGTTGATAATATATGTTGGCCAAGACGGTTCCTCTTATGCATAAAATTTAATTTACGCCAGACGTTTATCTAACGTTTAGGGTGTACGATTTATTTTTGCTTTTGGCAAATGATGGTTTAATATTTATAATTGTTATGGTTTTTTGAATTTGGAATTTAGATGTCCTAATTCAAGAGGAAAAATGTGTTCGTATGAATTGATTCAATATGATTACTTGCTACAAAGTTGAGATAGTTATAGAAACTACTTGCTCATTGCATGCAAGCGGACCAAAGTAACTGTAGAATGCCATTTTTTCATTCTATTCCTATATTTGACTGAGAAGATTGAGAAAAAGGAAAAGGGAGTCGAAATTGGGGTGGGGCTGGGGTTTGTCTTCACTTCTATTTTTTTTTTCTTCTAACCTATTAAGTTGCTACCTTGAGAGTTTTCATTTCCACTGTGACACTGTCTTCTGGCTACGATATTTTGTATAAAAATATTCTCTTCCAATTTATCATAAAAGTAAGTTGGTGTGAGAAATTCTAACTTGATTACATGTCCTTTTCTTCTATTGCTGTATCTTGATTTTTAATGTATCTTATCATTCAGGTATACGTTGGTGAATGGTTCCGCCATTATATGCCACTCAAAGAACGGATGGTTGCAACCGAGGCAGATAGGCTGGGTCAGGTGTCTGTTTCAAATGCCACCAAGCGTCGGCTGTCTGGATCCGGATCTTAAGCGTGGGTCAGGTGTCTGTTTCAAATGCCACCAGGCGTCGGCTGGCTGGATCCGGATCTCAAGCGTAAACGTGATCTAGAAATAAAAAGCTGCCTGCTTTTAGTTCTGTATAAGAAATCAAATTTATCCCTAAGAAATGAGGAATGGTGATCACTAATTTTGCTCCCGGTGATCTTTTCCTTCCTTCCAGCATAAATAAGAGAACCATATTCATGTATTTTGGAATATATTGTTGGTTGACATGTAATAATAAAAGAACTTAACTGTGACTTCCATCTTTTGTGTATCACTTCACTACCCCTTTGTTCTTCCATTTGTTGCCATCAGATCCATAACTACCTTATTGCTTCAGTGAAGGCATTCTCTCACAGCATCACTAAATCGGGGTCTTCACGGTTCAGTGAAGCAACAGTTGACTAACTTCTATTAAGATTTATCAGTAGAAAGACAAAAATACCCACTAAAACTATAGAGAACAATGGAGTTAAACTTCATCTCTATTGTCATCACTCATTCTTATCTATATATATATATACACACACACACACACACACACACACACACATGACAAACATTGGGCGTCCAGGACATAAGGATCGCAAAGAAAATAATGAACAAAGAGGGCAACGAGAGTCATGAATGGTCTATGCGGCCTCACAAAAGCTTCTCAAGATTGGTGGGTGGTTATATTTTGGGTGGAGGAATTTGATTACTACTTAACCGATTCAACATAACCTTCTCTTTTCTCTTCTTATTCACCGATTTTTGTTTTTTTTTTTTATCATGTCTATTATGCCCCTGATCAAATTCTTGGCTCGGTCGGTGACCTCGTGGTAATTCATGCATCAAACCAAGGCCCTCGCGTCATGATGTGTTGCATACGCATGTAATGACCTCTATGTGTAGCTTCAATTGGAGATTGCTTTGAGACCAATGAATCGGGAATTCTTGGGGTATGTGCAGGTGCGGTGGGAAAGGGGGCTAGCCAAAAATTTTTAATTTTTTTTTATCCTCCCACAAAAAAATAGTTATTTTATAGCTTCAAAAAATCATAAAAACTTTCAATTGGTCCCCCATTTTTTTCAAAGCACTTATTTATTTGCCCGAAAATGTGTGAAAATAAATATAGCTTGTATTTTTTTCAAAATTTATAAAAAATTTAACTTTGAACCTTTTTAGCCTTACTTTTGAAGTCCAATCTTGTGAAACATAAGTTTATTTTTATAGTACACCTTAAATAAATATCATTACTACATTTAAATTTACATATATACACACACGTTTATATTATCGATTATATGAATTCAAGAGAGAAAAAAAAAGAAAAAGTTGTTGAAAATTGGCTTTGAAAAATCTTTGGAAGCATGGTTTTGGATCAATTTCATGGAGTATGTAGAATACATGAACTTTTTAATTTTCTACATGAACACACAAAGAGATGCAAAGAATATCCCCTTAAGAGTTTGAATAAACTCTTCTTCCCCAATTGATGAGTGAACCAAACAAGAAGTGCAGAGAATTGCCTTTCCTTTTAGCTTCTTCCTCCTTGAATTTCCTTGCCCAGGTTTCTTCACTTTTATGTCCTCCTTGTTGAACCCTCGCAAGCTTGTAGATGGCGAGATCTATGGTGGAAGCAAGAATGTAGAGAGAGAGAGTCTTGCATCTCTCTAATTATATGGGGCATATGAATATTCATTTTGTTGTCTTCAATGGAAGACCTACATACTATATATAAACTCCACAAGAGAGTCTCCTTAGCAACTCTACTAATCCTTAGAGTGCTCATAGTATGTCCCACATTCTCCTTGTTAATTCTACCCCTTAGCTTGTAAATCAATATTTGGGCTAGGGGCGAGAATCCTTTAGGCCTATTTCCTTCGAGGCTCAAATGAACTAATAATTGACCCTGTCAAACTCCTTTGACCCATAACCACATTTAATTTCACTATATAAATGTGACTGAAAACCCTTTAATCCAGAAATGGTAAAATCACGAAGCCAATTATACGAGATGACCCCTTAATGCTCAATGAGATATTGGATAAATAAAAGTCATCTTGCAATTACTCAATTGACCCTTTATTTCAGCTCATTGATTATTACTCGTTTGATCACTTAAAAATTATTTGGGTAAACTTTATTGACACCTCTTGATATTTGATGTATTATCGCGCGACTACAACTTTGTACAATTTTGTCACTAATACCCCCTGAGGTTTGTGTCGTATATCACATGCACCCCCTTCTGCCAAAAGTAGGCCATGTCAGACCACTTTTTGATGGCGAAAAGATCATGCTACCCTTTGAATTTTGACCTAAATTTTCTGAATACTAAAATTACGTATTTAACCCTGTCTAATGGACCAAAATGCCCCCAACTATGCCCTATTATTACATACTCACTTCACTGTTATTACATTATATATATACACACACACACACACACATACATACATACATATACATATACATATATATTTCGAGCACCACTGCCACAGCCACAACCACCACCACCACCACTACTACCACCAACCACCACCACCACTGCCGAACTCCAATCGCAAGCTAACCCAAGCCAACTGTCACCAACCACAACCACAACCACCACCACCACCACCAACCACCACATGCGGCAAAACCACCACCACCACTGTTGAACAAAAATTGGGGATCGGAGATGTAGAGATCTAATTTTTTTTTATATTTTTTTTATTTTCTGAAATGAGAATTTAAATGTTTAGCATAAGTTATAAGTATGATTTATATATGTGGGGACTAGTTTAGGGGTCCGAAGAGTTTTTTGAGGTATTCGGCTTATTTTAATATTTTGGGTCGTCGGGACCAGGGATACAGGTCGGGTGGGCCCTGGAATCTGAATATTTTTTTAGAAAATTTTATTTTTACTTATAGACCAATTAGAATATTTGGAGAGACGTAGATGTGATTTTGAGTCCATAGCTTCTTTTGGATTCGAAAACGAAGGTTGGGAAGGTACATTAAGTGACTAGGGGCATTTTGGTCTTTTTACACCGTAGGGCTTATAAATATCTAGGAGATAGATATTTATAGCTCATTTCTCTCTCTAAAATGCTGTATCTGTCTCTTCTCTCTTCCCTCTTGAGTTCTCTACATTCTCTCTAAGATTTAGAGCCTTTAGGGTTTGATTCGGAAGGTGCCGAAGAAGGAAAGTGCGTTCTACACGGCAAGAGCATTGCTTGGAACCAAAAAAAGTTGCGGTTAGAGAACTTTGAGAGTGGTGAAAGTGTGGTATATCTTGAAACTAAAGCTATTGAGGTAGGGGGTGTGTGTTGTGTCTTCTAAATTCAAGTTTAGTTTCATTTCTAGAGCATAAAATGAATGTTTTTCATATAATATATGATGTATATAGAATTCTAGGTTGTAATCCTTGTTCTATTTGGTTCTACATATGTTTTTCTTGCTACAAATGGTTAGTATGTGCTTAGAATGACATGAATTTCTTATATGTGCAATGTGGGGCATAAATTGCATATATGGGATTTTTGGGAAAAAATGATTAAAACCTAATTTGGTGGTTAAGCTTATGTATATGTGTCTTATGATTCTTGTGTGTCATGTCTAAATCGAACTAGGACATGAAATAGGTGCAATGCATCGAAGTTGTGACTATAGATGGAAAATGTGAATTATTTTATGTGAGTGTGGGGTGTGTCTTGGAAGTGCTCGCGGGAAAGTAGTAGGACAACATATCCTTTGGGGTTGAAAATTTTCAAACTTGCACAAGAAAATGGGTGGTAACCGATGTGTTAGTAGCCCCAATAACCATGAACTTAAGATATGGGACTTCGGTATGTATCTTGTGTGTGTGTGAGTGTGAACAAAATTTGAAAGAGTGTGTTGAGCCTTTATGTGTAACTTATATGGATTTACATGATTTGTGTGGGTTTTAATCCTATTTTGGTTATGTCATATGTTACATATATGATGGAAATGTGCATTATCCATGAATTGTCTTTATGTGGTTGTCGAGTTATATAATTGACATATATGCCATGACTTGAGTGAATTGAGTGTATGAGCTTGTGATTAGAATGCTAGGGAGCATGAAACATAATTTGTCGAGCATGATTTGTGTTTTATGCATTAAACAAGAAATGTGGACTAGAATGGATTGCACAATACATTAACCTTGAGCTCGTGAAAATTACTCATCCCTCTACACTAACACTTTTAGGACATGGCAAGGAGGTGGTTGATGACGCTCAACCATGAGTTGGACTTAGAGTAGAAGAACTCTTCCTTTTTTTGGGTGTTTTGGTTATGACTTGTATACAGGTGTCCATGCTGGTTTGTGGCATGTGGACTAACTTAAAAGTTATGTTTGCACATTTGAATTATGGATATGTAATGGAAATTTAATGTTCTTTTCATGAATAGTAAGTTTTCAACTTTTGAGGCTTGTATAAGAATATGTGTTTTTGAAGCATGTGTAAGGAATGCATGGATTTATCCTTATGAGATTCAAATGTAGAATTTGGAGTACGTGTATGATGGTGTATCACATGTGGATGATTTTCATGTTGAGTGAATGATCCTAGGTTGTTAGGTTGAGATTTGGGCTCAAAATGGGCTTTGTGTAAGGTTGTTGGAGGTTCTGTAGAGGGCATTTTGCATGTGCGAAATTGTGCAAAGTGGTTGCAAAATATTCTAGTTTTCGAAGTCTTTGCAGGGGCAATTTTACATGTGCGAAACACCCATTTCGCATGTGCGAAAAATTGTGGAGTTTTAAAGCTCCGAAGGTTAGAAATTTCCGCATGCACTTCGATTGTGCGAGAATTTCACATGTGCAAAACCAGGATTTCGCATATGCAAAATTTCAATTTTGTCCAAACTTCATTCAGGCGTATCATCTTCGTTTTAGATTGGAATTGAGTGCGGGTTTTTTTTTTTGAAATCGAGTATTTTTGAATTTTCTATCCAATGGTGTAAGTTTTATTTTCAAATTATAATTGTACAAGGAGTTGAGTTCTGAAATTGTGTAATTTATATGGGTGGCAAGTTTGCAACTCTTGAGGAATGTATACAATATATGATTTTAGATTATATATATGAAATGCATGTGCTTAGCATAGTGAATTGTAAATGTATGGGTTTTGAACAAGCTCAGTGATGACTTATGGGAATTTGGGGCATGACAGAAATGGTATTATAGCATGTGGGTTATGACATGTGGTAAGGAATGACCTGTTCACCTCCACTTTTTATATCGACCTTGGTATCAGAAAGTAGGGGCATAACAACATGGTATCAGAGCACTAGGTTGGAATAACTAGGGGTGATGGGTAAGGGTTGAGGATTTGATAATTTTTGGATTGCTATTAAAGCATTATGTTGGAATACCTAGGGATGAATGTCGGTATTAGGTTAAAATGCCTTAGGACATTGAGTAAGGATTAGGTTTAAGTGACTCTTATGTATTATATATTTTAAATTGTGTTAAGTGATATGCCATGATTCTATAAAGTGATTAGAATTTATTAATTGACATATGAATGCGATTAATCATTGATTGAAAATGTTTATTAGAATCATGCCACCGAGAAGAGGACATGGTAGAGGTGCGGATCCAATTCCACCACCACCACCATTGATAGATGGAGCGCAGCTAGTTCGAGAGATGACTGCTGTCATCTAATTGTTGGCTCAAACCGCCAATGAAAGTCCACAAAATTAGGCTCAGGGAGGTGGAAATAAGGCACTAATGGCTCTTGAGATATTTAAGAAAATGAACCCACCTATGTTTGATGGG
The DNA here is from genome assembly GCA_026545225.1 of Cornus controversa. Taxonomy (NCBI): domain Eukaryota; kingdom Viridiplantae; phylum Streptophyta; class Magnoliopsida; order Cornales; family Cornaceae; genus Cornus; species Cornus controversa. The sequence continues at coordinate 18,615,620 of CM048852.1, forward strand.
AATTCGGATCCTATGGTTGCGAAAGATTGGCTCAAACAGATGTTTAAAGCATTTAATGTGCTTAGGATAGACGAAGATGACTTGATGATGTCAATGATTCCTATTTAATTGACAAGGGCAATGGCCCTATGGTGGAAATCTATAACTCACACTTATGAAGTGAGAAACATGGAGTGGGAGACTTTCAGAAGGCTGTTTCTAGAGAATTATTTTTCGAACACGGTGAAAGAGGCTTTGAAAGATGAATTCATACACTTAATCCAAGGAGGGATGAGTGTAATGGAGTATGAAAACAAATTTATTACTTTATCTCGCTTTGCACTGAAGATGGTAGCAAATGAGCAAGTCAAGGTAAGAAGATTCGTGAAAGGGTTTCAGTTTGAACTAAGGGACAAAGTCACTATCTTGGACTTGCCAAGCTATGCGGAGATGGTGAGAAGGACACTGTTGGCAGAAGCAGATGACAATGATATATAGAGGATACGAAACTTGAGGAGTCAGTCGTGAAATATGGGTTTTCATTCGGGGAGTAATCCAAAAAAGAAGCATAAGGGGAGTAGTTATTTCCCTAGAGGGCCTCAACAAACACAATCATTCTCTATAGTGTTTGTGCTTACTGGATCATCTCGGGATAAGGTGAAGTGTTACCAATGTCAAAAGATGGGACATTACTAGTCGGAATGCCCACAGCTGCAACCTACACTTGTGAGAGATGTGAGACAATACTATAGGTGTGGACAAATACAGCATATGGTGAAAGATTATCCTCGAAAGAGGAGTGGTTGCCATGGTGCTGCGGGGTCATACAGCAGTATTCACAGGCTTCTAGAGTACAGTCAGGTTTTAGAGTTCCTCAGTTGCCTCAGCCTGCATAGTCTGTTTAGAGTTCGCAACACGGGAGATGAGCGACTCTTGCTATCTCTACGTAGCAGTCAAGTCATTAAGTGAGTGGTTAGGCAGGACGGGGCATACAGGGTCGTGTCTACGCTATTACTCTTGCTGAGACTTCAGCAGGATCATCAGTTATGAGAGGTATCTTTCTTGTATCTAGCTCGTGGCCTAGAGTTTTAATTGATTCGGGAGCATTGTATTCTTTCATATCAACTAATTTTGCTTCTGCATTGGGGTTAGAGGTGTCAACCTTAGAAAGAGCCTTGTGCATTGATACACCAATTGGGGGTAAGGTGATCCTGGATATGGTGTGTCGGGCATGTGAGATAGAGATAGCAAGTCGATGGTTGGTGTTTGATTTTGTGCTTTTAGAGATGACAAGTTTTGATGTAATTGTCGAAATGGATTGGTTATCTTCATTTAGAGCCAATATAGATTGCTACTGGGGAAGGGTATTAGTGTGTACACCTGAAGGAGATTGTTTTTACTTTATGGGAGAATGGAGTAAATTTCATTCTTCATCATTATACGGACTATGGGGTCGAGATGGTTACGACTTTTTCCTAGCTAGCCTTATGATTAAAGAAGATGGGAGAAACTTTGAGATCTTTTTTGAAGTAGTTTGTGACTTTGAGGATGTATTTTTAGAGGAGTTGATAGAGTTACCTCCTAGGCGAGAGGTTGAGTTTTCCATTGACGTCATACCCAGTATGACACCCATTTCAATGGTACCGCACCAGTGGAATTAAAGGAGTTGAAGGAGCAAATAGAAGACCTAAGGAAGAAAGGCTTCATACATCCTAGTGTGTCACCTTGGGGAGCGTCGGTCCTATTTGCTAAGAAAAAGGATGGATTGATAAGCGTTGAATGTTATATATTCTCGCACCTTTACTTATGTATCTTGATCCCATAGTTGCACATATTGTATAGTTTTTACGTGGTTTTATGTTTTTGATTATTTCAAGTTCAAACTTAGAATGTGGTATAATTCGACTCCTTTATCAGTTCAACAATGCATTCCTATTTCTTACCACACTACATACAAAGTCTTCATCAAGGAATTATGACAGGAGTGTTAAGATCAGAGTCAAAAAGATAGAAAGTTGAAGATCTGTAGAAGAAGGAAGATCGATGAATCGAAGTCTCTACTTCGATGCATTGCAGCTTTGATGCATCGAAGTGCCTACTTCGATGCATCGTCTAAACCTGCTGAAGATATTTTTCTACAGATATTTTCTCCACTTGCCACTTGTCTAATTTTGCTTGGATAAAGCCTTGCGTGGAATTTCTATGATATTTTGAGCCTCAGATCAGTTATATAGCTAGAAAATATGTAATAAAAATGACACACACAATTCTTGAAAAAGAGAGCATATTTTAGAATTCTAGAGAGAGAAAGTGAAGTTCTAGAGAAGGAAATCTTCAAAGAGGACTTTGTAAGGTCTTGAAGACCATTTTGAGCATGGGACCATCTCTGTCTATGGAGTGCTTCCAGCCCACCATGATCAACTAATCCTTCTCTATGTTTTTGACAAAACCTAGCTTTGTAAATATGTTCTAACTTTAGTGAATTGGAGATTTTTATATATTTGATGTATATGTCTCTTGCCTTGTGCCTTATATAAGTATAAATTAACAAATTCTTCATGTTCATGTGTGGTGATTTATCTTCTTATCTTAGAATAATTAAATTCCTCACTTGATCTTCAAACACTTGTAAGTTTCACAAGGACTACAAGTAATGGCTTGATACTAGTTTTCACTATAACATGCATAGCTAGATTTGCATAGTCCATGCTTAGAAAAGGTGATTTTGCTTCAATTAGGTAAGTAGGTAGGTAGGGAAATCATGCGACGATGATTTTACTACAAGTAGATAATTAAGTAAATAAGAAAAATCACGCTTTTCAAAGATAGATTATAGTATATTAAGGTGTGTGTATTTTCTTGGCGACGTCGTTGTAGATGAGACTTGTCAACGCATCATTAGTACACATTTGCATGAATTTCTCCCAATTTGTTATAAGTATAACATATTATGAGGTTAGCGGGGATGTCTAACCCTAGTCTTTTATTATTCTCTCAACCTTTGTATTTAAATTACTTTTATGCTTTCAAAGTAGAGTAAACATAACCAAAATCGTTGGGGTTTAAACAAGAAGCAACCCTCAACCTTTAGTGAATTATACCTACGTAGTCTTTATGGGATTGACACCCTCAACTTAGAGGCTTATCCTTCAAGGATTTGTTCTATTGTGAGTGGTAAATTTATAAATTGCGAGTAGCGCAACCGCACACAATAATTTTTGGCGCCATTGCCAAGGACTACCGTTAAATTGCCAAATTAGAGGATTGAGTCTAGTTTAAATTTTAATTTAATTAATTCTTTATATTCTTTTTTTTGTAAGTATTTTTATCTTTATTGCTTTGGATCTCTCGGACTGGAGGGAGAAGTCGGATGGTCGCGAGAAGAAGTGGAGAAATAAGAGGGAGCCCGACAGTTTCAAATATATAAGTGCATCATGTGCAGCCAGCGTGGCAATCTCGATTAATCAAGATGAACATCTCAATTAATCGAGATCTCGATTGATCGAGAATGGGATCTCGATTGATCGAGATTTTGATTGATCGAATACCTATCGAAGTGCCATCGAGAGAAAGCACCTCTCGGTACTTTGCTCTTTGCAAAATGTTCCAACATCTCTGGATTATTTCGATCAATCGAGACCAGAATCTCGATTAATCGAGATTTCGATTGATCAAGATCCTTGTTTTGATCAATCGAAATTCTAAAAAAGAGTCTTGTTGATCAGCTTGATTTAGAACCTCATGGACTTGAACTTATGGGACTTAGATACAAAATTACTCTGGATTAGAGAGACATCAAGGAAGCATGATAGCTACCATGGCTGATTCGTGTGTGAGTGTGACTCAAAAAGTATATCAATTAAAAATTTCCACACTTCGCAATAGAACGAATTCCTTTCAGAATAGGGCTATCGAAAGGGGTATCGTACCTCAGGGATTATGGTCTGATGAGTTGAAATACGGAATTAATTCTAATTAAATTTAGAAGAAAAGAATTCTGATTTTTAAACTAAACTAATTAAAAAGTAAAATAAATAAATCAAAGTAAACAGATAGTAAGGATAATATGAGAGAAATCTAGGGTGTTTGACTTCACCACTAACTCCACAATCAATGGTCAATTGAATCAACTATAGGGGAATTACATCATGCATAAGTGGTGTCGGTGGCTACAAGCTCACCTTCATCCGTCGAGAAGATAACATATGATTAAGGCTAAGCCATGGACTATCTTCGATTGGCATGGGCCATCTGCCTAACTACTCTAATCTAGGGTGCAGTATGGTTCATCTTCTCTAGGCATAATCCATCAAAGCTCATAATAATATATTCAGTGATTACCATTGTGTAATAATCTCTCTCATGATAACAGAAAACAAGAGAGATTGAGTTCAATAGCAACAACTAAATATCTAAGACAAGATAAGAAATCATTGAGATTGAATTTACAAGACTTTTATTGCTCAATTCTATAATAAGAATTCTCTGAATTACACAATCTATGCATGTATATAAAGGTCCCCAATAATTAAAACAATCAAACCATTGATGCTTTGTTAGGGCTACATCAAAACCCTAGTGGATGAACTAGCCGCTCATGGTAGAAGAAGAAGCTTCAACTGTTGAGGAAGAAGACATCATCTTTCTGAATAATGCGTATGCTTTGTTCTCCAATGGCTCTGCAATATATTTATGTTCTCTTCTCAGCCCTCTCAGATTCTCCAAGCTCTGTTCTCTCCGTCAAAAAATCTCCCTTAACTCAGCCTCTAAGTCTTCACTTTATTCCCCAAGAGAATACACCAAAGTCCTAATCCAATTAGGAATAAATTAGGGTTTCCCGCAGCACTAATCAGGTGGGTTTTTCCTGCTGACTTCGGCCCAACTTTTGACCCACTAGAAGTCCGATTTACGAAATTTTCATGAAATACAAAAGTGTGCAGAATCAAATTTCGTTCAACCTTTAAAAAAAATAATGTCGATTTGAGGCTCAGAAATAAGACTTCTGGTCCATTTTCCAAAATGGGATTAAGACTGTATTATGCGCAGATTTGGGCTTCAGGCCCGAAACCTTCTTAAGCAGCTGTAATTCTCTTGGACCTCTTTCTTGGGCTGATTTAAGTTGAAATAAATGGTTGAGTGAATCTCCTTTTGATGTAGGCTTCATCTAACCATCTTGATGTCTTCCTTAAAACCCAAAAGCTTAGTTTTAACTAAAATAATCATTAAGGCCCTAAAAATACAGAAAACACTAAAACAAAGTAAAATCACAAAATAATCTATCACTAAGAGAATAAAATACATAAGTTAAGAGGCTAGAATGCGTAACATTCAACGCCGATCACACCCCTAAACTTACATATTGCTAGTCCCTTAGCAATAGAATAAAACAAAACTAAAACAAAGGAAACTACTAAATACTAACTAAACTACCCAACTCCACTTTCGTGGGAGAAACGATTGCATTTAGCATATGCAACAAGCCTTTAAACCCCTAGGTTCCCCCTAGTGGACGAGTATAGTCTCGTGAGGGTTTCCAGAAATGTTACCCACAAACATTCAAAATTCTGTTTCAACATTAATTCAAGAAGAAGATTACAATATATATTTTCAAACTTGCATTCAAGAATAATTTCAAACTTTCAAATTCTATAATTCAAAGCAATGGTCTTCATGCATAATTCATATCAACATATCTCAAAATAATCAACTCTAGCTCCCTCGTGTAAAGTGAACTAGCAATCATATCATGTGGCATAACCAGACTCTGAATATATTAAGGCACATACCCTTTCAACTCACTAGCTCCCCTTATTGAACTCATACTTCCCAACATGCATACATGACTTTTTTTTTCCAATTCTTTTTTCTTTACTTTATTGGTTGTGCAATGTCTTGATCTATTAAGCTTTCTGAAAGATCCATGTAGCAAGATTTCAGTCAGTGACTCCCAACCAGATGGCTTTAGGGCACTAGGCTTTAAGATACCCTGAAGACCTAATTACTCGAATTAGTCAGGCTACAAATCAAGACAACCAATGCTCATCTTTTCTCACCCTTTCACTTTTGACGCGAACACTTCGTGCTTCCTGAGGCATAGAGGCCCGGTTACTCATGAAAAGGATCAAATTGATTACTTATTCATCACTTTTTTTCTTCTCTTTTTTTTTTCATTGAAGTCAAGTAAAACACATTATCGGTACTCATTCTCAAGAGATTCTAATTACTGTCAAGCATATGTAACTTAATAACTCAAAACCAAAGTTTATACCCCATAAGACTATGCTAGTGTGTCTGTGCATGTAAGGAAACTAAAATTAATCACCCCAAAACATGTTAAAGCAAACCATGATTAAAACCACTTAATTCAAACCATAATTTCCAAAAATTTAAAACATACTCAAAAATTGTAAGTTATGCACCTACATAAGGTATTAATCCTTTGAATAATGTCAAAACATTCTATCTAAAAACAAAACAAAAGAAAATAAAAACAAACTAAGAAAATAAAATAAAATAAAATCCTATTACACGAAGAATTTCACACAAATTTCCCCCATATGCAATAAAGCACAAAAATAGGCATCGCCTCACCCCCAACATAAACTGTACATTGTCCTCAATGTACTATCAATCAAAGCAAAGAGAAGAGTAAGAATGATGTTACCAGAAATTCGGAGTAGTGGAAAGAAAATAGAGTACATCACTAGCATGAACGCAATGCAAGCACACCCCCCCAAACTTGGATGTTAAAACCTGTCAAAATAAACCACTTCCTGTCAAGGGTGTGGTGGTGACTAAGCATCTGGATCCAAGTTTGCTTGGCGCATCAGTGCATGCATCATCCTCCTCATCTCTAGTTGCTCTTGGCGAGTATCACGAAAGTGATCCGCCATCTCTGTCCTCATGGCTCCAAACTGTATGGATACCTCTGTCTGTAGGGTGCCAAACTGGGCTGTCAACCCAGCAATCTGCCCCTTTAAATACTGATAATCATGGCCACCAGCCTGTGCATGCACCTCCTCTTCCTCTGCCTCCATCTCCTCTAGATCTTCCACCGGTGGTGGTATATCTATATGCTCTCCTCCTTGGGCCAACCGAGATACCTCACCAGGCGCCGCTATGACTCTCTGGTGCATATGAGATCAACTCAAATTCCAGTCATGCGTGCCATAATGAAGATCACATGGAAAGGCAAGCTCATCCTCATGGACTGCATACCCCTGTGCCACAAGCAACTGGTGAATAATAGTAGGGAATGGAAACTCCCAGTCACTTGCACTGTCTGGTGCCTTGGCCACTACCTTGGAATAGAACTTCTCCATCTGGCCCCAGACAATCTGTGGGAATGACAGCCAATGCCCAAAATGTATAGCATATAAGGCTCTGAGGAGCTCTTGACGCCTTTCGGTTTTATGTCCAATTGGATATACATTCTTGAGTAGAACAGCGTCAAGGAACCATAAATGATTTGGCATTGAAGACTTGGAAGCTGCATTCCTTTTCGGCCCGAAAAATTGGTTGGCACACAAACGTGCAACCACATTACCCACTGACAACTCGTCGGGTAAAGGAGTATAGATATGAGATAAATCAGCTGGGCACTCATGAGGACAACCCATGGCAATGGCAATGGATGACATATCCACTCGAACTATTATTCCATCTACGGAAGAAGTAAGCACATCCCGCTCATCAGGTGTTGGCATTAAGTTCTGATAAAATACCTTGACAAGCCTCGGGTAAATAGTAGATGAGAGTGGAACAAAAATGGATGCCGACCGACGACGATGGATGTCGAAAATCCCCTATTGTGTCTCGGGAAACATACCATAAAGTTCGGCTATGTCAAACGTGGTTTCAAAGTTCAACGCCCTTGGATGCCATCTCTCTTGAATACCTTTTCGGCGAGATCGTGAAGAACCTGTGGTCGGATCATGCCTCGCTCGGTGAGGAGTACGTGAACTTGAAGCACCTTGGTGACTTGCTCTCTTTGGTGCCATAGAAATAGAAAAAGTGTTGTTGAGGAATTAAATCGAACACTTGGCGTGCACAATTAACTTGAAACCTTCAACCTCCTCTTTTCGGTAATTTTTCCACCCAAATCGAACAAGTAATTATACCAAATTGATCCCCCAAACTTGGTCTTCAAAAGCCCTCAAAAAGATTTGAACAATTTCTTCAAAGAAAATCTTCACTTATTTTGATGTTGAACTTGAAAAAGTGAGAGCTTCCTTTGAGAACTAGTGATTTTTGATCCAATTTGATGTTGAAGTTGATGATGATCAATGTTGAATTCTTGGTTAATACTCACTAATTAAAGAAATTAATTTTCCGGTTGAAGTAGGACTTGAATTGGAGTTCAAAGAGGTCTAGGATGCAAGTGGTAGCAACAAAGGATGAGAGGTGGCCTTTATAGGCCTTAAAAATTCGGGCAGCCCTTCCATGGGCCTGGGCGATCGATCCCCCCTTGGATGGGCGATCGATCGCCCACCTGCTGGTGGGTGATCTCTTGAAAAACCATGGGGCGATCGATCCCCCTCCTCTGGGGCGATCGATCCCCCTCCTGGATGCCTGTTGGACCTCCATCGCCCAAGGTCGACCGAGACTTGATATTTTTGAGTCTCCATCGCCCAAGGTCGACCGAGAGCACTATTTTTCACCCGTCTTGAGTCCGAATACCTCGGTACACCTCTTGGCATCCTCCAGAAGCAACTTATACATCAAAAACTCAAAGAAAAAGCATTAAAACACAACTAGAATTGAAGAAAAACTTAAGAAAACTAAAACTAAAAATTAAAATTAAAGAAAACTAAAGGAAATAAAGTATAGAAATACATACAGAACCAATAATTTAACGTCCGTAGGAGACGATCAACTCTCCGAAGGGATTAAGTCAGATAGACGGGATCCGTCAAGTCGACGGACTTTACGTCTCTTCTTGGCACACATCCTTCCACACAATGCTTCAACCTTTGGCCATTTACTTTCATCAAACCAATTCCAAACAATTGCTCATCCGGGAATGAGTCTCGAATAGGTAATGCATCGATCATCGGCTCAAACTGAATCCGAGATAAATGATCCGCAACCACATTCTCTGTCCCCTTTTTATCTTTTATCTCCAAATCAAATTCTTGCAGCAATAAAATCCATCGAATAAGACGTGGTTTGGTTTCTTTCTTTGCCAATAAGTGTCTCAATGCTGCAAGATCAGAGTAGACAACCACCTTGGACCCCAGTAAATAAGAACGAAACTTGTCCAAGGCAAACACTACGGCTAGAAGCTCTTTCTCTGTGGTTGTATAATTGAGTTGGGCATCAGAGAGAGTCTTACTAGCGTAGTAGATGACATATGGCCGTTTCTCTACTCTTTGTCCCAATACTGCTCCCACTGCATAATCAGAGGCATCACACATGATTTCAAAAGGTAGAGCCCATTTTGGTGATTGCATAATTGGTGCAGAAGATAACAGAGATCGAAGCTTTTCAAAAGGTTGCACACAATCTTCACCAAAGATAAAGGGAACATCTTTATATAACAAATGGCACAATGGTCGAGCAACTTTACTGAAATCCTTGATAAATCTTCTATAGAACCCAGCATGTCCTAAGAAAAATCAAACTTGCCTTACCGAAGTTGGATGAGGTAGAGTTGCAATTAGGTCGATCTTTGCTTTATCAACTTCAATGCCCCTCTCTGAAATAACGGCACCTTTGGAGCACCAGTGATAAATTACTCAGACAGTTTTCAAAGGACGATCCAAAAACAGAGAAGTCATCCATGAACACCTCCAAGAATTTTTCTACCATATCAGAAAAGATGGCCATCATACACCTCTGGAATGTAGCCGGAGCATTACATAATCCAAAAGGCATACGACGATAAGCAAAAGTACCAAAGGGACAAGTGAAAGTGGACTTCTCTTGATCTTCTGGATCCATAGCTACTTGGTTATAACCAGAGTAGCCATCCAGAAAGCAATAATAGCTCTGACCAGCTAACCTTTCAAGTATTTGATCAATGAATGGAAGAGGGAAGTGATCATTCCTTATCATAGAATTGAGCTTTCTGTAATCAATGCAAACACGCCAATGTGGCAGTACGTTGTGGAACAAGCTCTCCCATAGAGTTAGGGACAATGGTAAGGCCAGACTTCTTAGGAACCACTTGTGTCGGACTCACCCATGTGCTGTCATAAATTGGATAAATGATGCCTGCATCAAGTAATTTGACAACCTCTTTCTTTACCACTTCCTTCATGTTGGGGTTTAGTCGCCTCTGTGCCTCTCTAGTTGGCTTACATCCTTCTTCCAAATGGATTTTGTGCATGCAAACTGAGGGATCAATGCCCTTAAGATCAGCAACACTCCATCCAATTGCTTCACGAGGTTGGTATAAAACCTCTACTAAGCTCTTCTCTTGAATTTCTGTCAGATCAGAGGCAATTATAACAGGAAGAGTTTTCTGTGCCCCCAAGAATACATACTTCAATTTGTCAGGCAAAGGCTTCAACTCTAATTCTGGAGGGGACTCTAATGAAGGCACTAGGGGAGTGCTAGAGAGAGAAGGTAATGGCTCAATTGGAATTCTCCATGGTGGAGTATTCTGAATAGCATCCACTTCCAGCATAGCATGCACTTCTTCACACAACCCTTCATCATTAATGCTCTCAAAGTCATAAAGAGACTTACATACCTCCAGGGAGTTTTGAGATATAGAGGATGAAATAAATTCCTCTACACATTCATCAATATCATCCATGCAGAACACATCACTCTGATCTGGAGGGTGTTGGATAGCATTGAACACATTAAGCTTGACATTCATGTTGCCAAATGAAATATCCATGATCCCCGACCTACAATTTATGCAAGCATCAGCAGTAGCTAAGAAAGGTCGACCAAGGATCACTGGAATGTGCCTCTTCGAATTGTGAACTGGCTCAGTGTCAAGTACAATAAAATCAACAGGAAAGTAGAACTTGTCCACTTTAATGAGCACATCTTCTATGATTCCTCGGGGCTGTTTTGTTGATCTGTCTGCAAATTGCAATACCACCGAGGTAGGCTTCAATTCTCCCAAGCCCAATTGTAAGTAAACTGAATAGGGTAGCAAATTCACACTTGCACCCAAATCAAGAAGAGCTTTATCCACATGGTGCTCCCCAATAATGCATGAGATAGTTGGAGCACCAGGATCTTTGTACTTGGGAGGAGTACACTGCTGAATTATCGAACTTACTTGTTGTGACAGCATCACTTTCTTTGGCACATGGCTTTTAGAACGCCTTTTCTGAGTGCACAAGTCCTTCAAAAATTTAGCATAAGGAGGAATTTGCTTGATGGCATCAAGGAGTGGCAAATTAATCTTCACTTGTCGAAACACCTCCATCATGTCATGCAGCTTGTCCCCTTGCTTTTCCAATTTAGATGCTTCAAGGAAACGTTGTGGGAAAGGAGCCTTGGGCTCATAAGGAATTTCAGCACTTGGACTTGTGGTCATTTTTTTTTCTTCTTTCTTCTCACCCACCTTATTATCAATTATTTTCTCACTCCTCAAAGTGGTAATAGCTTGAACTTGCTCATGGTGTGGGTTGCTTGTGGAAGCTTGCATCCATCTTGGATTAGCAATTGGTTGACTAGGGAGCTTCCCTTCTTCTCTTCTACTCAATGAAGTAGTAAGCTGTCCAAACTGAGATTCCAGTTTGGCAATAGATTGAGAATACGAGTGCACTAGCTAAACTGTAGATTGTACTGTTGCTGCAGTAGCTTGCACTGTCTCTATAAAAGAATCAAGCTTGTCAAATTTAGACAAGGTAAGAGTCAGCTTGTCTTCAATAGCAGAAATTCTTTGGGCCATAGGACTTTGTGTTTGATATTACTGTTGAGGCACAAAAGTCCTAGGTTGATATGATGGTTGCATTTCTGCCCCTTGATTACTGTAAGAAAAACTAGGATGATTCCTCCATGTAGGATTGTAAGTATTACCTCGTGGAGGATTCATTGGTCCAGTGAAAGTAGCTTGGACTTGCTCATGTTGAATATCAAAAAATTGTCCCACCGAAGGGCAATTGCTCACATTATGCATAGGACTAGAGCAAAATTCACAAGGGCCTAGCAATGTAGAGTTTGAAGCAGAAGGAGTTTGATTGGCAGCCATAATTGCTGCTACCTTCTGTGCAATTAAATCAATGTTGGTTGGCATAGCTTCTGAACCACCAACCTCAAAATCAATGTAGTGGCAGGTCTGCTAGAACGAGTAGAGGACACATGTTGCAGAGAGTTGTCACTAAGATTTTCAAATAAGGTCCATGCCTCTTCTTCACTCTTCAACATAAAAGTACCTCCACACGACGCATCAACCATCTGTCTGTTGGCTTCTGTCAGTCCTTCATGAAAACTCTGCACTAGTTGCCACTTAGGAACTTGATGATGGGGACACTTCCTAAGAAGGTCCTTGAATCTTTCCCATGTCTCATAAAATTGTTCCCCCTCATGTTGGGAGAAACCAGTGATAGCACGTCTGAACTGATTGGTCTTCCCTATCGAAAAATACTTCTTGAGAAACTCATGTTACATCTAAGTCCAAGTCGTGATAGAACCTACCGGTAGGGAGTTAAACCAATACTTTGCTTTGTCTTTCAGAGAGAATGGAAAAAGTCTCATTCTGAAAGCATCTTCAGAGAAGTTGTGAATTTTTGTAGTTGAGCACACTTCAATGAAGTCATCCAGATGCTTGTAAGGGTCTTCTTGAGTCAGCCCAAAATAAGATGGTAGCATCTGAATAATGCTGGACTTGATCTCATAATTCTGTGCTGTGACATTGGGCAGTTGAAAACCTGCTGGCGAGGTATATGTCTCAGGAACATAGTAGTCCCTAAGCAGTCTAGCTCTTTCTCCATCAGCATTAGGAACAAGGTTGTTATACCTCTCTTCTGCCATGTCTTCAATTATTTCTTCCTCTTTCACAATGGTATCAACAGGGATGTTCCTCTGTTGTCTAAGAGTACGTTCAGGCTCAGGATCAAGAGGTATCAAAGGATCAGCTACAGAACGACGACCTTGCATATATTAGCCAAAAGCATCTGAAAAGAAAACAAAACAAAATTAAAAATAAAATATAAAAATTTCCTAAACTAAAAATCCAATTAAAACTAATTCTGTAAAATCCAATCAATCAAATAGATAATCCCCGGCAACGGCGCCAAAAATTGATTCGTGTGTGAGTGTGACTCAAAAAGTATATCAATTAAAAATTTCCACACTTCGCAATAGAACGAATTCCTTTCAGAATAGGGCTATCGAAAGGGGTATCGTACCTCAGGGATTATGGTCTGATGAGTTGGAATACGGAATTAATTCTAATTAAATTTAGAAGAAAAGAATTCTGATTTTTAAACTAAACTAATTAAAAAGTAAAATAAATAAATCAAAGTAAACAGATAGTAAGGATAATATGAGAGAAATCTAGGGTGTTTGACTTCACCACTAACTCCACAATCAATGGTCAATTGAATCAACTATAGGGGAATTACATCATGCATAAGTGGTGTCGGTGGCTACAAGCTCACCTTCATCCGTCGAGAAGATAACATATGATTAAGGCTAAGCCATGGACTATCTTCGATTGGCATGGGCCATCTGCCTAACTACTCTAATCTAGGGTGCAGTATGGTTCATCTTCTCTAGGCATAATCCATCAAAGCTCATAATAATATATTCAGTGATTACCATTGTGTAATAATCTCTCTCATGATAACAGAAAACAAGAGAGATTGAGTTCAATAGCAACAACTAAATATCTAAGACAAGATAAGAAATCATTGAGATTGAATTTACAAGACTTTTATTGCTCAATTCTATAATAAGAATTCTCTGAATTACACAATCTATGCATGTATATAAAGGTCCCCAATAATTAAAACAATCAAACCATTGATGCTTTGTTAGGGCTACATCAAAACCCTAGTGGATGAACTAGCCGCTCATGGTAGAAGAAGAAGCTTCAACTGTTGAGGAAGAAGACATCATCTTAACAGTTGAAGCTTCAGAAAGATGATGTCTTCTTCCTCAACAGTTGAAGCTTCTTCTTTTACCATGAGCGGCTAGTTCATCTACTAGGGTTTTGATGTAGACCTAACAAAGCATCAATGGTTTGATTGTTTTAATTATTGGGGACCTTTATATACAGGCATAGATTGTGTAATTCAGAGGATTCTTATTATAGAATTGAGCAATAAAAGTCTTGTAAATTCAATCTCAATGATTTCTTATCTTGTCTTAGATACTTAGTTGTTGTTATTGAACTCAATCTCTCTTATTTTTTGTGATTATGAGAGAGATTATTACACAATGGTAATCACTGAATATATTGTTAAGAGCTTTAATGGATTATGCCTAGAGAAGATGAATCATACTGCACCCTAGATTAGAGTAGTTAGGCAGATGGCCCATGCCAATCGAAGATAGTCCATGGCTTAGCCTTAATCATATGTTATCTTCTTGACGGATAAAGGTGAGCTTGTAGCCACCGACACCACTTATGCATGATGTAATTCCCCATAGTTGATTCAATTGACCATTGATTGTGGAGTTAGTGGTGAAGTCAAATACCCTAGATTTCTCTCATATTATCTTCACTATCTATTTACTTTGATTTATTTTATTTTACTTTTTCATTAGTTTAAAAATCGAAATTCTTTTCTTTATAAATTTAATTAGAATTAATTCCGTATTCCAACTCATCAGACCATAATCCCTGAGGTACGATACCCCTTTCGATAGCCCTATTCTGCAAAGAATTCGTTTTATTGCGAAGTGTGGAAATTTTTAATTGATATATTTTTGAGTCACACTCACACATGAATCAATGCCCTCTTGAACCATAAAATGGCTCTTTTCCCAACTGAGGATTAGATTAGTTTCTTGACATCGTGTGAGAACACGGGATAGATTTTGGAGGCATGATTCGAATGAAGGTCCAAACACGGAGAAATCATCCATGAATACTTCCAAGAAATTTTTCACCATGTCCGAAAAGATAGACATAATATACCGTTGAAAAGTCGCCGGTGCATTGCACAACCCAAAGGGCATGCGTCTATATGCGAATGTGCCGAAAGGACATGTAAATGTGGTTTTCTCTTGGTCCCTCGGGTCTATAGCGACCTGATTATAGCCAGAATATCCATCTAAGAAGGAATAAAAACTTTGACCAGCTAATCTCTCTAAGATTTGATCAATAAATGGAAGAGGGAAATGATCTTTTCGAGTTGCTGAATTTAGTTTCTGATAATCTATGCAAACTGTCCATCCCGTGGTGGTGCGTTGGGGAATCAATTCACCCATATCATTTGGTTGCACCGTAATACCGGACTTCTTAGGAACCACTTGAGTGGGACTAACCCACTTAATTAGAATTAATTTAGTATTCCAACTCATCAGACCATAATCCTTGAGGTATGATACCCCTTTCGATAGCCCTATTCTGCACGAAATTCGTTCTATTGCGAAGTGTGAAAAATTTTAATTGGTCTACTTTTTGAGTCACACTCACACACGAATCAATTTTTGGCGCCGTTGCCGGGGATTATCTATTTGATTGATTGGATTTTACAGAATTAATTTAATTGGATTTTTAGTTTAGGAAATTTTTATATTTTGTTTTTGATTTTGTTTTTGTTTTATTTTCAAGAGCTGTTTGCTAATATATGCAAGGTCGTCGTTCTGTAACTGATCCTTTGATACCTCTTGATCCTGAGCCTGAACGTACTCTTAGACAACAGAGGAACATCCCTGTTGATACCATTGTGCAAGGGAAGGAATTAATTGAAGACATGGCAGAAGAGAGGAATAACAACCTTATTCCTAATGCTGATAGAGAAAAAGCTGGATTGCTTAGGGACTACTATGTTCCTGAGACATATACATCACCAGCGGATTTTCAACTGCCTAATGTCACAGCACAGAATTATGAGATCAAGTCCAGCATTATTCAGATGCTACCATCCTATTTTAGGCTGACTCAAGAAGACCCTTACAAGCATCTAGATGAATTCATTGAAGTGTCCTCAACTACAAAAATTCACAACTTCTCTAAAGATGCTTTCAGAATGAGACTTTTTCCATTCTCCTTGAAAGACAAAGCAAAGTATTGGTTTAATTCTCTATAGGCAAGTTCTATCATGACTTGGACTTAGATGCAACATGAGTTTCTCAAGAAGTATTTTCCGATAGGGAAGACCAATCAGTTCAGACGTGCTATCACTGGTTTCTCCCAACATGAGGGGGAACAATTTTATGAGACATGGGAAAGATTCAAGGACCTTCTTAGGAAGTGTCCCCATCATCAAGTTCCTAAGTGGCAACTGGTGCAGAGTTTTCATGAAGGGCTTACAGAAGCCAACAGACAGATGGTTGATGCGTCGTGTGGAGGTACTTTTATGTTGAAGAGTGAAGAAGAGGCGTGGACCTTATTTGAAAATCTTAGTGACAACTCTCTACAACATGTGTCCTCTACTCGTTCTAGCAGACATGCCACTACAAGGAAGACTGATGGAATTTTTGAGGTTGGTGCTTCAGAAGCTATGCCAACTGACATTGATTTAATTGCACAGAAGGTAGCAGCAATTATAGCTGCCAATCAAACTCCTTCTGCTTCAAATTCTACATTGCTAGGCCCTTATGAATTTTGCTCTAGTCCTATACATAATGTGAGCAATTGTCCTTCAATGGGGCAATTTTCTGATGTTCAACATGAGCAAGTCCAAGCTACTTTCACTGGACCAATGAATCCTCCACGAGGTAATACTTACAATCCCACATGGAGGAATCATCCTGGTTTTTCTTACAGTAACCAAGGGGCAGCAATGCAACCATCATATCAACCTAGGACTTTTGTGCCTCAACAGCAATACCAAACACAAAGTCCTATGGCCCAAAGAATTTCTGCTATTGAAGACAAGCTGACACTTATCTTGTCTAAATTTGACAAGCTTGATTCTCATATAGAGACAGTGCAAGCTATTGCAGCAACAGTACAATCTACAGTTCAGCTAGTGCACTCGCATTCTCAATCCATTGCCAAACTGGAATCTTAGTTTGGATAACTTGCTACTTCATTGAGTAGAAGAGAAGAAGGGAAGCTCCCTAGTCAAATAATTGCTAATCCAAGAGGGATGCAAGCTTCCACAAGCAACCCACACCATGAGCAAGTTCAAGCTATTACCACTTTGAGGAGTGGGAAAATAATTGACAATAAGGTGGGTGAGAAGAAAGAAGAAGAAAAAGTGACCACAAGTCCAAGTGCTAAAATTCCTTATGAGCCCAAGGCTCTTTTCCCACAACGTTTCCTTGAAGCATCTAAATTGGAAAAGCAAGGGGACAAGCTGCATGACATGATGGAGGTGTTTCGACAAGTGAAGATTAATTTGCCACTCCTTGATGCCATCAAGCAAATTCCTCCTTATGCTAAATTTTTGAAGGACTTGTGCACTCAGAAAAGGCGTTCTAAAAGCCATGTGCCAAAGAAAGTGATGCTGCCACAACAAGTAAGTTCGATAATTCAGCAGTGTACTCCTCCCAAGTACAAAGATCCTGGTGCTCCAACTATCTCATGCATCATTGGGGAGCACCATGTGGATAAAGCTCTTCTTGATTTGGGTGCAAGTGTGAATTTGCTACCCTATTCAGTCTACCTACAATTGGGCTTGGGAGAATTGAAGCCTACCTCGGTGGTATTGCAATTTGCAGACAGATCAACAAAGCAACCCCGAGGAATTATAGAAGATGTGCTCATTAAAGTGGACAAGTTCTACTTTCCTGTTGATTTCGTTGTACTTGACACTGAGCCAGTTCACAATCCGAAGAGGCACATTCCAGTGATCCTTGGTCGACCTTTCTTAGCTACAGCCGATGCTTGCATAAATTGTAGGTCAGGGATCATGGATATTTCGTTTGGCAACATGAAGGTTAAGCTTAATATTTTCAATGCTGTTGAGAACCCTCCAGACCAGACTGATGTTTTTTTCATGGATTCTGAAGATGTGTCTGAAGCTACAGATGAAATAAAGGTGCAAGACAAACAGAAGGAAAAGAAAATGTTTATAGATCAAATTTCTATCATGGTGGTAAATTCTGTATGCACTACACCTTTCAAAATTTCTCAGAGTGAGCAATTGTTTGGAGTACCCAACAACTCCACACCATGGTATGCAGAAATTGTGAATTATTTAGCCACGGGAAAAGTGCCAAGAGACTGGACCAAGCGAGAACGTGATCGATTCTTCTCTAAAGTTTATCAATACTTTTGGGAGGATCCAGAGTTATTTAAATATTGTTCAGATCAGATTATTCAGCGATGTGTCCCAGACCATGAGTTTCAAGATATTCTCAAGTTCTGTCACTCATTGGCATGTGGAGGCCACTTCAGTGCAAGGAAGACAGCAGCAAAGGTACTTCAATGTGGATTCTTTTGGCCTTCTTTGTTTCATGATGCATATGTTTTTTGTAAAACTTGTGATCGCTGTCAAAGATTGGGTTCAATGTCAAGGCGAGATATGATGCCAATGAGCCCCATTCTAGTGGTTAAAATTTTTGATGTTTGGGAAATTGATTTTATGGGACCCTTTCCACCTTCTTTTGGCTATGAATACATTCTGGTTGGTGTGGATTATGTCTCCAAATGGGTGGAGGCCATTGTAACTTGAACCAATGATGACAAGGTGGTAATCAAATTCATGCATGAGAATATTCTTAGTCGATTCGGAATTCCTCGAGCCTTGATCAGTGATGGTGGTACTCACTTTTGTAATAAATTTTTGAGAGGTTTGCTTGCTAAATATTCAGTGACACATAAGGTGGCAACGCCTTATCATCCTCAGATGAGTGGGCAAGTAGAGCTGTCCAATCGAGAAATTAAGTATGTTCTCGAAAAGACAATGAGACCGGATAGAAGAGATTGGTCATTGCGACTGAGTGAAGCACTATTGGCGTATCGGACTGCTTACAAGACTCCTATCGGTATGTCACCATATCGGTTGGTGTATGGGAAAACATGTCATCTTCCACTAGAGATCGAGCATAAGGCACTCTGGGCAATTCAAAAATTCAATTTTGATGCAAAAAGAGCTGGGGAAGAGAGGAAGTTGCAATTGAATGAATTAGAAGAGTTTAGACGTGATACTTATGAAAGTTCACGAATTTATAAAGAGAGGATGAAGGCATTTCATGATCGACATATCTCACGGAAGTCCTTCTCTCCAAGTGATAAAGTGTGGCTCTTCAATTCAAAGCTTCGGTTGTTTCCCGGAAAATTGCGTTCAAGGTGGGATGGACCATTCCAAGTGATCACAGTTTTTCCTCATGGTGCTGTGGAAGTTCAAAGCTTCCGAGATAATACTTTGATGAAAGTTAATGGCGAAAGGTTGAAGCATTGTATGGAAGGATGTGTGTCAAGAAGAGACGTAGAGTCCGTCGACTTGACGGATCCCGTCTATCCGACTTAATCCCTTCGAAGAGTTGATCATCTCCTACGGACGTTAAATTGTAGGTTTTGTATGTATTTCTATCCTTTAATCTCTTTAGTTTTCTTTGATTTTAACTTTTAGTTTTAGTTTTCTTAAGTTTTCTTTCAATTCTAGTTGCGTTTTAATGTTTTTTCTTTGAGTTTTTGATGTATAAGTTGCTTCCGGAGGATGCCAAGAGGTGTACCAAGGTATTTGGACTCAAGACGGGTGAAAAATCATGCTCTCGGTCGACCTTGGGCAGTGGAGACTCAAAAATATCAAGTCTCGGTCGACCTTGGGCGATGGAGGGTCCAACAGGCATCCGGGGGGGGGGGGGGGGATCGATCGCCCCAGCCAAGGGGGATCGATCGCCCCATGTGTTTTTTAGAAATGACCCACCAGCAGGTGGGCGATCGATCGCCCACCCTAGGGGGGATCGATCGCCCAAGCCCATGGGTGGGCTGGCCGAAAGTTTGCTCCATAAATGGACTCCTTATCCTACTTGGTTGCTACCACTTGCATCTTTTACCTCTTTGAGCTCCAATTCAAGTCCTATTTCAACCGGAAAATTAATTTCTTCAATTGGTGATTATTAAACAAGAATTCAACATTGATTATCATCATCATCAACATCAAAACCGGATCAAGAATCACTAGTTCTCAAAGGAAGCTCACTTTTTCAAGTTCAACATCAAAGTAAGTGAAGTTTTTCTTTGGTGAAATTGTGAAATTCTTTTTCAGGGCTTTTGAAGACCAAGTTTGGGGGATCAATTTGGTGCATTTACTTGTTCGATTTGGGTGGTAAAATTGCCAAAAAGAGGAGGTTGAAGGTTACAAAAGAATTGTGCACACCAAGTGTTCGATTTAATTCCTCAACCACACTTTTTCTACTTTTATGGCACCAAAGAGAGCAAGTCACCAAGGTGCTTCAAGTTCACGTAATCCTCACCGAGCGAGGCATGATCCAACCACAGGTTCTTCACGATCTCGCCGAGAAGGTATTCAAGAGAGATGGCATCCAAGGGCTTTGAATTTTGAAACCACGTTTGACATAGCCGAACTCTATGGTATGTTTCCCGAGACACGATGGGGGATTTCTGACATTCGTCATCGTCGGTCGGCATCCATTTTTGTTTCACTCTCGTCTACTATTTACCCGAGGCTTGTCAAGATATTTTATCAGAACTTAATGCCGACACCTGATGAGCGGGATGTGCTTACTTCTTCAGTAGATGGAACAGTAGTTCGGGTGGACATGTCATCCATTGCCATTGCCATGGATTGTCCTCATGAGTGCCCAGATGATTTATCTCATATCTATACTCCTCTACCCGACGAGTTGTCAGTGGGTAATTTGGTGGCACGTTTGTGTGCTAATCAGTTTTCCAGGCTGAAAAGGAATGCAGCTTCCAAATCTTCATTGTCAAATCATTTATGGTTCCTTGACGCTGTTTTACTCAATAATATATGTCCCATTGGACATAAAACTGAGAGACGTAAAGAGTTCCTTCGATCCTTATATGCTATACATTTTGGGCATTGGCTGTCATTCCCACAGATTGTCTAGGGCCAGATGGAAAAGTTCTATTCCAAGGTTGTGGCCAAGGCACCAGACAGTGCAAGTGACTGGGAGTTTCCATTCCCTACTATTATTCATCAGTTGCTTGTGGCACAGGGGTATGCAGTCCATGAGGACGAGCTTGCTTTTCCACGTGATCTTCATTATGGCACGCATGACTGGAATTTGAGCCGATCTCATATGCACTAGAGAGTCATAGCGACTCTTGGTGAAGTATCTCGGTTGGCCCAGGGAGGAGAACATATAGATATACCACCACCGGTGGAAGATCCAGAGGAGATGGAATTAGAGAAAGAGGAGGTGCATGCACAGGCTGGTGGCCATGATTATCAGTATTTAGAGGGACAGATTGCTGGGTTGACAGCTCAGTTTGGCACCCTACAGACAGAGGTTTCCACACAGTTTGGAGTAATGAGGACAGAGATGGCGGATCACTTTCGTGACACTCGCCAAGAGCAACTAGAGATGAGGAGGATGCTGCATGCACTGATTCGCCAGGAAAACTTGGATCCGGATGCTCAGTCACCACCACATCCTTGATAGGAAGGTAACCATCTTTTGTATTTTATTTTATTTTTAGTTTTTATTTTTCTTTCTGTAGTTAGATTTCCATTATAAAAAAAAAAATTAAAAAATGAAAAAAAAATATTTTATTTTTTTTATTTAGGATTTTTCTCTTTCATATTTATTTTCACCCATACTATTTCACTTGATCTTTGGGGTATAGTGGTTTGTTTTGACAGGTTTTAACATCCAAGTTTGGGGGGGTGTGCTTGCATTGCCTTCATACTAGTGGTGTGCTCTATTTTCTTTCCACTACTCCAGATTTCTGGTAACATCGTTCTTACTCTTCTCTTTGCTTTGATTGGGTGTACATTGAGGACAATGTACAGTTTAAGTTTGGGGGTGAGGCGATGCCTATTTTTGTGCTTTATTGCATTATGGGAGAAATTTGTGTGAAATTCTTCTTGTATTAGGATTTTATTTTATTTTATTTTCTTAGTTTGTTTATTTTATTTTATTTTTAGATAGAATGTTTTTACATTATTCAAGGGATTAGTACTTTATGTAGGTGCTTAACTTGCAATTTTTGAGTATGTTTTAAATTTTTGAAAACTATGGTTTGAATTATGTGGTTTTAATCATGGTTTGCAATAACATGCTTTGGAGTAATTAGTTTTAGTTTCCTTACATGCACAGACACACTAGCATAGTCTTATGGGGTATAAACTTTGGTTTTGATTTATTGAGTTACATATGCTTGATATTAATTAGTATCCCTTGAGAATGAGTACCGATGATGTGTTATACTTGACTTCAATGAAAAAAAGAAAGAAAAGAAGTGAAAAAAAAAAAGAAAAAAAAATGATGAATAAGCAAATCAATTTGATCCTTTTCATAAGTAACCGGGCCTCTATACCTCAGGAAGCACGAAGTGTTCGCGCCAAAAGTGAAAGGGTGAGAAAAGATGAGCATTGGTTGTCTTGATTTGTAGCCTGACTGATTCGAATAATTAGGTCTTCGGGGTATCTTAAAGCCTAGTGCCCTAAAGCCATCTGGTTTGGGAGTCAGTGACTGAAAGCTTGCTACATGGATCTTTCAGAAATCTTAATAGATCAAGACATTGCACAACCAATAAAGTAATGAAGAAAAAAAAAGAATGAGAAAAGGAAAAAAAAAAGTCATGTATTCATGTTTGGAAGTATGATTTCAATAAGGGGAGCTAGTAAGTTGAAGGGGTATGTGCCTTAATATATTCAGAGTTTGGTTATGCTACATGAGATGACTGCTAGTTCACTTTACAGGAGGGAGCTAGAGTTGATTATTTTGAGATATGTTGATGTGAAATTATGCATGGGGACCATTGATTTGAATTATAGAATTTGAAAGTTTGAAATTATTCTTGAATGCAAGTTTGTAACTATGTATTGTAATCTTTTTCTTAAATTAATGTTGAAACAGAATTTTAAATATTTGTGGGTAACATTTCTGGAAACCCTCACGAGACTATAACTCGTCCACTAGGGGGAACCTAGGGGTTTAAAGGCTTGTTGCATATGCTAAATGCAATCGTTTCTCCCACGAAAGTGGAGTTAGGTAGTTTAGTTAGTATTTACTAGTTTCCTTTGTTTTAGTTTTGTTTTATTCTATTGCTAAGGGACTAGCAATATGTAAGTTTGGGGGTGTGATAGGCGTTGAATGTTACGCATTCTAACCTCTTAACTTGTGTATTTTATTCTCTTAGTGATAGATTATTTTGTTATTTTACTTTGTTTTAGTGTTTTCTGTATTTTCAAGGCCTTAATGATTATTTCAGTTAAAACCAAGCTTTTGGGCTTTTAAAGAAGACATCCAAGATGGTTAGATGAAGCCTACACCAAGGAGAATCATTCAACCATTTATTTCAACTCAATTCAGCCAAGGAAGAGGTCCAAGAGAATTACAGCTGCTTAAGAAGGTTTCGGGCCTGAAGCCCAAATCTGCGCATAATACAGACTTAATCTCGTCTTGGAAAATGGACCAGAAGTCTTAATTTCGAGCCTCAAATCGACATTATTGACGCGTAAGGTTGAACGAAATTTGATTCTGCACACGTTTGTATTTCACGAAAATTCCGTAAATCGGACTTCTAGTGGGTCAAAAGTTGGGCCAAAGTCAGCAGGCAAAACCCACCTGATTAGTGCTGCGGGAAACCCTAATTTATTCCTAATTGGATTAGGACTTTGGTGTATTCTCTTGGGGAATAAAGTGAAGACTTGGAGGCTGAGTTAGGGAGGATACAGAGATATTGGAGAGTCTGAGAGGGCTGAGAAGAGAACAGAAAGATATTTGCAAAGCCATTGGAGAACATAGTCATACGCAGAAGTCATGAAGATGATGCCTTCTTCCTCAACATTTGAAGCTTCTTCTTCTACCATGAGCGGCTAGTTCATCCACTAGGGTTTTGATGTAGCCCTAACAAAGCATCAATGGTTTGATTGTTTTAATTATTGGGGACCTTTATATACATGCATAGATTGTGTAATTCAGAGGATTCTTATTATAGAATTGAGCAATAAAAGTCTTGTAAATTCAATCTCAATGATTTATTATCTTGTCTTAGATATTTAGTTGTTGTTATTGAACTCAATTTCTCTTATTTTCTGTGATCATGAGAGAGATTATTACACAATGGTAATCACTGAATATATTGTTATGAGCTTTGATGGATTATGCCTAGAGAAGATGAACCATACTGCACTCTAGATTAGAGTAGTTAGGCAGATGACCCATGCTAATCAAATATAGTCCATGGCTTAGCCTTAATCATATGTTATCTTCTTGACGGATGAAGGTGAGCTTGTAGCCACCGACACCACTTATGCATGATATAATTCCCCATAGTTGATTCAATTGACCATTGATTGTGGAGTTAGTGGTGAAGTTAAACACCCTAGATTTCTCTCTTATTATATTCACTATCTATCTTACCTTTGATTTATTTTATTTTACATTTTAATTAGTTTAGTTTAAAAATTAGAATTCTTTTCTTTCAAATTTAATTAGAATTAATTCAGTATTCCAACTCATCAGACCATAATCCCTGAGGTACGATACCCCTTTCGATAACCCTATTCTGCAAGGAATTCGTTCTATTGCGAAGTGTGGAAAATTTTAATTGGTATACTTTTTGAGTCACACTCACACACGAATCATCTCACCGTTGATGGTGGAGGAAGTTTGGAAATAAGTTCAACCTTGGCTTTGTCAACTTCAATTCCTCTCTTAGACACAATGTGCCATAGGACAATGCCTGATAGGCGTTGAATGTTACGCATTCTAGCCTCTTAACTTATGTATTTTATTCTCTTAGTGATAGATTATTTTGTTATTTTACTTTGTTTTAGTGTTTTCTGTATTTTCAGGGCCTTAATGATTAATTTAGTTAAAATCATGCTTTTTGACTTTTAAAGAACGCATCCAAGATGGTTAGATGAAGCCTACATCAAGGAGATTCATTCAACTATTTATTTTAACTCAAATCAGCCCAAGGAAGAGGTCCAAGAGAATTACAGCTGCTTAAGAAGGTTTCGGGCCTGAAGCCCAAATCTGCGTTTAATACATTCTTAATCCCATTTTGGAAAACGGACCAGAAGTGTTATTTTCGAGCCTCAAATTGACATAATTTTTTAATGGGGTTGAACAAAATTTGATTCTGCACACTTTTGTATTTCACGAAAATTCTGTGAATCGGACTTCTAGTGGGTCAAAGTTGGGCCGAAGTCAGCAGAAAAAACCCACCTGATTAGTGCTGCGGTAAACCCTAATTTATTCCTAATTGGATTAGGACTTTAGTGTATTCTCTTGGGGAATAAAGTGAAGGATAAGAGGCTGAGTTTGGGAGATTACAGAGGGATTGAAGAGTCTGAGAGGGCTGAGAAGAGAACAAAAACATATTTGCAGTTCCATTGGAGAACGAAGTCATACGCGTAATTCATGAAGATGATGCCTTCTTCCTCAACAGTTGAAGCTTCTTCTTCTACCATGAGCGGCTAGTTCATCCACTAGGGTTTTGATGTAGCCCTAACAAAGCATCAATGGTTTGATTGTTTTAATTATTGGGGACCTTTATATACATGCATAGATTGTGTAATTCAGAGAATTCTTATTATAGAATTGAGCAATAAAAGTCTTGTAAATTCAATCTCAATGATTTCTTATCTTGTCTTAGATACTTAGTTGTTGTTATTGAACTCAATCTCTCTTATTTTCTGTGATTATGAGAGCGATTATTACACAATGGTAATCACTGAATATATTGTTAAGAGCTTTGATGGATTATGTCTAGAGAAGATGAATCATACTGCACCCTAGATTAGAGCAGTTAGGCAGATGGCCCATGCCAATCAAAGATAGTCCATGGCTTAGCCTTAATCATATGTTATCTTCTTGACGGATGAAGGTGAGCTTGTAGCCACCGACACCACTTATACATAATGTAATTCCCCATAGTTGATTCAATTGACCATTGATTGTGGAGTTAGTGGTGAAGTCAAATACCCTAGATTTCTCTCATATTATCTTCACTATCTATTTACTTTGATTTATTTTATTTTACTTTTTCATTAGTTTAAAAATCGAAATTCTTTTCTTTATAAATTTAATTAGAATTAATTCCGTATTCCAACTCATCAGACCATAATCCCTGAGGTACGATACCCCTTTTGATAGCCCTATTCTGCAAAGAATTCGTTCTATTACGAAGTGTGGAAATTTTTAATTGATATATTTTTGAGTCACACTCACACACAAATCAATGCCCTCTTGAACCATAAAATGGCTCTTTTCCCAACTGAGGATTAGATTGGTTTCTTGACATCGTGTGAGAACACGAGATAGATTTTGGAGGCATGATTCGAATGAAAGTCCAAACACGGAGAAATCATCCTTGAATAATTCCAAGAAATTTTCCACCATGTCCGAAAAGATAGACATCATATACCGTTGAAAAGTTGCCGGTGCATTGCACAACCCAAAGGGCATGCGTCTATAAGCGAATGTGCCGAAAGGACATGTAAAGGTGGTTTTCTCTTGGTCCCTCGGGTCTATAGCGACCTGATTATAGCCGGAATATCCATCTAAGAAGCAATAAAAACTTTGACCAGCTAATCTCTCTAAGATTTGATCAATAAATGGAAGAGGTAAATGATCTTTCCGAGTTGCTGAATTTAGTTTCTGATAATCTTTGCAAACTCTCCATCCCGTGGTGGTGCGTTGGGGAATCAATTCACCCATATCATTTGGTTGCACCGTAATACCGGACTTCTTAGGAACCACTTTAGTGGGACTAACCCACTTACTATCTGAGATGGGGTAAATGATTCCCGCATCTAGCAACTTCACTACCTCCTTCATTACAGCGTCCTTCATATTTGGATTTAATCGATGTTGTGCCTCTCTTGAGGTCTTTGCATCTTCTTCCAAGTGTATGCGGTGCATAAAAATAGAAGGATCTATTCCCTTAAGATCTGCCACACTCCATCCTATTGTTTCCTTGTGCTCTTTTAGCACTTTTAGAAGTTACATCTCTTGCTCATTGGTAAGATTTGAAGCAATAATGACTGGAAGGGTTTCGTTGGAGTCCAAGAAAACATACTTGAGTGTAGCCGGTAAAGGCTTGAGCTCAAGTTGTGGTGGGGAAATTAGAGAAGGAGTTTGGGAAGTATTGGACAAAGGAGGCAAAGGTTCTCTCGGAACTCTCCATTTAGGCAAATCCATGACGGTCTTGACATCGAGCATTGAATTAACTTCACAAATGGATTGTTCAATGTCATAATCATCACAGTTGAAATGACTTAGGCATGCCTCTAGAGGATCTTTAGAAAGAATGGAAGGAAGCACTTCTTAAACGAGATCTTCCACTACATCAACACAAAAGCATTCACTTTCGTCGTTGGATGTGTGGTGAGAAGCATTAAAGATGTTCAATCGGACTTTCATATTCTGAAAAGAGATGTCCATTACTCCGGTACGGCAATTAACGCAAGCGTTTGCCGTGGCCAAAAACGAACGACCTAAAATGATAGGAATATGTCTATTTGGATTTTGGACCGGTTTCGTGTCAAGGACTATGAAGTCCACCGAAAAGTAAAATTTGTCGACTTGAATTATCACATCCTCAATGATGCCACGTGGTTGCTTCACCGAGCGGTCGGCAAGTTGCAACACAACTGTGGTGGGCTTAAGTTCCCCCAAACCTAATTGTTGGTAAACGGAGAATGGAAGCAGATTGACACTAGCCCCTAAATCAAGAAGTGTCTTTTCAAAAGCTTGATTTCTGATGGTGCATGAAATGGTTGGAGCACCCGGATCTTTGAATTTAGGAGGGGCTTGGTGTTGGAAAATAGAGCTTACTTGCTCAGTTAGGAGGACTTTCTTAGGAACGTTATTCCTAGATTTGCGCTTTTGAGTGCACAAGTCCTTCAAGAATTTAGCATAGGAGGGAATTTTTTAGATTGCATCAAGGAGAGGGAGATTGATCTTTACTTGTTTAAAGATCTCTATCATGTCTTGAATTTTCTCTCCTTGCTTTCCAAAATGAGAAAGTTCCTTCAATCTTTGAGGAAAAGGAACCGGAGGCTCAAAAGAGGTGTCAAGATTTGGAATAGATGGTGACACAACTTCACTTGCCTTTCCTTTTGGATTTTGTGGGACTTTGTTCACATTTGGATTTGAAGGAGATACATTTGGATTTGATTGGGATTCTTTTGGATTTTTGGATTGCCCATCAGATTCCTTTTTCTCTTCCCTGACCTTAGAATTTATGATTTTACCACTCCTTAAGGTGGTGATTGATTGAACTTGCTCCGGAGGAGCATTACAAGATGAAGATGACGGATCATCAATCACATGAACACCCTTAGGATTTGCCACCGGTTGACTTGGCAACTTACCTTCCTCTCTTCTATTCAAGGCATTAGCTAGTTGCCCGATTTGAGCTTCTAACCTAGCCATAGATTGAGCGTTAGCTTCAAGCTTAGAGATTGATTGAGAGTGAGATTGCAACAAGCGAGTATTAGCCTCAAGATTGCTTATCACTCTTTCCTCAAAGCCTTGGCTTCTCGGAGGAGGTGGTGGTTGTTGGTAGTTGGATCTTTGATGGTAAGGCTGAGGATTTGGCCTATATTGAGGTTGTTGAGATTGGGAATTAAAGGAATTTTGCCCTTGAAAAGAGGGACTTGGTTCTTGAGATTTCTATGAAAATGCCGAATGATTCTTGTAACCAGGATTGTAGGTATTTGAATATAGATCATTAATCTATTTAGAATACAAGGCATTCGCTTGCTCTTGAGCATAATCGAGAGATTAACCGGCAATAGGACAATCTCGCACAAAATGTGAAGTGCTATAGCAAAATGAACACCCTTCCTGATTTTGAACAGGTTGGCTTGGAGTAGGCAGCCCATTTTTCATGATTTGGTCCATTTTTCAGGTTAAGGCTTCTACTTGCATGGCAACCTCATCTACCCTTGAAATCTCATGCACTTCTCTACAAGGTTGGGTGGATTTCCCTTTTCTAGTGGAGGAGCGTTGAGCTGAATTATTACTTAGGGTTTGAAAAAGTTTCCATGCATCATCTAGGCTTTTCAAAAGGTATCCACCTCCACAAGCGGAATCTATCATTTGCCTATGCTGCTCACTTACCCCATCATAAAAGCTTTGTACTAGCTGCCATTTTGGGATAGCATGGTGCGGACAAGATTTAAGAAGATCTTTTAATCTCTCCCAAGTCTCATAAAATTGTTCTTGATCAATTTGGGTGAATCTGGTGATTGCTCGCCGAATATCACTCGTCTTTCCCATTGGGAAGTATTTTTTTAAGAATTCAATTTGCATCTCCGCCCAAGAATGGATTGAGTTAGGTTCTAAGGAATTGAACCAACTTCTAGCTTTATCCTTTAGGGAGTATGGAAACATACGAAGCTTTAGATCATCCTCCGTAAAATGTGGTACCCGAATGGTGGAACACACAGAAAGGAAGTAATCTAAATGCCAGTATGGATCTTCATTTGGGAGACCATGGAAGCTATTAAGAAGATTGATGGTGGAGGACTTTATTTCAAATTGATTTGCCGCTATATCCAAAAATTGAATACATTAAGGTACTTCAAATGTAGTCGGAAGATAAAAGTCCATAAGCAATTCTCCTTGAGGAGGAGGAGGTGGAGGTTGTTGTTCATGATTAAATGGAGGAAATCTGGGAGGTTTTCCATGATTTGGTTCTATGTTTTCAGTCCTAGGCAATATAGGGTCCCTAGAGGTTCCTCTACGTTGTCTAAGTGTTCATTCAAGTTCAATATTACACGGAAGCAAAGGAAGTGACAATGACCGTCTACTTAGCATGCATTAAAAGCAAAACAACACCTCAATACGACAAAATAAAAAATAAGTACTCAAATGCACAATTTTTAGACTTTATACTCACAAAGGGTCCAACCGTGAGTCTTTGAGATGCCCACTATGTCGTATACCTAAAATCAAGCAATTTGAGAGATAAGCACAAAATATATACAAAAAGAATGAAAGAATTTCTAGCCTAAGAATTAAACCAGATTTAATCTTTCAATGGCGACAATTAAACCGTAGTCCCCGGCAACGGCGCCAAAATTTTGATGTGGCTAAACTTGATTGCAATTGTAAGCTTATTGATCGGCGTTGAATGTTACGCATTCTAGCCTCTTAACTTATGTATTTTATTCTTTTAGTGATAGATTCTTTTGTGATTTTATTTCGTTTTAGTGTTTTATGTATTTTCAGGGCCTTAATGATTATTTCAGTTAAAACCAAGCTTTTGGACTTTGAAAGAAGACATCCAAGATGGTGAGATGAAGCCTACATCAAGGAGATTCAGTCAACCATTTATTTCAACTCAAATTAGCCCAAGAAAGAGGTCCAAGAGAATTACAACTGCTTAAGAAGGTTTTGGGCCTGAAGCCCAAATCTGCGCATAATACAGTCTTAATCCCGTTCTAGAAAATGGACCAGAAGTCTTATTTCTGAGCCTCAAATCGACATAATTCTCACTTTAGGTTGAATGAAATTTGATTCTGCACACTTTTGTATTTCACGAAAATTTCGTAAATCGGACTTCTAGTGGGTCAAAAGTTGGGCCGAAGTCAGCAGGAAAAACCCACCTCATTAGTGCTGCGGGAAACCCTAATTTATTCCTAATTGGATTAGGACTTTGGTGTATTCTCTTGGGGAATAAAGTGAAGACTTGGAGGCTGAGTTGAGAGAGCTTACAGAGAGATTAGACAGAGAGAACAGAGCTTGGAGAGTCCAAGAAGGCTGAGAAGAGAACAGAAATATATTGCAAAGCCATTGGAGAACAAAGTCATACGCATAATTCAGAAAGATGATGTCTTCTTCCTCAACAGTTGAAGCTTCTTCTTCTACCATGAGCGGCTAATTCATCCACTAGGGTTTTGATGTAGCCCTAACAAAGCATCAATGGTTTGATTGTTTTAATTATTGGGGACCTTTATATACATGCATAGATTGTGTAATTCAGAAGATTCTTATTATAGAATTGAGCAATAAAAGTCTTGTAAATTCAATCTCAATGATTTCTTATCTTGTCTTAGATATTTAGTTGTTGTTATTGAACTCAATCTCTCTTATTTTCTGTGATCATGAGAGAGATTATTACACAATGGTAATCACTGAATATATTGTTATAAGCTTTGATGGATTATGCCTAGAGAAGATGAACCATACTGCACCCTAGATTAGAGTAGTTAGGCAGATGGCCCATGCCAATCGAAAATAGTCCATGACTTAGCCTTAATCATATGTTATCTTCTTGATGGATGAAGGTGAGCTTGTAGCCACCAACACCACTTATGCATGATGTAATTCCCCTATAGTTGATTCAATTGACCATTGATTGTGGAGTTAGTGGTGAAGTCAAACACCCTAGATTTCTCTCTTATTATCTTCACTATCTTATTTATCTTTGATTTATTTTATTTTCTTTTTAATTAGTTTAGTTTAAAAATCAGAATTCTTTTCTTGATAAATTTAATTAGAATTAATTCCGTATTCCAACTCATCAGACCATAATCCCTGAGGTACGATACCCCTTTCGATAGCCCTATTCTGCAAGGAATTCGTTCTATTGCGAAGTGTGGAAATTTTTAATTGATATACTTTTTGAGTCACACTCACACACGAATCACTTATTTTTGCCCTTTTTCAAAATATAATTTAACCACTCGCAAGAGCACGAATCTTTGTAGATACGGTTCTATATAGAGGGTATCGATCCCACGAGGACTAGTTGTTAATTGTCTTGAAGAAAGATTAATTCCACTTTAATTCTAAAAATAAGGTTTTGATTTTTGTTTTAAAACTATTGCATGAAATGTAAAAACACTAAATTTAAAGAGTTGTAAGTTGGGAGAGAGAATTAGGGGTGGTTTCCACCACTAGCCATTCACATGTCCATAAATGTAGCAAGCTTGGGATTTATAAAATTAAATGTCTAACAATGTCATTAGGCTTGTGACCTCAATAACATCTCAAAAGATCAATGTGTGTGCAAACCTATCATAATCCATCTTCAACAAGCATAGTTCTTCAACCTAACTAATTACCCTACTCTCTAAGTGAACCTAAATGCATCCAAACTACCTTATCTTGGCATGGTTTATACAAGCAAGAACAACACATTCAATGTAAATACCATTACCTAGCCATCATTTGCATTTCTTGTGGAAGATGCAAATGTTGTGCATTCACATGATAGATTCTACTCTAAGACAAGAATAAAATCAACATCAAATGAATATATATAAGAAGTGTATAAGTGTACATCATCACTATACTAAATAATCAACATTTAAATACAAATCCCAAATAATGCTACAAAAATGAACAAGTTTTCATGGCTAGGGGTTTCACCCACACCCTAGTAGAGAAGTTAGTTGATCATGGCAGCCTTGCACTCTTCCATGGATGGAGAAAATGAAGCTTCAAAGTCTGGTTCAGCTCCTCCTTCCTCCCTCCCGAAAGTCTCTAAGTATGTATATGTGTATATGAGAGACAAAATGGCTCCTTTTGTGCTTTTTGGCTCCCTTTTCATCGTTGGGGCCCACCATATATATATATATAGCAATATATATTTATCAACTATATCACTAATATCTCCATGTGTCTTATTCAAGTCAGAAAATCCCTCCAAGTCGTGCAAAAAGGGGGATTTTGTTGCAAGTGGAAGAAGCAGGTGAGCAAGTGGGCAAGTGGTTCTGCAGAATCTCGATTGATCGAGATTGGAATCTTGATTGATCGAGATTTTGATTAATCGAAATTCATGCCTCGATCAATCGAGATCTCGATTGATCAAGATGCCTTAGCTTCATTTCTGAATTCTGCTCTTCAATTGCAAATGGCCTCAAACATTGCTCCTTTTGGTACAAAACTTGTAATACATCAAAAACACAAAAATACCGTAAACGTACCTCGGTAAACGTAATAACGGGACTAACATATGCAATAAAGAGGATTCAAATGCATAGTATTGAACACTTATCATTTATCCTTTTAGGTTTAATGAAATTGGGTCCAAATGGAAGACCAGCTGCAGAGGTTCTTAAACCAAAATTTAATGTCTTCGCGAATGTTGTGACCTTTAGAGCTGGCGTACAAATGCCACAAATTGAAGTAAGTCTCTCTCTCTCTCTCTCTCTCTCTCTCTCTCTCTCTCTCGCACACAAGTATCAGAACAAGTATTGGTTTTGATTGATAATGTTTTATAATACAGGTTTTTGCATTTTAGCCAACTTTCGGACATATATCTTTTTTGAGGACTGATCAGATATTTTAGACTGTGACACACCACAGTGACTAACTTTTGGACATTATGGCTTTTTTTTTGGTATAGTTGTGTTATGCATTTAAGCAAAGTGTTTTAGTTTTTTAATGTAGTTTTGATATAGCTTAATATTTTGGTTGATAAGAATGTTATTGGTAAGCAATCCTGTATCTATAATTTTGGCTGTGTTAGTATTGAGACTTTTTTTCTTCCTTGAATACATATGTCTCAGAACTAGCTCTTTGAATATAAAAGAAGTTTGAGATTAATTTATTTGTTTGTGATTGGTAGGATTAATATTTGGATGCAAATTTATCTTTTTTAATGTCGTTTCATCTTATATATATTTAACAAATGCAGTTAATTTAAACAGGCTTGGGAGTTGTGCATCGGTGGAATAAGAGGCATTGTTGTATATGTTTTTGTGTTGTGGATAATATGGTCATTGACAGATTTATTTGTAGTATTTGGCTTTGCAAGGCTTGGTGTGAATACATGACTTTGGGTGTAGTCTTGTTGTGAATTGGTAGAATTGAAGGTGAGTGATTTTTGTTGTGCAAAGTGGTTTTTGTGTTAGGAACAATGATCTAGGCATATAATTTTTTAAAAAAAATTTATAAACTTTCAATCACGGGCTTAGCTCATGGTAGAAAAATACTTTCCACCACGGGCTCAGCCCGTGGTAGAATATAGGCTTTCAACCATGGGCCAAACCCGTGGTAGAAAGTTATTTTAATAGTACCAAACAGACTTTCAACCATAGGCTGAACCCGTGGTAGAATACAGACTTTCCACCATGGGCACAGCCCGTGGTGGAAATTCTGTTAGCAACTACGACACCAGATACCACGATGGGCCAAACCCATGGTAAAACCCATATTTGCTCGCCATAAAAAGTCTTTTTTCTTATAATGTTTAACTGAAATAATAAATAATGTTAAATAAATAAAATACGAGTCCAAACAATACAACTTGGAAGTCCCGTAACTCAAGGACCCCTTAACCAAAAACTATAAAGGTAAATACTTTATGAAAAGATCTAAGTCCCTACACTCAAGTCTGGCAAGGAATGGATGGCTGCCACACTCTATGAACTCCACGCTTTAACCTCGAGGAAGAAACTTCATGAGACCTGAAATATTAACAAAGTGGATTAAACCCACGAGCAAGTTCCCTCTACTACCACCCAATCAGAGAGCTAGTAAACATACCCTCTATACGAGGACAATAATAACATACAGATATGACTATACCATTTTATCATTTAATATCATGTCTCAGAAATAATTAGAACTATGTTCTGAACCAACCCATCCATTATCACAATAAAGATAGAACAAGTTTCTAAGTTCGAACAAGTGGTAATCCCAACAGGCCTGAACGCATAAATAGATTTCTTATTAGTATTAGGCAATCCTGACATGCTGCAAAATATAATGTATAGATACCTTATTAGGTATTAGGCAATCTTGACATGCCTGGCAATCTTGACACGCTGCAAAATATAATGTATAGATACGTTATTAGGTATTAGGCAATCCTGACATGCTAAAAATATAATGTATAGATACCTTATTAGGTATTAGGCAATCCTGATCAACATGCCGAAAGTATAGTGTATAGATTTCTTATTTGGTATTAGGCAATCTTGACATGCCTGAAAATTCTGACATGCCGAAAGTATAGTGTATAGATACCTTATTAGGTATTAAGCAATCCTGACATGCCTGCATATTACTTTTAAATAATAATCTAACATACTTACAAACATGCAAATTAATATCACAAAAATTCTATCACCACATGAATTAAATAATCAACTAAAATAAAATGAACATACCATGTAAGCAAAAGAATTACATGATTCCATAAACTGATTTAAACATCACCATTTAACCATAAACATTTATCATTGCAAAGAAAACGATTAAGGAAGAATAAATAAACAATTAAAAAGGAAAATACACATAATAAAGTCTACATTGCAATTTAAACATTAAGGGTATCTAAACCTAACTCTAAACTAGGTTTTCGTGCATAACCTGTCTTCAAAAAGTCTTATTACTTTTTTTGAGAATTTTTTGGAATTTTTTGGTAATTTAAAATATTTTAAACTACACTTTTTATGCTAAATCTACAACTAAGAAAACTTATTTCATAATGAAATTAAAGTCCCATGTATATTTTGTCCCAAAAAGATAAATTTGAATTTTTAAAATTTTTTTGGGAATTTAAAAGTAATTTAAAACATTTTTCTCAATTTTCTATATTTTAAAAATGAATTAAAATTTAAAAAAATATTAAAATCTCCCGGACCCAGAGGTGGGCCTCGGCAAGTGGGACCTGACTATCCATTTTTTGGTCTTTGCTGGCCACCAGAGGCCGGCGCAAGTGCGCCACTCACCGGTGGAGCTCGTGGGTATGGCATGTGCGCTAGGTCTTCTTCCCCAACGAGCGCTGATGAGCGCCCAGTGCATTTCGACCAGCTTTCTGGTCGACTTTCCAGCCACCAAAACCCCTGTTTAAATATACCATTTAACTCCTCTTGACCTAAGTTAAGCATTGGTACCAAAATCACCCCCTTTCATGGCCTAAATAAAAAACCCCCAATTCAAGTTTCTAGGGTTTTTTAAGTTCAAACTCAAAAATCCGTCAAATCACCCAACGATTCACAACCAAACCAACAAGACTATTCAGTAGAGCAAGATAAACAATTTAATCAAATTAGAATCCGTAAAAAACATAGTTTAATTCATCTACGAATTTTATGTTTATATATATACATATACAACATATATACATATACACACACACACACACACACACACGTATATAATTACTCATAGATTCCTCCACAACAACTAATATATTGATTTGCATGTATATATACCAATGACAATCCCATAACATCCTACGTATTCATACAGAACCTATATATATATATATACATACACATCAATTAACAGAATAAAAATCTATGTTTACAAATTCAAAGGGGAAGTGAAGAGATTGAACTTACCTTATGATTTTGAGCAAAATCACCTTTTTTTCTCTTTATCCTGTGTCCGCCTTTCTCTCCCTGTCATTGCGTAGAAACCATCTGCGCGTAGGAACGTCTGAACCCTAATTTCTTTTTCTCTTATTTTACTTTCTTTTTTAGAATTACTAAAATAATTCCTAAATAATTGAAATAATAAATATAAATATATTTAGCCCACTTATATATAAATATCTATATATATCCCAACCCAAATAGTCTAGCCCAATCTGAAAATAATTAAAATAAAAGGAAATGCAGCCCAATAACCCACATATTTTATTTTAAAAAAAAATAATACATTTAAAACAAATATTTCACAATCATTTAAAATCAATTAACACAGCAACAAATCAACCATCCACATTAGACAAAAGAACATCCATTGACCAAATTTACAAAAGCATTTAAGACAACACAAAAAATAAGCAATTTAAATACTTAAAAACCCAATTTAATTATCCTCAAATTACGGGGTATTAGAGTTTATCATGAATGTGTTCTCATTGCGAGTTTGTGTTCTCAACTGTTCAAAAGATAACATGTTATGATTGCACCTGGCCTGCAAATTTTGTTATGTTTAATTAAAAATTAATTTACGAAGTGGCTTTCTTACACACACACACACACACACACACAAACACACACACACACACACACACACACATATATATATATATATATATATATATATAATTATTTAGCAATTTAAAAGTAAAACAACATTTAGGAGAAATAACCTTGTCAAGTGTGAAATGAAGAAAAACAAAATAAAGGAAAAATGATTGCTAACTAAGCAAAGTTGAACACATAAGTGTGGACAATTCTAAATAGTCATATCTATGTCAGACACACATTGGACGGTGCCGATTTACATCTGGATGTGTTCATAATTAAAAAATAAAATTCTTAATTTCAAATATATTCGACAGTTCTTAAACATAATACATGTGATTCATGAACCTTGACCATGTCATATATATATTTTTTAAATATAGAATAAAATATAATTATATGAAACCCAAAAGGGAAGGTTTGTATAAAAGACATGGAGTAAGGTTATTAAGAGAGCCCTCTTATGACAAGAGTCACGAGCTTTAATTGTTGATCGTTGAATTAATAGATGAATTATAAGATTCATTTGACTTTTTACAGATAGCAAAAATTATCTTATTCTAGTGATTAAGAAAGAGAAATCATGACTTTTGTTATAAGAAGGCTCTCTTGATAGTTTACTCAAATTTATACGAAGTTTGACGAAGTCTAAAGAACAAAAAGAAGGAAGATTTTATTGAAGGAACCGATATGGAAGTAAGAGAGGAGTTAAGGAATAATGTATATATATAACCACATATATAAACTTGCACAAACACATGCATCATATATTGTTCTTTTCATCTATATGCAACATAATAATACTTATATGATTAATAATTGAAATCGTCATATCGATGGTAAATTGTTAATTGTTAGAAAATGGGTTTGAATCTTGATAGTGGTCACTTTATAATAATATAATTTGAGGTCTTAGGCGAAAATTATAAAAGGGGCCTTTTAATATTTAATATATTAATATCAAATAATAATTAATAAAACTTATTTAAAAATTATTTTTCTTGCTTTTTGAGATGCAAAGTTACTAATTAGATTCTTGTATTCAAGTTTTGTTAAAATATCTTTTTCAATAGATAATATAGCGAGTCCATTTAATCTTTCATGTGACATAGTTGATCTTAAACATGATTTTATCAACTTTAATATAATTTTTTATTAACATTTTTATTTTTTTTACTTGTTTCACTTTCTTCCAATTTTTTTTTATGTTCTTTGTAAAGAATTTTCTTATCACACATTTGATTATCATTACGAATCAACTCATCAAGTCACTAATATTTTTTTTCTTTCATTGTTGTACAATCTTCTAATTCTTTTAGATGACTTTGTTGCTCTTTTGTAGAATTCTCACCTGATTTTTTTGCTGTTTGATTATTAGAGTTAACAAATTTATCAAGAGCTCCTTTTTTAAATTGAATTAGTTTATCTATTCTTCTTTTATTTTTAAGCTATTCATATTCCGATTCATACTTTCTTATAGACATATTCTAATATTCTGATATCCAAATTCCAATAATATAAATAACAATAATTACAAACAAAATATACAATTTTATAATAACAAAAAATAATAAGATTAAAAAATAATTTAAATTAAAGAACAATATAACCAAATATTAGAAAAATTCACTATCATGCTCCTTCAATTATTTTGTAGTTAGTAAATTGAAATCTTTCAATAATTTTATGGCTGTGATGAGTGAAGAAGAAAAATATGTTGTAATGAGAGACTGAGAGAAGAGAAAGATGGAGAGTAGAATTTGAAAAGTCCGATAAATAATAGAAAAGATAAACGTTACAAAATACTTTTGTAGGATTAGAGAGATTCAAGCATGCTAGCTCTGCTACTTCACCGTAGCAGAACGTACTATGATGGAACAACCACCACCCAAAAAAATAAGAAAGAGAAGCAGCTTTGTGATTGACAATTAAGGTGTATTGCTAATCGTTTGAGGAAAAATATGCTACAGATCAGTGTAGTACTCGGCAAACACACCAGATCGAGAGTAAGATCGATTTGCTAGTGTACTTGCTATTTTTTTCAAAAATATACTACTAATGTTGTGACTCCGTGTCTGGAAAGCTGAAAATTTTGATTGAGTTTGTAAGAGCTTATTAGAACTCTTCATACTAAGTATTAATTCAGGCCTGGCTTTTGTGGTAGAGAATTAAGAAATAGCTAGCGAAATAGACTCTGACTCAATTTGTGGGTCAGAAAATAACTCCAAATAATGGCTAAATTTTTCTACATAAACGATCCAATGGAAAGGATAACCACTTAATTTTAGTTTTACACATGTAATGACAAAACGGATGGTTTTGGTCCTCCAATATCTTGTCCAAATGAATGACTTTTAATTTTTTGTGCATGTCCCCATCTATATTAAATTAACAAGACATAAATAAATAAAAAAATCATTATGTCTTGTTAATTTTATATAGATGGGGCAAACACAAAAAATTAAAAGTCATCCATTTGGACAAGATATTGGAGGACCAAAATCATCCGTTTTGTCATTACATGTGTAAAACTAAAATTGAATGGTTATCATTTCCATTGGATCGTTTATGTAGAAAAATTTAGCCATTTGGAGTTATTTTCTGAGGCTCTTGTCCTGAGGGATGGGTTAAAGTTGTTATCTTTTTGGGGCTATGTGAATGTAGACATTGAATGTGATTGTCAATGAGCAGCTAACCTCAAGCCTTCTAATCCTTTATGCCTTGTAATTATTGAGGATATTCTTTTCTATCTCAAACATAATGTAGGTCTTAAGTTATTTTGGTGTCCCAGCCAATGTAACAAAATGGCTCACCTGTCAAGTCAATGGGCCTTTAAACAAAAAGAAGGTGACTTGCAATAGCAAATTTGACCTTTGTGACTGGTTTCTGTATTTAAGGAGGATTTTTCCTCTTCTTCTTAATATAGCTCTGTGTTAAAATATAGATATATATATATATATTTTTTTGTAATGTCATAAAAAATGTAGAAAAAGAAGACTTTGAAGCTACTATCTACTCCTATTTAATATCGGATGGATGATTTTTGTCTTCTAGTCCTTGGGATGAATAGTCTTTCAATCTTTGTCAGCACTGAATAGGTTCGTTAAGTGGGATTGTCAGGACATGAAAGTCATTACTCATCAAAGCAATAAGAAAATTTGTTGCGGTATTGTTGATCCATTATCTCGTGATCACTTACACAGCCAAGACAGTAACCAACATTGTCATGACCAATCTGCTCTTCTTGCCTTGAAAGCCAACATAATGTTCGTCTACAGCTACCTCAGCTTGCAACTGGGTAGTAGTCACTTGTGGTGCTCGACACCAAAGAGTCACAGCCTTCAATATTTCTTACCTGTTTTGTTAAGAAAAACCAAGTTTATGTGAGAAATTAAACATGAATAACAAAAGAATATAATGTGATTTAGACTAAATTCATGGCACACAAAGTTCAAAAATTATATTTCTTGTTGACAATGACTACTTCTATTTATAAGTAAAAGAATACAAACATTAAATAAATATAAAAATTATATTGTTCGAGAATTCTTGAAATCAATCTCATGAATTACTCCTGTCATAATTCATGGGATTGATTTTAAGTTCTTGCAAACACAATTTTCTTGACTCCTTCCATTTGAACCACCTGCCCTTTGAGTAAACCTACATGGAAACTGCACTAGAAAGACTACCTCAAAAAAATATAAAAATAAAAATAATTATTCAAAAATTTGTACCTTCACTTGGGTAAGGCAACGTGGAGAGGTCCAATTTTTTAACTTCATTTAAGTCGGCAAATTTCGGTTAGGAATAAGTTTACTAGTCCAATACATCCGGATTGGGTCCAATTTCCTGTGTTTATAACGATGAAGTCACTTTCTTCGGATTGGAATTTATAACCACTTTTTTTTTTTACTTTGAATTTTGGTACCCAAGTAATTCATAGAAGACTTGGTTTGAATTTCTAGTCATAAAGTTGTTATATTATAGAATAAATTACACTCACCTTCCTTGAATTTTAGTTAATATACATGAATCTCCTTTCTTATTAGCAAAATTACATTGATCTACTTTAAGATTTTAAGATTTATGTATGAATAACACACACCACCTCCTCCGTTAACAATCAATGACGGAAAGTGCTGATTTAAGCAAATTTTCATGTCTAAAATTCCAAATTTACCCTTAAGTTGATGCGAAGACTACGTTTACTTAACGAAAATTACTCCAATACCCCCAATGATAATATTACTATTTTAATATTTTTTTTCGAAAGATGCTTTTATTATTATTTTAATGCTGACTTTCTCATTCGTAACCCTCATTTGGCCTTCTCTATAACACCACTCTCTCGTGTAAGTTTTCTCTTTCCTTTAATCAATTAGAAAATAAAAAATATATACATATATTATGAAAGCATTATTAATTCAACATTCCACTATGGAAAAGATTAAAATTTGTCATTGACATTTTTGTCTTCTTAGACTCACGAAGATTAGCATATAATTTAAAAATATTTTTTCTATAAACACCCAACTGGAATGTTAACGTAAATTTTTTTTCTCTTATTATTATTATTTGCCCACTTTGGAGCTCGAATCCCTCCCCTCCTTTTTGAGCATGGGGAGGTTATAGGTAATACTTTGAACATTCTACTCTGGAAAAGATTAAAAGTTTTCATTGGCATTTTTGTCATAGTAGACTCGATGAAGATTAACATATAATGTAAGATATTTTTTTCTATAAGCACCAATTGGGACGTTTGTGTAGTTTTTTTTTTTTTCTCTTATTATTATTAATATTATTTTTTTCCTGACAATATTAACTTACTAAGTATCACAATGTACTTGGAGAGACTCGAACCCTCTACCATTCACTTTGAAAGGAGAGGAAATAACACTGGGCCTGGTGGCAAACCCTCCCCCACCCCACACCCCCCCCCCCCCCCCCCCCCCCCCAAAAAAAAAAAACTGGCAGCCTCGTTCTTAAATTCATAAAATCGATATTATACATGTGTAAATTATTGTAATTGTAAATGTAATAATGATATGTTAGAGTGAGGCCTACCATAACATATAATGAACTTACATTTTTATTTTTCAAGATTGGACTTCAAAAGAAAGGCTAAAAGAGTTAAAATTAATATTTCTAAAAATTCAAGTTATATTTATTTTCAAACTCATTATTTTAGCGTTCATAAATAAGTGTTTTGGAAAAAAAAAATTTGGGGGAGCCAATTTAAATTTTCTATCAATTTTGGAACAAAAAATTGGGCTTATTTACAAATTAAATAACAATTTTTTTGGAGGATAACAAAAATATTGAAAATGTTGGGGGGAGCTCTCCCTCTGCCTCTACTTTGGAGCAACAATTTTGTTGGTTAATTCTCTCTTACGTTCCAACTAGACGCCTTTTTAAAACAAATATAAATATTTTTTTGTCCACAATGCTTTTAGAAACACTTGACACTTTTGGTTTGAAAAAAGAGGAAAGAAGTTCTATTTAATTGTACCCATATGATTAGATTCTAAAGTTACAATTGAAAGTGAGTATACTACTCTCTACTCATTAGGGAGCAATTGGACACTACTGATATACATATATATATCTTTGGATTAAAAGAAATAATATCTTATTTACAACATAATTATGAAAGATATAGTTAATTAAGAAAAATCTCTTTTTTTTTAAAATAAAATTTTGTGTTTTTGTAGTATAGTGATTATCAAATTGCTCCATTATATGGTGTTTAACATGTGGTATACATAATAATTCTCCTAAGGGTTGAGCCACCCTTGATGATGTTATTGCCATTGTAAGCCTTCTACCTCAAACATTGAATATATGTATATATACATATGGTCTTTATTTATATGTGAATATAAATATGTATATATGTATAAATTTCTAAATTTGTACCAAAATGGTAGATCTGATTTGTTATATTTTTCTCTCATACATATAGCTACGTCTATTAATTTATATCTATATACACATACTTATAATTAGTGGAAGATTTATATAATATTTTACATATTAGAGCCGATATTTGTGCTCCATAAATATACTTTGGCACTCCAACTCCTTATTTTTAGTAAATATAATGCCTAAAGTGCCCTCTTAGGATTCTATTTCAATTAAAAAAGCTTTCTAAAAATTCTCTCTTTCTGCTAAAGCTTAACTTCATTTTAGTGTTAAAAAATATTGAATAATTAGAAAAAAAAGATTGAGTTGCACGCAGAAGAAAAAAAATAGTAAAAATCAAAAGTTGTTATAGTTAACTACCCTCTCAAAAAAATTAAACTAATAAAAAATTTAAAACCCAATTACATATTTCTTCATTTTCAAGATAGAGGAGTTTCTATAGTGGTTTATTTTCTTTCTACATTTTGCCGATTACATACCTTACGTGCTCTGTTGTTGTTCCAATAAGTGATTTTCCTAAAAATCATGGATTTGATTTAGTGGAATTGTTATTTTTTTCTATGAATTATGTTGTGGTATTTTTAGAATCTTTTAATCTGGTTTGTGTTCTTGTGTACTCAATGTCTTGTTTGGTTGGCTTTTTGGAACGGATGAATATTGCTTCTTAGAACAAAATTCATAGTGATTTTTTCTTTTAGAAGCAAAATTAGTACTTTTAAAAATCTTTTAGGTGAAAAATAAGTACTTTCAAAATCAAAAGTTTAGAATTTATGTGTTTCATTTTTAACATTAATTGAATTTAGGTCTCACCGTGCCGGTTCCTCTTGTATATTCTATAGTTTTTGGGTTATGGAAAGTAGTCAAGGAAAGATAACAAAAGAAAAATACTTTTTAATTAAGAAAAGAAAAATAAATATAAAAAATTATTATTAATTTGGTTTCTTCAGTAAGTCTGCAACTCAATTTTATTTTATATTTGATTCAAAAACTTTTTAACACTAATATAGAGTTAAGTTATAGAGAATTTTTAATAATAAAAAAATTATGAGAGTAAACAAATCAACACATAAAAAGATAACTTTTCTAATTAAAATAAAATACTAAGAGGACTTGATGATCTTTATATTTATCAAAAAAAAAAATTAGAGCGCAAATATTAGCTCCTTTTTCAAATTATTCATACATGTATTTCACAAATTGTTAATTACACATCTAGGAGGAGAGGTTATACACTAGCCCATTGGTACTACAATCCGGGTGACAGATCAAACACATGGCACAACCATTAGATATGTGATAGGAAACATATATTTGATATGAAAAAAGAAAAAAAGAAAAGAGGTGAAGACAAGGACGTGAAATAGAATATTCACCGGAAAAAAAGAAGAAGGGCGTGGAATGGATAAATCAAGAGAAAGTGGGGTAGGCATATTACGTTGACGGTTATACTATTTCTTTAATTAAAAAATGAAAAGTTATTTCTTCTTCTTTC
This sequence comes from Cornus controversa, assembly GCA_026545225.1. NCBI lineage: Eukaryota > Viridiplantae > Streptophyta > Magnoliopsida > Cornales > Cornaceae > Cornus > Cornus controversa. The sequence goes on from CM048852.1 coordinate 18,660,104, forward strand.
CTCCTATATTTCTGAAAAAGAGAATGGAAACAAAAAAAATTCTAACTGCTAAGATTTGACTATTAACAAGTATAATTAATTAATTTTTCAAAAATATTAACCTGTTTAATAAAAAAATCTATTAACAAGTATTAGTGAATAGTTTTCAAAATAAGACTCGTTTACTAAAAATATATTTGAATTTATAATTAATTACTTTTCTAATTGCTAAGATTTGACTGGTTTGCAAGTCTATTTTCATGAAAGGAGACAGTTTTCTTTACTTCCCCGTTCATCCCTTTCTTTTTTGTTGTTTTATTTTATTATGCGTTTTAACTATTTTTAATTCAACTTTTAAGTACATATCCAAACAATGAACCAAACTATCTGACCATTCCACCTTGATATTAATGACGAAAAATTCTTTCACCTTTATGATTGGGAAAGAACTAAGAACTAGGGGGTAAGGGGGGTCATGAGCTCTCCCAAATTTTTAAATTTTTTATTTTTTTTCCCAAAAAATTGGTCAATTTGTAATAAATTTAACTCGTAATCCTAAAATTCATTGAAAATTTAAATGACCCCATCTAGTTTTTGTAGTCCTTACTGCAACACATCTTTCCTTCATTTACATATATACGTGTATAATATTTATTATATGAATTCAGAGATAAATTAGACTAATGTCCCCTCGAGTTTAATAAAAATGGAGGAATATTTTTTATCAAACATTTTTTTTAAGATGTGTTTAAAAGGAAAAATATCTAAAATTATATACCAATCTTCATTGCCAAGTCATGGGAGCATTGAGGACGAGAAACTAAGCAAAGAACCAAACTCTCCTATTCCATGTTGAAATTAATGATGGAAAACTCTTCCCACCTTCGCAAGTCTATTTTCATGAAAGAAAATATTTTTCTTTACTTCCCCGTTCATCTCTTTCTTTCTTCATTTATTATGCATTTTAACTATTTTTAATTTGACTTTAACGTACATACCCAAACAAAGAACCAAACTCTAATCATTCCACGTTGAAAATTCTTTCCACATTTATGATTGCGAAAGGACTAAGAACTAGGTGGGTAGGGTCATGAGCTCTCCAAAAATTTGTATATCTTTTTATTTATTTTTCCCAAAAAAATGGTCAATTTGTAATAAATTTAACTCTTAATCCTAAAATTCATTGAAAGTTTCAATGCCCCCCCACCCAGTTTTTGTAGTCCTTATTGCAACACATCGTTGCTTCATTTATATATATGCATGTATAATATTTATTATATTAATTCAGAGAAAAAAATAGACCAATGTCTCCTCAAGTTTAATAAAAATGCACGACATTTTTTTATCAAACATTTTGTTTGTAAGATGTGTTTAAAAGGAAAAATATTTAGAATTATATATCAATCTTCATTGTCAAGTCTTGGGAGCATTGAGGACGAGAAGCTAAAGTGTAATGAGGCAAAAATGGCAAGAATGCCAACAACGACTACAAGAAAGAAGGCCTTTTACAAGAGGCCAAAAACGCCGTGAAAAGTCATTTACGGCGCACAGAAGGCTCACGTCTATTATGGTCCCGTGAATACTCTAAATTTTTAACGGAAAAAATTAACCATGTAGAAAAGTAAGATTTTTCTCGTCAATATATGTTTTGTCTACGTAATAAATATGTTTACGAGATGAAGATTCTCTCGTTAATATTTAATTTACATCATATACAAGTGCTCGTAAAAAAGTAAACTACACCCCATCTAAAAGTTTATTGTCTACCTAATAAATTTATTAACGAGGTGCATAATCCCTCGTAAATAATTCTTTTAGGGCACACCAGCCCCTCGTTAATACATTGAATGTCCTTTTATTAATGGGATTTTGTGCCCCCCGTTAATAAAATATAATTTTTTTTTAACAAAAGCACCCTCAAATTTTACTTAATCATTCATGTGACCCGAGAATTGTCCCTAGAGGGGGGGTGAATAGGGATATTAAGCAAACAATGGAACTTTTTTGATTTAGCATGTTTTGACAAAATGAGCTTTAATGAAATTTTATCAAATACTTGGTGAACTTATGTATTCAACAAGTGGGATTGCAAATGCTCTATCTATTATGCACTTAAATGATCTAGTGGATACAACAAGTGTAAGTGTACATGTAAGTGCAACATATCATGCTTGTAGTTTATGGAAATGTTGATTGTGCATTTGTTAAATACATGGTATGCAAATTGATTGGAAAATAGATAGTCAAATAACTACTCAATCAATTAACAATTTAATTAATGCACTCCAAGCATTCATCCCATCCTCCTCATATAAATTAAAACATATAAACTCATAGCATAGATATATAAAGCATATATAATTTAAACATATGAAATGCTATAAAATAAAGAAGTTTAGAGATAGAGAAATGCAAACCAAGTGACACCATGATTTTTACATGGTTCGGCCCCTCTTGCCTACGTCCATGCCTCAAGAGCACTTCTTGAGGTTTCCACTATAGAGCTTTCCTTAATGGTGGAAAGCAAACCTTACAATTGCCAAGTGAATTACTTGGGCTTCCTTGCTCAATGACATCCTCACCAAGACTTCTTTGCCAAGCTCATGACTTGGGCTTCCTTGCTCAATGAACTCCTCACCAAGACTTCTTTGCCAAGCTCATGACTTGGGCTTCCTTGCCAAGTGCATCACTTGGTCTTCCTCTCAAAGGTAGATAAGAAGTTTGATTACAATGAAGAATATCCCTCAACGGATAGATACACAAATTATAGCTCAATATCCTAGAGTTACAAATGAAGTACTCAAATGAAAAGCTCAACTCTAGATATGCAAGATGAACCACAATGAATGATATGAAAGATAAGGCTCAATGGTGGTTCCTAAGAGATTTTCTACCAAGTAGAATGCAAAAATATGCATTCAAGAGTTTCTCAAATGTATGCACATGGGTAGGTTTCTCTCTAGCTCTCTCCTCCACTCTTCTTTACTCTTGGCTCTACATTGCACTATATCCCTCTCTCAATTTGCAAAAATACAGCTCAAATGAATTCATAGTGTTTGGGAGGAATAGTGGTGGCTACCATTGGATGAATGTAATGAAGATTTAAGCTCTAAGGTAGCATCTCCCAATAATATATGATCATGAAGGTTTATGGTAGTCTCTCTCACTTGTATAATACATATACAAGGTGTATTTATAGTGCAAGAATAAATTATGGCCGTTTAGAAGTGGTTGGGAAACATTAAGTGCAGAAAACTAGCCGTTGGAGTTGGAATCTCCAGGTTTCGGTCGACTGAAAGTGGTGTTTCGGTCGACTGAAGCAATGCTTCGGTCGGCTGAAACCTCCCCTGTTTTGCACACCCTACTGGAATGAATTTCCAGTTTCTATCAGTCGACTGATGGATTCCATCAGTCGACTGATGGATTCCTTCAGTCGACCGAAAGGCCTCTATCAGTCGACTGATGGGTTCATCAGTCGACCGAAAGTCCCCAGGTCAGAATCTGTTCTCAGACTTAGCCAGTTTCTCTTGCACAGTGCACTAATACACTGCACACTTAATTACATTGAAAACATTTAAAGTCTATTTACTTTAAGTTATTCAATGTAATTAAGCAAAGTACCCCCCATTTGGATTCAATAAAAATAGTTTCAAAATCAAATTCTAAGTGAATCAAAATCTGATTTTTCAATTTTAGTACAAAATGGATTTTCACAGCTTTGACATAACAATTTAACGTGCAATATGAATGACCAAAATAAGTCATTTGGGGCTGAGAAAATTCATGTGATCATGATAAATCATGGGGTACAATTACCGGGACTTTTTATGTCAAGATTCATTAAAAAAACTCATATTTACGTTTTTGCCCCTAGAATCCAACACTTAGCCAAATTTCTGCGCTAAGTAGCCGAAACAGTAACTGTGCATGACACGACTTTATATAGTGATTCATTTGAGTTCAAAGCCTAAGTCAATCTACCTAAGAACCATAAAAAATATTTCTAGTTCAAGTATAGGTTCTAGAATTTGTTTACTCAAGAATTGAATTTCTTCAAAGCTAAACATAAGCTTGAATTAATTCAATCTCAACGAAGGCCTTCAAGATGATTCAATGAAGTTCATGGCCTAATTCTAAGTGTCCAAGGAACCATGATATGATATGAATGATATGCATTGGTCCTAAGGTCCACTAGGTCAATAGATGAGCTTTCAAAAGAAGTTACTTCATAAATAACTTTACATTAAATCTAGCACTCACCCAAGACTAGCCTACCCAAGTCTTTTGATCTTCAAATCTTTAAGCTTTTGGGTTCGTTCATCATGTGGCTTGGATTCACTTCAACTTCGCCATTGATCTTGATTATTGATCTTTGAGTTCCATGATCATGTGGCTTCATGTATCTTCTTGTAATTCATTTTGAAGTCCAATGCCTTTAAGATACTTGAGATAATATAATATTTTATAAACTGCACACTCAAGTAAACTTATTAAATCTACACTATAATAGCTTGTTATCATCAAAATCACCCAAATAACCTTGGGTTAAAACCTTGAGGTCAACAATTCACACCTGACCTGTATTTCGAACAATTACAACTAAACATAACAAAGCGAACAATCCCAAGAAAGCACACTATCACTTAATGCTAATAACTAAACCAATACATTAAATACACCATTAACATATCAAAAGACTAAAGATGTACATTTTCACAACCAATCTATATGACAAAATCAAAAAAGGAAATCCATTTGTCAAAAACACTTTCAATTTCCTTCCACTTTTATTGAATAATTGATCAATATTCAATTATCTTTCCATTCAAAAACCTAACACTCCTATGCATCGATCCACACATGATCTTTACATTGTTCATTTCTTAGCAAAAATTGACTTTCAATTTTCTTGACACTTTCCCACAAAATCAAAGCAAGTACATACCTGCATCACACAAAGTCTAAATTTCAGTATTCTAATGGTAAGAACTTGAAAGGAAAAAAAAAACAATAACACTAAATAAATGACCAAATAGATCCAACTCAAATGAAGATAGAAATGAAATTGTAGATAGAAACTACGTCATAGATAGAACAAAGCAGCAAGCAAAGCACTTCAAATTAGATCAGTACTCTTCATATAAATGCAACAATTAGACACCTCATACAATATAAATACTATAAATGGAGCCCCATTGAAATTGGGCTTTCAAATTTAGATTAATACAAACTTGTTTAAGGTCTCGCATATTTCTCATCTAATATCACTTTGTGTGTACTTGAAAAATAGCCACAAGAATATTCTTAATGCATATCAAAGAAAGAAGAAGGGTAAAATTAACCTAAAGTACCCTTACTCATACCAAAAAGTACAACTCAAACTCAGGAAAAGATCATAAGACAAATTAAGCATTAGGTAGCTTTTCACAAATTAAATATTAAGTAGCTTGACAGAAGCAACTTTTGATCACAAATAATGTTACAGGTATTCAGAAATTAAAGCAGCCACTTACACAACCTCAACAATCTAATTTTAAATGTAATACAGTTAAATACACTTAAAGGAATACATATTTGTAATGTAGAAATCCTTCAAGTTAGTCTTGTCCTAAAAATGCAATTTTGATAGCAAAGAATTAATGAATGTTCAGGGTAAGACAATGAGATTCAACCTCTATTTCAATGTATTTTGAACAAATACATACATGAGAATGTTCAACAAACTTGCTTACTTCAATTTAAAATAAAATCAGACTTAATTAGAATTAAAAGTCAGACCATATCAACAATGTTAACAGGTTCAAAAACAGAGAATTCTTATGTGTGCATAAGTGTAGAGCCTAAAAAAATGTGGATCTTAGAAATCTGGGCATATATACTTCCCTAATACATATTTTCATGACACTAAAGTTTTTAATAGATCAGCCATTGGTCATGAAAGTAACATTAAGCAGCAACTTAGTTAAACAGTCGACAGGGATGAGTTATGACATACTAAAATGCATATTAAGATCAAAATCATCCAACCAGAATCAGACTGGACCTCATATGATTGAAATAATCATGTTCATACCATTTACAAGTTTAGATTATCATTTGCACACTCACAGAAGTGTTTAGGGACTTGACAGCAACAATGAAGACTTAACATCTACTGTTCATGCTGAGTTTTTGAAGTCCAGACCTTGAGTTTTTGCAGCAGCCTTCAAATAACTTTTCTAGCACAAAAAACTAATTCTTCTAGCTCAAATACACATGCTCAAGGTATAACATAAGGTTTTGCACTCAACATTAGAGCTAAAAACCTAAAAGACTCTAAGTAGAGGTAGCTAAGGACTGATTAGAAGACATATGACAACATACCTGAATTTTTGGGAAAATGTATGTTTGGGTATAAAATATGTACTCAAAAATGACACCCAAAACCTTGATTCAACATGCCTCAACCCAGAAATCTGTATACCCCAAAGCCATGGACCCTTATCTCCCTTCTTCACTTAGAGGATGAAGACAGTAAAACTCTCTCACAAATTCTTAAAAATAACTCTCAATAAGAATGGACTCAATATGGCACAATAGAACCATAAGAGATGTAGTTGAGCATTGACAACAACATACTTAGTCAGTTAGTTGAGGTATGCAAATTGGGAACTTTGAGTAGCCTCAAATTTTTCTTGGTGATTACTTGAGATGATGGAAAATGGCAATCAATACTTGCTCACACCAAGAATAGTCTCATATTTTTGGATTTTGATCATTGTAATAGCCTAGAGACATTGATAGCAGTAGGGTTTTGGTTTTCAGTGTTGGCGAATCAAGGTTTAAACAAGAAGATATGGATCTAGCACTAATTGATGCAATTCAACAGCAAGATAAAGCTTAGAATGTGATTTAAAACTTTCTAATGAACATTTAAATCTCAAACATCACCCAACAATAAAGGCAATCACACGACAGTCCTTAAGCAATTTATATATATATACTTTTGTCTAAAAACTGAGCTTTAGTAATGCAACTAATAATGCAGCTATCAGCAGGCCTTTAATGCATCGTGAACACCTTAAACATGATTAAATATGGTTGTTAAAACAGTAATGGCATCCATACAATTTATCTAGACAAAATAGTCAACGCTTTGGACCAAAACTAAGCAATAAGGTGCAACAACTAGCTATAAGATGCCAAAAAAAATGCTTTAATGCAAATTCTGGAAAAATACAAGTTTAAACAAACTAATAAAGTAAATTAAAATATGCTCAGATGCACTAAAAACATATTTGCTTCTGTTATAGGCCAAAAACTGAGGTTACAAATGTGAGATTCGAGAGCAGCCTCTATTTCAGCCTTAGTTTAGTAACAATAGATATATTATGATAAAATGCATTTGCTAGGATCAGTATTTAGTTCCAATCTATAGCAAATCATCAATAACAGCTCAATGTACACTAAAATAGCTATGAACAATTCTGTAGATTTTGATTCAGCATATAAAATGCACAGTACAGTTTGTAGCACAACTAGTCATAAGATTGAATATGAAACATCGGGACTAAGTAGCTCATACCATATATAAAATTAGACAACCATACAACATGCTTACAGAGCTTGAGTGACCATGATAGGATGGATTCTCTGAATGCTTAAAATTGATTCTAAGTGAGGCTTCTTCAAATACAATTTCAAGTCTTTCATAAGAATATAAAAATATTTTCATTCACAAAAAAAAAAATCATTTAAAATATAATTTGATAGATAAATTTGTCAAGTTTACAAGAAAATACAAGAACCATATAACAAATATATAGGTCAACCTAAACACAAAATCATCTAAATTTTTTTATGGGACTTGTTTCTTCTAAGGTATTTTGGGTTACAAGAAGTTCATTTTCAAAGACCTTGCATTAATCATGATCAAAGGCTTTGATATACATTTTCATTTAAGTATTTTAATGGTTATAAATGGTTCCAATGAACCATGGAGGCCTATGGGTCAAGAAACCTAAACAATGCTAAGACAAAAATCAAGGAATTGTGCTGACAAATTATAGAAGAAACTAGAATATCTAAAACATTTTCAAAATCATAAGATACTTTTATTGTTTAGAAAAAGCTTTCAAAATTATATAGAAGGGTTGACAGATTTGAGTAGATATGTATGTGTATGTTTGTGAGTGTGTGTAGACAAATACAAATATGTAGATAAGAGGGAAAAATAGAAATTTCGTAACTCAAATCTGACATGGATTGTTGGCGAGACTTCTTGGAGCTTGATGTTCAAGAGAAGATGGCCCCGACATATTCAGGAATGAACAACTTTAGAAAAGTAGTCTAAAATCCATTCAACTCTTCTAAGAAAAAACTCATATGGTACAAAGCGCAAAATGGGGAAATATTTATTATCTTGATAGATCAATTTTAAAATGGGATTTTAGTTAGATTCAGCTCAGTTCAATTAAGCCTTATTTATTTATTTATTTATTTTCGTAATTTTTAAAAATATGGACCACTTTTCAATAAAATATAAAGTACCAAAGCATTTAATAAAATGTAGAAAGAAGCCAAAACTCGTATTCACTGGATTCAAACTTTACAAGAGACATGATTAGTATGAATATATATGCAGAATTTTAGATGAAAAAGAGTCTACAAGTAACTTTACATTAGTTGAATTGTTTATTTGATTTAACAGGATAAAGCTTGTTGGATTTGAAAAATGGGACAAAAAGTATTGCTTTAGTAGTAGTAATGTCCTAAATTTCACATTTAAAAAATGGGCATTTGCAAATAGTTCTAATTATAGGTAGACTCCTCTCAATATAACACAAAAACAAAGGTGTAAAAATTAGTTTAAGGTTCTCAAAAGTAATTGTACAACATCTGCTTTTGAAACAGGTTTCCATCTTTATCAATTTGACTGTTCAATACTTCAATTAGCTTATAAACTATAATAAATGGAATTAACATATACATTTCTTGTAAATTTGTCAAATCCAATGCACAATTTTTCAAACAGAATTCCTAAACAAATAGAGAGAAGAAAACAAATGAAAACATACCTAAGAAGAAGCTGCATGTCAGGCCCCGAATAATATTGTCAACAGGGTCAACATAATTTCAATGAAACATAACCAACCCATGATGATACTTATCATCATCATCTTTCCTTGGTCTCAATCAAACCATATATATGGTCCATATCATAACATTTCAAAACCACTATTAAAAGAAAACTTAACACCCAAAAGAATCAAATTAGTTGCAATAGTAATGCTCTCTCAAGTTCTTAAAATAGTTTAATAGTATTATGTCTCAACAAGATGGTTTTTCTTTAAAGTTAGTCAAGTAACCATTTCACCATTGATCAAACCTCCTTAGCAAGAATGAAGAACATGACGGGCCTCTGAATTTGGAGCAATTTATTGTAAATCTTATTTATTAAGATCATGCTCAGAGAATGCAATTGCTAGTTACTACAGAGGAGGTCCAAGCTACTATATTCTCTTTATAAGATGACAAAGCCTCAGAAAATGATGGCTTTAATGCTTTGATTTTTAAGAGAGCGTGGAATATTGTGGGTGCAAGTTCTAATGTTACTAAAGCTATTTTAAATTTATTCTCAACTGGTAAATGTTTAAGAGAGGTGAATTCTACAATTATTACCTTTGTTGGGAACTTCAAGACTATTTCAATGTGTTCTGTGTTATATAAGTGCATTACTAAAATTATTGCTAATAGGATAAAACATGTCCTTTCTACCTGTATTAGCATCAATCAAGGAGCTTTTGTCCCAGGTAGGAGTATTACTGATAATATTCTGCTTGCTCAAGAGTTGTTGAGGAATTATCACAAAAGTGATAAACCTGCCAGAGTTGCAATGAAAGGTAGACTTAAAGAAGGCATATGATACTATATCATGGAGGTTTATGAAAACAACTCTTAGAGCTTTTAGAGTTCTAGATCAAGTTATTGGGTGGATTATTACATGCATGACTACTGCAAAGTTCTATATCAACTAGAATAGAAGTCTGGAAGGCTATTTTGAGAATGGGAGAAGCTTAAGGCAGGGGGATCCCATGTCTCCCTGTCTTTTTGTAATGGGTATGTAGGTTTTAATAGGTATTTTATTACATAAAACTGAACATGGGTAGTTTGACTATCACTGGAGGTGTTCAAAGCAAAAAAAATCTAGCTTAATCTCTGCTGATGACCTAGTGCTATTTTCAGAGGGTAATCTCAACTCTATTAGAATTTTGAAAGATGTTCTTCTCACTTTTTGTAAGTTCTTTAGCCTTGTCCCTAATTTATCTAAGAATGTGGTATTTTGTTCTGGGTTAGATCAAGCTGCTAATGGTCAAATCACTTCTGAATTAAACTATAGCTCTGGATCTCTCCTAGTCAAATACTTGGGAGTGCCATTGCTTTATTCCAAGTTGAAAAAGGAGCATTGTGACTCTTTGGTTGACAAAATAACATCTAAAGTGAAATCTTGGACAAGTAGATATTTATCTTATGTAGGCATGATGCAATTAATTAGTTATGTTTTGTTCTCTATGCAAGTCTATTGGTCTTAACTTTTGTTTTGCCTAAAGCTATTATGAAGGAAATTTCTACTATTATGAGAAATTTTTTATGGAAAGGGCCCAACTTAAGTGAAAGAGGAAATAAAGTGGCTTGGAAAGACATATGTTTGCCTAAATCAGAGGGTGGTCTAGGGATAAAAGATCTTGAAGTGTGAAATGAAGCTGTTATGGCTAAGCATCTATGGAAAATCATTTAGCCTACTTCCAAATCCTTATGGGCTGCTTGGATTAAATCCTATCCGATGAAAAATAGGAATTTCTGGAAGCTTAAAATTCTTACATATTTATTATAGAAAGTAAAATTATTATAGACTCTAGTCTGGGTATTAATGCTATTGTTGCTGATGTAATTCAAGGTAATGATTGGCATTGGCCTGCTACAAATACAATGGAGTGGATGACTTTAAGGAATGAAATTCCTATAGCCTTTAAGCTCAATCATACTATTGCAGATCATATTGAATGGGTACCTGGAAAGGGTAAGTTCTCTATTAAAACCAGTTGGGACTTTCTTAGATATAAACAAAATACAGTTTTGTGGAGGGATATTGTGTGGTTTAAACATACCATTTCAAAACATGCTCTTCTTCTTTGGTTGGTGATTCAAGATAGGTTGTGGACATAAAATAAAATTTTGCAGAAAAGTATAATTCAATCTGGCTGTTGTGTGTTTTGAAGAAGTGTAATTGAAGATAGGGACACCTATTTTTTGAATGTAGCTTTACGAGAAGAATATGGAATATAATTAAAATTAAATGCTAGTTGAAATGGCTAGAGGGATGGGTTGTTATGATTCATTAGGCTACACTTGTCTTATAAGGTAGTACCCTTGTTGCTACTGTTAACAGAATGACATTTGCAGCTTCTATATATGAAATCTATAAAGAAAGGAATAACAGAACTTATGCTCATGAATATAGAACTGAAGATGAAATTGTTAAAGAAATTATTCTTAATGTAAGGCTGAGGCTTTTCTCTCTTTCTGTATTTGAGAAGAATCATATTCACTTATGGCTGCAACTGGAGTGGTCCTTACCAAATTATATTTGGAAATGCTGGAAAATTTGAATATGCTTAGGAGTTTTTGGGCTATTTTATGAGGCTTGCTATTTGGGGTTTTGGAGGATATAACCTGTTGGGTACAATTTGGAGCAGGTTGTTTATCTTTCAACTGGTGATAGACTTTGATATGATTTGTAGGGTTTTTGAGCACATATATGGACTGAAGCCAGTATATGTGATATGGTTTGTTTATCCTTATTATTTCAAGGATCAAAATAGGGACCATAATTTCATTGTTGTTTTGTTATATTTTTCTGGTTTAGTCTCTAGTCTCTAGTTGGTTTTGTTTGTTGTTTAGGTTGTGTACCTTATTGATTTGTATTGGTTTGTCTTGTGGTGTATTTTTCTACAGCGGATTTGGGGATTCCATTTATGTGTATGATTGTTTCTTGGGCTATGCCCCTCGTTGGATGTATGGCTTCTAGCCTCTTTTGGTTGAATGATATTGACTAGCTTATTTCTTAAAAAAAAAAAAAAAAACTGCACAAGAAAAATGAAGTACATTAATATAGGGCATCGATGAAACAAACTCACATTAGGTACTATTCCAATCAAAAGCAATTCCAAGTAGAACAAGGTCGTATTTACGTTAAGTAATGGCACACAAATTTGCACAAACAGATGGAATTTTACTCACACCATAGTGCACCTCCCAAAAACAATCCACTTAAACATACAAGAGAACACATTATTTTCACTCTTATAAATCCAAAGAATGACTAATTATAATATTAAAATAGATAGATAGATCTTACAGAGAAGAATCAGACTCTTTTGAGATCACTCGAGCAACATGATGGTAAAAGTGAAAGAGACAGCAAGTAATGTAGCACCGTCGTAATTGCAATCCACAACAGAGTATCCAAAAACCACCACCACCACCAATTTCTCTGTCAAATTTCAATAGAATTGAAGGAGACCCAAATTTCAATAGATCAATTTAAGTTATAAACATAGCATAACATAACAAAGATATGTGGATGTCCCATAACTAATGAGATCCATGGAACTCATCCAATTCTTCAACCCCTAATTTATACGCACTGACTTTTACATGTTACAAACTGAATTCATCTTAATGCACAAACATAGTGAGGAACCATTGTAGTGGCTACTCAAAGTCTCACACCAAACCCTAGTTTCTCAAATAATATATAGGTACATTCTTAAATTGTGATAAATATATGGGTACATTTTCAAATCATATATGTACGTCACTATAGTTCTTCACTCTCTCTAATAAAATGTTTATTACCACAAATCCATAGCAATAAAAGAGAAAAATCAGTATATGGAAAAACAAACCCAAACCTGTATATAAACACAAATATGCATGTGAGAGTGGGTGAATGGAAGAGAAATATCACCTAGAATAAATCACATGAGCAAGGTAAGAAAGGTAACCCAATAGTAGTAGTTAGAGAGACAGTAGTGGTGGAGAAGTATAGAGGGGCTGCTTTGGGATGCTAAACCTAAAAATAAAATTTTGAGAGGAGAAAAATAGTTAGTTGTCAAAGTAATTGAAGTGACCCAGATGAAAAAACCCTAAAAAAGGAAATAAATTGAGCAGATATTGAATTTACAAACACTTTAAAGGGAAGCTTGGGATCGCAGGTTAGTGTAACCTTGAATGGCACCTTTCCACTGTCAACACCAGTATCAATTGTTAAAATTACGAGTAGCAATTGTTCAACTCTCACTTGGAACAAAGGCCAAAGGTCTTCGGTGAGAAATTGATCGCTAAATGGGCATAAGAGAGAGTGATGTTTCATGACAGCTTTGGAATGACAAGAAATTATGAATAGTGGTGGGTTTTGTGGGGGTAAGAATAAATTAGTAAATGGGTTTGGCGAGATTGGAGAATTGGAAAGTGCCATTTTTTTGGTTATTGAATTTAAGCTAGAAACGTCGTAGAAGTTAAATTTTTAGTACTTATCCATGGGAGTCTTGTTACCCTGTTGAAGTTTGACAAATACCTCGTTAATATATGAAAACAATAACGGGGACATTTAGGGGCCGTGAAAACCTCTCTTTTACTAGGATTCAGATAAAACGCTTCAAACGTATAACCTTTTATGAAAAATAATGATAGGCCTCTTATAAATGCCGTGAAAAGTAATTTCTATGACCCGAAACATAGAAACGTCATGAATACTTCGTCGTGGAAACCTAATTTTCTTGTAGTGAACAATAATTGTACAAGTTTTTTTTTTTGGTGAATTGAATAACATAATTGTACAAGTTACTAAAGTAATAATATTGTTTTGTTAAAACTTGCAAGATTTTGTTTAGCTAAAATTATAATTTTTTCTTAATATTAAATCACCAAGAAAATAATGATATATACTTTCGGAAGTGGAATCCAAGTACTCAACTTTTTTCAGAAAAATTGATAACAATATTTTTTTCTTTACCTCTTCTCTTTTTAGTTGTAATTTATCGTTTCCTCTCCTATATATCTTTCTTTCTAATATCAGGTTTTCGTATATTTATTTAGATTATTTTTTTCTCATTTTTGAAATTTCTCAAGGTATATATATATATATATATATATATATATATATATATATCTACTATGACAAATATTATAAACAACATTAATTTATAATTGATTTATAAATTTTTCAAAATTTTATTACATAGTACAAATTTGCCCTCCAAATTAAAATATCTACCTGCGCCCACTGAAGTACTATTTCTATTGGTCATCAATTGTACATGGTAGTCATAGACTTTTCATTGCTTCCAGTGTGAAAGTAGTAAGAACTAGATAGATGACTAAGGCCCTGTTTGGCAGAGCTTTTGCTTCGACTTTTACGCTAAAGAAAAAAAGAAACAGAAGCTAAACGAGGAGCCTTGTACCCACCAGCTTTCTCTAAATGCTCTTTGTGGACTCTGAAGCTCTTCAGCCTTACCAATTCAAACACTCTCCAACACGGCTTTTGAGCTTGAAAAGCTAAAAGCCACCTTCCAAAAGCTAATCCAAACAGGGCCTAAAAGAGTCTATAAATTAATTATAAATCTGGATGATCATTATACTACTAGAGTTTATATATAGTATCATCATATTCAATCGTAAATGTCAATGGGGAGGCCACTTGTGAAGTTGTTCTTATGGGTTTTTATAGTTTTGGTTCAAAACCATGGAAGACTACTGGAAGGTTGTCTAGAAGAGGAGAGGATTGGGTTGCTTAAACTCAAAGACTTTTTCACTCTAAAAAATAGTGATGAGACAAGCCATTTGCTTCTTCCTTCATGGGTTGATAAAAAAGAAAGTGAATACTGTGATTGGGAGAGAGTTTCTTGCAACCACACCACAGGTAGAGTGGTGGAGCTCAATCTTGATTATCTAATGCAAAAAACATCTTACTATCTGAATGTCTCCTTATTTAAACCTTTTGAAGAGTTGATGAGTCTTGACATATCTTCGAATGGTTTAGATTGCTATGATGAGAATAAAGGTAATCTAATTTTTGTAAAATCTCAATCATTCGCCATGTAATGATTTTTCCCTCTTTTCTATTTTAATTTTCTTCTCAATCTAATTTTTATTTGGTTTCGAAGGGTTTCAGAAGGTTGTCAAAATTGGAGAGGTTGGAGATCTTAAATGTGGCTATAAATGATTTCAATTACAGCATCATAAAATCTTTGGGTTCACTCACATCACTAAAAACTTTGAATGTTAGTGGGAATAGGTTGGAAGGACCTTTTGCTCTCTGAAGCATGTTTTGTTCACCTAATTTATGGTTACTACTAATGCTTTGTAAGGGATTTCTCACGATTGGTGGTGCCTATGGCATGACTTACTCGTAAAGAAGTTAAGTTTGTGTAGAATGAAGCTTGAGAGCATGCATTTATGGAGTTGAATGGTCGATTGAATTTCGCTCCTATTTTGATTATTCCCGAATGCTTCATAAGATGGTTTGGGTTGTGTCTTGATGCAAACTAAAAGAGTGGTAGTGTATGGCTCCTAACAGTTGAAGACACACGAGCAAAATTACTCGGCTCCTGATTTGGGGTTAGCGGTGGTAATTCTTGCATTGTGGCAGAGTTGAAATTGGGGGAATTACCATTCTATACAATGGGTACAGATGGAAGATTGAGATATAAGGGGCGGTTAGTGGTTCCTTCCAAGGTTGATTTGAGGAAGGTAGTGATGAGTAAGGCTCATAGTTCACAGTTTTTGGTACACCCAGGCGGGGATAAAATGTACCAGGACATAAAGCAACAGTTTTGGTGGGCAGGCATAAAGAGGGACATTACTATATTTGTCTTTAAGTGTAGCACTTATCAAATGATCAAGATTGATCACCAAAGACTGCCAGGATCTTTACAGCCACTACCTATACCATAGTGGAAATGAGAGAACATTTATATGGATTTCATTGTGGGACTTCCTACCTCACAGTAGAATCATGATGTTATTTGGGTTATAGTGGACACATTAACAAAGTCAGCTCATTTCTTTCCAGTTCACTCGAGTTATATCTCAGAGCAATACGCAAAGCTTTACATTACAGAGATAGTGAAGCTCTATGGCGTAATAAAAGACATAATGAATAAATAAAACCCGGATTGTCTCTGTCTTCTCTGTCTTGGTCTCCACTTGTTTTCTCCTCAAAACAGCCTCCAATTCACCTCTTTATACCCCAAGAGAATACATAAAGTCCTAATCCAATTAGGAGATAAAGTCCTAATCCAATTAGGAGAAAATTAGGGTTTTCCCGCAGCCCTAAATAGGTAGATTTTTCTGCTGACTTTCGGCCCAAGTTTTGACCCAGTAGAAGTCCGATTCACGAAATTTATGTGAAATAAAAAAGTGTGCAGAATCGAATTTCGTTCAACCTACGCGAGAATTAAGTCGAATTTATACTCGGAAATAAGCTTTTCAGTCCACTTTCCAAAACGGGATTAAAACTGGATTCAGTGTAGAATTGGGCTTTAGGCCCGTAATCCTCTTAAACAGTTGTAATTCTCTTGAACCTCTTCCTTGGGCTGATTTTAGTTGAAATATGGAGTTGAATGGACCCATTAGATGTAGGCTTCATATAACTTTCTTGGATATCATCTTTAAAAGCCCAAAATCATTGTCTTATCTGAAATAATCATTAAGGCCCTGAGAAAGACAGAAAACACAAAAACAAAGTAAAATCACATATAAATTATCAGTAAGAGAATAAAATATGTAAATTAAGAGGCTAGAATGCGTAACATTCAACGCCGATCACACCCCCAAACTTACATATTGCTAGTCCCTTAGCAATAGAACAAAATAAAACTAAAACAAATGAAACTAACTAAACTACCCAACTCCTCTTTCGTGGGAGAAACGATTGCATTTAGCATATGCAACAAGCCTTTGAACCCCTAGGTTCCCCCTAGTGGACGAGTTATAGTCTCGTGAGGGTTTCCAGAAATGTTACCCACAAACATTCAAAATTTTTGTTTAAACATTAATCAAAAAGAATATTACAATATATAGTTACAAACTTGCATTCAAGAATAATTTCAAATTTTCAAATTCCATAATTCAAAGTAATGGTTCCAACACATAATTCACATCAACATATCTCAAAGTAACCAATTCTAGCTCCCTCGTGAAAAGTGAACTAGCAATCCTCTCATGTGGCATTGCCCAGCTCCGAATATATTAAGACACATACCCCTTCAACTCACTAGCTCCCCTTATTGAAATCATACTTCCAGATATGAATACATGACTTTTTCATATATTATTTTTCATTTTTTTTTATTGCTTTATTGGTTGTGCAATGTCTTGATCTATTAAGCTTTCTGAAAGACCCATGTAGCAAGCTTTCAGTCAATGACTCCCAAACCAGATGGCTTTAGGGCACTAGGTGTTAAGACACCCCGAAGAACCTAATTACTCGAATCAGTCAGGCTACAAATCAAGACAACCAATGCTCATCTTTTCTCACCCTTTCACTTTTGACGCGAACACTCCGTGCTTCCTGAGGCATAGAGGCCCGGTTACTCATGAAAAGGATCAAATTTATCTGCTTATTCATCACCTTTTTTTTTTTTCTTCTCTTTTTTTTTTCATTTTTTTTTCTTTTGAAGTCAAGTAACACATCATCGGTACTCATTCTCAAGAGATACTAATTAATATCAAGAATATCTGTAACCCAACAACTCAAAGCCAAAGTTTATACCCCATAAGATTTTGCTAATGTGCCTGTGCATGTAAGGAAACTAAAACCAATCACCTCAAGGCATGCCAATGCAAATAATGATTTAAACCACTAATTCAAACCATAGTTTCTAAAAATTTAAAACATATTCAAAAATTGCAAGTTAAGCACCTACATAGAGTATTAATCTCTTGAATAATGTAAAAACATCCTATCTAAAAACAAAACAAAATAAAATAAAAAACAAACTATGAAAATAATGTAACCAAAAAGTCCTAAAAATAAGAAAATTTTCATAAAAATCTCCCCCCATTGCAATAAAGGACATAAGGCATCGCGTCACCCCCAAACTTAAACTGTACATTGTCCTCAATGTACACCCAATCAAAGCATAGAGAAGGAGTAAAACGATATTACCAGAAAACGAGAGTAGCGGCAAAAAAATTGAGCAAATCAGTAGCATGAAGGTAATGAAGTCACTCCCCCAAACTTGGATGCTACATCCTGTCAAAATAACGACTACACTCCAACGACCAAGTGAAATAACATGGGTGAAGATAAATATGAAACAGAAAGGAAGAACAAAAAGGTTTTTTTTTTTTTTTTTTTTTAAAACCTAATCTTTTAGGTGAAAACCACGGGTACTACTTTGCTCCCCATTCTCTGAACTGGTGGGTCCCAATTTTTCAAGATGTATATGTGATAAGATATTGATTATCCAGACACGCTAACGTATAGAGTATAAAGGGGTTGCCTTTCTTTATTAAAGTCATACTGTGTTGAAGCAATCTCAACAGTATTGGGTATCAAAACCAGACTTTAATAAACGGAAATCATCAACTTTATCAATCATATCACAAATTGTAGAATTGGTACTACATACATAGTCAGAGAATGGGCGGCTATACCGGATCATGATGAATTTTTTTTTTTTAAAGAAAAATTGAAAATAAAATACACAAACTAAAAATAAAAAGACGCAAGAGCTATAAATCCTAAAACTAATAATGTACACTAATGATAAAAAGGGACTATAACTCAACCGATACCTTGGCTTTCCTTTTTGGCTTTCCACTTTTTAGTGTTGATAAAATGGACTGAATTCAATGAAACATTCACATCCAATAAAGCATTCACATCTTTACAAGCACTATCAATATCAAAATTACAGTCAAAATTAGTTAGGCTTGCCTCTAAAGGGTCCTTATAACTAGCATGAATAAAAGTATCTTGATCTAGACTCTCTATTAAATTTACCTCACAAATATCCTCAGAGTCTTGCAGTTGTCGGTTTACGTTAAAAATATTAAGCTCAACCGACATATTTCCAAAAGAGAGCTTCACAACACCATTCCTACAGTTGATTAAAGCATTTGAAGTGGCTAGGAATGGACGACCTAAGATGACAGGAATCTGGCTAGTAGGATTAGCTACAGGTTGAGTGTCTAAGACAATAAAGTCTACAGGGAATAAGAATTTATCAACCTGAAGAAGCACATCCTCAATAACACCACGAGGTACCTTAACTGAACAATCTGCTAATTGGAGTACCACATTCGTGGGTTTCAACTCACCAAGACCTAGTTGCTGGTAAACAGAGTAAGGTAACAAGTTGACACTCGCACCCAAGTCAAGCAAAGCTTGCTCAATCTTTTGATCACCTATGGTACATGAAATTGTTGGACATCCAGGATCCTTAAATTTAGGTGGAGTGCGATGTTGGATGATTGAGCTAACTTGCTCAGTGAGGAAGGCTTTCTTGTGCACATTCAAGCCACGTTTGACCGTACACAAGTCTTTCAAGAATTTTGCATAAGAGGGGACCTGTTGAATTGCATTGAGAAATGGAATATTAATTTTGACTTGTTTAAACACTTCCATAATCTCATCATAGTGATTCCCCTTCTTAGGCTTTTGAAGTCTTTGAGGATATGGTGCAGTAGGAACAAAGTTCCTAACTGGTGGACTTATTTGAGATGATGGGTCAAGACTAGGGATTTGAATTTCTGATTCAACTTCAGATGTAGTTTTGTCCTCCCTTCCTAAATTGCTAACATGGTCATTTTCAATTTTCTCACTATGTATAGACATTTGGACTCCATTATCAACTTGTTTACCTGATCTTAGAGTTGTGATAGAGTGAACCTGCTCATGTGAACCAGAAGTGGACGGATCACTAATATGAAACTGGCCCTTTGGGTTAGGTACAGGTTGACTAGGAAACTTTCCCTTCTCCCTCTCTCCTACAACAGTGGCTAATTGACCTATTTGCATTTCTAACTTAGAAATTGATTGACTAGTCTGTTGCATGAACTGTTGGAGAGTATCCTCTAAAGTTGGTCTTTGTTGAGGTGGGGGAACATACGGAGGGGCATTTTGGGACATGGAAGGATATGAAAATTGTGGTTGCCCTTGGGGTTGCATATGTGGCACCCCTTGGTTGTTCCGAGGTTGGTCTTGCCTCCAAGAAAAATTAGGGTGGTTCCTCCAATTAGGATTGTATGTGTCAGAATAGGGGCTGTCAAATGGTTTCTTATAGGAATTGAGTGCATTGGCTTGTTCGGCTATACACTCATGAAAAGATGCAATAGATGGACAAGTTTGAGCTGTATGGGAAGAACTCTCACACAATTGACACACCTCACTAACTGCACGAACATAAGAATTACTTCCTTTACTAATCTCTATAGCCTCCACTTTCCTAGTTAGACTAGCTATCCTTGCACTCAAATCGGTCTCCTCTCGGACCTCATAGATTCCTCCCTTTTTGGGTTCTGAGAGAACTGATATAGAACACCTTTCAACCCTCCCTGAGTACTCCCATTGTTGAGAGTTTTCTGACAACACATCAAGGAATTTCCATGCTTCATCCTCATTTTTAGACATGAATTCTACCCCACCTCGTGACTCAATTAGTTGACGATTATGGGGTGACAACCCCTCGTTAAAGAATTGAACTAATTGCCACTTGGCAAAACCATGATGGGGACACTTAAGGAGAAGATCATTAAATTTTTCCCAACACATGTAAAACTCCTCACCCTCTTTTTGAGTAAATTGCATGATATTTCGACGAAGGGAGTTAGTTTTGTGCATGGGAAAGAATTTGGTAAGGAATTTGGTGCATAACCCATTCCATGAATTGACGGACGCGGGTTCCAGTGAGTATAACCAAGATTTTGGTTTTTCTTTCAAAGAGAATGGAAATAACCGCAATTTAATTGACTCCTCAGTAATATTTTGAAATTTTAGTGTGGAACAAATCTCTAAAAATTCCTTGACATGGAGGTATGAGTCATCAGAGCTAAGACCTCTAAAAGTGGGCAGTAAATTAATTACCGCCGCCCGTATCTCAAAATGTCCTTGTTGGGTAGCAGGTAACACAATGCAAGATGGGTTTGTAATATGCACGGGAGTGTAGTAGTCCTTAAGGGGTTTAGTTTCAACAGGATCTGCCATCTTGGGCAAAGAATGATCTCTAACACTAGAATTTTTCACACCCTTTTGAAAGGTTCTCTCAATCTCAAGATCTAACAAAATGACTCACAAAAACACCAACCAAATAAGCAAGCAAATTTTTTTTTTTTTTTCAAATTTAATTCAAGGTTAGTGATTTCTATTTAAAATTTTTTTTTTTTTTTTAATTTCCTAAAGAATTATCTGGACTAGTTCCAAAATAATTCTTACCTAATTAGACAGCTTCTACTCCCTTTTAGAGGAACTAGAGGATTACCAGTTAAGCCCCACCAACAATACAACCAGGAAAGTTTCTAAGATAAATTGGAGGGGTCACAAATGGTCCCACTTAAAAACCAATCTCCTCAGAACTTTCCTAGACATTGTGAAGTTGGAAGGTGCTCACTGGAGTTACCAAAAGTTAACTCTGTCCAAGAGGGTCCTATAAGCTATGTGAATCCCTATGGCCAATGTCTACTTGATTTTAGATTTAAACTAAATTTGGTTTGGGATAGACAAATGCAAAGAGATTTTTAACCTAGTTGGGCAAGGAATTGGTGATGAAATCCAATCCTTATCTTGTTGGGGGTTCGTGCCCTTACTAAAATTTTAATGCAAGAATGCTAAATTAAAATGCACAAACAAAACACACCATAAAAACAAAAATAAAATAAAAAAATAAAAAGTGAGTGAGTGTGTGATCTTTCTTCTTTTTTTTTTTTTTTTTTTAAAAAAATAGAGAGAAAAAAATAAAATAAAATAAAATAAATAAACTTGAAGAAAGTGTGACCCTAAGGCTATTTCTAAGTTATTCTATCCTAAAGTTCTCATGCAAAAAGTTATCAACCTAAAACAAAAATCTATGTTTTCCTAATCTAAGAAAATAAAATATAAATAAACGAAAAGAAAAAAAAAATGTACTTACTTGGATTCCAAAGTAATGCCCAAGAACATGCGAAAAAGACAATTTTCAACAATACCACCTATAGAATTCAAGAAGTATCAGGTAAAACAATAACAATAAAATAAAACTAAAACTAAACTAAGAAAAATAATAATAAAATAAAATTAATAAAACTAAAACTAAACTATAATAATAAAGAAATTTTTTTTTTTAAAAAAAAAAAAATCTAGAACAAATAATTAAAATTGGAAAGATTTTTTTTTCTTTTTGATAATAATAAAACAAAAGAAAGAAAAAAAAAACTAAATTATAACTAGTAGAAGAATTAAATCAATCGAAATTTGATTAGTTTTCTTGTTTGCAATTCCCCGGCAACGACGCCAAAAACTTGATGTTGTTTTAAAATTGTTAAATAACTCGCAAGTGTACGAATCTATTAAAATATAGTTCGACAAGAACGAGGTCGAACCCAAGGGAATGCTTTGAGAAGAAAAACTAACACAAATTCAAATTAATTTAAAACTAATCTAGTTTAAACAAAAGTTGATTGATTTGAGATAAATTAAACTAACATGTAAATAAAATAACACTATTGAAATCAAATAAAGAAAATAACTAAGGTTTTGGATTCCACCACCATTAAATCCATGAAGTTTCTAATATTCATTTATTAATTCCCAAAGTTAGAGTAGCAATCAAGAAATCAATCTATTGCTTACTCAAGATTTAACAATAAAGCACTATGAAAAATATATTAAAAGGTAGATTTTTCTTCGCTTCACTTGTGTAAAATTCTAAGCATCCTATGTATCCAATTTAATGAAAAACATAAGATCAAAGATTATCACTTTTAAGAAATACAAACCCAAGCTTAGATTAATTATAATACTTTCTAACTACCACATATATATGATATAGATGGTGAAAGAATTATAAAATAATTAATCACAAGAAGCAAAAATCATAAGCAATTAAATCACACACATGAGAATTAATTAATGAACAAAAGAACTTCACTTCATTAATGGAGGTTTCCTCCTCAACCCTAGTTGAGGAGTTTAGTTACACATGATAGAAGAAGAAGATAACAAAATAATAAAAGACATAATGAATAAATAAAACCCGGATTGTCTCTGTCTTCTCTGTCTTGGTCTCCACTTGTTTTCTCCTCAAAACAGCCTCCAATTCACCTCTTTATACCCCAAGAGAATACATAAAGTCCTAATCCAATTAGGAGATAAAGTCCTAATCCAATTAGGAGAAAATTAGGGTTTTCCCGCAGCCCTAAATAGGTAGATTTTTCTGCTGACTTTCGGCCCAAGTTTTGACCCAGTAGAAGTCCGATTCACGAAATTTACGTGAAATACAAAAGTGTGCAGAATCGAATTTCGTTCAACCTACACGAGAATTAAGTCGAATTTATACTCGGAAATAAGCTTTTCAGTCCACTTTCCAAAACGGGATTAAAACTGGATTCAGTGTAGAATTGGGCTTTAGGCCCGTAATCCTCTTAAACAGTTGTAATTCTCTTGAACCTCTTCCTTGGGCTAATTTTAGTTGAAATATGGAGTTGAATGGACCCATTAGATGTAGGCTTCATATAACTTTCTTGGATATCATCTTTAAAAGCCCAAAATCATTGTCTTATCTGAAATAATCATTAAGGCCCTGAGAAAGACAGAAAACACAAAAACAAATTAAAATCACATATAAATTATCAGTAAGAGAATAAAATATGTAAATTAAGAGGCTAGAATGCGTAACATTCAACGCCGATCACGTACCTTTGTCCATTATATCAGATAGAGATTTGAACTTTGTATCAGGGTTTTGGGAGAGTTTTTAGTAGGCTATGAGTACAGCTCTACATCTCAGTACAACCTATCACCCTCAGACTGATGGTCAGACTAAGAGGGTTAATCAGATTTCGGAGGATATATTGCGAGCATGTGTACTTGACTTCAAAGGTAATTGGGAGAGTTTTTTACCACTCGTTGAGTTTGCCTATAATAATAGTTATCGAAAGACTATTGGTATGACACCATTCAAAGCTCTGTATAGGCACCTATGTAGGTCGCCTATATGCCGGTTGGAGGTTGGAGATAATAGATTCTTGGGTCCTGAATTCATTAAAGACACATCTAAGAAAGTCACTCTTATTAGAGACTGTATGCGAAATGCTCAAAGTAGATAGAAGAGTTATGCTAATCGAAGAACTCGAGCACTAAAGTTCAAGATGGGGGATCAGGTTTTACTCAAGGATTCTCCCATGAAAGGAGTAATGTGGTTTAGGAAAAAGGAGAAGTTGTCACCTCATTTTGTGGGTTCTTTCATGATCACTGACAGTATTGGGGTGGTAACGTATAGATTGCCATTATTAGACACAATGCACAGGGTGCATAATGTCTTTGACGTGTCTATGTTGTGAAAATTCCTTAAGGATAATGATACGCATCAACACATTGAGTTTGGGGAGATTAAGTTGCAGCCAGATGTAACATATATGGAGCAACCTTACTGTATTCTTGATTGTAAGAACCAGGTCCTTCATTCTAAGACCATTCATTTAGCTCGGGTTCAGTGGAGCCACCACAATGAGGCGGAGTCCATTTAGGAAATGGAGGATGAAATAAATGCAAAATATATAAAGTTTTTTATTTCAGGTATGAGGTGAATTCCGATGTCAGAATTCCTCTTTTAATGGGAGAAGCATGTAATACCCCGTAAATTGAGGATATTTAATTTGGGTTTTAATTATTGAAATTGTTCATTTTGTGGTGTTTTAAGTGCTTTAGTTAATGTTTGTGAATGCCTGTTATTTGTTTTGGTTTAATATAGATGGTTGATTAATTGGTGCTAAGTGTTGATTTACGTTAAATGTTTGTGAAATATTTGTTTTTAATGTAGATTTTTCTTTTAAATAAAATATCTGGGTTTTTGGGTTGCATTTCCTTTTATTTTAATTATTTTCAGGTTGAGCTAGACTTTTGGGAAGGCATATATATATATATCTATATATATATATCTATATATATATATATATATATATATCTATAAACATGAAATTTGTGTTGAATGTTAATGCCATTTTTGAAGGTTTTTGTTCTGATTAACTTGTTGATCTTGCTCTCCTAAATAGTCCTTGTAAGTTTGGTTGTGAATTTGAGTTTGAAATTGAAGAACCCTAAAACTTGAATTTGGGCCTTTTTGATTTAGGCCGCGGATGGAGGGGATTTTGGTACCAATGGGTAGTTTAAGCGAAGATGAGTTGAATAGTATATAAAAATGTGGGATTTGGTGGCTGGAGGTGGCCGAAAAATGGCCTGGAAGTGGACGTTTCGCAGCTGTACGCATACTAGGAAAACGTTGTAGAAAACTAAAGGAGGAAGAAGCACACGCCCACACTTGCTGCCAATGCGTTGGGTCACGTGAGGCCACCTTTAGTGGCCGACGGGGACCAAACAAGTTCCAGTTCAGTCCCACTCGCCAAGCCCACCCACTCCCCGGTCCGGAATATTTAAGTATATATTTTTTTAATTTTAAATCTTTTTAAAATGTAGAAAATTAGGAAAAATGTTTTAAATTTACGAAAAATTCGAGAAATTTTCATGAAATTTTAATAGGACTTTTAGAGACAGATTATGCACAGGAGCCTAGGCTAAAGCTAGGTTACATACACTTGATGTTTAATTACAATGTAGGCTATGTTGTGTGAGTTTTCTTTTAAGTATTCATTTATTCTTTTCTTTAATTGTTTCCTTGCTATCATAAATGTGCTTGGTTATTTATTTGATGTTTAAATCAGTTTATGGGAGTATATGAAATTGGTTTACTATCATGGTCGATTTGTGTTATTTTATTTATTTATTTAATTCATGTGGCAGTAGGATTGTCAATATTTTAAATAGCATGCTTATAAGTATGTTAATTCTTATTTAAAGAATTATGGGAGGCATGTCAGGATTTCCTAATACCTAATAAGGTATCTATACATTATATTTTGCAGCATGTTAGGATTGCCGAATATCTAATAAGGTATCTATACATTATATTTTGCGGCATGTTAGGATTTCCTAATACCTAATAAGGTATCTATACATTATATTTTGTGGCATGTTAGGATTGCCTAATACCTAATAAGGTATCTATACATTATATTTTGCGTCATGTTTGGGTTGCCAGGTATGTTAGGATTACCTAAGACCTAATAAGCGATCTATACATTATATTTTGCGGCATGTCAGGATTGCCGAGTATATCAGGATTGCCTAATACATAGTAAAAAATTTAGTTATGTGTTCAGGCATATTAGGATTGTGAGTTGCGCTGTGCAAAAGCAGTTGCGAAAAGTATTTTAGAACCTAGAGGGGTGAATAGGATTACTTGCTCGTTTACTTAATTTTTAAATAATTCAATTTTAAGTCCAATCAACCAAACAATTAAAGCAAGTAAATAACTTAAAGTGCAAGTAAAGAAAAGAATGCACCAGATATACGTAGAAACCCAAGGCGGGAAAAACCACGAAGGGAGGCAGAACGACTCAGGAAACCAATCCACAATAATGAAGCAAAGTACAATAGATACTATCTCAGACTCACACCCCTCTTCACTCTATCAAGAATCTGATGCAGAACACCTCAGGCTTATGAATGCAACAACACGTCCAAAGGTTGCTAGAAGAACCAAAATACTCAGCAAGTATTTCGTTCCCTTCGTTGTGTGATCTGGTCACCTTTCTTCCTCAACAAGCAAGCAAGCAAAGAACCATCAATCCAATATTCTGATCAGCAAATAAATTTAATGCAGTCTCTGTGTAGCTAATCAAAAGTAGAATACCATCCTAAATATCACTCGTGAAGTGTAGAGACCGTGCCCAATTTTGGCTATTTTTTTGAATTTTTCATCATTTATTGTTATAAATGTATTTTAAATGATATTTAACATGTTTTGAATGTGGGGAACATGTTTAGAAGGTTGGAATATGGTTTTGGGAAGTTTTGGAAACTTTTAAAAAAGTTTGACTTTTTGGTCAAACCGGGGCCCGGGATGTGACTTAAGTGGACCTGGAAATTTGAAAAATTCTCAAAAATATTTATTTTTGGGAATGGCTTAAATGAAATGTTTAGAGTGTTAAGGAAGTGATTTCGAGTCCAACGGAGTTTTCGATAATTAATTCGGAGGTCGGAAGGGTACGTTAAGTGGCCTAGGGGCAAAACGGTCTTTTCGCGCCCCTAGGAGTGAAATAAATATCCCAAGGTCTGGGATATTTCATATTTACAAATCTCAATCTCTCTCTAAGAGTCACCACTTCATCTCTCTGCCTTCTCTCTAGATTTTAGGTCACTTGGAGCGTGGTTTGTAAGATTCTGAAGAAGGAAAGTGTGTAGAGGGTGTTGAGGGCTTCGGTTTGAACCGATCAAATTTCGTTTTTCATAAAGTTGGAACGGCTGGGATTTTCAAAAGAGGGATTCAAAGCTTGGGAATTGAGGTAGGGGTGCTAGACTCATCTTTACTTTGATTCTATAGGTCACATATTTGTGACATGAAAGATAAGTTGAGATATTTTGAGTTTAGGGTTTTATGTATATGTATGTACACACATATATATATATCTATAGGTCACATATTTGTGACATGAAAGATAAGTTGAGATATTTTGAGTTTAGGGTTTTATGTATATGTATGTATATATATATATATATGTGTGTGTGTGTGTGTGTGATTTATGCATATGTATAGGTGTAACATACTAGTTAGGGCTCATATGTGTTGTATATGTGATATTGAGACTATATATGCTAATTGTTGAAAATGTGTTTATTTGGTGAAAACATGAAAATGTGGGTGTTTATAGATTTATGCATGAAAGATATGACTTTCTTGAAAAATGCATAAGCATGATGATTTCCATGATATGAGTGTGATGACATTGTGACAATCTTGAAGTGAAGAAAAATGCATTGATTTGATAAAATACATTGCATTGTGTTGATTGAGTGCATTGATTTGATAAAATACATTGCATTGTGTTGATTGAGTGCATTGATGTGATTATGTGCACTATATGAAAAGCAAGGTTTTTGGGGCGTGACAACATTCAAAATTAAGATAAGGGGATGACCCCTAGGGTGAAAGACCCAAGACTTGGCCAAGCGGATGGCGCATCCGTCGGAATAGTGAATCGAGAAGCGTAAGCAGAGTTTAGGTGCCGAAGAGACCTTACTATGAGGTGGTTTGATAAGCTAGTTCCCATTGAATTAATTTTCAGAGTTCTATGGTGTGAGTTTTACATTGAATTGTGACTTGATCAATTTGCTATATGTATGTATACATTGGAATGTGAAGCATCACGCATGATTTATAAAACGTGATTGTTTATGGGTAAAAAGCATGGATAATTGTCATATAGATTGTAATGATTTCATATGCATCCATGCATGGCCGCCTGAGTTAGAGTAGAGTTGGGTGGATCATTCCTACTGAGCCGCAGTGGTGCTCACCCCCTATATACAATTTTTTTTTCAGATAAGGCACCAATGGAGGATGAGCCATGATTAGCTCAATGGACCTTATTGAGTTTCTTTTGAACTTTTGGATCTTTTGATATGTATGTAGATGTCCATGCCATTTTGTGGCATGTAGACTCTTTTGGGAAATGTTTTTCTTAAAGTTGGATAACATATTTATATTTAAATTTCATATGTATGTATAAGCCATGTTGGATATGTATGGAAGAGTTTGAACATAATTGTATAGCCATTAGGGGGGTACACATGCCCAAAAGTGTTCATTTTGAATTTAAGGTGTGAATGACATATGAAATGATTTATATGATTTTAATAGAAATGTATAAGGATTTGTGAGATTATGGTGATATGAATGTGTAAATTAGGGTGTGTGTATGGAGATGTACCATTTGTAGATCCCTGGAATATTGGGTGTAAGATTTTGTTTTGGAAATGAAAGTATTGTCAGTCAAATGAATACATTCTGCTCAGATTTTGGCGAATTGTTTTGAGGGGTCTACACAATTTCAAATCATTTGAAATTTTTACCAAATCTTTCCCTAGATGTCTAGTGTTCCCATATGTAATTTGGTGAAATTTCGACAACTACAGAATTTTAGAAAAATCCGTGAATGTTCTGCCACCAGATTTTACAATTTCTGTTGGGCACCAACTTGGTTGTCAAAACTGTTTCATTTGGCTAACATTTAGCCATTAAGGTTGGCTCAAGATTCTTCTATATTTAGTCTAGTTTCTATAAAATTTTTGTTTGCCTCGTTTCGAGTTGAAATGAATTTTCTATGAATTTGTTTATGACTGTTGCGCAGATTGCACTCTAGCAGTACACTGTACATTGTGGAGTTACTGTAATTTTTTAGCTACTGCCCTGTGATGATAAATCAAGGTTTCGGACCTCTTCAAAAGGTCTAAATTATGTTTTTAAGCACCTTGGGACTCTAGTAAGATGAGACAATGGTCCGAAAAAATTTTCGAAACTTTTTATGAAAAGTTACTATTCACGAGGGCCAAAAATCACTTTTATTTTGAAAATTTTCTAAATGATTTCAACAATGAGGACCATGGTTAGTTATGCATATTCACTTAATTATATGCATTATGAGTTGCTTCCGTGGTTAAAAGAATTGGGTTGGATGTTAGATTTTCCAAAACGATTGTTTTGATTAGATTTTCCCGTTTACCCCCATTTCCCTCGCTCTCAATCGGGTGTGGCAAATAGGGGCGTGACATGAAGTATGGATGTGTGTTCTTAAAAATATATAGCCCTAATTATACTGTATATACTTTCTATCTCTAAAAATATGTTTTAGGCATATAATACTTGCTTATTTTGTAGAGAAAATATGAATACATATATATAGGCATGGAAGTTCTAATTCTACTTGAAAAAGAAGTTGAATACCAAAATAGAACTCTCCTAGAAGTTCAAATCCAATATGAATTAGAATTTTCGTCAAAAGTTGTTTCCTATTTGGAACAGGCTAAGTGGGACCAATGCCATATAAATAGGACTGGTGGGACTTCGTAAACACTTGCAAAAACCAACCTACCGAGAAAAGTTGGACCGGTCCTAAATATTGGGGACCGGTCTGATAAGTGTTCAATTCCATGCATTTGAACCCTCTTTATTGTATATGTTAGTTCCGTTTTTGCATTTACCGAGATACGTTTATGGTATTTTTGTGTTTTTGATGTTTTGTAGGTATTGGAGTAAATGGAGCAAAGTTTGAAGCTTATTGCAGTTCAAGAGAAAAATCAGAAAATGCAACAAAGGCATCTCGATCAATCGAGATGTTGATCTCGATCAATCGAGATCTCGATTGATCGAGATCTCATTTCGATTGATCGAAATCTCGATCAATAGAGATCCAATCTCGATTGATCGAGATTCTGCAGAATCCACTTGGCCACTTGGTCACCTGCTCTCCCACTTGCAACAAAATCCCCCTTTTTGCACGACTTAGGGGGATTGTCTGACTTGAACAAGACTCTTGGGGGCCTTATTAATGCAATAGATATATATAGTGACATATATATATATATGGTGGGCCCCAAGGTTGGAAAAGAAGCCTAAAAGCACCAAAAGCCACACATATCTCATATCTCTCGACACACATCAGAATACTTCAAGAGAGACCTTCGGGAGAGGAAGAGGAGAGGCTGAACCAGACCAAGAAGCTTCACTTTCTTCATCAATGGAGGAGTGCAAGGCAACCATGAGCAACTAACTTCCATACTAGGGTGTTGGTTTCAACCCCTAGCCATGTAAACTTGTTCATCTTTGTAGCTCTTGGGATTTGTAATTAAATGTTGATTATTTAGCCTAATGATTATATACACAAATACATCTCTTATATATTCATTTGATATGGAATTTATTCTTGTCTTATAGTAGATTTTGTCACTTGAATGCACAACATTTGCATATTCCACAAGAAGTGCAATTGATGGCTAGATAATGGTGCTTAAATGAATGTGTGATGTTTGCTTGTATAGACCATGCCAAGACAAGGTAGTTTGGATGCATGTAGTGTTCACTTAGAGAGTAGGGTAATTAGGTAGTTAGTTAGGTTGAATAACTATGCTTGTTGAAAATGGATTATGATAGGTTAGCACACACATTGATCTTTTGATATGTCATTGAGGTCACAAGCCTAATAACATTGTTAGGCATTTAATTAATGAATCCCATGCTTGCTACACTTATGAACATGTGAATGGCTAGTGGTGAAAACCAACCCTAATTCTCTCTCCCAACTTTAAACTCTTTACTTTTATTGTCATTTCATTTATGCAATAGTTTATAAATACAAATTCAAAAATCTGTTTTTCGAATTAAAGTATAATTAATCTTCCTTTAAGACAATTGCGACTAGTCCTCGTGGGATCGATACCCTCTATATAGAACCTTATCTACAAAGATTCGTGCTCTTGCGAGTGGTTAAATTATATTTTGATAAAAAGGGCAAAATTAAGCTTACATTTTAATCCCAATTTAACCAACATCACGGTCCTACTTTGAAAAATCCTAATATTTTCATTTAACCCCTGGTTTTTCAAAATAGGTTCGGAAATACAAAGTACAGAGTGTCCTCACCATACTTACCTGTATTATATGGTGTTCTAACTGATTTATCTGCATCCATGCACTTGAGTGTTAGTTCGAAGATGTCGACGATCGAAAATTACAACTCGATCATTCTAGTTTTGATCACCGAAATATGCCAATTACAAATTTATATCTCACAATCTCCCCCTTGGGCAATTTCGTGACAAAACCACCTAGACAATAAATAACCTAACCCATTGGAAAAATTAGATTACAATGTTGCCCAAATACACAGAAATAAAGAGCCGATCATCAGAAGCTTCACACGTCTATTCAAGACGATTAGAATTAAAACATGTTGTTAAAGAGCCGATCATCAAAAGCTTCACATGCGTGTTCAAGACGATTAGAATTTAAACCTATTATACCTGCACATCCCTTAAACAACACAACCTATGAAAAGCTTAATAAAGAAATATAAACATGAATATCAATATCTCATGAATATCAATTTCTCCCCCTTAATCTCCATGAATATTCTTCCCCTTAATCTCCTAATAAAAAATATCTGATAAATATATCTCCCCCTTTGTCAAAGAACCTCATATCACATAACAATATCTCCCCCTTTTTGGAACAAATTGACAAAAAATTATCAAAGAGATTTATATAAACAGATAAATCATGAAGCACATAGAGAGAATAAGACAATAAGGAAGCAAAAACAATCATCATCACTGATCAAATAAATATCCAAAACATATCAGTTGATGGAATAAACAGAACATAACAAGATCAAGCATCAAACCTAGACAAAATAGAGTTAACTACTCAAAGTCTAGCAAAACATAACTAAGTCTATCATCAAGACCTAATCCTGATCTTCATCATGAGCTCCAAAAACTAGATATCAACATCTATCAAAAAGATAGCCATGAACATGTAACTCCATCCATTGAAATTTGCATCAAAGTTCACAAAAGTATGATCCAAGCACAAGTATGGTATCCATAGAATAGATATTCAACCTAATTAAAGACACCATGTGTATCCAAAAATAAACAAGCCTTAAGTCATAAACCTAGCAAAAAGATGAACTAGTCTGAATCATCACTTTGATTGTAAAAGATAAACGTCCAAATAGAAATATGTCATCCAAATCATAAGGACGCCCAAACAAAGTCTTTCAAATCAACATTATTGTCCACTTATAAAAATACTAACCTAGCTTTTTAATCACCCATTAGAGCTACACCGAATGGAAGCATAAACAAGATCACAAGCTCCATTAAAGAATTCTGTCAAACACTTGGAGAGCAAGATTTAAAAAAAATGAGCACAACTTGTTTGATCAATTACTTCAAAATCAACTCAAATCTTCCAAAGATAATCTCTTCCACCAATTTCAATCCAAAAAAATCACAAATATCAACCAAAATGATGTAGATAATGTAGCACAAAATAGGTTGAAGATTGATGCAATTTGAAGAAAAATAAAGTCAAAAGTTTCATTGAGGTTTTTTATCGAACACCTAGTGTGCAAGTCTAGAATCCCCAAATTTTAAAGATATTTGTTTGCACAATATCACCACAATCACCAAGCAATCAACCAACAATCTCCAAAAGTTCAATCCCAACCTCCAACAATCAATATCTAAGTGTGACCGGTCCTAATATTTGGGGACCAGTCCCACTTCTTTCGGTTTCTCAAAACCTGCAGAAGTGCGACCGATGCTCAAAATTTGGGACTGGTCCACTTTGTGAATTTTGAAAAATTACACTTTGGACCTCTAATTCACCAAATACACTTCATTTCAACTTGATGAATCAATTAAGCACACAAAGTATGAAAAATAAACACAGAAATAAAACATATTTTTGGATTTTTGAAAAATTTTCAAGAAAAATAAATAAAAAAACATGAATAATCTCATGAGAATAATCAAAACATATTTTTCAGAGAATAACATGAGTTCTAAAATTTCTGAAAAATTTCAAAAATATTCATAAATATAGAATTTTAAAACCCATAATTTGTCCATAAAATTGATTCTCAAATTCATGATCATGACACAACTTCCAACACACAAATATTTATAAAAATTTAGAAATTCATCTAATAAATCCATGTGTGTGTGTGCAATCCAACTTCATCAAAAATTAATCAAATTATTTTGATTCATCTGCTAAAACATATTGGATAATAAGCAAATATAGCTATACATGATCAATCATACTTTTCATCATTTTTTTTTTATTTTCTAAGATGGTGGCTTTCACGCTTATGGGCGGCCAGCTATTTTCCTCAAAATAACTCTTTAATTTTTAAAGATATGTCATTGGAGATTTATATTGTGGTGGAAGTTTCGAAAACATCCCGAAGGTACCCTTTTCCTTTTGTCCTAGATATTCAGCAAATTTTCAATTTTTTCTTTTCATGCTGAATAAAAACATAAATTTTTTTCATTTTTTTTATTGATCATTTAAGCTTTCAATGCTACTCATACAATATACTCTAGTCAACTTCACATCAGTTTTCAATTAATTCTCTCAGAGTTAGACTAGTGCACAAATTGTATGGACTCAGAAAATTTATCTATAAAAGGAAATAAATACAACACATTAGTCATCAATATTTAGATCATAAAATCAAGTATTTTATTCATTGACAAACTAAGTGTCCCGATTATGCATTCACAAATCAAAGTGAAATTATAAAGAAATATAAAGATTTCACATTATTTCTCAGAAAAACATGATTCTCATAATCTCATATGATTATCAATAAAAATAAACAAAACCTATCCTACCCTAAAAGATATGGTCCAATGAAAAATAAATAGTGTACATAAGCTCAGTCCATGACCATCAAAGTCCTAAATGACTCATTTAGGGGGTTTTGCACCCAAACCTATTATGAATAAATCCCATAGTGTCAATAGGCACAAACTTCTCAAAATCTTCCTTTTTCATCCAGATTGTTTTGACATACAATTTATCAGGAAAGTATTGTGGAGAAACAAAAAAATTCTTTTTCTTGTTTGAATTCTTTTTAGCTTTAGAATTTTTGGGTTTGTTCCAATAATGTGGCTTTTTAGCATGAACCCTATTCTTAGCAAAATAATTATGCACATGAAAATCAGAATTAGAATGTCTTCTTTTTGTATAGCAATAGTGTCGACTATGTCCATTCTTACCACAAAAGAACAATGAAACACAATTGACACTACATTAGCATGCAAGGACTCAACTTGAGGCTTAGGTTTGGGTTCAGACACATTTAAGTTCTTGGGTTTAACAAAAATAGCTTTTCCCTTAGATGATAACCCAACAAAACCTAATCCAGTTTTATCTCCTATAGGCTTACCAACACTAGTCATGCTATCAAGCTTAATCTACCCAGAAGTAAAAGCAATTAATTTCTCTTATGATTTTTTCAATTCAGGTTCAAGAAAATTAATTCTAGCAATAAGCACATCTTTAGTAGAAATAGCTTGACTTACCTTGCTTTCAAGAAACTTGACTTTTCCTTGAAGATTTAGAATTTTAGCTTTATTCTATTCAATCAACTTCAATTAATCTTCATTCTTTTTCTTCAAAGTTTCTTTCTCAGATTTTTCTTGTTTCAGCTTCTCAAATTTCTTATTATAAGCTTCCAACAATTTCTCAAAGAGTTCTGGCAGCTTACTTTCACATGGTTCTACATCAGACTGCTCAACTTTTGAATCATCAGACCCTACTTGACTGAAAGTAGTGTACATCTTTGTTTCACTTACATCAGCAGAACAATCATTAGCAGTATCATCATTCAATAATGCAACAAAAACAAGATAATCATTCTCAACATAAGAATCACTATCATAGTTTGAAGATTCAGACTCAGAAATAATAGCTTTCATGGCTTTCTTTTTAGTGTTAGAACTTTTCTATGCACTAAAGCTATTTTTCTTAGGACTTGGGTATTGATTAGATGTATGACCTTTATCACCACATGTCCAACAAGTAAGTTCAGTCTCCTTAGAGTCATCTTCTTTCTCTTTCCTTTCCTTACCTCTGGATGATGAACTTTGATTCCGGAATTTAGAAAGATTTTCTTTTCTCAAATTTTTAACCTTTTCATATTTAAGAATCTTTCTAAATTTTCTAGCAAGGAGTGGAATATCATTATTTGAATCATATTCAAAACTTTCAATTTTTTCAACTTCAGATTTTAAAGAATTTGAAATATTTGACAAACTTGAAGACTTGGTAGTCTTTGAGGTTTTTAAAGCCAATTTTTTTTATTTCTGAAGTTTTGGATATTTCATCTAAAAAGTTTGAACTGATCCAACTAACTCAGCCACCTCCATAGAATCTACATCTCTGCTTTCATCTAAGGCTTCCAACTTAGCTTGAAACCTATCAGGCAATGATCCCATGATTTTTCTAATAATCTAAAAAGATGAAATTTTCTCACCAAGGTTAGCACTACTTTAAACAATATCATTAAGCCTAGAATAAAAATTAGAAAACATCTCATCTTCATCCATTCTAATTGTTTCAAATTTAGTGGCAAGCATTTGTAACTTAGATCTCCTTACCGTGGTGGTACCTTCACGAGTTACCTATAAAATATCCCATGCTTCTTTCGAAGTGGAACAAGTAGAAATTCTAGCAAATTCAGAAGGAACAACAGAATTAAATATAGCATATAAACCCTTGTTATTATTATTAGCATCTTCATGCTCAGCATTAGACTATGTTATTTTATCCTTTTCTATAGTCACAACAGTATCACCATCACCAGTGGTGGTGGTAGGAATTTTATAGCCATTCTCTATAGCCATCCAAACTCTCTCTCCTTGAGATTTTAAAAAGGCTTTCATGCGAGACTTCCAGAAAGTATAATTTGAACCATCAAACAAAGGAGTTCGTTGAATCGATCCACCCTCTTTCATACTAGATTCCATGATGATTTTTGAAAACAAAAATAAATTTTGATTTTAAAAATAATTTGCAAGGAACTACTCACAAATTAAAGAACACTGCTCTGATACCAATTGTGAGTTACGCGGTGCAAAAGCAGTTGTGAAAAGTATTTTAGAACCTAGAGGGGGGGTTAATAGGATTACTTGCTTATTTGCTTAATTTTTAAATAATTCAATTTTAAGTCCAATTAACCAAACAATTAAAGGAAGTAAATAACTTAAAGTGCAAGTAAATAAAAGAATGCACCAAATATATGTGGGAACCCAAGGCGGGAAAAACCACAGAGGGAGGCGAAATGCCTCAGGAAGCCAATCCACTATATTGAAGCAAAGTACAGCAGACTCTGTCTCAGACTCAAACTTCTCTTCACTCTGTCAAGAATCTGATGCGCAATACCTCAGGCTTATGATTACGACAATACGTCCAACTGCTGTAGACTTCCAGCTAACATCATGATCCTTACAGAAAGGTTGCTGAAAGAACCAAAATACTCAACAAGTATTTCATTTCCTTCGTTGTACGATCTAGTCACCTTTCTTCCTCAACAAGCAAGCAAACAAGCAAAGAACCATCAATCCAATGTTCTGATTAGCAAATAAATTTGATGCAGTCTCTGTGTAGCTAATCAAAAGTAGAACACCATCCTAAATATTACTCGTGAAGTATGGATGTGTGTTCTTAAAAATATATAGCCCTAATTATACTGTATGTACTTTCTCTCTCTAAAAATATATTTTAGGCATATAATACTTGCTTATTTTGTAGAGAAAATATGAATACATATATATAAGCAAGGAAGTTCTAATTCTACTTGGAAAAGAAGTTGAATACCAAAATAGAACTCTCCTAGAAGTTTCAAACCCAATAGGAATCAAAATTTTCATCAAAAGTTGTTTCCTATTTGGAACAGGCTAAGTGGGACCGATGCCAAATAAATAGGACCGGTGGAACTTTGTAAAAACCTGCAGAAACCAACCTACAGAGAAAAGTTGGACCGGTCCTAAATATTGGGGACTGGTCCTACTTTGAAAAACTCTAATATTTTCATTTAACCCCTGATTTTTCAAAATAGGTTCAAAAATAAAAATGTGCAGAGTATCCTCACCATACTTACCTGTACTATATGGTGTTCTAACTGATTTATCTGCATCCATGCACTTGAGTGTTAGCTCGAAGATGTCGATGATCGATATAAAGAATAAATCAAAAATTACAACTCGATCATTCAAGTTTTGATCACCAAAATATACCAATTACAAATTTATATCTTAAAAGGATTGCCACTTGTTCGAACTTAGAAACTTGTTCTACCTTTATTGTGATAATGGATGGGATTGTTCAGAACATAGTTCTAATTATTTATGAGATAGGAAACTTAATGATAAAATGGTATAGTAATATCTATATGTTATTATTGTCCTTATATAGAGGGTATGTTTTGTAGTTCTTTGATTGGTTGGTAATAGAGGGAACTTGCTTACGGGTTTAACCCACTTTGTTGATATTTCAGGTCCTAGGCCGATTCCACCGTGAGGATAGAGTCTTGAGTTCGTAGATTGTGGCAGTCATTTTCTCTTATCAATTTTTAGAGTAGGGGCCTATTCCTCTCTTTGTGTTAAGGATATGAACTTTATTGGAACTCTGTTTTAGATTATTTAATCTTTCTTGTATTTTGAGTTTAGGGGTCCTTGAGTTGCATGACTTCCAAGTTGTATTGTTTAGACTCTCAATTTTATTTTATTTTATTCATCCTTTCCGTTAAAGTTTTCTTTTCACACTTAATTATTTTTCTGATATCCTTGTATTCTATGCTTGCATGCTATCAATTGTAGGTATTCCTTATGTTTCGTTTATGAGACTGGTCACCTCATGCATGAGATTGTAGGGAGTATTTTAGTTTACTTATGGGTAGATTAAACTTGATAGCGTGATTAGTGTTGAAAAACTTATAGGAGACAAGACTGGACTAGGTTTTGTTGGATCATCATCTAAGGGTAAAAATGTGTTTGTTAAACCTAATAACTTGAATTTGCCTACACCTAAACATAAGCTTCAAGTTTAGTCTATGCATGCTAATGTTGTGCCCAATATGTTTCATTGTACCTTTTGTGGTACTAATGGACATAGTCAACACTATTGCTATAAGAAAAGAAAATATGTTAATTCTAATTTTTGTGTGCATAATTCTTTAGCTAAGAATAGGGTTCATGTTAGAA
This sequence comes from Cornus controversa, assembly GCA_026545225.1. Classification (NCBI taxonomy): domain Eukaryota; kingdom Viridiplantae; phylum Streptophyta; class Magnoliopsida; order Cornales; family Cornaceae; genus Cornus; species Cornus controversa. The sequence continues at coordinate 18,698,994 of CM048852.1, forward strand.
ATCCATATTATTGGAACAAATCCAAAAATTCTCAAGCTAAAAAGATTTCAAATAAAAAGAAAAATATTTTTGTTTCTCCACATTATTTTCCTGATAGATTGTATGTCAGAGCAATTTGGATGAGAAAGGAATATTTAGAGAAGTTTGTGTCTAATGATACTATGGGATTTATTTCTAATAGGTCTTTGGGTGGGAAACTCCCTAACTAAGGTCATTAGGACTTTTATGGTCATGGACTAAGCCTATATTCATTATCTGTTTTCCATTGGACCATATCTTTTAGATTAGGTTACGTTTTGTTTATTTATTTTTGATAATCATGTGAATGTTGAAATCATATTTTTCTATGAAATAATGTGAATTCTCTGTATTTCTATTTAAGTTCACTTTAATTTGTGAATGCATGATTGGGTCACTTAGTTTATCAATGAATGAAGTACTTGAGTTTATGATCTAGGCTTTGATAACTAATGTGTTGTATTTATTTCTTTTTAGAGGTGAATCTTTTGAGTCCATACAATTTGTGCACTAATCCAACTCTGACAGAATTGATTAAAAACTAATATAAAGTTGACTAGGATATATTGTATGAGTATCATTGAACGGTTAAATGATCAATGAAAAAAAATAAAAAAGAAAAGATTATATTTTTAACTCAGCATGGAAAGAAAAGAAACATAAATTGCTGAAAATCTAAGACAAAAGGAAAAGGCTACCTTCGGGATGTGTTTGAAGCTACCACTACGACATAAATCTCCAATGAGTTATCTTTTAAAAAGAAGTTGTTTTGAGGAAATAATTGGCCGCCTGTAAGTGTGAAAGTCATCATCTTAGAAAAGAAAAATTCAATGAAAAATAATTTGATCTTATGTGGTTTGATTTTCTTATCATCCAATGTGTCTTAGAAGATGAATCAAAAGAATTTGATTAATTTTTGATGATGTTAGATTGCACACACACATGGATTTATTAGATGAATTTAATTTTAAATATTTTTTATTGAAAATTGTGCCATGAATATGAATTTAATGATGAATTTTGTTGGCAAATTTATGGGTCTTAAAATTGTGCATTCATGAATTTTCTTGAATTTTTTTCAGAAATTTTGGAACTCATTGTTATTTTATGAGGAAATTTGATTTTAATGATTATATGATTGTTATATTTTTTATTTCGACATAAATAAAATCCCAAAAATATTTTCCTAATTTTTCATAATTTTAGGAATTTTTTTAGGTATTTTTAAGCAAGTTTTTTTTCGAAAAAGTGCATTTTGGTCAAAATTGGTCAACTAGTCAAACTAGCCAATTGGACCAGTCCAAGGTGGAGGCTTGACTTGTCCTACTAGGGTCGGCTAGCAGGCTTCAAGTAGTGCATGTGTGCATTTGTTCATTATGTGCCTAACTTTCTATTCTGTGCTTTCTCTCCTTTTTCCCTCACTTTGCCATAGCTCTAAACAAACTTTGTGCTACATAATCATCCTCATATTGATTAAGAGTTGTGTTTGATTTTGAGTTAAATTGGTGGAAGGGATTGATCTTTGGAGGTTTTGTATTGATTTTGAGAGATTAAACTAACAAAGTAATATTGGAGCTTTTGTTTTCAAAGCTTGCACACCAAGTGTTTGAGGAATTTCCCGAATGACTCCTACATTCCTATTTTGCATTCCTCTCATTGTAGCAATGGCCGGTGGTTCTAGGTGACAAAGAATCAATGTTTCTCTAACACCGGAAGGTAACATAATCTTCACGGAAGATCATTTTGATGATGAAGGAATCTTTGAGCATTACAAGAATGTAGTTGGTTGTAGGCCAATGAGGTGTGAAAGAAGTTTTGATTTAGAGAGCATATGGCAAGGATATCACTTGGAGTTTGTTGATTACTTCAGAGAGAATGGTTGGGGTTCACTAGCTAAACTAGGCAAGGATTGCATTCCCGACATGGTTTGTTATTTCTATAGCAATGTGATTTTATATAATGACAATGAGTTATGGATGATGGTGAAGTATTTTGGGACAGAAATCAATGTGACAACTCAATTAATTTCTAAGGTTATTGGAGTTCCAGAGGCACATAATGGTTAAATATTTCTTTATCTAGGTACTGAAGAGAATCAACCAAGCATGGAAAAAATCATTGGAATGTTGTGTGAACCAAATGCTCCATTGTTTGCAAATAAAGTTCCAAGTGCCTACCTCACTGACAATGTCTCTGCATTGAATTTGATTGTCTCTTATACTCTTGACCTTCATAATCATAAGGGAGATTTGTCACAACATCAAGGTGAGATCCTATATCACATTATGAATGGTGATAGAATTAATGTGCTGCAACTATTTTGAGGACTATGATTTAAGAGTCAAATCATTTTAGGGCTACCAATGCTTTTCCTTTTCCTCTGATCATAATGAAAATTATCAAGGCAAAGAATGTTTATATTCCTTCAAATGCTATAGTGATGAAGCCAAAAGGGAAGTTCATAGCTTCGAATGTTAAAGTCTTCAATCACTAACAAGATGAAGGAAAAAGCTCAAAAGGAGGCGGCAAGACATCATGTTGAGGAATAGATTGAGGATGAGAGTGATGATAATACTCTTATTTCTAGACTCTATGTTCCAGATTCTAATCATGCTTTGACTGCTAGATAGTATAATCAATCCATGAAGGGGTTAGAAAAGTACTTGAAGAGGAAGGTTTCAAAGCTTGAAGAATTGATTAGAAGAGCCCTTCCTAGAACTTCTGGAGCTCATGATGATGATGATGAGGATTAGGTCTTGATGATTGAGACTTAATTTATGTTTTTCTAGACTTTGAGTAGTTAGCTGTATTTGTGTCTAGATTTGGTACTTGAGCTTGGTATGTTCTATTTTTATTTTGCTCAGATATGTTATGTTATATGCTTTCTTTGTTTGTTATGCTTAATGTGACAATGTGCAACCTTATATGATTTTGAAACTTATGTGTTATATATTGAATTGGAGGTTGTTTCTCACTTAATCATGTGCTGATTTGTTCTCTTGTGTTCTCATTGTTTTTACTTTGTCAATTTGTTCCAAAAAGGGGGAGACTTATATATGTGTGGGGGAGACTTATATAAGTGCTTTGATAAAAAGGGAGATTTATTTCTTTGAGACATATGGGGAGATTGTATACTTCATTGCTTATATGATTAAGGGGTAGTTTGAGTATGATTTTATATCATTATAATTTTCTTGATTAAGCTTTCACATGTAGTGTTGTTTGCATAATGTGTAGATTTTACAGGATTAATAGACACTACACATGAAGGATGAAAGCTTGCTCATGATGCTTTGAGTTCTTCAATATATATTTCTTTGTATTGGGGACATGTTGTAATCTAATTTTTTGAGTCGTTAGGTTATGATTGTCTAGGTAGATTTTGTCACGAAATTACCAAATGGAGAGATTGTGATGTATATTTTTGTAATTGGCAATCTTCGGTGTCAAAGTCAAACATGATTGAGCTATATTATTTGAGTTCTATTTCTGTCATTGATCATGTAATTGAAGTCTCAGAGTGAGCATGAAGTTCTACACCAACTATACAAAGTATAAAGCTTGAATTTTTGGAAAAAGTCGACAATGGTCTGAATGAGAATTCAATCGATTAAAGTTTTGAGATGGTTCCAAATGCATGAGGATATCGTTGATCACAAATAAGAGTCATGTAATCCAGGTAAAATTGTGTGAATACATATATTTTAAACTAGGAGGTTCGGACCTTGAAAAAAGGGATTTTTAAGTAGAATAGTGAAGTTTTCAAGGTTGGACTGGTCCAAGTGAAGGCTGGACCGGTCCAAGAGGTCCCAAAAACTCCTGTTGAGTATGCTATAGGAGTTGGATAGGTCCAAGAGAAGGCTGAACTGGTCCAACTTTTTTGGTCTGCGAATTTTGACCCGTTTTGTCTTGTTTTGACTTGGAATGAACCCAAAACTTTCTAAAATCATGGGACTTGTTTTCTATTGGATTATAACTTTTTTTTTCAAATAAAATTGGGTAATCTCTATAAAAACCTCATATGATTGCTCTCTCAGTGTGTTTTAACAGAGCTTTCAATATACATCAAACTGAGATTTTCTTGAGGGAGAAAGATTGATATATTTTTATGGCAAAGGATTTTTTCCTCAAATTTTTGTTTATATTTTTGAGAGCACACATATATTTCACTGAGTGCTTTAAGGTGATCTCTATTTGCTTGATCAATTGTTCAAAGACTGGATTGAAGATTTCTTCGTGATCAATTTATTGGATTAGTTTCTTCTACAACTATTCATTGGTGATAAAGGAGAAGAAGATCGAGCTACGAAGCGGACAAAATACTTGCTGAGTGTTCGTGTTCTTCTAGTTACCCTTCTGAGAGGATTTTGACATTAGCCGAGAATCTGCATTAGTTGGACGAGGTAGTCGCAATCGTAAGCCTGAGGTGTTCCGCATCAGAGTTCTTGTCAGAGTGGAGTGGGTGTGAGTCTGGAATAGAGTCTGTTGTACTTTGCTTCGACGATAGTGGATTTGCTTCTTCGGGGCTACAAAGCCTCACCTATAGTTTTTTCCCGATCTAGGTTTTCTACGTATATCTACTGCATTCGTTTACTTTACTACACTATATTTATTTACTTGCTTTGTGGGATTGCTTTAATTAGTAATTGGACTTAAAATTGGATAATCTGAATAATTAAGCAAAAAGCGAGTAAATCTAATCACCCCCCATCTAGGTTTTAAATTTAACTTTCGTAACCGCTTCTGCACCACGCAACTCACAGTTGCATCATGGGCTAGGGGTATATATTTTCCCCCTCAGTTTACTTTTTTGTATGTAATTTTGTGAATTTTGATATTATACCCCTCCTAAAATTATCTATTTCTTATTTCTTTTACTCTTCTTCTTCTTGGATTTCTTTGATTCCTTTCAAAAAAGTTTGCATTCCCATACTTTCATCAAATCCTTTTTTTTTCACCTTCAAAGTTCTCTCAACTTTTTTTGTTTTTCTTCTTTTGTTTTTCTTTTCTCTCTTTAAATTTTTTGTTGTTCTTCTTCTTCTTTTGTTTTTCTTTTCTCTCTTAAAATTACACGTACCGATGGTAACACATTTTTTCCATTATTTTCTATATGCCATCCTATATGTTACTATAGTACATATGTATCATTATTCCTATAATTAGCCTAAAAATTTGTCCAACCTCTGTTTCATCAACTATTCATCAACAACCCTATCCTTCCCTAATCATCATCTTCACCATCTATAGAAACCACAGCCGTAAGAAACCCAAACAAAGCCACAGAAACTACCATCTTAAACCTACTGCCTCCGCAAACCAACATCACCAAGCCCACTGTTCACCATCTCCAACCCAAACAAGCCCGTTGTTCCAGCACCAATATCAACAGAAAACCACCACCACCACCTATTCAACCAATAAAACCACCACCACCACCTATTCAACCAATACAGACCCATCTTAACCACCACCTATTCAACCAATACAGACCCATACTCTTAATTTTGTACACCCACCACCACCACCATTGCTACTGTTCAAACAATACAGAAACCACCATCACCGAAAATCATAAATCTCTACACCACAATCACTAGAAACCACCACCACAACCATTGCTAATTTTTAACCAATACAGACCCATCACTAGAAAACACCGCTATTCCGACACCACCATCACCCGTAAATCTCTGCACCTCCATCACAAGAAACCACCACCACCACCATCGCTAATGTTCAAACAATACAGACCCATCATCCATACTAGCCACTATTTTTGCAGATCTAACCAGCCACTGTTCAACCACCATCACCATTGTTCATCATATGTAACCACGTAAAACATATGGTTCATCACTGTTAACTGCCACCTTATCGCTATCAGTCGCCACCTATAAAAACTCAGACGATTTCACTGTCAGCCTCTGTAACCCAGTTGTTCCTCTCTTTTGGGAAGAGTCGAAGATGACTACAGGTACCGTGATTACAATCTTCAGCGAGTTTTAACTCAGAGCAAGGTCCGATGAGTTCTAGATTCACTTTCTAATAAACACAGCTTCTGTCTTTGCCCAAACTCGTTGTCTTTGAGCACTGACATCGCTATCCATCAAGATCCCGGCGAGACTCTGTCTCTACCCATTGTCTCCAAGCTTTCTAACAAACATAGCTTCTCCAAGCACCTCTGCTAGTGATATGCCAAAAACCCTCGTGTCTTCACCAGTGCTTCGCCAATTATCCTTTCTGATCATCCTCTCTGGTCATTGATTACCCTCTCTGATCATCATTTCTGATCACCTTTATCAGAGAGAGTTTTCAATTATTTTAAGACCAGACCCACGCCACATTAGACTAGGTAAATCGGACTTGACCCAGAGAAGATCGATTTAATCCGGTTAAAAAAAAACTATTTCAAGGCCCTACATCTATGGAATCCTCTAAGGTATCTCTACCTATCATCATTATTCTTGATGGCCCTAATTACTCTTCCTGTACTCTCGCTATGACAAGTTTTCTAAAGGGCCATAAGCTTTGGCATCTTATCACTGGTGCTATTACTGAACCCAAGAAAGAAAACTCTGAAGACAATGATAAATATACAGAACGACTTAATGACTGGATAATAAAAATCATCAAGTTATCACGTGGTTCTGTAATACCTCAACTTCCTCTATTGGCTTACAGTTTGGTCATTTTAATACCGCCAAAGTAGTCTGGAATTTTCCTCAGAATAGGTATACCACTACTGATCTTGCTCATCAATTTTAACTCTAAAGGACTCTTCATCATATCTTTCAGAAGCCTGGTCAATCTATCAATAGCTTTCTCTTTAAAATGAATGTTCTTTGGGATCAGTTAACTCTTTTAGAACCTACATGGGATTGTTCTACTACTACCTAAAAATTCACTACTTATAAAGATCAGCAAAGGTTAATAACCTTTCTTATGGTTCTCACTGATAAATTTGAGTCAGTTTGGGCCTTTCTTCTACACAAACATCCACTTCCCTCCATTAAAAGTGCTGTCTCAGAGCTTCTATTAGAAGAAACTCGTCTCGGTACTCTTCAATCTCAAAATCTCCCATCAAAGATCACTGATACAGTTCTTGCTACATCCTACAACTGGAGCAGTCACTCCTCATCTAATTCTTCTTCCTAACAAGGTTGTACTTATTTTCATGATCTTCATCATGCCTTTCAGAACTGCCTTATCAGAGTCTACAAATTTTGTCACAAGAAAGGGACCTGGTCATTATCAAAGAGATTGCTTCAAGAATCCTCATAAAACCACATTTTGTAATGCTAAACCTAAGTCCAATCACTCATCTGTCATGACTATTATAGCTGAAGGATCTTCTTTGCCCGACTCCACATCATCTGTCTCTACCAATGATCTAAGAGATCTGTTCTAACAACTCCTCTCCACTTTGGGTACTTACTCTACTGCTATGTCTGTTACTTCAGGTAACACTTCTTGGTTTTTTTTATTCTAGTTGTTGTAATCATATGACTTCTGACTCACTATCTTCACCTCTCAAAATTCTTTTACTCCTCTTATTACCACTGCTAATGGATCTTATATGAAAGTACATCACATAGGACAAGTATCAATCCCAAGTGTCACACTCTCTGAGACCTTTCACATACCTGAACTTACTCTTAATCTTATCTTAGTTGGTCAAATATGTGAACTTGACCAATTAATGTTCTTTTTTCTTCTTCTAGTTATTTGAATCCTCAGACAGGACAAATCTTTGGGATAGGCTGTAAAGTTGGAAGACTATTTGGGCTCATCAATCTTCATCTTCCTTCTCATCATTCTTCTATTGCTACCTCCACCTCTACAACTTCCTCTTCTAATCTTTGGTATTGAAGACTAGGGCATGTTTCTGTTGGGCGCCTTCGCCCTTTAGTAACCACTGGTCTATTAGGGTATGTCAAAAATGATTATGTCACTTGTTTGCATTATCAACTTGGAAAACCATTTTTATCCTTTAATAAAAGTGACTCTATTTCAACTGCTCCTTTCGACTTAGTCCATTCTGATGTTTGGGGACCTTCTCCTCACTCCACAATTGGGAGGTCAAAATATTTTGTCATTTTTATAGATGATTATTCTCAGTTTATCTGGCTCTATCTAATGAATAATCACTCTGAGTTACCTCAACTTTATGATGATTTTGCCAACATGGTCAAAACCCAATTTTCAAGATCTATCAAAAAATTTCGTGCTAATAATGCCATGGAATACAGGGACACCAATTTTCTCAAGTTTCTTTGCCAACATAGCACTATCTTTAATTATTCTTGTCTTGACACTTCTCAACAAAATGGGAGAGCTAAACGTAAACACAGACATATCTTGGATACTATTCGTACTCTTCTTATTTCTAGTTTATGTCCTGAAAAATACTTGGGGAAAGCATCTTTTACTGCTCTTTATACCATCAATTGTGTTCCCATGCCTATCCTCCAAATCAATCTCCTTATGAGCGTTTATATGGTGTTACCCCTTCTTACAATCTTTTCAAAGTTTTCGGTTAAGCTTATTTTGTCTTCCTTCAACCTCATAAATGCACCAAGTTAGAACCTCGCGCTTGTCTTTGCTATTTTTTAGGCTATGGGATTGAACACAAGTGTTATCATTGTTGGGATTCCATCTCTAAATGATTACATAACTCTCGTCATGTTATATTTTGGGAACATAAGATGTTCTCATCTCTCTCTCAGTTTCACATCTCTTCTCCGTCTATGTCCTTCTTCTTTAGTGATCCCACTGTTGATCTCTTTCCTTCTGATACAGACACAAACCTACCACGAGTCGTATGTTAACTATCAGCTTCACCACATATTCTTCCTATCTCTCTAGATCTTGCACTTCCCTTTGAGCTTCCACATACGGTCTCTCCTAATGGGTTTGCCTCTGATGATGATCCTACTACTAAATCCTCTACATCTGATATCCTTTCCACTAAGCCATCTGATTGTACTTGTCATTCGGATCAGGTAAGAACCACACTAGGTTATCTTCATGACTATCATTGCTTCTCTGCTATTTTATCTCATCATGAACCTCAATCTTATCGAGAAGCTCACCTAGTTGCCAAAGGTTATACATAAGAGTATGGTATTGATTATAATGAAACTTTTGCTCTTGTTGCTGTTGTTCATAAGTGGGATCTTTCCCAAATGAATGTCAAAAATGCATTTCTCAATGGGGATCTAACAGAAGAGGTTTATATTAAACCTCTTCCTAAATATAATCATTTTCCTCATCAAGTCTGCAAACTTCATCGTGCACTCTATGGTCTTAAACAAGCTCCTCGGGCCTGGCTTACAAAATTTAGCTCTATTATTGGAAATTTCGACTTTACACCCAGCTCTTATGATTCTGGCTTATTCATTCACAAGGCTGCATCTGGTGTTACTTTTCTATTTCTCTATGTTGATGATATGATAATTACCGGAGCTGATCTTGATGGCTTTTCAACTCTCAAGCAATCTCTTAGTCATCATTTCGAGATGAAGGATCTAGGACACCTGAGCTATTTATTGGGTCTTGAGATTCATTCTGATTCCAGTGGTTATTATATCTCATAAGCCAAGTATGCCTCTGACATTCTTGCTCGAGCTACTCTCATTAATTGTAAAACATCTTTTACTCATCTGGAAACTAACATGTGTCTCACTCCTCTGGTTGATACTTTGCTTAGTGATGCAACATTATATCCACAATTGGTCAGCAGTCTTGTTTACCGTACAATTACTCGTCCTGACATTGCTTATGCAGTTCACATTGTCAATCAATTTCTATCAGCTCCAAGATCAACCCATTATGATGTCGTTCTTCACATCCTTCGATACATCAAAGATACTATGTTTCAAGGGCTTCAATTTTCTGCTCATTATTCTCTTGTGCTTTGTGCCTACTCTGTTGCTGACTGGCTGGAGATCCCACTGATCGTCGCTCCACTACCGGATATTGCTTCTTCTTGGGTGATTCTTTTATTTCTTGGCGTAGCAAGAAACAATCTATCACTTCATGCTCTAGTATAGAAGTTGAATATCATGCTGCTAATACCACTCAGGAACTTCTTTGGCTTCGATAACAAAAAGCTAAATATTGTGTTGTTGCTGATACTGCTCAAGAACTTCTTTGGCTTCAGTGGTTACTTAAGGATATGGGAATTTCACATTCCATTGCTACAACACTCTGTTGTGATAATCAAAGTTCCATTCAAATTGCTCACAATGACGTCTTTCATGAATGTACCAAACATATTAAAATTGATTGTCATTTTGTCTGTCAACATATACTACAAGGCACAATTCGTCTATTCTCTGTCCCTTCTGCTAATCAGACAGATGACATTTTCACCAAAGCTCATCCGCCAGGACGTGTTTTTGATTTGGTTTCCAAGCTTAAGTTGTAATACCCCATAATTTGAGGATATGTAATTTAGATTTTTATTTATTTAAATTGCTTATTTTTTGGTGTTTAAATGCTTTAGTTAATTTTGGTTAATGCATGTTCTTTATTGTTTAATGTAGATGGTTGATTAATTGGTGTTAAGTGTTGATTGGCTTTAACTGTTTGTCAAATTTTTGTGTTAAATGTAATTTTTTTTTATAAAAATATGTGGGTTATTGGGCTGTATATTTCTTTTATTTTTTTATTATTTTCAGTTTGGGCTAGACTTGATTAGGCTATATATATATGTGTGTGTGTGTGGGCTAAATAAAATTATAATTAGTATTTTAATTATTTAGGAATTATTTTAGTAATTCTAGAATAGAAAAATAATAATAGAATAAAGAGAAAATAAATTTTGGGGTTCAATAGTTCCTACGCATATAGAGTTTCTATGCACAAACAAGGAAAGAACGATAGATGCCAGAAAAAGGGAGAGAAGGTGATTTTGCTCAAAATCATAAGGCAAGTTCAATCTCTTCACTTTCCCTTTGAACTTGTAAAAATAGATTAAATTTTGTGTTATTTGATTGTATATGTGTGCATATATTTATGTATGGAGTTTTGTTTGAACATGTATAGTAGTATGGAATTCTGTTTAATTTCTTATATAAATTCGTGTGGAAGATCACTGTAAATATATATAGGTGTATGGAAATATATATATGTACATATATATATATCTATATATGCATATATGTTGTATGTATATATAGCATGAAAATTCGTATGAACATGAACCTATGTGTGTTGAGGGATTTTAATTCGATTTTTATGTTGTTCTTGCTCTGGTAAATGACCCCTGATCATTATAAATCAAATTGTGGGGTGCGTGCGGTGGTCTCCAATGGCCGGCGAGGATCGAAAAAGGGACAATCTGGTCCCACTCGCCGAGCCCAACCTTTGGGCCTAGTTTCAGCCCAGTCCGGAATATTTAAATTTTTTTTTTTAATTTTTAAATCATTTTGAAATTGAAAACAAATAGGAAAAATATTTTTAATTACTTTTGAATTCTAGAAAATTCAAATTTATCTGTTTTGGACAAAAAATACATGGGACTTTAATTTCAAGATGAAATAAGTTTTCCTAGTTGCGGATTCCGCACCAAAAGTGTACTTTAAAGTTGGAATTTTTATTTTTCTTTAGTTTTGGAAATCTTTAAATTTATGGTTGATCATTCATTAAATTTATGGTTAGTTATGTTGTTTTATTTTGCATTGGGTAGTTAGATTGTATGCAAGATGAATGTTGATGTGGTGTTTTATTCTATGCTTTATTTAGCTATTATTGTCAACGAAGGAGAATGGATAGTTTGTTTTGAATAGTTTTATTCTATTCTTGCGGATTGATATAGTTTTAATTGCGTTATCACTATTATTGTCAACGAAGGAGAAGTATATGTTGTGTTTTAAAGAATATAGGAAGGCATGTCAGGATTGCCTAATACCTGATAAGGTATTTATAAATTATATTTGGGGGCATGTGAGGATTGCCTAATACCTAATAAGGTATTTATAAATTATATTTGGGGGCATATTAGGATTACCTAATACCTAATAAGGTAGTTGTAAATTATACTTGGGGGCATTTTAGGATTGCCTAATACCTAATAAAGTATTCATAAAATACGGGTATAGGCATGTCAGGATTGCTTAATACTTAATAAGAAATTTAGTTATGTGTTCAGGTATGTTAGGATTGCCTCTCATTTGAACTTACAAACTTGTTCTACTTTTATTGTGATAAAGGATGGATTGGTTCAGAACCTAGTTATAATTATTTCTAGGACATGAGATTAAATGATAAAATGCTATATTATATCTATATGTTTTATTGTCCTTATATAGAGGGGGTATATTTACTAGTTCTCTGCTGGGTGGTAGTAGAAGGAACTTGCTCATAGGTTTAACTCACTTTGTTGACATTTTCGGTCCCAAGCTAGTTCCACCGCGAGGTTAGAGTCTTGAGTTCGTAGAGCATGACAGTCATCTTTTCTTACCAATCTTTAGAGTAGGGACATATTCCTTTTATTATATTCAGGATGTGAACTTTATTGGAATGCTGCTTTAGATTATTTAATCTTCATTTATTTTAGGTTTAAGGGTCCTTGAGTTACAGGACTTTCAAGTTGTATTACTCAGATTCTCAAATTTTATTTTATATTATTCATTTTTTTAGTTAAAGTTGTTTTTCACACTTAGTGCCTGCATGCTATCAATTGTAGGTGTTCCTTATATTTTGTGTATGAGACTGCCACCTTATACGTGAGATTGTAGGGAGTATTTCATAACTTGTTTTCCTCTTTACCTACTTAAGTTTGAGGGGGAATGTTAGTATAGTACTGTTTGATTATTAATTAATCGGTCGAGTAGGCCGATTGTTTGCAGGCGTGCTAGAGCCATGGTATCAGCTCGATGTAAACAGTTGGTCAAACACGAGTATCTCCTTTAAAGGTCGTGCTAGATCAGGCGATTGGTTAGGGAAAGAGAATACGAAACTCCCTATTGAGTTCTTTTATTGCCTCAACTGAGAGGACTTTTAACAGTGCGGAAAGAATTGCGATACTAAACATAGAAAGGAGGAAGGTAGAAGGAGGGAGATAGCAAGGAGGGAGGTAGAAATTGAGGAAGAAATAAACAAACTGACTGATTAGAGGAGGCCGAGAGCAAGAAATATAGGGGAGATGTAGATCTAGTAAGGATCAGAGCAATATTCTGGAGAATATTGAGGGAGAGAGACAGATTGCACGTGATGTAATTGTTTAATTGTAGTTGTTGGGAACCTTTAATACATAATTCTTTGCTTTTATTTATAGAAGAAAAGAAATACATCACTGCTATTTCTAAACTTACGTTACAAGATAATATTAAATAAAGAAACACAACATGTATACTAAATGCACGTGTCATTAAGCCCTAAAAAAGTGGTTCTTTTCTTGCCAACCTCCTTAGAGTCTGGATGCAACTTGACTTCATCTTGGTGCTGCCTCTACTTGTGTAGAGGCATGACCGACAATCGTCTTCTAACATAGCCCAAATGCATAAGAATCGTTGTTCAAAGCAAACAATGCATATATACAGACCACGTCACTTTGTACAACCAACTCTGTAGTTGTAACTGGATCATAGGAATCCTTATCCATGAGCAACATTTCCCAATAAGCCTCTTGTTCATAGCCGTCAACCTTCACACATCATGTCTCCGTCCCAGTCTTCTACTCTGTATTGAACTACTTGGAGTCTAAGTCATCGAAGACTCCTTCCTTCTAATCTGTAAGATTTAGTTGCACAAATATAGATATGTATATATAAGTATATAAGTAACAGTAAATATATGTGCCCCTTGATATGAGCTCTCAGCCCTTAGAGTTTCTTCAACAATGGATTCCTAATCAGCCTCTAGTTACAACCTCACCCTCGATTGCCAAGTGGCGCCAAGATTAGGTGCCAGCAAGTACATATGGAACATATGTATCACATGTTCCTATAATCTCTCCCATGATCTCTCCCCTATAATCTCTCCCCTGATTCTCTCTATCCCATGATTCTCTTCTTATATAATTCACTGAACGATGATGCCCTCATGAGTGTTACACGTTTTTATATAATATATATTGGTTGAATGAATAATCTTTTGTGAATATATTTATTTTTTGAGCAATGCTACACGTTATGAAATTATTTCATGATTTTGTATCATGAATGATGTGGCAAAAAATAATTCTATATTTTTAGGAATTTCACCAACAATAAATCTCTAATTTTCATTATTATTTTCCATTATTTTAGAAGATAAAACTAAATGGTGAGTTAATATTGGCGGGATTCCCCCATACACGGAGTGCCCATGGTATTATCACATGTCACATAGATTCGAGTTAAAATTCGTGAAATAAAATCGTGAAGTTTAGCATTTCCCTTTTTTTTTTTTGGTTATTATATATTTGATTTAATGAATCTTCTATGAAGAGGGAGAGAGAGAAAGTAACAGAAGCTTCTCGGAAGGAAACATAAGATGAATCATCTGTCATTGAAGTGTCTTGAGATAGCAGAATATACTATGAATATAGCCCCAAAACACGCAAACACAGAGAGAGAGAGAGAGAGAGAGAGGTGAATTGAATAAAATATTTATGAACAAAGAAAGCCTCAAATTATAGTAATTTGGTTGTTTGAGTTTATGGTTGCTTGAGTTTCTCTCTCTATTCCCCCAATTCTTTTAGTTGATTGACCTCTTACTGGAGATTCTTTAAAATCGGTGAAAAGGAACAAGCTGAACTCAACCTTCTTTCTTCAATCACGAGGTTTGCATATCTGGTCTCTCCAAAAAAAAATATATCAATCTTCACCATGAAATCTATGTGACTTTTATTCGACAAGGCATGCATATATAAATTATTACTGTTGAATAATTTAGATTTTTGTTTTGTGAATTGCTTAAGTTCTTGAATCTCTGGTTCATGTTGTGGAACTCACGTCCTTCTCAATGATTTTTGCTGAATTATATATATATATATATATATATATATATATATATATATAGATATAGATATATAATTTCTTAGGTGTAAAAAAGAGTTCAGAATTCATTAATTGACGACGTATGCTTGTCAAATTCTCTATCGAATGTGATGCAATAGAAAAAAAATTTCCCTTACCACGACTCATTTATTTCATGTTTTCGTTTTTCGGTGTTTGAAAGAGAGAGAGGGAATGGAGCACAGACTTGATCTAGAAGCGGCAGCAGAGCACAGACTTGATCATGAAGGTGCAGAAGAGCACAGAGTTGGTGCTCGTACTCTCAAAGAGAGGCTGGCGGATAAACGGAACATGATATTGTTGGTGGCAACGCTAATTGCGACAATCACTTTCCAAGCTGCTATGAACCCTCCAGGTGGTGTTTGGCAAGAAGACTCACCAAGCACTGAGCCAAATCCACACAAGGCTGGGGATTCTATAATGGCATATAACCATCCTAGTTCATACGCAACTTTCTATATTGCTGTCCTAATTGGTTTCATTGCATCTCTGTCCACAATCTTTTTGGGGATGACTGCATTGACGTCTAGCAACAAACCTGTTTCCGGGGTTTTGATAGTTGCTTTGATTGGGGTCATGTGCTTGACATTTATATCAGTTGTGGTAATTGTGGCTGTTTCTATTGCTGCAATTACTCCAGATAAGCTAGGAGAAGAAATCAATAGTCAAACTGGAATTGTTGTTGCAATGATTGCTTATTGCTTTCTATTGATCCCTGGTATCACATCTTTGGTAGCAATTTGCTTCTTAATACCTTCTAGTTCAGATGATGAAAACCAAGCTAATAGAGACGAAAAAGCTCCTCAAAATCAAGTTGACCATGTACACCATGCAAATGATGACCAAGAAGCTCCCCAAAATCAAGTTGATCATGTACACCGTGCAAATGTTGACGAAGAAGTTCCTGAAATTCAATAAGTTCCTTAAATTTATGTTAACACGTGGCATGTCAAAGTTTTTTATTTATTTCAAGTGTGTAAATTTAATGAAGGCTTTTATTCTGGCACAGACTTAAACTCCTATTGTAAGTGTTATTTTACTGGCTTGTAAAATTTTATGTTCGTCTTAAGAAAAACAATTATTTTATTTGAAACTTGGTTTATTTTGGAATCTTGGTTATCTTACTTGTACTTTCTTTGTGTTTTTAAGTTTTTTTATTTTTAGGTTCTCCCGTTGATATTTGGATTCTTATTGGTCAATATGATTAATTGGATAGAAGCTTTTGGCCCCCCACCCGCATGACAGTGTTTAAGTCAACGACGAATCATAATAAGTATCGAGAGCCACATTTATATGTAATATTCCATCATTTTGGAGGTATTTTAATTTTAATTTTAATGCTTTATTTTTTTTTTATTAGTTAAATTGAATTGTTTAATTGGTTGAATTAAATTCCCTAAGTGCTTTAAATATTGTGGTGTAATTTACTTAATTTTTATTTTATTTGGACTGAGTCTTGGTATTTTTCTTTATTTTTAATTTTGGATTGGGTTAGGGAGGAATCTAGGTTAAGTTAGACTGGAATGGTTGGACTAGGTGTACTTATTTTTTGATGGACTAGAGATTCTGCCGTTAGTTTTATGCACAGAAACCAAAAGGATTGACGAAAGAGAGGAGAGAGAGAAAGGGCGATCGAGTATATCTTCCTATTTGAATCTGTATACATAGACTATCATGATTTCTGTGCAATTAAATTGGCAATTAAGGTTTGGTGTTGGAATATTTATTTACATATATATCTTTTAGATTATATTAGGTTTTGTTTATTTTTGGTGTGTAGACATTAAAAAAAATCTACACGATAGATCCAAAATTAATTTGGGCTTATCTACAGTTTAGCCCACTTTGAAATATGGCCCAATGAGTCAGATAATTTAAAGACCAAGCCTACTACAAATAAATGGGTTATGGACTGATTTAAAATTATTTGAGAAGTCCAAGCCCACTTAAAAATGGGTCTAATGGATAAATATAATTATATATAAATATATATTATATTGGATAATTATTAAAATTATCATAAATGATAATTATAGGATAATTATCAAAAGAACAGAAAGTTACAAATCTATCCCTCCGGTGAACCTATAAATAAAGGTCCAGAAGTGAGGAAAAAGGGAACCAGAAGATTCTCAGAAAAAGCTGAAGCTCTGCAGAACTCTTCACTCAAAATCCAAAACTCCAAAGCATCTAAACCCTGAAGGAGAAGAACAACAAGCACATCATCCACGTGCCGTTCTTCACCAAAGTTTCAATCCAATTCAAGATCAAGCTCTAGCAGCCCTTGAAGCCGGATTACCAAGGAGATCGATCAGAGGACCTTATTTTCATATTTCTTTTGTAAAGATTTACAGAGGATTGTACCATTTTTCTTGAATCAATAAAAATTGTTTATTTGTCACTAATTTTCGTTCCTAGATTTTCGGACACGAAATTTGTATGTACAAATTTCTGGCACGCCTGGTGGGACATCCCCTGCCTCTCATCTCTGTCTCCTACATCATACCTCCAAAACTCTGTTCATCCGAATCTATGGCTACTACCAAGGTTCAGACGACAAACAAGAAAAACTCAAAAGAAACCGCTGTTGCAATGGCTAACACCAAAGTTGCCGCAAACAGTGACAAGAACAGTAGGAACCTGTCAAGTGTCAATCGCACCTCAGCAGGTCCTATGACGCGTAGCAAGACCAAAGCAATTGCTTCGCTTAAGAATCAGCAAGATTTGGTGAAAACCAATCCTGCTAAACCAATGAATGTGAAAACTAAACATGTTAACACCATTGGTCCTCAGGGGGCAAAGAACTCTGACGTAGTTTCAGAAAAGTCGGCACCACCACATTCACCCCACTCCGTCTCTGACGCCAACTCTAGCGTCGGTTCGCTCTCAGAGTCATTACTCGAGATTTCAGAACAATCGGTCCCTTCAAAGAATGTTGGCCCTCAAGGTCTTTCCTATTCGAATATTGTCGCAGCTATGATGACTGGAACAACCTCGGTGGAAGACCAACTGGCAGTCATGGCGCGCGCAATCGAAAACCTCACAAAGACTGTCGAAGAGAAGGACTTGCAGATCGCCGCGCTAATGAGGAAGCTTGAAATCCAAAATCCTGACGAGTCAACACAACTGCCCGCAAATACCTCAAATTCAGCCCTTCAAAGGGCCCAATCAAAGGATCGTCGTCACACAGCTGCGTCAGGACACGTGGCTGACGAAACTAACTATGCCTCGCCAGTCGTTTCGCTATCTGTCCAACAATTGCAGGATATGATAACGAACACAATCCGAGCACAGTATGGCAGCATTCTTCAAAGTACTCTCATGTACTCAAAACCCTACACAAGGAGAATTGATAGCATGAGGATGCCTGCGGGGTACCAACCTCCGAAGATCCAACAGTTTGATGGAAAGGGCAACCCAAAACAACACATTGCTCATTTCGTTGAAACTTGCAATAATGCTGGAACTGAGGGGGATTTACTGGTTAAACAGTTTGTTCGTTCCCTTAAGGGAAATGCCTTTGAGTGGTATACTGATTTAAAATCTGAATCGATTGACAGTTGGGAACAAATGGAACGAGAATTTCTAAACAGGTTCTATAGCACCCGTCGCACTGTTAGTATGATAGAGTTGACTAACACAAGACAATGGAAAGACGAGCCTGTAATGGACTATATCAATCGGTGGCGAGCACTTAGCTTGGATTGCAAGGATCGGTTGACAGAATTCTCTACTGTTGAAATGTGTATGCAAGGTATGCATTGGGACCTCCTTTATATTTTTCAAGGTATAAAGCCTCGCACCTTCGAAGAATTGGCAACACGCTCACATGATATGGAGATTAGCATTAAAACCCGTGGAGGCAAAGATTCTTTGATTTCAGAGCCACGCAAAGATAGAAAGGATGAAAAGAAGCTGGTAAAATCGTCGAAGGGTCCTGCCAAAGAATCCATGATTGTCTCTGCTATCCCGATAAAGGTTGCTCTCAAAGATAAGAGAAAAGAAGACAATAAGCCACGACAGTTTCAAGAGAAGCAAAACCAACGTCCGACGCTCAAAGAATTAGAGATGAAGGAATACCCGTTCCCAGACTCTGATGTTCCTGACATATTAGAATGCTTACTTGAAAGTAAAGTTATTGAACTTCCAGAATGTAAGCGCCCTCAAGAAATGGGACGTGTTGATGACCCAAAGTACTGCAAATATCATCGTATTGTCGGTCACCCAACTGAGAAGTGTTTCATTTTCAAGGAAATAGTGATGAACTTGGCAAAGCAAGGAAAGATCTTGTTAGACACAGATGAGATAGCAACTTCAAATCATACTGTTGTTGTATTCCCGTCTTCAAAGTTCGAGCAGACCTGTGCTCATCACCAATTATTTTTAAGCTCTGGTATCTGTTCCACAACTGTTCAATTTGGTTCATTCGAACCAATTCAGATATACCTCCCCCAAGGTAGGATTCTTGACAATCCAACAAATAAGAAGAAACTTCTCCAACACGATGACGAACGATGGACCTTGGTGACGAGGAGACGACGAAAGCAACAAGCTCATGTTCCTCTGACCAGCCACTTTGACAGGGGGCAAAAGAAAAAGAAGTCTCGATATACCCCTAAGAAATGTGTCCAGAATGGGAAAGGTGCCAATAAGATGGCATTAACAAAACATACAAGGTTGGGTGAAGAAATTTGCAAGCCCGTTACTTTACGTGATTTCTTTCCAAAAGGATATCTCGATGATGAAGTTATGCCAACTTACATGGTGTCAACTGTGAGGATTGATTCGGAGATCGAAAGTGATAAGAGTCAAAGTGAAGTCCAAAGTATAGGAAAGCTTGAGAAACACACGATCACCATCGAAGAATCCAACGACGAAGACGGGGTTAGAGCTACATCAGACTCATGCTGTGCAACAATCACTTTCACTGATGAAGACCTTCAACTGGGATCGAAGCCACACAACCGTCCTCTTTTTGTCTCTGGATACATAAGGGAGCGAAAGGTAAATCGCATCCTTATTGATGGGGGCTCCGCAGTGAATCTCATGCCGAAATTTACAATGAATAATCTTGGCATCACAGTTGACGATTTGGCTCGCAGTCGCCTCATCATTCAAGGTTTTAATCAAGGTGGGCAGAGAACTATTGGCATGATTCGTGTAAACCTAACAATTGGAGGGTTGCAAGCTGAAACCTTATTCCACGTAATCGATGCAAAGACATCCTACAATTTGTTGTTAGGACGACCTTGGGTGCATGACAATGGTGTTGTTCCATCAACTCTTCATCAGTGTTTCAAGTTCTACAAGAATGGTGTACAGACAGTGATGGCAGATAACAAGCCATTTACTGAAGTAGAAGCCCATTTTGCAGATACAAAGTTTTACATTGAGTAAGACACATCTTTGAGCGTCTCTACAACAAACCTTCCATCTACACAAGAGGTTGAGTCTACAAAAACAAAAGAAGTGTCGTCCATCCCTTTAGATGTCTCGGTGATAGACAGTACAAAGGTAACTCAAAAGCAAGAGGTCGTGGTTAAAACACATCGTACTATACCAATTTTCAAGTATGTTCCAAAATCTCAACGACGAGAAGGGCAATCACCGGTCGTGGAGGTACTTGAAACGGAAGAAGTTAAGTTAAAGCTGTCTCGCACAAAAGAAAAAGAAGATCTACAACGCCTGAGAGAAGAATTAACTCTTCCCCTCACAAAGATTGAAAAGTCTACTCCTACTAAACTTCCGTTGAAAGGATTCGTCCGACCATCAAAAGCTCCAGTTGAACATGGATTCCTTCCAATACAAAGAACTGATGAAGGGTTCGATCCAAAGGCATACAAACTTTTGGCTAAGTCTGGGTATGATTTTGCAAATCCTACAGGCCTTGGAAAGCTCAGTCCGGAACTTACTAGTGAGAAAATACACGGCCTTAATGAGACACAAAAGAAATTGAGGGAACAAGGGCATAGGGTAATTCCGCCCAAGACTGGTCTTGGTTTCGCATAAACTAAACCTATTCGCATCCAAATCACAAAGAAAGATTAAAAGTTGAACACTTTGTATATTGGCATTGAAGAGGTTGGTGACAGCGAAGATCGACATTCTGTTTCTAACAAGTCAGTTTTTTATCGTGTAGAGGTTTCACGCACTAGAATATCTGTATTCGACAGGTTGGGCCCGTCAACTCAAAAATTGAATACCTCAAGTTCACATGTCAATAATTCACCATGTACTTCCGTCTTTAAGAGAATAAATTCTCCTACCCAAAGAAGAAGATCTTCACAGCCTCAACCTCGAAAGTCTGTCTTTTCTCGAATTAAAGCTCCGAGAGAGGTATTAGTAACGAGAAATGAGAAAAAAGAATTGGGGAAAAATGGCGCCAACATAGTGAAAGATAGTGACGTTCGGAGTTTGATTCCTTCACGAATGAAACGTAAAACAGAGGTGGATGTCACTAATGACGTTACACTAAAAGCGAAAAGATGAACTATTGTGTTCACTGCCCAGTCTGAGGAGTCCGACATGGATGGAAAGAAGGATGAAATATTTTATGCTACTGCTTATCACATTGTTGTCGAAGAACAATCAGATTCTGATGATGAGATCAAAGAAGCTCCCTCAACACTTAAAGACGGGGGGCAAGCGACCGGTGATCAACTCAAGGAATTCAATTTGGGGATGATAGACCAGCCTAAACCAGTTTTTGTTAGTTCATTCTTAAGTGCCTCAGAAGAAAATAACTACTTTCAATTGCTGTTAGAATACAAGGACGTATTTGCTTGGATATACAAGGAAATGCCAGGTCTTGACCCTAAAATCATAGTTCATAACCTTGCTGTCAAACATGGGACACGTCCAATTAAACAATCTCAACGTTTCTTCCGTCCAGAACTTATCCCAAAGATAGAAGAAGAACTCAACAAATTGATTGACGTGGGATTTATTCGGGAGGTCAAGTATCCGACATGGATTTCGAGTATTGTGCCAGTGAAAAAGAAGAATGGGCAGATAAGAATCTGTGTGGATTTTCGTGACCTAAACGAGGCATGTCCAAAGGATGATTTTCCTCTTCCTATCCCAGAGCTCACTGTGGACGCAACAACCGGACATGAAGCTCTCTCTTTTATGGATTGTTATTCTGGGTATAATCAAATTAGGATGACTCCAAAAGACGAAGAGTTAACTGCATTCCGCACCCCAAAAGGTATTTATTGTTACAAAGTTATGCCTTTTGGACTTAAGAATGCAGGGGCAACATACCAGCGTGCCATGCAAAGGATCTTCGATGACATTCTTCACAAATTTGTTGAGTGTTATGTCGATGACCTTGTGGTTAAGACAAAGAAAAGAGGGGGTCATTTACAAGATCTTCGTATAGTTTTCAATCGTCTTAGAAAATACCAACTCAAAATGAATCCTCTCAAGTGTGCATTTGGTGTTACTTCTGAAAAATTTCTTGGATATGTGGTTCGCCATAGTGGTATTGAAATTGATCCGTCTAAAGTTGAGGCTATACAAAAGATGCCACCACCCAAGAATTTACGCGAGCTTCGAAGCCTGCAAGGCCAGCTTGCTTTCATTCGTCGGTTTATCTCAAATTTGGCCGGCCACTGTCAACCTTTCAATCGACTCATGAAAAAGGATGTCCCATTCGAGTGGGATCAAGCTTGTCAAAATGCTTTTGATAGCATTAAGCAATACCTTCTTAATCCTCCAGTGTTGGGGGCACCTGTATCTGGAAAGCCTCTCATACTTTACATTGCTGCGCAAGAAGAATCTCTTAGCGTCCTTCTTGCACAAAATAATGAAGAGCACAAAGAGAAGGCATTGTATTACTTAAGTCGTAGGCTCACCCCAACAGAGCTGAAGTATCCTCCGATTGAGAAAACGTGTCTCGCGCTAGTCTTTGCCTCTAAGAAATTGAGGCACTATTTTTTGGCACATACAATACATCTCATTGCAAGAGTTGACCCTCTCAAGTATGTAATGTCGAAACCAGTCCTTTCTGGACGCTTGGCGAGGTGGTCAATTTCGTTCAATGAATTTGAAATTATTTATGTGCCACGTAAGGCAGTAAAAGGACAAGTCCTGGCAGATTTTCTAGCCGATTATCCTATTCCAGCCGATTGGAAAATTTCAGAAGATTTTCCTGATGAAGAAGTCTTTCAAATTGACATTCTTCCTCCATGGATAATGTTCTTTGATGGAGCAGCGTGCTTTGATGGAGCAGGGGCAGGCGTAGTGTTTGTCTCTCCACAAAGGCAAATCCTCCCATACGCATTTGCGCTCACTGAAAACTGCTCAAATAATGTTGCTGAGTACCAAGCATTGATCATTGGTCTTCAAATGGCAATTGAGATGAACATCATGGATCTTGAAATATATGGAGATTCTAAATTGGTGATCAATCAACTCCTTAAGGATTATGAGGTCAAGAAAGAGAACCTAATACCATACTACAACTATGCTTCCCACTTGTTGACGAAATTCGACAATGTGATTCTAGAACACCTTCCTAGGAAGGAAAATCGTATGGCGGATGCTTTGGCAAATTTAGCCACAACATTGGCATTAGTTGATGATGAAATAGTCAATGTTCCAGTATGCCAACAATGGGTGCTACCACAAGTCCTTGAAGATAAAATTAAGGAGAGTAATGTAATCTCTGTCTCTATTGTCGGAGGGGACGACTGGAGGCGACCTATAATTGAGTATTTAGAACATGGAAAGCTTCCTGAAGATTGACGCCACAAGACCGAGATACGTAGGCGAGCACCTCGTTTCGTTTATTATAATAACACATTATACAGACGATCATTTGAAGGTCTCTTCCTTCGTTGTCTCGAAGAAGACGAAGCAACTCATGCAATGGAGGAAGCCCATTCTGGGGTATGTGGTGCACATCAATCTGGCCCTAAGCTTCACTTTCGCGTAAAGAGAATGGGGTATTATTGGCCCACCATGGTCAAAGACTGTATGGAGTATGCAAAAAGGTGTCAAGCTTGTCAATTCCATGCTAATTACATACACCAACCGCCAGAGCCATTACATCCTACAGTTGCTTCATGGCCGTTTGATACATGGGGATTAGATGTGGTAGGACCTTTGTGCAAATCTTCTAAAGGCCACTTATACATCCTGGCAGTTACTGACTATTTTTCCAGATGGGCGGAGGCTGCACCCTTTAAAGAAGTAAAAAAGGAGACAGTTGTTGACTTCATCAAGTGTAACATCATTTATCGGTATGGTGTCCCTCGATACATCAATACTGATAATGGGTTAAATTTTAAAAATAGCTGGGTGACTCAACTATGTGAGAAATTTGATTTCAAACAGTATAAATCCTCCATGTACAATGCTCCAGCTAATGGACTTGCAGAGGCATTTAATAAAACACTTTGTGATTTATTGAAGAAAGTGGTTTCCAAATCAAAGAAAGACTGGCATAAGCGAATGGAAGAAGCATTGTGGGCGTACCGAACTACATACCGCACACCTACCCAAGCAACTCCTTATTCTCTCGTCTATGGTGTAGAAGTTGTTCTTCCCCTCGAACGACAAATTCCTTCGTTAAGGATAGCCATACAAGAAGGTCTCATGAATGAGGAAAATGCCATTTTACGTCTTCAAGAATTAGAAGCACTGGATGAGAAGAGGCTAGAAGCTCAACAACAGTTAGAATGTTATCAAGCTCGGTTTTCCAGAGCCTTCAACAAAAAAGTTCGACCTCGGTCATTCCGGGTTGGAGACTTGGTACTTGCTGTCCGCAGGCCCATCATCATGAATCATCGCACTGGAAACAAATTTTTGTCAAAATGGGATGGACCATATGTAGTTTGTGAAGTCTACACCAATGGATCATATAAGATTATTGATGAAGATAGAGTGTTGGTTGGTCCCATTAATGGCAAGTTCTTGAAACGCTACTATTCATGAATGTGTGATGCTCCTGGCCCGCATGAGCTAAAACTGTGAAAGGCACCAAAAAAAATAAATAAATAAAAAGTTTTGTTCCTTTGAACTACGTAAATGACTTGATCCCTTTTCGAGGGTACGTAGGCAGCTTGGAGATTTGTTCCAAGTTCAGTCACCAAAAAAAAAAAAAAAAGTGTACTACTCCTAGCCCGCAAGAGTATAAACTGTGAATGACAGAACAAATAACTAATGATAATGTTATTTTTCAAAGCAATGATTCTTTTATTGATGAGGTTGAAGACTACAATTCTACTTTGCTAGTTAAATAGATTGCTCTGAAAAAATAAATAAATAAATAAAAATAAATAAAAATAAAAATAAATAAAAATGATGGTTCACTTTAAAGCTGCAAAGCCAAAATCTCTTCACGTTCTGTTTGCAATAATTCTTCTATAGTCCTCATTACTTCAAGATCCTGAGCTGCAAGAACGTTAGCTTCTTCAACCGAGGCTCGTTCTTTTCTGAGCTTGGCAACGGCCTCCTTCCTGTGAGATAATTGTCCATTGCTCTCTTCTATGGAGGCTCTAAGTTGCGTAGCCTCCTCCCTTACTTGTTGCAACTCCTTCAACAACATGGTCTCCTTGTCCTCAACGTCACTCAAAGAATCTTGAAGTGATTGCACCTGCTTGGAATCAGTATTTTCCAAAGTAGTGGCATCAACGAGCAATGTATCAATGTGAGTAAGTTGCTCTAACTGCTGATCTGAAGTCATTATAGAAGCATAAGAAGATTTTGCATCAACATAATGAGCAACATTCTTTATTTATGACTCGATTCATTTCTTTAGACCCGAGTAATCTCCAGAAAGTTTTGAGAGTTCATTATAAAGTTTTTCAAGCTTGGGCCCCAAGGATGGAACTTTGTGAATGGGAGTGTTGATCACAATACTTTTGATACTCTCAACAAGGGCTAAAGCATTTTTGCGTCGGGCATTTATGATGATGTCTTCCGCATTAAAGGCTGACACTTCAGATGAGATAATTTGATGTGAGAATAAATCAACCTTTTGAAGTTCTTGCACGATCGCCTGGGGCGTTTGGTTACTGATTTCATGCCCTGCTAAAACATCCGAACCTTGAGGAGTCTCATTTCCTACCGGTAAGACTTGTGACAATGCATTTATCTCAGGTATCAAATCAAATGAAGATGGCCCACAAACAGATGCTCCACTACCAGTAGGGTTATCAATGAGGACGAGATCTTCTTTAAGGTTTCCTTCTACCTGAAAATAAATAAATATGAGTAAAAATAAAAAATAAAAAAAATAAATAAATAAATAAAAATAAAAGTATGGCGTAAAAGGTGGGAACCTTACTCGTATTGGTTCGTTACTACTGGAAGCCATTCCAAAATATCAATCCACGCCGCGAGAAACAATAAAATCTGTTCGCTTAGAAATACGCTTCGTCTTATCACTCATATGTTTCCAATTGCGATCCTCATCATTTCCCCCCATGTCTTTATCTGAATCTATCACTAAGTGGGTAATAGGACGGGTGTTGATTTGTAGTGGAATATGTTTGGCCACCTCTACATGACTTTCGGAACTCTCCTCGATACCATGATCACTATGAGATTTAGAGGCTGCCCCAGAAGTTGGCCTAGAAGGGGTCGACTTAGGTACATCGTTAGTAACCTTTCTAACTTTGGCTGGTTTCCCTCTTGGAGAAATTGCACGCTTAATATGCCCCGAAGTACCTCCTTTCACTGTGAATGGATCAACATAAACTTTTGACCATCATTCAGCATAAGTTTTGGTGACAGAGAATTTTTGGAAATTAGAGTTCGAAGGAATTTGCACTTCACATTCAGTATGATAACGAGTGGTCGATCTCCATAGTGTCAAAATCTCTTCCAAAGCACCAGTGCGAATATCCTCTTTCAACTTGCCCGGAACATCCTGGTGATAACAAAACTGTCTACCGAATCTGTGTGGACTGTAAGGCTCAATAATTCGTCGGTCACCTTGGCGCAACGTCAAGTAACTGGATCGGAGGCTAGCCAAATACTCAAAGTTATAAAGAGGTAGATGTTCCTCATCCGTTAATAATCTCCTTGTCGGTGATGTTCTGGATAAACAAGATAAGTCAACACCTTTACATAACCTGAACAACTCTTGGGCCTCTGTCTCATCAAAATGTTTCACAGACCTTTCCCCCACGTACCGAGTCATTCGAGGCAGGTAATTACGATTTGGGACAGAAAAGTTTGTTTTGAAGTATTTAGCTAACCAGCCATATACATAGTGTATGGGAAATGACACATTAGAGTTTCCAGGATCAGGGGAAGAAACAATATCATTTAAACCTCTGTAAATGCTGGCTAGAACGGGAACAGAAAGACAAAATTTATTACCGTCTGCCATCATGCTAGCAATCTTGAACACCTCTGGACGAATTATATTTCCAGGACTGGTAGGCAAGACAAATTTGCATAACCAACACGCTATGAATGCTGCTAAATAAGTTTTGTTCCTCATCTCTGGCTCTATTCCAAGACTGGTAAACATCTCATCTTCTTGTGGCGACCAATTATTAACAGGATCAATTATTCCAGAAGGGTTGTGAGTCTCTTTGGGGCGTTGAGTCTTGTTTCTCGACCCTCTTCTCGGTGGTGGTTTATTATACTTAGTGGCGCCTCTGAACCAAAGCTTTGTCCATTCAGAAATTTTCACAATTCGGTCCCGTTTATATTGCTTGCAAAGCTGGTGGAAAGCTAAAAATAAGTACCGGCAACTCAAAGGAGGAAGAGAATTTCCATCTTTGTCAATAGCAGATAATTCCTTTGCACAAGGAACGACTTCTTTGTAAAATCTTCCACAAAATGGGAGACCTACTATCAAATACAGATCGCGAAGGGAAATCGATAACTCCCCAATTGAGCAGTGGAGTGTATTAGTTGAAGGATACCAAGACTCAAGGAAGGCTCCGATTACATTCACATGTCGATCATAGGAGAACAAAGAAGCGAATATAGCGCCATATAATTTGTTGTCTCTAAGGAATTTACCGTCACGACCCAAAACATCCTCTAACCATTCCCAATAACCTGGTGTGTATGCCAAGTCAACAGAAGCTTTAAAAGAAACACCCCATTCCATTTCTCTAGCACGCATTTTATGACCCATGAGTGAAAATTGCTCAGGTTCTTCTTCTTCAACTTCGTGAAGCGTAGACTTCAACACTAAAGCATTTGAAACTGATGCCCGTACCTTATTCTGGTTATAGCCAAGATTCACAAGCATGCAGGAAATTCTTGGGACCATTGTGACAAGTGGTATGAAGTATCAGGCGGAGGCACCCGTGGAGCAAAACGACCAACCAGTGGGGTCCCTACATCAAGAGTAGTGCCTTGCTCCATGACTTCGTTCTCTCGTTCTAAAATAGTTACGGTGTTTATCTTGAAGCTTTTGAAGAAAACTATGATTGGCGGGTGTCAAATGATATTTACCTGGAAAAAAAAAAGTGTGAGAGAAATTATAAAAAAATATATATATATCCGAAAAGAACTGACAAAAGCGTGCCAGATAATAAAAATGACACCGAAGTGCATTAAGGGACCCCGAAGGGACGAAAAAGTGACACCGAAGTACACTAAGGGACCCCGAAGGGACGAGTGACACCGAAGTGCACTAAGGGACCCCGAAGGGACAATAAGAGTGACACCGAAGTGCACTAAGGGACCCCGAAGGGACAATAGGAGTGACACCGAAGTGCACTAAGGGACCCCGAAGGGACGAGTGACACCGAAGTGCACTAAGGGACCCCGAAGGGACAATAAGAGTGACACCGAAGTGCACTAAGGGACCCCGAAGGTAAGAAAGAGTGACACCGAAGTGCACTAAGGGACCCCGAAGGGACAGTAAGAGTGACACCGAAGTGCACTAAGGGACCCCGAAGGGACGAGTGACACCGAAGTGCACTAAGGGACCCCGAAGGAACGAAAGAGTGACACCGAAGTGCACTAAGGGACCCCGAAGGGACTAATGAATGGCGCCTGGAACTCCATATTCTGATAAAGACGATTTGACCTGCAATAATTAAAATAAAAAAAAATTTAAAACTTGACAAGAAAAGTTAAGTGACTCACGTAACGTTTTCTTCCTCAATGAGTTCGATAGATTTATTTGTTGTTCTAGAGACAGCACAAAATTCGAGCAGGGCCTACAAGTGGAATCTGATAAGAAAAAAAAAATCCAGCAGCAGTAGGAGAAAAAGAAAGAAAAAGAAGAGAAGAAGAAAAAAAAAATTCCAGCAGCAGTAGGAGAAAAAGAAAGAAGAAGAAGAGAAGAAGAAAAAAATCCAGCAGCAGTAGGAGAAAAAGAAAGAAGAAGAAGAGAAGAAGAAAAAAAAAAGACAAAAAAAAAAAAAAAATCCAGCAGCAATAGGAGAAAAAGAAAGAAGAAGAAGAGAAGAAGAAAAAAAAAGACAAAAAAAAAAAAATCCAGCAGCAGTAGGAGAAAAAGAAAGAAGAAGAAGAGAAGAAGAAAAAAAAAGACAAAAAAAAATCCACCAGCAGTAGGAGAAGAAGAAAGAAGAAGAAGAAAAAGGCAAAAAAAAAAAAAAAAAAAAAAAACGGCGCCTGGTGAGAAGAAGAGAAGAAGAAAAAAGAGAAAAAAAAAAAAAAAGGAACTCCAACAGTGGTGTGAAAAAAAAAAAAATTCCAACAGTGGAGTGAAAAAAAAAAAAAAACACTCCAACAGTGGCGTGAAGAGGAGAAGAGGAAAAAAAAAAAAAAGGGAATTCCAGAACTCCAACAGTGGCGTGAAGAGAATAAAAAAAAAAACCTCCAACAGTGGTGTGAAAAAAAAATAAAACCTCCAACAGTGGTGTGAAAAAAAAAAAAAAAAGGAATTCCAGAACTCCAACAGTGGCGTGAAGAGGAAAAAAAAAACCTCCAACAGTGGCGTGAAGAGGAGAAGAAAAAAAAAAATTTTGAAAAGAAATTCAACAGTGTTGTGAAAAAAAAAAAGAGAAGAGCGTACCGTTACAAGAGTTCAGGAGATTTCCTTCAATTATCACTTATGTGAAAAGTCTCAAGCATAAGTCACATATATATAGATGTAAATTAATCCTATTTGGTATTGGATTTTAAGTCTACAATTTCAGTTGGATAAGGAAAAAAAAAATCCTATTTGCAATAGGATGCTCAAGTCTTCAATTCCACTTGGATAAGGAAAAAAAATCCTATTTGCAATAGGATGCTCAAGTCTTCAATTCCACTTGGATAAGAAGAAAATTCCTATTTGTAATAGGATCCTCAAGTCTTCAATTCCACTTGGACAATGAAAAAAAAATTCTATTTGCAATAGGATCCTCAAGTCTACAATTCCATTTGGAAGAAAAAAAAAAATATCCTTGCAGTTGGACATTCGCAAAAAAAAAAAAAAAGTTTTGCGAAAGTTAAATACTTCAAGTCCCGCTTTAGGTTCGTAACAAGCTCATTATAGTGCGACACTTGAAGTGGGGGCAATTTGTAGACATTAAAAAAATCTACACGATAGACCCAAAATTAATTTGGGCTTATCTACAGTTTAGCCCACTTTGAAATATGGCCCAATGAATCAGATAATTTAAAGACCAAGCCCACTACAAATAAATGGGTTATGGACTGATTTAAAATTATTTGAGAAGTCCAAGCCACTTAAAAATGGGTCTAATGGATAAATATAATTATATATATATATATATATATATATATATTATATTGGATAATTATCAAAAGAACAGAAAGTTACAAATCTATCCCTCCGGTGAACCTATAAATAAAGGTCCAGAAGTGAGGAGAAAGGGAACCAGAAGATTCTCAGAAAAAGCTGAAGCTCTGCAGAACTCTTCACTCAAAATCCAAAACTCCAAAGCATCTAAACCCTGAAGGAGAAGAACAACAAGCACATCATCCACGTGCCGTTCTTTACCAAAGTTTCAATCCAATTCAAGATCAAGCTCTAGCAGCCCTTGAAGCCGGATTACCATGGAGATCGAATCAGAGGACCTTATCTTCATATTTCTTTTGTAAAGATTTACAGAGGATTGTACCATTTTTTTTTAATCAATAAAAATTGTTTATTTGTCACTAATTTTCGTTCCTAGATTTTCGGACACGAAATTTGTGTGTACATGGTGATAATCATGTGAATGTAGAAATCATATTTTTCTATAAAATAATGTGAATTCTCCATATTTCTGTTAAGTTCACTTTGATTTGTGAATGAATGATTGGCACACTTAGTTTATCAATGAATAAGGTACTTGAATTTATAATCTAAGCATTGATAACAAATGTGCTGTATTTATTTCTTTCTAGATGTGAATATTTTGAGTCCATACAATTTGTGCATTAGTCCAACTCTAAGAGAATTGATTGAAAATTAATGTGAAGTTGACTAGAATATATTATATGACTAACATTGAAGGCTTAAATAATTAATGATAAAAAAAAAAGATTCTATTTTTATTCAACATGAAAAAAAAATGATGAAAAATTTGCTAAAAATTTAAGACAAAAAGGAAAAGGCTGCATTCGAAATTTGTTCAAAAATGCCACTATGACATAAGTCTCCAATTAGATATCTTTTAAAGAAGGTTTTTTGAGAAAATAGTTGGTTGACCGTAAGCGTGAAAGCCATCGTCTTAAAAGAACAAAAAAAATGATGAAATTCAATAAGAAAATATTTGATCATGTGTGGTTTTATTTGCTTATTATTTAATGTGTTTTAGAAGATGAATCAAAGGAATTTGATTAATTTTTTATCATATTGGATTACGCGCACACACACATGGATTTATTAGATGAATTTTTAAATTTTTCTAAATATTTGTGTATTTAAAATTGTGTCATAATCATGAAATTAAATATGAATTTTGTTGCCAAATTTATGGGTTTTACAAGTGTGCATTTGCAGATTTCCTTGAATTTTTTCAGAAATTTTAAAACTCATTCTTATTTTATGTGAAAATTTGGTTTTAATGATTATATGAATATTATTAATTTTTCAAATAAATAAAAACGCAAAAAGATTTTCCTATTTTTCAGATTTTTAGGAAATTTTCAAAAAAATTTAGGCATTTTTTTGAAAATTACAAAAATGTGTCAAAGAGGTCAAACTTGGTCAATAGACCAAATTAACCACCTTGGACCGGCCCAAGGCATAAGTTGGACCGGTCTCGTTAGGCTCGACCAGAATGATTTAAGTGTGCATGTGTGTATGTGACTTCATTCATCTGGAGTGCATTTTTCTTCTCTTTTCCCTCACTTTACCTAAACTCTTACATATCTTGTTCTACTTGATCTTCATCAATTTGATTGATATTTGTGGTTGATTTTTAGTTGAATTGGTGGAAGGGATTAAACTTTGGAGGATTTGTGTTGTGTTTGGAATATTGAACTAACAAAGTTTGTTTGAAGCTTGTGTTTTCAAAGTTTGCACTACAATTGTTTGTGAAAATTCTCCAATTGCCTTCACTTTCCTATTTTGCATTCCTCTCATTGTGGCAATGGCCGGTGGCTCTAGAAGACACATGGTTAACGTTTCTCTAATACCGGAAAGCAATATAATTTTCACGGATGATCATTTTGATGAGAAAGGAATCTTTGACAACTATAAACTATGTATTAGAAATAATAATTTATTTCACAAATATCTAATAAACTGTGTAGCATAAATAATAAATTATATAAAAAAAATTGGGAAAATTACATTAACCTCCCCTATAAATAGGCGAAACAACAGATACCTTCCCTGTAATTTCAAAAATAACACTGACCTCCCCTGTCAGTATCGTCAGACTTAAAAAGTGATAAAATGACTATTATACCCATGTACTTTTATTATTAAATAATTAAAAAAATTCTATTATATAAAAAGACATAACTGCCCAAGACCCACAATCAATTTTCATCAAAGCCACCAATATATGCAAACGTGTATAATATATATATATATATATATATATATATATATATATATATAACTCAATCTCTCTTTAGCAGCCTGTAATTATCTCTAAAATAATGACCCCAAATTGTATAAATTGTTCTATGGTCTGTGTCCTTCTATGGCTTTGTGTGTGATATATATATATATATATATGGTTTGTGTGTGTTTGTGTGTATATGGAACAAAGATTATATATATATATATGGAATTGAGATTTGTATATGTGTGTGTATATATATATGGAACTGAGTATAAAACAAAGATTATAATATATGGAATGTTCTTATCTATGGGGGAAAGCCATGGTTTCAAAGGGGGAAAGCCAAGCCATAGCATTGGTTTCTTTCAAATTGCTGGAGGCAGTGGTATTTTCGGAGGTGGAGGGTCATCGATGGGGTTGGGCCGTCGGAGAAGCCTTCACCGACCCCAACTACACCCTCGTCGACATCACCACCACCTACGCCGCCACCTACGCCATCGCCGAACACCTCGTCTCCTTCCAAATCTACTCCTTCAGCTCCTTCCTCTTCTCCAGCCTCATCGCCTTCGCCCTCAAACTGGCCATCCGAACAGCCAATGACGGAGATATCGGCAGCCTGATGGGCCGTGGTGTCCCCACAGCGCACGTTAGCACGAAGGCGTTACGAGCCAGGATTTTAGCTTCGGCAGCTAGTTCGGCTTCTGGCTGTGTGTTTTTAACTGTTGTTCTTGTGGATTTGATTTAGATAAAGCTCTGGAAGTTGGGTTATTGGAGCTGGGAAAGCTTCACCGCCGTCGGGCCTCTGTTCATCTTAGTACCTTCTGCACTTGTCATATACATTTGTATTGTGTTACATGCCTTTATTTTACTTGCTAGAATTACTATATTGCAGAAGCCCCAAACTATCTCTCTCTCTGTATATATATATCCCCAAATTATCTCTCTGTATGCATATATATATATATATATATATATATATAATTAAATAAAAATAATTACAATTTGATGCAGAAGCACCAAATTATGTCTCTCTCTGTAAATATACATATATATACAAATAATTACAATTTGACGCAAAAGCCCCAAACTATCTCTCTGTGTGTGTATATATATATATATTGCTGTATTTTGTTGGTGTATATATATATATATATGTATATATATATATATATGTATGTATATATATATATATATGTATATACAGTGCTGTATTTTATTGGGGAAGAAGATGATGAATATTGGGGGCAAAATTGTCTGCAAATAATATGTTAAATGAGGGTATTTCAGTCCTTTCATACATTTTAGGGGCATTTTGGGATTTTTAGTTCAAATATACAATGACATCATCAATTTTCTTTCCTGCACCAGTGACAAGGGAGATTAGTGTTATAAAAGGTACACTAACAGGGGAGGTCAGTGTTATTTTTGAAACTATAGGGGAGGTATCTGTTATTTCGCCTATTTACAAGGGAGGTCAGTGTAATTTTCCTAAAAAATTATATAACTAATAATGACCTATGTAGCATAAATAATGAATTATTTATCTAACTATGTAACTAATAATGAATTATGGAACATAAATAATAATTCATTTAACAAAATATGTAATTAACAAGAAGCTATGCAAAATAAATAATAATTTATTAAACTATGAAGCATAAACTAAAGCTAAACCATAAACCCCGAGCCCAGAACACCAAGCCCGAAACCCAAAAACATAAAACCTGAAAACCGAAACCCCAAGCCCCAAACAAACTATGTAAACTAATAATAAACTTGAAACACCAATCCCGCAACCCCCAAACCCCACACCCTAGGCAGCATATATAATAATATATTATTAAATACAAACTCTACATAATAAATAATAATTTATTCAACAAATAAATAATAAATCTATGTAGCATTAATAACAAATATATAACTAAAAATTATATAGCGTAAATAATAATTTATTCAACAAATATCTAATTAATAATAAATTATGTTATATAAATAATAATTTATTTAACAAACTATATAACTAATAATAAACTATATAACATAAATACTATGTAAAACAGACTATGTAACTAATAATAAACCCTAAACTCAACCCGAAATCCAAAACAACAAAACTCTAATCCCGCAACCCCGAAACCCCACACCTAGGCAACATATATAAAAATATATTATTAAATACGAACCATGTGTAATAAATAATACATCATTTAACAAACAATGTAGCATAAATTATAATTTATTTAACAAACAATTTAGCATAAATTATAATTTATGTAAAAACTATTTAATTAATAATAGACAAAGTTGCATAAAAAAAAATATATTTAACAAATTATATAACTAATAATAAACTATGTAGTATAAATATTAATTTATTTCACGAATATCTAATAAACTGTGTTGCATAAATAATAAAATTATATAAAAAACTATATAAGTAATAATGAACTACGTAGCATAAATAATAAATTATTTATCTAACTATGTAACTAATAATGAATTATGGAGCATTAAATAATAATTTATTTAACTAAATATGTAATTAATAATAAACTATGCAGAATAAATAATAATTTATTATCAATTAAAAATAATTGAACATATAAAATAATTTATTAAACCAACTATGAAGCATATACTAAACCCAAACCATAAACTCCGAACCCAGAACCCCAAACCTAGACCCCGAAACCCAAGAACAGAAACCAGAAAACCAAAACCCCAAACCCCAAACAAACTATGTAAACTAACAATAAACCCTAAAGCCCCAGCTCAAAATCAAAAAACCACAAAACTTCAATTCCGCAACTCCCAAACCCCATACCTTAGGCAGCATATATAATAATATATTATTAAATACAAACTATGCATAATAAATAATAATTTATTAAACAAATATCTAATAAAACTATGTAGCAGGAATAACAAATATATAATTAAAAACTATATAGCGTAAAAATTAATTTATTCAACAAATATATAATTAATAATAAACAATGTTATATAAATAATAATTAATTTAACAAACTATGTATCAAATAATAAATAATATAGCATAAATAGTATGTAAAATAGACTATGTAACTAATAATAAACCATAAACCCTAAACTCAACCCGAAATCCAAAACCACAAAACTCCAATCCCGCAACCCAGAACCCCACATCCTAGGCAACATAAATAATAATATATTATTAAATACGAACCATGTATAATAAATAATAATTAATTAACAAACAATGTAGCATAAATTATAATTTATTTAACTAACAATGTTGCATAAATTATAATTTATTTTAAAAACTATTTAATTAATAATAAACTATGTTGCATAAATAATATTTATTTAACAAACTATTTAACTAATAATAAATTACATAGTATAAATAATAATTTATTTCACAAATATCTAATAAACTGTGTAGCATAAATATTAATATTATATAAAAAAAAATTATATACTTAATAATGAACTATGTAGCATGAATAATAAATTATTTATCTAATTATGTAACTAATAATGAATTATGGAGCATAAACAATAATTTTTTTAACAAAATATGTAATTAATAATAAACTATGCATAATAAATAATAATTTATTATTAATTAAAAATAATTTAACATATGTAATAATTTATTAAACAAACTATGAAGCATAAACTAAAGCCAAACCCTAAACCCCGAACCCAGAACCCCAAACCTAGAACCCGAAACCCAAGAACATGAAACCAGAAAACCAAAACCCCAAATCCCAAACAAACTATGTAAAATAATAATAAACCCTAAACCCTAAACTCGAAATCAAGAAACCAAGAAACCCCAATCCCGCAACCCCCAAACCCACACCCTAGGCAGCATATATAATAATATATTATTAAATACAAACTATGCATAATAAATAATAATTTATTCAACAAATATTTAATTAATAATAAACTATGTTACATAAATAATAACGTATTTAACAAACTATGAAACTAATAATAAACTATATAGCATAAATAGTATATAAAACAGACTATGTAACTAATAATAAACCCTAAACCCTTAACTCAAACCTGAAATCCAAAACCACGAAACTCCAATCCCGCAACCCCAAACCCCACACCCTAGGCAGCATAAATAATAATATATTATTAAATACGAACTATGTATAATAAATAATAATTAATTTAACAATGTATAATTTAACATAAATAACAATTTTATTATGTATTATAAACTATGTAACATAAATAATAATTTATTTAACCAAGTATTTACCTATGTAACATAAATAATCATTTATTCAACAAATATCTAATAAACTATGTAACACAAATAATGATTTTTTTAAGAAACTATGTAACCAATAATGAACTATGAAGTATAAATAAATTTATTAAATATAAACTATGTATTATAAATAATAATTTATTTAACAAACAATGTTTTTAATAACTAAGTATGTGGCATAAATAACAATTTATTTAACAAATATATAATTAATAATAAATTATTTACCATAAAAAGTAATTTATTCAACAAATATCTAATTAATAATAAACTATGTAACATAAAAAATAATTTATTTTAAAAATAATGTAAATAATAATAAACTATGTATTATAAATAATAATTTATTCAACAAATATCTAATAAATTATGTAGCCTAAAAAATAATTTATTTAAAATTATGTAGTAAGAATAATAATTTATTTAACTATGTAACTAATGAAGAATTGTGTAAAATAAATAATAATTTATTTAACAATATATGTAATTAATACTAAACTATGTATCGTATATAATAATTAACTTAACCAAGTAATTAATATTCAACTTTGTAGCATAAATAATCATTCATTCAACAAATATCTAATAATCTATGTAGCATAAATAATAAATTTTTTAACAAATTATATAAATAATAATGAATTATGAAGCATAAATAATAAATTATTTAACTAACTATCACTAATTAAACATGTAGCTTAAATAATTATTTATTTAACAAATTATATAATTAATAATAAAATATGTAACATAAAAAATGATTTATTATATAGTCAAAACTATTTAACATAAATAATAATTTATTTAACTAACTATGCAACTAATAATGAATATTAGCATAAATAATCAATTATTTAACAAACTATGTATCATAAATAATAATTTTGTTAACAAACAATTCATTTAATAATTTATAAAATAAATAATAAATACTCTTAAACTATATAAATACTATTAGTTATAAAAATAATGCATAGTTTATATTTAACATATTTTTATCAAATATATAAAATATGAATAGTAATTAAATACTATTGAAAACATACACAATATATTATATAGCATACTATTAATTAAATAAGAAAAAACCATGTTTTAAATTAATTTATTAATAAATATGCGATGTTTAATATTTTATTATATAATAATCAAGAATACTATCATTTTACTGTATATAATTATATAAAGTATAATTTATATGATTATCTTACATAATGTATATTCCCTAATAAATAAAAGTATAATTTGAGTTTATAATATATTTGAGATGTTGTATTATTTCTTAATATTTGAGATTATAATATATATTTTACAACAATAGATAAAAGTAAGGACGATTGCGATCATGATGATAATATAATACACATTTCTTCAACTTTATGTCATAAATAGTAAATTAAATATTTTTCAAATATAAATAAAAAATATATAATATAATTTATATTTAGTTGCCATTATAAGTTAAAATGCACCGTATAATTTTATGGATAATGTTATATTATATAATGACCATAATTTATGATATTTCATATATTAAACTATACTAATACAATATATTATACAATAAATTATTCGTTATAAGAAACCTAATATTATACGATTAATAAATAAGATAACCTAGTTAAAATTAAAT
Source organism: Cornus controversa (assembly GCA_026545225.1). Taxonomy (NCBI): domain Eukaryota; kingdom Viridiplantae; phylum Streptophyta; class Magnoliopsida; order Cornales; family Cornaceae; genus Cornus; species Cornus controversa. Next base: position 18,737,826 of record CM048852.1, read on the forward strand.
AATATATTTATATTATTCAATAAATATTCTTATGATTAAATAATGTAATTTATATTATTTTTGACAATTTGTTTATGATACATATATAATTAATATATTAGATAAAAATAAAAACTATAAAATTTTTAGATTATTAGATTATAAATAATATATAGATAATAATATTATATTTTTGTGTGTTTCATTACATAAAATTTATCAGATTATACTAAAAAAGAACACTAATTTATGATATTTCACATATTAAACTATATTAATACAATATATTACATAATAAATTATTTGTTATTTTAAACATAATATTATATGATCAATAAATAAAATAACCTAATTAATATTAAATAATATTATTGTGTAGTATGTATAATTAATAATAAATATTTATATTACAAAATAATATAATTTATATTATTTATAACACCACTAATTATAACAATGATATGTATGAAAATTTAATTAAATACTTTTCAAAATATAACAACTAAAATATATAATAAATATGTAATATAATTTATAATTAGTTGCCACAATAAATTATTCGTTATATGAAACCTAATATTATATCATCAATAAATAAGATAACCTAATTAATAATTTATTTTATATTAATAATGAATATTTATATTATTAAAAAATATAATTTATATTATTTATGATAAATAATTAGTTTTATTATATTTAAATCATAACAATGAAATTTTAATGAGATATTTTTTTTAAAAAATTTAAAAATATATATTATAATTTATAATTTGTTGCCATTACAGGTTAAAATGAACAATATAATTTTATAGATAATAGATAATGTTATATTATATAATTTAATATATTACAATGAAAATAAATAATAATTCATAAAATTTCATATATTACTAAACTATGTAAAAAATATATATTATATGGTATATTGTTAATTAAAAAAGAAAAAAACACATATTTTAAATTAATTTATTAATAAATCTGTGATATTGAAAATTTGAATTACAATCTATTAATATATACCATAAATACATAAGATTATTTCTACAATAACAAGTAAAATTATTTATGACATTATACAGTATATTTATACAGTGCTATTTTCACTCAAGGCTTTGCTACTTCAGGTCTTAACTGAAATACATGAAAAAATAAATTAAGTTGATATTCAAAATTTAGATTATATCTATTAATACATTATATCACAAAATAAATTATTCGTTATATCAAACCTAATATTATATGATCAATAAATAAAATAAACTAATTAATATTAAATAATATTATAGTGTGGTCTATATAATACTAAGTAATATAATTTATATTATTTATGACACAATTAATTTATGATAAAAATATAGTTAATATATTATATAACAATGATAACTATGAAATTTGAATTAAATATTTTTCAAAATATAGAAAACAAAATATATAATATAATTTATATTTAGTTGCCATTCTAAGTTAAAATATACAATATAATTTTATATATTATTAATGTTATATTATTTAATAACAGTAATTTACGATATTTCAAATATTTTATACAATATATTACATAATAAATTGTGCATATATGTTTGCCCATATTTTAATTTAATAGTTATTAATAAATTTAGAGAGAGTTAGATGCATGTGACTTTTCATATTTAAATTGGAGACCTTTAAATAAGATTTTTTTTTAAAAATATCTACTTTCTATTTATATTTTTTTCATAATTTCATATTTAACCAATTTTGACTAGTTAGAAAGCATCTAGTCAACTCCAATTTAAATATAAAGTCAAAACTTGTCAAACAAGTTACTCTCATAATTTAATAATTACTAACTTAAAATATGTTATTTAATTAATCATCATACATCAACATAACATAATAACCATACATCTATGCATACATGAAATATAAGAGATAAAGATAAAATCATAGATGAGGCACATCTAACCTATATCTCTAACCAACTAAAAAACTTAATCTCCTAGTAGTTCTTCGAGAGCAATTCTTCTCAAGTGCTTGTGCTTGGACTCCAAGAAATATCCAACTTCTTCATGCGCATGAAACCTTTGACACATGCTCCATCCATGGCTAGAGACTTGAGAATTCTCTATTGATGAAATCTCTTTGAAGATAGAATTCTCTACAAACTATTACATGGCTTTGTGAGAGATACATAATAATTTGCAATAAACATAAATTGGCCTTAGGACAACAATTATTTTGCCCTTTACAATTGTCATAAAACTACAGTGAAAACATAAACCCTAAAGCGTCGTCCATGTATAAACACCACAAACCATATACAACCATTCACCCACAATATAAATATAATCATACATATATCATAAAAATGCTATCATGATTAAAATTATGACGCATAAATATGATTTTAACGTAATCAACTGATTCAAAACAACACAGTCTATAATTCAAATTCAATTCATGTGAGAAAACAAAAAGAATGATGATTACGGTAATAAATCTAATTAAATATGTATAATTAATTAATATACATAATAAATTTTCATAAATAATATAACACATTATATTAAGAGAAGACAAAATTTATAAATACAACAGCACATTATATTCAAGAAGATAACTGGATTGTTGGTGTGCAATGAGAGAGAGAATAAGAAACCACGACATCATACCTGATAGGATAATAAGGAGCAAGTTAAGATCGTTGCATAGATTTTCACCATGGCAGAAGGCATACTAGGGGTCTCATTTTCTCATCGTAATTTTTCTTTTTTAGCATCACCTTTTTCCTCCCCTTTTATTTTCATAAACTCTCTCTCTCTCCCACATTTCTCCGAATTGATGTTCGATCTTTTTTCACCTTCCATCAATTTTTTCCATCTCATCTCCACTGTTTCATATTTCTTCACTGAAACCTAAAAAAAATAAAACTTTATAATAAGCATATATTTAAGCACATAACATGATTAAAACATTACTTCTCTTCATTAAACCAAAAAGAAAAAAAGAAAATAAATCTAACTAAAAGCCCTGCACATGAAAAATTTTCAAAAAAATAATTACAAATAGAAACAAGACAATAACAACTTCAATGAAATGTATGTCACTGCAATAGAGAAATAATTATGTAGCATTTTGAACCGAAACCACAAGGGTCATAGAAATTATTTTCCTAGTCCCTTGTGAAGAACCTAGAGGGGGAGGGGTGAATAGGTTTTGTCCAATTTTAACCTTTAACGCTTGAATTATGACACACACACAATTCACAAAAACTTGACACAATGATTTATAAAGGAAAACCCCAATGTGGGGTGACAGATTGGGTGAAAACCTCTTGGCCCACAGGCCCAGTCCAATCCACTATGATGAAATTGAGTACACTTTTTTGAGCACCTATAAATCCAGTTGTGATAACTCCTCACGCGCACTCTCTACACTCACCAAATTCACACACAAGTCACTCCAGCTCTCATGCTAGTTCACAGCCCTCCTAGGCCTGAACCACTCTCACCAATGGACTCACCGACAATGGCTCTCACACTAGCCCAACTTAGGCTTCCCAAAGTCCAAGCTATCTCTCACCAATCTCACTACAAATCACTCTAACTCCCCTTGTCCAAACTATCCCTATACTTGGACTAAAAGAAGTGAATGAGTTTCAATAGTCACAAATCTAAGAAAGTGAACACAATTGCACTTTATACTTAAGTATCAAAGATGAGGCATAAACTTCAACTTAAGCTCTCTCATTTAACACAACAACATCAAAAGAATCTCTAATCTTCAATTAATGAGGTGCACTTCTCTAGAGACAAATATGATGATTCACAGGAGCTGCCTTGATCTAATGAATATTCAGCACTTGAAGATTTTTCAGGAGTACTGAACCTTGATTTAGCTTAAGGATAAGTGTTGTAGACTAAACTGATGAGTGTGTTGAGTACCTGTCCAATTCTTCCCACAACAACAACTAGAGCAGGCCTATAAATATGTATATTAAAGATTTGAATAGGCACAATATAAATTATAGCTCATTCAGTACTCAAATAACCTGTTGACATTGAATTCAAGCTTAAGCAGCAACTTTAAGGTGCTGTAACGCAACAAGTTATCTTCAGTGAATTTAAGAGTTTTAGCACTTTCTCTTTCTTAAACTTAATTCAAGCTTGATATATTTAGAATAAAATACTACAAACCTTTAAAAACTATTTCAGACAAAAGTGTCTAGACAACTCTAATTTGGGTTGAAAATGAGGTTCATATGTTCAAACTTCAAATTCAGTTGATATAGATCAAGTGTAGGTAAATAAACATGCCTAAACCAACAAATGCATTTTTAGAAAGACACATAAACCTTCAGCCCCTTTTTGTAACTTTTGATAGAATCTATGAACAATAACTATGCAACAGATTTTTACAAATGAATGCTCCTTCAAATCAACTATCTTTCAAAACAAAAAAGAAACAGGGCACAAAAACGAGTTTTCAAGTGTACAAGGTTCGCTAGAATTAAGACATCTTCACATATGTTGCTTAAATCAAAAGTACATATTCTGAACTTCTTGACTGAAGGTTATGAACAATATTAAGCATTAGTAACTCAGAAATAGGTGCACCTATGAAAAGAGTCCAAAAGCTTCACAATCATAATTAATGTGTTCATAATGCACTCAATAAATCACAAAGGATAGCCTAGCAATCAAGCAAAAACTGATAGACCAATTTTTAGAGACTTTTGACAGCAATAAGTAATTACACCAGTAGTGTATTGTATTGCTGCACAGATGTAATGTGACTTGAACAAGGTTAAATATAAATCTGGATAATCTTCACTAAAAATATGCTAAACACCAACAATGTATTATGCTCAAGCTATTTAAATGCAGACTAGACCATACATGTGATGAGCAGAGGTTTGTTTCAACAATCAGTTTTCACAGATTCTGTCAAGCACGATCAATTCAGAATTTAATAGGGCAGCAACAAGCTATTGGTTATTAAATATTGATTCAAGACTAGTTCTAATGGAGTGCATGCTTGAACAATTGTAACTTCAGAATTAATTTTACCGAACCACTACCAGTAAACTTGTTCAGCAAAATTAGCTTTAGGTATGTAAAAATTTTAGACTATCACTAATCTGGGCATATTACAGGTTGAACACTCCAAAGTTTAGTAAATGGTCACAGCAACCTCAACTAATATGAACTTGAAACATGGTGTAGCTGTTCACATATTATAACGATAAGAAACATAAGTGCTCAATCCATTTTTCATAATTTATCTTTCAAAGGAAGAACTCAAACTCTAAAGCTATACTTCAGAGAGCGTTCATGATCTTCAAATAATGTATAAAGAAACTCTAATTTGTTTATTTCTGCTTGGGCAACCATGGGAACACTCACACAATTTGTGTCTGTAAAACCCTAGAACCTTGATGTACAGAGAAGCATTTCCCTCTCTATTAAGCTCTATAGAGGTGGTGTGTGTTCTCACTCTTTTCTTAGCTAGCTACAAATGCAGACACAAAGCTATAGAGACCCAATATATATATATATATATATATATATATATATATATATATTTATATATGTCACACTTTTGTGTGGTCTCCAAGTCCTAGGAAGCATGGATACAAATACAACACGATATGGGTACGGCGATACGGCAAATCTCAAAAACATAGGATACGGGTACAGGTAGGATACGATAATTTGTACTAAATCATGATATGTATCTCAACACTTCTTTTCTAAATGAATTTTAAACTTTTCTTAACAATTATAATATAATATTCTTGTTGGAAAAACTACATTTTCATATTCAAAACTTGTTAAAAATATATTTTGAAGTATTTAAGAAGTATTGAATACGTGGTCGAAGTATCTAAGAAGTATCAGATATGTGTTAGATATAAAAAAATATATTTTAAAATTATAGATACGTTTAGGAATTTTTGAACGCGTATCCGGGAGTATCGGTATCAGATATGGACACAATACAGATACGTTACTCTTGTAGAAGTATCCGTGTTTCCTAGTCTCCAAAGGTTGGAATAAAGGATGAGTCTGCCGGGTAATTTTTTTTTGGTCCTTTAGCTAATTTAAAAGACAGCCAATGATTGGTTTGAGCTTAAAGTGATAAGACTACCCCTCAAATTCAAATTCACTATATAGTCTAATGGGGTTGTTAAGGGCATAAATGACAATCTTAGCAACTAAAAATATTCTAGAGTTTAGGACATAAGATGCCATGTGTCACTCTCCTACAAAAAACACTAAAATCATATAAATGCCCCTACATGGGCTATTAGTACAAATAAAGGAAAGCTTGTATAATTGAGCAATAATGGACATATCATAACTGGGCAGCAATAAAAACATATTTCAAATATGTATGCAAATACATCTAATTTTATGTCTATAAAGTGAAATGATTAAAATGCCCTAGAACCCCCAGATGATCCTTTTGACATTAAAACTTGGGCAAACATGCTCATGGGCCTCATGTACCATCATCTTATAAAAGTGGTTGGCTAAACATAATTATAGGAAGTATTCACCAACGCATATGTAAATAGTAAGCAAACACACAAATAGGGAAGAAACTTTACCTTTAGTGCTATTTAGAATGCTCGATAAACTCTTTATTACTATCACACCCTTGATAATAGGCTTGTACAAGATGAATATTAACTAGTCTAAATCGGGCAACATCTGAAGCAAAATATGCCGCTAATTAATACTAAAATCTAGCAAAAGCCTAAGAACATCGGTGATAGAACGTATCCTCGAAGGATAGGGCTCTAAGTTAAGGGTATCGATCCCACAGAGACTACGTAGGAATAATTCGCTAAAGGTTGGAGGTTGGTTCTTGTTCAAATCACAACCGGGTGTTGGTTGTTTTCTTTACTCTACTTTGAAAGCATAAAAGATAATTAAAATACAAAGTGTTAGACAAAAGTTAAGGACTAGGGTTGAGACTTCACCACTAGCCTAGTAATATGTCACACTTATAATAAATTGGAGAAATTCATGCGAATATATACTAAATGACGCGTTGACAAGTCCCACATACAATGACGTCGCCAAGAGAATACACACACCTTAATATACTATAATCCATCTTCGATAAGTGTGATTTGCTTACCTACCTACTTACCTAATTACCTAAGTGTAACTAAATCACCATCTCTTAGCATGGACTATGCAAATCTAGCTATGCATGTTATAGTGAAAACTAGTCTCAAGCCATCACTTATAATCCTTGTAAAACTTACAAGTGTTTGAAGATCAAGTGAGAAATTTAAACATTCTAAGACAAAAAGATAAATTACAACACATGAACACAAAGAAATTGTAAACTTATATTGATATAAGGCTAAAGGCAAGAGACATATGCACAAAAATACATAAAAATCCCCAATTCATTGAAGTTAGAACATATTTACAAGACTAGGGTTTGTCAAAACCCTAGAGAAGGATTAGTTTATCATGGTGGGCCAGAAGTACTCCATAGACAGAGATGGTCCCATGCTCAAAATGGTATTCAAGGCCTTACAAAGCCCTCTTTGAAGCTTTCCCTCTCTAAAACTTCACTTTCTCTCTCTAAAATTTTATATATGCTCTTTATTACAAGAATTGTGATATATCTTTTTATTACATATTTTCTAGTTATATATCTGATTTGAGGCTCAAAATATCATAAAAATTTCGTTCAAGGCTTTATCCAAGCAAAATTGGACAAATGGCAAGTGAAAAAAATATCTACGAAAACTATCTTCTGCAGAATTGGGCGATGCATCAAAGCTGCGATGCATCGAAGTGGGCACTTTGATGCATCGATCTCTACTTCTTCTGCAGATCTTCAACTCTTCAGCTTTTTGACTTCGGTCTTAACAAGTCATTCACTATTCCTTGATATAAACTTTTCATAAAGCACGACAGAAAATTGGAATGCATTCTTGAATTGATAAAGGAGACGAATTTCATCAAATTCTGCATTTGAACCTGAAATTATCAAAAACAGAAAAACAAGTAAAAACTATATAATATATGCAGCTATGAGATTAAAATACATAAGTAAAGGCGCGAGAATGTCTAACATTCAACGCTTTTCACACCCCCAAACTTAGATATTACTAGTCCCTTAGCAATAAAAAAAGAAATAAAATAAAGTAACCACTCTAATTTCACTTTCATGGGAAACATGGCTGCATTTAGCGAATGCAATAAGCCTTTTAAACCCTTAGACATGTCTAGTGGATGAGTGAAGTCTCATTGGGTTTAACACGCTTCTTAAACTCACAAAAGTATGTAAAAATGGTGGTTTGCTTAGTCATCATCTAGAAAAGAGTGATACCCCTATTGGTGTTCAAAATGACAAATGCGACAAGTATTATAGAGCTATATAGACCTCAATAGATATAAACAGTTGAAAGTCAGAATTAGGCAACAGTCCCACATAATGGTCAGTCTAATACACATACAAGTGCAAACTCTAAAATCATATTTGAAATGTGAACATACATTTAAATGCGTGGTTTATAGTCGTGGATGGAGAATAAATATAACATCCGTGCTTAGAAGAAATAACTTTTCGAAACAAATCACTAAAGCATAATGCTAACCGCAAAAATATTTACAAACATTAAACACAATCGGTTGTGAAATGCCTAAGTCCTTTAAGCGTTCGAGTAAGCCCATGTAACTGTGTTGGGCCAATGACTCCCAACCTGGATGATTTTAGGGCATCGGGTGAAGAAACACCCCTCAGACTTAATAATCGAGCTCACTATCCTACAAACTTAAACGAGCCAATTGTTTCTTTATTGCTCAACCTTACACATTGATTCATGTGTTGTGAGTGTATCAATAAGTGTATCAATTAAAATTATCACACTTCGCAATAGAACGAATTTCTTGCATAATAAGGCTATCGAAAGGGGTGTTGAACCTCAGGGATTATGGTCTGAATGAGTTGGCATACGGAATTAATTCTAATTAGATTTAAGAATAAAAGAATTTTGATTTTTATATTTAAACTAATTAAAAAGTAATTAAAATAAAACAAAAGTAAATAGAGAGTGTAGAAAATATGGGATAAATCTAGGGTATTTGACTTCACCACTAACTTCACAGTCAATGGTCAATTGAATTAACTATGAAGAATTATATCATGCATAAGTGGTCTCAGTGGCTACAAGCTCACCTTCATCCATCAAGAAGATAACATATGATTAAGGCTAATTCATGTACTATCTTCGATAGGCATGGGCCATCTGCCTAACTACTCTACTCTAGGGTGCAGTACAGTTCATCTTCTTTAGACATACTCCATCAAAGCGTATAATGATATGTTCAGTGATTACTATTGTGTAATAATCACTCTCATAATGTAACGACCCAAAATTTTTTTGAATTATGACTAAAGGTTTAGTGAATTTTTAAGCATGATTAGACGCTTAATGACGTGCTTAATGGATTTAAATAATCTTTTTTATGCTTTCGGTTAAGGGTGTGGGATCGGAATGGATCCGGGTAAATCAGGAGCTAACTACGGACACTTGAGAGTGGCATAGGGGTGTGGATATAAGTTTGAGGACATTAGTGAAGTTTTGTAAAGAGGGGAAATGTTAGTTTGCAAATAAGTGCAAATGGACCATAACAAGGAGCAAATAAGGGAAAGGTAGAGGGTTTAGTTGCATAGGGGCAAATATATGTATTATATAGATATATATATATATATATATATATGGAAAAAGGAGAGAGAAGATCAGATTTTTGGGGGCTCTCTCTCTCTATTGGTCGGATCTCCCTCTCTCTCTCTACAAGTTCTCTTCTCTTCTTCTTTCTAAGTTTTGAGGGCCTAAAAGTGAGATTTGAGGGTGGAGCCAAGAATTAAAGTTGCTCCCCTCACTCTCCTCTTCGATTTGATCGGTGGAAAGTTTCTGTTGGAGGAGTTTGAAGCTTGGTGAAAATTAGGTCTTCAATAACCAAGCTTGGATTTGAGGTAGGGGTATCTCTTCTTCCCTAAGTGTCAATTCTGTAGGTTGAATTATGGGCTTCTTGGGGTGGTTAACATGCTAGGTGAAATTAGGAGGATGGGTTTCCCTCTCCTTGTTGCATTTGTTCTATGATTGCATGTTAAAGAAGTGATTTATGTGTATTACATGTTATAGGGTTAATATATATATGACATGTATGAGGTTTGTGGTAAATGCTATGTGAAAAGCATGATTTGGTGTTTCTTGAGCATATAATTTGATCCCAACGTGTAGAGCCTTGTAAATGTATGCTAAATTTCATTATTTGATGATCTTTGTGGTGTTGACATCATCCATGAACATGTTGCATACATGGTGTTTAATAAAATGTCCCAAAGAGGGTTTTTCTTTGCAAATATGACGTGGGGCTTCGGAGCATGCCCACCCATGTCTCTTTTGTTGGAATTTTGAACAATCATGAACCATTTGTGTGTGTGTAAACATGCATTGCTTGAAAGAATTCATTTGAGAATGTTGCTCATGTATCCAATATGCTAGGTATGTCTGATTGGTCTAGCATATGTCATGTAGCCAATAGGGATGCTATGACTTGCATTCATGTAGGTCGGCGTTGAGTTGGCGCTTAGGTGGGGTTAGGTATCTCTACTGAGCCGTAGTGGTGCTTACCCCGTTCCTCCCAATATTTTTCAGGTTGTGCGCCAAGATTAGATGAAAAAGGGACTTCATAATCACTGTAGAGGTTTTGGAATTCAATTGTAGTATAATGGTCATTCGGATAAGTTTTGAAGGTTTATGTTTAAACCATATGATGGTAGCTATCCATGCCGGCTTGTGGCATGCAGACTAGATGGAAAATATTATAATTATGTTTTAAGTATGTTGATATGTCTTAGTTCATATATAATGACTATATATTGGTTACGTGTGACTTTTCGTGTATGAATGGAAGGATGTGGTTTGGACTCCCATTATGTATTATCTTGTGGGAATAGAATGAATGATGGTCCTTTTTAAGTTCTTATGTATAATATTGAGTGAATGGATGTTGGAGATTAGATTTGTGCATTCTTACCATGCTATGAACATTATAGATCAATTATGGTTGTTTTGATTCCAAGGATAAAGTAGCTTTGAAGCAAACTTGAGGGGTTCATGGACTTTGATTCTTTGAGACCAAAATTCATTAATTTTGTGTACTTTTGATCATAATTTAAGTTTGATTATGATTTGGTATGGTAGTATAGCACATTGGGCTTGAAAAATCAGGTTTTGAGGCATTTTTGGACTTTCGGTCGAGTGCCCCCTGCATCGGTAGACCGAAAGTGGAAGATCCTGAGAGTTGGAATAGCTGGGAAAAGGTTTCAGTTGACTGAACAGTGTTTCGGTCAACTGAAAGTCTTCTTTCAGTCGACCAAAACTACCCAGCAGCCGACCGAAGGAAACCTGGGCAGCTCTATTTGCATCCGAACTTCAAACAGGTGTAATTTCTTCGTTCTAAATCGAAATCAAGTCCTGTTTTTTTTAAATTGAGCATTTTTAAATCCTCTATCCAATGGTGTATGTTTTAGCCTCAGGTTCTAGTCACATAGGTTCGTATGTCTGAAAATATGTAGGCCGCAACTAGTTGGTTATACAACTAAGGCATGGTTTGGGGCCCATGGTGGTTGATTAAGGTTAAATGATGCATGTCCATATGCAAGGATTAGATTAAGCTTCCACGGTAATTATGGAAAGAAAAGGAGGGTCCATTGGGACTAATGGACGGGTTAACCTCTGGTCTCCCGGGAGTCGGGGAATCGGGGCGTTACACATAATCACAGAAAATAAGAGGGATTGAGTTCAATAACAACAAATAAATATCTAAGATAAGATAAGAAATCATTGAAACTGAATTTATAAGACTTTTATAGTTCAATTCTATAATAAGAATCCTCCAAATTACATAATCTATGCATGAATATAAAGGTCCCCAATAATTAAAACAATCAAACCATTGATGCTTAGTTAGGACTACATCAAAACCCTAGTGGATGAACTAGTCGCTTATGGTAGAAGAAGAAGCTTCAACGGTTGAGGAAGAAGGCATCATCTTTATGAATTATGTGTAAGACTTCGTTCTCCAATGATTCTCCACTCATAAACTCTGTAAAGTATGTCTTCAATTCTGTCCAAAGGCCCTCCAAGATCTTCCAAAATAGCCTTCCATTCTCCACTTTATGCAACAAGAGAATATATACACCAAAGTCCTAGTCCAATTAGGAATTAATTAGGTTTTCCCGCAGCACTAATCAGGTGGATTTTTCTTGCTGATGTTCGACCCAACTTTTGACCCACTGGAAGTTTGATTCACAAAATTTTTGTGAAATACAAAAGTGTCCAGAATCAAATTTCGTTTAATTAATGTAGAAATTAAGTCAATTTGAAGCTCAAAATTAACACTTCTGGTCCATTTTTCAAAACGGGATTAAAACTGTATTAAGTTTAGAATTGGGCTTCAGACCCGTAACTTCTTAAGCAACTGTAATTCTCTTGGACCTATTCTTTGGGCTGATTGAGTTAAAATATCAAGTTGAATGGATCCATTTAATGTAAGCTTCATCTAACCCTCTTGGATGTCATCTTTAAAAGCTCAAAATCATGGTTTTAACTGAAATAATCATTAAGGTCCTGAAAATACAGAAAACACTAAAATAAAGTAAAATCACAAAATAATCTATCACTAAGAGACATTACAAGAAAACAGGTTTTTTCCCACGGACCATTTATCATGGTATCAATTTCGTAGTAAATAGTAAGCTATTTGCTACGGAAAATAAAATCCGTGGAAAATACTCTTCGTATTTACCACGAAAAAAATTTCGTAGTAAATACTAGGGTATTTTCCATGGAAACTTGATTTCATAGTAAATACCCTTTTTCGACGAAATTTATTTCGTAGCAAATAATATATTATTTACTACGAAAAACTAAATGCGTAAGAAATACTAAATTATTTATTACGGAAACTTAATTTCCTAGTAAATAGTAATGTATTTACTACGAAAACTTAAATTCGTAATAAAATACCTATTACTACGGATTCAATTTCGTAGTAAATATAAAGGTATTTGCTACGAAAAAAAAAATCCATGGAAAATACCCTTCATATTTACCACGAAAAAAAAATCGTAGTAAATACTAGGGTATTTGCTACGAAACACTGAATCCGTAGTAAATACTCTATTTTTTTTTTCTATTTAAATATACAGGATTATATATATATATATATATATATATATATATATTGTGCTTATAAAAATCATTAGCAGGCCCAACCAAATCATTACCAAACTTTTTTAATATAAATGGACCGAGCCCAAAAGAATTAACATAGCTCAAACCTAAGCCCATGTTCTGAAAGCCCATCTATATATATTCTTTAACCGCTCAATTACTCTTAACCCTAGCCACACGGCCCGCACTCCTCTCTCTGCATCCTAAGTCCCAACTCACGACTGTCGATCTGTATTTTGTGTTTACTCTCTCTCTCTCTCTCGTGGCATGGGAGGATGGTGACGATGGCTTTGGTGAGATCGGAGTAGTGGCTTTGACGAGATCGGTGATTTTTCAAGTATTTTTACTTTTTATAATTTTGTATGAAATTTATTCTGATAGAAATTTAGTTTTAGACAGATATGTGCATTCTGCATATGCGCGTGTGTAATATGTGTATAATAGATCTGTGCATATGTGTAATATCTATATGATAGATCTGTGCATGTGTGTGTAATATCTATATCTGAACCCTACTTAAAAACTATTATTGAGGATTATGTATTGAGACATCAATTTATGGTTGGTTAATGTGAAGAAAAAAATATTTATGATTTGTTACACGTTGTTGTTTTGTTGTGTTTTTAGTTACTGGGAAACAAATTTTAGAAATTTTGAATACAAAAAATAGTTTCAGATATCCGTTATTTGAAATTAGGCCATTTTCTATTGGCTCAATTTTTTGAAAAAGTATAAACTTAATTAATTTTTGAACTATTTGTTTGGTTGATGAGAAATTGGAAGAAATGAAGGAAATAAAATAAACTTCTCAATTATATGTTTCATGTTGTTTGGTTTCCGAAAGTGAAAAAATTAGCTCAATTAATAATCATATTCATACTTTATTTCTCATACTTCTATTCGACAACTTGTTGTCAGATGTATTGTTTGATTTGAATTGTTTGGTTTTAATTAAATGTTCATCTATGGTTTGATTTGAATTGTTTGGTTTCAATGTTTGAGAATCAATTTTGCATATAGTCTTATGTTTCGCCGAATTGGTTTTTATTGTGAGTTTTTGTTCTTTGATAATATTGCTTTTTCTTTGATGATTATTATGTATTTTCTCTGGTTGCTAGAAGCAATTTGTTTTGTAGGTATTTATATTATACTAGTTAATCTAAAATTTCCTCGCTACAATTGTTCATCTGCAATGGCAAAAATTAGTGGAAACAATTTGTTTTTTTTTTTTTTTGCTTCCAGATTTGGGATTTTTCATATGTGGTATTGTGCAAAACATAACAAACGCTGCTAAATGTGTTTTCACCAGCCACTTATTTTGTTTTTCACCAATTTTATAATAATAATACAAAAAAAAAAAGTTGCCAGACAGCTCCTTATTAACTCAAAGTATAGATGTTATATGAAAAATTACATGTAAATTACATGTGATCACTTATATGTATTTCCTTAATTATCACAAGACATGAAAAAAAAAATGGGAGACTAATCACCACCAGTTTTAGAGTAATATTTTATAACCTATCTGAGTATAAATCAATCTAAGCGTGTTTGATAAATGCAATTTAAATATCACTTAAACAAGCACATATGGAACAAATTTTCAGTTTACAATTATAACTTAAAATTCAACTCTTGAAATTTTTAGTATTTAATTTTTGTACTTTAGACATCACCCATTATCATCACTGCCACAAAGGTGATCTCGTGAATGGCATGAGAAAGAAATGTGTATGCAAAGATAGATGACAAATATATGGAATATATCCAAAAGAAAAAGATACAGAATCGAAGGGAAAGAAATGATTCTTTCTGTGAGATGATACACTCATATATCTATATAGATATATTTCTCTTATTTTGTTTAATTCAGAAATTTATATATTCACAACATCGACACTATCCAATATATATATACCCGACCATTTGGTCACCATGCCTAATAAAATGTATCACTCTCCTACTAGCTATATATATGTTGAGGTTGATCAAGGAGGCAGCTGAAGCAAGTGACATCAATGCCTTGTATATATCTTTAAAGTCATCGTCATGAGAAAGATATAGAGAGAAACATAGCAAAAAGAAAAAGATATAGAAACCAAGGAAAAAAAATGCTAGTTTCTATCGATTCTTATGTATAGATTACTCTTATTTCGTTTAAATTTCAGGAGTTCTTCTCCCTCAGGATTTTACTCTTTTTTATGTTGCCTTAACTTCTTCACAAGATATAAAACTCATTTTAGTAAGTTCTCAACTCTAAAATAATTTGTTGATTATAATGTTGCTAGAATCATGTGAAGAAATAACTTGAATATGTGTGTGTGATGATTTTTTAGTACTTTTTGCAGGTTGGACCAGAATGAAGTTACTTTTTGAAATGCCATATAAACAAGGAATTTTTGATCACGCACAAATGCCTCCAATTGCTTCATCACCATCTTATGGCATCAACATTATTTTTGTTGTTAATTTTGACTCTTGTTATGGTCATGCTTTGAAAATTATATAAGAAATGTTATATATATATATATATATATATATATAATAGTATTATAATGAGCTTTCTTGATATTAGTGGTACTTGAAAAAAAAAGGAAAAAAATATAAAACAGTGATTATATAATTTATATAATCACTGTTTTATATATATTTTTTTAAAATAATGATAATTTGCTACTGTTTTTTTTCGTAGTAAAAACTAATTTTCGACGCTTTAATTCGTAGTAATTACTAATTTGCGACGAAATAAATTTCGTAGCAAATACATTTATTTCCAACGGAATACTATTTCGTGGGAAATAATAAGAATTAGTGACGGAATGTTATCGTAGCAAATACATTTATTTCCAACGGAATACTATTTCGTAGGAAATAATAAGAATTAGCAACGAAAAATTATTGTAGCAAATACATTTATTTCCAACGGAATATTATTTCGTGGGAAATAATAAGAATTAGCGACGGAATATTATCGTAGCAAATAATTATATTACCTACGAAATTTTACCGTAGTAAATAATAGGTATTGCGACAAAATATTTTCGTCGCTATTATCCCATAATTTGCCACGAAATATGATTTCGTCGAAATTTACAATTATAGACGCCATATATTTCAACGGTTGGTGCTACAAAAATATTTCGTGGCAAAAGAGTTTTTGCTACGAAATTTTGACTTTTTACTACGAAATATTCCGTGGGAAAAAATCAAATTTCTTGTAGTGAGAATAAAATATACAGTTAAGAGGCTGGAATACGTAACATTCAACGCCTATCACACCCCCAAACTTACATATTGATAGTCCCTTAGCAATAGAATAAAATAAAACTAAAATAAAGGAACTAACAAATACTAACTAAACTACCCAACTCCACTTTCGTGGGAGAAACAATTGCATTTAGCATATGCAACAAGCCTTTAAACCCCTAGGTTCCCACAAACATTCAAAATTTTTATTTAAACATTAGTCAAGAAGAAGATTACAATACATAGTTACAAACTTGCATTCAAGAATAATTTCAAATTTTCAAATTCCATAATTCAAAGCAATGGTCCCCACACATAATTCACATCAACATATCTCAAAATAACCAATTCTAGCTCCTTTGTGAAAAGTGAACTAGCAGTCATCTCATGTAGCATAACCGAGCTCCAAATATATTTAGGCACATACCCTTTCAACTCACTAGTTCCCCTTATTGAAATCATACTTCCAAACATGAATACATGACTTTTTCATTCTTTTTTCATTCTCTTTTTTTCATTACTTTATTGGTTATGCAAGGTCTTGATCTATTAAGCTTTCTGAAAGATCCATGTACCAAGCTTTCAGTCAATGACTCCCAAACTAGATGGCTTTAGGGCACTAGGCGTTAAGACACCCCGAAGAACCTAATTACTCGAATCAGTTAGGCTACAAATCAAGACAATCAATGCTCATCTTTTCTCACCCTTTCACTTTTGACGCGAACACTCCGTGCTTCCTGAGGCATAGAGACCCGGTTACTCATGAAAATGATCAAATTGATTTGTTTATTCATCACTTTTTTTTTCTCATTTTTTCTTCTTTCCTCATTGAAGTCATGTAAAACACATCAAAGGTACTCATTCTCAAGAGATACTAATTAATCTCAAGCATATAATTCAATAACTCAGAGCTAAAGTTTATACCCTATAAAATTATGCTACTATGTCTGTGCATGTGAGGAAACTAAAATCAATCACCCCAAGGCATGTCAATGCAAACAATGATTAAAACCACTTATTTCAAACCATGGTTTCCAAAAATTTAAAACATACTCAAAAATTGCAAGTTAAGCACCTACATAAGGTATTAATCCTTTGAAAACTGTAAAAACATTCTATCTAAAAACAAAACAAATGAAAATAATAAACAAACTAAGAAAAATAAAATAAAAATCCTAAAACAAGAAGAATTTCACAAAAATTTCTCACATATTGCAATAAAGCTCATAAATAGGCGGCCTCAACCCCAAACTTAAACTATACATT
Source organism: Cornus controversa (assembly GCA_026545225.1). Lineage (NCBI taxonomy): Eukaryota > Viridiplantae > Streptophyta > Magnoliopsida > Cornales > Cornaceae > Cornus > Cornus controversa. The sequence continues at coordinate 18,755,578 of CM048852.1, forward strand.
GTCCTCAACTTACACCCAATAAAAGCATAGAGAAAGGTAAGAACAAGAATACCAGGAATCCAAAGAAGTAGTGGCAAGAAAAGATATCAAACCAATGGTAGGAAGGCAATGCAAGCACTCCCCCAAACTTGAATGCGACAACCTGTCAAAACACACCACTATACCCCACCAACCAAGTGAAATAGCATGGGTGAAAATAAATATGAAATAAAAATAAAAAAATACATTAAAAATAATTAAAAAAAACTATTTTTAATTTTTTTTTCTTCTTTTTTTCTTAAAGAAATTAAATAAAAAATAAAAATAAAAATAAATAAATAAAAACTAAAAATAAAATAAAATACACAAGATAGCTACCTCCCAATCAAGGATGTGGTGGTGATTAAGCATCTGGGTCCAGGTTTGCCTGGCGCATCAAAGCACGCAGCATCTTTTTTTATCTCTAATTGATCCTGGCGAGTCTCACGAAAGTGATCCGTCATCTCCGTCTGCATAGCTCCAAACTATATGAAAACCTCAGTCTGTAAGGTGCCAAACTGGGCGATCAACCCAATAATCTGCCCCTCTAAATAATTATAATCATGGCCGCCAACTTGTGCTTGGTCATTCTCTTCTTCTGCTTCCATCTCCTTTGGATCCTCCAACGGTGGTGGTATTTCTACAACTTCCCCTCGTTGGGCCAATCTAGATACTTCACCTGGTGTAGCAATGATTCTATGATGCATATGAGATCAGCTCATGTTCTAGTCATGTGTGCTATAGTGAATATCTCGTGGAAAAGATAGCTCATCCTTATCAAGTACATATCCCTGTGCAATGAGTAACTGGTGAATAATAGTAGGGAATGGAAACTCCCAGTCACTTGCACTGTCTGGTGCCTTGGCCATGACCTTTGAAAAAAACTTCTCAATTTGGCCTCAGACAATCTGTGGGAATGATAGCCAATGCCCAAAGTGTATGGCATATAAAGCTCGAAAGAACTCTTGACGCCTCTCAGTTTTATACCCAATGGGACAACATTCTTATACAAAATAGCATCAAGGAACCACATATGACTTAGCACGGAGGACTTTGAAGTTACATTATGCTTTGGCCTAGAGAATTGGTTAGCACACAATCGTGCAACCAAATTACCCACCGACAAATCATCGGGTAAAGAAGTGTAGATATTGGTCAAATTAGCCGGGCATTCATGAGGATAGCCCATGGTAATGGCAATGGATGACATATCTACCTAAACTTGTGTTCTATCCACCGAAGAAATAAGTGCACCCCGCTCATCGGGTTTTGGCATTAAGTTCTGATAAAAGACTTTGACGAGCCTTAGGTATATAGTGGTAGATAATGGAACAAAAATTGAATTCAACTGATGACGATGGATGTCAGAAATCCCCCATCGTGTCTCGGGAAACATTGCATACAGTTCAGCGATGTCAAATGTCACTTCAAAATTCAAGGCTCTTGGATGCCATCTCTTATGAATTCTATCTCGGCGAGATCTTAAGGAAACGGGTGTTAGATCATGTATTGCTCAACGAGGATTGCGCGAGCTTGAAGCACCTTGGTTACTTGCTCTCTTTGGTGCCACAAAAATAGAAAAAGTTTGGTTGAGGAATTAACTCAAACACTTGGCGTGCACAATAAAAGTTTCTCCTTCAACCTCTTCTCTTGGCAATTTTTTCACCTCAATTTGAACAATTCAATTCACCAATAATGTCCCCCAAACTTGGTCTTCAAAAGCCCTCAAAAATATTGGCACAATTTTGCAAAATAAAAACTCTACTTACTTTGATGAAGAACTTGAAAAAGTAAGAGTTTTCTTGAGAACTAGTGATGATCAATCCAGTTTTGATGTTGATTTTGATGATGATCAATGATAAATACTTGTATGAGAATCACCAATTGAAAAAATTATAGTCCCGGTTGATGTAGAAGTCAAATTGGGTCACAAAGTTGTCAAGGAAGCAAGTAGTGGGCATCATAGTTGGAGAGGGGGTTTATATATAGAAGAAAATTTCGGCCAGCCCCTATTCACCCTTGGGCGATCGATCCTCCTTGGATGGGGTGATCGATTTCCCCCCTACTGGTGGGATCAAGTTGAAAAATTAATGGGGCGATCGATCCCCCTCCAAAAGGGCGATTGATCCCCCCAGCTGATGCATGTTAAGTCTCTATCGCCAAGGGTCGATCGGGAAGGGTATTTTTGAAGTATCTATCGCCCAAGGTCGACCGAGAGCTCATTTTTTCATCCATTTTGAGTCCAAATACCTTGGTACACCTCTTGGCATCCTCCGGAAGCAACTTATACATCAAAAACTCAAAGAAAACACATCAAAACGCAACTAAAATTGAAATAAACATTAAGAAAACATAAACTAAAAATTGAAATCAAAGAAAACTAAAGAAATTAAAGGATAGAAATATATACAAATCTTACAATTTAACATTGATTCGTCTGTGAGTGTGACTCAAAAAGTATACCAATTAAAATTTTCACACTTCGCAATAGAACGAATTCCTTGCAGAATAGGGCTATCGAAAGGCGTATCGTACCTCAGGGATTATGGTCTGATGAGTTGGAATACGGAATTAATTCTAATTAAATTTATAGGAAAAGAATTCTAATTTTTAAACTAATTAAAAAGAAAAAATAAAATAAATCAAAGTAAACAAGATAATGAAGATAATAAGAGAGAAATCTAGGGTGTTTGACTTCACCACTAACTCCACAATCAATGGTCAATTGAATCAACTATAGGGGAATTACATCATGCATAAGTGGTGTCGGTGGCTACAAGCTCACCTTCATCCGTCAAGAAGATAACATATGATTAAGGCTAAGCCATGGACTATTTTCGATTGGCATGGGCCATCTGCCTAACTACTCTAATCTAGGGTGCAGTATGGTTCACCTTCTCTAGGCATAATCCATCAAAGCTTATAACAATATATTCAGTGATTACTATTGTGTAATAATCTTTCTCATGATCACAGAAAACAAGAGAGATTGAGTTCAATAGCAACAACTAAATATCTAAGACAAGATAAGAAATCATTGAGATTGAATTTACAAGACTTTTATTGCTCAATTCTATAATAAGAATCCTCTGAATTACACAATCTATGCATGTATATAAAGGTCCCCAATAATTAAAACAATCAAACCATTGATGCTTTGTTAGGGCTACATCAAAACCCTAGTGGATGAACTAGCCGCTCATGGTAGAAGAAGAAGCTTCAACTGTTGAGGAAGAAGACATCATCTTTCTGAATTACGCGTATGACTTCGTTCTCCAATGGCTCTGCAATATGTTTCTGTTCTCTTCTCAGCCCTCTTAGACTCTCCAAGCTCTGTTCTCTCTGCCTTCTAATCTCCCTCAATCAGCCTCCAAGTCTTCACTTTATTCCCCAAGAGAATACACCAAAGTCCTAATCCAATTAGGAATAAATTAGGGTTTCCCGCAGCACTAATCAGGTGGGTTTTTCCTTCTGACTTCGGCCCAACTTTTGACCCACTAGAAGTCCGATTTATGGAATTTTCGTGAAATACAAAAGTGTGCAGAATCAAATTTCGTTTAACCTTGCGCAAAAGTAATGTTGATTTGAGGCTCAGAAATAAGACTTCTGGTCCGTTTTCCAAAATGGGATTAAAACTGTATTATGCGCAGATTTGGGCTTCAGGCCCGAAACCTTCTTAAGCAGTTGTAATTCTCTTGGACCTCTTTCTTGGGCTGAATTGAGTTGAAATAAATGGTTAAGTGAATCTCCTTGATGTAGGCTTCATCTCACCATCTTGGATGTCTTCTTTAAAAGCCCAAAAGCTTGGTTTTAACTGAAATAATCATTAAGGCCCTGAAAATACAGAAAACACTAAAACAAAGTAAAATCACAAAATAATCTATCACTAAGAGAATAAAATACATAAGTTAAGAGGCTAGAATGCGTAACATTCAACGCCTATCAAACATATGTAGGTGACGATCAACTCTCCGAAGCAATTAAGTAGGATGGACGGGATCCATTAAGCCAACGGACTCCACATCTCTTGTCGGCACAAATCTTTCTACACAATGCTTCAATCTTTGCCCATTAACTTTCATCAAAGTATTATCCCAAAAACTTCAAATTTCCACAGCACCATGAGGAAAAATTAAAATAACTTGGAATGGTCCATCCCACCTTGAATGTAACTTCCCGAGAAACTACCGAAGCTTTGAATTAAAGAGCCACACTTTATCACCTGGCGAGAAGGACTTCCGTGAGATATATCTATCATGGAACACCTTCACCCTCTCTTTATAAATGTGTGAACTTTCATAAGCATCATGTCTAAATTCTTCTAATTCATTCAATTGTAACTTTCTCTCTTCTCCATCTCTTTTCTCATCGAAGTTGAATTTTTGGATTGCCCAAAGTGCCTTGTGCTCAATTTCTACTGGAAGATGACATGTTTTACCATACATCAACTGATATGGTGACATATCGATTGGAGTCTTGTAAGTCTTTTGATAAGCCCACAGTGCTTCACTTAACCGCAATGACCAATCCCTTCTACCGGTCTCACTGTCTTCTCTAGGATGTGCTTGATTTCTCAATTTGACAACTCTAGCTACCCACTCGTCTGAGGATGGTAAGGAGTCACTACCTTATGTGTCACTGAATATCTAGTAAGCAACCCTCTCAAGAATTTATTACAAAAATGAGAACCACCATCACTGATCAAAACTCGAGGAATTCTGAATCGACTAAGAATATTCTCGTCTATAAATTTGATTACCACCTTGTGATCATTGGTTAGAGTTGCAATGGCCTCCACCCATTTGGAGACATAATCCACACCAACTAGAATGTACTCATAGCCAAAAGAGGGTGGAAAGGGTCCCATGAAATCAATACCCCAAACATCAAAAATCTCCACCACCAAAATGGGGCTCATTGGCATCATATCTCATCTTGATATCGAACCCAATGTTTGACATCGATCACCAGTTTTACAGAAGACATAGGCATCATGAAACAGAGAAGGTCAAAAAAATCCACATTGAAGTACCTTTGCTGCTGTCTTTCTTGCACTAAAATGACCTCCACATGCTAACGAGTGACAGAACCTGAGAACATCTTGAAACTCATGGTCTGGGACACACCACTGAATAATCTGATCTAGACAATATTTGAATAATTTTGGATCCTCCCAAAAGTAATGATGAACTTCAGAGAAGAATCTATCACACTCTAGCTTGGTCCAACCTCGTGGCACTTTTCCCGTGGCCAAATAATTCACAATATCTGCATACCATGGCATAGAGTTATCGGATACTCCAAACAATTGCTCACCCCAAAGTAACTTAAGTGGTCTAGCACATATAGAATTTACCACAATCATAGAAACTTGATCTTCTAGCACATTCTCTTCCTTCTTCTCTTCTTTAACCTCTATTTCATCTATAGGCTCAGACACATCCGCAAAATCTATAAAGAAAATATTAGTCTGATCCGAAGGGTTCTCAACAGCATTGAAAATATTAAGCTTGACCTTCATATTGTCAAATAAAATATCCATGATCCTCGACCTACAATTTGTGCAAACATCGACAGTAGCTAAGAAAGGTCGACCAAGGATGACTGGAATGTGCCTCCTTGGGTTATGAACTGGCTCAGTGTCAAGTATAATAAAATCAACTGGAAAGTAGAACTTGTCCACTTTAATGAGCACTTCTTCAATGATCCCTTGGGGTTGCTTTGTTGATTTATCTGCAAATTGCAACACCACTGAGGTAGGCTTCAATTCTCCTAAGCCCAATTGAAAGTACACTGAGTAGGGTAGCAAATTCACACTTGCACCAAATCAAGAAGAGCTTTATCAACATGGTGCTCCCCAATGATGCAGGAAATAGTTGGAGCACCAGGATCTTTGTACTTGGGAGGAGTGCACTGCTAAATTATAGAACTCACTTATTGTGGCAGCATCACCTTCTTTGGCACGTGACTTTTAGAATGCCTCTTTTGAGTGCACAAGTCCTTCAAGAATTAGGCATAAGGAGGAATTTGCTTGATGGCATCAAGGAGTGGCAAATTAATCTTCACTTGTTGAAACATTTCCATCATGTCATGCAGTTTGTCCCCTTGCTTCCCCAATTTAGATGTTTCAAGGAAACATTGTGGGAAAAGAGCCTTGAGCTCATAAGAATTTTCAGCACTTGGACTTGTGATCACTTTTTCTTCTTCTTTCTTTTCCCCCACCTTGTTATCAATTATTTCCCCACTCCTCAAAGTGATAATAGCTTGAATCTGCTCATAGTGTGGGTTGCTTGTGGAAGCTTGCATCCCTCTTAGATTAGCAAATGGTTGACTAGGGAGTTTCCCTTCTTCTCTTCTACTCAATGAATTAGCAAGCTGTCCAAACTGAGATTCTAGTTTGGCATTAAATTGAGAATGAGAGTGTACTAGCTGAACTGTAGATTGTACTGTTGTTGCAGTAGCTTGCACTGTCTCTATAATAGAATCGAGCTTCTCAAACAAGCTAAGCTAGGCTAAGTATCAGCTTGTCTTCAATAGCAAATATTCTTTGTGCCATAAGAACTTGTGTCTGATATTGCTGTTGAGGTACAAAATTCTTAGGCTGATATGCTGGTTGCATTGCTACCCCTTGGTTACTGTAGGAAAAATCAGGATGATTCCTCCATGTAGGATTGTAAGTATTACCTTAAGGAGGATTCATTGGTCCAATGAATGCAGCTTGGACTTACTCATGTTGAATATCAGAAAATTGCCCAATTGAAGGATAATTGTTCACATTATATATAGGACTAGAGCAAAATTCACAAGGGCCTAGCAATGAAGGATTTGAAATAGAAGAAGCTTGATTGGCAGCCATAATAGCTGCAACCTTCTGTGTAATTAAATCAATGCCGGTTGGCATAGCTTCTGAAGCACCAAACTCAAAAATCCCATCAGTCTTCCTTGTAGTGGCAGGTCTGCTAGAACGAGTAGAGGATACATGTTGTAGAGAGTTGTCACTAAGATTTTCAAATAAGGTTCATGCCTCTTCTTCACTCTTCAACATAAAAGTACATCCACAAGACGCATCAACCATCTATCTGTTGGCTTCTGTCAGCCCTTCATGAAAACTTTGCACTAGTTGCCACTTAGGAATTTGATGATGAGGACACTTCCTAAAAAGGTCCTTGAATCTTTTCCATGTTTCATAGAATTATTCCCCCTCATGTTAGGAGAAACCAGTGATAGCACGTCTGAACTGATTGGTCTTCCCTATCGAAAAATACTTCTTAAGGAACTCATGTTGTATTTGAGTCCAAGTCGTGATAGAACCTGCTGGTAGAGAGTTGAACCAATACTTTGCTTTATCCTTCAAGGAGAATGGAAAAAGTCTCATTCTGAAAGCATTTTCAGAGAAGTTGTGGATTTTGGTAGTTGAGCACAATTCAATGAATTCATCTAAATGCTTGTAAGGGTCTTCTTGAGTCAGCCCAAAATAGAATGGTAGCATCTGAATAATGCTAGACTTGATCTCATAATTCTGTGCTGTGACATTAGCCAATTGAAAACTGGCTGGTGAAGTGTATGTCTCAGGACCATAGTAGTCCTTATGCAATCTAGCCCTTTCTCCAGTAGCATTAGGAACAAGGTTGTTATTCCTTTCTTCCGCCATGTCTTCAATGAATTCTTTCTCTTGCACAATGGTATCAATAAGGATGTTCCTCTGGTGTCTAAGAGTACGTTCAGGCTCAGGATCAAGAGGTATCGAAGGATCAACCACAGAACGACGACCTTGCATATATTAACAAAAAGTACCTGAATAGAAAACAAAAACAAAATTAAAAACAAAATATAAAAATTTATTAAACTAAAAATCCAATTAAAATTAATTCTGTAAAATCCAGTCAATCAAATAGATAAGTCCCAGCAATGGCACCAAAAATTGATTCGTGTGTTGTGAGTGTATCAATTAAAATTACCATACTTCGTAATAGAACGAATTCCTTGCAAAATAAGGCTATCGAAAGGGGTGTCAAACCTCAGGAATTATGGTCTAAATGAGTTGGTATACAGAATTAATTCTAATTAAATTTAAGAAGAAAAGAATTCTGATTTTTATATTTAAACTAATTAAAAAGCAATTAAAATAAAACAAAAGTAAATAGAGAGTGCAGAAATATGGGATAAATCTAGGGTATTTGACGTCACCACTAACTTCACAGTCAATGATCAATTGAATTAACTATGGGGAATTATATCATGCATAAATGGTGTCAGTGGCTATAAGCTCACCTTCATCCGTCAAGAAGATAACATATAATTAAAGCTAAGTCATGGACTATCTTTGGTTAGCATGGGCCATCTGCCTAACTACTCTACTCTAGGGTGCAGTATGGTTCATCTTCTCTAGCCATACTCCATCAAAGTGTATAATGATACCATTGTGTAATAATCACTTTCATAATCACAGAAAACAAGAGGATTGAGTTCAATAATAACAACTAAATATCTAAGACAAGATAAGAAATCATTGAAACTGAATTTATAAGACTTTTATAGTTCAATTCTATAATAAGAATCCTCTAAATTACACAATCTATGCAAGAATATAAAGGTCCCCAATAATTAAAACAATCAAACCATTGATGCTTAGTTAGGGTTACATCAAAACCCTAGTGGATGAACTAGCCGCTCATGGTAGAAGAAGAAGCTTCAACGGTTGAGGAAGAAAGCATCATCTTTATGAATTATGCGTAAGACTTTGTTCTCTAATGATTCTCCACTCGTAATCTCTGCAAAGTATGTCTTCAATTATGTCCAAAAGCTCTCCACGCTCTCCCAAAACAGCTTTCAATTCTCCAGTTTATGCACCAGGAGAATACACCAAAGTCCTAATCCAATTAGGAATTGATTAGGTTTTTCCATAGCACTAATCAGGTGGGTTTTTCCTGCTGATGTTCGACCACTTTTGATCCACTAGAAATCCGATTCATGGAAATTTCATGAATACAAAAGTGTCCCAAATCAAATTTCGTTCAACTAACGTGGAAATTAAGTCGATTTGAGGCTTGGCAATAACACTTCTGGTCTGTTTTTCAAAATAGGATTAAAACTGTATTAAGCACAGAATTGGGCTTCAGGCCTGTAACCTTCTTAAGCAGTTGTAATTCTCTTGGACCTCTTCCTTGGGCTAATTTGAGTTAAAATATCAAGTTGAATGGATCCATTTAATGTAGGCTTCATCTAACCCTCTTGGATGTCATCTTTAAAAGCTCAAAATCATGGTTTTAACTAAAATAATCATTAAAGCCTTGAAAATATATAAAACACTAAATCAAAGTAAAATCACAAAATAATCTATCACTAAGAGAATAAAATATACAAGTTAATAGACTGGAAGGCATAACATTCAACCCCTATCACACACCTTTTAGACGCGAACACTTCATGCTTCATGAGGCATAGAGGCCCGGTTTAATGAGTGAGAAGGCTTAGTGCCAATTTCTTTTGTTTTGTTTGTTTTCTTTTTCTCTTTTTTTTTAGCTTTTGATTTTTCTAAAGCAATTCATTCTTCAAGTAGTTTAAATAAAAACAAACATTTTCAAAATTCTCTATACAATGTATACCCCACAATTGAATGCATGTGTGCGTGTTTGTGCCATTAAGGACAAATTAGGAAAAGAACTGTACAATATTCAAAGACTAAACAAAAATGTAAATCGCTCTAACCTAACACATAATTTTCAAAAGTTCAAGTATTTTCGAATGTTAAAACTCCTAATTACAAGCTGCATTTATCGATGACGTTATGGGTATTACATCCCCAAATAAAAGGACATCATGGCAAACATGAAATAAAAATGCAATATGTGCAAAAATAGTGTATGCTAGTGTACGATACTACCCCCAAACTTAAATCAAACATTGTCCTCAATGTTTACACTAAAAAGAGTTAGAACGATGTTACCAGCTGGTTGATCGATTTCAAAAAGTCAAAATATCAACCGTATTAGGGTAGTGGGTACACGGGTACAAGGGTATGCATCGAATACGTGGGGCATCAGAACCTGCACAAGTACAACTACATACCAACATAACATACATTCACTGGAAAATAAATAAACAAAAAAAGATGAAAATAAAATGTAAAGTTGACGAAAAGCTGATAATATTCCAATAATTCAAACAAGTGTGAGTACAAATGCTGGAATTTATGGAATACAAAAGAATTGTTTTATAAAGCAACAAAATATAGTGCCAACAAGGCATTAGACAGTTCGATGACTATAACTATACAAAACATACATAACTGAAATGAAAATAATACAAAATGAGAAACAAAAAAAAGAAAACTAAAACTAATGCTGAGGAGGAGGCGATGATTATGGTACTGAGGAAGTAGATGCAGAAGGATCTATCCCACGAGATCTGCTAAATAGTCACGCAAGATGGTCCTGCCCGTCCAAAATGGCATGGACGCTAGCACTAACAGCATCCAAACACACCTCAGTCTATCTCCAATGCTCAGCAGCCACGCGTCGCTCCTCTATAGTAGCCTGGCACTGCATATCAAAATCTTCCTAAAGACGCGCTAAATTGGTGGTCAGACAGGCAATACCATCAACGAGGTACTCATACTCCCCAGTACTCATGCCCAACATATCAGCCTCAGGCTCCTCCTCGAACTCATCACTATCTTTGGCCTCAGGGGCATCCATCTCCATCTGGTCCCTGATGGGCTCCTCCTCCTCACTATCACCAACCTCCACCTCAGGGGCAACATGTGGCAAGGCAGATATATGGGCCACCATCTTCCTCCAACTCTGTAAAGAGAAACGCAGTGGCGATCCGATGGTAATCTCAGAGGCCTTAAACTAAAAAGTAGCCCTAGTCAAAAAGGCAATAATGAGGTAGGGGAATGGAAGCTTCATTGAAGGAGACTTCTTGTTCGGCTTTCGAATCAGTTGGGCTCAGGCCTTGTGGAGCTGTCCCCAAATAATAGCTGGAACAAAAAACCAGCACCCGATTTCCATAGCATAGAGGGCCTGTAATAAATCATCCCGATGCTTAGTAGAATGACCAAAAGGGTGGGCATTCTTATGTATAACGGTGTCCAAAAACCACCAATGCGGGGAATCAAGGACTTGCTGGTGGCGTTATTCTTGTAGTTAGTAAAATGCCCCCTACATAGTTCTCTCACCATATGAGAGAGTGTAAGATCTTATGTAAGCTAATGGAATACAAAATGGTCCTCCCCCGACTCAATAAACTCAGGTTGCACATGTGGCAACTTGGTGATCTCAACAATGGCGGTAACAGTGATGGCAAGAGCCGTGCCATCCATGGTAGTCCTCAAGATCCCGAGCTCTGCACAGTCATATCTGAGGTTCATATAAAAGGCTCGCACAAGCCTTGAGTAAGCGACATCAGCTGTCGGAGATAGCAAAGGCATAAGGCCACGACTCCGTAAGGCCTCGATACTCCAACTGGCATATCGGTTGTCCTTAACATCTGATGCCACTATCAAACTTTCGAGAATAAATTTTTCGTTCTTTCATTGTCTATTAGGGACAACACGAATAACTCCTATTGGGGCCTTGTTTCGGACCATTTTCTAGCAAGAATGTGGTAAGGGAAATGGCATAAATGGCCAGGTTAGTCTCGGTTCTGGAAATCCTTAGTGATGGTTACCAAATCCATAATTCTCAATGATAAGTGTTCAATTCTATGCATTTGAACCCTCTTTATTGCATATGTTAGTTCCATTTTTGCGTTTACCGAGATATGTTTACGGTATTTTTGTGTTTTTGATGTATTGCAGGTATTGGAGTAAATGGAGCAAAGTTGGAAGTTTTCTGCAGTCAAGAGATGAAATCAGAAACTGTTGCCAAGGCATTTCGATCAATCGAGATGTGGATTTCGATCAATCGAAATTTCGATTGATCGAAATCTCATTTCGATTGATCGAAATCTCGATCAATCGAAATGCAATTTCGATCAATCGAAATGCTGCAGAGCCCACTTGGCCACTTGCTCACCTGCTCTCCCACTTGCAACAAAATCCCCCTTTTTGCACGACTTAAGGGGATTGTCTGACTTGAACAAGACTTTTGGGGGCCTTCTTGATACAAGAGATATATATAATGATATATATATATATATGGTGGGCCCAAAGGAGCCAAAAAGCATACAAAAAGCACCAAAAGCCACATATCTCATATCTCTCAACATATACAAATCAGAAGAAGAAGAGAGAGACCTTCGGGAGAGGAAGAGGAAGGGCTGAACCAGACCAAGAAGCTTCATTCTCTTCATCAATGGAAGGGTGCAAGGCAACCATGAGCAACTAACTCTTCTACTAGGGTGTTGGTTTCAACCCCTAGCCATGTAAACTTGTTCATCTTTGTAGCTCTTGGGACTTGTAATTAAATGTTGATTATTTAGCCTAGTGATTATGTACACAAATACATTTCTTTTATATATTCATTTGATTTGGAATTTATTCTTGTCTTAGAGTAGGTTTTGTCACTTGAATGCACAACATTTGCATATTCCACAAGAAGTGCAAATGATGGCTAGATAATGGTGTTTAAATGAATGTGTGATGCTAGTTTGTATAGACCATGCCAAGACAAGGTAGTTTGGATGCATGTAGTGTTCACTTAGAGAGTAGAGTAAGTAGGTAGTTAGTTAGGTTGAAGAGCTATGCTTGTTGAAGATGGATTATGATAGGTTAGCACACACATTGATCTTTTGATATGTCATTGAGGTCACAAGCCTAATGTCATTGTTAGGCATTTAATTAATGAATCCCTTGCTTGCTACACTTATGAACATGTGAATGGCTAGGGGTGGAAACCAACCCTAGTTCTCTCTCCCAACTTTACTTTTTAATTTTATTGTCATTTCCTTTATGCAATAGTTTCTAAACACAAAACCAAAAATCTGTTTTGTTTGAATTAAAGTAGAATTAATCTTTCTCTATGACAATTAACGACTAGTCCTCGTGGGATCGATACCCTCTATATAGAACCTTATCTGCAAAGATTCGTGCTCTTGCGAGTGGTTAAATTATATTTTGATAAAAAGGGCAAAATTAAGCTTGCAATATAATTTAGTTCCGACCACATCAAAATTTTGGCGCCGTTGCCGGGGACTCTACGGTTTAATTGTCGCCATTGGAAGATTAAATCTGGTTTAATTCTTAGGCTAGAAATTCTTTCATTCTTTTTGTATATATTTCTTGTTCTTATATCTTAAACTTCTTGATTTTAGGTATACCACATTGCGGGCATCTAAAAGAATTCAAATTGGAACCCTTTGTGAGTATAACTTCAAAAACTGGTGGTTTGAGTTCATTCACATTCTTTTGTATATATTTTTGTTACTTTTGTGTATAGCGGTGTTGTTCAATTGATAATGCATGCTAGGTAGACGGTCATTGTCACTTCCTTTGCTTCCTTGTAATAGTGAACTTGAACGAACACTTAGACGACGTAGAGGAACCTCTAGGGACCCTATTTTGCCTAGGACTGAAAACATGGATCCAAATGAGAGACAACCTCCCGGTCTACCTCCTTTTAATCATGAACAACCGCCTCCACCACCACCTCCTCAAGGAGAGTTGCTTATGGACTTTTACCTTCCGACTACATTTGAAGTACCTTCGTGTATTCAATTTCCGGATGTAGCGGCAAATCAATTTGAAATAAAGTCCTCCACCCTCAACCTTCTTAACAGCTTTCACGGTCTTCCTAATGAGGATCCATACCGGCACTTAGATTACTTCTTTTCCGTGTGTTCCACCATTCGTGTACCACACTTTACGGAGGATGATCTAAAGCTACGTATGTTTCCATTTTCCCTAAAAGATAAGGCTAGAAGTTGGTTCAATTCCCTAGAACCCAACTCAATCCATTCTTGGGCGGAAATGCAAATAGAGTTCTTAAAAAAATACTTCCCAATGGGTAAGACAAGTGATATTCGGCGAGCAATCACCGGATTCACCCAAATTGACCAAGAACAATTCCATGAGATGTGGGAGAGGTTAAAAGATCTCTTAAAATCTTGTCCGCATCATGCTGTCCCAAAATGGCAGCTAGTGCAAAGTTTTTATGATGGGGTGAGTGAGCAACATAGACAAATGATAGACTCCGCGTGTGGGGGTGGGTACCTTTTGAAAAGCCCCGATGAGGCATGGAAACTTTTTCAAACCCTAAGCAACAATTCAGCTCAACGCTCCTCCACTAGGAAAGGGAAGGCCACCCAACCTTGTAGAGGAGTGCATGAGATTTCACGGGTAGATGAGGTAGCCATGCAAGTAGAAGCCTTGTCCCGAAAAATGGATTTAATCATGAAAAATGGGCTGCCTACTCCTAACCAATCTGTCCAAAATCAGGAGGGATGTTCGTTTTGCTATAGCACTTCGCATTTTGTGCGAGATTGCCCTATTGCCGGGCAATCTCCCGATTATGCTCAAGAGCAAGCGAATGCCTTGTACGCTAAACAAATGAATGATCCATATTCGAACACGTACAATCCTGGTTACAAGAATCATCCGGCTTTTTCATGGAAGAATCAAGAATCAAGTCCCCCTTTCCAAGGGCAAAATTCTTTTAATCCCCAATCTCAACAGCCGCATTATAGGCCAAACCCTCAACCTTACAATCAAAGATCTAATTACCAACAACCACCACCTCCTCCGAGAAGCCAAAGCTTTGAAGATCGAGTGATAAGCAATCTTGAGGCCAACACCCGCTTATTGCAAACTCATTCTCAATCAATCTCTAAGGTAGAAGCCAATGCTCAATCTATGGCTAGGTTAGAAGCTCAAATCGGGCAACTAGCTAATGCCTTAAATAGAAGGGAGGAAGGTAAGTTGCCAAGTCAACCGGTGGCGAATCCCAAGGGTGTGATATGATTGAAGATCCATCATCTTCAACTTGTAATGCTCCTCCAGAGCAAGTTCAATCAATCACAACCTTGAGGAGTGGAAAAATCATTAACTCCAAGGTAGGGGAGGAAGAGAGAAAAGAATTTCAAGAGCAACCTAAAAATCCAAAAGAATCCCAATTAAATCCAAAATTGTTGCCGTTAAATCCAAATTTGCAAAATACCCCTTCAAATCCAAAAGGAAAGGCAAGTGAAGTTATGTCACCATCGATTCCAAATCTTGACACCTCTTATGAACCTCCGGTTCCTTTTCCTCAACGATTGAAGGAACCTTCTCATTTCGGGAAGCAAGGAGAGAAAATCCAAGACATGATGGAGATCTTCAAACAAGTAAAGATCAATCTCCCTCTCCTTGATGCTATTCGACAAATTCCCTCTTATGCGAAATTCTTGAAGGACTTATGCACTCAAAAGCGCAAATCTAGGAATAATGTTCCTAAGAAAGTCCTCTTAACTGAGCACATAAGCTCCATTTTCCAACATCAAGCCCCTCCTAAATTCAAAGATCCGGGTGCTCCGACCATTTCGTGCACTATCGGAAATCAATCTTTTGAAAAAGCACTTCTTGACCTAGGGGCTAGTGTCAATTTGCTTCCATTCTCAGTTTACCAACAACTAGGTTTGGGGGAACTCAAGCATACCACGGTTGTGTTGCAACTTGCCGACCGTTCGGTGAAGCAACCACGTGGCATCATTGAGGATGTCATCATTCAAGTGGACAAATTCTATTTTCCGGTGGACTTCATAGTCCTTGACACGGAACCGGTTCAAAATCCGAATCATCATATTCCTATCATTCTAGGTCGTCCATTCTTGGCCACGGCAAACGCTTGCGTTAATTGCCGTACTGGAGTGATGGACATCTCTTTTGGGAATATGAAAGTCCGCTTGAACATCTTCAATGCTTCCCACCACACACCCGACGATGAAAGTGAGTGCTTTTGTGTCGATGTAGTGGACGACCTTGTTCAAGAAGCACTTCCTTCTATTCTTTCCACGGACCCCTTAGAGGCATGCCTAAATCATTTTAACCATGACGATTTTGACATTGAGCAATCCATATGTGAAGTCAATTCCATGCTCGATGTTAATACTGTCATGGATTTGCCTAAGTGGAGAGTTCCGAGAGAACCCTTGCCCCCTTTGTCCAAAACTCCCCAAACTCCTTCTTTAATTTCCCCACCACAACTTGAGCTCAAGCCTCTTCCAGCTACACTCAAGTATGTTTTCTTGGGCGCAAATGAGACCCTTCCAGTCATTATTGCTTCCAATCTCACAAATGCTCAAGAATTGGAACTCATAAAGGTGCTCAAGGAGCACAAAGAAGCAATAGGATGGAGTGTGATAGATCTTAAGGGAATAGACCCTTCTGTTTGTATGCATCGCATACACTTGGAAGAGGATGCAAAGACCTCAAGGGAGGCACAACGTCGATTAAATCCAAATATGAAGGACGTTGTCCTGAAGGAGGTGGTGAAGTTACTAGATGCGGGGATCATATACCCCATCTCTGATAGCAAGTGGGTTAGTCCCACTCAAGTGGTTCCAAAGAAGTCTGGTATTACGGTGCAACCTAATGATAAGGGTGAATTAGTTCCCCAACGCACCACCACAGGATGGAGAGTGTGCATTGATTATAGGAAATTAAATTCAGCCACTCGGAAAGATCACTTCCCCCTCCCATTCATTGATCAAATATTGGAGAGATTGGCCGGGCAAAGCTTTTATTGCTTTTTGGATGGATATTCCGGCTATAATCAGGTTGCTATAGACCCGAGGGACCAAGAGAAAACCACCTTTACATGTCCCTTCGGCACATTTGCTTATAGACGCATGCCCTTTGGGTTGTGCAATGCACCGGCAACTTTTCAACGGTGTATGATGTCTATCTTCTCGGACATGGTGGAAAAATTCTTAGAAGTGTTCATGGATGATTTTTCCGTTTTTGGACCTTCATATGAATCATGCCTCCAAAATCTAGCTTGTGTTCTCAAAAGATGTCAAGAAACCAACCTAATTCTTAGTTGGGAAAAGAGTCACTTTATGGTTCAAGAGGGTATTGTCCTAGGGCATATTGTGTCTAAGCGAGGAATAGAGGTTGATAAAGCCAAGGTTGAGCTCATTTCCAAACTTCCTCCACCATCCACGGTGAGAGAGATTCGTTCATTCCTTGGGCATGCGGGATTTTATCGCCGTTTCATCAAAGACTTTAGCAAGATTTCTCGGCCTTTGTGTCGCCTTCTTGAAAAAGAGTCTTGCTTTACCTTTGATGAAGCGTGCCTTGACGCTTTTGAAAAACTCCGCGCCATGCTTACAACCGCTCCAGTTCTAATCCCTCCAAACTGGACTCTCCCATTAGAGATTATGTGTGATGCATCCGACTATGCCATGGGTGCGGTCTTGGGGCAACGAGTAGACAAACTGCCACATGTCATCTATTACGCAAGTAAAACCCTTTCCGAAGCTCAAATCAATTATACCACAACGGAAAAGGAATTGCTTGCGGTAGTATTTGCATTAGACAAATTTCGAGCTTATTTATTAGGTTCAAAGATCATTGTCTATTCGGACCATGCTGCCCTCCGGCATCTTTTGACGAAAAAGGACACCAAGCCTAGGTTGATCCGCTGGATACTCTTGTTGCAAGAGTTCAATTTTGAGATTAGAGACAAAAAGGGAACTGAAAATGTGGTAGCTGACCACCTTTCTAGAATTCTTGTTGAATCCCTCCATAATTCCATTCCAGTTTGTGAATCCTTCCCGGATGAACAACTCTTTGTCATCTCTCAAGAAAGTATCCCTTGGTATGCGGATGTGGTTAATTATTTGGCAACCGGTAAAATACCATCTTCTTGGACCAAACAAGAGAAGGATCGTTTTCTCTCCCAATCACGATCATATTATTGGGACGATCCTCAATTGTTCAAATACTGCCCCGATCAAATAATTCGTAAGTGTGTACCCAACAGTGAATTCCAAAGCATTCTTAAATTTTGTCATACACTCGCTTGTGGGGGACACTTTAGTGCTAAGAAAACCGCAGCAAAAATTCTTCAATGCGGATTTTTCTGGCCGACACTTCATCGGGATGCATATTCATTCTGCCGCTCGTGTGAGCGATGTCAGCGCCTCGGCGCGATGTCTCGGAAGGACATGATGCCTCTTAACCCTATTCTTATCATTGAAATATTTGATGTGTGGGGCATTGACTTCATGGGACCATTTCCACCCTCTACTGGTCATGAGTACATACTTGTGGCGGTGGACTACGTATCTAAGTGGATAGAGGCCGTTGCTACCAAAACCAACGATCACGCAGTCGTGGTTAAATTCATACAAGCTAACATTTTTAGCCGGTTTGGTACGCCTCGGGCCATCATCAGTGACGGAGGTAAGCATTTCTGTAACCGGTTCCTTCGAACCTTGCTTCTCAAATACTCCGTCACACACAAAGTAGCCACCCCCTACCATCCTCAAACTAGTGGCCAAGTAGAAGTATCCAATAGGGAGATTAAGAACATTCTTCAGAAAACTGTTCGGCCTGACCGGAAGGATTGGTCATTGCGACTAAACGACGCATTATGGGCATACCGAACCGCATACAAAACTCCCATTGGAATGTCACCTTATCGGTTAGTTTATGGCAAGGCGTGCCATCTTCCGGTTGAATTGGAGCATAAAGCTATGTGGGCCACCAAGACCTTCAATTTTGACATGAAAAAGGCCAGCTCTAATCGAAAGCTTCAATTAAATGAATTGGAAGAATTGCGACATGACGCGTATGAGAACGCGAAAATCTATAAGGCAAGGTCCAAAGCCTTTCATGATCGTAATATTCGAGTCAAAACATTTTCGCCGGGCCAAAAAGTTTGGTTGTACAACTCGCGCCTCCATTTGTTTCCCGGAAAACTTCGCTCCCGTTGGGATGGACCATTTTTGGTTAATTCCGTCGCCCCCCACGGAGCGGTGGAATTGAAGGACTTGAAAGATGGCTCGATGTTCAAAGTAAACGGGCAGCGCTTAAAAGTGTGCGTGGATGACCAAGTCACCACCGAATACGTGGATGTCGTCACTTTGACGGATCCCGTGTATTTTGACTCGTGAGCCGATCCGGACGTCGCGCCATAGACGTGTAAGGTGGCGACGCCATGGTCGCTATCAAGCTTCCATGGTGTCCCTTTAATCCAAAGTAGGTTTGTATCTAAGCAATGTAGTATCTAATTCCCCAATATCCAAGTCTCTGAAGCATATTTTAAACTGACTGTTTTTGAGCATTTCGATTGATCGAAACCAAAATTTCGATCAATCGAAAATTTCGATTGATCGAAATTTTGGTTTCGATTGATCGAAAAATTGCAGAGATTTGCCAAGTCCAAAGTCCCGAGAGGTGATATTCTTCGATTGCACTTCGATAGGTCTTTGATCGATCGAAACTTTCGATTGATCGAAATTGGATTTCGATTGATCGAACTAAAAGTTCGATTGCATCAATTAAATGTTCGATTGATCGAAGTAAAAATGTGATTTAGGGAAGGAATGTTCGATTGATCGAAGAGACAATCTCAATCCATCGAAGTTAGTTTCGATTGATCGAAGCAAGATTTCGATCAATCGAAATTTCGATTGATCGAAATGCACATTTCGATCAATCGAAATGCACGCGGAGCCTGCACGTGAGCCGAAAATCTATTTAAACCGTTGGGCTTCCCTCCCATTTTAAAAGACCATCCGTTGCCTCTATGCTTTCCATACAGGCGCTTGGTTTTCTGTCCCATCGCTTATCTGGGGGCAGATGCACAAAGTTTGGGATGGCCTCGTCAACAAGAGGAAGAGGAGAACAGCGAGTTGGCGGCTTCCCTTTCCATTCCTGATCGCCGCTTTTCTCAGCAGTGCCAGTATACCAGTCAGTCGGACTGACATTCAGTTGGCACCGCCCACCCGCTTCACATCTACTCAGTGGGATCGGGTGAGGCGACACTTAGAGCGACAGGACCATCAGGGTGATCCACCAGACGATGTAGATATGGATGCCCCAGTGGAGATGGATGAGGGAGAGCCAGCAGGGGCTGAGGCGGAGGACGAGGAGATGGAGGAGGAGGAGATGGATGTCGCTGCAGAGCGGCATGATATCTTAGCGACAGGCTATTCCTGCCTGGCGGCTGACGTAGAGCGGCTCCAGCAGGGTTTTGACGAGCACGTCCAGGTGACGCAGAGTCAGCTGGCGGGTATTCGGACGGACATTTCTTCTCTGGTGCAGGGCCAGAGAGCGATCTTAGATGAGTTCCGAGCCTTCCGGCAGGATCTGCAGTTCCTGTTCGCAGGTCGAGCCTCCACCTCCACTTCTGCTCCCACCGAACCACCACCACCACCACCCGCCCTCGAGTAGCTGCACTTTATTCACCTTTTATACTTTACTTTCTGTATTTTACTTTCTTTATTTTTGATAGGCCATGTTGGCCATGTTTAGTTTCTTTTTTGCGTATTCCGCCTACATGTACCCTTTGTACTGAAACGCATTTTCATCTTTATGGAATACATTTATATTTGCTTTTATGACATGTGTTATCTTTACTGCCTTTTCTTTTTGCTTTCCGTCAATTTATCTGTTCTCTAGACTTTGACTATGTATGTAGTACCACTTGTCTACTTGTTATATGCGATTCAGTTGATGATTTCCGTTTATTACCGCCTGGTTTTAATTCCCAATACTGTTGAGATTGCTTCAACACAGTATGGCGGTAATAAAGAAAGGCAGCCCCTTTGCGTGCTATACGTTAGCGCGTCTGGATAGTCAATATCTTGTCGCATAGACCTCTTAGACAATCGGGAAACACCAGTTCAGACCATTAGATTTACAGTGATATTGGCATTGTCTGTTTGTGCATAAGTATTTCATTATGTTCTATTTATCTACTTTTTGTTCCTCGTAATGCTCGTGGTATCCAGTTGGTATTCTGTGCAGATTTTTCTTATTTACAGGATGACCGCTGCTGTGGACTTCCATTTTTCTCGCATTCTGCCATCCCGGTAACTTCTTTCCTTGCTCTTCTTGTCCAAGCATTGAGGACAATGTTGCATATAAGTTTGGGGGTGCGGTATGCTATACCACTTGCATATGCATGCAATGTTCAGTCATTATATTGAGTGTCATTGTAGAGCAGTTTTTTTCTGTGATATTTTTGCATGCTTGCTATGATGTCTTGCTTTGTAAAGGAAGATCATTCGAATAAATGTCCGAGGTAAATGCAGCAGGTAGTTAAGAACTTTAACATTGTAAATACCCGCACTTTTGCAAGCTTTATAGTAGGCTAGAGCGGTCTACATTTTTGTCCAAACTCGAGCACGTACAATTCTTGCCCTAAATTTGTCCTTAACCGCACAAATTCGCACACATGCAGTTTAAATTGTGGGGTATAAGTCTGAGGGAGAATTTTTGAAAATTTCTGTTTTTATCTGAACATCTTAAAGAATAAGTTCTTCCGGTTGTTGTAAAAAAAAAAAAAAAAAAAAAAAAGAAATAAAAAGAGAAAAATATGCAATAAGCCTTCTCACTAAATAAACCGGATTTCTATGCCTCAAAGCAGGAAATATTCGTGTAAAAGTGTGTAAGGTTGAGCAGTAATAAGCGGATGGCTTGCTTACGCTCATCGCCTTGTAAGCTCGGTTATTAAGTCCGAGGGGTGCTTCTTCGCCTAATGCCCTAAAACCAATTGGTTTGGGAGTCATTGGCCCAACGCCGCTACGTGGGCTTACAAGAAAGCAAAAAGAGCTAAGCATTGCACAGTCATCCGCACATGAGCAATCATGAATGTTTTGTGATAATGAAACAGCCGGGTTGAGCATTTTCAATGAGTTTTTCTCTTAAAAACAGATTTGTTCGTTTTCTTCTCCAAATATGACAAAAGCCGCACGTTAGAATGCATGTTCACTTTTCAAAGAGGATTTTGGGGTTGGAATTGTTATAGTTGTTCGGGCTGGCCAGCATGTGGGGACTGTCGTTCATTTATAGCTTGTGAAAGTCCATTTTTGCTAATGGCCGCATAGTTCTGTAATACTTGTTGCATTTGCCAATTGTGAAATGAATGGATGAGCGCCCTTTATCTAGTTGATGACTGAGCATGATTAAACTTTTGTATAAGATAGTTAATTTCATTTTTGTAATATTGTATTGCTAAGGGACTAGCAATATGTAAGTTTGGGGGTGTGATAAGTGTTCAATTCTATGCATTTGAACCCTCTTTATTGCATATGTTAGTTCCATTTTTGCGTTTACCGAGATATGTTTACGGTATTTTTGTGTTTTTGATGTATTGCAGGTATTGGAGTAAATGGAGCAAAGTTGGAAGTTTTCTGCAGTCAAGAGATGAAATCAGAAACTGTTGCCAAGGCATTTCGATCAATCGAGATGTGGATTTCGATCAATCGAAATTTCGATTGATCGAAATCTCATTTCGATTGATCGAAATCTCGATCAATCGAAATGCAATTTCGATCAATCGAAATGCTGCAGAGCCCACTTGGCCACTTGCTCACCTGCTCTCCCACTTGCAACAAAATCCCCCTTTTTGCACGACTTAAGGGGATTGTCTGACTTGAACAAGACTTTTGGGGGCCTTCTTGATACAAGAGATATATATAATGATATATATATATATATGGTGGGCCCAAAGGAGCCAAAAAGCATACAAAAAGCACCAAAAGCCACATATCTCATATCTCTCAACATATACAAATCAGAAGAAGAAGAGAGAGACCTTCGGGAGAGGAAGAGGAAGGGCTGAACCAGACCAAGAAGCTTCATTCTCTTCATCAATGGAAGGGTGCAAGGCAACCATGAGCAACTAACTCTTCTACTAGGGTGTTGGTTTCAACCCCTAGCCATGTAAACTTGTTCATCTTTGTAGCTCTTGGGACTTGTAATTAAATGTTGATTATTTAGCCTAGTGATTATGTACACAAATACATTTCTTTTATATATTCATTTGATTTGGAATTTATTCTTGTCTTAGAGTAGGTTTTGTCACTTGAATGCACAACATTTGCATATTCCACAAGAAGTGCAAATGATGGCTAGATAATGGTGTTTAAATGAATGTGTGATGCTAGTTTGTATAGACCATGCCAAGACAAGGTAGTTTGGATGCATGTAGTGTTCACTTAGAGAGTAGAGTAAGTAGGTAGTTAGTTAGGTTGAAGAGCTATGCTTGTTGAAGATGGATTATGATAGGTTAGCACACACATTGATCTTTTGATATGTCATTGAGGTCACAAGCCTAATGTCATTGTTAGGCATTTAATTAATGAATCCCTTGCTTGCTACACTTATGAACATGTGAATGGCTAGGGGTGGAAACCAACCCTAGTTCTCTCTCCCAACTTTACTTTTTAATTTTATTGTCATTTCCTTTATGCAATAGTTTCTAAACACAAAACCAAAAATCTGTTTTGTTTGAATTAAAGTAGAATTAATCTTTCTCTATGACAATTAACGACTAGTCCTCGTGGGATCGATACCCTCTATATAGAACCTTATCTGCAAAGATTCGTGCTCTTGCGAGTGGTTAAATTATATTTTGATAAAAAGGGCAAAATTAAGCTTGCAATATAATTTAGTTCCGACCACATCACTCAACAAAATTGCATCCACGGTACCCCCAATCTCTAATAGGATAAAAAGGTTCACAACCTCCCCTAAACTTCACCCAATATTTGCTAAATCAACCCACCACTAATAATTTCACAAAATCAAGACAAAAGAATTCAAAATTCCCAAATAGAGTTTGTACCTATAGAAGAAGAATTGTGTCGTTCAAGGCTGTCTAAGCATGATATCACCTTCAAGGATGCTCGAACTTGGATCAAAATGGATGATTGTGGCCTTTTGTGATGGTGGTGGTGGTCTTGGGGGTTTTGGACGAGAGAGAGAAGAGGGAGTCGCAAGAGAGAAAGGGAGAAATGAGAGGGAGAGAAGAGGGGTTTGAAATTTAAGTGACTGCGTGTACAGTCACGTGCTTTAGTGCGATGCATCGAAGTAGTTACTTCGATGCATTGAAGATGTCAATGCATCGAAGTAGAGGTTTTGATACATCGAAGTGGTTTGATGCATCGACCATCTCAATGAATCGACCATCTATCGACGCAAGGTTGGAAAGCTACTAGAATTGATAGGAAAATGGGACTTTTTAAAAATCAATGCATCGAAGCAAATTTTGATGCATTAAAGCTGCGATGCATCGAAGCTCTTTTTGACTGTAAGTTTACAAAATTGCCCCAAATATGAAAATTTAAGTTTCACCCTCAATGCATACCTCTCACACTTAGACACTTCAAAAATATTTAGATACGTCCCTTTTTGGATTCGAAGGGTCACACTGAATATGATAGGACTGTAGAAATTGTGCCAAGTTTACCTTCTACAGTGAGACGCGTACACAAGTTCATAGGTCCAAATATATGGGATCTGTCAATCCGACAACATCCACATATTCCTATTGCATTTGGCTATCCATGCAAGGTTTCACTCTGCCCATTAACCTTAGAAAGCATCCCGTTCTTGGGATCCCTTAGTTCCACCGCACTGTGAGAAGCAACGAAATTAATGATAAAAGAATCGTCCCATCGGGAGCAAAGTTTCCCAGGGAATAAGCGAAGCCTAGAATTGTAAAGCCAAACTTTTTAGCCTGAAAAGAGTGATTTGGAAGGGATATGACGGTCATAAAAGGCCTTAGTCTTTGCCTTATGGATTTTTGCACTTTCGTATGCATCATTCTGTATTTCTTCTAATTCACACAATTGAAGCTTGCGGGTTGAGCTAGCCCATATCAAAATTGAACTTCTTAATAGCCCAGAAGGCTTTGTGTTCTAGCTCAACCGGTAAATGACATGCCTTACCATATACAAGACGATATGGTGACATGCCAATCGGGGTTTTATAAGCAGTTCGATACACCCACAATACATTATTTAGACGTTGTGACCAATCCTTGTGATCGAGGCGCACGATTTTTTCAGAATGTGCTTAATTTCCCTATTAGATACTTCTACTTGGCCACTCATTTGAGGGTGGTAAGGTGGAGCAACCTTGTAAGTGATGGAGTATTTGAGTAACATGTTTTGAAGGAACCGATTGTAAAAATGTTTACCCCTGTCATTAATGATGGCTCGAGACGTACCAAAACAACTAAAAATGTTCATTTGGATGAATTTGACCATGGCTGCATAGTCATTGGTTCTAGTAACACGACCTCAACCCATTTAGATACATAATCCATAGCTACGAGTATGAACTCAAAACTGACAAATTTTAGAAAATGGCCTATAAAGTCAATGCCCCAAACATTAAAGATATCGACAATTAAGATTGGGTTCAAGGGCATCATATCTTTATGAGACATAGTGCCTAGGCATTGACATCACTCACAAGAGCAGCAAAATAATTATACATCCCGATGCATGGTTGGCTAGAAGAAACCGCATTAAAGAATTTTGGAAGTGGTCTTCCGAGCACTAAAATGACCTTCGTATTCCAATGTATGACGGAAGGTAAGAATACTAAGACTCTCACTCTCTGGTACACACCAGCGAATAATTTGGTCAGGACAATACTTAAATAAGTGGAGATCATCCCAAAAATATGAACGTACTTGGGAGTAAAAACAATCATTTTCCTGTTTGGACCAAGAGGGTGGAATCTTCCCGGTAGCTAGGAAATTGACTATGTCAGTATACCATGGAAGTTTCTTATGAGTGACTTCAAATAGTTGCTCATCCGAGAAGGATTCGCTAATTGGAATTTGGTCGTGATGGCACTCCACAAGGATCCGAGATAAATGGTTGGCGACCACATTCTCAGTACCCTTTTAATCTTGGATCTCAAAATCGAACTCCTGTAACA
Source organism: Cornus controversa (assembly GCA_026545225.1). Classification (NCBI taxonomy): domain Eukaryota; kingdom Viridiplantae; phylum Streptophyta; class Magnoliopsida; order Cornales; family Cornaceae; genus Cornus; species Cornus controversa. Next base: position 18,781,421 of record CM048852.1, read on the forward strand.
AGAGTATCCATCGAATCAACTGGGGTTTAGTATCCCTCTTTGCCAATAAATGTCGAAGAGTGGCATGGTCTGAAAATACAATAACCTTGGATCCTAGGAGATAGGATCTAAATTTGTCTAAGGCATAGACAACTGCAAGTAACTCCTTTTTCGTAGTTGTATAATTTAATTGAGCTTTGGAAAGGGATTTACTTGCATAGTAAATCACATATGGCAACTTGTCTACACGTTACCCTAAGACAACACCCATACCAAAATTGGATGCGTCACACATGACTACAAATGGGAGAGCCCAATTAGAGGTAGTAGAATTGGAGCGGTTGATAGAAGTGTGCGGAACGTTTCAAAAGATTTAAGGCACGCTTCATCAAAGTAAAAAGGGGTATCTTTCTCAAGAAGTTGGCACAAAGGTCGTGATATCTTGCTAAAGTCCTTGATAAAATGAAAATAAAAACCTGCATGTTCAAGGAATAAACAAATGCCCCTCACCAAAGAAGGTGGAGGAAGCTTAGATATGAGTTCTACCTTGGCTCTATCAACCTCTATACCTTATTTGGGCACAATATGCCTAAGTACAATTCTCTCTTGAACCATAAAATGGCTCTTTTTCCAGCTAAGAATGAGGTTCGTGTCCTTCTAACGCTTGAGTACAAGTGTAAGATTATGAAGGCATGAATCAAAGGAAGGTCCAAAGACTGAAAAGTCATCCATGAACACTTCAAGGTATTTCTCCACCATGTCAGAAAAAATAGACATCATACACCGTTGAAAAGTTGTCGGTGCATTGCATAACCCAAAGGGCATGCATCTATATGCAAATGTTTTGAATGGACAGGTGAAGGTGGTTTTTTTTTGGTCTTGCAGGTCTACCGCCACTTGATTATATACTGAATATCCGTCTAAAATGCAGTAAAAAATTTGACCTGCAAGCCTTTCTATGATTTGATCTATGAATGGGAGTTGAAAATGATCCTTCTTAGTTGAGGAGTTTAGCTTCCTATAGTCAATACGCAGACGCCATCCTGTGGTGGTGCGTTGAGGAACTAACTCTCTTTGTTCATTGAGAAGCACGGTGATGCTAGATTTCTTTGGCACATTTGGGTGAGGCTTACCCACTTGCTATCCGAGATGGGGTATATAATACCAGTATCTAGTAGCTTGATAACTTTTTTCATTACTACCTCCTTCAATTAGGGTTCAACCTACGTTGCGTCTCTCACGAGGTCTTTGCATCCTCTTTCAAATATATGCAATGCATACAAATAGAGGGGTCAATGCCCTTTAAGTCAACAACAATCCACCCTATGGCTCCTTTATGTTCTTTTAAGACCATTATGAGTGAACACTCTTGGTCTTTAGTTAGATTTGAAGCTATGATGACCAGTAGAGTGTCACTTGGGCCAAGAAAAACATACTTGAGATTAGACAGTAAAGTCTTGAGCTCAAGTTGAAGGGGAGACACAAGGGATGGAATTGGAGGAGTACTTGAAAGAGTAGGGAGAGGCTCAATTGGTGTCTTCCACATGGGAAAGTCATTAATGACATTGGCATCGAGCATTAGATTTACATCTTTAATGAATTCCTCAATGTCAAAGCCTTCAAAATTAAATTAACTCAAACACTCCTCAAGAGGATCTTTTGACAAGATTTGGGGAAGCATCTCATCCACAAGTTCATCCACGACATCCAAGCAAAAGCAGTCGCCTTCATCATTGGAGGTGTAGTGGGATGCATTGAAGATATTCAACCTAACAGTCATATTCCTGAAAGAGATGTCCATCACCCCGGTATGACAATTAACACAAGTGTTAGCTGTAGCGCTAAGAATGGATGACCTAGAATGATCGAAATAAGCTTTGTAGGATCTTGGACAGGTTCGGTGTCGAGGACTATGAAGTCCATCAGAAAATAGAATTTGTCCACTTTGATTAGAAGATCCTCAATTATTCCACGTGGTTACCTTACCGAATGGTTGACAAGTTACAACACAATTATGGTGGGCTTGAGTTCTCCTAGCTCTAATTTCCTATAAACTGAGTAAGACAATAAGTTAACACTTGCTCTCAAGTCAAGGAGGGCCCTCTCTAATTCATGGTCACTAATGACACAAGAGATTATTGGGGCACCCGGATCCTTGAATATAGGAGGGGTTTTACTTTAAAGAATTGAACTTACCTGCTCAGTCAATTAGACTTTCTTAGGAACGTGGTTCCTAGATTTACATTTTTGAGTGCATAAGTCCTTTAGAAATTTAGGATAGGAGGAAATTTATTTTATAGCATCTAGGAGAGGAAGATTGATTTTAAATTATTTAAAGATTTCTATTATGTCTTGCAATTTCTCTCCTTGCTTTCCGAATTGAGAAGGTTCCCTTAATCTTTGAGGAAAGGGAATAGGGGGTTCATGTGAAGCTTCTTGAATTGGAATAGATGAGAGCTTAACCTCAATGAACTTTTCCTTTCCTTTATCTTTTGGATTATTAGAGAACTCTTTTGGATTTAAAGGAATCTTTGGATTCATCGAATGCTCACATTCTTTCTCCCTCATTTTATTAATTGGATTTTCTAACACTCTACCACTCCTTGAAGTAGTAATTGATTGAGCTTGTTCTTTGTTAAACTCAAAAGAATGAGAAACATCATCAATTACTTGAACTCCATTAGGGTTTGCTACCGTTTGGCTAGGCAATTTTTCACCCTCTCAATAATTCATTGCGTTAGCTAGCTATCCCAATTAGGACTCTATCTTTGTAATAGATTGTGAGTGGGCATTGATCTTTTGGGTATTACTTTCAATATTGCCTAAAGCAGCCAAAACCTTTTCCTCAAAACTGGGGTTTCGAGAAGGTGGTTGATTGGGAGTGTAATAGAAACTTGAATTTAGATTTGGTTGATAAGGTTTAGACTGGAATTGAGATTGACCTTATTGCCCATGTGGTCCCCGAGGTCCTTGATATTGACCTTGGTTCCTATATTGGAATTGGTTTTGATCTCTCCATCCGGGATTATAAGAGTTTTGATATGATCCTTGACCCGACCTAGAATAAAGTGCATTTGCTTACTCTTATGAGAATTCTGGGTATTGCCCTGCATAAGGACAATCCTTTATATAATAAGAAGGACTAGAGCAAAAGGAACACACATCATATGTGGGATAAAGGGTAGGATTAGGAATAGTATGAGGGGAGGAAAAAGAAGAAGACCCGGCTAACATGACTTGATCTAATTTCTTTTCTAGGGCCTCTATCTTTCTATCTATTGCTTGCTCTTTACGCATTTCAAAGATACTTTTAGTTTGGTCATTAAGAGGAGCAACTACCTTATTCTTCCTTTCATTAGAAGACCGATAAGACGAATTTTCACTCAGGTTCTCAAAGAGTACCCACGCTTCATCGGGACTATTTAAAAAGAATGTACCTCCATACCTAGCATCAATCATTTATTTGTGAGATTCTCCTAAACCATCGTAAAATCCTTGCACTAATTGCCATTTGAGAATAGCATGGTCTGGACATGACCTCAAAAGGTCCTTCATCATTTCCTAAGTTTCATGAAAAGCTTATCCTTCCCTTTGAGAGAAACCGATGATGGCTCTTTGCGCATCATTAGTCTTTCCCATTGGAAAGTATTTCTTTAGAAACTCTCGTTGCATTTCTGCCCAAGAGTTAATGAAATTTATCTCTAAGGAGTTAAACCATTGTTTGGCTTCATCTTTAAGTGAGAAAGGGAAAAGACGAAGTCTTAAGTTGTTCTCCGCTGGTGCATTCAATTGTAATGTCGAACAAACTTCTAAAAATTCATCAATATGCTTATAAGGATCTTGGTTCAGAAGCCCATGAAAACAAGTAAGAAGATTAATTGTTGAGGATTTGATTTCAAAATTATTCCTCCCTACATTCGGAAAACGAATACAAGAAGGAGATGCATAGGTAGATGGAACATAAAAATCTCAAAGAATCTCCCCACCCAGTGGGGGTGGTAAAACAGAATTTTGTTGAACATTTGGGTTATCATTATTTGTCATGGTTTCTCTCCTATGTTCTCTAAACAGTATAGGGTCCCTAGGAACGCTACTATGTTGTTTAAGAGTTCTTTCAAGTTCAAGGTCACGCGGCAACAAGGGTAATGAAAACAATCTCCTACCTTGCATATGAATAAAGCAAAATTTAAACTATATGCAAAAACAAAAATTTTAAACTCTTAAGTGCAAGAAAGTTGGGCACTCTACTCACAAGGATCCAAGCTTAAGTCTTGATGCCATGTTTAGATAAGTACCTACAATAAAACACTTCTGAAATAAAGATAAAAATAATTACAATTAAAGAATATAAAGAATGAGTTAAGTTAAAATTTAAACTAGACTTAAGCCTCTAATTTTAGCGATTAAACCGTAGTCCCCGGCAACAGCACCAAAAAGTGTTGTGTGCGGTTGCGCTACTCGCAATTTATAATTTACCACTCGTAATAGAACGAATCATTGAAGGACAGGGCTCTAAGTTGAGGGTGTCGATCTCACAGAGACTACGTAGGAATAATTCGCTAAAGGTTGAGGGTTGGTTCTTGTTTAAATCACAACCAAATGTTGGTTATTTTCTTACTCTACTTTGAAAGCATAAAAAATAATTAAAATACAAACTTTGAGAGAAGAGTTAAGGACTAGGGTTGAGACTTCATCACTAGCCTCGGAATATATCACACTTATAATAAATTGGGAAAATTCATGCGAATGTGTACTAAATGATGCGTTGACATGTCCCACATACAACGACGTCACCAAGAGAATACACACACCTTAATATACTATAATCCATCTTCGATAAGTGTGATTTGCCTATCTACCTACTTACCTAATTACCTAAGTGTAGCTAAATCACCGTCTCTAAGCATGGACTATGCAAATCTAGCTATACATGTTATAGTGAAAACTAGTCTCAAGCCATCACTTGTAGTCCTTGTGAAACTTACAAGTGTTTGAAGATCATGTGAGGAATTTAAACATTCTAAGACAAGAAGATAAATTACAACATATGAACACAAAGAAATTGTAAACTTATATTGATATAAAGCTCAAGGCAAGAGACATATACACAAAAATACATAAAAATTCTCAATTCATTAAAGTTAGAACATATTTACAAGACTAGGATTTGTCAAAACCCTAGAGAAGGATTAGTTAATCATGGTGGGCTAGAAGCACTCTATAGACAGAGATGGTCCCATGCTCAAAATGGTCTTCAAGGCCTTACAAAGCCATCTTTGAAGCTTTCCCTCTCTAGAACTTCACTTTCTATCTCTAAAATTTTATGTATGCTCTCTATTACAAGGATTGTTATATATCCTTCTATTACATATTTCCTAGCTATATATCTAATTTGAGATTCAAAATATTAAAGAAATTCTGTTCAAGGCTTTATCTAAGCAAAATTGGACAAGTGGCAAGTGAAGAAATATCTGCAAAAAATATCTTCTGCAAGATTGGGTGATACATCGAAGTAGGGACTTCAATGCATTGATCTCTTATTCTTCTGTAGATCTTCAACTCTTCAGCTTTCCGACTCCAGTCTTAACACGCCATTCACTCTTCCTTGTTTTGAACTTTCCATGAAGCACGATAGGACATAGGAATACATTCTTAAACTTATAAAGGAGTCAAATTGCGCCGAATTCTGAGTTTGAAATTAAAATCGTCAAAAACATAAAAACACGTAAAAACTATACAATATGTGCAGCTATGGGATCAAAATACATAAGTAAAGGCGCTAGAATGTCTAACATTCAATGCTTATTAGCAGTTAAAACATAAATGTCCAATACTACCTTCGCCTCAGCCTTCTGCACCCGTCAACCTGCCATGGAGTAGCTCTCAGCCAGTTATAGTGGAAAATCAGCCACTAATTGAGGCTATGAATAGACAACGTCATGATCATTCGAATCCATGGCAGCGGGTAATTTCTCTTAATGACCCCTTAGGTGTAATTGAGCTAGGGGCAATGGTAATATAGGAAGAATGTCAGATCTACCAATTGTATCAACAGTCAGGGGTAGGCCGAGAATCATCAGCCACCAAGGCGGCATGATTATGATCAGCCAAATCAATCAGCAAGCCTTCCAAAAAACTTACCAATGATTTGGCCAGAACTTTAGCCACAACTGAATACTTCTATATACCAACAACTATCACCAGCAGTACATCAACCATTAATGGAAAATTAACTACATCCAACCATTTCAACAAACCAGCAGCCATCTATAGTACGACAGCCATTGTATCAGCCATGTGTTTATCCACTAACTCCACATAAAGCCCCCACAATCTCTTCCTTTTAGAGAACCTCCAGACCTAGGGGGCAACCATGTTTGGTAGAGACACCCAAATCCATCATTGTCTTAAATCTTCAGCCTCCAACACTCGAGGGGCAACTGATGACCAATCAGTAAAAAGATTGGTCTCAAAATTATCAACCACCGATGTCTAATCAACAGCCAGTGGTAAATAAAAAGAGAGGAATTAATCAGCCAGCCCAGGAGAATGTGATCCAGCCGTCAGAAGGGTTGTCCGATCAATTTATGGTGCAAAAATTATAAATGAGGAGAGGTATCCTAAAGGTTACAAAACCTTTATGGGAGAAGATAACCAATTAGAGGCCGAGCTGATTGGCCAGTCTAATATTCAGATATTTTATAATCGATCAGCCTCTATGACAGATAAGGAGGTTTCTCAACCAGTAGGGGAATTTTTTCAGCAAACTCAAGCACCTGATCAGCCGCCAGTGGTAAAAGACAACAGAAGAATTAATCTTCCAGCCCAGGACAGAGGCCAGTTGGCTGATTTAGAAAATCTGCAAAGTTATTTTCTTTCAATTCTGGAAGAAGACCCAAGTAAGGGTCTTGATGGAGAAAATATAGTTGATCAGCCATGTATGTGCTTAGAAAATGAAGAACTTCGTCCTCCACATAAACCTCCAGACCTTGGGGGGCAACGAGATTCGTTAGAGACGAAGGCTGCCTCATGGAAGAAAATGAATTGACCAGTTAATACACAATTTTATGTGGCCAATTCTATTCTTCCTATTGACAATTGTATGATACGAATATCAGCATCAGCCAATACAAAGAATAGCTTGGCTGATGATAACTCCAAAGACTCGCTGAAAGAGAATGCTCAGCCAATGATCAAGATGAGTCTAAAGGGAAAAGCATGGTCGATCAGCTATGTATTTTCTTAGAAAGTGAAGAACATCATCCGCCATGTAAACCTCCAGACCAAGGGAGCAACAAAATTAGATATAGGTGAAGTCAGACATATGGAAGAAAATAAATTGGCCAGTGAATGCAAAGTTTAATAAGGCCAATTTCATACTAGCATTGGCCAGTGTGATGAAGAGCTTGGTTGATGCTGACTTGACAGAATTGCCCAAAGATATATATCAGCTGAGGATTGAACTTCATTGGCCGATAAATGAAGAAATTCAAGTATATTGAGACAATGTCATGCTGCATCGATTGGCCAACATGACATTGCATAATAATTTGATCCATTATGCCATGATAAACTTGGGTCTATGGCAGGCCGATGGGTATTAGTCAACTTTTTGGCAGGCTGTGCAAGAATCGTTATCAACCTTCTTTAAAGGAAAGAGTGGAAGGTCATGATCAACCAGTGTAGTATGGCTGACTTGAAATAAAGATTACCTTAATGGTGATCCAAAATAAATGAAGTGCACCTTGTTTTGAAGTCCTGTTGTTTGTCATTCTCTTACAAGTCCTAGTTCGATCAACCATGGTTATGAAAGGTTCTAATATAATTTTAAATTTCAAAAATCTAATTGGCATGATTAGCCATAAGACAATTGAAATTGGGGGGCAGTTGTTTGCACCCAAATATAGCACCACTTGGCAGCCAACTTAGGGGTCATTTGGGTGAATGGGTAAGGTTGACAAGGAGTCCATCACAAAGGAAACTCTGAGGGTTGAGGACTGTTGGCAGGCTATCTTAAAATAAAGTTACCTGGCATATGTAGGTGGTTACATGTATATATATGTATATATATGTGTATACATCTATAGAGCTATTTTTTACAGGATTAAAGTAAGGATTCCAGTATAATTTGGGTTCCAATTAGTTTGATACAGAGTAGAAGACTAGACTAGATGCATGCGCAAATGTTGTGGAAGAGTTAAGCCTAAATAGGGCTCTGTAAAGGCTGATGACCACGAATAGTAGGCTGATATGGGGAAAGATAAGTTGAGCACATGAGTGGATGTATAACGTGGACTCTATGGGAGTTAGGGGATAGGGTTATTCATACTTTGGACTCTAGCTTAATCCAAGTATTGGTGAATTCCTCTTAATTAAGGACTCTTATTATGAAGATGGCTATACAGAATATACGTATAAACATGGCCTATGTACATATATGGATTAGTTTGTATAGCAACAAAGACTCTGATGAATTTCAGCTACATTTGAAGACTTTGGTATATTATGGACTATGTACAAATAAAGGTTGCATTGAGGATGAAGTTGAGTAAAACTTGGACTCTAAGAAGGCTGACGTGAAAGAAGTTACATTATTGGGGCTTGAAGACACGTGTATTAATAGAAATTTTATATTTTTTTATCGTAATTTGTTTATTTCATTATTATCTTGTGATTTAGGAACATATAATGATGTAATTCTTCTTCTATAAATAAATGAATAGAATTATGTATTAAGGGTTCCAACAACCACAGTAAAATAATTGCATCAAATACAATCTATCTCTTTCTCCCTCAATATTCCGCAGAATATTGCTCTATATCTCACTCAATCTATATCTCCCCTTGTTTTCTTGCTCTTGGCCTCCTCTGATCAGTCCATCTGTCTATTTCTCCCTACTTTTATCTCCCTCATTTTTATCTCCCTCCTTTTACCTCCTTACTACGATTCAGTCACACAATTCTTTACGCACAATTTAAAGTCCTCTTAGTTGAGGCAAGAAAAGAACTTAATAGGGAGTTTTGTATTCTCTCTTCCTAGCCAATCGCCTAATCTAACACGACCTCCAAAGGATATACTTGTGTTCGACCAATTGTTTACATCGAGCTGACACCACGGCTCTGGAACACCCGCAAACGCAAATAATCAATCGGCCTACCTGGCTGATTAATTAAGACCAAACATATTTTGGCACACCCGGTGGGACGGGGAAGTGCTAAAGAATTGAGAATATGCCGCCTAAACCAAAGTCCACACAAAACTTAGCCTATAGCGATAATGAGCAAGAGGAAGAAACTCCCCAGCCTGTTAGAGGCTTCATAGCCTATCCAACTGATCTATCAGTCGTAATAGATGTTGTACATACAATGCACATCCAAATCTGTGAGCTTCATACCAGCCTTGGTCAACTGGATGAGAGGATAATCAAGTGGAACGCTACTCAAGATCGTTTTAAAAAGATTCATACTTCGATAAAACAATCAACCATTTAGAATACCCAACAGGCTGACCAGTTAAAACAGAAAGGTCCAATACTACCTTTGCCTTAGCCTTCTACACACGTCAGCCTGCCATGGAGCAGCTCTCATCCAATTGGAGTGGAAAATCAGCCACTGATTGAGGTTACGAATAGACGGCTCCATGATCATTCGAATCAATGGCAGCAGATAATTCCTCTTAATGACCCCTTAGGTGTAATCAACCCGGGGGGGAATGGTAATATAGGAAGAATGTCAGATCTACCGATTGCATCAACAGTCAGGGGCAGGCTGAGAATCATCAGCCACCAAGGTGGCATGATCATGATCTGCCAAATCAATCAGCAAGTTTTCCAAAAAACTTGCCAACGATTAAATCAACAAGTATGCATCTTAAGCACAAAGTTGCTATGTTTATAAGAACAAAGGGAAGGTGTAGAGCATGAACTTACCTTTAAAAGTCGCGAATTCAAGCTCACCTTTCTCTTTCTCTCTCCCTCCTTCTCCTACGCCTGTTCTTTCTCCCTTTCTGTGTGATACAGTTAAAACCCTTTCTTTTTTTTTCTAAATCCTAGAATGATATAGCCTATTCACCCTCTCTTAGCCCAACCTAAAATAAAATAAAAATATAGCCCAACCTAAAATAAAATAAAAAGGTCCAACCCTCAATTGATCTAGACATCCACCGCAACCCAAAACCTATTGATTCATGTATTAAATAAATAAATAAATAAAATAAAATAAAAAATTCCAACCCTCAATTGATCCAGACAACCACCGCAACCTAAAACCTATTGATTCATGTATTAAATTAATGCATGAAAAATCATATGACAAAATTAACTTAAAGCATTTAAAACACTTACAAATCAACAATCTAAATAAATGAATGAACCAATTTAAATAACCTAAAATAATGGGGTATTACATTCTCCCCCCCCCCCCAAGAAAAGGAATTTTGTCCTCAGAATTCACCCCATACCTAAAATAAAAAGCTGTAGATATTTTACCTTTATTTTATCCTCCCTTTCCCAAGTGGATTCTACCTCGTTGTGGTAGCTCCACTAGACAAGCACTAAAGGAATAGTCCTGGAATGAAGGATCTGGTTCCTACGGTCAAGAATACAATAAAGTTGTTCCACATATGTTGTATCTGGCTACAACTCATCTCCCCAACTTCAATATGCTGATAAGTATCCTCATCCCAAAGGAATTTTCACAACATAAACACATGAAAGACATTATGCACCCTATGCATTCTGTTTAGTAACACCAATCTGTACACTACCGCCCTAACCCTATCAGTAATCATGAAGGGACCCACAAAATGAGGCTACAATTTCTCTTTTTTTCCAAACCGCATCACTCCCTTTATGGGAGAAACCTTAAGCAAACTTGATCCTCCACCTTGAACTCTAATGTCCAAGTTCTACGATCAACATAACTATTCTATCTATTTTGGGCAGTCCACATATGATCTCTAATAAGAGCAACTTTCTCCGACGTGTCCTTAATGAATTCAGGACCCAAGAATCTATTTTCTCTAACCTCCAACCAACACACCGATGACTTACACAGTCACCCCATACAAAGCCTCAAATGATGCCATACCAATAGTTTTCTGATAAATATTGTTATAAGCAAACTTAGCAAGTGGCAGATAACTCTCCCAATTACCTTTAAAGTCAAGCACACAGTCCCGCAACATATCCTCAAAATTTTGATTAACCCTATCAGTTTGACCACCGATCTAAGGGTGATAAGTTGTACTAAGATGCAGAGTTGTACCCATAACCTGCTGAAAGCTCTTCCAAAATTTTGAAACAAAGTTCGGATCTCTATCCGATTTAATGGACAAAGGTACACCATGAAACTTTACTATCTCAACGATGTAAAGCTTTGCGTAATACTCTGAAGTGAAATTCGGGCGAACTAGCAGCTAATTTTGTCAACCTATCCACTATAACCCTAATAGCATCATGATTCTGCTGGGAGGTGGGAAGTCCCACAATAAAGTCCATAGAGATGCTCTCTCATTTCCACTCTGGTATAGGTAGTGGCTATAAGGATCCCGATGATCTTTGGTGAACAATCTTGATCATTTGACAAGTGCTACACTTAGAGACAAATATAGCAACGTCCCTCTTAATGCATGCCCACCAAAACTGTCACTTCATGTCTTAGTACATTTTATCCCCTCCTGGATGTACTAAAAATTGAGAACTATGGCCCTCACTCATCACTGCCCTCCTCAAATCATCCTTGGGAGGAACCACTAACCACCTCTTATGTCTCAAACCCCCATCCGTACCCACTATATAAAACAGTACCTCTCCAAATTCCAACTTAGCCACTCTCTTTATGCATTACTGGTCAGTAAGTTGATCTGTAATTACCCTCTGAATGATAGCAGGTGTAACCACTACACACGCTACAAAAGCATCAGCTAAATCATCAACGTTTGCCAAGTCATTCCATTTTGTCTCAAATAAAGCTGAAAGACTAGCATAGGTCAGCGACTAAGTGCATCAGCTACTCCATTCACTTTTCATGGATGGTACTAGATGGAAAAGTGATAATCTTTCACGAATTCCAACTACCTGTGCTACCTCAAATTCAGCTCCCTCTATGTAAACAAATACTGTAAACTCTTGTAGTCACTGAACAATCTAAAGGTCTCACCCAAGAGATAATGCCTCCAAATTGGTAAGAAAAAAACCATAGCTGCTAACTTCAGATCATGAATCGGTTAATTAAGCTCATGAGGCTTAAGCTTATGTGAAGCATATGATATCGGCCTCTCCTCCTACAACAACACATATCCCAAACCCTACAATGATGCATCGGTAAATACCAAGTACTCAATTCCACTCTAAAGGGTAGCTAGAATTGGTGCAGTTGTCAACTTGCTCTTCAACTCATCAAAGGCCACCTGACAAGAATCATCCCAAATGAAAGGCATGCCCTTTTTAGTCAGATGGGTGAGTGGACTAGCAATCTTGGAGAAGCCTCCAAAACCAATGACACTTTAATTGGATTTATCACTATCCCCTTCTCAGATATTACGTGACCCAAGAACTTCACCTCCCTCTACCAAAAATTACACTTCTCAAACTTTGCATACAACTGATGGTTTCTCAATGTCTGCAGAACAATATAGAGATGTCTGACATAATCCTCCCCTGACCTAGAATAAGCTCATCGATGAAAATAGTAACAAACTGGTCCAGGTAGGCCTGAACACTTTATTCATTAGATCCATGAAGACAGCAAGGACGTTTGATAACTTGAAAAGCATAACCCAAAACTCACAGGATCCATATCTAGTAAGGAAAGTTGTTTTTGATACATCATGTTCCAGAACTCGAAACTGATGATACCCAAATCTCAAGTCTATCTTCGAGAAGTAGTTAGCTCCCTTCAGATGATCAAACAGATCATCAATCCTAGGCAACGAGTACTTGTTATGGATTGTGACCTCATTCAATTCCTTGTAGTTTATGCAAAGGCGAAGAAACTCATCCTTTTTCTTCACAAATAATACCGGTGCTCCCCACAATGAACTACTCCTATAAATAAGTCTCTGACTGAGAAGCTACTGAATCTGGTCCTTCAGCTCCCTCATTTTCATAGGCATCATTTTGTATGGGGCCCTAGAAATAGGTCTGGTGCCTGGGACTAAATCAATCATAAAATCTATTCCACGACTCGGTGGTAGCCTTGGGATTTCCTAAAACATGCCCTGGAAGTCTCGCACCACTAGAATAGAATCCACATAAACTATAGTTCCCTCTTGAGACTCCTCATTGATAAAGAATAGGTGAGTAGTAGACCCTCTATTTGATTACGGTATAGCAACCAAATATATCTCCTAACCCGATATGGCAAAAATAATTACCTTATCATGGCAATTAATTTAGGCATAGTAATGCGATAACCAATCCATTCCAAGTATGACATCATATGAATTCATGTCCAAGACCAATAGGTCTACCAAGAACTTGAGCCTACCAGTGTCTATAGTGTCCTGACTACAACTCTCCTATAAAACCGTACTAACTCCTTGATGTGGCTCAAACTTGTTTTCTTTTCAATGTTCTTTTGACAATCAAAATGTAATTTAACCACTCACAAGAGAAGGAATCTTTGGAGATAGGGCTCTATATAGAGGGTATAGATCTCATGGAGACTACATGGGTGAAATTGCTTGAAATGAGAGAGTAATTCCAATTCAACTCAAAACAGATTTTTGTTTGGAATTATAGTTATTGTGAAAACTAAAAATATAATAAATTAATGAGTTTAAAGTTGAGAGAGAACTAGGATTTTGTTTCCACCTCTAGCCATGTAACATTGTCCACTTATAGTGCAAATGGGAGTTGTGAAATTATATGCAACAATGATTCATTTGGCTTGTGGCTTACAATGAAATCTTCAAGAAAATACATAAATCCTAGCTAAGCATAATCTATCTTCAACAAGCATAGTTTCTTTACCTATCTAATTACATTAATTTCCTAACTTACCTAAGTGTATCAAAGCTACCTTGTCATGGCATGGACTATCAAAGCTAGCATAATCACATTCATTTAACAATCATTACAAAGAGATCATTTACACTTCTTGTGAAAGCTATAAATTTTGAAAACTCATTTGAAACACATCAAACTCTAAGACGAAAGGGACAATATGAATCAAATGAATATATAAACAGGTTTAAACTTGTGCTTAATAAGGCACTAGGCAATGTAATCTACACATAATACACAATCCCAAAATTACTACAAAATAAACAAGTTACATGGCTAGGACTTCATCCATACCCTAGAGAGGAGGTTTAGTTGATCATGTTAGAATAAACATCCTCCATTGACAGAGGTAAGCTCAGCTCCATTTTTCCTTTGCTTTCTATTCCAGAGCTCCCACAACTCAGCCTTTTTCTTTTGTTTTCCAAGTGTCTATAAGGTCAAAAGAGAGTCTTCCATGGGCCCCACCATGTATATATACACATCCATCCATCCAATATGTACAAAGTCCTATCATATCTCTATTAGAGCTCAAAAAATCCCCAAAAAGGTCGTGCAAAGTTCCTCTTAGGAAGCAAGTGGGAAGACAAGTAGCCAAGTGGCCAAATGACAGTCTGCAGTTTTTAGATTGTGCGAAACATACATTTCGCACAATTGAAGTTTCTATCATGCGAAATATCTATTTTAATTGTGCGAAATGCCTTCTCAGTTTGGACTGTGGATTTGAACTGTTCACTTGCATTTGCAATCGGACGGATCATAGTTGATGGATATATCGACATTTTTAGGACAAAATCTAAAATACAACAAAAACAAGAAAATAACATAAAAGTACCAATGTACACACGAATAAGGAATTAACATATGCAATTAAAGAAGTGTAAATGTGAAATATTTAGCACTTATCACACCCCCAAACTTACATGTTGCTAGTCCCTTAGCAATGAATATAAATTAAAGGAACTAAACTACTTCCTCTTTTATGGGAGTTTCGATTGCATTTAGCGAATGCAACAAGCCTTTTGAACCCCTAGGCATCCTTAGTGGACGAATGAAGTCTCGTGAGGGTTTAACAGAGATGCTACCCACAAACATGCATGCAATTTCATATAGCTCTGTCCTAAAATGGAATTTAAATTTTTTTTGCCACAAATGATGCACACAACAAGTACTTGCAAAAATCTAAAATGTTAAAATTATGAGAAAAAAGTCCCCACACCTTGCTCAATTTTCAATAAAAATGTAGTGCAATCCTAAATGTCTTCTTTGGAAGTGAATTCATATCTTAATGAGCGATTTAGAATTGTCTTCAGGGGTATTTTAAATGTCTTTCAATTCATCAGAATTCCTTATGAAAAATATCTCTAAGGCATATTTTACAAAAATAAGGACAATATTTACAACAATTGTAAAAAGGCGGCTGTGCAATGCCTAAATACATTAAGCTAACTAGCATACCCTTGTAGCGAACTTTGGTCCAATAACTCCCAAACCGAATGGTTTTAGGGCATTAGATGTAAAAACATCCTTAAAGACTTAATGACCCTAGTCTGGTAGGCTACAGACTTAAACTAGCCGTCAAATTTATCATTTTTTTATTTTTCTTTCTTTTTTTTTTTTTTTTTTTTTACTCAACCTTGCATTCCTTTAAATGTGAAAACTCAATGCTTACTGAGGCAAAAGGTCCGATCACTCGGTAAGAAGGCTTATTGCAATAAACAAACAAAAAAATTATATACTATTTTTTTTTCTGAAAATGCTGAAGGACTTGATCTCAAAGTCTTCTAATAAAACTCAAACATTTTTAGATGTGAATGTATACTTGTGCATTTTGAGGAACATTTAGAATCATACTACTATCATATTTAAAATTTAAACAACAATGTGAACCATTTGTAATGTAGATGCTGATTCTTTTCAGAAAAAAATTATGCAGAGATTTACAGTACTTGAATGCTTATACTTGTGGTTTTGATAATGAATTCGCAAAATTTTTAAACGCATAACATCCTTGCTATAATGAAAAGTTTGAAAATTTGCAAAATTATTTTATTATTATTTTTCTTATTAAAAAACTACAGGTACTACTTTTCTCCCCATTCTCTGGACTGGTGGGTCCCAACTTTTCAAAATGTATATGCGATAAGATATTGATTATCCAGACATGCTAATGTATAGAGTGCAAAGGGGCTGCCTTTTTTTTATCAAAGTCATACTGTGTTGAAGCAACTCGACACCATTGGGAATTGAAACCAGACTTTAATAAATGGAAATCATCAATTTTATCAATCATAACATAAATTGTACAATTGGTACTACATACATAATCAGAGAATGGGTTTTGTTATAAAAAAAAAAACTTTACAAATGCCCTTCCCTACCCCCAAACTTGAATCTCACATTGTCCGCAATGTGTCAATATGAAAATGAAAGAGAGAAAAATGGTACTGGTATGTGGATAGAGAAGCACTAGAATAACACCTGAAATTAAGAGAAGCTGATGCATGAGTTATGTGACCCCCACTTAAGGTAGGAAGTACCTGCATGGATCACCAACTACATACCACGAGCATTATGGTAGAAAAGAAATAAAAATGAAATGAAACTGCAAAGCAAAAACAAAAAGGAACACAATATACATAATCGAAACAAAAGATTATTCCATAAATTTGTCAAAATGTTGAGTAAAATGCACAGAATTTTTACTAGAATACACAAAAGATCCAAAGACATGGCCTACATGGCCTAATCATAAACAAAGATACAACTGAAACTGAAATAAAAACATAAATAGGGAAATCCTAAACTAATCGAGGGTCAGAGGTGGTGGTGGTGGTGCGTCAAAAGTTGACGCCGCGGGAGTCTGTTGGCCAGATAATATAGCTAAGAGGTCCTCTCAAAAAGTCTAGAACTCACCGATGAGGGTTTACTGCCCCTCCTTCAGAGAAGTGATATCCGCTCAGACTACTCGAAAATGCTCCTGAGAAATCTACACATGCTAAACAAACCCCTGCTGCAAGTGCTCAACATCAGCAGATAGCCATGCATATCCGGTAGCCAAATACTCATCAATATATATATATATTTGAAACAAAACCCTAATTTAACACAATACATTCATGCTTTTTTAAATAAATAAAAATATATATATACATATAGATATCATTTCAGAGGTGAAAAGTTTATAAATTCAAAGGGGAAGAGAAAAAAATATACTTTCCTCTTTGAAAACAAAGGTAGAAATCACGTAAGCACAAAGCCCTTTACCCAAAATCACGATCCTCTTCAATTCCTCTTCTCAAATCCCCCCTAGGGTTTGTATCTCCCTCCCTTCCTCCCTATATCTCTCTCTAAAAAATATATGTATAATGAAATTTGTAAAAAACTCTAATATATTAACATATATATATTCTTCCTTAAAACATATAAGCTTGGTCCCAAATAAAATAAACACATTCCTTCCACTCATGAGCCCAAACATACACTAAAACAAAACTCAACTCAAAGAAATAAAATAATTAAATAAATTTAATCCAACAAAAATATTTAAATAATTAAAACACAATTAAATAATAACCTAATTAACAATATGCAAATAAATTCAATTAAATTCAAACTAAAATATTTAACCCTCCATAAATTCAAATAAAATGGAAGCAAGCTAGTGGGATTTTATGTGATAAAAGAATAACACATAGGCTAAAAAAAAATCTATATGACCATTATTAGACCAACTATGTTGTATGGAGTAGAGTGTTGGCTCCTAAAAAAATAAACAAAAATAATGCCTTCATGTAGTGAAAATGAGAATATTAAGATAAATGAGTGAAGTGACTAGAAGAGGTAGGATCACTAATGAAAGTATGAGAGAAAAATTAGGTGCAATGCCCATTGGTGAGAAAATTTGATAAAGTAGACTTAGATGGTTTGGACACATATAAATTGGAGACCTAGTGATGCACTGATAAAACAAGGAAGACTAGTTACAAAAGAAGGTAAGAGACGGAGAGGACGACCAAAAATGATATAGGATGAATTTAATTATGATGATGATGATGATAGAAGATTGTAGAAAATCTCTCAAGCAGCTAGAGTTAGGGAAACCTTACCTAAAATGTGATTACTTGGGTTGATTCTATATATAGTTTTGCCTTCTCTCTCTTCTTCTTCTTCCTTTTCTTCTCTTCTCTCTCTCCTTCTCTCTAGATCATCTCATGGTTAGCTCTATTTCTTTCTCTGGTTTCTCTCTTTCTTTTGTTATAATAAAAGTGTGTAAGACATCCCCTACATGTGTTTAATTTTTCTTGTACACTTGTCATGTTAGTTCATTAGACTTGACACATGGATTCTAAGTCTTAAAAAATAACATTCCACCTTTCTAGCCTTTTATATTTTTATTGCCTTCCACCACTAACAAAATAATTATGTATAAGCCTCCTACTAAGTTTTTCACACTTTCATATATATATATATATATATAACCAAATAAATTTAATCATATATATATATAACCAAATAAATTTAACCCACCAAGCATAATTAATTAGCCTAATAAAATGTAAGGTATCACACTACCACACTGGCAAGCTATAAGTTGCGCAATTCCACATTACTTGGGGAAGGTAAAGGCGAAGAGCTTATATGTGCGGTTCTATCTCCAAATAGTATGAGGCATTTTAGGGTAAAATCTAACAACAAAATTGTGAGGGCTCAATCTCAAAGAGGACAATATCATACCTTGTGGGGTGGGTCATTACAAGTTTTATTGCGTAACTAAGAGATAATCTTGTGATTTTTTCTATCCCAATCCTAGACACGAGAGCTATAGGCATCTACACCTTTATCCTTGCTTTGAACTAGTGCCTATCAATCCCTAGTAACATAAGACCACAAGTTGTGACCTTTGAGGAAGTTGTGCATGGATTAACTCCAAAATAAGTAGTTGTCTCCATCAAGAACAACTTGAATAGGATAAGTGATGTTATTTTGTGTCATTAGAGACCTTAAATGAAAAAAATCAATTAAAAATTTGAAATCAACGCAAAAAAAGTGAGGGGCCGCACCTTTTCTCCTATCTAACGTGATAGTGGGATGACGTGGTAGATGACGTGGATGCTGAAGTTGCAAACAACATGAATACAGAGGAAAATCAATTCTTATTGACGTGTCACTGGTGTTGCCGTTTGATAACGTGGTAATTGGCTGATGTGTTTGTTGTCGTGGCTGCAAAATCAGACATCCAGTTGATGTGGCAAATAATTTGTCATTGATGGGCAGATGTTGTGGCGCTTAAGGTGTGTTTGGCAAGCACTTGCCGCATGGAGGCGTGTGAAGGTTGCTTTGGTGTGGGGGTGCGTGATGGCAACGGTGGCGGTAAAAACTTTGGGTGGCGCGTGTGATGGCCTTTTGGGGTGGTTCCGGCTGTGTTTTAACGGTCTCCTTTAGTTCTTTCAAGTGATGTGGTTTGAAACTCAAACCAATACTTGGAAGACCTGATTCTGAGATGGGACAACGGTCGAACGACAAAGAGAACACTGCTAGGGAGAGACACTGCCGGTGAAACCGAACGACTGAAAGCACATTGAGATTCATTATCACTTTGTTCGTCATCACCTCCTTCAAGATACCTCACAGTTGCAATCTATTGCTTATAAAGATCAATTGGTAGACATCTTCTCATCCACCAGGTCACTTTTGTGATCTTTCTCCAAGTTCAAGATGGCTTCATATAATCCTTTGAGTAGGGGTGCACAAAAAATTCGTGAATCCACGAATCCGATCCGATCCGGACGAATCCAATCCGATCCGTTAGCTAATGGATTGGTGGCGAATTAAAAAATTAAAATCCGTTAGCCACGGATCGGATTGCGGATTGGAGGGTCAAAAATCCGATCCGATCCGCAATCCTATCCGTGGCAATATATTTATATATATAATTAGTAATTATATGTATAATAATATAATATGCTACATACTTACATGGGTAAACCTAAAAACTCAATATATATTATATTTGTTTATTTAACAATTGTGTTCACTTAAAAAGTGTTGTGTTTGTTGGACAATTTTTTTTTTTGGAATTTTTGAAGTAGGAAAAAGAAAATTCAAATAGGAGTAGTAGGCCAATCCGTCAATCCGATCTGATCCGTTCAATCACGGATTGGATCGGATCGGATTGGTGGATTGCCACGGATCGGATCGGATCGAATTAAATTTTCGTCAATCCGTAATCCGCGGATCGGATTAGGATTATGCATAATCCGATCCGATCCGTGGTCACCCCTACCTTTGAGGTTGAGGGGCTGTTAGATTATACATGAAATATTATAGCCTTGGGGTTTCTTGTACACCACACAATAGAACATATACCATAATACCCTTTACTTACCTCCTAGGATTGTATGCTTATAAATAGACTCTTTATGAACCGTTCGTTATACAATTTAATACTACAATACACAATTTCATTGTTTCCGTTCATTATTCTTAACACATACATATATATACATATAATATGCAAATATATACATATATGAATAGAGTCGTGTACCACAGCTTAGCGATTGTTAAAAGGTTTGCGCAGCATATAATCTTAATGAACAATAGTGGTAAATTTGTAGAGGTAGAATCAGTTTGTTTAGAACCAAATACATTTAGGATTTGGTTTCGGAAATGAAAAATAAACAAGCAAACAAACTCTTTCGTGCATTCTTTCATTCGAATTCTTCAATGGCTTGCCCTTGTCTCTAATTGTGGGCGATTTGCTTCAGAGATGTAACAATTAATATACAGGGTCCGGTTCGTGCAACAAAAATCAAAATTAAGTAACTCCATCTTAGAAAGAGGTTCTATATATAAGAACATGCCTGCCTTCCTTCTGCAGACAGCACTTGAGAGAGAGAGAGAGAGAGAGCCACTTGTGTAACATGTTCGGCATTAATAGCCCTGTAATCTTTATTATGATTAATCAATGACAAAGGTTCAATGTTTCTTCAGTTAAAAAAAAAAAAAGAAAGAAAAAAATAGTTTTGTAGAGATCGATAGGTCTCCAACTTGAACCCTCAGTACTTGCACTTGTAGACCAAGCTTTCAGGATTGCACCAAACACTAACTTGTATATGAGAGAAGAAGCATTATTATTCGAAATTTTTGTTGTCGTATCCATCACCACTTATATATATCACCTATCTGATGCCATGCCATATGCTCCTTAAGAGATCAAATATTTGAAGCCTCAATATAAGCTGAATGTCTCTCCACAAGGAGTTTGATCAATGGACTCTCCACATCAGCACCGGATTGAGCCCTGTCTCGGCGAACTGAAACCATTCCACTACTTGTGACAACTACAACCTCCTCTTTACGAGTCGAAAGCTCGTTTGCTACTACCGCATGCATCCCGTACTTTTTAAGGGCCATATCAGCCTTCTCTAAAAGAATCTTTGAATCTGTCTCTAGCTATATTATAAAGTCAAGTCAACAAGGCACACCAGGAAATGTCTCAAAATCAGTCTTGAAAACCTCTCAGATATAGTAGATAAATGAATTCTATTATATCTGCACTCCAAAATGCACTTATATATTTAACGACATAAATCATGTAATGAGCAAACTTTCCTTAGCAGATGTTAATATGTTATATGAAGATTAGGAAGAATTGCACCACCAAAGGGAGGAGCACCAATAGATGCTCCACCTTTTGAAAAGTCTTGGAGCACGATGAAAGACAACGGTGTCTACATCACTCCTCCACTCTTCTTGGATTAACCTACTCGTCTGGCAAGTGAAACAAGCACAACTCTTCCATTAACACTTCAGTTTCCTACGTTAATTTCCAAATCCATTACGTTTTTATGGTAATTTTTTGTTTTAGATGTATAACGAATTCAATCATTAAAAATGTTAATTTATTTTTATTCTTTTTCATTCCTTTCTTTTTTCCTTCTTGTAGATGCAGCAAAGTATTATCATTATAAATTTTTATGGGTATGAATATGCTCAAGTCAACATAAAAGCATCTAATTAATAGTAATCAAATATCAAACCTTGAATGATATGCCGAAGGCCGTGGGAGCCCACTCTTTCCTTAGCACCGAAAGCATCTTTGGGACTTGAACAAGTTGCATATCCAAAGGACCAGATCCTGACTGAATTTTATGTTCTGCCTGGACAATTACTTCAAGATTAAGCAAAAGAGCAGCAGAGAATGAGATGTATCAATTCAGGTGACCAAAATACACCTTTCAGCCTCATTAAGAATAATATCTGGGTAATTGCACGGATCTGTGTCTGGACACCGACTAGCAGAGAACTACAACAGCAATTTTATGTTTCCTCATAGTGATTGTCAACGATGCAGTCATAGAAGACAAAAATCCCAAACAAAAACTATACTCTGTTGAATGACATTTGGTACTACAAAAAACAATATCTGAAAAATGGTTCCAGACTATTTGGAATGCTTTGCGGCCATTGCCACTGAAATAATACCCATATTAGACAAATAGAGATGGCATCAGTCCTAAATGCAACTTAACCAAAGAAAATAGTTTTTCTGTGTTAGGTCAATAGGACTTAGGCTGACAAATTTCATATCCAAAACTGGAGTATGTACCTTATGTTTTGATTTCTAGATTAGTTTAGAAATTCCAAAAGTTAGTGTTACTTCGTAGAAGGAAATTCATGCTACATTCAAGGGTAATCGCTAGTCTTTGTCTTCGAGGGTATAAAGGTAAATTAACACCGTTGCACTCACCAAATTAAGGTTCATACATGCGTAATTAGGGTTTCTATGTTTTCATGATTTTAATTTGATTTGATTACCTAAATCTTTTCATTATGCATCAAAAGAATTTCAGGAATTTTTCAATAGAAATTTTTTCTAAGCATTGAACTGCAGTAGACTTCGATCAATCGAGAGATTGATTAAGGCCTTTTGGAGTATCGATCGACCACAATTTTTGGTCGACTTAGATATTCGGAAAATCAGTTTCTAACTTGGTTTTAAAACTTTACAAACCCTATTCTCTCTATACTACTATGTTGCCTGCACATATATGGCATTGCACAACTCATGTAACCTAGCCAGTTCTATTGTGCATCTTATTTTTCTCTTCGCCTTCATGATTCTAGTATCGATGAGTATGAAATCATGTGTCGACATCATCTGCTGCATACTTAAACGAAGAATTCAACACTACAATTCATTCATCTTCTAACACTGAAGCCTAGACGACTAGTGGCTGAGACCGAAATCACTAGAGAAGCAAATTCATAAGGAGTGTATGTTGTTGACTAGCAGAAGGACTACCTGGAGATTTTTAGGAGAGACTTTGGAGATATCTGTGTTAGGAGGTAACTAGAGGATTCTTGAGGGAGAATCTGTTAATTCACATAGTGGATTTTGGTTTGCCAGGACAAGGTCCTGTGGTTTTTCTCATTTGGGGTTTCCACGTAAAAATCTCGGTTTCCATTACTTTTTATCTGCTTATTATGGTTGTGGATTGATGATTTTTATGTTCTGCTATATTTTGGATTTAAATTTCTGTTAAGTTAGTTTAAATTTCAAAAAGTCGTTAAACTTGGTAATTCATCATACAAGACCTATTCACCTCTCTCTAGGACACATAAACTCAACATATGATGTACAAGTACTTTAAAAAGATTTTGGTGTATATAATAAAATAAATTTATATTTGTATATCCTTCATTCTTAAATTTCCATCCATTCTACATTCAATAGAGGAATCAAACGAATACTCGGTACAAGGGTACTTTGATCCTAATCAGTACATAGAATCATGATTTTTTGAGTTGTTTTGGCTATTTGGTTCATCATTTCAACCCTATTTTAATAGTACTTGCATTAATTGTAAAATAATAATACAGAAATCATTATTAATTAATCAAGATTTTTACACCATCCTTCCACTAGCTTTACAATCACAGCTATAACCAGGAAGAGGCCTATCAGAATCAACTCCATCCCAACTTATTGTATACATCTCAAGATGTCTCTCTCATATATATATATATATATGAATTGAATGAAATAGTTACTCTATCTTTATATCCTTTAGAGAGCTACTGTAACAGTTAACAAGCTCTAAAATTTAACCAGTTACATGATGAAGAGACTGCTCAATATATCCCCTCTCAGGCCTCTATCAACTCTCTAATTTCCAGTGTCTTTCTAACTTAATTAAATACATCAGAACATGGACATGTTCTATTGTTCTTCAACAAAAGAGACCTTCTAATCAATACTACCCTTTGCTTTTGCCAGATTTATTAATTAGCCAAACATATAACTAGCTGGGGCAAATCTAGTGCACGAGACTCCCGCGAGTTTGGGAGGATTAGATGTATGCAGTAGTATTAGCTTCGCATGCAGAAACTGTTTTCTTATTTCGAACGCGTGAGCAAGCTTACCGTTGCTCTCATAACTAGCATAGAGTCATGTAAACAGAGCAAGGGTTGGAGAAAGGTCACTTCCAAATTCTTCCATCATTTTGGACTCACTATTTTGTCGCGTCTTTTCGACAAGCAAAGGAGAAAGAGAAGGAGAAGGAGAAGGATCAGAAGGAATGGCAATAGAAAGATCAAGATTCAAGTTTTGTGAGGCTAATAATGTCTCACCTTCAAGGCAATGTTGCAACTCTCCATCAGAGCCTCTTTTTCACCAAAGACAGTCTTAAGTTCCATATACGTTGACGCTTTACATATAATAAAACCAGGAAAAGGATAATGATTTAGATTGAGTAATGTATCCTTATAGTGTAAGAATATTCTGAAGTAATGCAGAATATGACATGACATGAAGGAATGAAATAGCTAAACCATTTCTTAAAACATCATTCCACAGTTACATGACAAGCATAAAATCCGTGCTCCAAACAAAAGCAGCAAGAGTTATCACAGAAGGTTTACCAGATCTACTAATTCTGAGTACTAAATGGAGGCTGAACTACAGAAGGAAAATTTGAGATAAATATTTACAACAAATTAACCCTTACCATACTTTCCCATGGAACATAAAAATCAGACACTGCAGCTGCAAGATAAAACATTGCACTTGGCCCAAGACTCCTCAATGATATTGCAATCAACTGCAAAATCTGCTCATTAAAAAGAGATGAAACAATTAATATACAAAGGAAAAAAGTGAAAAATATGATGGACAATAAAGTAAATGGAAAACCGGAGAAACCAAAGGCAAACAAAGCTTGTTGCAAATAAAATTAGATACATAGAACATCTTCAGCATTTTCAATATAAAGACATTGTCTTCTAGCTATAGAATTCTATTAAATTACAAGGGAGGCACATCGTTAGATGATGAGACTCCATGGTTCAAGCAATTCCTAATACTATACCAACAAATTAGCAAGGCCAACTTCACTTGTAGGAGAAGTTCCCAAAAGAAAGTATTCAAATTCTTCAATTCAAAGGTAGTATGCAGTTTGACTAGATTGATTCTACAGAACTCATCTCCTAATCTCATAGCTCCATGAGATTCAGTACAAAATAAAACTACCAGCAAGCTCCATGGAATCTAGACGATAACCAATGCAAATCTGCAACCATAAATTTATCATGGTGAAGAAATCTGCAATTGATATGGTTGACACCTATTGAGATTAGGATCATTACCCAAGGCTCTGATACCAGTTCAAGAAACAAAGTGTAGCCCTAGGTTCTGATAGTTAGAATACGCAAAGGACCAAACTAGATCTAGGAGATGTGAATAGGTCTAAAAATTATTTAACTACTCTTAATAGAAATTCAAATTTTAAACTAACTTTAACCAGATTTTTAATTTCAACTAAAAATCAAATTTTAAATTGTAATTGATGTGCTTACTGCATTACAAATTTTGATGCAGCACAAATTGAATGCCAAAATGAATTGTGAATTATGGTTAACTGAGGTGAAGTTTCTAGGCCATGTGGTTTCAAAAGATGGGGTTTCAGTTGATCCAGTCAAGTTAGAAGTAGTTATGAGTTGGAACAGACTGAAGAATATATCAGAGACTCATAGCATTTTGGGATTGGCTGGTATTACCGTAGATTAAGGATTTTTCCCGCATAGCAGCACCTTTGACTCGACTGACTAGAAAAGAAGTCAAGTTCGAGTTGGTTGATAATTGTCATGCCTTCTTAGAGTTGATAAACAATAGAGCTTCTTAAATGTATCACCGAATCAGATGGCTGAGAAATTTCATCTACATGATTACACAAATAACTAACTGAAGAGGTGGATCACCCATGTGATGTATAATGCATGCCAAATGAGTAAAAACAACACGAGCAGATCTTTAACACCACACAAAAAAGAACAAGTACACCATGGAGGGAGATGAGAAATCTTGAAAAATAGATTGCTACATTGGCATTTGGCATATCAGTGAAAGTTTAGAGATCTATATCATATGATTAATTTCAATGCTATTTTGCT
This sequence comes from Cornus controversa, assembly GCA_026545225.1. Taxonomy (NCBI): domain Eukaryota; kingdom Viridiplantae; phylum Streptophyta; class Magnoliopsida; order Cornales; family Cornaceae; genus Cornus; species Cornus controversa. The sequence continues at coordinate 18,807,859 of CM048852.1, forward strand.
TAATTTATCAAGAAGATTAGCATCTATTAGTGAAGCAGGAGCCCTATGCTTCAAAGGAAGAATATATTGCTTGGAACTAGATAGTAGAGTCTAAGATCTAGTTTGATAAATAGATAAACAGGATAGCTTCTAAAATGCATCACCGAAATCGGATGCTGCTTCCGGTCTATCTCTACCTTAGTGGCTTTGGGTCTTAGCACTCTAGTCCTAGGTATAGGTTTCGAGACTGGTAGAGACAACAAAGAATTCTGATGCTGCTTGGTTGAGAAATTTCATCCACAGGAGTGAGCACATTACTTGCAGAAGAGGTGGATCACCCATGTGACATATAATGCATGCCAAAGAGTGAAAATAACACAAAAAGGCCAATCTTTAGTTACAAACAAATAACTAAATAAATAACACAGATGGAGATCAGAAATCTGGGACAATAGCTTGCTACACTGGCAATTGGCACTTCAGTGAGAGTTTAGAGATCTATATCATATAATTAACTGAAACGAACCTGAAGATACTCGAATATTGTTGTAAAGGGAAGTTTCAACAAGAGACCTTCCGCTACAGCCTGCAGTAAAATTAAATGTCATTGTGGCTCACTATTACAAAATTTGTCAATGCATTGATAACACTGAAAACAGAGAATACAGTAAGTGATGTCCATACTGCATGATGTTCACTAATGGCCCTCCGCACTGCTTCAGAATGTGACTGGCAGACTGAAATATGAAGTAAAGTTAACTCATATCAGCAAAAATCTGAGAACCTTTAACTGATAGCATAATAAAATCCATGAGCAAATTGGTCATAACTATCATGAAAAATTGAAAGTTCAATACTATAGCGAAGCTGGAAGAATAAAACTTCAGTATATCCTCCCTTCCCAAAAAGAAGGATCATGAATGTATGCATAAGGTGCAATGAAAATTGCAAAACTTTTAATCATCCATGAAAGATATTACTTGACTAAACTAAACATAACTAAGCTAAGGCGGAAAATAATCTAAAATATTTTACAAAAAACATTTAGATGCATATCAAAAAAGATTTTAATGCATCAAGACATGAAACCCTACTTGATGAATGAATGAACCCTAATTGGTGAGTGCATATATAAGTGTTAAATTTACTTTTTGCCCATTTTGCCCATGAGTTTGAAGTTTACTTTTTTGAGGGTGGGCCTTGGTGCAATGGAAAGGTTACTCCATTGTGACCTAGAGGTCACAGATTCAAATCAAGGAAACAGTCTCTCTGCATGCAGAGGTAAGGCTGCGTACGTTTGACCCTCCCCAGGAGGGAGCTAATTCCAGTTTTGCCCTTGGACAAGAGGTAATCAACTAACTCTAAATAACACTTAAAAGTAAATTACAAACTGAAGTTTTTGACAAGAAATTTGCTAAACTAATTCCTTTTGACCTAACACTTTCCATTGGCCCTTTTAATGAGATCACTTAACAAAATAAAGGACCTAAAGAGTTCAAATTTTTTTTAAAGGATGAGCCTCGTGGAAAATTAAGGTCTTCCGAGATTCAACGAGTATCTTACTTCAGTAAGCATGAAAAAATATATATATATTGTGACCAACAAAAGCAGTAACTACAGACCTTGAATGTTCGACTCATCAATGGACTCAAAACATTCCAGCAATGGATTATCTGGAAGAGATCTACAATACGGCTGGCAGGTTCCCCTGCATACACAGATAGCCTACATTATCCATTATTCCAACAAGCAGTATATGTATAGTGGACCACATAAATATCTTATTCTTGACAAGACAAGAAGCATGTCATCATAATTAAGAAGAGAAAATTCACCTGCGGTAGAGAAAGATAACAGAATATCCAGCCTTCAAAAGATACCTGTAATTTCACAATTGACCCATCTGGTAAAAAATGGATTAAAGCATGGATATTAAAGTAAAAGCTATAAAATAAGGTGCAGTGCAGTTTACTCTGTGGATGCGGCTCCTCTATGACCTGAGCTAAAGTTATCTATGTAACGGACGCATCGTTGCTCCAAAGGAACTGTTGTCCCACCAGATGTTACACATACAACCCTTCTACCTCTTTCACAGCCTGAAAACACATGTTAAGAAACAATCCACCTGATTGCACCTCATTTGTAAATTTATAATGATGAGGGAATAGGACAAATGGGATGAAGGGAAGTTGAGCTAGAAACTTCAGTATCGATATAACTGCAGAGAAGCAAACTTGCCTGATGACAGAGAATTCCTTCCAATAAACTGGTTCAAGTTTGTATTGATATCAGGACCATGTGTTAGAGGAGGAGCTGAGTCAAAGAAGGACTTGATATCTGCATATAGTGCTTCTTGTGAGTTGTTCATTGTATCCATTAGACTGCCACTGCCACTGCCTGCAGTCATGTTCTTGTCAAAACTCCACATCTTGGCAATGCAAATAGACAACGATAATATTTGCAACAGAAATTAAACCAGCCATCTTTTCAATGATAAAGAAAGAGTCAATATTGCATTTTCATTTTCATTGATCAGGCATACCAATAACGTTGGCTTACCAAACCAAATATCTATTCGTCAATAGACAGTAGGTTAGTTGTTAAAGGACAAGCTAGGTACACTGAAGAACAAAAGTCTCCTAAGATTAGGAGAGAGCCTAAATGAAATGAACATCACTTATCTGTATTCTCTGTTTTCAGTGTTATCAATGCATTGACAAATTTTGTAATAGTGAGCCACAATGACATTTAATTTTACTACAGGCTGTAGCAGAAGGCCTCTTGTTGAAACTTCCCTTTACAACAATATTCGAGTATCTTCAGGTTCGTTTCAGTTAATTATATGATATAGATCTCTAAACTCTCACTTAAGCGCCAAATGCCAGTGTAGCAAGCTATTGTCCCAGATTTCTGATCTCCATCTGTGTTATTTATTTAGTTATTTGTTTGTAACTAAAGATCGGCCTTTTTGTGTTGTTTTTCACTCTTTGGCATGCATTATATGTCACCTAAGAAGCACAAAAACGGATACGGGACACGGATACGACACGACACGGACACGGCGACACGGCAAATCCTAAGAAATTATGACACGGACATGGCGGGGAAACGGCAAATAATAAATATTTATTTTTATATAATATTTGATGTCATACTTTAAATAATTAAGAGTAATATTATTTTTCATCAACCTAACAAAGAAAAAATTCACAAATCATAAATCACAAGTACACAATTGAATCTACTCCACAACAACAATAATTATAAGAGAACGATGTCACAAAGTCATAAAACCAAATCAAAACGAGACATTAGAATAGAAACTAGTCTTATCATTTAAACATCATCATTCTAGCTTACTCCAAATACAAATGCATCATGAGAAAGTAATATGTAAAAGATAGCACTTGTACAGCAAGAGAAAGAAGAGTAAAAAAGAATAAAGATGAAGAGATGAGATGGGCTATAGTTGAATTGTTAAAACAACATTTCTAGACTTGTGTTTTGCTAGGAAAAAGAAAGAAATAGGCTAAAAAGGGAGAAAAAAGCAAAAACAATTAGGGTTTTGTTAGAAAAATAATTAGGGATTAGTGAAAAATAAAGTAAGAATCCATGGAAGAGAGAAGATTCATGAAAACAAGAGAAAAAAGAGAAGAAAAAAAAAAATTGGCGTGTCCAACATGTGTCTGCGCCATGTCCGTGCCGTGTCCGCGCCGTGTCCGTAAATTCAAGCCATGTCGGACGCCTGTCCGCGCCGTGTCCATGCCGTGTCCGCGCCGTGTCCGAAAATTCAAAAAAATAAAAAAAAAATCAGACAAGTTTTTTGGCGTGTCCGACACGGATTCTTTGCCTTCTTAGGGGTGTCCGTGCTTCCTAGTATGTCACATGGGTGATCCACCTCTTCTGCAAGTAATGTGCACACTCATGTGGATGACATTTCTCAACCAAGTAGCATCAGAATTCTTCATTCTCTCTACCAGTCTCAAAACCTATACCTAGGACTAGAGTGCTAAGACCCAAAGCCACTAAGGTAGAGATAGACTGGTAGCAGCATCCGATTTCAGTGATGCATTTAAGAAGCTATCCTGTTTATCTATTTATCAAACTAGATCTTAGACTCTGCTATCTAGTTCCAAGCAATATATTCTTCCTTTGAAGCATGGGCTCCTGCTTCACTAGTAGATGCTAATCTTCTTGATAAATTAAGCAAAATAGCATTAAAATTAATCATATGATATAGATCTCTAAACTTTCACTGATATGCCAAATGCCAGTGTAGCAATCTATTTTTCAAGATTTCTCATCTCCCTCCATGGTGTACTTGTTCTTTTTTGTGTGGTGTTAAAGATCTGCTCGTGTTGTTTTTACTCATTTGGCATGCATTATACATCACATGGGTGATCCACCTCTTCAGTTAGTTATTTGTGTAATCATGTAGATGAAATTTCTCAGCCATCTGATTCGGTGATACATTTAAGAAGCTCTTTTGTTTATCAACTCTAAGAAGGCATGACAATTATCAACCAACTCGAACTTGACTTCTTTTCTAGTCAGTCGAGTCAAAGGCGCTGCTATGCGGGAAAAATCCTCAATCTACAGTAATACCAGCCAATCCCAAAATGCTATGAATCTCTGATACATTCTTCAGTCTGTTCCAACTCATAACTACTTCTATCTTGACTGGATCAACTGAAACCCCATCTTTTGAAACCACATGGCCTAGAAACTTCACCTCAGATAACCATAATTCACAATTCATTTTGGCATTCAATTTGTGCTGCATCAAAATTTGAAATGCAGTACGCACATCAATTACAATTTAAAATTTGATTTTTAGTTGAAATTAAAAATCTGGTTAAAGTTAGTTTAAAATTTGAATTTCTATTAAGAGTAGTTAAATAATTTTTAGACCTATTCACATCTCCTAGATCTAGTTTGGTCCTTTGCGTATTCTAACTATCAGAACCTAGGGCTACACTTTGTTTCTTGAATTGGTATCAGAGCCTTGGGTAATGATCCTAATCTCAATAGGTGTCAACCATATCAATTGCGGATTTCTTCACCATGATAAATTGATGGTTGCAGATTTGCATTGGCTATTGTCTAGATTCCATGGAACTTGCTGGTAGTTTTATTTTGTACTGAATCTCGTGGAGCAATGAGATTAGGAGATGAGTTGTTCTGTAGAATCAATCGAGTCAAACTGCATACTACCTTTGAATTGAAGAATTTGAATACTTTCTTTTGGGAACTTCTCCTACAAGTGAAGTTGGCCTTGCTAATTTGTTGGTATAGTATTAGGAATTGCTTGAACCATAGAGTCTCATCATCTACTGATGTGCCTCCCTTGTAATTTAATAGAATTCTATACTGTATATGTTTCACTCAAGGTTGTCAGAATCGAGAATCGAGATTCTACGTAGGATTGTTTTGGATTGCATAGAATCGGAATCGTAGAATGGGATCGTGAATCGTAAGATTCTACAAAACTATGCAACTTCTAAATTTTTGAAGTTGTTTGTGAGGAGATGAAGGTTCGAAACTTCGAATCCTTGCATTCTTTTTCATGCCAACTATGTATATACAAGGTTGTCAAAATCGGGATTCTACGTGGGATCGATGGTTCCGTAGAATCGGAATGGTAGAATCGGATCGATGATCATAAGATTCTACAAAACTAGTAGAAAAATAATTCAAACTAACTTGTAAACAATAATATCTCTAAAATATAGCAAGAATAAGCCCAAAACATTAAAAATGTATAAAAATACCACTCCAAATATAGTTATATACATGGATAAATTCAAACATATATGATATATCTAAGGGAATATAGATAAAAAAAGGTAGAGCTCTCATGCCAACTATGTAATTTATTCATACAGTGTATTAAGAAACAGAGGTATTAAGGAATCACTAACCCCATGAGGCATGAATTTATTTCAGTTTACATACAGGGAAATTGAGGAACTTCTGTTTTCATCTTAAACAAAAAGACTGAATTAATGGGCCTTTAACTCGGGTTCATTGAGCTTGATATGGCCCATATAAGTCTTCAACTCTCTATAGACTATAATCAATTATAAAAGAAGCTACCAGCAAGAGAGAGAGAGAGAGAGGAGAAGAAGAAGAAGAAGAAGAAGCTAAAGGACTATTATTGAGGTTCTGGAGGCAGACTGCTAGAGTTTGATTTGGAAATAGAGGTCGCCAAAAGTGGAAAGAAACTCACCGGAGTTTGTTGGAGACCTAGAGCTCACCGGATGTGATGGAATTCGTTGACGAGGTAGTCGAAGTTTGCTTCAGAGTCGTCTTCGCAAGAGGGCAGAGAAAGCGAACGAACTAGGAAAGTGTCTACTTCAGTCTGCTTCTTTGATTTAGAAATAGAGGTCGTCGACTTTTCGGAGTTCAGTCGTTTTCTTTGACTTCAAGCCTGCCTCTTCGCCAGAGGTTTTTTTTTTATTTTTCTCTTTACAACTTTTAAGATACTTATTGGGCTGTTGGGCTTTTCATTATATAGCCCATCAGGCTTAAAAGATTCAAAATAGTTTAAACTTATTATATAACTCAAAAGAGCCCAAAAGCCCCATTAAAAAAGAAGGCAAACAGATAATAAGGTAAGATCGGTGGGATCGTACAGAATCGTACGATCCCACGATTCCAGCTATGATTTTTGTAATTTTAGGCTGATTCTATGGAATGAACGATTTTATTACGATTTGTAGAAGTTCTGATGTTAATGACTTATTAATGTTCAGTAAGTGAACGGCTGAACCAAATGGAAGAAGGGGCTGAATAGTCTAAACGGCTGAACCAAAAACATGGAAGGCTTTTAAAATGTAATCCTAAAAATAATTTTATATACAATATGTATAAAAAATATATTAACTATATATGTATAAATTTCTTTTATAAAATCAAGCGGGTACTAATGTACCCATTAGCTAGTGCCTCTGTATATACAATATGTATAAAAAATATATTTACTATATATATAAAAAAAATTATAAAATCAAGTGGGTACTAATGTACCCACTAGTGCCTCTCTAGATACGCCACTGATGGCACCACTGCCATGCACGACGAGCACCATTTCTCAACTAGGCTCACCATAGACAGCCATGAAGACCCACCATGAAATGGCCAACCCATCTACTCCACCCAAAACCACCATCTTTTTCGGCCATATGAAAGCTCTTCAAACTTGGTCCACCACTGTTCATGGCCGAACCATGGGTCCTCTCTATTGCTATTGTTTTCACCGACCACCACTTTCTACTGCCAGTAAAGCCATCATCATCCCACTGCCACGGTGAGAGAGGAGAGAAAAAATAAAAATTGGGAAAGGTGAGGGAGAGAGACTGTGAGGTGGAGAGAGAAGAGAAAGAGAGAGAGAATTAGGAATGGTGAGAGGGAGAGAAAAAGAAGTGAAGAAAATAAAATAAGTGGGCATTTTGGTTTTCTTTACCGTAAGAAATATTTTGGTATTTTTTGTATCAATATTTTGACTTATAACGGTAATTTTACAAGTCATAAGAGATTTTTTTTTGGACCAAATACAAACTATAGGTGAAGAAAGTAAACATGAAGAGGTTTTTTTTGCACATTTTTCAAACTATAGGGAGTTTTAATGCAATTTACCCCCACAAAATATACCAAACCAAGAATAACTTCTTGATTCTGTACAACATAATTGTAACTTATTGCTAATGGTGTTTGATGTGCATTCTCTCTCTGTCTCTCAAATTTTTATTTAGCATCCAAGATAATCTCCTCTCGCAACTAGTGATACGGTTAGAGTAATTTACCCTAATATATATATATATATATATATATATATATATATAAATATATATATATATCTACAAAAAAAATTTAATAGGGGATCTGGGTTTAACCTGGATTCAAATTAAATCGTTCGTAATCTATGGCTAAATTCTTAATCACATTCTCTCTCTCCCCCTCTCTCTCTCTCTCTCTCATGCTACTCTATTGCTGCCAATTACTACATGCAAATCACCAGTCTCTCTTCAAAAGTAGAAAGTAACACTCCATCACGAACAATAAGAACCACATTGGAAAAAAAAAAAAACAAAGATAATGAATGCAAACTTGCTCGAAACAAATTTATAAGCAATTCATTTCGCAAAGCAAAGGGAGGTGCTAGAAGCAGTCGCTAACTCAAATATCTCTCAATAGTTGCTATTTTTGATTGGTTAAAAAATCAATAATAATAACCTCATTAATTAACTCTTTTTTTGAAAGGACAATAATAATAATCTCATTAATTAACTCTATTTTTGAAAGGACATTAAAAACACATTTTTTGGACAAAATTAGCCACCATTTCTTTTCTCCTCTATTTCAATCCATATGCGTGTGTGTGTGTGTATATATAAACAACTAACCGCCAGTTGCCATCCCTACACGTGATGGTTTTCAATTTTCAAATTAATGGGAGAGCCGAGCAGAGCTCTACACCGGCTGTCTATTCGGCATTTAAGTCCACTCCTATGAACATAATTTTTCTTAAATATTGGAGTAATTAATGATACTTTGATTAAAAGTTATACTTTTATTTTTTCTCTCGAAAACATGTGGAATAAATCAGGCAACTACTTTGCCTTTTGGGACTTGAACCTTGGCTTTGAACTTTAAACGTAGTATTTAAGGTTGCGCTAATTAAATGATTGAAGTGCATCTAATTAAGTTCATATATATATATATACTAGGGTATTGCCCGTGCCTACGGCACTATAAAATAAAAAATTATTGAACTAAAATAGAAATTAATTTCATATAATCATCGTGTCAATAAACAAATATTTATAAAACACCATTTGCATTAAATGAAACTCTTATACGTGTCCTATATACATCTTTTATAGTACATACGTACAAAGTTTTACAGACCCGGAACATACCCAAAATGTATTGACTCTTGCTCCTCACTGTCCAGGTAGTTGATTCCACTTTTCATCATCTCCTACCAGTTCTGACCAATCGAATAATAATGGATCGTCTGCATCCATACCTGCAAAAGTCCCTTCTGGATCTCCAAAGTTATCCAATTTGACTGGATCTCCTAACTGTCATCCTCTTCTAGATTCACAAAAATTTTCATCTCAATTGGATTTATCCACTGTCCTTGGTTATCCGACATGGTATTTACCCAACTGTAATATAGATATGTATATCTATATACATCTCCTGCACGTCATTTCTAATGTCCACTCTCTATTTCTTTTCCATTATTGAACTGACACAACATCTAATTGTCATTGAGGTTGGAGTGATTTTAGGTGTAAGTGTAGGTGAAGGTTTAAATTTGAATTTAGGTTGGAATGTTTTTGAATTTAAATTTGAATTTGATTTGGATTCAAGTGTAAAAAATTTGAAAGTATGTGATGTGAAAGGTTTAAAAATAAAGAAAAAAATAAATAAAAGCAAAAGATATATATAATATTGATAGTATTTTCTTAATCAACTTGCCAATTAAAATATATACACTCATCCACTGCCAATATTGACATTCAAAACCACCAATACAAAAAATGAATTTTGGTTCCAAAGCTATGTAAATACTATTTTGTTTTAACATTATAAAAAGCAAACAAAATTTAGATTAAAGTTAAGTTGATAACCGTTCAGATTTTAACCGTTGGATCTATGTAATTGTAGCGGCCCCCTCCATCTTAAAACTTAAAACAAACCCAATAAAAAATGATGTGAACAATTTTTATTATCTGACAATTATTGAAATAAATACTTGACTCTAATTATTCGCACAAAATTATAATCACCACACCAAAATTATGTGGGACCAACCTTATTTTCTATTTCAATGAAAATATTATATTACATTTAGAGTTAAATGTAATGTTTTAAACTTCACTAAGCATATTTTAAATCATTATTTTTTTGGGAATTGTTTGATATATCTAATTTAAAATTAAATTAAAATTTTACAAAAAATATATAAAAAAAGAATTAAAATGATATTGTTAAAAAAAATAATCAATAAAGATATAGACTTGAAAAAAATAATTAATAGTAGAGTACAAAAAAAAAAAAGAATAAAGTAGGTCTATTATTATTATAAATAAAAAATATGTATAGAAGTAGTTGGAATACACAGCATAGCATACTGAAAAGAAAAAAAACAAAACAAAAGTCCATCAACAATGAAAGACTTGACCAAGAGAAAGTCATGTCATGGACCCTACACTCAAGTGGAGCAAATCTTCAATTAAGTCTACAAAAATCAGTTTCAGATTATGTCCACAGAATGTAAACCAAGGATTTCCGAATTTTTCTTTGGCAATCAACCTAGACAGAAAAAAAAAAGTACAGAGAGAGAGTTGAGAGAGAAAGAGGGGACTCCATAGATGCATAAATCACAATGGCTGTCACATGGGAGGATTTCTCCAATTTTTTCCATTTGAACATATTGGACCAAAACACAGAATTTATCCCCTAAACTACAACATATTTTCATTTACATAGAGAAGGCAACATGTTTGCTTGGCCGCACTACCCAAAACACCCACCCATCTGCTACACACGCACACAAAAGGAGAAAGAAAGGAAGAAGATGAAAAAGAAAGGAGATATGACATATTTCCATCTCCATGGCACAACATTTTCTCTACCCGAAAGTGACAAACACATAGACAGTCCAACCAATAAACAAATCAAAAACAGAAAACTTAAACTGCAAACTGACACACTCTCTCTCTCAACTTAAGTGTGGGTTTATCATGTAAGCTTCTTCAAAATGGAAGCTCCAATATCTGGGTCTCTTTCGACAAAGCTCAAAGCCACCATAGAAGCTCCAATATCAAACACCACTCACCGTATAGTCTCCGACGAACTCTATCACTACCGACCCGAAGCACCATTGAAGCACCATCAAAGTTTTTTGTTGATAAGTGTAACTAAATGAAAATAAAAATAATCAACAACAGTGTAGATTTAGACAATATTACAAAAATCTTATCTATAAGCACTAATGAAATAATACACTAATGAAGTAAGCATAGCACAAACCAAGGAACGGGAAGGCATCATTCTATAGAAACAATCACAACAACCAATTAAACAATAGCCAAAGACATATGGGTAACTCTTAGATCTGCCGCTCCATCACTCACACTTGTAAAGATAAAATTTATTCACATTTGTATGGGGCTCAGAACAGAAGCCGCAGCAGCGACGCTCCGGACGGCGGAGTAATTAGTGGATCTGGTGGGGAAGTCGACCGGTGGGGAGAGAAAGAGGATACAGAGAAGGTGGGGAGCAACAATGGTGGTACAACGACTCTTCTTCCAACATTTGCGATTGTTGATTCGATCCCAGTGAAGACCATTGCAACGAAAGCAGAAACTGATCTCACCTCCGGCGCCCATCCCTCCAGCACACACCACAGCACACACCACCGGTTTATATATCCACAAAGAACACAACCCAAAATCGCAACCATCCCTCCGGCGCCCATCCCTACGGCACACACCACCAGTTTATACATCCACAAAGAACACAACCCAAAATCCCTCCGGCACACACCACCGGTTTAAAAGAACACAACCCAAAATCAGTGACCCAAGATCAATTTCAACAACAAATCAAATAGATCAACGACGTTATGACAACGATTGAGACTCACCTTTACAACAGGAGATCTAGATAGCGAGCACGCCGGACGGCTTCTTCTTCCAGATCGAGCAACGTCGTCCCGTCGAAGTCCTGCAAGTTCCGGCTCCGGGCTCCGGTCGTCGTCTGTCGCGGAGTCTAGCGGCTCACCCCATAGGCTTCAGTTGGGTTAAGATTTGGAGAAGAAAAGAGAAGAGAAGGGAAGATTAGATTTGATGGAGTGAAGATGTGGGAGTGAAGATCTGAGAGTGAAGAGAAGTGTAAAACGGGAGAGAGAGATAGAGACATTGACAGAGATAAACAAAATAAAATAATAGTGAGTGGGTGCATTAAAATAATAGGGAGTGGAGTGAATTAATCACGACCGTTGATGTTGATTGAGAATTAGGAGAGTAATTTTAGACCGTAGATAGGAATATATATTTTGAACCGTTAGATGAATTTTTTAAGTATTTGTGACCATTAGATGATAAATTTATTTTGGGGGGAAATTCAAACTCAATGCTTAAATGTAAGATAGATATATATATATATATATATATATATATATATATATATATATTAGGGTAATGCTACTCAAGTAGAATTCTTAGACAGAATTCGTAGGCAGAAACATTTACATTCATTAGATGTATGTGGTAGACCCCACCACATACACTCACCCCATGCATCTAATGAATGTAAATATTTCTGCCTACGAATTCTGTCTGAGTAACATTATCCTATATATTATCCACCTGCACTGCACCTAGTAATCAATTAACTTGCAAAGTGGTTGAATTTGGCAATGATGTCAGATGAATAAATCCATATTTCAGTAGGATCCAAAATCTTCTTCAGCTTTTTCAATTAAATGAATTTATTGATTTTCTATTCTTTTCCTTTCCTTTTGATTTTACTTGGAGGCTCAACCAAATTCACTATAATGACACTAATTGAATTATACTTGTAGATATTTTTTATAAAAATTACCTACAAGTCATTTCAGCTCTCACCCTGTTAAAAATCTCCCTACACTCTCAACAAACTCTAGCTTCCATAAGCTTGAACTCTCCCTCACCAGACTTACAATCATTCCTCTGTCTAAAGCATCAGTGTACTTGGACTACGGATGTAGATCTTAATACATAATAAGTCAACTAATCTCAAATATCAAATACACGATATCAAACTTAACTTGAGAATATGGTGCTAAGGAGCACGGACGCGAACACGGCCACGAATACGACACGATACAAATACAGCGATACGAAAAATCTTAAAAAAGTAGGATACGGACACAGCAAGGATACGTCAAATAAATAAATAAATAAAAATATAATATTATACATAAAATATTAAGTGTTATTCTTCAACCATAAAATAAATATATTTAAAACTATTTTTGATTTATTATAAAATAATTCTTACTTTCTAACCTATAAAGTTTTTAATATTACATCTCAACCCCATTTTATATAACAAAAAATTACAAATTTGCCCCAAAAAGTATCCTAAACGTATCTTTCCCGTATCCCAGCCGTATCCTTCCCGTATCCTGGCATATCTCGCGTATCCTAGCCGTATCCCTCCCGTATCCCAGCTTATCCGATATTCAAAAAATAATTTTAAAAAATTGGATACTTCTTAGCTATATCGGACACGTATCCGGACCGTATCCATATCGAATACGTGTCCGATACGGCCACGGCTGTCCACCAGTCGTATCTGTGCTTCCTTGATATGGTGGCTACCCAAACTTTGGCATAAATATATTATTATATAATAATTTATTCAACAAATATCTAGCAAAACTATGTAACATTAATAACAAATATATAATTAAAAACTATATAGCGTAAATAATAATTTATTCATCAAATATATAATTAATAATAAACTATGTTACATAAATAATAATGTATTTAACAAACTATGAAAATAATAATAAACAATATAGCATAAATAGTATGTAAAACAGATTATGTAATTAATAATATATCCTAAACTCAAACCTGAAATTCAAAATCACGAAACTCCAATCCCGCAACCCTGAAACCCCAAACCCCACACCCTAGACAGTATAAATATTAATATATTATTAAGTACGAACTATGTATAATAAATAATAATTAATTTAACAATTTATAATTTAACATAAATAACTATTTTATTATGTATTATAACTATGTAACATAAATAATAATTTATTAAACCAAGTAATTAATATTTACCTATCTAGCATAAATAATCATTTATTCAACAAATATCTAATAAACTATGTAGCACAAATAATAATTCCTTTTAAGAAACTATATAACCAACAATGAACTATGATGCACAAACAACAATTTATTTAACATAAATAAATTTATTAAATATAAACTATGTATTATAAATAATAATTTATTTAACAAATATATAATTAATAATAAATTATCTACCATAAAAAGCAATTTATTCAACAAATATCTAATTAATAATAACAATGTAGCATAAAAAACAATTTATTTAAAAAATAATGTAACTAATAATAAACTATGTATTATAAATAATAATTTATTCAACAAATATCTAATAAATTATGTAGCATAAAAAACAATTTATTTAAATTATGTAATTAATAATGAAATATGTAGTAAAAATAATAATTTATTTAACAAACTATGTAACTAATAAAGAATTATGTAACATAAATAATAATTAATAATTAACTATGTAGCCTAAATAATAATTAATTTAACCAAGTAATTAATATTCAACTATGTAGCATAAATAATAGTTCATTCAACAAATATCTAATAATCTATGTAGCATAAATCATAACTTTTTTAACAAACTATATAAATAATAACAAACTATGAAGCATAAATAATAATGTATTTAAAAAAGTATGTAAATAATAATAATCTTTGTAGCATAAATAATAATTTATTTAAAAAACTATGTAATTAATAAATTATGTAACTAATAATAAACTATGTAGCATAAATACAATTTATTTAACAAATATATAATTAATAATAAACTATGTAGCATAAATAATAATTTATTATGAAATATAAACGATGTAACATAAATAATAATTTATTTAACTCGCTATGTAACTAATAATGAACTATCTTCATAAATAATATAGAGTAAACAAAAATTTATTATGAATTATAATTAAACTATGTAACATTAATAATAATTTATTTAATAAATAATTAATTAATAATAATTTATTTAACAAACTATATTACTAATAATAAACTATGAAGTATAAATAATAATTTATTCAAAAATATCTAATAAACTGTGTAGCATAAATAATAAATTATATAAAAAACTATATAACTAATAATGAACTATGTAGCTTAACCAATAAATTATTTATCTAACTATGTGACTAATAATAATTTATTTAACAAAATATGTAATTAATAATAATAATAATTTATTAAATTATGAAACATAAAGTAAAGCCAAACCATAAACCTCGAGCCCAGAACCCCAACATGAAACACGAAAATCGAGACCCCAAAAAAACTATGTAAACTAATAATAAACCTAAAACCCCAATCCCGCAACCCCGAAACCCCACACCCTAGGCAACATATATAATAATATATTATTAAATACAAACTATGCATAATAAATAATAATTTATTCAACAACTATCTAATAAAACTATGTAGCATTAATAACAAATATATAATTAAAAACTATATAGCGTAAATAATAATTTATTCAACAAATATCTAATTAATAATAAACTATTTTATATAAATAATAATTTATTTAACAAACTATGTAACTAATAATAAACTATTTAGCATAAATAGTATGTAAAACAGACTATGTAACTAATAATAAACCGTAAACTCTAAACTCAAACCCGAAATCCAAAACCACGAAACTCCAATCCCACAACCCCGAAACCCAAAACCCCACACCCTAAGCAACATAAATAATAATATATTATTAAATATGAAATAGGTATAATAAATAACAATTAATTTAACAAACAATGTAGCATAAACCATAATTTATTTAATAAACAATGTAGCATAAATTATAATTTATTTAAAAAAAATATTTAATTAATAATAAATTATGTTGCATAAATAATAATTTACTTAACAAACTATGTAGCATAAATAATAAGTTATGCCACAAATATCTAATTAATAATAATGTAGGTAGCAAAATAAAAATTTACTTAAAAAGCAAAGTAAACAAATATCTAATTAATAATAATGTAGGTAGCAAAATAAAAATTTACTTAAAAAGCAAAGTAAATAATAATAAACTATGTAACATAGATACTAATTTATTCAATAAATGTCTAATAAATTATGTAGCATAAATAATAATTTATTTAACAAACTATATAGTTCAATATTGAACTATAAAGCAAAAATAATAAAATATTTAACAAACTATCTAACTAATAATAAACTTAGGTAATAATTTATTTAACAAACTATATAATTAATAATAAATTATGTAGCATAAACAATAATTTGTTATGAATTAAAAATAATTTAACATATATAATAATTTATTTAACCAACCATGTAACAAATATTTAACTATGTTTAAAAATTAATCATTTATTAAACACATATAACTAATAATAAACTTTGTAGAATAAATAATTATTTATTAACAAATTATGTAATTAATAATAAATATGTAGAATAAATAATAATTTATCTAACAAACTATGTATCGTAAGTATTAATTTATTTAAAAAAATATGTATTTAATAATAAACTATGTGGCATAAATAATAATTTATTTAACAAATATATAATTAATAATAAATTATGTAGCATAAATAATAATTTATTATGAATTATAAACAATGTAACATAAATAATAATTTATTGAACTCTCTATGGAAAAAATAATGAACTATCTTCATAAATAATATAGAGTAAATAAAAAATTATTATGAATTATAAACTATGTAACATTAATAATAATATATTTAAGAAACATTTAATTAATAGTAAACTACGTTGCATAAATAATAATTTATTTAACAAACTATATAACTAATAATAATTTATTTCACAAATATCTAATAAATTGTGTAGCATAAATAATAAATTATATAAAAAACTATATAACTAATAATGAACTATTTAGCAAAAATAATAAATTATTTATCTAACTATGTAACTAATAATGAATTATGGAGCATAAATAAAATTTTATTTAACAAAATATGTAATTAATAATAAGCTATGCAAAATAAATAATAATTTATTAAACTATGAAGCATAAACTAAACCCAAACCATAAACCCCGAGCCCAAAACCCTAAGCCCAAAACCAAAATACACTAAACCCGAAAATTGAAATCCCAAACCCCAACCAAACTATGTAAACTAATAATAAACCCGAAACCCCAATCCCGCAACCCCAAACCCCACACCCTAGGCAACATATATAATAATATATTATTAAATACTAACTATACATAATAAATAATAATTTAGTCAACAAATATCTAATAAAACTATGTAGCATTAATAACAAATATATAATTAAAAACTATATAGCGTAAATAATAATTTATTCAACAAATATTTAATTAATAATAAACTATATTATATAAATAATAATTTATTTAACAAACTATGTAACTAATAATAAACTATATAGCATAAATAGTATGTAAAATAGACTATGTAACTAATAATAAACACTAAACTCAACCCGAAATCCAAAACCACGAAACTCTAATCCCGGAACCCCGGAACCCCACACCTAGGCAACATATATAAAAATATATTATTAAATACGAACCATGTGTAATGAATAATACTTAATTTAACAAACAATGTAGCATAAATCATAATTTATTTAACAAACAATGTAGCATAAATTATAATTTATTTAAAAAACTATTTAATTAATAATAAACTAAGTTGCATAAAAAATAATTTATTTAACAAACTATGTAACTAATAATAAACTATGTAGTATAAATATTAATTTATTTCACGAATATCTAATAAATTGTGTAGCATAAATAATAAAATTATATAAAAAAAAGTATATAATGAACTACATAGCATAAATAATGAATTATTTATCTAACTATGTAACTAATTATGAATTATGGAGCATAAATAATAATTTATTTAACAAAATATTTAATTAATAATAAACTATGCAGAATAAATAATAATTTATTATGAATTAAAAATAATTGAACATATATAATAATTTATTAAACAAACTATGAAGCATATACTAAAGCCAAACCATAAACCCCGAACCCAGAACCCCAAACCTAGACCCCAAAACCCAAGAACACGAAACCAGAAACCAAAACCCCAAACTCCAAACAAACTATGTAAACTAATAATAAACCCTAAAGCCCCAACTCGAAATAAAAAAAACCATGAAACCCCAATCCCGCAACTCCCAAACCCCATACCCTAGGCAGCATATATAATAATATATTATTAAATAAAAACTATAAATAATAATTTATTAAACAAATATCTAATAAAACTATGTAGCATGAATAACTAATATATAATCAAAAACTATATAGCATAAATTAATTTATTCAACAAATATCTAATTAATAATAAACTATATTATATAAATAATAATTAATTTAACAAGCTATGTATCAAATAATAAACAATATAGCATAAATAGTATGTAAAATAGACTATGTAACTAATAATAAACCATAAACCCTAAACTCAACCCAAAATCCAAAACCACGAAACTCCAATCCCGCAACCCCGAAACCCCACATCCTAGGCAACATAAATAATAATATATTATTAAATACGAACCATGTATAATAAATAATAATTAATTTAACAAACAATGTAGCATAAATTGTAATTTATTTAACAAACAATATTGCATAAATTATAATTTATTTAAAAAACTATTTAATTAATAATAAACTATGTTCATAAATAATATTTATTTAACAAACTATATAACTAATAATAAATTATGTAGTATAAATAATAATTTATTTCACAAATATCTAATAAACTGTGTAGCATAAATATCAAAATTATATAAAAAAATTATATACGTAATAATGAACTATGTAGCATAAATAATAAATTATTTATCTAATTATGTAACTAATAATCAATTTGATGGTCCAGAAAGCCCATGAGCAAGTTTGCCCAAGTTTTAATGTCAAAAGGATGTGTAAGGGCATTAATGTTATTTGTCTTTGAATATATTTGCTGGCCTTAATCTCACAATTTAATTTAATTAATTATCTTGTGGTGTTATTTTGCACTAATCAAATTGTAAAGAAAAATTGTAAATTAGTGCAGGGGTGATTTGCGAATTGTCCTGATTTTCCTTTCATAAATGTTGCTACTAGACCTAGATATGAGTTATTGGACAATGCTTATCATCAATCTAGGACTGAGTATGTCTCTAGAATCAATACATGCCCCAAATATGTGAAATTGAAACCCATGTATATTAGAAAAACTGATGCTCACTTGCATCATGCACCTAAATCATCAAGAGGTTTTGTGAAGACTAAAATTATGTGGATCCCCAAGAAATTTAACTCTGTAAGCATGCTTCTGTACACTTCTTTGAAAGTTTCTAATGCTAATACCAAGTGGTATATAGATAGTGGGTGCTCTAGGCACATGACAGAAGACAAGATCAAATTTAGTTATTTAGAAAAATATGATGGTGGCCCTGTCATCTTTGGTGATAATAACAAAAGAAAAATAGTTGAAAGAGGCACAATACCTGAAATCAAAGAAATACCTAAGTTAGAGAATGTGCTCTATGTAAAAGGTCTTAAACATAATTTGTTTAGTATCAGTCAACTTTGTGACAATGGTAATCTCGTTCTATTTGATAAAGATGATTGCAAAGTTATTGACAAACTATTAGGAAAGACCATTCTTTCTGCATCTAGAGCTTCTAGTAATGTCTACACCATTCATGAAAATACCACATACATTGCATGCAATTGTGCTAAAATGAAAAAGGGAAGTATGGAAAACTCCAAATCAATGACTACTACCAAGTGCATTCTTACTAACATTGATAGGTCCATATTCAAAAACTCATTGCACTTCACTGCTTTTAGACCTAATCACATATTTGCTACAAAATTTCAAAGTGCTTCAAAATTCTCTCACTTAAAGATTGTCAAAAAGATTTCAATGTTTTATAAAGGCATAACTAATCTTTGATTACATTGCACTCCCTTTACAGAACTATCCCTTAAAGCATTTCCAGACATAGATTGGGGTGATTTACTAGAACATTCACTCTCCCTCCTCACTAGTTGTCTATTTACTACCATTTTGACTTTCATTGTCAAAAAGGGTGAGAAAGTAGTTAGGGAAGGGCACTAGAAGGATTTTGACATTAAAAGATATAAGGGGGAGATTGATGGTCCGGAAAGCCCATGAGCATGTTTGTCCAAGTTTAATGTCAAAAGGATGTGTAAGGGCATTAATGTCATTTGTCTTTGAATATATTTGCTGGCCTTAATCTCACAATTTAATTTAATTAATTATCTTGTGTTATTATTTTGCACTAATCAAATTGCAGGGGCAAATTTTTTTTAGGAAAGAAAAATTGTAAATTAGTGCAGGGGCAATTTGGGAATTTGAGTCATTAGGGTTTCATGTTTTATTATTTAAAAAAAAAAAAGGGAAATGTCGCTGATGGGGTGGCACTATACATTTGCATAGTAGATACATATATGTGAGTTTTTTTAGTTAAAGCAAAAAAAAAAAAAAAAGGAGTGGTAGTTTTGTAAATAAAAAAAAATCAAAAAGTAAAAGTGATGTATATACACCACTTTTCGGCTGATTTTTGAAAGCTCATATATATATATATGATATTTATCTTATATATGATATATTTTTGTATTGGTTAAGATAAGGTGGCATGATATACATATATATATATATATATATATATATATAAATGTGCTAATTTCTCTACGGTGGAGGTAGCCAGCCCTAAATGGCCCCAACTCCCTCAATGAAAGTCATGGTGTGGAACTGTCAGGGTTTGGGGAACCCCCGGACAGTATCCCAATTGAAGAGGTTAGTAGCCTACCATTCCCCATCCATTGTCTGTTTAATTGAGACAAAGAATAAATCTTATAAAGTTGATCAAGTTAAAAGGTCTTTGAGTTCGAATTATGAGTCGTATGTGGTTTCTCCTAGAGGTCGAGTAGGAGGCATTGTTCTTTTCTTTTCCAATGATATCAGATGCAATTTGATTGATAGTTATGATTTCAGTTGACTTGCGAAGTTTTCAGTGGTTCACCCCAAGACCCTTGGTTTTTCACGAGTGTTTATGCAGCATGTGATGATGGCGTCCACAACCAGCAGTGGGATTATATTCATAGACTACAACACAGAATTGGAGATAAATGGTTAATGATGGGGGATTTTAATACACTTTTGCATTGTAATGAGAAGAAGGGAGGGGCTCCTAAACAAGGTTGGACTTTGAGAAACTTCAAGAATTTGGTTTCAAATTATGGCTTACTTGATATGGGTTTTCGAGGTTCTCCATTTACTTGGTGTAATAATAGAGATGGTGATCGAACAGTGTTTGCTCGCTTGGACAGAGGATTGTGTACTTTAAGCTGGCTTTCTGTTTTCCAACTGCGCTCTCCATCATATTCCTACAGTGGGATCTGATCACATGATACTTCTGCTAAATTTGAATACAAGTTTGAAAAGCGCCAACCGGCAATTCCATTTCGATGCAAGATGGATTCAATCTCCTGATTTCAAAGATATTATCTCGCAAGCTTGAAACACTCCTGTATGTGGCTCGATTTTATTAAAGTTGAAAGAAAGACTGAAAATTTGTAAAGAAAGGCTAAAAACTTGGTCTAGAGGAAGAGATAACAATTCTCAAAAGCGCATCAAAAACTTGGAAGAGCAACTCATTAAGATTAAAGAAGATGTTCATCATTTCAATAAAGATGAGTATGCTAAAGTGGAAAAAGCTCTTGGTCAGGCGTGGAGAGACGAAGAACTCTTTTGGAAACAAAAGTCTCAAGTTGCTTGGCTTTCCCATGGCGACAAAAATATAAATTTTTTCCATAGGAAAACGGAAATCAGAAGACGAAAGAATGAAATTTCTGGCATTGAGGATTCGTGGGGTAGGTGGTGGGACACCAAAAAGGAAATCAGACGAGCTGCAGAACAACATTTTTGTGATCTTTATACTTCTCCTTTACCAACCGCTATCCCAGAATTATGGAATCTTGTTACCAAAGGTTACTCAAGAAATGAATGCGCAGCTCTTAAAAGAAGGCATAACCGAGGAACTTGCAGACGCTATCAAATCCATGGGGCCTTTCAAAGCTCCAGGTCATGATGGGCTGACACCGTTATTTTTCCAAACAAATTGGTAAATCTTGAAAATGATTTGGTCCACAGCTTCAATTCTTTCATCCAATCCGGGCATATGCCTAGAAACCTTAATCACACCAACATTGTTTTGATTCCCAAGACCAGAAACCCAACAAAAATGACCCAGTTCAGGCCAATATCCTTATGTAATGTGGTGTACAAGATCTTTTCCAAAACCATGACAAATAGAATGAAACCTTTTCTTTCTTCTCTTATTAGTGATTGCCAAAGTGCTTTCATTCCTTCTCGGTTGATCCACAACAATATCGTTTTGACACAAGAAGTTTTGCACTACATGAAAGGTAAAAGAAATGGCAGAGGAGGGTTAATGGCTTTGAAACTAGATATTGCAAAGGCTTATGATAAAGTCAATTGGGAATTTCTAAAACAAATGATGACATTTATGGGTTGCCATCCTCATTGGGTGACTCTTGTTATGAGTTGTATTACTTCGGTCTCCTACTCGGTGCTTCTAAATGGTGAATCAGGTGGCCTAATTACGCCTTCCAGAGGTCTTCGACAAGGAGACCCACTCTCCCCATATCTTTTCCTTTTTTGCTCTGAAGGTATTTCTATTCTTCTCAATTATGTTGCCAATCAAAGTCTTATGAATGGCATCAAGTTAGGTAGAGAAGTCTCTCCTATCTCTCATTTTCTTTACGCTGACGATGCAATCCTTTTTTGCAAAGCCAATTGTTATGAGACCTCCATTCTAAGGTCAATTCTAAATGTGTATGCGACTATCTCAGGCCAACATATCAACTATGACAAGTCCAACATCTATTTCAGTCCAAACACATGTAGTTTCACAAGAGCAATTATCCGAAATATGCTGAGAATTTCTAATCAAAGTTGGTCAAACAAGCACCTGGGAATGCCTTCTGTGGTTAAGAGATCTAAGTATGCCTCGTTCAAATTTCTCTCAGAAAAAATCTCTACCAAGGTTCAAGATCTCAAGGGTACTCTATTGTCCAAAGCAGGAAGAGCAGTTTTGCTTCAAACTGTCATTGCAGCAATGCCGAATTACGTCCTTCAGTGCAATAAGTTCCAATCAAGTTGTGCAAGGAGCTAACCAGTAAACTCATGAACTTTTGGTGGTCGGGCATTGACAAATCTACAAAAATCAAATGGATCAGTTGGGACACAATATGTGACGCAAAACCTAAAGGAGGTCTGGGCTTTAAAGATATTGAAGCGTTCAATCTAGCTTTGTTGACGAAATTTGCTTGGAGATTGGAGATTGAAGAGGATTCATTTTTTTGCACAATTTTTAAGCAAAAATATTTTCCAAACTGTTCATTTATTTCTTCCGAGTGCAAAGGTGGGGCATCGTGGGGTTGGAAAAGCATTTTTTCAGCTAAGGATGTGATTAAAAAGGCCTCAAATGGCATATTGCAAATGGTCAAAAGGTAAACTGTTGGATTGACCCATGGTTACGAGGAGCACCAAATTTCAAAGTCTCTACAATCACTTCAGTAGAAGGCATTTGTACAGTGGCTGATTTATTTCTCACCAACATGAGAGAATGGAATTCTGAGTTGATTCACACTATTTTCAATCAAAGAGATGCAAACTTGATCTTGCAAATGCCTGTTCAAGAAACTAAAGGAGAAGATAAAAAAATTTGGGCCTTAAGTTAAGATGGTCTTTTTTCTGTGAAAACAGCCTATAGAGTGGCCATGGAGCTTATTACTTCTGCAAATCCTATCTATAGGAGCTCTCAAGAGCCTCAAAATTTATGGAAGTCAATTTGGAAAGTGAAGTCTAAACCAAAAATCTTGTCCTTTAATGGCAGTGTGCGCATGAGAGGATGCTAGTTGCTTCAGCCTTACAAAGCAGAGGTATGACAGTTGTTGATGATTGTGCTCTTTGCGGGGTGGTTTCTGAAACCTTGGTACACCTGTTATGTGAATGCCCTGTGGCAAACACAGTCTGGAAACTTAGTCCCATGAAAATTGATTGGTCTACCTTCTCTGCTGTAAATTGGAAGTCTAGATGGCTTCAATTTGTGGAAATATGTCAAGCTACAGACCATTCTTCATACCTAATTAGTTTGGGTTCTTTTATTTGGTGGAAAATTTGGAAGGCTCGGAACGATAAAATTTTCAACCAGCAATCATAGGCTCCTCAAGATATTTTAGACAGAGTAGTTTTTTATTTCCACGAGTTTCACTCTTGTAGCTTATCCGTTCCAAATCTAAATGAGGGGAATGTTGACCGCTCTCCCCATCCAGCAATTTGGTTACCTCCGGATCAAGGTCAGTTTAAGCTTAATTTTGATGCAACCTTTGACCCTTGTACAAAGGAATGTGGTGGGGGATTAATACTTCGAAATCACGAAGGGCTTCCAGTCAAAATTTCAACTATTTATTTTCCAAAAATTTTCAATTCCGGAGCTGCAGAGGCTTTAGTTCTAAGAAAAGCTTTGCATCTTCTTGATCAATGGGGAAAATAATGTGATTGTCGAAGGGGACTGTAAACCTTTAATGTCACTTGTTAGCTCCGACGAGGCTTCGTTGATGATCATTGAAGATGTTAAAAACTTCCTCCAGCATCGAAATTTTCTCCTTTCGTGGGTTCCCAGAATTGGTAATAGCATTACACATGCCCTTGGCAAATGGGCTCTTAGAGCTAAATCTGATGTCCCAGAGTGGGTTCATAAGCCTACTTGGATTGACATTCTTTGTAACTTTGATATCCTTTCTATCTAATATATTTCTTTTTGGTGGTTTTAAAAAAAAAACATATATATATAGAAAAAGATTAGGTCAATTAAAGGAGAGAGGGCTGATAGAGTATAGGAGAAAAACAGCAGCAGTGAGAATGTGAGGTGATGATATATATGGGTGCTACTATGGAAGAGAGAGGAAAATGATATGGAGATATTGATAGAGATGAGAACAGTCAAAAAAGAATAGAGGGTCTCATATAGATGCAGCTGAAAATAATTTATAGATTTTGGGTGAAATAGAATAGAGTGAGAGAGAGAGAAAAATAGCAAGAAAAATGAGAGAGTCGAGTGAGATGATAGAAACAGAGAGTAAGATCTAAGAAGAGGCATCCATGGTATCGTGATGTTCTCAAGTCCTCACGTTTTGGAGCTGAAGTATAGAAAGCGATCGAGAGAGTGGAGAACTGGGTGTTCAAAATCAATTATGGCTGTGAAATTTTGAAGTTCTCATTTACGATTCCTGATAAAGACTTACACTGTATGAGCTCTATTTCGTGATTCTTCCCAAGGCTAACAGAGCTTGCTCATTCTTCATGTATCATCTTCACATCACGAAGCCCTCTTTGCAACTGATCCTTTACAGAACCTCAAACCTCACTACCTCATTTAGTTGTTGTCAATCTCTTAACAAGGCATCAGTTCGTAATTGATCAATCTCACAAAAAATCATGGTTTCACTGTCTCAATCTTTGCAGTTACATATTTCTGGATTGATATATAGATTTTTTGGGTTCAGTTGCTTCTCAAATTGCTATGTTTCTAACATGTTGAAGCTGATTTGTATTGCTTAATAGCTGTCCAAAATGCTAATTAATTGTTGTCCAAAAAATGCTGATAATTGCTGTTCACTTTGCTGATAATTGCTGTACACTTTGCTGATTAATTGCTATCCAAAAATGATGGAAATTGCTCTCCAAAAATGCTGATAATTGCTGTTCACTTTGCTGATAATTGCTGTACACTTTGCCGATTAATTGCTATCCAAAAATGCTGGAACTTGTTGTCCAAAAATGCTGATAATTGATGTACACTTTGCTGATTAATTGCTATCCAAAAATGCTGGAAATTGTTGTCCAAAAATGATGATAATTGCTGTTCAATTTGCTGATAATTGCTGTTCAAAATGCTGATTAATTGCTGTCCAAAAAAATGTTGATTAATTGCTGTCCAAAATTGCTGAGTTCATAATTGCTGAGTTGATGAATTTAAATTGCTGAGTTGGTTTATAATTGCTGATTTTTTGGACCAATACTTGCTTAATTGAAATCTGAATGTTGCTGATTTTTGGACCAAAACATGCTGAATTGAAGTCTTTATGTTGCTGATTTTTTGGACCAAAACATGCTGAAATGACTTCTTTATGTTGTTGTTTTGGGACTTATAATAGTGCTGTGTTGAAAGTTAAATGTTGTTGATTTGAGCTGTTAATAGTGCTGATTTTGCAACTTGCATAGTGCTGTGTTTGAAATTAAATGTTGCTAATTTGAGCTGTTAATAGTGCTGTTTTGGAAATTAAAATGCTGATTTTGAATTGATGAATGTGCTGAATTTAAATTGCTAAAATGCTGATTTTGAATTGATGAATGTGGTGAATTTAAATTACTAATTATGTTGTAAATTATTATACCTATTTACATGAGCTTTGTGCTATTAACTTTTACTCTAGTTGCTGCCAAGTATACTTAAATAACTGGTACACCAACCAAGCAGTACCAGAACAGCTGTTAAAAAGAATTACACCAAATCGAATGGAAGTCTAAGAAGCTAAGTACGGGATTCCTTGAAAGAGCGGACTTCTACAAGACCGTTGCAGCTACACTTTAAGGGTGTATTTATTGAAGCTTATCATTGAAGATATTCAAGTGTCATGAACTGCTAATAAGACAAGTGATTGAGTCATTGTCATACTGGACCTTGAAGACTAACTATCAGAGTTTGAAGAGTTGAAGATCAACCTTTGAAGACCAACATACATAGCTTGAAGACATTATCGCTGCTCAAGACATCGAACTGAGTCCGCTATCACTATGTATAGTCCAAGTATTGGGATACTTTGGACAGGGGCAGTGTGAGTGATTGTGGTGAGATTGAGGTGAGATAGCTTGGGCTTTGAGAAGCCTAAGTTGGGTTGAGAGCGGAAAAACTGTTGTGAGATTTGGTGAGAGTGGTTCAGGCCTAGGGAGGCTTTGAACTGGGTGAGTGCTAGAGCGAACTATGTTGTGAGTTGAGTGAGTGAGAGAGTGATTGAGAGAATTACTGTACTACCCTTTCAGACATAGTGGAGCTCAGTTTGAAGAGATTTTTTCAGACCTTGGGGTTTTTCTCTATAAATCTGTGTATCCAAAATTGTGTGATAACATGTGTCAGTCAAACTTGCAATATTAGGAAGAAAAATTGAAGAACTTATTCACCCCCTCCCCCTTTAGGTTCATCAATTGGTATCAGAGCACAAGTCTGCATTTTTTGGTTCAACCACCGGCAGTAAAGATCCTAAGTATGGCTGAAAACAGTTCCACTCACAAGGCTCGTGTTTTTGATGGCACATGTTTTGACACTTGGAGGATTAAAATGGATGTCTTCTTATTATCTATCTCTTATGACATTTGGCATGCTACATTGGAAGGGGTTGTCATTCTTGATCCTGCAAAACTCTCAGCGACCGACAAATTGGCAAAATCAGTTGATGGAAAGGCTAGAAATGCCTTATACAAGGCATTACAGAAGCAAGAATTCACAAGAATCAAGAATTGCAAAAGCGCAAAGGAAATTTGGGACTCACTTGTAACTGCGCATGAAAGAAGCAACACCATCAAAGAAAACAAGATTCAACTTCATCAAGTTAAGTTTGACGTTATCAAGATGGATGAGAAAAAACTATGTTGTGAGTTAGGTGAGTGAGAGAGTGATTGAGAGAATTACTGTACTACCCTTTCAGACATAGTGGAGCTCAGTTCGAAGAATTTTTTTCACACCTTGGGGTTTTACTCTATAAATCTGTGTGTCCAAAATTATGTGATTGCATGTGTTAGTCAAACTTGCAATATTAGGAAGAAAAATCGAATAACCTATTCACCCCCTCCCCTTTAGGTTCATCAGAATTATAGAGCATAAATAATAATTTATTTAACAAAATATGTAATTAATAATAAACTATGCAGAATAAATAATAATTTATTATGAATTAAAATTAATTTAACATATATAATAATTTATTAAACCAACTATAAAGCATAAACTAAAGCCAAACCATAAACCCCGAACCCAGAACCCCAAACCTAGAACCCCAAACCCAAGAACATAAAACCAGAAAACCAAAACCCCAAATCCCAAACAAGTTATGTAAAATAATAATAAACCCTAAACCCAAAACTCGAAATCAAAAACCACGAAACCCCAATCCCGCAACCCACAAACCCACACCCTAGACAACATATATAATAATAATAATAATAATATATTATTAAATACAAACTATGCATAAAAAATAATAATTTATTCAACAAATATCTAATGAAATTATGTAGCATTAATAACAAATATATAATTAAAAACTATATAGCGTAAATAATAATTTATTCAACAAATATTTAATTAATAATAAACTATGTTACATAAATAATAATGTATTTAACAAACTATGAAACTAATAATAAACTATATAGCATAAATAGTATATAAAACAGACTATGTAACTAATAATAAACCCTAAACCCTTAACTCAAACCTGAAATCCAAAACCACGAAACTCCAATCCCACAACCCTGAAACCCCAAACCCCACACCCTAGGCAGCATAAATAATAATATATTATTAAATACGAACTATTTATAATAAATTATTATTAATTTAACAATGTATAATTTAACATAAATAACAATTTTTTTATGTATTATAAACTATGTATCATAAATAATAATTTATTTAACCAAGTAATTAATATTTATCTATGTAGCATAAATAATCATTTATTCAACAAATATCTAATACACTATATATGTAGCACAAATAATAATTTTTTAAAGAAACTATATAACTAATAATGAACTATGAAGCACAAATAAATTTATTAAATATAAACTATGTATTATAAATAATAGTTTATTTAACAAACAATGTTTTTAATAACTAAGTATGTGGCATAAATAAAAATTTATTTGACAAATATATAATTCATAAAATTTATTTACCATAAAAAGTAATTTATTCAACAAATATCGAATTAATAATAAACTATGTAGCATAAACAATAATATAACTAATAATAAACTATGTATAATAAATAATAATTTATTCAACAAATATCTAATAAATTATGTAGCCTAAAAAATAATTTATTTCAAATTATGTAATTAATAATGAAATATTTTGTAAAAATAATAATTTATTTAACAAACTATGTAACTAATGAAGAATTGTGTAAAATAAATAATAATTTATTTAACAATATATGTAATTAATAATAAACTATGTATCCTGAATAATAATTAATTTAACCAAGTAATTAATATTCAACTATGTAGCATGAATAATCATTCATTCAACAAATATCTAATAATCTATGTAGCAAAAATAATAAAAAAAATTTTAACAAATTATATAAATAATAATGAACTATGAAGCGTAAATAATAAATTGTTTAACTAACTATCACTAATTAAGTATGTAGCTTAAATAATAATTTATTTAACAAATTATGTAATTAATAATAAACTGTGTAACATAAAAAACAATTTATTATATATTCAAAACTATTTAACATAAATAATAATTTATTTAACCAACTATATTATATAAATAATAATGAACTATGAAACATAAATAATAAATTATTTAACTAACTATCACTAATTAAATATTTAGCTTAAATAATAATTTATTTAACAAATTATTTAACTAATAATAAACTGTGTAACATAAAAAACAATTTATTATATATTCAAAACTATTAAACATAAATAGTAATTTATTTAACCAACTATTAAACTAATAATGAATATTAGCATAAATAATCAATTATTTAACAAATTATGTATCATAAATAATAATTTAGTTAAGAAACAATGCATTTAATAATTTATAAAATAAATAATAAATACTCTTAAACTATATAAATACTATTAGTTATAAAAATAACGCATATTTTATGTTTAACATATTTTTATCAAATATATAAAATATGAATATTAATTAAATACTATTGAAAACATACACAATATATTATATAGCATACTATTAATTAAATAAGAAAAAACCATGTTTTGAATTAATTTATTAATAAATATGCGATGTTTAATATTTTATTATAAAATAATCAAGTATACTATCATTTTACCGTATGTAATTATATAAAGTATAATTTAGATGACTATCTTACATAATGTATATTCCCTAATAAATAAAAGTATAATTTTAGTTTATAATATATTTGAGAAGTTGTGTTATTTTTTAATATTTGAGATTATAATATATATATTACAACAACAGATAAAAGTAAGGAGGATAGCGATCATGATGATAATATAATACACATTTCTTCAACTTTATGTCATAAATAGTAAATTAAATATTTTTAAAAATATAAATAAAAAATATATAATATAATTTATATTTAGTTCTCATTATAAGTTAAAATGTACAATATTATTTTATAGATGACATATAATGTTATATTATTTAATTTAATATATTATATTGACAATAAATAATAATTTATAAAATTTCATATATTACTAATTACACAAGCAAAATATATTATATTATTAATTAAATAAGAAAAACAATGTTTTAAATTAATTTATTAATAACTACATACTATTGAAAATTGACATTGTATGATATACCATAAACACATAAGACTATTTCTACCAGAAGTAAAATCATTTATGACATTATGCTGTAGATTTTATATTCATATTTAATATAAATTATATTTCCAAAACAAATCATATGGAATAACTACAAATCATGTAAGCTATAAATAATAATATTGTATTTTTATGTATTTCTTTCCATAATATTTTACCAATTACATTAATGAACTTCCCATTAATTTATGATAAATATATATATATATATATATATATATATATATATATATATAACAATGATAACTATGAAAATTTAATTAAATATTTTACAAAATATAAAAAACAAATATTATATAATAAATATATAATATAATTTATATTTAGTTGCAATTATAAGTTAAAATGAACCGTATAATTTTATAGATAATGTTTTATTATATAATGACCATAATTTATGATATTTCATATATTAGACTATACTAATACAATATATTATACAATAAATTATTCGTTATAAGAAACCTAATATTATACGATCAATAAATAAGATAAACTAATTAAAATTAAATAATATATTTTATATTATTCAATAAATATTCATATTATTAAATAATGTAATTTATATTATTTTTGACAATTTGTTTATGATACATATATAATTAATATATTAGATAAAAATAAAAACAATAATCTGGGTGTGTTAGAGTGAAATTCTAGGGTTCTGTTTTGGAATCAATTGACTATGCAATTAATTAATAGAGATCTATTTGGGGGCAATGTTGAAGAAAATATCCATGGTTGTGTGAAGGTCCTTCCTAGACCGACTCTCAAGTTCTGCTAAAACTTTAAATTGGCAATTATTTGATGCTTGGAATCAATTGAATTGAGGAATAGGT
This sequence comes from Cornus controversa, assembly GCA_026545225.1. Lineage (NCBI taxonomy): Eukaryota > Viridiplantae > Streptophyta > Magnoliopsida > Cornales > Cornaceae > Cornus > Cornus controversa. Next base: position 18,839,302 of record CM048852.1, read on the forward strand.
TCGGAATGTCATAAACAGTTAGAGAAAAAAAGTCAAGATTTAATTTCTAAGTGGCACAATGACATGAGAGGTGAAGAACTTACTGTCAATGCCCAGGTAATGAGCTTCAAGGTCGCTGAAATTCGCCAGAGGTGATACGTTGCGAGGTCGCCGAAGTTTGCTTCAAGGGTTGAGATTCGAGGTCGCTGAAATTCGCCGGAGGTGATGTGCTTTGAGGTCGCCGAATATGAAACTTGCAGTTGCAATCTTGCAGAGCAGTAGAGGAAATTGGAAGAAGGGGCTGAACGACTGAACCAAATGGAAGAAGGGGCTGAACAATCTGAACGGTTGAACCAAAAACCTAGAAGGCTTCTAAAGTGTAATCCTAAAAATAATTTTATAGACAATATGTATAAAAAATATATTTACTATATATATATAAATTTTTTTTATAAAATAAAGTGGGTACTAATGTACCCACTAGCTAGTGCCTCTGTATATACAATATGTATAAAAAATATATTTACTATATATATAAAAAAAATTTATAAAATCAAGTGAGTACTAATGTATCCATTAGTGCCTCTGTAGATACGCCACTGATGGCAGCACTGCCATGCACGATGACCACCATTTCTCAACTAGGCTCACCATAGACAGCCACGAAGACCCACCATAAAATGGCCAACCCATCCACTCCACGCAAAACCACCATATTTTTCGGCCATATGAAAGCTCTTCAAACTCGATCCACCACTGTTCACGGTCAAACCATGGGTCCTCTCTATTGCTGTTGTTTTTACTGACCACCGCTTTCCACTGCTGATAAAATCATCATCATCCCACTACCACGGTGAGAGAGGAGAGAGAAAATAAAAATTGGGAAAGGTGAGGGAGAGAGATGGTGAGGTGGAGAGAGGTAATTTGAAGAGAGAGAGAATTGGGAAAGGTGAGGGGGAGGGAAAAAGAAGAGAAGAAAACAAAATAAGTGGGCATTTTGGTTTTTTTACAGTAAGAAATATTTTGGTATTTTTTGTATCAATATTTTGACTTATAAGGGTAATTTTACAAGTCATAAGGGTTTTTTTTGCACCAAATACAAACTACAAGGGAAGAAAGTGAACATGAAGAGGGGTTTTTTTGCACATTTTTCAAACTATAGGGAGCTTTAATGCAATTAACCCCCACAAAATATACCAAACCAAGAATAATTTCTTGATTCTGTGCAACATACTTGTAACTTCTTGCTAATGGTTGTTTGATGCGCGTTCTCTCTCTGTCTCTCAAATATTTATTTGGCATCCAAAATAACCTCATCTCGCATCTAGTGATACAGTTAGAGTAATTTATCCTATATATATATATATATATATATATATATATATATATTCAAAAAGTTTAATAGGGGATCTGGGTTTGACATGAATCCAAATTAAATCGTTGATAATATCTGGCTAAATTCTTAATCACATTCTCTCTCTCCCCCCTTTCTCTCTCTCTCTCATGCTACTCTATCACTACCAATTACTATATGCAGATCACCAGTCTCTCTTCAAAAGTAGAAAGTAACACTCCACCGACCTTAAGAACCGCATTGGAAAAAAAATAAAACAAAGATAATGAATGCAAAGTTGCTTGGAACAAATTTATAAGTAATTCATTTCGCAAAGCAAAGGGAGGGGTGCTGGGGGCAATCGCTGACTGTCCCTCAATAGCAGCTATTGTGATTAGTTAAAAATCAATAATAACAACCTCATTAATTACCTCTTTTTTTTTAAAGGACATTAAAAACACATTTTTAGGACAAAATTACCCACCAAAATAAAACAAAGATAATGAATGCAAAGTTGCTCGGAACAAATTTATAAGCAATTCATTTCGCAAAGCAAAGGGAGGGGTGCTAGGGGCAATCGCTGACTGTCTCTCAATAGTTGCTATTGTGATTAGTTAAAAAATCAATAATAACAACCTCATTAATTACCTCTTTTTTTTAAAGGACATTAAAAACACATTTTTTAGGACAAAATTACCCACCATTTCTTCTCTCCTCTATTTTAATCCATATGTGTGTGTGTATATATATAAACAACTAACCATCCAATGTATTCTTTCCTTTCCTTTTTTTTTATCTCTCAAACTATGATTATCCATCACATGGTACCTCTCTCTCTCTCTTTCTTTATGAAACCATTCCCGTCTCTCTCTCGCAAAATAACTACTCTGTCCATCCCACAATAGATGTCCACCTCGAAAAACTACACACATATATATACCAACTGAGTTATATCCCCTGAGCCAAGTGGAGCATGCATGAAGGACCCAGATGCTTCTTCTATTCTTTTCCCTGACACAATTGGGCTATCTTGGACTTGAACCAGAGACCTCGCCCTTGAAGTAAATTATCACACCTATGGTCCAACAAATTGGAAGAGAATCAATAGATTCCTTTTCGGGAGCGATTCATGCATACAACTCTCCGTTGTACTGCGTTCTCCAAGTGTGCTTGTTCCCTCTTCTTCCTTACCATGACAAGTCTTTGTGAAATAACTTCAATGAGAAGAAAAAAGAAGGCATTAAGAAACCCTCATGGCCCAACCCTAGACACTCTAAGATCCCTTTTCAAACTTGCTCCCATTTTAAGTCATCTATTATTTATTTTTCCAAGGTGAACACTTATTGTGTGACAAAGGGAGTAAAACTCAATTCTACAATTTTATTTCAACTAAAATTCAATTAAAACATACATATATAAACAATCCATCCATAGTAAGATTAACGTGAATTCATAGGAATATATATATGTGTGTGTGAGTGAAAATTGAAAAAAAAAAAAAACAGAAGAAGAAAAAGAATCCATTCAATCTAGTTCTTAAAAAAAGGAAAGAAAGGAGTCATTTTAGAGAAGTTTATACACACACATATGAATGAAAGGAGAGGGAAAAAACCCAATGAAATATATAAAGTATTAAGAGAGTAGTTTTGTCCTTACAAAAAATATATTTTTAATGTTAGAGAGAGGTAATTAATGAGGCTGTTGTGATTGATTTCACAAGAGTGAATGTGGAGGGAAAATCACGTAAGTGACTGCCCCTAGTACTTTTCAAATAAAGGACCAATGTTAGACACTAATATATGATTGTGTTGGCACAAAGCAACCATTCCTAATATCCTTCCTGTAAAAGTGATAAATCTGTCGATTTCAAGACTAAGTCCTCTATCAAGGTCAATATTATTCTAGACACGATTGTTGGGTCTAGGATTTAAAACAATTATTTTCCTATAATTAGAAAAGGAGAAAAATAAATAACCTTCTTGCCCAATTTTGAGTTCCTTTGCTACCTTTTGTATTTTTTGAAAGGTTACATAAAGGTGTCTCAGATACTAATTGGCGGCGATGGAGTAGCATGAGCGTGTGAGAGAGAGAGAAAGGGAGAGAGAAAATGCGATTAGGGAGAGAGAGGAGGGGGGAAAGAGAGAGAATGCATTAGGGATTTAGGCCGCATATTACCAACAATTTAATTGGCTTCGGGTTAAACTCGCATCCCCTTTTAAACCTTTTTTTTATATATTTTTTTTATTGTTGGGACATATGACATCTTAATGTTGTGCCACATCAGTGATGAGTATGAACTACTTATGGTGAGTGGGCAATTATTGTCTATATATCATAAATGATCTCTTGGGGTGATCAAAAAATTTTCTACGCACCAAGTATATTGACTACTAAATTACATCTAATGACCATATTGCAAACCCATATATTTCATTTCCTAATACAACAAAGTCACTCATCTCATTTCTTAATACCCACTTTAAAGTTTCCTGAACTAACATTACCAATTTATTCTATACAAGACTTATCCAAAAAAACTTACTTACCAAAAACAATTTGAAAATTAAAATATTAAAAGAAAAAAAAATAAAAATAAAAAAGAGAAGAAATTAGTATTAGCAACTCTCCTAGAAGTGTAAAGTAATATATTAGAATAAGAAATCTTCATTTGTATGAACAAATGTGTATAAAAAAATGAACAAATATGAACAAATGTGTACAAATTTGTATAAAAAAATCTGACAACTCAAGAGCTCCCCCCACGTGATGGTTTTCAATTTTCAAATCAATGGGAGGGCCGAGTAGAGCTCTACACCGGCTGTCTATTCGGCGTTTAAGTCCACACCTACGAACATAATTTTTCTTAAATAATGGAGTAATTAACGATACTTTGATTAAAAGTTATACTTTTATTTTTTCTCTCGAAAACGTATGGAATAAATCAGGCAACTACTTTGCCTTTTGGGACTTGAACGTTGGCTTTGAACTTTAAAAGTAGTATTTAAGGTTGCACTAATTAAATAATTAAATGATTGAAGTGCATCTAATTAAGTTCATATATATATATATATATATATATATATATATTACCCACCTGCACTGCACCTACTAATCAATTAACCTGCAAAGTGGTTGAATTTGGTAATTAATGCACCAAAAAGAAACTTGAATAATGATGATCAGATGAATAAATCCATATTTCAGTAGGACCCAAAATCTTCATCTGCTTTTTCAATTAAACGAATTTATAGTTTTTCTATTATTTTCCTTTCCTTTTGATTTTACTTGGAGGCTCAACCAAATTCGACTGAATTGAATTATACTTGTAGATTTTTTTCATAAAAATCACGTACAAGTCATTTTAGCTCTCACGCTCGTTCACAATCTCCCTACACTTTTATCACTCTCACTAAACTCTAACTTCCAAAAGCTTAAACTATCTTCCACCAAACTTACAATCATTCCTCTGTCTAAAGTATTCCTGTACTTGAATTTCGGATGTATATCTTAATACATAATAAGTCAACTAATCTCAAATATCAAATACACAATATCAAACTTAACTTGAGAATATGGTGGCTACCCAAACTTTGGCATAAATATATTTTTATATAATAATTTATTCAACAAATATCTAGCAAAACTATGTAGCATTAATAACAAATATATAATTAAAAACTATATATCTTAAATAATAATTTATTTATCAAATATCTAATTAATAATAAACTATGTTATAGCAATAATAATGTATTTAACAAACTATAAATTAATAATAAACTATATAGCATAAATAGAATGTAAAACAGATTATGTAACTAATAATAAACCCTAAACCCTAAACTCAAACTTGAAATTCAAAATCACGAAACTCCAATCCCGCAACCCTGAGACCCCGAACCCCACACCCTAGGCAGTATAAATAATAATATATTATTAAATAGGAACTATGTATAATAAATAATAATTAATTTAACAATTTATAATTTAACATAAATAACTATTTTATTATGTATTATAAACTATGTAACATAAATAATAATTTATTAAACCTAGTAATTATTATTTACCTATGTAGCATAAATAATAATTTATTCAACAAATATCTAATAAACTATGTAGCACAAATAATAATTCCTTTTAAGAAACTATATAACCAATAATGAACTATGAAGCATAAATAACAATTTATTTAACATAAATAAATTTATTAAATATAAACTATGTATTATAAATAATAATTTATTTAACAAATAATGTTTTTAAGAACTAAGTATGTAGCATAAATAACAATTTATTTAACAAATATATAATTAATAATAAATTATCTACCACAAAAAATAATTTATTCAACAAATATCTAATTAATAATAACTATGTAGCATAAAAAACAATTTATTTAAAAAATAATGTAACTAATAATAAACTATGTATTATAAATAATAATCTATTCAACAAATATCTAATAAATTATGTAGTATAAGAAACAATTTATTTAAAATTATGTAATTAATAATGAAATATGTAGTAAAAATAATAATTTATTTAACAAACTATGTAACTAATAAAGAATTATGTAACATAAATAATAATTAATAATTAACTGTGTAGCCTAAATAATAATTAATTTAACCAAGTAATTAATATTCAACTATGTAGTATAAATAATCATTCATTCAACAAATATCTAATAATCTATGTAGCATAAATCATAATTTTTTTAACAAACTATATATATAATAACAAACTATGAAGCATAAATAATAATGTATTTAAAAAAGTATGTAACTAATAATAATCTTTGTAGCATAAATAATAATATATTTAACAAATTATATAATTAATAATAAATTATATAGTAGAAATAATAATTTATTTAATAAACTATGTAATTAACAAATTATGTAACTAATAATAAACTATGTAGCATAAATAATATTTATTTAACAAATATATAATTAATAATAAATTATGTAGCATAAATAATAATTTATTATGAATTATAAACAATGTAACATAAATAATAATTTATTGAACTCGCTATGTAACTACTAATGAACTATCTTCATAAATAATATAGAGTAAACAAAAATTTATTATGAATTATAAACTATGTAACATTAATAATAATTTATTTAATAAACAATTAATTAATAATAATTTATTTAACAAACTATGTAACTATAATAAAATATGAAGTATAAATAAGAATTTATTTCACAAATATCTAATAAACTGTGTAGCATAAATAATAAATATAAAAAAGTATATAACTAATAATGAACTATGTAGGTTAACTAATAAATTATTTATCTAACTATGTGACTAATAATAATTTATTTAACAAAATATGTAATTAATAATAATAATAATTTATTAAACTATGAAGCATAAACTAAAGCCAATCCATAAACCCCGAGCCCAGAAGCCCAAACACGAAACCCGGAAACCGAAACCCTAAAAAAAGTATGTAAACTAATAATAAACCTAAAACTCCATTCCCGCAACCCCCAAACCCCACACCCTAGGCAACATATATAATAATATATTATTAAATACAAACTATGCATAATAAATAATAATTTATTCAACAACTATCTAATAAAACTATGTAGCATTAATAACAAATATATAATTAAAAACTATATAGCGTAAATAATAATTTATTCAACAAATATATAATTAATAATAAACTATTTTATATAAATAATAATTTATTTAACAAACTATGTAACTAATAATAAACTATATAGCATAAATAGTATGTAAAACAGACTATGTAATTAATAATAAATCCTAAACTCAAACTCGAAATCCAAACCACGAAACTCCAATCCCACAACACCGAAACCCGAAACCCCACACCCTAAGCAACATAAATAATAATATATTATTAAATAAGAAACATGTATAATAAATAATAATTAATTTAACAAACAATGTAGCATAAATCATAATTTATTTAACGAACAATATAGCATAAATTATAATTTATTTAAAAAATTATTTAATTAATAATAAATTATGTTGCATAAATAATTATTTATTTAACAAACTATGTAGCATAAATAATAAGTTATGCAACAAATATCTAATTAATAATAATGTAGGTTGCAAAATAAAAATTTACTTAAAAAGCAAAGTAAATAATAATAAACTATGTAACATAGATACTAATTTATTCAATAAATGTCTAATAAATTATGTAGCATAAATAATAATTTATTTAACAAACTATATAGTTCAATAATGAACTATCAAGCATAAATAATAAAATATTTAACAAACTATCTAACTAATAATAAACTTAAGTAATAATTTATTTAACAAACTATATAATTAATAATAAATTATGTAACATAAACAATAATTTGTTATGAATTAAAAATAATTTAACATATATAATAATTTATTTAACCAACCATGTAACAAATATTTAACTATGTTTAAAAATTAATCATTTATTAAACACATATAACTAATAATAAACTTTGTAGAATAAATAATTATTTATTAACAAATTATGTAATTAATAATAAAATATGTAGAATAAATAATAATTTACCTAACAAACTATGTATCGTAAGTATTAATTTATTTAAAAAAATATGTATTTAATAATAAACTATGTGGCATAAATAACAATTTATTTAACAAATAAATAATTAATAGTAAATTATGTAGCATAAATAATAATTTATTATGTATTATAAACAATGTAACATAAATAATAATTTATTGAACTCTCTATGTAACTACTAATGAACTATCTTCATAAATAATATAGAGTAAACAAAAAATTATTATGAATTATAAACTATGTAACATTAATAACAATTTATTTAAGAAACATTTAATTAATAGTAAACTATGTTGCATAAATAATAATTTATTTAACAAACTATATAACTAATAATAATTTATTTCACAAATATCTAATAAATTCGGTAGCATAAATAATAAATTATATAAAAAACTATATAACTAATAATGAACTATTTAGTAAAAATAATAAATTATTTATCTAACTATGTAACTAATAATGAATCATGGAGCATAAAAAAAATTTTATTTAACAAAATATGTAATTAATAATAAGCTATGCAGAATTAATAATAATTTATTAAACTATGAAGCATAAACTAAACCCAAACCATAAACCCCCAGCCCAGAACCCTAAGCCCAAAACCCAAATACACTAAACCCGAAAATTGAAATCCCAAACCCCAACCAAACTACGTAAACTACTAATAAACCCGAAACCCCAATCCCACAACCCCAAACCCCACACCCTAGGCAACATATATAATAATATATTATTAAATACTAACTATACATAATAAATAATAATTTATTCAACAAATATATATAAATAATAATTAATTTAACAAGCTATGTATCAAATAATAAACAATATAGCAAAATAGTATGTAAAATAGACTATGTAACTAATAATAAACCATAATCCCTAAACTCAACCCAAAATCCAAAACCACGAAATTCCAATCCCGAAACCCCACATCCTTGGCAATATAAATAATAATATATTATTAAATAAGAACCATGTATAATAAATAATAATTAATTTAACAAACAATGTAGCATAAATTATAATTTATTTAACAAACAATGTTGCATAAATTATAATTTATTTAAAAAACTATTTAATTAATAATAAACTATGTTGCATAAATAATATTTATTTAACAAACTATATAACTAATAACAAATTACGTAGTATAAATAATAATTTATTTCACAAATATCTAATAAACTGTGTAGCATAAATATCAAAATTATATAAAAAAATAATATACGTAATAATGAACTATGTAGCATAAATAATAAATTATTTATCTAATAATGAATTTGATGGTCCAGAAAGCCCACGAGCATGTTTGTCCAAGTTTTAATGTCAAAAAGATGTGAAAGAGCATTAATATCATTTGTCTTTGAATATATTTGTCGGCCATAATCTCACAATTTAATTTAATTAATTATCTTGTGTTATTATTTTGCACTAATCAAATTGCAGGGGCAAATTTTTTTTTAAGAAAAAAAAATTGTAAATTAGTGCAGGACGATTTGAGAATTTGAGTCATTAGGATTTCATGTTTTGTTATTTAAAAAAAAAAAAAAGGGAAATGTTGCTGATGGGGCGGCACTGTACATTTGCATAGTAGATACATATATGTGAGTTTTTTAGTTAAAGCAAAAGAAAAAAAAAAGGAGCGGTAGTTTTGTAAAAAAAAAATAAAAAAGTAAAGAATAATGCTACTCAGGCAGAATTGTTAGGCAGAATTCATAGGCAGAAACTTTTACATCCATTGGATGTATGTGGTGAGTGTATGTGGTGGGGCCTATCACATGCATCCAATGGATGTAAAAGTTTCTGCTTATGAATTCTGCCTAACAATTCTGCCTGAGTAGCATTACCCAAAAGTAGAAATGATGTATATATACCACTTTTCGGCTAATTTTTGAAAGCTTATATATATATATATATATATATATATATATATATATATATATGATATTTATCTTATATATGATATATTTTTGTATCGGTTAATATGAGTTGGTATGGTATACACCTATATATAGAAAAAGATTAGGTCAATTGAAGGAGAGAGGGCTGATAGAGTATAGGAGAAAAACGACAGCAGTGAGAATGTGAGGTGATGATATATATGGGTACTACAGTGGAAGAGAGAGAAAAATGATATGGAGAGATTGATAGAGATGACAACAGCCGAAAAAAGAATAGAGTGAGAGAGAGAGAAAAATAGCAAGAAAAATGAGAGAGTCATGTTAGATGATAAAAAAAGAGGGTAAGATCTAAGAAGAGGCATCCATGGTATTATGGTGTTCTCAAGTCCTCACGTTTTGGAGATGAAGTACAGAGAGCGATCTAGAGAGTGAAAAACTGGGCGTTCAAAATCAATTATGGCTTTGAAATTTTGAAGTTCTCATCTGCGATTCCTGATGAAGACCTACACTCTATGAGCTCTATTTCGTGATTCTTCCTAAGGCTAACAGAGCTTGCTCATTCTTCATGCATCATCTTCACATCACGAAGCCCTCTTTGCAGCTAATCCTTTACAGAACCTCAAACCTCTATTAGTTGTTGTCAATCTCTTAACGGGGGGCATCAGTTCGTCATTGATCAATCTCACACAAAATCATGGTTTCATTGTCTCAATTTCCGCACTTACATATTTCTGGATTGATATATATTTTTTTTTGGGTTCAGTTGCTTCTCAAATTGTTGTGTTTCTAACATGTTGAAGCTGATTTGTATTGCTTAATAGCTGTCCAAAATGCTAATTAATTGCTATCCAAAAATGCTGATAATTGCTGTCCAAAAATGCTAATAATTGTTGTTCACTGTGTTGATAATTACTGTACACTTTGTTGATTTATTGCTGTCCAAAAATGCTGATAATTGCTGTTCACTTTGCTGATAATTGCTGTACACATTGCTGATTAATTGCTATCCAAAAATGCTGATAATTGCTGTAGACTTTGCTAATTAAGTGTTGTCCAAAAATGCTGAAAATTGCTGTCCAAAAATGCTGATAATTGTTGTTCAAAATGCTGATTAATTGCTGTCCAAAAAAATGTTGATTAATTGCTGTCCAAAATTGCTGAGTTGATGAATTTAAATTGCTGAGTGCTGAATTTATAATTGTTGAGTTGCTTTATAATTGCTGATTTTTTGGACCAATACTTGCTGAATTGAAATCTGATTGTTGTTGATTTTTGGACCAAAACATGCTGAAGTGAAGTCTTTATATTGCTAATTTTTTGGACCAAAACATGTTGAAATGAATTCTTTATGTTGCTGTTTGAGGACTTATAATAGTGTTGTTTTGAAAGAAAGTTAAATGTTATTGATTTGAGCTGTTAATAGTGCTGATTTTGCAACTTACATAGTGTTGTTTTGGAAATTCAATGTTACTGATTTAAGCTGCTAATAGTGCTGTTCTGGAAATAAAAATGCTGATTTTGAATTGATGAATGTGTTGAAGATATATTACATGAGCTCTGTGCTATTAACTTCTACTCTAGTTGTTGCCAAGTATACTTAAATAACAGGTACACCAACCAAGCAGTACCAGGACAATTGTTAAAAAGAATTACACCAAGTCGAATGGAAGTCTAAGAAGCTTAGGACGAGATTCCTTAAAAGAGCGGACCTCTACAAGACCGTTGGAGCTTCACTTTAAGGGTGTATTTATTGAAGTTTATCATTGAAGAAGTTCAAGTGTCATGAACTGCCAAGAAGACAAGTGACTGAGTCATTGTCATACTGGACCTTGAAGACCTATCAGAGTTTGAAGATTTGAAGATCAACATTTGAAGACCAACATACATAGCTTGAAGACATTGCCGCTGTTCAAGACATCGAACTGACTCCACTATCAGTATGTATAGTCCAATTATTGGGATACTTTGGACAGGGGGAGTGTGAGTGATTGTGGTGAGATAGCTTGGGCTTTAGGAAGCCTAAGTTGGGTTGAGAGCGAAAAAACTATTGTCAGATTTGGTGAGAGTGGTTCAGGCCTAGGGAGGCTTTGAACTGGGTGAGTGCTGGAACAAACTATGTTGTGAGTTGAGTGAGTGAGAGAGAATTACTGTACTACCCTTTCAGACATAGTGGAGCTCAGTTCGAAGAGGTTTTTTCCCACCTTGGGGTCTTCCTCTATAAATCTGTGTGTCCAAAATTATGTGATTGCATGTGCCAGCCAAACTTGCAATATTTGGAAGAAAAGTCGAAGAACTTATTCACCCCCTCCCCCTCTAAGTTCATTAATTGGTATCAGAGTACAAATTTGCATTTCTTGGTTTAACCACCAGTAGAAAAAATCCTAAGTATGGCTGAAGACAATTCACTCACAAGGCTCCTGTTTTTTATGGCACATGTTTTGACACTTGGTGGATTAAAATGGAGGCCTTCTTATTATCTATCTCTTATGACGTCTGGCATGCTATATTGGAAGGAGCTGTCATTCTTGATCCTACAAACCTCTTAGCGGTCGACAAGTTGGCAAAATTTGTTGATGGAAATGATAGAAATGCCTTATACAAGGTATTACAGAAGCAAGAATTCACAAGAGTCAAGAATTGCAAAAGTGCAAAGGAAATTCGAGACTCACTTGTAACTGCGTATGAAGGAAGCAACACTATCAAAGAAAACAAGATTCAGATTCATCAAGTTAATTAAGTTTGACGGTATCAAGATAGATTAGAAAGAAACCATGACTGATTATTTCTTCAGAATTAAGGAAGTTGTCAATGACATGAGAGGCCTTGGTGAAGACATCGAAGACAAAGTGGTGTGCAAAAAGATACTGCGCACTATGACTGAAAGGTTCAATCCTAAGGTTACTATACTAGAAGACAAAGATATCTCCAGAAAGTCCATTGATGAGCTAGAATCATCTCTCACTGCCTATGAGATGAGAATTGGACCTCCCTCGGTATCAAGGAAAGAAATAGCTCTGAAAGCTAAGGAAGTTGAAGTTTCAAGTAAGCAAGGATCAAGCTTAGAAGAGTTTGAAGATGAAATAACATATGTTGTGAGAAAATTCAAAAAGTTCAAGATAAGAAAGAAGTCCAAGCAACTACAAGGCCAAAATTGTTTTGGATGTGGAAGACAAGGACATTACATTGCGAATTATCCTGATGCTCCCAAAACAAAGAATCACAAGTATTATAATGCCCCAAAGTTCAAAGGAAAGGGTAATAAAAAGGCTCTTTACACTGGTGGGGTTTCAAGTTTAGAGGAGGAGCAATAAGATCCATCTAGTGAGAGTGATGAAGAAGCTTATCTATTTATGGCCGTTCAAGAATCAGAAACTGATTAGTCAGAATCTAAAGATGAAGAGGATCTCGAGATTGATGAAGTCCTTGCAGAATGTGAAAGATTAACCCAAAAGTGGGAACAATTCACAAAGCAATTGGGCAAGACAGGTGTTGGCCTTTAATGATGATAAAGCCACTCAGGTACAATCATTTTTCATCAAGGCTAAAAATGGTGGTATCTACACTTCATATCATTTCATAGATTTTGCTACTAGACCTAGATATGAGTTATTGTACAATGTTTATCATCAATCTAGGGTTGAGTATGTCTCTAGGATCAATACATGCCTCAAATATGTGAAATTGAAACCCATGTATATTAGAAAAACTGATACTCAGTTGCACCATGCACCTAAATCATCAAGAGGTTTTGTGAAGACTAAAATGACGTGGATCCCCAAGAAATTTAACTCTGTAAGCATACTTGTGTACACTTCTTTGAAAGTTTCTAATGCTAATACCAAGTGGTATATAGATAGTGGGTGCTCTAGGCACATGACAGGAGACAAGACCAAATTTAGCTATTTAAACAAATATGATGGTGGCCCTGTCATCTTTGATGATAAGAAGAAAGGAAAAATAGTTAGAATAGGCACAATACCTAAAACCAAAGAAATGTCTAAGTTAGAGAATGTGTTCTATGTAGAAGGTCTTAAATATAATTTGCTTAGTGTTAGTCAACTTTGTGACAATAGTAATTTAGTTCTGTTTGATAAAGATGATTGCAAAGTTATTGACAAACTATTAGGAAAGACCATTCTTTTTGCATCTAGATCTTCTAGTAATGTCTACACCATTTATGAAAATACCAAACACATTGCATGCAATTGTGCTAAAATGAAAAAGGGAAGTATGGAAAACTCCAAATCAATGACTACTACCAAGTGCATTCTCACTCGCATTGATAGGTCTATATTTAAAAACTCATTACACTTCACTGCTTTTAGACCTAATCACATGTTTGCCACAAAATTTCAAAATGCTTCAAAATTCTCTCACTTAAAGATTGTCAAAATGATTTCAATGTTTTATAAGGGCATAACTAATCTTGGATTACATTGCACTCCCTTTACAGAAATATCCCTTAAAGCACTTTCAGACATAGATTGGGGTGGTTTAGTAGAACATTCACTCTCCCTCCTCACTAGTTGTCTATTTACTACCCTTTTGACTTTCATTGTCAGAAAGGGGGAGAAAGTAGTTAGGGAAGGGCACTAGAAGGATTTTGACATTAAAAGGCAAAAGGGGGAGATTGATGGTTCAGAAAGCCCATAAGCATGTTTGCCTAAGTTTTAATGTCAAAAGGATGTGTAAGGGCATTAATGTCATTTGTCTTTGAAAATATTTGCTGGCCTCAATCTCACAATTTAATTTAATTAATTATCTTGTGTTGTTATTTTGCATTAATCAAATTGTAGTTTTTTTTAAGAAAGAAAAACTGTAAATTAGTGTAGGGGCGATTTGGGAATTTGAGTCATTAGGGTTTTATGTTTTATTGTTATTTTAAAAAAAAAAGGAAAATGTTGCTGAAAGGTTGGCACAATACATTTGCATAGTAGATACATATATGTGAGTTTTTTAGTTAAAGCAAAAAAAAAAAAAAATCAAAAAGTAAAAGTGATGTATATACACCACTTTTCGACTGATTTTTGAAAGCTCATATATATATGATATTTATCTTATATATGATATATTTCTATATTAGTTAAGATGAGGTGGCATGGTATACACACATATATAGAAAAATATTAGGTCAATTGAAGGAGAGAGGGCTGATAGAGTATAGGAGAAAAACGGCAGCAGTAAGAGTGTGAGGTGATGATATATATGGGTGATACAGTGGAAGAAAGAGAAAAATGATATGGAGATATTGATAGAGATGAGAACAGCCGAAAAAAGAATAGAGGGTCTCATATAGATACGACTAAAAACAATATACAGATTTTGGGTGAAATAGAATAGTGTGAGAGAGAAAAATAGCAAGAAAAAGAGAGAGTCGTGTGAGATGATAAAAACAGAGGGTAAGATCTAAGAAGAGGCATCCATGGTATTGTGGTGTTCTCAAGTCCTCACGTTTTGGAGCTAAAGTACGGAGAGCGATCTAAAAAGTGAAAAACTGGGTGTTCAAAATCAATTATGGCAGTTAAAATTTTGAAGTTCTCATCTGCGACTCCTGATGAAGACCTACACTGTATGAGCTTTATTTTGTGATTCTTCCCAAGGCTACAGAGCTTGCTTATTATTCTTGTATCATCTTCACATCACGAAGCCCTCTTTGCAGCTGATCCTTTACAAAACCTCAATTAGTTGTTGTCAATCTCTTAACAGGGCATCAGTTCGTCATTGATCAATCTCACACAAAATCATGGTTTCATTGTCTCAATCTAGCTCTACATCTAACTCACGGTTGTGCATCCTCAACCACTTCTTTGCCATGTCTTGAAAGTGTTAGTGTTGGGGTAAGCAATTTCAACGGCTCAAGATTAACATGTTGTGCAATCCATTCAAGTTCACATTTCATATTCAATGCAGAAATACCATACATATTTCAATGACTACGTGTCATGCTTCTTAGCAATTCTAGTTTACACTCACCTTTTTCATTCAAACCGTGGCATATGCATCAAATGTAACTTGACAACCACATAACTACAAGTCAAACATTATTGCACAATCCATCATATCTATAACATATGACATAACCAAATTTATAACCAATTTCACACAATTCACATAAGTCACATTATTTCACATAACTCAATCCAAAGTCACATTACTCTCGGAATTGAACTCACACTCACACACACATCCTCAAGATGTGTACAGAAGTCCCACATCTCAATTCCTTGGTTGTTACGGGCTACTAACCCATCCGGTTACCATCTAACTTGCGCAAGGTTGAGGTATTTCAACCCCAATGAGATATTTTTCCCCTCTCTTTTTCATGAGTCATTTCTGAGAATTCACCACAAACACACAAGATATATCACGTGTTGCACATAAATTCGCACGTTTAAATGTATTGCACCCAATACATGCCCTATGTTCATTCTAGCATGTCATACAACAATTCATAATGACACATGTACACATTCTAACTCCAAAGTTAGGTTTCTCAATCAATTCACCAAAATTTCATATATATAATACATATCCCAATTTGCATATATAAGCTATTCAAGCATTGTAACACATGTATCAATCATTTCTAACAAGAGAAACATACATATATGAATCTAAAACATGAATTTCATCACAAGTATATCCACTTCTATATGTCACATGAAAAGAAAATATCTATTTTATGCTTAGACATGAAATTTCATTTGAATTAGAAGACACAACACACACCCCCTACCTCAATAGCTATAGTCTCAAGCTATCTTACACCTTCACAAATCTCAAAGTTGTCTACTCGCAACTTTGTTCGGTTCAAAGCGAAGCTCTTGTCGTGTAGAACACACTTTCCTTCTTCGACACCGCTTGAATCCAAGCCAAAGACCCTCAAAATCTAGAGAGAAGAAATAAATCATGAAATCTTCCACCGAACCAAAATGCTCTGAATCAACTTTTTAATCCATAGAGATCGTAGAGAATGTCGAGGTGAACAACATTGATGTTCAAAACTTCTTCCAAATCCAAGCCTAAGCTAGAGATATTCTAGAGAGAAAGGAGAGCTTGCAAGAGGGAGATGTAGAGAAAGAAATGAAAAGACAAATGAAAAATCTGATTTTCTCCACTTAATGCCTATACATATCATATATCTGTCTTTTCTTGTAAGGCTAGTCAACTCTTGCAACTAAGTCCCTTAACCCTCTTAATAATGCTCCTTGTTACAAGATATTTTCTCGTAATTACATACTAACATTATCTTCTCTCTTTTTTTCACTTGAGTCTTTAAAAATAATATCACAATGACCCAACCTCTACTTAGAGAGCCCGAATGCACCTTTTGGGTCACCCGACCCATCCCGGGTCCCATGCTCATACCAAAACACGTGAAAAATCCTATAACCCGAAATTACACATGCTTAAGAAATTTTTTATGCTAAATCATATTTAACACATAACTAAATTAAAATAATTACTCGGGGCTCTACAGTGTTCATGCCCCATCCATCATTGGTGTCTTATCTATAAAAAGTTTGGGAGAAGATGGTGAACAAATCAACGAGCTCAGTAGGAATGCCCCAACCCACCTAGGCAACAACCAAATACCGACCTACATAATATGTAACCATGATGTCGCTACACTACATAACATATATCAAGTCCTCATGTTTATCCAATACAAATGTAATTTATTAAACGTGCATTTAATCCACACAACATACTTAACAGTTAAAACACATAAGTATCAAAATATTTACATCTTCTTCAGTCATAATCTGATACATCGACATGATTGGTTAACTCTGACGATCATGTGGTGTTGGGCAACTCCAACTACACCAAAGTGTTGATCAACTTTGATGACACTCGTAAGATTGGGCAACTCCGATGATCATACATTTAGGAATTATATTAGCCTTGCACTTGTGATTGGGCAACTCCAACTGTCCCGCCCCAATTTTCAACACCTAGTTAAGAGCAAAGGAAATGGAGTGTGAGCGGTAAAATCAAACATCAATCCTTCGATCACCGGAGATTCCTTCACCGTGCCCGAAATCTTAATCCTTAAGTCAATGCGGAAGCTTAAATACATACATACTCCAAATCATCCATTTGAATTATTATAATCTCACAATCATCATACGTGTCTTACACAATGCATATATTATTACACACATTTCTAATATCCATAAACCAACTTCATTGTTCTTATACACATAGATCCAAATGAAGTACAAGCTACATAAAATGTAATTGAAATCTCACATCAATATAATTCACATGCCACATGCCGGCATGGATAGTCAAATACACAATTCATAAACACTATATCCAAAAGAAACTCCAAAATGTCCATTTAAACCACTCTAAGCCTCATCCTTCATCAGAACTTTATCTGAAAAAGAGTTTTGGGGAAGGGGGTGAGCAAACAACTACGCCCAGTAGGAATGATCCACCGACTCTACCTCCACTCGACTCTACCTTAACTCAGGTAGCCATTCATGAATGCATATGAAGTTTTTATATGGCTACATGACAAGTATGTATGATTCTCACACTTAAAACATACATGTCTTAGAAATAATAAGTGATGTTTCACATTTCAATATATGATAATTTATATGAAGTCACAACTCACAAGTAAACTCACAACACGTAACTGGAAATCAATTCAACTGAGGACTTTAGCTTGTCACACTCTATAGTAAGGTTCGTTTTGGGACCACATACTCTACCTATGCTTTACGAGTTGCTAACCCAACGGAAATGACATCCGCTTGGTCAAGTTTTGGGTCTTGCACCCTAGGGTTCGAAACCGTTATTAATTCTCACACATATCCCAAAAATGTGATTTTCTCACATAAGTGCACATTGCCACATAATTCACCAAACCTCAAGATTTTCACAATTTTTACTAAATGCATAACATTTACAAGGTCAATGCCCTTCAATTATCAACTCATGCATATTCAATGCATTTCAATCATCTCATGGAAATCACAACACTTATGCATTTTCAAAAAAAATTTCTTTTATGCATATACTCAACATATGAAATCAAATCTCACAAAACTCTTCAAATGAATACAAAATCAGAATATTGTATTCATAGACATCAACTACACATATGCAATATATAAATTCTATCTAAAACATGTTAGACATTCTATATATATGCAAGAAGGTCATATTTTCACAAAATTCTCAAAACAAGGTTTCATATAACAAGTATGTGACCTATAGAATCAAAGCAAAGAGAGGATTCACACCCTTACCTCAATTTGGAGTGAGAACTTCAAAATCTCTAATTTTTGAGAAAGTTAAAAAGATTACCATCCACTGCTATGCCGAAATTGTGTCACACGGCCTCACGTACCCAAAGCTCATGGGAAGCCAAATTTAAGTCCAATTCTCATGCCCAACTTATTATTTTGGTCCACTGCTTAAGCCCAAACCAAACACTACTTATAATGAATCCAAAATAATTATCTATCCCATATCCCAAGGCCCAAATCAAAGTTGGCCCAACATCATCCAAGCCACTCTTGGCAGCCCACATAACAAATTAACCTCAATATGATCCAAGCCCAAAATAAAATCAATTGAAACCAAACATAAACCACATTTAGCCCAATTGATTTTAGCCATGAAACCAACTTTTAACCCATCACAAATTCAAAATCCAATCTTCAATTATATGGTTCATCACCAAGCTCACTTCACCACCTAGTCCAATCCAACTTCAAGGCCAATGAAAACCAGGCTTTAATGGCATAATATAAATCAATGTATCTCTCATTCATGTATCCAGCACCAATGGTAAAACTGGTACATATATAGTTACTGAACTCAAGCTGTTTTGCAGGAACTTCAACTCCGTCCACAAAGAATCTTTGTTCATTAATGTATGGAGTCACCAAAACCATTCCTATCACCATAAGAAGCTAATCAATAAACTAAACAACACTGTATCTCAACTTGAAATACCCACTAAATAACCACCAGCTAAAACTGCCATCACAGCCCAATCATCTTCCTACTGAGAACACCTAACCAAGACTATATATATAACCTCATCATCAAACCAACTGAGATCACCATCACTTGGCCAGTCCGCCGCTGCTAACCCAATTCGCCACCGTGATCCACCATCTTCCTCACCAAACCTTGAGCAAACCCATTTCAAAACAACCAACACCATAGCCTCTGCCACAACCTACTAGCTGAGAACACCACATTCGGTCCTTCACCCACGGCCAACTCCATGGCTGAACTGCCCTTAACCCAACCATGACACCACCTCTGCCAGAGCACCACCACCCAAGACCACTATCACGCCCCAAAATTCAAACGCCGGGACTCCCCCAGTCCGAGACCAAACTCCAGGTTATGAGGTGTCTTGATTGCCCGATCGTCACTCCACGACCCAAACAACCATGGTAAACTACCATCATCTCCCTCAGTTCCTACCCAGACCACCGAGATCATTACAAATAGTGAAAGTCTTTACATTATCAAATATACATAATTAAATTATATACAAAACTTAGAATGATCAATTTCAAAGTTTAATATTTAACCGTGCTCCAATACCGAGTATAAAAAAAAACCATAAGGTATAACTATAACATGTTTCCAAAAATACTAAGGAACATATACAAGATGAAAGTTTTGCATAAAGTCTACAAGTCGGACATGCATTTCAAAATAAAACTCAAAGTGTTCTCAAAAGAAAGCTAACTACAGCTCACGCTAACTCATGGTTGGGAAGGCTCCACCACATTTTTGCCATTACTTGAAAAAGAGTTAAAACTCATGGAATGAGTAACCACACACTCAGTAGAATGTCTAAAATATGATTTCACAAGCCAAGCAAATACCACATAACATGTAATCATATTATCATGTTATACACAATTATATATACAAATATCCATGCAATGCATCATGTATTGATATGCATAATGCCATGCTTCTCACAAGTGTCTTATACACACACACACGACCTAGAATACGAGCTCCAGTGACGGCCCACTCGATATTCATTTTTCCTTCTCTTTTTGAACACCCAAACTCTATTGTGTTGTGTTGTGTTGTGTTATGTTGTGCTGT
The DNA here is from genome assembly GCA_026545225.1 of Cornus controversa. Classification (NCBI taxonomy): domain Eukaryota; kingdom Viridiplantae; phylum Streptophyta; class Magnoliopsida; order Cornales; family Cornaceae; genus Cornus; species Cornus controversa. Next base: position 18,860,207 of record CM048852.1, read on the forward strand.
CAGCCCACCCGATGATGTTGCTATCAGGCTCCATTGTCGGTCCATCCGGTGTTCCCCTCTTTCGTCACATAGACTCTCATGCTAATGTATGTGCAATGCATGAACAATTTATAATTCTCATGCTTATGTCCACATCGTCTCATGTTAAAGCAATTGTTTCAATGATACAAATAAGCCCTACACATAATCATGCTCATTAAGGCAATTTATCAAACACATGAGCGTCACATTAATATGTTCACATGAAACATATACAATTCTTTCACATATCACCTTCAACATACCATATAATCATTTACAACAATTATAAACATGTAATCACAGTAATTCACATTGAGAATTTATTCAATTGTAAAATGTAGCATGCTTTAACTTTAATTAGAACATCTAATTATACCCACATTGCCAATTGGTTGTCACAGACAACCATTAGACTCACACAAACCCCGGATTCCATGGGCTAGGCATCCCTACCTCAATTTGGAGTGAAAATCCCAAAACCTCCAATTGTGAAAAAATACTACAATTGATAACCAACTCTGTAGGAATTCAAATTTTTTACCCAAACAAAACAAAAATTTCAACAAATACATACTTTCTTTAAAAATTCACCAAAAATATTATACTAATCCAAATCACATGAATCCAATGCTATGTGAACACTAACTTACTCTACTATCATCTTAATTAATCAAAAGAGCAAGTATGTCAACTCATAAGTTCAATTTTAATAAATAAAAAAAATGTAGCTAAAATTCTGTTCGAACAGTTTCTCACAACATGCTAGTCACAACTTTACAAATTCACCATAAATCACATGCTCAACCTTTTACTCCGAAATTCTCTAGATTCATTATTACAACAAGTCTATGTTCAAACTCAATTTGAATTAACTCAAAATTCCACTCATAAGTTGAGTTATTACTAAAACAATCCAAGTGTGACAGATTCTGCATAGTAGTGAGAAATATTTAATAACTCACTCAATTCTAATCCAAATAAGGCCTATGATACATCAAAATAATTCTAATACATAGATCTATATCCCTGTAAAATTTCGTAGCATTTGAATCAATATAGCATCTGAAAACTAAAACGTTCTCAAGATGGCAGATTGTTGCCCAGTTTTCTCTTATCATAAAGTGTGATTTTTCTAGCATTAAATCACATATAATACTTGTAGACTAAAGAAAAAGAGAGCAAAACATACTTAGATTAGTTTATAAGAGCTTCTAAACAAAATTCTCCAAATTCCCAAATTCCACCGAAATCAACTTTGTCCAAACTTGACTCCGAACGTATCAAACTTGAGCCCTTGTCACATAGATCAATTCGTTCTTCTTCGGCGTTGTCCAATTCACGCTCTAAGCTCCTCAATTTTAATGGGAATGAAGAAGAAGAATATAAGTAGTTATAACTCTCTTAATCGGCTGAATATAATGAGAGAATTAGGGTTGTGTTCTCTTACTTCTCTTTTATAGACCTAAGCTCCCTTATTTACAATAATGTCCCTTGTCACTTACTAAACATTTCCAGGCTCCATTTTCAATTTCGGTAACTCCGATGAACTCGAAATCGACTATGTAGCACGTTAAATATTTTATTTAATTTACCCTCAAAATTTGGTGTCATTCCAACACGTTCAATTTTTTCGAGCCCACGGGACCCGCTTGACCCTAACAACTCAAATTTCACCAAATGCTCCCAAAACTTATCCGGACTTATCTAAGAGTTTCCAAACATGTATTTTACATTTAGAACACATATATAATCATTTAAAGCATGTATATGACAATAAGAAAATAAAAAGAAAATCGGCCAAAAATGGTCACGGTCTTTACAACCACCCTTGAGCCACCCATGAAAACCCATCCAGTCTATACCAAATGGCCCTAAGCTCTACTAAACGCCATTTCCAAAAACACCAACTCCAGTCGAGAAGACCCTCCAGCCTACATAGCCGAAACCACCTCTATGTCAACACCCAAACAATCCTCAACCAAGCTTACACAGCCGAGGTCACCATCAAGCTCCACCGTCGAAAACAACCTCCATTGTCGGCCCACAACACTGGCCGATAAGACCCAAAATTGAACCCAACACACCAGCTGTGCTCCCATGGCAGCCACCGTCTCCATTCTCGACTTCACCAAAAGAAGACTCACAACGATCACCACACAAATGGCACCACTATCGTGACCTATTTCTGCCATAGCCGAACCCACACTCGCCATCATCAAGCACCCTTTCAGCTGAAACCAACACCAAAACACCATCTCCATCTTCAATCATCAAAACCAACAGCCACCACTGTCGAAATTGCCACTGTAAACCACCACCCAACCGAACCAAACCAACCTCACACCGCCGGAACAGCCTGTTCGCCGGCCACCAACAGAGGGCCCACCACCTACTGCCGTAGTCCCAAACCCCCTATCACCGGCCACCCCCAACTCCACCATGTCACGACCACCACTAGCCTTGAACCACCTCCATGGGTAGCCGAAACTAACCCCTCTCCCTCTCTCTAGCTTTATCTTATCTTCAATCAATTCTCTACCACTCATTCTTTCCACAAACTCCATCCACATATATATATAATACAATATATATATATATACATCCCTCCATATATATAATTATTTATATATATGTATCTCCATCTATATATAATTATACATTATATCCACTATGTGTGTGTATATATATATATATATATATATAATCAGACACACATATATATATAAAGTAAGGAAAAAGAAAATCGATAAAAAATAATCTGGTGTCTACAACCTCCCCACCTTCAAAAAAATTTCATCCTCGAAATTTGCATTTTCCATTCCATCCTTGAATTCCCGACTCTCGAAAATTGAGGTGACTTGGGTTACACATCACTGCTCCAAATCTCAAAAGTCATTCCAAAACCTATACAACCAATAAAGCTAATCATACTTACGCAATACACAGGCGTAAGCTCACCATTCACCTCAATGGGGCCCACATTAGTCTATACATCCTTACATGTTCACTCCAATTCTAGAAATCATGAATTTCCATCCTAGCCCAATTTTTGGTCGGCTGATATTACCCTCCGATCGGCTAAAACCTGGGTTCAGCTGACCTTCAATTACCAATTCTATTGGCCAGCTTGAGAGTAACTTCAGCCGGCTGAAGCCTTCCCTCAGTCGTCTGAAATAGGTCCTCTAATTTACAATGTTTAGGATCTTACACTTTCAGCCAACTGCTGCAGAGTGCTAGGCGACCGAAAGTGCCCAGAGCTCTCAAAACTTGGGTAATTCCAATCTAGATGCATTCTATCACCTCACCAATTCATACACAATCTTAAACTTGATTAAAACTTGATGAAATTCAAACATTCATCTTTCATTGATACCATAATCCGTACATCTCATAATCATAATTCGTAAACAAACATTTATACATATTCTTCTCAAATACCCCCAATCATTTCCCTTTAACATCCATTCATATTCTAAGCCCCCAGAATAATTTGTATAACGTTATAACATGAATATAGGTCATAACTTCATAATTTCATATATCACAAGGCGTTACACTCACAACACCTAACTCATTCCACTAGAGTCTAGCATAAACAGTGCATTTCAAACACTCCAAAGCTAAACATAGTCACACCTCTACCCAAGGTTTCAAAATCCTTTCCAAATCAACCACCATGCTCACATAATTTCAGTTTTTAAAATTATAAGATACAATCCTTTTAGTGTGCCTTAAGTCACACCCTAACTGTCTCGTGACACATCACAACAAACACCATCTCCCACACCACATTTGAGAATAATCATATCAAAACTAGTCATGTCTAGTAACACAAAGTTGAACACCAGTCTACATCCGCAACCTTGATCTCGCAAGACCGACAAATTCTACCCAAGGTAACTTTACCCCCAACAGGTGTATCAATGGACAATGGTGACTCTAAAGATGACACCTCTAACCCCAAGGTACATCTAGATGCAGTAGATATGAATGAATGAGATGCACCCAAATCTATCAATACCCTAACCCACGAGTTAGAAACTAAAAAAATACATTTAAGCACTAACGGCCCTGGTACTTCCTCTGTTGGAGCAAACGTATAAACACGGTCCAGTTCCCATAGTATACTAACACATATTAGAATACATAACATCGATAGTGGTTTAAACCAACCAACTTTTATTCTCTGTACCTATTGGTAGACACATACCAATCCATCCACATCTATAGTATAAGGTAACATCCTTGACTAGCTATATCAATCACTCATAGTGAAACCTCCCTTCTATTAGAAATCATCCACACTTGAAATCATTCCATCACTAATCCTTTATCCATTGTCATCTGGACAAAATAACTCAACAACCACAAGAGCCGGCGTATTGATAGGCATAGAATGTTAAGCATTCTAGCCTCTTAACTTGCATATTTTACTCTCTTAGTGGTAGATTATTTATGATTTTACTCTATTTTTGTGTTTTCTATATTTTCAAGTCCTTAATGGTAATTTCAGTTAAACCATGATTTTTAGACTTTTGAAGATAACATTCAAGAGGGTTAGAAGAAGCCTACATCAAGTGGACCATGTCTAGCCAATATTTCAACTCAAAACAACCCAAGGAAGAAGCCCAAGAGAATTATGACTGCTTAAGGAGATTACGGACCGAAGCCCAATTATACGCTAAATACAGTTTTAATCTCGTTTTGGTAAACTACTCGTAACTCTTATTTCTGACTGTCAAAACGGCCTAATTCCAAATATGGTTGAACGAAATTTGATTCTAAATGTTTTTGTATTTCATAAAAATTTTGTGAATCAAACTTCTGAGGCGTCAAATGTTGGGCCAAATTTTAGCAGGAAAATTCACCTGATTAGGGCATGCGGGAAAACCCTAATTGCCTCTTAATTAGGTGGGGACACCTCATATTCTCTTGGATATTAAAAGTGACGAATTGGGGCTGTATTGAGGACCTTTTGCAGCAGCTTTAAAGAGATTTTGGAGTGGAAAAACATTGGAGAACAAGGTCTTGCACGTATTCCATGGAGATGTCATCTTCTTCCTCAACCGTTGAAGTGTCTTCTTTTACAATGAGCGGCTAATTTATCCACTAGGGTTTTGATGTAACCCTAACTAAGCATCAATGGTTGGATTATTCTAACTATTAGGGACTTTTGTATTTATGCATAGATTGTGTAATTTAGAGAATTCTATTTAAAGAATTGAGTAATAAAGTCTTTATATTCAGTTTCAATGATTTCTTATCTTGTCTTAGATACTTAATTGTTGTGATTGAACTCAATCCCTCTTATTTTTTGTGATTATGAGAGTGATTATTACACAATAGTATTCATTAAATGTATAGTTAAAGTTTTGATGGATTATGCCTAGAGAAGATAGGCTATACTACACCTTAGAGGAGAGTAGTTAGGCAAATGGTTTATGTCAATCGAAGATAGTCCATGACTTAGCTTTAATCATATGTTATCCTCTTGATAATTGGAAGTGAGCTTGTAGCCACTGACATCACTTATGCATGATATAATTCTCCATAATTAGTTAAGTTGACAATTGATTGTGAAGTTAATGGTGAAGTCAACAACCCTAGATTTATCTCTTAGTTTCTACACTCATTAGTTTCTCTTGATCTCTTTTAATTACTTTTTTAGTTAACTTAAAGTAAAAATCAACAATCTATTTTCCTTCAATTTAATTAGAATTAATTCTACATATCCAGCACAGTCCTTGTGGATCGACACCTCTTCGATAGCCCTATTTTGCAGAGAATTCGTTCTATTACGAAGTGGTATATTTAATTGATACACTTAGCCACGATCAATTTTTGGTGCCGTTTCCAGGGATTGTCTATTTGATTATTTGGATTTTTAGAATTAGTTTTAATTGGATTTTTAGTTTAGTAATTTTTTATATTTTGCTTTTAATTTTTCTTTTTATTTTCTTTTCAGGTACTTTAGTCACCATATGCACGGTCATCGTTCATTGGCTGATCCATTAATACCTCTTGATCCCGAGCCTGAATGCACTCTCAGACAACATAAGAATATTCATGTTGATCCCATTGTGTATGAGGAAGAAATTATTGACAATATGGCTGGAGTCCAAGACAATAATGGCAACAACAACAATATTGTGCCTAATACTATTGGGGAAAGGGCGAGATTACTCAGAGACTACTATGTCCCAGAGACGTACAATTCTCCAGTTGGATTTCAACTGCCAATGTCATAGCACAGAACTACGAGATCAAGTCCAACATTATTCAGATGCTACCCTCATATTTTGGGCTACTTTAAGAGGATCCTTATAAGCATTTGTATGACTTCATAGAAGTGTGCTCAACTACAAAAATTCATAACTTCTGTGAAGATGCTTTCAGAATGCGACTCTTCCTATTCTCCTTAAAAGAAAAGTCTAATTATTGGTTCAATTCTCTACCGGCGAGCTCTATCATGACATGGACTCAAATGCAACATGAGTTCCTCAAGAAGTATTTTTTGATAGGGAAGACCAATCAGTTCAGATGTGCTATCACTGATTTCTCCCAACATGAGGGGGAACAACTCTATGAGACATGGGAGAGGTTCAAAGACTTTCTTAGGAAGTGTCCTCATTATCAGGTTCCTAAGTGGCAGCTTGTGCAGAGTTTTCATGAGGGGCTGACAGAAGCCAACATACAGATGGTAGATGCATCTTGTGGGGGTACTTTCATACTAAAGAGTGAAGAGGAAGTATGGACTTTGTTTGAAATTCGAGTGACAATTCTTTACAACATGTATCTTCAACTCGTTTTAGCAGACCAACCATTATAAGAAAGACATATGGTATTTTCGAGGTTGGTGCTACAGATATTATGCCAACCAACATTGACTTGATTACACAGAAGGTGGCATTAATTATGGCAGCCAATCAAGCTCCTTCTTCTGCAAATTCTTCATTGCTAGGCCATTGCGACTTTTGCTCTAGTCATATGCATTATGTGAACAATTTTCCTTTAGTTGTACAATTTTTTAACCTTCAACAAGAGCAAGTCCAAGCTACATTCACTGGACCAATGAATCCTCCACGTGGCAATACTTACAATCCAACATGGAAGAATCATCCTGGTTTTTCATACAGCAATCAAGGAGCAGTAATGCAGCCTACTTATCAGCTTAGGAACTATGTGCCTTCACAGCCATATCAAGCACAAGTTTCTATGCCACAGAAGATTTCTGCTCTTTAAGACAAGTTAACACTTGCCCTAACAAAACTTGAGAAGCTCAATTCCATTATTGAAACAGTTCAAGCCATTGCTCAATTGGTACATTCTCACTCTCAGTCGATTGCCATCACCACTTTAAGAAGTGAAAAAATAATTGATAACAAGGTTGGGGAAAAGAAGAAAGAAGATGAAGAAGTGATCATAAGTCCAAGTGCTGAAAATTTATATGAGCCCAAGGCTTCTTTCCTACAACGTTATCAAGAAGCATCTAAGTTGGGAAAGCAAAGGGACAAGTTGCATGACATGATGGAGGTGTTTCGACAAGTGAAGATTAATCTGTTACTCCTTGATGCAATTAAGCAGATTCCTTCTTATGCAGAATTTTTGAATGACTTGTGCACTCAGAAGAGGCGATCCAAGAGCCATGTTCCCAAGAGGGTGATGCTTCCACAACAAGTGAGCTCTATTATCCAACATTGCACTACTCTAAAGGACAAAGATCCTGGAGCTCCAACTATTTCATGCATCATTAGAGAGCATCAAGTGGAGAAAGCTCTTCTGGATTTGGGTGCAAGTGTGAATTTGTTGCCCTACTTAGTTTACTTGCAATATGCTATACACTTTGGGCACTGGCTTTCCTTCCCACAGATTGTTTGGGAACATATTGAAATCTTTTATGCAAAGGTCGTGGGCAAGTCGCCAGATAGTGTGAGTGACTGGGAGTTTCCATTCCCTACTCTTATTTATCAGTTGTTATTTGCACAAGGGTATAAGGTTAGTGATGATGAACTCTCTTTTATACAAGAGATCCATTATGGTACACATGACTGGAACATGAGTTGTTCACACATGAGATAGAGAGTTATAGTTGTCCCGGGTGAGCTAGCTAGATAGGCCCATAGAGGAGGGGATATACTTTGTATATAGCAAGGTTTTTTTTTTGCACTTTACCTTTTTTTATTATTTATTTATAAAGTAAAAGTACTTTAGTCATTTCATTGTTCAAATTGAAAATTTATCCTTAATTGCACAAATTAAAAAATGTAGAAAGTTTTTTGAACAACATAGGCTATTGGCACATTTGTATATAACAAGGTGATTTTATACACTTAATCATTTATATAAATAAACTCCTCTTATATGAAATCTTGTAAGATACTAACAAATCATGAATAATAAATAATGTTAGCATACTAATCGTTTTAATATTTTGCACCGTTTATCGTGCTCATGTTTGTGTAATCTTGTATGAATATCATCCATATACATATACATTTTTTTAAAGACAAAATACACTCACACCCTCTGAGGTTTGCCCTAAAGGCACTCATATGCATAGTTTACTTAAACCTACACACCCCTTGAGGTTTGACGTGTGAATGCACACAACCCCCAACCATCATTCATCCGTTAAAAAATACAATGACATTGTGCAAAATGTCTTTTTTACCCCTCCACTAACTGAAAAGACCATATTGCTCCCAATTTTACATTTTCACTTTTACAAAACTACCCTTACTTCAATTTTAACCTTCATTCAAATTCTGTAGTCATTAAGATTCAAAAAGAATTGAAGATAACAATTTAAGGAAAATACTTTCATTAAGATAGATTTTATTTCTTTAATTTCTAGCATTTTATCTAGAATAAAATCATCCAATTATTTTAATTTCTAACATCCAAATAATTTCTAGTATTTTAATTTCTAGCATTTTATTTAGAAAGGACTTTTTTTTAACGAAAAATTCAACTTTAAATAGGATCTGAAAGAACAAATTCATAATATGACATTCACAATAATATAGAACAATGAACAATAAAAAAAATTAAAAAAAAATCTACCAAGGAGACATAAACTATTTTAAAAAGAGCACACCTAAGAAATTTGCAGTAGAGCATCTATAGTTGAAGAAAGCAAAGAACAAAAATTTAAAAGGATATGCCTCGCTAATATATATATATATATATATATATATATATATATATATATATATATATATATATATAAGCAACACCTTCAACCAAAATAAACAAAATAAATCTATGCACACAATTAGATGGAAGCCAAAGATGGATAAAATACACAATTAGACATGGATCCTTCAGTATATTTAAGATAATAAGAATATGTTCCATTTACAACTTCTTAGATTAATGCAATAAAGAGTTTGAGAATAGGAGAAATATGGATATGGTGCATTGTCATTATCATCCTTATTTAAAGGTCAATTTGGTCTTTTAAATTTATTTGATAGTTATTATATTGATGGGTAACTTTGTAATTTCACATGTTAGTTGGTGGCACTGTACTGATAAGGGGTGTGAGTGTAGGTTTAAGCAAACTATGCATACGAGTATCTTTAAGGCAAATCTCAGAGTGTGTGAGTGCATTTTATATTTTTTTTAAGTCTTGTAGATAATATTTCACATTATTTATACTAAATTTAAATATTTTAAAAAAATTATATTCCTACTTCCACCTTCTTTTTTTTAATCCAAATATAACTATGTTTATAACAAATAAATCAAGAAAAAATATTTTTTTAAACAAGGTTAATAATAATAATAAGGTAAATTACTCTGACACCATGAGGTTCTTTTTGTTACTTTTAGATGAACCTTTTTGAAAAATAATTCTCACACCCCTGAGGTTAGAATTGGATTAATAATTGCAATGAAATTACCATTATGCCCCTGTATATATAATACATCACTATTGCATAATAGTGCTGTAAAATGCTTAAAAATAATAAAAAGACAAAAAATACCCTCCTTATAATTACACTCTGACACAATCTCCACCAAAACCAACAAAGACCATCATCTCTCTAAACTCTAGAGTTTTTCGAACTTTGTCTTCCTCTTGTCTCATTTCTAGAAATTTCCTAACAATTACATACTAGTACTTTTCATCCGAAAGACCCTAACACTACTCTAGTACTCTCTGAATTTTTAGTCAAGTGTTAAAATTTAAGGGTATTTTGGTATAAATAATTATGGTTGAAATGGTAATTTAAACTAACTACGAAGGTTCATTTAGTGATTTCTTACAATGACTTGGAAGCAAGCATTTGTTATGTGAAAATAACCCATTTTTCCTTTTCTTTTTATTTTTTATTTTCTCGCTAAGAAGAAACAAAAACAATACTAGTAGTTGTTTGTTCGAAGAGTAGTGTACCATCATCAAGAAGCCCTGATCTAGTCGTTATGTTGTGAGATTATAGTCCGATCCACATTGTCGTTGCTGTGTTGTGAGATCACAGGTCTGCTCCATTGGGTTTGTCTCTCTCCCTCAAAAAAGCCTTTTCGATCTCATTATCTATTTTTTCTTCGTTTCGCATTCGTCTTCATGTAGCTTTTTCTTGTTCTGCTTGTTTTTTTGGATCTCTAATCAATCTTTTTTTTTTCACAATTCTGATTACTGCTTTTAGATCGCCAGTTGCCGTTCCTTTTGCTTGTTTGGGCAACAATTTAAATATACATTTATGTATATGTACATATGTATGTATCTATATATTCCCAAAAACAGCAAACCCACTTGTAAAATGTCAGCCAATAAAGAGTCCCTGAGTAAATAGCTTGATGAACTCTTTTGACTTTCATTTGATGGATGAAATTACAATTGGCTGTTAGTTTTTTTTGGGTAATGAATTGGTTGTTAGTTCTGCTCACACAAGTCTTGTTTAGCATTAAAAAAAGTAGAATTGAGTTTGAATTAAAGGTTTCTTGCTTTTTAGCTTATGGTGTGCAAATTAGATCTTTGATTTATGTAAGAGCTTTTAAAATAGCAAAAATAGTTCCAACATGATCAGCAGTTTAGGCTATGGTTTGATTGATGCAACCATGTCATTCGGAGTTGATATCCAATCAATGTACTGTTAATTTTTGTGGAAATTAAAATTGTGTTCAGTCTTGAGGGTCTTTTTAGATTTTTGCGATATGTAGAAATTAGAAAGGAGGTTTTGAAGAAGACTAAAATTTTTTTCAGTAATTATATTCCGGGAATGTTTGATTACTATTAAATGTTGAAAACCAAATACATTTCAATGGTTTTCCATTAAGCTCGTTCCATAACACACAATTATAAAAGCTCTGAATTTTCAGCTACAAAAGCTTCACTTTTAGTTGTCACTTAACAAATTTAGTGGAACTGTTTTTTTTTTTTTAAAATTTAATTCCATCGATTTAAAATATTTTCTGTTAGCAATTCAGCTTTAAAAATTTAGTGCTAAATTTTTCAATTTTTTTATCAAATAGTCCCCCAATATGATTATCATGAAGAATGAGGTTAAGTTTTTTCAAATTGAGGTAGGGAATTCTGCTCTCTAATCTTACATGTTATTTTTATGCATGAGAATTGATTTATTTTCAATGCTTGGGGATGAATGTTGAATCATGATTTTTGTGCATGGAACTTGTTTATGTATTTACTTGAAAGAAACTCTCTTGGCTATGTTATAATTTTTGTGAAAAAATATGGTACCACATGTTGAGTATTTCCATGCAAAAATGTATGCCAATGTGATGATTTGATAAATGAAATGAAAATGAGTCATGTTGAATGCCATTAATTTTGGTGGAATGCATAGTGAGAGTGTGGTGGAATACCGAGTGGGTGGAATGCCCATCACCTCTAGAGGGCCACTAATTAGGGTTGCAACTATCTTGGAGTGGGTGGCAAACTGACAATGCACCAGGAGTTGTCACAACTCAAAATGCGTTGTGGGGTTTGATACAAGCTCGCATTTGATTTGCTATTTGAAAATTTGGCATACTTGTTCATCAAATTGTTATTTCAATTACAAAACTTGGCACTACTTTTACCAACAAAAAAACAATGTCCATATAAATGTGGATGTCTTAAGATTGAATCTTTAGTGCCATAATCTTTCTATATCATGCCTAATATGTCATGAATATTAGCGAGTGGACGGTGCATACGGATGGGGGATTGAGGTTCTCAGGCAGATTTTATGTTCCCTAAGCTGATTTCGAAGATGTACCATGACTGATGATGTCAATTCTGATGGAATGGTATGAAGAAGGATATTGCTAGTTTTGTGTTGAGATGCCTTACCTGCCAGCATGTGAAAGCTGAACATCAGCAGTACCATGACTGACATGTCAATTCTGATGGAATGGTATGAAGATTGAAGAAGGATATTGCTAGGTTTGTGTTGAGATGCCTTACCTGCCAGCATGTGAAAGCTGAACATCAGCTACATGTGAGTTTCGTACAACCATTGCCTGTGGTAGAATGGAAGTGGGAACACCACTATGGATTTTGTGTGAGATCCCATCCACAAGTGTGCAATCCCCTCTTATATTTTCAGCAACTTCTGCCTCCCCAAGTGATGTGGGATCCTGTCCACCACGCTCCTACTCACGTGTCCTCACGTGCGGGGCTCAATATACTGGCCCACCTGCATGGCTCAAGTCCACACACTTCCAGTTGGGAATTGACTCTAATAACATCTGCCATACTCCACCACTATAGTCAACAATATTGTATGTTTTGGGTTTCCCTCACAATGTCAAAACGTGTCATTAACATATGGTGCGTAATCCCTCCTTATATTCTCAACAATTGTTGTCTTTCCAAGTGATGTGGGATCCCGTCCACTGTTGTATAGGATACCTTAACATTATTATAGGGGGCTAAGATTTAGTAGTTGTTTGTGTGTTTTAGTTACTAGATATGTCATAAATGAGAAGCATCTTAGGAACTTCACAGTGCATGTGGATTAGATGAAATTATGGTCCCAAAATACTGATATGAAGAATTCGTGTTTATTTAAATCAATACCTTCTAGATAAATAAATCACTGGTATCCAGGTGCACTTTCATCATCTTTAGGTCAAAATAAGATATAGACTGTGGAATCCTTTCTTAAAAATTAGAAATTTTGATTTATCTCTAGAAGTTTTACATTCTTGTGCATTGGTAGGAGAAGTTCTTCAAGAATTTGAGTAAGGTAATGATTTAGCATTAGCGTTACCATTGTTCTGTTTCCATTTATGAACTAGAAAGATCATGAAATTGTATTTTATTCTCTTTTTCCCTTCTAATAGAATTTGACAATATATCAATTGAATTTTCTTGTGTACAAATGTTTAAATTGGTTATTTTCTTTTCAGATCATCTTTGACAAAATGGCCGGCCAAAGCCAGCGCTTAAATGTTGTTCCTACTGTCACAATGCTCGGAATTATGAAAGCTCGCCTTATTGGTGCCACAAGAGGTCATGCTCTTCTCAAGAAGAAGAGTGATGCTTTAACTGTGCAGTTCCGTCAGATTCTGAAGAAAATTGTTTCAACAAAAGAATCAATGGGAGAGATCATGAAAACATCCTCCTTCGCTCTAACTGAAGCCAAATATGTTGCTGGCGAGAACATCAAACATATTGTACTTGAAAATGTCCACAATGCATCCCTTAAAGTTCGATCCCGGCACGAAAATATTGCAGGTGTGAAGCTCCCCAAGTTCGAGTATTTCACTGAAGGCGAGACGAAGAATGACCTGACTGGATTAGCAAGAGGTGGGCAGCAGGTGCAAGCTTGCCGTGCTGCTTACGTGAAAGCGATCGAGGTTCTGGTCGACCTTGCTTCTCTCCAGACATCATTCTTGACACTCGATGAGGCGATCAAGACTACGAATCGTAGGGTCAACGCCTTGGAGAGTGTTGTGAAGCCGAGGTTGGAGAACACAATAACTTACATCAAAGGGGAGCTAGATGAGCTGGAAAGGGAGGATTTCTTCAGACTGAAGAAGATACAAGGTTTTAAGAAGAGGGAGATTGAGAGACAGCTTGCAGCTGCCAAGCAGTTTGCAGAGCAGCAGTTTGCGGGGCAAGTTTCTTTGCAGAATGGGATTTCAATTAATTCAGCCCATAACTTCTTGTCTGATGCTATGCAGAAAGATGAGGACATAATTTTCTGATATGGAGATTATTTTTCATTTGTCTTCTATTATGTTGTGTGGCTTTTGCTCTGCTGTTTGTTTTATGTTGGAGGAATTGTTGTTATTAAATTAGATGGATGAGATTTTTATTTTGAATAAAAGCTGCTTGTATTGTATGTCCTATTTATTGAATCAAAGTATACATAGCCCAAAAACCATTGATTTTCATCATCTTTACCAGATTTAGATGACACTGCCTCATTAGTTGGATCTTTGCATCACAGTTTCATATATCATCTCTTCACCATCATCATTCTTGGATGCTCCATCCAGAGCTACTATTGTTACTCATCCTCTCCCTGCAGAGTCAGATCACATGGATCTTTAACTATGCTGGCAATCTATGTTACAAGCTTTGTAACACAAAACAAATAGTTCTATCTATATATATATATTGTAGGAAAAATTTCTCTTTGTATGCCAAACAGGCAAACCAAAGTATAATTATACTTAGAAAAAATAAACAGAAGTAGGAAGTTAATTAAATTAAACAATTATCAACCAACTTACAGAATGATTGAAATGAATTAAATTGAATTCGAGCCTTGTGTAAACACAATTTCCTTAAGACAAATTTGTTCCCTTATAGTGCTCAAGGTGATGAACAATTGTCTCCCAAGATAGAACGGATTTTCGATTCTAAAGAGGCAGCACTTCAATCTCTAGAATCATTCGAACACAACTTGTGCAGTACTCAAACTGTATATACATGTAGAGATAGATGATATGAAATTATTATTCTTTTTTGTTATGTATGACTGGCTATATATAGAGCCAATGGTGAACAGACATATCTATTCGTGAAGAGTCATACCTATTCACGAACAGACATGTCTGTTCGTGAAGAGTCATACCTATTTTAGAATAGACATGTTTGTTCGTGAAGAGTCATACCTATTCCATAATAGACATGTTTGTTCGTGAATAGTCATATCTATTCTAGAATAGACATATTTGTTCATGAAAAATCATAACTCTTCCAGAATAGTCATGTCTATTCTTCAAACAACCACCACTTAAGGCCATGTTTGGTTGGAGGATTTTAATAATCAATTTTTCATTCAATAACTAACGATTTTTGACAAAATCGTCCAACAATCCCCCACATGAATGAAATTGATTGGATATCAATGTAAATGATAATGATAATGCAGACATTAATTCGAGTACAATTGAAAAACTACTACATCGGGTTAAGTAGCCTAATGGCCTTGAACTTGCCCTAGTGAAAGACTATCGGATTTACTTAGCTAATCAGTAGACATGATGTCTTTGAACAGTCAGCCGTTAATGTAAACCAAGACAATAGAATTCACACAGTATTTCTTCAAACACAGTTGGTTCTCACGTTTGTGTTCATTTTGGCCTTGAACACCTCTTGGTTCCGTGAGTGTTTTAGAGAATTAAGCCTTAATATTCTCATAGAAGCGGCCTCTTCTTACTCACGTAGGTGATCTCTATGAAAAGTATCCTGCAATACTCTACTTGAACATTTTTCAAGATATAGAAATCATTAAAAGCTTAACTTATCCTGGTTCTCGCGGCAGATGTGCACTGTCTCATCATAGGAATGGTTAGGAGTAAAATATCTCCTTAGTGCTTACTGAGTTCTACATAGTTCGGTTTGCCCTTTGAACCTAGATTTTGGGATCTCCAGTCAGCTAGGTTGGGTTGCCACTATAACGACTCTTATTAAGACATAGGCTTTAAACCGATTCCCTTCGATGAACTTTCTATTCGCTCTCGTGGCAAGCCTTTTGTAAACGGATCCGCAAAATTATCTTTTGACTTTACATAATCAATTGAGATAATTCCATTAGAGAGCAATTGTCTAACAGTATTATGTCTTCGTCGTATGTGACGTGACTTACCGTTATACATATGACTCTGTGCCATTTCTATTGCTGATTGGCTATTGCAATGTATACATATAGAAAGCACAAGTTTTGATCTTTTTCTTTGGGCCTTGTTCCATAACATTAGCCTTAGTTTCAATCCTTGATAAATGCAATCATTAATTTCAAGATGGATCTCAACCACCTCAATACACTTGGTATTCTCTTGGATTGCTTGTATATCAAGTTATATGCAACTTGTCCTTTAGATCAGAACAACATAGTTAGAAAACATATCCATCTAGAGTATCTTTAGCATGCATCATACTCATTGACATATAACCACCTAAACTATGTCATTGATTCAGTGTTTGTTTCAATCTACATATAGATTTTTCAAGTTTGCACACTCTTTTTTCATAATCTAAAACTATGAACCCTTATTGATTATTTCAAATCAATTTTTCATTAATAGAATCTCGTTCTATATTTCTTAAATTATGCACAAGATATGTCTCATTTATATCCTAATAATTTTAGGATTAAAATATTATCACATTATATAGACACCCCCACATTTCGAAGTATTTATAGAAAGATATAAGGTCTTTTTATATATCAATCAACTGGTGTCTTAATAATTTTCTTAATGAGGTGTAAGACTAAATTTGAGAAAAGTTGAGCTTCCCCACAACTTCTGGGTAATCCATAATTTATTTACAAATCATTTGTATTTTATGATTTTTGCATTTTAGCAACACCATTTCATTTAAATTGCTAAATTGACTCTCAACCTCATTCTCAAATTTTGCTTCATAGTATCTTTGTGTAATTCCTATCAAAGTATTAAATACTTTTTTCATCTCTCATATGCACATATATTAAATCACATATATCATTGTGATCTAATGCTAGAGGTACAACACTCTTTTGTACGGGTGAAAATAATTTCTAGTTAATTTCCTTTCACATGTGCCAAATTTGAGTTAGGACATCCACTCAAGTTGAAAAATTAACTTCATTCCAGGTTTATAATAAATCCTTTACACACCCATAAATCTTTTACACACCCTTGGATTTAATACACATTAACTTATTGAAGAACGAGTTCTCTTCCTAAGGTTATTTCTCATACAACCTTATTTTGATAGTAGAGAATTTTCTTCATGACAACGTCTTCAATCTTATATTTCTTGTCCAAAGAATCCTATAATGCCTTTACTATTTTACTAGCATAATACACATTATATAATGTATTGTCTAATCCATTTAGGATATAGTTTCTACACAAGAAATCTGCATACTTCCATGCATCAAGAACGCTCACCTTTTCCTTATCAGTCTCTCATTCACCAAGTATATGAGATTCTTCGTGAAGGAATCTTACCAAATTCAAAGTTGTAAGATAGAAGAACATCTTCTGCTGCCAACGTTTGAAATTCGTTCCATTGAATTTTTCGGGCTTCTCTCCGTGAGACACACTCATGAGAATAATTGGAGTATTAAATGCCATTTTTGTTAAAAAAAAAAAACAAAACAGATACATAATCTGTTTAAGTTTCTAGATATATATATATATATATATATATATATATATATATATATATATATATATATATATATTCACTAATAGAAATTAGAATAACAATAAGTGCAGATTTTGCAAACACATCCAGCCACTAATTTCTGTTTATTAAGAACACTAAGTATAACAAAAAATAACTCAAAATTTGTCTTAAGATTGTAGGAAAAATTTCTCTTTGTATGCCAAACAGGCAAACCAAAGTATAACTATACTTAGAAAAAATAAACAGAAGTAGGAAGTTAATTAAATTAAACAATTATCAACCAACTTACAGAATGATTGAAATGAATTAAATTGAATTCGAGCCTTGTGTAAACACAATTTCCTTAAGACAAATTTGTTCCCTTATAGTGCTCAAGGTGATGAACAATTGTCTCCCAAGATAGAACGGATTTTCGATTCTAAAGAGGCAGCACTTCAATCTCTAGAATCATTCGAACACAACTTGTGCAGTACTCAAACTGTATATACATGTAGAGATAGATGATATGAAATTATTGTTCTTTTTTGTTATGTATGACTGGCTATATATAGAGCCAATGGTGAACAGACATATCTATTCGTGAAGAGTCATACCTATTCACGAACAGACATGTCTGTTCGTGAAGAGTCATACCTATTTTAGAATAGACATGTTTGTTCGTGAAGAGTCATACCTATTCCATAATAGACATGTTTGTTCGTGAATAGTCATATCTATTCTAGAATAGACATATTTGTTCATGAAAAATCATAACTCTTCCAGAATAGTCATGTCTATTCTTCAAACAACCACCACTTAAGGCCATGTTTGGTTGGAGGATTTTAATAATCAATTTTTCATTCAATAACTAACGATTTTTGACAAAATCGTCCAACATATATATATATATATATATATATATATATATATATATATTTGTCTCTACCTATCAGATAAATGCATATGTTGTTTTCATAAGGCCACATTTGATGCTAATAAATAGATAGGAACTGCTGCTTACACCCCCAAAATGCCAAGTTTAAATTCTATGCATTAGTCTGTGGAGTAAAAAAGGATTTTTTCTTTTGATCTCAAATTATTTTTTTTCTTTTTTCAGTTCCATATTTTTTTCTTTGTAAACTTGAAATTGATTTTGAGAAAGGGGATTTTGTAAATATATACACACACACACACATATTGGTAGTTTGGTACCTTCTGAAATTTCAAAAATGTCACAAGCATGGAGGAAGATTTTCTATCTCTATAGTTTTTTTTTTCCTTAGTAAAAAACTTACACTCATTTGTCCCTATAGGGACTTGAACTTACACTCATTTGTCGCTATAGGGACTTGAATCCTCACCTCTCACTTTGAGTGTTAAGGAGATACCACTAGACTACATCTTTTGAAAATCTTAGATTTGATTAGGTCAAAAAATAGATAATTTTTAGTTGAGCAAGTCACTTGTTCTTTTCCATGGCCGAATAACGGATTATATCATTTGTCCAACAATTATCAGTTTATCACTACTTTTCTCTCTCTCCTTTTATTTCCTCTCCTAAACTTCTTCTTCTTCTTCTTCTTCTCTACTTGAAACCCTATTTTCTCTCTTTTTTTTCTGGACTTTCTTCCCAATAATTTCTTTTATAAAAATCCTCTTATAATTCTTTGTTCTTATTTCAACCCCTAATTCATTACTCTTTTTCATTTTCTATCTTCTTTATTTTCCACTTTTCTTGTATCCTCCCCCGTTAAGGTCAAAACTTAAAAATATTTTAGATTTGTGAGAGCTTATGTACTTGCATTATTAGTCCTTTAATTTTAATTATAGTATTACTCTCTGTATTTTTTTTAACAAGAATCACCAACACTACAATTAATACTACTGGTTTTCCAACAATTATTTTTCTTACCTATCTTAAGACATGCAATCATATATATATATATATATATATATATATGAGCAATGCTACACGTCATGAAAATATTTCATGAATTTTTATCTTGAATGATGTGGCAATTAAATGGTGAGTTAGTATTGGTGGGATTCCCCCCATACACGGAATGTCAATGGTATTATCACTTGCCACATCATTCATGAAAGTAATTCATGATAAAATTTCATGACGTTTAGCATTTCCTTATATATATATATATTTTCACTGCAATCACGAAATGAAATCATGTGGTGTTGTTGCGCAAAGAGTTGTTCCAGATTGCTCAAAATTTTAATTCGAAAATAGATTATTTTTATTATTTTGATAGTAGATATTTCATTAACATTTTATTTTGTTGTGTACATATCCGTATCATAATTGATTTTGATTTTGATAGTAGATATTTCATCAACATTTTATTTTGTTGTGTACATATCCGTGTCATAATTGACTAGATATATGACTATGCTATCATTACTCTTTTGTTTATATTCATGATAAAATAAGTAAGATCGTTTGCTTACTCTGAATATTGAATTTATGTGGTTCGGATTCAGCATCCTTATAAACTTACTTTGAATACTGAATTTACGTGGTTCAGATTCAGAATTCTTACAAGCTTACTCTGAATACACTTTAAATCCTTTTATTTATTTTTGGTTGAAAGGAAGAGACAAGGTCTCTTTAGTGTTTGGTAAGAATAGTTGATCCATCATGTTGAGAGAATTTTAGCACAGCTTTGATATTTGGTAATGTATGGTCTTATAGCCTCATACCATATAGTATCTTCATACAGAATTAAAGATTGTTTAATGTAAACACTTCCCAGTAAATTGAACAGATTCAGGCATTTCATTGCTAATATAATTGAATACTGCAAATCATCTCGACTAAGTTTGTCATGTCTCACAGAGTAAATATAAGGTCAATTTGGAAATTGTTTCTGTTTTGCTTTTCAATTTCATATCAAGTAAAAACAATGTTAATGTTTTTGTTATCTTGTGATTTGTTTCCAACCAGTAACATAATTTTTCTGAACAATGTTTCAAAACAAAACAAAACAAAAAAAATTGTAAAAAATGATAGAATTATTGTAAGAACCTATGATATTTACATTATATTGATTTTTTTCCAAGAAAAAAAAAAAAAAACTTACTACACTTCTTCAGCTACAGTGGCAAAAACAAGTGAGAATATCTTTTTCTTGCTTTCAAATTTAGGCCCTTTTTTTAAGCAAGTGTGGTACTATGCAAAACACAACAAACATTGCTTGTTTCTGTTTTCCACTAAAACGGTTGCCAAACACGTCCAATATTGAATATCACAAATCATTTAGAGCAAGTTATCATGAAAGCGCTCTCACCATGAGCATGAGCACAATGACTGCGATGTTAGTTAAGTAGGTAGCCCATTTTTAAGTATTAAATCTTAAACTTACATAAATCAAGCTTCCTGGGTCCGCCCCTGATTACGAGCATTGCCTCATAAATCAAATTCAATTTCTCTTCCCGTGGATCTTCTTCGTGCTGAATCTGAACCACATAAATTGTGCAATTGTGTGTGTAAATGCTTGAGTGTGCAGGACAATGATCTTCCATTTCTAAATGTACTATGGACCATAGTGTTAAGTTCTTGAATCTTTACTTGTGAAACTCTCCGCGTGCGAAGGTAAGACTGTGTACATCTGACCGTCTTCAAATCCCACAACGGCGGAATTCTCATGCACCGGACAAACCCTCTTTTACCTCCGTAAATCATATAAAAAGACTATAATAGCAGCGATCACCTTATTCTTCTGCAAAGGATTTCACTGTGAGTTACGAGCCTTGCTTTACAATTTTCAGGTTCGAAGTCCAGAGATGTGTCACTAAAATGAGCATTCTAAAAGGCAATGCTAAGGTCAATGATCCGCGAAATTGGAATTTGAAATGAAATAAAAGCATATTGGCAAGAGACCTAGAATCAGACATGCATATAACAAATGAACAAATGAATGCAAGACACTGACTGTAGCAGGAAAAGGGATGTCAAGGTTGAAGATGCTTGAAGAAATAGGTAAAGAGACCTTAAAGAGAATGTGTGCACAGACAATATAACTTAGCCTCTGACAAGATTAGTGAGATACTGCATTTAAATGAAGAAGAAAATGTAGGTGCAAGTTCACTATTGTATATCTTATATATATGTATGATGGACTAGATTGTCATATGGATCAAAAAGCAGGGACCTAAGAAGCACGGATACGGATACGGGACACAGATACGACACGACACGGACACAGCGACACGGCAAATCCTAAAAAACTAGGATACGGACACGGCGGGGACACGCGACTAATAAATATATCGTTTTATATATATGAGATCAACCTAACAATGAAAAATTCACAAATCATAATAATTAATGAGCTATAAAAATAATTAGTTTATCGTTTAAAGAACTACACAATTGAATCTACTCCACAATAATGATAATAGTTGTTTTCTAAAAAAAAATTGAAATATTATATGGTATGACTGCTATATTTTATGAAAAAAATTCAAATGAGTCATCATATTTACATTTTAAACTATCTTTCTTTTTAAAACTTTCTAAAAACTCTCTAACGATATGACACGCGTGTCGGAAACGTGTCGATGGTGTGTCTATGCCGTGTCCGTGGTGTGTCCAAAAATAAAAAAATTAGGACACGTATTTTGGCGTGTCCGACACGTGTCGGGGCGTGTCCGACGCGTGTCGGTGTCCGATACGTGTCCGACACGGATTCTTCAACCTTTTAGGTGTGTCCGTGCTTCCTAGGCAGGGACTTTGTACTCAGTTTCATGTTTCAACCAACACAAGGGGTAAAGAAAACTAAACCTACACACAAAATATATAATCATGATATTCTTTATTTCTTACATCTCTCCATAATTTTCTATAGCATTCATATTCTGCCTAACCTACATTAGGCTAGATGCCTCCACAACGCAAGCGAGGCATACCAAATATCATAATAGATTCAAAGAAAGATGGATCCTGTGGAAAGATTTTCACAGGTGTAAAAACGACGATTCTTAGACTAGATGTAATTTCTGCCCCTAAGATATTAAAAAGAGAACATTGATATTATTACAAAATTCTAGCAATTTTCGTTCACCTTGGGGTTCCTTCAAAACGGTTCCAAACAGGTTGAGGTTTATTTAGCTGGAGAAATAGGAAGACCAAACTATTCAAATCTTACATATGGCACTGGCACTGGCACTGGCACGAGGCCCTCAATTTGGTTCCTGGATAAAATGAGAACATATAAAGAATATGCCCTCGTATACTCAAAGGAAGCAACCATCTTAAAAGCATTTTTTATTCTATTGACCTCGCCCTTAATATTTATTTTTATTTATTTATTTGTGTATTTCCCCGAATAAGAATATGGGACTTTGCATAACACAACTAAATATGTCAAACATGACCACTGGAACAACCACCATAGATGAGCTCTCGATCCCAAACCAGGAATTAGTTATTTAAGTGTTTTTGTACGCTGCAGTGTGGGCATCTTCTACCTAGAGTGAGAGTTTGAATCTAACAACTGAACTAGATTACAACAATCATTACTAACATGCATGTGAATCTGTCGCCAATTTGAAATGATATTAAAATAAAATGTAAAAAACACTGAAAACAACAACATTTAAGCATCTTCTTGTAATGCAGACGAGGAGGATACATGTGAAGACACTGGATATTGAGATACATTGGTCAAGAAAAATGAACCCAAGATTGTCCATAAGTATGCTTCAAATAAACTTTAGAACCATGCTGCAAGGCTCAAGCTAACATACCATCCCAACTTTGCTCATTCAACAGCAATGCCCAATGTTGACAAAAGCCCTTCTAGACTCTCCTCCCAGTTGGCTTAGTAAGTTTGGAAGTTGAAGAAGAATCCTTCCCAGAGAAACCACTTGGCTTCCTCATGGAAGAGGTACTGTATAACAAGAAGCAAGATTCAATGGCTGACAAAGTGCATATACAAATAGCTCTCGAAATATATGGAGAACAAATAACTTTACCAATGATTCCTTTGCAAGATTCAATGGCTGACAAAGTGCATATACAAATAGCTCTCGAAATATATGGAGAACAAATAACTTTACCAATGATTCCTTTGCAAAGAGTTTTTCTTCATAGCTGCTAAATTCTTCATCTCTCGACTGTTAAAAAAGAAAAAAGAGAATAAAAATGGTTAACTATCAAGTATCAACAAAACCCAACTCTGGAAAAAATTCAAGAAAATTGAACCCAAGTACCCAACACCTTCATAAGTAGCAGTTTCTCTATATGTTGCATTCAGGTTAGCATAAGGACCCAACAATATGCAAGTCCCACCAGCAGATATGCATGTAGCAAAATTTAAGATGAAAGATAGTTCTGATAGAATGATTAAAGGTCTTTTAAGTCATATTATACCACCACATTCTTTTACATGGTTGATATATTTGGGAGCTAAGAAGTACAGACACTTCTGATCATACAAGTTAAGGGCAAGTACACTTCTCGAACACTCTTAGATAAACATATTGGACGTGTTGGACAATTAAAAGATAATTTTTTTAATCTCAAATATATGGCTGACACTTCTTAGACACTCGCTAATATTTGACTAAATAATCTTAGCATGTTGGCTATAATGTTTTTTTAGTATTGAAAATTTGATGAATTTTTTTAATAGAAATAAGAGAAATAAGTGAGAGGGAGAATGAACTTACATATGTAATATTTGTTTTTTCCCACCATTGCAAGAATCCATACAACTGATACAAGATTTTGGATTGGACCGTTGCAATCGTGTTTGTCGTTTGGTGCTTTGATCCCAGGTCTATGCTTTGTTCTAGGTTATAATATATATATAATAAATTATATATATATATCATATTATATTGGGCAAATAGGAAATTATTATATTACAAGAGGTTGCTATTGGGTTGGGCATAAATAAATTAACTAAATGTTTCATTTAATTGGGTTGGGCTTAAGTAAACAAACTAAATGTTTCATTTAATTGAGTTGGGCTAATACAAATTACAACTAAATGTTTATGTAAATGGGCTGGGCTAATATGTTTGTGGGGGGGAATTTGGGCTGATGTAAATATGAAACTGATGGGCCATATACTAATAAAAGTTTTCAAAATTTTGGGGGGGCTAGCCCACCCCTGGGGTTTAGTTTAGAAAAAGACATCTTAACATTTCTTAAACACGAAACTTCATAGCGCCATTTATGCATCATCTTAGTAGAACTTTTTACCTATTTAGAAAGTCCTGTTTTGACTTCTTCATCAAGCTGCTCTTTGTCTTGGAGATATTGCTACCAGGTCCACCTACAAACGTTTTTCAAACATAAAACAATTAAATACCAATTCAAAATGCATCCACTTTAGTGTCTCGGCCTATGCAAGGTGATGTTAATTGTCTAAATTTATATATTGGATCACCGTACTCTAACGAACTAGGGGACTCAACGAGAAACAAAAAGGATACCTCCATAGAAGCTTCTTTTACTGCTTGAAGGTGGAACCTTTGTGCAAAGCTGAACTTGACGACTTTGCTTCCCTGCAAGAATAAAGCAATTGGTAAGAATTTCAATATAAACAAGGCACCACAGTGTTGCATCTTATTTTGAAGAAGCAGCATCTGAGACCATGAAGTGAAAGTAGTAGAATACGATACGGAGAGCATTTTGTTACATTAACTGGGAAACTGATAATTTTAACAAAGTAATATGACTGGACAAAAAAAATTACCGAAAAATAAAATATGACTGGACAAAAATCAATATTAATACAAGGCACACCAACAAATTTCCAAAATTTCTTTTTACTATTCTTTCTTCCTTTTCTGCTTTTCTTGTTTTCTTTTATGTTATTTTTTGCAATACTGTCCCCTTCTATGGGTCTTGGATTACAATCATCTCTCTGTTTAGATTAGATGAATCGCTTCTTCGAAGGAGAGAGGAGATCCTTCCTGGAAGTGGCAAAGCTTCCTAGCCTGTCCGTCTCCGGCGAAGTGGAAGGTGTGGCAACAAAGAGAGGGCATGTGTTTCGAGTGGTGGACTGGAATATCGAGAGGAGAAGAGGGATGCTCCACACCTGCTTGGTTGGAAGGTTCTACAAGAGGTGGGAAGTCTTGAAAAGATAGAAGAGTGGACCAAGAGATATTGGAAAGTGGCTACCAGCGTAAAGGTTACAGCACTACCGGACTCCCTTTTGCTATTCAGGTTTCCATCGGAGAAGGAAGCTGAGAGAGTTCTGAAGCAAGGGAAAAGACAATGGGGTGAAGCTTTGCTGCTCCTTGACGTATGGTACTACAGGGTGGGTTGTGCTGGCTTGATGAAAAAACGGAAGGAAAGAAGAATCGTGATGTATGGCCTACCGTTACAATTCTGGTGTCACAAACTTTTTGTCACCGTTGGAGAGTTGTGTGGGGGGTTTCGAAGAGTTGAGGCGAATGACTTGGTTGATTCAGAAAATATTGCTGTGATAGTTAAAGATAGTGGATCCATTCCACAGTTTGTGTTGGTCGAAGATGATTGGGTAGCATACAAAGTGGCCCTCTCGGAACAGATCACTCCAGAACTGGTTCCAAGGCATGAATCGCTAGTGGGAAGAGATATTAGCAAACTCATCACGAAGGATGAGTGGTGGCGAAGATGTGCTGAGGCAACCAGAAAAGTAAGTGGCAGGTTTTTGGAGCTGAAAGAGGGCATGGAGATAGGACAGAGACGACTGCAGAGACATGCACATCAGGCGCGTAGTGGAAGGAGAGGTAGGTTCGTGCAACGTGTCGCTGCAAAGGATAAGAACAAGGCTCAGTGGGAGACAGCTAAGGAAATACGTTTGGGCCTCTAAACAGGCCTAGTTATGACCATGGGCTCGCATTTAAATTTGGGGACATGGGCTCAAGGATTAGAAATGATTTTAAAGCCTAAGGAAAAACTCGAAGGTTAGCAACACATTTAAACTCAAACGGGTCAACAAATGGGCCCAGGCATGGCAATGGGCTTGCAGTCATAAGTGGCCCAAATAGCAATGAGGGAATGGGCTCAAGGTTCATAAATGATTTAAAGGACCAAAATTTTATGTTCTCTGCTGGAATTAAAGATGCACAAGCTGAAATGATTCGTAGAAGAGATACACAGAGAGCACAAATGGCGAACAGGATTGAGGCACAAAAAGGTTCTTTCAGGAGACTAAGAGGTGACGGAAATGGACGAGGAAGAAAGTCGGTACAAACAAACAGACTTGGGCATGATAAACAGACTATTGTACAGAACGAAAGGCTCAAGAAGGGATTAAAGTGGTCAAGGACTGAGAAGCAAAAATGGGTTATGAAGAAAGGATCGAGGTCGGAAATGGAGAAGAGATCAGAAAGCTTTTAAGGCAAGTTGTTTTAATTCTGCTCTTCTTTCTTCTTCATCTTTTCTGGAGGGTATGGGTGTTTCCAAGGGTACGGAAAATGAGTGTGGGAAGAATATGAGAGATGCAGCAAATATGGAAACTGCAGAAAATACCAGAACGGTGGCCTGCATAACAATGAGTGATGTTGTCGAGGATGTTCACATCAGTAGCAGTAAGGAAAAGGATGATTTGACCTTGTGCATTGGTAAGGGGATCAGAATGAGTTTGAGGACAGAAATGGCAACTGCTTTGTTGGAAGAATTGAGGAGGTATAGTGGGATGGACAACACGAGAAAGAGCAAGAATGAGGCTTCAGTTATTGCTACAGTGGGGGACAGATTTGAAAGCTCACCTGTAGCTAGCCTTGACTGGTTAGCTCAGTTGAGGGAAAGAAATGAATGGGACTGTAGTGACTTCGGCAGATCAGCATAAGGGACAAGGAGGGATCTCTTAAACAGTAACAATGGAGAAGAAGCTGAAACAGAATCTGCTATTGAATCTTTGTGCCTTTTGCTGCCAGTGTGGGAATGCAACGAGGAGCCAAGGGTAGACATCCCCCTGGCAGCAGCTAGGGGAATGAGGGTGGAGGACAGAAGCTTAGTCCCATTTATGACAGATTTAAATGGAGACAGAGCTGTGAGAAGTGTTGAGGAAATGGGAGGGCTGATGGGTCTCACGTTCCTGTGGGAGGATGGGCTGGACCGGGAAACGTTACACTCCATTGAGCATGGGTGGATTCAAAATAATTGCAAGAAGGGCGCGTACCAAAAGGGAGAGAGGGAACTTAGGAATTCGATTTCTTACGTGAATTATGCTGGAAGGAATGGAGGGAGGAGAGAGAGGAGTTGCGGGGGTAGGAGGGGGGAAGGGGAGGGGGGGGGAAAGAATTGGTGTATCTATGAAGTTCAAAATTGTGTCGCGGAACGTTCAGGGGTTGAACAACCCAGACAAGAGGAGAGTGGTGAAGGCCTTGATTCATAGGTGGGAGGCGCATGTCGTGTGCTTGCAAGAATCTAAGCTAGCAGATGTGACGGACGGGGTGATGAGGAGTCTCTAGGGAGGTAGATTCATTGATTGGGAAGCTCTAGAAGCAGTAGGAATGTCGGGGGGAATTGTGCTCCTTTGGGACAAAAGATGGGTGACAAAAATTGATATGTGGAAAGGAAGGTACTCTCTTTCCATTATGTTTTCCTTGGAGGAGGACAGGTCCTCTTTGATTTTTTCAGGAGTGTACGGTCCGATTGGGGATGTAGAGAGAAAAGGGTTGTGGGAAGAGCTGGCTTTTTTTAGATTGAGGTGGTTTGGCCCGTGGTGTGTGGGAGGAGACTTTATGAAATAAGGAATCCGAGTGAGTGATCCTCAAGGGGAGAAGGACTCAAGCTATGTTGGAGTTTTCCGAATTCATTGATTCTCAGCAGCTTATTGACCTTCCGATGGAAGGTGCTCGATTCACTTGGTCTAGTGGCAGAGACTTTCCTACACTCTCCCGGCTGGACAGATTCCTAATTTCCGATGATCTAGAGGAGAAGTTTCCGGATGTGGCGCAAGTAGCCTTGGCTAGAGCGGTGTCGGACCACATTCCCATCCTTTTGGACTGTGGGGGGCTGAGTAGAGGTTGCACCCCTTTCCGGTTTGAGAACATGTGGCTAAAAGTGGAGGGCTTCAAGGAAAAAGTTCAAAATTGGTGGCTTAGTTACGCTTGTAGGGGTAACCCAAGCTACTGTTTGGCACACAAATTGAAGAGGTTGAAGGATGATATCAAAAAGTGGAACAAGGAGGTCTACGGTAACCTTAATTGGCACAAAGCTAGAGCCCTTTCTGAAATATCAGATCTCGATCGTATGGAGGGAGAAAGGGGCCTTAGCGAATCGGAGGTCAGCAGGAGAGAGGAGTGCAAAGGTGAGTTTGGGGAGATTGCGGTGATGGAGGAAATTTCTTGGAGACAGAAATCCAGAGCTTTGTGGTTGAAAGAAGGGGATCGGAATACGAAGTTCTTCCATAGACTTGCGAATGCTCATAGAAGGGGAAATCATATAGGCATGATACGCATTGCTGGGGTTTTGCTGACTAGAGCAAAAGACATTCAGAGAGGGATTGTGGCTTTTTATCAGAAGCTTTACATAGAAACCAATAGGTACAGGCCTTTGCTCGGTGGACTTGAGTTTGCAGGTATCTCGGAGGAGGAGAGTATTTGGGTGGAGAGGCCCTTTGAAAAGGAGGAGGCGCTGGAGGCTCTACGGAGCTACGCTGGGGACAAAGCTCCTGGCCCTGATGGTTTCACGATGGCTTTCATGCATCAGAACTGGGAAGTGGTTAAATCTGAAGTAATGGAGACAGTGTCAGTGAATTTCATTCAACAGGGATCTTTGAAAGGAGTCTTAATGGTTCCTTCATCGCTCTTATCCCGAAAAAGGGCGGAGCTGTAGATGCTACGGATTTTAGGCCAATAAGCTTGGTGGGAGCAATTTACAAGCTCTTTGCCAAAATTCTAACTAATCGGTTGAAGAGGGTTTTGGATGTGGTGATCTCGGATACTCAAAATTCTTTTGTGGGAGGCAGACAGATCCTGAATTCAGTTCTCATTGCTAGCGAGTATGTGGAGGCAAGGATTTGAAGCGGCATGCCTGGAATTGTTTGTAAATTAGACATTGAAAAGGCATACGATCATGTGAGTTGGGATTTCTTGCTGTATATGCTAGAGAGGATGAGGTTCGGTTCCAAATGGAGAAGATGGATCTACCATTGCATTTCGACAGTTCGGTTCTCAATTCTGGTGAATGGATCCCCTGTTGGCTTCTTTCCTAGCTCTCGAGGCCTAAGGCAGGGTGATCCTCTTTCTTCTTTCCTGTTTATCATCGTCATGGAAACATTTAGTAAGATGATGAAGAGGGCGGAGGATCTAGGGATTATCAGAGGATTCCAAGTAAGAAGAGAACCTAATCGTCTAGTGGTGTCACATCTTCGATATGCAGATGATACCATTGTCTTATGTGATGCAAGAGAGGATCAGTTGAGGAATTTGAAATACATTCTGATTTGCTTTCAGGCAGTGTTCGGCTTGAAAATTAATATCGGAAAGAGCGAGTTGGTGCCAGTTGGGGTAGTTGAGGGTACTCATGAGTTTGCCAATATCCTTGGCTGCAGAGTTGGGTCTTTTCCAGCCTCCTATTTGGGGATGCCGTTGGGAGCTTCGTCAAGGATGGTTTCAATTTGGGATACAGTTATAGAGTAGTTTGAGAGGAGGTTGGCCGTTTGGAAGAAACAATATCTTTCAAAAGGAGGGCGCATCACCCTCATGAAAAGCACCCTTTTGAATCTTCCAACGTATTACATGTCATTATTCTCAATGCCTATATCAGTTGTCAGGAGGTTAGAGAGGATTCAAAGTTTCTGTGGGGCGGCTTAGGGGATGAGTTCAAATTTCACCTGGTAAGCTGAAAGAAGGTGTGCTTCCCTATTCAGAAAGGAGGTTTGGGTATAAAGAGGTTAGACATGTTTAACAAGGCACTGTTAGGCAAATGGCTTTGGCGTTTTGGAGGAGAAAGATCCAGATTATGGAGGAGGGTTGTTGCCAATCGGAGTGGGGAAGGAGTTGATGGGTGGTGGTCTATAGAGACGAACCTCCTTATGGGGGTGGGGGTATAGAAATGCATCTGGAAAGGCTGGGATGAGTTCTCCAAATACATTCTTTTTCGGGTGAGGAATGGAAGGCACATCAGTTTCTGGAAGGACATTTGGTGTGGGGAAACATCCTTGGCCTGCAAATTCCCTAGTTTGTCCATGATTGCTTCGAATAGGCAAGCCTTGGTTGTCGACTGCTATCATCTTGATAATGGTAGATTGACTTGGGATGTGCACTTTCGTAGGGCATTCCATGATTGGGAGCTTCCAGAGGTAGTAGAGTTCTTAGCCCTGTTGTAGAGTCAAGTGGTTGATGGGTAGGGGATGGACGAGATGGTTTGGTTGGGTTCCAAGAGGGGAACATTTGAGGTTCGCTCTTATTATAGAAATTTATTGGATTTCACGGGTTCCATCTTCCATTGGAAGGCGATTTGGAAAACAAAGGCCCCATTGAAGGTGGCTTTCTTTACTTGGACAGTTGTCTTAGGCAAGATTCTTACTATTGATAACCTAAGGAGAAAAGGTCGAATTATGATGAATTGGTGTTACATGTGCAAAAGGTCGAATTATCGATTCTTACATGTGCAAAATGCCCATTGCATAACTTTTATTTCCTCATAAGAGGGGAAGATACAGGTAACACATTTATGTATTATTTCTTATAAGATATAATAATAGTTATAAAAGTGAACATGTTGGATAGTGTTTTTTTTTTTTTTCAAGAGGAGAAACAATCATTCGACATGTGAGGGATCTTCTTTATTCTTTTTTATAACTCTAGTCCACTCAGTATTGCAAAATGAAAGATAATTTCGTATAAATTAATATATTAATGAATAACTATCAACTTCTTTTGAGTTTTAGTTATAACATTGTGGGTAGCTAATTCTATTCAAATCAATACGATAATAGGCAGTTATAAAATTAATTTCCCAATATTTTGTGTAATATGTCCAAGTACCCGTACCCTACTTTTGGACCATTCTTTTGTCGAGTCCCAATGTCCTATAAGTCAAGGAAAAGAAGAATATGACCTCTAGACATGCACCCGTATCCGCCAACCGCATCCTTTTTTGAGTCCCAAGTGTCCTATAAGTCGAGGAAAAGAAGAATCTGACCTTTAGACATGCACCTGTATCTGACACCTGCACCCGAGTCCGGGTAACATAGGCTCCAACCAATGAGGGAGTCATGAGTGATAAATTAAGGTAAGGGAGTGACATTTGGTTTAAGTTTCTATATTTGTGGGCATCTTTAGTAGGCAAAAAATTAGATAACTTAAGGAATTTTTCTAAAGAAATTTTGAGGCCACCATAAGGTTGTCTTATCTTTCCATAATATAGAAGCATCAAAAGTCCTCCGGATGGGAAATATTTTTTTTTACAAAGCACTTGTTTGTCATAGACTTTCAATTTTAAAAATATTTTTCTACTCAAAGTCCATTTATTATTGTTTTCTCGAGTTGAAAATAAACCTATTGAGTGTTTTAGAAGAAAGAAAAGAAAATCCCTATGTTGTTGGTAACATTAATCTGAAAGTGCTTAGTAGGGTGGAAAGGATAATGGGTACATATAGGGGTGGCAATACTTGACACGACATGCTAACATGACTTGAACACGACACGAGATAAGTGGATTTGGGTTTGGCACTTGTTTCTCCTAGACTTTCAATTTTCAAAATATTTTTCTACTCAAAGTCCATTTATTATTGTTTTCTCGAGTTGAAAATAAACCTATTGAGTGTTTTAGAAGAAAGAAAAGAAAATCCCTATGTTGTTGGTAACATTAATCCGAAAGTGCTTAGTAGGGTGGAAAGGATAATGGGTACATATAGGGGTTGCAATACTTGACATTACACGCTAACATGACTCGAACACAACACGAGATAAGTGGATTTGGGTTTGGGTTTGGCTTAATCGTTTTCAGGTCATAATCGTGTCGACCCGAGTAGACACGCTAATTAAACGTGTCGTATTCGTGTTTGACCTGCCAACCTGTTTATAACCCGATTAAACCCATTTTAACTAAGTGAGTTAGGTAAACATGCCATATTCATGTTAAAAATGACTCATTTAACTAAACGTGTCATGTTCGTATTAAACATGGCCCATTTAACTAAAATTTTAACGTGTCTTGTGGTGTTAAGTCTTGACCTATTTATTAAATAGGTTACGGGGTTCATGTCGTGTTACCTATTTAATAACCGTGTCATGTTTGTGTCAAGGTTCTTCTATCATTACTCTCAAGCAACTGTTGTACCCTAGAAATCTTATAATGGTGTATGTATGATGTTTCCTAATAGTTTTGGTGTGTTTGGGTAAGAAGCAATTCGATTTGGATTAGGAAATTTCACATATTAGTTTTCCAAAAAAATTTATAGGTGCAATTTTGAGAATGTACAGGTGAAAAACTTACTGGAGTAAGTTATAATCGTGCAATTCTTTTCTCTTCTAACACCAATGCATCTCTCTAGAGTTTTTTGTACAGGTGCTAAATATTTTGTACTTGTGCATTTACTTGAAACACTTAAAACACCTAATGAAGGAAACTGTAGCAGTGCTAAAAGATTTTGTACATATGAAAAAGTTTCTGTACAAAGTTTAATTGATGCAAAAATAGAATGTAACAGTGCAATTCACTGCACAGCTCAGAAACATTCTGCAACTTAAAACGAACCATTCCAAAACCTTTTGAGTTCCAAACTTGCCTAAACATATTTTGACAAATTTTAATGGTTCAATGAACACCTAAGGTCAGTGTAGGTTCAAAGTCTTAATTAAAATTACCACTTAAACCCAAGGTTCCCTAAGGTCCCACTTACATTTCCTAAGGATGATATGAGGCAATAAAGGAACTTCAATATGATCATCAAGCAACTCCATCTACAGCTTCCAATCTCTGCTTGTATCATGCAGCTCCTTAATAAGCCAACCTGGACACAACTCTAACTCAACTCAAAGAAGACATTTTGTTCAAATTACAGACTACACTAACAAAGAGGTTTATTTTAAAACTAAATGAAGTTTTGAGAAATTTGGTCTATTTCTAAGAGGCATGGACAAGGACACGAAACTCGGAAATGACACAAACACACTGACATGATAAATCAGTAAGACACTGACAGTCTGACACGGTTAAGATGCAACAATAAATTGTATTTATTCAATATAAAATTATATTATATACGACGGAATATTCTACAATTGTAACATAAATTTTGTAACCTGTAAATCATATAATTATAATCACCCTTTCACATAGAGAAAGACATAATTAGGACATATTTTTGTACGAGTGTTTTTATGTATGTATGTATCAATTTGATGACTTCTCTCCTAATCTTATGCTCACTCATTCAATGAAACCTTCATATGTTTTGTGTTTCCAAAATATAGTCGAACTTTATATAAAATTAAACAAATTATATAGAACAAAACTTGTCAACACAAACCGCATACCAATTTATTAACCATTCTATAACTATTCCATCTTTAAAAACATTCTAGTCATAAGCTATATTAAACCTTAGACAATCATTAAATGATAGCAGAAAGCATTATTCTGAGTTTTACAATGCAGGTACATCAAATTTCTTATTGGAGTAGTAAAGCCTCATCAAGAAGCAAAACAGAAGTACTATAAAAGTTTGCACCACAAGTAAAACAATCTTCCTATGTAAAAAAAAAAAAAAACGTTCGGGAGGAAAAATATGAATTATGAGTCAAAAAAGAAGGCACTCAAGTTATTGCATTAAAGGTTTCTAAAGAAATAATAAGATTAAATTATAAAGATCTTACGGGCATCTTCTTTCTTGTATAGTTCATGGATTCGATTAAATGATTTCTGTTGAGCCTCCTCCAAGTCTTTTGACTTTGCCTGGAAATAAATCAACCCAGTTGTAACAAAGTAGTTCACTTACAATCAAACTCCATCTAAAAATTCTTAGTGAACTGAAAATGCAATTACCCAAATACAATCAAGAAATAGAAAACATAACAAGAAATGTGGCTAACTTCAGATAAAAAGGAAATAACAAAGAAGGATTACCTCATACAATTGTTTCCATTTAAATGACACTTTCCTCTGTTTCATCCTCTCAACTACAAGATTGGTGCTCTTAGCACCGAATTCTGACTCATAAAAGTTCTTCCACAATTTATTAGTTGCTGGGCTAAGATCTCTTCCCTGCATTTCAGATAAATATGTAATTACACATTCCGAGAACTTGAACAGTGTTATACCATTTCAAAGATTAATGAAGAAGATAGTTTGTCTTACTTTTGTCGAATTCTCGACTCGCATCAACTGTTCAACTGTACAGTGTCGTAAAATGCGCTCAAGGAGATGTATGTCTGTTTCCCCAACATCCCCAAGATATCTAACATTATCTACTGCAGTTTGAACGCAGAGATCAACCAAAGAGGGAACTTCCTTCTTTACCATCATATTTCTTTTGAGCATGTGCAATACCCCGATCTCACCTCGTCCGGTATCCCGTTGCAACTAGTAATAAGATAAATATAATCAAATTTCACAGTAATCTTTGTAGAACTAGAAATATTAATAAAAAACCATGTAGTAGTGTTCATGTCTCTGTTTCATGTATGTCTCTAAATGTCTTTACTCCGTTTATTGCTTTTCTTCCTGTGAGTTCCTTCTTCTTTATATCCGTAATTCATTTCATTTTCCAAAACTGTACTAGTGTTCATGTCTTTATTACATGTTGGCACTGTTATACTCCAAAGTATGAAAAGACTCAAGTCTGTTAAACCAAATGATTCCTTTCCTAAATTCCTAATTGCCTTTCAACACCAATCTGAGTTTCGAACTAAATGTTGGTCAGTAACAGAAAAATGGTATGTGATTGATTTTTCTTTCTTGAAATTTTCTACAAACCAAATCAACAAAAATAAAGCTCGAATCATCTTTCCCCTTGCACCAATTCCTTCAAACCGAGAAAAAATCGTTATAAAACTCGATTTTTTTTTTAATTTTTTTATCAAATTTACTTTCCCGATATTTTCAAGCAAACAAACTAAGCGGACTAGAATATGTCATGAAAAAGAAACACTTTTATTGTTTCAACAACTGGACCAAAAAGGAAATCATAATGTTATTATTTAAAATAATAACATAAAAATGTAAAAAATAAATAAATTCAATACACAGATTGCAAGTTTTTCCACTTTAGTCGTTGAACTAATACAGATCGGTCTAATTCTCCACAAACTACCTCTCAATAAACATCATTTAAAAAACAAAGATCAGTTTAATGAAAAAATAATAATATCATGGATCGAATTCACGAGAAGCCAATTCGATAATGTATACACAAACGCGCACACACATACACATACGGATACATATATACACAAATATATATACACGAATGCTTGAGGTTCGATAGCTTACCGCCTCGTTATCAGAATAGAAATCGGAGACGCCGGCCGGATATGAGATCGTCAACGGACTTCGATAATCATATATACATATATGTGTGTGTGTGTGAGAGAGATATGTGCGTAATCAAAATAGTCGAGTTCTTCACAGGTTTAGCTAACGTGCACCAAGATGGGTCGGTGATGCGTGATAACAAGAGCTTTATAGAATATTTGGTGACGGTGAACCCAAAAAAAATAAAAAAAGAATGAAAAGTTTAACAAGTAGGAGTATTAATTATTAAATGTTGGTTAAAATTTGCTATATTTTAATACATGAATTCAGATTTTTTTTTTTAATTTGCTAAAAAAAATTAAAATCAAAATATGTGGTCATATTTTTAAAAAACAAAAACAAAAAGCGGAATTCTAAATAACATAAAATTTGGTTGGTATAAATTCTGTATAAATTTAACTAATTCCTATAAAATTTGGTTTGTTTTGGGTAGATTTTAGTTGAAATTTTCAAATTTCAGATTTAACAAAATGGGTAAATATCACTTATATTTTTCTCTAATTTTGATATTTTTAACTAATTTTAGGTTTATGTATCAATTTTTCTCTTTTGTTAGTGTCACATCAGCAAATAAACGGAATTTGCTGACATCACCGAGAGAAAAAAATTGACAGATGTTACTGATAGGAAGTGTAGTCGAAAATATTGAAATTAAAAAAGGTGTGATCGAAATATTACTTAATCTGAGAAGGTATAAGTGATATTTACACTAACCCTAACAAAATTGGTTGAATTTTTTCGTTTATTAAGCAAATTTAATTGCTCAAACTTTGTAAACTGAGTTGATGCATATTTACGTTGATTTTAATAGTAATAAGGTCCAACTTTTAATCAGTAGATATCATTGTCTATAGTTGTTATAGGCAGAGCCATTAAAGATTTCTAGAAGATATTGGAATCCAATTCCCCTCTCATTTCCATTAAAGCATCATAATGTTGGGAGAGGATCGCTCACGTAATCGGGGAATGCTGTACGCATACAGTATCCGAAAACGGTGGTGTTTAATTTAGTAAGTTGTTAATTTTTATTTTTTTTTCTTTGCTCCGTTTCATTCCGTTATATGGCTTTTCAATATTTTATTATAACAATACATACAACTTTGGTTCTGTTATCTTCCCTTTACATTAATTTAATATATTTTTTTTTTTGTATAATTTAATATAATATTTATGTAGTCAGTTTACTCTCCGTCTGTCTATATATATATGTTTTACATATTTTTGTTTTCACTTGGATTCTCTTTGGCAAAGTTTTTGCTTCGATTTTTACGCAGAATAAAAAGAGAAGCAGAAGTTAAATCAAGAAGCTGGTACCTCCAGCTTCCTTTAAACGCTCTTTATAGACTCCGAAGTTCTTCCTCCTTATCAATCTAAACACTCTCCAAAACGACTTTTGAGCTTGAAAAGCCGAAAGCCGCTTTTCAAAAGCCAATCCAAACAGGGCCTTAGAAGTCCATGACTTTTACTACAAATAATATTTTTTTATGAAACTAATTTTGTTAAATAGAATATTTCAAGAGTTTCAATTTGAGTAAGACAGAAAAGTTATAATTTTTTCGATTCATGTCTACCCACTTAAAATAATTTTTCACAACTTTAAAGTCATTTCACACTGTTAAAATGTTTCTTCACACACTTAAAACATATACATTTTAATGTTTTTCTAAAATGTTTATATAAAAAAAATGGAAAGAAAAAAAACATAGAAAATTATTTATTTTCAGTATGTGAAAATTATTGTAGGTTATGGAAAAGTACTTTAAATACGTAGAAGTGTACTTTAAGTGTGTGGAAAGCGATTTTAAATGTGTGTAAGTGAAGCTTAAAAATGTGAACATCAACTCTGTTATGATTTATTTGTATGAATGAGTATAATCGAAAAAATATTTTAATCTTAAATTGATTTGACTTTCACATTGATAGCACAGATGTTCATACACTTAAAGTATATTTCCACATCAGTAAAGTCAATTTTCACAAGTTTACGGTTATTTTCCACACACTCAAAACCAATATTTAATTTTTTATGTTTTTTCTTTCCAAATTTTTCAAAAACATTTAGACACATCCAATAAGTATTTTCACACAAATAAAACATAACATTTGATTTCCACTTTTATTAAGACTCATTTCCACAAACTTAAAGGTCATTTCCACACATTTAAAGTATTTTTTCCCCCATTTAAAGTAATTTTTCATGCACTTAAAACAAATATTTTTTTATGTTTTTTCTTTCCAATTTTTTTAGCAACTTTTAGGCATATTTGATTGATGTTTTTGTACAAATAAATTATAAAAAATTATATTCACATTTTTTTGTCTCATTTCCACTCACTTTTCACACACTTAAAGGCCATTTTCACACATTTAAAATACTTTTCACACACTTAAAGTAATTTTCCATGCACTTAAAACAAATAGTTTTTTATGTTTTTTCTGTCCAATTTTTTTTGCAACTTTTAGATATATTTGAAGGATGTTTTTGCACAGATATATCATAAAAAATTATATTCACATTTTTGTGTCTCATTTCCTCGCACTTTTCACACACTTAAACATTTTTGATTGGCTGTCTTGTATTTCTAATAAGTTGTTTAATGGTTGGCATGTTGAATCATATACATAATAGGCTGGTTTAGATCGATCCTAACCGGATGATTATGAATTACTTCTTTTGAATAGAATATTAAATATGAAACCCGGCAAGAAAATAAAATCTTAAATCACGGATTTGTGTGAAATCCATGCTATTTTCATTCAACCGCTACAAGATCAACAATTCCATAAGCTTGGGCTTCTGTTGCTGACATAAAAACATCCCTTTCCATGTCTTCAGATACAACCCATAGGGGTTTTTCGCCATTTTCACACATTTAAAGTATTTTTTCACACACTTAAAGTAATTTTTCATGCACTTAAAACAAATGTTTTTTTATGTTTTTTCTTTCTAAGTTTTTTAGCAACTTTTAGGCATATTTGATTGATGTTTTTGCACAAATAAATAAAAAAAAATTATATTCACATTTTTTGTCTCATTTCCACTCACTTTTCACACTTAGAGGTCATTTTCACACATTTAACGTATTTTTTCACACATTTAATGTAATTTTCCACGCACTTAAATCTAATAGTTTGTGGTTTTTTGTTTTGAAAGGTAATCCGCCATTAATTGATTGTATTCATCTTTATACGGCTTTTTTTCAGCCTCCGTCATGGACTTTCGGATTTCGGCAACTGTTTTTCCTTTTTTTTTTTGCCCTGAAAACATGACATCAAATCAAATACATTAAAAAAATATAAATGTATGCATATAAAAATTCAATAAAAAAATATGCTATAAATTGATACGCATATAGAAAATATTTGTTGGGCAGCTTAGATGGATTAGAAGGCTGAAC
This sequence comes from Cornus controversa, assembly GCA_026545225.1. Classification (NCBI taxonomy): domain Eukaryota; kingdom Viridiplantae; phylum Streptophyta; class Magnoliopsida; order Cornales; family Cornaceae; genus Cornus; species Cornus controversa. The sequence goes on from CM048852.1 coordinate 18,899,634, forward strand.
GCCAGTAGAAGAATTATTCTGTTTCCATTTGGTACCACTTGAACGTCCCATAATATAGAATCAAAATATAAATTTCAATCTACAAATAATATAAAAAAAAAGACTTATATTAGATATATCGACAAGATTAATGCATGTTAGCATGCTAACAATTCAAGAATATTAGATTCATGAAAACAATGGATGGGATGGAAACAACTATTTACTCTACAGAGGACTAAAAAAAGCAAAAAAAGGGCGATGATGTACTGTCAAAGAGTGAATGAGTAAGATGCCACCTTGTGCAGTCGGCAAGCGCAGTTATCGTGGTTTCACCAGGTGCATACACAAACATATATATACATACACACACATGAAGTAAAATGATACAAGAGGTAAGGAGGAATGAGATAGTGTATACTTTCAACATGATTAATGAATCCAAAGTTCAACATGACCATATTCATTAGTATATACTTTCAAATATTTTTAGAATATCTAGAGTTATGGAGGCTGTGAAGTGAAACATAACCCAAGATGAATAAAGTAAAACTTTCCACCAAATTTTGCATGTGACAGAAAGAGATGATGAATATAATGATAAAAATAAATCATGTTTTATAGAACTAAGTTATTTAATCAAAATTCAATATATAGTTGAAATTTATCAAATAAATTTGAATTTTTATATAATTTGGTCATATAAGTATGATCTATCACCTAATAAATTAATAATCTTTCTTATTACTAAGGACGAGAATTGATGGGGTGTTTGACTCCTAATATGAAACGTATAACGTAGGAGGATAGTTCTAAGGTGACGTGGATAAGAAGAATGCTTTGACCAAGACTGGTTGTCTCCAAGTAGGAAAGGGAAGCTGAAGAGACAGAGTTTTACTAGGGCACACCCTCACTTGGTCACTATAAATACATATACCAAGGTACGCAAGGAATACCCTTTCAGTTCCTTTACAGCTTTAAAAAGCCCTTTCAATTTTTGACTTGATTGTCGGAGCGTACTCGGCCGACACCGCACTAGTGCCCTCTCGATTACCCTTCTCTTGTCCTTTTTTACAGGTTGGCGTTTGACCAATTCGAGGTAGATTTTTGCTTCATCAGTTGGCGCCGTCTGTAGGAATCAATCACAAACTTGATTGTTCTACACGAATTATATACGAAGCATGATACACCTAGGATCTAGTTAGAGACTACGGTCGTAAAGGACGTTCCTGCGCAGGGCCCTCCTGTCGGCCACCATCCTCCAGTGCAGGACCTTCCTACCGCCCACAATCCTCCAGCGCAGGACCGTCCTGTAGGTTATAATCCTCTAGCCATATAGGATCCTCCTATCAGCCATGACCTTCCTGGAGGACAGGGCCTTCCAGTCGAATAGGGCCCGCTTACCACCCCTGATCTTCCCGGCTGCAACGTGCCAGCTGTAGGACAGGGAGGCATGCAACTCCCTAGACAGATGGAATTCCTTGTGGCACGCCCCAAAATCCCAAACGACTAGGGATGGATCGCAACATTGGAGTATCAGGTCCAGAACTTGAATCAAAGTCTGGCCCAAATACTCCAACAAAATGCGGCAATTCTGTAGCGCCTCCCTCCTGTGGCGCTAGTACCATCGCCGGGTCACCTTAGACCTGTTGATCTAGAAGGGTAGAGCTAGGGTAAAAAGCATGGCCCATGCAATAAGGCGGAAGGGCCCTGCTACAGTAGAGGAGCTGGTCCAGCAAACCAACCTCCTTTTCTCCGCGAAGATAATGAACTGTCCTTTGCCCAACAAGTTTAAGATGCCCACCCTTGAAAGCTTTGATGGGACTAAGGATCCGTTAGATCATCTGAAGACCTACAAGGCTCTGATGCACCTCTAAGGAATACCGGATGAAATCCTATGTAGAGCTTTTCCTACTACATTGAAGGGTTCTGACAGGTCATGGTTTAACAACCTGAAGCTGACATCTGTACGTTCCTTCAAAGAAATGAGCCAATTGTTTGTAGGCAATTTTATTACAGCTCAAAGGCACAGAAAGCCCGCCACCTATCTCCTGAACGTAAGATAGACTAAGGGGGAGTCATTGCGAGACTACATTAACAAGTTTAACATGGAGATGTTGAAGGCGATGCCCTGGACGACAAGGTGGCAGTTACCGCATTCATGGAGGGCCTACTGCCTTCAAAATTCTTGTACTCAATTTCCAAGCACCCTCCAGAAAGTATGTCCGAGCTACTCGTGAAGGCCCAAAAGTACATGAACGCAGAGGAGGCCCTTGATGTGAGAAAGGCATACAGGAAAAGGGGGGGACAGTCTAGTGAGGAAGATAGAGACCCCAAGTATGGTAGAATGTCACGGGAGCAGACCGATAAAGTATCGCGTTGTGATAAGGGATCCAACATCTTTACCCCACTTAAACACGTCAATAAGTCAAACCCCCCTCTACATCCAAGATGACTCGGCTGTTGCCTGGCCCCCCAAACTAAGAACCGATCCATCCAAGAGGTCCCGCAACAAGTATTGCAGGTTCCATCGTGACCATAGCCATGATACAGATGCGTGCATAAACTTGAAAAGGTAGATTGAAAGTCTAATTCATAGGGGCCAACTACAAAGATACGTGACCGGAGATGAGAGGGGAACACGGAACCGCCAATGGGATGGGGATGGTAAAAATGACAACACTCGAAAAAATCATCTATTAGGAGAAATCAGAGTTATCTCCGGTGGACTTGGAGGAAACATGGGGCATATTGACTAGAGACATTAGAAAGGAGACAGTTGGCCCATCCTTGGAATGTTGAGCATCTGAGGAAGTGCCACCAGTAAGACTTTCTTTTAAAAGTCCCATTTACTTTAATAATTTCAGCTGAAACTCAATTTAATATTGAGCCTTAGGATGATAGTTTCGAGATTTTTGCTCGAATAATTCTCTTTTTTTTACTAAAATATCAATAACAGTCCTTTTTGTTTCAAAATATATTGTTATAACTAAAATAAAAAGTAAATAAACAACCCTATGGGGATATACCTCCAAAGAGGGCCTTTAATAAAAAAGGCGGGATGGATGAATTCTAAGAACATTGTTAAAATGGCCCTATGTGGGCACAACTCTACGGGGATACACCTCCAAGGAGGGCATTTGATGAAAAAGGCAGGATGAATTAATTTTGAGAACATTGTCAAATAGCCCTACGTGGGCGCAACCCTATGGGGATACACCTCCAAGGAGGGCCTTTGATGAAAAATGCGAGATGAATTAATTCCGAGAACATTGTCAATCAGCCCTATGGGGGCATAGTCCTACGTGGGCACAACCCTATGGGGATACACCTCCAAGGATGGCCTTTAATGAAAAAGGCGTGATGGATAAATTCTGAGAACATTGTTAAAATAACCCTACGTGGGCACAACCCTACGGGGATATACCTCCAAGGAGAGCTTTTAATGAAAAAGGTGGAATGAATTAATTCCGAGAATATTGTCAATTAGCCCTACGGGGGTATAGCCCTATGTGGGCACAACCCTATGGGAATATACCTCCAAGGAGGGCCTTTAATGAAAAGGCAGGATGGATGTAACGCCCCGATCCCCGACTCCCGGGAAACCGGAGGTTAACCCGCCCATTAGTCCTAATGGACCCTTTTGACCCTTTATAAAGTATCATGCTCTGATACCATCCTGTCACGCCCCGATTCCCGAGACCCGAAAATCGAGGTGTGAACCCCGTGAGATCACCCTCACGACATAACCTCCACCTGATCATGCAACCTCAACTTCCTATCATTTTTATGAAAATTGGGCATGACCCATTCTAAATAATCAGCTCTTGGCATGATATACCTGTTTCACAATTTATATGGACACTTCTGGGCACGTGTCCCCCCAGCATTTATATCTAAACAATAAAAATGGACACTTCTGGGCCCGTGTCCCCCCAATATTTCTACACATGCATAATACAATCATAAATACATGTCTCAGTCCTTGAATGTCCGTATTTAATACATACATCACATGAATAAATACAATTGAAGGGACTGAATCAATATAAGCCTCTCCATACATTTAATCCAAATGTAACACGTCTATCTATCCAATATTCTGGACATACATCAGATTCTAAGTAATCTAAACACTACCTCTGTAACCGGTGCTGTCAGTTTCCCCAACTGACTCCAAAACCAGCAACACCTGCAAAACCTGGGAGGGGGTGAGCTCAAAGGCCCAACAAGGTATGTAGAACCATACTATCACCGCTGCAGCAGGTCGATCCTCACATATTCTCAAAAGTATACATGCACTTAAATATATCACAATATTTAAGACCGTGCCCCACCTAGCATGCATAAACCAATGATGTATAGGGCTACTCTAGCACATATGAACATACAAAATCCACTATACATAATTTTAGAAATCATTTTCAACATGCTTGAAAGCAGTAAACATTCCGTACCAATATGTGTATAGAACATATACGTCAACACGTTTACATAACCGATGTAAATCAACTACCACACCTCCTACTCGTCAAGTAGCAATCACAAATACAATGAAGATGCATTTGAACCGTAAAACATGCTTAGAAGCAATCATCCAACATATATCATGTTTGTTCACAAGAAACGCATATAAATATAAGAATGCGTTAAATACATCGCATGCTTCACAATAGATAAAGTAAGCATGTTCACACACTCGTCCCTCTCTCGGACTCAATCAAATACCCTAACATGATTCTTAACCAATCATGTGACCGAGACGCCTCCCACACAATTCCAACACCCTCACCGAGTCATCACATACTCCAAGGCGATTAGATAGTTTTCCTCGCCGAGTAAATCACATACTCCAAGGCGGTTAGATAGTTTTTCCTCGCCGAGTAAATCACATACTCCAAGGCGGTTAGATCGTTTTCCTCGCCGAGTAAATCACATACTCCAAGGCGGTTAGATAGTTTTTCTCGCCGAGTAAATCACATACTCCAAGGCGGTTAGATAGCTTTTCTCGCCGAGTAAATCACATACTCCAAGGCGAGTAGACCACCGTCATTGAGTATTTACCTACTCCAAGATGACGTTACCACTCCAATGCTCTCATCGGGACCGAGTATTGACCTACTCTAAGTTATTCAACCACACTTCCCCGTTTCCTCACAGCAGCACCATATATGCATTTCGAACATATAATAACTAAACATTTCAATGTTCATGCCTCACAATGCCTAAACTAGTTTAAAAGTACATAGCATGCATTTCATCTCCACATAAACCCACATATAACCACATATGTGTCATTTCCCTCCTATACATGCAATATGGATGCGTACATACACAGCATAATACTTTCATGCTCCAACACATGCTTATGAACACTAAAAAGAAGTATTTAGCATGTTTCTCCTCACATTCCAACACATATAGCACATATATGTTCAAATACTTGCATAACACCTCACATATGCAAACAATTCTAACTTAGCATATTTTTATCATGCTATAGCCAATGCATACATTTTCTATAAACGGATATCATGCATTTCATTCACGTAACCCTACATGTAAACACGTACATGTCAAATCATGCATATAAATCACATATGCACTTACACTAGCATAAATATAGTCATACTCTCATTCAATGCATGTATTCATTACAAGTAGCTAAAATGCATTCCAATCACAATATATATACACATATATATATTACATCACTCACATATGTATCAAGAACATATAAAACACTTAGCACATTTCATGCTTTTCAAATGCTCGCCAAAAGTTATATTCAACTTAGCATGCATTCCTACCACTGTAACCATATATATATATAATCACATACCTATATATATACTTCCTGAACACCATGCATAAGAACCACATATGCATACAAGACAACACAGAGCTAAACAAGTATTATTTAGCATGCTTTACATAGACTTTAATCTATACATACATGCATATCACAATGCAATCAGGCGATTAATCTAACATGTTATCGCTTCCCAAACCCACACATACATATATATATACACACGCATATATATATCCTCTCATATCCCATGTATGCACAACATCCACCTATACCCACATATATATAAACACCTATATATATATGTATAGACACATACCACATATGATTAAATTAATAACATATGTAAATTACTCAACGTAAATAAAAAGTACGTAAGAGGTAGAGGCAAGAATCAACTTGCCTTAGGTCCCGCTCTCAGCCGGTCCGTGCCTGCAAATCGGCCTCTACCAAGTCCGGTCCAGTTCCGTGTCCAAGTCCACACGACAATCCTCTGAACCATTTCCTTGCCCTTTCTAATTTTCGGTCCAACCCAAAACACGAGCCATAACATCCTGTTATGCAAGACCCTCAAGCCAACACCAAGGCCGGCATCATCAAACCATTCAATCGAAGCTCCAAGCTTCGGCACTATTGTCGACCCCAAAGCCGAACTCATCAAATCAAAACCGTGGCTGCTACTCCAAGTAACCCCCATGAAATGCCCAGCTGAGACCAACTGAGACCTTCCGATATTCAACCCCCGTGGTTACCTCTTCACGGCCCAACCACGAAACCATCCATTCGGTAGCCAGCCTCTAACCGGCCACTACCCGAAATCAATCACAAACCTATACATTTGTAGATCTCCAACATTGCAGCCCAAAATTATGACTGCTTAAACAAACTCAACCCGGCTATCTGCCGAGTCTCATCTCGAATCCCAATCGAGAATTACAACCATGGAAGCCCAACCATCATTGATCCAAAATCAACCCAGCCGTAAGCACCAATCATGGCTGTCCATGAAGCCATGGGTACCACCATAGACCCTCACCTCAACTGTGAAAACCCAGCACCACAACTGAACCATAGGAGTCTAATTCGAACCCATCCGAACACAACCCAAGTGAGAAGACCCAGTCCGTGGGACCACCACCATCTTCCCCAGCTGTCCATCACCGGAACACTCCACCATAACAGCCGTACACACTCAAACCGTGAGCATCAGCTACAAACGGCCGAGATCAACCCAGCTTCCATGAAAATCCATCAGGATCGAACCCAAAATTGAGCCAAACCACAGCCAACCCAAACACAGATCCGTTCAAAAACCCGCAAGCTTCACCCATGGAAATCCGAAGTCCCCATTCGGATCGGACCCACGAACAAGAGGTGTTCGTGCGAACACCACTCGAACCACCACCACAGCCACCATCAGCCGCCGTCACCGGCCCACCGCCAGCGAACCCAACCTGCAAACCCCAGCCGCGAAACCCACCAGTCTCGGCCAGTCACCACCGTGAGCAACCCCCCTTCGGTCCGACCCTCCATCGAACCCGCGAACCCGAGGACCGAGGAAACGAGCTCCGCAACAGCCCACTGCCACCGGGCCGTGGCCACCGTGGACGGCGGCAGCCACTGTCGGCGCCGGAACCGTCGCCTCCCTCTCCCCGATCTCGGCTTCTCTCTCCCTTCTCTCTCCCCGATTCTCTCTCTTCTCTTCTTTTTCTTTTCTTTTCTTTTCTTTCTTCTTTTCTTTTCTTCTTTTCTTTCTTTCTTTTCTCTTCTTTCTTTTCTCCTTTTTCGGCTGATTCTTCTTTCCCAGCCACATGTATTATATACAAATAACACATTTATATATATATATATATATATATATATACCCAAATCAGCCCATGTGCAATTAAATAAAGCACATGTGTATGTACACACATACTCCATACATACATATTACACTACATACACATACCTTCACATGTATTTATAATTTAATATAAATACACTCACCACAACTATATATATATATATATCCCTATATATATATATCTACACCCTCCATCAATATACATATAATTCCATATATGTATATATCTATGTATATCCACATTCTTTTCGAATTTAATTTATTCGAAAAAATAAATCCGGCCCAAAAATCATCCGGGACCGGTCAAAATATTCCGGTCCTTACAACCTCCCCTCCTTCAAGGAATTTCGTCCTCGAAATTAGCATAGTCATGGTCTTGCCAAAACCAATCCTTACCAGACGTCATTCTCGCCAATGATCGTCACTTTCCCTTTCCGCATACCCTAGGCGCTACACTTGCAACACCTAACTCATAACACTCAAGTCTAGCACAATCAGTGCGTCTCAACTGCCGTAAGGCAATATAACCATTTCCGTGACATGGCTGCGTGACTCCTAAGCTCATGTACGGTTCATCCACGAAATCCTCCGAAGCACTTGCTTCCCAGAGTCCACAGTCTCTATCTCAAGACCTACCCAGTCCATCCCCATCTCTAGTCTAAGGCAACACCTTCGACTAATCATTCCCATCACTCACAATGATACTTCCCCTATAATTCGGGATCATCAATACTCAAAGTCATTCTTTTATTATCAGACATGACTTTCAATCTCTGGCATACCATTCCCGGGCTTAGTCCAATATCCTGGGCATCATCACAACACAATCCACATCACTCCAGTGCACATCACAAGCGCACTCACCAGCAAGGCACATGACAGTGTACTCGCCGATAAAAATAACACAAACAGTGTACTTGCCGCAGCAAGCCACATAATCCTGCCCAGTCTCATAGACTACAACCCACTGGAATCCAATGCCAAGTCCAGGATCTCACATCCCACTGATTTCACAATCTCATTATTCAAGAGGAGAACTATTTCCCATTTTTCATCCTTCACACCAAGGAGTCCGTTGACAATTAGAGAGAATTCCTTTCATATCAGCACTTCACTTTAGACAACCCTTACCAATGAAAGTTTGAGGTCACCTACAGTAGCCAAACAGCAGCCATACAGTGGCCGCAGCCCACTGCGTCTACACGTCCACTGCGTCCACCTCTCCCCTTCACGGCAAGAAATTATCCTCACTTCAGATACCATATGTCAGGATCCTCGTCCACTATCAACCCATCCTTCTCTTAGCATCATATCCACACTATGATCCAACTGCATCAATCATGCGCATACCACAGCACACCACTGAGGTCAAGGCACATAAGGAGTGCACTTGTCAAACAAATCATCCAGTCCTGTCCATTGTTGTGGACTACATTCCATTGGCATTTAGTGCCAAAATTTGGGTTTTACATACCCTTAACTTCACAATCTCATTTCCTAAGGAATGAATCCAATTTACTCACTCGTCCATTATTCCTAACGGACGTTTCCGGCTTTTCGGGTATTTATCCATTCCTTTCCAGCATCTCCTTTGAGACACCAAGATCCTGACTGCTTCGTCTAGGACCCCACAATTCCTTCCATGCATCACTATTGCAATGATTACAACATAAATCTAAATCACCAAACTCTTGGTTTGGAAAACTACAAGGTAATTCACACCTTCCTCAACAACTCCAGACTTATACTCTCAAAGCCTATCACTACATGTCTATTTCAACATCATAGTCCACTTGGTTTCAAAACTCTACCCAGGTTTACCAATTCTCAAAACCAGAACTCTCTAGGTGACTACGTGTCACTACTAGTCATGCAACGCAAAATGAAACACTAAAGTGCAATGCTCAATTACATGAATCACATATACCACACAGCATATAACACACAACATGCTAATCACATAAACACGTACCATGCATGATATGACATATGATGCATAAAATCAATACCCTAGCCCTCGGGCTAATACTAGAAAAACACCCCTGACCATACACGGTCCCGGTACTTCCTCTGCCTAAGCAAGTGTGAAAACACCGCCCAGTCCCCCTAGTATACACACATACTAGAACACAAAATCTAGAGTGGTTCAAACCAACCTACTCTCATCCTCTGTACCCATTGGTAAACACCTACCAATCTATCCGCCTCTATAGTCTAAGGTAGCAACCTTGACTATCAATACCAACCACTTTCAGTGACATATCCCTACTATTGGGAATTCCTTATCTGTCGTCATCCAGACGAAACAACTCAACATCCACAAGAGCCGGCGTATTGTAAGAGAAACACTAATCCAAGAAAAATGTCTGGCCAGGCCACTTTTCCCAGTTAGCCCAACTCCGGCAATATGCCTTCCTTGTACCCCATCTCAATCCCAATTGCCAACCCCGGCAACCCACTTACCAATCTCATAAGTCCCTAAGTACTTCTAAGGACTTAAACACTCGCAAACTTCATTGCTGTATCTCTTCATTACTCACTAATGAGACTTAATCACCAAATCAAAGGTCTAAACTCAACCAATTCTGGGAGTTTTACCAACTCAATTCAATTCTATATCAACACTTTGCTCTTTCATTAGGATTGCTCAATCCGAGCAAGTCATTCCACTACCGTACATAGGTAATCAAACCTATCATCTAGACAACTATCAACCATTGCCTATTCCCAAATCCACACGTGATTTGACCATCCGTCCATAGGTATTCGAACCTATGACTTTGATACCCTAGGTCGTCAAACCTAATGCTTTAACAGCAATCCACAAATCCTCAAACCCTTACCCGTCGCCCCTAGGTATTCCAACCTAGTGCTCTCACAGCATTCTGCTATTAGGTACATACTCCAACCTTCTCAACCATACACATGATATGTCCATCACCCGTCGTCCCTAGGTATTCCAACCTAGTGCTCTGATACCATGTTGTAACGCCCCGATCCCCGACTCCCGGGAAACCGGAGGTTAACCCGCCCATTAGTCCTAATGGACCCTTTTGACCCTTTATAAAGTATCATGCTCTGATACCATCCTGTCACGCCCCGATTCCCGAGACCCGAAAATCGAGGTGTGAACCCCGTGAGATCACCCTCACGACATAACCTCCACCTGATCATGCAACCTCAACTTCCTATCATTTTTATGAAAATTGGGCATGACCCATTCTAAATAATCAGCTCTTGGCATGATATACCTGTTTCACAATTTATATGGACACTTCTGGGCACGTGTCCCCCCAGCATTTATATCTAAACAATAAAAATGGACACTTCTGGGCCCGTGTCCCCCCAATATTTCTACACATGCATAATACAATCATAAATACATGTCTCAGTCCTTGAATGTCCGTATTTAATACATACATCACATGAATAAATACAATTGAAGGGACTGAATCAATATAAGCCTCTCCATACATTTAATCCAAATGTAACACGTCTATCTATCCAATATTCTGGACATACATCAGATTCTAAGTAATCTAAACACTACCTCTGTAACCGGTGCTGTCAGTTTCCCCAACTGACTCCAAAACCAGCAACACCTGCAAAACCTGGGAGGGGGTGAGCTCAAAGGCCCAACAAGGTATGTAGAACCATACTATCACCGCTGCAGCAGGTCGATCCTCACATATTCTCAAAAGTATACATGCACTTAAATATATCACAATATTTAAGACCGTGCCCCACCTAGCATGCATAAACCAATGATGTATAGGGCTACTCTAGCACATATGAACATACAAAATCCACTATACATAATTTTAGAAATCATTTTCAACATGCTTGAAAGCAGTAAACATTCCGTACCAATATGTGTATAGAACATATACGTCAACACGTTTACATAACCGATGTAAATCAACTACCACACCTCCTACTCGTCAAGTAGCAATCACAAATACAATGAAGATGCATTTGAACCGTAAAACATGCTTAGAAGCAATCATCCAACATATATCATGTTTGTTCACAAGAAACGCATATAAATATAAGAATGCGTTAAATACATCGCATGCTTCACAATAGATAAAGTAAGCATGTTCACACACTCGTCCCTCTCTCGGACTCAATCAAATACCCTAACATGATTCTTAACCAATCATGTGACCGAGACGCCTCCCACACAATTCCAACACCCTCACCGAGTCATCACATACTCCAAGGCGATTAGATAGTTTTCCTCGCCGAGTAAATCACATACTCCAAGGCGGTTAGATAGTTTTTCCTCGCCGAGTAAATCACATACTCCAAGGCGGTTAGATCGTTTTCCTCGCCGAGTAAATCACATACTCCAAGGCGGTTAGATAGTTTTTCTCGCCGAGTAAATCACATACTCCAAGGCGGTTAGATAGCTTTTCTCGCCGAGTAAATCACATACTCCAAGGCGAGTAGACCACCGTCATTGAGTATTTACCTACTCCAAGATGACGTTACCACTCCAATGCTCTCATCGGGACCGAGTATTGACCTACTCTAAGTTATTCAACCACACTTCCCCGTTTCCTCACAGCAGCACCATATATGCATTTCGAACATATAATAACTAAACATTTCAATGTTCATGCCTCACAATGCCTAAACTAGTTTAAAAGTACATAGCATGCATTTCATCTCCACATAAACCCACATATAACCACATATGTGTCATTTCCCTCCTATACATGCAATATGGATGCGTACATACACAGCATAATACTTTCATGCTCCAACACATGCTTATGAACACTAAAAAGAAGTATTTAGCATGTTTCTCCTCACATTCCAACACATATAGCACATATATGTTCAAATACTTGCATAACACCTCACATATGCAAACAATTCTAACTTAGCATATTTTTATCATGCTATAACCAATGCATACATTTTCTATAAACGGATATCATGCATTTCATTCACGTAACCCTACATGTAAACACGTACATGTCAAATCATGCATATAAATCACATATGCACTTACACTAGCATAAATATAGTCATACTCTCATTCAATGCATGTATTCATTACAAGTAGCTAAAATGCATTCCAATCACAATATATATACACATATATATATTACATCACTCACATATGTATCAAGAACATATAAAACACTTAGCACATTTCATGCTTTTCAAATGCTCGCCAAAAGTTATATTCAACTTAGCATGCATTCCTACCACTGTAACCATATATATATATAATCACATACCTATATATATACTTCCTGAACACCATGCATAAGAACCACATATGCATACAAGACAACACAGAGCTAAACAAGTATTATTTAGCATGCTTTACATAGACTTTAATCTATACATACATGCATATCACAATGCAATCAGGCGATTAATCTAACATGTTATCGCTTCCCAAACCCACACATACATATATATATACACACGCATATATATATCCTCTCATATCCCATGTATGCACAACATCCACCTATACCCACATATATATAAACACCTATATATATATGTATAGACACATACCACATATGATTAAATTAATAACATATGTAAATTACTCAACGTAAATAAAAAGTACGTAAGAGGTAGAGGCAAGAATCAACTTGCCTTAGGTCCCGCTCTCAGCCGGTCCGTGCCTGCAAATCGGCCTCTACCAAGTCCGGTCCAGTTCCGTGTCCAAGTCCACACGACAATCCTCTGAACCATTTCCTTGCCCTTTCTAATTTTCGGTCCAACCCAAAACACGAGCCATAACATCCTGTTATGCAAGACCCTCAAGCCAACACCAAGGCCGGCATCATCAAACCATTCAATCGAAGCTCCAAGCTTCGGCACTATTGTCGACCCCAAAGCCGAACTCATCAAATCAAAACCGTGGCTGCTACTCCAAGTAACCCCCATGAAATGCCCAGCTGAGACCAACTGAGACCTTCCGATATTCAACCCCCGTGGTTACCTCTTCACGGCCCAACCACGAAACCATCCATTCGGTAGCCAGCCTCTAACCGGCCACTACCCGAAATCAATCACAAACCTATACATTTGTAGATCTCCAACATTGCAGCCCAAAATTATGACTGCTTAAACAAACTCAACCCGGCTATCTGCCGAGTCTCATCTCGAATCCCAATCGAGAATTACAACCATGGAAGCCCAACCATCATTGATCCAAAATCAACCCAGCCGTAAGCACCAATCATGGCTGTCCATGAAGCCATGGGTACCACCATAGACCCTCACCTCAACTGTGAAAACCCAGCACCACAACTGAACCATAGGAGTCTAATTCGAACCCATCCGAACACAACCCAAGTGAGAAGACCCAGTCCGTGGGACCACCACCATCTTCCCCAGCTGTCCATCACCGGAACACTCCACCATAACAGCCGTACACACTCAAACTGTGAGCATCAGCTACAAACGGCCGAGATCAACCCAGCTTCCATGAAAATCCATCAGGATCGAACCCAAAATTGAGCCAAACCACAGCCAACCCAAACACAGATCCGTTCAAAAACCCGCAAGCTTCACCCATGGAAATCCGAAGTCCCCATTCGGATCGAACCCACGAACAAGAGGTGTTCGTGCGAACACCACTCGAACCACCACCACAGCCACCATCAGCCGCCGTCACCGGCCCACCGCCAGCGAACCCAACCTGCAAACCCCAGCCGCGAAACCCACCAGTCTCGGCCAGTCACCACCGTGAGCAACCCCCCTTCGGTCCGACCCTCCATCGAACCCGCGAACCCGAGGACCGAGGAAACGAGCTCCGCAACAGCCCACTGCCACCGGGCCGTGGCCACCGTGGACGGCGGCAGCCACTGTCGGCGCCGGAACCGTCGCCTCCCTCTCCCCGATCTCGGCTTCTCTCTCCCTTCTCTCTCCCCGATTCTCTCTCTTCTCTTCTTTTTCTTTTCTTTTCTTTTCTTTCTTCTTTTCTTTTCTTCTTTTCTTTCTTTCTTTTCTCTTCTTTCTTTTCTCCTTTTTCGGCTGATTCTTCTTTCCCAGCCACATGTATTATATACAAATAACACATTTATATATATATATATATATATATATATATACCCAAATCAGCCCATGTGCAATTAAATAAAGCACATGTGTATGTACACACATACTCCATACATACATATTACACTACATACACATACCTTCACATGTATTTATAATTTAATATAAATACACTCACCACAACTATATATATATATATATATCCCTATATATATATATCTACACCCTCCATCAATATACATATAATTCCATATATGTATATATCTATGTATATCCACATTCTTTTCGAATTTAATTTATTCGAAAAAATAAATCCGGCCCAAAAATCATCCGGGACCGGTCAAAATATTCCGGTCCTTACAATGGATGAATTCCGAGAACATTGTTAAAATAACCCTACGTGGGCACAACCCTACGGGGATATACCTCCAAAGAGGGTTTTTAATTAAAAAGGCGAGATAATTAATCCCGAGAACATTGTCAACCGACCCTACGGGGGTATAATCCGTTAAAATAAATTTTAGAAAATGGTGGGTAAACCCGCAAAGGTTGTCACATGGCTTTATTAAGAGCTGTGCTATGAAGTTTATTAATTACAGTTTCTTAACTAAGTAAGTCATTGGCATAATGGCTAGGGTGAGACCATTAGAGCTTATCATCTAAGGTTCGATTCTTTTGAGCAACAATCATTATATATATATAAATCAGGTTCTTATATACCAACCCAGAAGCGGCTGGCCCAAGAGGAGACTGGCCAAAGGCCGGGCCGAAGAAGAAACTTGCTCGACCAAGCGGCTGGACCCAAGAGGGGCCTAGCTAAGGGCCGGGCCCAAAGTAAAACCAGCTTAACCAAGCAATCGACCCAAGAGGAGCCCTGCCAAGGGCTGGGTCCAAGGAGAAACTGGCCCAACTAAGCGGCCGGCCCAAAAGAAGCCTGGCTCAGCTAAGGGCGGCCAAGCCTAAAGGCAGTCTAGCTCGA
This sequence comes from Cornus controversa, assembly GCA_026545225.1. NCBI lineage: Eukaryota > Viridiplantae > Streptophyta > Magnoliopsida > Cornales > Cornaceae > Cornus > Cornus controversa. Next base: position 18,915,285 of record CM048852.1, read on the forward strand.
GGGCAACCAAGCACGAGAGCTGCCTAGCCCGAGGGCAGCCAAGCCTAAGCACGAGGGCGGCCTAGCCTGAGGATGGCCAAGCATGAGGGCTGCTGGCCCTCGAGGGCAGCCAAGCACAAGGGTGGCCTAGCCCAAGGGCGGCCAAGCCCAAGCCCTATGTAGTAACCCTTGTGGACAGGTGTGAGTGGGCGGGTGCTAAGACAGACACTGGGCTGAGCTACCACACTAATTAACAGGGTACAAGGTGCTCAATCTCACATCGTCTAGGTGTGGAAAAAAAGATGTGCTTATATGTAGTATGTTCTCTTCAAATGGTATGAGGCTTTTTGGGGTAAAACTCAAGAGCAAAACCGTACAGGTTCAGGCCCAAAGCGGACAATATCATACCATGTGTTGGAGCGAGGGTATTACAGTTGGTATCAGAGCCTGAACCCAGCTAGAAGTGTGCCGACGAGGACGTCGGGCCTCGTAGGGGGGTGGATTGTAGTAACCCTTGTAGACGGGTGTGAGTGGGCGAGTGCGAAAAGAGACACTGGGCTGAGCTACCACTACTAGGACACAGTCCCATTTGACCGCTATAAATACAAAGACGGTCCATATACCAGGTACGCAATTAATTCCCTCTGAATTCCTTCACAGCTTTAAAAGCACTTCCGATTTCTCACTTGATCGTCGGAGTGTAGTCAGCCGGCACCGCGCCGGTGCTCTTTTGACTACCCTTCTCTTGTCTTTTTTTGTAGGCTAGAGTTTGACCAGTTCAGGGTGAATTTCTGCTTCATCAAACTAAAACAAAAAGTAAATAGCCTTACATGGGCACAACCCTACGGGGATACACCTCCAAGGAGGACCTTTAATGAAAAAAGCGGGATGGATGAATTCCGAGAACTGATCGGCGTAGAATGTTATGCATTCTAGCCTATTAACTTATGTATTTTATTCTCTTAGTGGTAGATTATTTTGTTATTTTACTTTGTTTTAGTATTTTCTGTATTTGCAGGGCGTTAATGATTATTTCAGTTAAAACCATAATTTTGGGCTTTTAAAGAAGACATCCAAGATGGTTAGAGGAAGCCTATATAAAGGAGATCTATTCAACTATTTATTTTAACTCAAATCAGTCCAAAGAAGAGGTCCAAGAGAATTACAGCTGCTTAAAAAGGTTTCGGGCCTAAAGCCCAAATCTGCACATAATATAGTCTTAATCCCATTTTGAAAATGGACCAGAAGTCTTATTTTTGAGTCTCAAATTGACTTAATTTTTGCATAAGTTGACCGAAATTTGATTCTGCACACTTTTGTATGTCACGAAAAATTTCGTGAATCGGACTTCTAGTGGGTCAAAAGTTGGGCCGAACGTCAGTAGGAAAAATCCACCTGATTAGTGCTGCGGGAAAATCTAATTAATTCCTAATTGGATTAGGACTTTGTTGTATTATCTTGGGGCATAAAGTGAAGGATTGGAGGTTGAGTTGAGAGGTGATTGAGAGTTTGGAGAGTCTGAGAGAGCTTTGGACAGAACAGAAGACATAATTTGCAGAGCCATTTGAGAACGAAGTTATACGCGTAATTCAGGAAGATGATGCCTTCTTCCTAACAGTTGAAGCTTCTTCTTCTACCATGATCGACTAGTTCATCCACTAGGGTTTTGATGTAACCCTAACAAAGCATCAATGGTTTGATTATTTTAATTATTGGGGACCTTTATATACATGCATAGATTATGTAATTTAGAGGATTCTTATTATAGAATTGAGCAATAAAAGTCTTGTAAATTCAGTTTCAATGATTTCTTATCTTGTCTTAGATATTTAGTTATTGTTATTGAACTCAATCTCTCTTATTTTCTGTGATCATGAGAGCAATTATTACACAATGGTAATCACTGAATATATCATTAAAAGCTTTGATGGATTATGCCTAGAGAAGATGAACCATACAACACCCTAGATTAGAGTAGTTAGGCAGATGGCCCATGCCAATCAAAGATAGTCCATGACTTAGCCTTAATCATATGTTATCTTCTTGACGGATGAAGGTGAGCTTGTAGCCACCGACACCACTTATGCATGATGTAATTCTCTATAGTTGATTCAATTGACCATTGATTGTGGAGTTAGTGGTGAAGTCAAATACCCTAGATTTCTCTCATATTATCTTCACTTTCTATTTACTTTGATTTATTTTATTTTACTTTTTAATTAGTTTAAAAATCAGATTTCTTCTCTTTATAAATTTAATTAGAATTAATTCCATATTCCAACTCATCAGACCATAATCCCTGAGGTTCGACACCCCTTTCGATAGCCATATTCTACAAGGAATTCGTTCTATTGCAAAGTGTGGTAATTTTTAATTGATACACTTTTTGAGTCACACTCACACACGAATCAAATTTTTGGCGCCGTTGCCTGGGATTATCTATTTGATTGATTGGATTTTACAGAATTAATTTTAATTGGATTTTTAGTTTAGAATTTTTTTTTTTTTTTATTTTGCTTTTAATTTTGTTTTTGTTTTATTTTCAGATACTAATTTGTTTTATTTTTTTATTTTTTATAAATTTTATTTTTGCTACTAATTTGTATTATTTTATTTTTGTTTCCTTTTGAGGGACTTTAATCACCATACCATTGAGCAAGAGGAAGAGATTATTGACATCATAGTTGGTGTGCGTGATAATAATGAGAACAATAATATTGTGCCTAATACTATTGTGGAGAGGGCGCATTTACTCAGAGATTACTATGTCCCAGAGACATACAATTCGCCAGCTGAATTTCAACTGCCTGATGTGACTGCACAAAACTATGAGATCAAGTCTAGTATCATCCAGATGTTGCCATCCTATTTCGGGCTGACTAATGAAGATACGTACAAGCACTTAGATGATTTTATAGAAGTTTGCTCAACAACAAAAATTCATAACTTCTCAGAAGATGCTTTCCGAATGCGACTCTTTCCATTCTCTCTAAAGGAGAAGGCCAAGTGTTGGTTCAGATCTCTACTGGCAGGCTCTATCACTACATGGACTCAAATGCAAAGTGAGTTCTTGAAGAAATATTTTTCGATAGGGAGGACCAATCAATTCAGACGTGTTATCACTCGTTTCTCTCAATTTGAGGGGGAACAATTCTATGAGACATGAGAGAGATTCAAGGACCTTCTTAAGAAGTGTACTCATCACCAAGTTCTAAAGTGGCAGTTAGTGCAGTGTTTCTATGAGGGGCTAATAAAAAGTAACAGACAGATGGTGGATGCATCATGTGGGAGTACTTTCATGTTAAAAAGCGAAGATGAAGCATGGACTTTGTTCGAGAACCTTAGTGACAATTCTTTACAACGTGTGTCTTCATCTCGTTTGAGCAGACCAAGTGTGGTAATTTTTAATTGATACACTTTTTGAGTCATACTCACACATGAATCAAGAACATTGTTAAAATAGCCCTACGTGGGCACAACCCTACGGGGATACACCTCCAATGAGGGCCTTTAATGAAAAAGGTGGGTGGATGAATTTCGAGAATATTGTTAAAATAGCCCTACGTAGGCACAACCCTACGGGGATACACCTCCAAGAAGGGCCTTTAATGAAAACGATGGGAGGGATGATTTTCGAGAACATTGTTAAAATAGTCCTACGGGGGCACAGCCTTACGGGGACACAACACTATGCACGGCTAGCCCTACGGGGACACAGCCCCTATAGGGGCTAACCCAACTACTAGAACACGGCTCTTCGGGGACAGACTTCTTCAAAGGGACTTTAATGAAAAATGCGAGATAGTTAATCCCGAAAACATTGTTAATCGACCCTACGGGGGCACAACCAGTTAAAATTTTTTTTAGCAAATGGCGGTGAGTCCCGCCAAGGTTGTCACTTGGTTTATCAAGAGTTGTGCTATGAAGTTTATTAGTTAAAGTTTATTAACCAAGTGAGTCATTAGCATAATGGTTAGGGTGAGACCATTAGAGCTTATTAGTTAAGATTCGATTCTTCAAAATAACAATCATTTTATATATATATATATATATATATATATATATATATATATATATCGGGTTCTTATATACTCGCTAAGGGCTGGGCCCAAGAAAAATCGGCCCGACCAAACAGTGGGCCCAAGAAGAAACTGACCCATCTAGGTCGGGCGCTTGGCCAAGGCCACGCGGCCCACCGCGCGTGGCCTAGGCCGGGCGCCAGGCACGTGGCCCACTCACGGGTGTAAGTCCGGTCCAGCAAAAAAAAAAGGGTCGGCCAGGCTGGTGGTTCAAGTATCCGTTAAAATACCAAATATTCCTGATGTCCGACAAGTGACCCTCATGAACAGGGGGCATCTAATAGGTGTTTGACTCCTAATATAAAACGTATAATGTGGGAGGATAGTGTTAAGGTGACGTGGATAAGAAGAATGCTTTGACCTAGACTGGTTGTTTCTAAGTGGGAAAGGGAAGTTGAAGAGACAGAGTTTTATTGGGGCACACCCTCACTTGGTCACTATAAATACAGGACAGTCCATATACCAAGGTACGTAAGGAATACCCTTTGAGTTCTTTTACAACTTAAAAAATCCTTTCAATTTTTGAGTTGATTGTCGGAGCGTAGTCGATCGGTACCGCACTAGTGCCCTCTCGATTATCCTTCTCTTGTCCTTTTTTTACAGGTTGGTATTTGACGAGTTCGGAGTAAATTTTTGTTTCATCAAGAATGTTATGATATTTTTTTTAATGATGCCGCCATAGCATTGACTTAAAGAATGGACAACTAAATAAAGTAATATTTATGGAAGGAGATATCATGGGGAGGTGATGATATTCATACTCTTAATGCAGCCCTTTTCTGTCTTTTTCTTAATTAACAATAAGTTTTTTATTTCAAGGCAAGAAGGAAGGGATATTAATATTATTTTATTATAATAAAAAAAGGAGACTATGAATATGGCCCCGCTCACATAATTTTTATTACCAATCGGATTCTTTTACAACTAATATTATTTAGGAAAACCATACTACTAGCTAGGGTCTAATTTGAAAACTCATCCATGTGTTATAGTAGAACTATCTCATTTACATCTACATTGAAGTCACAGTGAATATGGTAAGAATGGAAATTTATATATTTCGATTGAACCCAAAAAAATGACAGTACGTGTTGGTGAATGTGGTGAAGTTTTCAATTTCCTTAATGGCCTCATTTTAGATAGTGTGTTTTCCAGTTCAAAAGCAATGGTTACCAAATTGGGTGTACTAAGGAAAACTATATTATCACTTTGTTGAAAATGAAAACCTTAATTCCCTGTTCGGGTGAATTAATTATGAATTACGTAAATTTAACCAAACACCAAAAACACAAAAATGAAATCATTAACTAGAGAAGAGAAACCTATACCACCTATCCTATACAACAAGAGATATCAAATTTAACCACAATCAAGATATCAAATTTGGTTCAAAAAAATCCTTTACAAGAGTACGTAGAGAAAAATCATGGAAGGTGGCAGCTGAGAAAATCCACTAACTAGAGAAATGAAACCTATACCATACAACAAGAGATGTGAACACTCATATATATATATATATATATATATATATATGAGTGTTACAAGTTACAACCTTCCAAAGTTTGTGACAATCTGGTAAATTAAATAAATTGGAGATGACCCTAGCTACTTGAAACCTATCCTGTAAATACAATAAATCGCTTTGAAGAATTAAAAATGGAAAAACAACCCATATAACCTTTGTAATACCCCGCTCCAACACATGGTATGATATTGTCCTCTTTGGGCCTGAGCCCGCACGGTTTTGCTATTGGGTTTACCCCAAAAGGCCTCATACCATTTGAAGAGAACATACCACATATAAGCACATCCCCTTTTCCACACCCAGGCGATGTGGGATTGAGCACCTTGTACCCTGTCAGTGTGGTAGCTCAGCCCAGTGTCTGTCTATGCACCCGCCCACTCACACCCGTCCACAAGGGTTACTACAATCCACCCCCCTACGAGGCCCGACGCCCTCGTCGGCACACTTACTTCCGGCTGGGTTCAGGCTCTGATACCAACTGTAATACCCCGCTCCAACACATGGTATGATATTGTCCGCTTTGGGCCTGAGCCCGCACGGTTTTGCTATTGGGTTTACCCCAAAAGGCCTCATACCATTTGAAGAGAACATACCATATATAAGCACATCCCCTTTTCCACACCCAGGCGATGTGGGATTGAGCACCTTGTACCCTGTCAGTGTGGTAGCTCAGTCCAATGTCTGTCTATGCACCCGCCCACTCACACCCGTCCACAAGGGTTACTACAACCTTGGTAAAGAAAACTCCTCTCTTGTTGTAAACACAACTTTTAAACACTCCTGCCTTGATTTAATATTGAGATGAATTTGAATAGTATTAAATTAGATAAATCATCTTTGAAAGTGGAAACACAAGGGAAAAGACAACAAAGAGATTTTCCAAGAAAGTATTTTTGAAGCTATGAAGTAAATATTATAGTTTTCCAAGAAAGTATTTTTGAAACAATCGTTATGTAAATACTTAAGCTACTGATTCTTCCATGCAGCAGGTGAAATGTATTTTCCATCTGTATTATTAAATTTTCCTCTGTTGATAAGCATGGGATAATAATATTTAAAATAAATTATTGGAATTTAATAAGTTGAGTTAGGTGGCCAATTGTCCTTTCTCTGGCTCATCAATCTACACTTCCGGTTTCTCCTCTGTGTACACTTTTCCATGGCAACCTCCATGATCGGCAGATACGAAGCTTCTTCCTCCTCTGCACCACTTAAAAAATGGAAGTATGACGTGTTCGTAAGCTACAGAGGTGAAGACACCGGCAAAAACTTCACCGATCACCTCTATTCTAGACTCAACGGTGCCGGAATCAATACATTCAGGGATAAAAATGAACTGAAAAGAGGTGAAAAAATCTCATCCGAGCTTTTTGAAGCAATTCATGGATCCAATATTTTCTTGGTTGTTTTCTCCCAAAACTATGCAACTTCGAGATGGTGTCTGGGTGAACTTGTGGAGATAATGAAATGCAGGAAGCAATTCTCTCAGTTGGTACTACCCATTTTTTACAAAGTCAATCCATCAGATGTCAGGAAACAAACTGAAAGTTTTGGAAAAGCATTTTTCAAATATGTTAATAATATAAAGGTGGACAAAGACGAGGTGTCAAGTTGGACGGCAGCTTTGGCTAAGGCAGGGGAATTATGCGGGTGGGATTTAGATGCCACTGACGGGTAATCTTAATTTCTTAACTGCAAATGCTTATTTCTAACTCCAAATGCTTATTTTGATTTTGTGGAAATTATCTACATTTTAGTCAATTTATATTCTTATATGTTAGTTGCAGTGGCTAGAACGGAACTTGATTAAAATTGATTCGAGTTTGTTAAATTATATATTCCGAATTTCATTTTTTCAATCCATCTTTATTGATTTTTGTCTCATCAGGTGTGAAGGAGATTTCATCAACAAAATTGTTGAAATAATTTCCAGTGAATTGAATCACACATACTTACATTTAGCCATCCACTCAGTTGGAATAGATTCTCGCATAACATATATGAATTCTCTTTTGAGTGTTGGAACCAATGATGTCCGCATGGTGGCAATATATGGGATGGGAGGAATAGGCAAGACAACCATTGCAAAAGCTGTTTTTAACCATTTCTTCCAAAGTTTTGAATGCAAAAGTTTTCTGGCTAATGTTAGAGATAATTCCAAGCAGCATGAAAGACAAATTCTTTTGCAAAAGCAGCTTCTTCGGGATATACTAAATACAAAAGTCAGACAAGTGCACAATGTTGATCGAGGAATCGAGGTGATAAAAAATAGGCTATGCAATAAAAGGGTTCTTCTTGTTCTTGATGATGTGGATCAACTAGACCAACTAATTGCGTTCAGTTGTCACTCGAAGAGTGCCAGAAAAGATTGCTTTGGTTCGGGAAGTTGAATTATCATAACAACGAGGCAAGAGGATTTGCTAAAAAGAATTCAAGTTAATGACAAATATGAGATTGAGAAATGGAATGAAAATGAATCTCTTGAGCTCTTTAGTTGGCATGCCTTCGGAAGAGCTGATCCTATAGAAGGTTTTGCTCAGCTCTCAAAAGATGTAGTAGGTTACTGCAATGGATTGCCCTTAGCCCTTGAAGTTTTGGGTTCACATTTGAGAGGGTTTGAAAAAGAAGTTGAATGGGGAAGTGAATTGAAGAAATGGAAAAAAAACCCTCCTAGTAAAATTCAAGATACGCTTGAAATAAGCTATAATGCATTGGATCCTAATGAACAAGAGACAATCCTTGATATTGCATGTTTCTTTATTGGTATGGATAAAGACTACGTCACAAAAATATTAAATGGCTGCGATTTTTTTGCAACAAGCAGTATTGGTGTCCTCAGTCGTAGGTGTCTTTTAACAATAGACAGCAATAAGCTTATGATGCATGACCTGCTCAGAGACATGGGAAGGGAAATTAATTTTCGAGAATCAGTTAAAAACCATGTAAAACCTAGAAGGTTATGGAATCATGAGGATGCTCTTGATGTACTAGAAAATAGCACGGTAAGAACTCAACGAATGAATTTGTTTTCAAGAATAGAAGTTCATGTGAAGAAACCAATGTAATATTTAATTATATAAACTTTAATTCTTATACTTATATAAATTAATTGCCTTTATGTAAATACTTAAGCAATTCACATGTTTTTTTTATCAGGGAACAGAGCAAATTGAATGCCTCGCCTTAAATATGGAGGGACCAGTAAAAGTTGATTCGAAAGCTAAAGCATTTGCGGCGATGCGCAATCTAAGATTGCTACAACTCAATTATGTGAACATCACCGGAGGCTATGAACATATTTCTAAAAAATTGAGATGGCTATGCTGGCATGGATTCCCTCTAAAGTCAATACCAAACAACTTTAATCAAGAGAAATTAGTTGTTATTGATATGCAATATAGCAGCCTAAAAGAAGTGACGAAGGGCAACAAGGTATATGTAACACTTAAAATTAATTACTTATTGTAAAAAAATTCCTTTACCTGGCCTGTTTGAATTGTGTATTAATTTGACTTTGAACTAATTACTATGTGTTGTAAATATTTCTCTCAATAGGTTCTTGAGAAGTTGAAAGTCCTTAATCTAAGTCATTCCCAATTGCTTACTAGCATTACTATCGACTTCTCAACACTCCCAAACCTTGAGGAATTGATACTTGAAGATTGTAGAGGTTTGACAACGATTGACGAATCCATTGGAAGTCTAGATAAACTTGTATTACTGAACCTGAAAGACTGTGCAAACCTTAGGAATCTCCTAAGGAGCATTTGTATGTTGAAATCTCTTAAAATTCTTGGGCTCGATGGCTTGAAATTTGACAAATTTCCCAAGGAGATGGGCTTAACTGTGCTTCTTGGTAATAGGACACGCTTTAAGAAATTACCATCAAAATCATGGTTCTCTCTCTTTTCTCCAAGTGTGTCACCAAAAGACATTACATATTCCATGAGTTTAATATCCAATTCATTGGTGGCCTTAACCTCTCTAACGACTTTGTCCCTCCAAGACTGCAATCTACCCGATGGTGCGATTCCAAAAGACATTTGGCGCCTATCCTTGTTACAACATTTGGATTTGCGTGGAAACAAATTTTCCAGTCTACCACCTGGCATCAGTAGACTTTCTAATCTTCAAATCCTCTTCTTGGAAGGGTGTGCAAACCTTACATCACTTCCAGAGCTTCCATCAAGTTTGGGATTTTAAATGCTATTGCTACAGCACTGGAGAGATTGCCGGATCTATCACACTTATCAAATTTCCCAACAATAATTCTAGTTGATTGCTTTAACCTAACTGGGTTCCCTTTAACGGAGAATGTCCTACAGGTATATGTATATGTGTATATATATATATATATATATCACTCAATTTTTTGGTCTCTGCATGTGTGTTTTTAATTAACATTTGTTTCTAGCTCACATATTATACTTCTAATTGTACAGAGATGGTGTGAAAGAAACGATTTGAGTGGTGCTTATGATCTTGTGTCATTTCGATGGTATGAAATTCCTGATTGGTTCATGAATCAGAGGATGGGTAACGTATTGTCATTTCAGGTGCCTCCAGATGTTATTATGATGGAAGGCTTCATTTTATGTTTTATATATGAATTCAACGTTGATTTCCAAATCCTATGGGAAGGATCATTCCACAGATCAATCGACTATATTGTCTCTGTTAATAATGTAACCAAGGGTTTTCATGTTTCCTGTGGTCGTTATTTATATCCATTTCACACTAAAACTGATCACCTATCACTGGGCTACGTACGACTTGGAGAATTTAAGGTGGACAGTGGAGATGAAGTGGTATTTGTAATACGTGCACACTGCAAGATGACTGTGAAGAAGTGTGGAGTTATCCCAGTTCTTATCCCACTGCTCAATATTGAAGATGATGACGACTACACCCACGATGAATCAGTAAGACCATCAGGTCATTACTGGTCTTGTGATGAGAACTACACTCTTTCCACATATGTGATGGTGGTTGCTCCTCAATCTACATATTCTAGGAGAGTTTCGTTGTTAAGAGATCTTGATGAAGCAGATGATGATGGAGGCGATGATCTGATTTCTAATGAAGCCAAAGCCAAGGAGAACAATGATGATCCGTATGAATTGGATGGCGAACAAGGAGAGTTGGGTTGTTTTTGTGTTAGATTGCTTCAGGTTTTTACTGAATATGCACGTAGTATCATATATAGGTAGAACTCTTATATATATGATTTCCATGTGACATATATATATTTGAACAATAATTTTGTAAGGTCCAAATGCATTCAACAATAGTTGTTAGTCTATATATGTTTGGGGCTGCTCTGTGCCTCTTCGTACCCTGTCTTGAGCTATTTGCTTCTTTCTATAGTTCTTTTCTGAGGTTAATCATACTCCGGCAACTTTACGTAAGGCAGAGTTTGATTTTTTGGGAGTGACATTGGAAAAGTTGACAGATAAGTCACCCTTACTACCACTCTATAGAACCGTACATGAGATTTTCACCTTATACGGCTCCTCGTTCAATTATTTCGAAGTCATTGGATCCTTGAGTGTTATGGATTGATTTCTACCGATGAATAGAGCGACTGTGGAAGGGCAGTCGCTTAAGTCACTGTCCCTAGCACTCCTCATATATATATATATATATATATATATATATATATATGAGATACAATAAACAGCTTGTTCCCCCAACAGAGTTCAATCTCAATTGTAATTATATATTTATGAGTGTTAGAGGCAATCACTTGAGTGAGTGTATCTGCACAGTCGCATTATTGATTGGTCTAAAGACCTATAATTACACAATAATTAATGCGTGTTTCTTATTCTAGTAGGACACTAAAAGTATAAAATTTTAAGACGGAATTGCCCTTTTAACAATTTCTCCCCTATACTCCGTACACCATTTATACATATATAGTTTGTGTGTGTGTGTGTGTGTATATATATATATATATATATATATATATATATATATATAAATAGCTATTTTCCTTTCTTTTTTTTTTGTTTGTTTTCTAATTTTTTTCCTTCTCACTTGAAACATATGCGTATGTGTAGTATATATATATATTAACAACTACTTTTTTTTTAAAATTATTTTTCCTTTCCTTTTTCTTTCAAGACTTTCTTCATTTCGGTTTTTTTTTCCTTCCCACTTGATCCATATGCGTATGTATAGTGTATATATATAAACAACTATGTTATTTTTCTCTTTTTTTCAATTTTTTTCTCCCCTCTGTTTAGTGTTTATATATATATATATATATATATATATAAACAGCTAAAAAAAAATGGAAGAATTGAAAAAAAGTATTGTTTATAATATATACTCATATATATCTACTATATATATATACAGATGAAAAAAGAAAAGCATAAAAATAAATTAAAAGAGAAAACATGCATTAATTATTGTGTGAATAAGCAATCAAAGTTAAAGAAAGAGAGAGAAGAAAGGGTTAAAAAGGGTAATTCTATCTTAAAATTTTATACTTTTAGGATCCTATTAGGTCTCTGGACCAATCAATAACGCGATTGTGCAAGAACACTCGTTCAAGCGATTGCCCCTAGCACTCCTCTCTCTCTCTCTCTCTATATATATATATATCTATTGATGTGAGGACGGATTTTGATGCAAGAGTAAAGTTGTTTCATTGTGATTAACTTGAAGGTCATGAGTTCAAAATAAAAAATAACCTCTACATGAGGAGATAAGAATGCGTGTATCAAGCCCTCCCACCCAGAGGGGAGGGGTGAATAGGTTCTTCGATTTTTCTTCTTAATATTGTAAGTTTGGCTGGCACATGCAATCACACAATTGATGGACACAGATTTATAGAGGAAAACCCCAAGATGGGAAAAAACTTTTTCGAACTGAGCTCCACTATGTCTGAAAGGGTAGTATAGTAATTATCTCAATCACTCTCTCACTCACCCAACTTTACTCCAGCACTCACCGCCTCCCTAGGCCTGAACCACTCTCACCAAATCTCACAACAGCTTTTTCGCTCTCAACCCAACTCAGGCTTCCCGAAGCCCAAGCTATCTCACCTCAATCTCACCACAATCACTCACACTCCCCCTATCCAGAGTATCCTAATACTTGGACTATACATAGTGATAGTAGAGTCAGTTTGATGTGATGAGCAATAACTTTTCAGGATTTGATTATAGGTCTTCAAAATCAATCTTCAAACTCTGATAGTTAGTCTTCAAGGTCCAGCATAATAATGGCATGGTCACTAGTCTTCTTGGTAGATCATGACACTTGAACTTCTTCAACGATAGGCTTCAACAAGTACACCCTCAAGGTGTAGCTACACTGGTCTTGTAAAAGAACTCTCTTTCAAAGACCCCCATTCTCAGCTTTTTAACCAACCATTCAACTTAAAATTCACGTCAGACAATGGTCCATGAATTTTTTTGTCTTTGTACCTGTTCTTAAAATGGACACAACTGCAACTAGTGTAGAATTAGTAGCAAAAAATTAAGAATACAAATTCAGCAATTAACACTCACAAATTAGCAATGAGAGAACACTATTCAGCATTTTCAAATAAGCAAATCAGTATATTTATATCCACCAAACAACATTATAAAACTTACCAAATTAGCACAATTAAACTTTCCACACATTCTTATAAAACTTAGCAAATCAGCACAATTAAAATCGGCACAAACATCTTGAATTTAAGCACCAAACAGTAGCTTTAATTTCTCAAAAACAAACACCTTAAATTCACATAAAAGCCATCATAAATTCACAAATCAGCAACCTTAATTTTTTTTTTATAATCAGCTCTATTTCAAGTTCACAATCGCAAGCATGCTTTAATTAGCAGAATAGCACAATTTAAGTTCAGTAAAAAATTGTGTATCAAGCATCAGAAACATAAGTGATTAGTCAATAGCCAAGATCAAGACCCAATTCACTTCTCATGGAATAAAGACTCAAGTTCAACACAGAAGTGATTCATCAATAGTAAAGAGTACCTCAAGTTCCAAAACAGTGAGTGATTCGGCAATAACTAAGATCAAGTTTCAAAACAATTATCATGAAATTGACACACAAAGCTTAACACATAGAAGTGTATACATGTATGTATATATATAGTGAAGATAAGTATACCAAACGGATAAACCAGATTAGAGCCACTATTCTGATGAGATGCTGAACTTAACGATGAAGTCGTCGGAGGATAATGAAACCAGAGATGATGAATCACACGATGACGAAGCCAGATCTGATGAATCACTCGATGATGACACCGGAGTTGCTGAATCACTCTTTGACGATGCCAGAGCTGGCTGTAGATGACGGCTGCATAGATGGTGGCAGCTGACGGCGCCGAAACAAGCTGTGGATAACGGCGGCGAAGCAAGCAAACACACACACACCAGCTGCGCCGAAGTTCCCTTTGTCTCTTAGCCTCTGTATCTCTCTCTCATACTACCTCATAAGCATGTTTAATTCTCTCTCTAACTCACATTGTCTGCGCCGTAGATGTGAAATTAACCCTCTCCACTTGTAACATCCGAGAATAGATGATATATCTTCTCTATTTTCTTTTCTTTTCAAAAAAAAAAATTATCAAAGTTACCACTGTACTTTGTTGTCATAGAAGAAATTCTCATAATGCCCTTCTTTGAGAATTTAACAAAATTGTACCTGCAATTTAATTAGTGCAAATACATAGAGAAATATAATAGAGTAAGGCAATTAATTAAATAATAAAATTATATGAAATGACACAAATGCCCCCTACAGATCCTTTTGACATTATGATGCAGGAGCATCCGAGTCAGATGATGCTGAGCTGTCAGACGACACGTTGATGGCACTGAAATATCTTGAGTTGGCAGATCAGCGTAAAGATGGCAGGAAACCGTGACCTTATCACTAATTAGGGTATTTTTGGACGCGCTTCAGTATTTTGGCCATAACTTTGGCTACAGGTGTCAGAATCGCCTTTATGACCACAATTCGGAAAGCTTGGTTCGGCGCGCACGTTGTGGGCACCAAGCTAAAGCTGGGTGTGTCTGTTTTCGAGGCCAAAATCCACTGTTTTCCTCTCTGAATCCCTAATTTTAGTTATTTCTTTCCTTTTTTGGTAATATTTATTTTGTTGATTAGGAAGAGATTCTGGGCTTGATTTGGGCCAGAATTCTGGCAACTTTCTTCTTTTATTTCGTATTTTATTTTGGCAAGAATATTAGGTTTTTGCTATTTTTGGTAATGTTGACGAAGTTCAGCTATATAACCCGGCTTGTGGGTTGATTCGAAGGTACTTTTGATTTTGAATAATAATATTGAATACCAGAGACTTTTCTTTGAGTTTTTGGGCAATTCTCGTGCTTTCTTTCTGTTTATTTTCTGTTGCCCTTAGCCTACAGAATAATCACTATTCTGTCCGGCGTTACATTAGAACTTGGACAAACATGTTTATGGACTTCCCAAACCATCACATGTAGTGTAAAGGGAAAAGAAATGAACAACCCAACTGCATCAACTATTTTGGACATTACTTGTGTCTCATTACGCGGATAATAAACATCTTTTAATTACTCATCAGTACAAGATTAGTGCAAATTTGGCCTTTTGACTTTCATGGTGACCACTTCTGTAAGGCTTAGGTAGCCAGAAATTTCTTTCCAAAACATGATTGAAATAAACAAGAGAAAAAAAATATGAAACCACATGGACATGGATTTAACGTGGAAAAACATAGAAAAGGAAAATAATCAGGGTATAAAATGGTAACAAAACACTATAAAATTAATCAAGTATACAAGGGTCACTTGAAATATAGTGTAGATTTTTGTGTAGAAAAACATTTATAATCAACCATGCCCCATTTCCAATGAAGTTTGCAGCAACATGCATTGTTTAATCATTTCATTCAATCAAGAGATAGTGTCAGTTACGACAATGGGGAAATCAAGGTAGATACATCACTTACAATTTGTAGACAAAGAAAGAAAATATAGAATAAACCGAGCTTATAAGATAATATATACTGGAATTACAGAACCAAATTTTCTAGAAACAGGATTCTAGAGAGGACCAATCAATTAATAATTACAGGAATTACAGAAAGATCAACATAGTGACTCAAACTTATAAAAAAATCAAGAAACCAACCCCCCACCCCAATAAAATAAAAATAACAATAACAATCCTAAAGAGAGTATTAAAGAAAAAACTAGTGTTTATGATGAAAAATCAATCAAATTTGTGTTTCCTTTGTTGAAAATTAGGGTTTCCTCTGTTGAAAATTAAATAATTTGTGTGAAAAATCCCTTTATTTGTGTGAAAAATTAAACTATTTATATGAAAAAATAGATTCTTTGAGTGAAAATACAGGAATATTTGCCGAAAAATATAGAGAAAGAGAGATACCTGAAACTAGGGTTAAATTATGCTTTGATTTCTTCAGTCAACAAATCACACAATTTTGATTTCTTCCTTTAAAAAATGAGTATCCACCTACCCGATTAGAGAGAGAAATGAGGGGTTTTTGTCGAAAATGGATTTCGCCGGCATGATTGCATAGAGAAACAGGGAGAGGGATGTCGCAAGAAGGAGATAGACTTTTAGCGTTGGGTTAACACTCTGAAAGACACTCGTTACATGACGAAAGATGACATATCTAATTTTTTTTCGAAACTAAGCCCAAAAAATGTCGTTTTACTCTATCGCACATGTACAGCATGACCAGTTACGGCAGGGGATCTCAGTCCGTGCTACAGTAATCAAGGGTAGACATTATTTGGTTAACTATAAAAAAAGTAATAAATTTCTTTGCATTTGACACAAACATACTTGCAGACATTAATGGTTACATAAGTTTTTGATCAAGAAATTTAAACATAACCAAAAAATTACCTACAGAAAAAAGTAGATTATTTCTTTTAAAACATTAAAAAAGAATGTATATTTTTTCACAACCTTATTTCAAGATAAATAAATAAATTTAATTTTTGCATTTGGCAGAAACCTAAAAATCGTTTTCTTTGCATTTGGCAAAAACGTACTTATTGCTACCATTAGTTACATAAGTATTTGATCAAGAAATTTACACAATAAAAAAATTACCTATAAAATAAATAAATAAATAGAATATTTCCTTTCAAACATTAAAAAAAAATGCACATTTTCACAATCTCAATTTCAAGATAAGTAAATTTTTTTTAATTTTCTCAAGGTTAACAAAGAACTTGAAATCAATCTCTATTCTTAGGATGAGTTTCAAAAATCAAATTAACATATTACATGTGTATGTTTGAGTATGAAGGAAAGGCAATAAAATACATAAATAGCCTATCATTCCAACATTCACACACCTTTAAATAACCATCAAAATGATATCATCACATATACAAAATTAAGTAAATCACACATGAATAAAGGCAATTTCACAGCCCATAACAAAGGATACTCAACACACATATGAGTTACAACAATTCAAAACCAATAACTTAGTAAAAGAGGCACTTTTAGGATTTAAACATCAAACCTTACAGATTCCATTAGCAATTTGAAGGTAGTAGATTAGACACAAACCAATTAATCGACATAAATAACCAAATCATATTTATCTAAAACCATCGGCAATAGAAGGTAAATTCAAGATTGAGAAATTAAACAAACACACACACACACACACACACACACACACACACATATATATATATATATATATATATATAATATCAAAGTTTTCAGGACTGTCAGTACCAAATGAATCCAGTAAAGAATTAAACCACTGGCAATAGAAGGTAAAGAATTACACACACACACACATACACACATATATAAATCAAAGTTTGCACAAAGGTGATACCAAAAAGAAACCAACATACTAGGCAAAATATTCACTTCACTCCTGCTTCAATGACCAAAAAGGAATCTCTATATCTATCAAATACCTTCAATTTTAGAGGAAATTGGATGATTTAGAGAGAGAACCCACCAACTGTATATCAAGAAAATGGAGGGTTAGTGAAAACAATATGATGATTTAGTGAAACTGAGCCAAGAAAAGAATATATGTGCATTGATTCACATTGATTTTACTAAAATACATATTGCAAATTAACAATATATAAGGTTAATAGCAAGAAGAAATTTGAGAAGACTGGGAGAAATACAAAGGAAGACTTACCGGAGTTAATATTCTGTGTTTGGAGGTCGTCAACCTTCAAATCACTGGCAAGAGGAACTTGAACAACGATCATTAATGAAGACTTTCATGAATCGCTAGAGCTGGGTCGTGCTAGAGGAAAGAGAAAATAGATGGAGAGAGGGATGTCGCTAGGTTAACACTGTGAAAAGATGAAGCAAGAGACAGAGAGAGGTCAGCCTTCAAATTACCGACAAGAGGAGCTTGAACAACGATCGTCAATGGAGACTTTCATGAATCGACAGAGCTCAGTCGTGCTAGAGGAGACAGAAAATAGATGGAGAGAGGGATGTCATTGGGTTAACACTGTGAAATAACGTGTCTAATTTTTTCAAAACTAACCCCAAATGACGTCATTTTACTCTAACGCATGGGTACAACATGACCCGTTACAGCACAGGATCTCATTCCACATAATGTTACCATAAATAGGAAAGATTAATCTATTGTTTGATAACCGAATTTAACATAAAATTTTGTTATTTATTCAATTAAGTGTATGTTTAATATTTGTCTCAAGTCATCTAAGAATGAAATTCTTTCAATAGCTGATGTGACACAATAAACAGTTAAAATTTGTCTAAATTTGTATAATATTGAAAAAAAAGGAAAAAATGGGTCAACCTATTTGAGAATCCTGGTTAGGAGTGCACACAGTTCAGTTCCTTACAGTTTCTGAAAGAACCAAAATCGTTCCTAACGGTTCTTTAATTTTAGAACTGAAACCATTTAGTTTGGTTCGATTCGGTTTGGTTCAGCTTTTTACGGTTCCAATTCTTTATGCACCCTAAATTTGTTACCAATCAATGAAAAAGTTTAACATTTTCTTACTATTAAATTATAATTTTTTTTCACTTGTTTTTTTTAATTCATCCATGTCTTTAATTTATTATTTTCTTTTCTTTTTGAAAAGAACTAAAAGATTATTATGTGAGTATATATATGTGTGTGTGCGCGCGTGTATGTGTGTGCGTGTGTGTATATATGTATTTGTGTGTGCATTGTGAGTAATCAAAGAATGTATCAACAAATTAACTAATTTTTGAAAACTGTATATTTATATACATACCAATGTTGCTAAAAAAATAAATAAACCTTTTTTTCCTTTCTCTTGTTCCAACTATTGTTATCTAACAAAAGATAATAATAGTTGTATTTAACCTTATAATTGTTATAATAACTCTATTGTTTAAACTTTTTTACATAGCAAAAGGCTATTATAACTATTAGAATGATTTTATAACACTTGTCTATATAATAGAAAATCATTATATATGATTTCGGTTCTAGTTCCAAGGCCTGGAACCGGAACTAGAACAATAGTGAACAATTCTTAAAATTTGAAATCGAAAACATAGTGAATGGTTTGGTTCGGTTCAATTACGGTTCTTTACGATTCCGATTCTGATTCCAAGTATATTGGTTTTTTGTGCACCCCTAATCATGTCTCTCTCTAACTCCACCGTATTCAAACAAAATACGTATTTATATGTGCATGGGATTGCATTTTTCTTAAGAGGTCATCTTCCTCTTTTGTATCCACGCAGAAAACATAACCCAGCTGATTGCCTGTGATCCAGCAACTACCAGACTCAAATTTGGCCATCAACCCACCTCTAATCAAAATCAAATCTTAGAGCTTCAATTGCCCATCAACCTAATAATCTAATGAGGAACAAATCATATAATTTTATGGTTTAAATTATTAGTTTAAACCTGTAAAGAATTAGGGTTTTCAAGCATCACTTCATTAATTCTCTCATTGATTATAAAGAACATACCAGCAAATACAGAGCACCACCAACCCAACTAGTACCTCCATTAGCCACAAATCAATCTCAAGATCATTGGTTTACTAATTTTAAATCATTGATCATAATTATAAGCTTAATGGGTTGTGTTAATCAACAACATAACTGAACGGATCTTTTGGTCTACTAACTCATGCGGTGATTATAGTGTACCTATGTAGGATCATTGGATGAAATTAAAGAGATAAGTCACACACTTTAGGGAGAGAAATGGAGAAGGAGATTTACACGATGGTACTTTTTATTTCACTTCGTTGCCTTTAAATAACCAAGCAACATAATTATATACAGCCTAAATAGGAACATTTTGGTAGACCTCATCCAAAATCCTAACACTAGAAATATGCATAAACTTTACGATTCCTCACAAATGTATCTATTCAAGTACATGTATCCATTTAATAAACTAATGCATGAATGTGTTTAACAGAATTAATGAACTTCTAGAAAGACCTTTCTTTTATGGATGAACCATCAAATTTGGTTTATTTTTCCAACAATGCCTCCCATAAACCAAATTTGCTTTTCACTCCCAATCTTGCAACGTCTCTTTTGAAAATCTTTCCACTAAGAGGTTTTGTAAAAATATTATCCATTTTGCAATATTCGACTTGAATGTCACCTTCATTCATAAGTTCTCTTAAAAAATGAAATTGAATACGGATGTGCTTTATTCTTCTATGAAGCACTGGATCTTTGTAACTGAAATGGTGGAACTATTGTCACATAATAACATTGTTGAATTATTTTGCTTGTGCTTTAGACTTTCCAAAATTTCTCGTAACCAAATAACTTGACATCTTGCATAAGAAGCAGTGATGTACTCAGCCGATTCGTGTGTGAGTGTGACTCAAAAAGTATATCAATTAAAATTTTTCACACTTCGCAATAGAACGAATTCCTTGCAGAATAGGGCTATCGAAAGGGGTATCGTACCTCAGGGATTATGGTCTGATGAGTTGGAATACGAAATTAATTCTAATTAAATTTAGAAAGAAAGAATTCTGATTTTTAAACTAATTAAAAAGATAAAATAAAATAAAACAAAGTAAATAGATAGTGAAGATAATATGAGAAAAATCTAGGGTGTTTGACTTCACCACTAACTCCACAATCAATGGTCAATTGAATCAACTATAGGGGAATTACATCATGGATAAGTGGTGTTAGTGGCTACAAGCTCACCTTCATCCATCAAGAAGATAACATATGATTAAGCCTAAGCCATGGACTATCTTCGATTGGCATGGGCCATCTGCCTAACTACTCTAATCTAGGGTGCAGTATGGTTCATCTTCTCTAGGCATGATCCATCAAAGATCTTAACAATATATTCAGTGATTACCATTGTGTAATAATCGCTCTCATGATCACAGAAAACAAGAAAGATTGAGTTCAATAACAACAACTAAATATCTAAGATAAGATAAGAAATCATTGAGATTGAATTTACAAGACTTTTATTGCTCAATTCTATAATCAGAATCCTCTGAATTACACAATCTATGCATGTATATAAAGGTCCCCAATAATTAAAACAATCAAACCATTGATGCTTTGTTAGGGCTACATCAAAACCCTAGTGGATGAACTAGCCACTCATGGTAGAAGAAGAAGCTTCAACTGTTGAGGAAGAAGGCATCATCTTCATGAATTATGCGTATGACTTCGTTCTCCAATGGCTCTGCGAATATGTTTCTGTTCTCTTCTCATCCCTCTAAGACTCTCCAATCTCTGTTCCTATTCCTTTTGTAATTCTCCCAAACTCAGCCTCTTATTCTTCACTTTATTCCCCAAGAGAATACACCAAAGTCTTAATCCAATTAGGAATAAATTAGGGTTTCCCGCAGCACTAATCAGGTGGGTTTTTCCTGCTGACTTCGGCCCAACTTTTGACCCACTAGAAGTCTGATTTATGGAATTTTTGTGAAATACAAAAGTGTGCAGAATCGAATTTCCTTCAACCCAAGTTGAAAATTATGTCGATTTGAGGCTCAGAAATAAGACTTCTGGTCCGTTTTCCAAAATGGGATTAAGACTGTATTATGCGCAGATTTGGGCTTCAGGCCCGAACCCTTCTTAAGCAGTTGTAATTCTCTTGGACCTCTTTCTTGGGCTGATTTGAGTTGTAATAAATGATTGAATGAATCTCCTTTGATGTAGGCTTCATCTAACTATCTTGGATGTCTTCTTTAAAAGCCTAAAAGCTTGGTTTTAACTGAAATATTCATTAAGGCCCTGAAAATACAGAAAACACTAAAACAAAGTAAAATCACAAAATAATCTATCACTAAGAGAATAAAATACATAAGTTAAGAGGCTAGAATGCGTAACATTCAATGCCTATCATCGGCTTCTGTAGTAGAGAGGGCAACAATTGGTTGTTTCTTTGAACTCTATGAGATCACTTCGGTTCCAAGGTTAAAAATATATCCGAAAGTGCTTTTGCTATCATCAATGCTTTCTACCAAATCACTAGTATAGCCAACTAAATTAACTGGCACATTGGCTTGATAGAAAATACTATAATCAATTGTTCCTTTAACATATGACAAAATTCTTTTAGCAGTTTCCCAATGGTTCGTGTAACACCCTTGAACTATGTTTCCTTTTTGTCTTCATCTCATTAGGATTCAAAGGTAATTTTTGGACCTTGTGGGGATAGAAGTGTCATTATGGATATGTGTATATATATGCATATATATATGTGTGTGTGTGTGTGTGTGTGTGTGTGTGTGTGTGTGTGTAGGCTATATGTATATGTCTTGTAAAGGAAACTTTGAATTAAAGTTATGGCAGACAAGTTGGTGCATGTGTGACATGTGTACCAAAGCTAGAAATGTTTTGACATTTGAATCTAAGAAAGTGAAGTGTGTAAGAAAGGAGAGACTAAAAGTATAGTCTCAGCTGAACAGAGAGAAAAAGAGAAGAAGAAAGAAAAAAAAAAGAGAAGAAAGAAGAAGAAGAAGAGAAAAAGAGAAAGAGAAGAGAGGAGAAGAAGATCACTAACCAGGCAAGTTGAATCTTGCCTTTCATTTCTATGTATATATAGAACTATATATATATATATATCAACATGCATGTATGATTTAAGTGGGTAACCTCTGTTTCATTATATTTTGCTGTGAGTTATTTGCATCAATTATATTGTTAATACTGGAGAATCTCTTGCAACTTTTAGCTATTTATTGCTAAAGTTAGAGTAAGATTTATGTTGGTTCACTAAGAAAATTAAAGTGACAAAAGTCAAAGGTAAGGAAAAGATGAGGAAATTAGGACACATGTGCCAATGTGTGCATTATGTGTGTGTATATATATTTTGTTTACTGACGAAATGAAGACAGTGGAGTCTTCAATGTTTTAAAAGTTCCTTCTGTTAAACTATCTATGATATAGATTGCATGGTAGTTGGTGTTGGCTGTGCATGGTCACGATTTTGAAGTGTGGTGGGTCTTTGCATGGTGGCTAACCATGGTGCTCCGGCGAGGTGTGGTGGCACCATAACATGATGGTTGAAGTTTGGCAGTTGGGTTTCGGCTGTTGGAGCAATTGTGCATGGCTTAATGCATGTGTGGGTGATCTGCTAATGATAGCTGGGTAGTTGGTGGTAGCTTGGATGATGGTCACGGCTAAAAATGGGTCTTTGGAATGGTGCTACTGAAAGTGGAGTGCTGGGCAGCCATGGTGGTAGTTCGGGGTGGTCAAAATCGGTCAAAGAATATGGTGAGTGGCTCGGCAAATGGTGGTTGTTCATGGTGAGTTTCACGGTTGGGCTTTTCCTAGTGGTATTTGGCTATAACTTCAATTATGGTTAAAGAGGGTGAAAGCAAGATGGCTAAAATTGGGTCTTCTTGTGCAGCTAGGTGGTGTCGTGAGGTGAGGGCCTTGCATGGGTTTGGCCAAAGGAAGAAGTGGGTTTTCCTTGGTAGCCATGATGGTGGTTAGGTTGGGTGGTGGAGATGGTGGCCGGGTATGTTTTGGCTATGGAGCTGAATGGGATTGCTGGATGTTCAAGTGTGGATTAATTAGTGGGCTAGCATGTTGGGTTGGATTGGATTGTGGCCAGTTGATTTGGGCTGGCTAGCTTAAGGAATTACTTGATTCAATGGGCTTTAAATCGGGCAGTGTACTACCATAGTTCAAACATGGGGTTATTGTTTGGTGAACTGGATTGGGCCGAAATTAAGAGTAGGCCCAATAATATTTAAAAGAGATAAATGGTTGGCTTGACATTGGATTGAGCCACAATTAAGAATAGGCCCAGTGTCATTTAAAAGAAATGTAAATAATTTCTTTTTGGGCTGAAATTAGAACTTGGAGGAAAATGTCTTTCATGCTCCATAAATTACGAAAATTTCCGAAACTCTATGTTTTTGAGGATAGAACTAATTATGCTAGAATAGTTGATTCTAAGGAAAATTCTTGAATGCTTCATAAATTATGTAAATTTATGAAATCAATTGTTTTAACGCAATAGAACTTGTTATGTTAGAAGAGTTGGTTCTAGGAATTAAAGTTTCAGTTAGAGATGATTCAAGCTTATGAACACTCACAATATGCTCTTTTAATTTATTAAATGTGAAAAGCATTTAATAAATTATATAAGATTTTATGTCGGTAAAGAACGTTTGTTTCCTTTTATATAGCAAAAATTAGGGAAAAAAATTCCTTAAGCTCTAAAAATTGTGAAAAATCTTTGAGTGGTACATTTTGTCATAATGAACTTAATTATGCTAAAATAATTAAGTTTAGAAAATCTTGTGTAGTGAAATCCTAAAGTGATGAATTAATGTGATTAGTGATCACATTAAAAGAACGATTTGATTTATTAAATGTTAAAAGCATTTGGTAAATCTTGAATGTATGGAAATGAGAAAAAAATTCTTAAAGAATTTTTGAGGTATGGTCACGGACCTACCTATGGGGTGTGTACAACCCATTTGTTATGGCCATTGGGCGAAGCGTGCCCATATTGTGTTGACGTGGTCTGGGACCATCTAGGGGAGTAGACGTACAATCACAGCCACATGTGTGAGCTTCCTTAGTCCAGGACTATGCGATGCGCACCACTTGTTGGCTAAGCATGCCATCTATTGAAGGGGAGTCCGGGGCTCATGTGAGGTTATGTTAAGTTAAGTTAATCTAGATGATTAGCTTAATAAGGAATTGTTGATAACACAGTTCCTATGTGTGAACTAAATTGCAGATATGATAATTAACTAGAGTTTAATTATCATAAGAAAATTTGTGAAACTAATCAACAAAGATTGTTGTACGTGTCCTTATATATAGGAATTTAAGGCAAGGTCAATTTGTTGAGCAATGATAATGTTTTACAATTCTTGCTGAGCTTGTTGAGCTCACCCCATTTTTTTTCAGATACCGAGTAAATGGAAGCACAGTACAGGACGATGGAGGCTATTTACATGTAAATTTCTTAGCATGTAATTTTCTTTTGTTGTACATAGTTGACTCTCATGATGAGGGATGAGGTCTCCAGATGCAGTCTTTGTAAGGGATGATCTAGATGATCACATTTTGATTGTAATATGTAAGTTTTTGGATTAATGTATGGTATGATGGATGTTGTTTTTTTTTTAAGTTGCGCACCAAATTCAAGTGCCGGACTAGAGTTTTAGGTATTGAAATTTGGGGGCTTGACAGTTTGAGTACGGTTTCTCCATGAATCTACTCACCAAACTTACTGAATACATGATATCGAGTCTTATGGCTGTCAAATACATCATATTTCCAATCAAACTTCAAAACATGGTGGAATTAACAAGTTTTACCTCACCATCTTTACTCAATTTCAGTCATGTAATGCATGGTATTAAAATGGGATTTGCATTCTCCATCTTGAACTTCTTCAATATTTATTTTACATAACTTTCTTGAGAAATGAAAATGTCTTTCTTAGATTGCTGAATTTTGATACCAAGAAAATGGTGTAGCTCTCCCAAATATGTCTTCTTATATTATTTCATCACTGAGAGCTTAAAATCATTTGATATCTCTAAATTTTTTTTCATAAAAATGAGATCATTAACATAAAGACTTACAACCTTGAAATTTCCTTTTGAATCGCCTTTGATGTAAAGAGTATGTTCATATGGACATTTTTGAAAACCACTCTTAATAAAAATAAGAATTGATTCGGCTGTACCAAGCTCAAGGTGATTGTTTCAAGTCTAGAAATAGGAGCAAATACCTCAGTGTAATCTTTTCCTTGTGTTTTTTATACCCCTTTGTGACAAGCCTTACTTTGTAATTGTTGATGGAGCTATCTGGATTCACCTTTGTCTTGTAAACCCACTTTACACTAATAGGTTCTTTATGTGGTGGCAGATCTGTGAGCTACCATGTGTCATTCTTTTTTATGGCTTTTATCTCATCATTCATGGCTTGTACCCATTTTTCTTCTTTACATACATCATTAAAAGAAATTGGATCTTCCCCTGTAAAAAAAACCACATCATTTTGATCAATTTGTTCAGTAGAGTCATAGATTTCTTGCAAGCTTCTCATTCTTCTTGGTGGAGTGTTGAGATTATCATGGAGAACATATCCAAGAGAATCTCCACATTTCATGCAACTACCTTATTATTTTATCATATTTATCTCTTTCCCTTCTCTGTATATATAAATCCTTTAACTCAATGTATTATAGTTTGTTCTTGAAAATAAAGGAAAACAGACTATTTGCTCATTACCGTGGACGTAGGCATCTTCGTGATGCTGAACCACGTAATTTTAAGTGTCTTTTCACCTTTTAATTTTTTCTCTGCACTATTTTACATGGTATCAGAGCCATCTTCAATAAGGTTGTAATTCTCTCTCATTGTGTGTTGCTCCTAGTTTTGCATAAACTTTGTATTTTTTTTCTCCGCACCACAATGATGATAGAAACCACTACTCCCAATTCAAATGGACCTAATCCTACTTCTCCATATTATCTTCACAAACATGCAATGATATGGTGCTTTCTTGGTTGCTAAGTTCAATCTCTCCTGACATTACGAATAGTGTGATCTACGCTGACACTACAAGGAAGTTTTGGATGATCTCCATGGCCAGTTTGCTCAAGGAAATCCTACTAGGATTTTCCAAATCAAGCATTCTATATGTACTTTGCTTCAAGGACACGCTTCTATCACATCGTACTTCACTAAACTTAAAGCCCTTTAGGATGAACTAGATTCATACAATACCATTCTGGATTGTAGTTGTGGCTCCTCCAAGGCCATTATGGAATATCAACAATAAGAACATATTTATTAATTTCTGATGGGTCTCAATGAATCTTATGCCGCCCTTTGCAGGCAAATTTTGGCAATGGACTCCTTACTATCTTTAAGCAAGACCTATTCTCTACTTCTTCAAGAAAAGAACAGAGAGAACTTCATATTACCGCACTTATTCAGCTCGACTCCGCTGCATTGGTTGTTTCCAAAAGTGTCTTCAACTAGGACAAAAGTCATCCCACTACCTTTGAGAGTAAAGGAAAACCTCGACTTAAGTGTGATCATTGTTAGAGGATTAGGCACACTAAGGACAAATGGTTCAAACTTCATAATTATCCACAAGAGCAAGCCAATACCACCTCTACAAATACTGACTCTACTTTAACATAAAAAAACTGACATCCCTCAGTTCACTGTAGAACAATATCAGCAGTTGTTATCTCTTCTCAACAATACTCAACCCACTATTAACTTCACAGGTAACCCATGTCATTTTTCTAAGTCAAATTACTTTCCTTGGATTATTGATACGGGTGCTTCTGACTATATTTCTTCTTATATTAATATCCTGTCTCATGTTATGCCTACCTCCAATAATACACATGTTCGTCTTCCTAATGGTACTTCATACTGGGAGAGTATCTTTGTCAAACAAAGTTAATTTGGACAATGTTCTTTGTGTTCTAGAATTTACTTTTAACCTTTTATCTATCAGTCAAATCACGAAGTCTTTAAATTGTACTGTCA
Source organism: Cornus controversa (assembly GCA_026545225.1). Taxonomy (NCBI): domain Eukaryota; kingdom Viridiplantae; phylum Streptophyta; class Magnoliopsida; order Cornales; family Cornaceae; genus Cornus; species Cornus controversa. The sequence goes on from CM048852.1 coordinate 18,942,857, forward strand.
CATTTTTCCCATTTTTTTGGCATTTTTTAGGACCTTTCCACGAAACAGATGATTAGACTGGGTAAAGAATATGGCAACCTCTACTATTACCAACCCACTTCATTTCCTACCATTTTGGCTACCCAACAACATTCCATTTGATATATGGTATTGGCGATTAGGGCATCCTTCTGCATCTCGTCTCAGTTACTTGTCATAGTATATTAGTGGTATTTCTGGTTGTTCTAATTCACTTTATCATGTTTGTTCTATTTCTAAGCACACTCGGTTGCCTTTTTCCAATAAAAATAATTGTTGTAGTGAACCATTTGAATTAATTTATGTTGATATTTGGGCAGATTTTTTTGTTCCTTCATTGTCTGGTGCCCATTATTTTTTTAACCGTTGTTGATGAGGATTCTCATTGTACATGGCTCTTTCTTATGAAGCATAAATTTGAGACTCAACCTCTATTAAAGAATTTTTTTTCCATGGTTAAAAATCAATTTCAAAGACATATTAAGAAATCAGAAGTGACAACGACCTTGAATTTCTATCCTTGAACCTATTCTTCAATGAAAATGGGATTGTTCACCTTCAAACTTATGTTAGGACCCCTCAATAGAACGGTGTGGCTAAATGAAAACATAGACACATTCTAGAGGTTGCTCGTGCTTTTCGTTTCCAAACCCACCTCCCCATCAAATTTTTATTTTTATTTTTTGGTGGGGGGGTATGTATTATCACTGCTACCTACCTCATTAATCATATGCCTACTATTTTGTTGTTAGGTAAATCTTCCCATGAATTACTTTTAAACTCTCTACCATCTTATGATCATTTGCGGGTATTTGGTTGTTTATGCTATGCTCAGAATTTGTCTCCTCATAAACATAAATTATTAAATGCATATTTATTAGTTATCCCTTCGCTCAATGAGAGTATCGAGTTTATGATCTTCAGATGCATAAATTTTTTACTAGCCAAGATGTGATGCCGGACAGAATAGTGATTATTCTGTAGGCTAGTGTCAATAGGTAATTTACAGGGAAGAACACAAGAGAATCGCCCAAAACACAGAGAAAACCCTCAGGTATTCAATTCAATATTATCAAATTAAATCAAAGTCACCTCAATATCAGCCCACAAGCCAGGCTATATAGCTAAAAAAAAGGTCATTATCAGAATTTTACCAAAAATAGCAAAATTTCAATAATCATGCCAAAAGGAAATACGTAATAAAAGAAGTACTCTGCTAAAAATCTGGCCCAAATTGGGTTTAGAATCACTTCCTAAACGACAAAAGAAATATTACCATAAACGGAAAAAAAAACTAAAAATGGGGATTTGAAAGGGAAAACAGTGGATTTTGACATTGAAAATGACATGCACTGAGCATAGCTCAGAGGCCACGACGTGCGCGCCAAAGAGAGCTTTCCGAATTGTAGTCATAATAGCGATTCTGATACCCGTAGCCAAAGTTATGGCCAAAATACCGAAACGCACCCAAACTGCCCCAATTAGGAAAAAGATCACAATTTCCTGCCATATTTGCGCTGATCTGCCAACTCATAGTAACTCAGTGCCATCAACATGTTATCTGATAACTCAACATCCTTTGACTCAGATCCTCCTGCATCAGTCACCCCGGGTTGGAAAGAACTCGTCCTCGAGTTCAGAATAACTTCATCGGAATCTATAAAACAAGGACTCAGGTGTTTCACATTAAAGACATCAGAAGTCCTCAAATGACTAGGGAGGTGCAGTCTGTAGGCGTTATCATTGATCTTCTGTAAGATCTCACAGGGAGCAATCTTCCGTTCTTTAAGCTTATTATACTCTCCAATAAGAAAACGATCATGAGTTAATACTGCCCAAACAAAATCACCAACATCAAAAAGTACCTAACGACGGTGGTTGTCAACCTGAACCTTGTACTTGGCATTACTTTCGTGAATGGCCAGCTTGACCTGCTCATGGATACCTCGAAGATGTTCTGCCATCTCATCTGCCTTGTGATTGAAACGGCCCACACGTGGAATAGGGGCTAAGTCAAGCACCCCAGATGGATTCTGACCATAGACAATCTCAAATAGGCTCATTCCTGTTGTTCTGTTCTTTGACCTGTTATAGGCAAATTCTGCTTGAGGTAATGCCAAATCTCACTACTTCGGTTTAGTTCCTACCAAATTCCTCAAAAGGTTCCCCAAACTCTGTTTCACCACCTCGGTCTGACCATCTGTCTGGGGATGGTAGGTACTGCTAAAATTCAACTCCATCCCCAGTTTCTCCCATAGACTCCTCCAGAATTGACTCATGAACTTGGTGTCACGATCTGAGGTAATGGATTGGGGAACACCATGTAAACGCACAATCTCCTTGAAGTAAAGATGGGTGACCTGGGCAACATCCATTGTTTTCCTGCAAGCTACAAAATGGGCCATTTTGGAAAACCTGTCAACCACAACCAAAATAGAATCCACGGCCCGTTAGGTACGGGATAAACCCAACACAAAGTCCATACTAACATCAAGCCAAGGGGCTTCAGGTACCGGTAAAGGTGTGTACAGGCCCGCATTAGTGAGGACTCCCTTGGACCACTGACACACATAACAACGCTCCACATAATGGGCCACGTCACTGGTCAATTTGGGCCAATAATAGTTGAAAGAGATCAAAGCCAACATCTCATCTCGCCCAAAATGACCCTCGTTATGAAGTTCACTAATAATATGTTGCCTTAGTGAACAATCTGGAATGCACAACTGTAATCCACAAAATAGATAACCATTATGCAAAATAAAGTCATGTCATTGACCATCAGTTATCTCCTGAATTATCCTCTCGAAGGAAGGATCTGCAGCATACATATCAGAGAATGCCATAAATCCTGCAATTCTAGTGCTCATAGTGGTGAGAAGTAACGTGCGACGGCTAAGTGCATTTGTAACACGGTTCAGACTCCCTGCTTGGTGCCTCAGCACAAACGTGAACTCCTGTAAGTATGCCACCCACTTCGCATGCCGTCTACTCAGCTTGTGTTGGCCATTGATGTACTTCAAGGCCTCATGATCAGTGAAAAGAATGAACTCCCTCTGTATTAAGTAGTGACGCCAATGCTTCAGGGACTGAACAATGGCATAAAACTCCAGATCATAAGTAGAATAATTCTTCTTTGATCCTGATAGCTTCTCACTGAAAAAAACTATTGGGTGCCCCTCCTGACTCAGAACACCACCAATGCCAACCCTAGATGCATCACAGTTTATCTCAAACACCTTTTTAAAATCAGGAAGTGCCAAAACTGGTACCTCTGTCATCTTTTGCTTGACCAAATGAAAATTGGCCTTCGCCTCCTCAGACCAATGGAAATCACATCCCTTGAGGCACTCTGTAATAGGAGCAATCAAAGTGCTGAAGTTCCTGATGAACTGACGGTAGAAAGATGCCAACCTATGGAAACTTCGGACATCGTGCAAGGTTTTTGGTTTGGGCCACTCCAAGACCGCGTCTATCTTCGACGGATCTACATGAACACCATCAGTAGACACAACAAAACCAAGAAAAGTTACAGAAGTAGTGAAAAAAGAACACTTTTTTTGATTGACGAACAGGTGCTCTGTCCTCAACATAGCAAAAACCGGCACGGAGGTGATCAAAGCGTGACATCCATGTCGGACTATAGATGAGGTTGTCATCGAAGTAAACTACAACAAATTTTCCTATGAAAGGTCGTAGAACTTGATGCATAAATCTCATAAATGTGCTTGGCGCATTGGACAACCCAAAAGGCATGACCATCCACTCATACAACCCATGTTGCCTTTTAAACGTTGTCTTCCACTCATCCCTTGCCTTATTCTGATATGGTGGTATCCGCTTTTAAGGTCAATTTTTGAGAAAACCTTAGAACCGAACAGCTGGTCTAACATATCATCTAGACGGGGAATTGGAAACCTGTATTTCACTGTAATCCTATTGATTGCTCTGCTATCAACATACATATGCCAAGAACCATCTTTCTTCAGCACTAGCAGAGCAGGAACTGCACATGGGCTCATACTATCACGGATGTAGCCCCTCTCCAACAACTCTACCACCTGTCGCTGTAACTCTTCAGATTTCTTGGGACTGAGGTGATATGCTGGCCGATTAGGAAAATTGGACCCCAGAACAAGGTCGATCTGATGCTGAATATTCCTCATAGGCAGTAGCCTAAGAGGAAGATCCTCTGGCATTAGGTTAGAAAACTCTGCTAGCAGCTACTACACCTCTGCTAGTAAATCTAGATTCACGTCTGTTGCACTATTTTCACAAGGCAGTAGAGCATATACCACTTTCCCATGCTCAATCTCAGTTAAAAACCTGGACATAGAAAGCAGGTTAGTAGTATTGGCTACCGGGGTAGGAGTGGTTCCTTCCCAACTAGGGGCCAACACAATCTTCTTCCCCTTGAGGCTAAGGGAATATGTATTTTTTCGCCTATTATGAATAACACTGCGATCATACTGCCAAGGTCTGCCTAACAGTACATGACAAGCATCCATAGACACAACATCATACCAAGCATTATCAAAATATTTTCTGTCAATCGAAAAAGACATTAGGCATCGTCTGTCTACTGTTACCTCACTACCTTTATTCAGCTATAACAATTTGTACGGGTTGGGATGACGTTTTGTCTTCAACTTCAGTTTCTGGACAGCCTCTTCAAACACCACGTTCTCACAACTGCCACTGTTAATGATCATCTTGTAGACTTTATCTGCAACTGTGTAGGTTGTGTGGAAAATATTGGTTCTCAACCAATAGTAGACTCTTACGAATGACTAGAGTCTCACGACCATCTCCATACAGCACATCTCCATCTTCATCATCGTCATACATAGGATCTCCAATCTCCTCAGTTTCGTCTACCACGTCTTCCTCAATAAGGAGGTTTTTGCCCTTCTGACTTGCAGGCTTCCTGCACTCAGTCGCTTTATGTCCCTGTTCACCATATTTGAAACATCTAATGTTTGAGTTAAAATTACCCTGTGGTGGCTGCTGGACAGGACATGATTCTTGAGGTCGAACTGGCTGATTGCTTTGATCGCTTCTGACCACTGGCCTCCTATTCTGTTGTTTTTCCATAACAAGTGTGTGTTGGTATGCTTTAGAAACAATCCAAAGTGAGTGAAGGCTAAGGGCATCCTGCAGGGGTTGCCTCAATCCTCCCAAATACCGTGCCACTGTCTACTCTTCCGTCTCGGATAAATCATTCCGGGCTATCAATTTATAGAACTCCTCTGTGTAATCATCAATCGATCTCGTGCCTTGCCTTAATGAATGAAGTCGCTGAAACAAGGTTTGAGTGTAGTTGAAAGGAAGGAAGTGGCCTTTCATCTTCTTCTTCATCCTCTCCCAATTAGTGATTTTGGCCTTGCCTTGCCTGTCTCGTAATTGCTTCAACTGCTCCCACCATACAAATGCTCTGCCTTTGAGTTTGATGGCGACTAGTTTCACTTTGACACAATCTAGGACTTCCTTATACTCAAAGATACACTCTACTTCATTCAACCAATCGACAAATCCTTCAGCCTGTAACGTACCAGAAAACTCGGGCAGATCCACTCTGAAACTGAGGTCTCCATGACGTTCCTCCCGACCACGGTGCCCCCAGAATCGAACACGATTGTGAAACGGGTTGTTGGAACTGGAATTAGATTCGTGATCTTCCATCTCATAGTCACTGACAGTCTGCGCCGTTAGACGCTGGGTTAACTCTACAACTTGCCTCTGTAAATCCTCAATTATCAAATCTTGAACACTACGATCATGGTGTGGGACTTCCTCATTTGGAACTTGCCCGCGACGACCATGACCACCAGCCATGGATACTGATGAAATCTCACCCAGGAAGATGCTGAAGCTCTGATACCAACTGACGCCAGATAGAATAGTGATTATTCTGTAGGCTAGTGTCAATAGGTAATTCACAGGGAAGAACACAAGAGAATCGCCCAAAACACAGAGAAAACCCTCTGGTATTCAATTCAATATTATCAAAATCAAAGTCACCTCAATATTAGCCCACAAGCCAGGCTATATAACTAAAAAAAAGGTCATTATCGAAATTTTATCAAAAATAACAAAATCCCAATAATCATTCCAAAAGGAAATATGTAATAAAAGAAGTACTCTGCTAAAAATCTAGCCCAAATCGGGTTCAGAATCACTGCCTAAACGATAAAAGAAATATTACCATAAACGGAAAAAATAACTAAAAATGGGGGTTTGAAAGGGAAAACAGTGGATTTTGATATTGAAAACGACATGCACCTAGCATTTCTTGGTGGTCACAACATGCGCGCCGAAGAGAGCTTTCCAAATTGTGGTCATAATAGCGATTCTGATACCTGTAGCCAAAGTTATGGCCAAAATACCGAAACGCACCCAAACTGCCCCAATTAGGAAAAAGATCACGATTTTCTACCATCTTTGCGCTAATCTGCCAACTTATAGTAACTCAGCCCCATCAATGTGCTATCTGACAACTCAGCATCCTCTGACTTGGATCCTCCTGCATCAAGATGTTACCTTTCATGAGATTGTGTTTCCCTTTGAGAACAACAATGAATCTCATGCTTTATCATATGTCGTTCTACCTCTTCCTGCAGTGACATAACTACAATCCCTGCTGAGGCAGTGCTATCACCCAATTCCATACCACCAACCAATCACAGTGATACATCCCTCACTCCAGTGCCGCCTAGGGATGGCAACGAGGCATGTATGGGGCGGGTATGCCAAAACCCTACCCCGCCCTATCAAGGAAATACTCAATCCATCTCCCATTAAGAACCTATCATGCCTCAAAATTTGGACTACCGGGACTCCCCTGAACCGACCCTAAATTTTGAGTGTGAACCCGTTCACTCAACTACGTGAACTATTCTGACACCGATCTCACCTTGATATCAAGCTCTGATACCACGCTGTCACACCCCAATTTTTAACTCTCGGAAGATCAGAGGTAATTTCAGTCCATTAAGCCCCAATGGATCATTTTTACCCTCAAATACCAAGGGAACTTAACTTTATTCTTGCACATAGATGTGCACGACTCCACCTTACCCAACCTTAGTGGATCCTATATCAAACCATATCACCTTAGTAGAAATTTCATTTATTCACACCATTAATCACTCATTTTAAAGACTCAACACTTCGTGTGATTGGAACCTAAAATTGATACCTACACCATTGGATAGAGATCTAAAAATACTTACTTTAAAAAAAAACACGCTTGATTCTGATTTAAAACGAAGAAGTTATGCCCGATTAAAGTTTGGGCAAAATTTGGAGCATACTATGAATAATGATTTCAATGCATCGACCAAAAACCACTCTTGGGACTTTTTCTTTCTAAACATATTACTAAACATATTACAGGTTTTTCGATGCATTGTACTTGTCATTTTGATGCATCGAAATGCCCAGACTAGTGCACCTGTAGAAAATCCTGTAACTATGTAAATGGTCATTTTTGGCATTCTAAGTCCATTCAACCACCTAATCCACTCATACAACATTCAATTAACATGCTAAAGCTATTGGCATCATTCATAAACCAAAATTCAAGCCCTCTCTCAAAATCATGTCTCAAAACCATCATTCTCGCCATTTTCATTCATCAACTCATGCATTACTCCATTTACTCAAAATTTTCATACATGAACTTATAACTCAAGAGGAAAATGGTCTTGTAATCCCATACATCTCAAAAACATACATTTTACTCAAAAGGTACATATCATCCATAAGAATTCCAAGTTCATAGTCATTATAAGAATTCATGCATAAGGTTCTAATGCCACAAATTCTACCATGACTATAACTAGATCATTACTGTGCCACAAGCCGGCACGGATAGCCACAAAATATACAATATCCAAAATATAGCAAAATGCTACTAGAGCTCAACTTGGACACTCATGTCCTATCTATCATTGGTACCTTATTTGTAAAAGGAATTTGAAAAAAAGGGGTGAGCACCACGGCGGCTTAGTAGAGATACCCCAACCTACCTAAGTGCCGACTCAACACAACCTCCATGAATGCATATCACTACATTACACGTATCATCAAACATATATCATGTTCGTTCATAAACAACACATATATAAGAATGCATTAAACACATATCATGCTTCACAATTTAAAATAAAAGCAATATCATACACTTCTCTCCCTCTCGGACTCAACCCGATACCCTAACATGATTTTTGACCAACCATGTGACCTGAGACACTTCCTACACAATTTCAACATCGCCACCAAGTAATCACATACTCCAAGGTGGTTAGATGGTTTTGGAATTCATCATCGAGTAATCACATACTCAAAGGTGATTAGATAATTTTAGAATTCATCACCGAGTAATCATACACTCAAAGGTGATTAGATAATTTTAGAATTCATCACCGAGTAATCACATACTCCAAGGTGATTAGATAGTTTTAGAATATGTCACCGAGTAATCACATACTCCAAGGTGATTAGACTGTCTCATGATCATCACCGAGCATTTATTTGGTCTAAGTGAATAGGTTATTCTACCATTGTTTCCCGTTCTCCTCACAACGGCCCTATACATGCATCTCGAGTATAATAATGATCAAGCATATAAAATTCATGCTTCATAATGCACAAACTCCTCCAAATCTTTCAAAAATTTACCAAAATCCTTAAAACAACTCCCAAACATGCTTCCCACACTCAAAACATGTTAAACACCACTCAAAATGTATCTAAGGAAATTATGATGCGAAAAATGCAAAATTGACCAAAATTGGTCACAGTCTCTACAGAACCCTACGAGTTTGTGGTTAGCATACCACCATCGCCTTGTTTAGAGAAAGAGAGGAATAACAAAATCATTAAAATCCTTTGCTTTATTTGCTTTGAATTCGATGTTTGGGATATATGTACCCAAACGATGATACAATACTACTATAGTCAAAACCCCAATATATAAAACCAAAGAAAATGACGCAAACATACATATATATGTAGATGGAGATAGAAACAGTTTTGGTCTTCAAGAAATTTTTTATTATAGATCTATTATGTACACAAGATAGAGAGAGTTCTCTTTTATCCACAAGATAAAGAGATGAATAGAGCAGAACAAGATAAAAGAGAGTGAGGGAAAGAGAGAGTGCCTTTATGGTTTCATCGGGATAAAATTGTCACCGAGAGATCTCTAGGGTTTCAAATAACTTATACGTTCTCTCTAACTCTCTTTCTCATTTTGTTGTTTAGTCAACCCCATAAATAAAATTTGAAAATCATTTTTTACTTAAGAGAATAAATCCTAATGGCTGTCATATATCTAGTATACTATATTTATATAAGTAATATAACAATAAAAGAAATGGCACACTCCATACAATTATTTCACTATATATATATATATATATATATATATATAATCAAGGCAGGGCGGGTATTAGGCGGGTTTTCTTAAAAAAAATCATACCTGCTCCTACTCCTATTAGGGGCATACCAAATCCCCTCCATTAGGGGTGGAGCGGGGCGAAAACCCGTTGGGGCAGAGGAAATTTTGACCCCTAGTGCCGCCTATCTCTACTCAAGTACCAACTCGTCGGTCCTCTTGTCCTCGTCATCCCCCTATTTACCTCTAGGACTACCACTACTCACTGACCACATCCCCTCACTTATTACCATTCCATTCTACATCTATTGATTCACAATGTATAAAGTTACAATATCCTCTTCAGAAATTTATTTAATATGATTCTTTATCGTCTAATCATTTTATTTACACTGCTGTTATTTCTGCTGAGGTTGAAACAACATCTTATGCTTAAGCTTCTCAACACCACCAATGGCGTCAAGCAATGGCTGTAGAAATTTGTGCTCTTGAAAGGAACAATACTTGGACACTCACCCAACTACCTCTTGGTAAAGTTCCAATCGATTTTAGGTGGGTATATAAGATTAAATATCGATCTGATGGTTCCATTGAGCATTATAAGGCTTATCTCATTGCAAAAGGATATACCCAAACCGAAGGTCTTGATTATCATGATACATTTGCCCCTATTACAAAATTGGTTACTGTCCAGTGTGTCCTGGCCATTGCAGCTATGAAAAATTGGCCATTACAACAACTTGATGTCAACATTGCCTTTTTACAAGTCTATCTCTATAAAGAAATATACATGAATCCTCCACCTAGTTTCCATTGACAGGGGGAGAATCTAGTTTGTCGACTCCAAAAATCCCTATATGGTCTCAAACAAGTAAGTCGCAATTGGTTTGAAATTTTTTTTTCCGCTCTTTGTCTGGCTAGGTTCAAAAAATCTCAATGTGATTACTCTTTGTTTATTTCCACTAAAGGCTCATCCATTACTGTTGTCTTAGTTTTTGTTGACGACGTCATCATTACCGGCAATGATCCTCCTGACATTCAATCTCTCAAAGACTTTTTACACGGTCGCTTTCATATTAAGGATCTCGATTCATTAACATATATTTTAGGCATTGAAGTTTCTCATTCGGCCAAAGGGATTTTTTTATGTCAACGAAAGTATGCTTTGGATATCTTACATGATGCATGTGTTCTTGGTATTAAGCCTATTGAGTTTCTTATGGTGCAGGATCTAAAACTCACTTACGATGATGGTGATCTCTTTCAAGATTCCAACCAATACAAGCATCTGGTGGGTTGTCTTATCTATCTCACCATTACTAGGCCCAATTTAGTTTACTCTGTTCAACTTTTTAGCCAATTTATGTCTAAACCACGCCAACCCCATCTAGATGCTGCTTATCGAGTTTTGGCTTATGTGAAGTCTACTCCTGGCAAGGGTATCTTACCGTCTTCTAATAAATGTTTTCAAATTGAGGCCTATGTGATTTTAACTGGGGTGCTTGTACTACCATTCATTGATCTGTCACTGGTTATTGTGCATTTCTTGATAATAGTTCTAATAGAGTATTTGACTCCAATTATGAAACGTGCAATGTGGAGGTTGAGTTCAAGGTGACGTAGATAAGAAGTCTACTGGGAACTGAGAGCCAGTCTCCTACTAGGACACAGTCTCATTTGACTGTTATAAATATAAAGACGGTTCATATATTAGGTACGCAATGAATACCCTCTAAAGTGCCTTTATAGCTTAAGAAATCTCTTTCAATTTCTAACTTGATCGTCGGAGAGTAGTCGGCCGGCACCATGCCGGTGCCCTTCCGATTACCCCTCTCCTTGTCCTTTTACAGGTTGTCGTTTGACCTAGATCGCGTGTCTACTTCTGCATCATCAAGTTCTATTTCATGGAAAAGTAAGAAACAATCTATCGTTTCTAGATCCTCCGCTGAAGCAGAATATAGAGCCATGGAATCTGCTACATGTGAATTAATTTGGTTATAATGGCTTCTCAAGGATACGGGCATTCTTCACAAAAATCCTATGCGGTTATATTGTGAAAACAAAATAGCTCTTCATATAGCCGCTAATCTTGTTTTCCACAAACATACTAAACATATAGAGTTGGAATGCCACCTTGTTCACGAAAAAATTCAAACTGGGTTGATACAAACCTCTCATGCCAGTTCTACGAATCAAATCACTGATATTTTTACTAAAGCTCTTGGGAGAGATCAATTTGGACATCTATGTGGCAAGTTGGGCATTCATGATATTCATACTCCAACTTGAAGGGGAGTATTGAGATTATCATAGAGAGCATATCCAAGAGAATCTCCACATTTCATGCAACTACCTTATCATTTTATCATATTTCTCTTTCCCTTCTCTGTATATATGAATCCTCCAACTCAATGTATTGTAACTCGTTCCTAGAAATAAAGGAAAATAGAACATCAGCTCATTCCCGTGGACGTAGGCATCTTCATGGTGCCGAACCACATAAATTTGCATGTCTTTTCACTCTTTATTTTTTTTCTCTACACTATTTTACAGACGATTTTGAGAAGAGTCTTCACTTGATGTCAATCTAGGTGAAGGCGGAACAATTTCAGTTTGAGAGTCGCTTTCTTCATCAAAAATAGGCTGCTTTGTTATTTCATCTTCCTAAGTATAAAAGGAAGAGTTTTCATCAAATCGAACATCACCACCAATCACAATCTTCGTTGTTCTTGGATTGTACAACTTATAAGTTTTGCTTCTTTTACTATATCCAATGAAAATGCATTTTTCTGATTTGCCATCCAACTTGCTTCTCATTACATCTAGAACATGTGCATAAGTAACACATCCGAACGACTTTAAGTGATGAACACTTGGCTTAAATCCATACCATGCCTCATAAGGTGTGCAATTCTTTAAACTTCTTGTTGGCGAACTATTTTATCAAATAAATTGCACATGATACAGCTCCTGCCCACAAGTCTCATGGCAATTTCATTTTTCTAAGCATGCATCTTGCCATCTCCCTCTCTCTCTCTCTCTCCTCATTACACCAGCCGAAATTTGTATTTAATATACACTAACTTTTAATGTTGTAATAACTTTTAATTTTGTAAACTTGTAATGCTGATTACACTAGCTGATAATTTTACGAAATTAAAAATTGTAAAACTTTTCATCTCCTATTAATTTTATATTTTTTCCCCTTATTCCACAAGTTTCTAACTTTTTCCCTTCTATGTCGTTGTAACCTTTATCTTTTATATTCTCTCACAACTCTCCAATCTCCATCTATCTTTTCTCTTAGTCTCTCGTTGCAATGTATTTTTTTCCCACTCATTACACCAATACATTTAATGGAAGCTTTCAAGTTCCTAGACACAAAATAATTGAACAATTTTTGGAGCATTAGATTGAATTTTTTTAACATCAGATTTTATTGTTCTTTGAACTTAAATTATTTTGTAGTCTTATTATTTTTTGTTATTATAAAATTGTATATTTTTTTTATAATCATTGTTATTTATATTATTAAATATCATAATATGTCTACTAGAAAGTATGAATCAGGATATAAAAAATTTAAAAAGAAAAGAAGAATAGATAAACTAATTAAACCTCAAAAAGAAACTCTTATAAATTTGTTAACCCTAATAATCAAATAACAAAAAAATTAGGTCAAAATTTTACAAAAAAATAATATATTAATATTAAATATTAAAAGACTACTTTTATAATTTTTACAAAATTTGAATACAAGAATTAACTTTGTATCTTAAAAATCAAGAAGAATAATTTTTAAGTAAGTATTATTAATTATTATTTGATATTAATATTAAAGGATCAATTTTATAATTTTTCTCTCGCCCTTCCATTTATCAGGCTCAAATCCGGCTCGGCTCGGCTCGGCTCGACACAATAAATTTGCAACCCTAGCCATATATGATATACACTGCAAAGTATAAAATACTCTGTATCATACCCATAACACATTCAAATATTGTGGATTGATATTTTCCCACTGTCAAGGAAAACTGATTATTGAATGTGTTAAGGTATGATTTCTATACTTTCTCCATATACACGCACAACGATTGCGTTCTTTATTAAGTAGAGAATTTCAACTTACAAATAAAGTAGAGTACTCGACTTTAGGACTCTTCTCCGTTAGACAACCCTATATTCTAGTTCATTCCTTGATTATATGCGTGCGTGCGTACATATATATATATATATGTGTGTGTGTGTGTGTGTGTTTGTATTTGATGTTATTGAGTTGATAACTTGTACGATTTATACTCACTTTGAAGTAACTGTTGGAATAGAAAAGAGGATTGAAGCTTTATATTTCTGTTGATTTGGTTTGTTAGAGAGTTTATCAGAAAAAGAAAAATCAATTACATGCTAATTTTTCATTAATTACCAACTTGGAATAAATATATAAATAGTAAAATTTACCAAGGTTTGTTTTCACATGCCAATGTAGTTCAGTCCACCTCCAAAATGTAAAGACTTCAAATTTGTTTCTTCTAGTTTTCTTGATTTCTCAGCAACCCAACAGAGTTTGAATTTATTTTATTTAATTAGTTGTCATTATTTAATTAGGGTTCTCCTGGGTGAAGGTAACTCTGATGTACTTGATACGTGTGGTTTGTCGATAATTGCACATATCCGAGATTTAATTTACATAATAGGGTTTGTTTCCCAAAAAATTATGTAAAAAAAGGAAAAGAAAAGATTACATTTGTTGAATGTAGTTTTGGAAGTTGAAGTGAATTAAGAATATGAAGAAAAAGGAAATCACAAATGAAAAGGAAAACACATGATTAAGATGTTTAGAAACATGAAACAGAGACATTTAACAGAAGTACATGGGTTCTTTTCACCTTTATTAATATAACTAGTTCTTCAAATATGATTGTCAATTTTGATGGTATTTTCCTAATACTAGTCTCAACATGCTGGAAAAAAATATGATGGAAGAGAGGAAAGTTCCTTCTTTGGTTGATCTCTGTGTTCAAACAGCAGTAGATAATCTTAGCTATCTTGGTGATGTTGGAGACACAGATTTAAGTTTCCTTGGGCGCATTTTACCACACTGTACAGTTAAACAGTTGATGCGCATCGAGAATTCAACAAAAGTAAGACAAACTATCTTCTTCATTAATCTTTGAAATGGTATAAAATGGTTCAAATTTTCGGAATGTTTAATTACATATTTATCTGAAATGCAGGGAAGAGATCTTAGCCCAGTAACTAATAAATTGTGGAAGAACTTTTATGAGTTAAAATTCGGTGATAAGAGCACCAATCCAGTAACTAATAAATTGTGGAAGAACTTTTATGGGTTACAATTTGGTGCTAAGAGCACAAAGATTGTAGTTGAGAGGATGAAACGAAGTGAAGTGTCATTTATATGGGAACAATTGTATGAGGTAATCCTTTTTTGTTATTTCCCTTTTATCTGATGTTAGCCACAGTTCTTGTTGTGTTTTCTATTTCTTGATTGTATTTAGGTAATTGCATTTTTACTTCACTAAGAATTTTTAGATGGAGTTTGATTGTAAGTAAAATACTCTGTTACAACTGGCTTGATTTACTTCCAGGCAAAGTTAAAAGACTTGAAGGAGGCTCAACAAAAGTCATTTGATCGAATCGAATCAAGGAACTATATAAGAAAGAAGATGCCCGTAAGATCTTTATAATCTAATCTAATTATTTCATTAGAAAACTTAAATGCTATAATTGAGTGACTTCTTTTTGACTCATAATTCATATTTTTCCTCATGAACATTTTTTTGTTTTTATTTTCATAGGAAGATTGTTTTACTTGTGGTGCAAACTTTTAAAACTCAGAATAATGCTTTCTGTTATCATTTAATGATAGGCTGAGGTTTAGTATAGCTTATGACTTGAACGTTTTTAAAGATGGAAGATATATAGAATGGTTAATAAATTGGTTTGTGGTTTGTATTGACAAGTTTTGTTCTATATTAGTTTAATTTCCAAATAATGGCCTGTGGGAATTTCTTAGCTGTTAAAGGTAGAGAAAAAGTTTCACTATTATGAATGAAGGGCTTATTTGACAAAATAAAGGAAAAGAGAACTAGTTGTGGATTAAATAATAAATATATAACTAGACATAGAAGTAAAGAAGAATCTATGCGAGGAAACAGACTTACGAAGTATGGACACTTTTATGAAGGAGCCGTATCCTTGTCAGACATGTGTTGGATCCTGACACCTCTCAGACACTTTGGGACACATGTTCGACACATCTTGGCCATATCCATAATTTGAAAATAATATTCTTAATTTCTAATACATGGCCAGCACTTTGTGAATGTTGAATGTGACATACTTTTAATATCGAAAAGAATATAAGAAAAACTAAAGGTTTCTATAAAATTTATATTAAGTTTGACTATATTTTGGAAACACAAAACATATGAAGGTTTCATTGAATGAGTGAGCATAAGATTAGGAGAGGAGTCATCAAATTCATACATACATTAAAACACTTGTACAAAACTATATGTCCTAGTTATGTCTTTAAGGGTGATTATAATTATATGATTTACAAGTTACAAAATTTATTTTACAGTTGTAGAATATTCCTGTCGTATATAGTATAATTTTATATTGAATAAATACAATTTATTGTTGCATCCTAACCGTGTCAGTGTCTTACTAATTTGTCATGTCAACTTGTTTGTGTCGTATCCGAGTTCTGTGTCTTTGTCTATGCGTCTTAGAAATACTAAAATTCTCAAAACTTCATTTAGTTCTAGGATAAATCTCTATTGAAGTTCCTTTATTGCCTCATATCATACTTAGGAAAGGTAAGTGAGACCTTAGGGAAGTTTATGTGGTAATTTTAGTTAAGACTTTGGACCTACACTGACCTTAGGTGTTCATTGAACCATTAAAATTTGTGTAAATATGTTTAGGCAAGTTTGGAACTCAAAAGATTTTGGAAAGGTTCGTTTTGAAAAGTTGCAGAATGTTTCTGAGCTGTGCAGTGAAATTGCATTGTTACATTTTATTTTTGCATCAATTGAACTTAGTACAGAAACTTTTGCATATGTACAAAATATTTTAGCACTGCTACAGTTCCTCCATTAGGTGTTTTAAGTGGTTCAAGTAAAATGCACCAGTACAGAATATTTAGCACCTGTACAAAAAACTCTGGAGAGATGCATTAGTGTTAGAAGAGAAAAGAATTGCACGAGTACATGTGATCATGATATAAAGTATGAAACTTCATCTAGAATTCATCCAAAGTTGTTCGTCAATCGCAAGCCTATCTTCTTTACTCATGTTCTTTGGTTGTTGCTATGCGTGGTGGTGTCTACAAATCAATGGTGAAAGAAGCGGGTCATTTGGTAGTGATTCCATTGACATGGAGAGTAGCAGGTTTGTGGCTTCAAGGGAGGAGTTTGGGTTAGCTAACATTATATGTTGAAGGTAAATTAACATTCAAAGATTCTTGGGGAAAGTTTGTAACTCACGAGAGAGGTTGTACTATTTCTTCTTCACTGTAGATTCGTGTCCTAGAGATAGTGGTCGTGTGGTTTTTCCCTATTCGAGTTTTTCACGTAAAAATTGCATGTTGTGAGTGGTTGGTAGATTGCTAAAATTTATTGTGATTGTATCATAGTTTGCGGTCACGGTCGTGGTGTAATGGAATCAGGCCTATATTTGCATAAGGTAACAGAATCGGTTATTGCCGTGTCCATATCTCAAATAATAATCTTAATTTTTGACACATGGTTGACATTACTTGACAACAAGAACATATTATCAATGTATCCTGAAGTTTCTTAAAGACATTTTTTAGTATAGAAAAAAATATAATATAAGTTATTGCAATATCCTCACTGTTTCAATGTTCATTAATGAGCTGAAAAAAGTTAGTATAAATTGTTGGTAGTTGGCAAATTTTGTATCAAAGGAATTTGTGATTTGAACAAATATGTGTAGCCCCTTAACCTGAGGAAAAGGCAAAGAGGAAAACAAAAATTTGGAAAATTTATCATATTTGTTTTATAAATTATTAGTCTCCCAGGTAATGTAACTAATGCTGTCTATCATTACTTTCATTTCATGGGCTCAGATGCAGTTTCTCCAAATTAGTTGCAACACTGTAGTCACTTGTTTATATTTGAAACTCTTACCAAGTGCTCAACTCTTGTAGGGAAACAAAGTCGTCAAGTTCAGCTTTGCACCGAGGTTCCACCTTCAAGAAGTAAAAGAAGCTTCTATGGAGGTACCCTTCTTGTTTTGAGTCCTCTAGTTCATTGGAGTCGGGAAATCCAATCCATAATTTCAGGCAATTAATAGCACCTTGCATAGGCTGACACACTGAAGTGGATGCATTTTAAATTGGTCTTTTAATTGTTTTACATTTAAAAATCATTCGTAGGTGCTGGACCTGGTTGCAACTTCTCCAATACAAAGAGCAGCTTGATGAAGAAGACAAAATTGGAATTTCTTAATAGGTAAAATTTTCTAGTGAAGTGATGCATACATGGTGCCAGGAAGTTTCATGTTTAAAACATGATGAGATGTCTTTTTACACTATTAATATTCTATATGCCTTAATATTTGTAAATCAAAAGAACTTTGGGGTTCTGCTCAGAGACAGTGACTTCTACTTCGGGCTCTTTAGCTTCATGTTTATGACATGACAGGTTTTTTTTCCTAGACACTCCTCTGATTTGCATGTTTTAACTGGTAATGTTCTCTACGCCTTTATGTGCAAGTCAAAAGCACTTCTGGATTCTGCTGAGGGAGTGGCTCATACAGATCTGAACCATAGATTCTCAGGCATCATTGTTGGATATATGAACTTGGTGAAAGATGCACCCCAGGGTGAAAGTCACTAAGGAGATCGACAATGCCAAAAACCATGAATGAGATGCTTTTGGATCATATTCTTGAAAGTGTTTATATGTGTTTCTTTGAAACTATGCAGCATTAACACTAATATGTGACATGGACACAATACGACTTTGATAAGTCAATGCAACAAATTTCAGAAGAGTAGGACATAATTGTATATGTATGTGAATTTGTACATTTCATACATAATTATGATTATATCCCCTATTCTTATTCCCATTATTGGTAAATCCTTCATATATATTATTCTATTTTATTAAATATGGTCAAAATTTTTATTAATTTTGTATGAATATTTAATTTATTTTTTCTTATAATTATACTTCCATACTAAAAACCTTATCATATCCAATGTTTGAGGTTCATTGGTCATCATATTGGCGAGTGTGTAAGAAGTGTTGGCCATATAGTCTTTTTAATTGTCCGACACGTGCAAGATGTGTCCTACACATGTTCATTGGAAGTGTTCAAAAAGTGTCGCCACCGACACATATTCAATGGAAGTGTCTTTGCTTCTTAACTTCCAAATATATCAACCATGTAAAAGCATGTGGTGATATAATATAACTTGAAGACCTTCAACCATCCTATCAGAAGATTTTCATCTTAAATTTTACCACTTGCATATCTGGTGTGGGATTTACGTATCATTTGACCTTGTGCTTGCATGAATGCTGCAACTATTATTACTTCTTTTCTCAGTGTTTGGGTTTATTGGTAATTAACCTTTCTCATTCTCCTCTTCCTTTTTAACAGGACAGAGGTGAAGAATTTAGCAGCTATGAAGAAAATCGCCTTGCAGAGGAATCATGGGTAACACTCTTGATCTCCATATCTATCCATCCACATATCTGCAGGGCTGTTTTCGCATACACTTCACCAGCCATTTAATCTTTTTTTTTTTTGGTAAGGACCAGCCATTTAATCTTGCTTCTTCTTTTACAGTATCTCCTCTGTGAGGAAGCCAGGTGGTTTTTTTTAGGAAGGATTATGCTTCAACTTCCAAACTTGCGAAGCCGATAGGGAGGAGACTTTAGAAGTCCTTTTGCAAATATTCGGCATTGCTGTTGGGCGACCAATTCTTGGATGCTTCCTTTGCTTGAGCCTCGCAGCATAGTTTCTGGGAAATCTGTGGGGGTTCTTTTGGAGTTTGTAGATAGTTTGAGAGTATGCCTATTCTTTTTTGTATGTTTTGTTCCTTGGGGGCACTTACCTCTTGATGAATTGTTACTTTACAACCCAAAAAATGGTGGGATGGTAACATGGACTGTAAGCATAGGATATAAAAGACTGTCATCCAAATCTGCAGGCAGAGGATGAGTAACACCAACAGCTATTACATTCTGATCTAGGAAGCACGAAATCTTCTATTAGGGTGACGTACTTGTATCTATCTTATTCGTGTCAGATATCGATATTACTTGGATACTACAAATACATGTTAAATACTTTCTAAACGTATTCATAATTTTAAAAAAAAAAATATATATATATATATATATTTATTTTATTTTATTTCTAACATGTATCCGATACTTCAATATATATGTTTAACAAATTTTGAACATTAAAGTGCAACTTTTCTAACATTATAGTATAATTGTTAAAAAAAAGGTTACATATTTATTCGAAAAGGAAGTATTGAGATACATATCATGCATGATTTAGTCTAAAATTTATCTATACAATATAACTCTCAACTCTTATCTTGTTTGTAAATCATAATACTTTATAAAGAAATGTTGATAACAATATATATAACATAATAATTATCATTTAAAATTTTCAATGGATAAATAATTATTGATTTTTATACATATTTACGTTTTAAAGAAATTTTCGTAAAACTCCTATCCGTATTATATCTTGTCCATATTCCGTGCTTGTATTCATGCTTCATAGATACTGACCTTTGTATCCCGGGCGATGATTCAAGTGAGTTATTTAAGCAAGGTCAATTATCTTTGGTGTCAGATAGTATAGTCAGTTCACCAAGATATATCTAGAAGCATTTAGATTAGTGCAATGGTGTCACACTTCAAACCAAAGTTTCCAGGTCCGATAATTAATCAACATTATAATATAAGAAGTTAATTTTTTTTGCAGGGCAATAATGTTAGATTAACTAGTTAGCGGGGGGAATTCAGGATCATAGGATGGGTGGACACTTAAGGTCTGGTCGGACAGAACGCCACGCTTTTTTCTTATATATAAAAAATTAAAGTTACTTAAATTTATAATATTTTAAAAATAAAAAGCTAATTATGGACAAATTCTTAACAATTATAATCACGAACTTTCTTGAGATAAAAAACAATGAAAAGAAAATGGTATAACTAACGGTTATATATATAAGTTTGTATATATTTATTGCTACAAGTTGAAGTAGTAATTTAGATTTTTTTTTTCTCTCTTTCGAGTAATAAGAATTCAAGAAATCTCGATTGCAAAATTTTGTCAGAGCCAAATCAGGATTTGGTGTTTGATGTTTCAAAATTTCTTTTCAACAATTTTCTATATGTTTAATTAATTTAATGATTACATAAGTAATAAATTCGATTTACAAAGGCAAAAGCTTTCAGTTATTTATCTATTTTGGTTGAAAGACAAATGATGTCACGTCTCGAAATCTAAGTCACCGGAATTTTCATTTTCGTGCCCGAATCTCAAGTGTGAACCTATTCGTTAACCCAACCAATAATACATAAATCTCATATTCGCGGAAGCGTCATCATAAGCATATGATTAAACATGTATAATTTAAGGCCAACACACTCCAATGGGCCTCACACTTGGTTACGCATGCATTTAATTTCATTACATCAAGGCACACAACAGTTGAGCTATACGATCGATCATAACATGGGTTACGATGGATCGTAAAGCTACGATCCATCGAAGATGTATCGTAACATCTATTGAAACGTACTGGTTTTGAAACTCAATTTCTTCTACATTTACGATCTATTGTAGAACTACGATCCATCATATGGTGACTTACGATTGATCGTAGATCCTTGATAGTAATTTCTACAAAATTTTCCAATATCCAATTTCACAGTTAAATTTTCATACTTAACAGACAATCACTCCATATGACTTTACATACATCCAATCTAAGTCACAACATGCATAAACGATAAGGAAATCATAAACCCATCATATGGAAGGAAACAAGCCAAAAATTTATACATTGATCCCAAATCTCGTTCTCAATTGTTTCAAATGTGAAACATATCTCATACATATATTATCCAAGTGCACTAGTTTAACCATACGTAATTACAACATTTTCAAAAGTGTCAACATGGCACATACATACATAAATGTGTAAATCTCAAAAATGGTCTCAATTGCTCCAACAAAAGAAATCAAGCCTCGTTCACCGCCGGTGCCTTATTTGAAATGTTTGAAAAAAAAGAGGTGAGCAAACCGACTAGCTCAGTAGAAATGTCTCAACCCACCTAGGAATTAACTCGACGCCAACCTACATGATATACAATCATGGCATCACTCCACTACATGGCATATTCAATGCTCATTGATAAGTGCCGAATGTTGCACATTTAAGCCTCTTTAATTGCATATGTTAATTCCTTAATTGTGTTTACTTTGGTATTTTAATGTTATTTTCTTACTTTTGTTGATTTCAGGAATTTTTTTGCAAATTCAATCAATTCCGATTATTTAGCGCTTCAATAAGAGAGGAGATACATGGAAGATCCATTGGGCAATTTTATATTGAAGATCCAAGTTAAATGGATTGAAGTGGGTCAGAAATGAGTTTAAATGAAGAAAATGAGCATGGGCCTATTCACATTGAAGATTGAGCCAATTCAGGCCTAGAAAGTTCTGAACCCGTTTTGGTATTCTGACCATAACTCCATATTCGACTGTCAAAACAACCTAAACTTTGCTTGGATTAAAAGAAATTCGATTATGGAACTTTTCATAATTCACGAAAATTTTCTGAAATGGCCCGTTTACAATGTCTTTTTGCCAAAAATGAGCCATTGCGCCTTCTAGGGGCGCATATATGCCTTCTAAGGGCACAGGTGTGCCCTCCATGGGCGCAGATGCCCCTTTGGGGTGACAGATGCCCCTCTTAGATGGCTTCGCATGTAAAATAGAGGAGAAATGGTGAAATTAGGGTATTCTGGAGGAGAGAGATATACAGAGGCAATTTGTGACGATTACGGGCGAAACGAAGGGTAGAAGATGGCGATTTGATCATCATTCAGGCCTACGCTATCGATCATGATCGTCTAAACACCATTTCAGGGAAGTGATGTAACACTAATCTTACTTTCAATGTTGTAACTGTATTGTAATTCTAGGATGTTTTAATTTATGTGTTGATTGTATAACCAGGATATAAACAATAGATGTGCTACTGATTTTATATTGAATGGATTATTTCGTTGCATAATTACTATTGTTCTTGTATAATGAATGTAAATTTGCAGTGATTAGGGTTTGATTTTTTTTCAACTTCTGTGATTTTGTTAAGAAATGTTATATAATGATTTAAACTGATCGTTGAATATAGAGTTTTGATAATTTGTACTAAGCGAAGATAGGCTATCACATCATTAGTTATTTATTTTGTAGTCTATAGTCAGATGTATAGGTCATGCTAAGCGAAGACAAGTTATGCTTAATTGTATGTTGAATTAATTCTCTTAAATGAATTGAAGTAGGCTTGTAGTCATTCTTTTCTAAATGCATATATTAGACGTCCCAAATTAATACAGTTTGTCATTGTCAGAAGGTTAGTGGTGAAGTCAATTTTCAGGATCCTCTCTTTCTGATTAAATCTTGTAAAACAAATTTACCAGTAACTTTAATTTTCTCAACTTAAAGTAAGTATCAGACATCAACAATCTTTTTCAATTATTTTAGAAGTAATTTAAAGACTAAGTAGCACAATAATTCAACCTTGCAACTCCTTGATGTTCGACACCCTCTATATAACTCTATCCTACAAGGACTCGTTCTATTGCGAGTGATTAAGTAAAATTGACCCACATCAATTTTTGGCACCGTTGTCGGAGATTTGCTTGAATAATTTTGGTGCCTAGTCTTAAAGATTAGTTCTAATTTAATTATTAATTTATGATTTTTCTTTATTCTTTTCTGATTCGTTTCATTCTTTAAATTCTTTATTTGTAATTATTTTTGTTCTTATCTTTTAAGTGCTAAATTTTAGGTGCCAATTGTTCATTCAAGTATCGAGACTCAAACTCAAATCTTTTGTGAGTATCTAAAATCTTTGCACTTAATTGACATTCGCTTTTGTTATTTTATATATGGATAATGTAGGTTTTCAGTTTTATTTTTATTTGTTTATTTGAAAACATGTCATTTGAGTATAAATATCCTTTGGAGGAATGTTTTGATCAATTTGGTTGTGATGTGAATTTTGGATATCAAAATTCAATGGATGTGTCCACTGACTTAGATGCATTAACATGAAAATTGTAACAATTTATGACCGTTGGTCTTGTTCCTAGTCCTACTTACTTTTCTAAACCACAAGAGTTATGTGTATTTTGCTATAGTCCTTATCATCATGTGAGAGATTGTCCTATTACAGGACAATGTTCTAATTTTTCGCAAGGACAAGCAAATACAAATTTCTCTATACCAGGGAATGATTCTTATTCAAATACTTATAGCCCGGGATTTGAGGACAAAGTTTTGGCTGCACTTGGCAACCTTGAGGAACAAACTAAATTGTTAAATTCACATTCGCAATTCATAGCCAGGCTAGAAGTTCAAATCGAGTAAATAGCTAATGCTTTGAATTATGAAGATCAAGAGGAACTTCCAAGTCCGCCCATGGCCAATATTGAACTCATACAACTAATTGAGCCAGACCATGCCCCCTTTGTGGAACCATTACTTAAACCGGGCTTCAAAACTTTACATGAAGAACTTAAGTGTGATCACTTAAGTCCTAATGAGAGTCCACCTTTTACTATTGTTTTTGAACTCAGTAGTGATCAAGTAGAAATGAATGAGAAACTTAGTCAAGAACAATTTAAAGGGTCATATTTTCACAAATTGGTCAAATTTTATTCGATTGATTCATTTTTCTTAAAGCCTCATATGAATAATGATAAGAGGTGCCTAAAAATTGTTTAGATTCCGGCATAAGAAAGTGAGGACAAAATAGGGGGGATAATTTTAGATTTTCTTAAGAGATGCTGTATAGGGTGAATCTCGCATTGAAATTCGTAGTTAGGAAGTGTTTTTTTTGTTTTTATTTATTTTTTATTTCATTTGAGTTTTAGTTTATTTCATTTTTAGTTTTTATTATTTAATTTTATTTTTCTTTATTTTATTTATTAATTGTGTTTGTTTTTCATTTTGTTGCATTATTTATTTATTTTCCTTTCAGTATACATGGTGTGTAGTTGTGTTTTTTATGACAAGTTCTTGCATCCAAGTTTCGGGAGATGGCCAACCCTTATTCATGTGAACGTTTTGCCAAATTTTGACAATTCTACCACCATGGTAATATTGTTATATCACTTACCATATGTTTCATGTTTTTGTTACACATTGAGAATAATGTGTGATTTAACCAGAATATAAACAATAACTGTGCTATTGATTTTAAATAGAATGGATTATTTTATTACATAATTACTCTTGTTGTTGTAGAATGAATGTAAGTTTGTAGTGACTAGGGTTTGGTTTCTTTTCAAATTCTGTGATTTTGTTAAGAAATGTTATATAATGGTTTAATACAATTTGACATTGTCAAAAGTTTAGTGGTGAAGTCAATTCCCAAGCTCCAATGGGTCGACCCATCTTGTCTGTCCCAGTGAACTTGATTGGGACACAAGCCTCATCATATAACGCAGCTTCGACAGCATATACTTTTGTGATGAAAGGCTTGTTATTAGCCTCTATTATCTTGACCTCATCTCCATCCTATAAGATTAGCATCTGATGTAATGATGATGGGATACACATATTTGGGTGAATCCAATAGCGACCAAGTAATAAGTTATAGGCCGCTGTTGAATCAAAAATAAAGAAGGCAGTGAACAAAGATCGACCATCAACAGTGACTTCTAAAGGGAACCCCCATTGAACCCGCTGATCACAATGTCTGAAGGGATCACATCTTCCCTGTTTTTTTCTAGTGCTCTCATTATTATTGATGGAATAACATTAACTACTGATCCATTGTCGACCAATGCTCCGTAGACTGGCTGGCCTTCCACCTATACTCTGACATACAATGGCCTTAATTGTTGGGTTATGGCCATTGGTGGTCTTTTGAATACTACCTTGTCAGTAGTGATGGAGTTCTCCTTGGACACCTGTATCGATACAATCTCCAGGGTGGCTTTTTGTTCTATGTCATCTACATCAGGCTAGGTGGAATCGGCCACGACACATAGCTGATCAGGTTTTGCTTGGAAAATGGCTAGCAAAATGAAAGCCATACTGCAGATCACCTTCTCTGGGAAATTCCCAAATTTGACTCAGTACTTTGCTGTATGTTTAGGATCTTGATCAGATCGATCCTCCTCCTGGGAGGACTCTTCATCAGCAAAGGACGAGGACATATCTATAGGTATATCTATCGCAGCCTCTGAATTGTGACCGTCGACCCACCTCCTTTGGTTGTCAGCCTACTTCCTCCTCATCTCGGCTCTCTTTCATTGCATTCTCCATTTCTGAGCCCGTGTAGGGGCCCCATTCGGCACCATGCTCTTAGGGAACTTGGGATGAATCACTTTCATCCATCTGTTGTGGGTAACCATGGGTGGTTTCACCATTCTTGGCACTGGATGGATGTTTGCTTTCTTTATCCATATCTTTGGCTGCCTAGCAACCCCTTCTTGAACCTTAGTGGATCATGATAGGTGGGAGGTATCCTTTTGAAAATTTGTTTCCCTCTACGTGTAGTGACCTTCTCTTTTGGCTGGATTCTTTGAAAGACAGATCGATTTGCGATCGTCTGAGCAACTTGATCTTGGGGAAACACTATCCTCTCATGCACACTTTTGCGCGCAGCTTGCCCCTCGAGTCTAATCTCTTCACTACCAAGACCCTTGCAATTTGGGCAGCATCCCTTTTCGATCAGAGCTAACTAAGCTTCTCATAATTTACGTTTCAATTCCTCGATTGTTCTGTGACTCAAGGATTCTGGTAATGTATCATCAACCACGTCCACCTACTTGCTATCGAGCTCACTAGCTAGACCGATCACGTTGCTAGTGACAATTGTAGGAAAAGGGTTACTGTCAACTCTCATTGCTTCCATCTGTTTATCCGAGAATTTTAGAATGCCTTTATCGATCGCCTTCTGCACAATATTATGAAACACCGTACAATCATTAGTACTATGGGTCTAAGAATTATGGCATTTATTATATTCTTTTCCTTTCAGATCCGCGGCTGATGGTATCTTATGCCCCTTGGACAAAGTGATCTGCTTATCTGCTAGTAAATGATCAAAAATTTTATCAGTCATGGACAGATCGAATGAGTAAAATTTGCCTACATCGGCCATCCCCTTTTTCACAGGATTGGCTGATGATGTGGCGAAGTGGGAACTACTAGTGTCTGATTTGACTCTGACTAAACTTTCACATGTATACAACTTCTTAATGTGGACCTCGACCACATTCACCTCGGGATCCTCACTAATATCTGCTGAGAATACCTCATAATTGGGATCCTTATAATAAGTCCCCTTTGATGATATTTTCTTTTCCTTTTTCTCATTAAGGATTGACTCATATCTGGTAGCCCTGTCGGCCAACTCGAATATGTCATGAAATTCTATACCTTTGAACCTCTTCCTATGTTCAATCTTTAGACCGTTTAGGGCTAACTTTGCATATTCCGTTTCAGGGAGGATCACTCGACATTTTAGCCGGGCCTTCTTGAACCTGGTTATGAAAGTTTCAATTATTTCCCAATCAATTGACTTAGCTTGGACAAATCAGCCAATGTAGCCTCAGGTTCTGGGCAATAAAACTAAGTATGAAATCGTTCTTCCATTTACTACCAAGTTATTACGTAATTTTGCCCCAAATTGGAATACCAAGTGAAAATTATACCAGTTAAAGAACTGAGAAAAAACCTTAATTTCCACCTTTGAATTGTGAAGCGGCCGATGTGCTCCAATGTTGACTGATTTCCCTCTCCACTAAATGTAGCGAAGTTAGGGATCTTGTATCCAGTAGAATACTCTAACAAATCATATTTCTCATGATAAGGTTTCCTAAATGTGGGTCGATTAGACTTTCTTAATCCTAAGGCTCGATAAATGTCATCAAATTGATTTTCAAGCACATTTGGATTTATCAGTTGTTCATGTTCTGGCCACCTAAGTGGTCAATTATTTTCCATCTGCCCCCCGTGTGTAGGAGCGATTGGGGGGTCTTGTCTTCTTCCCCGTTGGGGATCATCCCCAAGGCTGATTGGGCCTGTGGGATTATTTTAAGTATATACCTGATGTTGTTCAGGCAGCCGTCCATCTATGATCTCGGTTGATGGTTGATTTTTGGCCTCACTGAGTTGAGAGCTACTAGGCGACAATTTACTTTGCACAGAAGGTTGAGGCAAGGGTAGGATTGGACACTTTAGTTTTGGATCTGCCTGTTGAGCCTTCGGCTGGAGAGGAGACTCTTATGCGTTGGAGCCCTGAATGGTCGATCGATCGTGGGTGGTCGACTGCCTTGCGAATTCGTTCATTCAATCATTAGTTTAGGTGATCTTTTAATCCAGTCGTTCAAAATAGGTGCTGACTTGGACACACATTTCATGCATGGCATCCATCAAGACTACCAGATCTGATGGACCGATCATAGGATCTCCGACAAGTTAAGGAACTTCTTCCTCCTGCTCGTCATCATTAGTGGCTGAGCTCCGTGTGGACCTTAGCTTAGGTGGCATATTCTCAATTCTTTCGTACTTCCTGGGTCTCATCAGACGTGCCAAAATATGTTCGGTTATATATATACCAGTCAGGTAGGCTAATTACTTGCGGGCATGCCAGAGCCGTGGTGTCAGCTCAATGTAATCAGTTTGATCGAACACAAGTATCTCCTTTGAAAGTCTTGTTGGATTAGGCGATTGGCTAGAGAGAGAGAATATAAAACTCCCTATTGAGTTCTTTCCTTGCCTCAATTACGAGGACTTTCAACCGTGCGCAAAGAATTGCGAGACTGAATCGTAGAAGGAAGGAGGCAGAAGGAGGGGATAGAATAAGGGAGGTAGAAAGTGAGGGAGAAGTAAACTAACAGACGAATTAGAGGATGCCGAGAGCAAGAAAGTGAGGGAGATGTAGATTGAGAAAGAGATATATCAATATTTTGCGAAATATTGAGGAAGAGAGACAGACTGCACATGATGCAATTTTTAATTGTGGTTGTAAGAACCCTTAAAATAGAGTTCTATTCATTTATTTATAGAAGAAAAAGAAGTACATCACTTGCATTTAATCATAAATTACATGGTTGTTATGAAAATAAAATAATAAAGGAGATACATTATCGGTACTTCATCAACTTCTTCATGCAAGAGTCCATATTCAGCCCAAAGTCGTCCCATGCAGTCTTTCCTATCATAGAGTCCATGCTCAATCCTTTTTCCTAATGCAGCCTAAACTCATTGGAGTCCTTATTCACGAAGAGTCCATCAGTACTTAGACTCAATCTAGAGTCCATGTTCAGCCAAGTCTTCCATTTTAGCTAAAATTCATAAGGGTCCCTTCGTCAGCCTTTCCATAGTATGGAGTCTAAGTAATTTTAAACTGCTTGCACCTATCGTGTAAGATCAAATGACACCCATATATACTCGTATGTGTGTGTGTGTCTATATATATATATATATATATATATATATATATACACGTGTATAGATGCATGTATAGATATGTCGTGCAAATGATCAGATAGATGTGTATATGTTCTTAGGCATCGATTACTTCTGCAGGACAACTTTGCTCAAATATCTGCCCTTTAGAGTATTACTCCCAAGAGGACTCTTTGTCAGCCTTCTTATAACATCTTTTACCCTTGGATGCCAAGTGGTGCCAAGTTTTGATGACAACAAATACATAAATCAATTGTAAAGCTAGGAGAATCTACTCGACATAAAATGTCCGATTCATTTAATCAAATATTCATCAACTATCCAAATTCCTGAATATATATTAAATTCTATGGAATTTAATGACTACCTCTTCAACCGGTACTATCAGTTACCTAACTGATTCCGTATCATCAGCAATACCTGCAAAACCTAGGGGGGTGTGAGCTGAAAAACTCAACAAGGTATGAAGAACACTATCACTACTTTAGCAGGTCGATTCTCACATATTCTCAAAATATACATATTAAACATATCACAAATAATTAAAATCATGCTCCAACTAGCATACATAAACCAACAACTCATATGACAATTTTAGCACATAGAATAAATCCGATAAACATGATTGTTAAAATCATTTCTAACATGCTCAATAAGTAGTAAAAATTCAACATCAATATATATATAGGAACATATATATATAAGCATTTACATAAACAATGTAAATCAATTACCACGACTTTTACTCAACCAGTAGCAAAACTAAAATGCAATGTAAATACATTTAATCTATACAACATTTTAACAGTCACAACACATAAGCATAGAGATATTTACACATTCCTTGGTCAAAATATGATACATAGGCATGATTGGTCAACTCCGGCGATCATTTGGTGTTGGGCCACTTCGATGACACCAAAATGTTAGTCAACTCCGAGGACACTCGTGTGATGGGGCAACTCTGATGGTCACATACATCAAGGTCTTATATATGCCTTATATTAGTGATGGGGCAACTTTGATGATCACTATCCTTGGGGTATGATTGGGCCTCTCCGACGATCATCCCATTGGGAGTATTCTCACCAATTCAACCACATAGTAAGCCTACTCTGAATCCTATGTTCATCATACTTGGATAATACTCCGATATACATGTGTGAGTAATTATAGGGCACCCTCATTTCACTTAGCATAATATCATGTTTTTCAATTCACATTCTTGCTATTTATAACATTGGCATGCATTTCCTACACAACCACCATATAATCACATATATGTCAAATCCTGCATATAAGTCACATATGCAGATATACAAGCATAAATATAATTATGCTTCCATCCAATGAATACATTTACTATAAGTATCTAGCATGCAGTCCAACCACAATATATAATCACATATATATTCATTCCACCATATATGTATTATGGACATAAATAACACTTAGCATATCATGTTCATGCTTTCCTAATGCTCATCAATGATATAATCAAATTAGTATGCATTTCTACCACCGCATCAATATATAATCACATATATATTCAATCCATGCATAAAAACCACATATGCATACGAGACAATATTTAGCTAAACATATATTATTTAGCATACTTTGCATGAGCTCAATCTACACCATATATATCATAATGTAAAAAAGCACTATTTTATCATGCTTTCATTCCCAAATATATATACATATTCAGATTTATATACATACATCCCACGTATATACACTTGTATACAAAAATCACACACACACACACACATATTTATATATAATGCGCATATATATATATATAAATACCACATATGAACAATTAAACGAACATATGTAAATTAATAACATAATTAAATATACCTAGGAGATAGAGACAATAATCAACTTGCCTTAGGTCCTGTTTTTAATGAGTTCGCGCCTGCAAGTCAGCCTATATCCAGTTTCGGTCCAGTTCTGTGCCATAGCCCATATAAACAATTTAACCGAACCATCTTCAACTGACCCAATTCCAAACTCCAAATGACTGATCTTCAATTCCCATTTTAATTAGGCAAGTCCAAACCCTACACCCATTTTCCATGTCTAAGCCCACAATCAATGAGGGCCCATATCACAAACCATGTTCAGCCCAATTTAAATCAATTGGAAACCAAACACAAACCAACCAAACTCAAGACTCAACTTCAACCTAATTAATTTATTGCAAGTTCAATTCAAACCCAATTTGATCCAATTTAATTTCAATTTCCATGTCTATGCAACTAGGCAACCCAATCCATACTACTCAATTTCAAGAGGCCCAACCCCAAATTACAACCAAATTTACCAAAGCTAGGCCCATTTCACTAATGCCCAAATCATGGCCCAACTTAATTTCCACTCATAGGCATCATCTTCATCAAATTTCCCAACCCACTGTCAAAATTGACACCACCCAAGACCATCGTCATCTTTGCTGGGGCACCACCTCCTCCACTACCGACATAAGGCCACCGGCCCCAACTTCATACCATGGCTGCCATCAAAATTGAACCCCATGTGCAATCTACACCCGACCCACTACTGCTATGCAGCTGAAGACCCATACCAGCCATTCACCGTAAGCAACCCATGAGGACCAATAATCAATAGCCACCCAAGAAAAGCCATGGTCAACCATGGCTGCCACCTCCTCCGTCCGAGTACCTTCAACTCAAAAACGTAGCTAATCTCACCATATAATCCACCACCTTCCAAGGCCAAAAAGACCCAACTTCACCATGGCTACCCACTGTCCAAGCCACCACCCGTTGCTATGGACAACCTGCCATTTTTTCCATAAATGAATTTCGAATGATGTTTTAGATGTTTCAAGAGTGGAAAACATGTTTGAAAGGTTGATTAAAAGTTTTTGGAAGTGTTCAAAACGTTTGGGAAGTTTGACTTTTTTGGTCAACGGGACCCCGGGCTCAGAAATCTAGAAATTTTTTGGGAAATAATTATTTTTGATTTTGTGTATAATGAAATATTTAATGAGTTAAGAAAGTGATTTTGAGGCCGTAGGAGTTTTTGGAATTGAAGACGGAGCTAGGAAAGGTACGTTAAGTGACTCAAGGGCAAAATGGTCATTTTCCCTTAGTGAGGTGTCATTACACTATATGTATATGGCTAGGGCAGAATATATACTTACAAAAATCAGCCATTGAAGCTCTCAAGGTTCTTCATCTTCTCCACCCCTTCTTCCTTGGTTTTCATCTCCTTAGAGTGAAAGTTAGGGTTTGCTTCAAGAGGGAAAGCTTCTCCTCTCTTCTTCCTTTTCACTTTAGTGGTTTCAAAATCCTCATTTGGAGAGTTTCAAATATTGAGGCTAAAGACTTAAACTTGAGGTTTATGAATTGCTTATGTGTAACATGATTACTTTCTTGCACCTTTATAGCATGCTAATTGTGGATTGAATTGGCATAGTGTTGTGTAGGCATGGTGAGAGTGAATCAGTCAATTAATTTGTACCTTGTCCTTAAGTGTCTCTTTGTTACCTTCATAGCAAGATAACATCGAAGAAGGACCATGAGAAAGCACCATCTGCTTCACAGGAGACTAGTGATGGAGTTTAGGTTATTATGGACGTAATTGCCACCTTGTAACAACTTGCAAGGGCAATGAGTACTGCGACAGGATCACAACAAGTGAGTGAACACCCTAAGAAAAGACAAAGGGAGGATTTTTTGTGTTCTCAAGAATAACAATGGGGATGGTTGGAACCAACAATCTCTTTACCTATGGGATCTTCACGGTTACACAAATTGTGATATCACTGTTGCTAACCAAGACATTGTAGGTCTAAGTGCCCAAGGAGGTAGTTGGCACCAAGGAAAGGCCGAATTTATTACCATTGTCGCCAGCCTGGACATATTAGGCGCGATTGCCTTGAGAGGCAAGTAGTGGCACCATTGCCAGGGGTATTGGTGGGGGACCGAGCATGCTTCCATTGCCAACCGACAGTCAGGCCATGTGAGAGCAAACTGTCCTCAAAGGCAAGGTGCGCGGAAAGGGACATATATGTTTATGAGTTGTAGCATGAGGGCTAGGGTATTAGTTGCTTGGATGTATCATAGTTATATCATGCATGGCTTGTA
The DNA here is from genome assembly GCA_026545225.1 of Cornus controversa. Taxonomy (NCBI): domain Eukaryota; kingdom Viridiplantae; phylum Streptophyta; class Magnoliopsida; order Cornales; family Cornaceae; genus Cornus; species Cornus controversa. The sequence goes on from CM048852.1 coordinate 18,976,148, forward strand.
TTATATTTGATTTAGCATCTTGTATGTTATATGCTATGTGGAATATGTGATTTACGTGACTGAGCAATGCATTTTGTGTATCATTGTGCATTGCATGGCTAGTAGTGACATGTAATCATCACCTAGAAATTTTGTTTTGAGGATTGGTAAACCTAAGTTGAGATTTGAACTTGAGCGGATTGTGATGTTGAAATAGACATGTAGTGATAGACTCTAAGAGTGTTAGTCTAGGATTGTTGGAAAATGTATGATTTACCTTAATGCTTTCCAAATTGAAAGTTTGGCAGTGGCTTATATTGTGTTGCAATATTTGGACAAATATTGGAGGAATAGAGGTCAATCAATTGACTAAGGCAATTGGTGGTATTGCGATACTAGAATTATAGATAGAGTATGTCTAAGGTATACTATTGAGATAGTTGGATGAATACTTTTGGATGGAAGTTTAAGGCATTAGAATGGCCATTAGGGGGAACACGTGCCCTAAGTGTCCATTTTGGTTTCAAGAAAATAGGTAAATCTGGGTTCTAATCATGTAACATGGCATCAAGTGGATCATCTCAAAATCTTTCAAAACACAAGACCATGAAGTTATATCTCCATGCTACATAAAATTATTGTCAACAAAAGGGATGAAAAACTAAAATATATATGCATTTACACACACACACACACACATATAAGTATATTATATTACCAATTCACCTCTAATATATTCAAAATTACTTAAGATAAATCAAACATTATTGGATCAATAATGATACATAAAACACATCTCAACCCTTCAAGATAATTATACTGAAATGTGATTTCCATCATAACATTAATTGTCAATTTTAGTAGAGATATATGTCCACACTCAACTCAAAAAATATTTTTTCAATTATTTGGTGTCAGTTACATGAATCCTAAGTTATATTAGGTCTCATTTAAGGTCATAATTTGTGTTAAGTAATATGCTATGATTAGAGCTGCAAATGAACTAAGATGTTCGCGAACAGACTCGGCTCGTTAAGCAAACGAGGCTTGTTAAGCAAACGAGCCGAGCTCGAGCTCATTTTTTAGTCTCATGAATATGAGCTCATTTTAAGCTCGTTTATGTTCGTGAACAAAGCTCGTTAAGAGCTCATTTTAGGCTTGTAAGCTCGTGAACACGTTCATGAACATACGTTTGTGTAGGTTCATTTACGTTTATGAATGAGCTAAAACGATCTTGAACATGAGCCCGAATGTATTTTTTTATTAAACGAGCCGAGCCTGAGTCAATCCTGAGTGTCACACCCCTTAATTTAAATAATAAAAATGTTAGTTCAATACTTAAATATAGTACGTGACTTGCAACAACACCCCCTCAAACACAATAGTATAACTCTCCCATAAGGAATTTTATTGAATACATAAATAACTACAGAACAAATGTAGCACCATCTAATACAATCCATAAAAATCCTCAATCTTATTACATAAGTTCATATCAACTTTATTGAACTAAAAAGAAGTAAGAAACAGCTAGATCATCTCCATCTCACTCACATTACTCCATCACGATCCTAGCAACGTGTACCTAAAAATTATTAAGAAGTGAACTCACAACCTCAACAAGGAATTGCTAAACACAATCACTGCTCAGTAAATCGACTCACTATATATTTTCATATATATAAGCAACTCATGAAAATTGCATTAATCACATATTGTTATCTTAAGTCATAAATTTTCATATATTATAATCACTAAAACATAAAACAAAACACAATTTTCACAAGTACAAACCATAAACTTGTTAACCATCTTGATTAGTTTGTATTAAATTTCACTTATCTCACATGAGCCTTGGGCTCCCCTCCAATCGATGGTGTGCATCGCAGTCCTGGACTACTAAAAACACACATGTGGTTGGATTATACGTCTACTCACCAGATGATCCCAGACCATGTCCATATAATAAGGGCATGCTGAGCCCAATGACCAAAACAAAAGGTTAGTGCACTACCAATAAGCAAGTCCCTGACCATACCTAACAAGGTCATCATAGGAATAGTCTTGGACTACTCCTTCGACTACTCACAATTATCCATTACTTACCGAGTAGTAAATGATTTTTACATTTAAAATATTTTTCTCATAACAAACATGTTCATCAATAAATAAATATTTTAAATTAGGTTCACGGCTCTCTAAACCCAAACAACGAGAGTATTAAATTCGTAAAACTTCCACAATGTAACTATAGGTCTCGGTAAAAATTTCAAAATCAAATTTCTCACCGTTTTTTTGTACTCTCCGATTTTGTGTCTTAAAATTTACTTTTTTCAAGTTAAAATTAATTCAACCCCTTAACGTCATCTAAATCCAAATATTTCTGCATATTAAAGTTTATTATGCACGAATACATTATTCTAGAAAATTTACATATTTTTTGGAATATTAATAAAAATATATATATATTTTTCTCTAAGAATTTTGAATTAAAGAAAAAATAATAATTTAAAATATTATCTAATCTCAAATGGACCCCAAAGTGGATCTTCTGCTTCAAATCACACTCAGGCTACGGTTCCCACCATTTACACACTTTCCAAGTTTTTACTCCTCAATTAAACCCACTAATATACTTTGAAATTAACCAAGTTTCTTTTTGAAACTTTGTTTTAATCAACAAATCGAATTCAAAGCTCACAATAGAATTGAAATTAGGGTAAAATACACTGACCTCCCCTGAGGTTTGATCTAATTACACCCAGCATCAAACTATTGAATTTTGTTACAATGACCTCCCCTGAGGTTTGCTCCGTTAGACAAAGTCCCCCCTCCATCCAAAATTCTGTTAGTTTTGTCAAAAAATTTAGGGTAATTTACACTGACCTCCCCTGAGGTTTGATGTAAATTACACTGACCTCCCCTGAGGTTTGACCTAATTAATATTTAATATAATATTTTAATTTTTATAATATAAATATTAAATATTTATTATATATAATATTAAGATGTAATTATTAACATTATATAATATTATATTATATTAACATTATATAATGTTAATAATTACATCTTAATATTATATAATTAAAATATTTATATGTATATATATAATTAAGATGGGCAAAAGTATATTTTAATTATATAATATTATATATATATATATATATAAATATTTTAATTTTTATATCAATATAATATTAAGGATAGAATAGACATTTCACCCATCTTAGGTTTAAATAATATATGTTCACAAGGTTGGACTCTTTTTTTAAAAAAGAATATATATATATGCTTTTTAATGATTTTTTTAAAAAATAAATCGTATAAAATAGAAAGACCATTATGCCCTATCTTTTATTCCTTACTTTCTTTTTCATGCCAATCCCTCTCTAAAACTCTCTTCTCCTCTCTCTAATATTCTCTTACCAACTCAAATCCTCCATGATCGAAATTTGTAAAGGCCAACAAGATGAAGATGAAGAGAGTGACTTTTTAAATTGTTAATGAGGGTATTTTTGCTCATTGCATTTTGTTAAAATAAGGGTATTTAGGTAATTTCAGAAGAATATTATATATAATATTATTAAAATATTATATATAATAAATATTTATATTATAAAAATTAAAATATTATATTAAATATTAATTAGGTCAAACCTCAGGGGAGGTCTGTGTAATTTACCCCAAACCTCAGGGGAGGTCAGTGTAAATTACCCTAAGTTTTTTGACAAAACTAACAGAATTTTGGACGGAGGGGGGTCTTTGTCTAACGGAGCAAACCTCAGGGGAGGTCATTGTAACAAAATTCAATAGTTTGATACCGAGTGTAATTAGACCAAACCTCAGGGGAGGTCAGTGTATTTTACCCTTGAAATTATTCAAGCGGTTCCGCCTTGCCTTTGTTTCTAATATATACCCGTAATCTAGCAGTGCACTTATGTATATACATCAATATTTACACCAAACCAGACTCATCTAACCTATTAAATATGGAATGATCAACTAACATATATAATAAATACATTTCCATATGTACCTTCATATATATATCCCAACCAACATTATAAGAGTTTAAATAAGGATTCATGATCTCACATGTATATACAAAATCATAAATGAGTATATAGGTAAGTTCACCTATTTTAGCATACTAGAAGCTTAGCAATTCTTTTGCATATGCATGTTATGTACCAACCTGTATGTTTTCTAATTCATTTGTTTATATATAGATATAAATATATGTGAGTCATTCTTATATATATATATATATATATATATATAAATTCGACATTCCTTTCACAAGTATATATAATCAGTAACTTCACTCTCACACGTCATAGAAATAACCCTACTGTTTAATGGTAAAAAAAAGTCCTAAATTAAAATAGAGATTTAATAGGCAAGTATCAAATATATACAAAGATATAAAACAAGGGAAATGCTAAACGTCATGAAATTTTATCATGAATTGCCTTCATGAATGATGTGGCAGGTGATAATACTATTGAGATTCCGTGTATGGGGGGAATCCCACCAATATTAACTCACCATTTAATTGCCACATCATTCAAGATAAAAATTCATGAAATATTTTCATGACGTGTAGCATTGCTCATAAAACAAATAGACTTGCCAGATATCGGTTTTCAATATTTCGGCTCTCACCACACAACTTCCTCAATAATCGTCTCTCATTTTGACTACTGCAGAGGTTTGATGTATATTGTGTTTGAGGTTGAGTTGAATCCTTTTTGAAAAAAAAATTACTACATAAAAAAAAACTAAAATTTTATAAGAATGATATCCCGTAGTTTCATTAGGCTAGGTTTCTATTTAAATTTAACTTTAAGATATTATCGTAACAAATTCAAATTTATTTTTTTTTTTGTTTTTTGGGATATTACACTAAACTTTTCAAAATAATGACAAGCTCAAGTCCGAACTTAATTTTTCAAGCTCGTCATGAGCCCGAGCGAGTCTGAACAAGTTTAAGTTCAGTTCGACTCAACTTGATTTATTTGCAACCTTAGCTATGATATATATTTTACACTATCTTGACAAAGTGATTAATTTTACAGAATTTTAAATTAGTGGATCCCGGTCAATTAAGATATTATTGGTGTGTCAAAAGTATAGAGCCAAACAAATCATTGCCATTTAAAGTGCTCTATGATGCTTTTCTGCCACTGAAAATAACAAGAATGGAGTCAATTAATTCAATGGAATTAATTTATTTGTTATATTTAATTAAATTGTATGTTGTATAGTTGCTGGCAGTTTCTGCCAGTTCTGTCTATTTCAACTCTCTATCTCTCTCTATCTCTCTCTATCTTTTTCAATGGTATTAATTTATTTGTTATATTTAATTAAATTGTATGTTGTATAGTTGCTGGCAGTTTCTGCCAGTTCTCTCTCTCTCTCTCACTCTCTCTCAAACATACATAATATTAAAATAAAAATTAAATTTTATAATTATAATTCTAAGCAAAAATTTATTTGTAACACAATTTCTTATTTAACTATTTAAAAATTTTAAATTTTAATGTCAATTGTAAGTCTTTTTTTCTTTTCAAAACTTTAATTATTAATAGTCAATTTTTTAAATGAAAAAAATATATATTTTATTTAATTTTATGGTATTTATAATTTTTGGAGGAATTGTTTTTTAAGTTGTAATGTAATTTTTGTGTAAGAGGTTGTCTAACTTGAATTTTGAAAAGAATTAATTAATTATAATTTAAATTCTTAACTTAATATTCATTTTTTCATTTAAACTTAAAAATGAGATAAAAATAATTTTAAATTTAGAAAAACTATTGATGAACTAAAAATCAAATATAGTAAAATTATAATTATAAATTATAAAGAGTAAAGATTGAAATTTGAGATATTGAAAATTAGCACGAAAATATTTACCGAAAGCAAAATTTACTATTTTTATGGAGATTTGATAGGATATACTCGTGATCAAAAAAAGAAAATTAGAATTTATAAATATTTTTTCCGTGTATTTATTTATACTGAATAATGTTCTATCAATTTTAAAAATAAACAAATAACATAAATAAAATATTGTTTTAGAGATATCAATTGTTTAATTAGCTAAGAAATAGAAGATTTTGTTGGTGTAAGTGTATTTAGGTCTTTGCACAAGATTAATGTATTAGGAGGTCTTATTTGAACACTTTTTAAACTTGAAGGGAGTTCATTGAATATCAGAGATATATGCACTATATGGCTACTATAGGAAGTTTTATTCATACTCTACCTTGAGTGAAGTGTGAAAAACACTCCTAATGAATAATATCAGCACTTTGACCACTCCTACTTTTTAAAATGTGCTTTGTTAGTCTCTATTTTTGAAAAAAAAAAAATGCTCCTCACAAACAACTTTTTGGCGAGTCAATTCAATGGTATTATTTTATTGGTTATCTGCTAGTGAAAAATGATAAGAATGGAGTCAATTAATTAAATAGTTTTAATTTATTTGTTATATTTAATTAAATTGAATTAGTTGTATAGTCGTAGTCGGTTCACGTCATAATAATATGCTTAACAAAGTATTAAGATCCTCTCAAGTATTTGAGGAGTATTCGAAGAGTATTGATATCAGATACGGGCACAATACAGATACGTTACTCTTGTAGAAATATTCGCACTTCCTAGATGTAAATTACTTGTACAATACATTTATTTAAAAAATGCAACACCTATTTAAATTAAATTGAGATGCAACATTGCAATACCAATAAATAGGGAATGCAACACATTTCTAGCCGTTATTGACTTTTAAATTTAATGATGTGAGGAGATGGCATTCTTGGTTTAATTGATGGGGCCTATTTTATTGGAAAAAGGCATACACCACATTAGTACGATGACAAGGTATTCCTGGCATACCGTAGATGCTCACAAATTGATAACGTAAATATAATGTAACATGCCATCAGTGGATCATCTAAAAATCTTTCAAAACACAAGACCATGAAGTTGTATCTTTTCGTTGCATAAAATTAATTCTTGTCAACAAAAGGGATGAAAAACTAATATGTTTTGTGTAGATGGATATATATTTAAGTATTTTGAATGTAATATTACCAATTCACCTCTAATATATTCAAAATTACTTGAGATAAATCAAACATTATTGGATTGATGATGATACATAAAACACATCTCAACCCTTCAAGATAATTATATTGAGATGTTCGCGAACAGGCTCGAACTCAATTCGTTAAGCAAACAAGCCAAACTCGAGCTCATTTTTCATACTCGTTTAATAAACGAGCTGATTCGGATTCAGAACTTTATTGGGCTCAAGTCGTGTAGCCTGGTGAACATGAGCTCGTTTTAGTCTCGTTTATGTTCGTGAACAAAGTTGGTATAGAACTAGTTTAAGACTAGTAAATATGTTCAAGAACATAGGCTTGTTGGTTCGTTTACATTCATGAATGAGCTAAAACGTTATTGAACATGAATTCAAATGAATTTTTTTATTAAACAAACTGAACCTGAATTCAACTTTTCAAGTTCGTCACTAGCCTGAGCCTAGTCCAAACGAACCCAAAAAAACTCAAACTCAGCACAACTTGATTTATTTGCAACCCTAGCTATCATATATTTTTTACACAATCTTGACAAAGTGATTAACTTTAGAGAATTTTAAATTAGTAGATCCTGATCAATAAAGATATATTGGTGTGTCAAAAGGATAGAGCCAAACAAATCACTGTCATTTAAAGTAATCTAAGATACTTTTCTGTCACTGAAAAGAACATGAATGGAGTAAATTAATTCATTGGTATTAATTTATTTGTTATATTTAATTAATAGTCAATTTTTTTTAAATGAAAAAAACTAGTATTTTATTTAATTTTATGGTATGTATAGTTTTTGGAGGAATTTTTTTAAGTTGTAATGTAATTTTTGTGCATCTAACTTGAATTTTGAAAATAATTTAAATTCTTAATTTAATATTCATTATTTCATTTAATTTTAAAAATAAGATAAAAATAATTTGAAATTTAGGAAAATGATTGATGAACTGAAAATCAAATATAGTAAAATTCTAATTATAAATTACGAAGAGTAAAGATTGAAATTTCAGTTATTGAATTAGTACAAAAATATTTACGAAAAGCAAAATTTACTATTTTTATGGAGATTTGATCAGATATAGTCGTGATCAAAAAGAAAATTTAGAATTTATAAATATTTTTTTATTTATTTATTTTTACTGAAAAATGTTCTATCAATTTTAAAAATAAACAAATAACATAAATAAAATATTTTTTTGGACATATCAATTGTTTAATTAGCTAAGAAATAGAGAATTTTGTTGTTGTAAGGATATTTAGATCTTTGTACAAGATTAATGTGTTAGAAGGTCTTATTTGAACACTTTTTAAACTTGAAGGGGGTTTCATTGAATACGAGAGATATATGCACTGTATGGCTACTATAGGAAGTTTTATTTACTCTACCTTGAGTTAAGTGCAAAAAACAGTCCTAATGCATAATATAAGTAACACTTTGACTCCTACTTTTAAAATATGCTTTGTTAGTATCTATTTTTGAAAAAAAAAAATTGCAAATACTCCTCTCAAACAACTTTTTGGCGAGTCAACTCAATGGTATTATTTTATTGGTTATATTTAATTAAATTGTACGGAATATTTGTTGTATAGTTGTAGGCAGTGTCTGCTAGTGAACAAGGATAAGAATGGAGTCAATTAATTAAATAGTTTTAATTTATTTGTTATATTTAATTAAATTGAATTAGTTGTATAGTCGTAGTCAGTTCACCCCATAATAATATGCTTAGCATAGTATTAAGATCATTTCCAGTTTCAAATTGATTGTAACATTGAGGATGCACGACATTACATAATCTAGGAAGCATAGAAATGGATACGGAATAGGAGTATGACATGATACGGGTATGACGATACGATAAATTTCAAAAAAATAGGATACGGGTACAGATGTGATACGACAATATAAAGATAATAAATTATATTTTTATATATGCAAAAATTGAGTTGTTAATATATTTTTATAAAATATTATCATTAACAAACAAAATAATAATTAAAAGTCATTGTATAATTAGCATGGATAAATTTTGTGTTAAATCATGATATGTATCTCAACACTTATGTTTTAAATGAATTTTAAACTTTTGTAAGGAATCATAATATGATATTATTGTTGGAAAAATTACATTTTCATATTCAAAACTTGTTAAAAATGTGCTTTAAAGTATTTGAGAAATATCGGATACGTGTTAAAAATAAAAAAATATATTTTAAAATTATGAATACTTTTGAAAAAGATCAGACAAGTATCCGAAAGTATCTGAAGAGTATCGGTATCGAATACTAACACAATACAGATACATTACTCTTGTAAAAATATATGTGCTTCTAAGATGTAAATTACTTATACAACACATTTATTTTGAAAATGCAACACCTATTTAAATTAAATTGAGATGCAACAATGCAACACCAATAAATATGGAATGCAACACATTTCCAGCGTTGTTGACTTCTAAATTTAATGATGTGAGGTGGTGGCATTCTTGGTTTAATTGATGTGGCCTATTTTTATTGGAAAAAGGCAAACCACATTAGTACGATGACGGGGGTATTCCTGGCATACCGTAGACGTTCACAAATTGAAAACGTAAATCTGGGTTCTAATAATGTAACATGGCATCAAGTGGATCATCTCAAAATCTTTCAAAACACAAGACCATGAAGTTGTATCTCCTCGCTACATAAAATTATTGTCAACAAAAGGGATGACATACTAATATGTGTGTGTAGATGGATATATATTTAAGTATTTGAATGTAATATTACCAATTCACCTCTAATATATTCAAAATTATTTGAGATAAATCAAACATTATTGGATCAATGATGATACATAAAATACATCTCAACCCTTCAAGATAATTATATTGGAATATGATATAGATTTTTTTTCCATCATAACATCAATTGACAATTTTACTAGAGATATATGTCCACACTTAACTCAATTTAAAAAAATATTTTTTAATTATTTAGTGTGAGTTACATTTATCCTAATTTCTATTAGGCATCATTTAAGGTTATAATTTGTGTTAAGTAATATGCTATGATTAGATGTTCGCGAACAGGCTCGAACTCGATTAGTTAAGCAAACGAGCCGAGCTCGAGCTCGTTTAATAAACGAGCTTATCCAGAACATTATTGGGCTCCGCTCGTGTAGGCTCGTGAACATGAGTTCATTTTAGGCTCCTTTATATTCGTGAACAAAGTTGGTATAGAGCTCGTTTAAGACTCACGAATATGTTCATGAACATAGACTTGTGTAGTTTCTTTTACGTTTATGAATGAGCTAAAATGTTATTGAACATGAGCAGAAACGAATTTTTTTATTAAACGAGCCGAGTCCGAACTCAACTTTTCAAGTTCGTCACTGGCCCGAGCCGAGCTCAAGCTTTTCAAGTTCGTCATTGGCCTGAGCTGAGCTCAAACTCAGCACAACTTGATTTATTTGCAACCCTAACTACCATATATTTTTTACAATATCTTGACAAAGTGATTAATTTTAAAGAATTTTAAATTACTAGATCCTGATCAATAAAGATACTATTGGTGTGTCAAAAGTATAGAGCCAAACAAATCACTTTCATTTAAAGTACTCCTATGATGGTTTTCTGCCCCTGAAAAGAACGAGAATGGAGCCAATTAATTCAATGGTATTAATTTATTTGTTAGATTTAATTAAATTGTATGTTTTATAGTTGCTGGCAGTTTCTGCCAGTGTTACTTTTTAAAATGGGAGCGTCAACATCTATATTAAAAAAAATGTGCAAATATCAATTGTATTATAATTTCGTTCTCGTTCCCCCTCTGTCTGTTTCAACTCTCTTTCTGAGCTCACTCACTCTCTGTCAGACATGCATAATATTAAAATAGATTTAAAATTACTAATTATAATTCTAAACAAAAATTTATTTGTAACCAAATTTCTTGTTTAATTATTTAAATATTTTAAATTTTATTGTCAATTGTATGTTTTTTTTTCTTTTTATAACTTTAACTATTAATAGTCAATTTTTTTAAATGAAAAAAAATAATATTTTATTTAATTTTATGGTATGTATAGTCATTGGAGGAATTTTTTTAAGTTGTAATGTAATTTTTGTGCATCTAACTTGAATTTTGAAAATAATTTAAATTCTTAATTTAATATTCATTATTTCATTTAAACTTAAAAATAAGATAAAAATAATTTGAAATTTAGGAAAACGATTGATGAACTGAAAATCAAATATAGTAAAATTCTAATTATAAATTACAAAGAGTAAAGATTAAAATTTCAGTTATTGAATTAGTACGAAAATATTTACGAAAAGCAAAATTTACTATTTTTATGGAGATTTGATAGGATATAGTCGTGATCAAAAAAGAAATTTAGAATTTATAAATATTTTTTCTATTTATTTATTTTTCTAAAAAATGTTCTATCAAATTTAAAAATAAACAAATAACATAAATAAAATATTTTTTTGGACATATCAATTGTTTAATTAGCTAAGAAATAGAGAATTTTATTGTTGTAAGGGTATTTAGGTCTTTGCACAAGATTGATGTGTTAGGAGGCCTTATTTGAACACTTTTTAAACTTGAAAGGGGTTTCATTGAATACGAGAGATATATGCACTATATGGCTACTATAGGAAGTTTTATTCACTCTACCTTGAGTTAAGTGCAAAAAACAGTATAGAAGTAGTACTTGGACCCTACTGTTTAAAATATGTTTTCTTAGTCTCTATTTTTTTTTTTTAAAAAAAAAGAAGTGCAAATACCCCTCTCAAACAACTTTTTGGCGAGTCAATTCAATGGTATTATTTTATTGGTTATATTTAATTAAATTGTACGGAGTATTTGTTGTATAGTTGTAGGCTATGTAGCACAGATACGGCTCTTGTAGAGCCGTGGCCGTATCGGACACGTATTCGATACGGATACGGCCCGGATACGGTTTGATACGTGTCCGATACGGCTAAGAAGTATCCAATTTTTTAAAATTATTTTTTGAATATCCGATACGGCTGGGATACGGGAAGGATACAACTAGGATACGCGGGATACGTTAGGATACGGGAAGGATACTGCTGGGATACGGGAAGGATACGTTTAGGATACTTTTCGGGGCAAATTTGTAATTTTTTGTTATATAAAATGGGGTTGAGATGTAATATTAAAAACTTTATAGGTTAGAAAATAAGAATTATTTTATAATAAATCAAAAATAGTTTTAAGTATATTTATTTTATGGTTGAAGAATAACACTTAATATTTTATGTATAATATTATATTTTTATTTATTTGACGTATCCTTGCCGTGTCCGTATCCTACTTTTTTGAGATTTCCCGTATCGCCATATCCGTATCTCGTGTCCTTGTCCGTGCTTCTTAGGTTGTAGGCAGTGTCTGCTAGTGAAAAAGGATAAGAATAGAGTCAATTAATTAAATAGTTTAATTTATTTGTTATACTGAATTATATTGAATTAGTTGTATAATCGTAGTCAGTTCACCCCATAATAATATGCTTAGCATAGTATTAAGATCCTCTCCTGTTTCAAATTGACTGTAACATTGAGGATGCATGACATTACATAATGCAAATACTTATATAATATTGATGTAAATCTAGGAAGCATGGATACGGATATGGAACAGGAGTACGACACGATACGGATACGGCGATACAATAAATTTCAAAAAAATAAAATACGAGTGCAGATGGGATACGACAATATAAAGATAATAAATTATATTTTTATATATGCAAAAATTGAGTTGTTAACAGTTTTTATAAAATATTATCATTAACAAAAAAAAAAATATGAGTTAAAAGTCATTGTATAATTAGCATGGATAAATTTTGTGTTAAATTATGATATGTATCTCAACACTTATATTTTAAATGAATTTTAAACTTTTATTAACAATTATAATATGATATTATTGTTGAAAAAACTACATTTTTATGTTCAACACTTGTTAAAAATGTGTTTTGAAGTATTTGAGATACGTGTTAGAAATAAAAATATATATTTTAAATTATGAATACTTTTAGGAAGTATCAGACAAGTATCCGGGAGTATTCGAGGAGTATTGATATCGAATACTAACACAATACAGATAAGTTATTTTTGTAAAAATATTTATGCTTCTTAGATGTAAATTACTCATACAACACATTTATTTTAAAAATACAACACCTATTTAAATTATATTGAAATGTAACATTGCAACACCAATAAATAGGGAATGCCACACATTTTCAGTGTTCTTGACTTTTAAATTTAATGATGTGAGGTGGTGGCATTCTTGGTTTAATTGATGTGGCCTATTTTTGTTGGAAAAAGGCATACCACATTAGTACGATGATGGGGTATTCCTGGCATACCGTAGACGCTCACAAATTGAAAACGTAAATCTGGGTTCTAATCATGTTGTACACACAAATTTCGTGTCCGAAAATCTAGGAACGAAAATGAGTAAAAAATAATCAATTTTATTAATTTAAGAAAAATGGGTACAATTCTCTGTGGTCAATTCTTTTACAACAAAGAATCTTCCTCTTATTCAATCTCCTTGATGTTGGGAACAAGGGCTTCGAAAGCTTGTTCTTGGACCGGTTGTGACGAGCTTTCTTCAAAACTTCAGGATTGAGGAAGGCTTGATTAGATTTTCGATCGAGTGCCGATAGAGCTTGATCTTGAACGGTGGATTGAAGGTCTTCGAAGAAGGACACTTGTGTGGCGTGTTTGATGTTCTTCGTATTCAGAACTTTGAGTATTGGTTGAGGCAGAGATTCGACAGAGCTTTTGTGTTCTCTTGATCTCTCTGTTTCTGTCTTTGTGTGTCCTAGTAATGTGTAGGGTAACCTTGTATTTATAGGCAAAAAGGGTGGGGGTTTAATTTGGTAACTCTCCATTAATTGTGCCAACTTCCATAAAAAAAGAGATTTTGCCTCATTTTATATGGAAATAAACTAAATTTAAATTTGAATTATCAGACATGTTTTTTAAAGCTCTGAACCTTCAAGATTTTGACACATGTCCGTTGACGGGACCTGCAATCGTAGAATTTAATTGATCAAAAGTGTTTGACTTATTGACCAATCGAACGGTGATTAAACCATTACAAAATTTATGTGTCTACACATGTAACATGGCATCAAGTGGATCATCTCAAAATCTTTCGAAACACAAGACCATAAAGTTGTATCTCCTCGCTACATAAAATTCTTGTCAACAAAGGGATGAAAAACTAATATGTGTGTGTGTAGATGGATATATGTTTAAGTATTTTGAATGTAATAATACCAATTCACCTCTAGTATATTCAAAATTACTTGAGATAAATCAAACATTATTGGATCAATGATGATACATAGAACACATCTTAACCCTTCAAGATAATTATATTGGAATGTGATATTTATTTTTTCCCATCATAACATCAATTGACAATTTTACTAGAGATATATGTCCACACTCAACTCAATTTAAGAAATATTTCTTTCAATTATTTGGTGAGAGTTACATGAATCCTAATTTATATTAGGCATCATTTAAGGTTATAATTTGTGTTAAGTAATATGCTACGATTAGGGCTGCAAATGAACTGATATGTTCTCGAATAGGCTCGGACTCAATTCGTTAAGCAAACGACCCGAGCCCGAGCTCGTTTAATAAACGAGCTGATCCAAAACATTATTGGGCTCAGCTCGTGTAGGCTCGTGAGCATTAAATCGTTTTAGGCTCATTTATGTTTGTGAACAAAGTTGGTATAGAGCTCGTTTAAGACTCGTAAATATGTTCGTGAACATAGGCTTGTGTAGCCTCGTTTACGTTCACGAATGAGCTAAAACGATATTGAACATGAGTTCAAACGAATTTTTTTATTAACCTAGTCGAACCCGAACTTAGCTTTTCAAATTCGTCACTGGCCCGAGCCGAGTCCAATCTCGAAGAGGCTCAAACTCAGCACAACTTGATTTATTTGTAACCCTAGCTACCATATATTTTTTACAATATCTTGACAAAGTGATTAATTTTAAAGAATTTTAAATTACTAGATCCTGATCAATAAATATACTATTGGTGTGTCAAAAGTATAGAGCCAAACAAATCACTTTCATTTAAAGTACTCTATGATGCTTTTCTGCCCCGGAAAAGAAGAATGGAGCCAATTAATTCAATGGTATTAATTTATTTGTTATATTTAATTAAATTGTATGTTGTATAGTTGCTGGCAGTTTCTGCCAGTGTTACTTTTTAAAATGGGAGCGTCAACCTCAATATTAAAAAAATGTGCAAATATCATCTTGGGACAATTTTTTAGTGACAATAAATTTATAATTTCGTTTTTGTACCCCCTCTGTCTATTTCAACTCTCTGTCACTCACTCTCTCAGACATGCATCATATTAAAATAGAATTAAAATTTATAATTATAATTCTAAACAAAAATTTATTTGTAATCTAATTTCTTTTTGAATTATTTAAAGATTTTAAATTTTATTGTCAATTGTATGTTTTTTTTTCTTTTTATAATTTTAACAATTAATAGTCAATTTTTTTTAAATGAAAAAAACTAATATTTAATTTAATTTTATGGTATGTATAGATTTTGGAGGAATTTTTTGAAGTTGTAATGTAATTTTTGTGCGTCTAACTTGAATTTTGAAAATAATTTAAATTCTTAATTTATAATTCATTATTTCATTTAAACTTAAAAATAAGATAAAAATAATTTGAAATTTAGGAAAACTATTGATGAACTGAAAATCAAATATAGTAAAATTCTAATTATAAATTACAAAGAGTAAAGATTGAAATTTCAGTTATTGAATTAGTACGAAAATATTTACGAAAAGCAAAATTTATTATTTTTATGGAGATTTGATAAGATATAGTCGTGATCAAAAAGGAAATTTAGAATTTATAAATATTTTTTCTATTTATTTATTTTTACTGAAAAATGTTCTATCAATTTTAAAAATAAACATATAACATAAATAAAATATTTTTTTGGACATATAAATTGTTTAATTAGCTAAGAAATAGAGAATTTTGTTCTTGTAAGGGCATTTTGGTCTTTGCACCAGATTAATGTGTTAGGAGGTGACGCCGGACAGAATAGTGATTATTTTGTAGGCTAGTGTCAACAGGTAATTCACAAGGAAGAACACAAGAGAATCACCCAAACACAGAGAAAACCCTTTGGTATTCAATTTAATATTATCAAAATCAAAGTCCCCTCAATATCAGCCCACAAGCCGCGCTATATAGCTAAAAAAAATGTCATTATCGAAATTTTACCAAAAATAGCAAAATCCCAATAATCATGCCAAAAGGAAATACATAATAAAAGAAGTACTCTGCTAAAAATCTGGTGCAAATCGGGTTCAGAATCGTTTCTTAAACGACGAAAGAAATATTACTATAAACGAAAAAAAATAACTAAAAATGGGGATTTGAAAGGGAAAACAGTGGATTTTGACATCGAAAACGACATGCACCGCCACGACGTGCACGGCGAAGAGAGCTTTCCGAATTGGAGTCATAATAGTGATTCTGATACCCGTAGCCAAAGTTATGGCCAAAATATCGAAACGCACCCAACACTACCCCAATTAGGAAAAAGATCACGATTTCCTGCCATCTTTGCGCTGATCTGTCAACTCATAATAACTCAGCGCCATCAACGTGCTATCTGACGACTCAGCATCCTCTGACTCAGATCCTCCTGCATCAGAAGGTCTTATTTGAACACTTTTTAAACTTGAAGCCGTTCATTGAATACGAGAGATATATGAACTATATGACTGCTATAGGAAGTTTTATTCACTCTACCTTGACTTAAGTGCAAAAAGACACTCTTAATGCATTATATAAGTAGCACTTTGACCCCTACTTTTTAAAATATGTTTTGTTAGTCTCTATTTAAAAAAAAAAAAAGTGCAAGTACCACTCTCAAACAACTTTTTGGCGAGTCAATTCAATGGTATTATTATATTGGTTATATTTAATTAAATTGTACGGAGTATTTGTTGTATGGTTGTAGGCACTGTCTGCTAGTGAAAAAGGATAAGAATGGTGTCAATTAATTAAATAGTTTTAATTTATTTGTTATATTTAATTAAATTGAATTAGTTGTATAGCTAGTCGTAGTCAGTTCACACCATAATAATATGCTTAGCATAGTATTAAGATCCTCTCAAGTAACATTGCGGATGCACGACATTACATAATGCAATACTTATATAATATTGATGTAAATCTAGGAGGCATGGATATGAATACGGATACGAAATAGAAGTACGACACGATACAGATACGACGATTCAATAAATTTTAAAAAAACAGAATACGAGTACAGATGATATACGACAATATAAAGATAAGAAATTATATTTTTATATATGCAAAAATTGAGTTCTTAATAGTTTTTATAAAATATTATCATTAACAAATAAAATAAGAGTTAAAAGTCATTGTATAATTAGCATGAATAAATTTTGTGTTAAATCATGATATGTATCTTAACACTTATATTTTAAATAAATTTTAAACTTTTATTAGCAATTATAATATGATATTATTGTTGGAAAAATTACATTTTCATATTCAACACTTGTTAAAAATGTGTTTTGAATTATTTGAAATACGTGTTAGAAATAAAAATATATATTTTAAAATTATGAATATTTTTAGGAAGTATCAGACAAGTATCCCGAAGTATTCGAGGAGTATTGATATCGAATACTAACACAATACAGATAAGTTATTTTTGTAAAAATATCTATGCTTCTTAGATGTAAATTACTCATACAACACATTTATTTTAAAAATACAACACCTAATTAAATTATATTGAGATGCAACATTGCAACACCAATAAATAGGGAATGCCACACATTTCCTGTGTTCTTGACTTTTAAATTTAATGATGTGAGGTGGTGGCATTGTTGGTTTAATTGATGTGGCCTATTTTTATTGGAAGAAGGCACACCACATTAGTACGATGACGGGGTATTCCTGGCATACCGTAGAAGCTCACAAATTGAAAACGTAAATCTGGGTTCTAATAATGTAACATGGCATCAAGTGGATCATCTCAAAATCTATCAAAGCACAAGACCATGAAGTTGTATATGCTCGCTACATAAAATTCTTGTCAACAAAAGGGATGAAAAACTAATATGTGCGTGTAGATGGATATATATTTAAGTATTTTGAATGTAATATTACCAATTCACCTCTAATATATTCAAAATTATTTGAGTTAAATCAAACATTATTTGGATCAATGATGATACATAAAACACATCTCAACCCTTCAAGATAATTATATTGGAATTTGATATATATTTGTTTTTCCATCATAACATCAATTGACAATTTTACTAGAGATATATGCCCACACTCAACTAAATTTAAATTTTTTTCTTTTAATTATTTAGTGTGAGTTACATTTATCCTAATTTATCTGAGGCATCATTTAAGGTTATAATTTGTGTTAAGTAATATGCTACTAACTCGATTCGTTAAGCAAAGGAGTGTTTTTTAATAAACGAGTTGATCCAAAACATTATTGGGCTCTGCTCGTGTAGGCTTGTAAACATGAGCTCATTTTAGGCTCATTTATATTCGTGAACGAAGTTAGTTCGTTTAACACTCGTGAATATGTTCATAAACATAGACTTGTATAGCCTCGTTTATGTTTATGAATGAGCTAAAAAGTTATTGAACATGAGCCCAAACAAATTTTTTTATTAAATGAGCCGAGCTCGAGCTCAGCTTTTCAAATTCGTCCCTGGCTCGAGCCGAGCCTGAGCTCGAATAGGCTCAAACTCTGCACAACTTGATTTATTTGCAACCCTAGCTACCATATATTTTTACAATATCTTGACAAAGTGATTAATTTTAAAGAAGTTTAAATTACTAGATCCTGATTTATAAAGTTACTATTGGTGTGTCAAAAGTATAGAGCCAAACAAATCACTTTCATTTAAAGTACTCTATGATGCTTTTCTGCCCCTGAATAGAACAAGAATGGAGCCAATTAATTCAATGGTATTAATTTATTTGTTATATTTAATTAAATTGTATGTTGTATAGTTGCTGGCAGTTTCTGTCAGTGTTACTTTTTAAAATGGGAGCGTCAACCTCTATATTAAAAAAATGTGCAAATATCATCTTGAGACAATTTTTTAGTGACAATAAATTTATAATTTCGTTTTTGTCCCCCCTCTGTCTATTTCAAGTCTCTGTCTGAGCTCACTCACTCTCTCAGACATGCATCACATTAAAATAGAATTAAAATTTATAATTATAATTCTAAACAAAAATTTATTTGTAATCTAATTTCTTATTTAATTAGTTAAAGATTTTAAATTTTATTGTCAATTGTATGTTTTTTTTTCTTTTTATAATTTTAACAATTAATAGTCAATTTTTTTAAATGAAAAAAACTAATATTTTATTTAATTTTATGGTATGTATAGATTTTGGAGGAATTTTTTGAAGTTGTAATGTAATTTTTGTGCGTCTAACTTGAATTTTGAAAATAATTTAAATTCTTAATTTATAATTCATTATTTCATTTAAACTTAAAAATAAGATAAAAACAATTTGAAATTTAGGAAAACTATTGATGAACTGAAAATCCAATATAGTAAAATTCTAATTATAAATTACAAAGAGTAAAGATTGAAATTTCAGTTATTGAATTAGTACGAAAATATTTACAAAAAGCAAGATTTACTATTTTTATGGAGATTTGATAAAATATAATCGTGATCAAAAAGGAAATTTAGAATTTATAAATATTTTTTCTATTTATTTATTTTTACTGAAAAATGTTCTATCAATTTTAAAAATAAACATATAACATAAATAAAATATTTTTTTGGACATATAATTTGTTTAATTAGCTAAGAAATAGAGAATTTTGTTGTTATAAGGGTATTTAGGTCTTTGCACAAGATTAATGTGTTAGGAGGTCTTATTTGAACACTTTTTAAACTTGAAGGGGTTCATTGAATAGGAGAGATATATGCACTATATGACTGCTATAGGAAGTTTTATTCACTCTACCTTGACTTAAGTGCAAAAAACACTCTTAATGCATTATATAAGTAGCACTTTGACCCCTACTTTTTAAAATATGTTTTGTTAGTCTCTATTTTTGAAAAAAAGAAAAGAAAAAGAAAAGTGCAAGTACCACTCTCAAACAACTTTTTGGCAAGTCAATTCAATGGTATTATTTTATTGGTTATATTTAATTAAATTGTACGGAGTATTTGTTGTATGGTTGTAGGCATTGTCTGCTAGTGAAAAAGGATAAGAATAGAGTCAATTAATTAAATAGTTTTAATTAATTAAATTGAATTAGTTGTATAGTCCTAGTCAGTTCACGCCATAATAATATGCTTAGCATAGTATTAAGATCGTCTCCAGTATAATGCAATACTTATATAATATTGATGTAAATCTAGGAAGCATGGATATGAATACGGAAACAAAATAGGAGTACGATACGATACATATACGACAATTCAATAAATTTCAAAAAAACAGAATACGAGTACAGATGATATACGACAATATAAAGATAAGAAATTATATTTTTATATATGCAAAAATTGAGTTCTTAACAGTTTTTATAAAATATTATCATTAATAAATAAAATAAGAGTTAAAAATCATTGTATAATTAGCATGAATAAATTTTGTGTTAAATCATGATATGTATCTTAACACTTATATTTTAAATAAATTTTAAACTTTTATTAGCAATTATAATATGATATTATTGTTGGAAAAACTACATTTTCATATTCAACATTTGTTAAAAATGTGTTTTGAAGTATTTGATATACGTGTTAGAAATAAAAATATATATTTTAAAATTATGAATACTTTTAGGAAGTATCAGATAAGTATCCGGGAGTATTCGAGGAGTATCGATATCGAATACTAACACAATACAGATACATTACTCTTGTAAAAATATATGTGCTTCTAAGATGTAAATTACTCAACACATTTATTTTAAAAATACAACACCTATTTAAATTATATTGAGATGCAACATTGCAACACCAATAAATAGGGAATGCCACACATTTCGAGTGTTCTTGACTTTTAAATTTAATGATGTGAGGTGGTGGCATTGTTGGTTTAATTGATGTGGCCTATTTTTATTGGAAAAAGGCACACCACATTAGTACGATGACGGGGTATTCCTGGCATACCGTAGACGCACACAAATTGAAAACGTAAATCTGAGTTCTAATAATGTAACATGGCATCAAGTGGATCATCTCAAAATCTATCAAAGCACAAGACCATGAAGTTGTATATGCTCGCTACATAAAATTCTTGTCAACAAAAGGGATGAAAAACTAATATGTGCGTGTAGATGGATATATATTTAAGTATTTTGAATGTAATATTACCAATTCACCTCTAATATATTCAAAATTATTTGAGTTAAATCAAACATTATTTGGATCAATGATGATACATAAAACACATCTCAACCCTTCAAGATAATTATATTGGAATATGATATATATTTGTTTTTCCATCATAACATCAATTGACAATTTTACTAGAGATATATGCCCACACTTAACTCAATTTAAAAATCTTTTTTTTAATTATTTAGTGTGAGTTACATATATCCTAATTTATATGAGGCATCGTTTAAGGTTATAATTTGTGTTAAGTAATATGCTACGATTAGATGTTCGCGAACAGGCTCGAACTCGATTCGTTAAGCAAACGAGCATTTTTTAATAAACGAGTTGATCCAGAACATTATTGGGCTACGCTCGTGTAGGCTTGTGAACATAAGCTCGTTTTAGGCTCGTTTATATTCGTGAATGAAGTTAGTATAGAGCTCGTTTAACACTCGTGAATATGTTCATGAACATAGACTTGTGTAGCCTCGTTTATGTTTATGAATGAGCTAAAACGTTATTGAACATGAGCCCAAACAAATTTTTTTATTAAACAAGCCAAGCTCGAGCTCAGCTTTTCAAATTCGTCATTGGCCCAAGCCGAGCCCGAGCTCGAATAGGCTCAAACTCAACCCAACTTGGTTTATTTGCAGCCCTAACTACCATATATTTTTACAATATCTTGACAAAGTAATTAATTTTAAAGAATTTTAAATTACTAGATCCTGATCTATAAAGTTACTATTGGTGTGTCAAAAGTATAGAGCCAAATAAATCACTTTCATTTAAAGTACTGTATGATGCTTTTCTGCCCCTGAATAGAACAAGAATGGAGCCAATTAATTCAATGGTATTAATTTATTTGTTATATTTAATTAAATTGTATGTTGTATAGTTCTGGCAGTTTCTGCCAGTGTTACTTTTTAAAATGGGAGAGTCAACCTTTATATTAAAAAAATGTGCAAATATCATCTTGAGACAATTTTTTAGTGACAATAAATTTATAATTTTCGTTTTTGTCCCCGCTCTGTCTATTTCAACTCTGCCTGAGCTCACTCACTCTTTGTCAGACATGCATCATATTAAAATAGAATTAAAATTCATAATTATAATTCTAAACAAAAATTTATTTGTAATCTAATTTCTTTTTTAATTATTTAAAGATTTTAAATTTTATTGTCAATTGTATGTTTTTTTTTTGGTTTTTTTTATAGTTTTAACTATTAATAGTCAATTTTTTTTAAATGAAAAAAACTAATATTTTATTTAATTTTATGGTATGTATAGTTTTTGGAGGAATTTTTTTAAGTTGTAATGTAATTTTTGTGCGTCTAACTTGAAT
Organism: Cornus controversa; assembly: GCA_026545225.1. NCBI lineage: Eukaryota > Viridiplantae > Streptophyta > Magnoliopsida > Cornales > Cornaceae > Cornus > Cornus controversa. The sequence goes on from CM048852.1 coordinate 18,999,020, forward strand.
TTTGAAAATAATTTAAATTCTTAATTTATAATTCATTATTTCATTTAAACTTAAAAATAAGATAAAAATAATTTGAAATTTAGGAAAACTATTGATGAACTAAAAATCAAATATAATAAAATTATAATTATAAATTACAAAGAGTAAAGATTAAAATTTGAGATATTGAATTTGTACGGAAATATTTACCAAAAGCAAAATTTACTGTTTTATGGAGATTTGATAGGATATACTCGTGATCAAAAAGGAAATTCAGAATTTATAAGTATTTTTTCTATTTATTTATTTTTACAGATAAATGTTCTATCAATTTTAAAAATAAACAAATAACATAAATAAAATATTGTTTTAGAGATATCAATTGTTTAATTAGCTAAGAAATAGAGGATTTTGTTGCAGTAAGAATATTTAGGTTTTGTGCACAAGGTTAATGTGTAGTTGGTCTTATTTGCACACTTTTTAAACTTAAAAGAGTTGATTGAATACTATATCGCTACTATAGGAAGTTTTATTCACTTTACTGTGAGTTAAGAGCAAAAAAAACACTCCTAATGTATTATACTCTGAGTAGCACTTTGACTCCTGCTTTTTAAAATGTGCTTCGTGAGTCTTTATTTTTGAAAAAAAAATGTGCACATACCCCCCTCAAACAACTTTTTGGTGAGTCAATTCAGTAGTATTATTTTATTGGTTATATTTAATTAAATTGTATTTGTTGTATAGTGGTAGGCAGTTTCTGCTATGGAAAAAGGATAAGATTAATTAATTCAATGGCATTAATTTATTTGTTCACAGCTAGTTATGGATACACATACAACAATAATAATAATAATAATAATAATAATAATAATAAGGGTAAAATGCACTCACATCCCTTGAGGTTTGTCTTAAACACACTCATATACAAAGTTTGCTTAAACTTACACTCACACCTCTGAGGTTTGGAGTTTGACTGCACACAATCTCCAATTAAAATCTATCGGTCAAAAAATTATTTGAAATGTCTGTTTTATCCTTCACTAACTGAAAAGATATTTTTAATCTTACTTTTCACGTTAAAACCATATTGCTCCCAACTTTTCTTTTTCACTTGACAAAACTACCCTTATTACCTTATTACTTTTCTCCCTCCTCTCTCACCCTCAAAGCTCACTTTCTCTAATTCTTCCTCTCTCTCTCCTTTTTTTTTTCTCTCTCTCTCCTCACTCTGTCTCTTTTTCTCTCTCTTCCTCCATCTCTCTCTTTCCCGAATCTGTCTCTTTACATCTAATCCCCTCTCTTTTCTTTATTTTATCTTCTTCTTGCTCTTAATTCTTCACCCTTTTCTCTTTTTTCTTTTATTTTTTTCTCTTTCATCGTTTGCTATGGCAGTGCACATGAAAATTGGCAATGATAGCATCGCTTTGGTGGTAGTAGTGGTGTCTCGGCAATAGTAGAGAGATGACAACAAAGGAGACTTATATGAAGAGTGTTACAAAAGTACAGAAGTTTATTTGCAAATATGAGAAGTTTATTTGCAAAGGAGACTTGTATGCATACATTTCTGTCAAAAAGGAAAAAAAAAAGTAGTGATGGCACTGATAAAATTGAAAAGTAAGTACTGAAAAAAAGAAAAAAAAAAACATCATTCAAGATTAATAATAAAGTAAATTTTAGCCTCAAAGTTTGAATTTCTTTAAATTGAATTTTATTTTTCAGTGACAACTAATATTGGGTCATACACATAATAGAGAAATAATATAAATTATTTGCTAAATTGAATCACCAAAACACATTAGACTCATTTCATTATTTCACAATTCTTTTTTATAACTAAAAAACAAAACAAAAGAATTCAAAAAATTTTGTTGCCCCTTTACTGAATTTAGGGGACACTAATATAGTAATATATCGGTTGAATGGTTAATTTAATCATTTTATTTTAATAGATTTTTTAAACATAATATAGTTATTATATTGATAGGTAAAAGTGTAATTTTTCATGCAAATTACCGATGCAATTTTGTTTAGGGTGTGAGTATAAATTTAAGCAAACTTTGTACATGAGTGTGTTTGAGGCAAACCTCAGAAGATGTGAGTGCACTTTGCCCTAATAATAATCATCATCAATTTTGTCCAGGCAATGTGAACAAACGTTGAGGTGTTGAAATTTATTAATGAGATACATTAGATGAAATCGGACTAGTTTGATTAATTTTTTGTGAGTGAAGTGTGACATTAGCATCATGTCAGCATAATACTAACATCATGCTAATATTACATCCTACTCACAAAAATCAGTCGAACTTATCCGACTTTGGGCCAACAAATCATTAATCTTTATTTATTCACACAACTCTGGTCAGCTCGATCATTCTATTTAAGGTCTGCTTGAGTTGAGTAATAACGCACTTGAAAGCATTCATTAATACTGGTAAATAATTAGCTCCTCCCTCCCTCAGATATTGGTGGTGTTGAGATGGCGGACGTCCAAGGAAGTTCTTCTTCAAGCGAAGCGACCATGTCCACTCAGCTTTCGGAGTCCCTAGATGAGAAGATAGAAAGAAAGACAACTAACTATGCCTTTATCCCCAGCGTCGTATCACTTGTTTATAGGATTCCAGTTGAGATACGTGAACTAAATAAACATGCCTATATCCCCAGCGTCGTGTCCATTGGCCCTTTCCACATAGATGTGGAACATCTCCAAATAATAGAGGTGGACAAATTGAGCTACATGGAGTACCTATTTTCCCTTTTCAAAAATCCTATAATTTCCAAGGAAAAGCGAAAAGGTTGTGTGGATGCTATGTTAGAGATGGCACTCAACGCTCGAGACTGGTATGGGGAGTTGTATAATAGAGCTGGTGGTACTGAGGAGGAAGAATCAACAAAGGTAAAGTTTGCTGAAATGATGCTTCTTGACGGTTGCTTTATCATTGCACTTTTATACAGGAATTACCAACGGAGTACTTCCGACAGAAGTTGCTGGAATCCTGACGCTATCTTGGACAACTATTCCATGAAGTCTGCCGTCCAACATGACTTGATACGCCTTGAGAACCAGATACCCTTTCTTGTTCTTGATAAATTGTTCAACCTCACAGTGGCAACTATGGAAAATCATGACAAACCAAGCTTTCTCAAGGAATGCATCTTCTTGTTCTTTAAGGGTGTGATGGGCTTACAAAGCATGCCAGAGACGGACCGTCCACTGCCCTTTCATATACTCGATTATTTTCACTTTATGTACCAGCCTCCCGGCAATCGTATTCCATTGAACAATGAAGGGTCTTCTAGAGATTGTTTTCGAATGGACAATGAACAGTCCAGCTTCAGATATTCTGCAACACAACTTGACTTGGCAGGAGTCAAGTTTGTGCGTGGTTCTGAAATGAACCTATTCAATGTGAGGTTTCGTGCTAGTCCTTCTTGTTTTCAGTTGTTTACAAGTCGTCACTTTGAAATTCCACCTCTCCCCATCACTTCCTCAACTGAAACATTCTTGAGAAATCTCATTGCTATGGAGCAATTTTACGAGGATGGTTATCATTATTTCACATCTCATTGTTTCCTCATGGATAAACTCATCGACACGGAAAAGGACGTTGACTTGCTTGTAGAAGCAGGAGTGATACAAAACTACTTGGGTTCCAGTGAACAGGTGGCCCATCTCTACAACAATATCAACAAGAATGTTTATATAGGTGGTTTCCACTTCACTGTGCCATGCAATGAGGTCACTGAATACTGCAATCGTTTCTGGCCAAGTAGTCTAGCAAAACTTAAACGTGACTATTTTGGTAATCCATGGACAGGTTTATCAGTCTTTGCTGCATTTTCCATTTTTGTCCTCACCTTGCTGCAGACTATCTACGCCATGAAATAATGTTTATAAGCAACCTGCAATGTCTTCAGTTAAAATCCTGTTACAGTTTGTAATACATATAATTTCTTTTACCTAAGTATTTTTCTTCCTTGTGATATATTTGTCATTTTTATAAGCTCCAATGTTGGGCACTTGTATGAATTTCCTTGTGATATATTTGTCATTTTTATAAGCTCTAATGTTGGGCATTTGTATGAATTTCATTATCTGAGTCAACTTTACCAAGACTATCTAAATTTAATTTCATTCTATATTCTACTTATTCTTGCAAGAATTTTATACGTTCAAAATCCACATTTATTGACCAGGGACCTCAGAAGTGCCGACATCTCTACGAAGATGTCATGACATTATGCAAAAGTTTCAAACCGAGTCTTCAAAAAGAAAATTCAAAGCTTCAAACCAGAATAATGGAGATTAAACCCCGATTGCATTTTCATCACTTTTATTCTAATCATTGTTGATCTCTTTTGACATTAATTTATTTTACAAATAAAAAATAAAAAATTACACCCTTAACGTATTAGATTATCGAACCTGATATCCGTTTAATAACAAATCGCATATGAATTCATTCATAAAATATTTATCGAGTTATCAAATCGAGTAATAGCCTTATTTGATTCAAATCGGGTCAACTCTGATTTGGTCCGAATCTGATCCATTTACAAATCTACCCATATGTTAGAAATATTTTAATAAAATATATAAATAAATTAAATTATATATTAAAAGTATTAAGTTTAGTATATTTAAGGGCAAATTACACTAACCTCCCCTGAGGTTCAGTCAATATATACTGACATCCCCTCCTACTTGTCATATTACACTAATCTCCCTTGAGATTTGAATATGAGATAACACAAACATCCCTTTCATTAATGGTCAACACAATCAATGACGAAAAATTATGATGTTAATAATTTGTATATTTTAAATTCTAGTTCTACCATCAAAAAACATGTAAAGATGTAATTATCTATATGAAATGACATGAAATACTTAGATACATTTTTTAACCGAATAAAGTTGACAAAATTATCCCCTTCTTATTATTATCATTTCAAAAAGCCAAAAATTCATCTCTAGTGAAGGTTGCGGGCAATAATTTCTGGTGGCAAGAGAGAAAAGTGATAAGATATTTTTTCTTTCTTCTTTTTTCTTTTCATTATCACCCTTTCCCTACTTTCTCTCTTTTCACTGAATTGAATCAAGAGTTAGGATCTTGAAATTAGAGAGTTTAATTGTGTGACTTGGCTTCAATGGACCATATACTAGGGTTAAATTATTTGAATTGGAGATTCAAAGTTTAGTTTATTTAATAAAATTTTCTTTTTTCTTTTTGAATATTTTTTTATGTTTTTAAAAGTCAAAGTACAAAAGTTCGTTATTTGATTACATACGCAAATATATGTATATATACACACACACTAGTATACAAAATTGCAAAGCCAAGTAGCTAACCAATAAAAGTTAGTAGCCAGCCAACCCATTTATGTTTTTCAATTCATGGCTACATCTCTAAAAAAATTACTGATGTTCCTTGGTTACATACATAAATACAAACCCATTTCAATTCATGGATTTGTTTGTTAAATTTGTGAATATCAGACTCTTCACTTATTTATTTAAACTACAATTAGGTTTAGTCAAAAATATTTTATTTTTCATCAATTTTAGATTTTGTTTTCTAAATGAACTGTTGAGCTCACCGGTGTCATTAACGGTGGTGGAGCGAAAGGAGAAAAGTGAGCAGACATTAGAATACAATTGAGTAATTTTGTCTTTTCGCTTTACTTTGTTTATGACCTAAAATAATATTAAAAAAATGAGAACAAAAAGGTAATTTGTTACTTCCATTAACGGCATCTTCCTAATAACTCTAACAAGAAAGGTTAGTGTAATTTGACAAATAAGAGGGGAAGTCAATGTTTATTGACTAAACTTCAGGAGAGATTAGTGTAATTTACCATCAAAACTAGGAGGCATCAACTTCTTAAATCGAGTGGTGAACTTGAAACGCTTCTCAATTTTACTATCTTTCGGTTGCACTACCGGTTATTGCACCTCAGTAGTAGCTGTTCTCATAAAATCTCTCAAGGTCGTAGTTATCTTGGTGACCAAACAATCTCCCTCGAAAACCCCACTCCCAACTGCCCCTCCATGGCGTCTAGGTGGCATATCTCTATATGGTCAAGATATAGGTCAATAACAATAAGTTACCTCATGTGACGTAATCAACACGATCAAGCTATTACACAATAATAATCAACATGTTATCACTTTCGCACATAATATATGAACATGCTTTTCAACACATTTAATCACATAAACATGTTATCAAATTAACACATAACATATAACACATATTATCACATACATACTTAATATATTATCATGTAAGCACATTTTAAATGCACATAAGTTCTCATATCAACTATGTCATGTCTATACGCATTCCTAGGTTTCCAAACTCAAAGGTTATAATTTGGAATGGTTACTCGACTTAGTGTTCTAACAACAAGTTATCAACCATCTCAAACCCACACGTGATCTAACCATTACCAGTCGCCCTTAAGTATTCGACCTAGTGCTCTGATACCAAGCTGTCATGCCCTGATTTCCAACTCCCGGAAGCTGAGAGTGATTATGTTACATGTCATCACCTCACATTAATTTCACTATGATATCATGCTTTGATACTAAGTTGTCACGCCTTGACTTTCGACTCTCGAAACCGAAAGTGAACCCGTCCATTAACCCTAATGAACTCTCTTAACCTTTCAAATACCGTGAAAGCTTAACTTTACAAATGCAATTATATAAGCATATATGCATCACCATTCTTCCCAATGGGCCCCACATTAATCCATACACAACATATCCATAATGGTGTGAACTACAAGTTTTTGCACAATCGAAACTGTAATTTCGCATAATCAAAATCTCAATCTCACACAATCAAAAATCTCGCTCAATCAAAGTACTTGCAAAGTACTATCGAGACCCCCTTGGAATTGGACCTAACTTCCATCAAAAAAATTTGCTATAAGTTCACGCAATCGAAGGTGGTTTTGATCATGCGAAAATGGCATTTTGTACAATCAAAATTGCCCCTCTGTAGAGATCCTACAACCTCACACTTGGTCCAATTCAACTCCAATTTCCATTATTAGCATGCATACTCTCCACTTTACCGATACATTAACACAACCATTCTCAAAAGTTTATACATGTAGAAATAAACATAAATAAAGGATTATCATTTAAATCGTCTAGCATTCTACCATGCTCAATATTATGCTTATAATGTAGGAAATCATTAGACATAGACAATACATGTTCTCAAAATATAAATGGTCTTTACATATTCATTACATGCATAAAGTTCATAATCCGAACATACATTCAAATAAAGTAATAAATGTCTTAAAAGGAGGCTAGCTATGTTTTACACAACTCACGGTTGGGGAGACTCTATCACTTCTTTGTCATTTCCTAAAAATAGTTAATACTTGTGGGATGATCAATGCGTACCACACGCGTAATAGGAATGTCTAAAACATAATTATGCAAGTCTTATGAATACTACATAAACATACATTTGCATTTAACTATGTTATGCAAATATCCATATATTTCTACCATATCATAAGCAACATACAATGCAATATGATATGCATAACTCCCTCATCCTCTACACGCATCTATTGGGTTCCAGTTTTATGGATCACCCAATCCCACTTAATCAAGGCTCCTTTACCAGTTCTCCTCATCGTAGGACTCCATTTTAGGGAGTATCATTTTCTATCTAGGACATTACCGCCTAATTAAACTCACCACTCTCACCATGCCAATGAATAAAGATGAATTCCTATATGTTTATACTAATGTGCATTTTCAATTCAAACAATATAGTAATAATTGCCATGCTTGCATATTTTTCAAATAACGCACTTGCAACCACATTGAACATGTTACACATTTTTCACATTTCATATCAACTATATTGACCATTAAACATGAATTACAACTAAACATCCTCTCATGACATTTTATCAAACACATAAGTGTCATCTTCACAAATATACATGAATTCACATAATTCTTTCACATTTCAATTCACACATGTTTCATAATCATCTAAGATAATTATAAACATGTAATCATCACATTTAACATTGAGAATTCACTAATTAGTATAATTTAGCATGCTTTAATATTAAAATATATCTAATTATACCCACATAACCAATTGGTTGCCATAAACAACCAATATACTCGCAAAATCCCAGATTCTATGGGTTAGGCATCCCTACCTCAATTTGGAAAAGCTTTCAAATTATTTTCTCAATTTCTCACCAAAAATTAACTTTCTCTGAATTCAATTCCAGATGGATCAAAATTGAGCCCTCAATGTGTAAACCAACTCTTCCTTCTTTGGCGTCTTTCAATTATCTCCCCAAGCCTCCTAAATTTAATGGAGAAGGGAAGAAGAAGATGTAGAGATATATGTGTATCTATATTGCTCTCTCATGGCTTCCAGACAATGAAAGAATGAATTGTTGAATTCTCTTATTTGTTATTTATAGACCTAGCTCATCTATTTATAAAAATGCCACTAGTCTCTTCTAAACTTTTCCCAGGCTTCGTTTTCAATTTCGGTAACTCCAATTGACTCGAAATTGAATATGTAGCATGTTAAATATTTTATTTAAGTTACCCTTCGAATTTGGTGTCATTTTGAAACTTTCAAAGTTTTCAGGCCCACGGAACCCGCGCCTCGGGCCCACCCGACCCGAAAATGTTAACTTTTACCACACGCTCCCAAAATTTTTTCAAACCTTTATCCAAGTCCCCAAACATATACTTCACACTTAGAACACATATGTAATCATTTAAATCATTAATATGATAATAAATAAAAATAATGAAAAATCAGTCAAAAATGGTCACGGTCCTTACATTTGGAATGGCTATCATAGAAGAATATCTTTAAGGCACAGTTTTGTCTATTGGCATATATATATTGTAATGGTTTATGTCAATATAGGCACAGTTTTGTTTATAGCCACATCTATTAGAATGATGGTTGTCTTTCAGACACAGTTTTGTCTATTGGCACATTAGTTGAAGGATTGGTGTCATACTGAGTATAGTTTTGTATATTGACCTATCCATTATTGTGATGTCATCAGTTAGACGCAGTTTTGTCTATTGATACATCAGTTGAAGGATTGGTGTCATACTAGACACAATTTTGTCTATTGACCCATCCAATACTGCATTATTGTAAAGTAGACACAGCTTTGTCTATTGGTACATCAGTTGAAAGATTGGTGTCATACTGAATACAGTTTTGTCTATTAATCCATCCATTATTGTGATATTGTGAAACAGCCCGCTCTACCACATGGTATGATATTGTTCGCTTTGGGCCTAAGCCCGCATGACTTTGGTCTTGAATTTTACCCCAAAAGGCCTCATACTATTTGGAGAGAACACATTACATATAAGCACATCATTTTCTCCACACCTAGACGATGTGGGATTGAGCATTTTGTAGCCTATCAGTGTGGTAGCTCACCTAGTGTTTCTTCTTGCACTCGCCCACAAGGGTCACTACAATCCACCCCCCTAGGAGGCCCGACGTCCTCGTTAGCACACTTCCAACTGAGCTCCGGCTTTGATACCATTTGAAATAGCCCACTCCACCACATGGTATGATATTGTCAGCTTTGGGCCTAAGCCCGGACGATTTTGGTCTTGGGTTTTACCCCAAAAGGCCTCATACTATTTGGAGAGAACACATTACATATAAACACATCTCCTTTTCCACACCCAGGCAATGTGGGATTGAGCACCATGTAGCCTGCCAGTGTGGTAGCTCGCCCAGTGTCTCTTCTTGCACCTGCCCACAAGGGTCACTACAATCCTGGGTTGAGTTGGGCTGGAATGGTTGGACTAGAAAGAAAACTAAATAAACTCCAAAATAATAAAAATAAAATATAATAAAATAAACCCTAACCCATCAAAAATAAGTATACACCTAGCCCAATCATTCCAACCCAACTCAACCTAGATTCCTCCCTAGTTCAATCCAAATTTAAAATAAAGGAAAAACATAAAGACCCAATTCAAATAAAAATAAATAAAATAAAGTAAACTACACCACAATATTTAAAGCACTAAAAGAATTTAATCTAACCAATAAAGCAATTCAATTTAACTAATAAAAGAAAAATAAAGCATTTAAATTAAAATTAAAAGACCTCCAACATTACGGGGTATTACATGTTGTCACGTAGACACGGTTTTGTCTATTGGCACATTAGTTGGAAGATTGGTGTCATACTGGACATAGTTTTGTCTATTGACCTATTCATTGTTATTTGTTATCGTCACTGTAGACACAGTTTTGTCTATAAACGCAACCCTTAGATTTAGTGATTGTCATTTAGACACAATTTTGTTCATTGACACACTTGAGGGAGTACTTATTGTCATTTTAGACACATTTTTGTCTATTGACACATTCGTTAAGATGGAGATTTTCATCTCTGGACATACGTTTGTCTATTGATGTATTGTTATGGGTAGTGTGACATTGAGAGATCGAAGTTTTTGATTATCATGTGGGATTTAACTTAGTTTTAGAATATGACTAGTTTTGATGTCATAAGAGGATGACAATGGGAATACCATTAGTTTTGTCTTGGTGATTTATGTTGATTTTTTTTTTGAACTATGCCTTAAGTACTGGTGAAATTAAAAGGATCGAAGGATCAGTTGTGAGACTTAAAAATTAAGGTTTCATACGTTTTAAGGAATGTGGTTGAATTAGTTGAGGTTTGGGTTATAAATCTTTAGGAAGCATTGGCCTAAGGCCATGGGGAAGGAATGTGAGTTTGGACTACCAAAAGATAAAAGTTTCTTACGCACATGATGTTGTCTGGTTTATTGTAAGGAGGTTTGTTGTCATACTTTTGATGATTAGAAAGTGGGTTGGTTACAGTTTTGATCTTTCCTAAACGTAGTTTGGGAGATAATAGTGGTTATAATGGTTCACAGTATGATGATTGCACTACAGTATTGGTAGTGCCTGGACAAAGTTGAGGTGTGCTAGTAACTGGAAAGGTTTTGCAGAATATAAAGTGAAATGGTATGGTGATAACCAAAAGCCTCATTGGTTAAGGAGTGAAGCCATGTATTAGAGACCGACAAGTTTATAATCGTTACCGGTGATAAATGAAAGTTAGGAGGTCACTAAAGATTCTATGATGATAATCTGAAACTTGAAGTATGTTTCTAATTTCGAGAACGAAATTCCTTGAAGGTGGGGAGGTTGTAAATACCAGGTCTAATTTTGACCAATTTTCTTTTATTCATCATTTTCATCATAAAAGAAATTTAAATGATGTTATGAATTTTTTGAAGGTGGGAAACATGTTTGGAAACTTTTTTAGAGGTTTTGGAAAGTTTTTGGAGCATTTGGTGAAATTTGAGAATTTTGGATCAGTAGGGTATGGACGCAGGTCTGGTAGACTTGAGAATTCAAAAAAAATTTGAAAAAATTTTATTTTTGGTTTAGACCAAATGAAATGTTAAATGAGTTAAGGAAGTGATTTCTAAGCCGTAGAAACGGAGGTCGGGAGGGTACATTAAGTGACTTAGGGGCGTTTTGGTCATTTTGCGATGTGGAGACTATAAATATCAGAGATACAGATATTCCCTCATTCTCTCTTGACCAAGAACAATCGGCCATATCTCCTCTTCTCTCCCCCTTCATCTCTTCTTCTTCTTTCTTCATTTCAGAAACCCTAAGGCTTGATTCAGAAGGTGTCACCGAAAGACTTTGTGTTCCACTCAGCAAGGGATTCATTTTGGACCGAACAAAGTACATTTTGGTGAAGTTGGAAAAGTTATAAATCTAGGGTTTTATCTAGAAAGTCGTCAAATTTTAGGCATTGGTGTCTTCTCTTTCCTTTCATCGATTCCTTAGGATTCCTTGTAATTTTTTGTTGTGTTAGCATGATTTAGAGAGGTAGAGGGTTATATCTTTGAGGTTCCTTTCTTGTATATGCATGCTAAGAGTTTTCTTCATATGATGTATGTGAGGCATATTAGTTCTGTGCATGTTAGATTTGAGCTTTTGTGCCATTTATACGAAATATATGATATATGCGACATGTATAGGTGTTATGTATGAGAATTGGTGAACTTGGCAAGTTATTTATAGCTTAAATGTGATTTTAACACTTGTGGTGTGAGTACCTATGCTGTAGGTGTTGAGTTAAGAAGCATGAGGTTCATTAGGTTTACTTTTGAGCCATGATATATGTTATGTGCATTTTAAATGCTATACGTTTGAGAAAATGTATCAAAAGGAATAATTTTCTATGTTAATGCATTTGATGATGTTTGTGAATGAAATTGCATGCAATAAAATATGTGTTGTGCATGTTTAGCATATAATGCACTTATTAATGAGCGGAATGGTTCTTGAAAAGGTTGAGGTACGATTTTGAACACACACGCGTTATGTGGTAAACTTGTGTCCCCAATTGGCATATTTCAATTGGTGTCAAAAACAAATTTTTTTCTCTCTCGATTGACAAATTTAATTGATGAGGGCCCATGGCAGTATGTGTGAGATTGACAGTTTTCAGTTGGTAATAATCTTGGTGGCATATGAGATTGATAATTTTCCATTAGCAATGGCCCTTGGTGGTCTATGAAGTTGACCGGTTGCATTAGTGATACCTCAAAATTGGTAGAGTCTAATCATTTGAGTTGATGGTTTAGTTTAGTTACATGAATTGTGAATTCATGTTAAGGACATTATTTGTGAAACTTAAGGTGCATGTTGTGTTGTTTTTATGGTTGGGCATGGATAAATGGTCATTTGATATTCTTGTTGCATAATTGTATCATTGATAACATGAGCATTGTGAGCATGTCATGTAGTGTAAGGATGCCATGATTGCATATCATATAGATCGGTGTTGAGTTGATACTTAGGCGGGTTTCGTCATCTCTACTGGGCGTAATTGTATGCTCACCCCTTTCTCCAAACCTTTTTACAAATAAGGCACTAATGACAGATAGGACATGAACCTCCAAGTGGAGTTCCTTGTGGCTTTTCTAGCCTTATTTTAGATATTGTACCTAATGCTATCCATGTTGGCATGTGGTATGTTAATTTTGTTGAACTTGTAATTGTAATTAAGCTATTTGTACTTTTGGACCTTATGTATGTAATTTATATGACGTTTATGAATTGGGAGGATTTTATGTATGGAATGTATGAGTTAGTTTAAATGTATGAAATTTATGAAATTATAGCATTTCAATTATGTTATAAAGTAATATGGATGATTCTAAAGTCTTAGAATGTGTTTGGAGGTGAATGAACTATGATTGTGATCACTTTAGAGAAATGTAAGGATTGCAGGTCGAGTGATTACGACGATGCATTGTAATCTAGTGATGCATCGAAGTTCCAAGGACGATGTATCATAATTGTATTAGAGAATTGGGTTGAAAATATAACTTTTCGCAAGATGTTACGCAACATCTGCAATGCATCATAACCAACATTACGATGCATTGTAATACATTACTGGGTTGGACATTTTATATGTGTTTAGACAAGTGTGTGAGGTCAAGCGAGGGGCCATTAGGGTTAGTTAGTATTGAGTTGTACATATACACGTATGTGTACGTGATTAAGCTTCCGCTGTAATTGAGATTAGAGATAGTTCATTGGGACTTGGTGGGCAATTTTACCCTTAGGATTCGGATGCGGAGACGGAGTCTCTGGTGGTTCGGGTTTTAAGGCGCGACAACTTGGTATCATAGTATGATATTAAAGAGTAATTATGATTAAGAGTGTGGATGATTAACTTAACCACCCCCATTTCTCATGCCCTTCCGGGTGTTGGAAATTGGGGCGTGACACTTCATATGATGGCAAGCCTCTTCATGATGGCACCTTGTATCGACAGTTGGTTAGTAGTCTAGTATACCTCAATGTCACCCGTCTAAACATCTCTCATGATATTCATATAGTTAGTCAATTTATGGCTGCACCGAGATCTACTCATTTTACAGTAGTTTTTCGCATCCTTTGCTATCTCAAAGGTACCATGTTTCATGGACTTCATTTCTCTTCTCAATTATCACTTGTTCTCCGTGCTTATACCAATGCAGATTGGACAAAAAACCCCACAGATCGCCATTCCACTATAAGATTTGACTTATTTCTTGGTGATTCAATTATCTCTTGGCATAACAAGAAGAAAATTATGGTTGTTCAATCTAGTACAGAAGCTGAGTACAAGGCACTTGCTAATATTACTTTTGAACTTCTATGGTTGCGTTGGCTCCTTCAAGACATGAGAGTTTCATCTTCAGCTGCTACTCCTATTTACTGTGACAATAGAAGTGCAATTCAAATAGCACATAATGACGTTTTTCATTAACGCATCAAATATATTGAGATTGATTGTTACTTTGTTCATCATCATCTTTGTCAGAATGTCTTACAACTGCGGTCCGTTGCTTCTCATGATCAGATAACTGACACCTTCACCAAATCTCTTCCAACAAGCCACTTTCGTGATCTTGTCTCCAAACTTAAGATGACTTCATATAATCCACCTTGAGTTTGAAGGGGGTGTTAGATTATATGAGTTGTTCTCATAACTTCACATATTGTACCTTGTACTACTAGTGTACTATACACCTACCCCACCTACCATTGTACAATATATATTCACATAGTACATGTGTATTAACCTAGACACACATTAGATTTAGATATATTTCACCTACTTCTTACATTGTATAACCTCACCTACCACTTTCCTTATTTAACCTTAGAGCTAGCTTATATATAGGGCCTTATGTACTATTCTTTTTTGTATCAATGCAATATACAATTCTCTTCAATATTTCTAACAATATGCATTATTTCTAGATGGTTCAGTATTTCAAGGGTTTTGATTATGTTTGTTTTATTTTATTTTTTGAGTTTATTTATATGCAAAACTCTTATTTGTGTGCTTAAGTTTTCATAAATAGGTTGCTAATTACCCAAGGGACTGGCTCAAGTGAATAAAGAACTTGGTTCTGATGCTTAGCAAAAACATTAGGTCTAAGGAGGATGGAAATTCCCTCTTCCCCCAACCAACATAGGAGGTTAGCTTGCTTCCATTGGTGGTGGGCGGGCGAATGGTCCAAAGGACACGTAGCTGGGGGAATGAGGTTCCTTCTTGTTCATCAATCAAAAAATCAAGACAAACCGGGCACTATGGTTGTGAAAACACCCGATCCCATTCCGACCTCAATTTGTGGAATCGTCTTGTGCCATATGTACTAAGATTGATTCTAATTCATTCACTTCTGGGGCTAGTTCTGAATGGGGGGCTAGAGGAATTCGTTGACCCGTTTCCATACAAGTGTTTGAAAATATTCGATCATTTCTTTCTCACCATACTGATATGTGCAGTCGAAAGCCCATTTGACCCTTGATGTGATTGTCATTTCGAGGGCGATTAAGAATTCATCAAGGGTATTTCCTTTTTTCATTTTAGACATGATTTTTAACAAAGTGAGCTTGTTTTTCCAACACACAGTGGCGCTCCGGTTTCCAAGATCAAGTCTTCTCGAAAAGAAAAAAACAAGTTGTTGATTTTCCAGGATGACAACTTGGGCATACTGAAATTCTAAGCGCTCTTAATGAGATTACGAACAAGTCATCACTTCATCGTGAGGTTGAGGCATCATAAGAAAAAATAAACTTAGCAAAAGAGAAGTCCGATGATGATTCTGATTGGGAAATCACTTCCCATGATCATAGCGAGTGCATTGAAGCACTATTAAGAGCGAAAGCAATTAGTTTACGCTATGAAATCGACACAGTTGTTCATGGACATAGTAACTTTTTCATTCTCATCAGCTTTATGATGTCTTTTCTCTAGAACATCGTTATCATGCCACTTATGTTACTATACTTAAAGTTGGAGATCAGTTTCTTCTGTTTTTTGTTCCATGCATAGCGAATTGATAGGCTTTTCAATTACATGGTTAAAGGAGTAAGTAGTAGTACGTAGTTGAAGATAGATATGACATGGGATTAAATCTTACATTCTCCTGTGCAGTTTGTGTATCATCCATCATCTGTTGAATTCTCTGAGTCTAAACCAGCGAAGGGGTGTGTATTGTGTATTCTATCTTTCTGTTTATAGTGTATAGATATGTTGGTCAAATTTCCAGAAACTTTAGTAAATGATAACAAATAATTCTTACGAGTATATTTTTCTGTGTTGCAGACTGATATGGATAGTCCCCTCCGGGACTCTCCTCGAATCTTTGCAGACTGGTATTCATGGCTCCCTCTTATTGGAGGAGTGGCGTGACTCTCTCCTCGATCTTCTCCAACTCCATCGTCTTTTCATTATACCCAGACTTTCCTCCGCTTTCTCCACCGGAGAAACTTACTTAAGTTGAATGATAAAGACTATTTAATTCAAAGGCTCTGTTTGGATTGACTTTTGAAAAACGACTTTCGGCTTTTCAAGTTCAAAAGCCGTTTTTGAGAGTATTTGAATTAGTAAGGTTAAAGTGTTTTGAAGTCCAAAAAGAGCGTTCAAAAGAAGTTGGTGAATACCAGCTTCTCCATTTAGCTCCTGCTTCATTTTTTTCTTCTGTGCAAAAGCCAAAGTAGAAGCATGCCTTCTCCATGGGAGGAATTTAAGCTGAAGAAAGAAGATTGCTCAACTCCACTATTTCTGGATTCTTTAAGTCAAAGCAGATTACCGGATTGTTTTGCAGCTGAATTACCCCCACAAGCTTTGGATTGTCTTCCACTTGAAAATATATATAATTCTTGAAATCTTATGAGCCACCCGTTGCATTTGCAGCTGAAGGAAGGAATAGCAGTATGGAACAGGACGGAGTGCATCTGTGCGAATTTTAACCGCCCGGCCCAAAACCCTTAAATGGGCCTCAAAACCGTTTTCTATGGAACAGGTACGAGAGTGAGGTGTTTTGCCATCCCTAATGCTGCGTTTGATACACAACAATAGAATGGAATGAGCATTCCATTAAAGTGAGAATGGAATGATAATTCCCATTCTATTGTTTAGTTTAAAACGTATGAAACAATGTAGGAATGGAATGATGATTACATTATTTTTGCCAACTAGATTTTATTTTTTTAATATTTATTGGGAATGAAATGTCCATTTCATATGTTAAGTAGGATAATGAATTTTCATTCTTTCACTTCAAAGGAATGATGCAGAATGGTCATTCCCACTTTAATTTTTCTTACCAAACAAAGGAATGAATCCAAAAAGGTAATATTAATATTTCATTACATTCTATTGTTGCGTACCAAACGTAGCATAAAAAGAATACTTCTTTTTCATTTTCTACTTTTGAAATCAAAAAACATGTTTTGAAAAGCACATCTAAATTGGTCCTATAATAACCATAGCTAACTGAACCACCCCCAAACACCCCCCCCCCCCCCCCCACACGCGCGCGAAGTCTTACATGTGTTGTTATATCTAACATATCAGTAATGATCTCTTTCTCATCGGTGAACAAGAAATTTATCCATACCAAATACATTAACCGTTGAATATGATTGATATAAAAAAAACAATTACCAAAAAAAAACCTAACAATCACATCCAACGGTTACTGTATTTGGTGTGGATGAATTTCTTGCTCACCGGTGAGCAAGAGATCATTACTCTCTGTCATATATATCTTTATTACATCTTACCTCCAATTATAATTCCAGTGCGTCGATTCGGTCATCTCAAACACAACTAGAGAGTATTCAACTTGGAGAGCATCTTAATCCAAATTTTTGTATCTTTTCCTGATAAAATAAATTTCTTAAGCAAAACCAAGAGTACAATCCATATCAACAATAGAAAGCAGCCATTAAGGGCCATAAAAAGCATTTTCACTCAACTCGTGTGCTGCTTTGTTACAGAGTAGGTGCCCACATCAACTTGACACTGGAGCTTGATTAAGCACATGTGATATCTTCAAAACAACAGTAAGATGTTCTTTGATTATCTGCAACTGCAACACACATTTACAATCTCCTTCTACATCAACCTCATGATATCCCCAGGTGATGTTCATCTACCAGCTGGCCCCAGTACCCATTGATGGTTTTTTCTCATCGATGCTTGAACAGCCTGTTCTTCGGATCTTCTGCTAGCTTTCTGTTCATACATTTTTGTAAGACTGACGCATATGTGACGGACCAAAAAAAAAAAAGTAATCAGGAAAAGGAAATTGAGTGCATAATTTAACAGAATGGTGAAGAAATCAAAATTCATCCATCCAGATAAAGACACAAAGATAGCTTCAACCATGGGAAGATGTAGATGTTTTCAGTAGAACTTGTATGAACAAAGCACAGATGCATTCTCTTGAACAGAGTCATCACAAGAATGGAGCCATAATCATGAAAACTAGCAAAATCAAATTGTAAATAGCATTTTGTATAATTATGTTTTATATGAACTCATGATACACAGCATGTCATATGAAACTATGCCACTACACAAACATTATACTTTCGGATTCAGGGAGATATGATTTCAACCCAGTTGAGTGGGAATTGGATTAAGATAATCATGAAAGTGTCAATTAAGTTGATGAACCAGAGAACTGAGATGGCAGAAAAAAACTGTCAAAACCAATTTAAAGTATTTATGAGAGATTTAGGATGAAAATGAGATTCATATAGTGCACGCTGTAACTTGTAATGAGAGCATATGAAGATATATCAAACTCATTTGTGGAAAAAGGTGAAAACTCAACGAACACAATTATAAATGTATTGAATGGAAATATTACCAATCAACACTTATATTTTTGTATTTATTATCTTGGTTCAATTTTTTTTTTTAATCTTTTTATTATTCAAGGTCGCCACCACTAAAAAAAAATTCTGGGTCTGTCACTTATCTTAAACCTTCTGATTCTAAAAGGATTTTAAAGACCTTAAATGTGTAAAGGAGTACGCAAAAAAATTAAGTACACATATTTTCATATTTCTTCTTTGCTACAAAAATTGAACATCAAGGGGAGGGGAAGATATATTTTTTTTTTGATAAATAAAAATTCATTAAAAGGTGCTTAAAAGGGGAGCCCTCCCGAGGGGCTACAAAGGGGAGGGGAAGATATGCATAGATGAGGTGACAGTCAGGCCAAATATACTCTAGGAACATGGAGTAAACATGGAAAACATGCTATCCAATTTTTTTTTTTTGGTGTGTAACACAGAGAATAATATACAAGAGAGAAATTAAATTACAGAAGGCACCTTCACCCTGACAACCAAGTAGAAACTGCAACCAGTGATAGCATTACTAAAAAACCATAGTTCACGAACATATCAACATCTTCAATTTTAACCATCTTGTCCTGAAAAGAACTCCACATACGTGTAAATGGACAAGAGACCTGTTGATCCTGCAGCATACGTCCATTGCTCTCTTTAAATCATCTTCCGTGACACAAGAAAAGGTTTATAAAATAACTGGAAACGATTGCCCTAAAGACCTTTTCTATTGGCAGGGATTTTGACAGAACTCACCTTCGGGTTTGAATCACTAATTTGTTGCTGAATGTTTGAACTTAGAGTTCTTCGCTTGTCCAGGCCAACTGATTGATCAAATGATATCTTGATTTTAGCCTTGCTGGAGTCTTTGCCTCTGTGGCCTCTATAAGCTGAATCAGTGTGAATTGTTTCCATGACTGAACCAAAGAAGTTTGTTACAGGTACCTAATGATGAGGTAAGAATGGGCAAATTAGTATTCAATCAGACACTGTTTAACATAGCTTATGATAAAGCTGGACATCTGGTTATGGCATGGAGGAAGCAACTTATAGATTTCAACAATTTAGATTCTATTTTTTGTCAATAAAAAGATTTAGCAGAAGAAGACAGAGAAAAATATGCAGAAGAAGCTGAATGTCAGGTTAGAGCATGTGGAAGGCAAACTACAGATTTCAACAACTGAGGTTGAATTTTTAGTAAAACAAGAAATGACACACAAGTTGCAAGCAAACCTAAAGCATATGAATGGCTTGTCATTTAAGTTTCCACAAGAAACAAAAGTAGAGGTTGCAGAGGTTTCTTTGCATAAATGAAATGCCAGCAAACCTATAGGTAATAGAAGCTTTTACTTGAGAAAAATAGCATGTTTTGACTACCTATTTTACAAAATGTATATATAAATATATATACAAAAAACAGCAAGCTCATAATCTTTCCTCTTTCTTTTATTTAATTTTTTGTTTTGAGAAGGCGGTGGGGGTTTACAGCAAAGTAAGCAACAGCTCAACACATTCAAAACCAGAAGATCAATAACAAAGACACAGATCTAGAACTACATACCTCCTCTAATCGTCGTTTGTATAGATCTGTTCGATAATATGCAGTTGAAAACAGCATGCTTGGATTATAGGAATTGAAAAGACTGCAAAAAAAAACACCGAATTTACAAATCATGTTCCAAGGTTCAAACAGATGAAAAAGAATGACCAGTCAGTAGATAGACAGGAACAAGTCTCCAGACATACATATATTGCCACAATATTGAGCCAACGACTGAAAGAACATAAATTAATGCAGAGTATGCATTTATTCTTCGATGGAGATAACCATCAAAAAAGAAGTCCTATCCAAGAGTATTTTCTGTTTTATCCCGTTGCTATTTGTTTGTTTAGCATGAAATCATAATCTGGAGGATACTTGGGTCACCTGGTCAACAAAAGCATGAAATCATAATCTGGAGGATACTTGGGTCACCTGGTCAACAAAAGCCAACTGTTTTGGTTAATTTTTTTTTTTTTTTTTGATTTTTTTTTCCCTTTGGATTTTAACAGATCCTGAAGATTTGATAAATCATGGACTGTCCTAAATTCTTGTCAATCAGTTGAAGCATGTGGGTATTATTTTCAATTTATCTGAAAAAAGCAGAGTGACTCCTGGGACTTCCAAACATCTTCTAGCCAGTAATTTCTCTATAAATTAATAGGAAATTTTTTTTATCCTATAACTATTTCAATTCATTCCTTTCTTTCTCTTGGTAAATTTGAAATCATAGCAATTAAGGCACATGCAACGTACCCATTAATGCGCACCAGTAAGAAAGGAAGATTAGTTTACATAGAAGGTAAGAGACAACAACGCTGACCAAAACTAACTTGGGATGAAGTAATTACAAATGACTTTAAAAAATTAAATATAAGAAAAGACATGGCATATAATATAATAGAATTGAAAAAAAGATAATTCATGTGACCGACCCATTCGTTTTGAGATAAAGGCAGAGAAGAAGCAGAAAAAGATGGAGAAATGGGTAGTGAAGCTTAAGGGCAAGTTGGCGGATGAGGATTCTACACAAATTCCTGAATCATCTAATTCACTAAAAGGCAAGTTGGCGGATGAGGATTCTACACAAATTCCTGAATCATCTATTGATCCTGTCCATCTACTGCTTTAGCAGTGGTTCAGAGGGAAGATGTCACACCTCAAAACAATTTCTCATCTCTGGCCATGAGGAAGACAGTACTACTGTGGTGGGTGATGATCTTTCTGAAGTGGTTGCAGATAAAGGCCCTAGTTTTGAATTGGAAACCAATGATAATAATAGGGTGTCCTTGGCCATTGTCCCTGTAGTTACTAATCCTGTGATGGGAGGTTTCAAATAAGAAAGACTAGGTAATATACCTTCTGATTCTAATACAGCTGGGAAAGATGAACCTGGCACCATTATTCAGTATACTAGACAGACATCTATCTCTTCTGGGAAGAAGCTCACTGATATCAATACTGGAAAGGCTACTCATAAGGCAGATAACCTTGCAAAAGGTAGTAAGAGTGTAATCACTGGTGCTTCAATGGAGGAACAGAAGGGTGATGCAGGTTTGCTTCCTACTGATGTCTAAAAAACAATCTAAGAAGGGTCTTGGTCAAACAGCCCCTAGGATGACTAGAGGTAGAGCTACTGGTGGGGTTATTCCATCAAATTCCCAATCTTAATGTTGGGTTGTTGGAATATTAGAGGCTTGAATAAGCCTCATAAGAAAAAGGAAGTGAAACATTGGCTTTCTTCCTTATCCCTTAGTTTTGTTTGTCTTCTTGAAACCAGAGTGAAGGAACAGAATTTTACTTCCATTTCTAGAAGGATTAATCATCACTGGCTTTGGCTTAATAATTATTCTAATCATCAGTTGGGTAGAATTCGGGTTGGTTGGGACCGAATTGTGTTTTCTGTGGTAAAGATTGCTTCCCATGAACAATGTTGCTTAAAGTTACTCAAAACCAGTTACAGAAGCCTTTTATGCTCTCTCCCATCTATGCAGCCAATTCTGTCATGGATAGAAGGCCTTTGTGGAGGGTTATTCAGTCATATTCCCAAAACATTGTTGATCCTTGGTTGGTATTAGGTGACTAGAACTTTATTAGATTTCAAAATGAGAAACTTGGTGGTCTGGTAGTCCCAAGAGGTATCTTGGATGAGTTCAATCAGGTTATTTATCAAGTTGGCCTTGAGGAACTGCATATTGTTAATGGTTGTTGGTCTTGGTGCAATAGGCAGTCAATTGGGAGAAGAATTCTTGCCAAGCTTGACAAGGTCTTTGTTAACAGTCAGTGGTATCAAGTTTCCCAATTCAAAACCTTTCCTTGCCTCTCAATCTCTCTCTAATCATAATGTGATGCAGGACGAGTTATGATTTTCCTGAATGAGCCATATGTGTTACGACTCTACTTTTGGAGAAGGAGCAGAGACAAATGAAATTAGAGATTTAATTTAATTTAGGATTAATTTTATTATTTTGTCATTGTTTTAGTTTTAAGGGATATTTTAGTATTTTAGTATTTTAGGGTTTATTTATATTTTGCCTATATAAAGGCTTCTATGTAACTAAATAATTGAGCTTTGGTTTTATTAAATTATATCACTGGGAGTTTGCGAACTCTCTCTATCTTTTCTTCCCCCTCATTCTTGCTTTTCTCAATCCCTCAGTCTGTCTAGCCTATCTCCTTCGATCTGTCTTCTCATCCCCTTCGTCTGTCTTCTCACCTCATTCTTCAAGTCTCATCCCCTTCTTTCTCTCTGGTTCGTTGAAGTTTGATATCGCAATATTATTAACCTTTGTGTTCCGCATCATAATGCCATCGTGATTCATTGCCCTATGGATATAGCCAAGAATCCTAATAACACGAACAAAAGGAAGCTGGTAGAGTTGGCATTGCGGAAATGGAACGCTCATGTGATTTGCTTGTAGGAAACGAAGTTGGCTATGATCTCTGATAAGGTAGTGAAGAGTTTGTGGGGTGGGAGATTTGTGGAGTGGGAGGTGTTGGATGTGTGGGTTCTTTGGGAGGCATTCTTTTGATGTGGGATAGGAGATGGTTGTCAAAGGTGGATGTGTGGTTAGGGAGATGCTCTGTTTCTTGTGTCTTCTCCATAGAGGAGGGCAGTTTCCACTCAGTCTTCTCGGTCGTTTATTGCCCAGTCGAGGATGGGGAGCGGCATTTGTTGTGGGAGGAACTCGGTTCTATGTGGAGTAAATGGGAGTACCCGTGGTGCATGGGAGGGGACTTCAATGTCATCTATTCCCTTTTGGAAAGGTCCATAGGGGGAGGTGGACCCCGTTCATGGAGCAGTTTTTGGAGTTCATTGACGGACATCAGTTGATTAACTTACCTTTGGAGGGCACGACTTACACTTGGTCTAGGGGACGACTTTCTCCTACTCTTTCTCGGTTGGACAGATTCCTTCTTTCCGGAGATTGGGAGGTGAAGTTTCCTGATGTGGTTCAAGCTACGCTGGCTAAACCCACCTCTGATCATACACCTTCGATTTGAACGGTGGCAGGTTACAGAGGAAGAGTTCTCCCTTTCGCTTTGAGAACATGTGGCTTAGAGCTGAGGATTTTAAGGAGAGGGTGAGGGGCTGGTGGGAGGGATACAATGTTCAAGGCTCTCTGAGTTTTATTCTCTCTGGAAAGCTTCGTTTCTTGAAGAAAGATATCAAGAGGTGTTTGGGAATCTGGAGTGGAGGAAGACTAGAGCTCTCTCAGAGATTACGGATATTGACCGTCTTGAAGGGGAAGGTGAGTTGGAGGAGTCATTGAGGAGTAGGAGGGAGGTGCTTTAGGCTGAGTTTGAGGAGATTGCTATCTTGGAGGAGATTTTGTGGCGCCAGAAATCTCAGGCTATACGGCTCAAAGAAGGGGACAAATTTGAAATTCTTTCATAGGCTTGCTAATGCCCATCGAAGAGGCAATCATATTGGGAGAATTTGGGTAAATGAAGAGGTTCTTGGCACGGAGGAAGAGGTATGTAAAGGGGTTGCCTCGTACTATCAAAGACAGTACACAGAGAGAGACAGTACACAGAAAGTGATTCCTGGAGACCCCGTCTTAGTAGGCTGTACTTTGACTCAATTTCTGTTGAGGATAGAGATGGGTCGAAGAGGTCTTTCAGTGAAGAGGAAGTTCTTTGGCCCTAAAGAGCTGTAACGGAGATAAAGCGGTTGGACTTGATGGTTTCACTATGCGTTTCCTCCTTGGGAGGTGGTTAGGGGGGAGGTGAAGGATACTTTTCATGATTTCCACTCTCGAGGCCGCTTTGAGAAAAGCATGAATGCTTCTTTTATTGCCCTTATCCCTAAGATAAGAAGGGGGGAGCTTTTAATGTTAGGGACTTCTGACCTATTAGCTTGGTGAGTTGTACCTACAGGTTAATAGCCAAGGTTGCCAAGGTTCTTGCACTGAGATTAAGACCCTTCTGGATGACATCATCTCAAATTCCCAAAACGCTTTCGTAAGAGTCGACAGATTTTGGACTCAATTCTTATTGCCAGTGAGTGTGAAGACTCCATATTAAGTAGTGGAATTCTAGGGCTTCTCTGTAAGCATGATATTGAGAAGGCTTATGACCATGGAGTTTCTTGCTCTACCTGTTGGAGACGATGCGCTTTGAGGAGAAGTGGAGGAAGTGGATTGAGTTTTGCATTTCTTCAGTGAGATTCTCAGTTCTGGTGAACAAAGCTCCCACTGGGTTCCTTGGCAGCTCGCGTTGTCTAAGGCAGGGTGATCCACTCTCTTCCTTCTTATTCATTATTGCGATGGAGGCATTCGGTCGACTGCTAAGGAGGGCTACGAATTTGGATTTCATTAGAGGTTTCAAAGTGGGTTGTGATTAGGCTAGTCAGTTGCAGATCTCCCACCTGGTGTTCGCTAATGATACTCATGTTCTGCGAGGCTAATGAATCTCAGTTGAGATACTTGCGGTGTGTTGATTTGGTTTCAGGTTGTTTCTAGCCTGAAAATCAATGTGGAGAAGAGTGTACTGGTCCCGGTAGGGGAGGTTGAAGGGATTTTTGACCTTGTTGACATTCTCGATTGCGGAGTAGGCTCTTTCCCTATTCCTTATTGGGGTTTACCTTTGGTATTGCCTTTGAGGAGAGTAGGTGGTTGAGACCCGGTGGTTGAGAGGTTCGAAAGGAAGCTTGCAGGGTGGATGAAGCAATACCTCTCTAAGGGTGGGAGAGTCGCCCTTATGAAAAGCATGTTATCGAGTCTTCCTTTTTATTTCCTTTCTCTCTTCTAGATTCCGGGTTCTATGGTCAGAAGGATGGAGAGGCTTTAATGTAACTTTATGTGGGGCGAGGTGGGGGAGAGTCAAAGTACCATCTTGTTTGATGGGGGCGCAGGTTTGTAAGCTGATCCAGGAGGGGGTGGTCCAAGGATCTGAAATTTAATGAACTTTAACAAGGCTCTTCTAGGGAAGTGGCTGTGGAGATTTGGCATGGAGAGACAAAGACTCTGGAGGAGGGTCATTGCTAGTAAATATGGGGAGGAGAGGGATGGTTGGTGTTTGTTTGAGATAAGGATTCCTGGAGGGGTGGGGGTTAGGAAATTCATCAGGAAGGGGTGGAATGAACTATCTAAACAAATTAGATTCAGAGTCAGGGATGGCTGGGGAATTCGATTCTGAGAGGACATTTGGTGCGAGGATCATCCATCAGCTCACTCCTTTCCTAGGTTGTTCTGGATTGCTGCAGATAGGCATGCTTTTGTAGCTGACTGCTATCAGATTGATAGTGGCAAGACTATTTGGGATGTCTGTTTCTCGAGGAAATTTTAGGACTGGGAGTTAGAGGATGTTGTCGAGTTCTTGGAGTGTCTATACCACCAAGAGGTGGTTGGCAACGGCATCGACTCTTGTGTGTGGGTGCTTTCTCCCCATGGGAGGTTTGAAGTGTGCTCCTTCTATAGAGCCTTCTCGGATGACCTGACACTCTTTTTTTTTTTTTGATAAATTGATGACCTGACACTCTTATTCCCCTAGAAGGCTGTTTGGCGTACAAAGGCCCCCTCAAGGTGGCCTTTGCTTGGCCGATAGACCTAGGGAGGATTCTCACTCTCGATAATTTGAAGAGACATATTCTCATCAATTGGTGTTGTATGTGCAAGAGAGATGAAGAGTTGATCGATCATCTCTTGCTTCATTGTCTGTGGCTAGGGATACTTGGAGCTTGCTTTTGGCTTTGTTCAGTGTGCAATGGGTTATGCCTCGCTTGGCATGATTGAGGCTTGGAGGGGGTGTACAATGGGCCCCAAGCCTGTGACATTTGGAGGGTGGCATCGTTGTGTGTTTGGTGGTGCTTGTGGAAGGAACGAAATTGGAGATCCTTCGACGTAGAGGAGTCTCCTATTGAGGTGCTTAAATTCTCTTTCCTTAGTTCTCTTTTTTGTTGGGTTTCGGGGAAGAATTGTAAATTGGACACTTAGAAAGGCTGAGGGACCTATTTGGTCCTTGTTTGTTTCGCGGGATGCATTCCCCTTTTGAAAGCTTTCTAATAGAATCTTATCTATAAAAAAACCTCATCAAGCAGTGGTTGGTTGATTATTAAAAGCAACTGTATTCTCTAGATCCTTGTTTATACAATTATGTTGATCTCCTCCCTCCTAGTTATCATCTCTGAAGCTAAAGTAACTATTTGGAATCTCCTTGTTGTTTTGAGGAGATTAAATAAGTAGTTTTTCAACTAGGGGCAGATAAAGCACCTAGACCTGATGGATTTCCTCCAAGGTCCTTTCAGCAGTTTTAGACAATAGTTGGAGAGGATGTGGTTTCTACAGTGAAATATTTTTTCCAGCATTCAAGGATGTCCAAAGCTATGTTACATGGACTCTTCAAAGTAGGTGAAGTACCCGTGTCCGACACATATTATTCGGACATGGGTATGGGATATGTGTCCGACACTTTTGGTTGGACATACACCTAAAAAATATATCCAATAATTCCATTTTATTATATTATTACTTCAAATGAGTGAAATGTCTATTATGGTCACTATATTACATAAAAACATTAAAAATAAAAATATTAAATAAAATGAATATTTAGCAGTGTCCATGTGTCCTTCTGACTGGGATTTGACACGTCCGACGTACGGATACATACCTGTACCCGACACTCGTACCCAAGTCCATGTAACATAGGTCCAAAGGCATTGGGATTCTGGGAATACATTCATTACTCTCATCCCCAAGAAGAATGAAGGTCTTAAAGTTTCTAATTTCAGGCCAATAGCTTTATGCACTACAATGTACAAGATCATTACAAAACTCAAGGCTAAAAGACCGCCTTCACTTCTCCCTAAACTAATAGGGAAAGATTGGCCAGCTTCCATCAAAGGAAGGAGGATTCATGATAATATTTTGATGGTCCAGGAGCTTGTCAAAGGCTTTAATTCATCTAGACATCCTTCTATGGCATTAAAACTTGATTTGAGGGCATATGACACAGTCTCTTGGGGGTTCATAATCAAGTTTTTGGAAACTCTTGGCTTTGGTGTGAAATAGATCAATTGGGTTAGGGAGTGCCTTTAATCTGCTTGGAATTATCATGTTTAATGGTTCTCCTTATGGCTTCTTCCAGCCTGGTAGGGGATCGAAACAAGGCTGCCCTCTATCTCCCCTCCTTTTCACCCTAGTCACAGAATATTTTTTTAATAAGGTGAATCATGAAGTTGATAGGGGTTCTATAAAGGTATGTCATGCTGTTCAAAAGCTCCAACTTTCTGTTACTCACCTATTTTAATGCAGACGACTTGGTCATGGTTAAAAAGGAAGACATTCCTACTGCTAGTAAGTCGCTGGTTTGCTGTTAATGCTGAAAAGAGTCTCATCTACTTTTCAAAGGCTGTGAAACGAAGAAGAACTCTGAACAGGATCCCAAACTTCAAAGTAGGCTCCTTCCCTTCAATGTACTTGCGCTAACCTGTTTACTGCCAGAAGTTGAAAGATGTTGATTTTGCACCTCTAATTGACAAATTCAATGGGAAAATCATCAGCTGGAATAGCATGACCCTTTCATTTGCTGGTAGAATTGAGCTATGCAAATCTATCCTTAATTCATTTTTGTACTATTGATGCTCTGCTACTCCTTTGCCCTCAGCTGTGATTCATAACTTAGAGAAGAAATGAAGTCATTTTTATGGGTAGATAAAGATGTTAATGAGAAAATGCATCTGTTGAAGTGGTCCACAGTCACATTGCCTAAGAATGAAGGTGGCTTTGGGTTGAGGAAAGTTAAAGAGATAGCTAAATCTGCTCAGTGCCTTTTAGCATGGGATAACTTACAGAGCAAAGATAGAATTTGAATTACCTGGTGTAAGAGAAGATATGCTCCTAATTTCTCTTATTGGGATGCAATTGCTGCTCTTTGGAAGTCTTTGTTGGAGGTTAGAGAAGATTTACTACGATGTTTTTCTTTCAGAATTGGCAATGAAAACACAATCCAGCTATTTACGGACCCTTGGCTAGATGGTCAGTCTATTCTTTCTAGATTTGATCATACGACTATTAGAGAGTTTGGCTTGAGGAAAAATACTTCTGTCTCTGCTATTATTCATCAGAGAGCTTGGGTTAAACCTCCATAGCTTCTCAATAATGATATTTGGAACTTGATTACAGCCATTCCCATTTCACATAGAGGTGATGCAATTTGTTAGAAAAGGGCCAACTGTACTTTCAAATCAATTTCAAAGGGCCAACTGTACGGAATAAAGGCAGGCCAAGGGTTGCTGTCCCTACTACTCTAGCCATCTTGGATAAGCTTCCTTCATTTGTTAATTTACAAAAGAGGGGCATTCAGTTGTCTGTTGTATGTCACAACCGCATGAGACATTCAGACACTGGATCATCTTTTCTGGACCTGCATGTTTGCAAAAGAGGTTTGGGCTTGGATTGCAGACTTCACAGGTTGGAATCTCTCTTCCATTTCCTCTTTTGACCAAATCATCAATTGGTGTGTGCATTCATTTAAAGCAGACTCTAAGAGGATTAACATATACAAAATGTTGTTCACTACTGCTGTTTGGGGCATATGGAGAGCTAGGAATCACATCATACATCAAGGATATATACTTTCTTCTTCTTCTGTTGCCAGAGCTGCTGTTTGGGAGGCGATGGATCTTGCTGCAATTTCCTTGTGTGATTGGAATGACTTGTAATAGGTGGAAATTTTCTGTTTTGTTAGCTTTGTTATTTTGTTCTTATTGGAAATGGACTTATTCCATTTCAGCTTGATGCATAGTGGGGGTATGCCTCCACTTTAATCCTGTACTTCATTGTTTTATCTTTTAATACAAAGCCCACTTAGGGAAAAAAAAGGATGATAATGAATAATTAAGGCATATTATCAATATATAAAAATATAACTGTCATGGACGACAAGATTTGCAGATCTTCTTGGGTGGCAAGCTTGGAAATTTGAGGAAGTAAAATCTTTAAATGATTACAGTGCCCTCTATTATGGACCATGGATTTTCTAAGTATGAACACTCCTATTAATACAAAGATTTATGTTTTTTTGCATTCACTAATTTTATAAGTGGAGAAACCGAAAGAGAGAAAGGAAACACTCTAACCTAGAGCCCGGATCCTCTGCTATAATGATTCTTTGTTGTAGTGGTGCTGTAATTTGTCAACACTTTAATTCTGTTTTTCAACACATTTAATTCTGCTTTTCAACACATTAATTCTGTTTTTCAACAATTAAATCTGGGTTAAATGGGTAGATTTAATGTGTGGAAAACAGATTTAATTGTGTTGAAAAACTCTACAGCACGGTGCTGTTACAGCAGAGAATCCGTGCGCCTATAACCTAACCTTTTGCTACATCAAATAATTCAACATGTCACATGTGGAGCAACTTTGGCAGACACTACAATAAGACTTTTTAGCTTGGGTGGTATCTACTCCACCCCCCAATTAGAATAAAGTGGGACTGTGTGCTTTATATATTAAAAAAGAAAAAATTGACAGACACACCACTAAGGCTCCAACTCCATGGGGGTCCACAACCAAAAAAAGAAGCTTGGTCAGGATTGAGGAATTTTTCATAGTTCAGCTTGTGCTTGGGTTAAAAATAAAATCAGCTCGACCTTATTTCAGATTGGGTGTAGGCAAAACTCTTATGCAGTCCAACCAAACCTCAAATATGAATATATGCATGAATGATATGTATAATATATATAGATGACATTGTTATAAAGCATACGAATTTCCGTTTGTCTTTTTCTTTTCTTTTTGGTTGACATGATTTGATCATATTCCTCTTTTTTCCTTAAAATACCCAGATTTTGATCTCTGCATGTTAGTCCTTACTAGCCATTCTTTACAAGTCCCAAACCCAGCCACCACACCTCCTCGCATCACTTTCTGTGCCCAGTTTGTGTTCTAAGTATCTCCTCATCTCAAACAAGAATCAGACCAATAACCTTTCTCTCAAGTCAGACAGTCAGTCTCAAGACTCTCAACAAGTTAGGTTTCTTCCTCTCTCATCCTTTTACGTCTCTCTCTCTCTCAACACAGACTTTATTTTTCTCGTTTTAGAATTCTCTTTCACAGATTTTTTTATATTTCCTTTTAGGTTCTTGAAAATCATTATTTGATTACAGCATTCATGCTCAAGAATGAGAGAACAATAAAAAACAGAAAATAAAAGAAGATTGCTGAATTTCGTTTTTGAACCCAACCAACCTAATCCATGCAACCTGAGCTACATAAGAGCTCATAAATTTACTGCTGGTTAAGCTCAAGTTGGAGCCGAGGCTTGGTTGGGTTCCGACAAATGCTACTACAATCAGCTTGAGTCTTGGTTGACCTTCAATCCAACGCAACCCACACAAAATGCAGCCCTAGACACCATGGATACCACAATTATAAAGGGAATTTTCTGCATATCTTCCCACATATTCGAAACCCACACAAGTACAAGGCGAAGCCTATATTTTTTAAAATAAATATTATAATAATCAAAACAAACAGATTGGAAGCACTAGCCATGAAAGTGAAACATTTTGTAAAGTCATGTTTCCACATACCTGCTCAATGAAGCATTGTCATAAATGCTCAGCCTCTCAAAGAAAGCAAGGGTATAAAATGTGAAACGATCCACAACGGAGACACCAACCTACATCAAAGAAACAATTTGAATAGGAGATGATACCAAAGAGTTAAGAGTGAATTTGGAGAAAATAAGTATAATATACGAAGTCTAGCATCCGTAGATATAAGAAGTATAGCTAGTGAAGTATAATATAAGAAGTGTAGCATCCACACTTACATCAGAGTCCAAGTGATGTGAGTAAGAGTTTTCTCCTTTCTTGCTACTTCCAATAGCCAAAACACCAGGTGAACGAAGCTACAAAACAAGAAATGATATTACCTTCCACATCAAGAATAATCCTCAAATAAAACATATAATATTCCTATACAACAAGATAAGGGGTAAAATAGTTTATTGCCTATGATTCATCACACAATTCTTACGTTCAAGTTTCAACAAAGAGGAGTCATATGAATGCACTAATGGTGAGGGGCAAAAGAGCCATATGAGTTTCAATCTCGACTGACAAAATATCAAGGGGTTCATTAGCAAGCTAGGTTGTACCAATTAATCTTAATGGAGTCTCACTTCATATTTTTCCATGAGTTTTAGGTTTTAATAGTGCATATTTAGACATTATTAGGGTGGACGACAAATAGTATTGTATTATCTTTCTCAATTTGTGCGAAATTATCGAGTTTCTAAATAGTCACTTTTTGCTGAATTTACCAAATATCTAGCTTGCCTCTAGTCTTTGCCTCCTAGCACCCCAAGTGAAATGTAATGCACCTTTTTTCTTTTTTCTTTCTCAAGTTCAATTTGTAAAATCTTACAATTCTTGATCTGATCCTACGATCCAATCTTGAGGACCCCCAATCAATCCAATTTTAATAACCTTGACATTGAAGAACAACTAAATCTTGTGTTACACCATTGCATAATATATAATCCATTTAAATCTGCAAAAACATTTCCATGTACTTGTACCAAACTTATTTAAAGATAAGTAGGAACATAATTGAATATATGAAATTTAAATTTAGTAAATCTAAAAATATAAAAAGGGATGTAGTGAAGATTGAGGATCCAAAGATACCAAGAAGTGGACATTTTCTGAATTTAGGCTCAATTATTCACAATGAAGGAGAATTTTTTTTTTTTTTTTATTATTTTTTGGACGAGTAATGAAGGAGATTTTTATTTTTTATTTTTTATCATCAATGAAGGAGAAATTAGAGAGGATGTTGAACATACAATCAAAGTAGGATGGGTTCAATGGAGAAGTGTGTTTGGAATATTGTGTGATCAACACATTCTTTTAAGATTGAAATGGAAGTTCTCTAAAACAACTGTTAAATTAGCCATTCTCTATGGGACCAAATGTTGGGAAACTAAGAGACAACACATGAATAAAATGAGCATGATGAAAATGAAAATGTTGCGATGGACGCAAGACAAGGAAAAAATTAGAAATGAAATCATTCATGAAATGGTTGAGGTAACTTCAGTTGGAGATAAAATAGAGAAAATCGATTAAGATGGTTTCGACATGTGCAAAGAAGACCACGGAGTACACTAATTAAGAAAAGTAACATGGCCTACATTGACGGTAGTGCTAGATATAGGAATGACCAAAATTAACTTTGGTAGAGTTTATAACCAAAGATAGGATAATGTGTGGTTTAACTGAGGCTGTGACAATAGGAAAAGATGGAAATAGAATTTCTGTATTTGACCCCAAGTAGATGGAAAAGGATTTATTGAGTTGAGTTGAGTTGAGTATATTTATTTTTGTTAACTTAAGACATCATGTGTAAATAAGGAATTATCCTTAGTTGCTCCAATTGTTTTCATGCTTGGTCCAATTTTTCAACTTTAAAATGCTAGGTTCTTTTCTTTCTTTTTTTCTTTTTTTTTTCTTAAGTTTTGAGAGAGAGAAAAGTCTTTAATCTCCAAAAGAGACTAAAATTTAGATGGCCTATATATTGGGTGCTCTAGGCACTTACTATTGTTCGGTTTAGCAAGACAGTGTAACGATCCGCTCCACGAGGTTTGATATTGTCCACTTTGGGCTTGAGCCTGCATGGTTTTGTTCTTAGGTTTTACCCCAAAATGCCTCATACCAATTGGAGATAGAACCCTACATATATAGCACATCCCCTTTCCACACCCAGACGATGTGGGATCGTGAGACCCTTAGCCCTAATGCAGTAGCTCGATAGTAGTTCTTCCACCCACCCACCTACATGCCCGCAACTAAGGTCTTCACAATGCGATGGTCAAACATTTACATACAATGGTTGTAAGCTAAGCTAACATAATCCTTTTACAAGAGTGCTGCTTTCACGCTACAAGCTCGAACTGGCGCTATTATATAAAATTCAATTTTAAAACAAGAATTAAATTTTGTTAATTCTCAAATTCAATCTTGTGAATACTCAAAATCTTAATAATTTCTCATTCCTCGAATGATATACAACCATATGCGACATTTATTTAGACCGCAACCAAAATGTATCTAATACCGAATAAAAACGACTAGAAAGGTGCACAACTAAGAACAAACCTATAATATTAAGAAAGAGTTGACAATCCTTTTTAGAAACATACTTACGTGTTGGCATATTTCGTAGTCAAATCCTGTTCTTTTCGAGTTGTAATTTTTAGTTATTTTAAATCTTCAGTTTGAAGTGTTCAAAAACAAAGTGTAGATTGATCATTAAGAATTCATGCCTGAAGAACTTGATTTGAACAACAATTAGGTGAGTGAGTGGATTTTGAGGTTGTGTGAAAAATAGTTGAATTGTTTTTGTGCAAAAAATGCAGTGTTTAAAGTAGTGTAAAGTTGCAATGGTTGTATTTTTACTTGCACAGGTTGAATATGGTACTAGATCAACAGATTGAAATTCCAAAGAGCTATTCTACCAGGAGTCGAATTCCTTGTACTGGTAAAATGTGATTCCGTTGGAATAATGTTTTGGTCCATAAAGCTTTTGTACCAGTAGAGTTTTCTGATTGTACCGGTAGAACATGCTTTATTGTACTGGTAGAATCTTACCAACTTCAACTAAAGTTTTGAGTTTTGATTAGGATTAACTTTCAATTTGTATCTGATCTCCCAAAGACGTCTTCTAGTTATTTTGGACAAATTTTTTGGCTAAAAAGAAGACTCCTTGTATATAAAAACTCAGGTAAAGACTTGTTAAACACATGAGATAAATTATAGAGCTTTTGGAGAGAATGCAGTATTTAAAATAGTGTAAAGTTGCAATGGTTGTATTTTTACTTGCACAGGTTGGATATGGTACTAGATCAACATAATGAAATTCCAAAGAGCTATTCTACCAGGAGTAGAATTCCTTGTACTGGTAAAATGTGATTCTGTTGGAATAATGCTTTGGTCCATAAAGCTTTTGTACCAGTAGAGTTTTCTGATTGTACCGGTAGAACATGCTTTATTCTACTGGTAGAACCTTACCAACTTCAACTAAAGTTTAGAGTTTTGATTAGGTTTAACTTCCAATTTGTATCTGATCTCCCAGAGACGTCTTCTAATTATTTTGGACAAATTTTTTGGCTAAAAAGAAGACTCCTTGTCTATAAAAACTCAGGTAAAGACTTGTTAAACACATGAGATAAATTATAGAGCTTTTTGAGAGAAAAACTGGCTGAGATTTCCTAAGCTTGTTTTCTTTCAGTTTAGACATACACTTTTACAAGAGTGTTTTTAGTGTGTTATTCATCCTGATCTTGTTAATTCGAGCTATACAGTATACTACTGAGTATATCAAAGCGATCAGAGCACCATATTCAATCTTATTCTTTGCACGTATATGGATGAAGGCAATCGATCACTATGAGAAGCAAATCATCGTGAGGTAATTGTGTTGGTGTGGATTAGTGTTGCTGGTTATTCTGAAGGCATTGGAGTCGGAGAGCACAGACCGTTTTCGAAGGCACTGGAATTGGCGAGTAGAGATACTGAAACTCGTACTCTTTGGTTATACTGGATAGATAAGTCTGAGGCGACAAGTCTCCATGATTTTTTCTTACTGAAGTTTTCCAAGTAAAATATCCCTTGTGTCATCTCTCTCTCTACTTTTTTTTTACTTTACTTGCTCTTTGTTTCTACTTTGTGATTGTGTGTTGACTTGTTTATTGTGTTTTAAAATTCTTAAAATTTAAAGCAAGCAAAAGAGCAAACTAGAGCTATCCCCCCCTCCTTCTAGGTCTTCCTAAACTGAGATATACTTCACAATCAATTTCCGCATAGACACAACTCACAATCCTTGTAATCTTGTCTCTCCTTCATATTGACCAGTTTTTGTTTCCATTATTTATAGATAAATGTCCTACTTACAAGAGATATCCCAACAAGTTCTTAAAAGAATGTAGTATCTAAAAGTATTAAATGAGTGTGTATATATTTGCAAATAAATTATATAGACACTTGTTAGTTTATTTAATTTAATTAAAATGCGTACTATTTTATAATTTCTTAAAGTATTCTGTTCTTGTATAAAAATTTAAACAATTTCCCTTTAAAATTTAAAATAAATGTATACATTTCTTAGGTTGCATTCTTTTAAAAATATATATATAGTATAACTTTTTGTTAATAAATTATTATCAAATATTATGTATCTCCTAACATAAAAGAAATAATGCATTACTCGTATCTAAAACACATTTCTTCATATTATTGCACCAAGTAATGGCTTGTCGTATATGTACATATTGAAAGTATTTTAACATGCACATATATATATATATATAAAATAGCATAGAAGTTTACAAGCACTCTGGAGGCGCTCCCGCTCTGACTAAATTTTAGATTTGTTGCTTTTTTGCTCCTGCTCACACTTTGCGTGACTTTGATTGTAAGACATTTTTAAGGATATATTTATTCATTACATTAGATGGATGGTAGAAAATGTTTCAACAAGTAATGTGGTGAGCTTGAGACAACATTGGATCATTATAAACCTACCTCGTCCCACCCATATCAGGAAGGGGTTGGGAAGCTTCTAGCTGGAGTATCGACACATTAGCAAAAGAACTTTAAAACCCGATTGAGGTTCGGGAGCGACAAGATCTACATCCTATCCCAAGAATGAAACCTTAAAAAATAAGAGTCTATCACTTTTTTTCTTTTCTTTTTTCTTTTTTTTTCGTAAAAGGTTCCCACTTCAATTTTTTTTTTTTTTTGATAAATAAGGTTCCCACTTCAAATATGAACAAGAAGCAAGATGCTGACAAGCCTTTATAAATGAGCCACAACCATGGGTTGCTTTGACATAATATGGGCGAACTAAATTTTTAAAAAGAGATGTCACCTTGAACCTCTCAAGTTCAAAATCTTTTTCTTTCTTTCTTTCCCCTAAATGTGGAAGTTTCATAAAAATATGGAATGAAAGATACGTGGATATAGAGGGCAAACTCTCACATTACATTAAGGAAGATGGAAAAACTCCACTTCCAATAAGAATAGAACATAATAGAAAATTAACATAAATAAACCTACAACTCCTCAAAATCATCAAAATTAATGCCAAGAATATCACAGATCTTCCAACAAGAAGCTTTGGCAACAAGTGTATGTTCCTAGGGATGGAGATCACGACGGGCTTCATGTGTCATGCAGTCTATGTACTTATAATAGGCATAGGCGCAAAAGATGATTTTAGGATTTATTTTATATTTATTATTTAGGATTTAATTTTGGTAGTAGAGTTTTATTAGAGCTTTGTTTAGTGCCTATATATGGCTTAACTTTGGCACTTTTTCATGACTATTGAATATCTAGCATAACGATACAGTGAATTTTCTTCCCACTAATTCTTCTTTCTCTCTCCTTTCTTTCTCAATTCTGCAGAAAGTTTACTTTAGTGCCATGTGTTCATTGGATTGTTCAAGAACACAAATTTTAGGAAGCTTGAGACCCAATGGGGACTGTCCCATTTTGAATTGCTTTCTTGCCTCAACATGTTAGTGTCAGAGTTGGTGGGAATTTTCTTTTCTTCCGGGGAAGTGTTGAGAAAGGAGAATCCCTGTCCCAACATCCTTAAATATTGTCCTAGTCTGGTCCACTTCATTTAATCCCCAAACAGGGCCCATGAAATGTGGAATGGATTTTATTTTTCAGTTCAGAAGAGCTCAAACTCTCTGACAAATGAATCACATGATTTGCAGCCCATAAAGTGAATCAAAAAGTTGATTAAGAGTTTCTTGAATATTATATTTGTAGAATAATCACATCATTGAGAAATAGAATCCCAAACCTGAGAAAAGAGAGTGGCAGCTTGGCAAGTGTCTACCATTATCAAAAGCTCTTTGAATCTGAAAGTTGAACAAAATGGAGAATGATCATGAAAACTAACTGAGTGCTTGAAAAAATTTTGATATACTCGACAAGAAACCCATCATTCATAAATAGCTTTTCAGAATCTTACACATAAGACAAATTTGTCTAACAGCCCTTTCAAAAGTTCAAATTAATGGCAACCATTATTATATGAATCCAAGCTAAAGATGGCATGTGCGCATAGTCATTACAAATTGTCTTTCAGTTTCACACTTAAAAATGTAAAAATATTTAAAATTCAACTTGTGAACACAAACAGAAGTAAGACATACTCTCACCTATGCTTTTCTTTCATTTGTTTCACTGCATCAGCTAAATCATGACTCTGAAGCTCCTCTGAGTCTTGAAATTTTAGAAATTCATCTCCTCCATGTCCTGTCATGTAAAGAAGTATGTGGCTTCCTTCATCACTCAAAAGACGCTTTGACCTTGGAACAGCACTCTCATGACGCCCCGTTAAAACTCGCAAAAAGTTTTCAACTGTCACTTCATAACCTCGATAATCTACCTGGCATGGAGCACTGTATAATCAGAGAACTATCTAGAATACAGAATCAACTCAAAAAAGCTTTGTCCCAACTATCTGGGATCAGCTACAAGCATCCTGTTCGTCATTCTGTTCTACGGAAGGCAAAAAATTCAGTAAAGCCACATGTATATATTCACAATTCTTGTGAAAAAATAATAATAATATGTCACATATGCCATGTCTGAATTATATACGTATGAAAATTTGTCTATTAGAATACATTGATAAACGAATGATACATCAAAAGTGGGGTTTAATATGCAGTCTTCTCTTTCAAACATTGTGTAGCGTAATTGTTTTCAACATTTTAATCAGTAAAGCAGACTAAAGAATGGTTTTCCATATAAGTCCAACTCAAATCCACAGAAAATCAAGATGATAATCAATATTAGTGGGAGTTTAGTGCTTTTACTCGAAGAAATATGACATGTAAAAACAGCACATTAGTTGATAAGATTTTGAAAAAAAAAAAAGACAATCTCATCCAGTACAATGGTTCGTTATTGGAAGAACAATGCATGCCATTGCAGTTAAAGAAGAGAAGGGGAAGTAGTGGCTGAGCACTTCTTAAACGAATACCAAGTTTTACTGCTAGTATTTGAATTTATTAAAAATGAAAATTTGCTGGCAGTAGTTATTAGATCATGATCTTGCCAATAATGGCTAATATTTCATTGGAAAATACTCCTCCGGGTAAGATATGCACTTCCTTGAGAATGAAAAAAAAAAATCGATCTACTTTCATTTGGTATTTGGCCTAAATTCCTTGACTCCCCGAAACTCAATCAAATCTTCTTTTTTGACGATTGATATGAACTAAACCATATGATCATCCATCTAACCATTTCTTTTGTTTGTGCTATGAGTTGAAGCAAAAGGCACCCAAAGGAATTCACTTGACCATAAGAAACTGTTGAATATGCCCAAAAAAATTAATAAATTCCAGAAGAAAACCTACAGATCTATAAAACCTGGTAAAGGACTATGTCCGCACAGTAGAGAGGACTTAAACTGAAGACATATTTTTGAAGATACCATTTCTTATCTGTATTATGATTACACAATGAATCTGTCTAAAATAAATTATCATAATACTCATTTACAACTAGTGTGCCAGTTTTATGAATATGAACCTTGATGGTGAAAAATCTGCTTCTGGTTCAAGGGTTAACATTATTTTTGATGTTTACTGGACCACATTTGAACTTCACTGTAATGTTTACTCTTCAAAATAAGAGTCAAAAGTCTAAGAGATGAAACAAAACTTGCCTCAACATTATCTCCATACAAATTAAGTCTGTGGTTTTCATTGTTGAAGACTTGGGCAGGGTACTTGTTCCGAGCATTGCAAGCCATATCGTCAGCCAACATAAGTATTATCCTCTCGTCAGGTATTCCTAACCGTTTTACAGTCCTAAATTTTAAAAGGAAAAAGGCCAAAATATGAAAATAATTTAGTAATTGAAAGAATTATGCGACAGGACCAAAAGACACAAAATAAAGTTAATCAATAATACAAGAAACAAACATTACTTGCCTATATAATGATAAAGTATTGGCCATATGCCGATAATTAAACCTGAACAGGAACAACAGGAGTATCAGTTTAACTGCAAGGTTATATATAACATGAAATCTTGAGGCTGCACATAATAAGACAGTTCTAAATTCTCCCAACAGTGGATCAAGCTTAGCATTTTGTTGATGGTTGCTATCAAAATATAACTCTTCTCATCCAAATTGACCCTGTTTTTTCTCCACATTTATAATTAGATGATCCAAACTTGATAAAATATGCTGTGCCGTTAATAGAACAAAAGTACTGAATAATTTAGAAAATAAATAACAATTACAAAGTGAATAAGAAGTGCATTAGAAGAATAAAACAAGCAAAATGTAGTTTTCATCACAATTTAAAAAATAAATAAATAAAAAGAAGAAGAAGAAGAAGAAACTACAAGAACTATAATATTGGTTTATTACAATACTACATAAAATCCAGTCAGAAACTAAATATCTGCACTATCTCAAAACATTCATAAGAATACAAATAATTTGTTGAGGGTTTTCCATTAATCAGGAAATGAAAATGAAATTTTCCAAAAATGTCAGTTTTTAAAAAAGAAAAAAGAACAAAAATCGAAGCAGAATAAATAAAATCACGCTTTCGATCGCATTTCTTTCTACATAAAAAAATCCTCGAATTTAGAATCTTCTAACAATAGATTAAATTCGAACTAACAGGATCTAGCACGTATGATATGCTTCCCACAATGCCCTAATTACTAATTGATTCATAAAACATCACTGTATTTTTCCTTCGTTTTCTCGGTAGCCAAACAGAGATTATATTATAAAGGGTGTGAGGAAGTAAATCAAATTGGACTGACCAGAAACGAGATGTGCAGACTAAAACAGCCCAATTGTTGGTGTGAATTGTGGTTGCTGAAGAAGAAGAAGAAGAAGAAGACGAACTTGAGGCAATCGAATTGCAGAGATGTATCGAACACAGAAGCGAGAATATGAACACTGTGCGCTTGAAGAAGCTGGCCATCTTCAACTCAGTCGTTTCAAGTTTCGATTTGCTATGGCAATGAGTGTGTAATATACTATGTATCATGCATTTTATTTTATTTTTTAAGGTAAAAAAATATATATACTAGTAGGATCCCATAACCCACAACTAAAATATGGATTGGAGAGTAATTTTTATTAAATTTTTTTTTTACACGATTGGAGATCTAATTTGATAACCCATTAACCATTGAAATTGGGTGATAATCTATTCTCTAAAAGGACGAATATAGATTATGGTGCATCAAATCAGATAATAATATGATTTGATTAATTTTATAATATATTAAATTTATATATTATCAAAATGTTTTTATAATTGTTTTTCCTTTTGTCTTCTTTTTTTTCTTCTATTTTTTCTTACTCTTAAATGTTTTTTTCTTTAACAAAGAGTAAAAGAATTAATTTTCTTCTCTTTTCTTCTTTCATATTTTAATTTTCTTCGATTTTTTTCTCTCTTTTGACATTAATTTTTTTCAAAACAAAACCCAAAAAAAAATTACACATTTAAGAAATCATGTTATTGGATCGAATAACATTGGATATGAATTCATTTACAAATTATCCATCAGATTATTCGATCGT
Organism: Cornus controversa; assembly: GCA_026545225.1. Lineage (NCBI taxonomy): Eukaryota > Viridiplantae > Streptophyta > Magnoliopsida > Cornales > Cornaceae > Cornus > Cornus controversa. The sequence goes on from CM048852.1 coordinate 19,040,404, forward strand.
ATCAAGAAATTAGCTTATCGAATTTGGATTGAAGCCCTGATCAAGTTTGAATTCAATCCGTGTTTATTGATATAATTCTGGAAAAAAGAGATCATACCATTACCTGTAGTGAAATTTTTTTTTTATTTGTACAACTTATTCTACGACATTGGATTCAATACAAAATTATGTTGGTCATATGCACTCTGAACATCGTCACATCTTAATTGCCTTGCCTCTAGTTTTGATAAATTCATTGTTTGGATTACGTAAAATATGATAACTTGACACAACCAAAGCCCTTTTCGAACACTCTAAATCCACTCCAAAGATGAAATTTTGTACCTTAATTATGCTGTGTTTGGAACCAAATTCTTTTGAATTTGAAATTGGAATTGGAAAAGAAATTGGATTGTAATTAAAATAGAATTTGATTTGGACGTTTGGAACAAAGTGGAATTTGTAAAAAAGAATTTGAAAGGAAATAAAATTTGTAACATTTTACCCATATAAATATGTGCATACAACATCGAATATTTACCATAAATTTGTTAACTATTTGTTAACTATTTTCTTATAAAATAAATAAATAAAATAATTTTAGGTAAGTAAAAAAAGTGTAAACGCAGTAGTGACGATGGTGGAAGGCAGTGGAGGTGGTGATGATGGAAGGCGACCATGGAGGTGGTGATGATGGAAGGCGACCATGGCGGTGGTGGTGCCAGCGACGTGGTGGTGGTGGTGGTGGTGAAAAGTGACAGCAGTGGTAGCGATAGTGGCGATGGACAAACAAAGGAAAATTTGAGAATATAGCACAATCTTGTCAATTTATAAAAAATATAAGAATATTTTGGTAATTTAATCAGTTAGTTTTCAGGTCCTTTCAAATTCCTTCAATTTCCTACGAATTTCTTAAGGTTACATTATTTACCACGAAGTCCTTTTAAATCCCATTCCTTTTTAAAATCCCATGGTTCCAAACAAGTCAATTCCCTTTTGAAATTAAATTATAATAAAATTTTGGATTCCAAACACAGGGTTAATATTTTAAGGTGATTTCACCATATGATCGAGAAATTCGGTCTCACACTAAGTCCCCCATTAAGTTTTCTGGTACATTTGATGTCAATTTAGTCTACGTTAGGCTCATTAAACTCAACCAAAGGATTCAAAACTTTATTTTGTATCAATTTCACACAGGTGCACCTAATTGGTCAGATTTCGACAAATTATGCAAATCAGTCTTGTGGTCCAAAATGAATTTTGATTTCGCTTCAATTGCCATCATAGTATTATTAAAACCCCCAATTGACACTTCTATGATAAAATTGAGGACATATACCTGGGAAAGTCCAAATTTACCTTTTAATCCGATTACTTTTACATTTCATCTTGCAAGAAGCTATAGAAGTCGTCTACTCGGGTCAGAAATTTCTAGAATGCTCAAGACGCACCCCAAAGCTGCTTTTTTACCTCTAAAAAGTCTGGATAAATATAAAAGAACGACACTCATAAAAAAAAAAAAAAAAACAATGATACAATCCAAGAAAAGGGTATGAAAAGCAAATTGTCACAACCTTTTTTTTTTTTTTTTCCACACCCTAGGATTTGACCGTTTAAAAAGGTCCAATTGTAGATTATCACACCTTTAGGTGTGACAACTCTTAAGCTTTTCTCGAGACGATGCCAGTTCAGGTACACACCCTCCCATTAATCCGAAAAGTCTATCCAATTCTAGAAGATTACACACCATTAGGCTTTCTCTAATTTGAAATAGCCTCAAGTCTCTCCACAATCTTATAACATCGTTCTCTCATGTCCAATGCATCAAAGGCATGAAACCAACTCTCTCCCACTCAAAAATTAGTCTCCAATCCTGCATTGAAGAATAAGTAAGAAAGTCAAGACCCCTCCATTAAAGGAGCTTCCAATGTTTGAAGGTTTGCAAAGAAATATTTTTAGAGTTCGCTTAATTTGTCATTCAGAAAACACTTCTCAAGTCTCAAGAACTCAAAAAATTAAAAACTATTTTCAAAGAATAATAAAAGGCAATTATCTTGCCAAAGACCAACTGGTCAAGCGGCATAAAGGCCCTGACTTCTCAAAGGGAGCTCCAGGGTTCGAGTCTCAGTTGGAAAAAAAAAAAGGCAATTATCTACGAACAGATTTTTTTTAATTGAGTTTTCCATATAACAGTTCTCAAAAACTGTCGACCAATCAAATTTTTGTGCAGTATTTTTTAGTTTTTAATTTTCAGTTCTCTCTGAAAACAGAAAACTGATTTTTTATTGACAAGCCAAACACACTCCTAACTTCAAATTTTTCTTAAGATACACAAGGTAGACCTTCTAAACTCTCTCTCTCACTCTTCTACCTTTCTTTTTACCTTTTTGTATCTTTTTGGCTCGTGTATCTATGTCAATTAGCCCTATTTACTTGACCTTCCACCGTAGGTGTAGGTGTTGATGTTGCTTAAACCTCACTAGTGGTAAGAACAAGGGACCATGGCACTAGTCGAGGAGAAAGAGGTAGGTGGTTAACTTTGGCCGGCCCATTTTTCAAGCCCTATAGCCCCGTAGAATTTTTTCGCTCAAATTATTTTTATGTGTCCATTCATCTACATCCTTGTGATTTTCATGTTGAAAATGCAAGATTAATTCAATTTGCATGTTAAAAAGTTCATAAATTAAAGGACATACTCTACTATTTTGTTAAAATGTGATTACACTTAACTATATGCTAAAAACACTATATCAAATGATTTAGGAAGAATTTCCAACATGTTTAACGTAGATTTAATCATTGGTTAAATGAGTTTTTAGTCTCCTTGCATTTTTGCATTTTTCGTAGTCTTAGGTCACTATTGTCATTCTGCCAAAATTTTGACAAAACACAAAATTGATAGTTTTTACAATAACTAAAACCATGTTTTGTAAATGATTTTTTATGATCTGGAATTTGGTTTTTACATATTTTGGAAATCCTACACTTTGTTTCAAAAACCTTTACTTTACTGAAGTTTTTGATAAAAACTACCAACATTATAAAAAATTGTGGTTTTTGAGAAATATATAAATAACACTTTTAAAATCAATTTTTCATCATTTTTTCAACTCAACATTCTAAAAATATCTTTTTATTATCTTTATAAATCCCTCAAGTGGTGCTTTAATATTTATTTTTTCTTATCATAGTAGGAGGTATCCCCATACCTTACAAATGAGACTAATCCTCTATTGGGCACATGCAATACCCCACAAACCTCGTGTACCAGGCATGTTCAGGGCTTAGCCTGACTACAACAATACCTGTATGGGTACCACCACAGAAGTAGTTTATCCAGAGACTGGAACTTGAGACCAAAAGCTTCTGAGGCTCCAGAGCCCAAGTTCTCATCGCTAGGCCAACCCTGCGGGATTAAGTGGTGCATTAATCAGAATTTTTCCTAAATCGTGATTGTGTCACTATCATTGCATTATTTTAGGCATTTTTAGTCCGTTAGGTTTAGCCACATTTTTGTCATCATGTTTAGTGTTTTACAAATATTTTAATTCTGAAAAATTACAAAAAAAAATTATATCATTACATTCATACATTGTTAATCTAAGAAAAAATGTTGTCGAAATCCCAAAAGGGCCTAGTGTCATGCCCTGATTTTTAACACCCGGAAGGGCACGAAAAATGGGGGTGATAGAATTAAACCCTAACACCTCTCATCAACAATCCCACTCTGATACCATCACGCCCCAATTTCCAACACCCAATTAAGAGTGAGGGAAATGGGGTGAATTACGAAACCTCAACCGGTTCACACACTCAAACCTTCGATCCCAAGACTTAATTTTGTATATGTCCAAAATATCAAGATGGGACTAAACCCATTAGAAATAGGATTCAAGATCACTCAATTTCAAAGGAAACTACACTCAATTCCATTTTAAAACGATTGACCTATGTCTGTTTAAACTCATACTGTAAGCAGTACCTTCGATTAATCGAAAAGGTACTTTCTATTAATCGAAGTTCTATCGAAACTTCAATCGTAAACTACGGGTTTTGGAACCCAATTTCACTCAGTTTCCACGATTAATCAAACATGGGCCTTTGATTAATCAAAGATAAGTTTGCAATTAATCAAAGCCCCTTTCGGCAGAAATTCCTATTAAGTCCTATTTTTCCTTTAAGACATCCAAATTCATTAATCATAATGTATCAACTCCTCATACATCCTCATACATTCAAAACATCTAAAAACACACGTAGAAGCATTTGAAATCATAACATATCTCAATTACATTATAAATATCAACCAATACTACTTGTCCAACATCCATATTACATTTCTCCAAAGTGTCAACATAACACATACATATATAGATACTCGAAACATCAAAAATGCGTACGAGTACTCCACGTAGCTACTCAAGTCCCATCCACTGCCGGTGTCTTATCCGTAAAAATTTTTGGGGGAAAGGGGTGAGCAAATAACTAGCTTAGTAGGAATGCCCCAACTCACCTAGGCATCGACTCAACACCGACCTACATGATATGCAATCATGATGTCGCTATTTTACATGACATGCTCAACACTTGTATGTCAAACCAATTCAATACAATTTATATATACATTCAATACATTCATCATGCTTAACAGTTAAACACATAAGCATATTTAGGTTTACATATTTTTGGTTATAATCCGATAAATATACATGGGCAACTCCGATGGTCGTGTGGTGTTGGACAACTCTGACGACACCCGTATGATGGGACAACTCTAAAAATCATTTATTTTTGGCAATATATTGGTCTTGCTATTGTGATTGGACAACTCCGACGATCACATGAATTTAGACTACTCCAATTTCTAGGCATTAGCCTCGGCATAATTGGACAACTCTGGTGGTCATACCTTAGTGGATAATTTTTTCACGTCCATAGTATGGTTGGATAACTCCGAACTCCATGTATGACTCACTTGGATAAAACTCCAATATATATATATATATATATATATATATATGCACATTGAGCAATATATCACATATAGCATATTTCTCATGCTCTCCTACATACATTCATGTTTTACATTAATTCTAGCACGCATCATAGTCTCACATACCACATATATACACATATGTGTCCACATTCATACATATACCTAATACACGTATACAAAACCACATATATCAATCATATGCTTACAATTTCATACATATCATATGTATAAGCTCACAATCATCATATCACAAATATAAATAACTTTAGCATGCATTTAATCATAGTGAAAGAGGGGAATCATATACATATCTATACCACCCTCCCAAGCATATTAAACTTAACCAAACCCTCCTAAACTCACCAATACCCTATAAATCAATGACTAAAAGAGAAGAAACACCCTTACCTCAAGTTTGAAGCTTTTATAGCCAAAACCCAAGAATCTTTCAAGCTTCAACTTCTTCAAAATCTAATTTTCTTTAGTTCAAACCAAAGCCCTTAACCCGTAGAACACTTTGTCCTTCTTTGGAAACTTCCAAATCCAAGTCCAAAGCTTCCAAAATGAAGAGAAAATGATAAGGGATGAAGAGGGAGAGAACTGACCGGCTGTATTGGTCTGAATCCAATAAGGAAATATCTAGCCACTTGATATTTATATCACTTTAGGTGTAAAAAAACCAAAATGCCCCTAAGCCACTTAACGTACCCTCCCAACCTCCGTTTTTTATTTCGAAAGAGGCCATGGCTTCAAAATCACTTCCTTAATTCTTTTAACATTTTGTTTGATATAAAATAAGAAAATAATTGTTTTAAAAAAATATCTAATTTTTCAGGCCCACCCAACCCGTGTCCTGGGCCCCGTAGACCTGAAAATCTCAAAATGAGCCAATTGGCTCAAAAATATTTCAGACCTCTAAACAAGTCCCCAAACATGCATTTCATGTTTATAATGCATGTAACAACATTTATATGGTAATACATGAAAATAAAAGAAAATCAGTCAAAATTGGACCCGGTCTTTACACCTAGAGAGTCTCGAAAAATAGTTGTTAAAAAGACTTTCAAATTGGATTATCTTGAATTTTGCAATACTTTTAGAACTTTTTACTTCTAGAAATTTTACTTCATGGCTCTCAAAAAACCTTTAAAATTAGTCCTCAAATTGACTTTTTGGTAGAATTATAGTTTGGTGTTGCGATTTCATTATTAAATTTTTCTTGTTTATTTATAATAAGTACAAATTTTGATGACATTTTTAGGCACATTTAAATTATAATCATGTCTGTGACGTATATTTTTGTAATTGGCAATCTTTGGTGTCAAAACTGATTATGATCGAGTTGTAATCTTTTATTTATATTCTTGTACTTGATTATACATTTGAAGACTTGGAGTGGGCATAATGTTCTACACCAACCATGCACATGATCTTCAAAGGCATGGAGTTTGAATCTCCAGAAGAAGGCATTAATGATTTGAACAAGGATTTGATTGATTGAAGTTTTTGGATGGGTTCAATTTCGTGTGAACATCATTGATAAAAATATGAGAGTCATGTAGTCCAAGTAAAGTGGTGAGAACATATAGATTTCAAATCGGAGGTTCCGACCTTGAAAATTAGGGTTTTTGGGAAAAATTGTAATATTTTTAAGGTTGGATCGGTCTAAGCTTTAGCTTGACTGGTCTATGAAGTCTTGGGACTTCAAACCTTGCAGGGTAGACCCCTGGACTGGTCCATGCCATCTGGAGGTGAATTTTGGCTCTACAACATTCATATTTCGATCAGGATTGAACTCTGAAATTTCCTTAAACATTGGTACTTGTTTTCAATTAATTTAAAAATTTTTTTTTCAAGAAAAATTAGGATTTTCAAGATATATGAAAACCTCATATGTCTTCTCTCTCATTAAGCTTTCAATACACATCAAATAGATTATTTTTAGAAATAGAAAACATTGATATATTTTTAGGACAGAGCAAGAATGGGCTGGACCGGTCCATGCCATCTGGAGGTGAATTTTGGCTCTACAACATTCATATTTCATCCAGGATTGAACTCTGAAATTTTCTTAAACATTGGTACTTGTTTTCAATTGATTTAAAAAAATTTTTTTCAAGAAAAATTAATCGTTCAAAGATTACTTCAGAGATTTCTTATTGATCAAAATATTGGATCATTTGGTTTCTTCTACAACTTTTGTTGGTGAGAAAGGAGAAAAAGATTGCATTATGAATGGGATAGAATACTTGCTGGGTGTTCGTGTTCTTCTAGTTATCCTTCTGAAATAATTTTGACGTTAGCCGGAAGTCTGCAACAATTGGACAAGGGAGTTGCAAGAGTAAGCTTGAGGCATTTCGCATCAAGTTCTTATCAGAGTGGAGTGGGTGTGAGTATGGGACAGAGTCTAATGTACTTTGCTTCAACGATAGTGGATTTGGTTCTTTAGAGGTATAAGCCTCACCTGTGATTTTTTTCCGATTTAGATTTTCTATGTATATCTGGTGCACTCTTTACTTTATTGTACTTTATTTTATTTACTTATTTTGTGAGATTGATTTAATTTTAATTGGACTTAAAATTTGATTAGTTTCAAAAATTAATCAAATGAGCAAATAAACCTATTCACCCCCTCTGGGTTTTAATCAAACATTGACATTCGCTTCCGTACCGCGCAACTCACAATTGATATCAGAGCAGTGTTCTCTAATTTTTGAGTAGTTCCTTACAAAATTTATTTTTAAATCAAAAATTAGTTTTTTCCAAAACTCATCATGGAATCTAGTAGGAAATAGGGTGGCTTGGTTCAGCGAACTCCTTCTTTTGATGGTTCAAATTATACTTTTTGGAAGTCTTACCTGAAATCCTTTCTTAAATCTCAAGGTGAAAGAGTATGGATGTCTGTTGAGAAAGGACATAAAATTCCTAGCTCTACTTACTTGAGCTGCCATTGTAACTGTAGAGAAGGATAATGCAACTTGGTTACCTGCAGAGTATGATGAAGCTAATAATATTTATATGATATATTTAATTATGTTGTTTCATCTGAATTTTCTAGAATCTCTTCTTGTTCCACTTTGAAAGACACATGGGATATTCTTTAGGTAACTCATGAAGGTACTACCAAGGTAAGGAAGTCAAAGTTACAAATGTTAGCAACTATGTTTGAAACGATTAGTATGGAGGAAGATGAGATATTTTCTGATTTTTACTCTAAGCTTAATGATATTGTTCAAAGTTTTTCTAAACTTGGTGAAAGAATTCTATCTTCTTAGGTTGTCAGAAAAATCATGAGGTCACTTCGTGATATGTTTCAAGCTAAGTTGGAAGCCTTATATGAGATTAGAGATATTGATACAATGGATATGGCAGAATTAGTTGGATTTATTCAAACTTTTGAGATGAAATAACCAAAAATTCAGAAAAAAAAAAAATTAGCTTTAAAATTATCAACGACTTATAAGTCTTTAAAATTGTCAAATATTTTAAATTCTTTAAAAACTAAAGTTGAAAAGGTCGAAAGTTTTGAATATGATTCAGATAATAATGTTGCACTCCTAGCTAGGAAATTTAGAAAGATCCTTAAATATGAAAATGATAGAAATTTTAGGAAAAAAAATTCTTCTACATTCCGTAGCCAAGGCTCATCAACTAAAGGTAATGATAGGAAGGAAAAAGAACTACAAGACTCTAAGGATGCTGAAATCACTTGTTGGACATGTGGTGGTAAAGGTCACATGTCTACTCAATGTCCATGTCCTAAGAAGAATAACTTTAGTGCTAAGAAAATTCAAAAGATAAAAAGAAAGCTATGAAAGCTATTGAGAATGATGCTCTTGCTTTTGTTGCTTAATACTGCTAATGATTCTTTTTCTGAGGGTGGCTTGGTTCAGTGAACTCTTTCTTTTAATGATTCAAATTATATTTTTTGGAAGTCTCGCATGAAAGCCTTTCTTAAATCTCAAGGTGAGAGAATATGGATGTCTATTGAGAACGGATATAAAATTTCTACCTCTACTTACTTGAGATGCCATTGTACCTGTAGAGAAGGATAAGGAAACTTGGTCACCTGCTGAGCATAATGAAGCTAATAATAAAAATAAGGATTTATATGCTATAGTTAATTATGTTATTCCATCTGAATTTTCTAGAATCTCTTCTTGGTCCACTTCGAAAGAAGCATGAGTGATGTGGCTAAACTTGATTGTAATTGTAAGCTTATTTTTGCCCTTTTTCAAAATATAATTTAACCACTCACAAGAGCACGAATCTTTGTAGATACGGTTCTATATAGAGGGTATCGATCCCACGAGGACTAGTTGTTAATTGTCTTGAAGAGAGATTAATTCAACTTTAATTCTAAAAACAAGGTTTTGATTTTTGTTTTAAAACTATTGCATGAAATGTAAAAACACTAAATTTAAAGAGTTGTAAGTTGGGAGAGAGAACTAGGGGTAGTTTTCACCACTAGCCATTCACATGTCCATAAATGTAGCAAGCTTGGGATTTGTAAAATGAAATGCCTAACAATGTCATTAGGCTTGTGACCTCAATAACATATCAAAAGATCAATGTGTTTTCCAACCTATCATAACCCATCTTCAACAAGCATAGTTCTTCAACCTAACTAATTACCCTACTCTCTAAGTGAACCTAAATGCATCCAAACTACCTCATCTTGGCATGGTTTATACAAGCAAGAACAACACATTCCATTTAAACACCATTGCTTAGCCATCACTTACACTTTTTGTAGAAGATGCAAGTGTTGTGCATTCATAAGATGGATTATACTCTAAGACAAGAATAAAAACAACATCATATGAATATATATAAGAAATGTATAAGTGTACATCATCAGTAGACTAAGTAATCAACATTTAAATACAAATCCCAAATAATGCTACAAAAATAAACAAGTTTACATGGCTAGGGGTTTCACCCACACCCTAGTAGAGAAGTTAGTTGATCATGGCAGCCTTGCACTCTTTCGTTGATGGAGAAAATGAAGCTTCAAGGTCTGGTTCAGCTTCTCATTCTCCTCTCCCGAAAGTCTCTAATGTATGGTATGTGATATATGAGAGAAATGGCTCCTTTTGTGCATATTTGGCTACTTTTCATCCTTGGGACCCACCATGTATATATATATAGCAATATATATACTAACTAAATCAATAATATCTCCATGTGTCTTCTTCAAGTCAGAAAATCCATCCAAGTCGTGCAAAAAGATGAATTTTGTTGCAAGTGGGAGAGCAGGTGAGCAAGTGGGCAAGTGGGTCTGCAGAATCTCGATTGATCAAGATTGGAATCTCGATTGATCGAGATTTTGATTAATCGAAATGCATGTCTCGATCAATCGAGATCTCGATTGATCGAGATCAACATCTCGATTGATCGAGATTCCTTAGCTTCATTTCTGAATTCTGCTCTTCAACTGCAAATGGCCTCAAACATTGCTCCTTTTGGTACAAAACCTGCAATACATCAAAAACACAAAAATACCATAAACGTACCTCGGTAAACGTAATAACGGGACTAACATATGCAATAAAGAGGGTTCAAATGCATAGTATTGAACACTTATCAATGAGATATTCTTCAGGTAACTCATGAAGGTACTACTAAGGTAAGGAAGTCAAAGTTACAAATGCTAGCAACTATGTTTGAAACAATTAGGATGGAGGAAGATGAAATATTTTCTGATTTTTACTCTAAGCTTAGTGATATTGTTCAAAGTTGTGCTAACCTTGGTGAAAGAATTCTATCTTTTCGGGTTATTAGAAAATTCGTGAGGTCACTTCGTGATATGTTTCAAGTTAAGTTGGAAGCCTTATATGAGAGTAGAGATATTGATACAATGGATATGAAAAAATTAGTTAGATCAATTCAAACTTTTGAGATGAAATAACCAAAAATTCAGAAATAAAAAAAAACTGGCTTTAAAATCTTCAAAGACTTCTAAGTCTTCAAAATTGTCAAATATTTTAAATTCTTTAAAAATTGAAGTTGAAAAGGTTGAAAGTTTTGAATATGATTCACATAATGATGTTGCACTCCTAGTTATAAAATTTAGAAAGATCCTTAAATATGAAAATGATAGAAATTTTAGGAAAGGAAATTCTTCTAAATTCCATAGTCAAGGCTCATTAACTAAAGGTAAGGATATGAAGGAAAAAGAACTAGAAGACTCTAAGAATGTTGAAATCACTTGTTGGACATGTGGTGGTAAATGTCACATGTCTACTCAATGTCCAAGTCTTAAGAAGAATATCTTTAGTGCTAAGAAAAATTCGAAAGATAAAAAGAAATCCATGAAAGTTATTATTTCTAAGTTTGATTCTTCTAATTCTGATAGTGGTTTTTCTGTTGAGAATGACGCTCTTTCTTTTGTTGCTTGATACTGCTAATGATTCTTTTTCTGATGTAGGTGAAACAGAGAAATTTATAACTCTAAGTCAAGTTGGGTCTGATGATTTTGAAGATAAAGAAAGAGAAGAACTAACTAAGGAATAATTGTCCAAAGCTTTTGATGCATTATTTACTAGACTGTCAAAGTCAAGAGAGCCTACAAAAAGCAATCTAAATAGTTGGAGATTATGGAAATTGAAAAAAAAAATCCTTGATAAAAGAAAGTGATAAATTACAAAAGATGCTCAAAAAGGATACATTAGGAATTTTGGAACTTCATAGTAAAGTCAAGTTTTCTGAAAAGTGAGGTAAGTCAAGTTATTTCTGCTAGGGATACTCCTATTGCTAGAATTGTTTTTCTTGAGTCTGAATTGAAAAAGTCATAAGAGAAATTGATTGCATTTACTTTTAGAAAGATTAAGTTTGATATCATGATTAGTGTTAGTAAGCCTATAGGAGATAAGACTGGGCTAGCTTATGATGGGTCATCATTTTAGGGTCAAACTGTCATTGTTAAACCCAAGAACTTGAATTTGTCTACACCCCAACCTAAACGTCAAGTTGAGTCTTTGAATGCTAATATTGTGTCCAATGTGTTTTATTGTACTTTTTGTGATAAATGTGGACATAGTCAACACTATTGCTATATAGGAAGAGAAGCATTCTAAGTCTAATTTTCATGTGCATAATTCTTTTACTAAGAATATGGTTCATGCTAGAAAGCCAAATAATTGTAACAGACCCAAAATTTTCAAGCAAAAAATAATTCAAATAAGAAGAAGAATGTTTCTATTTCTTCACAATACTTTCTTGATAGTTTGCATGTTAAAACAATTTGGATGAAAAAGGAAGATTTGGAGAAGTTTGTGCCTGTTGTTACTATGGAATTTATTCCTAAATTGGATCATATCTTTTAGTGTAGGTTAGGATTTTATTTTTATATAATAATCATTTGAATGTGGAAATCATATTTTCTATAAAATAATGTGAATTCTTTATATTTCTGTTTAAATTCACTTTGATTTGTTAATGCATGATTGAGACACATAATTTATCAATGGATGAAGTACTTGAATTTATGATCTAAATATTGATGACTAATGTGTTATATTTATTTATTTTTAGACATGAATCTTTTGAATCCATACAATTTATGCACTAGTCCAACTCTAAGAGAATTGATTTAATCTAATGTAAAGTTAACTAGAGTATATTATATGAGTAGTATTGAGAGCTTAAATGATCAACGAAAAAAAATATAAAAAGAAAAGATTCTATTTTTATTTAGCAGAAAAAGAAAAAGAAAAAGACTTATTGAAAGTCTAAGACAAAATGGAAAAGGCTACCTTCGGGATTTGTTCGAAGCTACCACTACAGCAAAATCTCCAATAAGATATCAAATAAACAAGTTGTTTTGAGGAAATAGCTAGCTGCCTGTAAGAATTAAAGCCACCGTCTTAGAAATAAAAAAATTGAAATTCAATAAAAAATATTTGATCAATTGTGACTTTATTTGTTTATCATTCAATGTGTTTTAGAAGATGAATCAAAGGAATTTGATTAATTTTTGATAATGTTGGATAACGCGCACACAGATGGATTTAGTAGATGAATTTCTAAATTTAGATAAATATTTGTGGATTGGAAATCTTGGTGTGATCATGAATTTAATGATGAATTTTATTGGCAAATTTATGGATTTTAAAATTGTGCATTTGTAAATTTTCTTAAAATTTTCAAAAATTTTAGAACTCATTGTTATCTTATGTGAAAAGTTGGTTTTGAAGATTGCATAATTGTTATATTTTATTTTATTTTCACATAAACAAAAATCCAGAAAGATTTTTCTATTTTCAGATTTTTAGAAATTTATTTTTATTTTTTGTGCATTTTTTTAATATAAAAAATTACAAAGACAGTCAAAGCTGGTCAAAATTGGTCAAGGGACCAATTTGAACCAAGCTGGACCAGTCTAAGGAATGGGCTGGACCAGTCTAACTCGGCCATATGGTTCTTTTTAAAGTGCATGTGTGTGCATTGTGTTTATATCCCACTTTCTCTCTCTAACAAATTCTCTCCATCTCTTTTATGCATTTTCTTTCCAACTTTCAATATACTTTGTGGTTGATATTTACATCATGTTGGTTTGATTTTGTGATTAAAATTAATGGAAGGGATTACGTTTGGAGGATTTGTGTTGATTTTGGAAGATTTGGCATTCAAAGTTTCATTCAATCTTGTCATTACCTAAGAATTGTCCCTAGAGGGGGGTGAAAAAGGGACTATAGGCAAATAATGAGACTTTTTCAGTCTAACTTGTTTTGACAAAAGTAAGCTTAATTGAACTTTTGTCAAACACTTGGTGTATAGATTGATTTAACAAGTGATCATCTTATTGCACAAAATAAGTCCTATAAGTATGTTAAATAATCAAGGATGCATTTATAATTAAGGTATATTCATACGTTCAATGCATGTTTATTGTGCAATAACAATATATTCAATTTAACCAATGAATCCACTGATCTTATTTTCCTTTGAATGTATATAATTATATTATCAAGAATTATCATAACATTCCTAAACATACTTGTAGTGTGTGGAAATATTGATTACACATTTTATCAAACATGTCACACCTCGATATTTGAATCCTGGGAACCGAGGGTGAACAGTGAAAGTCCCACTCGGTTCCATTCATGAACCTCTCAAATTCCAAAACTCAACTTCCTGTATGTTAGTAATTTCAAAGCGATAATTAATCCATTGGAAACAGAATCCAAAAATACTTCATTTTTTAAAAAAACCACACTCAATTCCAATCTAAAACGAAGAAGTTACACCTAATTAAAGTTTAGACCAATCCCGGAGCTTGCTGGTAATTACAAAGGCGATTTCGTCCACTAAATTCTAATATACTATCTTAATAACTAAATTAACGAGGAATCATAATTACATACATACATTTACTTACATATAACTCACCCTCAATAATCCATTATGGCCCCACACGTGACCAAACATTGCATCCCCAAATAATTCTCTAATTCTATCTCAATAATCCACCTTACAACATATTACGATGCATCGTAATGTTGGTTACGATACATCGTATTTACGATGCATTACACAAGGTGCATAACAACCTGCAAAATTCTTTGGATTTTGGAAGGTATACTTAACCATTTACGATGCATTGCCACATCACAATGCATCGTAATTGGGATTACGATGCATCGTAATCACTCACCTGCTACACTAACAATTCCACCAAGTGATTACAATTAATCATTCTTATCCCAATTTATCATCCACGACATACGTACATTTTCTATGTAATGTAAAACATTGAAATACCTCGCACATATATTATATGGTCCCAAATCACATATTTGATTAAAATCATGCATTCACCCAAATGTTTCTTATCATCTCACGCATTCCCATTATCCATTCATGAATATCATTAGATATAAAACAGAGTCCACAAGTATCACAAGTCATCCATGACTATAATTAAAAAGTAATGTCATCTTACACAAGTTCTAATTCATTCAATTAATCAAATTAATGCATTCATACAAACCTTCCCATCACTACACACATTTTCCACAAATTTTTCTCATTCTCGTAAATTACACAAATGAGTCCAAATATACATTACATTAGCATCACATACTTAAGTCCATAGTCATTACATGAATTACATGCATATATTCCAAAAGCATAATGTTGTGCAGCGATATTTTGTAATTTATATTTACCACTCACAATAGAACGAATTCTTGAAGGATAGGGTTCTAAGTTGAGGGTACCAATCCCACAGAGACTACGTAGGAAGAATTCACTAAAGGTCAAGGGTTGGTTCTCGTTTAAATCATAACCAAGTATTGGTTGTTATCTTACTCTACTTTAAAAGCATAAAAGATAATTGAAAATACAATGTTGAGAGAAGAGTAAATGACTAGGGTTGAGACTTCACCACTAGCCTCGTAGTGTGCTACAGTTATAATAAATTGGGGGAATCATGTAATTGTGTACTAAGTGGTGCAAATGGCTTGTGGCCTACAATGCTACCGTTAAGAGGATACATGCACCTTAAAATACTATAATAAAAACATCTTCGATACGTGTAAATTCCCTACCTACCTACTTACCTAAATACCTAATTAACTAAATGTAGCTAATTTACCATCTCTTAGCATGGACTATGCAAATCTAGCTATGCATGTTATAGTGAAAACTAGTACCAAACCATCACGTGTAGTCCTTGTGGAATTACAAGTGTTTAAAGATCATGTGAGGAAATTAAGTGTTCTAAGACAAGAAAAATAAATTACTCACATGAACATGAAGAATTTGTAAACTTATATTACTCATAAGGCTTAAGGCAAGGTATATATACACAAAAATACCTAAAAATCCCCAATTCACTAAAGTTAAAACATATTTACAAGACTAGGATTTGTCAAAACCCTAGAGAAGGATTAGTTGATCATGGTGGGCTGGGAGCACTCCATAGACAAAGGTAATTCCATGCTCAAAATGGTCTTGAAGGCCTTACAAAGCCCTCTTTGAAGCTTTCCCTCTCTAGAACTTCACTTTCTCTCTCTAGAATTCTATATATGCTCTCTATTACAAGAATTGTGATATCTCTTAATATTACATATTTCTTAGCTATATATCTGATTTGAGACTAAAAATATCACAGAAATTCCGTTCAAGGCTTTATCCAAACAAAATTGGACAAGTCACAAGTGAAGCAAATATCTTCAAAATAATATCTTCTGCAGGATTAGGCGATGCATCGAAGTAGGTACTTCGATGCATCAAAGCTGCGATGCATTGAAGCTGTGACTTCGATGCATCGATCTTTTCTTCTTCTGTAGATCTTCAACTCTCCAGCTTCTCGACTCCGGTCTTGACACGCCATTCACTATTCCTTGATGTGGACTTCCCATGAAGCACAATAAGACATAAGAATGCATTCTTGAATTGATAAAGGAGTCAAATTACGCTGAATTCTAAGTTTGAACCTGAAATCATCAAAAACATAAAAACACGTAAAAACTATACAATATGTGCAGCTATGGGATTAAAATACATAAGTAAAGGCGCGAGAATGTATAACATTCAACACTTATCACACCCCCAAACTTAGATATTGCTAGTCCTTTAGCAATACAAAAAGAAATAAAATAAAGTAACTACTCTACTTCTGCTTTCATGAAAAACATGACTGCATTTAGCAAATGCAACAAGCCTTTTAAACTCCTAGACACGTCTAGTGGACAAGTGAAGTCCCATTAGGTTTAACACACTTGTTAAACTTACAAAAATATGTAAAAATGGTGGTTTGCTTAGTCATCATCTAGAAAAGAGCGATACCACAATTAATGTTCAAAATAGCAAATGCAACAAGTATTATGGAGCTATAGGGACATCATAGATATAAACCATTAAAAATCAGAATTAGGCGACAATCCTCACATAATGGTTAGTCCGATACTCGTACAAGTGCAACCCTAAAATCCTCTTTGAAAGGTGAACATACATTTAAATGTGTGGTTTATTGCCATTAATGGAGAATAAATAGACATCCGATCTTAAAAGAAACAACTTTTCGAAACAAATCACCAAGGCATAATGTTAACTGCAAAAATATTTACAAACACTCAAGTACAACCGATTGTGCAATGCCTAAATCCTTTAAGCTTTCTAGTAAGCCCTTGTAGTAGCGTTGAATGACTCCCAAACTAAACAGTTTTAGGGCATTGCGTGAAGAAACACCCCTTGAACTTAATAATCGAGCTCATTAGGCTACGAACTTAAATGAGCCAATTATCTCCTTATTGCTCAACCTTGCACACTTTTTAGATGCGAACACTCCATGCTTCCTAAGGCACAAAGGCCCGGTTTATTGAGTGAGAAGGCTTATTGCAAGTTGTTGTTGTTGTTTTGTTTGTTTTCTTCTCTTTTTCATTTCATTTTTTTTAGCTTTTGATTTTTCTAAAGCAATTCGTTCTTCAAGCTGTTCAAATAAAAATAAATGTTTTCAAAATTCTCCATACGATGTATACCCCACAATTCAATGTATGTGTGCGCGTTTGTGCTTTTAAGGACAAATTTAGGGAAAGAACTATACAATATTCAAAGACTAAACGAAAGTGTAGACCGTTCTAACTTAACACATAATTTTCAAAAGTTTGAGTACTTTCGGATGTCAAAGCTCTTAATTACAAGGTGCATTTATCTATGATGTTTTGGGTATTACATCCTCAAAAAGAAAGACATCATGGCAAACATGAAATAAAAATGCAATAAGTGCAAAACAGTGTATGCAAGTGTACGATACTACCCCCAAACTTAAATCAAACATTGTCCTCAATGTTTACACTAAAAAGAGTTAGAACAATGTTACCAGCTGGTTGATGGGTTTCAAAAAGTCAAAACATCAACCGTTTTAGGGTAGTGGGTACACGGGTACGCAGGTATGCATCGGACACGCAGGGTATCAAAACTTGCACAAGTACAACTATATACCAACATAACATACAAGAATTAGAAAAGACAAAAATGGAAAATGAAAATAAAAACAAGAAAGAAATATGCACAGACAGTAAAACAAAAATGCTGACATTCCATTAATTCAAATATGTGTGAATACAAATGATGGAATTTATGGAATACATCAACCAAAAGAGACAAAAGAGTGACCACATGGCACTGTACAGTTCAATGACTCTAAAGAACAGAAAATACATAAATGGAATAAAAATAATACAAAATAAGCCAAAAATAAGAACTACGGCTGAGGCGGCGGCGGTGGTGGTGCGGAAGTAGATGCAGAAGGAGCCATAGCGTGAGAGCTGCTAAATAGTCACGCAAGGCGGTCCTGCCCATCCAAAATGGCATTGACGCTAGCACTAAGAGCATCCAAGTGCTCCTCAGTCTGTCTCTGATGCTCAACAGCCACACGGTGCTCTTCCATAGTAGCTCGACACTGTATATCAAAATTTGTTTGTAGATGCACAAAATCTACGATCAAACAGGCAATACCATCAATGAGGTACTCATAGTCCTCGGTACTTATGCTTGGCATATTAGCTGCGGGCTCCTCCTCAGACTCTCACCTTCCTCAGGGGCATCCATCTCCATCTCGTCCCCTACAAGTTCCTCCTCGCTATCACCAGCTTCCACCTCAGGGGTAACTCGTGGTAAGGCGGACATATGAGCCACCATCTTCCTCCAACTCTGTAGAGAGAAATACGGTGGTGGCCCCACAGTAATCTCAGATGCATCAAACTCAAAAGTTGTCATAGTCAAAAAGGCGGTGATGAGGTAGGGAAATGGAAGATTCATCGAAGGAGACTTCTTGTTAGGCTTCCGAATAAGTTGGTCCCAGACCTTGTGGAGTTGTCCCCAAATAATGGCGGGAACATAAAACCAGCACCCGGTATCCATGGCATAGAGGGCCTGTAAGAACTCCCCCCAGCGCTCGATAGATTGCCTAAAAGGGTGGGCATTCTTATGTAAGACGGTATCCAAAAACCACCATTTTCGGGGAACCAAAGACTTGCTGGTGGCGTTGTTCTTGCAGTTAGTAAAATGCCCCGCACATAATTCTCTCACCATTTGAGGGAGTGTAAGGTCCTGTGGAAGCTCGTGGAACATGAAGTGGTCCTCCCCCTGCTCAATATACTCGGGTTGCACATGTGGTAGCCCGGTGATCACAGAAATGGTGGTAACGGTGATGGTAAGAGCTGTGCCATCTACGGTAGTCCTCAAAATGTTGGGCTCTGCACAGTCATATCTAAGGTGCATATAAAAGGATTGCACAAGTCTCGGGTAGGCTACATTAGCTGCCGGCGATAACAAAGGCATGAGGCCATGACTCCGTAAGGCCTCTAAAGTCCAACTGGCATATCGGTCGTCCTCAAAATTCGATGCCACTATCAAACTTTCGGGAATAAACTCCTGGTTCTTCCATTGCCTATTAGGGACGTCGCGAATAACTTCTGTAGGGACCTTCTTTCGTACCATTCTCGGTCAAAAATGTGTCTTGGGCTTTCCCTCAAACACTTAGTATACACAGTGCTCGACAGTCCCTAACAATAGTTTCCAACTCCACACAATCTCAACAAAAATGCTTAAGGGTAGCCCCAATCTCTAATAGGATGAAAATGCTCACAACTTCTCCCAATTTCACCCCAAAAATCCCGAAATCACTATACCCACACCATATTATTTCACAAATGTAACACAAACACTTACAAGCTCCAAATAAAGTCCCTTACCTAGTATAGGTGGAAATTGGCCATGCAAGGCTGTCCACGCTTAGAATCACCTTCAAGGATGCTCGAGCTTGGATCTAACTGGATGATTTTGGGCTTTCGTGAGGGTTGTGGGTGTTCTTGGGTTTTTTGGATAAGAGAGATAAGAGAGAGTCGCGAAAGAGAGAGAGAGGGAGAAATAAGAGGGAGAGAAGAGGGATTCAAAATTTAAGTGACTACGTGTGCAGTCACGTGCTTCAGTGCGATGCATCAAAGTGGACACCTTGATGCATCAAAGTTGTCGATGCATCGAAGTAGAGGTTTCGATGCATTGAAGTTGTCGATGCATCGGCCATCTATTGACACAAGGTGCAAAAGCTGCTGGAATTGACAGAAAAATGGGACATTTTAAGGATCGATGCATCAAAGTGGATTTCGATGCATCGAAGCAGCAATGCATCGAAATGGGTACTTCGATGCATCGAAGCTCTCTTTAACTATAAGTTTACAAAATTGCCCCAAGTATGAAAAAAGTAATGTTTCACCCTCAATTCATACCTCTCACACTTAGATACTTCAAGAATATTTAGATACGTTCCTTTTAGATTTGAAGGGTCACACGGAACATGATAGGACTGCAAAAATTGTGTTATGTTTACCATCTACGGTGAGACGTGTAATGACTCATAGGTCCAAATATACAGGATCCGTCAATTTGACGACATCCACGCGCTCTAATTGCATTTGGCTATTAATGCAAGGTTTCACTAATTGCCCGTTAACCTTAAAAAGTGTCCCGTTCTTGGGATCTTTTAGTTCCACCACACCGTGGGGAGTAACGGAATTAATGATGAAAGGACCGTCCAATTGGGAGCGAAGCTTTCTAGGAAATAGGCGAAGCCTAGAATTGTAAAGCCAATATTTTTGGCCCGGAGAAAGTGATTTGTGACGGATATGATGATCATGGAAGCCCTTGGTCTTTGCCTTATAGATTTTTGCGCTTTTGTACGCGTTATTCCGTATTTCTTCTAATTCATTTAATTGAAGCTTCTGGTTAGAGCTGACTAACTTTATATCAAAATTGAACTTCTTAATAGCCCAGAAGGCTTTGTGCTCAAGTTCAACCGGTAAGTGATATACCTTAGTATACGCAAGACGGTACGGTGACATGCCAATCGGAGTCTTATAAGCAGTTCGATACACCCACAATGCATCATTTAGATATTGTGACCAATCCTTACAATCGGGGCGCACGATTTTTTCAAGAATGTGCTTCATTTCCCTATTAGATACTTCTACTTGGCCACTAGTTTGAGGGTGGTAAGGCGTGGCAACCTTATGAGTGACAGAGTATTTGAGTAGCAAGGGTGGAAGGAACTGATTGCAAAAATATTTACCCCCGTCACTGATGATGGCTCGAGGAGTACCAAAATGACTAAAAATATTCATTTGGATGAACTTGACCACAACTGCGTGGTCATTGGTTCTGGTAGCCACGACCTCAATCCATTTAGATACATAATTCACTACTACAAGTATGAACTTGAAACCAGCAGATTTTGGAAAAGGGCCCATAAAGTCAATGCCCCAAACATCGAAGATATCAACGATTAAAATTGAGTTCAAGGGCATCATATCTTTATGAGACATAGCGCCAAGGCACGGACATTGCTCGCACGAGCAACAGAATAAGTATGCATCCCGATGCATAGTTGGCCAGAAGAAATCGCATTGAAGAATTTTGGAAGCGGTCTTCTGAGCACTAAAATGACCTCCGTATTCCAATGTGTGGTAGAAAGTAAGAATACTAGGACTCTCACTCTCTGGCACACATCGACGGATGATTTGGTCAGGACAATACTTGAATAGATAAGGATCGTCCCAAAAATATGAACGTATTTAGGAGTAGAAGTGATATTTTTCCTATTTGGACCAAGAGAGTGGGATCTTTCCGGCTGCTAGAAAATTTACTATGTCAGCAAACCATGGAAGTTTCTCGTGAGCAACTTCAAACAGTTGCTCATCTGGGAAGGATTCGCTAACTGGAATTTGGTCTAGTGGCACTCTACAAGAATTTGAGAAAAATGATTGACGACCACATTCTTGGTACCCTTTTTTATTCTAGATCTCAAAATTAAACTTTTGTAACAAGAGTTTCCATCAGATTAACCGGGGTTTAGTATCCCTCTTTGCTAATAAATGTCGAAGAGCGACATGATCTGAAAAAATAATAACCTTGCATCCTAAGAGATAAGATCTAAATTTGTCCAAGGCGTAGACAACACTTTGTGTCCTCACAATAAAAGATAAAATCTTCTCCCAGCTAAGAATAAGATTTGTGTCCTCACAACACTTGAGCACAAGTGTAAGATTATGAAGGCACAAATCGAAGGAAGGTCCAAAGACTAAAAAGTCATCCATGAACACCTCCAAAAACTTCTGCACCATGTCTGAAAAGATAAACATCATACACCGTTGAAAAGTCGTTGGTGCGTTACATAACCCAAAGGGCATGCATTTGTAAGCAAATGTTCCAAATGAACATGTGAAGGTTTTTTCTTGGTTTTGCAGGTCTACTGCAACTTGATTATTTCTAGAGTATCCATCTACAAAGCAGTAAAAACTTTGGCTTGCAAGCCTTTCTAAGATTTGATCAATGAATAGAAGTGGGAAATTATCCTTCCTAGTTAAGGAGTTTAGTTTCCTATAGTCAATACACACTCGCCAGCCCGTGGTGGTGCACTGAGGAACTAATTCTCCTTGTTTATTTTGAAGCACTGTGATGCTGGATTTCTTTGGCACCACTTGCGTGGGGCTTACGCACTTGCTATCAGAGATGGGGTATATAATACCAGCATATAGTAGCTTGATAACTTCCTTCTTGACTACCTCCTTCATGTTAGGGTTTAACCTACGTTGCGCCTCTTGCGAGGTCTTTGCATCCTCTTCCAAGTATATGTGGTGCATACAAATGGAAGGGTCAACTCCCTTTAAGTTAGTAATGGTCCACCCTATGGCTCCTTTATGTTTTTTTAAGACCATTATGAGTGAGCACTCTTGGTCATCGGTTCGATTTGAAGCTATGATGACCGGCAAAGTGTCACTTGGGCCAAGAAACACATACTTGAGATTATACGATAAAGTCCTGAGCTCAAGTTAAGGGGGAGACACAAGGGATGGAATTGGAGGGGTACTTGAAAGAGTAGGAAGAGGCTCAAATGGTGTCTTCCATATGGGAAAGTCATTTATGACCGTGGCATCGAGTATTATATTCACATCTTCAATTGATTACTCAATGTCAAAGTCTTCAAAATTGAATTGACTTAGACATGCCTCTAAAGGGTCTTTAGACAAGATTTGGGGAAGCATCTCATCCACAAGTTAATCCACGACATCCAAACAAAAGCAGTCACTTTCATCATTGGAGGTGTGGTGGGTTGCGTTGAAGATATTCAACCTAACAGTCATATTTCTGAAGGAGATGTCCATAACCCCGGTATGACAATTAACGCAAACGTTAGCCGTAGCCAATAATGGACAACCTAGAATGATCGGAATATGCTTTGTGGGATCTTGGACTGGTTCAATGTCAAGAACTATGAAGTCAATCGGGAAATAAAATTTATCCACTTTGATTAGAATATCCTTAATTATTCCATGTGGTTGCCTTACCGAATGGTCGACAAGTTACAATACAACTGTGGTTGGCTTAAGCTCTCCTAGCTCTAATTTCTGATAAACTGAGTAAAGAAGTAAGTTAATACTTTCTCCCAAGTCAAGGAGGGCCCTCTCGAATTCATGGTCACCAATGACACAAGAGATTGTTGGGGCACCCGAATCCTTGAATTTTGGAGGGATGTTACTTTGAAGAATTGAACTTACTTGCTCAGTCAATTAGATTTTCTTAGGAACGTGGTTCCTAGATTTACGCTTTTGAGTGCATAAATCCTTTAGAAATTTAGCATAGGAGGGAATTTGCCTTATAGCATCTAGGAGAGAACGATTGATTTTAACTTGTTTAAAAATTTCTATCATATCTTGCAATTTCTCTCCTTACTTCCTGAATTGAGAAGATTCCCTTAATCTTTGCGGAAAGGGAACTCGAGGTTCATATGAAACCTCCCGAATTGGAATTGATGAGAATTCAGCTTCATTTTCCTTCCCTTTGTCTTTTGGATTATTGGAAGCTTCTTTTGGATTTATAGGACAATTATTTGGATTTATAGGAATCTTTGGATTTATCAGATGCTCACATTCTTTCTCAATTATTTTATCAACTGGATTTTCTAACACTCTACCACTCCTTAAAGTAGTAATTGATTGAGCTTGTTCTTTGTTAAACTCAAAGGAATGAGAAACAACATCAATTACTTGCACTCCATTAGGCCACCATTTGGCTAGGCAATTTTCTACCTACTCGACAATTCATTGTATTAGCTAGCTGTCCCAATTGGGACTCTATCTTTGCAATAGATTGTGAGTGAGCGTTAATCTTTTGGGTATTGCTTTCAATATTGCCTAAAGTAGCCAAATCCTTGTCCTCGAAACTGGGGTTTCGAGGAGGTGGTTGATTGGGAGTGTAGTAGAAACTCAAATTTGGACTTGGTTGATAAGGTCTAGGTTAGAATTGAGATTGACCTAATTGTCCTTGGGGTCCTCGATGTCTTTGATATTGACCTTGGTTCCCATATTGGAATTGGTTTTGATCTCTCCATTCGGGATTATATGAATTTTGATATGATCCTTGACCTAGCCTAGAATAAAGTGCATTTGCTTGCTCTTGTGAGAATTCAGGGTATTGCCCCGCATAAGAACAATCCTATATATAATGAGAAGGACTAGAGCAAAAAGAACACACATCATATGTGAGATGAAGAGTATGATTAGGAATAATAGGATGGGAGGAAGAAGGAGAAAAAGAAGAAGACCCGGTTAACATGACTTGATCTAGTTTCTTTTCTAGGGCCTCTATCTTCCTATCGGTTGCTTGCTCTTTGTGAATTTCAAAGATTCTCTCAGTTTGGGCGTTAAGAGGAGCAACTACCTTATTCTTCCTTTCATTAGAAGAACGATGAGACGAATTTCGCTCAAGTTCTCAAAGAGTATCCACGCTTCAACGGGACTTTTTAGAAATAATGTACCTCTACAACTAGCATTAACCACTTATTTGTGGGGCTCTTCTAAACCATCATAAAATTCTTGCACCAATTACCATTTAAGAATAGCATGGTGTGGGCATGACCTCAAAAGGTCCTTCATCCTTTCCCAAGTTTCATAAAAAGATTCTCTTTCCCTTTGAGATAAACCGATGATGGCTCTTTGCGCATTATTAGTCTTTCCCATTGGAAAGTATTTATTTAGAAACTCTCGTTGCCTTTCTGCCCAAGAGTTAATTAAATTTGGCTCTAAGGAGTTAAACCATTGTTTGGCTTTATCCTTAAGTGAGAAAGGGAAAAGACGAAGTCTTAAGTTATCTTTCGCTTGTGCATTCAACTGTAAAGTCGAACACATTTCTAAAAATTCATCAATATGTTTATAAGGATCTTGGTTTGGAAGCCCATGAAAACAATTAAGAAGATTAATTATTGAGGATTTGATTTCAAAATTATTCCTCCCCGCATTTGGAAACGAATACAAGAAGGAGATGCGTAAGTAGATGGGACATAAATATCTTGAAGAACGTCACCACCGAGTGGGGGTGGTAAAACAGGATTTTGTTGAATATTTTAGTTATCATTATTTGCCATGGTTTCTCTCCTGTGTTCTATAAATAATATAGGGTCCCTAAGAATGTTACTATGTTGTCTAAGAGTTCTTTCGAGTTCAAGATCACACGGCAACAAGGTTAATGACAATGATCTCCTACCTTGCATATGAATGAACCAAAATTTAAACTATATGCAGAAACAAAAATTTAAACACTTAAAGTGCAAGAAAGTTGGGTACTCTACTCACAATGGATCCGAGCTTAAGTCTCGATGCTTTGATTATATAAGTACCCACAATAGAACACTTAAGAAATAAAGACAAAAATAATTACAATTAAAGAACGTAAAGAATGAGTTAAGTTCAAATTTAAACTAGACTCAATCCTTTAGTTTTAGCAATTAAACCGTAGTCCCCGGCAACGGCGCCAAAAATTGTTGTGCAGCGATATATTTTAATTTATATTTACCACTCCCAATAGAACGAATCCTTGAAGGATAGGGCTCTAAGTTGAGGGTATCGATCCCACAGAGACTACGTAGGAATAATTCACTAACAGTTGAGGGTTGGTTCTCGTTTAAATCACAACCAATTTTGGTTGTTATCTTACTTTACTTTAAAAACACAAAAGATTATTGAAAATACGATGTTGAGAGAAGAGTAAAGGACTAGGGTTGGGACTTCACCACTAGCCTTGTAGTATGCCACACTTATAATAAATTAGGGGAATCATACAATTGTGTACTAAGTGGTGCAAATGGCTTGTGGCCTACAATACTACCTTCAAGAGGATACATGCATCTTAAAATACTATAATCAATCTTCAATACATGTAAATTCCCTACTTACCTACTTACATAAATACCTAATTAACTAAATGTAGCTAATTTACCATCTCTTAACATGAACTATGCAAATCTAGCTATGCATGTTATAGTGAAAACTAGTACCAAACCATCACGTATAGTCCTTGTGGAACTGCAAGTGTTTGAAGATCATGTGAGGAAGTTAAGTGTTCTAAGACAAGAAATATAAATTACTCACATGAACATGAAGCATACCATTTCCCTCGCTGCCCCAACTGGCACTGATGCCACTGTATGCCCCCGTGGGCACTCCCTACTAAAATGGCCCATTTGATGGCAATTGTAGCACACCATAGATGGTCGTAAAGACACGGTCGGTAAAGCCAATGAAGGTGTCGGGCAAACTTGTTGGTGCCCTTGAAACCCTGACCTTCCCTCCTTGTGCCTTTTCAGTCCTTGGCTACTCGAAGATGCCCCCGCACTCTATGTTTGCTGTTTAGAGTCTCATAACCTCTGGGTGTCTCTGTCATCTTCTTCAGCCACTAAATCTCTGTCAACTACCTCATTGTAGGTTCTCAAACCTAGAATGGATACCCTCTTTCTGATAGAGGTTTTGAGTCCCTTCATGAACCTTTTCACTTTCAGCTCCTTATTCATCACCATCTCTAGGGCAAAGCGAGCCAATGATGTAAATTTGGTCTCGTACCCCATCACATCTAAGTCCCCTTGGACTAGATCTATGAACTCTTACCTTATCCGGTCTCTCACCGAAGTCGGAAAGAACTTATCAAAAAATATACCCTTGAAGGTTTTCCAGTTCATAGTCTCGGTGTTGTCGACATTCCCGATGAATTTCCACCACCGATCTGCCTCTCCCAACAAGTGGAGAGCTGCCACTCCCACTTTCAAGTCCTCATCGATTGCAAGAGCAACGATGAGCTTATGTGTTTGATCGATCCAAATTTTTGCAACCAGTGGATCACGTGCCTCGTCAAATGTAGGTGGTTTGAATTTCACATATTCCCTCATTGCCACCATTTGTCGGCTTAAGACAACCCTAGGCAATGCCTGAACCTCTTCTTCTCTGGCTTCCCTAGCCATCCATCTTATAGTGTCCGCCATATCACGCATAAATTGCGTTTCATCCATTGGCTCTTGAAGAGTATCAATGCCTATGTCTCGCGCTCTTCTTGGAGGCATTTTTCTATATACACAACAAGAGAAGTTTAGAACTAATGAACGCACAATTCATATATCATTCCCATTATGCTTACACGCACCATGTCAATTTAATCCATAAGGCATGTTAAGAAAATGTAGGCATAAATCAAGTTCCACATAAGTAATTTCAACTTAAAGTCCAAACCCTTATGTGAATCGAACCTCCCCAATTCATATATGATGTGACCATCACCCGTCGCCCCTAGGTATTCTAACCTAGTGCTCTGATACCATGCTGTCACGCCCTAATTCTTGACTCCCAGAAACCAAGGGTGAACCCGTCCATTAACTCTAATGAACTCTCCTTTTTCTCCTTAATTACCATGGAAGCCTAATTTTACCCTTACATAAAGATATGCATCATTCCACCTTAATCAACCTCCATGAGCCCTAACCATGCCTCGGTTGCATAGTCAATTAGTTGCAGCCTAAAGATTTTTGCACAAGCGAACCTGTGTGACCAGAACTTGAGGCTGAAACCTACATCATTTGATAGAGGATTTAAAAATACTCAATTTAAAACACGACACTCAATTTTGATCTAAAACGAAGAAATTACACCCGTTTGAAGTTCGAATGCAGATGGAGCTGCCCAGGTTCCCTTCGGTCGACTAATGGGTAGTTTTGGTCGACTGAAAGAGGACTTTCAGTGGACCAAAACTCTGTCTAGTCGACTGAAACTTGATACAAAATGCAAACTCTCGGGATCTTGCATTTTCGGTCGACCGATGTAGACCCAGGCGACCGAAAGTGCTAAAAACAGCCCAAGACCTGGATTTTTAAGCCTCAAAGCATTAAATCACCTTACCAACTCACTATCAAACATAAATCATGACTTAAATCATGATCAAAATCTACCAAAAACAATGGAAATTCTTATGATCACTCTATTGATCCAAAATGAACACTTTTGGGCATGTGTTCCCCAATGGCTATTCCAATCCCTCAACTACTATCAAAACATTCACACAACTTAAAACATGTGAATGAAACATAATTTCATAATCTTTGCATTCCAAATCATCCTTTTCATCCAAATCATACTTCAAGCGTAAACATTCAAAATACAATTAAAGTTCATCCCTTCAAACCACATATCGATCCCATTTCATTCCCCAACTCATTTACTTGAGGAAAGTCCATACATAAAGTTATAACATAAGAATAGATCATAACTTTACATTCCATAAATTAAGTTTGGCCCAAAAATAAGCCATGATACATATAAATTCCAAGTTTATAATCATTACAAGTATTTTATGCATAAGGTCAAAAAATGCTAAAAATTCAACCATGACTACAAATTCATAATCAACATGCCACAAGCTGGCACAGATAACCAAATATACAATATCCAAAATATATCAAAATGCAACTAGAATTTCACTTGGACACTTAAGTCCCATCCGTCATCGGTGCCTTATCTGTAAAGGAGTTTAGAATAAAGGGGTGAGCACCACTGCGGCTCAGTAGAGATACCCCAGCCCACCTAAGTGCAGACTCGACACAACCTATATGAATGTATGCCATAACATTTCATATATCATTCAAGATGCACCATGTTCATTTCAAGCAACGTATATATAAGAATGCATTAACAATATCATGTTTCACAATTTGAAATGAGAGCATTATCACACACTTATCCCTCTCTCGGACCCAACCCGATACCCTAACATGATTCTTGACCAATCATGTAACCGAGATACTCCCCACACAATTCCAACACCACCACGAGTCATCACATACTCCAAGGTGATTAGTTGGTTTTGGAATTCATCACCGAGTCATCACATCTTCAAGGTGGTTAGATAGTTTATCACTGAGTCATCACATACTCCAAGGTGATTGGATCGTCTATCACCGAGTCCTCACATACTCCGAGGTGACTGAATCATCAAGATTTTCACCGAGTCATCACATACTCCAAGGTGAAAATGTTACTCTCCCACATTCCCCCGTCCTTCTCATAATAGCTCCATACATACATTTTGGACAAATATGAATCAAACATCTAAAATTTATGCTTCACAATACGTACGCTAGTTATAAAGGAACATAGCATGCATTTTATACTCATCACTCCACACATATAATCATCTATATGTGAATACCCTAGCATAAGTTACATATGCTCACAAAACCCACATAAGCACGTATTTATCATGTTTCACCAATGCACACCATTTCTTTATGAGGATAGCATGCATTTTAAATCGCAAGATATCATATAACACAATTATGCTCATTTAACATATTTTTCACAAAAGTGCACAAAGCCTAGCATATAAGTGTACATGCTCATTTCTCTCACTCATTCACTCATCTTATCATGCATACTACCACATACATTTCAATTGCATTTAAGAAACTAAAGAGAGATAGAAGTTCACCACATCGCACCCCTCTCACCATTCCAAAACATGCAATAGTCAACCCTAGCCCTCACCGTTTCTCCCGAAACCCTAGAATCGACAATTAATTGAGAAGAGAACCCCTACCTCAAAATCCAAGCTTAGAAGTGGAAGGCCCAATTTTCACTAACCTTCAAACTCCTCCAATGGAAACTTTTCACTGATCAAAATGAAGAGGAGAGTGAGGGAACAACTTTTGTTCTTGGCTTTACCCTCAAATCTCACTTCTTGGCCCTCAAATCTTAGAGAGAATGAGAGAAGAGGAACTTTGTAGAGAGAGAGAGAGAGATCCAGCCAAGAGAGAGGGAAGAGCCCTAAAAATATGATCTTTTCTCTCTCCTTCTATGTATATATCATATATATATATATATATAATATTTCCCCTTTTGTAACAAAACCCTCCATCATTCCTTTATTTGCTTCTTGTTATGGTCCATTTGCACTTATTTGCAAACTAACATTTCCTCTCTTTTCAAAACTTCAGTTATGCCCTTAAACTTACACCCATACCCCCACACCATTCTCTAGAGTCTAGCTATTTCCCGGGTTGCCCAAATCCATTCCGGTCTCATACCCGCAACTGAAAACATAGAAATGATCTTTTAAGTTCACTAAGCATGTCATTAAGTGACTAATCATGCTTAAAAATTCACTTAACCTTTAGTCATAATTCAAAAAAAATTCGGGACGTTATATTACACAGTTATTTACATTGAAAACATTTAAGTAAATCCCTCATAGATTTTTATATTGAGATTTTTAGGGTTGAGAAAATTCATATGATCATGATAAATCATGGGATACAATTACCAGGAATTTTATGTCCAGATTCATTGAAAAACTCATATTTATGTTTTTGCCCCTAGAATCCAACACTTTGTCAAATTTATGCGCTAAGTCTCTGAAACAGCAATTGTGCATGATAAGAGTTCAAAGCCTAAGTCAATGTATCTAAGAACCATAAATGATATATCCTAATTCATGTGTAGGTTCTAGAATTTATTTACTTAAGAATTGAGTTTCTTTAAAGCTAAACATTAGCTTGAATTAACTCAATCTCAACATAAGGCCTTTAAGATGATTCAATGAAGTTCATAGCCTAATTCTAAGTGTCCAATGAACCATGATATGATATGAGTGATATGCATTGAGAGCTAAAACCTTTTCCAGACAATCTTAAGTATGTTTTCTTAGGATTAAATAAAACTCTGCCGGTCATCATTTCCTCTAGCCTGTCTAGTGACCAAGAGAGTAAGCTTTTGGATGTCCTTAGGGAGCATAGAGAAGCCATAGGATGGTGTGTGGCAGACCTTAATGGAATAGATCTTTCAGTGTGTATGCATCGAATTCATCTAGAGGAAGATGCTAAATCTTCGAGAGAGGCCCAACGTCGTTTAAATCCTAACATGAAAGAGGTAGCGATGAAAGAAGTGGTGAAGTTGTTAGATGCGGGTATCATTTACCCAATCTCTGATAGCAAGTGGGTGAGTCCCACTCAAGTTATGCCCAAAAAGTCTGGAATCACTGTGGTTCCAAATTCTGAGGGAGAGCTTGTGCCACAACAAACCACTACCGGGTGGAGAGTATGTATCTACTATAGGAAGTTAAATTCAAACACTCGAAAAGATCCTTTTCCCTTGCCATTCATTGATCAAATCTTAGAGAGGCTTACAGGTCAGAGTTTCTATTGTTTTCAAGATGGTTATTCTAGGTATAACCAAGTGGCAGTCGATCCTAATGACCAAGAGAAAATGACTTTCACATATCCGTTTGGTACATTTGCATATAGATGGATGCCTTTTGGGTTATGTAATGCACCCGCTACTTTTCAAAGGTGTATGATGTCTATCTTCTCAGACATGGTAAAGAAGTTTCTTGAAGTTTTTATGCATGACTTTTCAGTTTTTGGGGATTCATTTGATAGTTACCTAAAACATTTAACCCTTGTGCTTAAACGTTGCAAAGACACCAACTTGGTGTTAAGTTGGGAAAATAGCCATTTTATGGTTCAAGAGGGTATAGTGTTGGGTCACATAGTGTCAGGGAGGGGCATAGAAGTTGATTGGGCTAAGGTTGAGCTTATGTCTGAACTACCTCCACCAAATTTAGTGAGGGGAATTCGTTCCTTTTTAGGGCATGCAGGTTTCTATCGTAGGTTTATTAAGGACTTTAGTAAGATTGCTCAACCATTGTGAAATCTACTCGCTAAAGACGTTCCTTTTTACTTTGATAATGCATGTTTAGAAGCCTTCGAAAAGCTTAGGTCACTTCTATCCTCTGCCCCTATCATGCAACCCCCTAATTGGTCATTACCGTTTGAAATCATGTGTGATGCCTCAGACTATGCTGTAGGTGCTATTTTAGGGCAATGAAAAGAAAGGTTGCCAGTTGTGATTTACTATGCTAGTAAAACTCTCCCGGGTGCTCAATTGAATTACACCACTACCGAGAAAGAGTTATTAGCTGTGGTGTTTGCCATAGACAAATTTCGGTCATATCTTCTAGGGTCCAAAGTTGTAGTGTTTTCTGACCATGCTACTCTGAAACATTTGTTGACCAAGAAGGAAACCAAACCCCGACTCATTAGATGGATTCTCTTGTTACAAGAGTTTGATTATGAAATTAGGGATAAAAAGGGTTCCGAGAATGTGGTTGCCGACCACCTTTCTCGTATTCTCGTTGAGTTGATATGCAATCCACCCCTTATATGTGATTCCTTCCTGGATGAACAACTCTTTGTAGTCACTCATGAGAAGGGACCTTGGTTTGCTGACATTGTGAATTACCTAGTAATAGGTAAAACTCCTCCTCATTGGTTCAAACATGAGAAAGACCGTTTCTATGCCCAGGTCAAGTCCTATTATTGGGAGGACCCTAACTTGTTCAAATATTGTTCGGATCAAATGATCTGGCGTTGCATACCTGAGTGTGAGGTCCACAGTGTGCTTACTTTCTGTTATACCTTAGCTTGTGGCGGGCACTTCAGTGCTCGAAAAATTGCATTTAAGGTTCTACAATGTGGTTTTTACTGGCCTTCAATATTTAAAGATTCTTACCAGTTTTGTAGGGCATGCGTGAGATGTCAAAAGTTGGGGGCCATGACCAGGAGAGATATGATGCCACTTAACCCTATAATAGTTGTGGAGATATTTGATGTTTGGGGCATCGATTTTATGGGACCATTCCCAATCTCATTTGGGTTCGAATATATTCTAGTGGGGGTCGACTACGTCTTGAAATAGGTTGAGGCGGTGGGTACCAGAACGAATGATCACAAAGTGGTGATTAAATTCATTCAAGAAAATATCTTCAGTCGTTTTGGAACGCCAAGGGCAATTATAATTGATGGAGGTAAGCACTTCTGCAATAGATTTTTTAAAACTTTACTTTTTAAGTACTCTGTCACTCATAAGGTTGCCACCCCCTACCACCCCCAAACTAGTGGGCAAGTTGAACTATCAAATAGGGAGATTAAGAAAATTTTAGAGAAAACTGTTCGGCCTGATAGGAAAGATTGGTCATTGAGGCTTAACGATGCTCTTTGGGCATATCGTACAGCTTACAAGACTCCCATTGGCATGTCGCCATATCGACTTATTTATGGGAAGCCTTGTCACCTCCCAGTTGAATTAGAACATAGAGCAATGTGGGCAATTAAAAAGTTTAATTTTGATATGCAATTAGCAGGCTCTAGTCGTCGACTCCAGTTGAATGAATTGGAATAATTGCGTAATGATGCTTACGAGAGTGCAAAAATTTATAAAGCAAGAACTAAGGCATTTCATGACAAGCACATTATGCGGAAATCCTTTGAACCGGGGCAAAAAGTGTGGTTATATAATTCTAAACTCCAATTTTTTCTCGCAAGCTTCGTTCGAGATGGGAAGGCCCTTATGTTGTCTTATCCGTGTCTCCACATAGAGCGGTTGATATTCAAAATATCAAGGATGGTAAAGTCCTAAAGGTGAATGGTCAGAGATTAAAACATTACATTGAGCAAGAGGTGCTTAGTGAAAATGAGGAGGTTGTTGAGTTGGCGGATCCCATTTATTTTGATGAGTGAGTGTTGGTGTCCGTCCGGCCTGGACGTTAAACCTGGTTTTATTAGTGTAATTCTATGAATTTTGTTTTTTTTTTTATATATTTATTTTTAGTACAGATTGTTGCTTTTTGTTTTTATTTATTTATTATTTATTTAATTTTTATAATCATTTTTATTATTATTTTCTATTTTATTTACTTTATTTTATTTATTTATTTTATCTGTTGTACATGTTTCGTTGAGTTTTGAAGTTATTTTTTTTTATGTATGGACGTTTTTAATGTGTTTGCTAATGAGTTCAGGTAAACCTACTGGTTACTAAGCGCAAAAACGTTTCCGAAAGCGTATCTGAGCAATTACAGGTTTTCAAAGTGAGTCTACTGGACAAAAAGCGCAATAGCGCTTGCTGGAACGCATTTGCGCAATTAAAGACAGTAATTGCATCAACCTATTGCTTAAAAGGGGCACCTGCGTAGGAAGGTAAGCCTCAGAAAGCGCACCTGTGATCTATCCTTTGTGGCGGACCAAGCAAAAAGCCCACAACTGACTTCTTTTCTTCAAGTTGCACTTATGTGCATTGTTCAGCGCACCAACAACAAACCCTACCGTGCAACAGGGCATCCAGCCACCAGCAAACCTACCCCAACCACACCTCTGTGCATCACCAGTAGCACCCCAACGTCGCAGCACTTGAGCCTCTTGCGTAGCCACCCACAGCTGCAGCGTCTGAGCGCAGCAATGCAACAGTCGCGCCCGGCAGCACAGCAGGGCACCAGCCGCGTGCAGTCGCGCAGCCAGCGTGCACCTGCGCACCAGCCGCACGCAACCTGCGCACTAGCCGCACGCAACCTACACACCTGGGCACCAGCCACCGCGCACCAGCGCCTCTCAATGCGCACCAGCTCCCTCTGCCGCGCACCTTGGCGCATTCGCAACCCCCAGCCGCACATCAACGCATTCCCCAGCCGCATCGCATCACACCTTTGCTCGCTAGAACCCTCCAGCATGCACAACTACACCCTTCCAGCGCGCGGTTTCTTTTTTCCCCGCCATTGCGCACCAGTCAGCATTAACCCCCTTGCAAGTCTGCTTCCACGAGTTGCATGTCATCTCAAAGTAATTAAATCCTCATCTGTGAGTACACTTATCAGCCCATCTCTTGTTAAATTGATCACACCGTCTCGACAACTTTGACTATTGCACGACAACTCTGTTTTGCTCCATATCCGACCTCGTCCAAGTGCTTGAACAAATTACCCAGTGCTTACCTTCTCCTAATGGCGAGGAAAGGTGTCTTTTCCTCTAATCCACCACCTCTAAAGCGTGTCCGGAGCGCTAAGGATGTGGTGCGAGCGGAATGGGCTTCGCGGAAAATTACTCTAGAGACTACCTTCAAGGTAGATGATTTCGTTGATCATGACGATACAAAATGGGGAGTGCAAGCATTCCGAGATAGACTTTTGGAGCCATTGTTTACTCCGGCATCCAACGTGTATTACCCTCGCCTTGTCCGGCTATTTCATCAGAATATGACATCTTCAAAAGATGAACATGGGGTGTTGTTTACCTCAATAGATGGGCATGAAATTCGAGTTGAGATAGATGTTGTTGAAGCGACATTGGGGGTTTGGGATGATACGCCCAGCAATTTGTGGAGTACTTTTAAGGAGTTCTCGAATATAGATCTTCATGATATGATCCAAAACATGTGTAACGGGCAGTATGCTGATAATAAGAGGAATGCCACAACCCGTTCTCGACTTCCCAGACAGTTATGGTTTGTGGATTCTGTATTATCCCAGAACGTTCATTCGATGGGGCATTCAAATCAGAGGCGAGGAGCAATTCTAGAAGCTCTCTATGCTTTTCATGTGAAGATAGTTAATTTCATTTTTGTGATATTGCATTGCTAAGGGACTAGCAATGTGTAAGTTTGGGCGATTGATAAGTGTTCAATTCTATGCATTTGAGCCCTTTTTATTGCATATGTTAGTCCCATTTCTGCATTTACCGAGATATGTTTACGGTATTTTTGTGTTTTTGATGTATTGCAGGTCTTGTAGTAAAAGGAGCAAAGTTGGAGGCTATTTGCAGCTGAAGAGAAAAGTCAGAATTGCAGCCAAGGCATCTCGATCAATCGAGATGTTGATCTCGATCAATCGAGATCTCGATTGATCGAGATCTCACTTCGATTGATCGAAATCTCGATCAATCGAGATCCAATCTCGATTGATCGAGATTCTGTAGAGCCACTTGCCCACTTGCTCACCTACTTTCCCACTTGCAACAAAATCCCCCTTTTTGCACGACTTAGAGGGATTGTCTGACTTAACAAGACCTTTGGGGACCTTCTTGATATAGTTGGTATATATATTGATATATATATATTTATGGTGGGCCCCAAGGTTGAAAAGGTAGCCATAAAGCACGCAAAGAAGCCGTTTTCTAAAAGAGGGCTCTCACACACATCAGAATATACAAGGAGAGACATTCGGGAGAGGAGAAGAGGGAGCTGAACCAGACCTTGAAGCTCCATTTTCTTCATCAATGGAAGAGTGCAAGGCAGCCATGAGTAACTAACTTCTCTACTAGGGTGTTGGTGAAACCCCTAGCCATGTAAACTTGTTCATTTTTGTAGCATTTTGGGATTTGTAATTAAATGTTGATTATCTAGTCTAGTGACAATGTACACTTATACATTTCTTATATATATTCATTTGAAGTGGAGTTTATTCTTGTCTTAGAGTAGATTTTGTCATATGAATGCACAACATTTGCATATTCCACAAGAAATGCAAATGATGGCTAGGTAATGGTACTTTAAATGAATGTGTTGTGCTTGCTTGTATAAACCATGCCAAGATAAGGTAGTTTGGATGCATTTAGTTTAGGTTCACTTAGAGAGTAGGGTAATTAGTAAGGTTGAAAAACTATGCTTGTTGAAGATGGATTATGATAGGTGGTACACACATTAATCTTTTGATATGTCATTGAGGTCACAAGCCTAATGACATTGTTAGGCATTTAATTTATGAATCCCAAGCTTGCTACACTTATGAACATGTGAATGGCTAGTGGTGGAAACCACCCCTAGTTCTCTCTCCCAACTTTTACTCTTTAAATTTATTGTTATTACATTCATGCAATAGTTTTATAAAGAAAAACTCAAAACCTTGTTTGTAGGATTAAAGTGGAAGTAATCTTTCTTTAAGACAATTACGACTAGTCCTCGTGGGATCGATACCCTCTATATAGAACCGTATCTACAAAGATTTGTGCTCTTGCGAGTGGTTAAATTATATTTTGATAAAAGGGGCAAAAATAAGCTTACAATATAATTCAAGTTCCAACCACATCAAAATTTTGGCGTCGTTGCCGGGGACTACGGTTTAATTGTCGCCATTGGAAGATTAAATCTGGTTTAATTCTTAGGCTAGAAATTCTTTCATTATTTAATTTTTTTTTTTGTATATATCTTGTTCTTATTTCTCAAATTTCTTGATTTTAGGTATACCACATAGCGGGCATATAAAAGAATTAAAGTTGGAACCCTTTGTGAGTATAAAGTCTAAAATTAGTGGGTTTGAGTTCATTCATTTTTTTATATATATTATTGTTTATTTTGCGTATTGAGGTGTTGTTCTACTATTAATGCATGCTAGGTAGATGGTCCTTGTCACTTCCGTTGCTTCCGTGTAATATTGAACTTGAAAGAACACTTAGACAACGTAGAGGAACCTCTAGGGACCCTATATTGCCTAGGACCGAAAACATGGACCCAAATGAAAGACAACATCCCGGACTACCTCCTTCTAATCATGAACAACAACCTCCACCTCCTCCTCCTCAAGGAGAGTTGCTTATGGACTTTTATCTTCCGACTACATTTGAAGTACCTTCATGTATTCAATTTCCGGATGTAGCTGCAAATCAATTCGAAATAAAGTCCTCCACCATCAATCTTCTTAATAGCTTCCATGGTCTCCCTAATGAGGATTCATACTGACATTTAGATTACTTCCTTTCTGTGTGTTCCACCATTCATGTACCACACTTTACGGAGGATGATCTAAAGCTGCGTATGTTTCCATTCTCGTTAAAAGACAAAGCTAGAAGTTGGTTCAATTCCTTAGAACCTAACTCAATCCATTCTTGGGCGGAGATGCAAATAGAGTTCTTAAAAAAATACTTCGCAATGGGAAAGACGAGTGATATTTGGAGAGCAATCACCGGATTCACCCAAATTGATCAAGAATAATTTCATGAGATGTGGGAGAGATTAAAAGATCTTCTTAAATCTTGTCCGCATCATGCTGTCCCAAAATGGCAGCTAGTGCGAAGTTTTTATGATAGGGTGAGTGAGCAACATAGGCAAATGATAGACTCTGCTTGTGGAGGTGGATACCTTTTGAAAAGCCCCGATGAGGCATGGAAACTTTTTCAAACCCTAAGCAATAATTCAGCTCAACGCTCCTCCACTAGAAAAGGGAAGGCCACCCATCCTTGTAGAGGAGTGCATGAAATTTCACGGGTAGATGAGGTTGCCATGCAAGTAGAAGCCTTATCCTGAAAAATGGACCTAATTATGAAAAATGGGCTGCCTACTCCAAGCCAACCTGTTCAAAATCAGGAAGTGTGTTCGTTTTACTATAGTACTTCACATTTTGTGCGAGATTGTCCTATTGCCGGGTAATCTCCTGATTATGCTCAAGAGCAAGCGAATGCCTTGTATTCTAAACAGATGAATGATCCATATTCAAATACATACAATCCTGGTTACAAGAATCATCCGGCTTTTTCATGAAAACCTCAAGATTCAAGTCCCTCTTTTCAAGGGCAAAATCTTTCAATTCCCAATCTCAACAGCCTCAATATAGGCCAAATCCTCAACCTTACCATCAAAGATCCAATTACCAACAACCACCACCTCCTCCGAGAAGCCAAGGCTTTGAAGAAAGAGTGATAAGCAATCTTGAGGCTAATACCCGCTTATTGCAAACTCACTCTCAATCAATCTCTAAGCTTGAAGCTAATGCTCAATCTATGGCTAGGTTAGAAGCTCAAATCGGGCAACTAGCTAATGCCTTGAATAGAAGGGAGGAAGGTAAGTTGCCGAGTCAACCAGTGGCGAATCCTAAGGGTGTTCATATGATTGAGGATCCATCATCTTCATCTTGTAATGCTCCTCCGGAGCAAGTTCAATCAATCACCACCTTAAGGAGTGGTAAAGTCATCAATTCCAAGGTAGGAGAGGAAGAGAGAAAGGAATTCCAAGAGCAACCCAAAAATCTAAAAGAATCCCAATTAAATCCAAAATTGTTTCCGTTAAATCCAAATGTGAATAACATCCCATTAAATCCAAAAGGAAAGGCAAGTGAAGTTGTTTCGTCATCAATTCCAAATCTTGACACTTCTTTTGAACCTCCGGTTCCTTTTCCTCAAAGATTGAAGGAACCTTCTCATTTTGGGAAGCAAGCAGAGAAAATCCAAGACATGATGGAGATCTTCAAACAAGTAAAGATCAATCTCCCTCTCTTTGATCCTATTCGATAAATTCCCTCCTATGCTAAATTTTTGAAGGACTTGTGCACCCAAAAGCGCAAATCTAGGAATAATGTTCCTAAGAAAGTCCTCCTAACTGAGCACATAAGCTCCATTTTCCAACACCAAGCCCCTCCTAAATTCAAAGATTCGGGTGCTTTGACCATTTCGTGCACCATCGGAAATCAATCTTTTGAAAAGGCACTTCTTGATTTAGGGGCTAGTGTCAATTTGCTTCCATTCTCAGTTTACCAACAACTAGGTTTGGGGGAACTCAAGCATACCACGGTTGTGTTGCAACTCGCCGACCGCTCGGTGAAGCAACCACGTGGCATAATTGAGGATGTAATCATTCAAGTGGACAAATTCTATTTTTCGATGGACTTCATAGTCCTTGACACGGAACCGGTCCAAAATCCAAATCGACATATTCCTATCATTCTAGGTCGTCCATTCTTAGCCACGGCAAACGCTTGCGTTAATTGCCGTACCGGAGTGATGGACATCTCTTTCGGGAATATGAAAGTCCGCTTGAACATCTTCAATGCTTCCCACCACACATCCGAAGACGAAAGTGAGTGCTTTTGTGTCGATGTAGTGGAAGACCTTGTTCAAGAAGCACTTTCTTCTATTCTTTCCAAGGATCCTTTAGAGGCATGCTTAAATCACTTCAACTTTGATGATTTTGACATTGAGCAATCCATAAGTGAAGTCAACTCAATGCTCGATGTCAATACTGTCATGGATTTGCCTAATTGGAGAGTTTTGAGAGAACCCTTTCCTCCGTTTATTAATTCCGTCGCTCCCCACGGAGCGGTGGAATTGAAGGACTTGAAAGACGGATCGTTGTTCAAAATAAACGGGCAGCGCTTAAAAATGTGCGTGGATAACCAAGTTTCCACCGAATACGTGGATGTCGTCACTTTGACGGATCCCGTATATTTTGACTCGTGAGCCGATCCGAACGTCATGCCATAGACGTGTAAAGTGGCGAAGCCATGGTAGCTATCATGCTTCCATGATGTCCCTTTAATCCAAGTTAAACTTTGTATCTAAGCAATTTAGTATCTAAGTACCAAAGTCCAAGTCCCTGAAGCATCACTTAAGCTGACTGTTTTTGATCATCTCGATTGATCGAAACCAGGATCTCGATCAATCGAGATTTCGATTGATCGAGATCTCAGTCTCGATTGATCAAAAAATTACAGAGAGTTGCCAAATCCAAAGTCCCGAGAGGTAGTATTCTTCAATAGCACTTCGATAAGTCCTCGATCGATCGAAATTTTGATTGATCGAAATGGGATTTTGATTGATCGAAGTAAAATCTCGATTGATCGAATTAAAGTTTCGATTGCTCGAAATAAAATCTCTGATGTGATTTCAATTATACTTAACCACTCGCAATAGAACGAGTCCTCGTAGGATAGGGCTATATAGAGGGTGTCGAACCTCAAGGACTTGCAAGGTTGAATTGTTATGTTACTCAGTCTTTGAATTAATTCTAAAATAATTGGAAAACAATTGTTGATGTTTGATCGTGAAATTAATTGAGCAAATTAAAGCTTTTAATAAATTGGTATTATGAAATTTAATCAGGAAGAGAAGGTCCTGGGAACTGACTTCACCACTAACCCTCTAACAATGACAATTGTACTAAATTGGGACGTTTACTCTATGCATTCAGAAAAGAATGGCTACAAGCCCAATTCAATTCTATCAAGAGAGTTCGTTCAACATTCAATTAAGCATAACGCGTCTTCGCTTAGCATGGCCTATACATCTGACTAATTAATGATGTTATAACCCATCTTTGCTTAGTACGAATTATCAAAAATCTAAATTGAACGATATGTGAAAACTATTGTATAACCTGTCTTAACAAAATCACAGAAGTTGAAAAGAGCAAACCCTAATAATTGCAAATTTAGATCCATTCTACAAGAACAAGAATAAACATGCAATGAATCAATACATTCAATTTGAAAGCAATAGCACAGCTATTGTTTACGTCTCGGTTATACAATCAATGCACACAGTAAATCATTCCCAAATTAGTATACAACTTAAAACATTGAGAGACAGGTTAGGGTTACATCACTTCCCCGGAATGGTGTTTAGCCGCTCATGATCGGATGTCCAAGCTTGAACGATGGTGAAATCGCCATCCTTTTGTCCGTATCGTCACGAATCGCCTCTGTATTTCTCTCTGTGTTTCTCCCTTCCAGAATACCCTAGTTTTTCTTCATTCCGTCGTTTTTACTTTGCAAAAACAAACCAACGGGACACCTGGCCATCCCAAAGTGGCAAGTGCGCATAATAAAATGGCACTTGCTCCTCACAAAGTGGCATTTGCGCCCAAACAGTGGCAGCTGCTCAAATAGGGCAGAAAGTTGATGAAAACGTCCGTTTTAGGAATTTTTTGTGAAATATGAAATTGTGCAGAATTGAATTTCCATCAACCTTTGAGGAGTTTGGGTCTTTTTGACAATCGTGTACGGAGTTATGGTCTGAATACCAACACGGGTCCAGGCCTTTTTAGGCCTGAATTGGCCCAATCTTCAATGCGAATGGGCCCGTGCTCCTTTCCTTCATTTAAATTTATTTGTAGCCCATTTCTTCAGTCCATTTAGTTTGGATCTTCAAGATAAACATATCTCTCATGGGCCAAGCTTCAGTGATAACTAAATGAGCACCATTTGTAGCCCGATTTCACCATTATTAATCAGAATTACCCTTAATCACCTGCAATCATAAAAAGATTAAAATTATTAATAAAAACATGAAAGAAATATTACTAAGACACTAATTCATATAATTTTAGGGATATTGAATATGCAATATTAATTGCTTATCAATCTCGATTCAGTGAAGAAATTTCGATTGATCGAGGGAAGAATCTCGATTGATCGAAGAAGATCTCGATCGATTGAAGGTGATTTCGATTGATCAAAGTGGGATTTCGATCAATCAAAATCTCGATTGATCGAAATGCACATCTCGATCAATCGAGATGCACGCGATGCCTGCACGTGAGCCGAAGTCTTATTTAAATCGTTGGGCTTCCCTCCCATTTCAAAAGACCATCCGACTTCTTCTCTTCTCCGAGCGATCCAGAGATTCCCCAAGCACTGTCGCACCCGTGTTCTTCCATTCCCGATCATCCACCGCTGTTCGACGTAGTCCGAGATCGTCGCGAGCACACTCACGCTCATCTCTTCGCGGCTGCGAGTGGGTCTTCTTCTGTTTGTGCCGTTCATCTTCTTCACCTTGAGGTAAGTGATGCATGGCTACATTTTGCATACTTTCTCGCTATTTTTAATAGTTCTACGGTGTAATAAACATATACAGTTGATGTTGGGTTGGATGGGTGCATTTACGATATTGGTAATGGGATTTTGCGGGTTTCGGGTTTAGGAATTCATATATGAGTGAAGTATGGCATTCTTTTTGTTTCAAATGCTTAGTGTTCCATTTGTAACTGTGGCACCTTCGTTTCGGTTGCATCCGCTCACGCTGCTTCATTAAGAGCGACTTTTTGAACTCTTGTCAGCACCATGGACTAGGACCTCATTTTCATTTTTTCTTCTTTTAGTTTATTCTTAGTTTAAAATTTCTCTCATTTTATCTTTTATTTACGTAATTTTTGAAATAAAGTGCAGACCGCTCCGAGATCATGGCAAGGGTGAAGAATGCACCCGGTGCAGCTAGAGACGTGCCCGGGCGAGTCTTCCGGTCTCGGAAGTTTCACCCGGAGCATACATTTGACTTGAGAGAGTTCGAGACGCGTCCCGACAGCGCGTGGACTGTCGCCGAGCTCAGGAGGCGTCGCCTCGACCGACTATGTGTGCCTCCCACTGACGTGGCACACGAGCGCTTAGTGCAGGTCTTCTACGAGCGCATGACTTACTCCTGCACAGCGCCGGACACATTAGAGACGGTCGTGGGCGTCACGACGATCACGATTACGCCGAGCCGGATTGCGCAGATACTCGACATCCCTCACCAGCAGCCGCCAGATCTGGTTGACCAGGACGGTCGACCGCTTTACAGGGCCGCACTTCCAGCTGACTCTACACTATTTTGCATCGTGATGGACATGTGTGGCGGGGCGTTTACCACGTCCAGTCACAATTGCACGTCCAAATCGATGTGCCCGAGCAGACTGTGGTTCCTGGACTCCATTCTCATCAAGAACGCGTGTCCCCTGCAGCACGTGGCAGAGCGTAGGGGCGACCTCCTCCGTTGCCTTTATTCTTTCCACATGGGCACGTGGTTTTCTGTCCCGTCACTGATCTGGGGGCAGATGTTCAAGGTCTGGGACGGCCTCGTGACCAAGAGGATGAGGCGAGCAGCGAGTTGGCGGCTTCCCTTTCCTTTCCTGGTCGCCGCTTTTCTTAGTCGTGCCAGTATACCGGTTTGTGATACTGACATTCAGTTGGCACTGCCCACCCGCTTCACATCTACTCATTGGGAGCGGGTGAGGCGACACTTAGAGCGCCAGGACCACCAGGGTGATCCACCAGACGATGTAGATATGAATGCCCCGGTGGAGATGGATGAGGGCGAGCCTGCCGAGGGTGAGTCCGATGATGAGGAGATGGAGGATGAGGAGCTGGATATTGCTGCAGAGCGGCACGACATCCTAGCGACGGGCTATTCCTGCCTGGCAGCTGATGTTGAGCAGCTCCAGCAGGGTTTTGACGAGCACGTCCAGGTGACGCAGAGTCAGCTGGAGGGCATTCGTTCGGACATTTCTTCTCTGGCACAGGGTCAGAGGGCGATTCTAGATGAGTTCCGAGCCTTCCGGTACGACCTGCAGTTCCTGTTTGTAGGACGAGCTTCCACCTCCACTTCTGCTCCCACCGAGCCACCACCACCACCACTCGCCCTCGAGTAGCTGCTTTTATTTATCTTTTCTGTTTTACTTTCTGTATTTCTTTTTCTTCCTTTATGTTTGATATGCCATGTTGGCCATGTTTTCTTTCTTTTATGAGTATTCCATCTCCATGTATGCTTTGTACTGAACTCATTTTTATTTATGGAATACAGTTATCTTTTCTTCTATACCATGTCTTATCTTTACTGTCTTTATTTTT
The DNA here is from genome assembly GCA_026545225.1 of Cornus controversa. Taxonomy (NCBI): domain Eukaryota; kingdom Viridiplantae; phylum Streptophyta; class Magnoliopsida; order Cornales; family Cornaceae; genus Cornus; species Cornus controversa. The sequence goes on from CM048852.1 coordinate 19,084,892, forward strand.
GCTTTCTGTCAATGTATCTGTTCTCTATACTTTGACTATGTATGTAGTACCACTTGTCTAATTGTTATATGCGATTCAGTTGATTATTTTCATTTATTACCGCCTGGTTTAAATTCCCAATACTGTTGAGATTGCTTCAACGCAGTATGGCGGTAATAAAGAAAGGCAGCCCCTTTGCATGCTATACGTTAGCGTGCCTGGATAGTCAATATCTTATCGCATAGACCTCTTAGACAATTGGGAAACACCAGTTCAGACCCTTAGATATGCAGTGATCATGACATTGTCCATTTGTGCATATTTATTTCCTTATGTTCTATTTATCTACTTTTTGTTCCATTTAAAGCTCGTGGTATCTAGTTGGTGTCCCGTGCAGGTTTTTCTCATTTCCAACATGACCACCCGTATTGGACTGCCATTTTTGTCGCCTTCTGCAATCCCGGTAACTTCTTTCCTTGTTCTTCTTGTCCAAACATTGAGGACAATGTTGCATATAAGTTTGGGGGTGCGGTATGCTATACCACTTGCATATGCATACAATGTTCAGTCTTAGTATTGAGTGTCATTGTAGAGCAGTTTCTTGATATTTTTGCATGCTTGCTATGATGTCTTGCTTTTTAAAGGAAGTTCATTCGAATAAATATCCGAGGTAAATGCAGCAGGTAGTTAAGAACTTTAACATTGTAAATACCCGCACTCTTGCAAGCTATATAGTAGGCTAGAACGGTCTACATTTTTGTCCAAATATGAGCACGTACAGTTCTTGCCCTAAATTTGTCCTTAACCGCACAAATTCGCACACATGCATTTTAAACTGTGGGGTATAAGTCTGATGGAGAATTTTGTAAATTTTTGTTTTTATCTGAACAACTTAAAGAATAAATTCTTCCAGTTGTTGTAAAAAAAAAAAAAAAAAAAAAAAGAAAAAGAGAGAAAAAGAGAAATATGCAATATGCCTTCTCACTCAATAAACCGGATTTCTATGCCTCAAAGCAGGGATTATTCGCGTATAAGTGTGCAAGGTTGAGCAATAATAAGCGGGTGGCTTGCTTACGCTCATCGCCTTGTAAGCTCAGTTATTAAGTCCGAGGGGTGCTTCTTCACCTAATGCCCTAAAACCAATTGGTTTGGGAGTCATTGGCCCAATGCCGCTACATGGGCTTACAAGAAAGCAAAAAGAGCTAAGCATTGCACGGTCATCCGCACATGAGCAATCATGAATGTTTTGTGATAATGAACAACAGTGTCGAACCGTTTCAATGAGTTTTTCTTTTAAAAGTAGGCATGTTTTCATTTTTCTCCAAATATGACAAAAGCCACGTGTTAGAATGCATGTTCACTTTTCAAAGAGGATTTTGGGGTCGGAATTGGTATGTTTGTTCGGACTGGCCATCATATGGGGACCGTCGTTTATTTATAGCTTGTGAAAGTCCATTTTTGCTAATGACCACATAGTCCTGTAATACTTGTTGCATTTGCCAAATGTGAAATGAACGGATGATCGCCCTTTATCTAGTTGATGACTGAGCATGATTAAACTTTTGTATAAGATAGTTAATTTCATTTTTGTAATATCGTATTGCTAAGGGACTAGCAATATGTAAGTTTGGGGGTGTGATAAGTGTTCAATTCTATGCATTTGAACCCTCTTTATTGCATATGTTAGTTCCATTTTTACGTTTACCGAGATATGTTTACGGTATTTTTGTGTTTTTGATGTTTTGCAGGTCTTGTAGTGAAAGGAGCTAAGTTTGAGGCTTTTTGCAGTTCAAGAGAAAAATCAGAAATTGCAGCCAAAGGCATCTCGATCAATCGAGATGTTGATCTCGATTAATCGAAATCTCGATTGATCGAGATCTCATTTCGATTGATCGAAATCTCGATCGATCGAGATTCAATCTCGATCGATCGAGATTCTGCAGAAGCCACTTGGCCACTTGCTCACCTGTTTTCCCACTTGCAACAAAATTCCCCTTTTTGCACGACTTAGGGGGATTGTCTGACTTGTACAAGACTCTTGGGGACCTTCTTGATATAATAGATATATATATTGATATATATATATATATATATATATGGTGGGCCCCAAGGTTGAAAAAGGAGCCTTAAAGCACAAAGTAGCCACAGATCTCTCATATCTCTCAACACACATCAGACCATCAAGAGGATAGACTCTCGGAAGAGAGGAGAAGGAGCTGAACCAGACCAAGAAGCTTCATCTTCTCCATCAATGGAAGAGTGCAAGGCAACCATGATCAACTAACTTCCATACTAGGGTGTTGTTGAAGCCCTAGCCATGTAAACATGTTCATTTTTGTAGCACTTGGGATTTGTAATTAAATGTTGATTATTTAGCCTAGTGACTATGTACACAAATACATTCTTTTATATATTCATTTGATTTGGAGTTTATTCTTGTCTTAGAGTAGATTTTGTCATTTGAATGCACAACATTTGCATATTCCACAAGAAGTGCAAATGATGGCTAGATAATGGTGTTTAAATGAATGTGTGATGTTTGCTTGTATAGACCATGCCAAGACAAGGTAGTTTGGATGCATGTAGTGTTCACTTAGAGAGTAGGGTAATTAGGTAGTTAGTTAGGTTGAAGAGCTATGCTTGTTGAAGATGGATTATGATAGGTTAGCACACACATTGATCTTTTGATATGTCATTGAGGTCACAAGCCTAATGACATTGTTAGGCATTTAATTAATGAATCCCATGCTTGCTACACTTATGAACATGTGAATGGCTAGTGGTGGAAACCAACCCTAGTTCTCTTTCCCAACTTTACTCTTTAAATTTATTGTCATTTCATTCATGCAATAGTTGTAAACAAAAATTCAAAAACCTGTTTTTAGGATTAAGGTGGAATTAATCTTTCTTTAAGACAATTGCTACTAGTCCTCGTGGGATCGATACCCTCTATATAGAACCTTATCTACTCTTGCGAGTGGTTAAATTATATTTTGATAAAAAGGGCAAAATTAAGCTTACAATATAATTTAGTTCCGACCACATCATCTAGTCCAAAAAGTTGTCTTCAAAATGTCCTCTTCCCTTACCCTCAACTGGTAATACCCCAACCTCAAGTCGATCTTTGAAAAATAAGTCGAACCCTTAAGCTGATCAAACAAGTCATCTATCATTGGCAAATGATACTTGTTCTTAATCGTTATTGGTTCAACTTACGATAGTCTATGCATAACCATAAAGATCTGTCCTTCTTTTTAGCAAAAAAGACTGGAACTCCCTAAGGCGATATACTAGGTCGTACAAATCCCTTATCTAACAATTCTTGTAATTGATCTTTCAACTCCATCAACTTTGCCAGTGCCATTCGGTAAGGTGCCATAGATAAGCGCGGTACCAGGAGCAAGATCAATGCTAAACACAACATCTCTCATCAGAGATAACTCTAGTCCCCCGAAAACACATCCACAAACTCACTAACCACTGGTAGAAAACCTCCACTAGTCATAACCTCGTCCTCCTCGGCTAATAAGTTAGCTAGCAAATATCCAACCCCATCCCATACATCGGAACTAAGCAAAGACAGAACTTAAAAATCATCCCGCTCTCCCACAAAGTAAAAACAATCACCCTCAGGTGTGCACACTGTCACTCTCCTACGGAGACAGTCAATCGTGGCTCTAAATGTAGATAGTAAACCCATACCTAGAATGACATCGAAACTGGTCATGTCTAGAAGCACAAAGTCAAACACTAATCGATACCCAGCAACCTCGATCTCGCAAGACCGACACACTTTATCCAGGGTAACCCTACTCCCAAATGATGTATTAATTGACAATGGTGACTCCAATGATGACACCCTTAGCCCCAAGGCACAAGCAAATGCAACATATATGAATGAATGCAATGGACCTGAATCTATCAACACCCTAGCCCACGAGCTAGAAACTAGGAAAATACCTCTGACCACTAACGGTCCTAGCATGTCCTCTGTCGGAGTGAGTATAAAAACATGGCCCTGTGTCTACTAATCCTGCTGGCCAGTCTCCTATAAACCTGACTGCTGACTCGAAGCAGGTGTAGGACCCCTCGCTACCCGAGATCCTTGAACTGACTGCGCTGGCTGAGGTGGCAGTAATGCCCTAAAGCCAGTCTGAACTCCAGCTATTTGCCCAGCCCTTTGCTGAGACCCTACACCATTCTACATCCCCTGCCTCTGCGGGCATGTAGCCCTCACATGTTATGGCTGCTTGCAATAGAAGCATACAATTTCCCTTACTACCCCAACTGGCACTGATGCCACTGTATGTCCCTGTGGGCACTCCCTATTGTAATGGCCAATCTGCAGGCAATTATAGTATACCATAGATGATCCTGAAGATTCGGTAGGCAAGGTCAATGAAGGTACAGGGCGAGCTTGTTGCTGCCCTTAAAAACCTGGTTTGCCTTCCCTGTGCCTCTTTCTTCCCTAATTACCCGAAGATGCCCCTGTACTCTTCGCCTGCTGTTTAGAGTCCCATATTCTTTGGGTGTCTTTGTCATCCTCTTCCGCCACTAAGGCTCTATCAACAACCTCATTGTAGGTCCTCAAACCTAGAATGGATACCCTCTTTCTGATAGAGGTTTTCAGTCCCCTCACGAATTTCTTCACTTTTAGTTCTTCGTTCATCACCATCTCCGGGGCAAAACGAGCTAATGATGTAAATTTGGTCTCGTACCCTATCACATCTAAGTCCCCTTGGACAACATCTATGAACTCTTGCCTCATTCAGTCCCTCACTAAACCCGGAAGAACTTATCGAAGAACAACCCCTTAAAGGTTTCCTAATCCATGGTCTCGATGTTGTGGAGATTCCTAATGAATTGCCACCACCGATCCGCTTCCCCTTGTAAGTGAAGCGTTGCCACTCCCACTTTTAGATCATCATCGATTGCAAGGGCAACCATGAGTTTGTGTCTGATCTATCCAACTTTCTGCCACTAACGGATTGCGCGCACCATCAAAAGTAGGCGGCTTGAATTTCACATATTCCCTTATAACCACCATTTGTCAACTCAAGGCAACTCTAGGCAATGCCTAAACCTCCTCTTCCTTGACTTCCCTAGCCATCCATCTCATATTATCCGTCATGTCACGCATAAATTGCGTTCCATCTGTTGGCTCCTAAGGAGCATTAGAGTCTATGTCTCACGCTCTTCTTGGAGACATTTTGCTATATACACAAGAAGAAAATTTCAGAACCAAGAATTCATACACCTTACATCATTTTCACCATACTTACACACGCCACGTTAATTTAGTCCACAAAGGCATGTTATGAAAATGCAAGCATACATCAAGTCCCACATAAGCAATTTACAACTTCAAGTCAAAATCCTTATGTTCTGATCCTTAACCTCAAGTGATCACTAGATCAAGTTTCACCCTTCATCCCTAGGTATTCTAACCTAGAACTTTGATACCACGATGTCACGCCCTCGAAATTCAGACCACCGAGACTCCCCCAGACCGACCCAAACTCCGAATGTAAACTCGTTCACTCAACCACATGAACTATTCTGATAGGAATCTCACCTTGATATCAAGCTTTGATACCATACTGTTACGCCCAACTTTCTGACTCCCGGAAAGACAATGGTGACTTCCATCCATTATGCCCAAATGGATTATCTTTACCCTCAAATACCGCTGAAGCTTAACTATATTCTTGCATATAAATGCGTGCAACTCCACCTTATCCGACCTCAGTGGACCCTATGTCAAACCATATCACCTTAGTGGAAACTTCATTCATTCACACCCATGAATCACTCATTTCTGAGACTCAACACTTCATGTGGTTGGAACCGGAAGTTGAGACCTACACCATTGGATAGAAAATCCAAAAATACTCGATCTCAAAAAAAATCATGCTCAATTCCGATTTAAAACGAAGAAGCTATATGCCCGATTGAAGTTTGGGCAAATTTTAGAGCATGCTGTGAAAAGTGACTTCGATGGATCGAAGTGATGACTTTGATGCATCAAACATGTATCGAACAAGTATCGACCAAAAACAACTCTCGGTACTTTAACATTTCAAAATCTTGCAGGTTTTTTGATGGATTGAAGTAGCTGTTTTGATGTATCGAACTGGGAACTTCAATGCATCGAAGTGTCCAAAAATTGCAATTATGCATATAACCATTTTTTTTTTTGACATTCTAAGTCCTTTCAACCACATAAACCATTCTTGTAACCTTTAAATCAAACAAGAAAGAAATCAACATCATCAACAAGTTCTAAATCATGCTCATAATCAAATCATACACCAATATGAGTCATTCTCCATCATAAACATATTCCAATTTATATTGAAAATGTCCATCACTACATTAGTCTATAAATCAAACTAGATGCTCTTAACAAGCAATACATAAACAAGTCCATTGTCTTATCATATACAAGAAACTCATGGTCTAAACATTCACCCAAGTTACATTTGTCCAAAATATAACTACAACTCAAAAAGGAGTCTCATTCCACAAGCCGGCATGAATAGCCACAAAATGTACAATATCCAAAATATAGCAAAAATGTTACTAGAGTTTCACTTGGACACTCAAGTCTCATCTATCATCGGCGCCTTATCTGTAAAAGAGTTTAGAAAAAAAATGTGACCACCAAGGCAGCTCAGTAGAAATACCCCAACCCATCTAAGTGCCAACCCAACACTGACGTACATGAATGCATGTCACCACATTACATGTATCATCAACATATATCATGCTCATTCACAACAACGCATATATAAGAATGCATTAAACACATATCATGTTTCACAACTTGAAATGAAAGCAAAGCATAGTCATATCTCACTCTCGGACTCAACTCGATATCCTGACATAATTTTTGACCAACCATGCCAGTTAGGACACTTCCCACACAATTGCGAAATTCGTCACCGAGTATAACCCACTCAAATGGTGATTAGACCCCTACAAAATCCATCACCGAGTACACCATACTCCAAGGTGATTAGACCGTCCATGACCATCACCGAGCGTTTGTTGCTCCAAGTGACCAGATTTCCTTCACCGAGAACTCCATCCTCCCAGGTGATTAGATAGATTCAGAATACATCATCAAGAACTCCGTCCTACCAGGTGATGAGACCGTCTCAAGATTCTCACCAAGTATCCATCTACTCCTAAGTAATTAAATAGTTTCGAAATACGTCACTGAAAACATCGGTCCTACCAGGTGATTAGACCGCTCAAGACCATCACTAAGCATTTGATGCTCCAATTGACCAGGTTATTCTACCACTTTTCCCGTTTTCCTCACAATGGACACACATATGCATTTCGAATATATAAACATCAAGCATTTAAATTTCATGCTTCACAATGCACAAGCTAGTTATAAAAACACATAGCATGCATTTCACATTCACAAAATCACACGTATATGATAAGTGTTCAATTCTATGCATTTGAACCCTCTTTATTGCATATGTTAATTCTGTCTTTATGATTACCGAGATATGTTTATGGTATTTTTGTGTTTTTGATGTATTGCAGGTCTTGTAGTAAAAGGAGCAAAGTTTGAGGCTACTTGCAGCTGAAGAGAAAACTCAAGAATGCAGCCAAAGGCATCTCGATCAATCGAGATGTTGGTCTTGATCAATCGAGATCTCGATTGATCGAGATCTCATTTCGATTGATCGAAATCTCGATCAATCTCGATTGATCGAGATTCTGCATAATCCACTTGGCCACTTGCTCACCTGCTTTCCCACTTACAATAAAATCCTCCTTTTTGCACGACTTAAGGGGATTGTCTGACTTGAACAAGACCCTTGGGGACCTTCTTGATACAAGGGATATATATATTGATATATATATATATATATATATGGTGGGCCCCAAGGTTGAAAAAGGAAGCCTTAAAGCACCAAAAAGCCACATATCTCACATATCTCTCAATACACATCAGATTATCCAAGGAGAGACTCTCGGGAGAGGAAGAGGAGAAGCTGAACCAGACCAAGAAGCTTCATCTTCTTCATCAATGGAAGAGTGCAAGGCTACCATGAGCAACTAACTCTTCTACTAGGGTGTTGGTTTCAACCCCTAGCCATGTAAACTTGTTCCTTCTTGTAGCACTTGGGATTTGTAATTAAATGTTGATTATTTAGCCTAGTGATCATGTACACTAATACATTTCTTCTATATATTCATGTGATTTTGGTTTTATTCTTGTCTTAGAGTAGATTCTTCCGTATGAATGCACAACATTTGCATGTTCCACAAGAAGTGCAAATGATGGCTAGATAATGGTGTTTAAATGAATGTGTTGTGTTTGTTTGTATAAACCATGCCAAGATAAGGTAGCTTGGATGCATGTAGGTTTACTTAGAGAGTAGGGTAATTAGGTAGTTAGTTAGGTTGAAGAGCTATGCTTGTTGAAGATGGATTATGATAGGTGGACAAACACATTGATCTTTTGATATGTCATTGATGTCACAAGCCTAATGACATTGTTAGGCATTTAATTAATGAATCCCATGCTTGCTACACTTATGAACATGTGAATGACTAGTGGTGGAAAGCAACCCTAGTTCTCTCTCCCATCCTTTACTCTTTAATTTTATTGTCATTATATTCATGCAATAGTTTATAAACAAAAATTCAAAAACCTGTTTTTAGGATTAAAGTGGAATTAATCTTTCTTTAAGACAATTGCGAATAGTCCTCGTGGGATCGATACCCTCTATATAGAACCGTATCTACAAATATTCGTACTCTTGCGAGTGGTTAAATTATATTTTGATAAAAAGGGCAAAATTAAGCTTACAATATAATTCGAGTTTAGCCACATCAAAATTTTGGCGCCGTTGCCGGGGACTACGGTGTAATTGTTGCCATTGAAAGATTAAATCTAGTTTAATTCTTAGGCTAGAAATTCTTTCATTATTATTATTTTTTTTTTTTGTATATATCTTGTTCTTATTTCTCAAATTTCCTGATTTTAGGTATACCACATAACGAGCATCTAAAAGAGTTAAAGTTGGAACCCTTTGTGAGTATAAAATCTAAAATTGGTGGGTTTGAGTTCATTCATTTTTCTTTGTATATATTATTGTTTATTTTTTGTATTGAGGTGTTGTTCTACTATTAATGCAAGCTAGGTAGACGGTCCTTGTCACTTCCATTGCTTCCGTGTAATATTGAACTTGAAAGAACACTTAGACAACGTAGAGGAACCTCTAGGGACCCTATCTTGCCTAGGACTGAAAATATGGATCCAAATGAAAGACAACTGATGTGGTCGGAACTAAATTATATTGTAAGCTTAATTTTTCCCTTTTTATCAAAATATAATTTAACCACTCGCAAGAGCACGAATCTTTGTAGATAAGGTTCTATATAGAGGGTATCGATCCCACGAGGACTAGTCGCAATTGTCTTAAAGGAAGATTAATTCTACTTTAATTCGAAAAATAGATTTTTGAATTTATGTTTAGAAACTATTGCATGAATGAAATGACAAGAAAAGTAAAGAGTTTAAAGTTGGGAGAGAGAACTAGGGTTGGTTTCCACCACTAGCCATTCACATGTTCATAAGTGTAGCAAGCATGAGATTCATTAATTAAATGCCTAACAATGTCATTAGGCTTGTGACCTCAATGACATATCAAAAGATCAATGTGTGTGCTAACCTATCATAATCCATCTTCAACAAGCATAGCTCTTCAACCTAACTAACTACCTAATTACTCTACTCTCTAAGTGAACACTACATGCATCCAAACTACCTTGTCTTGGCATGGTCTATACAAACTAACATCACACATTCATTTAAACACCATTATCTAGCCATCATTTGCACTTCTTGTGGAATATGCAAATGTTGTGCATTCAAGTGACAAAATCTACTCTAAGACAAGAATAAATTCTAAATCAAATGAATATATATAAGAGATGTGTTTGTGTACATAATCACTAGGCTAAATAATCAACATTTAATTACAAATCCCAAGAGCTACAAAGATGAACAAGTTTACATGGCTAGGGGTTGAAACCAACACCCTAGTAGAAGAGTTAGTTGCTCATGGTTGCCTTGCACCCTTCTATTGATGAAGAGAATGAAGCTTCTTGGTCTGGTTCAGCTTTTCCTCCTCCTCTCCCGAAGGTCTCTCTCTAGTCTTCTTGTGTGTTGAGAGATATGAGATATGTGTGGCTTTTTGGTTCCTTTTTCTCCTTTGGGGCCCACCATATATATATATATATATCATTATATATATCTCTTGTATCAAGAAGGCCCCCAAAAGTCTTGTTCAAGTCAGACAATCCCCCTAAGTCGTGCAAAAAGGGAGATTTTGTTGCAAGTGGGAGAGCAGGTGAGCAAGTGGCCAAGTGGGCTCTGCAGCATCTCGATTGATCGAGATTGAATCTCGATTGATCGAGATTTCGATCAATCGAAATGAGATCTCGATCAATCGAGATTTCGATTAATCGAGATCAACATCTCGATTGATCGAGATGCCTTGGGCTGCATTTTCTGATTTCTTCTCTTGACTGCAGAAAGCTTCCAACTTTGCTCCATTTGCTCCAATACCTGCAAAACATCAAAAACACAAAAATACCGTAAACATATCTCGGTAAACGCGAAAATGGAACTAACGTATGTAAGAAAGAGGGTTCAAATGCATAGAATTGAACACTTATCACACCCCCAAACTTACATATTGCTAGTCCCTTAGCAATACAATATTACAAAAATGAAATCAACTATCTTATACAAAAGTTTAATCAGGCTCAGTCATCAACTAGATAAAGGGCGATTATCCGTTCATTTCACATTTGGCAAATGCAACAAGTATTACAGAACTATGTGGTCATTAGCAAAATTGGACTTTCACAAGCTATAAATGAACGACAGTCCCCACATAATGGCCAGCCCGAACAAATATAACAATTCCAACCCCAAAATCCTCTTTGAAAAGTGAACATGCATTCCAACGTGTGGCTTTTGTCATATTTGGAGAAGAAAATGAACAAATCTGTTTTTAAGAGAAAAACTCATTGAAAATGCTCGACACGGCTGTTCATTATCACAAAACATTCATGATTGCTCATGTGCGGATGACCGTGCAATGCTTAGCTCTTTTTGCTTTCTTGCAAGCCCATGTAGCGGCGTTGGGCCAATGACTCCCAAACCAATTGATTTTAGGGCATTAGGTGAAGAAGCACCCCTCGGACTTAATGACCGAGCTTACAAGGCGATGAGCGTAAGCAAGCCACCCGCTTATTATTGCTCAACCTTACACACTTTTACACGAATATTCCCTGCTTTGAGGCATAGAAATCCGGTTTATTGAGTGAGAAGGCTTATTGCAAATTTTTCTCTTTTTATTTCTCTTTTTTTTTTTTTTTTTTACAACAACCGGAAGAACTTATTCTTTAAGTTGTTCAGATAAAAACAAAAATTTTCAAAAATTCTCCCTCAGACTTATACCCCACAATTTAAAATGCATGTGTGCGAATTTGTGCGGTTAAGGACAAATTTAGGGCAAGAATTGTACGTGCTCGAATTTAGACAAAAATGTAGACCGTTCTAGCCTACTATAAAGCTTGCAAAAGTGCGGGTATTTACAATGTTAAAGTTCTTAACTACCTGCTGCATTTACCTCGGACATTTAATCGAATGACTTCCTTGAATGACCGAACATTGCATGCGTATGCAAGTGGTATAGCATACCGCACCCCCAAACTTATATGCAACATTGTCCTCAAAGCTTAGACAAGAAGAACAAGGAAAGAAATTATCGGGACTGTAGAACTCGACAAAAATGGCATTCCAACATGGCCGGTCATCCTGTAAATGAGAAAAAACTGTACGGAACACCAACTGGATACCACGAGCATTAAATGGAACAAAAAGTAGATAAATAGAGCATAATGAAATAATCATGCACAAACTGACAATGCCAATATCACTGTATATCTAAGGGTCTGAACTGGTGTTTCCCAATTGGCTAAGAGGTCTATGCGACAAGATATTGACTATCCAGGTACGCTAACGTATAGCATGCAAAGGGGCTGCCTTTCTTTATTACCGCCATACTGTGTTGAAGCAATCTCAACAGTATTGGGAATTGAAACCAGGCGGTAATAAACGGAAATCATCAACTGAATCGCATATAACAATTAGACAAGTGGTACTACATACATAGTCAAAGTATAGAGAACAGATATATTGACAGAAAGCAAAAATAAAGACAGTAAAGATAACACATGGTATAAAAGAAAATATAAATGTATTCCATATAGATGAAAATGAGTTTGAGTACAAAGTGTACATGTAGGTGGAATACTCAGAAAGAAACTAAACATGGCCAACATGGCCTATCAAAAATAAAGAAAGAAAAATACAGAAAGTAAAGCATAAAAGATGAATAAAATGCAACTACTCGAGGGCGGGTGGTGGTGGTGGGGGCTCGGTGGGAGTAGAAGTGGAGGTGGAGGCTCGACCTGCGAACAGGAACTGCAGGTCCTGCCGGAAGGCTCGTAAGTCGTCTAAGATCGCTCTCTGACCCTGTGCAAGAGAAGAAATGTCCGTCCGAATGCCTGCCAGCTGACTCTGCGTCACCTGGACGTGCTCGTCAAAACCCTGCTGGAGCCGCTCTACGTCAGCCGCCAGGCAGGAATAGCCCGTCGCTAAGATATCATGCCGCTCTGCAGCGACATCCATCTCCTCCTCCTCCATCTCCTCGTCATCGGACTCACCCTCTGCTGGCTCGCCCTCATCCGCCTCCACCGGGGCATCCATATCTACATCGTCTGGTGGATCACCCTGGTGATCCTATCGCTCTAAGTGTCGCCTCACCCGCTCCCACTGAGTAGATGTGAAGCGGGTGGGCGGTGCCAACTGGATGTCAGTCTGACTGACCGGTATACTGGCACTGCTGAGAAAAGCGGCGATCAGGAAAGGGAAGGGAAGCCGCCAACTAGCTGCTCGCCTCATCCTCTTGTTCACGAGGCCATCCCAGACCTTGAACATCTGCCCCCAGATCAGCGACGGGACAGAAAACCAAGTGCCCGTGTGGAAAGCATAGAGGCAACGAAGAAGGTCGCCCCTGCGCTCTGCCACGTGCTGCAGCGGACACGCGTTCTTGATGAGAACGGTGTCCAGGAACCAGAATCGGCTCGGGCACATCGATTTGGACGTGCAGTTGTGACTGGGCGTGGTAAACGCCCCGCCACACATGTCCATCACGATCGAGAACAGCGTCGTGTCTGCTGGGAGTGCGGCACTGTAAAGTGGCTGACCGTCCGGGCCAACCATGTCCGGTGGCTGCTGGTGAGGGATGCCGAGCATATGCGCAATCCGGCTCGGTGTAATCGTAATCGTGACGGTGCCCACCACCGTCTGTAGTGTATCTGGCGCGGTGCAGGAGTAGGTCATGTGATCGTAAAAGACCTGCACGAGGCGCTTGTGTGCCACGTCGGTGGGAGGCACACATAGCCGGTCGAGGCGACGCCTCCTGAGCTCAGCAACCGTCCACGCGGTGTCGGGACGCCTCTCGAACTCGGCTAAGTCAAAAATCTGCTCCAAGTGGAACCTCCGAGACCGGAAGGCTCGCCCGGGCACGTCGCGAACAGAACCGGCGGCATTCTTCACCCTCGCCATAGCCTCGGAACAGTCTGCACTTGATTCCAAAAATTACGTAAATAAAAGATAAATAAGAAGAAAGGTAAACTACGATTAAACTAAAAGAATAGAAATAAAAATGAAGTCCTAGTCCATGGTACTGACAAGAATGCAAAAAAAAAAAAAAAACGCTCTCAAAGAGGCAATGTGAACGGATGCAACCGAAACGAAGGTGTCGCGGTTACACACCATACACTAAGCATTTTAAACAAAAAGAATGTCAAATCTCACTCCTACATGACTTCCTACCCCCCGAAACCCACAAAATCTCATTACAGATATTTCAATCACATCCATCCACCCCAACATCACCTAACTATGTTATTACGCCGTAAAACTATCAAAAATGGCGAGAGAGTATGCAAAATGTAGCCATGCATTACTTACCTCGAGAGGAAGAAGATGAACGGCTCAACCGAAGAAGATACACTCGCAGCCGCGAAGAGGAGATCGCGCAAGTGCTAGCGGCGGCTTCGTACTGCGTCGGATGGCGGCGAATGATTGGGAATGGTAGATCGAGTGCTCGGGAGTGCTTGGAGAAGGCTTGGATCGCACGGAGGGAGAGAAGAATTCGGATGGTCTTTTAAAATGGGAGGGAAGCCCAACGGTTTAAATAGACTTTCGGCTCACGTGCAGGCCCCGCGTGCATCTCGATTGATTGAGATGTGCATTTCGATCAATCGAGATTTCGATTGATCGAGATTTCACTTCGATCAATCGAAATCAGCTTCGATCAATCGAGATTGTCTCATCGATCAATCAAAAATTCCTTCACTGAATCACACTTTTACTTCGATCAATCGAACATTTAATTCATTCAATCGAAATTTTCTTTCGATCAATCGAAATTTTTGATCGATCGAAGACCTATCGAAGTGCAATCGAAGAATACTATCTCTCGGGACTTTGGACTTGGCAAATCTCTGCAATTTTTCGATCAATCGAGATCCTGGTTTCGATCAATCGAGATGCTCAAAAACAGTCAGCTTGAGTTATGCTTCAGGGACTTGGATATTTGGGAATTAGATACTACATTGCTTAGATACAAACCTACTTTGGATTAAAGGGACATCATGGAAGCATGATAGCTACCATGGCTTCGCCACCTTATACGTCTATGGCACGACGTCCGGATCGGCTCACGAGTCAAAATACACGGGATCCGTCAAAGTGACGACATCCACGTATTCGGTGGTGACTTGGTCATCCACGCACACTTTTAAGCGCTGCCCGTTCACTTTGAACAACGAGCCGTCTTTCAAGTCCTTCAATTCCACCGCTCTGTGGGGAGCAACGGAATTAATCAAAAATGAACCATCCCAACGGGAGCGAAGTTTTCTGGGAAACAAATGGAGGCGTGAGTTGTACAACCATATTTTTTGGCCCGGCGAAAATGTTTTGACTCGAATATTACGATCATGAAAGGCTTTGGACTTTGCCTTATAGATTTTCGCATTCTCATACGCGTCATGTCGCAATTCTTCCAATTCATTTAATTGAAGCTTTCGATTAGAGCCGGCCTTTTGCATGTCAAAATTGAAAGTTTTGGTGGCCCACATAGCTTTATGCTCCAATTCAACCGGAAGATGGCACGCTTTGCCATAAACCAACCGATAAGGTGACATTCCAATGGGAGTTTTATATGCGGTTCGGTATGCCCATAATGCATCGTTTAGTCGTAATGACCAATCCTTCCGGTCGGGCAGAACAGTTTTCTGAAGAATGTTCTTAATCTCCCTATTGGATACTTCTACTTGGCCACTGGTTTGAGGATGGTATGGGGTGGCCACTTTGTGTGTGACGGAGTATTTGGTAAGCAAGGTTCGAAGGAACTGGTTACAGAAATGTTTACCCCCGTCACTGATGATGGCCCGAGGCGTACCAAACCGGCTAAAAATATTAGCTTGAATGAATTTAACCACGACTGCGTGATCATTGGTTTTGGTAGCAACGGCCTCTATCCACTTAGATACGTAGTCCACCGCCACAAGTATGTACTCATGACCAGTAGAGGGTGGAAATGGTCCCATGAAGTCAATGCCCCACACATCAAATATTTCAATGATAAGAATAGGGTTAAGAGGCATCATGTCCTTCCGAGACATCGCGCCAAGGCGCTGACATCGCTCACAAGAGCGGCAGAATGAATATGCATCCCGATGAAGTGTCGGCCAGAAAAATCCGCATTGGAGAATTTTTGCTGCGGTTTTCTTAGCACTAAAGTGTCCCCCACAAGCGAGTGTATGACAAAACTTGAGAATGCTTTGGAATTCACTGTTGGGCACACACCTTCGAATTATTTGATCGGGGCAATATTTGAACAATTGAGGATCGTCCCAATAATATGATCGTGATTGGGAGAGAAAACGATCCTTCTCTTGCTTGGTCCAAGAAGATGGTATTTTACCGGTTGCCAAGTAATTAACCACATCTGCATACCAAGGGATACTCTCTTGAGAGATGACAAAGAGTTGTTCATCCGGGAAGGATTCACAAACTGGAATGAAATTATGGAGGGATTCAACAAGAATTCTAGACAGGTGGTCAGCCACCACATTTTCAGTTCCCTTTTTGTCTCTAATTTCAAAATTAAACTCTTGCAATAAGAGTATCCATCGGATCAACCTAGGCTTGGTGTCCTTTTTGGCCAAAAGATGCCGGAGGGTAGCATGGTCCGAATAGACAATGACCTTTGAACCCAATAAATAAGCTCAAAATTTGTCTAATGCAAATACAACCGCGAGCAATTCTTTTTCCGTTGTGGTATAATTGATTTGAGCCTCGGAAAGGGTTTTACTTGCGTAGTAGATGACATGAGGCAGTTTGTCTATTCGTTGCCCTAAGACAGCACCCATGGCATAATCGGATGCATCACACATAATCTCAAATGGGAGAGCCCAATTTGGAGGGATTAGAATTGGAGCGGTTGTAAGCATGGTGCGGAGTTCTTCAAAAGCGTCAAGGCACCCTTCATCAAAGGTAAAGCAAGACTCTTTTTCAAGAAGGCGACACAAAGGCCGAGAGATCTTGCTAAAGTCTTTGATGAAACGGCGATAAAAGCCCGCATGCCCAAGGAATGAACGAATCTCTCTCACCGTTGATGGTGGAGGAAGTTTAGAAATGAGTTCAACCTTGGCTTTATCAACCTCTATTCCTCTCTTAGACACAATGTGCCCTAGGACAATACCCTCTTGAACCATAAAATGGCTCTTTTCCCAACTAAGAATTAGGTTGGTCTCTTGACATCGTTTGAGAACACAAGCTAGATTTTGGAGGCATGATTCAAACGAAGGCCCAAAAATGAAAAAATCATCCATGAACACTTCCAAGAATTTTTCCACCATGTCTGAGAAGATAGACATCATACACCGTTGAAAAGTCGCCGGTGCATTGCACAACCCAAAGGGCATGCGTCTATAAGCAAATGTGCCGAAGGGACATGTAAAGGTGGTTTTCTCTTGGTCCCTCGGGTCTATAGCAACCTGATTATAGCCGGAATATCCATCCAAAAAGCAATAAAAACTTTGTCTGGCTAATCTCTCTAATATCTGATCAATGAATGGGAGGGGGAAGTGATCTTTCCGAGTGGCTGAATTTAATTTCCTATAGTCTATGCACACTCTCCAACCCGTGGCGGTGCGTTGGGAAACTAATTCACCCTTGTCATTTGGTTGCACCGTAATACCTGACTTCTTTGGAACCACTTGAGTGGGACTAACCCACTTGCTATCAGAGATGGGGTATATGATTCCCGCATCTAGTAACTTCACCACCTCCTTCATGACAACGTCCTTCATATTTGGATTTAATCGACGTTGTGCCTCCCTTGAGGTCTTAGCATCCTCTTCCAAGTGTATGCGGTGCATACAAATAGAAGGATCTATTCCCTTGAGATCTGCCACACTCCAGCCTATTGCTTCTTTGTGCTCTTTGAGCACCTTTATGAGTTCTAACTCTTGGTCGTTTGTGAGATTGGAAGCGATAATGACTGGAAGGGTCTCATTTGCAACCAAGAAAACATACTTGAGTGTAGCCGGTAGGGGCTTAAGCTCAAGTTGTGGTGGGGAAATTAAAGGAGTTTGGGAAGTTTTGGACAAAGGGGGCAAGGGTTCTCTCGGAACTCTCCACTTAGGCAAATCCATGACAGTATTAACATCGAGCATGGAATTGACTTCACATATGGCTTGCTCAATGTCAAAATCATCATAGTTGAAGTGATTTAGGCATGCCTCTAAAGGATCCTTGGAAATAATAGAAGGAAGTGCTTCTTGAACAAGGTCTTCCACAACATCGACACCAAAGCACTCACTTTCGTCGTCGGATGTGTGGTGGGAAGCATTGAAGATGTTCAAGCGGACTTTCATATTCCCAAAAGAGATGTCCATCACTCCGGTGCGGCAATTAACGCAAGCGTTTGCCGTGGCCAAGAATGGACGACCTAGAATGATAGGAATATGACGTTTTGGATTTTGGACCGGTTCCGTGTCAAGGACTATGAAGTCCACCGGAAAATAGAATTTGTCCACTTGAATGATGACATCCTCAATGATGCCACGTGGTTGCTTCATCGAACGGTCGGCAAGTTGCAACACAACCGTGGTATGCTTAAGTTCCCCCAAACCTAGTTGTTGGTAAACTGAGAATGGAAGCAAATTGACACTAGCCCCTAGATCAAGAAGTGCTTTTTCAAAAGATTGATTTCCGATGGTGCACGAAATGGTCGGAGCACCCGGATATTTGAATTTAGGAGGGGCTTGGTGTTGGAAAATGGAGCTTATGTGCTCAGTTAAGAGGACTTTCTTAGGAACATTATTCCTAGATCTGCGCTTTTGAGTGCACAAGTCCTTCAAGAATTTCGCATAGGAGGGAATTTGTCGAATAGCATCAAGGAGAGGGAGATTGATCTTTACTTGTTTGAAGATCTCCATCATGTCTTGGATTTTCTCTCCTTGCTTCCCGAAATGAGAAGGTTCCTTCAATCTTTGAGGAAAAGGAACCGGAGGTTCATAAGAGGTGTCAAGATTTGGAATCGATGACGACCCAACTTCACTTGCCTTTCCTTTTGGATTTGAAGGGGTATTTTGCAAATTTGGATTTAATTGGGATTCTTTTGGATTTTTAGGTTGCTCTTGGAATTCCTTTCTCTCTTCCTCTCCTACCTTGGAATTAATGATTTTACCACTCCTTAAGGTTATGATTGATTGAACTTGCTCCGGAGGAGCATTACAAGTTGAAGATGATGGATCTTCAATCATATGGACACCTTTGGGGTTCGCCACTGGTTGACTCGGCAACTTACCTTCCTCCCTTCTATTTAAGGCATTAGCTAGTTGCCCGATTTGAGTTTCTAACCTAGCCATAGATTGAGCATTGGCTTCAAGCTTAGAGATTGATTGAGAGTGAGTTTGCAATAAGCGGGTGTTGGCCTCAAGATTGCTTATCACTCTCAATCAAAGCTTTGGCTTCTCGGAGGAGGTGGTGGTTGTTGGTAATTAGATCTTTGATTGTAAGGTTGAGGATTTGGCCTATAATGAGGCTGCTGAGAGTGGGAATTGAAAGAGTTTTGCCCTTGGAAAGGGGGACTTGATTCTTGAGGTTTCCATGAGAAAGCCGGATGGTTCTTGTAACCAGGATTGTACGTGTTTGAATATGAATCATTCATTTGTTTAGAGTACAGGGCATTCGCTTGCTCTTGAGCATAATCGGGAGATTGCCCGGCAATAGGACAATCTCGCACGAAATGTGAAGTACTATAGCAAAACGAACAACCTTCCTGATTTTGGACAGATTGGTTTGGAGTAGGCAGCCCATTTTTCATGAGTAAATCCAATTTTCGGGATAGGGCTTCTACTTGCATGGCAACCTCATCTACCCGTGAAATCTCATGCACTCCTCTACAAGGTTGGGTGGCCTTCCCTTTCCTAGTGGAGGAGCGTTGAGCTGAATTGTTGCTTAGGGTTTGAAAAAGTTTCCATGCCTCATCGGGGCTTTTCAAAAGATATCCACCCCCACACGCGGAGTCTATCATTTGTCTATGTTGCTCACTCACCCCATCATAAAAACTTTGCACTAGCTGCCATTTTGGGACAGCATGATGCGGACAAGATTTTAAAAGATCCTTTAACCTCTCCCACGTCTCATGGAATTGTTCTTGGTCAATTTGGGTGAATCCGGTGATTGCTCGCCGAATATCACTTGTCTTACCCATTGGGAAGTATTTTTTCAAGAACTCTATTTGCATCTCCGCCCAAGAATGGATTGAGTTAGGTTCTAAGGAGTTGAACCAACTTCTAGCTTTATCTTTTAGGGAGAAGGGGAACATACGCAGCTTTAGATCATCCTCCGTAAAGTGTGGTACACGAATAGTGGAACACGCGGAAAGGAAGTAATCTAAGTGCCGGTACGGATCCTCATTAGGGAGACCGTGGAAGCTATTAAGAAGATTGATGGTGGAGGACTTTATTTCGAATTGAGTTGCCGCTACATCCGAAAATTGGATACATGAAGGTACTTCAAATGTAGTCGGAAGGTAAAAGTCCATAAGCAACTCTCCTTGAGGAGGTGGTGGTGGAGGTGGTTGTTCATGATTAAAAGGAGGTAGTCCGGGAGGTTGTCTCTCATTTGGATCCATGTTTTCAGTCCTAGGCAATATAGGGTCCCTAGAGGTTCCTCTACGTTGTCTAAGTGTTCGTTCAAGTTCAATGTTACACGGAAGCAAAGGAAGTGACAAGGACCGTCTCCCTAGCATGCATTAACAATCGAACAACACCTCAATACACAAAGTAACAATAATCTTTACAAAAAGAATGAATGAATTCAAACCACTAATTTTAGGCGTTATACTCACAAAGGGTTCCAAGTTTACTTCTCTTTGATGCCCGCTATGTGGTATACCTAAAATCAAGAAGTTTGAGAAATAAGAACAAAATATATATAAAAAGAATGAAAGAATTTCTAGCCTAAGAATTAAACCAGATTTAATCTTCCAATGGTGACAGTAAAACCGTAGTCCCCGGCAACGGCGCCAAAATTTTGATGTGGTCGGAACTAAATTATATTGTAAGCTTAATTTTTCCCTTTTTATCAAAATATAATTTAACCACTCGCAAGAGCACGAATCTTTGTAGATAAGGTTCTATATAGAGGGTATCGATCCCACGAGGACTAGTCGCAATTGTCTTAAAGGAAGATTAATTCTACTTTAATTCGAAAAACAGATTTTTGAATTTATGTTTAGAAACTATTGCATGAATGAAATGACAAGAAAAGTAAAGAGTTTAAAGTTGGGAGAGAGAACTAGGGTTGGTTTCCACCACTAGCCATTCACATGTTCATAAGTGTAGCAAGCATGGGATTCATTAATTAAATGCCTAACAATGTCATTAGGCTTGTGACCTCAATGACATATCAAAAGATCAATGTGTGTGCTAACCTATCATAATCCATCTTCAACAAGCATAGCTCTTCAACCTAACTAACTACCTAATTACTCTACTCTCTAAGTGAACACTACATGCATCCAAACTACCTTGTCTTGGCATGGTCTATACAAACTAACATCACACATTCATTTAAACACCATTATCTAGCCATCATTTGCACTTCTTGTGGAATATGCAAATGTTGTGCATTCAAGTGACAAAATCTACTCTAAGACAAGAATAAATTCCAAATCAAATGAATATATATAAGAGATGTGTTTGTGTACATAATCACTAGGCTAAATAATCAACATTTAATTACAAATCCCAAGAGCTACAAAGATGAACAAGTTTACATGGCTAGGGGTTGAAACCAACACCCTAGTAGAAGAGTTAGTTGCTCATGGTTGCCTTGCACCCTTCTATTGATGAAGAGAATGAAGCTTCTTGGTCTGGTTCAGCTTTTCCTCCTCCTCTCCCGAAGGTCTCTCTCTAGTCTTCTTGTGTGTTGAGAGATATGAGATATGTGTGGCTTTTTGGCTCCTTTTTCTCCTTTGGGGCCCACCATATATATATATATATCATTATATATATCTCTTGTATCAAGAAGGCCCCCAAAAGTCTTGTTCAAGTCAGACAATCCCCCTAAGTCGTGCAAAAAGGGGGATTTTGTTGCAAGTGGGAGAGCAGGTGAGCAAGTGGCCAAGTGGGCTCTGCAGCATCTCGATTGATCGAGATTGAATCTCGATTGATCGAGATTTCGATCAATCGAAATGAGATCTCGATCAATCGAGATTTCGATTAATCGAGATCAACATCTCGATTGATCGAGATGCCTTGGGTTGCATTTTCTGATTTCTTCTCTTGACTGCAGAAAGCTTCCAACTTTGCTCCATTTGCTCCAATACCTGCAAAACATCAAAAACACAAAAATACCGTAAACATATCTCGGTAAACGCGAAAACAGAACTAACGTATGTAAGAAAGAGGGTTCAAATGCATAGAATTGAACACTTATCAACAACCTCCTAGACTACCTCCTTTTAATCATGAACAACCACCTCCACCTCCACTTCCTCAAGGAGAGTTGCTTATGGACTTTTATCTTCCGACTACATTTGAAGTACCTTAATGTATTCAATTTCCGGATGTAGCGACAAATCAATTCAAAATAAAGTCCTCCACCATCAATCTTCTTAATAGCTTCCATGGTCTCCCTAATGAGGATCCATACCGGCACTTAGATTACTTCCTTTCTGTGTGTTCCACCATTCGTGTACCACACTTTACGGAGGATGATCTAAAGCTGCGTATATTCCCATTCTCCTTAAAAGATAAAGCTAGAAGTTAGTTCAATTCCTTAGAACCTAACTCAATCCATTCTTGGGCGGAGATGCAAATAGAGTTCTTAAAAAAATACTTCCCAATGGGAAAGACGAGTGATATCCGAAGAGCAATCATCGAATTCACCCAAATTGACCAATAACAATTTCATGAGACGTGGGAGAGGTTAAAAGATCTTCTTAAATCTTGTCCGCATCATGCTGTCCCAAAATGGCAGCTAGTGCAAAGTTTTTACGATGGGGTGAGTGAGCAACATAGACAAATGATAGACTCCGCTTGTGGAGGTGGATACCTTTTGAAAAGCCCCGATGAGGCATGGAAACTTTTACAAACCCTAAGCAACAATTCAGCTCAACGCTCCTCCGCTAGGAAAAGGAAGGCCACCCAACCTTGTAGAGGAGTGCATGAAATTTCACGGGTAGATGAGGTTGCTATGCAAGTAGAAGCCTTGTCCCGAAAAATGGACCTAATCATTAAAAATGGGCTGCCTACTCCAAGCCAACCTGTTCAAAATCAAGAGGGATGTTCGTTTTGCTATAGTACTTCACATTTCGTGCGAGATTGTCCTATTGCCGGGCAATCTCCCGATTATGCTCAAGAGCAAGCGAATGTCTTGTACTCTAAACAAATGAATGATCCATATTCAAACACGTACAATCTTGGTTACAAGAACCATCCGACTTTTTTATGGAAACCTCAAGAATCAAGTCCCTCTTTTCAAGGGCAAAATTCTTTCAATTCCCAATCTCAACAGCCTCAATATAGGCCAAATCCTCAACCTTACCATCAAAGATCTAATTACCAACAACCACCACCTCCTCCGAGAAGCCAAGGCTTTGAAGAAAGAGTGATAAGCAATCTTGAGGCTAATACCCGCTTATTGCAAACTCACTCTCAATCAATCTCAAAGCTTGAAGCTAATGCTCAATCTATGGCTAGGTTAGAAGCTCAAATCGAGCAATTAGCTAATGCCTTAAATAGAAAGGAGGAAGGTAAGTTGCCGAGTCAACCGGTGGCGAATCCTAAAGGTATTCATGTGATTGAGGATCCATCATCTTCATCTTGTAATGCTCCTCCGGAGCAAGTTCAATCAATCACCACCTTAAGGAGTGGTAAAGTCATCAATTCCAAGGTAGGAGAGGAAGAGAGAAAAGAATTCCAAGAGCAACCCAAAAATCCAAAAGAATCCCAATTAAATCCAAAATTGTTTCCGTTAAATCCAAATGTGAATAACATCCCATTAAATCCAAAAGGAAAGGCAAGTGAAGTTGTGTCATCATCAATTCCAAATCTTGACACTTCTTTTGAACCTCCGGTTCCTTTTCCTCAAAGATTGAAGGAACCTTCTCATTTTGGGAAGCAAGCAGAGAAAATCCAAGACATGATGGAGATCTTCAAACAAGTAAAGATCAATCTCCCTCTCTTTGATGCTATTCGACAAATTCCCTCCTATGCTAAATTTTTGAAGGACTTGTGCACCCAAAAGCGCAAATCTAGGAATAATGTTCCTAAGAAAGTCCTCCTAACTGAGCACATAAGCTCCATTTTCCAACACCAAGCCCCTCCTAAATTCAAAGATCCGGGTGCTCCGACCATTTCGTGCACCATCGAAAATCAATCTTTTGAAAAGGCACTTCTTGATTTAGGGGCTAGTGTCAATTTGCTTCCATTCTCAATTTACCAACAACTAGGTTTGGGGGAACTTAAGCATACCACGGTTGTGTTGCAACTCGCCGACCGCTCAGTGAAGCAACCACGTGGCATAATTGAGGATGTAATCATTCAAGTGGACAAATTCTACTTTCCGGTGGACTTCATAGTCCTTGACACGGAATCGGTTCAAAATTCGAATCGACATATTCCTATCATTCTAGGTCGTCCATTCTTGGCCACGGCAAACGCTTGCGTTAATTGCCGTACCGGAGTGATGGACATCTCTTTCGGGAATATGAAAGTCCGCTTGAACATCTTCAATGCTTCCCACCACACATCCGAAGACGAAAGTGAGTGCTTTTGTGTCGATGTAGTGGAAGACCTTGTTCAAGAAGCACTTCCTTCTATTCTTTCCAAGGATCGTCTAGAGGCATGCCTAAATCACTTCAACTGTGACGATTTTGACATTAAGCAATCCATAAGTGAAGTCAACTCAATGCTCGATGTCAATACTGTCATGGGTGTGCCTAATTGGAGAGTTTCAAGAGAACCCTTTCCTCCGTTGATTAATTCCGTCGCTCCCCACAGAGCGGTGGAATTGAAGGACTTGAAAGACTGATCGTTGTTCAAAGTAAACGGGCAGCGCTTAAAAGTGTGCGTGGATGACCTAGTTTCCACCGAATACGTGGATGTCGTCACTTTGACTGATCCCGTATATTTTGACTCGTGATCCGATTCAAACGTCGTGCCATAGACGTGTAAGGTGGCGTAGCCATGGTAGCTATCATGCTTCCATGATGTCCCTTTTTAATCCAAAGTAGGTTTTGTATCTAAGCAATTTTGTATCTAAGTAAAAAAAAAAAATCCAAGTCCATGAAGCATAACTTAAGTTGGCTGTTTTTGAGCATCTCGATTGATCGAAACCAAGATCTCGATCAATCGAGATTTCGATTGATCGAGATCTCAGTCTCGATTGATCAAAAAATTACAGAGAGTTTGCCAAACCCAAAGTCCCGAGAGGTAGTATTCTTTGATAGCACTTCGATTGATCCTCGATCGATCAAAATTTCGATTGATCGAAATGGGATTTCGATTGATCGAAGTCAAATCTCGATTAATTGAAGTAAAGTTTCGATTGATCAAAGTAACATCTCGATTCATTGAAGGAATCTCGATTGATCGAAGAAGGGATCTCGATTGATCGAAGTAGGATTTCGATCAATCGAAATCTCGATTGATCGAGATGTACATCTCGATCAATCGAGATGCCCGCGATGCCTGCACGTGAGCCGAAGTATTATTTAAACTGTTAGGCTTCCCTCTCATTTCCACATTTCTTCCTCAAACCGTCCGACTTCCTTCTCTTCTCCGAGCGATCCAGAGATTCCCCAAGCACCATCCCGCACGTGATCGACCATTCCCGATCATCCACCGCCGTTCGCCGTACTCCAAGATCGCCGCTAGCGCTCGCACGCTCTTCTCTTCGTGGCTGCGAGTTGGGTTTTTATCTTCGTGTGCCGTTCATCTTCTTCACCTTGAGGTAAGTGATGCATGGCTATCTTTTGCGTACTTTCTCGCTATTTTTTATAGTTTTACGGTGTAATAATCATTGACAATTGATGTTGGGTTGGAATGGTGCATTTGCGATATTCGTAATGGGACTTTGCGGGTTTCGGGGGGTAGGAATGCATGTATGGGTGAGATATTGCACTCTTTTTGCTTCGAATGCTTAATGTACGGTTTGTAACTGCGGCACCTTCGTTTCGGTTGCATCCGCTCACGCTGCTTCATTAAGAGCGACTTTTTGAATTCTTGTCAACATCATGGACTAGGACCTCATTTTCATTTTTCTTCTTTTAGTTTATTCTTAGTTTAGCTTTCCTCTTATTTTCTTTTTATTTACATAATTTTTGGAATAAAGTGCAGACTGCTCCGAGATCATGGCGAGGATGAAGAATGCCCCCGGTGCCGCTAGAGATGTGCCCGGGCGAGTCTTCCGATCTCGAAAGTTTCACCCGGAGCAGACTTTTGACTTGACAGAGTTCGAGATGCGTCCCGACAGCGCGTGGACTGTCGCCGAGCTCAGGAGGCGTCGCCTCGACCGACTATGTGTGCCTCCCACTGACGTGGCACACGAGCGCTTAGTGCAGGTCTTCTACGAGCGCATGACTTACTCCTGCACAGCTCCGGACACATTAGAGACGGTCGTGGGCACCACGACGATTACGATTACGCCGAGCCGGATTGAACAGATGCTCGGCATCCCCCACCAGCAGCCACCAGATATGGTTGACCAGGACGGTCGACCGCTTTACAGGGCCGCACTTCCAGCTGACTCTACACTATTTTCCATCGTGATGGACATGTGTGGCGGGGCGTTTACCATGTCCAGTCACAATTGCACGTCCAAATCGATGTGCCCGAGCAAACTGTGGTTCTTGGACACCGTTCTCATCAAGAACGCGTGTCCCTTGCAGCACGTGGCAGAGCGTAGGGGCGACCTCCTTCGTTGCCTTTATTCTTTCCAGACGGGCACGTAGTTCTCTGTCCCGTCGCTGGTATGGGGGCAGATGTTCAAGGTCTAGGACGGCCTCGTGAACAAGAGGATGAGGCGAGCAGCGAGCTGGCGGCTTCCCTTTCCTTTCCTGGTCGCTGCTTTTCTTAGTCGTGCCAGTATATCGGTCAGTGATACTGACATTCAGTTGGCACCACCCACCCGTTTCACGTCTACTCACTGGGAGCGAGTGAGGTGACACTTAGAGCGACAGGACCACCAGGGCGATCCACCAGACGATGTAGATATGGATGCCCCGGTGGAGATGGATGAGGGCGAGCCTATAAGGGATGGGTCCGATGATGAGGAGATGGAGGAGGAGGAGATGGATATTGCTGCAGAGCGGTATGACATCCTAGCGACAGGCTACTCCTGCCTGGTGGCTGACGTAGAGCGGCTCCAGCAGGGTTTTGACGAGCATGTCCAGGTGACGCAGAGTTAGCTGGCAGGCATTCGGACGGACATTTCGTCTCTGGCACAGGGTCAGAGAGCTATTTTAGATGAGTTCCGTGCCTTCCGGCAGGACCTGCAGTTCCTGCTTGCCGGACGAGCTTCCACCTCCACCTCTACTCCCACCGAGCCACCACCACCACCACCCGCCCTCGAGTAGCTGCTTTTATTTGTCCTTTATCCTTTACTCTCTGTATTTTTCTTTCTTTATGTTTGATAAGTCATGTTGGCCATGTTTTCTTTCATTTTTAGTTTTTTTTTCTGAGTATTCCAGATGCATGTACACTTTGTACTAAACTCATTTTCATATTTATGGAATACATTTATTTTTTTCTGTTCTACAATGTGTTATCTTTACTGTCTTTATTTTTACTTTCTGTCAATTTATCTGTTCTCTATACTTTGACTATGTATGTAGTACCACTTGCCTAATTGTTATATGCGATTCAGTTGATGATTTCCGTTTATTACCGCCTGGTTTAAATTTCCAATACTGTTGAGATTGCTTCAACGCAGTATGACGTTAATAAAGAAAGGCAGCCCCTTTGCATGCTATACGTTAGCGTGCCTGGATAGTCAATATCTTATCGCATAGACCTCTTAGACAAGTGGGAAACACCAATTCAGACCCTTAGATATGCAGTGATCTTGACATTCTCCGTTTGTGCATATTTCTTTTATTATGCTCTTTTCATATATTTTTTGTTCCTTTTAATGCTCGTGGTATCCAGTTGGTGTTCTGTGCAGGTTTTTCTTATCTGCCGGATGACCGCTACTGTGGAATACCATTTTTGTCGCATTCTGCAATCCCAATAACTTCTTTCCTTGTTCTTCTTGTCCAAACATTGAGGACAATGTTGCATATAAGTTTGGGGGTGCGGTATACTATACCACTTGCATATGCATGCAATGTTCAGTCTTAGTATTGAGTGTCATTGTAGAGCAGTTTCTTGATATTTTTGCATGCTTGCTATGATGTCTTGCTTTTTAAAGGAAGTTCATTCGAATAAATATCCGAGGTAAATGCAGCAGGTAGTTAAGAACTTTAACATTGTAAATACCCGCACTTTTGCAAGCTATATAGTAGGCTAGAACGGTCTACATTTTTGTCCAAATATGAGCACGTACAGTTCTTGCCCTAAATTTGTCCTTAACCGCACAAATTCGCACACATGCATTTTAAATGGTGGGGTATAAGTCTAATGGAGAATTTTGTAAATTTTTGTTTTTATCTAAACAACTTAAAGAATAAGTTCTTCCAGTTGTTGTAAAAAAAAAATGATAAAAAGAGAAAATTTTGCAATAAGCCTTCTCACTCAATAAACCGGATTTCTATGCCTCAAAGCATGGAATATTCGCGTATAAGTGTGCAAGGTTGAGCAATTATAAGCGGGTGGCTTACTTAAGTTCATCGCCTTGTAAGCTCGATTATTAAGTCCGAGGGGTGCTTCTTCGCCTAATGCCCTAAAGCCAATTGGTTTGGGAGTCATTGGCCCAATGCCGCTACATGGGCTTGCAAGAAAGCAAAAAGAGCTAAGCATTACACGGTCATCCGCACATGAGCAATCATGAATGTTTTGTGATAATGAACAGCTGTGTCGAGCATTTTCAATGAGTTTTTCTCTTAAAAACAGATCTGTTCTTTTTCTTCTCCAAATATGACAACAGCCACGCGTTAGAATGCATGTTCACTTTTCAAAGAGGATTTTGGGGTCGGAATTGGTATGTTTGTTCGGACTGGCCATTATGTGGGGGCTGTCGTTTATTTGTAGCTTGTAAAGTTTATTTTTGCTAATGACCACATAGTTCTGTAATACTCGTTGCATTTGCCAAATATGAAATGAACGGATGATCGCCCTTTATCTAGTTGATGACTGAGCATGATTAAACTTTTGTATAAGATAGTTAATTTTATTTTTGTAATATTGCATTGCTAAGGGACTAGCAATATGTAAGTTTGGGGGTGTGATAAGTGTTCAATTCTATGCATTTGGACCCTCTTTATTGCATATGTTAATTCCGTTTTTATGATTACCGAGATATGTTTACGGTATTTTTGTGTTTTTGATGTATTGCAGGTCTTGTAGTAAAAGGAGCAAAGTTTGAGGCTACTTGCAGCTGAAGAGAAAACTCAGGAATGCAGCCAAAGGCGTCTCGATCAATCGAGATGTTGATCTCGATCAATCAAGATCTCGATTGATCGAGATCTCATTTCGATTAATCGAAATCTCGATCAATCTCGATTGATCGAGATTCTGCAGAATCCACTTGGCCAATTGCTCACCTGCTTTCCCACTTGCAACAAAATCCTCCTTTTTGCACGACTTAGGGGGATTGTCTGACTTGAACAAGACCCTTGGGGACCTTCTTGATACAAGGGATATATATACTGATATATATATATATGGTGGGCCCCAAGGTTGAAAAAGGAAGCCTTAAAGCACCAAAAAGTCACATATCTCACATATCTCTCAATACACATCATATTATCCAAGGAGAGACTCTCGGGAGAGGAAGAGGAGAAGCTGAACCAGACCAAGAAGCTTCATCTTCTTCATCAATGGAAGAGTGCAAGGCTACCATGAGCAACTAACTCTTCTACTAGGGTGTTGGTTTCAACCCCTAGCCATGTAAACTTGTTCCTTCTTGTAGCACTTGGGATTTGTAATTAAATGTTGATTATTTAGCCTAGTGATCATGTACACTAATACATTTCTTCTATATATTCATGTGATTTTGGTTTTATTCTTGTCTTAGAGTAGATTCTTCCGTATGAATGCACAACATTTGCATGTTCCACAAGAAGTGCAAATGATGGCTAGATAATGGTGTTTAAATGAATGTGTTGTGTTTGTTTGTATAAACCATGCCAAGATAAGGTAGCTTGGATGCATGTAGGTTTACTTAGAGAGTAGGGTAATTAGGTAGTTAGTTAGGTTGAAGAGCTATGATTGTTGAAGATGGATTATGATAGGTGGACAAACACATTGATCTTTTGATATGTCATTGATGTCACAAGCCTAATGACATTGTTAGGCATTTAATTAATGAATCCCATGCTTGCTACACTTATGAACATGTGAATGGCTAGTGGTGGAAACCAACCCTAGTTCTCTCTCCCATCCTTTACTCTTTAATTTTATTGTCATTATATTCATGCAATAGTTTATAAACAAAAATTCAAAAACCTGTTTTTAGGATTAAAGTGGAATTAATCTTTCTTTAAGACAATTGCGAATAGTCCTCGTGGGATCGATACCCTCTATATAGAACCGTATCTACAAAGATTCGTGCTCTTGCGAGTGGTTAAATTATATTTTGATAAAAAGGGCAAAATTAAGCTTACAATATAATTTGAGTTTAGCCACATCAGTATATGTCACCTATACATGTAGCACCTAGCATACAATCTCACATATGCTCACAAAATTCACATAAGCACATTTTATTCATGTTTCACCTATGCACACATTTTCAACACAAAAATAGCATGCATTTAACTCATGTGACAACACATAATACACACATGTTACATATTTGCACATAATTACACATGTATACCACATTAAACACATAATCATATATACTCTCATTCTCTTACATTTTCATGCATTTGTCTCTCACATCGTGCATACTAAAAGATACACATCTATTTCATACTAAAAACTCAAGAGAAGAAGAAAAACACATTATCTCACTCCTCATACATCTCTAAATCATGCAATACACACCCTTAGCTCTCACTGTTTCACCCTAAACCCTAGAATCGACAAGTAAATGAGAAGGAGAACCCCTACCTCGAAAATGAAGGTCTTCCAAGCACTTCTCAAAATTCCAGCAATGTCAACCTTACCGAATCGCAACTTTGATCTGTTCAAAGGAAAGCCCTAGTCGTCCCCTACTATTTGCCTTCTTTGGCGGAACTTGAATCACGCCCGAATGCTTCCGAAATCTAGAGAGAATGAAGAAAGGAGAAAAGGGAAGAAGAAGAGAAAGAAGATCAACTATGAGAATGGTTGTTTCTCCTCCAGCCACATGTTTTAAAATGGCATCTAGGACGCGAAAGGATCAAAACGCCCCCGGACCACTTAACGTACCTTCCCGGACTCTCTTAATTCTCTAAACATTTCATCTAAGCCATTACCAAAAATAAATATTTTCAAAAATTTTCTGGATTCTCGGGCCGACTTAAACCGCATCCTGAGCCCTAGTTTGACCAAAAAGTCAATTTTTTTCAAATCTTCCAAAATTTTACCAAAACCTTTAAAACACTTCTCAAACATGTTCCCCACGCACAAAACATATTAAACACCAATCAAAATGCATTTATAACGCTTATGATGCGAAAAATGCAAAATCGGCCAAAATTGGTCACAGTCTCTACATGGTAAGGGCAGTGCGACCAACAATATGAACAATCGGACCAAGCAAGCTATTCCCCACTGTGCAAGCAGCAAAGGGTTCCTTAACCTTTGATCGAGTATTGGGGACTCCTGACGTCCAAACAGCTAACAAAGAAAGACTATAGTTGTCTTGAGGACTCCTGACATCCGAACAGCTAACAAAGAAAGACTACAGTCATAGGGCTGCGAGGTCTACCCTAACAACAAGTGTTAGGGCCCACACAAGGTGTAGCAAGACTAACAAGCGGTCAAGTGGATGTCTTTCTCTGACCCAGCCTACTTGGTGGATTGATTAACTATATAAAGGGCAACAACAGTCTATCGTTGTTAGGATATCTGAAAATGCTATCAAATCTGGTTTTTACGGGTTAACCCGTAGAGAAGATCATTTTTTTCTCTCCTTCCCATTCTTTGAAACTCTTTTTTGACATCCGCATGAATCCCACGACCCCACACCCTCATGAAGGCCCTACATCTTCAGCTGCATCACCAACACCTCCCCATGCCACCGTCTTGGAGTTTGGGCTTTTTTTCTAAATGTGTTTGATTTTGAGAGAGGGAGAATTCATGTAGTTGAGTTGAAAAATTAAGGCCACAATTTGAATCAAATGTCAGTTGAAAATTTGAGGCCACAATTTGAATATAATGTCAATAATTAACTGTTGATACAAGAAATTGCTCAGAGATTTTGACCAAGTCAATTTCACATGCACACCCAAAATATATGCAGAAAAGAGATCGAAGATTATAATATGCTCAAACAATTGAACCCTCTTTTATTCGTTTTTCACCTCTATTTATACAAACAATCATCGCATCCTTTTTGGATTTGAATTCCTTTTTTATAGTGTTCTTTTCTTCCAAGTTAGTTAATTTCCTTGTAGGATTTGGACTTCATAGTGAGCTGGATAAGCTACCCCCTCTATGGGCTCTACATAATGGATTGGATTCGAAAAACTTGCTCTTCTCATGATGGCGGGCCAACTCGCTGGCCAGTTAATCAATGGATCGCTGATGGGATTGGCCCACTTCTAAATTCATAAATCCACGTGCCGTATTATAATTGGTGAAGGATTTTTCCTCCTACATTAACAAATCAAACTCCACAAGACAGAGGATCAATGGTGGAATATGGAGAGGATATTAGAGAAAAAATGTAGAGGTTATAAAAAAGAGAGAGAGAGAGACGAAGAGATCAGTGAAGGTGGTGGAAGTTGGGTAGCAGAAAAGAGAGAAGTGGTGGCGAAGGATGCGCATCAATTGTGAAAGAGAGAGAGAGGAGGGGCAGAACGACAAGGATGAGCATCAACCAGAGCAATTCCACCTACTAGCTAGCCTGTCATACTCTGACCGCACCACGCAAAAGCAGAAATTGCCCAATTAAAGGAGATAATCCGTGTTATAAAATTGACAAGGGCAGGACGATAATAGAGAAAGAGGAAGGGTGATTTCCTTACTCCGTGCATCCCATGCATGCTGTCAACAAACTAACTTGACAGGAAGCCATCAAGGTCTCCACCAGAATCATAAGACCCACAAAAGGAAAACCATTTGGCTATTTCATAAGCAAACACACAAGGTTGTAGGAAGAAGTAAGTGTGTAGGGGTGGCAATTTCCTCCGCCTCGGCGGGTTTCCGCCCCGCTCAGCCACTAATGGAGGGGATTTGATCCACCCCTAATAGGAGTAAAGGTGGGTATGATTTTCTTAAGAAAATCTGCCTAGTACCCGCCCCGCCCCGATTATATACATATATATATATATATATATATATATAAATAATGACATAATTATATGAAGTGTGTCATTTCTTTTATTATTATATTACTTATATAAATATAATATACTAGATATATGACAGCCACTAGGGTTTACCTTGTTCTACTCTATTCATCTCTTTAGTTTATGGTTAAAAGAAAACTCTCTCTATCTTGTGTACATAATAGATCTATAATAAAAAATTTCTTAAAGACCAAAACTATTTCTATCTCCATCTACGTATGTATGTATGTTTGTGTGATTTTCTTTGGTATTTTATATTGTGGTTTTGACTGTAAGAGTATTGTATTATCTTTTGGGTACATTTAGTCCAAACATCGAATTCAAAGCAAATAAAGCAAATGATTTTAAGGATTTTGTTATTTCTCTCTTTTTCTAAATGGGACGGTGGTGGTATGCTTACCACAAACCCGTTAGAATTTTTAACGGGAGATGAATTGAGTATTTTCTTGATGGAACGGGGTAGAATTTTGGCATACCCGCCCTGTTGCCATCCCTATAAGTGTGTAGTGATTAATCCGTCGCCAAGTCTTGGTACTCAAAGGGGTGTTAAACAATAGAAGTATAAAACGACCTTGTTGGTGGTTAAGAGAAGGAAACCGTCCATCACGGTTGAATGGGAATCAACTTCCCTGCCCTGTGGGATAAGTGTACCAGGAGTTCTGACGATAATCTGGATAGAAATCCTCTAAATCATGACCGCACGTATCTCCACTCAAAACAAAAACCCTGTCATCAAAGGCTGAATCACGATGGGTAGGTACTTTTCTGTTAGAATCTGTTGATCAGATGTCGTAGTTCTCAAAGCACCAGTGTGACAGTATCAACCCAGTTTCTCTTTAAATGCTTTAACAAATAACTCACTTTGGATACAATTTTACTACGCTCATTTAAACACTTAAACACGTTTCTGAGTGGACCCCCTCAAAAGCTTTAATCCAAATGAGGCTTACTTCTTTACCATTCGCCAGTATACACACTTATAAGGAACACGCTCTTATTTTTTGGTTAAATATTACTGTTAAATATTTGATTTATGACATTCTACTTTCCTTTTTCCTTTTCTTTTCTTTTTTTTTTCTCGATTAATTGTGATCCACATTCGAGTGACACCACAGTGGATCCATATATATTTAAGCAAGGAATAGCACGACTATGAATTTCAGAAAAGTCCCAACATGATTCATGGATCATATTAATCCACATCAGTTAGCACGCACTTAAAGCAAAACTCACAGAAGCACACTTACTTTTCACAAAGTTTGGTTTGAGAAACAAAACAAAGAAACCTGAAAATAGCAGTAATGCAAATACCATAATTACTTTTCACAATGTTGCATTCTCGCACAGTTTCATTTGTAGATGCTTGGCTGAGAGGCTGGAGCTCCAGGAATTGTTTTTCCGATCAGCACTGTTACCACATCAATCGCTCTCTTGACCTGGTCAAACTTTCCCTCAAGCTCAATGTTCCTGAGATTAGGATTTGACACGTGCTCTCGGATGAATAGTGTAACACCTGTTTTCCGACGTATCTTATTTTCCTCACAAATAACGGCTCTAGCAAGGGAAGCATCTACACTAATTTTGGCAGTGAGTGGGCCACCAAAGCTCAAGGGAGGACTTAAGTGCGTCATCTCACCAGCAAAATGGCCTGAAGCCATGGCATAGGGATCAAAATGGCATTTGTCTCCAAATAGGCAGCCCTCAGAAGTATTATATTTGTTGCACAAACAAGTTTCAACAGCAGGTTGGGAAGGGCCATCCGGGATGGGTGGTGGGGATGCCACATATATTGAAGCTTGATTTGGTCCTACCATCTGAGTAAGGGCAGTTCTACAAAACAAACAAAACATAATGTGATTCAACGCTTAACACTGAACGCAGTAAGCAATTTTTTTAAAAAATAAAGGCCACAATTTTAAGCAATGGCAGATTATCGCTTATTTCACGTCACATCGTCAATGGTTGCCTTTCATCATTTAGCAGGTTACATCTCAACACTCTCTTCTGCACACTCTCTCCAAGTGGGAGGGTGGGATGGTTGCACAATCTCTCGAAGTGGGGAGGGTGGGAGGGTTGCACACTCTCTCGAAGTGGGGAGGGTCGGATGGTTAGAGTGTTTGGTAGTTGGATGGTTAGAGTGTTTAGATGATATATATCTAACTCAATGGAAAGTATTTGTTGGAATTTAGTGGGATAGTTAAGAGTGTTTGGTAATGAAATTGTCTAGTAGGATAGTATTTGTTGAAATTTAAGTGGGACGGTTAGAGTGTTTGGTAATGAAATTGTTTAATAGGATAGTATTTGTTTAAATTTGATTGAGATGGTTAGAGTGTTTGGTCGATGTAGATAATATCACTGTTGTTGGAATTTAGGTAGGATGATTAGAGTGTTTGATCAAATTAGTTAGATGATACGTAACACAAGATAGAAGGCTATTTTATAAAAAGAAAAGAAAAATTATTTTATTATACAATTAACAATTTCTAATATTTTCTCCTTTCTAATAGTAGGATATTTTATGAAAGATGAATAGTGGTATGGAATGAGAAAGAAAATTTATTTTATTGCACAATTAATTATTCTTGAATTACAATTTCTAATACTTTCTTCTTTCTATATATTTGTACATATATTTTAACATATCATTTGTCTAGAAAAATCTATCTAGATTTTATTGCTTTATATTTAGAGTTCAAATTTCTAGTAGTTTCCCATTTCTAGATATTTGTACACATGTTATCTTCTAGAAAAGCTATCAGAAGTTACAATTTCTAAGTATTTTCATCCTTCAAGTGTTGATGGTTAATTTGCTTGACCAAATTGCAGATAATTTATTTAGTTCTCTAGTTTAAATTTTATATGTTTAGCTTAATCTATAAAATGGTATTTCCTACAACTTTCTTGAAAAATTTTATGCTAACCAAATGCATACTAGAAAATCAATTTTCTTTTCTTTCACTTCACTTTCTTTTCTTTTCATTTTCCATTGTTATTTTCTAACCAAACAAAGTCTAAAGAAAAAACAATTCCAGAAAGAGATGCATAACACAGCCCAGAATGTTAGTATGTATCAGTTGGTTGTGCAATGAGTGAGTCATTCCCTTTCATTGTATATCAACATAAGGTATAACTCATTGACTCAAATGCACAATTGTTGTAATTGTACATTCCAACACCAATCCATGTAAATTTGTAAGAAACCAAATTTTGACCAGTGAATTACCAAAAGTATAATCATCAAATATGGAACTCGAAACCATTGAAAATACTACAAGTTCAAAATTTTGTTAGGGCCGGACAATTTGGATTCCTTAAAAGAAAAAGGAACTAGTTGTGCAATAGTTGAGCTGGTAGATCCCATGTGCATACCAAACTGCCCTCCAATATGAAGATAATTAGGTTTGATATTGATATGGAAGATTCAAACTGATAGAAAATTCAAAGGGTAAAAGAGTCAAAAGGCAAAGGTTATTTGTAAACTTGTCAATGGATCGGATTTTGATCCAAATCCGAGTCAATGATTAGGATATGGATTGGAACATTCAATCCGATAATCCGTTAGCAATCCAAATCCAATAATCCGTTAGCTTAACAAATCGGATATGAATTATGGTCAATCCGATCCTATAAAATATACTATAAATATATTATCTAATGATATAATATATAATATTTACATATTACTAAAATGTTTTTATCATGATTTTCTTCTTCCCTCTTTCTATTTTGTCTCTCTTTATTGTTTTCTCTTAAACAAAAAGTCAAATATCTACCCTCAAGTGTGCTAATTAGAGGTTTAAGTTCTAAAACCACGTTGTGTTACTCACTGTGAAGGTCAGTTAGACGTCTATGCAATCCGATTCAAATCTGAGTAATTAAGATATGGATTGGAACATCCAATCCCATAATCCGTTAATGATCCAAATCCGACAATTTGTTAACTTAACAAATAGGATATGGATTATGGTCGATTCAATCCGAACTCGATCCGTTTACAAGTCTAGTTATTTGTCCTACAAGAAGACCACTGCCAACACTCCCCTATAAAAGGGGGGAGTCGGGACACATCCAAAGATACGCCACAATTTAATACAGAATTACAATCTACTTCGTATTTTATCAACTACTAACTTGATTGTAGGAGTGTACCCGACCGGTACGTCGTCGCCACTAGACCTAACTCCTTTGCAGAAAGCTCGGGCCGGATCAGATCGTGCGAATTTTCGCATCAATAGATTAAATGTTGAGGGAGACATATACTTAACACTATATTAAGAGAACTAATTATAGACTCGAAACATTTTTTAAAATAAAAATATATAACAAAATGTGAAACTAATTGACAATAATAGAAAAAAAAATGTGAGCTTCATGAACGACGACATGAGACGAGATGCATTTTAAAAGATTTATAATAGATAGGTGAAGATTTGAACCTGAAAAAATTCATAAATGGTTTCGATTTGTTTCCCATACCGGTTGATGGTGAAGACTCCAACTCTGTTACAAAACATGAATCACTTCTTCCCAATTAGAATTTTCTAGATTTCCGATCAAGATACTTTAAGAATAAACTACACACATATACATAATAATTACTTTTTACCAATATAGGCATCATTGACAAAACTAGTAAAAAATTTTGCATGATATAATTTTAAGCATTATATAAGAATAAGAATAAGAATAAGAAAAAACAGTAACATGTTATAGTGATGAAATCGATGATAATAAGAACTCCTCACAAATTCAGTAATTCCTACTCAAATTTAGTTTTATTCTATGCAATAAAACATAGCTTTTGCTTCCCTTCACAAAAGGGATCTCAATTTATCATAACCTAGGCCTGTTCATATCAATTACCAAACAACTAGGACACACCAGTAAAATGAAAGCATAAAATACCATCAATTTAACTTTCAAAATAAATGTATTCCTTCCAGGTACAAATCCCTAAACAAAATAATCATAAGAACAACAGAAGAGGCATTGCGCTGTGTTCGGAACTAAAACCAAATTCTTTGGGACTGGAATTTAGAATTGAAAAAGGAATTAAAATGAAATTTTATTTGTGTTTGGAATAAATTGGAATTTAAATGAAATGAATTATATATGTTGGGATGTATTAGAAAGAAAATAAAATTTTGTACTATTTTACCCCTATAAAAGGGTATATTTGCATCCCAATAACTACCATATAGAATGTATTGCTCGAGGAGTTGTCCTCTTCTTCTTAGAATTTAGGGGAAAAAAAAACTTCATACCAACAAAACCATATAAACTAGAATAGAGATGGTGAAAGAAGTTGAGAGACATGAAAAGATAAGGATAATCATAGTAAATTCAAAAATTAAATTGATAAGAGCTGCCCTTAATTTTCAAATCCCTCAAATCCTAATAATTTTCCACAGATTTGAAGGCTACAAGATTTCCTGTGAATTCCAACAAAATCTCAGTCCTTTTAAAATTCCACGCCTTCCAAACAACTCAAGTCTGTTTTCAATCAAAATCCTGTGGAAAACTGGGATTCCTAAAACGAACAGTCATCGTCTCAAGACATTTAATACCCTCTTATTAACTACTAACAGAACCCCGAACTGGGAAAAGGCAACATCGCACCAAAATATACGTAGATGAACAGATAGATACATATCTATATACAAACAAAATTACATTAAAGTAAAAGAAAACGAACCTTGCTTCGATTTCTTGACACCGCTATTTGCGTTGAAGTCATCTTCAGGCCCGACTCTCTTCCGAGCATCCATTGCAAGCAGAACCAGATCGAGATCCAAACAAAGCAAACGTATAGAAGAAAGCCCTATCTACGAAAAATAAACACCCCGTTAGCGTCCTAGACTCCTAGAGTAGTTACAAATCTATGTGAAATGTCATATTTATCCATCACTTTAAATCATTTTTAATATGTTCCAAAAAAAAAAAACTCAAAACAATGTGCAAAATTATTATATATATCCTTGAATTATAATTTGTACAGTGTGCCCGCTTGGGATGCACTTTGTTTTTTTATTATTTTTATTTCGGTACTGTAGCGAATAACTGAAAGGCCAAAATGTAATAAATCCCCCTTTCGTTTTAAAATGGTGCACAATACCCCTTTCATTTTCTTGGGTGCATTAAACACCCTCCCAATTATAATTTGGTGCAATTTGCTCCTATTTGGCACTATTTGGGTTAAGAATTGATATAAAATGACAAAAATATCTTCATAGATAAAAAAAAATAGAAATTAAAAATAAAAACAAAAAGAAAAAAAGTGATTAATTTACAAAAAAAAACTATCGAAAAAAGAAAATAACAACAACTTTAATTATTAAAACAAATTATTAAAAAATATCAAAAAAATTAAAACTTTAATTTACAGAAAAAAAATTTACCGAGAAAAAAATTTGGTGAATTAAAGTTATTTTTTTGGGTAAATTTTTTCGAGAAATTAAAGTTATATTTTATTTTCTTTTTTTGGTATTTTTTTTTGTATTTTTTGATATATTAATCACTTTTTTTCTTTCTCTTTTTAATTTTTAATTTCTATTTTTTTGATATAACTCATGTGCGTTATAAATTAAAGTTGTTATTTTCTTTTTTCGATAGCTTTTTTGGTAAATTAATTATTTTTTTTCTTTTTCTTTTTAATTTTAATTTTTATTTTTTTATCTACGAAGGTATTTTTGTCATTTTACATCAATTCTTAACCTAAATAGTGTCAAATAGGGGCAAACTGCACCAAATTATAAGTGGAAGGGTGTTTAATGCACCCAAAAAATTGAGAGGGTGGTATTATGCACCATTTTAAAACTAGAGGGGGGTTTATTGCACTTTAGCCTAATTGAAATAAAGTAAGTTTGATACTGTTTATTTTGTTTTAAATAGTATTAAAATGTTTCAAAATTTTGAGCCAAAATTATAAACACTATTTTGATGTTTTTATATGTTTCGGTTACTGTAACGGTCAAAAACAAAAAAAAAATATTAAAACACATTTTCGTGACCAGCACATGTATTCAATTAATATTCAAAACACTATATAACAATAACAATTTAGTTTTAGTCACAAAAAAAAAAACCAAAAACACAAATGCATGCCAAACCGGTCCAATACCTCCTAAACTATCCACATTTTGTTACAAAATGTCTGCCTTGTGATTGATTATTTTTCATTAAATGACCATGATCTCCATCCTTATTGAATTACATTTAACTCATTTTTTTATTAAAATAAATTAGAAAAATCATACTATTTTGATGACATATTCTCCGTCAAATTTGCATAAATTTACCTTTAATTGTTGAAATTAATTATTTTGCAAAAATCTTTAGTAAATCTTTTTAAAACAAGTTAAGTAATTTCCTAATTTTTCATGAACATACTGGCTAAGAAAGAATGTATTTTTTTATTTAAGTAATTTTTATTTTTTTATGAGTATTGATCGGCGTTGAATGTTATGCAATTAATCCTCTTAATTTGCATATTTTATTCTCTTAGTGATAGTTTATTTGTGATTTTACTTTATTTTTGTGTTTCTGTCTTTTCAGGGCCTTAATGATTATTTCAGTAAAAATCATGATTTTTGGGATTTTTAAGATGACATGCAAGAGGGTTATATGAAGTTTACATCAAGTGAATCCATTCAACTCCATATTTTAACTCAAAACAGTCCAAGGAAGTGATCCAAGAGAATTATAACTGCTTAAGGAGGTTACGGGGCCTGAAGCCCAATTCTGCGTTTCATCCAGTTTTAATCCCGATTTGTAAAGTGGCCCAAACGTCATCTTTTCGAGAGTCAATTCAACTCAATTCCTCACGTAGGTTAAACGAAATTCGATTCTGGACACTTTTGTATTCATGTAAATTTCATGAATCGAACTTCTATTGGGTAAAAACTTAGGCCGAACATTAGCAGAAAAATCCACCAGTTTAGTGCTGCGGGTGATAAGTGTTCAATACTATGTATTTGAATCCTCTTTATTGCTTGTTGATGTGGTTGGAACTTGAATTATATTGTAAGCTTATTTTTGCTCCTTTTATCAAAATATAATTTAACCACTCGCAAGAGCACGAATCTTTGTAGATACGGTTCTATATAGAGGGTATCGATCCCACGAGGACTAGTCGTAATTGTCTTAAAGAAAGATTACTTCTACTTTAATCCTAAAAACAAGGTTTTGAGTTTTTGTTTATAAAACTATTGCATGAATGTAATAACAATAAATTTAAAGAGTAAAGGATGGGAGAGATAACTAGGGGTGGTTTCCACCACTAGCCATTCATATGTTCATAAGTGTAGCAAGCTTGGGATTCATAAATTAAATGCCTAACAATGTCATTAGGCTTGTGACCTCAATGACATATCAAAAGATTAATGTGTGTGCCACCTATCATAATCCATCTT
The DNA here is from genome assembly GCA_026545225.1 of Cornus controversa. NCBI lineage: Eukaryota > Viridiplantae > Streptophyta > Magnoliopsida > Cornales > Cornaceae > Cornus > Cornus controversa. Next base: position 19,126,587 of record CM048852.1, read on the forward strand.
CAACAAGCATAGCTCTTCAACCTAACTAACTACCTAATTACCCTACTCTATAAGTGAACCTACATGCATCCAAACTACCTTATCTTGGCATGGTTTATACAAGCAAACACTACACATTCATTTAAAGTACCATTACCTAGCCATCATTTGCAATTCTTGTCGAATATGCAAATGTTGTGCATTCATATGACAAAATCTGAAATTATTCTTGAATGCAAGTTTGTAACTATATATTGTAATCTTCTTCTTGATTAATGTTGAACATAATTTTGAATGTTTGTGGGTAACATTTCTGAAAACCCTCACGAGACTATAATCGTCCACTAGGGCGAACCTAGGGGTTTAAAGGCTTGTTGCATATGCTAAATGCAATAGTTTCTCTCACGAAAGTGGAGTTGGGTAATTTAGTTAGTATTTATTAGTCTCTTTTGTTTTAGTTTTGTTTTATTCTATTGGTAAGGGACTAGCAATATGTAAGTTTGGGGGTGTGATCGGCATCGAATGTTGTGCATTCTAGCCTCTTAATTTATATATTTTATTCTCTTAGTGATAGATTATTTTGTGATTTTACTTCGTTTTAGTGTTTTCTGTATTTTCAGGGCCTTAATGATTATTTCAGTTAAAACCGTGATTTTGGGCTTTTAAAGATTACATGCAAGATGGTTAAATGAAGCCTACATCAAGGAGATCTATTCAACCATTTATTTCAACTCAAATCAGCCCAAGGAAGAGGTCCAAGAGAATTACAGCTGCTTAAGAAGGTTTCGGGCCTGAAGCCCAAATTTGCGCATAATATAGTCTTAATCCCGTTTTGGAAAACGGACCAGAAGTGTTATTTTTGAGCCTCAAATGGACTTAATTTGCACCTAAATTAAACAAAATTTGATTCTGCACACTTTTGTATTTCACGAAAATTCCGTGAATCGGACTTCTAGTGGGTCAAAAGTTGGGCCGAACGTCAGTAGGACAAACCCACCTGATTAATGCTGCGGGAAAACCTAATTAATTCCTAATTGGATTAGGACTTTGATGTATTCTCTTGGATATTTAAAGTGACAAATTGGGCCTGTATTGAGGAGGCTTGGCAGCAGCTTTGAAGAGCTTTTGGAATAGAGAATCATTGGAGAACAAGGCGTATCATGAGCGGCTAGTTCAGCTACCAGGGTTTTGATGTAGCCCTAACTAAACATCACTGATTTGATTGTTCTAATTATTGGGGATTTTTGTATTCATTCATAGATTGTGTAATTTAGAGGATTCTTCTTATAGAATTGAGCAATAAAAGTCTTATAAATTCAATTTTAATGATTTCTTATCTTGTCTTAGATACTTGATTGTTGTTATTGAACTCATCCCTCTTGTTTTCTGTGATCATGAGAGTGATTATTACACAATGGTTTTCACTGAATATATCATTCAAATTTTTGATGGATTATGCCTAGAGAAGATGAACCATACTGCACCCTAGATTAGAGTAGTTAGGCAGATGGCCCGTGCCAATCGAAGATAGTCCATGACTTAGCCTTAATCATATGTTATCTTCTTGACGGATGGAGGTGAGCTTGTAGCCACCGACACCACTTATGCATGATATGATGCCCCATAGTTAGTTCAATTGACCATTGATTATGAAGTTAGTGGTGAAATCAATTACCCTAGATTTATCTTATATATTCTCTACACTCAGTTTTTCTTACTTTTGTTCAATTGCTTGATTAGATAATTCTGATATAAAAATCAGCAACTTATTTCTTTTAAATTTAATTAGAATTAGTCCTAATAATTCAACTCAATCAGACCACAGTCCCTGAGGTTCGACACCCCTTTCGATAGCCCTATTATGCAAGGAATTCTTTCTATTGCGAAGTGTGGTAATTTTTAATTGATATACTTTTTGAGTCACACTCACACATGAATCAAACCTCCGGTTCCTTTTCCTCAAAGATTGAAGGAACCTTCTCATTTTGGGAAGCAAGGAGAGAAAATTCAAGACATGATGGAGATCTTCAAACAAGTAAAGATTAATCTCCCTCTCCTTGATGCTATCCAGCAAATTCCCTCCTATGCTAAATTCTTGAAGGACTTGTGCACTCAAAAGCGCAAATCTAAGAACAATGTTCCTAAGAAAGTCCTCCTAACTGAGCAAGTAAGCTCCATTTTCCAACACCAAGCCCCTCCTAAATTCAAAGATCCGGGTGCTCCAACCATTTCATGCACCATCGGAAATCAAGCCTTTGAAAAGGCACTTCTTGATTTAGGGGCTAGTGTCAATTTGCTTCCATTCTCAGTTTACCAACAATTAGGTTTGGGGGAACTTAAGCCCACCACAGTTGTGTTGCAACTTGCCGACCGCTCGGTGAAACAACCACGTGGCATCATTGAGGATGTGATAATTCAAGTGGACAAATTTTACTTTCCGGTGGACTTCATAGTCCTTGACACGGAACTGGTTCAAAATCCAAATAGACATATTCCTATCATTCTAGGTCGTCCATTTTTGGCCACGGCAAACGCTTGTGTTAATTGCCGTATCGGAGTAATGGACATCTCTTTCGGGAATATGAAAGTCCGCTTGAATATCTTTAATGATTCTCACCACACATCCGACGACGAAAGCGAATGCTTTTGTGTTGATGTAGTGGAAGATCTCGTTCAAGAAGCGCTTCCTTCCATTCTTTCTAGGGATCCTCTAGAGGCATGCCTAAGTCATTTCAACTGTGATGATTATGACATTGAGCAATCCATTTGTGAAGTTAATTCAATGCTCGATGTCACGACCGTCATGGATTTGACTAAATGGAGAGTTCCGAGAGAACCTTTGCCTCCTTTGTCCAATACTTCCCAAACACCTTCTCTAATTTCCCCACCACAACTTGAGCTCAAGCCTTTACCGGCTACACTCAAGTATGTTTTCTTGGGCTCTAATGAAACCCTTCCAGTCATTATTGCTTCCAATCTCACCAATGATCAAGAGATGGAACTTCTAAAAGTGCTAAAAGAGCACAAGGACGCAATAGGATGGAATGTGGCAGATCTTAAGGGAATAGATCCTTCAATTTGTATGCACCGCATACACTTGGAAGAAGATGCAAAGACCTCAAGAGAGGCACAACATTGATTAAATCCAAATACGAAGGATGTTGTAATAAAGGAGGTTGTGAAGTTGCTAGATGCGGGAATCATTTACCCCATCTCAGATAGTAAGTGGGTTAGTCCCACTCAAGTGGTTCCTAAGAAGTCTGGTATTACGGTGCAACCAAATGATAAGGGTGAATTGGTTCTCCAACGCACCACCACGGGATGGAGAGTTTGCATAGATTATCGGAAACTAAATTCAGCAACTCGGAAAGATCACTTCCCTCTTCTATTTATTGATCAAATCTTAGAGAGATTAGCTGGTCAAAGTTTTTATTGCTTCTTAGATGGATTGTGATGACCCAAATTTTTTTTTTAAATTATAATTACGGGTCGGCAATTTTTAAGCATGATTAATTGTTCGATAACATGCTTAGTGGACTTAAATGATCTCTTTATGTCTCTTTATGTTTTGACTTGGGTGTGGGACCGAAATGGGCTCGAGTGACCCGGGGAAAATAACTACGGACTCTAGAAAGTGTCGTGGGGGTATGGATGTAAGTTTAAGGACTTATGTAAAGTTTTAGAAAAGAGGAAAGACTAGTTTGCGAATAAGTGCAAATGACCCATAACAAGGAGCAAATAAGGAGAGGTGGAGGGTTTAGTTGCAAAGGGCCAAATATATTATACATATATGATATATACATGGAAAAAAGAGGGGAAAAATCAGATTTTTCACTCCTCTCTCTCTCTCTTGGCCGGCTCTACCACTCTCTCTCTCTACAAGTTCTCTTCTCTCCTTCTCTCTAAGTTTTGAGGGCCTAAAAGTGAGATTTGAGGGTAAAGCCAAGAATTAAAGTTGTTCTCCTCACTCTCCTCTTCGATTTGATCGGTGAAAAGTTGCCGTTGGAGGAGTTTGAAGCTTGGTGAAATTTGGGTCTTCCACTTCTAAGCTTGGATTTTGAGGTAGGGGTTCTCCTTCTCTTCTACTTGTTGATTCTAGGATTTTGGGTGAAGATGGAAGGTATAGGTTGTGTTTTGCATGTTTTGTGGTAGTGAGAGGGGAGGGATGGATGTGTTCTACTTCTCTTGAGTTCCTTTTCCTTGCAAGATAGTGTACTTTGTGTTGAGTATAACATGTGGGTTCAATGTGCATAAATTGAGAAATTGTGAGTATGTATGATTATATGCTCAATTTGGGGTATATGTGATAAATGTGAAATGTATGACATATTGATGTGATTATATGTGAAATGTGTGATGATTAAATGCATGTGAGCTCTATGTGCTAAATTTATGCATTTAGTGTGGTATGAGAAAAACATGCTAAATTTTGGAGTTGCATGCATATGAGAGGTTATATGTATGAGTTATTCATATATATGCTATGTGTGGTTTTATGGAAATGAAATGCATGCTATGTTCCTTTATAACTAGAGAATGCATTATGAAGCATGAATTTTGGGTGCTTGATTACAATATGTTCGAAATACATATATGGGCCGTTGTGAGGAAACGGGGAAAGTGGTTTATATTAGGTGTTGGTCAATTGGGTCAATTATGCTCGGTGACGGTGCTGACATGGACTAATCACCTTGAGCCACTCAATGATTCGGTGACGGTGCTGATATGGACTAATCACCTTAAATTCAATTATGCTCAGTGGCAGTGCTGACATGGACTAACCACTTTGATCCGCGTAACACTCGGTGACGGTGCTGATATGGTCTAATCACCTTGAGTAACCAAATATGCGGTGACGGTGCTGATATGGTCTAATCACCAATGGGTAAAGAAAAATATTACCCCAAAAGTATGTCGTTGACGGAGTGGGCCAAAGTCGGGAGATGGTTGTGAGAGGTGTCCCAGGTTATATGGTTGGTCAAAAACCATGTTAGGGTACCAGGTTGAGTCCTAGAGAGGAACGAGGGTATGTTATTGCTTTCATTTTAAATTGTGAAGCATGATACACGTGTTTAATGCATTCTTATTTATATATGCATCGCTTGTGAATGAACATGGCATATGTTGACTGATACATGAAATGTGGTGACATGCATTCATGTAGGTCGTGTCGAGTCGGCACTTAGGGGGGTTGGGGTATCTCTACTGAGCCGCAGTGGTGCTCACCCCTTTATTCTAAACTTTTTACAGATAAGGCGCCGATGACGGATGGGACTTGAGTGTCCAAGTGGAATTTTAGTTATATTTTGCTACATTTTAGATATTTGTACATTTGGCTATCTGTGCCGGCTTGTGGCATGGTAATGATCTAGTTGTAGTCATGGTAGAGTTCGTTGCATTTTGAACCTTATGTATGAATTCTTGTAATGACTATAAACTTGGAAAATCATATGAATGATATGTGCTTCTTGAGAAAAGTGTATGTGTTGGAAAAGTATGGCACTATAGAACTATTTTCCTCTTGAGTTATGACTTATTGTATGGATATTTATGAGTTAGTGGAGTATGGAATGAATGTATGCATGTATTGTTGAATGAAGATGGGAAGGAAAAATTGATGGAATTACATTTCAAATGTGAAATGCATGTTGTGTGAAAATACTTGATGACCATTAAGGCATTAGAGTAGCCATTGGGGGGACACATGCCCAAAAGTGTCCATTTTGAGTTTATGGCATGGATGGAATTTATATGTATAGAAGGATAATTGTATTAGCTTCAATTTGATAGGTCATGGGCCTTGTTTGGATATAAAATGAGGAAGATATGCATGTTTTAGTGCAAGGGTTTAATTTCCGACCCATAGTCATTGATTTGGATATAACTCGGGTTTTGGTTGGTATTTTTAGATGATTCTAATTGGGTTGGATGCTAGACATGTCGAGGATGATCCATGCCAAATTTCGGGTCAAACGAACTTATAGATTGTGAGATATTCGAATTTGAAGTTGTGATGAAGTCTTGGTTAAAATAGGGTTGCAGAATTTCACCAGGAATTTACGGCGATCGATCGCCCTCATTCACGGTGATCGATCGCCCCTGTAAAAGGCCAAAATCTGGCCTCAGTCGACCTTGGGCGATCGATCCCCCTTTTACAGCATGCACTATTCAAACAGTGTTTTGCCCAACTTCAAAGGGGCATATCTCCTTCGTTTCAAATCGGATTTTGATGATTCTTTTTTTGAAATTGTGTATTTTTAAACCCTCTTTTCAATGGTTTCATTTTCAGACATTGATTTTAAACTCACAAGGAGTTATATGTTCGTATTTGTGGGTTGGAAGCATTCGAAGGGTTGTTTGGTTGAGGCCATTGAGGTTAGGTGATGTTGACTTGTGCATAGGTAATTACAAGTGGGTGACTAGGCTTCCGTGGTAATGAAAGGTTAAGATGGTCCATTAGGAATTAATGGACAGGTTCACACTCAGGATTCGGGTCGGTCTAGGGGAGTCTCGGCGGTCCAGATTCTGGGGCGTGACAGAATGGTATCAGAGCTCTCGATTAGAATACCTAGGGGTGATGGGTGATGGTTATATCATGTGTGAATTGAGAAGGTTGGATTCACATGAATGTTTAGACCTTAACTGGAAATTGCTTATGTGGAACTTGAATTATGTTTACGCTTTCTTGGCATGCTTTTGTGGATTGAATTGACTTGGCATGTGTAGGCATATTGGAAATGATGTAAGAAGAGTACATTCCTTAATTCTAAATTTTTCTTCTTGTGGTGCATATAGCAAAATGCCTCCAAGGAGAGCGCGAGACATAGGCGCTGATGCTCCTCAGGAGCCAAATGATAGAACATAGTTTATGCGTGATATGGCGGATACTATGAGACGGATGGCTAGGGAAGCCAGAGAAGAAGAGGTTTTGGCATTGCCTAGAGTTGCCTTGAGCCGTCAGATGGTGGCAATGAAAGAATATGTGAAATTTAAGCCGCCTACTTTTGATGGTGCACGTGACCCACTAGTGGCGGAGGTTGGATAGATCACACACATAAGCTCATGGTTGCTCTTGCAATCGATGAGGACTTGAAAGTGGGAATAGCAGCGCTTCACTTGCAAGGGGAAGCGGATCGATGGTGGCAATTCATCGGGAATGTCCACAACACTGAGATTATGGACTGGGAAACCTTTAAGGGTTTATTCTTTGATAAGTTCTTTCCTACTTCAGTGAGAGATCGGATGAGGCAAGAGTTCATAGACTTAGTCCAAGGGGACTTAGACGTGATGGGTACGAGACCAAATATACCTCATTAGCTCGTTTTGTCCCAGAGATGGTAACTAATGAAGAGCTAAAGGTAAAAAGGTTCGTGAAAGGACTGAAGACCTCTATTAGAAAGAGGGTGTCCATTCTGGGTTTAAGGACCTACAGTGAAGTGGTTGACAGAGCCTTGGTGGCTGAAGAGGATGATAGAGACACTCAGAGGTTGTGGGACTCTAGACAGCAAGTGAAGGGTACGGGTACCGCTTTGAGTGGGCAAGGGAGGAAGAGGAACAGAGAAGGCAGGTCTAGTTTTCAGGGGTAGCAGCAAGCTCACCCGATACCTTCATTGGCATTGCCTACCAGACCTTCACGATCTTCTGCGGAGTGCTATAATTGCCATCAGATCGGTCATTATAGTAGGGAGTGCCCACAGGGACATGCAATGGCACCCATGCCTGCAGGAACAGCCAGAGAAAAGGTATGCTACTATTGTAAGCAGCCTGGACATATGAAATTCAGTTGCCCGCTTAGACAGGGGACACCGAGTGGTGCAGGGTCTCAGCAGAGGGCTGGGCAAACAACTACAGCTCAGTCTGGCTTTAGAGCTTTACCACCGTCTCAGCCAGCACAGTCAGCTCAGGGATCTCGGGTAGCGAGGGGTCCTACACCTGCTTCGAGTCAGCAGTCAGGGTTACAGGGGACTGGTCAGCAGTCACGATGCCGTGTGTTCACGCTTGCTCCTGCAGAGGACATACCGGGACTGTCAGTGGTCAGAGGTATTTTTCTGGTTTCTAGCTCATGGGCTAGGGTGTTGATAGATTTAGGTGCATCACATTCATTCATATCTGTTGCATTGACTTGTGCCTTGGGGTTGAGGGTGTCATCACTGGAGTCACCATTGTCCGTTGATACACTGGTTGGGGGTAGGGTTACCCTTGATAGAGTATGTCAGTCTTGCGAGATCAAGGTTGTTGGGCGTCGACTAGTGTTCGACTTTGTGTTGCTAGACATGACCACTTTTGATGTCATTCTAGGTATCGACTGGTTATCTACATTTAGAGCCACGATTGATTGTCTCCGTAGGAGAGTAACAGTGTGCACACCCGAGGGTGATTGCTTCTATTTTGTAGGAGAGCGGTATGATTTCTACGTTCCATCTCTGCTTGGTTCCAGTGTGAGGGACGGGGTTGGATATTTCCTAGCTAGCTTATTAGCCGAGGAGGATGAAATTATGACTAGTGGAGGATTTCCACCGGTGGTTAGAGAGTTTGTGGATGTGTTTCTGGGGGACTTGACAGAGTTACCTCCGATGAGAGACGTGGTGTTTAGCATTGATCTTGCTCCTGGTACTGCGCCTATCTCTATGGCACCGTATCGGATGGCACCGGCAGAGTTGAGGGAGTTGAAAGATCAGTTGCAGGAATTGTTGGATAAGGGATTTGTACGACCTAGTACATCACCTTGGGGAGCTCCAGTCCTATTTGCAAAAAAGAAGGACAGATCTTTACGGTTATGCATTGACTATCGTAAGTTGAACCAAGCAACGATTAAGAACAAGTATCCTTTACCAAGGATAGATGACTTGTTTGACCAACTTAAGGGTTCGACTTGTTTTTTGAAGATCGACTTGAGGTCGGGGTATTACCAATTGAGGGCAAGGGAAGAGGACATTCCAAAGACAGCCTTTCGGACTAGATATGGCCACTATGAGTTTCTAGTGATGCCATTTGGATTGACGAATGCACCAGTAGCATTCATGGATTTGATGAACCGGATATTCAGAGTATACTTGGATAGGTTCGTGGTGGTCTTCGTGGATGACATTCTTGTGTATTCTTCTCCCGTGGAGGAGCATGAGATCCACTTGAGGACAGTGTTGCAGATTTTGAGAGAACACCATTTGTATGCCAAATTCGAGAAATGCGAATTTTGGCTAACGGAGGTGAAATTCCTAGGACACGTGGTGTCAAAAGGAGGAGTATCAGTAGACCCTTCTAAGATTGAAGCAGTAATGAATTGGGAAAGGCCTAAGAACGTATTTGAGATACGTAGCTTCTTGGGGTTGGCGGGATATTATCGGCGTTTTGTGAAAGACTTTTCGAAGTTAGCGGTGCCGATGACCAAACTTACTCATAAAGGAGTTAAGTTTGAGTGGAACGAGGCTTGCAAGTATTCCTTTATGGAGTTGAAGCGTAGATTGACTAGTGCTCCGATATTGATTATTCCCAAGCGCGGTTTGGGTTATGTCATCTACTGTGATGCTTCACAGGACGATTTGGGAGGTGTGTTGATGCAGACCGAGAGGGTTGTTGCATATGGTTCCCGACAGTTGAAGATCCACGAGCAGAATTATCCGACTCATGACTTGGAGTTAGCGGCGGTAATTTTTGCTTTGAAAACGTGGAGGCATTATCTCTATGGAGAGAAGTTTGAGGTTTTCTCCTATCATAAGAGCTTGAAGTACCTTTTTACACAAAAGGACTTGAATATGAGGCAGAGGAGATGGGTCGAATACATGGAAGACTATAACTTTGATCTTCAGTATCACCCGGGAAAGGCTAATGTGGTTGCTGATGCATTGAGCCGGAAGTCAGATGGCACTCTAGCTAGTATTGCCATCCGAGAGTGGAAGATGATGGAAGACATCTCAGAAATGGGATTGTACTTTAGTGAGAGTGATGGACAGGCCACTTTGTTCACACTCATAGCACAACTAACTCTAGTGAGTAGGGTGGTTGAGGAGCAGAGGCATAACACCGAGTTAGAGAGCATTCGCACTTGGATTGCGAGTGGGGAAACAGTGGAAGATTGGGTTATCCATTCAGACGGAGGTCTGAGGTTTAGAGGCAGGATGGTTATTCCATTTGCTAATAGGGATGAGATTCTGAGGGAGTTTCATAGCTCCAGACTTGCAGTACATCCCGGTGGTACCAAGATGTACCACAACCTCCGTAGACAATATTGGTGGAAGGGCATGAAAAAGGACATCGCACGATTTGTGGCGAGGTGCCTCACTTGTCAACAAGTGAATGCCGAGCATCAGAGACCGGTGGGGTTATTACAGCCGTTACCGGTGGCTATGTGGAAGTGGGAACATGTCACTATGGACTTTGTGACGGGGTTACCTAGGACGAGGAAGAGTCATGACGCAGTTTGGGTCATTGTGGATAGATTGACCAAGGTGGCTCACTTCCTTTCGATTCGAGTGACGGATGATGTGGACACTCTTAGTCGATTGTATATTGATCAAATTTTGAGACTACATGGAGTGCCAGTTTCTATTGTGTCCGACAGAGATCCAAGATTCACGTCGCGATTTTGGCAGAGTTTTCAGGCTGCACTTGATATGGACCTCCATTTCAGTACGGCTTTCTATCCTCAGACAGATGGTCAGTCAGAGCGTACTATTCAGATCTTGGAGGATATGCTTAGAGCATGTGCACTTGATTTTCGAGGCAGTTGGGAGGATCACCTTCCATTAGTGGAGTTTGCATACAACAATAGCTACCAAGCTAGTATTGAGATGGCTCCATTTGAGGCTTTGTACGGGAGACCTTGTATGTCACCGATTTGTTGGATAGATGTCGGGGAGGCAGTGGCTTTGGGGCCAGATATAGTCCGAGAGACTACAGAAAAGATAAAGATCATACGACAGCGTTTGCTTACGGCTCAGAGTCGTCAGAAAAGCTATGCCGACAGAAGGCGGAAGCCTTTAGCATTTGAGGTGGGGGACCATGTCTTTTTGAAGGTCTCACCACGGCGGGGTTTGATGAAATTTGGGTGTAGCGGGAAGCTAGCCCCACGGTTTATCGGCCCATTCGAGATATTGGATCGTGTGGGTGAGGTTGCATATCGCTTGGCATTGCCACCGCAATTGTCAAGCGTACATAATACTTTCTATGTTTCAATGATGAGAAAGTATGAACCGAACCCTTCACATGTATTAGATTGGGCGGATCTTGCTGTGGAGGAAGACGTGTCTTATGAAGAAAGACCGGTACAAGTTTTGGATGCTAAGGAGCAAGTGCTTCGGGGCAAGACCATCCCATTGGTTAAAGTCCTTTGGAAGCATCACGGAGTTGAGGAGGCTACGTGGGAGTGAGAACAAGAAGTGCGCTCAAAGTATCCTGAGTTATTCACCACTTGAGGTATGTGTCTAATTTTGAGGACGAAATTCCTTGAAGGTGGGGAGGTTGTGATGACCCAATTTTTTTTTTAAATTATAATTACAGGTCGGCAATTTTTAAGCATGATTAATTGTTCGATAACATGCTTAGTGGACTTAAATGATCTCTTTATGTCTCTTTATGTTTTGACTTGGGTGTGGGACCGAAATGGGCTCGGGTGACCCGGGGAAAATAACTACGGACTCTAGAAAGTGTCGTGGGGGTATGGATGTAAGTTTAAGGACTTAAGTAAAGTTTTAGAAAAGAGGAAAGGCTAGTTTGCGAATAAGTGCAAATGACCCATAACAAGGAGCAAATAAGGAGAGGTGGAGGGTTTAGTTGCAAAGGGCCAAATATATTATACATATATGATATATACATGGAAAAAAGAGGGGAAAATCAGATTTTTCACTCCTCTCTCTCTCTCTTGGCCGGCTCTACCACTCTCTCTCTCTACAAGTTCTCTTCTCTCATTCTCTCTAAGTTTTGAGGGCCTAAAAGTGAGATTTGAGGGTAAAGCCAAGAATTAAAATATAATTTAACCACTCACAAGAGCACGAATCTTTGTAGATACGGTTCTATATAGAGGGTATCGATCCCACGAGGACTAGTCGTAATTGTCTTAAAGAAAGATTACTTCCACTTTAATCCTAAAAACAAGGTTTTGAGTTTTTGGTTATAAAACTATTGCATGAATGTAATAACAATAAATTTAAAGAGTAAAGGATGGGAGAGAGAACTAGGGGTGGTTTCCACCACTAGCCATTCACATGTTCATAAGTGTAGCAAGCTTGGGATTCATAAATTAAATGCCTAACAATGTCATTAGGCTTGTGACCTCAATGACATATCAAAAGATTAATGTGTGTGTCAACCTATCATAATCCATCTTCAACAAGCATAGCTCTTCAACCTAACTAACTACCTAATTACCCTACTCTATAAGTGAACCTACATGCATCCAAACCACCTTATCTTGGCATGGTTTATACAAGCAAACACTACACATTCATTTAAAGTACCATTACCTAGCCATCATTTGCATTTCTTGTGGAATATGCAAATGTTGTGCATTCATATGACAAAATCTATTTTAAGACAAGAATAACTCCACTTCAAATGAATATATATAAGAAATGTATAAGTGTACATTGTCACTAGACTATATAATCAACATTCAATTACAAATCCCAAAATGCTACAAAAATGAACAAGTTTACATGGCTAGGGGTTTCACCAACACCCTAGTAGAGAAGTTACTTGCTCATGGCTGCCTTGCACTCTTCCATTGATGAAGAAAACGGAGCTTCAAGGTCTAGTTCAACTCCTTCTTCTCCTCTCCCGAATGTCTGTCCTTGTATATTCTGATGTGTGTGAGAGATCCGTGAGAAATGGCCTCTTTTTGTGCTTTATGGCCTCCTTTTCCAACCTTGGGTCCCACCATAAATATATATATATCAATATATATCTACTATATCAAGAAGGTCCCCAAAGGTCTTGTTCAAGTCAGACAATCCCTCTAAGTCGTGCAAAAAGGGGGATTTTGTTGCAAGTGGGAGAGAAGGTGAGCAAGTGGGCAAGTGGCTCTGCAGAATCTCAATCAATCGAGATTGGATCTCGATTGATCGAGATTTCGATCAATCGAAGTAAGATCTCGATCAATCGAGATCTCGATTGATCGAGATCAATATCTCGATTGATCGAGATGCCTTGGCTGCAATTCTGACTTTTCTCTTCAGCTGCAAAAAGCCTCAAATTTTGCTCTTTTCACTACAAGACCTGCAATACATCAGAAACACAAAAATACCGTAAACATATCTTGGTAAACGTAGAAACGGGACTAACATATGCAGTAAAGAGGGTTCAAATGCATAGAATTGAACACTTATCACACTCCCAAACTTACATATTGCTAGTCCCTTAGCAATGCAATATTACAAAAATGAAATTAACTATCTTATACAAAAATTTAATCATGCTCAGTCATCAACTAGATAAAGGGCGATCATCCGTTCATTTCACATTTGGCAAATGCAACAAGTATTACAGAACTATGCAGTCATTAGCAAAAATGGACTTTCACAAGCTATAAATAAATGACGGTCCCCACATAATGGCCAGTCCGAACAAACATACCGATTCCGACCCCAAAAACCTCTTTGAAAAGTGAACATGCATTCTAGCGCGTGACTTTGTCATATTTGGAGAAGAATAAGAACAAATTTGGTTTTAAAAGAAAAACTCATTGAAACGGTTCGACACTATTGTTCATTATCACAAAACATTCATGATTGCTCATGCGCGGATGACCGTGCAATGTTTAGCTCTTTTTGCTTTCTTGCAAGCCCATGTAGCGGCATTGGGCCAATGACTCCCAAACCAATTGGTTTTAGGGCATTACGTGAAGAAGCACCCCTCGGACTTAATAACCGAGCTTACAAGGCGATGAGCTTAAGCAAGCCACCCACTTATTATTGCTTAACCTTGCACACTTATACGCAAACACTCCATGCTTAATGAGGCCTAGAGATCCGGTTTATTGAGTGAGAAGGCTTATTGCAAATTTTTCTCTTTTTCTCTTTTTTTTTTTACAACAACCGGAAGAACTTATTCTTTAAGTTGTTCGAATAAAAATAGAAATTTATAAAATTCTCCATCAGACTTATACCCCACAGTTTAAAATGCATGTGTGCGAATTTGTGCGGTTAAGGACAAATTTAGGGCAAAAACTGTACGTTCTCATATTTGGACAAAAATGTAGACCTTCTAACCTATTACATAGCTTGTAAAAGTGTGGGTATTTACAATGTTGAAGTTCTTAACTACCTGCTGCATTTACCTCGGACATTTATTCGAATGATCTTCCTTTAAAAAGCAAGACATCATAGCAAGTATGCAAAAATATCAAGAATAGAAACTTGCTCTACAATGACAATTAATTATAAAGACTGAACATTGCATGCATATGCAAGTGGTATAGCATACCGCACCCCCAAACGTAGACAGAACATTGTCCTCAATGTTTGGACAAGAAGAACAAGGAAAGAATTTACCTGGATTGTAGAACGCGACAAAAATGGCATTCCAATACGGGTGGTCATGCTAGAAATGAGAAGAACCTGCACGGAACACCAACTAGATACCACGAGCATTAAATGGAATAAAAAGTAGATAAAAAGAACATAATAAAAGAATTATGGACAACCGGATAAGGCCGAGATCAATGCACATCCAAGACTCTGAACTGGTGTTTCCCAATTGACTAAGAGGTCTATACGATAAGATATTGACTATCCAGGTACGCTAACGTATAGCATGCAACGGGGCTGCCTGTCTTTATTAACGCTATACTGCGTTGAAGCAATCTCAACAGTATTGGGAATTTAAACCAGGCGGTAATAAACGAAAATTATCAACTGAATCGCATATAACAATTAGGCAAGTGGTACTACATACATAGTCAAAGTATAGAGAGTAGAGATATGGGCAGAAAGTAAAAATAAAGATAGAAAATATAACACATGGTATAAAAGAAAAGAGAACTGTATTCCATATATGTGAACATAAGTTTCAGTACAAGGGTACATGAATGTGGAATACACAAAAACTAATAGGGCCAACATGGCCTATCAAAAATAAAGAAAGAAAAATACAAACAGTAAAACAGAAAGTGTAAATAGATAGAGCTACTCGAGGGCGGGTGGTGGTGGTGGCTCGGTGGGAGTAGTAGAGGTGGAAGTGGAGGCTCGGCCGGCAAGCAGGAACTGCAGGTCCTGCCAGAAGGCCCGGAACTCGTCTAAAATATCCCTCTGACCCTGTGCCAGAGATGAAATATTCGTTCGAATGCCTGCCAGCTGACTCTGCGTCACCTGGACATGCTCCTCAAAACCCTGCTGGAGTCGCTCTACGTCAGCTGCCAGGCAGGAGTAGCCAGTCGCCAGGATGTCGTGCCGCTCTGCAGCAATATCCATCTCATCCTCCTCTATCTCCTCGTCAGAAGACTCACCCTCTGCAGGCTCACCCTCATCCGTCTCCACTGGGGCATCCATGTCTACATCCTCTGGTGGATCGCCCTGGTGGTCTTGTCGCTCCAGGTGTCGCCTCACCCTCTCCCACTGAGTAGGTGTGAAGCGGGTGGGCGGTGCCAACTGAATGTCAGTATCACTGACCGGTATACTGGCACGGCTCAGGAAGGTAGCGACAAGGAAAGGAAAGGGAAGCCACCAACTCGCTGCTCGCCTCATCCCCTTGTTGACAAGGCCGTCCCAGATCTTGAACATCTGCCCTCATATTAGCGATGGGATAGAAAACCACGTGACCATGTGGAAAGCGTAAAGGCAACGGAGGAGGTCGCCTCTGCGCTCTGCCACATGCTATAGAGGACACGCGTTCTTGATGAGAACGGTGTCCAGGAACCATAGTCTACTCAGGCACATCGATTTGGACGTGCAGTTGTGACTGGGCATGGTAAATGCCCCACCACACATGTCCATCACGATGGAGAACAGTGTCGTGTCTGCTGGAAGCGCTGCCCTGTAAACCGGTCGACCGTCCTGGTCAACCATATTTGGAGGCTGCTGGTGGGGGATGCCGAGCATCTGTGCAATCCGGCTCGGCGTGATAGTGATGGTCGTGCTACCCACGACCGTCTCCAATGTGTCCGGCGCGGTGCAGGAATAGGTCATACGCTCGTAAAAGACCTGCACCAAGCGCCCGTGTGCCACATCAGTGGGAGGCACACATAATCGGTTAAGGCGACGCCGCCTGAGCTCTGCTACAGCCCACGAGCTGTCGGAACGCGTCTCAAACTCTCTCAAATCAAATATCTGCTCCGGGTGAAACTTCCGAGTCTAGAAGGCTCGCCCGGGCACATCTCGAGCAGTACCGGTGGCATTCTTCACTCTCGCCATAGTCTCGGAACAGTCTGCACTTATTCCAAAAGTACATAAATAAAAAGAAAATAAGAGGAATGCTAAATTAGGAATAAAAATAAAAAAATAAAATAAAATAAAATAAGATTCTAGTCCATGGTGCTGACATATGTATCCAAAAATTTGCTCTCAACGAGGCAGCGTGAGCGGATGCAACCGAAACGATGGGCCGCGGTTGCAAACCGTACGTTAAGCATTCGAAACAAAAATAATGCAATATCTCACCCATACATGCATTCCTACCCCCGAAAGCCGCAAATTCCCATTATGAACATAGCGAATGCACCATTCCACCCAACATCACCGGTCTATGCTTATTATGCCGAGAAACTAACAAAAATAGCGAGAAAGTAAGCAAAACATAGCCATGCATCACTTACCTCAAGGTGAAGATGATGATCGGCACAAAAAAAATGAAGACCCAACTCGCTGCCACGAAGAGATGAGCGTGCGCGTTCTCGCGGAGATCTCAGAGTACGGTGAACGGCAGTGGATGGTCGGGAATGGTAAATCAAGTGTGGGATGGTGCTTGGGGAAGCTCTGGCTTGCTCGGAGAAGAGAAGGAAGTCGGATGGTCTTTTGAAATGAGAGGGAAGCCCAACGGTTTAAATAAGTATTCGGCTTACGTGCAGGCATCGCGTCAATCTCGATTGATCGAGATGTACATCTCAATCAATCGAGATTTCGATCAATCAAAATCCCACTTCGATCAATCAAAATACTATTATGATCAATCGAGATCCACTTCGATCAATCGAGATCCCACTTCGATCAATCAAAATTTTGATTGATCGAGGACCTATCGAAGTGCTATCGAAGAATACTACCTCTCGGGACTTTGGACTTAGCAAACTCTCTACAATATTTCGATCAATCGAGACCAAAATCTCCATCAATCGAAATCTCGATTGATCGAGATCTCTGCTTCGATCAATCGAGAAGCCCAAAAATAGTCAGCTTGAGTTATGCTTCATAGACTTGGATTTATGGGACTTAGATACTAAATTGCTTAGATACAAAATTTACCTTAGATTAAAGGGACATCATAGAAGCATGATAGCTACCATGGTCGCGCCACCTTACACGTCTATGGCATGACGTTCGAATCGGCTCACGAGTCAAAATATAGGGGATCCATCAAAGTGATGACATCCACGTATTCGGTGGTAACTTGGTCATCCACGCACATTTTTAAGCGCTGCCCGTTTACTTTGAACAACGATCCATCTTTCAAGTCCTTCAATTCTACCGCTCTATGGGGAGCGATGGAATTAACCAACGGAGGAAAAGGTTCTCTAAGAACTTTCCATTTAGGCACATCCATGACAGTAGTGACATCGAGCATTGAGTTGACTTCACAAATGGATTGCTCAATGTCAAAATCGTCGCAGTTGAAATGATTTAGGCATGCCTCTAAAGGATCTGTAGAAAGAATAGAAGGAAGTGCTTCTTGAACAAGGTCTTCCACTACATCAACACAAAAGCACTCACTTTCATCTTCGGATGTGTGGTGGGAAGCATTGAAGATGTTCAAGCGGACTTTCATATTCCCGAATGAGATGTCCATTACTCCGGTATGGCAATTAACGCAAGCGTTTGCCGTGGCCAAAAATGGACGACCTAGAATGATAGGAATATGTCTATTTGGATTTTGGACCGGTTCCGTGTCAAGGACTACGAAGTCCACCGAAAAGTAAAATTTGTCCACTTGAATGATTACATCTTCAATGATACCACGTGGTTGCTTCACCGAGCGGTCGGCAAGTTGCAACACAACTGTGCTATGCTTAAGTTCCCCCAAACCTAGTTGTTGGTAAACTGAGAATGGAAGCAAATTGACACTAGCCCCTAAATCAAGAAGTGCCTTTTCAAAAGATTGATTTCCGATGGTGCATGATATGGTTGGAGCACCCGGATCTTTGAATTTAGGAGGGGCTTGGTGTTGGAAAATGGAGCTTATGTGCTCAGTTAAGAGGACTTTCTTTGGAACATTATTCCTAGATTTGCGCTTTTGAGTGCACAACTCCTTCAAGAATTTAGCATAGGAGGGAATTTGCCGGATAGCATCAAGGAGAGGGAGATTGATCTTTACTTGTTTGAAGATCTCCATCAAGTCTTGAATTTTCTCTCCTTACTTTCCAAAATGAGAAGGCTCCTTCAGTCTTTGAGGAAAAGGAACCGGAGGTTCAAAAGAGGTGTCAAGATTTGGACTTGATGACGACACAACTTCACTTGCCTTTCCTTTTGGATTTAGTGGGATGTTGTGCACATTTGGATTTAACGGAAACAATTTTGGATTTAATTGGGATTCTTTTGGATTTTTGGATTGCTCTTGGGATTCCTTTTTCTCTTCTTCCCCTACCTTGGAATTGATGATTCTACCACTCCTTAAGGTGGTGATTGATTGAACTTGCTCCGGAGGAGCATTACAAGATGAAGATGATGGATCCTCAATCATATGAACACCCTAAGGATTCGCCACCGGTTGACTCGGTAACTTACCTTCCTCTCTTCTATTCAAGGCATTAGCTAGTTGCCCGATTTGAGCTTCTAACCTAGCCATAGATTGAACATTAGCTTCCAGCTTAGAGATTGATTGAGAGTGAGTTTGCGATAAGCGGGTATTGGCCTTAAGATTTCTTATCACTCTTTCTTCAAAGCCTTGGCTTCTCGGAGGAGGTGGTGGTTGTTGGTAATTGGATCTTTGATGGTAGGGTTGAGGATTTGGCCTATATTGAGGCTGTTGAGATTGGGAATTGAAAGAATTTTGCCCTTGAAAAGAGGGACTTAATTCTTGAGGTTTACATGAAAAAGCCGGATGATTCTTGTAACCAGGATTGTACGTGTTTGAATATGGATCATTCATCTGCTTAGAGTACAAAGCATTCGCTTGCTCTTGAGCATAATCGGGAGATTGCCCGACAATAGGACAATCACACACAAAATGTGAAGTGCTATAGCAAAACGAACACCCTTCTTGATTTTGAACAGGTTGGCTTGGAGTAGGCAGCCCATTTTTCATGATTAGGTCCATTTTTTTGGATAAGGCTTCTACTTGCATGGCAACCTCATCTACCCATGAAATTTCATGCACTCCTCTACAAGGTTGGGTGGCCTTCCCTTTTCTAGTGGAGGAGCGTTGAGCTGAATTGTTGCTTAGGGTTTGAAAAAGTTTCCATGCCTCATCGGGACTTTTCAAAAGGTACCCACCTCCACAAGCGGAGTCTATCATTTGCCTATGTTGCTCACTCACCCCATCATAAAAACTTTGCACTAGCTGCCATTTTGGGACAGCATGATGCGGACAAGATTTAAGAAGATCTTTTAATATCTCCCACGTCTCATGAAATTGTTCTTGATCAATTTGGGTGAATCCGGTAATTGCTCGCTGAATATCACTCGTCTTTCCTATTGGGAAGTATTTTTTTAAGAACTCTATTTGCATCTCCGCCCAGGAATGGATTGAGTTAGGTTCTAAGGAATTGAACCAACTTCTAGCTTTATCTTTTAAGGAGAATGGAAACATACGCAGCTTTAGATCATCCTCCGTAAAATGTGGTACACGAATGGTGGAACACACCAAAAGGAAGTAATCTAAATGCCGGTATGGATCCTCATTAGGGAGACCATGGAAGCTATTAAGAAGATTGATGGTGGAGGACTTTGTTTCGAATTGATTTGCTGCTACATCCGGAAATTGAATACATGAAGGTACTTCAAATGTAGTCGGAAGATAAAAGTCCATAAGCAACTCTCCTTGAGGAGGAGGAGGTGGAGGTTGTTGTTCATGATTAAAAGGAGGTAGTCCGGGAGGTTGTCTTTCATTTGGGTCCATGTTTTCGTTCCTAGGCAATATAGGGTCCCTAGAGGTTCCTCTACGTTGTCTAAGTGTTCTTTCAAGTTCAATATTGCACGAAAGCAACGGAAGTGACAAGGACTGTCTACCTAGCATGCATTAATAGTAGAACAACACCTCAATACGCAAAATAAATAAGAATATATACAAAAAAAAAAATTGAATGAACTCAAACCCACTAATTTTAGACTTTATACTCACAAAGGGTTCCAACTTTTCCTTTTAGATGCCCGCTATGTGGTATACCTAAAATCAAGAAATTTGATAAATAAGAACAAGATATATACAAAAAAAAAAAGAATGAAATAATTTCTAGCCTAAGAATTAAACCAGATTTAATCTTCCAATGGCGACAATTAAACCGTAGTCCCCGGCAACGGCGCCAAAATTTTGATGTGGTTGGAACTTGAATTATTTTGTAAGCTTATTTTTGCTCCTTTTATCAAAATATAATTTAACCACTCGCAAGAGCACGAATCTTTGTAGATACGGTTCTATATAGAGGGTATCGATCCCACGAGGACTAGTCGTAATTGTCTTAAAGAAAGATTACTTCCACTTTAATCCTAAAAATAAGGTTTTGAGTTTTTGGTTATAAAACTATTGCATGGATGTAATAACAATAAATTTAAAGAGTAAAGGATGGGAGAGAGAACTAGGGGTGGTTTCCACCACTAGCCATTCATATGTTCATAAGTGTAGCAAGCTTGGGATTCATAAATTAAATGCCTAACAATGTCATTAGGCTTGTGACCTCAATGACATATCAAAAGATTAATGTGTGTGTCAACCTATCATAATCCATCTTCAACAAGTATAGCTCTTCAACCTAACTAACTACCTAATTACCCTACTCTATAAGTGAACCTACATGCATCAAATTACCTTATCTTGGCATGGTTTATACAAGCAAGCACTATACATTCATCTAAAGTACCATTACCTAGCCATCATTTGCATTTCTTGTGGAATATGCAAATGTTATGGATTCATATGACAAAATCTATTTTAAGACAAGAATAACTCCACTTCAAATGAATATATATAAGAAATGTATAAGTGTACTTTGTCACTAGACTAGATAATCAACATTCAATTACAAATCCCAAAATGCTACAAAAATGAACAAGTTTACATGGCTAGGGTTTTACCAACACCCTAGTAGAGAAGTTAGTTGCTCATGGTTGCCTTGCACTTTTCCATTGATGAAGAAAATGGAGCTTCAAGGTCTGGTTCAGCTCCTTCTTCTCCTCTCCCGAATGTCTCTCCTTGTATATTCTGATGTGTGTGAGAGATCCGTGAGAAATGGCCTATTTCTGTGCTTTATGGCCTCCTTTTCCAACCTTGGGTCCCACCATAAATATATATATATCAATATATATATCTACTATATCAAGAAGGTCCCCAAAGGTCTTGTTCAAGTCAGACAATCCCTCTAAGTCGTGCAAAAAGGGGGATTTTGTTGCAAGTGGGAGAGCAGGTGAGCAAGTGGGCAAGTGGCTCTGCAGAATCTCGATCAATCAAGATTGGATCTCGATTGATCGAGATTTTGATCAATCGAAGTAAGATCTCGATCAATCGAGATCTCGATTGATCGAGATCAATATCTCGATTGATCGAGATGCCTTGGCTGCAATTCTGACTTTTCTCTTCAGCTGCAAAAAGCCTCAAATTTTGCTCCTTTCACTACAAGACCTGCAATACATCAAAAACACAAAAAATACTGTAAACATATCTTGGTAAACGTAGAAACGGGACTAACATATGCAGTAAAGAGGGTTCAAATGCATAGAATTGAACACTTATCATCAGACATGGTGGAAAATTTCTTGGAAGTGTTCATGGATGATTTCTCCGTGTTTGGACTTTCATTCGAATCATGCCTCCAAAATCTATCCCGTGTTCTCACACGATGTCAAAAAACCAATCTAATCCTCAATTGGGAAAAGAGCCATTTTATGGTTCCAGAGGGCATTGTCCTAGGGCACATTGTGTCTAAGAGAGGAATTGAGGTTGACAAAGCCAAGGTTGAACTTATTTCCAAACTTCCTCCACCATCCACGGTGAGAGAGATTCATTCATTCCTTGGGCATGCGGGATTTTATTGCCATTTCATCAAAGACTTTAGCAAGATCTCTCTGCCTTTGTGTCGCCTTCTTGAAAAAGAATCTTATTTTACCTTTGATGAAGCGTGCCTTAACGCTTTTGAAAAGCTCTGCACCATGCTTACAACCGCTCCAATTCTCATCGCTCCAAATTGGGCTCTCCCATTTGAGATCATGTGTGATGCATCCAATTATGCTATGGGTGCGGTCTTAGGGCAACGGGTAGACAAATTACAACATGTTATCTACTATGCAAGTAAAACCCTTTTCGAGGCTCAAATCAATTATACCACAACAGAAAAAGAGTTGCTTGCGATAGTATTTGCCTTGGACAAATTTTGAGCTTATCTATTAAGTTCCAAGGCCATTGTCTATTCGGACCATGCTGCCCTCCGGCATCTTTTGGCCAAAAAGGACACTAAGCCTAGATTGATCCGGTGGATACTCTTGTTGCAAGAGTTTAGTTTTGAGATTAGAGAGAAAAAGGGAACCGAAAATGTGGTGGCTGACCACCTCTCTAGAATTCTTGTTGAATCCCTCAATGATTCCATTCCAGTTTGTGAATCCTTCCCGGATGAACAACTTTTTGTAATCTCTCAAGAGAGTATCCCTTGGTATGCGGACATTGTCAACTACTTGGCAACCGGTAAAATAACGTCTTCTTGGACCAAGTAAGAGAAGGATCGGTTTTTCTCCCAATCACGATCATATTATTGGGACGATCCTCAATTGTTCAAATATTATCCCGATTAAATAATCCAAAAATGTGTACCCAACAGTGAATTCCAAAGCATTCTAAAATTCTGTCATACACTTGCTTGTGGGGGACACTTTAGTGCTAAGAAAACCGCAGCAAAGATTCATCAATGCGGGTTTTTTTGGCCAACACTTTATCGGGACGCATACTCATTTTGCAGCTCGTGTGAACGATGTCAGCACCTTGGTGCGATGTCTCGGAAGGACATGATGCCTCTTAACCCTATTCTTATTGTTGAGATATTTGATGTATGGGGCATCGGCTTCATGGGACCTTTTCCACCATCTACTGGTCATGAGTACATACTTTTGGTGGTGGACTACGTTTATAAATGGATAGAGGCCATTGCTACCAAAACCAATGACCACGCAGTCGTGGTTAAGTTCATTCAAGCTAATATCTTTAGCCGTTTTGGTACGCCTCGGGCCCTCATCAGTGATGGAGGTAAACATTTCTATAATCGGTTCCTTCGAACCTTGCTTACCAAATACTCTGTCACACACAAAGTAGCCACCCCATACCATCCTCAAACTAGTTGTAGAGACCGGAACCAAATTTGACCGGTTTTCAAAAATTTTCATCATTTTCGCTATAAATGCGTTTCCAATGATGTTTTGGATGTTTCGAGAGTGGAAAACATGTTTGGAAACATGTTAGGAGGTTTTTGAAAGTTTTCAAAAAATTTGGAGAAGTTTGACTTTTTGGTCAAACAGGGGCCCGGGATGCGGTCCACGTGGGCCCGAAAATCTAGAAAATTTCCAGAAAATAATTATTTTTGATTTTGAGTGTAACGAAATGTTTAATGAGTTAAGGAAGCGATTTCGAGGCCGTAGAAGTTTTCGAAATCGAAAAAGGAGCCCGGGAAGGTACGTTAAGTGACTTGGGGGCGTTTTGGTCATTTTGCACCCCTAGGACTGGAATAAATATCCCAGGGAGATCTGAGATCTCATTTCTCACAGTTCCCTCTCTCTCTAAACATTTCCCTCTTCATCCCTCCACCTTCTCTCTACATTTCGGGTGCATTCGGCTTGGATTCGTGATTCGCCGAAGAAGGAAAGTGTGTAGGGGACGGCTAGGGCTTCGGTTTGAACCGAACAAACTCGACTTCCGGCAAGGTGGACATCGCTGGAAATTTTGGATATTGCTTGGATAGCTTCCAAATTCGAGGTAGGGGTGTTTCTTCTCTTCTAGTTGTCGATTCTAGGATTTTGGGTGGTTATGAGAGGTTTTCGGTTGAGTTTGTATGTGAGAGAGATGGGCAAGGGGCTGAATTTTTATATTTCCTCTTCCCTTGTGATTATGCATGCTAGATAGATCCATCTTGATGAATATATGATGTGTGGGTTGAATATGTGCAAAGTGTGCAAAATGAGAGCATGATTAGCTATATTGTGTATTATATGCATATGTAGGTTATGTGTATTTTGGGGTGCAATCATATGATTATATGTTGGTTGTGTGTGTGTATGAGTGTTGAATGCATGCTAGGTTATTTTATAGCAAGTGTGTGCATTGTTGAAGCATGATCAAAATATGCTAGGTTGTGGTTTGTAGGCATATGAGAGTGATATGCATGCCTTATGACATATATGTGACCATGTGTTGTTTTGAATGTTAGAATGTATGCTAGGCTTGTTATAGCAATGATATGCATTGAAAAACATGATATATGAGTGAGTGCATTCATACTTGAATTGTATGTTGTCGTGTGCATGAAAGCATTTTACATGCCATGTAGTGAGGGACATGTAGGTCGGTGTCGGGTCGGCACCTAGGAGGGGAGGGGCATTCCTACTGAGCCGCAGTGTTGCTCACCCCGCTCCCCCAAACATTTTTTTCAGGTAAGAAGCCGAGAATGGATGAAAAGAGCTTGCTTCCTTACTTGGAGCATTTTGGTGCATTTTGGGGATCTTTTGAGATATGTGTATGGACTATGTTTTTGGCTATCCATGCCGGCATGTGGCATGTGGATTATGTTGATTTATAGTTACATTCACGGTATACGTAACTTGTATATTCATTTGAATCCTTATGTGTATGGTTTCATGGGTTTTATATGAATGTGGAGCTTAAATGGATGTATGTATCCTTTTTGTTCTTTATATCTTGAACTCTTGGATATGAAGGTTTTGAAGAGTGAATTTATATTAGAATCACGGTTGTAGGATTTCGATGTGTGAGTTAGGTTGTATGTATGAGTTGATGAATATGATCTTTGGAAAATGAGGATGGTTCATGCACTTGAATTTTATGTGCATTGAGAATTTAGGATGAGTTTTCTATGATTATACAAGATTTGAGATTCAAATGTGTAGGATGATGTGTGCATATGATATTATATCATTGGAGGATGATTTATATGTTTTATGAATGATCCAAGGTGGTTTGGTTGAGATTTGAGTTCAAATTGATCTTGTAGAGGTGTTTGAGAAAATCTGGGCAGTGCATTTTGATTAATCGAGATGCCCATCTCGATTGATCGAAATGGTTGCGAGATTTTATGAATTTTCAGCCTTAATTTCGATTAATCGAAGTCCCAATCTCAATTAATCAAAATATTGCAGGTCCAAGGTATCGAGGGGCTGTTTTCTTCGATTAAAGGGGTCAAAATCTCGATTAATCGAGATGAATCTCGATTGATCGAGATCCAATCTCGATTGATCGAGATTACTATTCACAGCCTTTTCCAAAACTTCATTTCGACGTAATTTCTTCGTTCTAGGTCGGAATTGAGTGTGGTTTTTTTTGAACTTGAGTATTTTTGGAT
Organism: Cornus controversa; assembly: GCA_026545225.1. Classification (NCBI taxonomy): domain Eukaryota; kingdom Viridiplantae; phylum Streptophyta; class Magnoliopsida; order Cornales; family Cornaceae; genus Cornus; species Cornus controversa. The sequence continues at coordinate 19,152,412 of CM048852.1, forward strand.
TCTCTATCCAATGATATAAGCTTCAGTTTCAGATTCCAAACACAGAAAGTTTTGAGGCTCGAAAGTGAGTGATTTTCAAAGGTGTGGACAAGTAAATGTTCTCTAAAGTGTGTGATTTGATGTAGGGCCCATGGGGATTGGTTGAGGTAGTGTTGTGTGAATTTATATGCAACAACTAAGTTAAGCTTCCGCTGAAAATGAGTGTAATGAGGGTTCACTGGGTTTAAATGGACAGTTAATCTCCGGTCTTCCGAGAGTGGGGAAATCGGGGCGTTATGGCATGGTATTGGCAATGGATACTATTGCATGAGTGTGCTTGAGATAGTTTATGGGGTTGAGTGAATGGGTTCACACTCGGGATTCGGGGTCGGTTCGGGGAAGTCTCGGCGGTCCGAATTCCGGGGCGTGACACTAGTGGACAAGTGGAAGTATCCAATAGGGAGATAAAGAACATCCTTGAGAAAACAGTTCGGCCTGACCGAAAAGATTGGTCATTATGACTAAATGATGCATTATGGGCTTACCGAACTGCTTATAAGACTCCCATTGGAATGTCACCTTACTGGTTGGTTTATGGTAAAGCATGCCATCTTCTGGTTGCATTGGAGCACAAGGCTATGTGGGCCACCAAAATGTTCAATTTTGATATGCAAATGGCCGGCTCTAATCGAAGGCTTCAATTGAATGAATTGGAAGAATTGCAACATGACGCGTATGAGAACGCTAAAATCTATACGACAAAGTCTAAAACCTTTTATGATCGCAATATTCGAGTCAAAACAATTTCTCCGGGACAGAAAGTATGGTTGTACAACTCACGCCTCCGTTTATTTCCCGGAAAACTTCGCTCCCGTTGGGATGGTCCATTTTTGGTTAATTCTGTTGCTCCCCACGGAGCGGTGGAATTGAAGGACTTGAAAGATGGAACGTTGTTCAAAGTGAACGAGCACCGTTTAAAATCATGCATGGATGACCAAGTTACCATGGAGTATGTGGATGTCGTCAATTTGACGAATCCCGTTTATTTTGACTCGTGAATCGATTCCAACGTCATGCCATAGACGTATAATTTGGCTTGGCCATGGTAGCTATCATGCTGCCATGATGTCCCTCTAATCCAAAGCAATTTTGTATCTAAGTCCCATACGTTCAAGTCCATGAGGTTCTAAATCAAGCTGATCAACAAGGGCTATTTTTCAGAATCTCGATTGATCGAAACAAGGATCTCGATCAATCGAGATCTCGATTAATCAAGATTTTGGTCTCGATTGATCGAAATAATGCAGAGATTTTGGAACATTTTGCAAAGTGCAAAGTACCAAGAGGTGTTTTTTTCTCAATAGCACTTCGATAGGTACTCGATCAATCAAAATCTCGATCAATCGAGATCCCATTCTCAATCAATCGAGATCTTTGATTAATCAAGATGTGCATCTCAATTAATCAAGATTGCCACGCTCACTGCACGTGCTTCACTTATATATTCAAAACCGTCAGCTCCCTTTCATTTCTCCATTTCTTCTCGCGACCATCCAAATTCTTCCTCCAGTCCGAGAGCTCCAAAGCCATCCCCGATCACCTTCTAACCTTTTCCGATCATTCCTGGCCCTCCGCCTTCATTCTCCATTGTCCGAGCCTTCCGCATATTCGTGCGAGTTCGTATCTTCGCAGCTGCGTGTTGGGTTTTATTTTCTTGCACCGTTCATCATCTTCGCCTTGAGGTAAGTTGATGCGTGCTTTATTTTGTGTGATTTGCCACTATTTTTGTTAGTTTACCAGCTTAATAGGCATAGATAGATGATGTTGGGTTGGAGTGGCTTGCATTCGCTACGTTCATAATGGGAACTTACGGGTTTCGGGGGTAGGAGTGCGTGTACGGTTGAGATTTTACATTGTTTGTGTTTCGGGTGCTTGATGTTAGGTTTGCAACCATGACCCCATTGTTTCGGTTGCATCCACTCATGCCGATTCGTTGAGAGCGAGATGAGAGACATATTCGTGCGGGTTATTTTTGCTCTCGAGTCTACATTGTACATCCCGTGCACTTCACGATTAGTATGTTTTTGATTCCGAGTAGACCTAATCGAGTCGATTCGAGCGTATTTTGGAGTGCATGTGTCGGCACCATGGACTATAACTTCTTTTTACTTTTTATTTTTATTTTAGTATTCATTTTATTTTATTTACTTTATTTTTGGAATAAGTGCAGACTGTTCCGGGATTATGGCGCGTGTGAAGAATCCCACTAGTGTTATTCGAGACATGCCCGGGCGATCCTTTCGGAGTCGGAAGTTCCACCCGGAGCACTGATTTGATTTGAGGGAGTTCGAGATGCATCCCGATTACTCGTGGGTGGTAGTAGAGCTTTGGCGGTGCCGGCTCGACCGGCTATGTGTGCCACCCACCGATGTGGCGTACAAGCGATTGGTGCAGGTTTTCTACGAGCGCATGACCTATTCATGCACCGTGCTCGACACCTTAGAGACAATCGTAGGGGGCTCGACGATTACCATTACGCCGAGTCAGGTAGCACAGATGATCAGTATTCCACACCAGCAGCCCCCAGACATGGTTGACCAGGATAGTCAGCCGCTCTACAGGCCCGAGTTTTCGGCCGACATGACCCTTTTCTCCATCGTTATGGACATGTGTGGCGGGGTGTTTACCACTCCCAGTCATAACTGCACGTCCAAATCGATGTGCCCGAGCGTTTTATGGTTTTTAGACACCGTTCTCATCAAGAACACATGTCCTTTATAGCATGTGGCAGAGCGCCGGGATGACCTTCTCCATTGCCTGTATGCTTTCCACACAGGCACATAGTTTTCTGTCCCGTCACTAATTTGGGGACAGATGTACAAAATCTGGGATGGGCTCGTCAAGAAGAAGATGAGTCGGGCGTCGAGTTGGCAGCTTCCCTTCCCTTTCCTAGTCGTAGTTTTCCTCAGCTATGCCAATATACCGGTCAGTGAAACTGACATCCCGTTGGCACTGCCCTCCCGCTTCACGCATACTCAATGGGTGCGGGTGAGGAGGCACTTGGAGCGCTAGAACCACCAGGGCGATCCACCAGAGGACAAGGACATGGATGCTCTGGTGGAGATGGCTGAGGATGCGCCTGCAGAGGGTGAGGCATCCGATGAGGAGCTGGAGGATGATGAGACTGACATCACCGCAGAGCGGCATGAGATTCTGGCGACTAGAACCACCAGGGCGATCCACCAGAGGACAAGGACATGGATGCTCTGGTGGAGATGGCTGAGGATGCGCCCGCAGAGGGTGAGGCATCCGATGAGGAGCTGGAGGATGATGAGACTGACATCACCGCAGAGCGGCATGAGATTCTGGCGACGGGCTATTCCTGTCTGGCAACCGACGTTGAGCGTCTCCAGTAGGGTTTTGAGGAGCGTCTCTAGGTGACGCAGAGTCAGCGGCGTTGAGGACAGACATTACGTCTCTGACGCAGGGTTAGAGGGTGCTTTTAGATGAGTTTCGGGTGACGCAGAGTCAGCGGCGTTGAGGACAGACATTACGTCTCTGACGCAGGGTTAGAGGGTGCTTTTAGATGAGTTCCGGGCTTTCTAACAGGACCTGCAGTTCATGTTTGCCAGCCGAGCTTCCACCTCTACCTCTACTCCACCCACCGAGCCACCTCCACCACCACCCACCCTAGAGTAGCTTTATCTTTTCGTATTTTTAGCTTTACTTTCCGTTGTTTTTCTTTCTTTGCTTTTTGATAGGCCATATTGGCTATGTTAGTTTTTGTGTATTCCAAATGCATGTACCCTTTTGTACTGAAACTCATTTTGACATATATGGAATACAGTTGTCATTTCTTTTATAGCATGTGTTCTATTTACTGTCTTTCTTTTTACTTTCTGCCAATATCTCTGCTCTCTATACTTTGACTATGTATGTAGTACCACTTGCCTAATTGTTATATGCGATTCAGTTGATGATTTCTGTTTATTACCACCTGGTTTCAATTCCCAATACTGTTGAGATTGCTTCAACGTAGTATGGCGTTAATAAAGAAAGGTAGCCCCTTTGCATGCTATACGTTAGCGTGCCTGGATAGTCAATATCTTATCGTATAGACCTCTTAGTCAATTGGGAAACACCAGTTCAGAGCCTTGGATGTGTAGTGATCTCAGCATTGTCAACTTGTACATAATTCTTTTATCATGTCCTTTTCATGTACTTTTTGTTCCATTTAATGCTCGTGGTATCCAGTTGGTATTTCGTGCAGGTTTTTCTCATTTACAGGATGACTGGCCATGTTGGAATGCCATTTTTGTCGAGTTCTGCAGTCCCGGTAATTTCTTTCCTTGTTCTTCTTGTCCACGCATTGAGGACAATGTTGCATCTAAGTTTGGGGGTGCGGTATGCTATACCACTTGCATATGCATGCAAATGTTCAATCTTTCTATTGATTGTCATTGTAGAGCATTTTTTTCTTGATATTTTTGCATGCTTGCTATGATGTCTTGCTTTTTAAGGGAAGATCATTCGAATAAATGTCCGAGGTAAATGCAGTAGGTAGTTAAGAGCTTTAGCATTGTAAATACCCGCACTTTTGCAAGCTATGTAATAGGTTAGAACAGTCCACATTTTTGTTCAAATATGAATATGTACGGTTCTTGCCCTAAATTTGTCCTTAACCGCACAAATTCGCACACATGCATTTTAAATTATGGGCTATAAGTCTGATGGAGAATTTTGTAAATTTTTATTTTTATTTGAACAGCTTAAAGAATGAGTTCTTCCAGTTGTTGTAAAAAAAAAAATATTTATGCAATAAGCCTTCTCACTCAATAAACCCGATCTCTATGCCTCATTAAGCATGGAGTATTCGCGTATAAGTGTGCAAGGTTGAGCAATAATAAGCGGGTGGCTTGTTTAAGCTCATCGCCTTGTAAGCTCGGTTATTAAGTTCGAGGGGTGTTTCTTCACCTAATGCCCTAAAACCAATTGATTTGGGAGTCATTGGCCCAATGTCGCTACATGGGCTTACAAGAAAGCAAAAAGAGCTAAGCATTGCACGGTCATCCGCACATGAGCATTCATGTATGTTTTGCGGTAATGAACAACAATGTCGAGCTTTTTCAATGAGTTTTTCTTTTAAAAACAGATTTGTTCTTATTTTTCTCCAAATATGACAAAGCCACGCGTTAGAATGCATGTTCACTTTTCAAAGAGGATTTTGGGGTTGGAATCGGTATTTTTGTTCGGAATGGCCATTATATGGGGACTGTTGTCTGTTTGTAGTTTGTGAAGGTCCATTTTTTGCTAATGACCGCATAGTTCTATAATAGTTGTTGCATTTGTCAGGTGTGAAATGAATGGATAATCATCCTTTATCTAGTTGATGACTGAGCATGATTCAATTTTTGTATAAGATAGTTCATTTCATTTTTGTAACATTGCATTGCTAAGGGACTAGCAATGTGTAAGTTTGGGGGTGTGATAAGTGTTCAATACTATGCATTTGAACCCTCTTTATTGCATATGTTAGTCCCGTTATTACGTTTACCGAGGTACGTTTACGGTATTTTTATGTTTTTGATGTATTACAAGTTTTGTACCAAAAGGAGCAATGTTTGAGGCCATTTGTAGTTGAAGAGCAGAATTCAGAAATGAAGCTAAGGCATCTCGATCAATCGAGATGTTGATCTTGATCAATCAAGATCTCGATTGATTGAGACATGCATTTCGATTAATTGAAATCTCGATCAATCGAGATTCCAATCTCGATCAATTGAGATTCTGCAGACCTACTTGCCCACTTGCTCACCTGCTCTGCCACTTGCAACAAAATTCACCTTTTTGCACGACTTAGATGAATTTTCTGACTTGAATAAGACACATGGAGATATTATTGATTTAGTTGGTATATATATTACTATATATATATATACATGGTGGGCCCCAAGGATGAAAAAGTAGCCACAAATGCACAAAAAGAGCCATTTTCACCAATAGATCATAGACCATACATTAGAGACTTTTGGGAGAGGAGAAGGAGAAGCTGAACCAGACCTTGAAGCTTCATTTTCTCCATCAATGGAAGAGTGCAAGGCTGCCATGATCAACTAACTTCTCTACTAGGGTGTGCGTGAAACCCCTAGCTATGTAAACTTGTTCATTTTTGTAGCATTATTTGGGATTTGTATTTAAATGTTGATTACTTAGTCTAGTGATGATGTACACTCATACATTTCTTATATATATTCATATGATGTTGTTTTTATTCTTATCTTAGAGTGGAATCTATCTTATGAATGCACAACACTTGCATCTTCTACAAAAAGTGTAAGTGATGGCTAAGCAATGGTCTTTAAATGGAATGTGTTGTTCTTGCTTGTATAAACCTTGCCAAGATGAGGTAGTTTGGATGCATTTAGGTTCACTTAGAGAGTAGGGTAATTAGTTAGGTTGAAGAACTATGCTTGTTGAAGATGGATTATGATAGGTTTGCACACACATTGATCTTTTGATATGTTATTGAGGTCACAAGCCTAATGACATTGTTAGACATTTAATTTTATAAATCCTAAGCTTGCTACATTTATGGACATGTGAATGGCTAGTGGTGGAAACCACCCCTAGTTCTCTCTCCCAACCTACAACTCTTTAAATTTAGTGTTTTTACATTTCATGCAATAGTTTTAAAACAAAAAATCAAAACCTTGTTTTTAGAATTAAAGTGGAATTAATCTCTCTTCAAGACAATTAACAACTAGTCCTCGTGGGATCGATACCCTCTATATAGAACCGTATCTACAAAGATTCGTGCTCTTGCGAGTGGTTAAATTATATTTTGAAAAAGGGCAAAAATAAGCTTACAACTACAATCAATTTTAGCCATTGCTAAGGGACTAGCAATGTGTAAGTTTGGGGGTGTGATAAGTGTTCAATACTATGCATTTGAACCCTCTTTATTGCATATGTTAGTCCTGTTATTACATTTACCGAGGTACGTTTATGGTATTTTTGTGTTTTTGATGTATTGCAGGTTTTGTACCAAAAGGAGTAATGTTTGAGGCCATTTGCAGTTGAAGAGCAGAATTTAGAAATGAAGCTAAGACATCTCGATCAATCGAGATGTTGATCTCGATCAATCGAGATCTCGATTGATCGAGACATGCATTTCGATTAATCGAAATCTCGATCAATCGAGATTCTGCAGACCCACTTGCCCACTTGCTCACCTGCTCTCCCACTTGCAACAAAATCCACCCTTTTTGCACGACTTGGATGGATTTTCTGACTTGAATAAGACACATGGAGATATTATTGATTTAGTTTGTATATATATTGCTATATATATATATACATGGTGGGCCCCATGGATGAAAAAGTAGCCACAAATAGACAAAAAGAGGCATTTTCACACATAGATGACATACCATACTTAGAGACTTTCGGGAGAGGAGAAGGAGAAGCTGAACCAGACCTTGAAGCTTTATTTTCTCCATCAATGGAAGAGTGCAAGGCTGCCATGATCAACTAACTTCTCTACTAGGGTGTGGGTGAAACCCCTAGCCATGTAAACTTGTTCATTTTTGTAGCATTATTTGGGATTTGTATTTAACTGTTGATTACTTAGTCTAGTGATGATGTATGATAAGTGTTCAATTCTATGCATTTGAACCCTCTTTATTGCATATGTTAGTTCCGTTTTTATGATTACCGAGATATGTTTACGGTATTTTTGTGTTTTTGAGGTATTGTAGGTCTTGTAGTGAAAGGAGCAAAAGTTGAGGCTATTTGCAGTTGAAGAACAAAAATCAGAAATGCAGCCAAAGGCATCTCGATCAATCGAGATGTTGATCTCGATCAATCGAGATCTCGATTGATCGAGATCTCGATTGATCGAGATCTTATTTCGATTGATCGAAATCTCGATCAATCGAGATCCAATCTCGATTGATCGAGATTCTGCAGAAGCCACTTGCCCACTTGCTCACCTGCTCTCCCACTTGCAACAAAATCTCCCTTTTTGCACGATTTAGGGGGATTGTCTGACTTGAACAAGACCCTTGGGGCCCTTCTTGATACAATGGATATATATATTGATATATATATATATATGGTGGGCCCCAAGGTTGAAAAAGGAAGCCTTAAAGCACCAAAAAGCCACATATCTCACATATCTCTCAACACACATCAGATTATCCAAGGAGAGACTTTCGGGAGAGGAGAAGAAGGAGCTGAACCAGACCAAGAAGCTTCATCTTCTTCATCAATGGAGGAGTGCAAGGCAACCATGAGCAACTAACTTCTATACTAGGGTGTTGTTGAAGCCCTAGCCATGTAAACATGTCATTGTTGTAGCACTTGGGATTTGTAATTAAATGTTGATTATTTAGCCTAGTGACCATGTACACTAATACATTTCTTTTATATATTCATTTGATATGGAGTTTATTCTTGTCTTAGAGTAGATTTTGTCATTTGAATGCACAACATTTGCATATTCCACAAGAAGTGCAAATGATGGCTAGATAATGGTGTTTAAATGAATGTGTGGTGCTTGCTTGTATAAACCATGCCAAGATAAGGTAGTTTGGATTCATGTAGGTTCACTTAGAAAGTAGGGTAATTAGGTAGTTAGTTAGGTTGAAGAGCTATGCTTGTTGAAGATGGATTATGATAGGTTAGCACACACATTAATCTTTTGATATGTCATTGAGGTCACAAGCCTAATGACATTGTTAGGCATTTAATTTATGAATCCCATGCTTGCTACACTTATGAACATGTGAATGGCTAGTGGTGGAAACCAACCCTAGTCATCTCTCCCAACTTTAAACTCTTTAAATTTATTGTTTTTACATTCATGCAATAGTTTTATAAACAAAAATTCAAAACCCTGTTTTTAGGATTAAAGTGGAATTAATCTTTCTTTAAGACAATTGCGACTAGTCCTCGTGGGATCGATACCCTCTATATAGAACCTTATCTACAAAGATTCGTGCTCTTGCAAGTGGTTAAATTATATTTTGATAAAAAAGGCAAAATTAAGCTTCCAATATAATTCGAGTTTAGCCACATCAATGTACACTTATACATTTCTTATATATATTCATATGATGTTGTTTTTATTCTTGTCTTAGAGTAGAATCCATCTTATGAATGCACAACACTTGCATCTTCTACAAAAAGTGTAAGTGATGGCTAAGCAATGGTCTTTAAATGGAATGTGTTGTTCTTGCTTGTATAAACCATGCCAAGATGAGGTAGTTTGGATGCATTTAGGTTCACTTAGAGAGTAGGGTAATTAGTTAGGTTGAAGAACTATGCTTGTTGAAGATGGATTATGATAGGTTTGCACACACATTGATCTTTTGATATGTTATTGAGGTCACAAGCCTAATGACATTGTTAGACATTTAATTTTATAAATCCCAAACTTGCTACATTTATGGACATGTGAATGGCTAGTGGTGGAAACCACCCCTAGTTCTCTCTCCCAACCTACAACTCTTTAAATTTAGTGTTTTTACATTTCATGCAATAGTTTTAAAACAAAAAATCAAAACCTTATTTTTAGAATTACAGTGGAATTAATCTCTCTTCAAGACAAATAACAACTAGTCATCGTGGGATCGATACCCTCTATATAGAACCGTATCTACAAAGATTCGTGCTCTTGCGAGTGGTTAAATTATATTTTGAAAAAGGGCAAAAATAAATTTACAACGACAATCAAGTTTAGCCATTGCTAAGGGACTAGCAATGTGTAAGTTTGGGGGTGTGATAAGTGTTCAATACTATGCATTTGAACCCTCTTTATTGCATATGTTTGTCCCGTTACTACGTTTACCGAGGTATGTTTACGGTATTTTTGTGTTTTTGATGTATTGCGGGTTTTGTACCGAAAGGAGCAATGTTTGAGGCCATTTGCAGTTGAAGAGCAGAATTCAGAAATGAAGCTAAGACATCTCGATCAATCGAGATGTTGATCTCGATCAATCTAGATCTCGATTGATCGAGACATGCATTTCGATTAATCGAAATCTCGATTGAGAAATGGGAAAGTTATTGACAACAAGGTGGGGGAAAAGAAGAAAAAAGAAGAGAAAGTGATCACAAGTCCTAGTGCTGAAAATTCATATGAGCCAAAAGTTCATTTCCCACAATGTTTTCTAAAAGCATTCAAATTGGGGAAGCAATGGGACAAGTTGCATGACATGATGGAGGTTTTTTGACAAGTGAAGATTAATTTGCCACTGCTTGATGCCGTCAAACAGATTCCTACTTATGCAAAATTTTTGAAAGACTTGTACACTCAGAAAAGGCGTTAAAAAAATCATATGCCAAAGAAGGTAATGCTGCCACAACAAGTGAGCTCCATAATTCAGCATTGCACTCCCCCCAAGTACAAAGATCCTGGTGCTCCAACTATCTCATGCATCATTGGGGAGCACTATGTTCGTAAAGCTATTTTTGATTTGGGTGCAAGTGTGAACTTGCTACCCTATTCAGTCTATCTATAGTTGGGCTTGGGAGAATTGAAGCCTACCGCAGATAGATCAATAAAGCAACCACGTGGGATTATTGAAGATGTGCTCATTAAAGTGGACAAGTTTTACTTTCCAGTTGATTTCATTGTGCTTGACACTGAGCCAGTACACAATCCAAGGAGACTCATTCCAGTCATCCTTGGTCAACTTTTCTTAGCTATTGTAGATGCTTGCATAAACTATAAGTCGGGGATCTTGAATATTTCATTTGGTAACATGAAGGCCAAACTCAATATTTTCAATGGTATTCAAAACCCTCCAGACCAGACCGATTTTTTTTCATTGATTTTGTGGATGACTGTAAGCTTCAAGCTGAAATAGAGATTTGAGAAAGGAATAAGGAAGAGAATGTGGTAGAAGATCAATTTTATCAGATCTTAGTGGATTATTTGTTTGATAGATTGCCTATTCATGAGTCCCTTTTGGACGAGCAACTATTTAGAGTGTCCGACGAATTGATGCCATGATATGCAGATATTGTAAACTATTTGGCCACTGGGAATCTACCACAAGGCTGGACTAAACATGTATGTGATAGATTATTCCCTAAAATTCATCATTATTTTTGGGAGGATACTGAATTATTCAAGTATTATTCAGACCAGATAATTCGTCGATGTGTTTTGGACCATGAGTTTCAAGATGTTCTTAAATTCTGCCACTCTCTCGTACGTGGAGGTCATTTTAGTGCAAATAAGATAGTGACAAAGGTACTTCAATGTGGGTTCTTCTGGCCTTTATTGTTTCATGATGCCTATGTCTTCTGCAAAACCAATGATCATTGTTAGAGATTGGGTTCTATGTCTAAGCGAGATATGATGCCGATGAGCCCCATTCTGGTGGTAGAGATCTTTGATGTTTGGGGCATTGATTTCATGGGACCCTTTTCACCTTTTTTTGGCAACGAGTATATCCTCGTAGGGGTGGATTATGTTTCAAAATGGGTGGAGACTGTGGCAACTTGAACCAATGATCACAAAGTGGTTATAAAATTCATACACGAGAATGTCTTCAGTCAATTTAGAATTCCTTGTGCTTTGATCAGTGATGGTGGTTCTTACTTTACAACAAATTTTTGAGGGGATTTCTTGCTAAATATTCTGTGAGACACAAAATGGCAACCTCTTATCATCCTTAGACGAGCGGGAAGTCGAGCTGTCTAATCGAGAAATTAAGCACATTCTAGAGAAGACAGTGAGACAAGATAGAAGGGATTGGTCATTACGATTAAGCGAGGCATTGTGGGCATATCGGATTGCTTACAAGACTCCTATCAGTATGTCACCATATTGGTTGGTGTATGGGATAGCATGTCATCTTCCAGTAGAGATCAAGCACAATGCACTTTGTGCAATCCTAAAGCTGAACTTTGATGCAAAAAAGGCTGGAGAAGAGAGAAAGTTACAACTGAATGAGTTGGAAGAGTTCCAACATGATGCTTATGAGAGCTCGCGCATTTATAAAGAAAGGACAAAGGTATTCCATGACAAGCATATCTCACAAAAGTCCTTCTCTCCAGGTGATAAAGTTTGGATCTTCAATTCAAAGCTTTGATTGTTTCCACGGAAGTTACTTTCAAGGTAGGATGGACCATTTCAAGTGAATTCGGTTTTTCCTCATCATGCTATGGGAAATTCAGAGTGTGATGGATAATACTTTAATGAAGGTCAGTGGACAAAGATTGAAACATTGTGTGGAAGGAGTTGTGACAATTAGAGACATGGAGTCCATTAACTTGATGGATGTCGTCTATCTTACTTGATCCTTCTTGGGCGATGAACGTTGCCTACGGACATTAACTGTGGGGTATTTTGTATTTCTAACTTTTAATTTCTTTATTTTTTCTTTTCTTTTAATTTTTAGTTCATGTTTTCTTAATTTTTCTTTCAATTTTAGGTGTGTTTTATTGTATTTTGTTTGAGTTTTTGATGTCTTAGTTACTTCCGAGAGATGCCGGAAGGTGTGCCGATGTATTCAGACTCAAAATGGGTGAAAAAGAGAGGTCTTGGTCGACCTTGGGTGATCACTAGCTCAAAATATGTCTTCTCGGTTGACCTTAGGTGATCAACTCCCAAGGCACTACTAGTTGGACAATCGATCGCCTAGCCTTGAGGGCCGGGGGGGGGGGGGGATCGATTACCCAAGCATAAAAAAAGCTAGGCCAAATTTTGTCCATGTTATATAAAGCCTTGATTTGTGTGTGAGTGTGACTCAAAAAGTATATCAATTAAAATTTTCCACACTTCGTAATAGAACGAATTCCTTACAGAATAGGGCTATCGAAAGGGGTATCGTACCTTAGGGATTATGGTCTGATGAGTTGGAATACGGAATTAATTCTAATTAAATTTATAAAGAAAAGAATTCTGATTTTTAAACTAATTAAAAAGTAAAATAAAATAAATCAAAGGTAAATAGAAAGTGAAGATAATATGAGAGAAATCTAGGGTATTTGACTTCACCACTAACTCCACAATCAATGGTCAATTGAATCAACTATGGGGGATTACATCATGCATAAGTGGTGTCGGTGGCTACAAGCTCACCTTCTTCCGTCAAGAAGATAACATATTATTAAGGCTAAGTCATGGACTATCTTCGATTGGCATGGGCCATCTGCCTAACTACTCTAAACCAGGGTGCGGTATGGTTCATCTTCTCTAGGCATAATCCATCAAGCTTTTAATGATATATTCAGTGATTACCATTGTGTAATAATCGCTCTCATGATCACAGAAAATAAGAGAGATTGAGTTCAATAACAACAACTAAATATCTAAGACAAGATAAGAAATCATTGAGATTGAATTTACAAGACTTTTATTGCTCAATTCTATAATAAGAATCCTCTAAATTACACAATCTATGCATGTATATAAAGGTCCCCAATAATTAAAACAATCAAACCATTGATGCTTTGTTAGGGCTGCATCAAAACCATAGTGGATGAACTAGCCGCTCATGGTAGAAACGGGACTAACATATGCAATAAAGAGGGTTCAAATGCATAGAATTGAACACTTATCACACCCCCAAACTTACATATTGCTAGTCCCTTAGCAATGCAATATTACAAAAATGAAATTAACTATCTTATACAAAAATTTAATCATGATCAGTCATCAACTAGATAAAGGGCGATCATCCGTTCATTTCACATTTGGCAAATGCAACAAGTATTACAGAACTATGCAGTCATTAGCAAAAATGGACTTTCACAAGCTATAAATAAACGACGGTCCCCACCTAATGGCCAGTCCGAACAAACATACCAATTCCGACCCCAAAATCCTCATTGAAAAGTGAACATGCATTCTAACGCGTGGCTTTTGTCATATTTGGAGAAGAATAAAGACAAATCTGTTTTTAAGAGAAAAACTCATTGAAACGGTTCGACACTGTTGTTCATTATCACAAAACATTCATGATTACTCATGTGCGGATGACCGTGCAATGCTTAGCTCTTTTTGCTTTCTTGCAAGCCCATGTAGCGGCATTGGGCCAATGACTCCCAAACCAATTGGTTTTAGGGCATTAGGTGAAGAAACACCCCTCGGACTTAATAACCGAGCTTACAAGGCGATGAGCTTAAGCAAGCCACCCACTTATTATTGCTCAACCTTGCACACTTATACGCGAATACTCCCTGCTTTGAGGCATAGAAATCCGGTTTATTGAGTGAGAAGGCTTGTTGCATTTATTTTATAATGTTTTTTTTTACAACAACCGGAAGAACTTATTCTTTAAGTTGTTTAGATAAAAATAGAAATTTACAAAATTCTCTATCAGACTTATACCCCACAATTTAAAATGCATGTGTGCGAATTTGTGCGGTTAAGGACAAATTTAGGGCAAGAACTGTACGTGTTCATATTTAGACAAAAATGTAAACTGTCTAGCCTATTACATAGCTTGCAAAAGTGCGGGTATTTACAATGTTAAAGTTCTTAACTACCTGCTGCATTTACCTCGGACATTTATTCGAATGATCTTCCTTTAAAAAGTAAGACGTCATAGCAAGCATGCAAAAATATCAAGAAAAACTGCTCTACAATGACACTCAATACTAAGACTGAACATTGCATGCATATGCAAGTGGTATAGCATACCGCACAAACTTATATGCAACATTGTCCTCAATGCTTGAACAAGAAGAACAAGGAAAGAAAGTACCGCGACTGCAGAATGCGACAAAAATGGTATTCCAACAGTAGCGGTCATCCTGCAAATAAGAAAAACCTGCACGGAACACCAACTGGATACCACGAGCATTAAAAGGAACAAAAAGTAGATAAAAAGAACATAATAAAATAATTATGCACAAACGGACAATGCCAAAATCACTACATATCTAAGGGTCTGAACTGGTGTTTCCCAATTGTCTAAGAGGTTTATGCGATAAGATATTGACTATCCAGGCACGCTAACGTATAGCATGCAAAGGGGCTGCCTTTCTTTATTAACGCCATACTGCATTGAAGCAATCTCAACAGTATCGGGAATTGAAACCAGGCGGTAATAAACATAAATCATCAACTGAATCGCATATAACAAGTAGACAAGTGGTACTACATACATAGTCAAAGTATAGAGAACAGATATATTGACAGAAAGTAAAAATAAAGACAGGAAAGATAACACATGGTATACAAGAAAAGATAACTGTATTCCATATATATGAAAATGAGTTCAGTACAAAACGTACATACATTTGGAATACTCATAAAAAGAAAGAAAACATGGCCAACATGGCCTATCAAAAATAAAGAAAGAAAAATACAAACAGTAAAATAGAAAGTGCAAATATATAGAGCTACTCGAGGGCGGGTGGTGGTGGCGGTGGCTCGGTGGGAGGAGTAGAGGTGGAGGTGGAAGCTCGACCTACGAACAGGAACTGTAGGTCTTGCCGGAAGGCTCAGAACTCGTCTAGAATCGCCCTCTGACCCTGTGCTAGAGAAGAAATGTCCAATCGAATGCCCTCCAGCTGACTCTGCGTCACCTGGACGTGCTCCTCAAAACCCGTCTGGAGCCGCTCTACGTCAGCTGCCAGGCAGGAGTAGCCCGTCGCCAGGATGTCATGCCGCTCTGCAGCAATATCCATCTCCTCCTCCTCCATCTCCTCATCATCTGACTCAGCCTCTACAGGCTCTCCCTCATCCATCTCCACTGGGGCATCCATATCTACATCCTCTGGTGGATCGCCCTGGTGGTCCTGTCGCTCTAAGTGTCGCCTCACCTACTCCCACTGAGTAGATGTGAAGTGGGTGGGTGGTACCAACTGAATGTCAGTATCACTGGCCGGTATACTGGCACGACTAAGAAATGCTGCGACCAGGAAAGGAAAGGGAAGCCGCCAACTCACTGCTCGCCGCATCTTCTTGTTGACGAGGCCTCCCAGATCTTGAACATTTGCCCCCATATCAGCGATGGGATAGAAAACCACGTGCCCGTGTGGAAAGCATAAAGGCAACGGAGGAGGTCGCCTCTGCGCTCTGCCACATGCTGGAGAGGACACGCGTTCTTGATAAGAATGGTGTCTAGGAACCATAATCTGCTCGGGCACATCGATTTGGACGTGTAGTTGTGACTGGGCGTGGTAAACGCCCCGCCACACATGTCCATCACGATGGAAAATAGTGTCGTGTCTGCTAGCAGCTCGGCCCTGTAAATCGGTCGACCGTCCTGGTCAACAATATCTGGAGGCTGATGGTGAGGGACGCCGAACATCTGCGCGATCCGGCTCGATGTGGTAGTGATCGTTGTGCCGCCCACTATCGTCTCCAAAGTGTCTGGCGCGGTGCAGGAGTAGGTCATATGCTTGTAAAAGGCCTGCACCAAGCGCTCGTGTACCACGTCAGTGGGAGGCACATATAACCGGTTAAGGCGATGCCGCCTGAGCTCTACTACAGCCCACGAGCTGTCGGGACGCGCCTCGAACTCTCTCAAGTCAAATATCTGCTCTGGGTGAAACTTTCGAGATCGAAAGGCTCACCCGGGCACGTCTCGAACAGAACCGGTGGCGTTCTTCACTCTCGCCATAGACTCGGAACAATCTGCACTTATTCCAAAAGTACATAAATAAAAAGAAAATAAAAGGAATAGTAAAATAAGAATAAAACTAGAAAGAATAAAAATGAAAATGAGGTCCTAGTCTATGGTGCTGACACATGAATTCAAAAATTCGATCTCAAAGAGGCAGCGTAAGCGGATGTAACTGAAACGAAGGTGCCGTGGTTACAACCCGTACAGTAAGCATTTGAAACAAGAATAATGCAGTATCTCACCCATACATGCATTCCTACCCCCGAAACCCGCAAAATCCCATTATGAATATCGCAAATGCACCATTCCAACCCAACATCATCTGTCTATGTTCATTATGCCATAAAACTACCAAAAATAGGGAGAAAGTACGCAAAAGATAGCCATGCATCACTTACCTCAAGGTGAAGATGATGATCGGCACAAAAAGATGAAGACCCAACTCGCAGCCGCGAAGAGATGAGCGTGAGTGTGCTCGCGGTGATCTCGGACTATGGCGAACGGCGGTGGAGGGTCGGGGATGGTAGATTAAGTGCGGGATGGCGCTTGGGTAAGCTCTGGATCGCTCGGAGAAAAGAAATAAGTCGGATGGTCTTTTGAAATGAGAGGGAAGCCCAACGGTTTAAATAAGAATTCAGCTCACGTGCAGGCATCACGTCCATCTCGATTGATCGAGATGTACATCTCGATTAATTGAGATTTCGATTAATCGAAATCCTACTTCGATTAATCGAGATCAACTTTGATCAATCGAGATTCCTTCAATGAATCAAGATTTTACTTCGATCAATCGAAACTTTAATTTGATCAATCGAGAGTTTACTTCGATCAATCGAAATCCCATTTTGATCAATCAAAATTTTGATCGATCAAGGATCAATCGAAGTGCTATCGAAGAATACTACCTCTCGGGACTTTGGATTTGATGAACTCTCTGCAATATTTCGATCAATTGAGACCGAAATCTCAATCAATCGAAATCTCGATTGATCGAGATCTCTGCTTCGATCAATCGAGATGCTCAAAAATAGCCAGCTTGAGTTTTTCTTTCATGGACTTGGACTTATGGGACTTAGATACTAAATTGCTTAGATACAAAACCTTCCGTGGATTAAAGGGACATTATGGAAGCATGATAGCTACCATGACCTCGCCACCTTACACATCTATGGCATGACGTTCGAATCAGCTCACGAGTCAAAATATACGGGATTCCTCAAAGCGACGACATCCACGTATTCGGTGGTAACTTGGTCATCCACGCACATTTTTAAGCGCTGCCCGTTTACTTTGAACAACGATCCATCTTTCAAGTCCTTCAATTCCACCGCTCCGTGGGGAGCGACAGAATTAACCAAAAATGGAAAAGGTTCTCTAGGAACTCTCCATTTAGGCACATCCATGACAGTAGTGACATCGAGCATTGAATTGACTTCACATATGGATTGCGCAATGTCAAAAGCGTCACAGTTGAAGTGATTTAGGCATGCCTCTAAAGGATCCTTAGAAAGAATAGAAGGAAGTGCTTCTTGAACAAGGTCTTCCACTACATCGACACAAAAGCACTCACTTTCGTCTTCGGATGTGTGGTGGGAAGCATTGAAGTGTTCAAGCGGACTTTCATATTCCCAAAAGAGATGTCCATCACTCCAGTACGGCGATTAATGCAAGCGTTTGCCGTAGCTAAGAATGGACGACCTAGAATGATAGGAATATGTCGATTTGGATTTTGAACCAGTTCCGTGTCAAGGACTATGAAGTCCACCGAAAAGTAGAATTTGTGCACTTGAATGATTACATCCTCAATTATGCCACGTGGTTGCTTCACCGAGCGGTCGGCAAGTTGCAACACAACCGTGGTATGCTTAAGTTCCCCCAAACCTAGTTGTTGGTAAATTGAGAATGGAAGCAAATTGACACTAGCCCCTAAATCAAGAAGTGCCTTTTCAAAAGATTGATTTTCGATGGTGCACGAAATGGTCGGAGCACCCGAATCTTTGAATTTAGGAGGGGCTTGGTGTTGGAAAATGGAGCTTATATGCTCAGTTAAGAGGACTTTCTTAGGAGCATTATTCCTAGATTTGCGCTTTTGAGTGCACAAGTCCTTCAAGAATTTAGCATAGGAGGGAATTTGCCGGATAGCATCAAGGAGAGGGAGATTGATCTTTACTTGTTTGAAGATCTCCATCATGTCTTGAATTTTCTCTCCTTGCTTCCTAAAATGAGAAGGTTCCTTCAATCTTTGAGGAAAAGGAACCGGAGGTTCAAAAGAAGTGTCAAGATTTGGACTTGATGACGACACAACTTCACTTGCCTTTCCTTTTGGATTTAGTGGGACGTTGTTCACATTTGAATTTAACGGAAACAACTTTGGATTTAATTGGGATTCTTTTGGATTTTTGGGTTGCTCTTGGAATTCCTTTTTCTCTTCTTCCCCTACCTTTGAATTGATGAATTTACCACTCCTTAAGGTGGTGATTGATTGAACTTTCTCCGGAGGAGCATTACAAGATGAAGATGATGGATCCTCAATCACATGAACACCCTTAGGATTCGCCACCAGTTGACTCGGCAACTTACCTTCCTCCCTTCTATTCAAGGCATTGGCTAGTTGCCCAATTTGAGCTTCTGACCTAGCCATAGATTGAGCATTAGCTTCAAGCTTAGAGATTGATTGAGAGTGAGTTTTCAATAAGCGGGTATTAGCCTCAAGATTGCTTATCACTCTTTCTTCAAAGCCTTGGCTTCTCGGAGGAGGTGGTGGTTGTTGGTAATTGGACCTTTGATGGTAAGGTTAAGGGTTTGGCCTATATTGAGGCTGTTGAGATTGGGAATTGAAGGAATTTTGCCCTTGAAAAGAGGGACTTGATTCTTGAGGTTTCCATGAAAAAGTTGGATGATTCTTATAATCAGGATTGTACGTATTTGAATATGGATCATTCATTTGTTTAGAGTATAAGGCATTCGCTTGCTCTTGAGCATAATCGGGAGATTGCCCGGCAATAGGACAATCTCGCATGAAATGTGAAGTACTATAGCAAAACGAACACCCTTCCTAATTTTGAACAGGTTGGTTTGGAGTAGGCAGCCCATTTTTCATGATTAGGTCCATTTTTCTAGATAAGGCTTCTACTTGCATGGCAACCTCATCTACCCGTGAAATTTCATGCACTCCTCTACAAGGTTGGGTGGCCTTCCCTTTCCTAGTGGAGGAGCGTTGAGCTGAATTGTTGCTTAGGGTTTGAAAAAGTTTCCATGCCTCATCGGGGCTTTTCAAAAGGTACCCACCTCCACACGCGGAGTCTATCATTTGCCTATGTTACTCACTCACCCCATCATAAAAACTTTGCACTAGCTGCCATTTTGGGACAGCATGATGCGGACAAGATTTAAGAAGATCTTTTAATCTCTCCCACGTCTCATGAAATTATTCTTGATCAATTTGGGTGAATCCGGTGATAGCTCGCCGAATATCACTCGTCTTTCCCATTGGGAAGTATTTTTTTAAGAACTCTATTTGCATCTCCGTCCAAGAATGGATTGAGTTAGGTTCTAAGGAATTGAACCAACTTCTAGATTTATCTTTTAGGGAGAATGGAAACATACGCAGCTTTAGATCATCCTCCGTAAAGTGTGGTACACGAATAGTGGAACACACAGAAAGGAAGTAATCTAAGTGCCAGTATGGATCCTCATTAGGGAGACCATGGAAGCTATTAAGAAGATTGATGGTGGAGGACTTTATTTCGAATTGATTTGCCACTACATCTGGGAATTGAATACATAAAGGTATTTCAAATGTAGTCGGAAGATAAAAGTCCATAAGCAACTCTCCTTGAGGAGGAGGAGGTGGAGGTTGTTGTTCATGATTAAAAGGAGGTAGTCCAGGAGGTTGTCTTTCATTTGGGTCCATGTTTTCGTTCTTAGGCAATATAGGGTCCCTAGAGGTTCCTCTACATTGTCTAAGTGTTCTTTCAAGTTCACTATTACACGGAAGCAACGGAAGTGACAAGGACTATCTACCTAGCATGCATTAATAATAGAACAACACCTCAATATGCAAAATAAACAATAATATATACAAAAAAAAAATGAATGAACTCAAACCCACTAATTTTAGACTTTATACTCACAAAGGGTTCTAACTTCAATTCTTTTAGATGCCCGCTATGTGGTATACCTAAAATCAAGAAATTTGAGAAATAAGAACAAGATATATACAAAAAAAAAAGAATGAAAGAATTTCTAGCCTAAGAATTAAACCAGATTTAATCTTCCAATGGCGACAATTAAACCGTAGTCCCCGGCAACGGCGCCAAAATTTTGATGTGGCTAAACTCGAATTATATTGTAAGCTTAATTTTGCCCTTTTTATCAAAATATAATTTAACCACTCGCAAGAGCACGAATCTTTGTAGATACGGTTCTATATAGAGGGTATCGATCCCACGAGGACTCGTCGTAATTGTCTTAAAGAAAGATTACTTCCACTTTAATCCTAAAAACAGGGTTTGGAGTTTTTGGTTTATAAAACTATTGCATGAATGTAATAACAATAAAATTAAAGAGTAAAGTTGGGAGAGAGAACTAGGGGTTGGTTTCCACCACTAGCCATTCACATGTTCATAAGTGTAGCAAGCATGGGATTCATAAATTAAATGCCTAACAATGTCATTAGGCTTGTGACCTCAATGAAATATCAAAAGATTAATGTGTGTGCTAACCTATCATAATCCATTTTCAACAAGCATAACTCTTCAACCTAACTAACTACCTAATTACCCTACTTTCTAAGTGAACCTACATGCATCCAAAGTACCTTATCTTGGCATGGTTTATACAAACAAGCACTACACATTCATTTAAAGTACCATTACCTAGCCATCATTTGCACTTCTTGTGGAAGATGCAAATGTTGTGCATTCACATGAAGATTATACTCTAAGACAAGAATAAAACCAAAATCACATGAATATATAAAAGAAATGTATAAGTGTACATTGTCACTAGACTAGATAATCAACATTTAATTACAAATCCCAAGTGCTACAAAAATGAACATGTTTACATGGCTAGGGGCTTCAACAACACCCTAGTAGAGAAGTTAGTTGCTCATGGCTGCCTTGCACTCTTTCATTGATGAAGAAAATGGAGCTTCAAGGTCTGGTTCAGCTCCTTCTTCTCCTCTCCCGAATGTCTCTCTTGGTATCTTCTGATGTGTGTGAGAGATCTGTGAGAAATGTGGCTTCTTTGTGCTTTATGGCTCCTTTTTCAACCTTGGGGCCCACCATATATATACATATATCAATATATGTATCCATTATATCAAGAAGGTCCCCAAGGGTCTTGTTCAAGTCAGACAACCCCCCTAAGTCGTGCAAAAAGGGGAATTTTGTTGCAAGTGGGAAAGCTGGTGAGCAAGTGGGCAAGTGGCCTCTGCAGAATCTCGATCAATCGAGATTAGATCTCGATCGATCGAGATTTCGATCAATCGAAATAAGATCTTGATCAATCGAGATCTCGATTGATCGAGATCAACATCTCGATTGATCGAGATGTCTTTGCTGCAATTCTGACTTTTCTCTTCAGTTGCAAATGGCCTCAAACTTTGCTCCTTTTACTACAAGACCTGCAATACATCAAAAATACAAAAATACCGTAAACATATCTCGGTTAACGTAGAAACGGGACTAACATATGCAATAAAGAGGGTTCAAATGCATAGAATTGAGCACTTATCAGACATCTTAGAAATGGGATTGTGCTTCAGTGAGAGTGATGGACAGGCCACTTTGTTCACACTCATAGCACAACTAACTCTAGTGAGTAGGGTGGTTGAGGAGCAGAGGCATGACATAGAGTTAGAGAGCATTCGCACTCAGATTACGGATGATGAGGCAGTGGAGGATTGGGTTATCCATTCAGACGGAGGTCTGAGGTTCAGAGGCAGAATGGTTGTTCCATTGGCTTGTAGGGATGAGGTCCTGAGGGAGTTTCATAGCTCCAGACTTGCAGTACATCCTGGTGGTACCAAAATGTACCACAACCTTCGTAGACAGTATTGGTGGAAGGGCATGAAAAAGGACGTCGCACGATTTGTGGCGAGGTGCCTCACTTGTCAACAAGTGAAGGCCGAGCATCAGAGATCGGCAGGTTTATTACAGCCTTTACCGGTAGCTATGTGGAAGTGGGAGCACATCACTATGGACTTTGTGATGGGGTTACCTAGGACAAGAAAGAGTCATGACGCAGTTTGGGTCATTGTGGATAGATTGACTATGGTGGCTCATTTCCTTCCTATTCGAGTGACAGATGATGTGGATACTCTTAGTCGGTTATATGTTGATCAGATTATGAGAGTACATGGAGTGCCTGTTTCCATTGTGTCTGATAGAGATCTGAGATTCACATCACAATTTTGGCAGAGTTTTCAGGCTGCACTTGATACGGACCTCCATTTCAGTACAGCTTTCCATCCCCAGACAGATGGTCAGTCGGAGTGTACTGTACAGATTTTGGAGGATATGCTTAGAGCATGTGCACTTGATTTTCGAGACAGTTGGGAGGATCACCTTCCATTGGTGGAGTTTGCATACAATAATAGTTACCAAGCTAGTATTGAGATGGCTCCATTTGAGGCCTTGTATGGTAAACCTTGTAGGTCGCCAGTTTGTTGGACAGAGGTCGGTGAGACAGTGGCTTTGGGACCAGATATAGTCAGAGAGACTACAGAAAAGATTAAGATTATATGGTAGCGTTTGCTTACGGCTCAGAGTCGTCAGAAAAGCTATGCTGACAAAAGGCGGAGGCCTTTAGCATTTGAGGTGGGGGACTATGTCTTCTTGAAGGTCTCGCCAGGACGGGGTTTGATGAGGTTTGGGCATAGCATAAAGCTAGCCCCGCGGTTTATCAGTCCATTCGAGATATTGGATCGTGTGGGTGAGGTTGCATACCGCTTGGCATTGCCACCGCAATTGTCAAGTGTGCACAATACTTTCCACGTTTCGATGTTAAGAAAGTATGAGCCGGATCCTTCACATGTGTTAGATTGGACAGATCTTGAGGTGGAGGAGGATGTGTCTTACGAGGAGAGACCAGTACAGGTTTTGGATGCTAGGGAGCAAGTGCTTCGGGGCAAGACTATTCCATTGGTTAAAGTCATTTGGAGACATCACGGAGTCGAGGAGGCTATGTGGGAGTGACAACAAGAAGTCCGCTCAAAATATCCTGAGTTATTTTCTACTTGAGGTATGTTTCTAATTTTGGGGACGAAATTCCCTTAAGGGGGGGAGGTTGTAGAGACCGTCACCAATTTTGGCCGATTTTACATTTTTCGTATTATAATTGTCATAAATGCATTTTGAGTGGTGTTTAATATATTTTGAGTGTGGGAAACATGTTTGGGAAGTGTTTTTGAGGTTTTGGGAAGTTTTTGAGAGATTTGGAGAATTTTGACTTTTTGGTCAAACTAGGGCCCGGGATGCGACTTAAGTGGGCCCGGAAATTTGAAAAATTCTCAGAAATATTTATTTTTGAGAATGGATGAGATGCAATGTTTAGAGAGTATAGGAAATGATTTCGAGACCGTAGGAGTTTTCGGAATCGAAAAAGGAGTCCGGGAAGGTGCGTTAAGTGGCCTAGGGGTATTTTGGTCTTTTCGCGACCTAGGGACCTTAAATGGTCAAATCTGCAGAGATATTTCATATCTCAAGGTAGTTTCTCTCTCTATATTGCTCCCACTTCTTCTCTCTTCCTTCTCTCTAGGTTTTGGAGGTCTTCGGGTGTGATTCAAGTTCCGCTGAAGAAGGGAGATACATAGGGGACGACTAGGGCTTCCCTTTGAACTGATCAAAGTTGCGGTTCGGAAAGGTTGACATTGCTGGGATTTTGAGAAGTGCTTGGAAGGCCTTCATTTTCGAGGTAGGGGTGTTCTTTATCATCTACTTGTCGATTCTAGGGTTTCGGGTGCAGTGGTGAGAGCTAAGGTTGTGTATTGTATGTTTTAGAGATGTAAGAGGGGTGGGATAAGGTGTTTTTATTCTTCTCTTGAGTCTCTTGTATGCAATAGATGTGTATCTCCTAGTATGCATGATGTGAGAGACAAATGCATGAAAATGTGGGAGAAAGAGAGCATATATGCTTATGTGCTTAATGTGGTGTACATGTGTAATTATGTGCAATATTGGACATATATGTGTTATATGTTGTAAGTGAGTTAAATGCATGCTATATTTGTATAGAAAAGGTGTGCATTGGTGAAACATGATTAAAATGTGCTTAAGTGAAGTTTTGTGAGCATATGTGGATATTATGCTAGGTTTTGCATGTATAGGTAAATATATGTGTGGTGTAGTGTAGATGAAATGCATGCTACGTGTTTTATCAATTTAGCATGTGCATTGTGAGGCATGAAATTAAATGCTTGATGGTTATATGTTCGAAATGCATATATTGGGGCCATTGTGAGGAAACGGGGAAGTGTGGTTGAATTGCCTAGAGTAGGTCAATAGTCGGAGAGGGCGTTGGAGTGGTTGCGTCATCTTGGAGTAGGTAAATACTCGGTGATGGTGGTTTACTCACCTTGGAGTAGGTAAATACTCGGTGGAGATTCTAAAAAGGTTGCTCAATTGCCTTGGAGTAGGTAAATACTCGGTGATTGTGATTTGCTCACCTTGGAGTAGGTAAATACTCGATGAGAATTCAAAGAAAGGGGGGCCAAGTCACCTTGGAGTAGGTAAATACTCGGTGACGGTGGTCTGTCCACCTTGGAGTAGGTAAATACTCGGTGGCAGAATTGGAATGGTGTGGAAAAGTGTCTCGGTTTCATGATTCGGTCAAGAATCATGTTGGGATGTCGGGTTGAGTCCGAGAGAGAGACAAGTGTATGATTATTGCCTTCATTTAAATTATGAAGCATGATATGTGTTTAATGCATCCCTATATGTATATATGCATTGTTGTGAGTGAACATGATGTATGTTGAATGATATGTGAAATGTTGTGACATGCATCCATGTAGGTCGTGTCGGGTCGGCGCTTAGGTGGGTTGGGGTATCTCTACTGAGCAGCAGTGGTGCTCACCATTTTATTCTAAATATTTTACAGATAAAGCGCCGATGACGGATGGGACATGAGTGTCCAAGTGGAATTCTAGTAGCCCTTTGCTATCTTTTGGATTTGTGTATTTTTGTGGCTATCCATGCTGGCTTGTGGCATGTGACTTCCTTTTTAGTTGTGGTTGTACTTTGGACATATGTACTTTTGATGTATGTATTAGATTATAAACTTGTTGGGTGTGAAAAGACAACAGTTTAATATATGTAGTGCCCATGGAGGCATTTTATTCATTTTGATGATGTTTCCATTATGAATGGGTTGTGTTCGTGAAAGAAATGATTCATTTTGGTGTATGAATTCAATTATGGATGCGATCTTGAGTGTGAGATTGGTGTAGGAACCTTTCATTTATGTTTTTAATCATGTATGAGGGGTTCTAGGCTGATAGAATGTTGATTGGGATTCATATGGACCATGTATAGGGTTGTTGGAAGTCCCGGGAGGTGCATTTCGATCAATCGAGATTTTACTTCGATCAATCGAGATGCCCATTTCGATCAATCGAACCATTTCGATTGATCGAAGGGGTGATGATTTATGGTGATTTTTAGAGCCCAGATAGGAGGAATTTCGATCAATCGAAACCCCCATTTCGATCAATCGAGATATTGCAGGTCTGGGGTCCCGAAAGGGTGAAAATCTCGCAAGCATTTCGATCAATCGAGATTGAATTTCGATCAATCGAAGTGCAATTTCGATCAATCGAGATTACTATTCACAACTTTTTCCAAAACTTCATTTTGACGTAATTTCTTTGTTCTAGATCAGAATTGAGTGTGGTTTTTTTTGAACTTGAGTATTTTTGGATTCTATATGCAATGGTGTAAGCCTCAGTTCTAGATTCCAAACACAGAAAGTTTTGAGGCTCGGAAGTGAGTGATTCTTAAAAGTGTGGACAAGTAAATGTTCACTAAGGTGTGTGATTTGATGTAGGGCCCATGGGGATTAGTTAAGGTGGATTTGTATGCATTTATATGCAAGAATTGAGTTAAGCTTCTATGGTGAATGAGGGTAATGAGGGTCTATGGGGCTAAATAGACAGTTTAACCTCCGGTTCTCCGAGAGTTAGAAATCGGGGTGTTATAGCATGGTACAAAACCTTGATGCTAATGCATTGAGTGTAATTGAGATTGGTCACGGGGTTAAGTGAATGGGTTCACACTCGGGATTCAGGGTCGGTCCGGGGGAGTCCCGGCGGTCCGGGTTTCGGGGCGTGACAATTTGGTTTGGCATGACCTTTCTACAAGACAAATGAGTTAGGACCAGCACACACTTTGATGATCAAGTTAGTACTTAATAAAATATGAAATAGAAAGTAATTATGTATTAAATTGCGAAGTATCTTTGAATGTGCTCCAACTTTTCTTTTTTCTTTATATAGGAGAGTATTGGTAGTGGTATTATTGTAGGACAAGTAATCTTTGTCTTTTAAAACTAATAATCTTGCCTTTTACTTTGTAGACTTCCTATTAGTTTGAATTTCTCATATCAGTATCAAACATAATTATATTCATATTGGAGGTTTGGTATGAACATGGGATCTATCAACTCAGTTATTGCACAAGGGGAAAGATCATCTAAGTCGGATAATTCTAGTTCCTTTTTTCTTTTATAGAATCCAAATTGTCGAGTTCCATATTTGCTGATTATACTTCTGGTATTTCACTGGTCAAAATTTTGTATCTTACAAACGTACATGGATTGGTATTGGAATGTACAACTACAACAATTGCGCAATTGAGTCAATCAGTTATACCTTATGTTGATATACAATGAAAGGGAATGGCTCACTTATTGCACAAACAGCTGATACATGCTAACCTTCTGGGTAGTGTTATGCATCTTTTTCTTGAATTGTTTTTTCTTTAGATAATGTTTGGTTAGAAAATAACAATGGAAAGTGAAAAGAAAACAAAGTGAAGTGAAAGAAAAAAATTTTGTTTTTCTAATATGCATTTGGTTAGCATGAAATTTTTTCAAGAAAGTTGTAGGAAATACCATCTTATATATTAAGCTAGACATATAGAAATTTAAACTAGAGAACTAAATAAATCATTTGCAATTTTGTCAAGAAAATTAACCATCAACACTTGAAGGACGAAAATACTTAGAAATTGCAACTTTTGAAAGCTTTTCTAGAAGATAACATGTGTATAAATATCTAGAAATGAGAAACTATGAGAAATTTGAACTCTAAATATAAAATAATAAAATCTAGATAGATTTTTCTAGACAAATGACATGTTAAAATATATGTACAAATACATAGAAAGAAGTGTGACGTATATTTTTGTAATTGGCAATCTTCGGTGTCAAAACCAATCATGATCGAGTTGTAATATTTGCTCTATATTATTATCATTGATCATGTAATTGAAGTATCAGAGTGAGCATGAAGTTCTACACCAACCATGCAAAGTATTCTATAAAGGATGAAGCTTGAACCTTCGGAAGAAGCCATCAATGGTTTGAATAAGGACTCGATCAATTGAAGTTTCGAGATGGTTTTAAGTGCAGGAGGACATCATTGATCACAGATAAAAGGCACGTAGTCCAGGTAAAGTGGTGAGAACATATATATTTCAAATTGGAAGGTTCCGACCTTGAATAGAGGGACTTTTGGGCAAAATGCTTAAATATTCAAGGTTGGACCAGTCCAGCTCAAACCCTGGACCGGTCCAAGGTGTCTCAGGATTTGATAGGCGTTGAGTGTTACGCATTCTAGCCTCTTAACTTATGTATTTTATTCTCTTAGTGATAGACTATTTTGTTATTTTACTTTGTTTTAGTGTTTTCTGTATTTTCAGGGCCTTAATGAGTATTTCAGTTTAAACCAAGCTTTTGGTCTTTTAAAGAAAACATCCAAGATGGGTAGATGAAGCCTACATCAAGGAGATTCATTCAACCATTTATTTCATCTCAAATTAGCCCAAGGAAGAGGTCCAAGAGAATTACAGCTACTTAAGAAGGTTTCGGGCCTGAAGCCCAAATCTGCGCATAATACAGTTTTAATCCCATTTTGGAAAATAGACCAGAAATCTTATTTTCGAGCCTTAAATCGACATAATTTTTGCACTAGGTTGAACGAAATTTGATTCTGCACACTTTCGTATTTCACAAAAATTCCATAAATCGGACTTCTAGTGGGTCAAAAGTTGGGCCGAAGTTAGCAGGAAAAACCCACCTGATTAGTGTTGCGGGAAACCCTAATTTATTCTTAATTGGATTAGGACTTTGGTGTATTCTTTTGGGGAATAAAGTGAAGGATAAGAGGCTGAGGAGAGGAGAGAGATTGGAGAGTCTGAGAGGGCTGAGAGGAGAACAGAAACATATTTGCAGAGCCATTGGAGAACATAGTCATACGCAGAAGTCATGAAGATGATGCCTTCTTCCTTAACAGTTGAAGCTTCTTCTTCTACCATGAGCGGCTAGTTCATCCACTAGGGTTTTGATGTAGCCCTAACAAAGCATCAATGGTTTGATTGTTTTAATTATTGGGGACCTTTATATACATGCATAGATTGTGTAATTCAGAGGATTCTTATTATAGAATTGAGCATAAAAGTCTTGTAAATTCAATCTCAATGATTTCTTATCTTGTGTTAGATATTTAGTTGTTGTTATTGAACTCAATCTCTCTTATTTTCTGTGATTATGAGAGCGATTATTACACAATGGTAATCACTAAATATATTGTTAAGAGCTTTGATAGATTATGCCTAAAGAAGATGAACTATACTGCACCCTAGATTAAAGTAGTTAGGTAGATGGCCCATGCCAATCAAAGATAGTCTATAGCTTAGCCTTAATCATATATTATCTTCTTGACGGATGAAAGTGAGCTTGTAGCCACCGACACCACTTATGCATGATGTAATTCCCCATAGTTGATTCAATTGACCATTGATTGTGGAGTTAGTGGTGAAGTCAAATACCCTAGATTTCTCTCACATTATCTTCACTCTCTATCTTACTTTGATTTATTTTATTTTATCTTTTTAATTAGTTTAGTTTAAAAATTAAAATTCTTTTCTTTATAAATTTAATTAGAATTAATTCAGTATTCTAACTCATTAGACCATAATCCCTAAGGTTTCAATTCTATGCATTTGAACCCTCTTTATTGCATATGTTAGTCCTGTTTCTACGTTTACCAAGATATATTTACGGTATTTTTGTATTTTTGATGTATTGCAGGTCTTGTAGTGAAAGGAGCAAAATTTGAGGCTTTTTGCAGCTGAAGAGAAAAGTCAGAATTGCAGCCAAGGCATCTTGATCAATCGAGATGTTGATCTCGATCAATCGAGATCTCGATTGATTGAGATCTTACTTCGATTGATTGAAATCTCGATCAATTGAGATCCAATCTCGATTGATCGAGATTCTGCAGAGCCACTTGCCCACTTGCTCACCTGCTCTCCCACTTGCAACAAAATCCCCCTTTTTGCACGACTTAGAGGGATTGTCTGACTTGAACAAGACCTTTGGGGACCTTCTTGATATAGTGGATATATATATTGATATATATATATATATATATATGGTCGGCCCCAAGGTTGAAAAAGGAGGCCATAAAGCACAAAAAGAAGCCATTTCTCACATATCTCTCACTCACATCAGAACATACAAAGAGAGACATTCGGGAGAGGAGAAGAGGGAGCTGAACCAGACCTTGAAGCTCCATTTTCTTCATCAATGGAAGAGTGCAAGGCAGCCATGAGCAACTAACTTCGCTATGTTCATAATGGAAATTTGCGGGTTTCGGGGGTGGAATGTATGTGTGGGTGAGATATTGCAATTTTTTTTTTGAATGTTTAATGTACGGTTTGCAACCGCGGCACCATCGTTTCGGTTGCATCTGCTCGCGCTGCCTCGTTGAGGTCGAATTTTTGAATACATGAGTCAGCACCATGGACTAGAATTTTTTTTTTATTTTATCATTTTTATTTTTTTTTATTTATTAATATTATTTTATTCTTAGTCTAGCATTTCTCTTATTTTTTATTTATTTATGTACTTTTGGAATAAAGTGCAGACTGTTCCGAGACTATGGCGAGGGTGAAGAATGCTTCCGATGCTGTTAGAGATGTGCCCGGGCGAGCCTTCCAGACTCAAAAGTTTCACCCGGAGCAGATATTTGAGCTGAGTGAGTTCGAGATGCATCCCGACAGCTCGTGGGCTGTAGTAGAGCTCAGGCGGCGTCGCCTTGACCGGTTATGTGTGCCTCCCACTGATGTGGCACACGAGCGCTTGGTGCAGGCCTTTTACGAGCGTATGACCTATTCCTGCACCGCCCTGGACACATTGCAGACGGTCGTGGGTGGTACAACGATCACTATCACGCCGAGCCGGATTGCGCAGATGTTCGGCATCCCTCACCAGCAGCCTCCAGATATGGTTGACCAGGACGGTAACCCGATCTACAGGGCCGAGCTTCCACCAGACACGACACTGTTCTCCATCGTGATGGACATGTGTGGTGGGGCGTTTACCACGTCCAGTCACAACTGCACATCCAAATCAATGTGCCCGAGTAGACTATGGTTCCTGGACACAGTTCTCATTAAGAACGCGTGTCCTCTGCAGCATGTGGCAGAGCACAGAGGCGACCTCCTCCGTTGCCTTTACGCTTTCCACACGGGCACGTGGTTTTCTGTCCCATCGCTGATATGGGGGCAGATGTTCAAGATCTGGGATGGCCTCGTCAACAAGAGGATGAGGCGAGCAGCGAGTTGGCGACTTCCCTTCCCTTTCCTCGTCGCCGCTTTCCTGAGTCGTGCTAGTATACCGGTCAGTGATACTGACAATTAGTTGGCACCGCCCACCCACTTCACACCTACTCAGTGGGAGAGGGTGAGGCGACACCTGGAGAGACAGGACCACCAGGGCGATCCCCCAGAGGATGTAGACATGGATGCCCCAGTGGAGATGGATGAGGGTGAGCCTGCAGAGGGTGAGTCTTCTGACGAGGAGATGGAGGAGGATGAGATGGATATTCCTACAGAGAGGCATGACATCCTGGTGACTGGTTACTCCTGCCTGGCAGCTGACGTAGAGCGGCTCCAGCAGGATTTTGAGGAGCATGTCCAGGTGACGCAGAGTCAGCTGGCAGGCATTCGAACGGATATTTCATCGCTGGCACAGGGTCAGAGGGTGATTTTAGACGAGTTTCGGGCCTTTCGGCAGGACCTGCAGTCCCAGCTTGCCGGCCGAGCCTCCACCTCCACCTGTACTCCTCCCACCGAGCCACCACCACCACCCGCCCTCGAGTAGCTATATCTATTTGCACTTTCTGTTTTACTGTTTGTATTTTTCTTTCTTTATTTTTGATAGGCCATGTTGGCCCTATTAGTTTTGTGTATTCCACATCCATGTACCCTTTGTACTGAAACTTATGTTCACATTTATGGAATACAGTTCTTCTTTCTTTTATACCATGTGTTATATTTTCTGTCTTTATTTTTACTTTCTGCCCATATCTCTGCTCTCTATACTTTGACTATATATGTAGTACCACTTGCCTAATTGTTATATGCGATTCAATTGATGATTTCTGTTTATTACTGCCTGGTTTGAATTCCCAATACTGTTGAGATTGCTTCAACGCAGTATGGCGTTAATAAAGAAAGGCAGCCCTTTTGCATGCTATATGTTAGCGTGCCTGGATAGTCAATATCCTATCGCATAGACCTCTTAGTCAATTGGGAAACACCAGTTTCGAGCCTTAGATCTGCGGTGATCTTGGCATTATCCGTTTGTCCATAATTCTTTTATTATGTCCTTTTCATCTACTTTTTGTTCCATTTAATGCTCGTGGTATCTATTTGGTGTTCCGTGCAGGTTTTTCTCATTAACAGGATGACCGCCCGTATTGGAATGCCATTTTTGTCGCGTTCTGCAATCCCGGTAAATTCTTTCCTTGTTATTCTTGTCCAAACATTGAGGACAATGTTGCGTATAAGTTTGGGGGTGCAGTATGCTATACCACTTGCATATGCATGCAATGTTCAGTCGTTATATTGATTGTCATTGTAGAGCAAGTTTCTTTTCTTGATATTTTTGCATGCTTGCTATGATGTCTTGCTTTTTAAAGGAAGATCATTCGAATAAATGTCCGAGGTAAATGTAGCAGGTAATTAAGAACTTTAACATTGTAAATACCCGCACTGCTGCAAGCTATATAATAGGCTAGAATGGTCTATATTTTTGTCCAAATTGAGCACGTACAGTTCTTGCCCTAAATTTGTCCTTAACCGCACAAATTTGCACACATGCATTTTAAACTATGGGGTATAAGTTTGATGGAGAATTTTATAAATTTCTGTTTTTATTCGAACAACTTAAAGAATAAGTTCTTCCGGTTGTTGTAAAAAAAAAAAAGCACATTATAAAATAAATGCAATAAGCCTTCTCACTCAATAAACCGGATCTCTATGCCTCAAAGCAGGGAGTGTTCGTGTATAAGTGTGCAAGGTTAAGCAATAAGAAGCGGGTGGCTTGCTTATGCTCATCGCCTTGCAAGCTTGGTTATTAAGTCCAAGGGGTGTTTCTTCACCTAATGCCCTAAAACCAATTGGTTTGGGAGTCATTGACCCAATGCCGCTACATGGGCTTGCAAGAAAGCAAAAAGAGCTAAGCATTGCACGGTCATCCGCGCATGAGCAATCATGAATGTTTTGTGATAATGAACAACAGTGTCGAACCATTTCAATGAGTTTTTCTTTTAAAAGCAGATTTGTTTTTATTCTTCTCCAAATATGACAAAGTCATGCGCTAGAATGCATGTTCACTTTTCAAAGAGGATTTTGGGGTCAGAATCCGTATGTTTGTTCAGACTGGCCATCATGTGGGGACCGTCGTTTATTTATAGCTTGTGAAAGTCCATTTTTGCTAATGACTGCATACTTCTGTAATACTTGTTGCATTTGCCAAATGTGAAATGAATGGATGATCGCCCTTTATCTAGTTGATGACTGAGCATGATTAAATTTTTGTATAAGATTGTTAATTTCATTTTTGTAATATTGCATTGCTAAGGGACTAGCAATATGTAAGTTTGGGGGTGCGATAAGTGTTCAATTCTATGCATTTGAACCCTCTTTATTGCATATGTTAGTCCCATTTCTACGTTTACCAAGATATGTTTACGGTATTTTTGTGTTTTTGATGTATTGCAGGTCTTGTAGTGAAAGGAGCAAAATTTGAGGCTTTTTGCAGCTGAAGAGAAAAGTCAGAATTGCAGCCAAGGCATCTCGATCAATCGAGATGTTGATCTCGATTAATCGAGATCTCGATTGATCGAGATCTTACTCGATTGATCGAAATCTCGATCAATCGAGATCCAATCTCGATTGATCGAGATTCTGCAGAGCCACTTGCCCACTTGCTCACCTGCTCTCCCACTTGCAACAAAATCCCCCTTTTTACACGACTTAGAGGGATTGTCTGACTTGAACAAGACCGTTGGGGACCTTCTTGATATAGTGGATATATATATTGATATATATATATATAGTGGGCCCTAAGGTTGAAAAGGGAGGCCATAAAGCACAAAAAGAAGCCATTTCTCACATATCTCTCACTCACATCAGAACATACAAAGAGAGACATTCGGGAGAGGAGAAGAGGGAGCTGAACCAGACCTTGAAGCTCCATTTTCTTCATCAATGGAAGAGTGCAAGGTAGCCATGAGCAACTAACTTCTCTACTAGGGTGTTGGTGAAACCCCTAGCCATGTAAACTTGTTCATTTTTGTAGCATTTTGGGATTTGTAATTAAATGTTGATTATCTAGTCTAGTGATAATGTACACTTATACATTTCTTATATATATTCATTTGAAGTGGAGTTTATTCTTGTCTTAGAGTAGATTTTGTCATATGACTGCACAACATTTGCATATTCCACAAGAATTGTAAATGATGGCTAGGTAATGGTACTTTAAATGAATGTGTAGTACTTGCTTGTATAAACCATGCCAAGATAAGGTAGTTTGGATGCATGTAGGTTCACTTAGAAAGTAGGGTAATTAGGTAGTTAGTTAGGTTGAAGAGCTATGCTTGTTGAAGATGGATTATGATAGGTGGCACACACATTAATCTTTTGATATGTCATTGAGGTCACAAGCCTAATGACATTGTTAGGCATTTAATTTATGAATCCCAAGCTTGCTACACTTATGAACATATGAATGGCTAGTGGTGGAAACCACCCCTAGTTATCTCTCCCATCCTTTACTCTTTAAATTTATTGTTTTTACATTCATGCAATAGTTTTATAAACAAAAACTCAAAACCTTATTTTTAGGATTAAAGTGGAAGTAATCTTTCTTTAAGATAATTACGACTAGTCCTCGTGGGATCGATACCCTCTATATAGAACCGTATCTACAAAGATTCGTGCTCTTGCGAGTGGTTAAATTATATTTTGATAAAAGGAGCAAAAATAAGCTTACAATATAATTCAAGTTCCAACCACATGATACGATACCCCTTTCGATAGCCCTATTCTGCAAGGAATTCGTTCTATTGCGAAGTGTGGAAAATTTTAGTTGATATACTTTTTGAGTCACACTCTCACACGAATCAATTTTTGGCGCCTTTGCCAGGGATTATCTATTTGATTGATTGGATTTTACAGAATTAATTTTAATTGGATTTTTAGTTTAGGAAATTTTTATATTTTATTTTTAATTTTGTTTTTGTTTTCTTTTCAGGTGCTTTTGGTTAATATATGCAAGGTTGTCGTTCTGTAACTGATCCTTTGATACCTCTTGATCCTGAGCCTGAACGTACTCTTAGACAACAGAGGAACATCCCTGTTGATACCATTGTGCAAGAGTAAGAATTAATTGAAGACATGGCAGAAGAGAGGAATAACAACCTTGTTCCTAATGCTGATGGAGAAAGAGCTAGATTGTTTAGGGACTACTATGTTCCTGAGACATATACATCACCAGTAGGTTTTCAACTGCCCAATGTCACAGCACAGAATTATGAGATCAAGTCCAGTTATTATTCAGATGCTACCTTCTTATTTTGGGCTGACTCAAGAAGACCCATACAAGCATCTGGATGACTTCATTGAAGTGTGCTCAACTACCAAAATTCACAACTTCTCTGAAGATGGTTTTAGAATAAGACTTTTTCCATCCTCTCTGAAAGACAAAGCAAAGTATTGGTTTAATTCTCTACCGGCAGGTTCTATCACGACTTGGACTCGTATGCAACATGAGTTTCTCAAGAAATATTTTTCGATAGGGAAGACCAATCAGTTCAGATGTGTTATCACTGGTTTCTCCCAACATAAGGGGGAACAATTTTATGAGACATGGGAAAGATTTAAGGACCTTCTTAGGAAGTGTCCCCATCATCAAGTTCCTAAGTGGCAACTAGTGCAGAGTTTTCACGAAGGGCTCACAGAAGCCAACAGACAGATGGTTGATGCATCTTGTGGAGGTACTTTTATATTGAAGAGTGAAGAAGAGGCATGGACCTTATTCGAAAATCTTAGTGACAACTCTCTACAACATGTGTCCTCTACTCTTTCTAGCAGACCTGCCACTACAAGGAAGACTGATGGGATTTTTGAGGTTGGTGCTTCAGAAGTTATGCCAACTGACATTGATTTAATTGCACAGAAGGTAGCAGCAACTATGGCTGCCATCCAAACTCCTTCTACTTCAAATTCTTCATTGTTAGGCCCTTGTGAATTTTGATCTAGTCCTATGCATAATGTGAGCAATTGTCCTTCAATGGGGTAATTTTCTGATGTTCAACATGAGCAAGTCCAAGCTACATTCACTGGACCAATGAATCCTCCACGAGGTAATACTTACAATCCTACATGGGGGAATCATCCTGGTTTTTCTTACAGTAACCAAGGGGCAGCAATGCAACCATCATATCAACCTAGGACTTTTGTGCCTCAACAGCAATATCAAACACAAAGTCCTATGGCCCAAAGAATTTCTGCTATTGAAGACAAGCTGACACTTACCTTATCTAAATTTGACAAGCTTGATTCTCTTATAGAGACAGTGCAAGCTACTGCAGCAACAGTACAATCTACAGTTTAGCTAGTGCACTCGCATTCTCAATCAATTGCCAAACTGGAATCTCAGTTTGGACAGCTTGCTATTTCATTGAGTAGAAGAGAAGAAGGGAAGCTCCATAGTCAACCAATTGCTAATCCTAGAGGGATGCAAGCTTCCACGAGCAACCCACACTATGAGCAAGTTCAAGCCATTACCACTTTGAGGAGTGGGAAAATAATTGATAATAAGGTGGGTGAGAAGAAAGAAGAAGAAAAAGTGACCACAAGTCCAAGTGCTGAAATTCCTTATGAGTCCAAGGCTCCTTTCCCACAACGTTTCCTTGAAGCATCTAAATTGGGGAAGCAAGGGGACAAGCTGCATGACATGATGGAGGTGTTTCGACAAGTAAAAATTAATTTGCCACTCCTTGATGCCATCAAGCAAATTTCTCCTTATGCTAAATTTTTGAAGGACTTGTGCACTCAGAAAAGGCGTTCTAAAAGCCATGTGCCAAAGAAAGTGATGCTGCCACAACAAGTAAGTTCTATCATTCAGCAGTGCACTCCTCCCAAGTACAAAGATCCTGGTGCCCCAACTATCTCATACATCATTGGGGATCACCATGTGGATAAAGCTCTTCTTGATTTGGGTGCAAGTGTGAATTTGCTGCCCTATTCAGTTTATTTACAATTGGGCTTAGGAGAATTGAAGCCTACCTCAGTGGTATTGCAATTTGCGGACAGATCAACAAAGCAACCCCGAGGAATCATAGAAGATGTGCTCATTAAAGTGGACAAGTTCTACTTTCCTGTTGATTTCATTGTACTTGACACTAAGCCAGTTCATAATCCGAATAGGCACATTCCAGTGATCCTTGGTCGACCTTTGTTAGCTACTGCAGATGCTTGCATAAATTGTAGGTTGGGGATCATGGATATTTCATTTGGCAACATGAATGTCAAGCTTAATGTGTTCAATGCTATCCAACACCCTCCAGATCAGAGTGATGTGTTCTACATGGATGATATTGATGAATGTGTAGAGAAATTTGTGTCATCCTCTATATCTCGAAACTCCCTGGAGGTATGTAAGTCTCTTTATGACTTTGAGAAAATTAATGATGAATGGTTGTGTGAAGAAGTGCATTCTATGCTGGAAGTGGATGCTATTCAAAATACTCCACCATGGAGAATTCCAATTGAGCCACTACCTTCTCTCTCTAGCACTTCCCTAGTGCCTTCATTGGAGTCCCCTCCATCATTAGAGTTGAAACCTTTGCCTGACAAGTTAA
This sequence comes from Cornus controversa, assembly GCA_026545225.1. Classification (NCBI taxonomy): domain Eukaryota; kingdom Viridiplantae; phylum Streptophyta; class Magnoliopsida; order Cornales; family Cornaceae; genus Cornus; species Cornus controversa. Next base: position 19,190,425 of record CM048852.1, read on the forward strand.
AGTATGTATTTTTGGGGGCACAGAAAACACTTCCTATTATAATTGCCTCTGATCTGACAGAAATTTAAGAGAAGAGCTTAGTAGAGGTCTTATATCAACATCGTGAAGCAATTGGGTGGAGTGTTGCTGATCTCAAGGGCATTGATCCCTCAATTTGCATGCACAAAATACATTTGGAAGAAGGAGGTAAGCCAACTAGAGAGGCACAGAGGCGACTAAACCCCAACATGAAGGAGGTGGTAAAGAAAGAGGTTGTCAAGTTACTTGATGCAGACATCATTTATCCAATTTCTGACAGCACATGGGTGAGTCCAACACAAGTGGTTCCTAAGAAGTCTGGTCTTACCATTGTCCCAAACTCTATGGGAGAGCTTGTTCCACAACGTACTGCCACAGGTTGGCGTGTTTGCATTGATTACAGAAAGCTCAATTCTATGACAAGGAAGGATCACTTCCCTCTTCCATTCATTGATCAAATACTTGAAAGGTTAGCTGGTCAGAGCTATTATTGCTTTCTAGATGGCTACTCTGGTTACAACCAAGTGGCTATGGATCTAGAAGATCAAGAGAAGACTACTTTCACTTGTCCCTTTGGTACTTTTGCTTATCGTCGTATGCCATTTGGATTCTGTAATGCTCCGGCGACATTCCAGAGGTGTATGATGGCTATCTTTTCTGACATGGTGGAAAAATTCTTGGAAGTGTTCATGGATGATTTCTCTATTTTTGGATCATCTTTTGAAAACTGTTTGAGTAATTTATCACTTGTGCTTCAAAGGTGCCGAGAACGGAATTTGGTACTTAGTTGGGAGAAGAGCCATTTTATGGTGAAAGAGGGTATTGTATTGGGCCATATTGTTTCAGAGAGAGGCATTGAAGTTGATAAAGCAAAGATCGACCTAATTGTAACTCTGCCTCATCCAACTTCGGTAAGGCAAGTTCGATCTTTCTTAGGCCATGCTGGGTTTTATAGAAGATTCATCAAGGATTTCAGTAAAATTGCTCGACCATTGTGTCATTTGTTATCTAAAGATGCTCCCTTTATCTTTGATGAAGAATGTGTGCAAGCTTTTGAAAAGCTTCGGTCTCTGTTATCCTCTGCACCAATCATGTAGTCTCCAAAATGGGCTTTACCTTTTGAAATCATGTGTGATGCCTCTAATTATGCAGTGGGAGCAGTGTTGGGACAAAGAGAAGAGAGACGGCCATATGTCATCTATTACGCTAGTAAGACTCTCTCTGATGTCCAGATCAATTATACAACCACAGAGAAAGAGCTTCTAGCTGTAGTATTTGCCTTGGACAAGTTTCGTTCTTATTTATTGGGGTCCAAGGTGGTTGTCTACTCTGATCATGCAGCATTGAGACACTTATTGGCAAAGAAAGAAACCAAACCGCGTCTTATTAGATGGATTTTATTGCTACAAGAATTTAATTTGGAGATAAAAGACAAAAAGGGGACTGAGAATGTGGTTGCGGATCATTTATCTCGGATTGAGTTTGAGCCAGTAATCGATGCATTACCTATTCGAGACTCATTTTTGGATGAACAATTGTTTGGAATTGGTGAGATGAAAGTTAATGGGCAAAGGTTGAAACATTGTGTGGAAGGATATGTGCCAAGAAGAGACGTAGAGTCCGTCGACTTGACGGATCCCATCTATCCGACTTAATCCCTTCGGAGAGTTGATCATCTCCTACGGACGTTAAATTGTAGGTTTTGTATGTATTTCTATACTTTATTTGCTTTAGTTTTCTTTGATTTTAATTTTTAGTTTTAGTTTTCTTAAATTTTCTTTCAATTTTAGTTGCGTTTTAATGTTTTTTCTTTGAGTTTTTGATGTATAAGTTGCTTCCGGAGGATGCCAAGAGGTGTACTAAGGTATTTGGACTCAAGACGGGTGAAAAATTGTGCTCTCGGTCGACCTTGGGCGATGGAGACTCAAAATTATCAAGTCTCGGTCGAACTTGGGCGATGGAGGGTCAAACAGGCTTCCAGGAGGGGATCGATCGCCCCTTAATATTTTTCAAGGATGTCCACCACCAGTTGGGCGATCGATCACCCATGGCTGGGGGGATCGATCGAGCAATCCCAAAAATTGGGCTGGCCGAGAATCCTCCTTATATATGGACACCCACTCCTCCTTTGTTGCTACCACTTGCATCTTTGACCTCTTTGACCTCCAATTCAAGTCCTACTTCAACTGAAAAATTATTTTCTTCAATTGGTGAGTATTAAACAAGAATTCAACATTGATCATCATCAACTTCAACATCAAATTGGATCAAAAATCACTAGTTCTCAAAGGAAGCTCTCACTTTTTCAAGTTCAACATCAAAGTAAGTGAAGTTTTTCTTTGGCGAAATTGTGCAATTCTTTTAGAGGGCTTTTGAAGACCAAGTTTGGGGGATCAATTTGGTGCATTTATTTGTTCGATTTGGGTGGAAAAATTGCCGAAAAGAGGAGGTTGAAGGTTACAATTTAATTGTGCACGCCAAGTGTTCGATTTAATTCCTTAACCACACTTTTTCTATTTCTATGGCACCTAAGAGAGAAAGTCACCAACGTGCTTTAAGTTCACGTAATCCTCGCCGAGCGAGGCATGATCCAACTACCGGTTCTTCACGATCTCACCGAGAAGGTATTCAAGAGAGATGGCATCCAAGGGCTTTGAACTTTGAAACTACGTTCGACATCGCCGAACTCTATGGTATGTTTCCCGAGGCACGATGGGAGATTTCCGACATCCGTCGTCGTCGGTCGGCGTCCATTTTTGTTCCACTCCCTTCTACTATCTACCCGAAGCTTGTCAAGGTATTTTATCAGAACTTAATGCCGACACCTGATGAGCGGGATGTGCTCACTTCTTCAGTAGATGGAACAGTAGTTCGAGTGGACATGTCATCCATTTCCATTGCCACGGGTTGTCCTCATGAGTGCCCAGATGATTTGTCTCATATCTATACTCCTCTACCCGACGATTTGTCAGTGGGTAATTTGGTTGCACGTTTGTGTGCTAATCAATTTTTCGAGCTGAAAAGGAATGCAGCTTCCAAGTCTTCAATGCCAAATCACTTATGGTTCCTTGACGCTGTTCTACTCAAGAATGTATGTCCAATTGGACATAAAATCGAGAGACGTCAAGAGTTCCTCAGAGCTTTATATGCTATACATTTTGGGCATTGGCTGTCGTTCCCACAGATTGTCTGGGGCCAGATGGAGAAGTTCTATTCCAAGGTTGTGGCCAAGGCACCAGACAGTGCAAGTGACTGGGAGTTTCCATTCCCGACTATTATTCACCAGTTGCTTATTGCATAGGGGTATGCAGTCCATGAGGACGAGCTTGCTAGAGTTAATTATTTTGAGATATGTTGATGTGAATTATGCGTGAGGACCATTACTTTGAATTATAGAATTTGAAAGTTTGAAATTTTTCTTGAATGCAAGTTTATAACTATGTATTGTAATCTTCTTCTTGAATTAATGTTGAAACAGAATTTTGAATGTTTGTGGGTAACATTTCTGGAAACCCTCACGAGACTATACTCGTCCACTAGGGGGAACCTAGGGGTTTAAAGGCTTGTTGCATATGCTAAATGCAATCGTTTCTCCGACGAAAGTGGAGTTGGGTAGTTAGTTAGTATTTAGTAGTTTCTTTGTTTTAGTTTTGTTTTATTCTATTGCTAGGGGACTAGCAATATGTAAGTTTGGGGGTGTGATAGGCGTTGAATGTTACACATTCTAGCCTCTTAACTTATGTATTTTATTCTCTTAGTGATAGACTATTTTGTTATTTTACTTTGTTTTAGTGTTTTCTGTATTTTCAGGGCCTTAATGAGTATTTCAGTTAAAACCAAGCTTTTGGGCTTTTAAAGAAGACATCCAAGATGGGTAGATGAAGCCTACATCAAGGAGATTCATTCAACCATTTATTTCAACTCAAATAAGCCCAAGGAAGAGGTACAAGAGAATTACAGCTACTTAAGAAGGTTTCGGGCCTGAAGCCCAAATCTGCGCATAATACAATTTTAATCCCATTTTGAAAAATGGACCAGAAGTCTTATTTCCGAGCCTCAAATCGACATAACTTTCCCATTGGGTTGAACGAAATTTGATTCTGCACACTTTGTATTTCACGAAAATTCCATAAATCGGACTTCTAGTGGGTCAAAAGTTGGGCCGAAGTTAGCAGGAAAAACCCACCTAATTAGTGCTGCGGGAAACCCTAATTTATTCCTAATTGGATTAGGACTTTGGTGTTTCTTTTGGGGAATAAAGTGAAGGATAAGAGGCTGAGGAGAGGAGAGAGATTGGAGAGTCTGAGAGGGATGAGAGGAGAACAGAAACATATTTGCAGAGCCATTGGAGAACATAGTCATACGCAGAAGTCATGAAGATGATGCCTTCTTCCTCAACAGTTGAAGCTTCTTCTTCTACCATGAGCGGCTAGTTCATCCACTAGGGTTTTGATGTAGCCCTAACAAAGCATCAATGGTTTGACTGTTTTAATTATTGGGGACCTTTATATACATGCATAGATTGTGTAATTAAGAGGATTCTTATTATAGAATTAAGCAATAAAAGTCTTGTAAATTCAGTTTCAATGATTTATTATCTTGTCTTAGATATTTAGTTGTTGTTATTGAACTCAATCTCTCTTATTTTCTGTGATTATGAGAGCGATTATTACACAATGGTAATCACTAAATATATTGTTAAGAGCTTTGATGGATTATGCCTAAAGAAGATGAACCATATTGCACCCTAGATTAAAGTAGTTAGGCATATGGCCCATGCCAATCGAAGATAGTCCATGGCTTAGCCTTAATCATATATTATCTTCTTGACGGATGAAAGTGAGCTTGTAGCCATCGACACCACTTATGCATGATGTAATTCCCCATAGTTGATTCAATTGACCATTGATTGTGGAGTTAGTGGTGAAGTCAAATACCCTAGATTTCTCTCATATTATCTTCACTTTCTATCTTACTTTAATTTATTTTATTTTATCTTTTTAATTAGTTTAGTTTAAAAATCAAAATTATTTTCTTTATAAATTTAATTAGAATTAATTCAATATTCCAACTCATCAGACCATAATCCCTAAGGTACGATACCTCTTTCGATAGCCCTATTCTGCAAGGACTTCGTTCTATTGCGAAGTGTGGAAAATTTTAATTGATATACTTTTTGAGTCACACTCACACACGAATCAGGATTCCAGTTTCTACAGCTGAAGGCTGGACCAGTCCAAGGAATAGGCTGGACCGGTCCATGCCTCTGTTCTGCTTGCTCCATTTCGAAAAAAACATGACATATTTTACAGGTAACCCATGACGATACCACCAAGGTAACGAAATCAAAGTTACAAATGCTAGCAACTAAATTTGAAACAATTAGAATGGATAAAGATGAGATGTTTTTTTATTTTTATTCTAGGCTTAATGATATTGTTCAAAGTAGTGCTAACCTTGGTGAGAAAATTCCATCTTTTCAGGTTATTAGACAAATGATGAGGTCACTACCTGATAGGTTCCAAGCCAAGTTAGAAGTCTTAGATGAGAGCAGAGATGTTGATTCAATAGAGGTGGCAAAATTAGTTTGATCAATTCAAATTTTTGAGATGAAATATCCAAAACTTCAGAAATAAATGGCTTTAAAAACCTCAAAGACTTGTAAGTCTTCAAGTTTGTCAAATGTTTTAAATTCTTTAAAATCTGAAGTTGAAAAGGTTGAAAGTTTTGAATATAATTCAAATAATGATGTTGCACTTCTAGCTAAAAAATTTAGAAAGATCCTTAAATATGAAAAGAATAGAATCTTAGAAAAGGAAATCCTTTTAAATTTTGTAGTCAAGGATCATCATCTAAAGGTAAGGGTAGGAAGGAAAATGAAGTTGATGACTCTAAGTGATAAGTAATGAATATTGCATATTCAATGCCCTTAAAATTATATGAATTAGTGTCTTAGTAATATTTATTTCATATTTTTATTAATAATTTTAATCTTTTCAGAATTTCAGGTGATTAAGGGTAATTCTAATTAATAATGGTGCAATCGGGCTACAGATGGTGTTAGGCCTATTCACATTGAAGATTGGGCCAATTCAGGCCTAAAAAGTCTTGGACCCGTGATGGTATTCAGACCATATCTCCGTACACGATTGTCAAAACGACCCAAACTCTGAGTGGGTTGAAGGAAATTCAATTCTGCACAATTTCATATTTCACTAAAATTTCCTAAAACGGACGTTTTCATCAACTTTATGCCCTATTTACGCAGCTGCCACTTTTTGGGCGCAAATGCCACTTTGTGAGGAGCAAGTGCCATTTTCTTATGCGCACTTGCCACTTTGGGAAGGTCAGGCGTTCCGTAGGTTTGTTTTCGCAAAGTAAAAATGATGAAATGAAGAAAAACTAGGGTATTCTGGAGGGGGGAAGCAGAGAGAGATATACAGAGGCGATTCATGACGATACGGGCAAGACGACTGCGACTTCATCATCGTTCAAGCCTGGACCTCCGATCATGAGCGGCTAAACACCATTCCGGGGAAGTGATGTAACCCTAACCTGTCTTTCAATGTTTTAGTTTGTATTTTAATTTGGGAATAATTTACTTTGTGTATTGATTGTATAACCAAGACATAAACAACAGCTGTGCTGTTAGTTTTAATTTGAATGGATTATTTCATTGCATATTTACTTTTGTTCTTGTAGAATGAATGCAAGTTTGCAGTGATTAGGGTTTAGTTCTTTTCAACTTCTGTGATTTTGTTAAGACAGGTTACACAATAGTTTTCACAGATCATTCAATTTAGAGTTTTTATAATTCGTACTAAGAGAAGATGGGTTATCATATCATTAGTTAGTCAGATGTATAGGCCATGCTTAGCGAAGACGAGTTATGCTTAATTGTATGTTGAATGAATCCTCTTGATAGAACTGAATTTGGCTTGGGCATAGATTAAACGTCCCAAATTAGTACAACTTTCATTGTCAGAAGGTTAGTGGTGAAGTCAATTCCCAGGACCCTTTATCTCCAGTATCCATCATTTATTTATGTTATTTAATTTCAGCAACTTAATTTAAAAACAAAACAAATTCTCTTTCAATTAAATTAGACAAGATCTTGATAGCTTAACAACACAACCAATGCAGTCTCTGTGGGTTCGACCCCTACTCACCACTTTACTAATTTTAGTAGAGTATTTGTAGGATTTTATAAATTCTTTTTTGTCGAGGTGTAAAACAACAACGACATTATTCCATATTATTTTATCTGTGTTTTGCACGTCGAACACTAAGGATTCTGAAATCACTTATTGGACATGTGGTGGTAAAGGTCACACATCTACTCAATGTCCAAGTCCTAAGAAAAATAGCTTTAGTACAAAGAAAATTTTGAAAGATAAAAAGAAAGCCATGATAGTTATTATTTCTGAGTCTAATTCTTCTAGTTCTGATAGTGATTCTTCTATTGAGAATGATGCTTTTGCTTTTGTTGCCTATATTGATGATGATACTACTAATGATTCTTCTTCTGATTGATGTAGGTGAAACAAAGATGTATACGACTATAAGTCAAGTTGGGTCTAAAGATTCAGAAGTTGAGCAATCAGATGAAGAACCATGTAAAGTCAAGTTTCTCGAAAGCGAGGTAAGTCAAGCTCTTTCTACTAGACATACTTGATAGGCGTTGAATGTTACGCATTCTAGCCTCTTAACTTATGTATTTTATTCTCTTAGTGATAGATTATTTTGTGATTTTACTTCATTTTAGTGTTTTCTATATTTTCAGGACCTTAATGATTATTTCAGTTAAAACCATGATTATGGGCTTTTAAAGAAGACATCCAAGATGTTTAGATGAAGCCTACATCAAGGAAATCCATTCAACCATTTATTTCAACTCAAATCAGCCCATAAAAGAGGTCCAAGAGAATTACAGCTGCTTTAGAAGGTTTTGGGCCTAAAGCCCAAATCTATGCATAATATAGTCTTAATCCCATTTTGGAAAAATGGACCAGAAGTGTTATTTACGAGCCTCAAATCGATTTAATTTGCTTTTAATGTAAACAAAATTCGATTCTGCACACTTTTGTATTTCACAAACATTCAGTGAATCGGACTTCTAGTGGGTCAAAAGTTAGGCCGAACGTCAGCAGGAAAAACACACCTGAATAGTGCTGCGGGAAAACCTAATTAATTCCTAATTGGATTAGGACTTTGGTGTATTCTCTTGGGACATAAAGTGAAGAATTGAAGGTTGAGATTGGAGAGATTAGGGAGATTGGAGAGTCTGAGAGAGCTTTAGACCAAACAGAAGACATACTTTGTAGACCATTAGAGAACGAAGTCATACACATAATTCATGAAGATGATGCCTTCTTCCTCAACAGTTGAAGCTTCTTCTTCCACCATGAGCGGCTAGTTCATCCACTAGGGTTTTGATGTAGCCCTAACAAAGTATCAATGGTTTGATTGTTTTAATTATTGCGGACCTTTATATACATGCATAGATTGTGTAATTTAGAGGATTCTTATTATAGAATTTGATAAGTGTTCAACACTATACATTTGAACCCTCTTTATTGCATATGTTAGTCCTGTTATTACGTTTACCGAGATACGTTTACAGTATTTTTGTGTTTTTGATGTATTGCAGGTTTTGTAGTAAAAGGAGCAAGGTTTGAGGCCATTTGCAGTTGAAGAGCAAAATTCAGAATTAAAGCTAAGGCATCTCGATCAATCGAGATCTCGATTGATCGAGACTTCAATTTTGATTGATCAAAATCTCGATCAATCAAAATTCCAATTTCGATTGATCGAGATTCTATAGACCCACTTGCCCACTTGCTCACCTGCTCTTCCCACTTGTAACAAAATCCCCCTTTTTGCACGACCTGGAGGGATTGTCTGACTTGAACAAAACACTTGGATATATTAGTGATATAGTTGGTATATTGATAGGCGTTGAATGTTACGCATTTTAGCCTCTTAACGTATGTATTTTATTCTCTTAGTGACAGATTATTTTGTTATTTTACTTTGTTTTAGTGTTTTCTGTATTTTCAGGGGCTTAATGATTATTTCAGTTAAAACCATGATTTTGGGCTTTTAAAGATAACATACAAGAGGGTTAGAGGAAGCCTACATCAAAAGGGGACCATTCAACCATTTATTTCAACTCAAATCAGCCCAAGGAAGAGGTCCAAGAGAATTACAGCTGCTTAAGAAGGTTTCGGGCCTGAAGCCCAAGTCTGTGTTTAATACAGTCTTAATCCCATTTTGGAAAACGGACCAGAAGTCTTATTTCCTAACCTCAAATTGACTTAATTTCTAAGCAAGGTTGAACGAAATTTGATTCTGCACACTTTTGTATTTCATAAAAATTCCGTAAATCGGACTTCTAGTCGGTCAAAAGTTGGGCCGAAGTCAGCAGAAAAAACCCACCTGATTAGTGTTGCGGGAAACCCTAATTTATTCCTAATTGGATTAGGACTTTGGTGTATTCTCTTGGGGAATAAAGTGAAGAAAAAGAGGCTGAGTTTGAGGAGATTAACAGAGATTGGAGAGTCTAAGAGAACAGAAACATATTTGCAGAGCCATTGGAGAACGAAGTCATACGCATAATTCATGAAGATGATGCCTTCTTCCTCAACAGTTGAAGCTTCTTCTTCTACCATGAGCGGCTAGTTCATTCACTAGGGTTTTGATGTAGCCCTAACAAAGCATCAATGGTGATAGGCGTTGAATGTTACGCATTCTAACCTCTTAACTTATGTATTTTATTCTCTTAGTGATAGATTATTTTATGATTTTACTTTGTTTTAGTGTTTTCTGTATTTTCAGGGCCTTAATAATTATTTCAGTTAAAACCAAGCTTTTGGGATGAAGCCTACAACAAGGAGATTCACTCAATCATTTATTTTAACTCAAATCAACCCAAGGAAGAGGTCTAAGAGAATTACAGCTGCTTAAGAAGGATTCGGGCCTGAAGCCCAAATCTGCGCATAATACAATCTTAATCCCGTTTTGGAAAATAGACCAGAAGTCTTATTTCGGAGCCTCAAATCGACATAATTCTCGCGTAAGATTGCACGAAATTTGATTCTGCACACTTTTGTATTTCACGAAAATTCGGTAAATCGGACTTCTAGTGGGTCAAAAGTTGGGCCGAAGTCAGCAGGAAAAACCCACCTGATTAGTGCTGCGGGAAACCCTAATTTATTCCTAATTGGATTAGGACTTTGGTGTATTCTCTTAGGGGAATAAAGTGAAGACTTGGAGGCTGGATAGGGAGAGATTAGAGACAGAGAGAACAGAGCTTGGAGAGTCTGAGAGGGCTGAAGAGAACAGAAACATATTGTAGAGCCATTGGAGAACGAAGTCATACGCGTAATTCAGAAAGATGATGTCTTCTTCCTCAACAGTTGAAGCTTCTTCTTCTACCATGAGCGGCTAGTTCATCCACTAGGGTTTTGATGTAGCCCTAACAAAGCATCAATGGTTTGATTGTTTTAATTATTGGGGACCTTTATATACATGCATAGATTGTGTAATTCAGAGGATTCTTATTATAGAATTGAGCAATAAAAGTCTTGTAAATTCAGTTTCAATGATTTCTTATCTTGTCTTAGATATTTAGTTGTTGTTATTGAACTCAATCTCTCTTGTTTTCTGTGATCATGAGAGAGATTATTACACAATGGTAATCACTGAATATATTGTTATGAGCTTTGATGGATTATGCCTAGAGAAGATGAACCATACTGCACCCTAGATTAGAGTAGTTAGGCAGATGGCCCATGCCAATCGAAGATAGTCCATGGCTTAGCCTTAATCATATGTTATATTCTTGACGGATGAAGGTGAGCTTGTAGCCACCGACACCACTTATGTATGATGTAATTCCTCTATAGTTGATTCAATTGACCATTGATTGTGGAGTTAGTGGTGAAGTCAAACACCCTAGATTTCTCTCATATTATCTTCATTATCTATTTACTTTGATTTATTTTATTTTACTTTTTAATTAGTTTAGTTTAAAAACCAGAATTCTTTTCTCTTAAATTTAATTAGAATTAATTCCGTATTCCAACTCATCAGACCATAATCCCTGAGGTACGATACCCCTTTCGATAGCCCTATCCTGCAAGAAATTCGTTCTATTGCGAAGTGTGGAAAATTTTAATTGATATACTTTTTGAGTCACAGTCACACACGAATCAAATGGTTTGATTGTTTTAATTATTGGGGACCTTTATATATATGCATAGATTGTGTAAGTCAGAGGATTCTTATTATAGAATTGAGTAATAAAAGTCTTGTAAATTCAATCTCAATGATTTCTTATCTTGTCTTAGATATTTAGTTGTTGTTATTGAACTCAATCTCTCTTGTTTTCTGTGATCATGTGAGCGATTATTACACAATGCTAATCACTGAATATATTGTTAAGAGCTTTGATGGATTATGCCTAGAGAAGATGAACCATGCTGCACCCTAGATTAGAGTAGTTAGGCAGATGACCCATGCCAATCGAAGATAGTCCATGGCTTAGCCTTAGTCATATGTTATCTTCTTGGCAGATGAAGGTGAGCTTGTAGCCACCGACACCACTTATGCATGATGTAATTGCCCATAGTTGATTCAATTGACCATTGATTGTGGAGTTAGTGGTGAAGTCAAATACCCTAGATTTCTCTCTTATTATCTTCAATATCTATTTACCTTGATTTATTTTGTTTTATCTTTTTAATTAGTTTAAAAATCAGAATTCTTTTCTTAAAAATTTAATTAGAATTAATTCAGTATTCCAACTCATCAGACCATAATCCCTGAGGTACGATACCCCTTTCGATAGCCTTATTCTGCAAGGAATTCGTTCTATTGCGAAGTGTGAAAATTTTTAATTGATATACTTTTTGAGTCACACTCACACACGAATCATATATATATATTGATATATATATATATACATGGTGGGCTCCAAGGATGAAAAGTAGCCACATAAAGCATAAATGAAGCCATTTTCTCTCATATCATACATACACACTTAGAGACATTCGGGAGAGGGGAAGAAGGAGCTGAACCAGACCTTGAAGCTTCATTTTCTCCATCAATGGAAGAGTGCAAGGCTGCCATGAGCAACTAACTTCTCTACTAGGGTGTGGTTGAAACTCCTAGCCATGTAAACTTGTTTATTTTTGTAGCGTTTTGGGATTTGAATTTAAATGTTGATTATTTTGTCTAGTGACAATGTACACTTATACATTTCTTCTATATATTCATTTGATGTTAATTTTATTCTTGTCTTAGAGTAGAATCTTTCATGTGAAAGAACAACATTTGCATCTTCCACAAGAAATGCAAATGATGGCTAAGTAATGGTACTTACAATGAATGTGTTGTTCTTGCTTGTATAAACCATGCCAAGATAAGGTAGTTTGGATGCATTTAGGTTCACTTAGAGAGTAGGGTAATTAGTTAGGTTGAAGAGCTATGCTTGTTGAAGATGGATTATGATAGGTTTGCACACACATTGATCTTTTGATATGTCATTGAGGTCACAAGCCTAATGACATTGTTAGACATTTAATTTATGAATCCCAAGCTTGCTACACTTATGGACATGTGAATGGCTAGTGGTGAAAACCACCCCTAGTTCTCTCTCCCAACTTTTAACTCTTTAAATTCATTATTTTTACATTCATGCAATAGTTTTATAAACAAAAATCAAAACCTTATTTTTAGAATTAAAGTGGAATTAATCTTTCTTTAAGACAATTAACGACTAGTCCTCCTGGGATCGATACCCTCTATATAGAACCGTATCTACAAAGATTCATGCTCTTGCGAGTGGTTAAATTATATTTTGAAAAAAGGGGCAAAAATAAGCTTACAATATAATTCAAGTTTAGCCACACCAAAATTTTGGCGTCGTTGCCGGGGACTACGGTTTAATTGTCGCCATTGAAAGATTAAATCTGGTTTAATTCTTAGGCTAGAAATTCTTTCATTCTTTTTTTGTATATATCTTGTTCTTATCTCTCAAATTCCTTGATTTTAGGTATACCACATAGCGGGCATCTCAAAGGATCAAAGTTGGAACCCTTTGTGAGTATAAAGTCTAAAATTTGTGCATTTGAGTAATTATTTTTATTTTTATTTTTATTTTTCAAATTGAGGTGTTGTCATACTTTTAATGCATGCTAGGTAGACGGTCATTGTCACTGCCTTTGCTTCCGTGTAACATTGAACTTGAAAGAACACTCAGACAACATAGAACCTAACTCAATCCATTCTTGGGCCGAAATGCTGTTCCAAACTGGCAGCTAGTGCAAAGCTTTTATGATGGGGTGAGTGAGCAACATAGGCAAATGATAGATTCCGCTTGTGGAGGTGGATACCTTTTGAAAAGCCCAGATGATGCATGGAAACTTTTTCAAACCCTAAGCAATAATTCAGCTCAACGCTCCTCCACTAGAAAAGGGAAATCCACCCAACCTTGTAGAGGAGTGCATGAGATTTCAAGGGTAGATTAGGTTGCCATGCAAGTAGAAGCCTTAACCTGAAAAATGGACCAAATCATGAAAAATGGGTTACCTACTCCAAGCCAACCTGTTCAAAATCAGGAAGGGTGTTCGTTTTGCTATAGCACTTCACATTATGTGCGAGATTGTCCTATTGCCGGTCAATCTCCCGATTATGCTCAAGAGCAAGCGAATGCCTTGTACTCTAAACAGATGAATGATCCATATTCAAATACCTACAATCCTGGTTACAAGAATCATCCGGTATTTTCATGGAAATCTCAAGAATCAAGTCCCTCTTTTCAAGGGCAAAACTCCTTTAATTCCCAATCTCAACAGCCTCAATATAGGCCAAATCCTCAACCTTATCATCAAAGATCCAACTACCAACAACCACCACCTCCTCCGAGAAGCCAATGCTTTGAGAAAAGAGTGATAAGCAATCTTGAGGCTAATACTCTCTTGTTGCAAACCCACTCTCAATCAATCTCTAAGCTTGAAGCTAATGCTCAATCTATGGCTAGGTTAGAAGCTCAAATAGGGCAACTAGCTAATGCCTTGAATAGAAGAGAGGAAGGTAAATTGCCAAGTCAACCGGTGGCAAATCCTAAGGGTATTCATCTGATTGAGGATCCATCATCTTCATCATGTAATACTCCTCCGGAGCAAGTTCAATCAATCACCACCTTAAGGAGTGGTAAAATCATAAATTCCAAGGTTGGGGAAGAAAAAATGGAATCCAAGGAGCAATCCAAAAATCCAAAAGAATCCCATCAAGTCCAAATGTGTTTCCATCAAATCCAAATGTGAACAAAGTCCCACAAAATCCAAAAGGAAAGGCAAGTGAATTTGTGTCACCATCTATTCCAAATCTTGACACTTCTTTTGAACCTCCGGTTCCTTTTCCTCAAAGATTGAAGGAACCTTCTCATTTTGGGAAGCAAGGAGAGAAAATTAAAGACATGATGGAGATCTTCAAACAAGTAAAGATCAATCTCCCTCTCCTTGATGCAATCCGGCAAATTCCCTCCTACACTAAATTCTTGAAGGACTTGTGCACTCAAAAGCGCAAATCTAGGAATAATGTTCCTAAGAAAGTCCTCCTAATTGAGCAAGTAAGCTCCATTTTCCAACACCAAGCCCCTCATAAATTCAAAGATCCGGGTGCTCCAACCATTTCATGCACCATCGGAAATCAAGCTTTTGAAAAGGCACTTCTTGATTTAGGGGCTAGTGTCAATTTGCTTCCATTCTTAGTTTACCAACAATTAGGTTTGGGGGAACTTAAGCCTACCACAGTTGTGTTGCAACTTGCCGACCGCTCGGTGAAGCAACCACGTGGCATCATAGAGGATGTGATAATTCAAGTGGACAAATTTTACTTTCCGGTGGACTTCATAGTCCTTGACACGAAACCGGTCCAAAATCCAAATAGACATATTCCTATCATTCTAGGTCATCCATTTTTGCCCACGGCAAACGCTTGCATTAATTGCCGTACCGGAGTAATGGACATCTCTTTCGGGAATATGAAAGTCCATTTGAACATCTTTAATGCTTCTCACCACACATCCGACGAAAGTGAATGCTTTTGTGTTGATGTAGTGGAAGATCTCGTTCAAGAAGCGCTTTCGTCCATTCTTTCTAAGGATCCTCTAGAGGCATGCCTACGTCATTTCAACTATGATGATTATGAAATTGAGTAATCCATTTGTGAAGTTAATTCAATGCTCGATGTCACGACCATCATGGATTTGCCTAAATGGCGAGTTTCGAGAGAACCTTTGCCTCCTTTGTCTAATACTTCCCAAACTCCTTCTCTAATTTCCCCACCACAACTTGAGCTTAAGCCTTTACCGGCTACACTTAAGTATATTTTCTTAGGCGCTAATGAAACCCTTCTAGTCATTATTGCTTCCAATCTCACCAATGATCAAGAGATGGAACTTCTAAAAGTGCTAAAAGAGCACAAGGAAGCAATAGGATGGAGTGTGGCAGATCTTAAGGGAATAGATCATTCTATTTGTATGCACCGCATACACTTGGAAGAAGATGCAAAGACCTCAAGAGAGGCACAACATCGATTAAATCCAAATATGAAGGACGTTGTAATGAAGGAGGTGGTGAACTTACTAGATGCGGGAATAATTTACCCTATCTCAGATAGTAAGTGGGTTAGTGCCACTCAAGTGGTTCCTAAGAAGTCCGGTATTACGGTGCAACCAAATGATAAGGGTGAATTAGTTCCCCAACGCACCACCACGGGATAGAGAGTTTGCATAGATTATAGGAAACTAAATTCAGCAACTCAGAAATATCACTTCCTCTTCCATTTATTGATCAAATCTTAGAGAGATTAGCCGGTCAAAGTTTCTATTGCTTCTTAGATGGATATTCCGGCTATAATCAGGTTGCTATAGACCTGAGGGACCAAGAGAAAGCCACCTTTACATGTCCTTTTGGCACATTTGCTTATAGACGCATGCCCTTTGGGTTGTGCAATGTACCGACGACTTTTCAACGGTGTATGATGTCTATCTTTTCGGACATGGTGGAAAATTCCTTGGAAGTGTTCATGGATGATTTTTTCGTGTTTGGACCTTCATTCGAATCATGTCTCCAAAATCTATCCCGTGTTCTCACACGATGTCAAGAAACCAATCTAATCCTCAGTTGGGAAAAGAGTCATTTTATAGTTCAAGAGGGCATTGTCCTAGGGCACATTGTGTCTAAGATAGAAATTGAGGTGGACAAAGCCAAGGTTGAACTTATTTCCAAACTTCCTCCACCATCAACGGTGCGAGAGATTCATTCATTCTTTGGGCATGCGGGCTTTTATCGCCGTTTCATCAAAGACTTTAGCAAGATCTCTCGGCCTTTGTGTCGCATTCTTGAAAAAGAGTCTTGTTTTACCTTTGATGAAACGTGCCTTAACGCTTTTGAAAAGCTCCGCACCATGCTTACAACCACTCCAATTCTCATCCCTCCAAATTGGGCTCTCCCATTTGAGATCATGTGTGATGCATCTGATTATGCCATGGGTGCGGTCTTAGGGCAACGAGTAGATAAATTGCCACATGTTATCTACTATGCAAGTAAAACCCTTTCCGAGGCTCAAATCAATTATACCACAACGGAAAAGGAGTTGCTTGTGGTAGTATTTGCTTTGGACAAATTTTGAGCTTATCTATTAGGTTCCAAGGTCATTGTTTATTCGGACCATGCTGCCCTCCAACATCTTTTGGCCAAAAAGGACACGAAGCCTAGATTGATCCGGTGGATACTCTTGTTGCAAAAGTTTAATTTTGAGATTAGAGACAAAAAGGGAACCGAAAATGTGGTGGCTGACCACCTCTCTAGAATTCTTGTTGAATCCCTCTATGACTCCATTCCAGTTTGTGAATCCTTCCCGGATGAAAAACTCTTTCTAATTTCTCAAGAGAGTATCCCTAGGTATACGGACATTGTCAACTACTTGGCAACTGGTAAAATACTGTCTTCTTGGACCAAGCAAGAGAAGGATCAGTTTTTCTCCCAATCATGATCATATTATTGGGATGATCCTCAATTATTCAAATATTGCTGATGTGATTTCAATTATACTTAACCACTCGCAATAGAACGAGTCCTTGTAGGACAGGGCTATATAGAGGGTGTCGAACCTCAAGGACTTGCAAGGTGGAATTGTTATGTTACTCAGTCTTTGAATTAATTCTAAAATAATTGGAAAATAATTGTTGATGTTTGATCGTGAAATTAATTGAGCAAATTAAAGCTTTTAATAAATTGGTATTATGAAATTTAATCAGGAAGAGAAGGTCCTTGGAACTGACTTCACCACTAACCCTCTAACAATGACAATTGTACTAATTTGGGACGTTTACTTATGCATTCAGAAAAGAATGGCTACAAGCCCAATTCAATTCTATCAAGAGAATTCGTTCAACATTCAATTAAGCATAACTCGTCTTCACTTAGCATGGCCTATACATCTGACTAATTAATGATGTTATAACCCATCTTTGCTTAGTACGAATTATCAAAAATCTACATTGAACAATATGTGAAAACTATTGTATAACCTGTCTTAACAAAATCACAGAAGTTGAAAAGAGCAAACCCTAATCATTGCAAATTTAGATCCATTCTACAAGAACAAGAATAAACATGCAATGAATCAATACATTCAATTTGAAAGCAATAGCACAGCTATTGTTTACGTCTCGGTTATACAATCAATGCACACAGTAAATCATTCCCAAATTAGTATACAACTTAAAACATTGAAAGACAGGTTAGGGTTACATCACTTCCCCGGAATGGTGTTTAGCCGCTTATGATCGGATGTCCAAGCTTGAACGATGATGAAATCGCCATCCTCTTGTTCGTATCGTCACGAATCGCCTCTGTATTTCTCTCTGGGTTCCTCCCTCTCCGAATACCCTAGTTTTTCTTCGTTTCCTCGTTTTTACTTTGCAAAAACAAACCAACGGGACACCTGGCCTACCCAAAGTGGCAAGTGCGCATAATAAAATGGCACTTGCTCCTTACAAAGTGGCATTTGCGCCCAAAAAGTGGCAGCTGCGCAAATAGGGCAGAAAGTTGATGAAAACGTCCGTTTTAGGAAATTTTCGTGAAATATGAAATTGTGCAGAATTGAATTTCCTTCAACTTAAGCAGAGTTTGGGTCGTTTTGACAATCGTGTACGGAGTTATGGTCTGAATACCAACACGGGTCCAGGACTTTTTAGGCCTGAATTGGCCCAATCTTCTATGCGAATGGGCCCGTGCTCCTTTTCTTCTTTTAAATTCATTTCCAGCCCATTTCTTTAGTCCATTTAGTTTGGATCTTCAATATAAACATATCTCTAATGGGCCAAGCTTCAGTGATAACTAAATGAGCACCATTTGTAGCCCGATTTCACCATTCCTAGTCAGAATTACCCTTAATCACCTGCAATCATAAAAAGATTAAAATTATTAATAAAAATATGAAATAAATATTAGTAAGACACTAATTCATATAATTTTAAGGGCATTGAATATGCAATATTCATTACTTATCACACCCCCAAACTTATATATTGCTAGTCTCTTAGCAATACACAACTAAAAATGAAATAAAACAACTAAACTACTTCCTCTTTCGTGGGAGATCCGATTGCATTTAGCATATGCAACAAGCCTTTTAAACCCCTAGGTTACCCCTAGTGGACGAGTGAAGTCTCGTGAGGATTTTCAGAGATGTTACCCACAAACATGCCAAAATTCCTATTTCAAACATTAATCAAGACGAAGATTACAAAATGTAGTTAAAAGACTTGCATTGAAGAATACTTTCAAATCCCTAAACCTCATAATTCAAAACAATGGTTCTCACCCAAAATTTACATCAATCACAACTCAAAGAAACTAACTCTAGCCCCCTCATGAAAAGTGAACTAGCATTCATCAATGTGGTTTAACCCGGCCTTGAGTGAGCAATTACAAGTCCCTTCAATTTATTGGATCCCCTTATTGAATGTATCACTCAAAACATGAACATATGCAATTTTTTTATTTTTTATTTTTTATTTTTTTTTATTATAATTTTTTTTTATGGTTGTGCAATGCCCAGTTTTATTAGGCTTTCGAATTGATCCATGTAGCGAGCTTTCAGCCTGTGACTCCCAAACCAAATGGCTTTAGGGCACCAGGTTTCAAGATACCTCGAGGGACCTAATAACTCGAATCAAAACGGCCACAAACCATAGACTAACCAATAACGCAATGCCTAGGTTTATTAGGCTTTCGAATTGGTCCATGTAACGAGCTTTCAGCCTGTGACTCCCAAACCAAATGGCTTTAGGGCACCAGGTTTCAAGATACCTCGAGGGACCTAATAACTCGAACCAAAACGGCCACAAACCATAGGATTATTCTTTTAAATTTTGTTTTATTTTTATTTATTTATTTTTTTTTAAGTGTAGCATGTTTAAAGTGTTTATTCTCAAGGGATACCGACTTATATTCAGCACATATAATTGATACTCAAAGCTAAGTAGAAACCCCACTAACTCTACTAGTGTGCGTGTGAATTGTGAAAAGAACCAGAGTCAACCACTCCAAGTCATGTCAATGCAAATAACGACTTAAACCACTGTATTCAAACCATAGTTTCTAGAAATTTTACACATACTCTACAATTTCAAGTCAAGAACCTACATAAAGTATTAAACTCTTGATTGATGTTAAAACAAAACAACCTATAAAAAGAAATTACCAAACAATTCCTAAAAATCAATAAAAATAAAATAAAATAAAAAATGTCTAAAACGTGCCACTATTTCACCTTCATATTTAAAACACAAGAAATGTCTCGCCTTACCCCCAAACTTGAATGGTACAGTGTCCTCAATGTACAAGGAGAAAAATATAGATGAGAGTCAGAACGATATTACCATGAATAGGGGAGTGGACAGATGGCAAACCAGTAGCTGAAAGTTAACAATGGTGTTTCCCCCCAAACATGGGTGCAACATCCTGTCAAAAGACACCACTCTACAAGCCAAGTGAAATGAATGGGTGCATAATAAGAAATATTGAGAACGAACATGAAGAAAACAAGTAACGAATTTTTTTTTTTTGTGTGTTGTCAGTCTCTGAACTGGTGGTTCCCAATTTTCCAAGATGCATATGTAATAAGATATTGATTATCCAGATACTCTAACGTATAGAGTACAAAGGGGCTGCCTTTCTTTAGTAAAGCCATACTGTGTTGAAGCAATCTCGACAGTATTGGGAATTAAAACCAGACTTTAAAAAACGGAAATCATTAACTTTATCAACATATGACAAAATAGATACTTGGTACTACATACATAGTCAGGGAATGGACGGCAAAAATTTTTTTATTAGTTATAGATGTATTGAATTTTAATGTTTGTAACTATATAGAAATATATATAAATAAAATTTTTTTTTATATATATATATTTTTTATTTAACTAATACACAAAATCATGAAAATAAAGGTTAACCGAAAAGAAGAAGAAGAAGAAAGAAAACATAAAAAATTAATAATAATAATAAATAAATAAATAAAACTAAAAATAAAAAATAAATAAAAAAAATAAATAAATAAAACTAAAAAAAATAAAAATAAATAAATAACGCAAAATAAAAATGTTCGACCTTACCCCCACCATGAAACCACCAAACCCAGATCGTCCTATTGCGGGGCAGACGTCGACGCTCCCCCAGAGGTTATACGCTCAACTTGCTTAGCGAACTCAGCAAGCATCTTTTGAGTTTGGAGCTGATCCTCATGTGCTTGACGAAAATGTGCATTCATGTCTGCACGCAATTCCTCTATCTCACCAGTAAGATAATTATAGTGTGCCTGGGTCATAACAAAAGGTGCTGGCTGCTGTTCTGTTATAGGCACACCCACATTACCCCGTATTGGAGTATCCTCAGCTGCGAATTCTGCAACAATATTTAGCTGGGTTCCAACTGCTCTAGGTAACCGACTGGTGCTCCTTGTCCAATCTGTAAGAGAAAAAGCAACGATGCCTCTCTCTACTGGCTCGAAGGCTGAAATTGGGAAATCATGATGTTGCAATATTTTGGTGATTAAATAGGGAAATGGGAGAGTCCAATTCTTTGCCGACTCTTTACTCTTCTGAACCAGCCCTTCATAAATAGTGTAGAATTGCCCCCAAATGATGGCAGGGATGGAGATCCACTGCTTCACATGAAAAGCATAGAGAGCTTCTAGAATTGCTCCTCGCCTCTGATTTGAATGCCCCAGCGGATGAACGTTCCGGGATAATACAGAATCCACAAACCATAACTGTCTGGGAAGTCGAGAACGGGTTGTGGCATTCCTCTTATTATCAACATACTGCCCGTTACACATGTTTTGGATCATATCATGAAGATCTATATCCGAGAACTCCTTAAAAGTACTCCACAAATTGCTGGGCGTATCATCCCAAACCCCCAATGCTGCTTCAACAACATCTATCTCAACTCAAATTTCATGCCCATCTATCGAGGTAAACAACACCCCATGTTCGTCTTTTGAAGATGTCATATTCTGATAAAATAGCCGGACAAGGCGAGGGTAATACACATTGGATGCCGGAGTGAACAATGGCTCCAAAAGTCTATCTCTGAATGCTTGCACTCCCCATTTTGTATCGTCATGATCGACGAAATCATCTACCATGAATGTAGTCTCTGGAGTAATTTTTCGTGAAGCCCATTCCGCTTGCACCACATCCTTAGAGCTCTGGACACGCTTTGGAGGTGGTGGGTTAGAGGAAAAGACACCTTTCCTTGCCATTGGTAGAAGGTAAAGTGATGGGTAATTTATTCAAGCAGTTGGAGAGCACCGTGGGCCAATGCCAAAATTAAAATCAACAGTGAATATCTATTGTTGAACAAAATAGAATCGTCTTGCAATATTCTAAGTTGCTAGAGGTGTTCTGCTCACTTATGATCAATTTACTGCAGAATTGTATGATGAATGGACTCACAAATTAGGCTTTAATTGTTGTAGGATTGGTTCAACTTGGATGTCCAAGGAGGCAAAGCTGACTGGTGCATAGTGGCTTGGACTGAAGGCGCTGATGCTGAAAGATGCGGATGCAGGCTGAGGCGCAGGTGCACGCTGAAGAGGGCGCAGGTGCGCAAGGAGCAGCCTTGCGGGGCGCAGGTGCGCAAGGAGCAGCCTTGCGGGGCGCAGGTGCGCGCGCGGCTGTTGCGGCGCTGCGCGCTGGTGGGCGTTGGTGCGGCGCTGCGCTGGTGCGGTGGGCTGCGCTGGTGCGGCGGCTGTGTTGGTGCGCTGCTGCGCTGGTGCGGCGGGCTGCGCTGGTGCGGCTCTGCACTGGTGCGGCAGCTGTGGTGGTGGCTACCGGTGATTGTACATGGCGTGGTAGGGGGTAGCTGTGCTGCTTGCTCGCTGGTGGTTGGATGCCCTATTGCGCATTAGGGTTTCCTTGGGGCTGAATAATGCGCATAAGCGCAGTCGTGAAGAAAGGACGTGGGCTGTGGGCTTTTTGCTTGGTCCGCTACAAGGAATGGAGTGCAGGTGCGCTTTCTGAGGCTTAGCTTCCTACGCAGGTGCCCCTTTTAGGCAGTAGGTTGATGTAATTCATGTCTTCAATTGCGCAGATGCGTTCCAGCAAGCGCTATTGCGCTTTTTTGTCCAGTAGAGTCACTTTGAAAACTTGTAATTTCGCAGATGCGCTTTCGAAAACGCTTTTGCGCTTAGTAACCAGTAGGTTTACCTGAACTCATCAGCAAACACATTACAAACGTCCATGTACAGATAAAATAAATAAAGAATTAAACACAATCAAATAATAAAGAAATAAAAATGAAACACTCTATACAAAATAATACTAATAATAATACATAAAATAAATAAATAAATAAAATAAAATAAAATAAAATAAAATAAAATGAAATAAATAAAAAATAAAATAAATAAAGTACAATTACACTAAGAAGACCAGGTTTAACGTCCCGGTCGGACGGACATCAACACTCATTCATCAAAATAAATGGGATCCGCCAGCTCGACGACCTCCACATTTTCACTAAGCACCTCATGTTCAATGTAATGTTTTAATCTCTGACCATTCACTTTTAGGACTTTACCATCCTTGATATTTTGAATATCAACCGCTCCATGTAGAGACACGGATAAGACAACATAAGGGCCTTCCCATCTCGAACGAAGCTCACCAGGAAAAAATTGGAGTTTAGAATTATATAACCACACTTTTTGCCCCGGTTCAAAGGACTTTCGCATAATGTGCTTGTCATGAAATGCCTTAGTTCTTGCTTTATAAATTTTTGCACTCTCGTAAGCATCATTACGCAATTCTTCCAATTCATTCAACTGGAGTCTACGATTAGAGCCTGCTAATTGCATATCAAAATTAAACTTTTTAATTGCCCACATTGCTCTATGTTCCAACTCGACTGGGAGGTGACAAGGCTTCCCATAAACAAGTCGGTATGGCGACATGCCAATGGGAGTCTTGTAAGCTGTACGATATGCCCAAAGAGCATCGTTAAGCCTCAATGACCAGTCTTTCCTATCAGGCCGAACCGTTTTCTCTAAAATTTTCTTAATCTCCCTATTTGACAGTTCAACTTGTCCACTAGTTTGGGGGTGGTAGGGGGTGGCAACCTTATGAGTGACAGAGTACTTAAAAAGTAAAGTTTTGAAAAACCTATTGCAGAAGTGCTTACCTCCATCACTTATAATTGCCCTTGGCGTCCCAAAACGACTGAAGATATTTTCTTGAATGAATTTAATCACCACTTTGTGATCATTCATTCTGGTAGCCATCGCCTCAACCCATTTCGAGACATAATCGACCCCCACTAGAATATATTCGAACCCAAATGAGATTGGGAATGGTCCCATAAAATTGATGCCCCAAACATCAAATATCTCCACAACTATTATAGGGTTAAGTGGCATCATATCTCTCTTGGTCATGGCCCCCAACTTTTGACATCGCACACATGCCCTACAAAACTGGTAAGAATCCTTAAATATTGAAGGCCAGTAAAAACCACATTGTAGAACCTTAAATGCAGTTTTTCGAGCACTAAAGTGCCCGCCACAAGCTAAGGTATGACAGAAAGTAAGCACACTGTGGACCTCACACTCAGGTATGCAACGCCGGATCACTTGATCCGAACAATATTTGAACAAGTTAGGGTCCTCCCAATAATAGGACTTTACTTGGGCATAGAAATGGTCTTTCTCATGTTTGAACCAATGAGGAGGAGTTTTACCTATTACTAGGTAATTCACAATATCAGCAAACCAAGGTTCCTTCTCATGAGTGACTGCAAAGAGTTGTTCATCCGGGAAGGGATCACATATAAGGGGTGGATTGCATATCGACTCAACAAGAATAAGAGAAAGGTGGTCGGCAACCACATTCTCGGAACCCTTTTTATCCCTAATTTCATAATCAAACTCTTGTAACAAGAGAATCCATCTAATGAGTCGGGGTTTGGTTTCCTTCTTGGTCAACAAATGTTTCAGAGCAGCATGGTCAGAAAATACTACAACTTTGGACCCTAGAAGATATGACCGAAATTTATCTAAGGCAAACACTACAACTAGTAACTCTTTCTCGGTAGTGGTGTAATTCAATTGAGCTCCCGAGAGAGTTTTACTAGCATAGTAAATCACAACTGGCAACCTTTCTTTTCGTTGCCCCAAAACAGCACCTATGGCATAGTCTGAGGCATCACACATGATTTCAAACGGTAGTGACCAATTGGGGGGTTGCATGATAGGGGCAGAGGATAGAAGTGACCTAAGCTTTTCGAAGGCTTCTAAACATGCATTATCAAAGTGAAAAGGAACGTCTTTAGCGAGTAGATTACATAATGGTTGAGCAATCTTACTAAAGTCCTTAATAAACCTACGATAAAAACCTGCATGCCCTAAAAAGGAACGAATACCCCTCACCGAATTTGGTGGAGGTAGTTTAGAGATAAGCTCAACCTTAGCCCGATCAACTTCTATGCCCCGCCCTAACACTATGTGACCCAACACTATACCCTCTTGAACCATAAAATGGCTCTTTTCCCAACTTAACACCAAGTTGGTGTCTTTGCAACTTTTAAGCACAAGGGTTAAATGTTTTAGGCAACTATCAAATGAATCCCCAAAAACTAAAAAGTCATCCATAAAAACTTCGAGAAACTTCTCTACCATGTCTGAGAAGATAGACATCATACACCTTTGAAAAGTAGCGGGTGCATTACACAACCCAAAAGGCATCCGTCTATATGCAAATGTACCAAACGGACATGTGAAAGTCATTTTCTCTTGGTCATTAGGATCGACTGCCACTTGGTTATACCCAGAATAACCATCTAGAAAGCAATAGAAACTCTGACCTACAAGCCTCTCTAAGATTTGATCAATGAATGGCAAGGGAAAATGATCTTTTCGAGTGTTTGAATTCAACTTCCTATAGTCGATACATACCCTCCACCCGGTAGTGGTTCGTTGTGGCACAAGCTCTCCCTTAGAATTCGGAACCACAGTGATTCCAGACTTTTTGGGCACAACTTGAGTGGGACTCACCCACTTGCTATCAGAGATGGGGTAAATGATACCCGCATCTAACAATTTCAGCACTTCCTTCATTACTACCTCTTTCATGTTAGGATTTAAACGACGTTGGGCCTCTCTCGAAGGTTTAGCATCTTCCTCTAGATGAATTCGATGCATACACACTGAAGGATCTATTCCCTTAAGGTCTGCCACACACCATCCTATGGCTTCTTTATGCTCCCTAAGGACACCCAAAAGCTCACTCTCCTGGTCACTAGACAGGCTAGAGGAAATGATGACCGGAAGAGTTTTGTTTAATCCTAAGAAAACAGACTTAAGATTGCCTGGTAAAGGTTTTAGCTCTAGCTCAGGGGGAGACACTAAGGATGGGATCGGCGGAGTACTAGACAATCTAGGCAATGGTTCCTTAGCTGATCTCCAAGGCAAAAAATTAGTACTGGTTACACTTCCTAACAGAGAATTTACCTCACAGATATTCTGATCTACATCAAAATCCTCACAGTCAAAATGGGCTAAACATGCCTCTAAAGGGTCTGTGGTCAAAATTAGTGAAAGTGAATTTTCCACAGTCTCTTCTATAAGGTCTATAGCATAGCACTCATTTTCATCTGCCTGATGTTGAGATGCATTAAAGACATTTAACCTCACCTTCATATTCCCAAAAGAAATATCCATAACCCCCGTACGACAATTAATGCAAGCATTAGCCGTGGCTAAGAAAGGATGACCTAGAATCACAGGAATGGACTTCATAGGATCAGGTACAGGTTCTATGTCTAGGACAATGAAATCGACTGGGAAATAAAATTTGTCCACTTTTATTAACACATCCTCAATAATCTCACGTGGTTGTTTTATTGATCTGTCTGCTAATTGTAAAACAACTGACGTGGGATTAAGCTCACTCAATCCCAATTGTAAGTACACTGAGTAAGGGATAAGATTCACACTCGCCCCTAAATCAAGTAGTGCCCTATCAACACCAACATCCCCTATAACACAAGATATCGTGGGTGCACCTGGATCTTTAAACTTAGGGGGGGTGTTGTGCTGAATAATCGAGCTTACTTTGGGACACTACCCCTTGAATTACGCTTTTGAGTGCATAAATCTTTCAAAAACTTTGCATATGCTGGGATTTGTTTTATAGTATCAAGGAGAGGAAGATTTATTTTTACCTGCTTAAAAACTTCCATCATATCTTGCACTTTCTCCCCTTGTTTCCCAAAAGGTGCCAACTCCTTGAGACGTGTAGGGAATGGAGCTTTGGGCTCAAATATTGTCTCAAGAGTTAAAGTAGGTGGAGAAAGTGTTGCCTTATTAATTTTAGACTCTAGATTAGGACTCTTTCCCATTTCACTCTCAACCTCTTTCTTCTCTTGCACCTTATTATCTAACACTCTCCCACTCCTTAAGGTGGTAATAGCCTGAACATGCTCATGATGATGGCCACTGGCAACGGCATCATCAATTACATATTGCCCTCTAGGATTAGTTACTGGCTGACTTGGCAATTTTCCTTCCTCTCTACGATTCAAAGTGTTAGCTAGTTGCCCCAGTTGAGCCTATATCTTAGAGATGGATTGAGAGTGGGAATGAAGTAACTGAGTGTTCGATTCAAGTAACTGAGTATGAGTGTCGAGTCTATCTAATGCCGCTAACACTTTATCCTCAAACGCTGAATTGCGAGGTGGATGCTGGGAAGTTTGATGATAATATTGATTCTGGGGCCTATCAGATGAAGGATAAGCAGATTGACGACCCGACTGAAAACCTGACATAGGAACTGGTCCTTGGGACTGAGGGATAGGATTGTTTAGAGATGGACTACGCCATGAGAGATTTGGATGATTCCTCAAACCTGGATTATATGTATTAGAATATGGATTGTTTCCAGGTCTAGAGAAAACAGCATTAACTTGTTCTGGATTTGATTCAGGAATTTGCCCCGACATGGGACAATCTATGGAATAGTGTGACGGACTAGTGCAGATACCACATCCTTCCTGTAAGAGAGGAGAAGGGGTTGAAAATTGACTAGCCACCATGAGTTGATCGACTTTTCTTGATAATTCATCCACTTTAGTGGAGACATTGAGTGATGTGCCTATTTCGAACACTCCTCCAATTTTGCGAGAACTACTTGTTCTAACTCGACTGGCGGAATCATGTTGTGTGGAATTTTCACTCAGATTCACAAACAATGTCCATGCCTCATCCTCATTCTTAAGCATGAATGTACCCCCACAAGTTGCATCTACCATTTGCCTATATGACTCAATCAACCCATCATAAAAAAATTGTACAAGTTGCCACTTAGGAATATCATGATGAGGGCACTTTCTAAGCAAATCACCATATCTCTCCCAGGTATCATGGAATTGCTCCCCTTCTATTTGAGAAAAACTGGTAATGGATCACCTCATTTGATTTGTTTTCCCTATTGGAAAGTATTTATTGAGGAACTCTTGTTGCAGTTGTGCCCAAGAGGTGATCGTATTCGGTGTTAATGAATTCCACCAGTTTTTAGCTTTATCTTTTAGAGAGAATGGGAAGAGACGCATCCGTAAAGCATCATCAGAAAAATTCTGAATTTTAACAGTTGAACAAACTTCTAAGAAGTCATCAAGATGCTTATACGGATCTTCATTATTAAGTCCATAAAAAGATGGGAGCATTTGTATAACGCTAGACTTAATCTCATAATTTACTGCTGTGACATTAGGCAATTGCATGCATGATGGGGATGTATATGCCCCAGGAGCGAAATGCTCCTTAAGGGCTTGAGGATTTTGCTCAGCCATATTTTCAGTCTCACTCTCAGTCTCAGATGAATGTTCTTCCTCTAAGTCTTGGGCCCTAATTTCTCCCCTATGTTGATGTAAGGTTCTTTCAAGTTCAGGGTTATATGGGACTATTGGTGTATCTAGAGACCGACGACCCAACATATACCACAAGGACTAAGAATTAATAAATAAATAATTAAATGAACAACTAACTAAAATAAAATAAATAAGAAAAGAAACTAAAATAAAATATAATTAAATAAATAAAATAAAATAATAACAAATGAAAGCAAAGTACTAACTAGAATAAGCAAGCACAAGTAATTTGAATATGAAAAGCTCACAGAGATTTACGATGAATTCCACTCCTCTATTCACGTTTCGTAACCAAAAGCACCTGTACTCAAAAAAAAAATAAAAATAAAAAAATGAAATAGATCAGAAAAGAACAAAGAACAATCCTAACTTAACAATTAAATTAAAACTAGGCACCAAAACAATTCAAGCAAGTCCCCGGCAACGGCGCCAAAAATTGATGTGATTTAAATTATACTTAACCACTCGCAATAGAACGAGTCCTCGTAGGACAGGGCTATATAGAGGGTGTCGAACCTCAAGGACTTGCAAGGTGGAATTGTTATGTTACTCAGTCTTTGAATTAATTCTAAAATAATTGGAAAACAATTGTTGATGTTTGATCGTGAAATTAATTGAGCAAATTAAAGCTTTTAATAAATTGGTATTATGAAATTTAATCAGGAAGAGAAGGTCCTTGGAACTGACTTCACCACTAACCCTCTAACAATGACAATTGTACTAATTCGGGACGTTTACTTATGCATTCAGAAAAGAATGGCTACAAGCCCAATTCAATTCTATCAAGAGAATTCGTTCAACATTCAATTAAGCATAACTCGTCTTCGCTTAGCATGGCCTATACATCTGACTAATTAATGATGTTATAACCCATCTTTGCTTAGTACGAATTATCAAAAATCTACATTGAACAATATGTGAAAACTATTGTATAACCTGTCTTAACAAAATCACAGAAGTTGAAAAGAGCAAACCCTAATCATTGCAAATTTAGATCCATTCTACAAGAACAAAAATAAACATGCAATGAATCAATACATTCAATTTGAAAGCAATAGCACAGTTATTGTTTACGTCTCGGTTATACAATCAATGCACACAGTAAATCATTCCCAAATTAGTATACAACTTAAAACATTGAAAGACAGGTTAGGGTTACATAACTTCCCTGAAATGGTGTTTAGCCGCTCATGATCGGATATCCAAGCTTGAACGATGATGAAATCGCCATCCTCTTGTCCGTATCGTCACGAATCGCCTCTGTATTTCTCTCTGGGTTCCTCCCTCTCCGAATACCCTAGTTTTTCTTCGTTTTCTCGTTTTTACTTTGTAAAAACAAACCAACGGGACACCTGGCCTACCCAAAGTGGCAAGTGCGCATAATAAAATGGCACTTGCTCCTTACAAAGTGGCATTTGCGCCCAAAAAGTAGTAGCTGCGCAAATAGGGCATAAAGTTGATGAAAACGTCCGTTTTAGGAAATTTTTGTGAAATATGAAATTGTGCAGAATTGAATTTCCTTCAACCCACTCTGAGTTTGGATCGTTTTGACAATCGTGTACGGAGTTATGGTCTGAATACCAATACGGGTCCAGGACTTTTTAGGCCTGAATTGGCCCAATCTTCTATGCGAATGGGCCCGTGCTCCTTTTCTTCATTTAAATTCATTTCTAGCCCATTTCTTTAGTCCATTTAGTTTGGATCTTCAATATAAACATATCTCTAATGGGCCAAGCTTCAGTGATAACTAAATGAGCACCATTTGTAGCCCAATTTCACCATTCCTAATCAGAATTACCCTTAATCACCTGCAATCATAAAAAGATTAAAATTATTAATAAAAATATGAAATAAATATTATTAAGACACTAATTCATATAATTTTAAGGGCATTGAATATGCAATATTCATTACTTATCAATTACCCCGATCAAATAATCCAAAAGTGTGTACCCAACAGTGAATTCCAAAGCATTCTAAAATTCTGTCATACACTGTCTTGTGGGGGACACTTTAGTGCTAAGAAAACTGTAGCAAAGATTCTTCAATGCGGGTTTTTCTGGCCAACACTTCATCGGGATGCATACTCATTTTGCCGCTCATATGAGCGATATCAGCGCCTTGGCGCGATGTCTCGGAAGGACATGATGCCTCTCAACCCTATTCTTATTGTAGAGATATTTGATGTGTGGGGCATTGACTTCATGGGACCTTTCCTACCATCTACTGGTCATGAGTACATACTTGTGGCGGTGGACTACGTATCTAAATAGATAGAGGCCGTTGCAACCAAAACCAATGACTACGCAGTCGTGGTTAAGTTCATTCAGGCTAACATCTTTAGCCGTTTTGGTACGCCTCGGGCCCTCATCAGTGACGGAGGTAAACATTTCTATAACCGTTTCCTTTGAACCTTGCTTACCAAATACTCTATCACACACAAAGTAGCCACCCTATACCATCCTCAAACTAGTGGCCAAGTGGAAGTATCCAATAGGAGATTAAGAACATCTTTGAGAACATAGTTCAGCCTGACCAGAAAGATTGGTCATTGCGACTAAATGATGCATTATAGGCTTACCGAACTGCTTATAAAACTCCCATTGGAATGTCACCTTACCGGTTGGTTTATGGCAAAGCGTGCCATCTTCCAGTTGAATTGGAGCACAAAGCTATGTGGGCCACCAAAACTTTCAATTTTGACATGCAAATGGCCGGCTCTAATTGCAAGCTTCAATTGAATGAATTGGAAGAATTGTGACATGACGCGTATGAGAATGCTAAAATCTATAAGGCAAAGTCAAAAGCCTTTCATGATCACAATATTCGAGTCAAAACATTCTCTCTGGGCCAGAAAGTACGGTTGTACAACTCACGCCTCCGGTTGTTTCCCAGAAAACTTCGCTCCCGTTGGGATGGTCCATTTTTGGTTAATTCCGTTGCTCCCCACAGAGCGGTGGGAATGAAGGACTTGAAAGACGGAACATTGTTCAAAGTGAACGGGCAGCGCTTAAAATCGTGCGTGGATGACCAAGTTACCACGGAGTACGTGGATGTCGTCACTTTGACGGATCCCGTGTATTTTGACTCGTGAACCGATTCTGACGTCATGCCATAGATGTGTAAGGTGGCGCGGCCATGGTAGCTATTATGCTTCCATGATGTCCCTCTTATCCAAAGTAATTTTGTATCTAAGTAATTTTATATGTAAGTCCCATAAGTTTAAGTCCATGAGGTTCTAAGTCAAGCTGACTATTTTTGAGAATTTCGATTGATCAAAGCAAAGATCTCGATCAATTGAGATTTCGATTGATCGAGATCTTGGTCTCGATCGATCGAAATAACGTAGAGATGTTGGAGCCTTTTGCAAAGATCAAAGTCCCGAGAGGTGGTTTTCTTCGATGACACTTCGATAGGTCCTCGATCAATCGAAATCTCGATTGATCGAAGTAAGGATTTTGATTGATCGAAATCTCAATTGATCGAGATGTGCATCTCGATCAATCGAGATTGACACGATGCCTGCACCTGAGCCACTTATTTATTCGAACTGTCGGGCTCCCTCTCATTTCTACGGTTCTCCCCAAGACCATCCGACTTCCTCCTCTTCTCCGAGAGATCCAAAGCAACCCCGAGCGTCGTCCAACCCTTGTTCGATCATTCCCGACCATCCACCGTAGTCCGAGCTCTCTGCGTATACACACACGTTCATCTCTTCGCGACTACGGGTGGGATTTCATCTTCTTGCACCGATCATCATCTTCACCTTGCGGTAAGTGATGCATAGCTTTACTTTGTTTGCTTTGCCGTCATTTTTGTTAATTTTATGGCTTAATAAGCATAGATAGATGATGTTGGGTTGGAGTGGTTTGCATTCGCTATGTTTATAATGGGATCTTGCGGGTTTCGGGGGTAGGAGTGCATGTGTGGGTGATATTTTGCATTATTTTTGTTTCGGTTGCATCCGCTTACGCTATTTCGTTGAGAGCGAGATGAGAGACATATTCATATGGGTTATTTTTGATTCCGAGTAGACCTAATCGAGTCGATTCGATCGTATTTTGGAAAGAATGTCTCAGCACTATGGACTAGAACCTCCTTTTTAATTTTTTTATTCTTATTTTAGCATTCATTTTATTTTATTTTTATTTACTTTAATTTTTGGAATAAGTGCAGACTGTCCCGGGGCTATGGCACGTGTGAAGAATGCTCCCGGTGCTGCTAGAGATGTGCCCGGCCGAGCCTTCCGGACTCGGAAGCTCAACCCCGAGCAGCGATTTGAGCTGATAGAGTACGAGATGCATCCCGACTGCTCGTGGGCAGTAGCATAGCTCCGGAGGCGCTGGCTCTACCGATTATGTGTGCCACCCACCGATGTGGCGCACGAGCGCTTGGTGGAGGTCTTTTATGAGCGCATGACCTATTCCTGCACAGAGCCTGACACATTGGAGACGATCGTAGGCGACACGATGATTACTATCACGCCGAGCCGAATAGCACAGATGCTCGGCATTCCTCACTAGCAGCCCCCAGACATGGTTGACCAGGACGGTCGGCCGCTCTACAGGGCCGAGTTTTCGGCTGACATGACACTGTTCTCCATCGTGATGGATATGTGTGATGGGGTGTTTACCACACCCAGTCACAACTACATGTCCAAATCGATGTGCCCGAGTGTATTACGGTTTCTAGACACCGTTCTCATCAAGAATGCGTGTCCTTTGTAGCATGTGGCAGAGCACAGGGGCGACCTTCTTCGTTGCCTGTACGCTTTCCACACGGGCACTTGGTTTTTTGTCCCGTCACT
The DNA here is from genome assembly GCA_026545225.1 of Cornus controversa. NCBI lineage: Eukaryota > Viridiplantae > Streptophyta > Magnoliopsida > Cornales > Cornaceae > Cornus > Cornus controversa. Next base: position 19,223,758 of record CM048852.1, read on the forward strand.
GATATGGGGGCAGATGTTCAAAATCTGGGACGACCTTGTCAACAAGAGCATGAGGCGAGCCGCGAGTTGGCGGCTTCCCTTTCCTTTCCTCGTCAGAGCCTTCCTCAGCCGTGCCAATATACCAGTCAGTGATACTGACATCCAGCTAGCACCGCCCTCCCGCTTCACGCCTACTCAGTGGGAGCGGGTGAGGCGACACTTGGAGCGACAGGACCACCAGGGCGATCCACCAGAGGACGTAGACATGGAAGCCCCAGTGGAGATGGATGAGGATGCACCCGCAGAGGGTGAGGCATCTGATAAGGAGCTGGGGGATGATGATATGGATATTACCGCAGAGTGGTATGAGATCCTGGCGACTGGCTACTCCTGCCTGGCAGCTGATGTTGAGCGGCTCCAGCAAGGTTTTGAGGAGCATGTCCAGGTGACGCAGAGTCAGCTGTCAGGCATTCGGACGGACATTGCGTCTCTGGCACAGGGTTAAAGGGCAATTTTAGATGAGTTTCGGGCCTTCCGGTAGGACCGCAGTTCCTGTTTGCCGGTCGAGCTTCCACCTCCACCTCTACTCCTCACACCGAGCCACCTCCACCATCACTCGCCCTAGAGTAGCTCTATCTATTTGCACTTTCTGTTTTACTTTATGTTATTTTTTCTTTCTTTGTTTTTGATAGGCCATGTTGGCCAGGTTAGTTTTTACGTATTCCACATGCATGTACCCTTTGTACTGAAACTCATGTTCACATGTATGGAATACAGTTATTATTTCTTTTATAGTATATCTTCTCTTTACTGTTTTTATTTTTACTTTCTGCCAATATCTCTGCTCTCTCTACTTTGACTACGTATGTAGTACCATTTGCCTAATTGTTATATGCGATTCAGTTGATGATTTCCGTTTATTACCGCCTGGTTTCAATTCCCAATACTGTTGAGATTGCTTCAACGCAGTATGACGTTAATAAAGAAAGGCAGCCCCTTTGCATGCTATACGTTAGCGTGCCTGGATAGTCAATATCTTATCGCATAGACCTCTTAGTCAATTGGGAAACACCAGTTCAGAGCCTTGGATGTGCAATGATCTCGGCATTGTTCGCTTGTACATCATTCTTTTATTATGTTCTTTTTATGTACTTTTTGTTCCATTTAATGCTCGTGGTATCCAGTTGGTGTTCCGTGCAGGTTTCTCTCATTTGCAGGATGACCGCCTGTGTTGGAATGCCATTTTTGTCACATTCAACAGTCCCGGTAAATTCTTTCCTTGTTCTTGTTGTCCAAACATTGAGGACAATGTTGTGTCTAAGTTTGGGGGTGCGGTATGCTATACCACTTGCATATGCATGCAATGTTCAGTCTTTGTATTGATTGTCATTGTAGAGCAGTTTTTTCTTTTTCTTGAGTTTTTTGCATGCTTGCTATGATGTCTTGCTTTTTAAAGGAAGATCATTCAAATAAATATCCGAGGTAAATGCAACAGGTTGTTAAGAAATTTAACATTGTAAATACCCGCACTTTTGCAAGCTATGTAATAGGCTAGAACGGTCTACATTTTTGTCCAAATATGAGTACGTACAGTTCTTGCCCTAAATTTGTCCTTAACTGCACACATAAATTTTAAATTGTGGGGTATAAGTCTGATGGAGAATTTTGTAAATTTCTGTTTTTATTTGAACAACTTAAAGAATGAGTTCTTCCGGTTGTTGTGAAAAAAAAAAAAAAACAAGAGAAAAGTATGCAATAAGCCTTCTCACTCAATAAACCGGATCTCTATGCCTCATTAAGCATGGAGTATTCGCGTATAAATGTGCAAGGTTGAGCAATAATAAGCGGGTGGCTTGTTTAAGCTCATCGCCTTGTAAGCTCGGTTATTAAGTCCGAGGGATGTTTCTTCACCTAATGCCCTAAAACCAATTGGTTTGGGAGTCATTGGCCCAATGCCGCTACATGGGCTTACAAGAAAGCAAAAAAAGCTAAGCATTGCACGGTCATCCGCATATGAGCATTCACGTATGTTTTGCAATGAACAGCATTGTCGAACCATTTCAATGAGTTTTTTCTTTTAAAAATAGATTTGTTCTTATTTTTCTCCAAATATGACAAAGCCACGCGTTAGAATGCATGTTCACTTTTCAAAGAGGATTTTGGGGTTGGAATCGGTATTTTTGTTCGGACTGGCCATTATGTGGGGACTGTTGTCTATTTGTAGTTTGTGAAAGTCCATTTTGGCTAATGACCGCATAGTTCTGTAATACTTGTTGCATTTGCCAAGTGTGACATGAACGGATAATCATCTTTTATCTAGTTGATGACTGAGCATGATTCAATTTTTGTATAAGATAGTTAAATTCTTTTTTCGTAGCATTGCATTGCTAAGGGACTAGCAATGTGTAAGTTTGGGGGTGTGATAAGTGTTCAGCACTATGCATTTGAACCCTCTTTATTGCATATGTTAGTCCCGTTATTACGTTTACCGAGATATATTTATGATATTTTTGTGTTTTTGATGTATTGCAGGTTCTATAGTAAAAGGAGCAAGGTTTGAGGCCATTTGCAGTTGAAGAGCAAAATTCAGAATTAAAGCTAAGGCATCTCGATCAATCGAGATGTTGATCTCGATCATTCGAGATCTCAATTGATCAAGACTTCAATTTTGATTGATTGAGATTCTGCAGACCCACTTGCCCACTTGCTCACCTGCTCTTCCCACTTGCAACAAAATCTCCCTTTTTGTACGACTTGGAGGGATTGTCTAACTTGAACAAGACACTTGGATATATTAGTGATATAGTTGGTATATATATTGATATATATATATACATGGTGGGCCCCAAGGATGAAAAGTAGCCACATAAAGCACAAATGAAGCCATTTTCTCTCATATCATACATACACACTTAGAGACATTCGGGAGAGGGGAAGAAGGAGCTGAACCAGACCTTGAAGCTTCATTTTCTCCATCAATGGAAGAGTACAAGGCTGTCATGAGCAACTAACTTCTCTACTAGGGTGTGGTTGAAATCCCTAGCCATGTAAACTTGTTCATTTTTGTAGCATTTTGGGATTTGTATTTAAATGTTGATTATTTAGTCTAGTGACAATGTACACTTATAGATTTCTTCTATATATTCATTTGATGTTGATTTTATTCTTGTCTTAGAGTAGAATCTTTCATGTGAATGAACAACATTTGCATCTTCCACAAGAAATGCAAATGATGGCTAAGTAATGGTAATTACAATAAATGTCTTGTTCCTGCTTGTATAAACCATGCCAAGATAAGGTAGTTTGGATGCATTTAGGTTCACTTAGAGAGTAGGGTAATTAGTTAGGTTGAAGAGCTATGCTTGTTGAAGATGGATTATGATAGGTTTGCACACACATTGATCTTTTGATATGTCATTGAGGTCACAAGCCTAATGACATTGTTAGACATTTAATTTATGAATCCCAAGCTTGCTACACTTATGGACATGTGAATGGCTAGTGGTGAAAACCACCCCTAGTTCTCTCTCCCAACTTTTAACTCTTCAAATTCATTGTTTTTACATTCATGCAATAGTTTTATAAACAAAAATCAAAACCTTGTTTTTAGAATTAAAGTGGAATTAATCTTTCGTCAAGACAATTAATGACTAGTCTTCGTGGGATCGACACCCTCTATATAGAACCGTATCTACAAAGATTCATGCGCTTGCGAGTGGTTAAATTATATTTTGAAAAAGGGGCAAAAATAAGCTTACAATATAATTCAAGTTTAGCCACACTAAAAGAAGCTTACAATATTTTGATAGTACCATTCTGCAAGGAATTTGTTCTATTGCGAGGTGTGGTAATTTTAATTGATACACTTATTGAGACGCTCACAACACACGAATCAATTTTTGGCGCCGTTGCCGGGGATTATCTTTTTGATTGTTTGGATTTTTAGAATTAGTTCTAATTGGATTTTTAGTTTAGGAATTTTTATTTTTATTTTTTTATGTTGTTTTTATTTTATTTTTTTTTCTTTTTATTTATTTATTTATTATTATTTTTTCTTTCAAGTACTAATTTATTTTGTTTTATTTATTTTTTAGTTTAGAATTTTTATTTTTGCTACTAATCTAATTTATTTATTTATTTTTTTTATTTTTCCGGTACTTCAATCACCACACCATTGAGCAAGAGAAAGTGAATATTGATGCCATGGCTGGTGTGCGTGATAATAATGAGGACAACAATATTGTGCCTAATACTACTTAGAGATTACTATGTCCCAGAGACTTACAATTCGCCAGCTGAATTTCAATTGCCTAATGTCACTACACAAAACTATGAGATCAAACCCAGTATTATTCAGATGCTACCATCCTATTTTGGGCTGACTCAAGAAGACCCTTACAAGCATCTGGATGAATTCAATGAAGTGTGCTCAACTACCAAAATCCACAACTTTTCTGAAGATGCATTCAGAATGAGATCAAACCCAGTAATATTCTCCCTGAAAGATAAAGCAAAGTATTGGTTCAATTCTCTACCGGCAGGTTCTATCACGACTTGGACTCAGATGTAGAATGAGTTTCTCAAGAAGTATTTTTCGATAGGGAAGACCAATCAATTCAGACAAGCTATCACTGGTTTTTCTCAACATGAGGGGGAAAAATTTTATGAGACATGGGAAAGATTCAACGACATTCTTAGGAAGTGTCCTCATCGTCAAGTTCCTAAGTGGCAACTAGTGCAAAGTTTTCATGAAGGGCTGACAGAAGCCAACAGACAGATGGTTGATGCGTCTTGTAGAGGTACTTTTATGTTGAAGAGTGAAGAAGAGGCATGGACCTTATTTGAAAATCTTAGTGACAACTCTCTACAACATATGTCCTCTACTCGTTCTAGCAGACCTGCCACTACAAGGAAAACTGATGGGATTTTTGAGGTTGGTGCTTCAGAAGCTATATCAACCGACATTGATTTAATTGCACAAAAGGTAGCAACAATTATGGCTGCCAATCAAACTCCTTCTACTTCAAATCCTTCATTGCTAGGCCCTTGTGAATTTTGCTCTAGTCCTATGCATAATGTGAACAATTGTCCTTCAATTGGGCAGTTTTCTGATGTTCAACATGAGCAACTCCAAGCTACATTCACTGGACCAATGAATCCCCCACGAGGTAATACTTACAATCCTACACGGAGGAATCATCCTGGTTTTTCTTACAATAACCAAGGGGCAGCAATGCAACCATCGTATCAACCTAGGAATTTTGTACCTCAACAGTAATATCAAACACAAAGTCCTATGGCCCAAAGAATTTCTGCTATTGAAGACAAGCTGACTCTGACCTTGTCCAAATTTGACAAGCTTGATTCTCTTATAGAGACAGTGCAAGCTACTGCAGCAATAGTACAATCTACAGTTCATCTAGTGCACTCTCATTCTCAATCCATTGACAAACTGGAATCTCAGTTTGGACAGCTTGCTACTTCATTGAGTAGAAGAGAAGAAGGGAAGCTCTTTAATCAACCAGTTGCTAATCCAAGAGGGATTCAAGCTTTCACAAGCAACCCACACCATGAACAGGTTCAAGCTATTACCACTTTGAGGAGTGGGAAAATAATTGATAATAAGGTGGGTGAGAAGAAAGAAAAAGAAAAAGTGGCCACAAGTCCAAGTGCTGTAATTCCTTATGAGCCCAAGGCTCCTTTCCCACAACGTTTCCTTGAAGCATCTAAATTGGGGAAGCAAGGGGACAAGCTGCATGACATGATGGAGGTGTTTCGACAAGTGAAGATTAATTTGCCACTCCTTGATGCCATCAAGTAAATTCCTCCTTATGCTAAATTTCTGAAGGACTTGTGCACTCATAAAAGGCGTTCTAAAAGCCATGTGCCAAAAAAAGTGATGCTGCCATAACAAGTGAGTTCTATAATTTAGCAGCGCACTCCTCCCAAGTACAAATATCCTGGTGCCCCAACTATCTCATGCATCTTGGGGAGCACCATGTTGATAAAGCTTTCCTTGATTTGGGTGCAAGTGTGAATTTGCTACCCTATTCAGTGTACTTACAATTAGGCTTGGGAGAATTGAAGGCTACCTCAGTGGTATTGTAATTTGCAGATAGATCAACAAAGCAATCCCGAGAAATCATTGAAGATGTGCTCATCAAAGTGGACAAGTTCTACTTTCTAGTTGATTTTATTGTACTTGACACTGAGCCGGTTCACAACCCAAAGAGGCACATTCCAGTGATCCTTAGTCGACCTTTCTTAGCTACTGCTGATGCTTGCATAAATTGTAGGTCGGGGATCATGGATATCTCATTTGGCAACATGAAGGTTAAGCTTAATATTTTCAATGCTGTTGAGAACCCTCCAGATCAGACAGAAGTTTTCTTCATGGATTCTGCAGATGTGTCTGAATCTACAGATGAAATAATGGTGTAAGAAAAAAAGAAGGAAAAGAAGGTGTTCGAAGATCAATTTTCTACCATTGTGGTAAATTCTGTATCCACTACACCATCCAAATCACTTTGAGCTGAACAATTGTTTGGAGTATCCGACAACTCCACACCATGGTATGCAGATATTGTGAATTATTTAGCCACGCGAAAGTGCCACGAGACTGGACTAAGCGAGAACGTGATAGATTCTTCTCTAAAGTTCATCATTACTTTTAGGAGGATCCAGAGTTATTTAAATATTATTCAGATTAGATTATTAGGCGGTGTGTCCCAAATCATGAGTTTCAAGATATTCTCAAGTTTTGTCACTCGTTAGCATGTGGAGGCCACTTTAGTGCAAGAAAGACAGTAACAAAGGTACTTCAGTGTGGATTCTTTTGGCCTTCTCTGTTCCATGATGCTTATGTTTTTTGTAAATCTTGTGATCGATGTCAAAGATTGGGTTCAATGTCAATACGAGATATTGATGTGGCTAAACTTGAATTATATTGTAAGCTTATTTTTGCCCCTTTTATCAAAATATAATTTAACCACTCGCAAGAGCACGGATCTTTGTAGATACGGTTCTATATAGAGGGTATCGATCCCACGAGGACTAGTCGTAATTGTCTTAAAGAAAGATTAATTCCACTTTAATCTTAAAAACAAGGTTTTGAGTTTTGTTTATAAAACTATTGCATGAATGTAATAACAATAAATTTAAAGACTAAAAGTTGAGAGAGAGAACTAGGGGTAGTTTCCACCACTAGCCATTCACATGTTCATAAGTGTAGCAAGCTTGGGATTCAGAAATTAAATGCCTAACAATGTCATTAGGCTTGTGACCTCAATAACATATCAAAAGATTAATGTGTGTGCCAACCTATCATAATCCATCTTCAACAAGCATAGTTCTTCAACCTAACTAATTACCTTACTCTCTAAGTGAACCTAAAACTAAATGCATCGAAACTACCTTATCTTGGCATGGTTTATACAAGCAAGCACCACACATTCATTTAAACACCATTACTTAGCCATCAATTGCCTTTCTTGTGGAAGAAGCAATTGTTGTGCATCCACAAGATAGATTCTACTCTAAGACAAGAATAAAACCAAAATCAAATGAATATATATAAGAGATGTATAAGTGTACATTGTCACTAGACTAAATAATCAACATTTAAATACAAATCCCAATATGCTACAAAAATGGACAAGTTTACATGGCTAGGAGTTTCACCAACACCCTAGTAAAGAAGTTAGTTGCTAATGTCAGCCTTGCACCCTTCCATTGATGAAGAAAATGGAGCTTCAAGGTCTGGTTCAGCTCCTTCTTCTCTTCTCCCGAATGTCTCTCCTTGTGTAATCTGATGTGTGTGAGAGCTTTTTGAGAAATGGCCTCTTTTTGTGCTTTATGGCCTCCTTTTTCAACCTTGGGGCCCAACATAAATATATATATATCAATATATATACCAACTATATCAAGAAGGTCCCCAAAGGTCTTGTTCAAGTCAGACAATCCCTCTAAGTCGTGCAAAAAGGGGGATTTTGTTGCAAGTGGGAAAGCAGGTGAGCAAGTGGGCAAGTGGCTCTACAGAATCTCGATCAATTGAGATTGGAATCTCGATTGATCGAGATTTCGATCAATCAAAATCAAGATCTCGATCAATCGAGATTTTGATTAATCGAGATCACCATCTCGATTGATCGAGATGCCTTAGCTTTAATTCTGACTTTTGCTCTTCAAGTGCAAATGGTCTCAAACTTTGCTCCTTTTGCTACAAGACCTGCAATACATCAAAAACACAAAAATACCGTAAACATATCTCGATAAACGTAGAAACGGGACTAACATATGCAGTAAAGAGGGTTCAAATGCATAGAATTGAACACTTATCACACCCCGAAACTTACATATTGCTAGTCCCTTAGCAATGCAATATTACAAAAAATGAAATTAATTATCTTATACAAAAATTTAATCATGCTCAGTCATCAACTAGATAAAAGGGCGATCATCCGTTCATTTCACATTTGGCAAATGCAACAAGTATTACAAAACTATGCGGTCATTAGCAAAAATGGACTTTCACAAGCTATAAATAAACGACGGTCCCCAAATAATGGCCAGTCCGAACAAACATACCGATTCCGACCTCAAAATCCTCTTTGAAAAGTGAACATGCATTCTAACGCGCGACTTTGTCATATTTGGAGAAAAATAAGAAACAAATCTATTTTTTAAAAGAAAAACTCATTGAAACGGTTCGACACTGCTGTTCATTACTGCAAAGCATACATGAATGCTCATGTGCAGATGACCGTGCAATGCTTAGCTCTTTTTGCTATCTTGTAAGCCCATGTAGCGGCATTGGGCCAATGACTCCCAAACTAATTGGTTTTAGGGCATTAGGTGAAGAAGCACCCCTCGGACTTAATAACCGAGCTTACAAGGCGATGAGCTTAAGCAAGCCACCAGTTTATTATTGGTCAACCTTGCACACTTATACGCGAATACTCCCTGCTTTGAGGCATAGAGATCCGGTTTATTGAGTGAGAAGGCTTATTGCAAATTGTTCTCTTTTTTTTTTTTTTACAACAACTGGAAGAACTTATTCTTTAAGTTGTTGAGATAAAAACAGAAATTTACAAAATTCTCCATCAGACTTATACCCCACAATTTAAAATGCATGTGTGCGAATTTGTGCGGTTAAGGACAAATTTAGGGCAAGAACTGTATGTGTTCATATTTGGAAAAAAATGTAAACCGTTCTAACCTATTACATAGCTTGCAAAAGTGCGGGTATTTACAATGTTGAAGTTCTTAACTACCTGCTGCATTTACCTCGGACATTTATTCGAATGATCTTCCCTTAAAAAGCAAGACATTATAGCGAGCATGCAAAAATATCAAGAAAGAGAAAACTACTCTATAATGACAATCCATACAAAGACTGAACATTGCATGTATATGCAAGTGGTATGGCATACCGCATCACCCCCAAACTTAGACGCAACATTGTCCTCAATGTTTGGACAAGAAGAACAAGGAAAAAATTTACCGGGATTGCAGAATGCGACAAAAATGGCATTCGAATACGGGCGGTCATCCTATAAATGAGAGAAATCTGCACGGAACACCAACTGGATACCACGAGCATTAAATGGAACAAAAAGTGGATAAAAAAGAACATGATAAAGGAATTATGTACAAACAGACAATGCCAAGATCACCGCACATCTAAGGCTCGGGACTGGTGTTTCCCAATTGACTAAGAGGTCTATGTGATAAGATATTGACTATCCAGGCACGCTAACGTATAGCATGCAAAGGGGCTGCCTTTCTTTATTAACGCCATACTGCGTTGAAGCAATCTCAACAGTATTGGGAATTGAAACCAGGCAGTAATAAACGGAAATCATCAACTGAATCGCATATAACAATTAGGCAAGTGGTACTACATACATAGTCAAAGTAGAGAGAGCATTGATATTGGCAGAAAGTAAAAAATAAAGACAGAAAATATAACACATGGTATAAAAGAAAGGATAAGTGCATTCCATATATATGAAAATGAGTTTCAGTACAAAGTGTACATGCATGCGGAATACACAAAACTAACATGGCCAATATGTCCTATCAAAAACAAAGAAAGAAAAATACATAAAGTAAAGCAGACAATTCGAATAGATACAGCTAGTCTAGGGCGGGTGGTGGTGGTGGCTCGGTGGGTGGAGTAAAGGCGGATGTGGAGGCTCGGCCAACAAATAGGAACTGCAGGTCCTGCCGGAAGGCCCGGAACTCATCTAAAATCGCCCTCTGACCCTGTGCCAGAGATGTAATGTCCGATCTAATGCCCTCCAACTGACTCTGCGTCACTTGGATGTGCTCCTCAAAACCCTGCTGGAGTCGCTCAACGTCAGCTGCCAGACAGGAGTAGCCAGTCGCTAGGATGTCATGCCGCTCTGCGGTGATATCCATCTCATCCTCCTCCATCTCCTCATCAGATGCCTCACCCTCTGCAGGCTCACCCTCATCCATCTCCACTGGGGCATCCATGTCTACATCCTCTGGTGGATCGCCCTGGTGGTCCTGTCGCTCCAAGTGCCGCCTCACCCTCTCCCACTGAGTAGGTGTGAAGCGGGTGGGTGGTGCCAACTGAATGTCAGTATCACTGACCGGTATACTGGCACGGCTCAGGAAAGCAGCGACGAGGAAAGGAAAGGGAAGCCGCCAATTCGCTGCTCGCCTCATCCTCTTGTTGGCAAGGCCGTCCCAGATCTTGAACATCTACCCCCATATCAGCGACGGGACAGAAAACCACGTGCCCGTGTGGAAAGTGTAAAAGCAACGGAGGAGGTCGCCTCTGCGCTCTGCCACATGCTGCAGAGGACACGCGTTCGTGATGAGAATGGTGTCTAAGAACCATAATCTACTCGGGCACATTGATTTGGACGTGTAGTTGTGACTGGGCGTGGTAAACGCCCCGCCACACATGTCCATCACGATGAAGAACAGTGTCGTGTCTGCTGGAAGCTCGGCCTTGTAGATCGATCGACCATCCTGGTCAACCATATCTGGAGGCTGCTGGTGAGGGATGCCGAGCATCTGTGCGATTCAACTCGGCGTGATAGTGATCGTCATGCCGCCTACGACCGTCTCCAATGTGTCCGGCGCGGTGCAGGAATAGGTCATGAGCTCATAAAAGACCTGCACCATGCGCTCGTGTGCCACATCAGTGGGAGGCACACATAATCGGTCGAGGCGACGCCGCTTGAGTTCTGCTACAGCCCACGAGCAGTCACGACGCATCTCGAACTCTCTCAGCTCAAATCTCTGCTCTGGGTGAAACTTTCGAGTCCGGAAGGCTCTTCCGGGCACATCTTGAACAGCACCGGGGGCATTCTTCACTCTCGCCATCGTCTCGGAACAGTCTGCACTTTATTCCAAAAATTGCGTAAAGAAAAAGAAAATAAAATGAATACTAAAATAAGAATAAAAAAATAAAAAATGAGGTTCTAGTCCATGGTGTCGACACATGCATTCTAAGGCACACTCGAATCGACTCAATGAGGTGCACTAGGAAGCAGCGTAAGTGGATGCAACCGAAACAATGGGGTCGCGGTTGCAAACCTTACATCAAGCATTCGAAACAAAAATAATGTAACATCCCACCCATACATGCACTGCTACCCCCGAAACCCGCAAGATCCCATTGTTAACATAGCAAATAAGAACCATTCCAACCCAACATCATATGTATATGCTTATTACATCGAAAAACTAATAAAAATAGCGGCACAGTAAGCAAAATATAGCTATGCATCACTTACCTCAAGGTGAAGATGATGATCGGCACAAAAAGATGAAAACCCAACTCGTAGCCGCGAAGAGATGAGCGTGCGCGTGTACGTGGAGAGCTCGGACTATGGCGAACGACGGTGGATGGTCAGGAAGGGTAGATCAAGGGTGGGACAGTGCTCGGGGAAGCTTTGGATCTCTCGGCTAAGAAGAGGAAGTCAGATGGTCTTGGGAGGACTCGTAGAAATGAGAGGGAAGCCCAACGGTTTAAATAAGTAATCAGCTCACATGCAGGCATCGTGTCAATCTCGATTGATGTGGTATGCTATACCACTTGCATATGCATGCAATGTTCAGTCTTTGTATGGATTGTCATTGTAGAGCAGTTTTCTTTTTCTTGATATTTTTGCATGATCGCTATGATGTCTTACTTTTTAAGGGAAGATCATTCGAATAAATGTCCGAGGTAAATGCAGTAGGTAGTTAAGAACTTTAACATTGTAAATACCCGCACTTTTGCAAGCTATGTATTAGGTTAGAATGGTCTACATTTTTGTCCAAATATGAACACATACAGTTCTTGCCCTAAATTTGTCCTTAATCGCACAAATTCGCACACATTCATTTTAAATTGTGGGGTATAAGTCTGATGGAGAATTTTGTAAATTTCTGTTTTTATCTCAACAACTTAAAGAATAAGTTCTTCCGGTTGTTGTTAAAAAAAATAAAAATTTACAAAATTGTCCATCAGACTTATACCCCACAATTTAAAATGCATGTGTGCGAATTTGTGCGGTTAAGGACAAATTTAGAGCAAGAACTGTATGTGTTCATATTTGGACAAAAATGTAGACCGTTCTAACCTATTACATAGCTTGCAAAAGTGCGGGTATTTACAACGTTAAAGTTCTTAACTACCTGCTGCATTTACCTCGGACATTTATTCGAATGATCTTCCCTTAAAAAGCAAGACATCATAGCGAGCATGCAAAAATATCAAGAAAAAGAAAATTGCTCTACAATGACAATCCATACAAAGACTGAACATTGAATGCATATGCAAGTGGTATGGCATACCGCATCATCGTGTCAATCTCGATTGATCGAGATGCACATCTCGATCAATCGAGATTTTGATCAATCGAAGTCTTGACTTCGCTCAATCGAAATCCTACTTCGATCAATCGAAATACTACTTCGATCAATCAAAATTTCGATTGATCGAGGACCTATCGAAGTGCTATCGAAGAATACTACCTCTCGGGACTTTGGACTTGTCAAACTCTCTACATTATTTCGATCAATCGAGACCAAAATCTCGATCAATCGAGATTTTGATTGATCGAGATCTTTGCTTCGATCAATCGAGATGCACAAAAACAGTTTGCTTGATTTATACTTCATGGACTTGGACTTATGGGAATTTGATACTAAATTGCTTAGATACAAAATTTACCTTGGATTAAAGGGACATCATGGAAGCATGATAACTACCATGGCCGCGCCACCTTACACGTCTATGGCATGACGTCCGAATCGGCTCACGAGTCAAAATACACGGGATCCGTCAAAGTGACGACATCCACGTATTCCGTGGTAACTTGGTCATCCACACACGATTTTAAGCGCTGCCCGTTTACCTTGAACAACGATCCATCTTTCAAGTCCTTCAATTCCACCGCTCCGTGGGGAGCAACGAAATTAACCAAAAATGGAAAAGTTCTCTAGGAGCTCTCCATTTAGACAAATCCATGACAGTAGTGACATCGAGCATTGAGTTGACTTCACAAATGGATTGCTCAATGTCAAAATCATCACAGTTGAAATGATTTAGGCATGCCTCTAGAGGATCCTTAGAAAGAATAGAAGGAAGTGCTTCTTGAACAAGGTCTTCCACTACATCAACACAAAAGCATTCACTTTCATCGTCGGATGTGTGGTGAGAAGCATTGAAGATGTTCAAGCGGACTTTCTTATTCCCGAAAGAGATGTCCATTACTCCGGTATGGTAATTAACGCAAGAGTTTGCCGTGGCCAAAAATGGACAACCTAGAATGATAGGAATATATCTATTTGGATTTTGGACCGGTTCCGTGTCAAGGACTATGAAGTCTACCGGAAAGTAAAATTTATCCGCTTGAATTATTACATCCTCAATGATGCCACGTGGTTGCTTCACCGAGTGGTCGGCAAGTTGCAACACAACTGTGGTATGCTTAAGTTCCCCCAAACCTAATTGTTGATAAACTGAGAATGGAAGCAAATTGACACTAGCACCTAAATCAAGAAGTGCCTTTTCAAAAGATTGGTTTTGTTTATAAAACTATTGCATGAATGTAAAAATAATAAATTTAAAGAGTTTAAAGTTGGGAGAGAGAACTAGGGGTGGTTTCCACCACTAGCATTCACATGTTCATAAGTGTAGCAAGCATGGGATTCATAAATTAAATGCCTAACAATGTCATTAGGCTTGTGACCTCAATGACATATCAACAGATTAATGTGTGTGCTAACCTATCATAATCCATCTTCAACAAGCATAGCTCTTCAACCTAACTAACTACCTAATTACCCTACTCTCTAAGTGAACCTACATGCATCTGAACTACCTCATCTTGGCATGGTTTATACAAGCAAGCACTACACATTCATTTAAAGTACCATTACCTAGCCATCATTTGCACTTCTTGTGGAAGATGCAAATGCCGTGCATTCACATGAAGATTATACTCTAAGACAAGAATAAAACCAAAATCACATGAATATATAAAAGAAATGTATAAGTGTACATTGTCACTAGACTAGATAATCAACATTTAATTACAAATCCCAAGTGCTACAAAAATGAACATGTTTACATGGCTAGGGGCTACAATAACACCCTAGTAGAGAAGTTAGTTGCTCATGGCTGCCTTGCACTCTTCCATTGATGAAGAAAATGGAGCTTCAAGGTCTGGTTCAGCTCCTTCTTCTCCTCTCCCGAATGTCTCTCTTGGTATATTCTAATGTGTGTGAGAGATATGTGAGAAATATGGCTTCTTTGTGCTTTATGGCTCCTTTTTCAACCTTGGGGCCCACCATATATATATATATATATATATATATATTAATATATGTATCCATTATATCAAGAAGGTCCCCAAGGGTCTTGTTCAAGTCAGACAATCCCCCTAAGTTGTGCAAAAAGGGGGATTTTGTTTCAAGTGGGAAAGCAGGTGAGCAAGTGGCTTCTGCATAATCTCGATCAATCGAGATTGGATCTCGATTGATCGAGATTTCGATCAATCGAAATAAGATCTCGATCAATCGAGATCTCGATTGATCGAGATCAACATCTCGATTGATCGAGATGCCCCTGGGCTGCAATTTTTGACTTTTCTCTTCAGCTGCAAAAAGCCTCAAACTTTGCTCCTTTTAGTACAAGACCTGTAATACAACAAAAACACAAAAATATCGTAAACATATCTCGGTAAACGTAGAAACGGAACTAACATATGCAATAAAGAGGGTTCAAATGCATAGAATTGAACGCTTATCACACCCCCAAACTTATATATTGCTAGTGCCTTAGCAATGCAATATTACAAAAAATGAAATTAACTATGTTATACAAAAATTTAATCATGCTCAGTCATCAACTAAATAAAGGGCGATCATCCGTTCAAATGCATAGAATTGAACGCTTATCACTTACATATTGCTAATCCCTTAGCAATGCAATATTACAAAAAATAAAATTAACTATCTTATACAAAAATTTAATCATGCTCAGTCATCAACTAGATAAAGGGCGATCATCCGTTCATTTCACATTTGGCAAATGTAACAAGTATTACAAAACTATGCGGGATCATTAGCAAAAATGGACTTTCACAAGCTATAAATATACGACGGTCCCCACATAATGGCCAGTCCGAACAAACATACCGATTTCGACCCCAAAATCCTCTTTGAAAAGTGAACATGCATTCTAAGGCGCAGCTTTGTCATATTTGGAGAAAAATAAGAAACAAATCTATTTTTTAAAAGAAAAACTTATTAAAGATATGGAAATCAAATTTTAGATATTTAAATTCAAAATTTTGTATTTTGAATTTTTGTTTTTGAATTTTGAATTTCAAATTTGTATTTTGAATTTTGTATTTTAAATTTTTCCCACCTAAACCATTCCCCTCTAACTCTATAAATAGGGGGTCTTAGGGGTTGGTGAAGGGAGTTAGAAATTGTAGAGAAATTGTTTTATTGATTCAATGAGGAGTAGTAGTTTCATTTCTATTTGTTTGTTTTCTATTAATATGCAAGCGTAAACATCCTTCTCAAGGGAGTGATGAAGCCACCATGGCTGAAGTATAGGTAAGTTGTTTTATTTTCTTGTCTACTTTTTCCTCCCAAGACCATTCTTCTACTCTTCTATTTTGGATTTTATTTTCTAAAATTAGAGGAAGGATTTTTCGTGTTTGCCAAATAATGGTAATTCGAAGAATGCCTACCTCTGTTTACCTAGCCAATGTGCATCAGATTAAGTAAAGAAATGTCTCTCTCATATATAATCAAGTCATTCTTTTTTATTCCATATTTTTCTTCATCTTTCCAAGTTCTAATTGGATTGGTGAAGTGTATTGGTTATTGGAGAAAAAATTAGATAAGAATATAAAAAAAAACTTTATTTATATGAATCCATGGTGGTGAATTCTCTTTCCTTGAGATTTGTCCCATCATTTGATCTAAGACATTTGATATTAGTTTTTATTATTAAATAAAAAATCAGAATTTTATTTTTAAATATTCATTTTTCATCTCAAGAGATTTAGGTTTTGAAGTTTAGACTTGTTACTGATTCTCACTTGAGAGTGGTTCGACCCTGCTTACTACTACACAGTTTTTAGTACAGTTTTTGCAGGTTTTATTATTTTTTGTACGAAGTGTAAAAAAGCAACGACAAACATCCATTAATCTACACCCGTTAAATGGCGCCGTTGCCAAATCAAGTTTGAGAATTCGAAGCCCAAATATTCAAGACTATAATTTTTTTGGGAGCCCACCCTAACTTTCTTTCCCTCCCTTCTATTTTTATTATTATAATTTTTGTTAATTTTATTATTATTATTATTATTTTTTTCTTCTTGAAAAAAAAAAGAAAGAAAAAAATATAATATTTTTATATATATTTTTTTCCATGATAGGTTCTTATGATGCACTTCTTCTATAGATACCACCATCCGTTGCTCTTACAAGGGAAATAATAACGTCATCTAGGTAAGTACCTAATTCTTTTACATCATTTTTTTTTTCCTTTTTAGATTAAGAAAACATAGTTTTTTTTAGGTTGATAACTTTAGTATGTGAACTCTAGGATAGAATAACTTAGAAATCTCCCTAGGGTCACACTTTCTTCAACTTTATTTTATTATTTATTATTATTTTTTTTGTTATTTTTTTGTTTAAAAAAAAAAAAAAAAGAAGAAAGACCACACACTCACTCATTTTTCTTTATTATTTTTATTGCTTATTTTGTTTGTGCATTTTTAAATTAGCATTTGCATAAGATACTTAAGGGCAAGCACCCCAACAAGATACGGTCGGGATTTCATCATCCGTTTCCGTGGCCCACAAATCATAAAATTCGAGCATTTGTCAAAGCCCAAGCCTAATTTAATTTAAAATCAATTAGACATTGGCCATAGGGTGTACACAAAGCTTGTAGGACCTTCTTGGAAAGAGTTAACTCTTGGTAACTCCAGTGAGCACCTCCCAACTTTACAATGTTTAGGAAAAGTTCTGTCTAGGGAGTGTGGACGTATCGTCATTAAGCAGGCCACGTGCCTCTCCACAGTTTCCTGGGAACTCTCCTCATTGTGTTGTTGGTAGGCCTTAACTGGTAATCTTCTAGTTACTCTGAAAGAGAGTAGAAGCTGTCTAATTAGGAGAGAATTAATTTTGGAGACCATCCAATTAATTTTCTACAATATTAGATTTAAAAATTCATCACCCTTGAATTTAAGCTCAAGATAAAAGGCCAAATTTTTTTTGTGGTTTGTGTGTTCAATCCTGTGTCTAGCCTATCTTCTAGGATCTAATTAGTTAGGTTTTTCTTCCCTTAAAATAAATAAAAAATTAGTTGTGTATTAGTTTATGCCCAAATGGTTGCGGGTTAACAAACGGTTAGTTCGGTCTTCTAGTGATCCATCAATTCTTGATTTAGAGAAGACTCCTCTCACTCTCTCACTTTCTTCAACCACCACTCATAATCTAATGGCTGCACCTCGGACCTTGAATGACTACTTCACACCCATCACAGCCAACCCACCTAATTGTATTGTTCTCCCAGAGAATAATGCGGCCCAATTTGAGATTAGGTCCGCTACAATCAATCTGTTACCCAAATTCCATGGGTTTGAAAGTGAGCAACCTTATATCCATTTAAGCAAATTTTTAACAATTTGCAACACTTTCAAAAATTAGAATTTGGATGCCGAGGGTATCAAATTGCGTCTTTTTCCTCTATCCCTAGAAGATAAGGCTGCCTCATGGCTAAACTCCATTCCTCCAAATTCAATTGAATCATGGGATGCACTTGCAAAGAAGTTTATGAACAAATTTTATCCTATGCAAAAGACCGAGTCAATGAGAGATGCCATAAGCACTTTTAGAGGGAAAAATGAGGAACAATTCCACCACACTTGGGAACGTTTTCATGATTTGCTTCTCAAATGCCCACACCATGGCTTTGATAAAGCACAGTTAGTTTAATTTTTCTGTAAGGGGCTTTCACCTATGAATCGAACCATGCTTGAGTCTATGCACCAAGGTAAGTTCAAGAACCAAACCCCTGATCAAGCCTATCAATTTTTAGAAGAACTAGCTGAGAATGCCCAAAATTGGAATTGGAATAATTGTGATGATGAATTTTCTAAGAATGACCAATCCCATAGAAAATCTGGTATATATGAGATCAGGCCTGAAAATGAACTCAAATCTGTGATGCAAAGTGTAGCCGATGGTGTGAAAGACTTGAGTTGAAAGTTTGATGCTTTTACACTCATGTCCACAAGTGCACGATCCAATATGTGTTCTAGTTCATCCCATCCCACTGAGGCGTGTCCGGTCTATTGTACATCTGAACCTTCGGATGCACAAGTGTGTGCTTTTAATACCTATAAAAGACCGACAGCTAATACCTTCAACCAGACTTACCATCTTGATACTCGAAATCATCCTAACTTTTCATACCGATAAAATTTTCCTGTACAATACTTAGGTGGTCAACCTAGTTCTCAAGGTAACTCCAATAGGCCACCACAACCTCAAGGACCTCTTGTTCCTCAAGGTCAATTCCCATTGACCAATCAGTTTAGTCACAATAAAGATCTCGCACTTGATCCCATGAGCAATTATGTTGCTCCTGTCTCACAAAACCAACATATTTCCAACTATGATGACACTCTGAAAATGCTTACCCTTAATCTAGATCAATCTAATAAGAAATCCAATCAGAGATTTCAAAAGTTAGAGAGTAACTTTGACCTATTGACTTAGAACCAATTACAATTTCAACAGTCAATCCAAAATCAATTGAGTCAACTTACTTTTGTTCTGACTAAAAGACAGAGGGGTACCTTGCCTAGCCAACCTGAAATCAATCCTAAAAACAAAGGGGTTAACCTCATAGAATCTTCTTCTGCCACTGACCAATCAAATGGCCATGTGAATTCCATCACAACACTTCGGTCAGGAAAGCAAATAGATAATAAGGTTGAGCTACCCACTCAAGATGAGACTACACCATTTTAGTCTCCCCAATCCAACTCTCCCAGAGCCAAGAAAGCCCATAGTCCTCAGACTGACACTACCACTATTAAGCCGTATGCTCCACCTGCACCCTTTCCTTCTAGACTAGTCAATAATAAAAAGGATTCGCAATACAGTGAGATCTTAGAGATTTTTTAAAATCTCCAGATTAATATTCCATTTCTCACTACCATTAAGCAAATCCCTTCTTACACAAAGTTTATCAAGGACTTAGTCAAGAGGAAAACCAATATCCCAAAGGAAGCCTTCATAGCCCAACATTGCTCTTCTTTCCTACAAAACCAAGCCGTGGTCAAACATAAAGATCCTGGTAGTCCGACTGTCTTTTGTAGGATAGGGAAAAATTTTGCTGATCAGGCCTTGTTGGATCTAGGTGCTAGTGTGAACTTGTTACCTTATTCAGTCTACCAAGAGTTAGGGTTGAATAATTTGAGGAAAACTGATGTTAGAATTCAATTAGCTGATCGATCAGTTAAGATTCCAAGGGGTATAATTGAGGATGTAATTGTTAAAGTGGCTGATTTTTATTACCCTGTAGATTTCATCGTGCTAGATACCCAACCCACTCAAGGTAAACAAATTTCAATCATTTTAGGTCGACCATTCTTAGTTACAGCCAATGCATTGATCAATTGTAGGAATGGTAACATGACCTTGACCTTTGGTAACATGAAAGTGGAAGTCAATGTGTTTAGTTTGATGAAACAACCCCCCGAATCAGATTCCTTTGAAGATGTTTGTCTTATTGAGTCGTTGACCGCACACACTTTTGAGCATTCCTACCCTGAGGATCCACTCCAACAGTGTTTAGCCCATTTTAGTGCTGATTTTGATGAGGATAACTATATTAGTGAAGTCAATGCTTTGCTAGATTCCACTCCAATCTCTGACACACCAAAATATAGGTCCCAATTTGAACCATTGTCTTTGCCGAATGCCACTGCATCTGAAAATGTGAAGAAGCCTCCTAAAGTCGAATTAAAGTCTCTACCTACGACTTTAAAATATTTATACCTAGGTGAGTCTGAAACATTTCCCGTGGTGATAGCTTCTGATTTAACTGAGGATCAGGAAAATCAACTAATTGAGGTTCTTAGGGCGAATAAGGAAGCAATAGGTTGGTAAATTGATGACATCAAAGGTATTAGTCCTTTCGTGGTCCAACATCGCATTCACTTAGAGGACGATGCTAAAACCTGTCGACAACCTCAGAGGAGACTTAACCCCAATTTAAAGAAAGTTGTTCGTGCTAAAATTATCAAACTTCTAGATGTCAATATCATCTATCCCATCTCTGATAGCCAGTGGGTAAGTCCAATCCAAGTTGTCCCTAAGAAGTCTGGCATCACTGTTGTTGCCAATGACAATAATGAGTTGGTTCCTACTCGTGTTCAAACTGGATGGCGAGTTTGTATAGACTATAGGAAACTTAATAGTGTGACTAAGAAGGATCATTTCCCTCTACCTTTTGTTGACCAAATGTTAGAGAAATTAGCTGGTCAGGCATACTATTGCTTTTTAGATAGTTACTCTGGCTATAACCAGATTCCTGTCCACCCCGATGACCAAGACAAGACAACTTTCACCTGTCCATTTGGCACATTTGCTTATCGTCGCATGCCCTTTGGGTTATGCAATGCACCCGCCACATTTCAGAGGTGCATGATGAGTATCTTTCACGACATGGTTGAAAAATTTCTAGAAATCTTCATGGATGACTTCTCTATCTTTGGTTCATCTTTTAAGCAATGCCTACACCATCTTACTCTAGTGCTTCAACGTTGTCGTGACACTAACCTAGTTCTTAACTGGGAAAAATGTCACTTCATGGTAAAGAAAGGAATTGTCCTAGGTCATACCATTTCTAGTGGGGGAATTGAGGTAGATAAAGCAAAAGTTGACCTCATCTCAAATCTACCTATCCCCAAAACTGTTCGTGATATTCGAGCTTTCGTAGGTCATGCTGGGTTTTATAGGCATTTCATCAAAGATTTTAGTAAGATAGCACGACCTTTGACCCATCTTCTAGCTAAGGATGCACCATTTGAGTTTACAAATGCTTGTCACTCGGCTTTTGAGCAATTAAAATTAGCCCTCACCACTGCACCCATAATCCGCCCACCTGATTGGAACCTACCTTTTGAGATCATGTGCGATGTGTCAGATTATGCAGTTGGGGCTGTTTTAGGACAACGAGTTGATAAAACACCCTATGTGATCTATTATGCTAGCAAGACTTTGAACGACGCACAACTTAACTACTCGACCACCGAGAAAGAGTTGTTGGCAGTCGTGTTTTCCTTTGACAAATTTCGCTCTTATTTGATCGGATCTAAGGTCATCATTTATACCGATCATGCAGCATTACGACATCTTCTTTCCAAAAAAGATGCCAAACCTAGGTTGATACGTTGGATCTTACTCCTTCAAGAATTTGACCTTGAGATCCGTGATAAGAAAGGCTCAGAGAATGTAGTTGCTGATCATTTGTCCCGTCTTATTGTTGATTCTATTAGTGACTCCCTTCCCATCTCTGATTATTTTCCTTATGAGCAACTTTTTATAATATCTCATACCCCATGGTATGCTGATATTGTCAATTACATTGTGACTAGTCAAATCCCTTCCACTTGGTCTAAGCAAGAGAAAGACAAATTCCTAGCAAAGGCTAAGACATACTTTTGGGATGATCCTTACTTGTTTAAGTATTGTCCAGATCAGATCATTCGTAGGTGTGTCACCGAGGAAGACCAAGAGTATGTCATTTTCTTTTGTCATGATTAGGTGTGTGGTGGCCATTTTAGCTCTAAAAGGACCGCTGCAAAAATCTTGCAGTTGGAATTTTATTGGCCCACCCTTTTTAAGGACACTCATACCTACTGTCTTGCTTGTCCTAGATGTCAACTATTAGGTAAGATTACCAAGCGTAATGAGTGGCCCCAACAATCAATTCTAGTTGTCGAAATCTTTGATGTTTGGGGTATTGACTTCATGGGACCCTTTCCCTCCTCATTTGGGTATATATATATTCTTCTTGCTATTAATTATGTGTCCAAATGGGTAGAAGCATTAGCCACCAAGACAGCCGACCATAGAGTTGTGGTGAATTTCTTGAAAGACTTAATTTTGCCTAGATTCGGTGTACCTCGAGCCATAATTAGTGATAATGGTTCCCATTTTTGCAACAAAGTCTTTGCAAGCTTAATGTCTAAATATGGGATCACCCACAAAGTGGCCCTATCTTATCACCCACAAACCAATGGTCAGGCTGAGGTATCCAATAGGGAGATCAAACATATCTTAGAAAAAATAGTTAACCCCACAAGGAAGGACTGGAGTCTCCGCCTCCAAGATGCTTTATGGGCATATCGTACTGCTTATAAGACTCCTATAGGAATGTCTCCATATCGCTTGGTGTATGGCAAAGCATGTCACTTGCCTGTCGAACTCGAACACCGTGCTTATTGGGCTATCAAGGCCATGAATTTTAACTATGATAAAGCCGGAGAGTGTAGGTCACTTCAACTCGGTGAGTTGGAGGAAATCATAAATGATGCCTACGAGAGTTCGAAGATTTATAAAGCTAAGACCAAATTGGAACATGACAAACAAATTCTGAGAAAAGATTTCTCCCCAGGCCAGAAGGTTCTTCTGTATAACTCTCGTCTTGAATTGTTTCCTGGGAAGTTGAGGTCACGATGGTCTGGTCCATACTATGTCCACCAAGTTGCTAGTCATGGTGCTATTGAGGTTCAAGATCCCAAAAATGGAAAGTTATTCAAAGTTAATGCTCAACGTATAAAGCCTTTTCTTGAGTTGGAGGCTTGTGAAATTGAAAATGTTTTCCTTGTCGATCCGGTCTATCCCGATTGATCTTTTTGGGGTACTATCTCTTTTGCGTCTGGCTGAAGACGTTAAACTTAGCGCTCCTGGGAGGCAACCCTGCCTGCTGATTTTAGTGTTTCGTAACTGTTTAGTTGTGTTGCTACTTAGTTTAGGATTTTTTATAAACTCTATTTGGATATGTTTATATTCTATTTGGGGTACGGTCTTTGATTAATATGGTTCTAAATCATTTAGTCTATATTATTATGCATTGCATATTTGTAGGGACTGTACTCTACCACACCAAAACAATTGAGGTAATTTGTTCCAATATTTTTCTATCTATCTTCAGCAATACATTGTTACTATACTTTTAACACTAGGGATAGTGTTGTATTTCGTTTGGGGGTGGGGTAGATTTATCAAAATGCATGCCTTTTTTGAAAATCTTTTGATCCAAAATAGAGTCATTTTTCTAATTTATTCAAAAAAAAAAAAATTGGCAGTATAGTACCTTTACAATGATGATATTGGATTAACTTATGATCCGTTTCATGAAATCCAAGAGATGTTAATGTTTTGATCTAAATTGAACTTGTTATTAGGGTAATATAATGATAGACATTATTACATCACGGGCATTTAGAAGCAGAAATATTTTTTGCACAAAAGTCAAACTTTGCAATTCGAATTGAAAAGTGAGTAACCTCCTGATAATCTAGAAGATCTAATAGTAGAGACTTAGACCGTGTGAGCTTTCGTGCCTTTCACTTTTGTAGAGAGTTTTTATGCTAACTTCGAGTCACAAGATGACTCAATTTTCTTGGATACCGTGTTAAAAATTGTTGGTAGTCTCATTATCTTTCATTTTGGTTGATCACTGAGAATGAAATCATTTCGAGTTAAGAGAAACATAGGTCTTGTAATTTATTTTTCTACTATCGTATCCTACCATAATCCTTCTTTCTATTGTTAGTTTCTGAAAAGTGATACGGATGTTCTTGTGAAAAAGAAGAAAAAAAAACCATCATATTTTTTTTCAATGAAAAAAAAAAAAGAAAGAAAGAAAAAAAAGAAGAAGAAGAAGAAAGAAAGAAAGAAAAAAAAAAAAAAGAAAAAGAAAAACAAGAAAAAAAAAAAAGGAAAAGAAGAAGACAAGTTTTCCCTTTGAGATATTTTGAAGACTCATCACTTCCAAAAACATTCACCTACAGCCCATCCTAATCACCACCTGTAAGATTTATGGAAAGATATGATAGTGGGTAATAAGTAAGCAGGCGCTATGGTGGGTAACTCGACATTCTCCCAAAAGTGATCAACATTCCTATCATGAGACTTTTCTATTTATATGTATCGATTTTTCATATTAGTATGTGAGCTTGCTTTTACTTTGGAAACAAAGTTTCTACTCACATACAACAGAGAGAAACAGTTAGCCAAATCTCCGAGAGTAGTTCTTTTAGAGAGATATTTACCTGTGAGATTTGAAGTCAAAACGTCTTTTTCTTCTAGTGACTTGGGAATTACATTACTTGAATTTAAGGATGGCTTTTTGTCGACTTCACACACATTCACTCTGCTTCTAGGTTACTTGTGGATGATTTTTCCTTGATGTTTATCGTTATAACACCCTAGTAGCTTGTTGTATATGAGGAACTTATCAATTTCATTTCTTATTTTTCATGTTTCATGGATATACAGGAGATTCTCTGAACAATAGGGGAAATTACTGCCTTAAAACAACTCTTCTTTGTAATAGTTAGAAAGTTTGTGGGTACCTTCACTGCAAACCCTCACGAGGCTATAGCTCGTCCACTAGGGGTAACCTAGGGGTTTAAGGCCTTATTGCATATGGTAAATGCAATCGAGAACAGCCTGCGAAAGTGGCACATCTTTAGTTAGGAGTTAAATAAAAGTAGCAGTTTTGTACACTAATTTCTTTTGCTTGTATTTGCTAGAGGACTAGCAAAAGCTCGTTTGGGGGTAATTTAATAAGTGCACAAAACTTGCTATTTTATATCCTAAAATAAGTTTTTAATTCATCTTTTACTTTATTTAAAGGTTCTTATATTTGCATTTTATGTTTTATAGAGGTTGATTTCCAAATAAGAAGAAAAGCAGCAAAAGAGGGCTAAAAAGGATATATATAGCCAAAGATGAACATAAGAAGAATTGTAGGAGAGATGGTATTCCGTCCAATCTACTTCACAAGAGGTCTCAAGTTCAAAACTTTGCCAAATATTTTGTACACGGCCACGTCTGCAGTCCAGAATTGAAATTAAAGATATGGAAATCAAATTTTACATATTTAAATTCAAAATTTTGTATTTTGAATTTTTGTTTTTGAATTTTGAATTTCAAATTTGTATTTTGAATTTTGTATTTTAAAATTTTTCCACCTAAACCATTCCCCCCTAACTCTATAAATAGGGGGTCTTAGGGGATGGTGAAGGGAGTTAGAAATTGTAGAGAAATTATAGAAAAAAATAGTGTAATTGTTTTATTGATTCAATGATGAGTAGTAGTTTCATTTCTATTTGTTTGTTTTCTATTAATATGCAAGCGTAAACATCCTTCTCAAGGGAGTGATGAAGCCACCATGGCTGAAGTATAGGTAAGTTGTTTTATTTTCTTGTCTACTTTTTCCTCCCAAGCGCATTCTTCTACTCTTCTATTCTGGATTTTATTTTCTAAAATTAGAGGAAGGATTTTTCGTGTTTGCCAAATAATGGTAATTCGAAGAATGCCTACCTCTGTTTACCTAGCCAATGTGCATCAGATTAAGTAAAGAAATGTCTCTATCATATATAATCAAGTCATTCTTTTTTATTCCATATTTTTCTTCATCTTTCCAAGTTCTAATTGGATTGGTGAAGTGTATTGGTTATTGGAGGAAAAACTAGATAAGAATATAAAAAAAAAACTTTATTTATATGGATCCATGGTGGTGAATTCTCTTTCCTTGAGATTTGTCCCATCATTTGATCTAAGACATTTGATATTAGTTTTTATTATTAAATAAAAAATCATAATTTTATTTTTAAATATTCATTTTTCATCTCAAGAGATTTAGGTTTTGAAGTTTAGACTTGTTACTGATTCTCACTTGAGAGTGGTTCGACCCTGCTTACTGCTATACAGTTTTTAGTACAGTTTTTGCAGGTTTTATTATTTTTTGTACGAAGTGTAGAAAAGTAACGACAAACATCCATTACTTTAATAAAAAAATAAAAAAAATTGTAGGAGTTGTAATTTTATTTATTTATTTATTTATATTTTTTATTTGTTGAAAAAAATAAGAAACAAAAATTGCATTTTTTCATGCATAATATTGAACTTTTCATGTGATTACTAATGCTTCATTTTTGTTTAATGAAAAGTTAAAGTAAATCAATTCATTCTGATTAAGGTAATATTCTTCCAACCTTCTATTTGTGCTTAATTGTTATTTTGTCTAACATTGAGGACAATGTTGAGTTTAGGTTTGGGGGTACGACATTAAATTTCTAAATTTTTAGAAAAACGTTGAATTTGCAATTTTTTGAAAAATGTTTTGTGAAAATGGTAATTTTCACACTATGATTTGATTTTTTTATATATTAAATGTGTATAAAATTTTAAAATAAAATCTTTAAACTTTAGTGCATTAATAATTTCTTAAAAGTTAAGATTTTATCCTATCTTTCAGTTAGAACAATTTCATGAATTTCTTAAACTCAGAAAAAAAACAAAATTCACTAAAGCCCCATAATACGATTTGAAATTGATATGTGACTGCATGTTAAATTTCTGACAAATAAAAGTGGAGATTTAACCCAGTGAGGTATTGTACCATTCTTTTTATTTTGAGGATTATATGCTAATCACTCTATATTTTCTTGAATTTCACATAATTTTGTTGATTAGTCTCATTATTTCATTATTTTGGTCAAATATTAAGAATCCATGATGTTATGCCATATAATTTGTTTTTTCAGCTCATGTATGTTGAAGAACTATACCTATCCTTGAGAAATGGTTTTAAGCCATCTTTCATTGTTTGAGCCTTTCAAATTTTATTTTTCTTTCTCTTTCTTAGTTATGAATTATCACTTGTTAACCAGTTGAGCTTTTTGCCCATTCTTTCTTTTATAACCATATTTTTTACGATTTTTCGAGAATGGATGTGATAATCAGTGAAGTTTTTTGGTCTAGCCTTTCTTTTATAACCATTTTTAAGTTTTCCGAGAATGGATATGATCAATGTACAAGAGGGTGAAAAAAAAAAAAAAAAGAAGAAAAAAAAAAAGAAAAAAGGAGGGAGTATAATTGTTGATGAGATTTTGAGAAGTGTATATAAAAGGAAGTGAAATAGAAAGTATTCAATTGACAAAATTTTGGAAGAAAAAGTTGAAAGTAATATGGTCTAAGTGAGTTAGTTCTTCCCAAACATTCTCGAATACACCTTACCATTATCATTATCACTTTTTTATCTTCCTTTTACCTAAAGTTACATCCTAATAAAAGTCCCTTTTGATCTTAAGGATAGTATAGTTTGGATATGGACATGACTGAGTTATATTGTTGTGTGGTATAAATTCTTAATACTTGATATTCCTTTCATGAGACCAATGCATTTTCTTGAAAAATTCATTCTTTGTTGAAAATATGTGAGGTAATTTGCATTTGTTCTACATTATTCTACTCACATATACTTGAGTGCAAAATTAGCCAATCTCTTAGTGTTCAATTTTGAGTGAAATATCATAAGTGAGATTTGAAATCAAAGCTAATTTTCTAAGAAAATGTAAAATGCAGTTGCTTTAAAATTGAGAAGTATATTATTGGTGGCTATTCACACACACACTCTGAGTCAAGAATAGTAATGAAATTTTTTAACTTTTAAATAGTATTTAGTCTTTTCTTTTAATTTTTTATTTCGCACTAAAGTGGAATAATTGAGTTATTCTTGATTTATACACATTAATAGTATTGAGAGGCTTGCTTGCTAAATATTCAGTGACACATAAGGTGGCAATGCCTTACCATCCTCAGACAAGTGGGCAAGTAGAGCTGTCTAATCGAGAAATTAAGCATGTTCTCGAAAAGACAGAGAGACTAGATAGAAGAGATTGGTCATTACGACTGAGTGAGGCACTATGGGCATATCAGATTGCTTACAAGACTCCTATCGGTATGTCACCATATCGGTTGGTGTATGGGAAAGCATGTCATCTTCCAATAGAGATCGAGCATAAGGCACTGTGGGCAATCCAAAAATTTAACTTTGATGCAAAAAGACCTGGAGAAGAGAGAAAGTTGCAATTGAATGAATTAGAAGAATTCAGACGTGATGCTTATGAAAGTTCATGAATTTACAAAGAGAGGTCGAAGGCGTTCCATGATCGACATATCTCACGGAAGTCCTTTTCTCCAGGTGATAAAGTGTGGCTCTTCAATTCAAAGCTTCGGTTATTTTCCAGAAAATTGCGTTCAAGGTGGGATGGACCATTCCAGGTGATTTCGGTTTTTCCTCACGGTGCTATGGAAATTCGAAGCTTTTGAGATAATACTTTGATGAAAGTTAATGGGAAAAGGTTAAAGCATTGTGTAGAAGGATTTGTGCCAAGAAGAGACGTAGAGTCTGTCGACTTGGTGGATCCCGTCTATCCGACTTAATCCTTTCGAGAAGTTGATCGTCTCCTACGGACATTAAATTGTAGGTGTTGTATGTATTTCCATCTTTTAATTTCTTTAGTTTTCTTTGATTTTAATTTTTAGTTTTAGTTTTCTTAATTTTTCTTTCAATTCAAGTTGCGTTTTAATGAATTTTCGTTGAGTTTTTGATGTATAAGTTTCTTCCGGAGGATGCCAAGAGGTGTACCGAGGTATTTGGACTCAAGATGGGTGAAAAAACGAGGTCTTGGTCAACCTTGGGCGATGGAGACTCCAAAAATACATGTCCCAGTCGACCTTGGGCGATGGAGGGTCAAATAGGCATCAACTGGGGGGATCGATCGCCCATTCAAGGGGGGATCAATCGCCCCCATGATTTTTCAAATGGGGAAGACCAGCAGCTGGGCGATCGATCGCCCAGCCCAAGGGGTATCGATCGCCCAGGCCCATAAAGTGGGCTGCCTTAATTTTTGCTCTTTATATGGTCCATCTCTCCAACTTTGATGCAACTACTTGCTTCCTTGACATCTTTGAGCTCCAATTTGACTCCTACTTCAACTGGGAATATATTTTCTTCAATTGGTGATTCTCGAACAAGTATTTATCATTGATCATCATCAACATTAACATGAAAATCGAATTCATCATCACTAGTTCTCAAGAAAACTCTCACTTTTTCAAGTTCGACATCAAAAGTAAGTGAAGTTTTTATTTTGCAAAATTGTGCAAATCTTTTTGAGGGCTTTTGAAGACCAAGTTTGGGGGATATAATTGGTGGATTAGGATAAGTGTTCAATACTATGCATTTGAACCCTCTTTATTGCATATGTTAGTCCCGTTATTACGTTTACCGAGGTACGTTTACAGTATTTTTGTGTTTTTGATGTATTGCAGGTTTTGTACCAAAAGGAGCAATGTTTGAAGCCATTTGCAGTCGAAGAGCAGAATTCAAAAATGAAGCTAAGTCATCTCGATCAATCGAGATCTCGATTGATCGAGACATGCATTTTGATTAATCGAAATCTCGATCAATCGAGATTCCAATCTCGATCAATCGAGATTCTGCAGACCCACTTGCCCACTTGCTCACCTGCTCTCCCACTTGCAACAAAATCCACCTTTTTGCACGACTTGGATGGATTTTCTGACTTGAAGAAGATATATGGAGATATTATTGATTTAGTTGGTATATATATATTGCTATATATATATACATGGTGGGTCCCAAGGATGAAAAGTAGCCAAATATGCACAAAAGGAGCCATTTCTCTCATATATCATATGCCATACATTAGAGACTTTCGGGAGAGGAGAAGGAGAAACTGAACCAGACCTTGAAGCTTCATTTTCTCCATCAATGGAAGAGTGCAAGGCTGCCATGATCAACTAACTTCTCTACTAGGGTGTGGGTGAAACCCCTAGCCATGTAAACTTGTTCATTTTTGTAGCATTATTTGGGATTTGTATTTAAATGTTGATTACTTAGTCTAGTGATGATGTACACTTATACATTTCTTATATATATTTATATGATGTTGTTTTTATTCTTGTCTTAGAGTAGAATCCATCTTATGAATGCACAACACTTGCACCTTCTACAAAAAGTGTAAGTGATGGCTAAGCAATGGTGTTTAAATGGAATGTGTTGTTCTCGCTTGTATAAACTATGCTAAGATGAGGTAGTTTGGATGCATTTAGGTTCACTTAGAGAGTAGGGTAATTAGTTAGGTTGAAGAACTATGCTTGTTAAAAATGGGTTATGATAGGTTGGAAAACATATTGATCTTTTGATATGTTATTGAGGTCACAAGCCTAATGACATTGTTAGGCATTTCATTTTATAAATCCCAAGCTTGCTACATTTATGGACATGTGAATGGCTAGTGGTGGAAACCATCCCTAGTTCTCTCTCCCAACTTACAACTCTTTAAATTTAGTGTTTTTACATTTCATGCAATAGTTTTAAAACAAAAATCAAAACCTTATTTTTAGAATTAAAGTGGAATTAATCTCTCTTCAAGACAATTAACTACTAGTCCTCGTGGGATCGATACTCTCTATATAGAACCGTATCTACAAAGATTCGTGCTCTTACGAGTGGTTAAATTATATTTTGAAAAATGGCAAAAATAAGCTTACAATTACAATCAAGTTTAGCCACATCAAAATTTTGGCGCCGTTGCCAGGGATTACGGTTTAATTGTCGCCATTGAAAGATTAAATCTAGTTTAATTCTTAGGCTAGAAATTCTTTCATTCTTTTTTTTTTTCTTGTATATATCTTGTGATTATCTCTCAAATTGCTTGATTTTAGGTATACCACATAATGGGCATCTCAAAGACTCAAGGTTGGACCCTTTGCGAGTATAAAGTCTCAAATTTGTGGATTTGAGTAATTTTTTTCATTTTGCATATTGAGGTGTTGTTTTACTTTTAATGTATGCTAGGTAGACAGTCATTGTCACTTCCTGTGTAATATTGAACTTGAACGAACACTTAGACAACGTAGAGGAACCTCTAGGGACCCTATATTGCCTAGGACTGAAAACATGGAACCAAATGATGGACAACCTCCCAGACTACCTCCATTTAATCATGACCAACCACCTCCTCCTCCTTCTCCTCAAGGAGAATTGCTTATGGACTTTTATCTTCCGACTACATTTGAAGTACCTTCATTTATTCAATTTCCTGATGTAGCGGCAATTCAATTTGAAATAAAGTCCTCCACCATCAATCTTCTTAATAGCTTCCATGGCCTTCCAAATAAAGATCCATACCAGCATTTAGATTACTTCCTTTCTGTGTGTTCCACCATTCGGGTACCACAGTTTACGGAGGATGATCTAAAGCTTCGTATGTTTCCATTCTCCCTAAAGGATAAAGCTAGAAGTTGGTTCAATTCCTTAGAACCTAACTCAATCCATTCTTGGGCGGAGATGCAAATTAAATTCTTAAAAAAATACTTCCCAATGGGAAAGACGAGTGATATTCGGCGAGCAATCACCTGATTCACCCAAATTGATCAAGAACAATTTTATGAGACTTGGGAGAGATTAAAAGATCTTCTTAAATCTTGTCCGCACCATGCTGTCCCAAAATGGCAGCTAGTGCAAAGCTTTTATGATGGGGTAAGTGAGCAACATAGGCAAATGATAGATTCCGCTTATGGAGGTGGATACCTTTTGAAAAGCCCAGATGATGCATGGAAACTTTTTCAAATCCTAAGTAATAATTCAGCTCAACGCTCCTCCACTAGAAAAGGGAAATCCACCCAACCTTGTAGAGGAGTGCATAAGATTTCAAGGGTAGATGAGGTTGCCATGCAAGTAGAAGCCTTAACCCAAAAAATGGACCAAATCATGAAAAATGGGCTGCCTACTCCAAGCCAACTTGTTCAAAATCAGGAAGGGTGTTCGTTTTACTATAGCACTTCACATTATGTGCGAGATTGTCCTATTGCCGGTCAATCTCCCGATTATGCTCAAGAGCAAGTGAATGCCGTGTATTCTAAACAGATTAATGATCCATATTCAAATACCTACAATCCTGGTTACAAGAATCATCCGACATTTTCATAGAAATCTCAAGAACCAAGTCCCTCTTTTTAAGGGCAAAATTCCTTTAATTCCCAATCTCAACAGCCTCAATATAGGCCAAATCCTCAACCTTAGCATCAAAGATCCAACTACCAACAACCACCACCTCCTCTGAGAATCCAAGGCTTTGAGGAAAGAGTGATAAGCAATCTTGAGGCTAATACTCGCTTGTTGCAATCTCACTCCCAATCAATCTCTAAGCTTGAAGCTAACGCTCAATCTATGGCTAGGTTAGAAGCTCAAATCGGGCAACTAGCTAATGCCTTGAATAGAAGAGAGGAAGGTAAGTTACCAAGTCAACCGGTGGCAAATCCTAAGGGTGTTCATGTGATTGATGATTCTCCTTCATCTTCTTGTAATGCTCCTCTGGAGCAAGTTCAATCAATCACCACCTTAAGGAGTGGTAAAATCATAAATTCCAAGGTCGGGGAAGAGAAAAAGGAATCCAATGAGCAATCCAAAAATCTAAAAGAATCCCAATCAAATCCAAATGTGTCTCCTTCAAATCCAAATGTGAACAAAGTCCCACAAAATCCAAAAGGAAAGGCAATTGAAGTTGTGTCAGCATCTATTCCAAATCTTGACACCTCTTTTGAACCTCTGGTTCCTTTTCCTCAAAGATTGAAGGAACCTTCTCATTTTGGGAAGCAAGGAGAGAAAATTCAAGACATGATGGAGATCTTCAAACAAGTAAAGATCAATCTCCCTCTCCTTGATGCAATCCGGCAAATTCCCTCCTATGCTAAATTCTTGAAGGACTTGTGCACTCAAAAGCGCAAATCTAGGAATAATGTTCCTAAGAAAGTCCTACTAATTGAGCAAGTAAGATCCATTTTCCAACACCAAGCCCCTCCTAAATTCAAAGATCCGGGTGCTCCAACCATTTCATGCACCATCAAAAATCAAGCTTTTGAAAAGGCACTTCTTGATTTAGGGGCTAGTGTCAATTTTCTTCCATTCTCAGTTTACCAACAATTAGGTTTGGGGGAACTTAAACCCACCACAGTTGTGTTGCAACTTGCCGACCGCTCGGTGAAGCAACCACGTGGCATCATTGAGGATGTGATATTTCAAGTGGACAAATTTTACTTTCTGGTGGACTTCATACTCCTTGACACAGAACCGGTCCAAAATCCAAATAGACATATTTCTATCATTCTAGGTCGTCCATTTTTTGCCACGGCAAACGCTTGCATTAATTACCATACCGGAGTAATGGACATCTCTTTCGGGAATCTGAAAGTCCGCTTGAACATCTTTAATGCTTCTCACCACACATCCGACGATGAAAGTGAATGCTTTTGTGTTGATGTAGTGAAAGATCTCGTTCAAGAAGTGCTTCCTTCCATTCTTTCTAAGGATCCTCTAGAGGCATGCCTAATGATGTGGTCGGAACTAAATTATATTGTAAGCTTAATTTTTGCCCTTTTTATCAAAATATAATTTAACCACTCGCAAGAGCAAGAATCTTTGTAAATAAGGTTCTATATAGAGGGTATCGATCCCACGAGGACTAGTCGCAATTGTCTTAAAGGAAGATTAATTCTACTTTAATTCGAAAAACAGATTTTTGAATTTGTGTTTATAAACTAGAGCATGAATGAAATGACAAGAAAAGTAAAGAGTTTAAAGTTGGGAGAGAGAACTAGGGTTGGTTTCCACCACTAGCCATTCACATGTTCATAAGTGTAGCAAGCATGGGATTCATTAATTAAATGCCTAACAATGTCATTAGGCTTGTGACCTCAATGACATATCAAAAGATCAATGTGTGTGCTAACCTATCATAATCCATCTTCAACAAGCATAGCTCTTCAACCTAACTAACTACCTAATTACTCTACTCTCTAAGTGAACACTACATGCATCCAAACTACCTTGTCTTGGCATGGTCTATACAAACTAACATCACACATTCATTTAAACACCATTATCTAGCCATCATTTGCACTTCTTGTGGAATATGCAAATGTTGTGCATTCAAGTGACAAAATCTACTCTAAGACAAGAATAAATTCCAAATCAAATGAATATATATAAGAGATGTATTTGTGTACATAATCACTAGGCTAAATAATCAACATTTAATTACAAATCCCAAGAGCTACAAAGATGAACAAGTTTACATGGCTAGGGGTTGAAACCAACACCCTAGTAGAAGAGTTAGTTGCTCATGGTTGCCTTGCACCCTTCCATCGATGAAGAAAGTGAAGCTTCTTGGTCTGGTTCAGCTTCTCCTCTTCCTCTCCCGAAGGTCTCTCTTGAAGTATTCTGATGTGTGTTGAGAGATATGAGATATGTGTGGCTTTTGGTGCTTTTAGGCTTCTTTTCCAACCTTGGGGCCCACCATATATATATATATATCACTATATATATCTATTGCATTAATAAGGCCCCCAAGAGTCTTGTTCAAGTCAGACAATCCCCCTAAGTCGTGCAAAAAGGGGGATTTTGTTGCAAGTGGGAGAACAGGTGAGCAAGTGGCCAAGTGGATTCTGCAGAATCTCGATTGATCGAGATTGAATCTTGATTGATCGAGATTTCGATCAATTGAAATGAGATCTCGATCAATCAAGATTTCGATTAATCGAGATCAACATCTCGATTGATCGAGATGCCTTTGGCTGCATTTTCTGATTTCTTCTCTTGACTGCAGAAAGCTTCAAACTTTGCTCCATTTACTCCAATACCTGCAAAACATCAAAAACACAAAAATGCCGTAAACGTATCTCGGTAAACGCAAAAATGGAACTAACATATACAATAAAGAGGGTTCAAATGCATAGAATTGAACACTTATCACACCCCCAAACTTACATATTGCTAGTCCCTTAGCAATACGATATTACAAAAATGAAATTAACTATCTTATACAAAATTTTAATCATGCTCAGCCATTAACTAGATAAAGGGCGATCATCCGTTCATTTCACATTTGGCAAATGCAACAAGTATTACAGA
Organism: Cornus controversa; assembly: GCA_026545225.1. Lineage (NCBI taxonomy): Eukaryota > Viridiplantae > Streptophyta > Magnoliopsida > Cornales > Cornaceae > Cornus > Cornus controversa. The sequence continues at coordinate 19,259,327 of CM048852.1, forward strand.
ACTAGGTGGTCATTAGCAAAAATGGACTTTCACAAGCTATAAATAAACGACAGTCCCCACATAATGGCCAGCCCGAACAAACATAACAATTCCAACCCCAAAATCCTCTTTGAAAAGTGAACATGCATTCTAACGTGTGGCTTTTGTCATATTTGGAGAAGAAAACGAACAAATCTATTTTTAAGAGAAAAACTCATTGAAAATGCTCGACACAGCCGTTCATTATCACAAAACATTCATGATTGCTCATGTGCGGATGACCGTGCAATGCTTAGCTCTTTTTTTTGCTTTCTTGTAAGCCCATGTAGCGACGTTGGGCCAATGACTCCCAAACCCATTGGTTTTAGGGCATTAGGTGAAGAAGCACCCCTCGGACTTAATAACCGAGCTTACAAGGCGATGAGCATAAGCAAGCCACCCGCTTATTATTGCTCAACCTTACACACTTTTACGCGAATATTCCTTGCTTTGAGGCATAGAAATCCGGTTTATTGAGTGAGAAGGCTTATTGCATATTTTTCTCTTTTTCTTTCTTTTTTTTTTTTTTTTTACAACAACCGGAAGAACTTATTCTTTAAGTTGTTCAGATAAAAATAGAAATTTACAAAATTCTCCCTCAGACTTATACCCCACAATTTAAAATGCATGTGTGCGAATTTGTGCGGTTAAGGACAAATTTAGGGCAAGAACTGTACGTGCTCGAATTTGGACAAAAATGTAGACCGTTCTAGCCTACTATATAGCTTGCAAAAGTGCGGGTATTTATAATGTTAAAGTTCTTAACTACCTACTGCATTTACCTCGGACATTTATTCGAATGACTTCCTTTAAAAAGCAAGACATCATAGGAAGTATGCAAAATATCAAGAGAAAAAAAAAACTACTCTACAATGACACTCAATATAATGACTGAACATTGCATGCATATGCAAGTGGTATAGCATACCGCACCACCAAACTTATATGCAACATTGTCCTCAATGTTTGGACAAGAAGAATAAGGAAAGAAGTTACCGGGATGGCAGAAGGTGACAAAAATGGTATTCCACAGCAGCGGTTATCCTGTAAATAAGAAAAACCTGCACAGAACACCAACTGGATACCACGAGCATTAAAAGGAACAAAAAGTAGATAACAGAACATAATGAAATAATTATGCACAAACAGACAATGCTAATATCACTGTATATCTAAGGGTCTGAACTGGTGGTTCCCAATTGTCTAAGAGGTCTATGCGATAAGATATTGACTATCCAGGCACGCTAACGTATAGCACGCAAAGGGGCTGCCTTTCTTTATTACCGGCATACTGTGTTGAAGCAATCTCAACAGTATTGGGAATTAAAACCAGGCGGTAATAAACGGAAATCATCAACTAAATCGCATATAACAATTAGACAAGTGGTACTACATACATAGTCAAAGTATAGAGAACAGATATATTGACAGAAAGCAAAAATAAAGACAGTAAAGATAACACATGGCATAAAAGAAAATATAAATGTATTCCATATAGATGAAAATGAGTTTCAGTACAAAGTGTACATGTAGGTGGAATACTCAAAAAGAAACTAAACATGGCCAACATGGCCTATCAAAAATAAAGAAAGAAAAATACAGAAAGTAAAGCATAAAAGATGAATAAAATGCAGCTACTCGAGGGCGGGTGGTGGTGGTGGTGGCTCGGTGGGAGTAGAAGTGGAGGTGGAGGCTCGACCTGCGAACAGGAACTGCAGGTCCTGCCGAAAGGCTCGGAACTCGTCTAGAATCGCTCTCTGGCCTTGCGCCAAAGAAGAAATGTCCGACCGAATGCCTGCCGACTGACTCTGCGTCACCTGGACATGCTCGTCAAAACCCTGCTGGAGCCGCTCTACGTCAGCCGCCAGGTAGGAATAGCCCGTCGCTAAGATATCATGCCGCTCTGCAGCCACATCCATCTCCTCCTCATCCATCTCCTCATCATCGGACTCACCCTCTACTAGCTCGCCCTCATCCGTCTCCACCGGGGCATCCATATCTACATCATCTGGTGGATCACCCTGGTGGTCCTGTCGCTCTAAGTGTCGCCTCACCCTCTCCCACTGAGTAGATGTGAAGCAGGTGGGCGGTGCCAACTGAATGTCAGTACGACTGACCGGTATATTGGCACTGCTGAGAAAAGCGGCGATCAGGAAAGGAAAGGGAAGCCGCCAACTCGCTGCTCTCCGCATCCTCTTGTTCACGAGGCCGTCCCAGACCTTGAACATCTGCCCCCAGATCAGCGACGGGATCGAAAACTAAGTGCCCGTGTGTAAAGCATAGAGGCAATGGAGGAGGTCGCCCCTGCGCTCTGCCACGTGCTGCAGCGGACACGCGTTCTTGATGAGAACGGTGTCCAGGAACCAAAATCTGCTTGAGCACATCGATTTGGAGGTGCAGTTGTGACTGGGCATGGTAAACGCCCCGCCACACATGTCCATCACGATCGAGAACAGCGTCGTGTCTGCTGGGAGTGCGGCCCTGTAAAGTGGCTGACCGTCCGGGCCAACCATGTCTGTCGGCTGCTGGTGAGGGATGCCGAGCATATGAGCAATCCGGCTCGGCGTAATCGTAATCGTGACGGTGCCCACAACCATCTGTAGTGTATCTGGCGCGGTGCAGGAGTAGGTCATGTGATCGTAAAAGACCTGCACTAGGCGCTCGTGTGCCACATCGGTGGGAGGCACACATAGCCTGTCGAGGCGACGCCTCCTGAGCTCGGCAACCGTCCACGCGGTGTCAGGACGCCTCTCGAACTCTGCTAAGTCAAAAATCTGCTCCGGGTGGAACTTCTGAGACCGGAAGACTCGCCCGGGCACGTCTCGAACAGAACCGGCGGCGTTCTTCACCCTCGCCATAGTAAAAATGAAAATGAAGTCCTAGTCCATGGTACTGACAAGAATGCAAAAAGTCGCTCTCAAAGAGGTAGTGTGAACGGATGCAACCGAAACGAAGGTGCCGCGGTTACACACCGTACACTAAGCATTTTAAACAAAAAGAATGCCAAATCTCACTCCTACATGAATTCCTACCCCCCGAAACCCACAAAATCTCATTACAGATATCGCAATCGCAATCATCCACCCCAACATCATCCAACTATGTTATTACGCCGTAAAACTATCAAAAATGGCAAAAAAGTATACAAAAAGTAGCCATGCATCACTTACCTCAAGAGGAAGAAGATGAACGACTCAAATAGAAGAAGATCCACTCATAGCCGCGAAGAGAAGATCGCGCGAGTGCTAGCAGCGGCTTCGGACTGTGTCGGATGGCGACGGATGATCAGGAATGGTAGATCGAGTGCTCGGGAGTGCTTGGAGAAGGCCTGGATCGCACGGAGGAAGGGAAGAATTCGGATGGTCTTTTAAAATGGGAGGGAAGCCCAACGGTTTAAATAAACTTTCGGCTCACGTGCAGGCCCCGCGTGCATCTCAATTGATCGAGATGTGCATTTCGATCAATCGAGATTTTGATTGATCGAAATCTCACTTCGATCAATCGAAATCAGCTTCGATCGATCGAGATTGTTCTTTCGATCAATCGAAAATTCCTTCACTGAATTAAGTTTTTACTTCGATCAATCGAACATTTAATTCATTCAATCAAAATTTTATTTCGATCGATCGAAATCCCATTTTGATCAATCAAATTTTTCAATCGATCGAAGACCTATCGAACTGCAATCGAAGAATACTACCTCTCGGGACTTTGGACTTGGCAAATTCTCTGTAATTTTTCGATCAATCGAGACTGAAATCTCGATCAATCGAAATCTCGATTGATCGAGATCTTGGTTTCGATCAATCGAGATGCTCAAAAATAGTCAGCTTAAAGTATGCTTCAGGGACTTGGATTTTTGGGAATTAGATACTACATTGCTTAGATACAAACCTACATTGGATTAAAGGGACATCATGGAAGCATGATAGCTACCATGGCTTCGCCACCTTACACGTCTATGGCGCGACGTCCGGATCGGCTCACGAGTCAACATATACGGGATCCGTCAAAGTGACGACATCCACGTATTCGGTGGTGACTTGGTCATCCACGCACACTTTTAAGCGCTGCCCGTTTACTTTGAACAATGAGCCATCTTTCAAGTCCTTCAATTCCACCGCTCCGTGGGGGGCGATAGAATTAACTAAAAATGGACCATCCCAACGGGAGCAAAATTTTTCGGGAAACAAATGGAGGCGGGAGTTGTACAACCAAACTTTTTGGCCCGGCGAAAATGTTTTGACTCGAATATTACGATCATGAAAGGCTTTGGACTTTGCCTTATAGATTTTTGCATTCTCATACGCGTCATGTCGCAATTCTTCCAATTCATTTAATTGAAGCTTTAGATTAGATTCGGCCTTTTGCATGTCAAAATTAAAAGTTTTGGTGGCCCACATAGCTTTATGCTCCAATTCAACCTGAAGATGGCATGCCTTGCCATAAACCAACCGATAAGGTGACATTCCAATGGGAGTTTTATATGCTGTTCGGTATGCCCATAATGCATCGTTTAGTCGCAATGACCAATCTTTCCGGTCGGGGCCGAACAGTTTTCTGAAGAATGTTCTTAATCTTACTATTGGATACTTCTACTTGGCCACTGGTTTGAGGATGGTATGGGGTGGCTACTTTGTGTGTGACGGAGTATTTGGTAAGCAAGGTTCGAAGGAACCGGTTACAGAAATGTTTACCTCCGTCATTGATGATGGCCCGAGGCGTACCAAACCGGCTAAAAATATTAGCTTGAATGAATTTAATTACGACTGCGTGATCATTGGTTTTGGTAGCAACGGCCTCTATCCACTTAGATACGTAGTCTACCGCCACAAGTATGTACTCATGACCAGTAGAGGGTGGAAATGGTCTCATGAAGTCAATGCCCCACACATCAAATATTTCAATGATAAGAATTGGGTTAAGAGGCATCATGTCCTTCCGAGACATCGCGCCAAGGCGCTGACATCGCTCACAAGAGCGGCAGAATGAATATGCATCCCGATGAAGTGTCGGCCAGAAAAATCCGCATTGGAGAATTTTTGCTGTGGTTTTCTTAGCACTAAAGTGTCCCCCACAAGCGAGTGTATGACAAAACTTGAGAATGCTTTGGAATTCACTGTTGGGTACACACCTTCAAATTATTTGATCAGGGCAATATTTGAACAATTGAGGATTGTCCCAATAATATGATCGTGATTGGGAGAGAAAACGATCCTTCTCTTGCTTGGTCCAAGAAGATGGTATTTTACCAGTTGCCAAGTAATTAACCACATCCGCATACCAAGGGATACTCTCTTGAGAGATGACAAAGAGTTGTTCATCCGGGAAGGATTCACAAACTGGAATGGAATTATGGAGGGATTCAACAAGAATTCTAGACAGGTGGTCAGCCACCACATTTTTAGTTCCCTTTTTGTCTCTAATCTCAAAATTGAACTCTTGCAATAAGAGTATCCATCGGATCAACCTAGGCTTGGTGTCCTTTTTGGCCACAAGATGCCGGAGGGCAGCATGGTCAGACATCATACACCGTTGAAAAGTCGCCGGTGCATTGCACAACCCAAAGGGCATGCGTCTATAAGCAAATGTGCTGAAGGGACATGTAAAGGTGGTTTTCTCTTGGTCCCTCGGGGCTATAGCAACCTGATTATAGCCGGAATATCCATCCAAAAAGCAATAAAAATTTTGCCCGGCTAATCTCTCCAATATTTGATCAATGAATGGGAGGGGGAAGTGATCTTTTCGAGTGGCTGAATTTAATTTCCTATAATCTATGCACACTCTCCAGCCCGTGGTGGTGCATTGGGGAACTAATTCACCCTTGTCATTTGGTTGCACCGTAATACCTGACTTCTTTGGAACCACTTGAGTGGGACTAACCCACTTGCTATCAGAGATGGGGTATATGATTCCCGCATCTAGTAACTTCATCACCTCCTTCATGACAACGTCCTTCATATTTGGATTTAATCGACGTTGTGCGCTCTTGAGGTCTTAGCATCCTCTTCCAAGTGTATGCGGTGCATACAAATAGAAGGATCCATTCCCTTGAGATCTGCCACACTCCAGCCTATTACTTCTTTGTGCTCTTTGAGCACCTTTATGAGTTCCAACTCTTGATCATTTGTGAGATTGGAAGCGATAATGACTGGAAGGGTCTCATTAGCGCCCAAGAAAACATACTTGAGTGTAGCCGGTAGAGGCTTCAGCTCAAGTTGTGGTGGGAAAATTAGAGAAGGAGTTTGGGAAGTTTTGGACAAAGGGGGCAAGGGTTCTCTCGGAACTCTCCATTTAGGCGCATCCATGACAGTATTGACATCAAGCATTGAATTGACTTCACATATGGATTGCTCAATGTCAAAATCATCATAGTTGAAGTGATTTAGGCATGCCTCTAAAGGATCCTTGGAAAGAATAGAAGGAAGTGCTTCTTGAACAAGGTCTTCCACAACATCGACACAAAAGCACTCACTTTCGTCGTCGGATGTGTGGTGGGAAGCATTGAAGATGTTTAAGCGGACTTTCATATTCCCAAAAGAGATGTCCATCACTCCGGTACGGCAATTAACACAAGCGTTTGCCGTGGCCAAGAATGGACGACCTTGAATGATAGGAATATGATGATTCAGATTTTGGACAGGTTCCGTGTCAAGGACTATGAAGTCCACTAGAAAATAGAATTTGTCCACTTGAATGATGACATCCTCAATGATGCCACGTGGTTGCTTCACCGAACGGTCGGCAAGTTGCAACACAACCGTGGTATGCTTGAGTTCCCCCAAACCTAGTTGTTGGTAAACTGAGAATGGAAGCAAATTGACACTAGCCCCTAGATCAAGAAGTTCCTTTTCAAAAGATTGATTTCCGATGGTGCACGAAATGGTCGGAGCACCCAGATCTTTGAATTTAGGAGGGGCTTGGTATTGGAAAATGGAGCTTATGTGCTCAGTTAAGAGGACTTTCTTAGGAACATTATTCCTAGATTTGCGCTTTTGAGTGCACAAGTCCTTCAAGAATTTTGCATAGGAGGGAATTTATCGAATAACATCAAGGAGAGGGAGATTGATCTTTACTTGTTTGAAGATCTCCATCATATCTTGGATTTTCTCTCCTTACTTCCCGAAATGAGAAGGTTCCTTCAATCTTTGAAGAAAAGGAACCAGAGGTTCAAAAGAAGTGTCAAGACTTGGATTGATGACGACACAACTTCACTTGCCTTTCCTTTTGGATTTGAAGGGATATTATGCACATTTGGATTTAACAGAAACAATTTTGGATTTAATTGGGATTCTTTTGGATTTTTAGGTTGCTCTTGGAATTCCTTTCTCTCTTCCTCCCCTACCTTAGAGTTAATGATTTTACCACTCCTCAAGGTTGTGATTGATTAAACTTGCTCCGGAGGAGCATTACAAGTTGAAGATGATGGATCCTCAATCACATGAACACCCTTAGGATTTGCCACCGGTTGACTCGGCAACTTACCTTCCTCTCTTCTATTTAAGGCATTAGCTAGTTGCCCGATTTGAGCTTCTAACCTAGCCATAGATTGAGCATTGGCTTCAAGCTTAGAGATTGATTGAGAGTGAGTTTGCAATAAGCGGGTATTGGCCTCAAGATTGCTTATCACTCTTTCTTCAAAGCTTTGGCTTCTCGGAGGAGGTGGTGGTTGTTGGTAATTAGATCTTTGATTGTAAGGTTGAGGATTTGGCCTATAATGAGGTTGTTGAGATTGGGAATTGAAAGAATTTTGCCCTTGGAAAGAGGGACTTGATTCTTGAGGTTTCCATGAAAAAGCCGGATGGTTCTTGTAATCAGGATTGTACGTGTTTGAATATGGATCATTCATTTGTTTAGAGTACAAGGCATTCGCTTGCTCTTGAGCATAATCGAGAGATTGCCCGGCAATAGGACAATCTCGTACGAAATGTGAAGTACTATAGCAAAACGAACAACCTTCCTGATTTTGGATAGATTGGTTTGGAGTAGGCAGCCCATTTTTCATGATTAAATCCATTTTTCGGGATAGGGCTTCTACTTGCATGGCAACCTCATCTACCCGTGAAATCTCATGCACTCCTCTACAAGGTTGGGTGGCCTTCCCTTTCCTAGTGGAGGAGCGTTTAGCTGAATTGTTGCTTAGGGTTTGAAAAAGTTTCCATGCCTCATCAGGGCTTTTCAAAAGGTATCCACCCCCACACGCGAAGTCTATCATTTGTCTATGTTGCTCACTCACCCCATCATAAAAACTTTGCACTAGCTGCCATTTTGGGACAGCATGGTGCGGACAAGATTTTAAAAGATCCTTTAACCTCTCCCACGTCTCATGGAATTGTTCTTGGTCAATTTGGGTGAATCCGGTGATTGCTCGCCGAATATCACTTGTCTTACCCATTGGGAAGTATTTTTTCAAGAACTCAATTTGCATCTCCGCCCAAGAATGGATTGAGTTAGGTTCTAAAGAATTGAACCAACTTCTAGCTTTATCTTTTAGGGAGAAGGGGAACATACGCAGCTTTAGATCATCCTCCGTAAAGTGTGGTACACGAATAGTGGAACACACGGAAAGGAAATAATCTAAGTGCCGGTACGGATCCTCATTAGGAAGACCGTGGAAGCTATTAAGAAGATTGATGGTGGAGGACTTTATTTCGAATTGATTTGCCGCTACATCCAGAAATTGAATACATGAAGGTACTTCAAATGTAGTCGGAAGGCAAAAGCCCATAAGCAACTCTCCTTGAGGAGGTGGTGGTGGAGGTGGTTGTCCATGATTAAAAGGAGGTAGTCTGGGAGGTTGTCTCTCATTTGGATCCATGTTTTCAGTCCTAGGCAATATAGGGTCCCTAGAGGTTCCTCTACGTTGTCTAAGTGTTCGTTCAAGTTCAATGTTACACGGAAGCAAAGGAAGTGACAAGGACCGTCTACCTAGCATGCATTAACAATCGAACAACACCTCAATACACAAAGTAACAATAATCTATACAAAAAGAATGAATGAATTCAAACCACTAATTTTAGGCTTTGTACTCACAAAGGGTTCCAAGTTTTACTCCTTTTAGATGCCCGCTTTGTGGTGTACCTAAAATCAAGAAATTTGAGAAATAAGAACAAGATATATACAAAAAGAATGAAAGAATTTCTAGCCTAAGAATTAAACCAGATTTAATCTTCCAATAGCGACAATTAAACTGTAGTCCCCTACAACGGCGCCAAAATTTTGATGTGGTCGGAACTAAATTATATTTTAAGCTTAATTTTTGCCCTTTTTATCAAAATATAATTTAACCACTCGCAAGAGCATGAATCTTTGTAGATAAGGTTCTATATAGAGGGTATCGATCCCACGAGGACTAGTCGCAATTGTCTTAAAGGAAGATTAATTCTACTTTAATTCAAAAAATAGATTTTTGAATTTGTGTTTATAAACTAGTGCATGAATGAAATGACAAGAAAAGTAAAGAGTTTAAAGTTGGGAGAGAGAACTAGGGTTGGTTTCCACCACTAGCCATTCACATGTTCATAAGTGTAGCAAGCATGGGATTCATTAATTAAATGCCTGACAATGTCATTAGGCTTGTGACCTCAATGACATATCAAAAGATCAATGTGTGTGCTAACCTATCATAATCCATCTTCAACAAGCATAGCCCTTCAACCTAACTAACTACCTAATTACACTACTCGCTAAGTGAACACCACATGCATCCAAACCACCTTGTCTTGGCATGGTCTATACAAACTAACATCACACATTCATTTAAACACCATTATCTAGCCATCATTTGCACTTCTTGTGGAATATGCAAATGTTGTGCATTCAAGTGACAAAATCTACTCTAAGACAAGAATAAATTCCAAATCAAATGAATATATATAAGAGATGTATTTGTGTACATAATCACTAGGCTAAATAATCAACATTTAATTACAAATCCCAAGAGCTACAAAGATGAACAAGTTTACATGGCTAGGGGTTGAAACCAACACCCTAGTAGAAGAGTTAGTTGCTCATGGTTGCCTTGCACCCTTCCATTGATGAAGAAAGTGAAGCTTCTTGGTCTGGTTCAGCTTCTCCTCTTCCTCTCCCGAAGGTCTCTCTTGAAGTATTCTGATGTGTGTTGGGGAAGTGATCCTTCCTTGTCATAGAATTGAGCTTTCTGTAATCAATGCAAACACGCCAACATGTGGCAGTACGTTGTAGAACAAGCTCTCCCATGGAGTTAGGGACAATGGTAAGACTAGATTTCTTTGGAACCACTTGTGTCGGACTCACCCATGTGCTGTCAGAAATTGGATAAATGATTCCTGCATCAAGTAACTTGACAACCTCTTTCTTTACCACCTCCTTCATGTTGGGGTTCAACCGCCTCTGTGCCTCTCTAGTTGGCTTACATCCTTCTTCCAAATGGATTTTGTGCATGCAAACTGAGGGATCAATGCCCTTAAGATCAGCAACACTCCATCCAATTGCTTCATGATGTTGGTATAAAACCTCTACTAAGCTCTTCTCTTGAATTTCTGTCAGATCAGAGGCAATTATAACAGGAAGAGTTTTCTGTGCCCCCAAGAATACATACTTCAATTTGTCAGGCAAAGGCTTCAACTCTAATTCTGGAGGGGACTCTAATGAAGGCACTAAGGGAGTGCTAGAGAGAAAAGGTAGTGGCTCAATTGGAATTCTCCATGGTGGAGTATTCTGAATAGCATCCACTTCCAGCATAACATGCACTTCTTCACACAACCCTTCATCATTAATGTTCTCAAAGTCATAAAAAGACTTACATACCTCCAGGGAGTTTCGAGATATAGAGGATGAAACAAATTCCTCCACACATTCATCAATATCATCCATGCAGAACACATCACTCTGATCTGGAGGGTGTTGGATAGCATTGAACACATTAAGCTTGACATTCATGTTGCCAAAAGAAATATCCATGATCCCCGACCTGCAATTTATGCAAGCATCAACAGTAGCTAAGAAAGGTCGACCAAGGATCACAGGAATGTGCCTCTTCGGATTGTGAACCGGCTCAGTGTCAAGTACAATGAAATCAACAGGAAAGTAGAACTTGTCCACTTTAATGAGCACATCTTCTATGATTCCTCGGGGTTGCTTTGTTGATCTGTCTGCAAATTGTAATACCACCGAGGTAGGCTTCAATTCTCCCAAGCCCAATTGTAAGTAAACTGAATAGGGTAGCAAATTCACACTTGCACCCAAATCAAGAAGAGCTTTATCCACATGGTGCTCCCCAATAATGCATGAGATAGTTGGAGCACCAGGATCTTTGTACTTGGGAGGAGTACACTGCTGAATTATTGAACTTACTTGTTGTGGCAGCATTACTTTCTTTGGCACATGGCTTTTAGAACGCCTTTTCTGAGTGCACAAGTCCTTCAAAAATTTTGCATAAGGAGGAATTTGCTTGATGGCATCAAGGAGTGGCAAATTAATCTTCACTTGGCGAAACACCTCCATCATGTCATGCAGCTTGTCCCCTTGCTTCCCCAATTTAGATGCTTCAAGAAAACGTTGTGGGAAAGGAGCCTTGGGCTCATAAGGAATTTCAGCAATTGGACTTGTGATCACTTTTTCTTCTTCTTTCTTTTCACCCACCTTATTGTCAATTATTTTCCCACTTCTCAAAGTGGTAATGGCTTGAACTTGCTCATGGTGTGGGTTGCTTGTGGAAGCTTGCATCCCTCTTGGATTAGCAATTGGTTGACTAGGGAGCTTCCCTTCTTCTCTTCTACTCAATGAAGTAGCAAGCTGTCCAAACTGAGATTCCAGTTTGGCAATGGATTGAGAATGCGAGTGCATTAGCTGAACTGTAGATTGTACTGTTGCTGCAGTAGCTTGCACTGTCTCTATAAGAGAATCAAGCTTGTCAAATTTAGACAAGGTAAGAGTCAGCTTGTCTTCAATAGCAGAAATTCTTTGGGCCATAGGACTTTGTGTTTGATATTGCTGTTGAGGCACAAAAGTCCTAGGTTGATATGATGGTTGCATTGCTGCCCCTTGGTTACTGTAAGAAAAACCAGGATGATTCCTCCATGTGGGATTGTAAGTATTACCTCGTGGAGGATTCATTGGTCCAGTGAAAGTAGCTTGAACTTGCTCATGTTGAATATCAGAAAATTACTCCATTGAAGGACAATTGCTCACATTATGCATAGGACTAGAGCAAAATTCACAAGGGCCTAGCAATGAAGAAATTGAAGCAGAAGGAGTTTGATTGGCAGCCATAATTGCTGCTACCTTCTGTGCAATTAAATCAATATCAGTTGGCATAGCTTCTGAAGCACCAACCTCAAAAATCCCATCAGTCTTCCTGGTAGTGGCAGGTCTGCTAGAACGAGTATAGGACACATGTTGTAGAGAGTTGTCACTAAGATTTTCAAATAAGGTCCATGCCTCTTCTTCACTCTTCAACATAAAAGTACCTCCACATGACGCATCAACCATCTGTCTGTTGGCTTCTGTGAGCCCTTCATGAAAACTCTGCACTAGTTGCCACTTAGGAACTTGATGATGGGGACACTTCCTAAGAAGGTCCTTGAATCTTTCCCATGTCTCATAAAATTATTCCCCCTCATGTTGGGAGAACCCAGTGATAGCACGCCTGAACTGATTGGTCTTCCCTATCAGAAAATACTTCTTGAGAAACTCATGTTGCATCTGAGTCCAAGTCGTGATAGAACTAGCCGGTAGAGAGTTGAACCAATATTTTGCTTTGTCTTTCAAAGAGAATGGAAAAAGTCTCATTCTGAAAGCATCTTCAGAGAAGTTGTGAATTTTTGTAGTTGAGCACACTTCAATGAAGTCATCCAGATGCTTGTAAGGGTCTTCTTGAGTCAGCCCAAAATAAGATGGTAGCATCTGAATAATGCTGGACTTGATCTCATAATTCTGTGCTGTGACATTGGGCAGTTGAAAACCTGCTGGCGAGGTATATGTCTCAGGAACATAGTAGTCCCTAAGCAATCTAGCTCTTTCTCCATCAGCATTAGGAACAAGGTTATTATTCCTCTCTTCTGCCATGTCTTCAATTATTTCTTCCTCTTGCACAATGGTATCAACAGGGATGTTCCTCTGTTGTCAAAGAGTACGTTCAGGCTCAGGATCAAGAGGTATCAAAGGATCAGCCACAGAACGACGACCTTGCATATATTACCAAAAGCACCTGAAAAGAAAACAAAAACAAAATTAAAAATAAAATATAAAAGTTTCCTAAACTAAAAATCCAATTAAAACTAATTCTGTAAAATCCAATCAATCAAATAGATAATCCCCGGCAACGGCGCCAAAAATTGATTCGTGTGTCAGTGCGACTCAAAAAGTATATCAATTAAAAATTTCCACACTTCGCAATAGAACGAATTCCTTGCAGAATAGGGCTATCGAAAGGGGTATCGTACCTCAGGGATTATGTTCTGACGAGTTGGATTACGGAATTAATTCTAATTAAATTTAGAAGAAAAGAATTCTGATTTTTAAACTAATTAAAAAGATAAAATAAAATAAATCAAAGTAAACAAGATAGTGAAGATAATAGGAGAGAAACCTAGGGTGTTTGACTTCACCACTAACTCCACAATCAATGGTCAATTGAATCAACTATAGGGGAATTACATCATGCATAAGTGGTGTCGGTGGCTACAAGCTCACCTTCATCCGTCAAGAAGATAACATATGATTAAGGCTAAGCCATGGACTATCTTCGATTGGCATGGGCCATCTGCCTAACTACTCTAATCTAGGGTGCAGTATGGTTCATCTTCTCTAGGCATAATCCATCAAAGCTCATAACAATATATTCAGTGATTACCATTGTGTAATAATCTCTCTCATGATCACAGAAAACAAAAGAGATTGAGTTCAATAACAACAACTAAATATCTAAGACAAGATAAGAAATCATTGAGATTGAATTTACAAGACTTTTATTGCTCAATTCATTAATAAGAATCCTCACAATTACACAATCTATGCATGTATATAAAGGTCCCCAATAATTAAAACAATCAAACCATTGATGCTTTGTTAGGGCTACATCAAAACCCTAGTGGATGAACTAGCCGCTCATGGTAGAAGAAGAAGCTTCAACTGTTGAGGAAGAAGACATCATATTTCTGAATTACGCGTATGACTTCGTTCTCCAATGGCTCTGCAATATGTTTCTGTTCTCTTCTCAGCCTCTCAGACTCTCCAATCTCTGTGTAAGCTCTCCCAATTCAGCCTCCAAGTCTTCACTTTATTCTCCAAGAGAATACACCAAAGTCCTAATCCAATTAGGAATTAATTAGGGTTTCCCGCAGCACTAATCAGGTGGGTTTTTCCTGCTGACTTCGGCCCGACTTTTGACCCACTAGAAGTCCGATTTACGGAATTTTCATGAAATACAAAAGTGTGCAGAATCAAATTTCGTTCAACCCTACGCGAAATAATGTCGATTTGAGGCTCGAAAATAAGACTTCTGATCCATTTTCCAAAACGGGATTAAGACTGTATTATGTGCAGATTTGGGCTTCAGGCCCGAAACCTTCTTAAGCAGCTGTAATTCTCTTGAACCTCTTTCTTGGGCTGATTTAAGTTGAAATAAATGGTTGAGTGAATCTCCTTGATATAGGATTAATCTCACCATCTTGGATGTCTTCTTTAAAAACCCAAAAGCACGGTTTTAACTGAAATAATCATTAAGGCCCTGAAAATACAGAAAACACTGAAACAAAGTAAAATCACAAAATAATCTATCACTAAGAGAATAAAATACATAAGTTAAGAGGCTAGAATACGTAACATTCAACGCCTCCAAGTGTCTCAATAAGTGTTTGGTTTCTTTCTTTGCCAATAAGTGTCTCAATGCTGCATGATCAGAATAGACAACCACCTTGGACCCCAATAAATAAGAATGAAACTTGTCCAAGGCAAACACTACAGCTAGAAGCTCTTTCTCTGTGGTTGTATAATTTAGTTGGGCATCAGAGAGAGTCTTACTAGCGTAGTAGATGACATGTGGTCGTTTCTCTTCTCTCTGTCCCAACACGGCTCCCACTGCATAATCAGAGGCATCACACATGATTTCAAAAGGTACAGCCCATTTTGGAGACTGCATGATTGGTGCAGAGGATAACAGAGACCGAAGCTTTTCAAAAGCTTTCACACAATCTTCATCAAAGATAAAGGGAACATCTTTAGATAACAAATGGCACAATGGTCGAGCCACTTTACTGAAATCCTTGATGAATCTTCTATAGAACCCGGCATGGCCTAAGAAAGGTCGAACTTGCCTTACCGAAGTTGGATGAGGCAAAGTTGTAATTAGGTCGATCTTTGCTTTATCAACTTCAATGCCCCTCTCTGAAACAATATGGCCCAATACAATACCTTATTTCACCATAAAATGGCTCTTCTCCCAACTAAGTACCAGATTCCATTCTCGGCACCTTTGAAGCACAAGTGATAAATTGCTCAAACAATGTTCAAAAGATGATCCAAAAATAGAGAAATCATCCATAAACACCTCCAAGAATTTTTCCACCATGTCAGAAAAGATGGCCATCATACACCGTTGGAATGTAGCTGGAGCATTACATAATCCAAAAAGCATACGACGATACGCAAAAGTACCAAAGGGACAAGTGAAAGTGGTCTTCTCTTGATCTTCTGGATCCATAGCTACTTGGTTATAACCAGAGTAACCATCCAGAAAGCAATAATAGTTCTGACCAGCTAACCTTTCAAGTATTTGGTCAATGAATGGAAGGGGGAAGTGATCCTTCCTTGTCATAGAATTGAGCTTTCTGTAATCAATGCAAACACGCCAACATGTGGCAGTACGTTGTAGAACAAGCTCTCCCATGGAGTTAGGGACAATGGTAAGACCAGATTTCTTTGGAACCACTTGTGTCGGACTCACCCATGTGCTGTCAGAAATTGGATAAATGATTCCTGCATCAAGTAACTTGACAACCTCTTTCTTTACCACCTCCTTCATGTTGGGGTTCAACCGCCTCTGTGCCTCTCTAGTTGGCTTACATCCTTCTTCCAAATGGATTTTGTGCATGCAAACTGAGGGATCAATGCCCTTAAGATCAGCAACACTCCATCCAATTGCTTCATGATGTTGGTATAAAACCTCTACTAAGCTCTTCTCTTGAATTTCTGTCAGATCAGAGGCAATTATAACAGGAAGAGTTTTCTGTGCCCCCAAGAATACATACTTCAATTTGTCAGGCAAAGGCTTCAACTCTAATTCTGGAGGGGACTCTAATGAAGGCACTAAGGGAGTGCTAGAGAGAAAAGGTAGTGGCTCAATTGGAATTCTCCATGGTGGAGTATTCTGAATAGCATCCACTTCCAGCATAACATGCACTTCTTCACACAACCCTTCATCATTAATGTTCTCAAAGTCATAAAAAGACTTACATACCTCCAGGGAGTTTCGAGATATAGAGGATGAAACAAATTCCTCCACACATTCATCAATATCATCCATGCAGAACACATCACTCTGATCTGGAGGGTGTTGGATAGCATTGAACACATTAAGCTTGACATTCATGTTGCCAAAAGAAATATCCATGATCCCCGACCTGCAATTTATGCAAGCATCAACAGTAGCTAAGAAAGGTCGACCAAGGATCACAGGAATGTGCCTCTTCGGATTGTGAACCGGCTCAGTGTCAAGTACAATGAAATCAACAGGAAAGTAGAACTTGTCCACTTTAATGAGCACATCTTCTATGATTCCTCGGGGTTGCTTTGTTGATCTGTCTGCAAATTGTAATACCACCGAGGTAGGCTTCAATTCTCCCAAGCCCAATTGTAAGTAAACTGAATAGGGTAGCAAATTCACACTTGCACCCAAATCAAGAAGAGCTTTATCCACATGGTGCTCCCCAATAATGCATGAGATAGTTGGAGCACCAGGATCTTTGTACTTGGGAGGAGTACACTGCTGAATTATTGAACTTACTTGTTGTGGCAGCATTACTTTCTTTGGCACATGGCTTTTAGAACGCCTTTTCTGAGTGCACAAGTCCTTCAAAAATTTTGCATAAGGAGGAATTTGCTTGATGGCATCAAGGAGTGGCAAATTAATCTTCACTTGGCGAAACACCTCCATCATGTCATGCAGCTTGTCCCCTTGCTTCCCCAATTTAGATGCTTCAAGAAAACGTTGTGGGAAAGGAGCCTTGGGCTCATAAGGAATTTCAGCAATTGGACTTGTGATCACTTTTTCTTCTTCTTTCTTTTCACCCACCTTATTGTCAATTATTTTCCCACTTCTCAAAGTGGTAATGGCTTGAACTTGCTCATGGTGTGGGTTGCTTGTGGAAGCTTGCATCCCTCTTGGATTAGCAATTGGTTGACTAGGGAGCTTCCCTTCTTCTCTTCTACTCAATGAAGTAGCAAGCTGTCCAAACTGAGATTCCAGTTTGGCAATGGATTGAGAATGCGAGTGCATTAGCTGAACTGTAGATTGTACTGTTGCTGCAGTAGCTTGCACTGTCTCTATAAGAGAATCAAGCTTGTCAAATTTAGACAAGGTAAGAGTCAGCTTGTCTTCAATAGCAGAAATTCTTTGGGCCATAGGACTTTGTGTTTGATATTGCTGTTGAGGCACAAAAGTCCTAGGTTGATATGATGGTTGCATTGCTGCCCCTTGGTTACTGTAAGAAAAACCAGGATGATTCCTCCATGTGGGATTGTAAGTATTACCTCGTGGAGGATTCATTGGTCCAGTGAAAGTAGCTTGAACTTGCTCATGTTGAATATCAGAAAATTACTCCATTGAAGGACAATTGCTCACATTATGCATAGGACTAGAGCAAAATTCACAAGGGCCTAGCAATGAAGAAATTGAAGCAGAAGGAGTTTGATTGGCAGCCATAATTGCTGCTACCTTCTGTGCAATTAAATCAATATCAGTTGGCATAGCTTCTGAAGCACCAACCTCAAAAATCCCATCAGTCTTCCTGGTAGTGGCAGGTCTGCTAGAACGAGTATAGGACACATGTTGTAGAGAGTTGTCACTAAGATTTTCAAATAAGGTCCATGCCTCTTCTTCACTCTTCAACATAAAAGTACCTCCACATGACGCATCAACCATCTGTCTGTTGGCTTCTGTGAGCCCTTCATGAAAACTCTGCACTAGTTGCCACTTAGGAACTTGATGATGGGGACACTTCCTAAGAAGGTCCTTGAATCTTTCCCATGTCTCATAAAATTATTCCCCCTCATGTTGGGAGAACCCAGTGATAGCACGCCTGAACTGATTGGTCTTCCCTATCAGAAAATACTTCTTGAGAAACTCATGTTGCATCTGAGTCCAAGTCGTGATAGAACTAGCCGGTAGAGAGTTGAACCAATATTTTGCTTTGTCTTTCAAAGAGAATGGAAAAAGTCTCATTCTGAAAGCATCTTCAGAGAAGTTGTGAATTTTTGTAGTTGAGCACACTTCAATGAAGTCATCCAGATGCTTGTAAGGGTCTTCTTGAGTCAGCCCAAAATAAGATGGTAGCATCTGAATAATGCTGGACTTGATCTCATAATTCTGTGCTGTGACATTGGGCAGTTGAAAACCTGCTGGCGAGGTATATGTCTCAGGAACATAGTAGTCCCTAAGCAATCTAGCTCTTTCTCCATCAGCATTAGGAACAAGGTTATTATTCCTCTCTTCTGCCATGTCTTCAATTATTTCTTCCTCTTGCACAATGGTATCAACAGGGATGTTCCTCTGTTGTCAAAGAGTACGTTCAGGCTCAGGATCAAGAGGTATCAAAGGATCAGCCACAGAACGACGACCTTGCATATATTACCAAAAGCACCTGAAAAGAAAACAAAAACAAAATTAAAAATAAAATATAAAAGTTTCCTAAACTAAAAATCCAATTAAAACTAATTCTGTAAAATCCAATCAATCAAATAGATAATCCCCGGCAACGGCGCCAAAAATTGATTCGTGTGTCAGTGCGACTCAAAAAGTATATCAATTAAAAATTTCCACACTTCGCAATAGAACGAATTCCTTGCAGAATAGGGCTATCGAAAGGGGTATCGTACCTCAGGGATTATGTTCTGACGAGTTGGATTACGGAATTAATTCTAATTAAATTTAGAAGAAAAGAATTCTGATTTTTAAACTAATTAAAAAGATAAAATAAAATAAATCAAAGTAAACAAGATAGTGAAGATAATAGGAGAGAAACCTAGGGTGTTTGACTTCACCACTAACTCCACAATCAATGGTCAATTGAATCAACTATAGGGGAATTACATCATGCATAAGTGGTGTCGGTGGCTACAAGCTCACCTTCATCCGTCAAGAAGATAACATATGATTAAGGCTAAGCCATGGACTATCTTCGATTGGCATGGGCCATCTGCCTAACTACTCTAATCTAGGGTGTAGTATGGTTCATCTTCTCTAGGCATAATCCATCAAAGCTCATAACAATATATTCAGTGATTACCATTGTGTAATAATCTCTCTCATGATCACAGAAAACAAAAGAGATTGAGTTCAATAACAACAACTAAATATTAAAGACAAGATAAGAAATCATTGAGATTGAATTTACAAGACTTTTATTGCTCAATTCATTAATAAGAATCCTCACAATTACACAATCTATGCATGTATATAAAGGTCCCCAATAATTAAAACAATCAAACCATTGATGCTTTGTTAGGGCTACATCAAACCCCTAGTGGATGAACTAGCCGCTCATGGTAGAAGAAGAAGCTTCAACTGTTGAGGAAGAAGACATCATATTTCTGAATTACGCGTATGACTTCGTTCTCCAATGGCTCTGCAATATGTTTCTGTTCTCTTCTCAGCCTCTCAGACTCTCCAATCTCTGTGTAAGCTCTCCCAATTCAGCCTCCAAGTCTTCACTTTATTCTCCAAGAGAATACACCAAAGTCCTAATCCAATTAGGAATTAATTAGGGTTTCCCGCAGCACTAATCAGGTGGGTTTTTCCTGCTGACTTCGGCCCGACTTTTGACCCACTAGAAGTCCGATTTACGGAATTTTCATGAAATACAAAAGTGTGCAGAATCAAATTTCGTTCAATCCATCGCAAAAATAATGTCGATTTGAGGCTCAGAAATAAGACTTCTGGTCCATTTTCCAAAATGGGATTAAGACTGTATTATGTGCAGATTTGGGCTTCAGGCCCGAAACCTTCTTAAGCAGTTGTAATTCTCTTGGACCTCTTTCTTGGGCTGATTTGAGTTGAAATAAATGGTTGAGTGAATCTCCTTGATGTAGGCTTCATCTCACCATCTTGGATGTCTTCTTTAAAAACTCAAAAGCACGGTTTTAACTGAAATAATCATTAAGGCCCTGAAAATACAGAAAACACTGAAACAAAGTAAAATCACAAAATAATCTATCACTAAAAGAATAAAATACATAAGTTAAGAGGCTAGAATGCGTAACATTCAATGCCTATCAATGGATATTCTGGCTATAATCAGGTTGCTATAGACCCGAGGGACCGAGAGGAAACCACATTTACATGTCCTTTCGGCACATTCGCTTATAGACGCATGCCCTTTGGGTTGCGCAATGCACCGGTGACTTTTCAACGGTGTATGATGTCTATCTTTTCGGACATGGTGGAAATTTCTTGGAAGTGTTCATGGATGATTTCTCCGTGTTTGGAACTTCATTCGAATCATGCCTCCAAAATCTATCCCGTGTTCTCACACGATGTCAAGAAACCAATCTAATCCTCAGTTGGGTAAAGAGCCATTTTATGGTTCAAGAGGGCATTGTCCTAAGGCACATTGTGTCTAAGAGAGGAATTGAGGTTGACAAAGCCAAGGTTGAACTTATTTCCAAACTTCCTCCACCATCAACGGTGAGAGAGATTCATTCACTCCTTGGGCATGCGGGCTTTTATCGCCGTTTCATCAAAGACTTTAACAAGATCTCTCGGCCTTTGTGTCACCTTCTTGAAAAAGAGTCTTGTTTTACCTTTGATGAAGCGTGCCTTAACGCTTTTGAAAAGCTCTGTACCATGCTTACAACCGCTCCAATTCTCATCCCTCCAAATTGGGCTCTCCCATTTGAGATCATGTGTGATGCATCCGATTATGTTATGGGTGCAGTCTTAGGGCAACAGGTAGACAAATTACCACATATTATCTACTATGCAAGTAAAACCCTTTCCGAGGCTCAAATCAATTATACCACAACGGAAAAAGAGTTGCTTACGGTAATATTTACCTTGGACAAATTTCGAGCTTATCTATTAGGTTCCAAGGTCATTGTCTATTCGGACCATGCTGCCCTCCAGCATCTTTTGGCCAAAAATGACACTAAACCTAGATTGATCCGGTGGATACTCTTGTTGCAAGAGTTTAATTTTGAGATTAGAGACAAAAAGGGAACCGAAAATGTGGTGGCTGACCACCTCTCTAGAATTCTTGTTGAATCCCTCAATGATTCCATTCCAGTTTGTGAATCCTTCCCGGATGAACAACTTTTTATAATCTCTCAAGAGAGTATCCCTTGGTATGCAGACATTGTCAACTACTTGGCAACCGGTAAAATACCGTCTTCTTGGACCAAGCAAGAGAAGGATCAGTTTTTCTCCCAATCACGATCATATTATTGGGACGATCCTCAATTATTCAAATATTGTCCCGATCAAATAATCCAAAAATATGTACCCAATAGTGAATTCCAAAGTATTCTAAAATTCTGTCATACACTTGCTTGTGGGGGACACTAAGTGCTAAGAAAACCGCAGTAAAGATTCTTCAATGCGGGTTTTTTTGGCCAACACTTCATCGGGATGCATACCCATTTTACCGCTCGTGTGAGCGATGTCAGCGCCTTGGCGCGATGTCTCGGAAGGACATGATGCCTCTCAACCCTATTCTTACTGTTGAGATATTTGATGTGTGGGGCATCGACTTCAT
This sequence comes from Cornus controversa, assembly GCA_026545225.1. NCBI lineage: Eukaryota > Viridiplantae > Streptophyta > Magnoliopsida > Cornales > Cornaceae > Cornus > Cornus controversa. The sequence continues at coordinate 19,281,293 of CM048852.1, forward strand.
GGGACCTTTTCCACCATCTACTGGTCATGAGTACATACTTGTGGCGGTGGACTACGTTTCTAAATGGATAGAGGTCATTGCTACCAAAACCAATGACCACGTAGTCATGGTTAAGTTCATTCAAGCTAATATCTTTAGTCATTTTGGTACGCCTCGGGCCCTCATCAGTGACGGAGGTAAACATTTCTGTAATCAGTTCCTTCGAACCTTGCTTACCAAATACTCTGTCACACACAAAGTAGCCACCCCATACCATCCTCAAACTAGTGGACAAGTGGAAGTATCTAATAGGGTGATAAAGAACATCCTTGAGAAAACAGTTTAGCCTGACCGAAAAGATTGGTCATTGCGATGAAATGATGCATTATGGGCTTACCGAACTGCTTATAAGACTCCCATTGGAATGTCACCTTACTGGTTGGTTTATGGTAAAGCATGCCATCTTCCGGTTGAATTGGAGCACAAAGCTATGTGGGCCACCAAAATATTCAATTTTGACATGCAAATGGTCGGCTCTAATCGAAAGCTTCAAGTGAATGAATTAGAAGAATTGTGACATGACGCATATGAGAACACTAAAATCTATAAGGCAAAGTCTAAAACCTTTCATGATCAGAATATTTGAGTCAAAACATTTTCTCCGGGATAGAAAGTGTGGTTGTATAACCCACGCCTCCGTTTGTTTCCCGAAAAACTTCGCTCCCGTTGGGATGGTCCATTTTTGGTTAATTTCGTTGCTCCCCACGGAGCGGTGAAATTGAAGGACTTGAAAGATGGAACGTTGTTCAAAGTGAACGGGCAGTGTTTAAAACCGTGCGTGGATGACCAAGTTACCATTGAGTATGTGGATGTCGTCAATTTGACGGATCTCATTTATTTTGACTCGTGAACTGATTCCAATGTCATGCCATAGACATATAATTTGGCGCGGCCATGGTAGCTATCATACTTCCATGATGTCCCTCTAATCCAAAGCAATTTTGTATCTAAGTCCCATAAGTTCAAGTCCATGAGCTTCTAAATCAAGCTGATCAACAAGGCTATTTTTTAGAATCTCGATTGATCGAAACAAGGATCTCGATCAATCGAGATCTCGATTAATCGAGATTTTGGTCTCGATTGATCGAAATAATGCAGAGATTTTGGAACATTTTGCAAAGTGCAAAGTACCGAGAGGTGTTTTTTCTCGATAGCACTTCGATAGGTACTCGATCAGTCAAAATCTTGATCAATTGAGATCCCATTCTCAATCAATCGAGATCTCAATTAATCGAGATGTGCATCTCGATTAATCGAGATTGCCACGCTGATTGCACGTGTTTCACTTACATATTCGAAACCGTCGGCTCCCTCTCATTTCTCCGTTTCTTCTCGCGACCATCCAACTTCTTCCTCCAGTTCGAGAGCTCCAAAGCCATCCTTGATCACCTTCCAACCTTTTTCGATCATTTCTGGCCCTCCGCCTTCGTTCTCCGTTGTCTGAGCCTTCCGCTTATTCGCGCGAGTTCGTATCTTCGCAGCTGCGTGTTGGGTTTCATTTTCTTACACCGTTCATCATCTTCGCCTTAAGGTAAGTTGATGCATGCTTTATTTTATTTGATTTGCCACTATTTTTGTTAGTTTACCGACTTAATAAGCATAGATAGATGATGTTGGGTTAGAGTGGCTTGCATTCGCTACGTTCATAATGGGAACTTACAGGTTATGGGTATAGGTGTGCAAGAGCGATTGAGATCCTGTATATTATTTTTGTTTCAGGTGCTTGATGTTCGGTTTGCAACCACGACTTCATTGTTCGGTTGCATCCGCTTATCGCCGCTTGGTTGAGAGCGGAATGAGAGATATATTTGTGCGGGTCGTGTTAGCTTTCGAGTTGCATTGTACATCCTATGCATTACACGGGTTGCATGTTTTTGATTCCTCGTAGGCCTAATCGAGTTGATTCGAGCATGTTTTGGCGTGCATGTCTTGGCATCATCGACTAGAACTTCTTTTTACTTTTTATTTTTATTTTAGTATTTATTTTATTTTTATTTTTATTTACTTTATTTTTGGAATAAGTGTAGATTGTTCCAGATTATGGCGCGTGTGAAGAATCCCACCGTTGTTATTCGAGATGTGCCCGGGCGAGCCTTCCGGAGTCGAAAGTTCCACCCGGAGCACCGATTTGATTTGGCGGAGTTCGAGAGCCGTCCCGATTGCTCATGGGAGGTAGCAGAGCTCCGGCGGCGCCGGCTCGACCGGCTATGTGTGCCACCCATCGATGTGGCGTACAAGCGATTGGTGCGGGTTTTCTATGAGCGCATAACCTATTCATGCACTGAGCCCAACACTTTAGAGACAGTCGTGGGGGGCTCGAGGATTACCATTACGCTGAGTTGGATAGCACAGATGATCAGTATTCCACACCAGTAGCCCCCGAACATGGTTGACCAGGATAGTCAGCCGCTCTACAAGCCTGAGTTTTTGGCCGACATGACCCTTTTCTCCATCGTCATGGACATGTGTGGTGGGGTGTTTACCTCTCCCAGTCACAACTGCACGTCCAAATAGATGTGCCCGAGCATTTTATGGTTTCTGGACACCGTTCTCATCAAGAACGCGTGTCCTTTACAACATGTGGCAGAGCGCCGGGCTGACCTTATCCGTTGCCTATACGCTTTCCACACAGGCACATGGTTTTCTGTCCCGTCACTGATTTGGGGACAGATGTACAAAGTCTGGGACGAGCTCGTCAAGAAGAAGATGAGTCGGGCGTCGAGTTGGCGGCTTCCCTTCCCTTTCCTAGTCGTAGTTTTCCTCGGCCATGCCAATATACCGGTCAGTGACACTGACATCCAGTTGGCACTGCCCTCCCGTATCACGCATACTCAGTGGGTGCGGGTGAGGAGGCACTTGGAGCGCCAGGACCACCAGGGCGATCCACCTGAGGATATGGACATGGATGCTCCGGTGGAGATGGCTGAGGATGCGCCCGAGAGGGTGGGGCATCCGATGAGGAGTTAGAGGAGGGAGAGACTGATATCTCCGCAGAGCGGCATGAGATTTTAGCTACGGGTTATTCCTATCTAGCAGCCGACATTGAACGTCTCCAACAGGGTTTTGAGGAGCATGTCCAGGTGACGCAAAGTCAGCTGGCGGCTACGAGGACGGACATTACGTCTCTGACGCAGGGTCAGAGGGTGATTTTAGATGAGTTCTAGGCTTTTCGGCAGGACCTGCAGTTCATGTTTGCCAGCCGAGCTTCCACCTCCACCTCTACTCCACCCACCGAGCCACCTCCACCACCACCCACCTTAGAGTAGCTTTATCTTTTTGTATTTTTTGTTTTACTTTCCGTTGTTTTTCTTTCTTTGCTTTTTGATAGGCCATGTTGGCCATGTTAGTTTTTGTGTATTCCAAATGCATGTACCCTTTTGTACTGAAACTCATTTTGACATATATGGAATACAGTTGTCATTTCTTTTATAGCATGTGTTCTATTTACTGTCTTTCCTTTTAGTTTCTGCCAATATCTCTGCTCTCTATACTTTGACTATGTATGTAGTACCACTTGCCTAATTGTTATATGCGATTCAGTTGATGATTTTCGTTTATTACCGCCTGGTTTCAATTCCCAATACTGTTGAGATTGCTTCAACATAGTATGACATTAATAAAGAAAGGCAGCCCTTTGCATGCTATACGTTAGCGTGCGTGGATAGTCAATATCTTATCGCATAGACCTCTTAGTCAATTGGGAAACACCAGTTCAGAGCCTTGGATGTGCAGTGATCTCAGCATTGTCAACTTGTACATAATTCTTTTATCATGTTCTTTTCATGACTTTTTGTTCCATTTAATGCTCGTGGTATCCAGTTGGTGTTCCGTACAGTTTTTTCTCATTTACAGGATGACCGGCCATGTTGGAATGCCATTTTTGTCGAGTTCTACAGTCCCGGTAATTTCTTTCCTTGTTCTTCTTGTCTAAGCTTTGAGGACAATGTTGCATCTAAGTTTGGGGTGCGGTATGCTATACCACTTGCATATGCATGCAAATGTTCAATCTTTGTATTGATTATCATTGTAGAGCAGTTTTTTCTTAATATTTTTGCATGCTTGCTATGATGTCTTGCTTTTTAAGGGAAGATCATTCGAATAAATGTCCGAGGTAAATGCAGGAGGTAGTTAAGAGCTTTAACATTGTAAATACCCACACTTTTGCAAGCTATGTAATAGGTTAGAACAGTCCACATTTTTGTTCAAATATGAATATGTACGGTTCTTGCCCTAAATTTGTCCTTAACCGCACAAATTCGCACACATCCATTTTAAATTATGAGGTATAAGTCTGATGGAGAATTTTGTAAATTTCTATTTTTATTTGAACAGCTTAAAGAATGAGTTCTTCATGTTGTTTTAAAAAAAAAAGAAAAGAGAAAAATATGCAATAAGCCTTCTCACTCAATAAACCGGATCTCTATGCCTCATTAAGCATGGAGTATTCGCGTATAAGTGTGCAAGGTTGAGCAAAAATAAGCGGGTGGCTTATTAAGCTCATCGCCTTGTAAGCTCGGTTATTAAGTCCGAGGAGTGTTTCTTCACCTAATGCCCTAAAACGAATTAGTTTGGGAGTCATTGGCCCAATACCGCTACATGGGCTTGCAAGAAAGCAAAAAGAGCTAAGCATTGCATGGTCATCCGCACATGAGCATTCATGTATGTTTTGCGGTAATGAACAACAGTGTCGAGCTTTTTCAATGAGTTTTTCTTTTAAAAATAGATTTGTTCTTATTTTTCTCCAAATATGACAAAGCCACGCGTTAGAATATATGTTCACTTTTCAAAGAGGATTTTGGGGTTGGAATCGGTATTTTTGTTCGGACTAGCCATTATGTGGGGACTGTCGTCTGTTTGTAGTTTGTGAAGGTCCATTTTTGCTAATGACCGCATAGTTCTGTAATACTTGTTGCATTTGTCAGGTGTGAAATGAACAGATAATCATCCTTTATCTAGTTGATGACTGAGCATGATTCAATTTTTGTATAAGATAGTTTATTTTTTGTAACATTGCATTGCTAAGGGACTAGTAATGTGTAAGTTTGGGGGTGACGGTATTTTTGTGTTTTTGATGTATTGCAGGTTTTGTACCAAAAGGAGCAATGTTTGAGGCCATTTGCAGTTGAAGAGCAGAATTCAAAAATGAAGCTAAGGCATCTCGATCAATCGAGATGTTGATCTTGATCAATCGAGATCTCGATTGATCGAGACATGCATTTTGATTAATCAAAATCTCGATCAATCGAGATTCTGCAGACCCACTTGCCCACTTGCTCACTTGCTCTCCCACTTGCAACAAAATCCACCTTTTTGCACGACTTGGATGGATTTTCTGACTTGAAGAAGACACACAGAGATATTATTGATTTAGTTGGTAGATATATATTGCTATATATATATACATGGTGGGTCCCAAGGATGAAAAGTAGCCAAATATGCACAAAAGGAGCCATTTCTCTCATATATCACATACCACACATTAGAGACTTTCGGGAGAGGAGAAGGAGAAGCTGAACTAGACCTTGAAGCTTCATTTTCTCCATCAATGGAAGAGTGCAAGGCTGCCATGATCAACTAACTTCTCTACTAGGGTGTGGGTGAAACCCCTAGCCATGTAAACTTGTTCATTTTTGTAGCATTATTTGGGATTTGTATTTAAATATTGATTACTTAGTCTAGTGATGATGTACACTTATACATTTCTTATATATATTCATATGATGTTGTTTTTATTCTTGTCTTAGAGTAGAATCCATCTTATGAATGCATACCACTTGCATCTTCTACAAAAAGTGTAAATGATGGCTAAGCATGGTGTTTAAATGGAATGTGTTATTCTTGCTTGTATAAACCATGCCAAGATGAGGTAGTTTGGATGCATTTAGGTTCACTTAGAGAGTAGGGTAATTAGTTAGGTTGAAGAACTATGCTTGTTGAAAATGGGTTATGATAGGTTGGAAAACACATTGATCTTTTGATATGTTATTGAGGTCACAAGCCTAATGACATTGTTAGGCATTTCATTTTATAAATCCCAAGCTTGCTACATTTATGGACATGTGAATGGCTAGTGGTGGAAACCACCCCTAGTTCTCTCTCCTAACTTCCAACTCTTTAAATTTAGTGTTTTTACATTTCATGCAATAGTTTTAAAACAAAAATAAAACCTTGTTTTTAGAATTAAAGTGGAATTAATCTCTCTTCAAGACAATTAACAACTAGTCCTCATGGGATCGATACCCTCTATATAGAACCGTATCTACAAAGATTCATGCTCTTGTGAGTGGTTAAATTATATTTTAAAAAAGGGCAAAAATAAGCTTACAATTACAATCAAGTTTAGCCACATCAGTATGTGAGCTATCATTTGTGTATCTATCCATTGAGAGATATTCTCTATTGTACTCAAACTCCTATTCATCCTATTTGAGAGGAAGTCCAAAAGATGCTTTTGGAAAAAAAGGGATTGCTTCATGTAAGCTTGTAAAGGTTCTCACTTGATCCATCAAAAGTGAAAGGAAGCCCAAGTTGTGCGCTTGGCAATGAAGTAGAGCAAAGAAAACCAAGTGCTTGACTTGGCAATTGTAGAGATTTGCTTTCCACTCTTAAGGGAAGCTTCATAGTGGAATGTAGAGACCGTGCCCAATTTTGGCCGGTTTTTCAATTTTTGTCATTTATTGCTTTAAGTGCATTTTAAAATGATGTTTAGCATATTTTGAATGTGGGGAACGTGTTTAGAGGGTTGGAATAGGGTTTTGGGAAGTTTTGGGGACTTTTGGCAAAAGTTGACTTTTTTGAGTTTGGTCAACCTAAGGGCGTGGGCCTTGTGGGCCCAGAAATTTTAAAAGTGTCGGAATGGCTTCAAAATTTGAGGATAGCTTAAATAAAATATTTGACGCGCAACAGAGTTGATTTCGTGTCAATCTGAGTTACGGAACTCCGAAAATGAGCCCGAGAAGGTTTTGCAAAAAGGTGATGGCAAACTAGTAATTAAGAGGAGGTCACTTAGCTATAAATACTAAGAGAGATCAGCTCTTCTCTCATTTTCATCCCAGCATCCGAGAGAGAAAGATATATACGTATATACGTACAAGCTTCATCTCCTCACCTTCTTCACTAGATTTGAGGGCCTTGGAGTGGGATTTTGATTTCACCAAAGAAGGAAGAAACAATCTACGCGTCGAGGGCTCGAGCTTGATCGGTTCAAAAATCATTTCGGAGGAAGTTGAGTTTTGAGAGATTGGGGGAAATCAATTGGAAGCTCTTCCAATTTGAGGTAGGGGTGCTAGACTCATCCTTACTTTGATTCTATAGGTCACATAATTGTGACATGAAAGATAGATTGGGATTTCTTGAGTTCAGGGTTATGTATATGTGTATATATGTATACTAATGTGATTATGCATGTATAAATATCTAGCATGTTGGTTAGAACTTATATATGTTGTGTATGTGCAAATGAGACTATGAATGTGCTTGATGAAAAATGTGATCATTTGGTGAAAACATGAAAAATGTGAATTTTTAGACTTGTGCATGAAAGATATGATTTTCCTTGTTAAATGCATAAGCATGATGATTTTCATGATATGAGTGTGATGGCATTGTGATAATCGTGAAGGAAAGGAAAATGCATTGATTTGACAAAAATGCATTCATGGTGTGAAATAAGTGCATTGATGTGATTATGTGCACTATGTGAAAAGCGAGTTTTTGGGGCGTGACAACATTGAAAATTAAGGTGAGGGAATGGTCCCTAGGGTGAAAGACCCAAAACTTGGCCAAGAGGAGGTGCTCCCTTCGGATTAGTAACCCGATAAAGCACAAGCAGAGTTTGGGTGCCGAAGAGACCCTTACTATGGATGGAGTGATAAGCTAGTCCCCATTGAAGTGATTTCCGGACTTATGTGGCGTGTTATATATATATATATATATATATATATATATATATATATATATATTGTGGCTTGCTAAATTGGATATATATATATATATATGTATATGTATGTAAATACATTGAGATGTGAAGCATCACGCATGATTTGAAAAACGTGTTTGTTTATGGGTTAAAAGCATGTATACTTGTCATGTAGACATGTAGGGATTTCATATGCATCCATGCATGGCCGCCTGAGTTAGAGTGGGGTTGGGTGGATCATTTCTACTGAGCCGCAGTGTTGCTCACCCCATATTTATATAAACATTTTCAGATAAGGCGCCAATGGAAGACGGAGCATGATTAGCTCTATGGATATGTTGAGCTTATTTTTGGACTTTTGCTCTTTTGAGATGTAGATAAATGTCCATGCCGGCTTGTGGCATGTAGACAATGGTTGTGGTGTTGCCTTTACATTTGTATCTTCTTTTGTATGTGAAATCTAAATGTAGGTGCCACACTTGTAGGAAAGTGATTTTTTTTTAGAATTGTATGTGTAATGGCTTCATTCAGTTGAGACTTGTTGAATGTATGCAAAAAGGGCCATTCAAATCCTTATATGTATGGTTCCATGGATTATGTATGGATTTGGGATTTAAATGGATGAACGTATTCTTTTGTCTCTTGTATTTTAATTTCGTGAATATGAATGTTTAGAGTTGTGGATTTATGTTGGAATCATGGTTGTAGGATCTTATTGTATAAGTTAGATTGTATGGTTGGATTAATGAAGATCACCTTTGGAAAAATGAGGATGGTTTAGTTCACTTGAATTTTATGTGCATTGTGAACTTAGGATGAATTTTCTATGATTATACAAGATTTGAGATTCAAATGTGTAGGTTCATGTGTGAGTATGATATTATATCAATGGTAGATGATTTATATGAGTTATGAATGATCTAAGGTGGTTTGGTTGAGATTTGGGTTCAGTTTGATCTTGTAGAGGTGTTTGAGAAATTCTGGGCAGTATATTTCGATTAATCGAAATGCCCATTTCGATTAATCGAGATGCCCATCTCGATTGATCGAAATGGTTGCGAGTTTTTATGGATTTTTAAGCTATATTTTGATCAATCGAAGTCCCAACTTCGATCAATCGAAATATTGCAGGTCCAAAGTACCGAGAGGGTGTTTCCTTCGATTGATGGGGTCAAAATCTCGATTAATCGAGATGAATCTCGATTGATCGAGATCCAATCTCGATTGATCGAGATTACTATTCACAGTAAGGTTCAAAAATTGTCCAAACTTCGTTTCGATGCCATTTCTTCGTTTTAAATCGGAATTGAGCGTGATTTTTTTTTTAAATTGAGTATTTTTGAAAGCTCTATCCAATGGTGTAGGTTACAGAATCAAATTCCATCCGTGTAAAAAGTTGAGGTCCAGAACTTAGTGGTTTATGTGTATGGAACCAAAGGTGAAAATCATGTTCAAGGGCCTTAGATGATCTAATGCCACTTGAAGGGTGTGCATATAGAATGCTTCCGCAATAGAAATGATTATAATGAGATTAAGGTGTGGGAACTTGAGGTGAAATCACGGATTCACCCCCGTTTCCCTCGCTCCTAACCGGGTGTCGGAAACCGGGGCGTGACATGGAAACCTCAAGATGAGCTCTTGAGGCATGGACGTAGACCGAAGTTGCCGAACCATGTAAATATCGTGGTGTTGCTTGGTTTGCATTTCCCTAACCCTTAACTCCTTTACTTAATAGCATTTTATATATTTAATTTCATTATGTATGAATGTTATGAGTTTATATGCTTTAATTCATATGAGGAGGATGTGATGAACGCTTGGAATATGTTGATTGATTGAGTACTTATTTGATTATTCATCTCCAATTAAGTTGCATACCATGTGTTTGATAAAGTATCTCTATGAGCTTTAATTCTATTTTTGCATTGTTAGACATATACCCACTTAGCTCATTTCATTCCTTATCCAATGAACCATTTTATGAATGAATGAGTAGCACTCCAAGTGCTTGATTAATTGTCTATTTAAGTTTTACTCTTTGCATCATATTCATAGGCAATTGCTCAAGTACCCTTTTGATAGGTTTACTCCTTTATTTTGCTAGCATTTGTTTTATAATTATTTATTTAATGAATGTTGTTTAAATGCTTCATATGAGGAGGATGGGATGTATGCTTGGAGTATATTGGTTGAGTTGTGAAATTGATTGTATTGTAAATTGATTGAGTATTTATTTGATCACCTTTTTGCCAATCAATTTACATATCATGGTTTTGATTAAACACACAATCAACATTTCCACACACTACAAGCATGCTATGTTGCACTTTCATGATCACTTCATTTGTCATATCCACTTGATCATTTAAGTACATGATAGGTAGAACATTCTCATTCCCACTTGTTGAATACATAAGTTTATCAAGTGTTTGACAAAAGTCCAAACAATACTACTTTTGTCAAAATGAACTCAATCGAAAAAGTTTCATCGTTTGCCTATTGTCCCTATTAACCCCCCTCTTGGGACAAATCTTGGATAACATCTTTAAATTAAACTTTTTAAACTATCATAGTTTACTTATCATTAAGTTTAGTTGACTTAACTCCAAATACGTCTTTCATTAGTTGACTGTTTAGTCTATTAAAGTCAATTAAAAAATGAAATCAAAATGTTAAATCTACCCTCGTATGCAGCAAATTACAAATATAACTTGCCAATGCAAATAAAATCACATTCATATCAATTACTACGTGGACTAAACTGTCCCTACCTCCATCACTATGGATTAACAAACCCATCTCTCTGTTACAACTCTGTTTTGTTGCTTTTCGTGTTTCTTCTTCATTGATGGTTGTTGAACTGCTATTTTTACATATTTTTTGTTTAACAATCTAATATCCTAATAAATACAAGTTAGTGTATATAGTTTTTGAGTATATTAATGTCTAATTTCTTTGGAGTTCTTTAAGGGGGGGTTTTAATCTCTTTAAGATGGTTCCCTTTGGTGTATGAGATGATCTATCATGGATATAGAAAGTGGTGTTTATAGAGGAAAGAGAGAGTAGATTTCGTGCATTTGGTGTGTGCGTGCGCGTGAGAGAGAGGGTATGGAAATACAAATCTAATTTTCATTGAAGGCTTACAAGCTCTGAGAACTAGAAGTCATATTCGCCAAAAGCCGCTCCTTCAATAATTCACCATGACAAGCAGGTTACCAAAATCAATCAGTTATAAATTTCATTGTCATTTTACCTAAACTTTCAAAGTGATGGTTTGAATCACAAGACAGTTCACATTATTTTCTTTTTGGACAACACAGAGAGAGAGAGAGTTATAATGGTTTTTTTAAATAAAAAAAAAGAAAAATGTTACATGTTTCGAATAAATATTTTGAAATATATCTCAAATTTATGTGGCAGGTAATATGGTGTTTATCTAAAAATAGACATTAACATATCTACTAGGACTCCGTATATGGGAGGAATCCCACCAATATTAACTTACCATTTAATTTTATCTCCTAAAATAATGAAAAACATAGATTCGAGATATATTTCGGGATATTTATTCGGGACGTGTAGCATTGTTGTTTGTAAAATATGAATGGTTTATTTTTTTCCTTTCTGATATAAACTTAACCAATAAAAGAAAGAACTATATTTTGTGCAAAGTTCTTATTTGAATCCAGAAAATGTGTGTGTATATATATATATATATATCTACATGCATGGTGCAGTGGAATGAAATGGCTAAGTGAAGTGAAAAGGTTATGTTTGTGACTCTTGACATAGAGTGAGGATATTATAGTAATTAGTCACGTAAAAATTAAGGCATTTAAGTAAATATACATGATTCTTTCGGTGCAATTTTATCAGCTAAAAATTTTAATTACTGAATTTTGAACACTAAATGTATTAATTTGAAGATCTTTTTAAAGATTACATTTTTGCACTTAATACCTTGTACTTGAAAATTTTTATATTTATAATATAAAAGCGTATAAAATAACTAAGTTCATTCATAAAATATAATCAATTTAACAATGAATATTAATGTCAAAATTAATTATAAAAATATATTAATTCAAACTTAAATAATGAACATTATTCAAGTAATACTCAATAACATAATTTTAAAAGTCAATGTCTCAAAACTGTTAAATTAAGCTAAATATATAAAATTTTAAGCTCGAGAACCAAACAAATTATTTGAAATTTGGTCATACAAATTAACCATAAGATTATATTACAATGTTTCAATTTAATAAAATTAAATATATATTGTAGACATTAAAATTTTATGGTGAAATATTCATCATTTAATTAGTCAATTAGTCAAAATTATTCTTTAATTGGTCAATTCGGCCCAAGTTATCCAACAAAAGTCCAAACCTATTAGAAAATAGGTTAAAGAATAATTAATATATATATTTATCATAAAAAATAATTACATATATATTAATTAGATAATTATAGGTCAAAGGATAATTAATATATATTTATCATCAAAGATAATTACATATATATTAATTGGATAATTATCACAAAAGATGATTATCATCCAAATTTACATCATTATCATCAAAGATATTTGTTGGATAATTATCAAGAATAAAAGAAGTTACTAGTTTATTCAGCATAAAAAGAAAAAGAAAAAAAATTTGCTGAATATCTAAGACAAATGAAAAAGGCTACCTTCGGGATGTGTTCGTAACTTCCACTACAATGTAAATCTCCAATGAGATATCTTTAAAAATTAAAGAGTTGTTTTGAGAAAAAAACTGGCTGCCCGTAAGAGTGAAAGTCACCGTCTTAGAAATAAATAAAAAAAAAAGGGGATGAAATTCAATGAAAAAAATATATGTTTGATCATGAGTAGTTATATTTGTTTATTATCCAATATGTTTTGGAAGATGGATCAAAAGAATTTGATTAATTTTTGATGAAGTTGGATTGCACACACACACATAGATTTATTAGATGAATTTCTAAATTTTTATAAATACTTGTGTGTTGGAAGTTGTGTCATGATCATGGATTTGAGAATGAATTTTATAGATAAATTATGGGTTTTAAAATTCTGCATTTATAAATGTTTGAAATTTTTCAAAAATTTTAGGACTCATATTATTCTTTGAAAAATATGTTTTGATTATTCTCATTAGATTATTCATGTTTTATTTTTATTTTTATTTTTGTTTTGTTTGAAAATTTTTCAAAAATCCAAAAATATGTTTCATATTGATTTTGTGTTTATTTTTCACTCTTTATGTGCTTAATTGTCAAATTAGGATTGAAAAGATGTATTTTTGGTGAATTAGAGGTCCAAAGTGTAATTTTTCATAATTCACAAAGTTGGACCGGTCCCCATTATTGAGCACCGGACACACTTCTGCAGGTTCTGAGGAACCGAAAGAAGTTGGACCGATCCCCAAATATGAGGACCGATCGCACTTAGCGAATGCCCAGAAAATGGCATTCCGCGCGCGTGCCTTGTTGGTTTAAGTAACCCATCTCTTATACATGTGCGCACACCCCTTCTATCTCACTCTCATCTCTCAACTCAAGCTACATACACACTCATAAACTTAAACACTCCAACTTACTTACACTCTTCCTCTTCTATATTTCTTGTAATCATTGATTATTGGAGGTTGGGATTGAACTTTTAAAAATTATTAGTTGATTGATTGTTGAATTGGGTGATATTGTGCAAACAAATATCTTTAAAATTTGAGATTTTTAGACTTGCACTCCAAGTGTTTGACATAATTCTTTAATGGAGCTTGTGATCTTGTTTATGCTTCCATTTATTGTGACTTTCATGATTAGGTCTAAAAGAGCTAGGGGAGTGCTTTTAAAAGTGAAAGGAATTTTGATTTGAAAGACCTTGGTTGAGAGTCCTTATGTGATTTGGATGACATATTTCTATTTGGATGTTTATCTTTTTGTTTGTCATTATCATTGAGGTGAATACAATTGTTATGACTCAATTGTTGATGTTTTTGATCTAAATAGGTGATATTATTTTGTAATATTTGAGGACAAATCTTAATAAGATCATCTATAGAGGATAATGATTCGAGCCTTATGAGTACCCAATGTATGTTTGATAATGGACATCATTCACTCTCCTACATCACTGATGATAACTAGTTTTTAAGGGTTTAATGTTTTGATGATTCAGACTAGTTCATCTGTTTGCTAGGTTTATGATTTAGACTTGGTTATTTTTGGATACTCATGGTGTCTTTGATTAGGCTGCATGTTGATCTTATGGATACCATATTTATGTTTGGATCATACTTTTATGGACTTTGATGCAAATTTCAATAGATGGAGTTAGATGTTCAAGGATATCTTTTTGATAGAGGTTGATATCTAGTTTTTGGAGCTCATGATGATGATGAGGATTAGGTCTTGATGATAGACTTAGTTATGTTTTGCTAGACTTTGAGTAGTTAACTCTATTGTGTCTAGGTTTGATGTTTGATCTTGTTATGTTTTGATTATTCCATCAACTAATATGTTTTGGATATTTATTTGATCCGATGATTATTTTTTCTTATTATCTTATTCTCTTTACCTGCTTCATGATTTATCTGATTTTTACTTTGTTAATTTGTTCCAAAAAGGGGGAGAGATGATATTGTTATATGTATATGATGATATGAGATTCTTTGACAAAGGGGGAGATATATTTATTTCAGATATTTTTGCTTTGGAGATTAAGGGGGAGATATTGATAATCATGTTTATATTTCTTTATTAAGCTTTTCACAGGTTGTGTTGTTTAAGGAATGTGCAAGTACAACAAGTTTTATTCTAAACACACATGTGAAGCTTCTGATGATCAGCTTTTTATTTCTATGTATTTTTGGGTAACATTGTAATCTAATTTTTCCAATGGGTTAGGTTATAATTGTCTAGATGGTTTTGTCACGAAATTGCCAAAGGGGAGATTGTGAGATATAAATTTGTAATTGGCATATTTCGGTGATCAAAACTTGATTGATCGAGTTGTAATTTTTGATTTATTATTTGTATCGATCGTTGACAACTTTAAGCTGATATTCAAGTGCATGGATGCAGACAAATCAGTTAGAACACCATATAGTACAGGTAAGTATGGTGAGGACACTCTGCACTTTTTAGTTCCGAGCCTATTTTGAAAAACCAGGGTTTTCATGAAAATATTAGGGTTTTTCAAAGTAGGACCGGTCCCCAATATTTAGGACCGGTCCAACTTTTCTCGGCAGTTAGGTTTCTGCAGATTTTTCAAAAGTCCCACCGGTCTTATTTATTTGGCACCGGTCCAACTTAGCCTGTTCCAAATAGGAAACAAATTTTGACGAAAATTCTGATTCCTATTGGTTTGAAACTTCTAGGAAGTTTCTATTTTGGTATTCAACTTCTTTTCCAAGTAGAATTAGAAATTCCTTGCCTATATATATATATATTCATATTTTCTCTTCGAGAGAGCCCTGAAAAATTAATATTTTAGAGAGAGAAAGTATATATAGTATAATTAGGGCTTTATATTTTTAAGAACACACATCCATACTTCACGAGTGACAGTTAGGATGGTGTTCTACTTCTGATTAGCTGCTCAGAGACTGCATCAAATCTATCTGCTGATCAGAACATTGGATTGAAGGTTCTTCGCTTGCTTGCTTGCTGAGGAAGAAAGGTAACCATATTGCACTACGAAGGGAACAAAATACTTGCTGAGTATTTTGGTTCTTCTAGCAACCTTTCTGTAAGGGTGGTGACGTTAGCCGGATGTCTGCAGCAGTCGGACGTGTTGTCGCAATCATAAGCCTGAGGTGTTCCGCATCAGATCCTTGACAGAGTGAAGAGGGGTGTGAGACTAAGACTGAGACTGAGTCTGTTGTACTTTGCTTTTTCATAGTGAATTGGTTCCCTGAGGCGTGCCGCCTCCCTCCGTGGTTTTCCCGCCTTGGGTTTCCACGTATATCTGGTGCATTCTTTTCTTTGCTTGCACTTTATTTATTTGCTTGCTTTAATTGTTTGATTAATTGGACTTAAATTTGAATTAATTAAAAATTAAGCAAACGAGCAAGTGATCCTATTCACCCCCCCCCCCCCCTCTAGGTTCTAAAATACTTTTCGCAACCGCTTTCGCACCACGCAACTCACACAAAATACGCCGTGGAATATTATTTTTAGAGAGAGAAAGTATATACATTATAATTAGGGCTATATATTTTTAAGAACACACATCCATACTTCACGAGTGATTTTTAGGATGGTGTTCTACTTCTGATTAGCTGCTCAGAGACTGCATCAAATCTATTTGCTGATTAGAACATTGGATTGATGGTTCTTTGCTTGCTTGCTTGCTGAGGAAGAAAGGTGACCAGATTGCACTACGAATGGAACGAAATACTTGCTGAGTATTTGGTTCTTCCAGCAACCTTTCTGTAAGGATTGTGATGTTAGCCGGAGGTCTGCAGCAGTTCGACATGTTGTCGCAATTATAAGCCTGAGGTGTTCTGCATCAGATCCTTGACAGAGTGAAGAAGGGTGTGAGACTGAGATAGAGTCTGTTGTACTTTGCTTCATCATAGTGGATTGGTTTCCTGAGGCTTGCCGCCTCCCTCCGTGGTTTTTCCCGCCTCGGGTTTTCACGTATATCTAGTGCATTCTTTTCTTTACTTGCACTTTATTTATTTACTTGCTTTAATTGTTTGATTAATTGGACTTAAATTTGAAATAATTAAAAATTAAGCAAACAAGCAAGTGATCCTATTCACCCCCCCTAGGTTTTAAAATACTTTTCGCAACCGCTTCCGCACCGCGCAACTCACAACTTGAAGCTCTGAAGACATGCGTTCATCCAACTCTCGAAGATTTAAAGAAGAACAAAAATAAGCACATTCAAAGTCGTGCCCTTCTTCCTCCACGATTCAACAAATTCAAAGAATCATCAACAAGATTGTTTTAAATCAAGCTTCTTCACCCCTTGATTAGAAATCTTCACTGATTTTCAACGACCTGATTCAAGATCAAGCTGAAACAACCATTGGATCCAAGTCGTAAAGGAGATCGAATAAGAGGATATATTTCTGTTTAAAAATATACTCAGAGGATTTTACTCAATTATTTTACATTTTCAATAAAATTGATATTTTGTTCACTTTATTTTGGTCTTACTTTCAGACACGAAATTTGTGAGTACAAATTTCTGGCATGCCCGATGGGACATCCTCTGTCTCTCACCTCTTTCTCTTTCATTAATTCTCAAAAAACTTTTTGTCAGAATCGATGGCTTCTTGCAAGGTTAAGACTGAAAGCAAGAATACTACTACGAACATCACAATTGTGATGGACAAAGTCAACATCACCACAAAGTGCTAAGAAGGTTGTAACTTCATCAAGTGATATCAACATCTCTGCAAGTCCAATGACGTGGAACATAGCCAAAGCATCCGTTCCCATCAAAAGGCATTAAGATGCAGTGAAAGTCAACTCGATCAAAGTAAAAGCTCAAGCTTATACCACCTTTATCTCTCTGAGGGAAACGAAGATTGTTCCTATAACTTTAAATGTTCAACCAGTCTACAAAAGTTCATTACCAAAAGGCATCTTTAATCGCTCTTCGAATTCCTCCTTAAAGGCTACTTCAGTCACAAGTCTAAGCTCAAAGCGTGTCCACCAAAGGCCACAAACCTTTTTCTAGCTCAATCATTATGTATATGAAGAAAAATTAGCAAGTATGACTCACGTGATTGAAAGGCTACAAAAGACTATCAAGGAGCAAGATTTAAAATTTGCTTTGCTAACAAAAAAGTTAGTCGCATGACATTCCCGAGTCGAGCAAAAGCCATATTCCTATTTTTTATTCCACGCGAAAGATCACTCTGGTTGATGAACCAAATTCCATATCCGTCACTGCTCAAATGACTAATCAAGAAATTCAAATTGTCTCTATCGCCTCACTTTCTGTCCAACAACTTCAAGACATGATAGCTAATAGTATACGAGAACAGTATGGTGGCGTTCCCCAAAGTACTCTCACGTACACAAAACCTTACATAGAAAGAATTGATAGCTTAAACATGTCAGTGGGCTATCAACTGCCAATGCTCCAATAGTTCGATGGAAGAAGCAATCCCAAACAACATGTTGCACACTTTATGAAAACCTACAATAATGTTGGCACAGACGGGGACCTCCTAGTGAAGCAATTTGTACGTTCTTTAAAAGGAAATGTTTTGATTGGTACACAGACCTCGAAGCTGGGAAGATTGATTGTTGGGAGCAAATGGAATGAGAGTTTCTCAAAGAATAGTGAGCATATTGGAGCTTACTAACTCCAGACAAATGAACGACGAACCTGTGATCGACTATATTATTAACCGTTGGAGAGCTCTAAGTCTTGACTACAAAGATCGCCTTTTTGAAATATCTGCAGTCAAAATGTGTATACAAGTTATGCACTGGGAGATACACTACATTCTATAAGAAATCAACCCCGTACATTTGAAGAGCTTGTTACTCACATCCATGATTTGTAACTTAACATAACAAGTCATGGTGCAAAGATTCCTGCCCTTCCTAATATGCGTGATAATCTTCTTGAAGACGAGGGGATGGAGACCGAAGAGGAAGAAAAAATACCTTCTAACTCAGACGATGAAATAAATACATCTTACGTTACAAATATTGTTTCCACAGACTTACATCAAGAAACACGTTATGATGTTTTAGTGATTTCATCCGAAGGTGTTCTGTCACAGGGGGCATTAAGTCAAAGAAATCCTCAAAATGACACCGAGCTAGTCCCCCTTTCAACACAAGCTTGAACTGTATTCAAATTCTCGCAAAGATGAAAAATGATTAAAATTCGATTGCTCCCCGATAAGAGCCTAAACTGTCGATGACACTCCTTGACACGAGTATAAACTATCTGCCTAAAAAAAAATCAAAAACTCCTTGACACGAGTATAAACCATCTGCATGAAAAAATTAAGAACTTCTTGACACGAGTATAAATTATCTATATGAAAAATATCAAGAACTCCTTGACACGAGTATAAATTGTTTGCATGAAAAAAATCAAGAACTTCTTGACAAGAGTTTAAACTGTCTCAAAAAAAAATCAAACACTCAGTGGCACACACAAGTATAAACTGTCTTCATGAAAAAAAAATTCAAACACTTCTTGATATGAGTATAAACTATCTTCACAGAAGCAAAAATTAACTCCTTGATACAAGTTTAAATTCACCCAAAAAATATATATATATTTTGAATTACGTGATGACATGATCCCTATTCAGGCTACATAGGCATCTTGAAGGATTATTTCAAGTTTAGTTGACCCAACAAAAAGAAAAAATTACTATGCCAACTTAGCCTGCTACCAAGATGTAGAAGTTTACTCATCGCACGATATCAAAAGTGCTCATCCTTCCATGTCAACTTGGTGCACCACCAAAATGTTGAAGTGTGCTCTTCGCACAGCGTTTAAAGTGCTCGATACACGATATCAAAAGTGCACATGTTAACTTAGCCCACTACCAAGATGCAGAAGTTTGCTCATCGCACCGTGTTTAAAGTGCTTGCTACACCTTGTTAATTTGGCTCGCCACCAAGGTATTGCTTAAAAAAAAAACCAAAAAAAAAAATCCAGCTTCTTGAATCTTTGCATCCAAAGCATTCAGTGCAGTTGACGTTGACCGATATGGAGTTGGTTGTTTGTGAGGAGACTAATCTGCATGGTACGAACATGGAGGAGGACTAATTGCGTTGTTTATGGAACAGCCACATTGTGTTGCTAATTGGGTTGCCAGCTCAATGACCCAAAGGCTCACGGATTGATATATCTTGTGCTCCAACCTTTCTAGGCTGCCAAATTTGTCATCTAAAACCAGTTTGCTATTTCGGTGATCATCTTGAATGGGTCAGTTGTCTTTTCCCATCGATTGGAACTGCAGAGTCTTGTCTTTCTCTTCATAAAAAAAAAAGGAAAAGAAAAGAAAAAAAGAAGAAAAAGTTGAAAGGTCAACAAGTTGAGGTTCCACTGGTTATTTAATCAACCTGTTGAACACAAGTTTTGAAATTGTAAGTGATTAGGCATCATGACACTAACAGTGGTCCTTCTCTCAAATTGTCACCATAATTCTATAAATAATGCATGTTACAATTAAGTGTACTCTCTGCCAAGAAGCAAAATTAATTGTGTTCAAGAATTGTAGAGTTAAAGATAGTATTCGACCAATTTGTGGCGATCAAGTTCTTGTGAAATCAATGGAATGATTCGAATACCATGTGACCAGTGCACCATTGCAGCTCTATGTGGAGGCCTTGCCTGTCTTGAAGGCCAGGAATGATGAAGGCAACAGTTGTAGTCGCAAAGATACTTGATTTCTCATCCACCTCGTCAGCATGAATTCTCAAAGAAACACATTCACTTTTCTCTGATACATGGGTCAAGAGATGGAGCTGACCCACATGAATTTTGTTTGAAAGCTCACCCTTAATTTTTTCTCAATATTTGGAACGGAGCAATGAAAACATGCTTGTAGGGTTCTTGCATACATTCTTTCTATATGCAAGGACATCAAGGCTTTGCTTATGCAAGATGTCAAAACTCCTACAACAAATTCTAACTTGGTTGAGGAAAGGAAAGAATGCAAATAAGAAATTCTAACTTGGTTGAGGAGACACTGGCTACCAGGAAAAAAAATCACCTCCCTTGATGAAGTATGGATTCAAAAGTTGTCCGTGTTTGATTTAGTTCTAATGTTTATTGAACTAAGTGTCAAACTTGAGTAATTCTGAACCATGGGCATGCATTATTTCACATGACCAACCTTGCCCAACAAGAAGAGATCATGGATGTCAACCAAGGCAAGCAAATCGTCTAATTACTGTTACGCGTTGGTTATAAGAATTAGCTTTTGGAGAAAGAGTTAAAATTAGAACTCCAAGTCTCATCTTCAACACCTATCAAGCAAGTGTAAAGTCAAACTTAAAGCGGGACCATTTGTAGACATTAAAATTTTATGGTAAATTATTCATCATTTAATTAGTCAATGAGTCAATTATTCTTTAATTGGTCAACAATTCAAAGTGTAATTTGGACCCATCGGCAAATCGGCCCACCATGAAATATGGCTCAATGAGTCGGAGGAAAATACCGAAGCTCTATCGAACTCCACCTTTAACCAACACTTGAAGCTCTGAAAACATATGTTATCAAGCTTCTTTAGCCTTTGATAAAAAATCTTCACCAATTTTCTTCAACAATAAAGATATTAAAGAAATTCCAGAGAATGTATCTCTGGATGGTGTCAGATTGTCAGAAAGAAATATTCCATGTGGAGTATATCAAAGACAAAATAGGACTTCTTCGTCCAACTCTGAGATGAATTTTTATGATGACTAAGTTCATTGATAAAATTGCCATCTCACAGGAATTTAATAAGCCTCATAATGATTCCTTTAGGAAATGGTATTTTAAAATTTTCAACCAAAAACAGTTGCAAGACTTTAAAGTGGCTTATTACCGGTATCTCGATCAAGTAGAAAACCATCTTTCATTTGTTTCTTGGTTTAATATTTTTCATTATTTTCCTGACCTCAGTCAGTTAAATGTTATTGAAAAATATAAGAAATCTTGGACCATGGCAGAAGGAAAGATTATAAAGTCTGTTTACCCTCCAACTATAGCTCTTACAGTCGCTCAGAAAGATGGACCCTCTCTTGAAGCCATTGCTTATGTTAAACCTGTAGGAGGCTCAGGCACTATTCAAATAGCAGAGTTAAATAGTCTCCATAGGCAGCAGAATTATACCAACCTCCATCTTCAGTGTATTGGTAAGCATCTTTCTCGGATTGAGAATACAGTATAGCATCTATCTGATATTGTATCCTCCAAACAATTCATTTCAGAAATAGGACAGCCAAGTACTAGGGTAACCAGTACCACCAACTTGGAATCCTCTTTACAAAAAGCTCCGGTTAAACCTCCCTTAGAGGTCTCGGGCTTCAAGCTATCAAATAAAGCCAAGAACACTGAATTTCTAGACCAGTTAGTCCTCCGGCTAAAAGGCCTAAATATTAATGTTCTTTCAAAATAGGAAAAGGACTTAGATACAGTGTCTCAGTCCAAGCTTAAGGAGATTCAATCATCTTTCCAAGATAATGCCCTATCATTTGGAAAAAATCTCTTTTAAGAAGGATAGCACAAGAGAAGCTTACCTTCCCCCAACTAGGAACTACTATCCCAGACCAACTCCTTAAGATATTCTGTATGAAGAAGATTATCTAAGGATACAAAAATCTTTCCACGAAAGAACCATCTATGAATGGAATATAGATCAGCTCTCTAAATACCAGATTTATGAAGTTATACATGAAGTTTTGATGTATAGCACGGTTTGCAAACAAAATGGTAATTCAGATCCAGAGATTGCAAAGTTTGTGGTGTGTGGATTCACAGGAATGCTCAAAGGATGGTGGGATAATGTTCTTACAACTTTCCAAAAGGAAGAAATTCTTAGAGCCTAAAAGATCGTTAAGAATGAAGAATCCCAGCAGGATGAACAGCAACCTGATGTAGTTTATACACTCATTCTCACAATTATTCAACACTTTGTGGGAAGCGAAGGAGTTAACAGTGAAAGAGGTAGGGAACTTCTTCAGAATCTTAGATGTCCTACCCTTACCCATTTTAGATGGTATAAGGATGTCTTCCTTGCAAAAGTTCTTCAAAGAGCTGATGCAAACAGTGAGCACTGGAAAGCTAAATTTGTGGATAGGCTTCCAACCTTTTTTGCTGAAAGAATAAGGAAAAAGCTTAGGGACATGAATAATGGGCTTTCCATTCCTTATTCCAATTATACATACGAAAGTTTAATTGGAATAGTCATTCAAGAAGGCTTGGCCTTGTGTAATGACATCAAGCTCAAATAGCAGCTTAAGGCCCAACGCCTTACTGGACAACAGGAGATAGGAGAATTTTGTGATCAATTCGCCTACCAGACCCCAATCTCTTATCCACCTAATAGAAAGGCCCATAAGGACCAAGGAAAAAAGGTTTTTTCTAAACCTAGAAAAGGAAAAAAATTATTCCTCATAATGATCCACCCAAAAGATCTAAACCCAAAAAGAAATCTCATTCAACTAAGAAGAAGGAGGTCAAATGTTTTAAATGCGGTAAGTTTGGCCACTATGCCAACAAATGTAGAGTCAGTAAAAAGATTGACTCTCTTCGGTTAGAAGAAGATTTGAAAGCTAAGCTTACAAAACTTTTACTGAATTCAAGTTCTTCTGATAACTCTTCCTCTGAAGAATCAGAAGATGATCAAATTTTTTTCGATCTCCAATCTTCATCTTCCTCTGAAGAAGGAGATAAACAGTTGCTTGATCCTTCTTGCAATTGTCCCTCTGGCTACTCCAGTAATTACTGGAAAGCCATTGTTGAAATGAATGGTCTTAATGTTTTGACCTGTCAACAGCAGAATCTTCTCGGCTTAATTGACCAGATTCATGATCCTCAGATGAAGGTTAAATTAATGGAAGTTTTCTTTAATTCAACCTCATCCACAGAAAGACCAAAGAACATTTCTACTACTTATTATAGTATGAAAGATGTTCTTAATCGTTTAGAAACCACGGCTCAGTCTAGGCCTATTACCCTTCAAGATTTAAAGACAGGGGTTAATTTCCTCAAAATCGAAATTTGTAATTTAAAATCTCAACAGAATCAAACTGACCTGGAACTTTTTCATATCTAGTAGTATTTAGAACAATTAACCATTAATCTCCCTTCCTCACCCAAGGAAGATTCTGGTATTGAACCTCCTAAGGATTCTGATTATTTAGTCAACTCCTTAAGTAAGGTTACTTTTCAGAGATGGTATATCGAAATTACCATTGTCATCAATGAGGAATTTGTTCTGAAGAACCAAATTGCTTTGGTTGACAATGGAGCTAATCTCAACTGTATTCAAGAAGGCCTTATACCAACACAGTATTTTGAGAAGACTACAGAAGGCATTGCTAATGCTAGTGGCGACAAGATGCAAATACAGTACAAGCTCAATCATGTTAACATTTGCAATCAGGGACTTTGTCTTCCCACCACTTTTCTTCTTCTAAAAAATATGGTGCAGCCAGTTATATTAGGGACACCTTTTCTAAACAAGTTAACGCCTATATCAAAGATTGATACTTCAAGCATTCATACTTTTCTTCATGGTAGAGAAATATCTTTCCCTTTTATTTCTAAGCCAATTGAAAAGTTACTTCATCAAATGATGAGTCCTCTACAGATTAAACAATCCCAACTTAATCTCCTTCAAAGAGAGATTATTTTTGTTAAAATAGAAGATGTCATGAATTCCAAGCCTTTTAGGGAAAAGGTTAACAGAATTTTTGAAGACTTTCAGACAGAAATCTGTAGCGAGATTCCGAATGCCTTTTTGAATAGAAAGAAACATGTCGTTTCTTTACCTTATGAATCATCCTTTAATGAAAAGATGATTCCCACTAAGGCTCGTCCTAGTCAGATGAAGAGTGACTATTTGGCACTTTGTGCTAAAGAGATCAATAGTCTACTTGAAAAATAGTTGATACAAGAAAGTTACTCTCCATGGAGTTGCACTACTTTCTATGTAAATAAACATTCTGAACAGGAAGAGGAGCCCCAAGCTTGTTATTAATTACAAGCCTCTTAATGATGTTCTTAAATGGATTAGATATCCTATTCCAAATAAAAAGGATCTCCTAGACAGATTGCAATCTGCTACTGTCTTTTCAAATTTTGATTTGAAATCAGGTTACTGGCAAATACAAATTGCTAGTCAGGACTAGTACAAAACAGCTTTCGTAGTTCCTTTTGGACACTATGAATGGACTGTTATGCCCTTCGAATTGAAAAATGCTCCTTCTGAATTCCAGCATATTATGAATGACATTTTTCAACCCTTTGCAACATTCTCTATTGTCTATATTGATGATATTCTGATCTTTTCTAAATCCATTGATCAACATTTTAAACATTTAAACGTTTTTAAAAATGTTATCAAATGTAATGGTTTAGTTGTTTCTGCATCCAAAATGAAACTTTTTTCTTTTGAAGTTAGATTTTTGGGACATAACATCTTTAAAGGAAAGTTCATTCCTATCAATCGCTGTATTGAGTTTGCATCTAAATTTCCTGATGAAATCAAAGATAAAACTCAATTACAAAGATTTCTAGGTAGTCTAAATTATATTGCAGACTACTATAAAAATTTCTCTCAAGACACAGTAGTTCTTTATACCAGGCTTCGAAAAGATCCTTCTCCTTGGTCTGAAGAACATACTTTAGCAGTAAGAAGAATAAAAGTTAGAGCTAAACAACTCACTTGTCTTTCTCTTCCTAACCCTTCTTGGGATAAAATTGTTGAGACTGACGCCTCTAATATAGGATATGGAGGCATTCTTAAACAGAAAAATCCTACGACCTCTAAAGAAGAGTTGGTGAGATTTACATTAGGAACCTGGAAAAATGCCCAGGTTAATTATAGTACTGTTAAGAAATAAATTCTTTCTATTGTGAAATGTATTCACAAATTTTAGGATGATTTACTGAATCAAACATTCTTGCTCAGAATTGACTGTAGTTCTGCTAAACATATTTTAAAGCAAGATGTTAAAAATATTTATTCTAAACAGATTTTTACAGGATGGCAGGCTGATTTTTCAGCTTTTGATTTTTCTATTGAATATATCAAAGGAGAATCTAACTCTCTGCCTGAATTTCTTACTCGTGAATTTCAGGATGATTTACTGAATCAAACATTCTTGCTCAGAATTGACTGTAGTTCTGCTAAACATATTTTAAAGCAAGATGTTAAAAATATTTATTCTAAACAGATTTTTACAGGATGGCAGGCTGATTTTTCAGCTTTTGATTTTTCTATTGAATATATCAAAGGAGAATCTAACTCTCTGCCTGAATTTCTTACTCGTGAATTTCAGGATGATTTACTGAATCAAACATTCTTGCTCAGAATTGACTGTAGTTCTGCTAAACATATTTTAAAGCAAGATGTTAAAAATATTTATTCTAAACAGATTTTTACAAGATGGCAGGCTGATTTTTCAGCTTTTGATTTTTCTATTGAATATATCAAAGGAGAATCTAACTCTCTGCCTGACTTTTTTACTCGTGAATTTCTACAAGGATCAAGAGTACGCCCCCCCCCCCCCCCCCCCAAGAGGGGAAAAGGGAGGGGTAATCCCCCTAAAGACAAAGGCAAACAGAAAGCCATTTTTTCAGAAGAGGAGTATTATCCTCCAATCCATAATCTATAGAAGAAGAAAGGAAAGGAACAAAAATCTGACCCCCAACAACTTACCATGAAAGAAGCTTTGGAGAGACAAAAGTTCCCTTTCATCCCCAACAGAAAAACAGTACAGAGAGTGGTTTTTCTAGAAACCACTGATACAAATATGTTTGATAAACCATGGGATATCATGAATAAATACCTTGGTTCATCAACATGGACAGTAAAGAATGGTATGCGTAGGCATGCCTATGAAACCATCCTTATAGAAAAACAGTCTGTGGGGATTAAAAACAACAAGAAGTATCCTTCGCAGGAAAAATCTCCTTTAACCCACAGTAAGATTACTTTCCGAAGTTTTGTCCCACCTTCTCAGTGGGCCATGAACCCTAATTCCTCTTATCGTTCCTAAAAGATTAAGAGGGATTATAATTATTGGGATTATATTGATGCTTGGAATTTTGTTTTCATGTATCAAAATCCTGATCACAACCATACTTGGTTTGTTAGTTTCTGTCCCCAGTTTCTAAAGACCATTTTTTATGGGATTCCCTCTTGGTTAATTCATTGGTCAGAATTCTTTGTTCCTAACCTTGAGTTTCTTCCAAAAGAAATTAGATCCAAATTCATTCCTTGGACTAATTTTCATCCATAGTTAAGAGGAAAAGAAAATCTTCCTATTGGATTTTCTACTTTTCTTTTCCTCCTTGAATTTAATATTCCTTGGATTTTTAAATGGGAGATTCAATGTTCTTATGACTCACAAGGGCTTCCTATTCTCCAAAGAACATCTTCCTTCAAATGGTGGATAGGGGTTGACATTGAGTCAAAAGTAGCCAACATTTATATGGCTACTAAAGAATATTTTAACCTCATACCAAAGATTACCACAGTACCAGCTGATCAACTTGATTACTTTAATCCCTTTAAATTAATTAAGAGTTCTCTGAAAATTAAATATCCGGAATTAACAGAATCAGAACTTCTTGTCAGATGTATGGATTTTATGAAAAATCAATTCATGACTTCCTTTTCCAAAGAAGATGATGATATTTCAATGTTCTCAGCCCAAAGTCTTCAGACTCAAGAGCAAAATTCATTCTCTTGTTTAGCTGGAGAAGCCCAGGACCCTACAGCAGATGACGATAATCTAGGAGATTATTGGGATGCCATGACTTCTATCATTGTCAAGACTCAGCTGACACAAGAGTCCAAGATTCAACAGTAGTCTCTAACCAGATCCAGAATTTGCGGAAGCTTTTTCAAAAGCAAATTATGAAGATTCCTCTTTATCTATATAACAGACGACCGATGCCATATCATATGGGCCTAATATAACAGACGACCGACGCCATATCATATGGGCCTACACCACTGTTAAGATAAAGACTTCGGGTTATCCGGACTCAAAAATTTTCATTTGAAATCCGTAACAGTAGAATTTATGTATTATAAAAGGGGATCTTCACCCTTGTTGAAGATAGGTTATAATTTTCTCTCTCTCTTCTTTCTTCTCTTGTAATAGTTCTCCTAATATAAGTTTTTGAAGTTTATCAATAAGTATTTATCGATCCTTTATACATATTTGTTAACATTTTGTATATAAAAAATCTTCTTCACCAGTTTTCTTCAACAATAAAGATATTTAAAAAAGACTTTCAATAGCTTAATTCAAGATCATGCTGAAGCAGCCCTTGAATTAAGTTTATTTTGGTTTCAATAACTTTATTTTGGTTTTACAAAAATAAATAAGAGCTATAGTAACAATAGTTCATTCAAAGAATAACAACAGCCCATTCAAATACTAACAACAATGATATTTTCCATTATCAATAAAATTGATATTTTGTTCACTTTATTTTGATATTACAAAAATAAATAAGGGCTAAAGTAACAATAGTTCATTCAAAGAATAACAATAGTCCATTCAAAAACTAATAAAAATGATATTACTACAATGATATTACTTGATATTCTGTTCACTTTATTTTGGTCCTACAAAAATTCAAAGAATAACAATAGTTCATTCAAATACTGATAAAAAAAATAAATGGATCTATGGTTCAAATATAATAAAAATGATGGAAAAAAACATTGTTAATGGAGAAATAATTAATGGATCAATGAGAGCTTTTTAGTAGTTTATATCATGATTTGAGGGTGTTTTAGACAAAAAGAAAAAAAAATGGAAAAAAATATATATAGATGATTAATGTGACACCCAAAATAGTGATCAAATAGCCCCCTAGACCCCTAAGGGGTTGTTAATTGACATTGACAGGGGTGTAATAAAAACTCTGCAAAAACTTAAGTTATTAAGGCTTTGTTTGGATTGAATGATTTGGAAAGAAAAGAAAAGAAAAGAAAAGAAAGGGAAGGACAAAACATTTTATGCTTGGATAATTAATTAGGAGAGAAAAAAAAATTTGAAAAAATTTGGAAGGATAGCTTATCCCTCCAAATCTCTCACTTGCTATCCTTCCAAAAATGAGAAGATTGAGAGAGAAATGATAGCAAGTTAAGTAATATTTTCATAATACCTAAAATGACCTCAACATTTTAAAAGAGAATTCTTAAAAGACATAAATACAAAAGGGTATAATATTAAATTGTTTAAAATGATTTCTTTTCTTTTATCTTATTTAACTCATCCAACCAAGAATGTTATCCTTTCCTTTCTTTTATAATATATCCAAACATAAATACATGTTATCCTTTCTTTTCTTTTCTTTTCTCTTATAACTTATGTTATCCTTTCTTTTCTTTTCTTTTCTCTTATAACTTATGTTATCCTAAGGCAGTTGATATTGGCGCTCCACCAATATCCTCTGACACTCCACTCATATCTTTTTATATAATAAAATTACAAAAGTGTCCTTATCTTATACAAACCTTAATTCTTATGTTTTTAATACCCTAATTGCCCTTATCTTATAAGGTTAAGGTACCCTAATTGCCCTTATCTTATAAGGTTAGGATTCTTAGCGTCAAAGTGAAACTTCTCTCTCACATAGGTTAGGATTCTTAGCGTCAAAGTGAAACTTCTCTTTAATTCTTATGTTTTTAATATCCTAATTGCCCTTATCTTATAAGGTTAGGATTCTTAGTGTCAAAGTGAAACTTCTCTCTCACATTATCTTGTCGTCAAAGTGAAACTTCTCTCACATTATCTTGTCGTCAAAGTGAAACTTCTCTCACATTATCTTGTCGTCAAAGTGAAACTTCTCTCTCACATTAACACTATCTTGTCGTCATTTTTCAAAAGTAGAGATCATAAGTATCAAAGAGATGACAATGACCGACATTCCACCATAATATAATTTCTTCACTTAGACATACTAATTCAAATATTCAAGTAATCTCATGTACTTTATATAAAAAGGCAAAAATAATAAGAAAGATTTTAGGGGGGTTTGAAGAACTTGGTCGAGATGATTTTACTTTTGAAACTAGGCGGGATCAAGACAAATAAATACAAGATGTCATTGCCTGACATTATTGGAGTGAGATTTACTAAAATGTTGGGTGATGATAGATATCCTTTGGTGATTTTCTTTGATAGAGAATTGCCATTAATGAAAGCCATTTAGGTTATTTTTCCAAGTGCGGCGCATCTTTTATGTGTATAGCACATTAAAAAAATATTCTAGCAAATGACACATGTTAGCTAAAGAAAATAAAGAAAGCCTTCTAAAATTTATACAATAAATACTAAGGTAAAAATAACTCACTAAAACTTTATAATATTTGCTTGAATATTTTTTGTTACTTCTCATTTATTTTGCTAATCATATTTAGCAATGGATTTTTTATTATTGCAATTAGTATGGATTTCAACATATCCACTCTTTTAGATGATTGATTAATTGACTCTTGGACAATTCTTCTTCTAGAATGAAGATAAGGTCCGTAAGGAGATTGTTTTTTTATTGTATTCACTTCTTTTGCTTGGGAGTGAAAGATTTACAATGTCTTTTGTGATTATGTTTCTTCCGTAACTATTCTTCCTCTTTAGGATGTCAATGTTTTACTTTCGTATTTTGGTTTTGTTTATCCCCGGTTAAACATGTATTCTTTGTTTCATATTTCTTTTTAATAAAATACACATCCAAAAAATAATACAGTAAAACATAAAAAAGGTAAACAAGAAAATTAATGAATTGGACTTCTAGAAAAGATAGGAAAGAAATGGGAAGAGCCCACAAAAAAGGAGAGAATACGAGTCATCGTAATTCAATTAGAAATTTAAGATAAAAAAGGAATTGGAATTGAATAAAAGGGCAATTAGGGTAATAAAAACATAAGAATTACATATTGTATAGTATAAGGACACTTTTGTAATTTTATTATATAAAAAGATTTGAGTGGAGTGCTAGGTGGAGCACCATGCAAAAAAGAAAATTTCAGGCATGAGAACTAGTATAACATATACTAGCATATAGGTCAATCACCACACCAACCCCATCATACATAGAACAATAGACGACATGCATTCATGAAAGCTTTTATAAAGAAATTGTTGGAACTCAAGCTATGAACTTACTATAGCCTAGCCTTCTGAATTTTAGTGAAGTAGAGTCATAATCTTATAGCATATGTAATCTGCAGTAGTAGTTTCATCCAAAGAAAAGAACTGAGCAATAAAGTCAGAATCAAAACTCAAATTAAGTATGAAAATCCAACCATCCTACCTAGGACTACAAAAAATAAATCCAAGCACAGTACCCAGAAGTTTGAGCCATATATGACATAAATAGAAGTTTACAAACTTAATTTATATAACAAAGCAATCACAAACGTAGGCATCATCAGTGTCACATGGATCCAGTCGTGTAACTTTATAAGATGATGAACGCTCTTCTAAGATAGAATTGGCAGAGGGATCAATACGAAACAGGGTTACCGTTGCATGATGGTTGGTAACTGGATCATCGGGTTTGTACCGCCAATCATCGGACCTGTCATAGCCTGTCCGCACCACGCAAAAGCAGAAATTGCCCAAATAAAGGAGATAATCCATTTCTTTAAATTGACTACAGGGGGCATGGGCATGAGAGAGGTAGAGGAGGGGTGATGTTCCAAATTGGCAAGTCCCCGTGCAGTCAACAAAATAACTGCGCAGGAAGACATCATCAGGATCTCCAGAATAACCACAAGACACACAAAAGGAAAACCATTTAGCTATTTCATAAGCAAACACACAAGGTTCTAGGAAGAAGCAAGTCGTGTGTGATTTATCCTCCACCACAGTCCAGGTATCCGAAGGGATGTTATACAATAAAACGACATTGTTGGTGGTTAAGAGAACAAAACCGTCCGACACAGTTGAATGACAATTAGTTTTACAACCCGGTGGGAAATTGCAGGGAGGACCACCAATAAATGTCCAACGCGAGTTGTTGTTCTGACATTGACGATATGGGTAGAAAACCTCTAAATCTTCACCACACGTATCTCCACTGAAAACAAAAACCCTGTCATCGTAGGGCTTCAAAGGATGAATCACAACGGGTAGGTACTTGTCAGTTAGCATCTGCTGATCATATGCCGCAGATCCCAAAGCACAAGTGACAGTATCAAATATATGAACGCTCCTAGATCGATATTTTATTTTTCCTTCGGAGGAACCAAGCATATAAATTATGGATCCGAAAGAGAAAAAAGCCATTCCAGGGGGGAATTCTCTTCCCAAAAGGAGAAACGGCTCATCCAGCGAAGAATTGGGTGGTGGTGGTTGCGAATCGGATCGGGAAAAAGAATTAATCCCACTGAGATCTATCCGGTACATAGCGTACATATAATGTTCTGTAAAAACATTAACAACGATGTAAAGATGCTTCTCTCCTATCTCGCTCAGCGATGAGAGAGAGAGTGGCTGGCTGTCGATCGTCGATGAAAGAGAGGGGGGCTGGCTGTTGATGTCCATGGATCGAGAGAAGTTGACGCGGCCGCTGGAGAGAGAGAAGAGAGGGGTAGCGCCGCAGCGATGAGAGAGAGATAAATATTTGAGGCAAAATTTTTTATAGATAAAAGCTTTCATGAATGCGTGTCGTCTATTGTTCTATGTATGATGGGGTTGGTGCGGTGATTGACCTATATGCTAGTATATGTTATACTAGTTCTCATGCTACCATCTGAAATTTTCTTTTTTGCATATGCTTGGTATACTATATTGTTTGTCTTCAATCCCGGGAGGTAAGACTTAGGGTTTGTTTGGATAGTCCGGAGAGAAAAGAAAGGATAAGATAAGTTATAAGAAAAAAGAAAAGAAAAGTAAAGAAAAGGAAGGATAACATGGATTCATGAATAAATTATAAAAGAAAAGAAAAGGTAACATTCTTATTTGTATGAGTTAAATAAGAGAAAAGAAAAGAAATAATTTTAAACAATTTACTATTATACCTTTTTGTATTTATGTCTTTTAAGAATTATTTTTTAAAATGTTGAGGTCATTTTAGGTATTATGAAAATATTACTTAACTTGTTACCCTTTCTCTCTCAATCTTCTCATTTTTGAAAGGATAGCAAGTGAGAGATTTGGAGGGATAAGCTATCTATCCAAATTTTTCCAAATTCTTTTTTTTCTCTCCTAATTAATTAACCAAACACAAAATATTTTGTCCTTTCTTTTCTTTTCTTTTCTTTCCATATCATTCAATCCAAACAAAGTCTTAATGACTTAAGTTTTTGCAGAGTTTTTATTACACCCCTGTCAGTGTCAATTAACGACCCCTTAGGGGCTATTTGATCACTATTTTGGGTGTCACATTAAACATCCATATTTTTATTTCCATTTTTTTTTTCTTTTTGTCTAAAACACCTTGCGATCATGATATAAACTACTAAAAATCTCTCATTGATCCATTGTTTATTTCTCCATTAATAATGTTTTTTTCCATCATTTTTATTATATTTGAACCATAGATCCATTTATTTTTTTATCAGTATTTGAATGAACTATTGTTATTCTTTGAATTTTTGTAAGACCAAAATAAAGTGAACAGAATATCAAGTAATATCATTGTAGTAATATCATTGTTATTAGTTTTTGAATGGACTATTGTTATTCTTTGAATGAACTATTGTTACTTTAGCCCTTATTTATTTTTGTAATATCAAAATAAAGTGAACAAAATATCAATTTTATTGATAATGTAAAATATCATTGTTGTTAGTATTTGAATGGACTGTTGTTATTCTTTGAATGAACTATTGTTACTGTAGCCCTTATTTATTTTTGTAAAACCAAAATAAAGTGAACAAAATATCAATTTTATTGATAATGTAAAATAATTGAGTACAATTCTTTGAGTATATTTTTAAACAAAAATATATTCTTTGATTCGATCTCCTTTACGACTTGGATCTAAGGGCTGCTTTAGCATGATCTTGAATTAAGTTATTAAAAGTCTTTTTCAAATATCTTTATTGTTGAAGAAAACTGGTGAAGATTTTGATCAAAGGGCTGAAAAAGCTTGGGCTTCTTCAATATCTTTATTGTTGAAGAAAATTGGTGAAGATTTTTTATCAAAGGCTAAAGAAGTTTGATAATATATATTTTCAGAGCTTCAAGTGTTGGTTAAAGGTAGAGTTTGATAGAGCTTCGGTATTTTCCTCCGACTCATTGAGCCATATTTCATGGTGGGCTGATTTGCCGATGGATCCAAATTACACTTTGAATTGTTGACCAATTAAAGAATAATAGACTCATTGACTAATTAAATGATGAATAATTTACCATAAAATTTTAATGTCTACAAGTAGTCCCACTTTTAAGTTTGACTTTACACTTGCTTGATAGGTGTTGAAGATGAGACTTGGAGTTCTAATTTTAACTCTTTCTCCAAAAGCTAATTCTTGTAACCAATACGTAACAGTAATTAGACGTTTTGCTTGCCTTGGTTGACATCCATGATCTCTTCTTGTTGGGCAAGGTTGGTCACGTGAAATAATGCATGCCCATGGTTCAGAATTACTCAAGTTTGACACTTAGTTCAATAAACAGTAGAACTAAATCAAACACGGACAACTTTTGAATCCACACTTCGTCAAGGGAGGTGATTTTTTTTCATGGTAGCCAGTGTTTCCTCAACTAAGTTAGAATTTCTTATTTGCTTTCTTTCCTTTCCTCAACCAAGTTAGAATTTGTTGCAGGAGTTTTGACATCTTGCATAAGCAAAGGCTTGATGTCCTTGCATACAGAAAGAATGTATGGAAGAACCCTGCAAGCATGTTTTCATTGCTCCCTCCACTACAAGATTTTTGGGTTTTAACGACAGGTTTTTTACGATGGGCCCATGTAGTTCATCGTAAAAAGTATATTCCATGACGGGCCCGTGTAGCCTGCCCTAGAAAGTTTGTTTCCACGACGAGCCATTAGGCCCGTAGTAGAAAGTGAGTTTCCACGACGGGCCATTGGCCCGTCCTAGAAATATTTATTCTTATTACAGGTTTTGGCCGTCATTGAAAGTCTTTTTAAAAATAAGAACAAATAATTTCGTGCTTTTATTTTGCTTTCCCGCGAGATACACTTTTCCTCTCTCACATGCGTCCAATTTTCTCCCTCACTTCAGACTTTCTCTAATCGATTGAAGCCATCTGTTTATACACATTCCCTCAGCTCTACCCAAAATCTCAACCCATCATCTTTGTTCCTCAACCAAATTTAAACTCAATCTCACTCAACTATCAAAGCCCTAACCCAATCTCACTC
Source organism: Cornus controversa (assembly GCA_026545225.1). Taxonomy (NCBI): domain Eukaryota; kingdom Viridiplantae; phylum Streptophyta; class Magnoliopsida; order Cornales; family Cornaceae; genus Cornus; species Cornus controversa. The sequence goes on from CM048852.1 coordinate 19,316,271, forward strand.
ACCGATTGAAACCCTAACCCAATCCGACTCACCGATCGAAGCCCTAACCCAATCTCTTTCCCTTCGGTGAAAGCCCTAACCTAATCTCACTCATTGATTGAGTCAGCTAACAAAATGTTGAGAGAAAATAATGAAGTTACATAAGATTTACAGACTATAATGTAGTTATCACATTCAGCGCAGTGAAACCTGTACTCACAGGTCGTCAAATTCATACGTAATTTGTAAGGTTAGTAAGGTTAGCAACATTTCTTCTTCTTTTCTAAATTTTGTTAGAGTAAACATCGTCCTTTAATTTTCTTTGGGTACCAAAAATCCTAAAATCATCCTTTTGTTGGTGAAAGGTTTTGGAGTGATTCATGTTCTTGTTGTTGGAGTTACAGAGCATCTGGGGCTGTTAGGTAAGCTTATTAGTGATTCCATTTTAATCTCTCAATACTAGCTAATTGTCCTTACAGAAAATTAGTTTGTTGGGATTCAAATTGTTGGTCATGGAACTTCAAAATGATATCTGTCTAGAGTTCAAAAAGAGCTAAAATCTTCATTTATTATTCATTCATAGGCTAGGTTTTCAAATTTTTAAGTTTAGTGTGTGACTAACACCATATAGCTTCTTCATACTTTCATGTGAACTCCCAATATAGTTCCTTGATACTTGGATGTGAACTCCTAAATCTTGCAAGGGATCATTCATAAATGTCAGAAATTAATTATGCCACAGCATTCAGCTTTAAGATTTTATTTTATATAGATATCTTGTTCTTTGTTGTTTCAAGCTATCCGATTTTGTCTGGGAAAAGACAAGCTCTTTTCTTTTATTAGTTAATTGACGATTAAATTTACAGTTTAGAGTTAACCAAAATGTTAAGATGTTAGAGATAACAATATTCCTCTGCTAGGAGCTGATTATAAATGACACGAGTACTTTGGTTTTGGTAACATTTCAAGGCTTCCAAGTTGCAACCACACACACCCAACCTGGTCATTTTCAGCTATAGATAAATATAAAGTGCATAATTTCATAAATTGATAATTATTATTCATCTGAATAATAATATTACTATTGAAATTGATGGTAGAGCATTTTTTTAAAGGAAGTTTGTTTATGCCCTCTAATTACATAAACTCAAAAAGAAGAAAATTATCCCTTCATTACTTGACTTCTGCATTGGAGAAAATAATTAAGAATCTGAGATCTTTAATGCTTTGTTGTTTATCTTACACTCACTTTTCTAACCAATTTTCTATTTTTGCCCCTTAAATTCTCTTCTTTGGTTTACTGACATGTTACTGATATCTACCTAGGGGTTACCAGTTACCACCAAGTCTTTTAGCTCAAGTGGTTTCTCTTCATCCTTCCATATGGGAGGTTGAGGGTTCAAGTCCCCCTTGAGACATAGTGGATGCATGTCTTAAAGATGAGTGCGCATCTTGTTGCTTATATATATATAAAAGGGATATCTAATTAGGGATTTATCATCTGAAAAAATTAGGGAGAAGTGAAGACATGGGTGTATATGTTTGTGTGTATATGTATGCAGATGTCTATAGTAGTATCTACATTTTTTTTTTAAAGAACCTAAACTTTAGTACTAATATGCGTACCTTATATAACCTCTTATTTTCCCATTCATGTCATTAAATTGGAACATGTTGTGCATACAATATAATTTGATTGTTACTGCCCATTTAACTTATGAAATTAAGACAATTTTCTATTGTAGGTAATACTATATACATTTAGAATTACATGTATGTGTGTTTTAGTAAGAAACTAACCTTCAGCAAAGTTGATCTGTATGATGGTGTCAGTCCCTCTGATAAGTGTTCAATACTATGCATTTGAACCCTCTTTATTGCATATGTTAGTCCCGTTATTACGTTTACCGAGGTACGTTTATGGTATTTTTGTGTTTTTGATGTAATGCAGGTTTTGTACCAAAAGGAGCAATGTTTGAGGCCATTTGCAATTGAAGAGCAGAATTCAGAAATGAAGCTAAGGCATCTCGATCAATCGAGATCTCGATTGATCGAGACATGCATTTCGATTAATCAAAATCTCGATCAATCGAGATTCCAATCTCGATTAATCGAGATTCTGCAGACCCACTTGCCCACTTGCTCACCTGCTCTCCCACTTGCAACAAAATCCACCTTTTTGCACGACTTGGATGGATTTTCTGACTTGAATAAGATACATAGAGATATTATTGATTTAGTTGGTATATATATTGCTATATATATATACATGGTGGGCCCCAAGGATGAAAAAGTAGCCACAAATGCACAAAAAGAGCCATTTTCACACATAGATCATATACCATACATTAGAGACTTTCGGGAGAGGAGAAGGAGAAGCTGAACCAGACCTTGAAGCTTCATTTTCTCCATCAATGGAAGAGTGCAAGGCTGCCATGATCAACTAACTTCTCTACTAGGGTGTGGGTGAAACCCCTAGCTATGTAAACTTGTTCATTTTTGTAGCATTATTTGGGATTTGTATTTAAATGTTGATTACTTAGTCTAGTGATGATGTACACTTATACATTTCTTATATATATTCATATGATGTTGTTTTTATTCTTATCTTAGAGTAGAATCCATCTTATGAATGCACAACACTTGCATCTTCTACAAAAAGTGTAAGTAATGGCTAAACAATGGTGTTTAAATGGAATGTGTTGTTCTTGCTTGTATAAACCATGCCAAGATGAGGTAGTTTGGATGCATTTAGGTTCACTTAGAGAGTAGGGTAATTAGTTAGGTTGAAGAACTATGCTTGTTGAAGATGGACTATGATAGGTTTGCACACACATTGATCTTTTGATATGTTATTGAGGTCACAAGCCTAATGACATTGTTAGACATTTAATTTTATAAATCCAAAGCTTGCTACATTTATGGACATGTGAATGGCTAGTGGTGGAAACCACCCCTAGTTCTCTCTCCCAACTTACAACTCTTTAAATTTAGTATTTTTACATTTCATGCAATAGTTTTAAAACAAAAATCAAAACCTTGTTTTTAGAATTAAAGTGGAATTAATCTCTCTTCAAGACAATTAACAACTAGTCCTCGTGGGATCGATACCCTCTATATAGAACCGTATCTACAAAGATTCGTGCTCTTGCGAGTGGTTAAATTATATTTTGAAAATGGGCAAAAATAAGCTTACAATTACAATCAAGTTTTGCCACATCACCCTCCATTTCCTTGAGTGATATCAATGATTTTAATAGCCTATGGCATGAGTTTTGGGGTCAAATTGTGAGAGTCAAGGATTGATGCCATGAATAAGCTTGCTGGAGGAATGGTGTTGGTATGTTTCTCACTGAAAGTGGTGACACCTATTATTTTCCTAGAGTTTTCAAGATAATTAGGGAGCAATTAATAAAGGGGCTGGCTAAGGATGGAATTTTATTTGAATAGGGCTGGCTAAGGATAGAATTTTATTTAGCTAAAATGATTTTTAAATGATTTTCTACCACAGTTACTGATGCACTTATTGCTTGATGCACTACAATAGAAAAATTCCAGATTATATACTTCCAATCTATTTCTGATTGTTGAATTCTTATTTTTTGATTCCTGATTGACCAATATGACATATAATCTACATATTTAAAATAAAAATAAAAAATAAAAAATAAAAAAAACAAGATGAAGAAGAAGAAGAAGAAAATATGTCATGTACTCTGTTCAACATTGAAAATTCATTAAGTCTTTTAGGGTGTTTTTCTTTTCTTGTCTTTTTAAATATAAAAAATAGGGGAGTTGTGTCTTACCTGTTGGCATATTAGTTATAAACCTGTTGTCCTATTTTTTCATGTAGAGTGAGTCATCTTTCATTGCTTGTTGATGGCTTTCATCTTTCATTGCGTGTTGTAACTGCAGAACGTACTCCAGGTACGAGGAAGGCCTGAAATTTTATAATCTAATATTTAGTAGGTTTCATTTTGCTTTTGAAGAGATGGTTTACAATTTTAAAATTTTTATTTTAAATGGCTTACAAAAATTTCATGTAAGGGCCAATATGAACATTATCCAACTCCACTCTAGCTTGATTATGTGCTACAATAAGGTCTTCGTCCTCTGGGTTCTGAAGTAAAGCCATTTGAACAGCTTCCACTTTGTCCCTAACTTCAGCTACTTGAATATTAGAATGTCTAAACACCCTATTGTTCCATTCCTTAACCTTAGGCTTCACATTTTGGAGCTTTTTTTGTCAACACATACAATGGATTACTAATCACTTCACAATTCCAAGCCTGATTCTCCACCTCATTTATTCCCTCTTGCATGCACCATACATAGGTGAGAAGGATAATTTTAAAAGTGCATTCTTGATGTCACATTCAGGCACAGATTGACCAAAGAAATAATACAAAGTAACCTATACACATGCATGCACGAGTTTCAACCAAGAATTTTGGACTTTATTGGGAATTTGAATATTGCACAGCGACCCATTACCAAATAAAAGAAGAAACTCGTGAGAGCAACTTCCTCTATTCTATTTGTTTCACAAAGACAAAACTAAGGTATGTGGGGGAGTATCGAATCAGCGTTTTAGAATAAAAAAAACTTCTCCAATTTTGATTGAGTAGGATAATTTTGGAATTTGGTGTTTATTTCTTGTTTTCTTTCTTTTTTTTTGAAAGTTAAGTAGGTTGAGTTCATTCAGCCAAACATGGAAAAACCATACAGCCTACTTGGGGCATACCCCAAGACCAAACAAATACAATATGTGAAAATCCCACACCCACCATAAAAACAAAAACCATAGCAGCAGCCAATTAGCATCAACAAGGGAGACAACACTAAAGCCTATACCAGCCCACAAAGAGGGTACCATACATGCTCTCACGACTAACAACATACACGAAAGCGCAGCAGCAAGCAAACTACCAACTAACCAGACATAAGATAGCCCAACAGCAAGCAAACTCCCTCCAAACATCGACCATGGACTTGTTTTACTAATAGCAGACCACTTGCCATTTAAGAAAAAACAAGCATAACTGAATCCTTCACCAACTACATGTAACATGATTGTTCCAAGCATCCAATACTAAAGTAAACATTGGACTTTACTATGCATATTCAGCTGCCCTGCAACCTTCCTCATTGGACCAAAAAGGATATCCCCATTACCGTAATGCCACCAAAACCAACGACTTCTAACTAAGCATTTGCAAGTCAAACAGTAGACCACAGACCACCCACTCTCATGAGGAAACATCATCAAACACAATATCAGGAATCCCCCATTCACCCTTCAACCACATGTTGTCTTGAGAGCGTTTAATCCCCCTCATGGAACTGAAAACTGTTCTAATTGACTGAACAATGTCAAATTTTATAGTTTCAAGAGTTCTATGCTCATCCGAAAAAATTCTGCGATTTCTCTCCATCCATACTTCCATACACAGTGGCTGCCAAGGCAAGCCTATTAATAATGGAGATGAAGCGCTAACCTTTTAATGTCAAAATGGCCTAGTGCATGAGCGCTTCCCAGTTTGATGAATGCCATTACAATGCACACTTCTGCATAATTAATACCCATACTCTACTGGTAAAGTTGCACTCGAAAAACAAATGGTCCCTGTCTTCAATTCTATTATGGCAAAAAACACATTGCCCAACTGTTAACACACCCCATTCCATGAGCCTATACCTCATTTTCAACCTGTCCTTTATTGCAAGCCACAGGAATATAACATGTTTTGGGACAGCTTGAGGGAACCATATGATATCATCCCATGGTACTCTATTTTCTATTGACCTCAGCATTTCCCAAGTGGATTTGATCGAAAAATCACCTCCACTCGGAGTCCATATAACCTTATCCTTCCTCTCTCAATGAGGAACCCAGTCAAGCTGAATAGTTTCTCTAAAGTTCATCTATTCCAGAGTATTTGTAGAAGGCCACTTCCATTCACTATCTGTATAACTGCGGATACTCTAGCTGTAGATCCCAAGCCAGAATCTCTGATCATTCTTTCATTAGCTTGCAAGCAAATAGGACCACTAAGTAGCCAGTAATCAAACCACAATGAAGTGTCCACCCCATTACCAATAATATGCTTCACAGCCAGCCTAAAAACCTCTCAACTTTTCAAAATTTTCCTCCAAGTCCATGTAGCTTCAGAAGGAACTTTCACTTCCCAGAAATTCTTTCCCTTCAGTAGATTACTCTTCACCCATAAAACCCATAAAGAGGTGGATTCCAATTGGTTCACCTTCCATAGGTGTTTGGCCATGGCTGCTGTATTCCACACAATTACATCCTTAATGCCCAAACCACCTTCCTTTTTTGGACTACAAATATCAGACCAGGCTATGTGATTACCACCCTCTTGCATCATAGGCCATTTCCAAAAGAATTTTCGCATAATATCATTAATCTCTTTCAAAACAGCCTTTGGGAGGACAAAAATAGAGGCCCAGTAGACTTGAACAGAGAATAACACCGCCTTGATCAACTCTAATCTCCCAGCAAATGACAAAAATCTTGTAGTCCAAGCTGTAATTTTTGTAGTCATTTTCCTTATAAGCTCTTCATAGTCTATAGCCTTCAATTTGGTAGATAGCAAAGGAACACCCAGGTATCGTACTGGAAGAGTACCACCTTGGAATTTAAGATAGTTAACAATCTGACTCTTAACATCTGGTTTAAGACCTGACCAGAAGACCATACTTTTTTCTTTATTTGGGAGCAAACCAGAAACTGAACTGAACAACTTAAGGGCATTCATAAAGCACATTACTAATTTCAGTTTACCAGCTGAAAATAATAACAAGTCATCTGCAAATATCATGCTTGAAATCTTTTGCTTCTTGCATTTCCAGTGATAATCATACCCTTCTTGGTTGATTTTATCAGTTATCATGCCTGTCAATATTTCCATCCCCATCACAAACAGATAAGAAGATATTGGGTCTCCCTGTCTTAAGCCTCTCCCATTAGCAAAGTATCCCTCCAGACCTCCATTCACATTAATTGAGAATTTTGCTGTGGTGATGCAAACCATGATCCATGTAATTACCGTTTCAGGAACTTTGAAAGCTACAAGGTTAGCCTTAATAAACTCCCATGAGACTGTGTCATATGCTTTCCTTATGTCAATTTTCATAGCAACCCTAGGAGGCTGAGAATTTCTTTGGTAATTTCTCATCAACTCTTGAGTGAGAAGGATATTATCAGTTATATCTCTCCCAGATACAAAGGCACCTTGATTCATACTAATACATGAAGGCAACACAGGCTTCAATCTGTTAGCCACAATTTTAGCAATACACTTATATAAAGTGTTGCACACGGAGATAGGTCTAAAATCAGAAACATAAGTAGTCTCAACCTAAGGAATAAGAGTAAGAATTGTTGCATTTATCTCCTTAAGCAGCTTCCCGGCTAGTGATGAAAAAAGATTGCACCGCTTTAGTAACCTCCTATCCCACAATATGCCAAGTCTTCTTATAGAACACTGCATTAAAACCATCACTACTAGGAGCCTTGTCATCTTTCAGGGAAAAGAATGTTTGTTTAATTTCATCATCAGTCACAGGCCTCAGCATATTCATCCTTTGATCTTCTGTTATTGGAGATTGAACATAATTGCTTAAGTCAGGAATAACTTATTCATCACCATCTTTACTTAATAATCGCTTATAAACTTCAAGATTTCCTCCACAACCAAATCTTTTTGTTCTAGTCTCTGGCCCTCATCATTAACAATTAACAGAATGCTGTTGTGTTGCCTTCTGTGCACAACAACTTTATGGAAATACTTTGTGTTTCTATCCCCCAATTGCAAACCACTGTATTCTAGATTGCTGTCTATATAAAGACTCTTCAGCTTTCGCCAAAGTCTGCAATTTGTGGAAACAATTCCTCTCCTCCACTTGTAGCTGAATGTTAATTAGGTCTCCATCAAGCTGCCTCTGTTTATCTGCTAAATCCCTCCTCGCATTATTCACTTTGTTGGATAAGTCATTGAAATGCCTACCATTTAACACTTTTAAACCAGCTTTAATCATTTTTAACTTCTGGGTTACTCTAAATATAGGAGTACCCTGCACCTTTTTATGCCACACCTCAGCTACCAAAGGATAGAAATCAGGATGCTCAATGAAATGGTTATTAAATCTGAAAGGTTTTTAAATTTATGCTTCTGGGTACCAGAGTCAATCTTCACTAGCATAAGAGAATGGTCAAATAGACCAACAGTTTCAATAATAGCTTCAGAGTTATTAAACATGGAAACCCAACAATCATTGACTAGGATTCTATCTAGTTTCCTAAATAAAGTAGAATTGGACCAGGTAAACTTGACTCCAGAATGCTTCAAATCCAGGAGCACAGCAGCATCAATACACTCTCCAAACTCCTTCATACTCTCTGTCCACTCAGTAGAACCACTCAGTTTCTCATGTCTGAACCTAATTGCATTAAAATTCCCAGCCAACACCCAAGCATCATTAGCGTGATCTTGAGCCAAATTCAGTAATTCAGACCATAGCAACCTTCTTTTCATACTACAATTATCACCATAGATCCAAGTAGCCACAAAATTACCAGAGCTACCTCTCACCTTAACATAGCAATGAATGCACTAGTCACTTATTTTTAGAACATTCACCTCCACACGATTATTATCCCAGCATACCCAAATCCTCCCTCTAGTAGAGAATTGATAATTATGCTCCATCATCCAACCCTTAGCAATATTATTCAGGATCCTTTTTTTTTTTTTTTTTTTAAAGTTAAGCTGGTCAATTACAAAACCAAGGACGGCAAAAACCATACAGCCTACGAGGGGCATACCCCAAGAAAACTCCACAAACTGAAGTGGAAGCCCCAAACCCACCATAGAAGCATGAACCACATCAGGAACCTACAACTTACAATAAGACTCACCATCCCACATGAAACACAATCCCAATCCTCCATTGGACATATTGAATACATCCAAGACTCTATAGCATATGCTAACATAATTGTGACAACATAATACAATAATCTTTGAAACACTTCTACAGTTCCAGCCCTTACAATTAATGTGTGCAAACAGTAGAAACCTATCAGAGTCCCTTCCAATTTCAAATAGCTCCACCACTTTCTGCTAGAGATTGGGATTCTCAAAAATAAACTGGATCCCAAGGATAACACACTATTTGTATATTGCTTCCCAAAGACTAACCCCATATCAGAATTTGGACGCTAGTTAATCAAACCTGACTGCTGCACCTCCGTACCAATACCAAGCAGCTTTTGCATAATTACTCTCGGCTTCAGGTATGCCAAATAGATTCAGGAAGGTTCCATTCTTTTTGGATCCATAAATGCATTCAATTTTTATCAAAATTAGATAGAGAGAATAGCCAAAATCTTACTACTTGGATAATCTCATTGATGATGGCTGCCTCAGTCCTATACTCATCTGCATAAATCCTCTTGTTCCATTCTCTTCACACCTCATAGATTGTAGCAGCAAAGGCTAACCTGTTGATAGCAGCTACCAGAGACCTCCCCTTTAGCACCAATGAAGCCCACTGCACTATAGCATTCCACCCCTCCGACCATTGCATCCAACATTTGCTTCTTATTGTATGCCAGATCCTGCAAGTAAATCCACATTCAAAAAATAGGTGCTCTCTGTCTTCAATAATATGATTGCAAAACACACAACATCATATCTGCACCAATCCCAGTTTCATCAATTTGCTCTGAGTCCATATCCTATCTTGAATCACCAACCACAGTAAGAGTGCATGCTTTGGAATTGCATGCTTGAACCAGACTATGTCCCTCCAATTAACTTTACTCTGCTTGTGTCTAAGAAACTCCCAAGTTGATTTAATAGTGAATATACCCTTACAAGGCACCCACTCAATCTTATCCTCCTGAAAGGAGTTAGGTTTAAATTCAGTAGGAATACTGCTTCTCAAGCTCATCCATTCCATAGTGTTAGTAACAGGCCAGTGCCATTCACTACCTTGAATAACATTAGCCACTACAGCATCCGTGCCCATTCCTGAATCTCTTATAATTCTATTATGATACTTCAACTCTATAGGCCCATCCGGAAGCCAATTATCATACCAAAGAGAAGTTAACATACCATTCCCTATCTTATAATGGACAGCAAGTCTCTTGTTCGAGTCAGACAATCCCCCTAAGTCGTGCAAAAAGGGGGATTTTGTTGCAAGTGGGAGAGCAGGTGAGCAAGTGGGCAAGTGGCTTCTGCAGAATCTCGATCAATCGAGATTGGATCTCGATTGATCGAGATTTCGATCAATCGAAATGAGATCTCAATCAATCGAGATCTCGATTGATCGAGATGCCTTTGGCTGCATTTCTGACTTTTCTCTTCAGCTGTAAATAGCTTCAAACTTTGCTCCTTTCACTACAAGACCTGCAATACATCAAAAACACAAAAATACCGTAAACATATCTCGGTAATCATAAAAATGGAACTAACATATGCAATAAAGAGGGTTCAAATGCATAGAATTGAACACTTATCACACCCCCAAACTTACATATTGCTAGTCCCTTAGCAATGCGATATTACAAAAATAAAATTAACTATCTTATACAAAAGTTTAATCATGCTCAGTCATTAACTAGATAAAGGGCGATCATCCGTTCATTTAACATTTGGCAAATGCAACAAGTATTACAGAACTATGTGGTCATTAGCAAAAATGGACTTTCACAAGCTACAAATAAACGACGGTCCCCACATAATGGCCAACCAGAGCAAACATACCAATTCCGACCCCAAAATCCTCTTTGAAAAATGAACATGCATTCTAACGCGTGGCTTTTGTCATATTTGGAGAAGAAAAAGAACAAATCTGTTTTTAAGAGAAAAACTCATTGAAAAAGCTCGCCACTGCCGTTCATTATCACAAAATTTCATGATTTCTCATGTGCGGATGACCGTGCAATGCTTAGCTCTTTTTGCTTTCTTGTAAGCCCATGTAGCGGCATTGGGCCAATGACTCCCAAACCAATTGGTTTTAGGGCATTAGGTGAAGAAACACCCCTCGGACTTAATAACTGAGCTTACAAGGCGATGAGCTTAAGCAAGCCACCCACTTATTATTGCTCAACCTTACACACTTATACGCGAATACTCCCTACTTTAAGGCATAGAAATCCGGTTAATTGAGTGAGAAGGCTTATTGCAAATTTCTCTCTTTTTCTCTCTTTTTCTGTTCTTTTTTTTTTTTACAACAACCGGAAGAACTTATTCTTTAAGTTGTTCAGATAAAAATAGAAATTTACAAAATTCTCCATCAGACTTATACCCCACAATTTAAAATGCATGTGTGAGAATTTGTGCGGTTAAGGACAAATTTAGGGCAAGAACTATACGTGCTCATATTTGGACAAAAATGTAGACCGTTCTAGCCTACTATATAGCTTGCAAAAGTGCGGGTATTTACAATGTTAAAGTTCTTAACTACCTGCTGCATTTACCTCGGACATTTATTCGAATGAACTTCCTTTAAAAAGCAAGACATCATAGCAAGCATGCAAAAATATCAAGAAAAGAAACTTGCTCTTCAATGGCAATCAATATAACGACTGAACATTGCATGCATATGCAAGTGGTATAGCATACCGCACCCCCAAACTTATATGCAACATTGTCCTCAATGTTTGAACAAGAAGAACAAGGAAAAAAAGTACCGGGACTGCAGAATGCGACAAAAATGGTATTCCAATAGTAACGATCATCCTGCAAATCAGAAAAACCTGCACGGACACCAACTGGATACCACGAGCATTAAAAGGAATAAAAAGTATATGAAAAGAGCATAATAAAATAATTATGCACAAATGGACAATGTTAAGATCACTGCATATCTAAGGGTCTGAACTGGTGTTTCCCAATTGTCTAAGAGGTCTATGCGATAAGATATTGACTATCCAGGCACGCTAACGTATAGCATGCAAAGGGGTTGCCTTTCTTTATTAACGCCATACTGCGTTGAAGCAATCGCAACAGTATTGGGAATTTAAACTAGGCGGTAATAAACGAAAATCATCAACTGAATCGCATAGAACAATTAGGCAAGTGGTACTACATACATACTCAAAGTATAGAGAACAGATGGATTGACAAAAAGCAAAAAAAAAAGACAATAAAGATAACAAATGGTAGAACAGAAAAAATAACTGTATTCCATAAATGAAAATGAGTTCAGTACAAAGCGTACATGGATGGGGAATACTCATAAAAACTAAAAATGAAAGAAAACATGGCCAACATGGCCTATCAAACATAAAGAAAGAAAAAGAAATACAGAAAGTAAAACAGAAAGTGCAAAAATATAGAGCTACTCGAGGGCGGGTGGTGGTGGTGGTGGCTCGGTGGAAGTAAAAGTGGAGGTGGAAGCTCGTCCGGCAAGCAGGAACTGCAGGTCCTACCGGAAGGCTCGGAACTCGTCTAAAATTGCCCTCTGACCCTGTGCCAGAGATGAAATGTCCGTCCGAATGCCTGCCAGCTGACTCTGCGTCACCTGGACATGCTCGTCAAAACCCTACTAGAGCCGCTCTACGTCAGCCACCAGGCAGGAGTAGCCTGTCGCTAGGATGTCATGCCGCTCTGTAGCAATATCCATCTCCTCCTCCTCCATCTCCTCGTCGGAAGACTCATCCCCTGCAGGCTCTCCCTCATCCAACTCCACCGGGGCATCCATATCTACATCGTCTAGTGGATCACCCTGGTGGTCCGGTCGCTCTAAGTGTCACCTCACCCGCTCCCACTGAGTAGATGTGAAACGGATGGGCGGTGCCAACTGAACATCAGTATCACTGACCGGTATACTGGCACGGCTCAAAAAAGCAGCGACAAGGAAAGGAAAGGGAAGCCGCCAACTCGCTGCTCGCCGCATCCTCTTGTTGACGAGGCCGTCCCAGACCTTGAACATCTGCCCCCATACCAGCGATGGGACAGAAAACCACGTGCCCGTGTGGAAAGCATAGAGGCAACGGAGGAGGTCGCCCCTGCGCTCTGCCACATGCTACAGGGGACACGCATTCTTGATGAGAACAGTGTCCAGGAACCATAATCTGCTAGGGCACATCGATTTGAACGTGCAGTTGTGACTGGGAGTGGTAAACGCCCCGCCACACATGTCCATCACGATGGAAAATAGTGTCGAGTCTGCTGGAAGTGCAGCCTTGTAAAGCGATCGACCGTCCTGGTCAACCATATCTGGCGGCTGCTGGTGAGGGATGCCGAGCATCTGCGCAATTCAGCTCGGCGTAATAGTAATCGTAGTGGTGCCCACGACCATCTCCAATGTGTCCGGCGCTGTGCAGGAGTAGGTCATGCGCTCGTAGAAGACCTGCACTAAGCGCTCGTGTGCCACATTAGTGGGAGGCACACACAATCGGTCGAGGCGACGCCTCCTGAGCTCTGCGACAGTCCACGCGCTGTTAGGACGCCTCTCGAACTCACCCAGGTCGAATATCTGCTCCGGGTGAAACTTCCGAGACCGGAAGGCTCGCCCGGGCACATCTCGCACAAAACCGGGGGCATTCTTCACCCTCGCCATGATCTCAGAACAGTCTGCACTTTATTCCAAAAATTACGTAAATAAAAAGAAAATAAAAGGAAAGCTAAATTAAGAATAAAAATAAAAGAATAAAAAAAAATGAAAATGAGGTCCTAGTCCATGGTGCTGACTCATGAATTCAAAAATTCGCTCTCAAAGAGGCAGCGTAAGCGGATGCAGCCGAAACGAAGGTGTCGTGGTTGTAAACCGTACAATAAGCATTCGAAGCAAAAAGAGTGTAATATCTCACCCATACATGCATTCCTACCCCCCCCCGAAACCCGCAAAATCCCACTACAAATATCGCAAATGCACCCATCCAACCCAGCATCAACTGTCTATGTTTATTACGCCGTAAAACTATCAAAAATAGCGAGAAAGTATGCAAAATGTAGCCATGCATCACTTACCTCAAGGTGAAGATGATGAACGGCACACAAAGATGAAAACCCAACTCGCAGCCGCGAAGAGAAGAGCGTGCGAGTGCTAGCGGCGATCTCGGACTACGGCGAACGGCGGTGGATGGTCGGGGATGGTAGATCAAGTAAGCCTTGGATCGCTTGGAGAAAGGGAAGAAGTCGGATGGTCTTTTGAAATGAGAGGGAAGCCCAACGGTTTAAATAATAACTCAGCTCACGTGCAGGCATCGCGTGCATCTCGATTGATCGAGATGTGCATCTCGATCAATCGAGATTTTGATTTATCGAAATCCCACTTCGATCAATTGAGATCAACTTCGCTCAATCGAGATCTGCTTCGATGAATTGAGATTTTTCCTTCGATCAATCGAGACTTTACTTCGATTAATCGAGATTTTACTTCGATCACTCGAAATCCCATTTTGATCAATCGAAATTTTGATCGATCGAGGACCTATCGAAGTGCTATCGAAGAATACTACCTCTCGGGACTTTGGATTTGGCAAACTCTCTGCAATATCTCGATCAATTGAGACTGAAATCTCGACCAATCGAAATCTCGATTGATCGAGATCTTGGTTTCGATCAATCGAGATGCTCAAAAACAGCCAGCTTAAGTTATGCTTCATGGACTTGGATTTTTGGGACTTAGATACAAAATTGCTTAGATACAAAACCTACTTTGGATTAAAAGGGACATCATGGAAGCATGATAGCTACCATGGCTACGCCACCTTACACGTCTATGGCATGACGTTCGAATCGGCTCACGAGTCAAAATATACGGGATCCATCAAAATGACGACATCCACGTATTCGTTGGTGACTTGGTCATCCACGCACACTTTTAAGCGTTGCCCGTTTACTTTGAACAATGATCCGTCTTTCAAGTCCTTCAATTCCACTACTCCGTGGGGAGCGATGGAATTAATCAACGGAGGAAAGGGTTCTCTCGAAACTCTCCAATTAGGCAAATCCATGACAATAGTGACATCGAGCATTGAGTTGACTTCACTTATGGATTGCTCAATGTCAAAATCGTCACAGTTGAAATGATTTAGGCATGCCTCTAAAGGATCCTTGGAAAGAATAGAAGGAAGTGCTTCTTGAACAAGGTCTTCCACTACATCGACACAAAAGCACTCACTTTCGTCTTCGGATGTGTGGTGGGAAGCATTGAAGATGTTTAAGCGAACTTTCATATTCCCGAAAGAGATGTCCATCACTCCGGTACGGCAATTAACGCAAGCGTTTGCCGTGGCCAAAAATGGACGACCTAGAATGATAGGAATATGTCGATTTGAATTTTGAACTGGTTCCGTGTCAAGAACTATGAAGTCCACCGGAAAGTAGAATTTGTCCACTTGAATGATTACATCCTCAATTATGCCACGTGGTTGCTTCACCGAGCGGTCGGCAAGTTGCAACACAACTGTGGTATGCTTAAGTTCCCCCAAACCTAGTTGTTGGTAAACTGAGAATGGAAGCAAATTGACACTAGCCCCTAAATCAAGAAGTGCCTTTTCAAAAGATTGATTTCCGATGGTGCACGAAATGGTCGGAGCACCCGAATCTTTGAATTTAGGAGGGGCTTGGTGTTGGAAAATGGAGCTTATGTGCTCAGTTAAGAGGACTTTTTTAGGAGCATTATTCCTAGATTTGTGTTTTTGAGTGCACAAGTCCTTCAAGAATTTAGCATAGGAGGGAATTTGCCGGATCGCATCAAGGAGAGGAAGATTGATCTTTACTTGTTTGAAGATCTCCATCATGTCTTGGATTTTCTCTCCTTGCTTCCCAAAATGAGAAGGTTCCTTCAATCTTTGAGGAAAAGGAATCGGAGGTTCAAAAGAAGTGTCAAGATTTGGAATCGATGATGACACAACTTCACTTGCCTTTCCTTTTGGATTTAATGGGATGTTATGCGCATTTGGATTTAAAGGAAAAACATTTGGATTTAAATGGGATTCTTTTGGATTTTTGGGTTGCTCTTGGGATTCCTTTCTCTCTTCCTCCCCTACTTTGGAATTGATGACTTTACCACTCCTTAAGGTGGTGATTGATTGAACTTGCTCCGGAGGAGCATTACAAGATGAAGATGATGGATCCTCAATCACATGAACACCCTTAGGATTCGCCACCGGTTGACTCGGCAACTTACCTTCTTCCCTTCTATTCAAGGCATTGGCTAGTTACCCAATTTGAACTTCTAACCTAGCCATAGATTGAGCATTAGCTTCTAGCTTAGAGATTGATTGAGAGTGAGTTTGCAATAAGCGGGTATTAGCCTCAAGATTTCTTATCACTCTTTCTTCAAAGCCTTGGCTTCTCGGAGGAGGTGGTGGTTGTTGGTAATTAGATCTTTGATGAAGGATAGATAACTTGTTTGATCAGCTTAAGGGTTCGACTTGTTTTTCGAAGATCGACTTGAGGTCGGGGTATTACCAGTTGAGGGTAAGGGAAGAGGACATTTCGAAGAGAGCTTTTTGAACTAGATATGGTCACTATGAGTTTCTAGTGATGTCATTTGGTTTGATGAATGCACCAGCAGCATTCATGGATTTGATGAACCGGATATTCAGGGTGTACTTGGATAGGTTTGTGGTGGTCTTTGTGGATGACATTCTTGTGTATTCTTCTTCTATGGAGGAGCATGAGATCCATTTGAGGACAGTGTTGCAGACATTGAGAGAGCACCGTTTGTATGCCAAATTCAAAAAATGTGAATTTTGACTAACGGAGGTGATGTTCCTAGGACACGTGGTGTCGGAATGAGGAGTATCGGTAGACCCTTCTAAGATACAAGTGGTAATGGATTGGGAGAGGCCTAAGAATGTATTCAAGATACGTAGCTTCTTAGGATTGGTAGGATATTACCGGCGTTTCGTGAAGGACTTTTCGAAGTTAGCGGCGCCGATGACCAAACTTACTCGTAAAGGAGTTAAGTTTGAGTGGAACGAGGCTTGCGAGCATTCCTTTATGGAATTGAAGCATAGATTGACTAGTGCTCCAATTTTGATTATTCCCGAGCGCGGTTTGGGTTATGTCATCTACTGTGATGCTTCACGGGATGGGTTGGGATGTGTATTGATGCAGACCGAGAGGGTTGTTGCATATGGTTCCCGATAGTTGAAGATCCATGAGCAGAATTACCCGACTCATGACTTGGAGTTGGCGGCGGTAATTTTTGCTTTGAAAATGTGGAGGCATTATCTCTACGGGGAGAAGTTTGAGGTTTTCTCCGATCGTAAGAGTTTAAAGTACCTTTTTACACAAAAGGACTTGAATATGAGACAGAGGAGATGGGTTGAATACATGGAGGACTACAACTTTGATCTTCAGTATCACCCGGGGAAGGCTAATGTGGTTGCCGATGCATTGAGCAGAAAATCACATGGCACTTTGGCTAGCATTGCCATTCGTGAATGGAAGATGATGGAAGACATCTCAGAAATGGGATTGTGCTTCAGTGAGAGTGATGGACATGCCACTTTGTTCACACTTGTAGCGCAACCAACTCTAGTGAGTAGGGTGGTTGAGGAGTAGAGGCATGACACTGAGTTAGAGAGCATTCGCACTCGGATTACGGGTGGCGAGGCAGTGGAGGATTGGGTTATCCATTCAGACGGAGGTCTGAGGTTCAGAGGCAGAATGGTGATTCCATTGGCTTGTAGGGATGAGGTCCTGAGGGAGTTTCATAGCTCCAGACTTGCAGTACATCCCGGTGGTACCAAGATGTACCACAACCTTCGTAGACAGTATTGGTGGAAGGGCATGAAAAAGGACGTCGCACGGTTTGTGGCGAGGCGCCTCACTTGTCAACAAGTGAAGGCCGAGCATCAGAGACTAGCAGGTTTGTTATAGCCATTACCAGTAGCTATGTGGAAGTGGAAACACGTCACTATAGACTTTGTGACGGGGTTACCTAGGACAAGGAAGAGTCATGATGCAATTTGGGTCATTGTGGATAGGTTGACCAAGGTGGCACATTTTCTCCCTATTCGAGTGACAGATGATGTGGATACTTGATAGGCGTTGAATGTTACGCACTCTAGCCTCTTAACTTATGTATTTTATTCTCTTAGTGATAGATTATTTTGTGATTTTACTTTGTTTTAGTATTTTCTGTATTTTCAGGGCCTTAATGATTATTTCAGTTAATACCGTAATTTTGGGCTTTTAAAGAAGACATCCAAGATGGTGAGATGAAGCCTACATCAAGGAGATTCACTCAACCATTTAATTTAACTCAAATCAGCCCAAGGAAGAGGTACAAGAGAATTACAACTGCTTAAGAAGGTTTCGGGCCTGAAGCCCAAATCTGCGCATAATGCAGTCTTAATCCCGTTTTGGAAAATAGACCAGAAGTCTTATTTACGAGCCTCAAATCGACATTATTTTCGCATAAGGTCAAAAGAAATTTGATTCTGCACACTTTTGTATTTCATGAAAATTCCGTAAATCGGACTTCTAGTGGGTCAAAAGTTGGGCCGAAGTCAGCAGGAAAAACCCACCTAATTAGTGCTGCGGGAAACCCTAATTTATTCCTAATTGGATTAGGACTTTGGTGTATTCTCTTGGGAAATAAAGTGAAGACTTGGAGGCTGAGTTGAGAGAGCTTACACAGAGATTGGAGAGTCTGAGAGGGCTGAGAAGAGAACAGAAACATATTGCAGAGCCATTGGAGAACGAAGTCATACGTGTAATTCAGAAAGATGATGTCTTCTTCCTCAACAGTTGAAGCTTCTTCTTCTACCATGAGCGGCTAGTTCATCCACTAGGGTTTTGATGTAGCCCCAACAAAGCATCAATGGTTTGATTATTTTAATTATTGGGGACCTTTATATACATGCATAGATTGTGTAATTGTGAGGATTC
Organism: Cornus controversa; assembly: GCA_026545225.1. Classification (NCBI taxonomy): domain Eukaryota; kingdom Viridiplantae; phylum Streptophyta; class Magnoliopsida; order Cornales; family Cornaceae; genus Cornus; species Cornus controversa. The sequence continues at coordinate 19,335,143 of CM048852.1, forward strand.
TTATTATAGAATTGAGTAATAAAAGTCTTGTAAATTCAATCTCAATGATTTCTTATCTTGTCTTAGATATTTAGTTGTTGTTATTGAAATCAATCTCTCTTGTTTTCTGTGATCATGAGAGAGATTATTACACAATGGTAATCACTGAATATATTGTTAAGAGCTTTGATGGATTATGCCTAGAGAAGATGAACCATACTGCACCCTAGATTAGAGTAGTTAGGCAGATGGCCCATGCCAATCGAAGATAGTCCATGGCTTAGCCTTAATCATATGTTATCTTCTTGATGGATGAAGGTGAGCTTGTAGCCACCGACACCACTTATGCATGATGTAATTCCCCTATAGTTGATTCAATTGACCATTAATTGTGGAGTTAGTGGTGAAGTCAAACACCCTAGGTTTCTCTCTTATTATCTTCATTATCTTGTTTACTTTGATTTATTTTATTTTATCTTTTTAATTAGTTTAAAAATCAGAATTCTTTTCTTCTAAATTTAATTAGAATTATTTCCGTATTCCAACTAATCAGACCATAATCCCTGAGGTACGATACCCCTTCCTTTCGATAGCCCTATTCTGCAAGGAATTCGTTCTATTACGAAGTGTGGAAATTTTTAATTGGTATACTTTTTGAGTCACACTCACACACGAATCAATTTTTGGCGCCTTTGCCGGGGATTATCTATTTGATTGATTGGATTTTACAGAATTAGTTTTAATTGGAATTTTAGTTTAGGAAATTTTTATATTTTATTTTTAATTTTGTTTTTGTTTTCTTTTGAGGTGCTTTTGGTTAATATATGCAAGGTCGTCGTGCTGTGGCTGATCCTTTGATACCTCTTGATCCTAAGCCTGAACATACTCTTAGACAACAGAGGAACATCCCTGTTGACACTATTGTGCAAGAGGAAGAATTAATTGAATACATGGCAGAAGAGAGGAATAACAACCTTGTTCCTAATGCTGATGGAGAAAGAGCTAGACTGTTGAGGGACTACTATGTTCCTGAGACATATACCTCGCCAGCAGGTTTTCAACCGCCCAATGTCACAGCACAGAATTATGAGATCAAGTCCAGCATTATTCAGATGCTACCATCTTATTTTGGGCTGACTCAAGAAGACCCTTACAAGCATCTGGATGACTTCATTGAAGTGTGCTCAACTACAAAAATTCACAACTTCTCTGAAGATGCTTTCAGAATGAGACTTTTTCCATTCTCTCTGAAAGACAAAGCAAAGTATTGGTTCAACTCTCTACCGGCTGGTTCTATCACGACTTGGACTCAGATGCAACATAAGTTTCTCAAGAAGTATTTTCCGATAGGGAAGACCAATCAGTTCAGACGTGCTATCACTGGTTTCTCCCAACATGAGGGGGAACAATTTCATGAGACATGGGAAAGATTCAAGGACCTTCTTAGGAAATGTCCCCATCATCAAGTTCCTAAGTGGCAACTAGTACAGAGTTTTCATGAAGGGCTCACAGAAGCCAACAGACAGATGGTTGATGCGTCATGTGGAGGTACTTTTATGTTGAAGAGTGAAGAAGAGGCATGGACCTTATTTGAAAATCTTAGTGACAACTCTCTACAACATGTGTCCTCTACTCGTTCTAGCAGACCTGCCACTACAAGGAAGACTGATGGAATTTTTGAGGTTGGTGCTTCAGAAGCTATGCCAACTGATATTGATTTAATTGCACAGAAGGTGGCAGCAATCATGGCTGCCAATCAAACTCCTTCTGCTTCAAATTCTTCATTGCTAGGCCCTTGTGAATTTTGCTCTAGTCCTATGCATAACATGAGCAATTGTCCTTCGGTGGGGCAATTTTCTGATATTCAACATGAGCAAGTTCAAGCTACTTTCACTGGACCAATGAATCCTCCACGAGGTAATACTTACAATCCCACATGGAGGAATCATCCTGGTTTTTCTTACAGTAACCAAGGGGCAGCAATGCAACCATCATATCAACCTAGGACTTTTGTGCCTCAACAGCAATATCAAACACAAAGTCCTATGGCCCAAAGAATTTCTGCTATTGAAGACAAGCTGACTCTTACCTTGTCTAAATTTGACAAGCTTGATTCTCTTATAGAGACAGTGCAAGCTACTGCAGCAACAGTACAATCTACAGTTCAGCTAGTGCACTCGCATTCTCAATCCATTGCCAAACTGGAATCTCAGTTTGGACAGCTTGCAACTTCACTATGCAGAAGAGAAGAAGGGAAGCTCCCTAGTCAACCAATTGCTAATCCAAAAGGGATGCAAGCTTCCACAAGCAACCCACACCATGAGCAAGTTCAAGCCATTACCACTTTGAGAAGTGGAAAAATAATTGACAATAAGGTGGGTGAGAAGAAAGAAGAAGAAAAAGTGACCACAAGTCCAAGTGCTGAAATTCCTTATGAGCCCACGGATCTTTTCCCACAACGTTTTCTTGAAGCATCTAAATTGGGGAAGCAAGGGGACAAGTTGCATGACATGATGGAGGTCTTTCGCCAAGTGAAGATTAATTTGCCACTCCTTGATGCCATCAAGCAAATTCCTCCTTATGCAAAATTTTTGAAGGACTTGTGCACTCAGAAAAGGCGTTCTAAAAGCCATGTGCCAAAGAAAGTGATGCTGTCACAACAAGTAAGTTCAATAATTCAGCAGTGTACTCCTCCCAAGTACAAAGATCCTGGTGCTCCAACTATCTCATGCATTATTAGGGCATGTGGATAAAGCTCTTCTTGATTTGGGTGCAAGTGTGAATTTGCTACCCTATTCAGTTTACTTACAATTGGGCTAGGGAGAATTGAAGCCTACCTCGGTGGTATTACAATTTGCAGACAGATCAACAAAGCAACCCCGAGGAATCATAGAAGATGTGCTCATTAAAGTGGACAAGTTCTACTTTCCTGTTGATTTCATTGTACTTGACACTGAGCCAGTTCACAATCCGAAGAGGCACATTCCTGTGATCCTTGGTTGACCTTTCTTAGCTACTGCTGATGCTTGCATAAATTGTAGGTCGGGGATCATGGATATTTCATTTGACAACATGAATGTCAAGCTTAATGTGTTCAATGCTATCCAACACCCCCCAGATCAGAGTGATGTGTTCTGCATGGATGATATTGATGAATGTGTAGAATAATTTATTTCATCCTCTATATCTCGAAACTCCCTGGAGGTATGTAAGTCACTTTATGACTCTGAGAACATTAATGATGAAGGGTTGTGTGAAGAAGTGCATGCTATGCTGAAAGTGGATGCTATTCAGAATACTCCACCATGGAGAATTCCAATTGAGCTACTACCTTCTCTATCTAGCACTCCCCTAGTGCCGTCATTGGAGTCCCCTCCAGAATTAGAATTGAAGCCTTTGCCTGATAAATTAAAGTATGTATTCTTGGGGGCACAGAAAACTCTTCCTATTATAATTGCCTCTGATCTGACAGAAGTTCAAGAGAAGAGCTTAGTAGAAGTTTTATATCAACATCGTGAAGCAATTGGATGGAGTGTTGCTGATCTTAAGGGCATTGATCCCTCGATTTGCATGCACAAAATTCATCTGGAAGAAGGATGTAAGCCAACTAGAGAGGCACAGAGGCGACTAAACCCCAACATGAAGGAGGTGGTAAAGAAAGAGGTTGTCAAGTTACTTGATGCAGGAATCATTTATCCAATTTCTGACAGCACATGGGTGAGTCCGACACAAGTGGTTCCAAAGAAATCTAGTCTTACCATTGTCCCTAACTCTGTGGGAGAGATTGTTCCACAACGTACTGCCACAGGTTGGCGTGTTTGCATTGATTACAGAAAGCTCAATTCTATGACAAGGAAAGATCACTTCCCTCTTCCATTCATTGATCAAATACTTGAAAGGTTAGCTGGTCAGAGCTATTATTGCTTTCTGGATGGCTACTCTGGTTATAACCAAGTAGCTATGGATCCAGAAGATCAAGAGAAGACCACTTTCACTTGTCCCTTTGGTACTTTTGCTTATCGTCATATGCCCTTTGGATTATGTAATGCTCCGGCTACATTCCAGAGGTGTATGATGGCCATCTTTTCTGACATGGTGGAAAAATTCTTGGAGGTGTTCATGGATGACTTCTCTGTTTTTGGATCATCCTTTGAACACTGTTTGAGCAATTTATCATTTGTGCTTCAAAGGTACCCAGAACGGAATTTGGTACTTAGTTGGGAGAAGAGCCATTTTATGGTGAAAGAAGGTATTGTATTGGGCCATATTGTTTCAGAGAGGGGCATTGAAGTTGATAAAGCAAAGATCGACCTAATTGCAACTCTACCTCATCCAACTTCGGTAAGGCAAGTTCGATCTTTCTTAGGCCATGCCGGGTTCTATAGAAGATTCATCAAGGATTTCAGTAAAGTGGCTCGACCATTGTGCCATTTGTTATCTAAAGATGTTCCCTTTATCTTTGATGAAGATTGTGTGAAAGCTTTTGAAAAGCTTTGGTCTCTGTTATCCTCTGCACCAATTATGCAGTCTCCAAAATGGGCTGTACCTTTTGAAATCATGTGTGATGCCTCTGATTATGCAGTGGGAGCCGTGTTGGGACAGAGAGAAGAGAAACGACCACATGTCATCTACTACGCTAGTAAGACTCTCTTTGATGCCCAACTCAATTATACAACCACAGAGAAAGAGCTTCTAGCCGTAGTGTTTGCCTTGGACAAGTTTCATTCGTACTTACTGGGGTCCAAGGTGGTTGTCTACTCTGATCATGCAGCATTGAGACACTTATTGGCAAAGAAAGAAACCAAACCGCGTCTTATTCGGTGGATTTTATTGCTGCAAGAATTTGATTTGGAGATAAAAGACAAAAAGGGGACGAAGAATGTGGTTGCGGATCACTTATCTCGGATTGAGTTTGAGCCGGTGATCGATGCATTACCTATTCGAGACTCATTTCCGGATGAGCAATTGTTTGGAATTACTTTGATGAAAGTTAATGGCCAAAGGTTGAAGCATTGTGTGGAAGGATGTGTGCCAAAAAGAGACGTAGAATCCGTCGACTTGACGGATCCCGTCTATCCGACTTAATCCCTTCGGAGAGTCAATCGTCTCCTACGGACGTTAAATTGTAGGTTCTGTATGTATTTCTCTACTTTATTTCTTTTAGTTTTCTTTAATTTTAACTTTTAGTTTTAGTTTTCTTAAGTTTTTCTTCAATTCTAGTTGCGTTTTAATGTTTTTTCTTTGAGTTTTTGATGTATAAGTTGCTTCCGGAGGATGCCAAGAGATGTACCGAGATATTCGAACTCAAGACGGGTAAAAAATAGTGCTCTCGGTCGACCTTGGGCGATGGAGACTCAAAAATATCAAGTCTCGGTCGACCTTGGGCGATGGAGGTCCAGCAGGGTACCAGAGGGGGGATCGATCGCCCCATTGGAGGGGGATCGATCGCCCAAGGATTTTTTAAAGGGGAACCCACCAGCAGGTGGGCGATCGATCATCCACCCTAGGGGGGATCGATCGCCCAAGCCCATGGGTGGGCTGGCCGAAAATTTATGCTATAAATGGACTCCTTATCCTCCTATGTTGCTACTACTTGCATCCTAAGCCTCTTTGAACTCCAATTCAAGTCCTATATCATCCGGAAAATTAATTTCTTCAAATAGTGAGCATTGAACAAGAATTCAACATTGATCATCATTAACTTCAACATCAAATTGGATCAAAAATCACTAGTTCTCAAAGGAAGCTCTCACTTTTTCAAGTTCAACATCAAAGTAAGTGAAGTTTTTCTTTAAAGAAATTGTTCAAATCTTTTTGAGGGCTTTTGAAGACCAAGTTTGGGGGATCAATTTGGTGTATTCACTTGTTCGATTTGGGTGGAAAAATTGCCGAAAAGAGGAGGTTGAAGGTTACAAAAGAAATGTGCACACCAAGTGTTCGATTTAATTCCTCAACCACATTTTTTCTACTTCTATGGCACCAAAGAGAGCAAGTCACCAAGGTGCTTCAAGTTCACGTAATCCTCGCCGAGCGAGGCATGATCCAACCACAGGTTCTTCACGATCTCACCGAGAAGGTATTCAAGAGAGATGGCATCCAAGGGCGTTGAACTTTGAAACAACGTTTGACATAGCCGAACTTTATGGTATGTTTCCCGAGACACGGTGGGGGATTTTCGACATCCGTCGTCGTCGGTCGGCATCCATTTTTGTTCCACTCTCATTTACCATTTACCCGAGACTTGTCAAGGTATTTTATCAGAACTTAATGCCGACACCTGATGAGCGGGATGTGCTTACTTCTTCCATAGATGGAACAATAGTTCGAGTGGACATGTCATCCATTGCCATTGCCATGGGTTGTCCTCATGAGTGCCCAGCTGATTTATCTCATATCTATACTCCTTTACCCGACGAGTTGTCAGTAGGTAATGTGGTTGCACGTTTGTGTGCCAACCAATTTTCCAGGCCGAAAAGGAATGCAGCTTCAAAGTCTTCAATGCCAAATCATTTATGGTTCCTTGACGCTGTTCTACTCAAGAATGTATGTCCAATTGGACATAAAACCGAAAGACGTCAAGAGTTCCTCAGAGCCTTATATGCTATACATTTTGGGCATTGGCTGTCATTCCCACAGATTGTCTGGGGCCAGATGGAGAAATTCTATTCCAAGGTTGTGGCCAAGGCACCAGACAGTGCAAGTGACTAGGAGTTTCCATTCCCTACTATTATTCACCAGTTGCTTGTGGCACAGGGGTATGTAATCCATGAGGACGAGCTTGCCTTTCCACGTGGTCTTCATTATGACACGCATGACTGGAATTTGAGCTGATCTCATATGCACCAGAGAGTCATAGCGGCGCCTGGTGAGGTATCTCGTTTGGCCCAGCGAGGAGAGCATGTAGATATACCACCACCGGTGGAAGATCCAGAGGAGATGGAGGCAGAGGAAGAGGAAGTGCATGCACAGGTTGGTGGCCATGATTATCAATATCTAGAAGGGCAGATTGCTGGGTTGACAGCTCAGTTTGGCTCCCTACAGACAGAGGTCTCCACACAGTTTGGTGCAATGAGAACAGAGATGGCGGATCACTTTCGTGACACTCGCCAAGAGCAACTAGAGATGAGGAGGATGATGCGTGCACTGATGAGCCAAGCAAACTTGGATCCGGATGCTCAGTCACCACCACATCCTTGACAGGAAGGTAACCATCTTTTGTATTTTATTTTATTTTTAGTTTTTATTTTTCTTTTTAATTTTCTTTTTATAGTTAGATTTTCTGAAAAAAATGAAAAAAAAATATATATATATGAAAAATGAAAAATATATATTTTTTTTTTTAGGATTTTACTCTTTCATATTTATTTTCACCCATACTATTTCACTTGATCTTTGGGGTATAGTGGTTTGTTTTGACAGGTTTTAACATCCAAGTTTGGGGGTGTGTTTCATTGCATTCATGCTAGTGATGTACTCTATTTTCTTTCCACTACTCCGGATTTCTGGTAACATCGTTCTTATTCTTCTCTATGCTTTAATTGGGTGTACATTGAGGACAATGTACAGTTTAAGTTTGGGGGTGAGGCGATGCCTATTCGTGTGCTTTATTGCAATATGGGGGGGAAATTTGTGTGAAATTCTTTTTGTATTAGGATTTTATTTTATTTTATTTTATTTTCTTAGTTTGTTTTTTATATATTTTATTTTGTTTTATTTTTAGATAGAATGTTTTGACATTATTCAAGGGATTAATACCTTATGTAGGTGCTTAACTTGCAATTTTTTAGTATGTTTTAAATTTTTGGAAACTATGGTTTAAATTAAGTGGTTTTAATCATGATTTGCAATAACATGTTTTGAAGTGATTAATTTTAGTTCCCTTACATGCACAGACACATTAGCATAATCTTATGGGGTATAGACTGTGGTTTTGAGTTATTGAGTTACATATGCTTGATATTAATTAGTATCTCTTGAGAATGAGTACCGATGATGTGTTATACTTGACTTCAATGAAAAAAGAAAAAAAAAGAAAAGAAAAAAAAAGTGATGAATAAGCAAATCAATTTGATCCTTTTCATGAGTAACCGGGCCTCTATGCCTCAAGAAGCACGGAGTGTTCGCGTCAAAAGTGAAAAGGTGAGAAAAGATGAGCATTGGTTGTCTTGATTTGTAGCCTGACTGATTCGAGTAATTAGGTCTTCGGGGTATCTTAAAGCCTAGTGCCCTAAAGCCGTCTGGTTTGGGAGTCACTGACTGAAAGCTTGCTACATGGATCTTTCAGAAAGCTTAATAGATCAAGACATTGCACAACTAATAAAGCAATGAAAAAAAAAAGAGAATTGAAAAAAAAATGAAAAAGTCATGTATTCATGTTTGGAAGTATGATTTCAATAAGGGGAGCTAGTGAGTTGAAGGGGTATGTGCCTTAATATATTTAGAGCTTGGTTATGCTACATGAGATGATTGCTAGTTCACTTTACACGAGGAAGCTAGAGTTGATTATTTTGAGATATGTTGATGTGAATTATGTGTTGGGACCATTGATTTGAATTGTGGAATTTGAAAGTTTGAAATTATTCTTGAATGCAAGTTTGTAACTATGTATTGTAATCTTCTTCTTGAATTAATGTTGAAACAGAATTTTGAATGTTTGTGGGTAACATTTCTGGAAACCCTCACGAGACTATACTCGTCCACTAGGGGGAACCTAGGGGTTTAAAGGCTTGTTGCATATGCTAAATGCAATCGTTTCTCCCACGAAAGTGGAGTTGGGTAGTTTAGTTAGTATTTAGTAGTTTCTTTTGTTTTAGTTTTGTTTTATTCTATTGCTAAGGGACTAGCAATATGTAAGTTTGGGGGTGTGATAGGCGTTGAATGTTACGCATTCTAGCCTCTTAACTTATGTATTTTATTCTCTTAGTGATAGATTATTTTGTGATTTTACTTTGTTTTAGTGTTTTCTGTATTTTCAGGGCCTTAATGATTATTTCAGTTAATACCGTAATTTTGGGCTTTTAAAGAAGACATCCAAGATGGTGAGATGAAGCCTACATCAAGGAGATTCACTCAACCATTTAATTTAACTCAAATCAGCCCAAGGAAGAGGTACAAGAGAATTACAACTGCTTAAGAAGGTTTCGGGCCTGAAGCCCAAATCTGCGCATAATGCAGTCTTAATCCCGTTTTGGAAAATGGACCAGAAGTCTTATTTACGAGCCTCAAATCGACATTATTTTCGCATAGGGTCGAAAGAAATTTGATTCTGCACACTTTTGTATTTCATGAAAATTCCGTAAATCGGACTTCTAGTGGGTCAAAAGTTGGGCCGAAGTCAGCAGGAAAAACCCACCTAATTAGTGCTGCGGGAAACCCTAATTTATTCCTAATTGGATTAGGACTTTGGTGTATTCTCTTGGGAAATAAAGTGAAGACTTGGAGGCTGAGTTGAGAGAGCTTACACAGAGATTGGAGAGTCTGAGAGGGCTGAGAAGAGAACAGAAACATATTGCAGAGCCATTGGAGAACGAAGTCATACGCGTAATTCAGAAAGATGATGTCTTCTTCCTCAACAGTTGAAGCTTCTTCTTCTACCATGAGCGGCTAGTTCATCCACTAGGGTTTTGATGTAGCCCTAACAAAGCATTAATGGTTTGATTGTTTTAATTATTGGGGACCTTTATATACATGCATAGATTGTGTAATTGTGAGGATTCTTATTATAGAATTGAGCAATAAAAGTCTTGTAAATTCAATCTCAATGATTTCTTATCTTGTCTTAGATATTTAGTTGTTGTTATTGAAATCAATCTCTCTTGTTTTCTGTGATCATGAGAGAGATTATTACACAATGGTAATCACTGAATATATTGTTAAGAGCTTTGATGGATTATGCCTAGAGAAGATGAACCATACTGCACCCTAGATTAGAGTAGTTAGGCAGATGGCCCATGCCAATCGAAGATAGTCCATGGCTTAGCCTTAATCATATGTTATCTTCTTGACGGATGAAGGTGAGCTTGTAGCCACCGACACCACTTATGCATGATGTAATTCCCCTATAGTTGATTCAATTGACCATTGATTGTGGAGTTAGTGGTGAAGTCAAACACCCTAGGTTTCTCTCTTATTATCTTCACTATCTTGTTTACTTTGATTTATTTTATTTTATCTTTTTAATTAGTTTAAAAATTAGAATTCTTTTCTTCTAAATTTAATTAGAATTAATTCCGTATTCCAACTCATCAGACCATAATCCCTGAGGTACGATACCCCTTCCTTTCGATAGCCCTATTCTGCAAGGAATTCGTTCTATTGCGAAGTGTGGAAATTTTTAATTGGTATACTTTTTGAGTCACACTCACACACGAATCAATACTCTTAGTCGGTTGTATATTGATCAGGTTGTGAGACTGCACGGAGTGCCAGTTTCCATTGTGTCTGATAGAAATCCGAGATTCACGTCACAGTTTTGGCAAAGTTTTCAGGCTGCACTTGATACGGACCTCCATTTCAGTACAGCTTTCCATCCTCAGATAGATGGTCAGTCGGAACGTACTATACAGATTTTGGAGGATATGCTTGGAGCATGTGCACTTGATTTTCAAGGCAGTTGGGAGGATCACCTTCCATTAGTGGAGTTTGCATACAATAATAGCTACCAAGCTAGTATTGAGATGGCTCCATTTGTGGCCTTGTATGGTAGACCATGTAGGTCACCAGTTTGCTAGACAGAGGTCGGTGAGATAATGGCCTTGGGGCCAGATATAGTCAGAGAGACTACAGAAAAGATTAAGATTATACGGCAGCGTTTGCTTACAGCTCAGAGTCGTCAGAAAAGCTATGCTGACAGAAGGCGGAGGCCTTTAGCATTTGAGGTGGGGGACCATGTCTTCTTGAAAGTCTCACCACGATGGGGTTTGATGAGGTTTGGGCGTAGCGGAAAGCTAGCCCCGCAGTTTATCGGTCCATTCGAGATATTGGATCGTGTGGGTGAGGTCGCATACCGCTTGGCATTGCCACCACAATTGTCAAGTGTGCACAATACTTTCTACGTTTCGATGTTGAGAAAGTATGAGCCGAATCCTTCACATGTGTTAGATTGGACAGATCTTGAGGTGGAGGAGGACGTGTCTTACAAGGAAAGACCGGTACAGATTTTGGATGCTAGGGAGCAAGTACTTCGGGGCAAGACTATTCGATTGGTTAAAGTTCTTTGGAGACATCACAGAGTCGAGGAGGCTACGTGGGAGCGAGAACAAGAAGTTCGCTCAAAATATCCCAAGTTGTTTTCTACTTGAGGTATGTTTCTAATTTCAGGGATGAAATTCCCTTAAGGGGGGGAGGTTGTAGAGACCGTGCCCAATTTTGGCCGGTTTTGCATTTTTCGCATTTTAATTGCCATAAATGCATTTTGAATGATGTTTAGCATGTTTTGAGTGTGAGAAACATGTTTTGGAAGTGTTTTTAAGGTTTTGGGAAGTTTTCGGGAGAATTGGAGAAGTTTGACTTTTTGGTCAAACTAGGGCCAGGGGTGCGACTTAAGTGGGCCTGGGAATCCAGAAAATTCTCGGAAATATTTATTTTTGATAATGGCTTAGATGAAATGTTTAGAGAGTTAAGGAAGTGATTCCGAGACCGAAGGAGTTTTCGGAATCAAAAAAGGAGTCCGGGAAGGTGCGTTAAGTGGCCGGGGGCAATTTAGTCTTTTTGTAAGCCCTAGATATTTTAAATATCATTGGCAAGGACATTTCAGCAGATCTCACGCCTCTTTCTCTCTCTAAAGCTCTCCATCTTCATAGCTCTCCCTTCTCTCTACATTTCGGACCCGTTCGGCTTGGATTCAAGACTCGCCGAAGGAGGGAGATACGTAGGGACGGCTAGGGCTTCCATTTGAACTGAACAAAGTGGTGATTCGGCAAGGTAGGCTCCACTGGAAAATTGGTGAAGTGCTTGGAAGGCCTTCATTTTTGAGGTAGGGGTTCTTCTTCTGTCCTAATTGTTGATTCTAGGGTTTCGGGTGGAGAGGAGATGTGTAGGTTGTGTATCACATGCTTTAGGATGGTGAGGGGTGTGAAAAGTTGTGTTTTCTCCTTCTCTTGATTCCTATCTTTGCACATTTGGTATCCTTGTGTTGGTTTTAGCATGTGGGTTAAAATGTGTGAAATGAAGAAATTGGGTATATAGGTTTTATGTGCTCAATTTGGGGTTTATGTGCAAATGCCTAACCTTGTGTCATATATGTGATTATATGTGGAATATGTGGTGGTTGAATGCATGTTAGTTCCATATGCTAAAATTATGCATTTAGTGTGGCATGAGTAAAGTATGCTAATTTTGAAGTTGTATGCATATGAGATGTTATATGCATGTGTTTACATATATGTGGTGTTGTGGAGAGGAAATGCATGCTACGTGTTTTATCAATTAGCATGTGCATTGTGAGGCATGAAATTAAATGCTTAATGTTTATATGTTTGAAATGCATGTATTGGGGCCGTTGTGAGAAAATGGGGAGGTATGAAGGGTAACACTTTCACCTTGGAATATGTGATGACTCGATGAAACTCTTAAAATGATTCAACCACCTAGGAGTATGTGATGACTCGGTGATGAATTTCAAAACTATCTAATTACCTTGGAGTGTGTGAGGACTCGGTGATAGACGATCTAATTACCTTGGAGTATGTGATTACTCAGTGATGAATTACTTAACCACCTTGGAGTATGTGATGACTCGGTGATGAATTCCAAAACCAACTAATCACCTTGGAGTATGTGATGACTCGGTGGCAGTGTTGGAATTGTGTGGGGAAAATGTCTCGGTCACATGGTTGGTCAAGAATCATGTTGGGATGTCGGGTTGAGTTCGAGAGAGAGACAAGTGTATGATTATTGCCTTCATTTGAAATATAAAGCATGTTGTGTGTTTAATGCATCCCTATATATATATATGCATTGTTGTGAGTAAACATGATGTATGTTGAATGATATGTGAAATGTTGTGACATATATCCATGTAGGTCGTGTCGGGTCGGCACTTAGGAGGGTTGGAGAACCTTTACTGAGCCGCAGTGGTGGTCACCCCTTTATTCTAAATATTTTATAGATAAAGCGCCGATGATGGATGGGACATGAGTGTCCAAGTGAAATTCTAGTAGCCCTTTGCTATCTTTTGGATTTGTGCATTTTTGTGGCTATCCATGCCTGCTTGTGGCATGTGACTTCCTTTTTAATTGTGGTTGTATTTTGGACATATGTACTTTTGATGTATGTATTGGATTATAAACTTGTTGGGTGTGGAAAGACAACGGTTTAGTTTATGTAATGTCTATGGCGGCACTTGGTTCATGTGATGATGTTTCCATTATGAATGAATGGTGTTTGTGGAGGATAATGATTCATTTTGATGTATAATTCCATTATGAATGTGATCTTGATTGTGAGATTGATGTTGGAACCTTCCATTTATGTTGTTAATCTTGTTTGAGGGGTTCTAGGATGATAGAATGTCGATTGGGCTTCATATGGACCATGTACAGGTCTGTTGGAAGTCCCAGGAGGTGCATTTCGATGAATCGAGATTTAATCTCGATCAATCGAGATGCCTATTTCGATCAATCGAAGTCCCCATTTCGATTGATCGAAAGGGTGATGATTTATGGTGATTTTTAGAGTCCAGAAAAGAGGAATTTCGATCAATCGAGACCCCTATCTCGATCAATCGAGATATTACAGGTCTGGGGTCCTGAAAGGGTGAAAATCTCGCTTGAATTTCGATTAATCAAGATTTCATCTCGATCAATCGAGATTACTATTCACAGCTTTTTCCAAAACTTCATTTCGACGTAATTTCTTCGTTCTAGATTGGAATTGAGTGTGGTTTTTCTTGAACTTGAGTATTTTTGGATTCTCTATCCAATGGTGTAAGCCTCAGTTCCAGATTCCAAACACAGAAAGTTTTGAGGCTCGAAAGTGAGTGATTCTTAAAAGTGTGAGCAAGTAAATGTTCACTAAGGTGTGTGATTTGATGTAGGGCCCATGGGGATTAGTTAAGGTGGATTTGGGTGCAATCATATGCAAGAATTGAGTTAAGCTTCCGCGGTGAATGAGGGTAATGAGGGTCCATTGGGACTAATGGAAGGGTTAACCTCCGGTTGCCCGAGAGACGGGGAATCGGGGCGTTACAAAAGCAATGATTGCAAATATAAAACAAAGTTAGGCCACATAAACCATTCAACAAAATAAAATTAAAAATAAAAACTTTTAATCAACCCAAACCAAACCACAATACAAATACAAATATTAATTGAATAACAAAAATCATAACAGAACAGCCATCTCACAAAAATCGTAGGCATATGCAATCCAATAATTTTTTGTTTTATAGTGCCATTCTTTAATTCAAGAAATAGCTATCTTTTATGGCTGCCTTCTCTTTATTTCAAGAAATAGTTTGTTGATGTATAAATCATATTTATATATGAAATTGTAGATTTGCTTTTACTTCTTCTTCTTCTTCTAATTTGTTCCCTATTTCTTTTAAAGTTATTATCTAGCTTTACCAATTTTATAAAAAAATTAAAATTATGTTTCAAAAGTTTGTAAATTCATGTATTTGATTATCAAATTCACCTAAATTCAAACCTAGTCAAAGGTGTAAGTGAATTATAACTAACACACATTTAAATTAGACATTATTGCAACAGATTCCTATCATGATTTAGCATTGTGATTTAGCACATGTATTTTTTGCTTCTTTCACTTATTTGCCTAATTAGTGAGATTGATAATATGGGCATGTCCAACTTAAGTTGGAACTTAATACATAGACATTATGTTTGTCCAACTCTAGCTTATTTGAGTTGAAGCAAGTATTATCGAGTTCAAAACTAAAATAAATAATCTTATCTTAGTTACCAAAAATATTCCATGACAGTTGTGGTCACAATTTTTTTAGTCTCAAAGAAAAATAGATACACACACCCATATATGTCTATGCCAAAACTCACTCCATGTTCTTTTGCCTCTCTCTTTGTATCCTAAATTTCTAAGGCAGGCTCAATGTGTGTAAAACTGTACAATTAATCTTTTCCATTTTAAACAATCTACCCTCTGTCCATTCATAAATTCTATATTGAATCTATCTATTACTCGTAGTGTTTCTAGCTTTTTTAGTATTACTTTCTTTACTTTATAGTATTAGTTTCTTTATTTTATACTTTTTTTTTAGTATTAGTTTCTTTACTTTATAATATATCAAAAAAAAAATTTTAGTATTTGTTTCTATCGATTACTGGTAGTGATTTGCATATACTTTAAGGTGAAAAATACACAAAGAAATTAAGGTGAGAAAATTCAAAAGAGAGAGGTAACTATACAATGTGTGAGGAATTGAAGAAAGAATTACAAATTAGCTGGATACAAATAAGTAAATAAATGTAGTATGTTATTTGTAAATAAGTAAACAAATACAGGTGTGTGTCGGCAGCTCGGCGTACCTCGGTTGGAAAACCACAATGGGTGGGGGCACGAGAGTTGCACCGGCAGTGGTGACCGCAGGTGGTGTGTGTCGGAGGGGTGGCAGAGGCATAGGAGTTGTAGTGGTAACCGTAGATGGTGTGTGCCGGCAGCTCCGCGTGGATGGACTTGATGGTGTATCCTCAGTTGCCATGTTTGTTTGTGAGAGAGAGAAAATGAGAGGGAGAGAATGAAGGTGGTGTGGACGGGAGTTGCAGTGGCTTCAACTTGTTGAAGACTCTATGAAGAAAATAAAATGAGGTAGGAGGAAGAGTGTTATCGGTTGAGTGATGTATAAAGAGAGGAAAGTGGCATGGGCGATTGCGTGAGAAAGTAAATGCAGGGAGATTGAGTGATTGAGTGATGTAGAAATAAAGCCATACATGGGAGAGAGAAAGTGATTGAATGACGCATAGACAGTCTGAGGTATGGCACAGTTACAATTTTCTTATAGCAAATAACTAAGACCTCTCATATAAGTCATTCTCAGCCACGTACCACCTCAAGTTATGTGCTGAGTCTGGTGTTTCAATAGTGATCAACTTTTAGCTTTGGTGTCAACTCTTAAGTATCAAGCTTCAATACACTGAATGCGTGTGTACACATAAATTTTTTTGAGCCTATAATGTTTTGCTACCAAGATGTTTGTAGTTCAGCTTAACATTCTTTTTAAACAATGAGAATTGATTATACTGGCACATTCTTTTTAAACAATGAGAATTGATCATGCTGGTTGAACATTATTTTGTAAAGTCTGGCTTAAAAATGTTTGAATTATCAGTGCTATTATTTTCAATTGGGGATTTGTATTGGTATTATTCAAGTTCAACAACCCTTCTTGGATCCCATTTTCCTTGCATATTATTGGACATTAATCCCAATTCATTTTTGAACGTCCTATTTTTGAATATTTTATAGTCCATCTTACATTTGTCTATTTGTTGGTGACTCAATTGGAAGAAACTAATGGGAGTCCCTTCTCTGCATGCTCTCATATGAAGTGAATATGAGCCCAATCACTAAACACTTACGATTCTTTGTGTTCAAGTTCAAGGATTTTCAATTGCACTGTCGAGTACTATAGAGCTCCATATTTAGTGCTGCTGAGCCGGGCTCCAGCTGGAGCTACAAAAAAGGTGAAAACTACTTTGGAGCTCCCTGCAGTGGAAAGGTGCAGATGTGCTAGATCTATATCTCTCCATCACACAAATATTATGAATGCATTTGTTTGGTGAGAAGGAGTTTATAATATAGATCATAGCTTCAGAGATCAACCCTTCTTCTTCCTTTCAGCCGAACCCAGTCCACCATTCAAAACCGCAGCTCGCCACCATGAGAACATGCTGCCACCTTCAACACCAGGACATGTGCACCGGCTCTAATGATCAGCATGGTTGTTGCTTTGCTACCTATTTTACTTACACACAAATATGTATATCTATAGAGAGAGAGAGATTTTTTATGTTGAAGAAGGGAGTGAAGAACCTGATACTCTTACAAAGCAAGATAATTAGGGTACTACAATACGAAAAATTGAAGCAAGTTTTTCGAAACAGGGAGAAAGGTGAAAAGCACAAATTGGTAGTTTAAGCTATAACTGAAAATAGTTTTCCATAAACAATAGTAGAGGATAAAGAATATGATGTGAGACTGAATCTGGAAAAGACATAGTTTGGGTGCTACAAAAAATAATAATAAATCTATATTACATCAATAACATGGTTAAGTTTGTTGGGATGCCAAACTGACCACTATTGAAATTGTTTCCTCCACAGAACATAACCAAGAATGCTGCTGGAATGGATTCAAAAACCAGTATTTTCTAACTCTGGCATATAATAACTGTGGGATTTAGTATGCTCATCTTATCACATATAGCCACGGCTGGTGACCGGCAATTGAGCTTGAGCATCACAGGCTGCTACAATGGTGGCCCTGCATTAAGACCCATTTAATTGATTTCAAAGAAGTGCAAAAGCATAATATACATGCAAAATATCCGTTGAGCAAAAATGGGAGTGCCTTATCATAATTCATGAAATTAAACAGAGTATACATGAAAAAAACAGAGTATACATGCATATTAATTAAATGAAACAGAGAGAGACCCCAAGCAAAATAACCAACCAAACCACAGGTCCACAGAGAAAAAGAACCCCAAGCAAAATAATGAAATAAAACAGAGAGAGATATGAGGAGAGAGAAAAGAAATAAAAGAAATAAATGAGAGGGAGAGTAATATCGAGATAGAGTGAGTTAGGGGAAGGTTTAAGTTTGAATTTTAGGTGGGAATGAATCATGACCATTGATTGAAGATAGATATGCAGAATTAGACGATATAAAAAAATTTTGACAATTTTTTAATGTTATGCATGGTTGGCTATTTATATAGCCAATGGTGATTTGTTACAATTTTTTTCAGAACGGTCATGTTTGTTCATGAAGAATCATAACTATTCTAGAATAGTTATGTTTATTCTTGAAGAGCCATAACTATTCCAGAACAGTCATGTATGTTTTTGTGTTTTATTCAAATTCAAATAACCACCACTTAAGGTCACGTTTGGTTGGACTAACTTCAAGTGAGGACTTTAAGAGTCAATTTCTCATTCAATACTTCCAATGGTTAGGGTTCACATATCTTCTTAGCGATATCATTGTATGCCACAAGCCAAATGAGTCATTTCTACATATAATTGCACTACAATTGGACATGGTTATATGGCTAGTGGTAAAGTCTAAACCCTAGTTCCTTCTCTTAACTCAAACTCTATTTAATTTATTGTCAATTACAGTTTTGATAGTAGTGATAAACAAACAAACAAATCTGTTTACGAATTGAACCGGAATTAATCTCATATCACAACAATTGGCCTACGTAGTCTCTATGGGAATAAGCCTCTACATAGAGCCATATCCTTCAAGGATTCATTCTATTGCGAGTGGTAAAAATATACTTTGATGTCAAACATAAAAAGGTACACATCAATCATAATTATGAAGCTAGTGGTGTAGTTAAAGCCCTAATTCTATCTTTTTATCTTAAATGTATTTTAATTAAACTAATTTCCATTCCGTGAAATAGACTTAACAAACCATTTACATTCGTTATTCTAATTGAATCGAAAGTAATCTTTAACTTAACAAGTTTTCCCATGTAGCCTCTATGGTTCGACTCCCTCCATAGCCCTATCCTATAAAGGATTCATTCTATTATGAGTGGTACTATTTAATTTTGATATACAGTAAAACATCAACTGAAAAAACAAATTCTTAGTATGAAGTTCTCTCGTGATAGACAAAATGGGAAGTTCTAGTTGTCTCAAGAGAAATACATTGAAAAAGTTCTTGAAAGATTCAACATGGGTAAGGCAAAAATAGTTTGTTCTCCACTTGCAGGTCATTTTAGGCTTAGTTCTAAACAATCTCCTAGAAGTGAGAAAAAAATAAGATATAAAGAAAGTGTCTTATGCATCCGCAATTGGTAGTTTGATGTACGCTATGGGGTGTACAAAGCCAGACATCTCTCATGTTGTTAGTGTTGTCAATTGATTCCTCTCTAATCCATACGAATATCTCAGAGGCATTTCCAAGGTTTGCTTGTGCTTTGATAATGATGAACCTGGATTGGTACACAAATACATACATGGTAGGTGATTTTAATTCTAGGAAATCAATTTCGGGTTACTTGATGACATTTACATGGGGGGGGGGGAGCAATCTCATGGCAATCTAAACTATAGAAATATATTATTTTGTCTACTACTAAGGCCAGGTATATTGCAATCACTAAATTTTGTAAGAAAACACTATGGTTGGAAAAGTTCCTACAAGAATTGGGCTTGAAGTAAGAAAGGTATGTCCTTTTTTGTGACAATTACAATGATATCCATCTCTATAAGAATCCAAGCTTTCACTTAACATTGAAATATATTGATGTGAGGTATCATTGGATTCGAGATGAAGTTGTTACACCTTGATAAAGTTCATACTGAATTGAATGGGTCAGACATGTTGACAAACTCATTACCTAAGGAGAAGCTAGAAGCTTGTAGACATACAACAGACTTGGTGGAGCCCCCCACATGGGGCTAAAGGGGACATTTGTTAGGTGATCAGCCCCATTGGGGTTTAACCACGTGGGCCCCAACCCACTTAAAACATTTGAATACAAATGAAAAACAAATAAAAGAAAACAAATGAAAGGGTGCCGAAACAATGAAGTGAATGAGAAGAGTAAGTGGATCGGCAGAGAGATAGAGGAGAGATAAATTAGATCTGAGTTTTTCAGTGGAAGATCGGACGATGATCTTTTGCTCTGATTTAGCTCAAATTTTGGGTGGTTATTCATTGCGATGTGCTCTTCATATCAATCAATTTAGATTTTTATTAAGCCTCTCTAAGTTGGTCTTTTTACCTCATCTTCTTCATATTAATCTACGATAATCCATGATGAGTTATTATATAAGATGAAAAATATAGCTGTCGGTATATATATATATGTATATATATATGTTTTTTAGAGAGCAAAAATCTAGAGGGGCTGCTCTTGCAAAAGCTACAGACATGGCTCTAGAAAAAGCTGACATAGCTAATTTACAGAGAAAATTTCTAAAGAGGCTACTGCGGATGACCTTAGGCTATCAGTTAAATATTATATTGAAATCTCCCATGGGCCATCACTTGGCAATATCTCTTTTTATTCATTTTGCTAAGAATATTTTAAATACTCACCGCTTGGCACAATGGTATAAAAAAATCAAGTCTTTTGCAGAACTATGGCCGAACGGGTTGGGGAGGACCTAAGATCTTGTTTTGCTCCATTTTTTCACTATTTTTTATTTTTCAATTTTTCATGCGTTTTTAAAGTAAAAAAAATTACACTGCCAGAAGAGCTGTTGGAAAAAGGTAAAAAAAAACTTAAAAAAATTAGATTTTGAAGAAAATAAAAGATTTATTAAAATATTATTATTTTTGTATACGGAAAATCCGAAAATGTTGTTGTAGAGCCAAAACCTGAAAATTCTAATGCGCTGACATAGGTCTCTATAATTTGAATCTGGAGATGCAAATTCGGAGATGCCATGGATGCACTAAGCATATAGGTAAATAAAAGCAAAGTTGAGCTCTCAGCAATGGAAAAATCACTCCAAATAATTCTATCACATTCTAACTCTTAGCTACCATTTTCACGAAGCTTTGAATTAATTTTATGGGGAGGAAATAAAAACATAAATGTTATTATATGAAGGAATAAAACTATTATTAAGAAAAAATGTTGAAACAATGATTTTCCCATTGCTGAGAGCTCAACTTTCAGAATAGTAAAGCCCTGTCATTACATATTCTTTCCCCTAATTTATCTTCATTTTACTATTACTTCCCCTAAGTTATCTTTACCTTATAGCTAGTTTTAGAGAAATGGGTTTCTTATTTCTTTACTTCCCCTAAGTTACAATAGTAAAGCCCTGTCAGTACACATTACTTCCATTTCCAAAAATAATATAAAAGAAAGGGTAAATTACTTTGACCTCTCATGAGGTTTTGCCTTGTCACACCCTAAAAATTCAGACCGCCGGGACTCCCCTGATCTGAGCCTGAATTCCTAGTAGTTAACAAGTTCATTAGATTACATGAACTATCTCAACATCAATCTAACCTTGATATCTTGATTCGATACCAAGCTATCATGCCCCAATTGTCGGGTCACAACTTGTTGCGGAAGCCTTTAAATTATCATTACATCAATCTTTTATCGGATGTATCACAATGATCAACAATCTAGGTTATCATTTCATAATCAGTGAAAACATTATTTATACATCAAAATCATCATAAAAAATGATCAATCTCTCAATAGGACCCCACATGCCTACCACGTATGCCCACTCACTCAACACAGATTAGCTCAGCTCACTCAGCTTCTGACTATTACGATCCATCGTAACATCGGTTATGATGCATCAAAATGCTACGATGCCTCGCCCATGTTGCATAACAAGTTGTGAAGTTCACTATTTTTGACCTCTCATTTTCTTAGTTTTTCGATACATTGTAATGGATATTTTGATGCATCGTAATATGCATTACTATCCATCATAATTCTGCTACCAATTATGCCTTCAACATATACATATGGTCCATTTCATGTTTTCTCTCAACTCAATCATGCAAATATTCAAATACATGCATAATTGAACATTTAAATGGAATTATAAACCATCATTCTCATCTCCAAGAATTCATCATACTCAACACATACATATAAGGTATGAAACTGCAATCATGCTCATAAATCATATTTAAATGTATGCATTTATAAAGCATGATTGGTGGTGATAAGTGTCTCAATTAAAATTATCGCACTTCGCAATAGAACGAATTCCTTGCAAAATAGGGCTATTGAAAGGGGTGTCGAACCTCTGGGACTGTGGTCTGACTGAGTTGGATATTCATAATTAATTCTAATTAAATTTAATAGAAAAGAGTGCTAATTTTTATATCTAAATTATCTAATGAAGCAATTGAACAAAAGCAAGAAAAACTAAAGAGTGTAGAAAATATAAGATAAATCTAGGGTTATTGACTTCACCACTAACTTCACTATCAATGGCCAATTAAACTAACTATAGGGAATCATATCATGCATAAGGGGTGTCGGTGGCTACAAGCTCACCTCCATCCGTTAAGAAGATAGCATACGATTAAGGCTAAGTTATGGACTATCTTCGATTGGTGTGGGCCATCTGCCTAACTACTCTATTCTAAGGTGAAGTATGGTCTATCTTTTCTAGGCATAATCTATTAAGCTTTAAATGATATATTCAGTGAAAACTACTATGTAATAATCACTCCCATCATCACAAAAAACAAGAGGGATTGAGTTCAGTAATAATAATCAAGTATCTATGACAAGATAAGAAATCATTGAAATTGAGTTTATAAGACTTTTATTTCTCAATTCTATAAGAAGAATCCTCTAAATCACACAATCTATGAATGAATACAAAAATCCCCAATAATTACAACAATCAAACCAGTGATATTTAGTTAGGGCTACATCAAAACCCTAGTGGATGAACTAGTCGCTCATGGCAGAAGAAGAAGCTTCAACGGTTGAGGAAGAAGATGTCATCTCCATAGAAGTAGTGTTACGCCTTATTTTCCAATGATTCTCCACTCCAAAAGCTCTTGAAGGCTGCTGCCAAGTCTCTCCCAATACAGCCCCAATTCGTCACTTTTAATAGCCAAGAGAATATGAAGAGTCCCCACCTAATTAGGAGATAATTAGGGTTTCCCGCAGGCCTTAATCAGGTGGGTTTTTCTGCTGACATTCGGCCCAGAGTTTGACCCATTAGAAGTCCGATTCACAAAATTTTCATGAAATACAAAAGTGTCCAAAATCGAATTTCGTTTAAGTAATTTGAAAATTAAGTTAGTTTGAGTCTCAGAAATAAGACTTCTGGTCCATTTTCCAAAACGGGATTAAAATTATATTAAGAACAGAATTGGGCTTCAAGCCCATAACCTTCTTAAGCAATTGTAATTCTCTTGGACCTCTTCCTTGGGCTGATTTGAGTTAAGATATAGAGTTGAATGGATTCATTTGATATAGGCTTCATCTAACCCTCTTGGATGTCATCTTTAAAAGCCCAAAATCATGATTTTAACTGAAATAATTATTAAGACCCTGAAAATACAGAAAACACTAAAACAAAGTAAAATCACAAAAAAATCTATCACTAAGGGAATAATATATGCAAATTAAGAGGCTAGAATGGATAACATTCAACGCCGATCAAAGCATAATCATACATGTTCTCGAAATATAAATGGTTTTCACATGTTTACTACATGCATATAGTCCACAATCCCGATATGCATTCAAATAAAACGTTTTAAGTCTTTAAATGAACTGATACCGCTCTATGCTAACTTTACCGTTAGGGAGACTCCATCACTTCTTTCTCATTTTCTGAAAAGAGTTAATACTTATGGGATGAGCTATAACACACTCAGTAGGAATGTCTAAAATATAATTTTGCAAGTTTCATGAATACCACATAAACACACATTTGTACATAATCATGTTAAGAAAATATCCGTACATCACGACCATATCATAAGCAATGTGTAATGCAACATGATATGTATAACTCCTTCCTCATCCTCTCCACACATACATTGAGCTCCGACATGAGACAATCTATGAAATTATGTGACGGACTAGTGCAGATATCACATCCTTCCAGTAAGATAGGAGAAGGGGTCAAAAATTGACTAGCCACCATGAGTTGACCGACTTTTCTCGATAATTCATTCACTTTGGTGGAGACATCGAGTGATGTGCCTATTTCGAACACTCCTCCAGTTTTGCGATAACTACTTATTCTAACTCGACTGGCGGAATCATGTTGTGTGGAATTTTCACTCAGATTCACAAACAATGTCCATGCCTCATGATAAGTGTTCAATTCTATGCATTTGAACCCTTTTTATTGCATATGTTAGTCCCGTCTCTACGTTTACCGAGATATGTTTATGGTATTTTTGTATTTTTGATGTATTGCAGGTCTTGTAACAAAAGGAGCAAAGTTTGAGGCCATTTGCAGTTGAAGAGCAAAAGTCAAAATTAAAGCCAAGGCATCTCGATCAATCGAGATGTTGATCTCGATTAATCGAAATCTCCTAAGGTCTACTAAGTCAATAGATGAGCTTTCAAAAGAAGTTACTTCAAAAATAACTTTACATTAAATTTAGCACTCACCCAAAACTAGTCTATCTAAGTGTTTTGATCTTCAATTCTTTAAGCTCTTGGGTTCTATCATCATGTAGCTTGGAAATACTTCAACTTTGTTATTGATTTTGATTTTTTATCTTTGAGTTATATAATCATGTGGCTTGATATAACTTCTTGCAAGTCCCTTTGAAGTCTGAAGCCTTTAAGATACTTGAGGTAATTTGATACCGTATAAACTGCACACTCAAGCAAACTTATTAAGTCTACACTACAATATGTTGTTATTATCAAAATCACTCAAATAATCTTAGGTTGAAATCTTTAGGTCAACACTTGTATTTTCAAAAGTTGCACACCAAGTGTTTGTGAAAATTCCTCATTGGCCTTCTCATTATTCTTTTGTATTTCTCCTATTGTGGGATCAGCCGGTGGATCAAGGAGACCAAGAGTTGATTTTTCTCTCACACCAGAAGGTAACATTATCTTCAATTTGAGTCACTTTGATGAAAAATGTATCATTAAGAATTATAAGAAAATTACTAGATGTAGGTCAATGAGATGTGAACGAAGTTTTGATTTGGATAACATTTGGCATGGATATCACTTAGAATTTGTGAAATATTTCAGAGATAATGGTTGGAGTCCTTTAACTAATCTAGACAAATATTACGTGTCGGACATGGTTCGTTATTTCTATAGTAATGTGCTTACTTATAGTGATAAGGAATTATAGATGACTATGAAGTGTTTTGGGACTGAAATCAAAATGACAACCCAAATAATTTATGAGGTTATTGGTGTTCCAGAGGCTAAAGATGGTTTAGTTCTTCCATATGATGAACTGAGAAGGATATACCAAGCATGGAAGCAATCATTCGTAAGTTATGTGAACCTAATATTGCATTGCTTGAGAATAAAGTTCCTAGTGCTTATGTCACTAATAATGCCTCTTCTTTGAATCTGATTGTGTCTTATACACTTGATCCTCGTGATCATTAGGGTGATTTTCAAAGGTATAGAGGTGAAATTTTGTATCACATTATGAATGGTGATAAGATTAATATGCCTGCTACTATTTTGAGGACAATGATTCAAGAGTCTAATGATTACAAGCCTACCAATGCTTTTCCATTCCCATTGGTCATTATGAAAATTCTTAAGGTGAAGAAATTGTACATTCCTTCGAATCCATTAGTTGAAAAGTCAAAAGAGAAATTTATGGCTTCTAATGTTAAGTCTTCAATTACCAATAAGATGAAAGAGAGAGCACAGAAGGAGGCTGCTAGGCAAAATGTTGATGAAGATGATGATAATGCTCCTATTCTCGGACTTTATGTTCCTAATTCCAGTTATGTTTTAACTGCTAGTCAACACAATCAATCCATGGGGGGTTTGGATAGGTACTTGTAGGTATCATTTTCATAAGATTTACTAGAATGGTTTCATTTCAAGGGATATGCTAATGTGTATGGATGACAAATGGGATATGCTAAAATCCACCATTAGTATTGTATGCAAATGAAATTAACTTTAGTAATGATGTGATTCAATTTTACTTACCCACTCGTAATAGTACGAGTCCTTATAGGACAGGGCTATATAGAGGGTGTCGAACCTCAAGGACTTGCAAAGTTTGATCGGTTGGTTTGTTAATCTCAATTTTTAATTTTAACTAAATTAGAGAAGTTCATTGATGGTTGAATTTTAACACTAGAGCAAATGAAATAAAACTGAATGCAAATTTAATTAAACTAAGGTAATCAGAGATAGAAAAACCTAAGGAAATTGACTTCACCACTAATTTCTCGTCAATGGTTAATTGCTCACAATTTGGAGAATTTATTCCATGTAATTTTTAAGTTGTGTGGCTACAAGCTCACCTCAACATTTTCTGAATTCATTCAATTTTCATTAAGCATAAACCATCTTTGGTTAGCATGAACTATCTACTTAATTACACCAATTAGACTAAACTAATCTGTAAGATAGTCCATCTTTTCTTAGCATGGTTTATCAAAATAATAAATTGAATGATCGTTAAAGACCATTGCAAAATTTTCTTAATTACAATCACAGAAAGTAAGTAGGAAATTAGGTAACCATAAAACAATTAAGCCTAAGATAAGAACTTAATTCCATTAAAATTGAACTTCATCATTTAAAATTGAAACAATAATACAACTATTGTTTAATCCTAATTGTGCAATCAATACATAGACATGAAAATCCCCAAATCAAAATAATGCAATTAAACCATTTACAAAGAGGATTAGGGTTACATCACTTCCCTAGATGGTGAATTAACCGCTTATGCTTGGAATTGAAGGCTTGATCAATGGTGAAAAACCTTCTTTCATGCCTCTTCTTCTTCAATAAATATCTCCAAAATTGCCCCTGTACGCTGCTCTCCAGGTCT
Organism: Cornus controversa; assembly: GCA_026545225.1. Lineage (NCBI taxonomy): Eukaryota > Viridiplantae > Streptophyta > Magnoliopsida > Cornales > Cornaceae > Cornus > Cornus controversa. The sequence continues at coordinate 19,361,797 of CM048852.1, forward strand.
CTCTGCGTATCCCTTTATTTCTCCCATTTTACCGTAATCATAGCGAGAGAAAATTTTCTCTCGGGCTCAAAAGCGCTTGAACGCCTTACATAAAGCGTTTGATTGCTTTGTACAGGGTTGACCTGTTTATGGAATAGGTTTGAGCTGGGCTTCTGGCAAATGGGCCCAAGTACATTTATCTTCAATATACACTGTCTTTGGGCCACTTCTTCGGTTCATCTAATTTGGGTCTTCCATATCAACTCACATAATGGATATTCAATGCACCTTCTTGCTATAAAGGCATCCCAATGGCCCAATTACATTAATTTGCCTTGAAATTAAAGTTAAACACTTGAAAAATAAATAAATTCAAGGCTAGAATTAAAATTGCCAAATAAATATTACTATGGTATTAGTATATGCAACTTTAAGGGCTTGAATGTACAACATTCAATGCTTATCAAGTAATACCCATTGACGACAAATGGCGGTTTAAGCTATTACCTATCATGTTGGTTTGTATACTTTATAATGAAAATGAGTCACTTCTTGTCATGCCCCGATTTTCGACACCCGGGAAGGCATATGAAATGGGGGTGATTTAGATACGTTGTGAATTCTATGCATATGTAAATTATGTGCATAAGGGTGAGCATATGTGTGTTTATATGTTGGTTATGGAAGTATGTGAGGATGTAATGCATGTTAGAAATAAATATAGCAAGAATGTGCATTGAAAAAGCATAAAAAATATATGTTATGTGATATATGTGCTTAATATGCATATATGAGTAATTGTCAGAGGATTATCCAAGTGAGCCGTACATGGGGTTCGGAGTTGTCCAACCGTGTCATGGAAGTGGTGTAATTATCCACTAAGGTATGATCGTCGGAGTTGCCCCATCATACTAAGGCTAATGCCTAAAATTTAGAGTTATCCAATTATCTTGTGACTGTAGGAGGTGCCCACTCATAATGGTAAGACCAATGTATTATTGGGGTTGTATGATTCTTCGGAGTTATACAAATCATATGGGTGTCATCAGAGTTATCCAAAATCACATAATCGTTGAAGTTAACCAATCATATCTATGTATCAGATTATGACTGAAAGAGATGTAAACATCTAGATGCTTATGTGTTTTTACTATTGAGCATAATAAATGGATTAAATGGATGTTACTTGAATTGCATTTGTGTTGAGTTGATATGAAAACTTGATATATGTCATGTAGTGTAGCGACATCATGGTTGCATATCATGTAGGTCGGTGTTGGGTCGATGCCTAGGTGGGTTGGGGCATTCCTACTGAGCTTGTTGATTTCCTAATCGAAGTGAGGGTTATGATTAATCAAAGAGTGCAATTCGATTAATCGAATTCTTATAGTCCATAACTAGATTGAGGATAGGAATAATGTTGGATGTGCATGTATGAACACGCATGGGGTCCATTTAATCTATGTTTCTGCAATTATGAGATTTCAAGTGAATATATGAATTGTGGATGTGAGGTGAGATGACATGTTACCTAATCACTCTTGGTTTCCTGGAGTCAGAAATCGGGGCGTGACAACTTGGTATCAGAATGTGATCATAGACGGGTAGTATTGATATTTGATTTTTGCAATTCACCCTCATTTCCCTCGCTTGTAACCGGGAGTCAGAAATCAGGGCGTGATAACTAATGTAAGGACTGTGACCATTTTTGGCCGGTTTTCTAGAATTTTCATTTAATTGTCATATTAAGACATTAAATGATTGTATATGTGTTTTAAATGTAAAATGTATGTTTAGATAACTTATTTAAGGTTTGGAGAAGTTTTCGAAGCGTTTGGCAAAAGTTGACTTTTTCGGGTCCGGTCAACCTAGGAGCGCGGGTCCCGTAGGCCCAAAAAATCCAAAAGTCTTGAAATGACCTCAAATTTTGAGGGTAACTTAAATAAAATATTTTACTAGCAACGGAATTGATTTCGTGTCAATCGGAGTTACGAAACTCCAAAAATGAGCCCGGGAAGGTTTAGTGAAAAGGTGATGGCATACTTATAATTATGAGTAGGTCATTTAGGCTATAAATAGCCAAGAGAACTCAGTCATTCTCACTCTCTTCTCCCATCCGTGTAAGCATCTATACATATATATACATAGCATCTTCATCTTCTTCCTTTCTTCATGAATTTTGAGGGGTTTCGGGTGAGAGTTTGATTTCGCCGAAGAAGGAAGAAACAATCTACGCGTTGAGAGCTTGAGATTGATCGGTCCAAAATCATTTTTGGAGAAGGTTGATCTTTTGGGTGAGATTTGGGGGAATTCAATTGGAAGCTCTTCCAATTTGAGGTAGTGATGTTTAACTCATAAAATCCAGAATTCTTGTGAGTATATTGGTTGTCTATGACAACCAATTGGTTATGTGGAGTAAATAGATGTTCCTCAATGTTCAAGCATGCTATTTTATATCATTAAATGTGCTCATAATGTTTGTTGATATGATTGTATGCTTATAAATGCCTTAGAGAAATTTATGAGCATGTTGGGATTGATTTGTGAAATTATGTTGGTGGACTTATGTATAATTATGAGGGTGACTTCCATGTGTTTGATAAATTGCTCTAAAAACATTGTGAAGCATGTTCATTGTAAATGCATATGATGCCTAAATGGGAAATTGTTTAAGTGTGATTGTTAGATGCCTTATTGGTTGCAAATTATGAATGTACGTTTGATAAAATTATGGGGTTCATCTTCATTGGTATGGTGAGGGAGGCAAGCAATGGGAACGGTGGAATCCATTCGGTAAAACGGTGAGGTATTCTGGTAAAGGTAACCCTCGTAAGGTATTCCGATCAAGGTACCCTCATGGATTGATGTGTAGTGAGGTATTCCGGTAAAGGTAACCCTCAAGAGGTATTCCAATAAAGGTAACCCTCTATAGGTGGGATTGGTTGTCCACAGGAATTGGAGACCAATATGTGGGAAGGATGAGGGAATTGTGCATATCATGTTGTATTCTACCTTGTTTATGATATCGTTGTGTTGTGTGCATGAATTCTCAATATATTAAATGTAAATGTATGATTATGTGGTATTCACGGAGTTGGTGAAATTATGTTTTAAATATTTCTACTGAGCTTGTGGTTGCTCATCCCATGCGGATTAACATTTTTTAGAAAATGGAAAGGAGGTGATGGAGACTCCCTAATAGTACATTGGCGAGGAGTGGTTTTAGTCCTTTTAAAGACTTTATGTTGTTTTGTTGGAATGCAAGTCCGGATTGTGGACCATATGCATGATATGAATATGTAAAGACCATTTGTATACCGAAAACATGTATTATTCGTGCTTTACGGTTTCATGCACTTAAATCTAAACTTTTGGTGTATGTGATTTGTGACTTGTGATTTTGCACATTATATATGTATATGGAAAGAGGATTGTGTTAGCTTCATTTTGATAGGTCATGAACCTTGTTTCGATTTATATTGAGAAAGATATGCATGTTTTGGTGCAAGGGTTGGAAACCTGACCTACACCCACTAATTTGAGTAAGTATAACTTGAGTTGTGGTTGGTATTTTTGAATGATTTAAATTGGGTTAGAAACTAGACATCTTGAGGATGATCCATGTCAAATTTCAAGTCAAACGAACTTATGGATTGTGAGATATTGGCATTTGAAGTCAAGTTGAGGAGTGTTGTCAAAATTTCGGGACAGGTGCAGTTTGAGGCGACTCAAAGTGGACTTTGAGGCGCCTGGAAATCTTTGAGACTCCTCAAAGTGGAGTTTGAGGCGCCTCAAAGTGTTTTTTTGATCAATTTAACCCTTCTGGAAGTTCCAGGCGACTCAAAATGGACTTTGAGGAGCCTCAAAGTCTTAAAAACCTTCAAAATGTGAAATTCTATGATTTTTCATGATTTAGGAGTGGAAATGGAATGTCATGGATGCATGGACCAATGTGAGGCCTATTGGGATGGATAGTGATAAGTATACGCATGGATAATTACATGTGTATGATTAGCTTCCGCGATAATTAAGAGATATGAGGGGGTTCATTGGGGTTTAATGAACGGGTTCACACCCGGGATTAGGGTCGGTCCGGGGGAGTCCCGGTGGTCCAAATTTTGGGGCGTGACAACTAACTCTTTGTTTTTTTTAGGGAAGAAAAACCTAACTAATTAGATCCTAGAAAATGGGCTAGACACGGGACTGAATATACAAACCACATAAAAAAATTTGGCCTTTTATTTTGAGCTTAAATTCAAGGGTGATGAATTTTTAAATCTAATATTGTAGAGAATTAATTAGATGGTCTCTAAAATTAATTCTCTCCTAATTAGATAGCTCCTACTTCTTTTCAGAATAACTAGAAGATTACCAATTAAAGCCTACCAATAACACAACCAGGAAAGTTTCTAGGAAAGTGTGGAGAGGCATGTGGCCTACTTAATGACGGTACGTCCATACTCCTTAGACAACAGTGTTGTTGTTTGGTAGAACTTTCCTAAACATTGTAAAGTTGGAAGGTACTCATTGGAGTTACCAAGAGGGTCCTAGCTACGTGCTTTGTGTACACCCTATGACCAATGTCTACTTTATTTTAAATATATTAAATTAGGCTCGGGCTTTGACAAATGCTCAAATTTTGTGATTTGTGGGCCACAGAAACAAATGATGAAATCCTAACCATATCTTATTGGGGTGCTTCCTCTTAAGTATCTTATGCAAATACTGATTTAAAAATGTACAAACAAAACAAGCAATAAAAATAAAACTGAGTGAGTGTGTAGTCTTTCTTCTTCTCTTTTTTTTTAACAAAAAGAACAACAATAAAATAAATAAAATAAAATTGAAGAAAGTATGACCCTAGGAATATTTCTAAGTATTCTATCCTAGAGTTCACATACGAAAGTTATCGACCTAAAAAAAAACTATATTTCCTTTACATAAAAAGAAAAAAAAATAATGTAAAAGAATTAGGTAATTACCTAGATGACAAAGTTATTGTTTTCTTTGTAAAAGCGGTCGATGGTGCCATCTATAGAAGAAGTGCATCATAAGAACCTGCCATGGAATGAAACTAAAATAAATAAATTAAAAAAGAATAGAAGGGTGGGAAATAAAGTTTGGGTGAGCTCCTAAAAAAATTGTAGTGTTTAATATTTGTGCTCCAAATTCTCAAACTTGATTTGACAACGTCGCCATTTGAAGGGTGTAAAATAATGGATGGATGTCATTGCTTCTCTACACTTCGTACAAAAATAAAACCTGCAAAAAATCTACTAAAAATCGTATAATAATAAGTAAGGTCGAACCACTCTCAAATGAGAATCAATAATAAGTCTCAAATTAAAAACCTCAATCTTTTGGGATGAAAAATGAATATATAAAAATAAACTTCTGATTTTTTTAATAATAAAAACTACTACTAAATACCTTTGATCAAATGATGGAAAAAATATCAGGGAAAGAGAATCTACCATCACAGATCTATATAAGTAAAGTTTCTAATATTCTTATCAAATTTTTCCTCCAATAATCAACACACTTCACAAATCCAATTAGAACTTGGAAAGATGAAGGAAGATATGACATAAAAAGTAAGCTTGATTATATATGGGAGAATATTTTTTACTTGTTGTATCTTTGGTAGGTAAATAGAGGTAGGCATTATTCGAATTACCATTATTTGGCAAACACAAAGAATTCTCTCTCTAATTTTTGAAAATAAAACTCAAAATAAAAGAATGCTCTTGGGAGGAAAAATTAAACAAGAAAATAAAATAACTTACTTATATTTCAATCATGTGGTTTCATCACTCCATTGAGAAAGATGCTTACGCTTGCATATTAATAGAAAAGAAACATATAAAAATGAAACTACTATTTTTCATTGAATAAAGAAAATTATTCACTATTTTTTGTACAATTTTTCTCTATAATTTTCTAACTCCTTCACCAACCCCTAAGACCCCCTATTTATAGAGTTAAAAGGGAATGGTTTAGATGTGAAAAAGTAATTTAAAATACAAAAATTTAAAATAAAAAATTTAAATTTAAATAAGTAAGATTTAATCTCCATATCTTCAATTTGAATTATAAACTGCTGACATGGCTGTGTAAAATAAATAATTTACAAAGTTTTATACTTAAGACCTCTTTTAGAGTAGATTGTACAGAATACCATCTCTCCTACAATTTTTCTTATGTTCATTTTTAGCTATATATATCATTTTCAACCCTTTTTTACTACTTTTCTTCTCATTTGGAAATCAACCCCTATAAAACATAGAATGCAAAGATAAAATGCACTTATCAATCACCTCCCTTCTTATAAGGATCGTATCCTTCGCGAAAAAGTTCTCTATCTTTTCTCCACTTGCCATCATATCCTTCGGACATTGGGTAATAACCTTATATAATTTTGGTAATTTACCTTTCCGTGTCCCGATAACTGTGAGAGATGCAGAATCCCATATCATTTAATAAACGAGCTGAATTCAATCTCATGAGCTTAGTTTGAACTTGTGTTCAAGATTGCTTGGCTCATTTAGTAACATAACATTTGCAACAACAAATTACATGTCATTCAAATGTAAATCACTATATTTTACACTTATGAAGATATATCATATTAAGGAATTTAAATAGAAAATAATGATATACAAATGTCCACACATCAACATGGAGGTGGATGTATTTTCAAAGCTTCTCATACAAACCGGCTCACTTAACTTAATCATTTAATACAACAATACTTCATAATTTAATGGAGACAAAAGGAAAAATGGCTAATTCGCACCTTGGTTGATCTGTAGATCAAAAAATGGATTCTAACTTGATGAAGGATAATAACACAAGATGAAAGAGCAAAATAATTAGTATGTTTAGTGTGTTTGGTCATATAAGATTTTTATTATTTTTTCGATAACCGGAGTGTTTGGAGCTTTTCCCCCGACTAATTACGGAGATTTAGGAAGGGCACCTTCTCACTCCAGATCGGGTAAGTCGCGGAGTATGCTGTGGAGGCTAGCTCAAAGATATGTTTGCATTCAGTGGGAGTCGAACTTAGATATGATGATTTATAAGACACCATGGCCAAGTGACCTTTCCATTTGAGCCAATCCCTTTGAGATTTGATATAAGATGTTATGGTGTGTTATGGGCTTAAAAAAAATGCATATTACCAGTTTGACTACTTAATATCTTGAGTTGACTCTATTAGGTCTACAGATGTTCTAAGTTGTTCATAATTTTGAAAGGCTTGGATTCGAATTGGTTCAACTCACTTAATAAAACGAGTTGAATTCAATCTCATGAGATAAGTTTGAACTTGTGTTCAAGATTGCTTGACTCATTTAGTAATATAACATTTGCAACAACAAATTACATGCCATTCAAATGTAAATCACTATATTTTACACTTCTCATGAAGATATATCATATTAAGGAATTTAAATAGAAAATAATGATATACAAATGTCCACACATCAACATGGAGGTGGATGTATTTTCAAAGCTTCTAATTCAAACAGGCTCACTTAACTACAAAAGGAAAAATGGAATTTAACTTAATGAAGGATAATAACCCAAGGTAAAAGAGCCAATTAATTAGTATGTTTAGTGTGTTACGTCATATAAGAATTTTTTTTTTTTTTTTTTGATAACTGGGTATCCAGGGTTTTGCCTCAGACTAATCGCGGTGATCCAGGAAGGGTACATTCTCACTCCAAATCGGGTAAGTCGTAGAGTATGACTAAAGAGGCTGGCCCAAAAAATTATTTGCATTCAATGAGAGTTGAACTTAAACATAATGTTTCATAAGACACCACTAAGTGACCTTACTATTTGAACCAACTCCTTTGAGGTTTCATATAAATGTTAGCTACCTCATAACTCCCATGATTAGGAGGCTTACTATTTTTATCTAACTTTGTGAATTAGTTCATTATTGTAAAACATTAATTTTTAATGAAAGATTGTTTTATTCAAGTGTACCAAAGGTAAGCATTACATCATTGTGAACACAAACTCCAAAGGCATAGAACCCATATAGAGGCTGGCCCAACTTAAATGAACAATTTTAATTCGTCTCAAATAAAAAAATAAAAAATAAAAATCCTTGATTCAAGAACAAATCTCAATTACTATTTCTTAAGTATGGTTTTAGCAAGCATTGAATGTAATGCTCATGCATGCAAGGCCTCGTTGACAGTGGGATTGCAAATTAGAACAAACTGAAGAACAATATGAGTAGGTCACAGCTTTTGTGACCTCTTATGGATTCATGCTTTATAAACAAATTTGTTTATTGCTTATGGGCACGACTAAAAATTAAATTTTCATTTTTTTTTTAACATTCGTATTAGATATAATTGAATATTTGAACATTCAAAATGTGGATTTGGGTTATTGTTTTGGCATACATAAGCCCCCATGACAATTTTGGGCTATTGTTGATGCTCACATAGAAGAGAGTTGGTGCGTGATCCATTGGGAAAGTTCATATTGAAGATTTAAAGCCAATTGGGTCAAAAAGGTAAGCCAAAGAGCAACCTTTCAAACGTAAAAACGTAATTTTCGAAACAAGACATAAACAGAAATCAAATTTCTCCTAACTTGTGGTGCATAAAGACATATTCAAGGAACAAAAGCATTCAAAAGCAACTATATATATCAAATATATATAAATTTTATTAATTTCTTCTGATAAAATGATCACCAAATGAAAACATGAATTTATTCCATTTGGTGTATATATGTAATGTGAAAAATGACTTATATAGTTGTTATGAATGAGCCAGAGGTTCATAATTAAAATGATAAACCAAATGAAAACATTTGTTCCATCTGGTGTATATAAATGTGAAAAATGATTTAGTAGCGAAGAATGAGAGCTGCATATAAGAGTTGATTCCAGGTATCCGGGACTCCGGCTAGACACCAGTGGCTGCAGTCCATGTCGTTGTGGCCTCCATGGCCGTAGACAGAGGGGTGGCCATCTTTTCTCAGCTGCGAAAGGGCTGTTATGTTGAGTAGATACACCGGTTTCGACATGCCACGCAGCACTTCCTCTAGCACCACTTCTGCTGGATGTGGACCATCCGGATAGTCTGTGCCGGGAAATGGCTGCGCTTGCCCACCACAGTTCTTCGCATTCGGCTCACCCCACTCACTTCCACTGATTTACAAAGGCAAGGAGTACTTACATGAATATTTATGTATAATGATTCACTTATAAGGCTCGGTATGACTAGATAGAAATAGCAAGATTAAGATGGAAATGGAAAACTTTTGAAGCCCATTTCTTCTGAAGTAAAGTCTATGATGAGTACTCACTCTTTTCCTTGATATATATATATACATATATTACATTTAAGTTTGGCATAATAACGGTCAAAAGTTATTAAAAAATTAATTTTGGGATTAAAATGTCTTGGTTCAAAATAATTCTATCTAAGGGTTATGATGCCATAGACACAGACACAGTGTGTGTATATATATATATCTATATATCTATATATATATATATGAATGGTGGACTTACTTGACATGATCAGGGGAAACACCCTGGAAGAAGACTTCGGTTTTTGCAGGGTCTATCAAGGAGTCTATGAATGTGGCCCATGTTCTCAATGCTTTTTCATAGGCAACCAAACGATCCATGTCTTTGTATGTTGCATTCCCTTCTTGAATCAAATCCCATCTGCAACATATATATATATATATATATATATATATATATATATATATATATATATATATCATCCGTCCGTTTAATTCGTAGTATGTTTTGTTAACTTCATTTTCTTCAACTGCTAAATAAGCTAATTAATTAAGGTACTGCTATATATATATATATATATATATATCTTACGGTTGTTTCCTTCCTGTGTGAAGCCACCAATGCCATGTGTTGAAGATCAATGTATCAATTCCTTTCCACAGTTTACTGCTCTCCATTGAGTCAAGTTTCAGAACCCTTTCACCGTTTACGTTTGCAATATCAACAAGAAATGCATCGCGGTAGAACATGATTGAAACATTGTAAATCTACGTATGTTTATAAAATACTCTACGTTAGTTAGTATATACATTGAACTATATATATATTCATATAAAAAAGAATTCAAGGGTCATTGGATAGAAAGTAGTGAATTTGTAAAGATTAAGATAATTTAAGAAATGAATCAAAGAACTATGCAAAAATACATCGAGTCAAGAACTAAGGATTGGTTACAAAGTCAATCCAAATTCAGCCAAACATGAATGGTCCAACATTAATATGTGAAATGAAGTTGCATAGTCCTCAAAGTTACCTAGAAAAAATTAAAAATTAATAATAATAATAATAATAATAATAAAAATAAAAAATACAAGAAAATTGCCTACCCATTGCAAGGGATGCTCAACTTGAAAAATGATCCATCAATAACTCCTACTGTATGCAAGAAACTAATTAAAATGCTCCTTAATTCCTTACTAAGAAAAAAAAAATTTAATTGCTCTTTGTTGATGATGGTGGCTTAGATCTATTATTTTTTAAATTAATTTGAATTTATCCTTACACTTTGCTCTCTAACCATGCAAGAATTAATCATTCTCGGTTAATTTTGTCACATGGATGCAAATCATCATTTCATTGTAGAATGTGGACTTTTTATGATGCACTCAAACATATATATATATATATATATATATATATATATATATATATATAATGCCAATCATAACTTTGTTTGAAAGAATCATAATTCACTCCATACCATTTATAACTTGCATGGATTGCATATAATATAATCTTCACACACTTTCTAAGTATTGTTGTTATTTACATGATTCTTGTTAAAATACTTCCAAACAATAAAGATGATTCTGTGTGGAATGCTGTAGTTTTCAACTCTTTATATCGCCCCTAATCCCTATTGTACTTTGTGGTGATTACAGCTTTAAGTGTGTGTGTATATATATATATATATATATATATATATATAGGTTGATCACTTGCAACAATGATTTAATAGTAGAACGCGATTGTTATTGATTAAATTTTCGAAAATTGTCAGTTAATCTACTAGAATTGACTTTTGGGTTGCTAACTAATTATTATAATTATATGGTTTTATTTTCAATAATTAGATTCGTGTTAAGGTAGAATTATTAATTTAATACCAAATTTTCACAGTAAATTATTGTAAAATGTTAACCCTTATGCATTTTTTCCTATGCTTTTCTAGAAAAACTCTGTTTTATTTGATATTTCTAAAAGCAAAGAATTTCTCTCTATTATCAGGATACAGTTTAATTTTCTTTTTTCTATGTCAAAAATAATATAAAAAAATTGTAATTGCACATTCAAAGTGACCATGAAAATGCATGAATATATGTTTGTGTGTGTATCTATATATGTATATATATAGAGAGAGAGAGAGAGAGATTTTCTCACCGGGAATGTGAACGTGGAGAGGCCACCAGCCCTAGTGGAAACGTACTTAGTCTGTGGTACAGCTATGTGAAGCATACACGTGAGTGACTGCCATTGGTTGAGACTCAAAGAGTCTCCTACAAACATGATGCGTTTTCCTCTTAATCTCGTCAACAAATCTCCACCGTCAAACCTAGATCAAGAAAAGCCAAATCAAGATGCTTGTGGGGTCCAGCAAGGGATCATTATCAGACGTGACATTGAGGACAAAAGTGAATGAAAACATGAATCATAAATTATGTTTGGAAGTTGTGACGCATGTGAGGATCGAATATTTTGAATCCTCTCCATTACAACCTTTCTTATTCTATTTGGTTGTCCAGTGGCTACCAAACCAATCCATGCAACACGTGTTACATGAAGAATGTAACACTCAATATTTCGTATAATATTTATTATACTGTGAATGCAACATATGCAATACTATTACGAAAAAAATGCAAAAATGAAATAATATTATTGTATTATCAATGTTGTATCCTTAATATAGGACTTGTTTGGCATGCGTTTTATTTTTGTTGTTTTGTTTATGCTTAAAACAGAACAAGTGTTTTGTTACCTGTGTGTTTTAAATAGAATCAAAAACACGTTTGACAAGAAAAATCTGTTTCAAGTGTTTTCTTTTTGTTTTTTTTTTTATTTTTCTTGCTACAGTTGTGAAACACCATAAAAACACTAAAATGGTGTTTTCAATTTCGGTCCAAAATTTTGAAACGTTTTAACACTATTCAAATACAACGGATGGTATCAAATATGCTTTGCTTTTACAATGTCAAAACAAAACAGAAAAACAAAAAATAAAACACATGTCAAACAAGCCCATAATAATTGTGATTTGTATTGAATGCTCAATGTGATGTGTTGTTTGCGTAAAAAAAAAAACACGTTGTTTTGATACACTGTATAAGCTTATAATTGAGAGGATTTAGATTCGATAAAGAAAAAAGAGGGTGATTATTAATTTTAAAAAAAAGAGGTAGAGTTCATTCTCTTGCCGTGAAGGCAAAGCAAGAGAAATGAAGGAAGAAAAAAAAGAAAGAAATGTCTAATTTTGCGTGAGAAAGGGATAACGATAACGTAAAAGGTATCTTCTATAAAGCAAAAACTTACATAAAATTGGTAATAACAAATTTATTTTCCTTTTTGTCCATTTCTTAGGGGGGAAAAACAATAAGAACATGGATCAACTCTCATTTTTCTCCAAACTCTTTATTTTCTTTTGACTTTATAAACTTTTTTATTTTCCTTCCATTTTCTTGCTTTCCAAACACATGACTCTCACGTAACATATTGATGGGCTTTATTGGACCCCACAAGAGAATATGGATTATAGTTAGAAGTGGGGTGCCTCTCGTGATGGCATAGTGTCTACGCAAGTTCCTGCAGTGCTATAATACAATGATTTATAATTGTGGTCCGACACAAATGACAAAGATTGTAAGAAAGTCACAGCCTGTGGAGGTTGAAACAAGTTATAAAGTGGACCCTATATATATATATATATATATACACATATATATAGGTCCTTCAAGCTGTAATATAAAGGAACGTTGAAAGGTCCGCATCATGTATGATTTTTAATATATGTGATGATTAGGAGGGCCAAAGTACAGTGAGTTCTTTGAGTTAAATATAGTGTTTATTATGTTGAAACTACAATGATATATATATTTTTTATTATTTTCATTATGTCATTTTTTTTATAAATATAATATTTTTTAAATAACAATTTAAAAAATAATACTTTGATAAAATTCTTAAATAATATGGTTAGAAACATAAAAAAATAAAAGATTAATAGAACTTTATTTAAGAATTTTAAAAAAATAAAAATTTAATCAACTAACAAATATACTCTTTTCTCTATTAAGTGTTTTTTAAATAAAATTTATAAAAAAGAAAAAATAGTTTAATAAAATTCTTAAATAAAAGGCATTTTATTTTTTTTAAGTTTTTAAACTTATTATTTATTAATTTTATATTTTATATTTTAAATTTTGTATTTATAAAACACTATATTTATAGAAAAAATGCTATAATGGACATAATAAAGAGCATATATATATGTCGTTACAATTTTGCCCGGACTTAATTTGCACATTTGAAAAAAGTTAAGTAAAGTTTGTGCACTTTTGCCGAAAAAGAATATTCCCATGTTTGGAGATATTCAAACTTTCTAACTTTCACTCTGAAAAAAAAAAAAAAAAAAAGAGAAGGTACACAAAGCGGCAATAATATATATGGTAATTATATATTTCAAAAATCATTTAATGGTAAAGACTAAATATAGTATAAAAAATATCAAATTTTGCCGAGAAAAGAGCCCTAGAAAAAGAAAAAAATATATATATAGATTCACCTAATGACAAACCAATCCTTGAAAGATTTTCTTTCCCAATGAAAATCTTCTTATTGAAATGTTGTTGATTGATTATATGATAATGCATACCATTTCTACAAGGATTCCATGCCTAGTTCCAGTAAGTCTTACTATATACAACTCTTATCAAGAGAGTTGCACAACTCAATCCAACTATTAAAGAAGGAAAATAAAAATAAAAATAAAACCAATTATTAAAGACATTAGTCAAAATAAGAGTGGGCCTTGTGATAAAACTACACAAAATGATAAAAGAACAATAAGACATCACAAGATTTAGAGGACAATAAAAGTTTAAAGGATAAACAGGGAAAGTGACACCTAAAGAGAATACTATTTCAAAAACACAACTACTAATGTTGGACTTTAGTAATATTTTTTTCGGTTTCAAAAGTAGCAGGTCGAGATTTCAAATCCCCATAAACGACAATATTACGAGTATGTAAATTATTTTGCAAAAACAAAAATAAAAATAAAAATAGTGAAAAAAACACAACTATTATATATTCTTATATCAAATAAAGCAACACCCAATTTAGGCCACTACCAATCACTTTTACTGTGCTTCCAAATCATTAAACTAAGAAAATTATAGACACACTCTTTTTCCCACAAATTGGAGTATACTACTACTTAGAGAATGGGAATAAGAAAGAGTAACAACGGGTGTACAGTACCTTGGTAAATCGCATCCGGTGGGCTGCCACCTGTATTTGAGGTAGTCTTTGTCTGGTCGACCGTTGTGTTGGCAATCGAACTCCTTCTCAAGGAACGGACAGTTTGCTGTGTCGTAGAGAGGATAAGACTCATCAAACACCCAATTCCCTTGGAATATATTACAATCTTTCCCTCCAAATCCACTTACATTGCTGTTCAAATACTCTCCATGTGTTTGCTTCGTGAGGAGAGAGAGTACTAGCACCACTACTAGTGAAGAAGGTGCAATAAAAACACCACCCATATGATATATATATATATGTATATATATATATAGAGAGAGAGTATTACTAGAAGTCACAGTTTTGTGACTCTGAGTACAGGAAAAGATGGGTATAGAATATACATATATATACTCTGAGAAAGAGAGAGAGAAGAGGACAGAGAGAGGAAAAGAGATCGAGTGTTTTAGGTTGTAACTGCAAATCGCTAAGCAAGGAAGGTTTTGAAAATGGGAACAAAAAATGGGTTGATAAAAAATGCACTCCATTCTTCTATAAATAAATTTTACTTTTAATGTAAAATGACATTATTATCCTTAATTACGTAGTTCAATTTATAAAAAAATCCAAAAAAGTTGGTGTTCATTTACCATTTTCCCTTAAATTTTAGCTGCATATATATATATAACACTAGAAATGATAAATGCACTTCATTTCTTTTATAAATTCAGCTTTTTTTCTTAAATTAAATAACATAAATCTCCCTCATGCTTAATTGAATAAAAAATAATAGTATCATTTCACATTAAACATCTCATATATAAATATGAGTAATGATCTCTTGCTCACCGATGAGCAAAAAATTTTCTATACACCAAATATGGTAACTATTAGATATGATTTAAGTGTAAAAAAAAGTAACTTTTAAAAATCATTGCAATCATATCCAATTATTACTATACATGGTGTGAAAGAATTTCTTATTCACCGATGAATAAGAGATCATTTCTGTGTATATATGAGGGCCACATTTATATGCATAACATGTATGTGATACAATAGAGAAAGATTTAGACTTTTTGAGCCTTCACGGGAATAGAATAGAATCTTCCCGTGATTAAATTTGGAGATTTAATTTTAATACTTGCCATTCTCTGTTTCAAATTTTGAATGAATTAAATTTAGATTCTAGAAAGAAAAAAAAAAATCCGTCAGCTTAAGCTGCCACGTGTATTCCTTGAACTAAACTAGCCAACCAATGTTCGCTCATAAAGAGCATTAGAGCAATCCAAGACCTACCATAAAACACTTTTTATTTTATTTTTATTTTGAAACATCTTAAATTATTAGACTAGAATATACATTTTAAAATTTATTTAAAAATTAATAATTATGTTAATAAAAGCTGGACAATTACATTGACTCGTGGTTTTCCTTTTTGCGGAGTCATTTAATGCATGTGCGAGATAGATTCTGTCATTACAATATAAAAATTCTATGGGGTTGCGTGAAAGTGAATCTATGAATAGCTATTCATCCTGCATTTCCAAATTTGGTTCTACAAATTTAAATTTTAGTTAGTCATCTCAATATTTTAGTCAGTCACATTATCATGTCAGGATCTCTAAATTTTGACTGCACAACAGGTTCTTCAGATTTTTACTACCCACACAATTAAATAATCTTACACAATTAAATTAATCTAAAATTTTATGTATATACATATTTATATTAAATTTTTTTATACTTTTTTAACTTGAAAAATTCATAATTTTTTCGTTTTAAGTCAAAAAATAGCTTAAGTGATATTCAAATTAAAGCTCTCGAAATTATCTTTCTAACAGAATTAGTTTCATCAAAAAATTCAATTTGTAGTGAAAGTTATTGACATTTAAGTAAATGATACACACACATATATATATATATATATATATATATATATACATGGCACACATTTTTATAAAAAAAAAGACAAAAAAAAAATAAAAATTATATTTGGATAGCTATGTGGTTGGCCGGATTTAGCCAACCACTTAGCTAACCAATGCTGGGTCCCACAATTTTAGCTAACTTGTTGTATTGCTACACTAAGATTTTGTTGGTCAGATTGGTGTTTGGCTATCCCATTAGTGGTGCTCTAAATAAGTACGTAGAATAGCACAATCTGTGCTTTCAAAGCTAAATTAATGTTGTGTTTGTTTGAAGGAAGGAGAAAGAATGAAAAATTCGAAGGATAGAAGATATTTTTATTGTTTGGTTGGAAGGAAAAAAAGAGATGGGAAGCAAAAGGGATGTCAGATGCTTCCTGGTCATTTTTTTCATCTTTCCAAAATTGAATGAGAGAGAGGAGGGATAGAAAGAAAATTGCTCCATAAATATAGAATATTATTTTTACCCGTCAATCACTCTATTTACCAAATTATTTTGTCAAATCCTACTAATTTGGAATGAAAATTTACGTTTTATTAGTTTGTATAATAATGATATACTTTTTTAAAAAGTATAAAAAATTATGAGAAATGCTAAACGTCATGAAATTATTTCATGAATTTGTATCATGAATGATGTGGCAGGTAATGTGGAGAGTTAGTATTGGTGGGATTCAGTGATAATATCATGGGACTCTATGTATGGGAGGAATCCCACCAATACCAACTCTTCACGTTACCTGCCACATCATTCATGATACAAATTCATGAAATAATTTCATGACGTGTAGCATTGCTCAAAAATTCTCCATTCATTCCTTCCAATCAAATGAAGAAAGGTGTTACCTTATTCATCCTTTCTATCATTATTTTCATTCAACCAAACAAAAAGTGAGGGAGATATCTTCCCTTCCCTAGAGATGTCTCATTCAACTAAACAAAAAGTGAAGAAAGGTAAAGCATAGGATATGATGTATTAAGTTAGATATATTAAAGAAGCAGATAAAAAAAATTAGTTACATTAAGAATATGATATATTGAGTATGTGGCAAAATGAGGAATATCCTATAGAAGACATTGTGAATAATGAGCCTAATTATAGTATGATAAAAAAAATCAATAGAATTGAGGTAGAGAACAAATTGCAATAGAGAAACAATAAGGTGGTAGGATAGGATAATATCCCTATAGAAACGCGGAAGAAACTTAGGAAGAATAGGAGTTGAATGATTAACAAATTTATTTAATAAAATTTTACAGAAAAGGACAATGCCCAATGAGTAGAGGAAAAGTATTATAGTACAAATCTACAAAAGTAAAAGAGATATACAAAATTACAACATCTAAATAGGAATTAAACTAATGAATCATATTATGAAATTATGGGAAAGGGTAATAGAACAACGATTAAAGAAAGGATGTACCTTGTCCAAAAATTTGAATTTATGTTGAGAAGATCCACTATAGAGGAGTGTTAAAGTAAGCAAAAAGTGTTGGAATATTTTAAATAAATAAAATATTTTTTGTGGTTCTATGTATTATTTCTAAAATTGGATTGCAATGTAATTATTGTTACTTGATGGGTTGGGGTTATACTTGTCAATTGTGGTCTAATTGACAGTATAATATTCACATCGTTGGATTGTGGTTTTCCAACTTTATTTGGTGGGATTTAATCCTAACCGTTGGTATCTAGGTTTCCATGATAGGAAGGGAGACTTAGGTATTTTATTTGTAGAGAAGCCGTCCCCCCCTGTTGTTGTTATAAATAAGGGTTTCATAACCCTTATTCAGCCCTATCGAAGAACAACTCTCATAAAGGGGGTAGAGCTCTCTAAGGATTTCTTGCAGGAACACAAAGGTATTCTACAGCTTAATTTTCATTCAGGTATGTCAATTAAAATCTCCTCTTTAATTTATTACAGTATTCTTGATTTCTACAAGTTGGGTATGAATTAAATTCCAACAATTAGTATCAGAGCCAAAGTTAGGGTTAGGGTTTATCTTCTAGAAATCAAGAATTTGATATATATATATATCAATTGAAATTGTACAATAACGAACCGGATTGTTTGCACTGTTCATATATGATTGAAATTGTACAATAACGAATAGGATTGTTTGCACTGTTTATATATGATGCCATATATATATATATATAATCATTTACATTATTTAATTGATTTGGGTCAAGTGTGTTCCTGTGCATCTTGAATTGATTCATTTGACTTCTTTTAGTCAGTGCATAGTGACGCTTTTTTTTATATGAAGTTTTGTTTTGGATTGCCATATGTCAGTAAGTTACTTTTGTTTAAGTATATATATGGTGTATCTAATAATAAGACTCACTATTCAGAGTTATTATTATTATTATTTTGGATGCTGCTTGCAATTTATGGTACTCCATTGATTTACTGTCTCTCTATATATATTGTTACGAGGGTTTGTTACTCAAATGAGGGCACTAAGGTGATTGGATGTTGTATCAATCAGATGGTACATATATATGACTAGACATATATATAAATAACTTTTTTGAGAAAATTCAGAGACTTAAATCCTTGAATTCCCATTACTTGTATTATATATCTTACAAATTATTGTAGTAATATATTCATATATGATGTGACTGTCTAATTAATGTAATTGTCTAATTAATATATACGGCACAGTTAATATATATGAAAAGGAATGGTGATTTTGGATTTAAAGCACTGTGTGTTTGATTGATTATGAATATTTTTTATTCATTGATTAGTTATATTTGGTCTATGTTGATTTATTGTTCCATACTTTTTGGGTTTGATTTATGTGCAATAAAATAAAATAAAGAATTTATGGAACTAAATCAAATAAAACTTTTTCATGTGCATGGATTATTATAAATATATTTCTTTTATTTATATTTAAGTTATTTTGATCCATGTTCAAATATTGTTTCATTATATTTGGGTTTATTTTTATGTGCATTATAAAGAAGTTTGTGAACCTAAATAAAATAGAAATTTAAAGTTTAGGTCTTTCCTTGGGGTTTAGGAGGACCGGTAAAGTGAGCGTTTCAAGGTAGTATCCAAAGTGAGTGATGTCTGCCCAAAGGTGACATTCACTCATGTAGGTTATTATGTTTGAAAATTTTAAAGACAAATATTGGTCTTATTAGGTCTTACAGTGCACTTACCTATATTGGGGCATTAGTTCTGCCCAAAGGTGATCAGTGTCTTAATGTAGGATAAGTGAGTAGAATAGTTGAGAGTATTTGGGTTAGAACTAAATAACCCTCTTGCCCAAAGGTAGTGGAAGTGTTTAGTAATAATTCAAGCATAATCAACTAGGTCTATATGCAATTTAATCACAAATTTGGAGGGTAAATGTATTTAAAATTCTGCCCAAAGGTGATTTTTAGATGACATCTTACCTGTTCCCGCAGGGTGGAAGGTTTTGCACATAGTAAAACACCCTGATAAATTCGGCTTAAAACTCCAAATACGAATTAAAGTGATAATCCCTAAAGTTGTGACATATTATTTTATATGTTGTTTATGTGATGTTATTTGATATAACATGTTTTTCAGTCATGGACGCTTCCGCAATTCAGAAACAGCTTACAGGGATTGAACCATTGAATGGTTTGAATTATATTGCCTGAAGGACAAATGTTGATATCATGTTAGGGTTTTTGGACTACGAGTTCGTTCTTCATGAGTAGAAACCCCCTGCGCCTACTGTAGAATCTTTTGAGGCAGTGAAATTGTTGCATGCTAAGTGGACTAAAGCTAATACCATGGCCATTAGGTTGATTCGTGCTTCTATTGGTGAAATTATTCGGGGTGGTATTCCTGTATTTGATATTGCCAAAGAGCTCTTGAATTTGATCAAGACACAATTTATGGGTACCAAGAAGCAACTACAATATTATTATCTGACATAACTCATGTCAGTAAAATATGATGGTAGTGGTTCAGTGAGAGAGCACATTTATAAAATGTGCAAGCTGGTTAATGGACTGAGAGAGCAGGGAATTACATTTGATGATGAGTTACTGGTCCACATGGTGATATATTCTCTGCCCAGGTCTTTTGATACTTTCAGGATAAATTATAATTCATAGGAGACTAAATGGGACATTAACCAGTTGTTAGCACTTTGTGTGACTGAGGAGGAACGTCTCAAAGGAGTAAAAACTAAGTCAGCTCATTTGGCCGTGAACAGTAGTAGCAAGTACAATTTCAAGAATAAGGGCGGCAAGAAAGGAAATCAGGCTAATCAACAAAGGGGAAAGCATGACAACAAAGGACAAGGCGTTGATTATGGGGACGGTGAATGCTGGTTTTGCAATAAGAAGGGGCATCAAAAGAAAGACTGTTTCGGTTATAAAAATTGGCTAAAGAAAAATAAAGCAAGGCCTGCGAAGCCGGAGAAATCTGAAGGTTGAAGATTGATTGGTGTTGGTAATGCTGATGCGGTCCGTATCAAGGCTATTGGGACAATTCCGCTAGTGTTACATACTAGTTTTTCTTTAGGGCTTAATGTTTTATTTATTTATATATGTTCCTACTATTAGGCATAATTACTTTAAGTTTCGAGACTTAATGCTTTGAGATTTTATTTTTTATTTAGTGACAGATCAGTTATCTTATATACATGCTTCTAGTTTTTTCGTCGACTCAACTATGCTATAGCATAATATATTGGGACATGTCTCGCGAAAAAAGACTAGAATGTTTGGTCAAGGATGTGATTATTGAACTACTAATTTTTCTGATTATGATTTATAATTGATTGTGTCAAGGGAAAGATGCAGAAGAAACGTAATTTTGAGGCTAGTCAGACATCTGGTCTTTTGGACCTCATTCACACTGACATTTGGGGTCCATTTCCTACTCCTTCTTGAGGAGGGAAGAGGTATTTCATTACCTTTATTGATGGTCTTTTAAGGTATGCTTATTTGTACATAATCCACCAGAAGTCTGAAACACTTGATGTGTTTAAAATATATTTGTCCAAAGATGAAGGGCTGTTAAACAGAAAGATTAAAATTGTACAATCTAGATATTAAGAAACTTGATCCTCTCACACCATCACTTGTCTTTTCAATGAGTATCTGGAGAGATATTTTGGTTATGATTTTATTATCCCTCTAAACATATGGAAATTGTTGAAACATGTCATTGTAAAATTTATTTCAGTGGGAGTCTAGAACTTTGTAGTTTCTTTTATACTTAATGATGTTGAGTTGTATTAGATAGATGTCTAGACAATGTTCCTCAATTGAGACATTAAGGAAGTGATTTACATGTTTCAACCTGAAGAGTATCGTGATCTAATGCATATACCTCAAGTTCAGTGGGAGTTAATTTGTTATCTTTGTCTTATATGTTGATGATATTTTGTTAGTTAGTAATGACATTCATGTAATACATGCACTACAGAAAAATTTGAACTTTCTCAAAAGCCATGTATTGACAAAATATTGAAAACTTTTGAGATGAAGATATTGTGTACCATGTGAGGTTCAAGGTGTTAAAGGAAATATGTTGTCAGAATAAAAATGTCTCGATAATGATTTTGTGAGAAGTCAAGTTGATTTTAGCAAAATATGCACATTGTTTATTCAAAGGTAGTGAAGAAAGTTTTGAGGTATCTCCAAAGAACTAAAGAATTTATGTTAATCTACAGGAAATCAAATTGCTTTGAGGTAGTTGGTTATTCTGATGCTGACTTTGCAGGTTACTTAAGTAGTAGAAAATCCATTTCTGGATTTATTTTTTATGCTAGCTCAAGGAGCTGTTTCATGGAAAAAACTCTAAAAAGTCTATCATCACATATTTCATTATGTATGCAAAGTTGGCCAGTTGTTGTGAAACGACCAGACATGCCATGTGGTTGGAAAATTTTTATTGTGGATTTGAAGGTTGTGGACTCCATACACAAGCCTGTGACATTTTCTGTGATAATGAAGTTGTTATAAAGTATGTGAAAGATGAAAAGTTGATCGAGCGTAATAAACACATTGATATAAAGTATCTTTTCGTGTGTGAGAGGTTAAGGAATGTTCTATTGATGCATCATTAAAGGTATATAGCTGCAAATTTTTTAAGGAGCACGTGATCCAGATAGGTGTTCGAGAATCATTGTATTATGATGTCTGATTTTTCCTTTATATCATGTTACAGTGCAGTTAGTTTTCAGCTTATTTACACATTATGGTGATAGTTATTTTCCTTCAGTTTATTTACACCTTATGGTGACTGTTGTTTCCATGCAAAATAAAGTTATGATGCATCATTATTATTATCTTTCTATATATGATTTATGCATGTGCTATTATGTTTGCCTGAGAGTGATGTTATACTCATGAGGGTGTTTGGATTAGATGTGGGATTGGCACCACATTGGTAAATCCAAACATAATTATTAAAGTACCTGTGGGAGTGTTTCACACTCCATGAGGAGAGCTTGGGCTAGATATGGGATTGGCTCCATATCGGTAAACCCTCACACTGGACAGGAGGTTGGCGGTTTGCTGTAATATGTTCAGGTGACATACCATGATGGTATGAAGTAAGACGGATAGTGAGGTATGCGTTTAGACCACATGCAGTTTGCACATCTCATGAAATGCAGTAAAAACCACTATATTTGCTCAAATCCTAGATGGAATTAGTTTTGAGACCATGAAACTATTTAGACTAATATATTACTTGTCTACGCATCCATGATCCACTATTGATGAAATCTATGGAAGAGAGTGTTTTAAAGTTTCAACCCATCTGTTTCGATAATTGTATTTTTCTAAAATAAAATGAGTGGCCACTCGACTTTTTTAAAGTGTTGCAATCCATAGTGTCGTTTTATAAAACTTAAAGTGCATGAACCAAGTGGGAGATTGCTGGAATATTTTAAATAAATAAAATATTTTTTGTGGTTTGATAAGTGTTCAATTCTATGCATTTGAACCCTCTTTATTGGATATGTTAGTCCCGTTTCTACATTTACCGAGATATGTTTACGGTATTTTTGTGTTTTTGATGTATTGCAGGTCTTGTAGTAAAACGAGCAAAGTTTGAGGCTATTTGCAGTTGAAGAGAAAAGTCAAAATTGCATCCAAGGCATCTCGATCAATCGAGATGTTGATCTCGATCAATCGAGATCTCACTTCGATTGATCGAAATCTCGATCAATCGAGATTCAATCTCGATTGATCGAGATTCTGCAGAGCCAGTTGCCCACTTGCTCACCTGCTTTCCCACTTGCAACAAAATCCCCTTTTTTTGCACGACTTAGAGGGATTGTCTGACATGAACAAGACCTTTGGGGACCTTCTTGATATAATGGGTATATATATTGATATATATATATATATATATGGTGGGCCCCAAAGTTGGAAAGGTAGCCATAATAAAGCACACAAAGAAGCCATTTCTCAGATATCTCTCACACACATTAGATTATACAAGGAGAGACATTCGGGAGAGGAGAAGAAGGAGCTGAATCAGACCTTGAAGCTCCATTTTCTTCATCAATGGAAGAGTGCAAGGCAACCATGAGCAACTAACTTCTATACTAGGGTGTTGTTGAAGCCCCTAGCCATGTAAACTTGTTCATTTTTGTAGCATTTTGGGATTTATAATTAAATGTTGATTATCTAGGCTAGTGACAATGTACACTTATACATTTCTTATATATATTCATTTGATGTGGAGTTTATTCTTATCTTAGATGAGGTAGTTTGGATGCATGTAGGTTCACTTAGAGAGTAGGGTAATTAGGTAGTTAGTTAGGTTGAAGAACTATGCTTGTTGAAGATGGATTATGATAGGTTGGCACACACATTAATCTTTTGATATGTCATTGAGGTCACAATCCTAATGACATTGTTAGGCATTTAATTTATGAATCCCATGCTTGCTACACTTATGAACATGTGAATGGCTAGTGGTGGAAACCACCCCAAGAATCCCATCCTTTACTCTTTAATTTTATTGTTATTACATTCATGCAATAGTTTTATAAACAAAAACTCAAAACCCTATTTTTAGGATTAAAGTGGAAGTAATCTTTCTTTAAGACAATTACGACTAGTTCTCGTGGGATCAATACCCTCTATATAGAACCGTATCTAAAAAGATTCGTGCTCTTGCGAGTGGTTAAATTATATTTTGATACAAGGAGCAAAAATAAGCTTACAATATAATTCAAGTTCCAACCACATCAAAATTTTGAATTAGTGTCTTAGTAATATTTCTTTAATGTTTTTATTAATAATTTTAATCTTTTTATAATTCCAGGTGATGAAGGGTAATTCTGATTAATAATGGTGAAATCGGGCTACAAATGGTACTCATTTAGTTATCACTGAAGCTTGACCCATGAGAGCTATTTTTATCTTGAAGATCCAAACTAAATGAACTGAAGAAATGGGCTGCAAATAAATGTAAATGAAGGAAAGGAGCACGGGCCCATTCGCATTGAAGATTGGGCCAATTCAGGCCTAAAAAGTCCTGGACCCGTGTTGGTATTCAGACCATAACTCTGTACACGATTGTCAAAATGACCCAAACTTCAAGTAGGTTGAAGGAAATTCAATTCTGCACAATTTCATATTTCACGAAAATTTCATAAAACGGACGTTTTCATCAACTTTCTGCCCTATTTGCGCAGCTGCCACTTTTTGGGCGCAAATGCCACTTTGTGAGGAGCAAGTGCCATTTTCTTATGCGCACTTGCCACTTTGGGAAGGCCAGGTGTCCCGTGGGTTTGGTTTTGCAAAGTAAAAACGATGAAACAAAGAAAACTAGGGTATTCGGGAGAAGGAGGAACACAGAGAGAAATACAGAGGCGATTCGTGATGATACGGACAAGAGGATGGCGATTTCACCATCGTTCAAGCTTGGACATCCGATCATGAGTGGCTAAACACCATTCCGGGGAAGTGACGTAACCCTAACCTGTCTTTCAATATTTTAAGTTGTATACCATTTTGGGAATAAATTACTTTGTGCATTGATTGTATAACCGAGACATAAACAATAGCTGTGCTATTGCTTTTAATTTGAATGTATTGATTCATTGCACGTTTATTATTGTTCTTGTAGAATGAATATAAATTTGCAATGATTAGGGTTTGTTCTTTTCAACTTCTGTGATTTTGCTAAGACAGGTTATACAATAGTTTTCACATATTGTTCAATTTAGATTTTTGATAATTTGTACTAAGCAATTAGTCAGATATATAGGCCATGCTAAGTGAAGACGAGTTATGCTTAATTGAATGTTGAACGAATTCCCTTGATAGAATTGAATGAGGCTTGTAGCCATTCTTTTCTGAATGCATAGATTAACGTCCCAATTTAGTACAATTGTCATTGTTAGAGGGTTAGTGGTGAAGTCAATTCCCAGGATCTTCTCTTCCTGATTAAATTTCATAACAACAATTTATAAAAAGTTTTAATTTTCTCAATTAATTTCAAGATCAAACATCAACAATTGGTTTCCAATTATTTTAGAATTAATTCAAAGACTGAGTAACATAACAATTCAACCTTGCAAGTCCTTGAGGTTCGACACCCTCTATATAGCCCTGTCCTATGAGGACTCGCTCTATTGCGAGTGGTTAAGTATAATTGAAATCACATCAATTTTTGGCGCCGTTGTCGGGGACTTGCTTGAATCATTTTGGTGCCTAGTCTTAAGATTAGTTTTAATTTAATTATTAAGTTAGGATTTTTCTTTATTCTTTTCTGATCGATCTCATTTTTTTTATTTTTTATTTATTTTTCGAGTACAGGTGCTTTTGGTTACGAGCCGTGAATAGAGGAGTGGAATTCATCGTAAATCTCTGTGAGCTCTTCATATTCAAATTACTTGTGCTTAATTATTCTAGTTAGTACTTTGCTTTCATTTTTTATTATTTTATTTTATTTATTTATTTATATTTTATTTTAGTTTCTTTCTTATTTATTTTATTTAGTTATTTGTTCATTTATTTATTTAATTAATTTTTTTTTAATTCTTAGTCCTTGTGGTATATGTTGGGTCGTCGATCTCTAGACACACCAATAGTCCCATATAACCCTGAACTTGAAAGAGCCTTACATCAACATAGGGGAGAAACTAGGGCCCAAGACTTAGAGGAAGAACATTCATCTGAGGTTGAGATTGAGACTGAAAATATGGCTGAGCACAATCCTCGAGCCCTTAAGGAGCATTTCGCTCCTGGGGCATATACATCCCCATCCTGCATGCAATTGCCTAATGTCACAGCAGTAAATTATGAGATTAAGTCTAGCGTTATACAAATGCTCACATCTTTTTATAGACTTAATAATGAGGATCCATATAAGCATCTTGATGACTTCTTAGAAGTTTGTTCAACTGTTAAAATCCAGAATTTTTATGATGATACTTTACGGATGCGTCTCTTCCCATTCTCTCTAAAAGATAAAGCTAAAAACTGGTGGAATTCATTAACACCGAATACGATCACCTCTTGGGCACAACTGCAACAAGAGTTCCTCAAGAAATACTTTCCAATAGGGAAAACAAATCAAATGAGGCGATCCATTACCAGTTTTTCTCAAATAGAAGGGGAGCAATTCCATGATACATGGGAGAGATATGGTGATTTGCTTAGAAAGTGCCCTCATCATGATATTCCTAAGTGGCAACTTGTACAATTTTTTTATGATGGGCTGATTGAGTCGTATAGGCAAATGGTAGATGCATCTTGTGGGGGTATGTTCATGCTTAAGAATGAGGATGAGGCATGGACATTGTTTGTGAATTAGAGTTAAAATTATACACAACATGATTCTGCAAGTCGAGTTCAAATAAATAGTTCTCGTAAGACTGTAGGAATTTTTCAAATAGGCAAATCACTCGATGTCTCCACCAAAGTGGATAAATTATCGAGAAAAGTAGATCAACTCATGGCAGCTAGTCCATCCCTAAACAATCCAATCCCTCAGTCCCAAGGGCTAGTCCCTAGGTCAAGTTTTCAGTCTGGTCATCAAGCTACTCATCCTTCTTCCAATTTTATGCCTCAGAATCAATATTATCATCAAACTTATCAATCTCCACCTTGGAGTTCAGCGTTTGAGGATAAAGTATTAGCGGCATTAGATAAACTTGACGCTCACACTCAATTACTCGAAGCTAATACTCAGTTACTTCATTCTCACTCTCAATCCATATCCAAGTTAGAGGCTCAAATGGGGCAGCTAGTTAACACTTTGAATCGTAGAGAGGAAGGAAAATTGCCAAGTCAGCCAATAACTAATCCTAGAGGGCAATATGCAATTGATGATGTTACAGCCAATGGTCATCACTATGAGCATGTTCAGGCTGTTACCACTTTGAGGAGTAGGAAAATGATAGATAATAAGGTGGAAGAAAAGAGGGAGGTTGAAAGTGCAGTGGGAAAGAGTCCTAATCTAGATTTTGAAGTTAGTAAGGCAACACATTCTACACCTATTCCAACTTTTGAGCCCAAAGCTCCATTCCCTACACGTCTCCAAGAGGTGGCACCTTTTGGGAAAGAAGGGGAGAAAGTGCAAGATATGATGGAAGTTTTTAAACAAGTAAAAATAAATCTTCCTCTCCTTGATGCTATAAAACAAATCCCAGCATATGCAAAATTTTTGAAAGATTTATGCACTCAAAAGCGTAATTCAAGGGGTAGTGTCCCAAAGAAAATCTTTCTCACTGAGCAAGTAAGCTCGATTATTCAGCATAACACTCCCCCTAAGTTCAAAGATCCAGGTGCTCCTACTATTTCTTGTATTATTGGTGTTCATGAGGTTGATAGAGCACTCCTTGACTTAGGAGCTAGTGTTAATCTGTTACCTTACTCGGTGTATTTGCAATTAGGGTTGGGTGAGCTTCAACCCACGTCAGTTATGTTGCAACTTGCTGATCGATTTATGAAGCAACCACGTGGTATAATTGAAGATGTCATAATTAAGGTGGATAAGTTCTATTTTCCTGTGGATTTCATTGTTCTTGACACAGAACTTGTCCCTAACCCAAAGAAATCTATTCCAGTGATTCTTGGTCGTCCTTTCTTAGCCACGGCTAATGCAAACATTAATTGTCGTACTGGAGCCATGGATATTTCTTTTGGGAACATGAAAGTGAAATTGAATATCTTTAATGCCACTCTGCATTCCCCTGATGAGTCAGAGTGCTTTGTTTTAGATGTCATAGAGGAGTCTGTTGTGGAATCAGTTCCCCCTATCTTGCCTAAAGACTCTTTAGATATTTGTTTGACTCATTTTGGTTGTGAGAGCTTTGATGTAGGGCAACATATTAGTGAAAGTACTTCCTTACTGCATGCCACCAGTTTAGGTTCTCCACCATTCAAAGAATCTAAAGAGTTTGCACCCTTACTTTTAACTACGCTTCCCATTCCTTCCTTAGAGTTGCCCTTTCAATTTGAGTTGAAGCCTTTACCAAATAAACTCGAATATGCATTATTAGGATTTAATGACACTTCTTCAGTTTTTAATGCACCTAATATGTCTACCAACCAAGAGAGTGAGCTTTTAAGTGTGCTTAAGGAGCATAAGGAGACCGTAAGATGGCGTATATCGGATTTAAAAGGGGACTAGGATAGATTTGAGTTTACGTCTAACCTAGACGTTAAACTTGGCTCCTTGGGGGTATTTTGTATCCCCATGTATGTTAGATATTTAGTGTTTTTGGTAGTTTAGTAGGATTTATTTTATTTTATTTTATTTTTTATTATTATTATTATTTATTAATTTTTTTTAGTGATTTTGTGTTTTTGTTCATTGTGTAAAAGAAAAAAAGAAAAAAATTTTGCCGTCCGTTCTCTGACTATGTATGTAGTACCAAGTATCTATTTTGTCATATGTTTGATAAAGTTGATGATTTCTGTTTTTTAAAGTCTGATTTCAATACCCAATACTGTCGAGATTGCTTCAACACAGTATGGCTTTACTAAAGAAAGGCAGCCCCTTTGTACTCTATACGTTAGAGTATCTGGATAATCAATATCTTATCACATATGCATCTTGGAAATTGGGAACCACCAGTTCAGAGAATGACGACACACATAAAAAAAAAAAAAACTTTCGTTACTTATTTTTTTTATGTTCGTTCTTTATTTTTCTTATTATGAACCCATTCATTTCACTTGGCTTGTATAGTGGTGTCTTTTGACAGGATGTTGCACCCAAGTTTGGGGGGAAACATCATTGTTAACTTCCAGCTACTGGTTTGCCATCTGTCCACGCCCCTATTCATGGTAATATCGTTCTGACTCTCATCTATGTTTTTTTCTCCTTGTACATTGAGGACACTATACCATTCAAGTTTGGGGGTAAGGCGATACATTTCTTGTGTTTTAAATATGAAGGTGAAATAGTGGCATGTTTTAGACATTTTTTATTTTTTGTATTGATTTTTAGGAATTGTATGGTAGTTTCTTTTTATAGGTTGTTTTGATTTAACATCAATCAAGAGTTTAATACTTTATGTAGGTTCTTGACTTGAAATTGTAGAGTATGTGTAAAATTTCTAGAAACTATGGTTTGAATGCAGTGGTTTAAGTCGTTATTTGCATTGACATGACTTGGAGTGTTGACTCTGGTTCTTTTAACAATTCACACGCACACTAGTAGAGTTAGTGGGGTTTGTACTTGGCTTTGAGTATCAATTATGTGTGCTGAATATAAGTCGGTATCCCTTGAGAATAAACATTTTAAACACGCTACACATGTAAAAAAAAATATATATATATATATATATAAAAAAAAAATTAAAAAAAATTTAAAATAATAATCCTATGGTTTGTGGCCGTTTTGGTTCGAATTATTAGGTCCCTCGAGGTATCTTGAAACCTGGTGCCCTAAAGCCATTTGGTTTGGAAGTCGTAGGTTGAAAGCTCGCTACATGGACCAATTCGAAAGCCTAATAAACCTAGGCATTGCGTTATTGGTTAGTCTATGGTTTGTGGCCGTTTTGATTCGAGTTATTAGGTCCCTCGAGGTATCTTGAAACCTGGTGCCCTAAAGTCATTTGGTTTGGGAGTCACAGGCTGAAAGCTTGCTACATGGATCAATTCGAAAGCCTAATAAACCTGGGCATTGCACAACCATAAAAAAAAATAATAATAATAAAAATAAAAAAATTTGCATGTGTTCATGTTTTGAGTGATACATTCAATAAGGGGATCCAATAAATTGAAGGGACTTGTAATTGCTCACTAAGGCCGGGTTAAACCACATTGATGAATGCTAGTTCACTTTTCATGAGGGGGCTGAGTTAGTTTCTTTGAGTTGTGATTGATGTAAATTTTGGGTGAGAACCATTGTTTTGAATTATGAGGTTTAGGGATTTGAAAGTATTCTTGAATACAAGTCTTTTAACTACATTTTGTAGTTTTCGTCTTGATTTATGTTTGAAACAGAAATGTTGGCATGTTTGTGGGTAACATCTCTGGAAACCCTCACGAGACTTTACTCGTCCACTAGGGGTAACCTAGGGGTTTAAAAGGCTTGTTGCATATGCTAAATGCAATCGGATCTCCCACGAAAGAGGAAATAGTTTAGTGTTTTACTTCATTTGTAGTTTTGTATTGCTAAGAGACTAGCAATTTGTAAGTTTGGGGGTGTGATAAGTAATAAATATTGCATATTCAGTATCCCTAAATTATATGAATTAGTGTCTTAGTAATATTTTTTTAATGTTTTTATTAATAATTTTAATCTTTTTATAATTCCAGGTGATGAAGGGTAATTCTGATTAATAATGGTGAAATCGGGCTACAAATGGTACTCATTTAGTTATCACTGAAGCTTGACCCATGAGAGCTATTTTTATCTTAAAGATCCAAACTAAATGAACTGAAGAAATGGGCTGCAAATAAATGTAAATGAAGGAAAGGAGCACGGGCCCATTCGCATTGAAGATTGGGCCAATTCAGGCCTAAAAAGTCCTGGACCCGTGTTGGTATTCAGACCATAACTCCGTACACAATTGTCAAAATGACCCAAAATTCGCGTGAGTTGAAGGAAATTCAATTCTGCACAATTTCATATTTCACGAAAATTTCATAAAACGGACGTTTTCATCAACTTTCTGCCCTATTTGCGCAGCTGCCACTTTTTGGGCGCAAATGCCACTTTGTGAGGAGCAAGTGCCATTTTCTTATGCGCACTTGCCACTTTGGGAAGGCCAGGTGTCCCGTGGGTTTGGTTTTGCAAAGTAAAAACGATGAAATAAAGAAAACTAGGGTATTCGGGAGAAGGAGGAACACAGAGAGAAATACAGAGGCGATTCGTGACGATACGGACAAGAGGATGGCGATTTCACCATCGTTCAAGCTTGGACATCCGATCATGAGCGGCCAAACACCATTCCGGGGAAGTGACGTAACCCTAACCTGTCTTTCAATGTTTTAAGTTGTATACCATTTTAGGAATAAATTACTTTGTGCATTGATTGTATAACCGAGACATAAACAATAGCTGTGCTATTGCTTTCAATTTGAATGTATTGATTCATTGCACGTTTATTATTGTTCTTGTAGAATGAATATAAATTTGCAACTATATTGTAAGCTTAATTTTTCCCTTTTTATCAAAATATAATTTAACCACTCGCAAGAGCACGAATCTTTGTAGATAAGGTTCTATATAGAGGGTATCGATCCCACGAGGACTAGTCGCAATTGTCTTAAAGGAAGATTAATTCTACTTTAATTCGAAAAAATAGATTTTTGAATTTGTGTTTAAAAACTATTGCATGAATGAAATGACAAGAAAAGTAAAGAGTTTAAAGTTGGGAGAGAGAACTAGGGTTGGTTTCCACTACTAGCCATTCACATGTTCATAAGTGTAGCAAGCATGGGATTCATTAATTAAATGCCTAACAATGTCATTAGGCTTGTGACCTCAATAACATATCAAAAGATCAATGTGTGTGCTAACCTATCATAATCCATCTTCAACAAGCATAGCTCTTCAACCTAACTAACTACCTAATTACTCTACTCTCTAAGTGAACACTACATGCATCCAAACTACCTTGTCTTGGCATGGTCTATACAAATTAACATCACACATTCATTTAAACACCATTATCTAGCCATCATTTGCACTTCTTGTGGAATATGCAAATGTTGTGCATTCAAGTGACAAAATTTACTCTAAGACAAGAATAAATTTCAAATCAAATGAATATATATAAGAGATGTATTTGTGTACATAATCACTAGGCTAAATAATCAACATTTAATTCCAAATCCCAAGAGCTACAAAGATGAACAAGTTTACATGGCTAGGGGTTGAAACCAACACCCTAGTAGAAGAGTTAGTTGCTCATGGTTGCCTTGCACCCTTCCATTGATGAAGAATGAAGCTTCTTGGTCTGGTTCAGCTTCTCCTCTTCCTCTCCCGAAGGTCTCTCTCTCAGTCCTCTGATGTGTGTTGAGAGATATATGATATATGTGGCTTTTGGTGCTTTTTGGGCTTCCTTTTCCACCTTGGGGCCCACCATATATATATATATATCATTATATATATCTCTTGTATCAAGAAGGCCCCCAAAAGTCTTGTTCAAGTCAGACAATCCCCCTAAGTCGTGCAAAAAGGGGGATTTTGTTGCAAGTGGGAGAGCAGGTGAGCAAGTGGCCAAGTGGGCTCTGCAGCATCTCGATTGATCGAGATTGAATCTCGATTGATCTAGATTTCGATCAATCGAAATGAGATCTCGATCAATCGAGATTTCGATTAATCGAGATCAACATCTCGATTGATCAAGATGCCTTGGGCTGCATTTTCTGATTTCTTCTCTTGACTGCAGAAAGCTGCCAACTTTGCTCCATTTGCTCCAATACCTGCAAAACATCAAAAATACAAAAATACCGTAAACTTATCTCGGTAAACGTGAAAACGGAACTAACATATGCAATAAAGAGGGTTCAAATGCATAGAATTGAACACTTATCATTCCCAAACTCCTTCTTTAATTTCCCCACCACAACTTGAGCTCAAGCCTCTACCGGCTACACTCAAGTATATTTTCTTGGGCGCTAATGAGACCCTTCCAGTCATTATTGCTTCTAATCTCACCGATGATCAAGAGATGGAACTCCTTAAGGTGCTAAAAGAGCACAAGGAAGTAATAGGATAGAGTGTGGTAGATCTTAAGGGAATAGATCCTTCTATTTGTATGCACCGCATACACTTGGAATAAGATGCAAAGACCTCAAGGGAGGCACAACATCGATTAAATCCAAATATGAAGGATGTTGTAATGAAGGAGTTGGTGAAGTTACTAGATGCGGGAATCATTTACCCCATCTCAGATAGCAAGTGGGTTAGTCCCACTCAAGTGGTTCCAAAGAAGTCCGGTATTATGATGCAACCAAATGATAAGGGTGAATTAGTTCCCCAACGCACTACCACGGGATGGAGAGTGTGCATAGATTATCGGAAATTAAATTTAGCCACTCAGAAAGATCACTTCCCCCTCCCATTTATTGATCAAATCTTGGAGAGATTAGCCGGGCAAAGTTTTTATTGCTTCTTAGATGGATATTTCGGCTATAATCAGGTTGCTATAGACCCAAGGGACCAAGAGAAAACCACCTTTACATGTCCTTTCGGCACATTTGCTTATAGATGCATGCCCTTTGGGTTGTGCAACGCACTGGCGACTTTTCAACGGTGTATGATGTCTATCTTTTCGGATATTGAATCTCGATTGATCGAGATTTCGATCAATCGAAATGAGATCTCGATCAATCGAGATTTCGATTAATCGAGATCAACATCTCGATTGATCGAGATGCCTTGCGCTGCATTTTTTGATTTCTTCTCTTGACTGCAGAAAGCTGCCAACTTTGCTCCATTTGCTCCAATACCTGCAAAACATCAAAAACACAAAAATACGGTAAACTTATCTCGGTAAACGCAAAAACGGAACTAACATATGCAATAAAGAGGGTTCAAATGCATAGAATTGAACACTTATCACACCCCCAAACTTACATATTGCTAGTCCCTTAGCAATACAATATTACAAAAATGAAATCAACTATCTTATACAAAAGTTTAATCATGCTCAGTCATCAACTAGATAAAGGGCGATCATCCGTTCATTTCACATTTGGCAAATGCAACGAGTATTACAGAACTATGTGGTCATTAGCAAAAATGGACTTTCACAAGCTATAAATGAACGATAGTCCCCACATAATGGCCAGCCCGAACAAATATAACAATTCCAACCCCAAAATCCTCTTTGAAAAGTGAACATGCATTCCAACGTGTGGCTGTTGTCATATTTGGAGAAGAAAACGAACAAATCTATTTTTAAGAGAAAAACTCATTGAGAATGCTCGACACGGCTGTTCATTATCACAAAACATTCATGATTGCTCATGTGCGGATGACCGTGCAATGCTTAGCTCTTTTTGCTTTCTTGCAAGCCCATGTAGCGGCGTTGGGCCAATGACTCCCAAACCAATTGATTTTAGGGCATTAGGTGAAGAAGCACCCCTCGGACTTAATGACCGAGCTTATAAGGCGATGAGCGTAAGCAAGCCACCCGCTTATTATTGCTCAACCTTACACACTTATACGCGAATATTCCCTGCTTTGAGGCATAGAAATCCGGTTTATTGAGTGAGAAGGCTTATTGCATATTTTTCTCTTTTTATTTCTTTTTTTTTTTTTTTACAACAACCAGAAGAACTTATTCTTTACGTTGTTCAGATAAAAACAGAAATTTTCAAAAATTCTCCTTCAGACTTATACCCCACAATTTAAAATGCATGTGTGCGAATTTGTGCGGTTAAGGACAAATTTAGGGCAAGAACTGTACGTGCTCGAATTTGGACAAAAATGTAGACCGTTCTAGCCTACTATAAAGCTTGCAAAAGTGCGGGTATTTACAATGATAAAGTTCTTAACTACCTACTGCATTTACCTTGGACATTTATTCGAATGACTTCCTTTAAAAAGCTAGACATCATGGCAAGCATGCAAAAATATCAAGAAGAAAAACTGCTCTACAATGATACTCAAAATAATGACTGAACATTGCATGCGTATGCAAGTGGTATAGCATACCGCACCCCCAAACCTATATGCAACATTGTCCTCAATGTTTGGACAAGAAGAGCAAGGAAAGAAGTTACCGGGATGGCAGAATGCGAGAAAAATGGTATTCCACAGCAGCGGTCATCTTGGAAATAAGGAAAACCTGCACAGAACACCAACTGGATACCACGAGCATTAAAAGGAACAAAAAAAAATAGATAACTGGAACATAATGAAATAATTATGTACAAACTGATAATGCCAATATCACTGTATATCTAAGGGTGTGAACTAGTGTTTCCCAATTGTCTAAGAGGTCTATGCGACAAGATATTGACTATCCAGGCACGCTAACGTATAGCATGCAAAGGAGCTGCCTTTCTTTATTACCGCCATACTGTGTTGAAGCAATCTCAACAGTATTGGGAATTGAAACCAGGCGGTAATAAACGGAAATCATCAACTGAATCGCATATAACAATTAGACAAGTGGTACTACATACATAGTCAAAGTATAGAGAACAGATAAATTGACAGAAAGCAAAAATAAAGACAGTAAAGATAACACATGGTAAAAAAAAATATATATAAATGTATTCCATATAGATGAGAATGAGTTTGAGTACAAAGTGTACATGTAGGTGGAATACTCAGAAAGAAACTAAACATGGCCAACATGGCCTATGAAAAATAAAGAAAGAAAAATACAGAAAGTAAAGCATAAAAGATGAATAAAATGCAGCTACTCGAGGGCGGGTGGTGGTGGTGGAGGCTCGGTGGGAGTAGAAGTGGAGGTGGAGGCTCGACCAGCGAACAGGAACTGCAGGTCCTGCCGGAAGGCTCAGAACTCGTCTAAGATCGCTCTCTGACCCTTTGCCAGAGAAGAAATGTCCGTCCGAATGCCCTCCAGCTGACTCTGCGTCACCTGGACGTGCTCGTCAAAACCCTACTGGAGCCGCTCTATGTCAGCCGCCAGGCAGGAATAGCCCGTCGCTAAGATATCATGCCGCTCTGCAGCGACATCCATCTCCTCCTCCTCCATCTCCTCGTCCTCTGACTCAGCCCCTGCAGGCTCTCCCTCATCCATCTCCACCGGGGCATCCATATCTACATCGTCTGGTGGATCACCCTAATGGTCCTGTCGCTCTAAGTGTCGCCTCACCCACTCCCACTGAGTAGATGTGAAGCGGGTGGGCGGTGCCAACTGGATGTCAGTCCGACTGACCGGTATACTGGCACTACTGAGAAAAGCGGCGATCAGGAAAGGGAAGGGAAGCCGCCAACTAGCTGCTCGCCTCATTCTCTTGTTGACGAGGCCGTCCCAGACTTTGTACATCTGCCCCCAGATCAGCGATGGGACAGAAAACCAAGCGCCCGTGTGGAAATTATAGAGGCAACGGTGGAAGTCGCCCTTGCGCTCTGCCACGTGCTGCAGCGGACACGCGTTCTTGAGGAGAACGGTGTCCAGGAACCAATATCTGCTCGGGCACATCGATTTGGACGTGCAGTTGTGACTGGGCGTGGTGAACGCCCCACCACACATGTCCATCACTATCGAGAAGAGCGTAGTGTCTACTGGGAGTGCGGCACTGTAAAGTGGCTGACCGTCCGGGCCAACCATGTCCGGCGGCTGCTGGTGAGGGATGTCGAGCATATGAGCAATCCGGCTCGGCGTAATCGTGATCGTGACAGTGGCCACGACAGTCTCGAGTGTATCTGGCGCGGTGCAGGAGTAGGTCATATGATCGTAAAAGACCTGCACTAGGCGCTCGTGTGCCACGTCGGTGGGAGGTACACATAGCCGGTCGAGGCGACGCCTCCTGAGCTCGGCAACCGTCCATGCGGTGTCGGGACTCCTCTCGAACTCGGCTAAGTCGAAAACCTGCTCCTGGTGGAACTTCCGAGACCGAAAGGCTCACCCGGGCACGTCGCGAACAGAACCGGCGGCGTTCTTCACCCTCGCCATAGCCTTGAAACAGTCTGCACTTGATTCCAAAAATTACATAAATAAAAGATGAATAAGAAGAAAGCTAAACTACGAATAAACTAAAAGAATAAAAATAAAAATAAAGTCCTAGTCCATGGTACTGACAAGAATGCAAAAAGTCGCTCTCGAAGAGGCAATGTGAACGGATGCAACCGAAACGAAGGTGCCGCGGTTACACACCGTACACTAAGCGTATGAAATGAAGAGAATGCCAAATCTCACTCCTACATGAATTCCTACCCCCCGAAACCCACAAAATCTCGTTACAGATATCGCAATCGCACCCATCCACCCCAACATTATCTAACTATGTTTATTACGCCGTAAAACTATCAAAAATGGCGAGAGAGTATACAAAAAGTAGCCATGCATCACTTACCTCAAGAGGAAGAAGATGAACGGCTCAACAGAAGAAAAGTTCACTCGCAGCCGCGAAGAGAAGATCGCGCAAGTGCTAGCGGCGGCTTCGGACTGCGTCGGATGGCGGCGGATGATCGGGAATGGTAGATCGAGTGCTCGGGAGTGCTTGGAGAAGGCTTGGATCGCGCTGAGGAATAGAAGAATTCGGATGGTCTTTTAAAATGGGAGGGAAGCCCAACGGTTTAAATAGATTTTTGGCTCACGTGCAGGCCTCGCGTGCATCTCGATTGATCGAGATGTGCATTTCGATCAATCGAGATTTCGATTGATCGAGATCTCTCTTCGATCAATCGAAATCAGCTTCGATTGATCGAGATTGTCTCTTCGATCAATCGAAAATTCCTCCACTGAATCACCTTTTTACTTCGATCAATCGAACATTTAATTCATTCAATCGAACTTTTAGTTCGATCAATCGAAATCCCATTTCGATCAATCGAAATTTTCGATCAATCGAAGACCTATCGAAGTGCAATCGAAGAATACTACCTCTCGGGACTTTGGACTTGGCAAATCTCTGCAATTTTTCGATCAATCGAGATTGAGATCTCGATCAATCAAAATCTCAATTGATCGAGATCCTGGTTTCGATCAATCGAGATGCTAAAAAATAGTCAGCTTGAGTTATGCTCCAGGGACTTGAATATTTGGGAATTAGATACTACATTGCTTAGATACACACCTACTTTGGATTAAAGGGACATCATGGAAGCATGATAGCTACCATGGCTTCGCCACCTTACACGTCTATGGCGCGACGTCCGGATCAGCTCACGAGTCAAAATACACGGGATCTGTCAAGGTGACGACATCCACGTATTTGGTGGTGACTTGGTCATCCACGCACACTTTTAAGCGCTGCCCGTTCACTTTGAAGAACGAGCCGTCTTTCAAGTCCTTCAATTCCACCGCTCCGTTGGGAGCGACAGAATTAATCAAAAATGGACCATCCCAACGGGAGCGAAGTTTTCCGGGAAACAAATGGAGGCGTGAGTTGTACAACCATACTTTTTGGCTCGGCAAAAATGTTTTGACTCGAATATTACGATCATGAAAGGCTTTGGACTTTGCCTTATAGATTTTTGCATTCTCATACGCGTCATGTCGCAATTCTTCCAATTCATTCAATTGAAGCTTTCGAGTAGAGCCGGCCTTTTGGATGTCAAAATTGAAAGTCTTGGTGGCCCACATAGCTTTATGCTCCAATTCAACCGGAAGATGGCACGCCTTGCCATAAACCAACCGATAAGGTGACATTCCAATGGGAGTTTTATATGCGGTTCGGTATGCCCATAATGCATCGTTTAGTCGCAATGACCAATCCTTCCGGTCGGGCCGAACAGTTTTCTGAAGAATGTTCTTAATCTCCCTATTGGATACTTCTACTTGGCCACTGGTTTGAGGATGGTATGGGGTGGCTACTTTGTGTGTGACAGAGTATTTGAGAAGCAAGGTTCGAAGGAACCGGTTACAGAAATGTTTACCTCCGTCACTGATGATGGCCCGAGGCGTACCAAACCGGCTAAAAATGTTAGCTTGAATGAATTTAACCACGACTGCGTGATCATTGGTTTTGGTAGCAACGGCCTCTATCCACTTAGATACGTAGTCCACCGCCACAAGTATGTACTCATGACCAGTAGAGGGTGGAAATGGTCCCATGAAGTCAATGCCCCACACATCAAATATTTCAATGATAAGAACAGGGTTAAGAGGCATCATGTCCTTCCGAGACATCGCGCCAAGGCGCTGACATCGCTCACAAGAGCGGCAGAATGAATATGCATCCCGATGAAGTGTCGGCCAGAAAAATCCGCATTGGAGAATTTTCACTACGGTTTTCTTAGCACTAAAGTGCCCCCCACAAGCGAGTGTATGACAAAACTTGAGAATGCTTTGGAATTCACTGTTGGGCACACACCTTCGAATTATTTGATCGGGGCAATATTTGAACAATTGAGGATCGTCCCAATAATATGATCGTGATTGGGAGAGAAAACGATCCTTCTCTTGCTTGGTCCAAGAAGATGGTATTTTACCGGTTGCCAAGTAATTAACCACATCTGCATACCAAGGGATACTCTCTTGAGAGATGACAAAGAGTTGTTCATCCGGGAAGGATTCACAAACTGGAATGGAATTATGGAGGGATTCAACAAGAATTCTAGACAGGTGGTCAGCCACCACATTTTCAGTTCCCTTTTTGTCTCTAATTTCAAAATTGAACTCTTGCAATAAGAGTATCCATCGGATCAACCTAGGCTTGGTGTCCTTTTTGGCCAAAAGATGCCGGAGGGCAACATGGTCCGAATAGACAATGACCTTTGAACCTAATAAATAAGCTCGAAATTTGTCTAATGCGAATACCACAGCAAGCAATTCCTTTTCTGTTGTGGTATAATTGATTTGAGCCTCGGAAAGGGTTTTACTTGAGTAGTAGATGACATGTGGCAGTTTGTCTACTCGTTGCCCTAAGACTGCACCCATGGCATAATCGGATGCATCACACATAATCTCAAATGGGAGAGCCCAATTAGGAGGGATTAGAATTGGAGCAGTTGTAAGCATGGTGCGGAGTTTTTCAAAAGCGTTAAGGCACCCTTCATCAAAGGTAAAACAAGACTCTTTTTTAAGAAGGCGACACAAAGGCCGAGAGATCTTGCTAAAGTCTTTGATGAAACGACGATAAAAGCCCGCATGCCCAAGGAATGAACGAATCTCTCTCACCGTTAATGGTGGAGGAAGTTTAGAAATGAGTTCAACCTTGGCTTTATCAACCTCTATTCCTCTCTTAGACACAATGTGCCCTAGGACAATACCCTCTTGAACCATAAAATGGCTCTTTTCCCAACTAAGAATTAAGTTGGTCTCTTGACATCGTTTGAGAACACAAGCTAGATTTTGGAGGCATGATTCAAACGAAGGCCCAAAAATGGAAAAATCATCCATGAACACTTCCAAGAATTTTTCCACCATGTCCGAGAAGATAGACATCATACACCGTTGAAAAGTCGCCGGTGCATTGCACAACCCAAAGGGCATGCGTCTATAAGCAAATGTGCCGAAGGGACATGTAAAGGTGGTTTTCTCTTCGTCCCTCGGGTCTATAACAACCTGATTATAGCCGGAATATCCATCCAAAAAGCAATAAAAACTTTGCCCGGCTAATCTCTCCAATATCTGATCAATGAATGGGAGGGGGAAGTGATCTTTCCGAGTGGCTGAATTTAATTTCCTATAGTCTATGCACACTCTCCAACCCGTGGCGGTGTGTTGGGGAACTAATTCACCCTTGTCATTTGGTTGCACCGTAATACCGGACTTCTTTGGAACCACTTGAGTGGGACTAACCCACTTGCTATCAGAGATGGGGTATATGATTCCCGCATCTAGTAA
Source organism: Cornus controversa (assembly GCA_026545225.1). Lineage (NCBI taxonomy): Eukaryota > Viridiplantae > Streptophyta > Magnoliopsida > Cornales > Cornaceae > Cornus > Cornus controversa. The sequence goes on from CM048852.1 coordinate 19,403,095, forward strand.
CTTCACCACCTCCTTCATGACAACGTCCTTCATATTTGGATTTAATCGACATTGTGCCTCCCTTGAGGTCTTAGCATCCTCTTCCAAGTGTATGCGGTGCATACAAATAGAAGGATCTATTCCCTTGAGATCTGCCACACTCCAGCCTATTGCTTCTTTGTGCTCTTTGAGCACCTTTATGAGTTCCAACTCTTGGTCATTTGTGAGATTGGAAGCGATAAGGACCGGAAGGGTCTCATTTGTGCCCAAGAAAACATACTTGAGTGTAGGCGGTAGGGGCTTAAGCTCAAGTTGTGGTGGGGAAATTAAAGAAGGAGTTTGGGAAGTTTTGGACAAAGGGGGCAAGGGTTCTCTCGGAACTCTCCATTTAGGCAAATCCATGACAGTATTAACATCGAGCATGGAATTGACTTCACATATGGCTTGCTCAATGTCAAAATCATCATAGTTGAAGTCATTCAGGCATGCCTCTAAAGGATCCTTGGAAAGAATAGAAGGAAGTGCTTCTTGAACAAGGTCTTCCACAACATCGACACAAAAGCACTCACTTTCATCGTCGGATGTGTGGTGGGAAGCATTGAAGATGTTCAAGCGGACTTTCATATTTCCAAAAGAGATGTCCATCACTCCGGTACGGCAATTAACGCAAGCGTTTGCCGTGGCCAAGAATGGACGACCTAGAATGATAGGAATATGACAATTTGGATTTTGGACCGGTTCCATGTCAAGGACTATGAAGTCCACCGGAAAATAGAATTTGTCCACTTGAATGATGACATCCTCAATGATGCCACGTAGTTGCTTCACCGAACGGTCGGCAAGTTGCAACACAACCGTGGTATGCTTGAGTTCCCCCAAACCTAGTTGTTGGTAAACTGAGAATGGAAGCAAATTAACACTAGCCCCTAGATCAAGAAGTGCTTTTTCAAAAGATTGATTTCCGATGGTGCACGAAATGGTCGGAGCACCCGGATCTTTGAATTTAGGAGGGGCTTGGTGTTGAAAAATGGAGCTTATGTGCTCAGTTAAGAGGACTTTCTTAGGAACATTATTCCTAGATTTGCGCTTTTGAGTGCACAAGTCCTTCAAGAATTTCGCATAGGAGGGAATTTGTTGAATAACATCAAGGAGAGGGAGATTGATCTTTACTTGTTTGAAGATCTCCATCATGTCTTGGATTTTCTCTCCTTGCTTCCCGAAATGAGAAGGTTCCTTCAATCTTTGGGGAAAAGGAACCGGGGGTTCATAAGAGGTGTCAAGATTTGGAATCGATGACGACACAACTTCATTTGCCTTTCCTTTTGGATTTGAAGGGGTATTTTACAAATTTGGATTTAACGGAAACAATTTTCGATTTAATTGGGATTCTTTTGGATTTTTAGGTTGCTCTTGGAATTCCTTTCCCTCTTCCTCCCCTACCTTGGAGTTAATGATTTTACCACTCCTCAAGGTTGTGATTGATTGAACTTGCTCCGGAGGAGCATTACAAGTTGAAGATGATGGATCTTCAATCATATGGACACCTTTGGGGTTCACCACCGGTTGACTCGGCAACTTACCTTCCTCCCTTCTATTTAAGGCATTAGTTAGTTGCCCTATTTGAGCTTCTAACCTAGCCATAGATTGAGCGTTGGCTTCAAGCTTAGAGATTGATTGAGAGTGAGTTTGCAATAAGCGGGTATTGGCCTCAAGATTGCTTATCACTCTTTCTTCAAAGCTTTGGCTTCTCGGAGGAAGTGGTGGTTGTTGGTAATTAGATCTTTGATTGTAAGGTTGAGGGTTTGGCCTATAATGCGGCTGTTGAGAGGGGGAATTAAAAGAGTTTTGCCCTTGGAAAGAGGGACTTGATTCTTGAGGTTTCTATGAGAAAGCCGGATGGTTCTTGTTGATAAGTAATAAATATTGCATATTCAATGCCCTTAAAATTATATGAATTAGTGTCTTAGTAATATTTATTTCGTATTTTTATTAATAATTTTAATCTTTTCAGAATTTCAGGTGATTAAGAGTAATTCTAATTAATAATGGTGCAATTGGGCTATAGATGGTGTTAGGCCTATTCACATTGAAGATTGGGCCAATTCAGGCCTAAAAAGTCTTGGACCCGTTTTGGTATTCAGACCATATCTCCGTACACGATTGTCAAAACGACCCAAACTCCGCGTGGGTTGAAGGAAATTCAATTCTGCACAATTTCATATTTCACGAAAATTTCCTAAAACGGACGTTTTCATCAACTTTCTGCCCTATTTGCGCAGCTGCCACTTTTTGGGCGCAAATTCCATTTTGTGAGGAGCAAGTGCCATTTTCTTATGCGCACTTGCCACTTTGGGAAGGCCAGGTGTCCCGTTGGTTTGTTTTCTCAAAGTAAAAACGACGAAACGAAGAAAAACTAGGGTATTCTGGAAGAGGAGGAACACAGAGAGAAATACAGAGGCGATTCGTGACGATACGGACAAAAGGATGGCGATTTCACCATCGTTCAAGCTTGGACATCCGATCATGAGCGGCTAAACACTATTCCGGGGAAGTGACGTAACCCTAACCTGTCTTTCAATGTTTTAAGTTGTATACTAATTTGGGAATAAATTACTTTGTGCATTGATTGTATAACCGAGACATAAACAATAGCTGTGCTATTGCTTTCAATTTGAATGTATTGATTCATTGCACATTTATTATTGTTCTTGTAGAATGAATTTAAATTTGCAAAGATTAGGGTTTGTTCTTTTCAACTTCTGTGATTTTGTTAAGACAGGTTATACAATAGTTTTCACATATCGTTCAATTTAGATTTTTGATAATTCGTACCGAGCAAAGATGGGTTATAACATCATTAATTAGTCAGTTGTATAGGCCATGCTAAGCGAAGACGAGTTATGCTTAATTGAATGTTGAACGAATTCCCTTGATAGAATTGAATTAGGCTTGTAGCCATTTTTTTCTGAATGCATAGAGTAACGTCACAATTTAGTACAATTGTCATTGTTAGAGGGTTAGTGGTGAAGTCAGTTCCCAGGATCTTCTCTTCCTGATTAAATTTCATAACAACAATTTATAAAAACCTTTAATTTTCTCAATTAATTTCAAGATCAAACATCAACAATTTGTTTCCAATTATTTTAGAATTAATTCAAAGACTGAGTAACATAACAATTCAACCTTGCAAGTCCTTGAGGTTCGACACCCTCTATATAGCCCTGTCCTACGAGGACTCGTTCTATTGCGAGTGGTTAAGTATAATTGAAATCACATCAATTTTTGGCGCCGTTGCCGGGGACTTGCTTGAATTATTTTGGTGCCTAGTCTTAAGATTATTTTAATTTAATTGTTAAGTTAGGATTTTTCTTTATTCTTTTCTGATCCATTTCATTTTTTTTCATTTTTTTTGAGTACAGGTACTTTTGGTTACGAACCGTGAATAGAGGAGTGGAATTCATCGTAAATCTCTGTGAGCTTTTCATATTCAAATTACTTGTGCTTGATTATTCTAGTTAGTACTTTGCTTTCATTTGTTATTATTTTATTTTATTTATTTATTTATATTTTATTTTAGTTTCTTTCTTATTTATTTTATTTAGTTATTTGTTCATTTATTTATTTAATTAATTTTTTTTTAATTCTTAGTCCTTGTGGTATATGTTGGGTCGTCGGTCTCTAGACACACCAATAGTCCCATATAACCCTGAACTTGAAAGAACCTTACATCAACAAAGGGGAGAAATTAGGGCCCAAGACTTAGAAGAAGAACATTCATCTGAGGTTGAGATTGAGACTGAAAATATGGCTGAGCACAATCCTCGAGCCCTTAAGGAGCATTTCGCTCCTGGGGCATATACATCCCCATCCTGCATGCAATTGCCTAATGTCACAGCAGTAAATTATGAGATTAAGTCTAGCGTTATACAAATGCTCCCATCTTTTTATGAACTTAATAATGAGGATCCGTATAAGCATCTTGATGACTTCTTAGAAGTTTGTTCAACTGTTAAAATCCAGAATTTTTCTGATGATGCTTTATGGATGCGTCTCTTCCCATTCTCTCTAAAAGATAAAGCTAAAAACTGGTGGAATTCATTAACACCGAATACGATCACCTCTTGGGCACAACTGCAACAAGAGTTCCTCAAGAAATACTTTCCAATAGGGAAAACAAATCAAATGAGGCGATCCATTACCAGTTTTTCTCAAATAGAAGGGGAGCAATTCCATGATACATGGGAGAGATATGGTGATTTGCTTAGAAAGTGCCCTCATCATGATATTCCTAAGTGGCAACTTGTACAATTTTTTTATGATGGGCTGACTGAGTCGTATAGGCAAATGGTAGATGCATCTTGTGGGGGTATGTTCATGCTTAAGAATGAGGATGAGGCATGGACATTGTTTGTGAATTTGAGTGAAAATTCTACACAGCATGATTCTGCAAGTCGAGTTCAAACAAATAGTTCTCGTAAGACTGTAGGAATTTTTGAAATAGGCAAATCACTCGATGTCTCCACCAAAGTGGATGAATTATCGAGAAAAGTAGATCAACTCATGGCAGCTAGTCCATCCCTAAACAATCCAATCCCTCAGTCCCAAGGGCTAGTCCCTAGGTCAAGTTTTTAGTCTAGTCATCAAGCTACTCATCCTTCTTCCAATTTTGTGCCTCAGAATCAATATTATCATCAAACTTCTCAATCTCCACCTTGGAGTTCAGCGTTTGAGGATAAAGTATTAGCGGCATTAGATAAACTTGACGCTCACACTCAATTACTCGAAGCTAATACTCAATTACTTCATTCTCACTCTCAATCCATATCCAAGTTAGAGGCTCAAATGGGGCAGCTAGTTAACACTTTGAATCGTAGAGAGGAAGGAAAATTGCCAAGTCAACCAATAACTAATCCTAGAGGGCAATATGCAATTGATGATGTTACAGCCAATGGTCATCACTATGAGCATGTTCAGGCTGTTACCACTTTGAGGAGTAGGAAAATGATAGATAATAAGGTGGAAGAAAAGAGGGAGGTTGAAAGTGAAGTAGGAAAGAGTCCTAATCTAGATTTTGAAGTTAGTAAGGCAACATATTCTACACCTATTCCAACTTTTGAGCCCAAAGCTCCATTCCCTACACGTCTCCAAGAGGTGGCACCTTTTGGGAAAGAAGGGGAGAAAGTGCAAGATATGATGGAAATTTTTAAACAAGTAAAAATAAATCTTCCTCTCCTTGATGCTATAAAACAAATCCCAGCATATGCAAAATTTTTGAAAGATTTATGCACTCAAAAGCGTAATTCAAGGGGTAGTGTCCCAAAGAAAATCTTTCTCACTGAGCAAGTAAGCTCGATTATTCAGCATAACACTCCCCCTAAGTTCAAAGATCCAGGTGCTCCTACTATTTCTTGTATTATTGGTGTTCATGAGGTTGATAGAGCACTCCTTGACTTAGGAGCTAGTGTTAATCTGTTACCTTACTCGGTGTATTTGCAATTAGGGTTGGGTGAGCTTCAACCCACGTCAGTTATGTTGCAACTTGCTGATCGATCTATGAAGCAACCACGTGGTATAATTGAAGATGTCATAATTAAGGTGGATAAGTTCTATTTTCCTGTGGATTTCATTGTTCTTGACACAGAACTTGTCCCTAACCCAAAGAAATCTATTCTAGTGATTTTTGGTCGTCCTTTCTTAGCCACGGCTAATGCAAATATTAATTGTCGTACTGGAGCCATGGATATTTCTTTTGGGAACATGAAAGTGAAATTGAATATCTTTAATGCCACTCCGCATTCCCCTGATGAGTCAGAGTGCTTTGTTTTAGATGTCATAGAGGAGTCTGTTGTGGAATCAGTTCCCCCTATCTTGCCTAAAGACTCTTTAGATATTTGTTTGACTCATTTTGGTTGTGAGAGCTTTGATGTATGGCAACATATTAGTGAAAGTACTTCCTTACTGCCTGCCACCAGTTTAGGTTCTCCACCATTCAAAGAATCTAAAGAGTTTGCACCCTTACTTTCAACTACGCTTCCCATTCCTTCCTTAGAATTGCCCTTTCAATTTGAGTTGAAGCCTTTACCAAATAAACTCGAATATGCATTATTAGGATTTAATGACACTTTTTCAATTTTTAATGCACCTAATATGTCTACCAACCAAGAGAGTGAGCTTTTAAGTGTGCTTAATGAGCATAAGGAGACGATAAGATGGCGTATATCGGATTTAAAAGGGGACTAGGATAGATTTGAGTTTACGTCTAACCTAGACGTTAAACTTGGCTCCTTGGGGGTATTTTGTATCCCCGTGTATGTTAGATATTTAGTGTTTTTGGTAGTTTCGTAGGATTTATTTTATTTTATTTTATTTTATTTTATTATTATTATTTATTAATTTTTTTTAGTGATTTTGTGTTTTTGTTCATTGTGTAAAAGAAAAAAAAGAAAAAAAATTTGTCGTCCGTTCTCTGACTATGTATGTAGTACCAAGTATCTATTTTGTCATATGTTTGATAAAGTTGATGATTTCTGTTTTTTAGAGTCTGGTTTCAATACCCAATACTGTCGAGATTGCTTCAACACAGTATGACTTTACTAAAGAAAGGCAGCCCCTTTGTACTCTATACGTTAGAGTATCTGGATAATCAATATCTTATCACATATGTATCTTAGAAATTGGGAACCACTAGTTCAGAGAATGACGACACACATAAAAATAAAAATAAAAAAAAAAAACTTTTGTTACTTGTTTTTTTTCCATGTTCGTTCTTTATTTTTCTTATTATGAACCCATTCATTTCACTTGGCTTGTATAGTGGTGTCTTTTGACAGGATGTTGCACCCAAGTTTGGGGAGAAACATCATTGTTAACTTCCAGCTACTTGTTTGTCATCTGTCCACGCCCCTATTCATGGTAATATTGTTCTGACTCTCATTTATGTTTTTTCTCCTTGTACATTGAGGACACTGTACCATTCAAGTTTGGGGGTAAGGCGATACATTTCTTGTGTTTTAAATATGAAGGTGAAATAGTGGCATGTTTTAGACATTTTTTTTTTGTATTGATTTTTAGGAATTGTTTGGTAGTTTCTTTTTATAGGTTGTTTTGTTTTAACATCAATCAAGAGTTTAATACTTTATGTAGGTTCTTGACTTGAAATTGTAGAGTATGTGTAAAATTTCTAGAAACTATAATTTGAATGCAGTGGTTTAAGTCGTTATTTGCATTGACATGACTTGGAGTGGTTGACTCTGGTTCTTTTCACAATTCACACGCACACTAGTAGAGTTAGTGGGGTTTGTACTTGGCTTTGAGTATCAATTATGTGTGCTGAATATAAGTCGGTATCCCTTGAGAATAAACATTTTAAACATGCTACACTTGTAAAAATAAAAAAAAATAAAAAAAATATATAAAAAGAAAATAAAAAAAAAAATTTAAATAATAATCCTATGGTTTGTGGCCGTTTTGGTTCGAGTTATTAGGTCCCTCGAGGTATCTTGAAACCTGGTGCCCTAAAGCCATTTGGTTTGGGAGTCGCAGGCTGAAAGCTCGCTACATGGACCAATTCGAAAGCCTAATAAACCTAGGCATTGCGTTATTGGTTAGTCTATGGTTTGTGGCCGTTTTGATTCGAGTTATTAGGTCCCTCGAGGTATCTTGAAACCTGGTGCCCTAAAGCCATTTGGTTTGGGAGTCACAGGCTGAAAGCTCGCTACATGGATCAATTCGAAAGCCTAATAAACCTAGGCATTGCACAACCAAAATAATAATAATAATAATAATAATATAAAAAAAAAATTTACATGTGTTCATGTTTTGAGTGATACATTCAATAAGGGGATCCAATAAATTGAAGGGACTTGTAATTGCTCACTCAACGCTAGGTTAAACCACATTGATGAATGCTAGTTCACTTTTCATGAGGGGGCTAGAGTTAGTTTCTTTGAGTTGTGATTGATGTAAATTTTGGGTGAGAACCATTGTTTTGAATTATGAGGTTTAGGAATTTGAAAGTATTCTTGAATGCAAGTCTTTTAACTACATTTTGTAGTTTTCGTCTTGATTAATGTTTGAAACAGAAATGTTGGCATGTTTGTGGGTAACATCTCTGGAAACCCTCACGAGACTTTACTCGTCCACTAGGGGAAACCTAGGGGTTTAAAAGGCTTGTTGCATATGCTAAATGCAATCGGATCTGCCACGAAAGAGGAAATAGTTTAGTGTTTTATTTCATTTTTAGTTGTGTATTACTAAGAGACTAACAATATGTAAGTTTGGGGGTGTGATAAGTAATAAATATTGCATATTCAATGCCCTTAAAATTATATGAATTAGTGTCTTAGTAATATTTATTTCGTATTTTTATTAATAATTTTAATCTTTTCAGAATTTCAGGTGATTAAGAGTAATTCTAATTAATAATGGTGCAATTGGGCTATAGATGGTGTTAGGCCTATTCACATTGAAGATTGGGCCAATTCAGGCCTAAAAAGTCTTGGACCCGTTTTGGTATTCAGACCATATCTCCGTACACGATTGTCAAAACGACCCAAACTCCGCGTGGGTTGAAGGAAATTCAATTCTGCACAATTTCATATTTCACGAAAATTTCCTAAAACGGACGTTTTCATCAACTTTCTGCCCTATTTGCGCAGCTGCCACTTTTTGGGCGCAAATTCCATTTTGTGAGGAGCAAGTGCCATTTTCTTATGCGCACTTGCCACTTTGGGAAGGCCAGGTGTCCCGTTGGTTTGTTTTCTCAAAGTAAAAACGACGAAACGAAGAAAAACTAGGGTATTCTGGAAGAGGAGGAACACAGAGAGAAATACAGAGGCGATTCGTGACGATACGGACAAAAGGATGGCGATTTCACCATCGTTCAAGCTTGGACATCCGATCATGAGCGGCTAAACACTATTCCGGGGAAGTGACGTAACCCTAACCTGTCTTTCAATGTTTTAAGTTGTATACTAATTTGGGAATAAATTACTTTGTGCATTGATTGTATAACCGAGACATAAACAATAGCTGTGCTATTGCTTTCAATTTGAATGTATTGATTCATTGCACATTTATTATTGTTCTTGTAGAATGAATTTAAATTTGCAAAGATTAGGGTTTGTTCTTTTCAACTTCTGTGATTTTGTTAAGACAGGTTATACAATAGTTTTCACATATCGTTCAATTTAGATTTTTGATAATTCGTACCGAGCAAAGATGGGTTATAACATCATTAATTAGTCAGTTGTATAGGCCATGCTAAGCGAAGACGAGTTATGCTTAATTGAGTGTTGAACGAATTCCCTTGATAGAATTGAATTAGGCTTGTAGCCATTTTTTTCTGAATGCATAGAGTAACGTCCCAATTTAGTATAATTGTCATTGTTAGAGGGTTAGTGGTGAAGTCAGTTCCCAGGATCTTCTCTTCCTGATTAAATTTCATAACAACAATTTATAAAAACCTTTAATTTTCTCAATTAATTTCAAGATCAAACATCAACAATTTGTTTCCAATTATTTTAGAATTAATTCAAAGACTGAGTAACATAACAATTCAACCTTGCAAGTCCTTGAGGTTCGACACCCTCTATATAGCCCTGTCCTACGAGGACTCGTTCTATTGCGAGTGGTTAAGTATAATTGAAATCACATCACTTGTAACCAGGATTGTACGTGTTTGAATATGGATCATTCATTTGTTTAGAGTATAGGGCATTCACTTGCTCTTGAGCATAATCGGGCAATTGCCCGGCAATAGGACAATCTCGCATGAAATGTGAAGTACTATAGCAAAACGAACAACCTTTTGGATTTTGGACAGATTGGTTTGGTGTAGGCAGCCCATTTTTTATAATTAAATCCATTTTTCGGGATAGGGCTTCTACTTGCATGGCAACCTCATCTACCCGTGAAATCTCATGCACGCCTCTACAAGGTTGGGTGGCCTTCCCTTTCCTAGTGGAGGAGCGTTGAGCTGAATTGTTGCTTAGGGTTTGAAAAAGTTTCCATGCCTCATCGGGGCTTTTCGAAAGATATCCACCCCCACACGCGGAGTCTATCATTTGTCTATGTTGCTCACTCACCCCATCATAAAAACTTTGCACTAGCTGCCATTTTGGGACAGCATGATGCGGATAAGATTTTAAAAGATCCTTTAACCTCTCCCACGTCTCATGGAATTGTTCTTGGTCAATTTGGGTGAATCCGGTGATTGCTCGTCGAATATCACTTGTCTTACCCATTGGGAAGTATTTTTTCAAGAACTCTATTTGCATCTCCGCCCAAGAATGGATTGAGTTAGGTTCTAAGGAGTTGAACCAACTTCTAGCTTTATCTTTTAGGGAGAAGGGGAACATACGCAGCTTTAGATCATCATCCGTAAAGTGTGGTACACGAATAGTGGAACACACGGAAAGGAAGTAATCTAAGTGCCGGTACGGATCCTCATTAGGGAGACCGTGGAAGCTATTAAGAAGATTGATGGTGGAGGACTTTATTTCGAATTGAGTTGCCGCTACATCCGGAAATTGGATACATGAAGGTACTTCAAATGTAGTCGGAAGGTAAAAGTCCATAAGCAACTCTCCTTGAGGAGGTGGTGGTGGAGGTGGCTGTTCATGATTAAAAGGAGGTAGTCCGGGAGGTTGTCTCTCATTTGGATCCATGTTTTCAGTCCTAGGCAATATAGGGTCCCTAGAGGTTCCTCTACGTTGTCTAAGTGTTCGTTCAAGTTCAATGTTACATGGAAACAAAGGAAGTGACAAGGACCGTCTACCTAGCATGCATTAACAATCGAACAACACCTCAATACACAAAGTAACAATAATCTTTACAAAAAGAATAAATGAATCCAAACCACTAATTTTAGGCGTTATACTCACAAAGGGTTCCAAGTTTACTTCTCTTCGATGCCCGTTATGTGGTATACCTAAAATCAAGAAGTTTGAGAATTAAGAACAAAATATATACAAAAAGAATGAAAGAATTTCTAGCCTAAGAATTAAACCAGATTTAATCTTCCAATGGCGACAATAAAACCGTAGTCCCCGGCAACGGCGTCAAAATTTTGATGTGGTCGGAACTAAATTATATTGTAAGCTTAATTTTTTCCTTTTTTATCAAAATATAATTTAACCACTCGCAAGAGCACGAATCTTTGTAGATAAGGTTCTTTATAGAGGGTATCGATCCCACGAGGACTAGTCGCAATTGTCTTAAAGGAAGATTAATTCTACTTTAATTCGAAAAAATAGATTTTTGAATTTGTGTTTAAAAACTATTGCATGAATGAAATGACAAGAAAAGTAAAGAGTTTAAATTTGGGAGAGAGAACTAGGGTTGGTTTCCACCACTAGCCATTCACATGTTCATAAGTGTAGCAAGCATGGGATTCATTAATTAAATGCCTAACAATGTCATTAGGCTTGTGACCTCAATAACATATCAAAAGATCAATGTGTGTGCTAACCTATCATAATCCATCTTCAACAAGCATAGCTCTTCAACCTAACTAACTACCTAATTACTCTACTCTCTAAGTGAACACTACATGCATCCAAACTACCTTGTCTTGGCATGGTCTATACAAATTAATATCACACATTCATTTAAACACCATTATCTAGCCATCATTTGCACTTCTTGTGGAATATGCAAATGTTGTGCATTCAACTGACAAAATCTACTCTAAGACAAGAATAAATTCCAAATCAAATGAATATATATAATAGATGTATTTGTGTACATAATCACTAGGCTAAATAATCAACATTTAATTACAAATCCCAAGAGCTACAAAGATGAACAAGTTTACATGGCTAGGGGTTGAAACCAACACCCTAGTAGAAGAGTTAGTTGCTCATGGTTGCCTTGCACCCTTCCATTGATGAAGAATGAAGCTTCTTGGTCTGGTTCAGCTTCTCCTCTTCCTCTCCCGAAGGTCTCTCTCTCAGTCCTCTGATGTGTGTTGAGAGATATATGATATATGTGGCTTTTGGTGCTTTTTGGGCTTCCTTTTCCACCTTGGGGCCCACCATATATATATATATATATCATTATATATATCTCTTGTATCAAGAAGGCCCCCAAAAGTCTTGTTCAAGTCAGACAATCCCCCTAAGTCGTGCAAAAAGGGGGATTTTGTTGCAAGTGGGAGAGCAGGTGAGCAAGTGGCCAAGTGGGCTCTGCAGCATCTCGATTGATCGAGATTGAATCTCGATTGATCGAGATTTCGATCAATCGAAATGAGATCTCGATCAATCGAGATTTCGATTAATCGAGATCAACATCTCGATTGATCGAGATGCCTTGGGCTGCATTTTCTGATTTCTTCTCTTGACTGCAGAAAGCTGCCAACTTTGCTCCATTTGCTCCAATACCTGCAAAACATCAAAAATACAAAAATACCGTAAACTTATCTCGGTAAACGTGAAAACGGAACTAACATATGCAATAAAGAGGGTTCAAATGCATAGAATTGAACACTTATCATTCCCAAACTCCTTCTTTAATTTCCCCACCACAACTTGAGCTCAAGCCTCTACCGGCTACACTCAAGTATATTTTCTTGGGCGCTAATGAGACCCTTCCAGTCATTATTGCTTCTAATCTCACCGATGATCAAGAGATGGAACTCCTTAAGGTGCTAAAAGAGCACAAGGAAGTAATAGGATAGAGTGTGGTAGATCTTAAGGGAATAGATCCTTCTATTTGTATGCACCGCATACACTTGGAAGAAGATGCAAAGACCTCAAGGGAGGCACAACATCGATTAAATCCAAATATGAAGGATGTTGTAATGAAGGAGGTGGTGAAGTTACTAGATGCGGGAATCATTTACCCCATCTCAGATAGCAAGTGGGTTAGTCCCACTCAAGTGGTTCCAAAGAAGTCTGGTATTATGATGCAACCAAATGATAAGGGTGAATTAGTTCCCCAACGCACTACCACGGGATGGAGAGTGTGCATAGATTATCGGAAATTAAATTCAGCCACTCAGAAAGATCACTTCCCCCTCCCATTTATTGATCAAATCTTGGAGAGATTAGCCGGGCAAAGTTTTTATTGCTTCTTAGATGGATATTTCGGCTATAATCAGGTTGCTATAGACCCGAGGGACCATGAGAAAACCACCTTTACATGTCCTTTCGGCACATTTGCTTATAGATGCATGCCCTTTGGGTTGTGCAATGCACTGGCGACTTTTCAACGGTGTATGATGTCTATCTTTTCGGATATGGTAGAAAATTTCTTGGAAGTGTTCAGGGATGATTTTTCCGTGTTTGGGCCTTCATTTGAATCATGTCTCCAAAATCTATCCCGTATTCTCAAACGATGTCAAGAGACCAACCTAATTCTTAGTTGGGAAAAGAGCCATTTTATGGTGCAAGAGGGTATTGTCCTAGGGCACATTGTGTCTAAGAGAGGAATCGAGTTGACAAAGCCAAGGTTGAGCTTATTTCCAAACTTCCTCCACCATCAACGGTGAGAGAGATTCGTTCATTCCTTGGGCATGCGGGCTTTTATCGCCGTTTCATCAAAGACTTTAGCAAGATCTCTCGGCCTTTATGCCGCCTTCTTGAAAAAGAATCTTGTTTTACCTTTGATGAAGCGTGCCTTAGCGCTTTTGAAAAACTCCACACCATGCTTACAACCGCTCCAATTCTAATCCCTCTAAATTGGGCTCTCCCATTTGAGATCATGTGTGATACATCTGATTATGCCATGGGTGCGGTCTTAGGGCAACGAGTAGACAAATTGCCCCATGTCATCTACTACGCAAGTAAAACCCTTTTCGAGGCTCAAATCAATTATACCACAACGGAAAAGGAGTTGTTTGCGGTAGTATTTGCCTTGGACAAATTTTGAGCTTATTTATTAGGTTCCAAGGTCATTGTCTATTCGGACCATGCTGCCCTCCGGCATCTTTTGACCAAAAAGGACACCAAGCCTAGGTTGATCCGATGGATACTCTTGTTGTAAGAGTTCAATTTTGAGATTAGAGACAAAAAGGGAATTGAAAATGTGGTGGCTGACCACCTGTCTAGAATTCTTGTTGAATCCCTCCATAACTCCATTCCAGTTTATGAATCCTTCCCGGATGAACAACTCTTTGTCATTTCTCAAGAGAATATCCCTTGGTATGCAGATGTTGTTAACTACTTGGCAACCGGTAAAATACCATCTTCTTGGACCAAGCAAGAGAAGGATCATTTTTTCTCCCAATCACGATCATATTATTGGGACGATCCTCAATTGTTCAAATATTGCCCCGATCAAATAATTCGAAAGTGTGTACCGAATAGTGAATTCCATAGCATTCTCAAACTTTGTCATACACTCGCTTGTGGGGGACACTTTAGTGCTAAGAAAACCGCAGCATAAATTCTTCAATGCAGATTTTTCTGGCCAACACTTCATCGGGATGCATATTCATTTTGCCGCTCTTGTGAGCGATGTCAGCGCCTTGGCACGATGTCTCGGAAGGACATGATGCCTCTGAACCCTATTCTTATCATTGAGATATTTGATGTGTGGGGCATTGACTTCATGGGACCATTTCCACCCTCTACTGGTCATGAGTACATACTTGTGGCTGTGGACTACGTATCTAAATGGATAGAGGCCATTGCTACCAAAACCAATGATCACGCAGTCGTGGTTAAGTTTATTCAAGCGAATATCTTTAGCCGGTTTGGTACACCTCGAGCCCTCATCAGTGACGGAGGTAAACATTTCTGTAACCGGTTCCTTCGAACCTTGCTTACCAAATACTCTATCACACATAAAGTAGCCACCCCATACCATCCTCAAACTAGTGGCCAAGTAGAGGTATCCAATAGGGAGATTAAGAACATCCTTGAGAAGACCGTTCGGCCTGACCGAAAAGATTGGTCATTGCGACTAAACGATGCATTATGGGCATACCGAACCGCATATAAGACTCCCATTGGAATGTCACCTTACCGGTTGGTTTATGGCAAAGCGTGCCATCTTCCGGTTGAATTGGAGCATAAAGCTATGTGGGCACCAAAAGTTTCAATTTTGACATGCAAACGGCCGGATCTAATCGAAAACTTCAATTAAATGAATTGAAAGAATTGCGACATGACGCATATGAGAACGCTAAAATCTATAAGGCAAAGTCCAAAGCCTTTCATGATCGTAATATTTGAGTCAAAACGTTTTCTCCGGACCAAAAAGTATGGTTGTACAACTCACACCTCCATTTGTTTCCCAGAAAACTTCGCTCCCGTTGGGATGGTCTATTTTTGGTTAATTTCGTCGCTCCCCACGGAGCGGTGGAATTGAAGGACTTGAAAGATGGATCGTTGTTCAAGGTAAACGGGCAGCACTTAAAAGTGTGCGTGGATGACCAAGTTACCACCGAATACGTGGATGTCGTCACTTTGACAGATCCCGTGTACTTTGACTCGTGAGCCGATTCAGATGTCATATCATAGACGTGTAAGGTGGCGAGGCCATGGTAGCTATCATGCTTCCATGATGTCCCTTTAATCCAAGGTAAATTTTGTATCTAAGCATCTTAGTATCTAAGTCCCATAAATCCAAGTCCATGAAGCATAACTCAAGCTGACTATTTTTGAGCATCTCGATTGATCGAAGCAGAGATCTCGATCAATCGAGATTTCGATTGATCAGATTTTGGTCTCGATTGATCGAAATAATGCAGAGAGTTTGCCAAGTCCAAAGTCCCGAGAGGTAGTATTCTTCAATAGCACTTCGATAGGTCCTCGATCGATCGAAATTTTGATTGATCGAAGTGGGATCTCAATTGATCGTAGTCAATCTCGATTAATCGAAGAAGGAATCTCGATTGATCAAAGTAAGATTTCGATTAATCAAAATCTTGATTGATCGAGATGTACATCTCGATCAATCGAGATTGACGCGATGCCTGCACGTGAGCCGAATACTTATTTAAACCATTGGGCTTCCCTCTCATTTCAAAAGACCATCCGACTTCCTTCTCTTCTCCGAGCAAGCCAGAGCTTCCCCAAGCACCGTCCCACACTTGATCTACCATTCCCGACCATCCTCCGCCGTTCGCCGTAGTCTAAGATCTCCGCGAGCACACTCACGCTCATCTCTTCGCGGTTGCTAGTTGGGTCTTCATTTTTTGTGCCGATCATCATCTTCACCTTGAGGTAAGTGATGCATGGCTATATTTTGCTTCCTTTCTCACTATTTTTATTAGTTTCTCGGCATAATAAGCATAGACCGGTGATGTTGGGTGGAATGGTACATTCGCTATGTTCATAATGGGATTTTACGGGTTTCGGGGGTAGGAATGCATGTATGGGTGAGATATTGCATTATTTTTACTTCGACTACTTAATGTACGGTTTGCCACCGCGGCCCCATCGTTTCAGTTACATCCGTTTATGCTGTCTCGTTGAGAGCGAATTTTTGAATGCATGTGTCAGCACCATGGACTAGAGCCTCATTTTATTTTATTTTATTCTTATTTTAGTATTCCTTTTATTTTCTTTTTATTTACGTAATTTTTGGAATAAAGTGCAGACTGTTCCGAGATCATGGCGAGGGTGAAGAATGCATCCGGTGCTGTTAGAGATGTGCCCGGGCGAGCCTTCCGGACTCGGAAGTTTCACCTGGAGCAAATATTCGATCTGAGAGAGTTTGAGACGCGTCCCGACAGCTCGTGGGCTGTAGCAGAGCTCAAGCGGCATCGCCTTGACCGGTTATGTGTGCCTCCCACTGATGTGGCACACGAGCGCTTGGTGCAGGCCTTTTACGAGCGTATAACCTATTCCTGCACAGCGCCGGACACATTAGAGACGGTCGTGGGCGGCACGACGATCACTATCACGCCGAGCCAGATTGCGCAGATGCTCAGTATCCCTCACCAGCAGCCTCCAGATATGATTGACCAGGACGGTCGATCGATCTACAAGGCCGAGCTTCCAGCAGACACGACATTGTTCTCCATCATGATGGACATGTGTGGCGGGGCATTTACCACACCCAGTCACAACTGCACGTCCAAATCGATTGCCCGAGTAGATTATGGTTCCTGGACACTGTTTTCATCAAGAACGCGTGTCCTCTGCAGCATGTGGCAGAGCGCAGAGGCGACCTCCTCCGTTGCCTTTACGCTTTCCACACGGGCACGTGGTTTTTTGTCCCATCGCTGATATGGGGGCAGATGTTCAAGATATAGGACGGCCTTGTCAACAAGAGGATGAGACGAGCAGCGAGTTAGCAGCTTTCCTTTCCTTTCCTCGTCGCCGCTTTCCTGAGTCGTGCCAGTATACCGGTCAGTGATACTGACATTCAGTTGGCACCGCCCACCCGCTTCACACTTACTCAGTGGGAGAGGGTGAAGTGACACCTGGAGTGACAAGACCACCAGGGCGATCCACCAGAGGATGTAGACATGGATGCCCCAGTGGAGATGGATGAGGGTGAGCTTGCAGAGGGTGACTCATCTGATGAGGCGATGGAGGAGGAGGAGATGGATATTACTGCAGAGCGGCATGACATCCTAGCGACTGGCTATTCCTGCCTGGCAGCTAACGTTGAGCGGCTCTAGCAGGGTTTTGAGGAGCACGTCCAGGTGACGCAGAGTCAGCTGGAGGGCATTAGATCGGACTTTTGTTCTCTGGCACAGGGTCAGAGGGCAATTTTAGATGAGTTTCGAGCCTTCTGGCAGGACCTGCAGTTCCTGTTTACAAGACGCGCTTCCACCTCCACCTCTACTCCCACAGAGCCACCGCCACCACCACCCGCCCTCGAGTAGATCTATCTATTTGCACTTTCTATTTTACTTTACATATTTTTCTTTCTTTATTTTTGATAGGCCATGTTGGCCATTTTAGTTTTTGCGTATTCCACATCCATGTACCTTTTGTACTGAAACTTATGTTCACATATATGGAATACAGTTATCCTTTCTTTTATCCCATGTGTTATATTTTCTGTCTTTATTTTTACTTTCTGCCCATATCAATGCTCTCTCTCTACTTTGACTATGTATGTAGTACCACTTGCCTCATTGTTATATGCGATTCAGTTAATGATTTCCGTTTATTACCGCCTGGTTTCAATTCCCGATACTGTTGAGATTGCTTCAATGCAGTATGACATTAATAAAGAAAGGCAGCCCCTTTGCATGCTATACGTTAGTGTGCCTGGATAGTCAATATCTTATCGCATAGACTCTTTGTCAATTGGGAAACACCAGTTCAGAGTCTTGGATGTGCATTGATCTCGGCCTTATCCGCTTGTCCATAATTCTTTTATTATGTTCTTTTTATCTACTTTTGGTTCCCTTTAATGCTCGTGGTATCTAGTTGGTGTTCTGTGCAGGTTTTTCTCATTTCCAGCATGACCGCTGGTATTGGAATGCCATTTTTGTCGCGTTCTGCAATCCCGGAAAATTCTGTCCTTGTTTTTCTTGTCCAAACATTGAGGACAATGTTGCGTCTAAGTTTGGGGGTGTGGTATGCTATACCACTTGCATATGCATGCAATGTTCAGTCGTTATATTGATTGTCATTGTAGAGCAAGTTTCTTTTTTTGATATTTTTGCATGCTTGCTATGATGTCTTGCTTTTTAAAGGAAGATCATTCGAATAAACGTCCGAGGTAAATGCAGCAGGTAGTTAAGAACTTTAACATTGTAAATACCCGCACTTTTGCAAGCTATATAATAGGCTAGAACGGTCTACATTTTTGTCCAAATATGAGCATGTATAGTTCTTGCCCTAAATTTGTCCTTAACAGCACAAATTCGCACACATGCATTTTAAATTGTGGGGTATAAGTCTGATGGAGAATTTTGTAAATTTCTGTTTTTATCTGAACAACTTAAAGAATAAGTTCTTCCGGTTGTTGTAAAAAAAAAATATTATACAATAAATGCAATAAGCCTTCTCACTCAATAAACCGAATTTCTATGCCTCAAAGCAAGGAGCATTTGCGTATAAGTGTGCAAGGTTGAGCAATAATAAGCGGGTGGCTTGCTTAAGCTCATCGCCTTGTAAGCTCGGTTATTAAGTCCGAGGGGTGTTTCTTCACCTAATGCCCTAAAACCAATTGGTTTGGGAGTCATTGGCCCAATTCCGCTACATGGGCTTACAAGAAAGCAAAAAGAGCTAAGCATTGCACGGTCATCCGCACATGAGCAATCATGAATGTTTTGTGATAATGAACAACAGTGTCGAACCGTTTCAATGAGTTTTTCTTTTAAAAGCAGTTTTGTTCTCATTCTTCTCCAAATATGACAAAATCACGCGCTAGAATGCATGTTCACTTTTCAAAGAGGATTTTGGGGTCGGAATCGGTATGTTTGTTCAGATTGGCCATCATGCAGGGACTGTCATTTATTTATAGCTTGTGAAAGTCCATTTTTGCTAATGACTGCATAGTTTTGTAATACTTGTTGCATTTGCCAAATGTGAAATGAACGGATGATCGCCCTTTATCTAGTTGATGACTGAGCATGAGTAAATTTTTGTATAAGATAGTTAATTTCATTTTTGTAATATTGCATTGCTAAGGGACTAGCAATATGTAAGTTTGGGGGTGTGATAAGTGTTCAATTCTATGTATTTGAACCCTCTTTATTGCATATGTTAGTCCCGTTTCTACGTTTACCGAGATATGTTTACGGTATTTTTGTGTTTTTGATGTATTGCAGGTCTTGTAGTAAAAGGAGCAAAGTTTGAGGCTATTTGCAGCTGAAGAGAAAAGTCAAAATTGCATCCAACGCATCTCGATCAATCGAGATGTTGATCTTGATCAATCAAGATCTCGATTGATCGAGATCTCACTTCGATTGATCGAAATCTCGATCAATCGAGATTCAATCTCGATTAATCGAGATTTTGCAGAGCCACTTGCCCACTTGCTCACCTGCTTTCCCACTTGCAACAAAATCTCCCTTTTTTGCACGACTTAGAGGGATTGTCTGACTTGAACAAGACCTTTGGGGACCTTCTTGATATAATGGGTATATATATTGATATATATATATATATATATGGTGGGCCCCAAAGTTGGAAAGGTAGCCATAAAGCACACAAAGAAGCCATTTCTCAGATATCTCTCACACACATCAGATTATACAAGGAGAGACATTCGGGAGAGGAGAAGAAGGAGCTGAACCAGACCTTGAAGCTCCATTTTCTTCATCAATGGAAGAGTGCAAGGCAACCATGAGCAACTAACTTCTATACTAGGGTGTTGTTGAAGCCCCTAGCCATGTAAACTTGTTCATTTTTGTAGCATTTTGGGATTTGTAATTAAATGTTGATTATCTAGGCTAGTGACAATGTACACTTATACATTTCTTATATATATTCATTTGATGTGAAATTTATTCTTATCTTAGAGTAGATTTTGTCATATGAATGCACAACATTTGCATATTCCACAAGAAATGCAAATGATGGCTAGGTAATGGTACTTTAAATGAATGTGTAGTGCTTGCTTGTATAAACCATACCAAGATGAGGTAGTTTGGATTCATGTAGGTTCACTTAGAGAGTAGGGTAATTAGGTAGTTAGTTAGGTTGAAGAACTATGCTTGTTGAAGATGGATTATGATAGGTTGGCACACACATTAATCTTTTGATATGTCATTGAGGTCACAAGCCTAATGACATTGTTAGGCATTTAATTTATGAATCCCATGCTTGCTACACTTATGAACATGTGAATGGCTAGTGGTGGAAACCACCCCTAGTTTTCTCTCCCATCCTTTACTCTTTAATTTTATTGTTATTACATTCATGCAATAGTTTTATAAACAAAAACTCAAAACCCTGTTTTTAGGATTAAAGTGGAAGTAATCTTTCTTTAAGACAATTACGACTAGTCCTCGTGGGATCGATACCCTCTATATAGAACCGTATCTAAAAAGATTCGTGCTCTTGCGAGTGGTTAAATTATATTTTGATAAAAGGAGCAAAAATAAGCTTACAATATAATTCAAGTTTCAACCACATCATGGTTCTATGCATTATTTCTAAAATTGGATTGCAATGTAATTATTGTTACTTGATGGGTTGGGGTTATACTTGTCAATTGTGGTCTAATTGATAGTATAATATTCACACCGTTGGATTGTAGTTTTCCAACTTTATTTGGTGGGATTTAATTCTAACCGTTGATATCTAGGTTTCCATGATAGGAAGGGAGACTTAGGTATTTTATTTGTAGAGAAGCCGTCCCCCCCTGTTGTTGTTATAAATAAGGGTTTCATAACCCTTATTCAGCCCTATCGAATAACAACTCTCATAAAGGGGGTAGAGCTCTCTAAGGATTTCTTGCAGGAACACAAAGGTATTCTACAGCTTAATTTTCATTCAGGTATGTCAATTAAAATCTCCTCGTTAATTTATTACAGTATTCTTGATTTCTACAAGTTGGGTATGGATTAAATTCCAACAAAAAGATCTACACATGATTTTTTTAGACTTAAGAAAGCATATTATAAAGTCCCAATAGATATGATTTGATGGGCTTACGAAGAAAACATATTCCTTTAAGACTTCTAGAAATTATTCAAGATATGTATAAAGATTCTAAAACTAGAGTTTGTACTATGTGTCGAGAGACAATTGATTTTTTCATAAAAGTAAGACCTGTTGGAAAATTTGCATATTTCATTCACAATATAAATCACAATTCGTACATGAAATATTTGCATCTGATAAAATGACATTAAGGACAAAATTTACAACACGAAGACGAATACAAATACAATACTTTCAATAATCAAATGAATAATACAACAAAATCATCAAGTAAAATAAATATCATTTTACAATTATATAGAAAATGAAAGAAATAATCACATAGAGAACCATATAAAGTTTCTAAACATCAACATTGATAATAATACAAGTAGAACAAGATTGAACACAAGAAACAATATGAATATAATCATATAAATAAAAGTAAAGTTAAATTAGATAAAAGTAAGGAAAATGGCCTTTGAGATAGAGAGGCATGCCAGACACTTTCCTAAAATCTATACTTCTTTCTCATGTGCAGGTATTGGTACTAGTACCGGCTCCAAGATACAACCCAAGAGCTCAAAGGCGGTGTCCCCTCCAGGCATGTCTGAAGGAAGATGGGATAACCATGTCGACGTCTCATTGCCCACACATCAAATAATATATTATTTATGTATAAGAAGAACAAAGAATATAGATTAGATAGTCTCAATCCATACACAAGAGATACACATGATTATATATCAATTCTCTATATCTCAAAACATAGTAGGTAAATTTTTATATAGCTTTCAAAGTGTAACAGTTTTTTCACACTTTAATATAGAATTAAATATAATAAATTATTATAATTAAATATATTTAGGCCCTGTTTGGCAGAGCTTTTGCTTCAGCTTTTATGCAGAAGAAAAAGAGAAGCAGAAGCTAAATCAGGAAGTTGGTACCCCCCAGCTTCCTTTAAACGCTCTTTTTGGACTCCGAAGCTCTTCCACTTTACCAATCCAAACACTCTCCAAAACAGCTTTTGAGCTTGAAAAGCCAAAAGCCGCTTTCTAAAAGCCAATCCAAACAGGGCCTTAATGATTTATTAAAATATCCATAACAGTTCCCACCTATTTTAATAAAAATTAATATATATAATTGGACAACTTTATACCATGCAATGGGCGTACGTGCCTTTCAGACTTGAACCTACACTTACTGTTGATAATCTCTATTTGAGGAATATGGGTAACTATGTCTTAAACCAAACCCCTTGAACCAAACTTCAACATATCACACACACAATATTGACGATAGATTTCAGTTGTGGGGTAACATTATTAATGGCCATACGCTCGTATCTTGCTTCTCTTAAGAGCTCTGGAGAACAGCCATTGTTCCATAGTTGTTGTCTCATGACACTCTCACTTAGGTGAATTCTCCAAGGGTATATGTGACCTACACCTTGTGAGAGTATGCCCGCCTTGAATTTATTGAGGGCAATGCCCATCCTAACGTCGCATCACACATCACTATACCTTAGGGATGGGTAAAAGAGAATCTTCGTAAGAAATTATGTAGTACAGATTGATTGTACCACATTGAACCTTCTTCATGGGACCTCCAATCACAAAGGTTGGGTTACCTCTGATGGTGACTCCCTTAGGGCTTAGCTCATCCTCCTCAACATTAAATGTCTAGGACTCAACTTCTAGAATTAAAAACACTTGATCTTTTAACCCAACACTTAGGTTTTTCTTTATTTTCAAATAGTAGTAGTGAAATAGGTAGAGAAAAAGAGAGAAATGAGAAACTCAATATACCTTCCCACCCATATCATATGAAGGATGACCATATATATAATATTTGGGTTGTAACGGTCAATGGTCAAATAATTATATCAATTAAAACACTAGTATAATGGGTAATAAATATAATAAACCTAATATAATAAATATATTAAATAAGATAATATAAATTTCACAATAAAACCAGCATTAATAATAATTTAATTATATTTTTATTAAAATATTTCCAATATTTCCCACTTATTTTAATAAAAATCTCTCTCTCTCTATATATATATATATAATCGGGCAACTTTATACCATGCAATGGGTGAACTATCTCTTGAACCAAACCCCTTGAACCAAATTTTAACATATCATACACATGGTATTGACAATAAACTTCGGTTCCAGGGTAGCTCTATTGTAGATATCCAATTTTTTTTTTTATGAAATAAGATTATAAATAGATATGCATATGTTTTAAATGTAATTTACATATGTGGTGACTTGTTTAGAGGTCCGGAGAGTTTTATGAGTCATTTGGTTCATTTTAAGATTTTGGGTCGTCGGGGCACAGGATGAGGGTCGGGTAGTCCCAGAAAATTGAAATTTTTTTCAAAAAATTTCATTTTTGATTTAAAACCAAATAGAACGTTAGAATAGATGTAGAATTGATTTGAAGGGCATAGCCACTTTTAGATTCAAAAATAGAGGTCGAGAGAGTACGTTAAGTTAACTAGGGGCGTTTTGGTCATTTCGCACCCTAGGGCTTACAAATATCAAAACCTAGATATTTTTAGCCATTTCTCTCTCTCTCTAAACAACTGTGTATCTCTCTTCTCTCTTCGCTTTTAATTTCTCTAACTCTCTCTAAGATTTGGAGGTCTTAGGGCTTGATTCAGAAGGTGCCAAAGAAGGGAAATTCATTCTACGTGACGAATGCGTCATTTTGAACCGAACAAAGCTAGGTTTGAGTAAATTTTGAGTTTGTGAATTTGAGGGTTTGTTAAAGATTTAATCTCTTGAGGTAGGGTGTGTGTACTGTGTCCTTCATTTCAAGCTTTGTTTCATATTATATGCATAAAATGAATGCTTTCATATTAAATATGATCAATTGAGGTTTTATGATAAAACTCATGTTTTAAATGATGTCCTTTATGTTTTCTTTGATAGAAAATGATTGAATTGTGATCTAGAATGCATGAATTGCTAGTATATGCTTTATATGTTGCATAAATGAGATTATGTGACATCTGTTGAAACCTTAGTTTCAACTTGATAGATTTTGTCTATATAGTTTGAATGCGAATGATATTGAAAAGATTGAATGTGTACATGTCGATATAGTTCAATGTATAATGAGCAAGATATGAACTTAGGACATGAAATGGGTGCATGGCATTGATGACTTGTGTATGTATATGGTAAACGTGACATGTTTGGTGTGTGTGGGGGTGATATCTCAAAAAATGACTCATGTGAAAAGTAGAGGGGGAAAGGATCCTCCGGGGTTGAAAGACCTCAAACTTGCGTAAGATGGTTGTTACCGAATGTGTTACTAGCCCGATATAACTATGGATTGGTATGGGGTATTAATACGTATCGGAGTGTGTGAGTGTGAGCACAATTCTGAGAGCAATGTGAATTTGTGTTTGGACTCTATGTTTGAATTAAAATTTTGTCATATGTTATAGGTATAATGAAGTTGTGCATTAAAGCATAGATTAAATTGGGCCTTATGAATTGTCATGTGTATTGATGTCTATGCCATGTGAATAAAATAATTATGGAGTTTGATTAGAATGCTAGGAAGCATGAAACGTAGATATCTTATGCAAGTTGGTTGAGTTATGTATTAATATGAAATATGAACTTGGGTGGATTACACAACATGTGACCATGAGTTGTTGATCTTGTTCACCCCCTTACATTAACAATTTCAGGACATTGCAAGGAAGTTGCCGATGGTAACCAACCATGAGTTGGATTTAGAGTTTGGAAGAACTCTTTTAGGTTATTTCTGTGTTATGCATGTCCGGGATGAGGACATGGTGCATTTAGAAATTTATAAGCAGACTTATATTTTTTAAGAATTGTATATGAGCATATATGCCTCAAATGTTAACTTTTGGACAAGAGAATATTTGTATAAATGGTGTATGTTTTCAAGCATGAAAATTTTCTTATAATTCGTTTGACATTTACACATGTCACGGTTGTATATAAACACGTGTAGATATATGCTAGGATGTAGAGATGGTTTGATGTATTAAAATCAATGTTTGAAGTTGGAATGATAGGGAAACAAGAACCTCAGTAGGAAGGTCTATGATCAATCGAAACTAGCCCATCAATTAATTAAATACTGGCCTTCGATTAATCGAAAAACTGGTCACATTTTGAGGTTTGAGTGTACACAGGGGCAAGCTACTTTAGTGGCAGAAAAAAAAGTGTTATCATTGTTAACAGATGAGGCACATTAGTTAGAACTGTCCTCAAAAGAAGGGTGTTATTGGTTCACAACAGCGTTATACGCAGCCTACTACTCCACAGTCAGGCTTTAGAGCACCACCACAGACAGTGCCATCTGTTCAGAGTTCATGAGCACTAGCTAGAGGAATCACGTCTAGTGCTCTTAGTTAGCAGTCTGGATATCATGGTACTGGGTAGCAGGGTCAAAGAACACGGAGTCATACCTTCACTCTTATTCTAGGAGAGACCTCGACATGACCTACAGTAGTTCGAGGTATATTCCTAGTTTCTAGCTCTTGGGCTAGGGTTTTATTGGACTCGGGTGCATCTCATTCATTCATTTATATTGCATTTGCTTATGTTTTGGAGTTAGAGGTGTCATCCTTGGACACGGTTTTATCCATTAATACAAAGTTGGAGGTAGAGTGACTTTGGGTAGTGTATGTCGGTCTTGAGAGATTGAGATTTTGGGACATCGATTAGTATTTGACTTCATTCTGCTCGACATGTCTAGCGTTGATGTGATATTGGGTATGGACTGGTTGTCTACCTATAAAGCTAACATTGATTGTTATCGTGAAAGAGTGACCTTATGTACACTGGAGGGTGATGGTATTTGTTTTGTGGGAGAACAAGACAACTTCTATTTGTCATCTCCGCATAGTCCTAGTGATCAGAAAGGACTTGGATATTTCTTAGTAAGCCTGTTAGTATATGGTGAGGATTTTACACTTGGAGAATTTCCTTGTGTGGTACATGAGTTTTTAGATGTATTTCTGGAGGACTTGACAGAGTTACTTCTGAAACGTGAAGTGGATTTTGTTATAGAACTTACTCTAGGTACTGCACCAATTTCTATGGCACCAACTAAATTGAAAGAGTTAAAGGACTAACTACAAGAGTTACTAGACAAGGGATTTGTACGTCCTAGTACTTCTCCTTGGAGATCTCCGGTTCTTTTTCCCAAGAAAAAAGACGAGTCCTTATGTCTTTGTATTGACTACCAAAAGTTAAATCGGGCAATGATCAAGGATACGTATCATTTGCCAAGAAAATATGATTTGTTCGACCAACTTAAGGGTTTAAGGTGTTTCTCAAAGATTGACTTGAGATCGGGATATTATCAGTTGGGGTTAGAGATTAAGATATTCAGAAAATCACTTTTCACACACGACATGGACACTACAAGTTCTTAGTTATGTCGTTTGGTTTGACAAATGGACCGACATCGTTCATGGATTTGATGAACCATGTTTTTAATGTTTACTTAGACAAGTTCATGGAAGTGTTCGTTGATGACATCCTAGTGTACTCATCTTCGGAAGAGGAGCATTAGGGTCACTTGAGGATTGTATTGAAACTCCTAAGAGAGAACCAATTGCATGCCAAATACGAGAGGTGTGAATTTTGGCTAGCGGAGGTGAAGTTCCTTGGGCATGTTGTGTTCGAAGGAGGAGTTTCTATGGATCCATTGAGGCGATAATGAATTGGCAAAGGCCAAGGAGTGTATTTGAAATACATAGTTTCTTGAGATTAGCCGGTTATTATCAGAGGTTCGTAAAGGACTTTTTGAGGTTGGCGGCACCAATGACCAAGCTTACCCGAAAAGGAGTTAAATTTGTGTGGAATGATGCTTGCGAGCATGCATTCATAGAATTAAAGAGTCGATTAACTTCGACTCCAATTTTGATCATTCCAGAACGTGGGTTGGGGTACACGATTTATTGTGACGTTTCACATCTCAGTTTGGGATGTGTGTTGATGCAAATCGAAAGAATGGTGGCATATAGTTCACGACAATTGAAAACACATGAATAAAATTACCCGACACATGATTTGGAATTTGCGGCGATGATTTTCTCACTCAAAGTATGGAGACATTATTTGTATAGGGAGAGATTTGAGGTGTTCTCCGATCACAAGAGTCTCAAATACCTTTTCTCACAAAAGGATTTGAATATGAGACAACGAAGGTGGATGGAGTACATGGAATACTATGATTTTGAATTGCAATATCATTCGGAAAAGGCTAATGTGGTAGCGGATGCCTTAAGCAGGAAGTTACATGGTAGCTTGGTAAGCATAGCCATACGTGATTGGAAAATGATGGAAGATATCTCAGAAATGGGATTATATTTCAAAGAGGATGATGGACCGACAATCTTATTTACTCTTATTGCTCAACCAACTCTAGTGAGTAGAGTGATTGAGGAGCAAAGGCAGGATGGTGTAATGGAGTAAACAAGGTTGCTGGTCTATCATCCTCTTTGGTGGAAGGATGGACAATTCATTCCAATCAAGGTTTGAAATTCAAAGGGAAGATGTTTGTTCCCCTAACTTGTAGAGAAGATGTCCTTAAAGAGTTTCACAACTCGGGACTTGCAGTACATCCGAGTAGTACCAAGATGTACCACAACCTAAGCCGACAGTATTAGTGGAAAGGTACGGAGAATGATGTCGTACAGTTCATAGCGAGGTACCTCACTTGTCAACAAGTGGAGGCCGAGCATCAAAGGCCAGTGAGGTTGTTACAACCATTACTTATGGCAATATGGAAGTGGGAGCATGTCACTATGGACTTTGTGGCAGGGCTTCCAAGGTCAAGGAAGAGTCACGATGCAGTTTGGGTTATTGTCAATAGATTGACCAAGGTGGCTCATTTTCTTCCTATCCGAGTGACTGATGATGTGGATACTCTCAGTTGATTGTACATTAAGTAGATCCTTAGGCTTCATGGGGTGCCAGTTTCTATTATGTCAAATAGAGACCCACAAGTTACATTACGATTTTGGCAGAGCTTCTAGACAACACTTGATACAGACCTCCACTTTAGTACAACTTTTCATCCTCAAACGGATGGTCAGTCCGAACGTACTATACAGATTTTGGAGGATATCCTACAGGCATGTGTGCTTGATTTTAAAGGCAGTTGGGAGCATCACATTCCATTGGTGGAGTTTGATTCGTGTGTGAGTGCGTCTCAATTAAAATTACCACACTTCGCAACAGAACGAATTCCTTGCAGAATAGGGCTATCGAAAGGGGTGTTGAACCTCAAGGACTGTGGTCTGACTGAGTTGGATATACGAAATTAATTCTATTAATTTTAAGAGAAAAGAATTCTAATTTTTATAACTAAATTAACTAATGAAGCAATTGAACAAAAGCAAGAAAAACTAAGGAGTGTAGAGAATATAAGATAAATCTAGGGTAATTGATTTCACCACTAACTTCACAATCAATGGCTAATTGAACTAACCATGGGGAATTATATCATGCATAAGTGATGTCGGTGGCTACAAGCTCACCTTCATCCGTCAAAAAGATAACATATGATTAAGGCTAAGTCATGGACTATCTTCTCTAGACATAATCCATCAAAACTTTTAATGATATATTCAGTGAAAATCATTGTGTAATAATCATTCTCATAATCACAGAAAATAAGAGAGATTGAGTTCAATAACAATAATCAAGTATCTAAGACAAGATAAGAAATCATTGAAACTGAATTTATAAGACTTTTATTGCACAATTCTATAAGAAGAATCTTCTAAACTACACAATCTATGAATGAATACAAAAATCCCCAATAATTAGAACAATCAAACCAGTGATGTTTAGTTAGGGCTATATCAAAACCCTGGTGGCTAAATTAGCCGCTTATGGTAGAAGAAGAAGCTTCAACGGTTGAGGAAGAAGACATTATCTCCATGGAAGTATTGATATGCCTTGTTCTCCAATGATTTTCCACTCCAAAAGCTCTTCAAAGCTATTGCCAAGCCTCCCCAATACAGCCACAATTTGTCACTTTTAATAGCTAAGAGAATATGAAGAGTCCTAATCCAATTAGGAATTAATTAGGTTTTCCCGCTTCACTAATCAGGTGGATTTTTCCTACTGACGTTCGGCCCAACTTTTGACCCACTAGAAATCCAATTCACAGAATTTTTGTGAAATACAAAAGTATCCAGAATCGAATTTCGTACAATCTAATATAAAATTAAGTCAATTTGAGGCTCGGAAGTAACACTTCTGATTCATTTTTTAAAACAGGATTAAAACTATATTAAACGCATAATTGGGCTTCAGGCCTGTAACCTCCTTAAGCTGCTGTAATTCTCTTGGACCTCTTTTTTGGGCTAATTTGAGTTGAAATATGGAGTTGAATGGATCCATTTGATGTAGGCTTCATCTAACCTTCTTACATGTAATCTTTAAAAGCCCAAAATTATGGTTTTAACTGAAATAATTATTAAGGCCCTAAAAATACAGAAAACACTAAAAAGAAGTAAAATCACAAAATAATCTATCACAAAGAGAATAAAATATGCAAATTAAGAGGCTAGAATGCGCAACATTCAACGTCGATCAGAGTTCACCTATAACAATAGCTTTCAAGCTAGCATTGAAATGGCTCCATTTGAGGCATTATATGGTAAGGCGTATAAGTCACCTGTCGGTTGGACCGAGGTTGGAGAGACAATTTCTTTGGGCCCGGATATAGCTCAGGAGACTACGGAGAAGATCAAGATAATAAGGCTGAGATTGCTTACTACTTAGAACCGTCAGAAAAGGTATGTCGATAGGAAACGACGACCTTTGGCATTTGAGGTGGGGGACCATGTCTTCCTAAGGTCTCACCGCGAAGAGGCTTGATGAGATTTGGTCGTAGTGGCAAGCTAGCGCCACGATTTATCAGCCCGTTTGAGATTTTGGATCATGTTAGTGAGGTTGGATATCGTTTGGCATTGCCACCACAAATGTCAAGTGTACACAACACTTTCCATGTTTCTATGTTAAGAAAGTGTGAACTGGATCCTTCACATGTATTAGATTGGATAGACCTTGTGGTGGAGGAGGATGTGTCATACGAGAATAGGCCAATTCAGATTCTGAATACTAGAGACTAAGTACTTCGAGGTAAGACCATTCCATTGATCAAGGTACTTTGGAGACACTGGGGATTCGAAGAAGCTACGTGGGAATAATAACATGAAGTGCATTTCAAGTATCCCGAGTTGTTCACCACTTGAGATACGTTTAATTTCGAGGATGAAATTCCTTGAAGGTTAGGAGGTTGTAGAGACCGGGTCTAATTTTGTCCTATTTTCTTTTTGTTCATCATTTTTATCATAAATGCATATTAAATGATGTTTAGCATGTTTTAAATGTGAGAAACATGTTACAGAACTTGTTTAGAGGTTTTGGGAAGTTTTGAGATCATTTGGTGAAATTTGAGATTTTAGGGTCAATGGGGCTCGAGATGTGGGTCGGGTGGGCTCGGGAATCTGAAAAATTTTTGAAAAAATATTATTTTTTATTTTAGACCAAAATAAATTTGAAATGAGTTAAGAAAGTGATTTTTGAACCATAGCGCTTTCGAAATTAAAAACAGAGGTCAGGAAGACTAGCCAAGATAAACCCGTGTCACTCTTGACTCCTAATGCCATAACATGGAGAAGTATAGGAGTCAATCCGATCTCTCACAAAACAAAAGCAATTGCCCCCAGGCATACAAATCGTCACCCTCCCTCTAAAACAATCTATTATAGCGTGAAACTCCGATAACCAATTCATCCTAAGTATGATGTCAAAACTACTCATATCTAGGAGGATGAAATCAAACTCAAGTGTCCTCCCAACTATCTCAATAGCACATCCATGACCCACTCTATCAAGGATCACTGTACCATCTACTAACGTATCAACACAAACTGCTCTACCTAATGGTCTAATCTTTAGCCCCAGTGCCCATGAAAATGATGTAACAACAAATGAATAAGATACACCTGAATCAATCAATACACGGGACCAAGAACTGTATACAAAAAATATACCTCTAACCACTGAAGGTCCTGCGAAGATGTCTGTGAGTGTCACTGCATAAACCCTACCATGAGCTCTCTGATCCTATGCTCCAATAGCCCAAAACCCTGACTGCTATATGGATACACTAGGGGTAGATCCCTTCATAGGTCTCGTACTCTGTGTAGACATAACTGGTTGTGGTGAATGTAATGCTCTATAGCCCGACTGTGCAGTCACTGTCTGAGTCGACCTCTGCTGAGCACTTTGTCCACCCTAAGCATTTCCACCTTGTTGTGGACAATGCCTCACTCTGTGTCCCTACTGCCCACAACCAAAGCCAATCTTCATGCCAAGTTGTCCCATAGTTTGACTCTGAGGTGCTCTCATAGATGTTATCGAAGGACAATCATATTTATAGTGCCCCGACTGCTTGCACTTGAAGCACACCACTTCTGCCTTGATAGATCCCAAAGATATAGTAGGTGTAGAACTTGTCATCGGCTGTCCCACTGAACCCATTGTATGAGAAGAACCACCCTTGAACTTCTTCCTTGCATGTCCCTCTGAAGCCACTGTCAAAGCCTTAATTTGCCTCAATACCTCTCTCTTTTCCTGCCTATCTTTCACTTCAGTTTTTGCTATTGAAGCTTTCTTTACTACCTTAGTATATACCTTTAACCCCAAAATTGACACAAATGGTCTAACTGAATGGTGAAGGCCATTGACAAACCCCTACGTCTTTTCCTTCTCGTCTTTCACTACTTTGGGTGCGAAGAGTGAAAGAGAAATGAACTTGTTCTCATATTCTATGACAATCATGCCATCATAAATCAAGTCCTCAAACTCTTTCCTCAACGCCTCCTCTTTGGCCTAGGAAAGTAATGCTCAAGGAATAGAGTCTTGAACTCTTCCCATGGCATTGTCTCAACATCGTATCGGTCATTCACTGACTTCCACCAAAGTTTAGCTCCACCCGAAAACAAGTATGTAGCAATAATGATTTTCACGCCATCATCGGGTGTGGACATCATTTTTAAAGTGCTTCTCCACTTGCTTCAACCAATTATTCGCTACCAATGGATCAGAACTCCCCTCAAAACTAGGAGGCATCAACTTCTTAAAGTAAGTGATGAATTTGAACCTCCTTTCAACCCCATTCTCTTTCGGTTGCACTACTAGTTATTGTACCTCATTAGCGGCTATTCTAACAAAGTCACAGAGAGATGTGGTCATGCTATTAATCAAACGGTCTCCCTCGGGTACCTCACCCCCAACTGCCCTTCCTCGGTGTCTAGGCGGCATATCTCCATCTATTCAAGATATAGGTTAACAACAACAAGTCATCACATGATATGTCTTCAACATGATCAAACTACTACTCAACATAACAATCTGTCATCATTTCACACATAACATATAGCCATACTTTTCAAAACACATTTAATCACATAAATATGTCATCACTTCAACACATAACATATACATATGTTATCACATAAGCACGCTTACATCTCAACACATAACACATATCGGATAATATGTTGTTATAACATAAACACTTAATATATTTATCATGTAAGTACATTTCACATGCACATAAGTTTATTAAAACAACTATGTCATGTCTATACACATTTTTAGGTTATCAAACTCAAGGTTCTAACCTATCCCAAATTGACATGATTTATCCATTACACGTCGCCCCTAGGTATTCGACCTAGTGCTCTGATACCAATCGGTCACGCCCCGATTTCTAACTCCTAGAAATCGAGGGTGATAAGGTTACATGTGGGACCTCTTATCCATAATCTCACTATGGTACCATAATCCTAAAATTTGAACTGCTGGGACTCCCCCAGTCCGAGCCCAAATCCCGGGTAGTGAGGTGTCACAATAGCCCGATTGTCACTCCACGACCCGAACAATCATGGAAAACTACTACCAACATCACCCTCAGTTCTTACCCGGAACACCAAGATCATCATATACAGTGGAAGTCTTTACATTATCAATACATTCATCCTTTGCCGGATATATTATAATAATCAGCCAATCTAGATTTTTATCTTGAAATCAGTGAAAGCAATTATAGCACCATTAACATCATACTTGCGAGCATACTTAACCAATTCAACTACACTATAGACATCACTTAATGAAAACATGTATGCACAAGTCCATTCACAACCCTCAGTCTCTACAACTTTTTACACAATTGAAACCATCATTCTGTACAATCGAAGCGCTGGTTTCACACAATTGAAATAAAGGTTTTGCATGATCGAAGTAGGATCAAAGTTCTATAAAAAAATTTCAACAATCGGGATCTCACACCTGTAATTTTTTACACAATCTAAACCTCAGTTTCGCACAATCAAAATCCTCTCCTGCAGAATTTCTAGCAGCTTATCATTTGGGTCATTTTTGGTCTAATGTCCCTCATTAACACATCTATCCATCACATCCCACATATGCATCAACATAACCATTTTCACAAGTTTATACATGTGAAAAATAAATATAAATACATGGATCATCATTTAAATCATCTAGCATTCTACCATGTTTATAGCATTTGAAATCATAAGTTAAAAAATGACACATGTTTAAGAACGTATTTAAATGTATACAACCATAAAGCATAAGTAATACATGTTCTCAAAACATAAATGGTCATTACATGTTGTCACATGCATATAGTCCAGAATCTGAACATGCATTCAAATAAAGTAATATGAGTCTTTAAATGAAACCAAGATCTGCTCCACGCCAATACTCTATTAGGGAGACTCTATCACCTCTTTTCTATTTTTGAAAAATATTAATCCTCATGGGATGAGCAACCACACGCTCAGTAGAAAGGTCTAAAACATAATTTCGTAAGTTCTGTGAATACCATATAAACATACATTTGCATTTAATCATGTTAAGCAACTATTACTTATCATAATCATATTATAAGCAACGTATAAATGTGACATGATATGCACAACTCTCTCATCATCTCCATACATCAATTGGGTTTCAATTTTATGGGCCGCCCAATCCCACCTAACTGAGGATCCAAAGTCGATTTACCAAATTGGAAGACTCCGTTTTAGGGAGTATTCTCTTACATTCTAGTCCGGAGCCCTAATTAAGGATCACTCCATAGGGCTCCAAAGCTGGATTGCCCCACATGGATTTATAATGAATATCATGCCACCTTAAGAGGGCACTTAACCCAATTGAGCTCACCACCCTCACCAAACTCATGATGATGCATCCCACATGTCCATGCAAGCATGTACTCACAATTCACTCAATATAACATTAATAATCATGTTCGCGCATTTTTTCCAAATAATATCTCATGCATTCAGATTGAACTTGTTACATATTTTTCACATTTCATATTAATTGTATTGAAAATTAAACATGTATTGTAAATAAACATACTTCCAAGACATTACATCAAACACACAAGTGTCATTTTCACAATTGCATATGTACACACATAATCCTTCCATAAGTCAATCTCAATATAATCACATTATCATCTAATGCACTTACAATCATTTAATACATAATTAGACATAGTGAATTCATCAATTGGCATAATTAAGCATACTTTACTATTGAAAAATATATAATTATTGTCAATGGACAGCTCTGCTGTCCATAAATTAATCTTCTTTCCTTTTATTCTTCTTTCCTTATTTCACATTTACTTAATTTACATAGGCTTGTACAGTTAGCATATTGCCAGAATATATTATTTCCATATAAAGCTAGACTGCTAGAATCACTCGGCAATTAGTTTCTTTCCATGTATAGCTCTCTTGTAAAGGTCCTATATAATAAAGAGGTCACTCAAAAGCTAATTGATTCGGCCATTCAAACAGATTCTGACTTATTTTGACATGGTATCAAAGCCAAGTTGAATTTTTTTCCTCTCGGTTTGGTTGTCGCCCACGTGATTTTTTTTCTCCTCTCGGTGTTCTTGTGTTGGCGTCTTCTGGATTATTCCTAGTTTGAGTTTTTTTTTTTCACAACCTCTGTTCAGGTCTCGGCCGGAGTTCTTTTCTGGTGAGCCTCTCGACGAGTCTGTTTCTGGTGTCCATAGTTTCTTGGCAGTTTCTATTTTCATCTCGGCAGTCGCATCATTCTGGTGAATTAGTTTCTTTGTGATGGACTCTGCACCTGTGTGTGTCAAGTTTACGGGTACAAACTACTCTACTTAGGCTTTTCAGTTTGAACTTTTCCTCAAAGGAAAAGATCTTTGGGGTCATATTGATGGCACGGATGTCGCTCCACAATCCGCTACTGACAAATCCAAAGATCTCGGAGCTTCTCCCTCATGGGTTGTCCTTGATGCTCGGATTATGTCTTGGCTTCTTGGTTCAGTGGAGCCACATATTGTTACCAACTTGCAGCCTCATCGCTCCGCTCAATCCATGTGGAATTACTTGAAGCAGGTTTATCATCAAGCTAATGATGCTCGTCGCTTTCAGTTGGAACATGCAATTGCCATGTTTCAACATGGTAGTCTTTCCATCCAAGACTACTACTCGGCCTTTCTAACTCTTTGGCATGAATATACTGCTTTGGTTATAGCAAATGTTCCTGCTGGTGCTCTTTCGACTATCCAGACTCTTCATGAGACTAGCCGGCGTGATCAATTTCTTATGAAATTACGTCCGGAATATGAATCTGTTCGCTCCTCTCTACTGAACCGATCTCCTGTTCCTTCTCTTGATATTTGTTTTGGTGAGTTACTTCGCGAAGAACAACGTCTTAGTACTCAAGCTATTCTGGAGCAATCTCATGGCAGTTCGGGCCCGACACCTGTGGCTTATGTTGCCTAAGGCCGAGGATCACCTATACCTTCTAAACATTTGCAGTGTTTCTGTTGCAAGGAATATGGGCATATTGCTGCTAATTGTCCTAAGAAATATTATTCTTATTGCAAGAAGAAGGGTCACATTATCAAAGAATGTCGTCTCCGTCCCCAGAATCGTCAGGCCCAAGCATTTCAGACTTCTGTTATTGTTCCTCCCGCAGGAACTTCTGTCGCACATGGCTTTTCCTCAAGTGCTTCCTCTTCCTTTGATCTTGCACCTCCTGCACCAAATTATTACACACCAGAAATGGTGCAACAAATGCTAATTTTGGCATTATCTGCAATGGGGTTTCAAGGTAATTATTCTACTAAACTTTGGTACGTAGACTCGGGAGCTTCTAATCATATGACGAATACTCCCACCGCTCTGTGTCATGTTCGGCCCTATACTGGTCAATCTGCCATTCAGACTGCCAATGGCAGTTCCTTGCCCATAGCTGTTGTAGGAGATGCCTCTTCTAAATTTCCTGATGTGTTTCTTGCTCCTCAGCTTTCCACGAGTCTTATCTCTGTTGGTCAATTAGTTGATAACAATTGTGCTGTTAATTTTTCTGGTGATGGTTGTGTTGTGCAGGACCAGGTAACGGGGGAGCCGATCGCGAAGGGACCTAAAGTGGGGCGCTTGTTTCCACTATTTTTACCTGCTCCAACACTTTCTCCAGTTTTTTCTATTCAGTCTTTTGCTTGTAATAATGTTTCTGATCTGAGTATGGTGTGGCATCGTCGTTTAGGCCATCCCAATACTCAGATCTTATCTCATGTATTGCACTCTGGTTTTCTTGGTAATAAAGAACGTTCTTCTTTATCTCTTGAGTGTGATTCTTGTAAACTTGGTAAAAGCAAAATTCTTCCCTTTCCTTTGCATGCTAGTAGAGCTTCTCACTGTTTTGATCTTATCCATAGTGATGTTTGGGGACCTTCCCCGGTTAGTTCACATGAAAAATTTAGATACTTTGTGACTTTCATTGATGATCATAGCAGATTCACTTGGGTTTATTTTCTTCGTTCTAAATCTGAGGTTTTTCGTACTTTCAATGAGTTTTTGGCGTATCTCGAGAATCAATTTTCTGCGACTATTAAGACATTACGTACAGATTCTGGTGGTGAATATTTGCCTACTGAGTTTCAGGCATTCTTGGCTTCTAAAGGTATTATTCATCAACGTTCATGTACTGCTACTCCCCAACAGAATGGAGTAGCTGAATGTAAAAATCGACATCTTCTTGATGTGGTACGTACTCTCTTGTTAGAATCTTCTGTTCCATCCATGTTCTGGG
Source organism: Cornus controversa (assembly GCA_026545225.1). Taxonomy (NCBI): domain Eukaryota; kingdom Viridiplantae; phylum Streptophyta; class Magnoliopsida; order Cornales; family Cornaceae; genus Cornus; species Cornus controversa. The sequence continues at coordinate 19,440,794 of CM048852.1, forward strand.
TCGAGGCTTTAAAAACTGCTACTCACTTGATTAATCATTTACCTTCCCAAGTCTTACACATGGAGTCTCCTTATTTCTACTTGTTTGCTAAACAACCTAGTTATGATAATCTCCGTATCTTTGGTTGTGTATGTTTTGTCCATTTACCTCCTCATGAGCGACATAAATTATCTGCTTAATCTGTTAAATGTGCATTCTTAGGATATAATGTGTGTCAAAAGGGATTTGTTTGCTATGATCCTACTTTACATCGTACACGTATTTCTAGGAATGTTATTTTCTTTGAAAATTAACATTTCTTTCCTGTGTCTTCTGTGCCCTCTTCTTCTACTGTGGTCCTCCCCTCCTTTGAACAGCAGTTCTCAGATCTTCATCAAGTCAGCTCTTGCTTTAAACCAGGTATTGTGTATACGAGATGTTCCCGCCCACAATCTCTTCCGGTGGCTCCACCGATATCTGATCCTACCATGCTCCAGAACCAGTCAGTTGCAATACCTCCAGAGTCCTTGGTACGTCGCTCTTCTCGAGTGTCTGTACCTCCTGATCGGTATGGTTTTTCTTCTGGCCACATTATTTCCTCTCTTACTGCTACATTGTCCAATTTTGATATTCCCACATGCTACTCACATGCTGTCAAGCATGATTGTTGGCGACAAGCTATGCAGGAAGAAATTGCTGCTCTAGAGGCCAATCACACCTGGGACATTGCACCTTGTCCTTCCACCATAGTTCCCCTGGGTTGCAAATGGGTTTACTCCGTCAAGGTTCGATCTGATGGAAGTTTGGATCGTTATAAAGCTCGACTTGTTGCACTTGGAAATAATCAGGAATATGGTGTCAATTATGAAGAGACATTTGCTCCTGTTGCTAAAATGACCACTGTTCGTATGATTCTAGCTCTTGCTGCTTCCAATGATTGGCCACTACATCAAATGGATGTCAAGAATGCTTTTCTTCAAGGGGATCTTAAAGAGTGTATTTATATGAAGCCACCCCCGGGATTATTTCCCTCTCCGACCTCACATGTGTGTAAGCTTCGTCGCTCCCTTTATGGTCTCAAACAAGCTCCGAGGGCCTGGTTTGATAAATTTTGAACTACTTTATTACACTTCTCATTCAAGCAGAGCAAGTATGACACTTCCTTGTTTCTTCAAAAATTAGACATGGGTATTGTTGTTCTTTTGGCTTATGTTGATGATATTGTGATTACTGGTTCCGATTCTATTTTACTTGGTCAGCTCAAGACTCGTCTATCTGAGTCCTTTCACATGAAAGATCTTGGATCTCTCACATATTTTCTCGGTCTTGAGGTGCATCGTAGTCCATCTGGTATTTCTCTCAATCAACATAAGTATGCTAGTGACCTGGTGGCTACAGCTGGCCTAGAGGAGGCTACATCTGTTGATACTCCCATGGAATTGAATGTCAAGCTTCGCAAAGAGGAGGGTGATTTACTTGCTGATCCCAGTTTATACCAGAAGTTGGTGGGTAGTCTTGTCTACCTCACCATTACTAGACCAGACATTTCTTTTGCAGTTCAGCAAGTTAGCCAGTTTCTTCAGACCCCTCATCATCTTCATTTGGCTGCTGTCCGTAGGATCATCCGCTATGTTCAGGGCACTTCTGCCCATGGCTTATTCTTTCCTGCAGGCAATTCTCCTCGACTTACTGCTTATAGCGATGCTGATTGGGCCGGTTGTGCTGATACACGCCGCTCCATCACTGGTTGGTGTGTGTTCTTAGGTGATGCATTGATCTCCTGGAAGAGTAAGAAGCAAGACAGAGTCTCTAAGTCATCTATAGAATCTGAGTACCGGGCGATGTCTCTTGCTTGTTCTGAAATTATTTGGCTTCGAGGTTTGCTTGCTGAGTTAGATTTTTCTGAGACTGATCCTACACCTCTCCATGCTGATAATATGAGTGCTATTCAGATCACGGCTAATCCTGTCTATCATGAGCGCACAAAGCATATTGAAGTCGACTGTCACTCTATTCGTGAAGCATTTGAAGCTCGTGTTATCACTCTTCCACATGTTTCCACTGAACTACAAATTGCTGATATCTTCACCAAAACTCTTACTCGCCATCGACATTGTTTCTTAAGTAGCAAATTGATGCTTATTGATCAACTCGCATCAATTTGAGGGGGGCTGTCAATGGACAGCTCTACTGTCCATAAATTAATCTTCTTTCCTTTTATTCTTCTTTCCTTATTTCACATTTACTTAATTTACGTAGGCTTGTACAATTAGCATATTGCCAGAATATATTGTTTCCATATAAAGCTAGACTGCTAGAATCACTCGGCAATTAGTTTCTTTCCATGTATAGCTCTCTTGTAAAGGTCCAATATAATAAAGAGGTCACTCAAAGGCTAATTGATTCGGCCATTCAAACAGATTCTGACTTATTTTGACAATTATCCCATATAACCAATTAGTTGCCTTAACAACCAACATACTCACTAAAAAATCCAGAATTCTATGGGTTAGGCATCCCTACCTCAATTTGGAAGAGTTTCCAAAAGATTTTCTCTAATTTCTCACAAAATCAACTTTCTCCTAAATCAATTCCAGATGGATCAATCTCGAACCCTTAGTGTGTAGATCATTTCTCTTTTCTTTGGTGATGTAGAGACCGTGACCAATTTTGGCCGGTTTATCGATTTTTTATCATTTTGGCTATAAATGCGTTTCAAATGATGTTATGGATGTTTTGAGAGTGGGAAGCATGTTTGGAAGGTTAATTTGAGGTTTTCAAAAATTTTCGGGACATTTGGAGAAGTTTGACTTTTTGGTCAAACTAGGGCCCGGGATGTGACTTAAGTGGGCCCGGGAATCTGGAAAATTTTTGAAAATAATTATTTTTAGGAATGGCTTAGATGAAATGTTTAGAGCGTTAAGGAAGTAATTTCGAGACCGTAGGAGTTTTCGAAATAAAAAACGGAGCCCAGTAAGTACGTTAAGTGGTCGAGGGGCATTTTAGTCATTTTTCATGCCTTAGATATTTTAAATATCTGGCTGAGGTTGATCCCAGCCATTTCACACAGATCCTTCTCTCTCTAACATTTCCCTCTTCTCCTCTCTACCTTCTCTCTACATTTTAGAGCCATTCGGGTGCGATTCGGGTTTCGCCAAAGAAGGGAGATGCGTAGGGGACGACTAGGCCTTCGGTTTGAACCAAACAAAGTCGCAATTCGGCAAGGTGGACATTGCTGGGATTTTTGGAAAGTGCTTGGAAGGTCTTCAATTTTGAGGTAGGGGTTCTTCTTCTCTTCCAATTGTCTATTCTAGGGTTTCGGGTGAAGAAGTGAGGTGTAGGTTGTGTTTCACATGCTTTAGGATGGTGAGAGGTGTGAAAAGTTGTGTTTTCTCCTTCTTTAGAGTCCTATCTTTTCACAATTGTGTCCATTGTGTTGGTGGTAACATGTGGGTTTGAGGTGTGAGAGTGTAAGAAATTGATACATAGGTATTATGTGCTCAATTTGGTGTATACGTGAAAAATGTGTGCCAAGGGTCATATATGTGATTATATGTGAAAATGTGGTTGTTGAATGCATGTTAGTTCTATGTACTAAAATTATACATTGAGTGTAGCATGATTAAAATATGCTAATTTTGAAGTTGTATGCATATGAGATGATATATGCATGTGTTATACATATATGTGCTATATGTGGTGTATGGTGATGAGGAACATGCTTTTTTACTTCTTTTAGTATCAATGAGTATGAGTAAAGCATGAAATAAAATATCATGTGTTTATACATTTATATTGCATATATGGGAAGTTGCGGGAAAATGATGCAAATAAGGTGCACGGGGCTTCGGAGTGGTCCAACCGTGTGGTGGAATGTGGTAAAATTATCCACTATGTATGGCCCTCGAAGTGGACCCGCCATACTAAGGCTTAATGCCTAGGATTGAAGTATGTCCAATACTAATGACCCCTCGGAGTTGTCCCAGTCATTGGATGGTTATCGGAGAATGTCCAAGATTTGTGAGCCTCGGAGTTGTCCCCTCACTCTATGGTAATCTTATACATTGCTATGGTAGAATGACCTTTCGGAGTTATCCCGGTCATTGGATGGTTATCGGAGGTGTCCAAGGTTACATGATACTCGGAGCGGGCCAATCATGTGGGGTATCGGATGAGGACCGAGAGAGAGAGCATTTACCTTCCTTAATGCTTTTATGTTTGAACATGTTATACATGATTCGTGAAATATGCAATCCTCTTTAATTGCATTTGTTAAATTGTTTGTGAGATTGTGAATGTGGTAAATAGTGTATTCATATGCATTCCATGTAGGTCGGTGTCGAGTTGGCACTTAGAAGGGTTGGGGAACCTTTACTGGGCCGCAGTGGTGCTCACCCCTTTATTCTAAACTCTTTTACCTAGCCAATGTGCATCAGATTAAGTAAAGAAATGTCTCTCTTATATATAATCAAGTCATTTTTTTGTATTCCATATTTTCCTTCATCTTTCCAAGTTCTAATTGGATTGCTGAAGTGTATTGGTTATTGGAGGAAAAACTAGATAAGAATATAAAAAAAACTTTATTTATATGGATCCATGGTGGTGAATTCTCTTTCCTTGAGATTTGTCCCATCATTTGATCTAAGACATTTAATATTATTTTTTATTATTAAATAAAAAAATCAGAATTTTATTTTTTAAATATTCAATTTTCATTTCAAGAGATTTAAGTTTTGAAGTTTAGACTTGTTACTGATTCTCACTTGAGAGTGGTTCGACCCTACTTACTACTATACAGTTTTTTGTAAAGTTTTTGTAGGTTTTATTATTTTTTGTACGAAGTGTAGAAAAGCAATGACAAACATCCACTAATCTACACTCGTCAAATGGCGCCGTTGCCAAATCAAGTTTGAGAATTCGAAACCCAAATATTCAAGACTACAATTTTTTTGGGAGCCCACCCTAACTTTCTTTCCCTCCCTTCTATTTTTATTTATTATAGTTTTTGTTTATTTTATTATTATTTTTTTCTTCTTGAAAAAAAAAAGAAAGAAAAAAATATAATATTTTTATATATATTTTTTCCATGACAGGTTCTTATGATGCACTTCTTCTATAGATGCCACCATCTGTTGCTCTTACAAGTGAAATAATAACGATGGATGGGATTTGAATGTTCAAGAAGAGTTCTAGCTATGTTTTGCTACGTTTTGGATATTTATACATTTGGCTATCCATGCCGGCATGTGGCATGTGGATTATGTTGGGTTATAGTTACATTCACGTTATATGTAACTTGTATGTTCATTTGGACCTTATATGTATAATAAATGATGTTAGTGTATGGATATGTGGTTTAAATGAATGATATGTATCTTTTGAGAAAAGTGTGTGTTGGAGATGTATGGTACCATAGGACCATTTTCCTCTTTAGTTATGATTTCTTATATGGTTAATCATGAGCAAATGGAGTATGGAAAGTATGTATGCATGAGTTGTGGAGTGAAGATGGTAAGAAAAATATATGAAATTACATTTCAAGTATGAAATGCATGTTATGTGAATTTACTTGATGGCCATTGAGGCATTAGAGTAGCCATTGGGGGGACACATGCCCAAAAGTGTCCATTTTGAGTTCAAGAAGTGAATGGAATTTATGTATATAGTAAGAGAATTGTGTTAGCTTCGATTTGATGAGTCATGGACCTTGTTTGGATTTAAATTGAGAAAGATATGCATGTTTTAGTGCAAGAGTGGGTAATCTAACCCACACCCACTAATTTGAGCATAACTTGAGTTGTGGTTGTTATTTTTGAATGATTCAAATTGTGTTAGAAACTAGACATGTTGAGTATGATCCATGTCAAATTTCAAGTCAAACGGACTTACGGATTGTGAGATATTAGCATTTGAAGTCAGGTCGAGGAATGTTGTCAAAAATCTAGGTCAGGTGCAGTTTGAGGCGACTCAAAGTGCACTTTGAGGTGCCTGGAAATCTTTGAGGTGACTCAAAGTGGAGTTTGAGACACCTCAAAGTGCTATTTTTGAAAATACAAACTCTCTGGAACTTCCAGGCGACTCAAACTCAAGTTTGAGGTGCCTCAAAGTCCTGTAAACCTTAAAAATGGGGAATTTTATGATTTTTCATGATCTAAGAGTGGAAATGGAATGTCTTGGATACATGGACGGATGTGTGGCCCATTGGTATGGATAGTGATGAGTACATGTATGGATAATTATATGCGTATGATTAGCTTCCGTGGTAATTGAGAAATATGAGGAGGTCATTGGGGTTTAATGAACGGGTTCACCTCCGATTTTCTTGGAGTCGGGAATTGGGGCGTGACAGGATGGTATCATAGCTTGATATTATCACATGAGTGTGGTTAAGGTTGTTCACGGGGTTGTGTGAACGGGTTCACACTCGGGATTCGGGTCGGTTCGGGGGAGTTCTGGGAGGTCCGGGTTCCAGGGCGTGACAGTTGAACTCCAATTATGGACCTAAGCCCCTAAAAAATAATGGAGAAGGGAAGAAGAAGATGTTGCTATAAATAGATATATCTATATTGCTCCATTTGACTGAGGATAATGAGAAATGAGGGCCAGGCATTCTCTCTTGTTATTTATAGAATTTGCCTACACTTATTGACAAAAATGGCATTACCTTTTCACTAAACCTTTTCGGACTGAGTTTTCAATTTATGTAACTTTGATTGACAAGAAATCAAATTTGTAGCGCGTAAAATATTTTATTTAAGCTATTCACTGAATTTGAAGTCATTCTGACACTTTTGAATTCTCTGGGCCCGCGTCCGAGTCAATTGGACCCGAAAAAGTCAACTTTTGCCAAACACTCCAAAAACTTTCTCAAGCCTTAAATAAGTTTTATAAGCATATATTTTACACTTAAAACATATATATAATCATTTAAAGCATTAATATGACAATAAATGAAAATAAAGAAAAAGCAGCCAAAAATAGTCACCATTCTTACATTGGCAAACGTAGAGATCCATCCTTCTTTTTAACAAATAAGACCAGAGCTCCCCAAGGTGATGTACTAGGCCGTACAAATCCCTTATCTAAAAATTATTGTAATTGATCCTTCAACTCCTTTAATTCTGCCAGTGCCATACGGTACGGTGCCATAGAGATAAGCGTGATATCGGGAGTAAAATCAATGCCAAACCCCACTTCTTGCATCAAAGGCAACTATGTCAAGTCCCCCAAAAACACATCCAAGAAGCCACACACTATCAATGGAAACCCTCCATGAGTCGTAACCTCATCCTCCTCAGTTAATAAACTAGCTAAGAAACACCTAATCATGTCCCGAACACCGGAACCAAGTAGCAATAGTATATAGAAATCATCACACTCTCCCACAAAATAGAAGCAGTTACCTTCAGGTGTGTACATTGTCACTCTCCTACAGAGACAATCAATCGTAGCTCTAAACATAGAGAGTCAATCCATACCTAGAATAACATCAAAACTTGTCATGTCTAGCAATACAAAGTCGAACACTAGTCGACGTCCCGCAACCTCGATCTCACAAGACCAACACACTCTACCCAGGGTAACCTTACCCCCAACAGGTGTATCAATAGACAATGGTGACTCCAGTGATGACACCTCCTGTCCAAAAGCACAAGCAAATGTAGCTGATATGAACAAATGATATACACCCAAATCTATCAACACCCTAGCCCACAAGCTAGAAACTAGGAAAATAGCTCTGACCACTGATGGTCCTGGTTCATCTTCTGCCTCAGCAAGCATGAAAACATGGCCTTGTGTCTGCTGACCTCGCTGGCCAGTGCCCTAAAATCCTGACTGCTAACTCGAAGCAGGTGTAGACCATCTCGCTACTTGAGAACCATGAGCTAACTGTGATGGCTGGAGTGGTGGCAATGCCCAATGGTTAGATTGTACTGTGTCAACTGGTACAGTCCTCTACTAAGACTCAGAACCACTATGTGCACCCTACCTCTGAGGGAAGTTTGCTCTAATATATCCTGGCTGTCAACAATGGAAGCATGTCCGCTCCCACCTGATATCACTGGCACTGATGCCACTACTTGCCTCTGAGGGCACTCTGATCTGTAATGAATGGATTTCTAGTAGTGATAACACACTACCATAGACTGTAAAGGTCCAGTAGACAAAGACAATGATGGTACTGGGCAAGCCTGCTGCTGCCCCTGAGAAAGTGACACATTATCATTGTGCCTCTTCCTCCTTTGATTACAAAAAGATGTTCTGGTACCCTTAGCCTGATTCTTAGCATCCCATATTGTAGAGACCGAAACTAAATTTGACTGGTTTTCAGATTTTTCATCATTTTCACCATAAATGTGTTTTAAATGTTGTCATGGACGTTTCTAGTGTGTGAAACGTGTTTGGAAGGTTAATTAAAGGTTTTTTGAAAATTTTGAAACATTTGGAAAAGTTTGACTTTTTGGTCAACGGGACCCTTGGACGCGGTATGGGTGGGTCCGAGAATCCAAAATTTTTTTAAAAAATAATTATTTTTGAATTTGAACTTAACGAAATATTTAATGAGTTAAGGAATTGAATTCGAGACCGTATGAGCTTTCGGAATTGAAAACGAAGCTCGGGAAGGTATGTTAAGTGACTTAAGGGCAAAATGGTCATTTGCCCTTAGTGAGGTAGCAAATACACTAAATGTGTATGGCTAGGACAAAACCTATAGATACAAAAATCAGCTATTGAAGAGATCTCAAGCTCTCCTTCTTCCCCAACCTTCCTTCTCCACTTTGAACACTTTGTAGTGAGATTTGGAGCTTGCTCCAAGAGAGAAAACTTCTCCTCTCTTCTTCCTCTTCACTCTAGTGGCTTCAAAATCCCCATTTGGAGAGTTTCAAAAATTGAGGGTGAGTGAAGTTTGGATTCGGGCTTCGACCAAGAAGGAAAGTGTATTCTCTTTGTCCCGATCTACGGTTCCACGGAAAGAAATCAAAATTTGGATAAACTTGGAGTTTAGTGATTTTTGGAGATTGCTTGTAAGGCTTCCAAACTTGAGGTAGGAGTGTTTCTTCCCTCTTAGTTATAGATTCTAGGGTATGGAAGGAGTTGGTGCTGTATAACTCGTGCTAGCATATATGATTGAGTGGTGGGAGTTGAGTTTATTTCCCTCCTCTCTCAATATTGTATAGTTGAGCATGCTAGAGTTGTTTAATTCATGATATGTGATGAATTGTGTGCTTATACATGTAATGTAATTTGAATGAAAGAATGTTTTTCTATGAAATAAATTTTATGTATATGTGATTAGTGTGCATGGATTGTGAAATATATGTGCTTACATGGGAGCTGTATAGATGAATGAATGCTAGAGCTACGGTAGCAAGAATATGTATTGAATAGCATGAAAACTATATGCTTTGTAGTATACATGTGTTTTGTGAGCATGTATAAGTAGTTGTCGAAGTGTTGCCCAAGTATGATGATCATGAAATTCGGAGAAGACCAACCATGTGTTCGAACTGGTGAGATTACTCCCAATGGGATGATAATTGGAGATGCCCAATCATACGCCAAGTATAATGATCATTGAAGTTATCCAATCACTAGTACAAGGCATATATAAGACCTTGATTATGTGACCGTTGGAGTTGCCCCATCACATGAGTGTCGTCAAAGTTGACCAACACTTTGGTGTCGTCGGAGTGGCCCAACACCACATGATTGTCGGAGTGGACCAATCATGGCTATGTATCAGATTATGACCCTAAAGATATAAATATCTTGAATGCTTATATGTTTTAACTGTTAAACATGTTGTATGGTTTAAATGCACATTTGTGAATTGCATTTGTGAAATATGGAGTGTGACAACATTGTTGTATGCCACGTAGTGTAGCGACATCATCGTTGCATATCATGTAGGCTGGTGTCGGGTTGACACCTAGGTGGGTTGGGACATTTCTACTGAGCCATTGAGTTGCTCACCCCTCTCCCCCCAAAACTTTTTACAGATAAGGCACCAATGACGAATGGAACGTGAACATCTAAATAGAGTTCTCTTTAACCTTTGGACATGTTTTTATATACCTTACATGTGGCTATCCATGCCGGCTTGTGGCATGTTGATTTTCTCTTGTTATAGTCATAGTTGAATTATTAATGTTTTTGGACAATACACATGTAATTCATATGGTGACTATGAACTTAAAAGGCCACTTTAATATGATGTATGATTTTGGAACGAGGACGTGTTTCAAAAGATATATAAAGTGTTTGTGGGTTTCCTTAAGTGAGACTTAGGTATGATTTGGATTCAAAGTGTGAATGAATTTTGCATGTATGGAAGGATGATTGTATTAGCTTTAAATTGATAGGTCATGAGCCTTGTTTGGATTTAAGTTAAGAGAGATATACATGTTTTAGTGCAAGAGTTCATAATCTGGCGTATACCATTGATTTGGGTATAACTCAAGTTTCAAATTAGGTTAGAAACTAGACATATTGATGATGATCCATGTCAAGTTTCAGATCAAACGGACTTACAAATTGAGAGATAATAAAATTTGAAGTCAAGTTGAAAATTGGCGAAGTATGGGTAGCAGAATTTTGGCCTATGCATTAACAGAGCTTGATCGCTTTTTACGGCGCTCGATCTTTTTTTTTTTATGAGGCTCAAGCGCTTTTACAACAGTCATTGACAAAATTCTACCCAAATTCAAGCGGACATATCTTCTTCGTTTCAAATCAGAATTGAATGATTCTTTTTTCAAATTGAGTATTTTTAAACCCTCTTTCTAATGGTTTCATTTTCATACATAGATCCAAAACTTAAAAAGAGTTATGCATTCACACTTGTGTGATAGAATCATTTGAAGGGTTATATGGTTGAGGCTAATTGGGATTAGTTGATATTGAGTTATAGATATATATATATATATATATATATACATATGTATGTATGTGATTAAGCTTCTGTGGTAATCAGAGGTTAAGATGGTTCATTAGGGCTTAATGGATGGATTCACCCATGGTTTTCGAGAGTCAAAAATCGGGACGTGCAACATGGTATCAGAGCTTCTAGGTTTAAATACCTAAGGATGAAGGGTGAAATTTGACTAAGTGTTCAGTTTAAGTTAAGGATTGGGACATAAGGATTTAAACTTGAGGTTTATAAATTGCTTATGTGTAACATGATTACTTGTTTGCACCTTTATAGGCTGCTAATTGTGGATTGAATTGGCATAGTGTTATGTAGGCATGGTGAGAATGAATCAGTCAATTAATTTTGCATTGTCCTTAAGTGTCTCTTTGTTACCTTCGTAACAAGATAACGTCTGAAAAGAACCATGAGAAAGCACCATCTACTTCACAGGAGACTAATGATGAAGTTTAAGTTGCTATGGACGTAGTTGCAACCCTGCAACAACTTTTAAAGATGATGAGTGTTGCGACAGGATCACAACAAGTGAGTTCGTTGCAAGTGAGTGAACACCCTAAGAAGAGACAAAGGGAGGATGTTTTGTGTTCTCAGGAACAACAATGGGGACGGTTGAAATCAGCGATCTCTTTACCTACGAGTTTTTCATGGTTAGACAAGTTGTGCTATCACTGTTGTCAACTAGGCCATTGTAGGTCTGAGTGCCCAAGGAGGCAGTTGGCACCAAGGAAAGGCTAAAATCTTTACAATTGTTGCCAGCTTGGGCATATTAGACTTGATTACCCTGAAAAGCAAGTAGTGGCACTAATGCCAGTGCTATTGGTGGGGGAGCAGACATGCTTCCATTGTACGATTGGGCCATGTGAGAGCAAATTATCCTCAAAGGCAAGGTGTGAGGAAAGGGACAAGTATGTTTATGAGTTATAGCCTAAGGGCTAAGGTATTAGTTGCTTGGATATTTCATATGTCATATCATGCATGGTATATGTTATATTTGATTTAGCATGTTAAATGTTATATGATAGTGGAATATGTGATTCACGTGACTGAGCATTGCATTTTGTGTTTCATTGTGCGTCACATGGCTAGTAGTGTCATGTAGTCACCACCTAGAAAATTTTGTTTTGAGGATTGGTAAACCAAGGTAGAGATTTGAACTTGAGCGGATTGTGTTGTTGAAATAGGTATGTGATGTGGTCGGAACTAAATTATATTGTAAGCTTAATTTTGCCCTTTTTATCAAAATATAATTTCACCACTCGCAAGAGCACGAATCTTTGTAGATAAGGTTCTATATAGAGGGTATCGATCCCACGAGGACTAGTCGCAATTGTCTTAAAGGAAGATTAATTCTACTTTAATTCGAAAAACAGATTTTTGAATTTGTGTTTAAAAACTATTGCATGAATGAAATGACAAGAAAAGTAAAGAGTTTAAAGTTGGGAGAGAGAACTAGGGTTGGTTTCCACCATTAGCCATTCACATGTTCATAAGTGTAGCAAGCATGGGATTCATTAATTAAATGCCTAACAATGTCATTAGGCTTGTGACCTCAATGACATATCAAAAGATCAATGTGTGTGCTAACCTATCATAATCCATCTTCAACAAGCATAGCTCTTCAACCTAACTAACTACCTAATTACTCTACTCTCTAAGTGAACACTACATGCATCCAAACTACCTTGTCTTGGCATGGTCTATACAAACTAACATCACACATTCATTTAAACACCATTATCTAGCCATCATTTGCACTTCTTGTGGAATATGCAAATGTTGTGCATTCAAGTGACAAAATCTACTCTAAGACAAAAATAAATTCCAAATCAAATGAATATATATAAGAGATGTATTTGTGTACATAATCACTAGGCTAAATAATCAACATTTAATTACAAATCCCAAGAGCTACAAAGATGAACAAGTTTACATGGCTAGGGGTTGAAACCAACACCCTAGTAGAAGAGTTAGTTGCTCATGGTTGCCTTGCACCCTTCCATTGATGAAAAAAGTGAAGCTTCTTGGTCTGGTTCAGCTTTTTCTCCTCCTCTCCCGAAGGTCTCTCCCCTTGTATATTGATGTGTGTTGAGAGATATGAGATATGTGTGGCTTTTTGGTGCTTTTTGGCTCCTTTTTCTCCTTTGGGGCCCACCATATATATATATATATATCATTATATATATCTCTTGTATCAAGAAGGCCCCCAAAAGTCTTGTTCAAGTCAGACAATCCCCCTAAGTCGTGCAAAAAGGGGGATTTTGTTGCAAGTGGGAGAGCAGGTGAGCAAGTGGCCAAGTGGGCTCTACAGCATCTCGATTGATCGAGATTGAATCTCGATTGATCGAGATTTCGATCAATCGAAATGAGATCTCGATTGATAGGCATTGAATGTTACACATTCTAGCCTCTTAAATTATGTATTTTATTCTCTTAGTGATAGATTATTTTGTGATTTTACTTTGTTTTAGTGTTTTCTGTATTTTCAGGGCCTTAATGATTATTTCAGTTAAAACCGTGCTTTTGGGTTTTTAAAGAAGACATCCAAGATGGTGAGATGAAGCCTACATCAAGGAGATTCACTCAACCATTTATTTCAACTCAAATCAGCCCAAGAAAGAGGTCCAAGAGAATTATAGCTGCTTAAGAAGGTTTCGGGCCTGAAGCCCAAATCTGCGCATAATACAGTCTTATTCCCGTTTTGGAAAACGGACCAGAAGTCTTATTTCTGAGCCTCAAATCGACATTATTTTCGAGCAAGGTTGAAGGAAATTTGATTCTGCACACTTTTGTATTTCACGAAAATTCCGTAAAACGGACTTCTAGTGGGTCAAAAGTCGGGCCGAAGTCAGCAGAAAAAACCCATCTGATTAGTGCTGCGGGAAACCCTAATTTATTCCTAATTGGATTAGGACTTTGGTGTATTCTCTTGGGGAATAAAGTGAAGACTTGGAGGCTGAGTTGAGGGAGATTGGAGAGAACACAGAGAGAGTCTGAGAGGGCTGAAGAGAACAGAAACATATTGCAGAGCCATTGGAGAACGAAGTCATACGCGTAATTCAGAAAGATGATGTCTTCTTCCTCAACAGTTGAAGCTTCTTCTTCTACCATGAGCGGCTAGTTCATCCACTAGGGTTTTGATGTAGCCCTAACAAAGCATCAATGGTTTGATTGTTTTAATTATTGGGGACCTTTATATACATGCATAGATTGTGTAATTGTGAGGATTCTTATTATAGAATTGAGCAATAAAAGTCTTGTAAATTCAGTTTCAATGATTTCTTATCTTGTCTTAGATATTTAGTTGTTGTTATTGAACTCAATCTCTTTTGTTTTCTGTGATCATGAGAGAGATTATTACACAATGGTAATCACTGAATATATTGTTATGAGCTTTGATGGATTATGCCTAGAGAAGATGAACCATACTGCACCCTAGATTAGAGTAGTTAGGCAGATGGCCCATGCCAATCGAAGATAGTCCATGGCTTAGCCTTAATCATATGTTATCTTCTTGACGGATGAAGGTGAGCTTGTAGCCACCGACACCACTTATGCATGATGTAATTCCCCTATAGTTGATTCAATTAACCATTGATTGTGGAGTTAGTGGTGAAGTCAAACACCCTAGGTTTCTCTCCTATTATATTCACTATTTTGTTTACTTTGATTTATTTTATTTTATCTTTTTAATTAGTTTAAAAATCAGAATTCTTTTCTTATAAATTTAATTAGAATTAGTTCCGTATTCCAACTCGTCAGAACATAATCCCTGAGGTACGATACCCATTCATTTCGATAGCCCTATTCTGCAAGGAATTCGTTCTATTGCGAAGTGTGGAAATTTTTAATTGATATACTTTTTGAGTCACACTCACACACGAATCAATTTTTGGCGCCATTGCCGGGGATTATCTATTTGATTGATTGGATTTTACAGAATTAGTTTTAATTGGATTTTTAGTTTAGAAAATTTTTATATTTTATTTTTAATTTTGTTTTTGTTTTCTTTTCAGGTGCTTTCGGTAAATATATGCAAGGTCGTCGTTCTGTGGCTGATCCTTTGATACCTCTTGATCCTAAGCATGAACGTACTCTTAGATAACAGAGGAACATCCCTGTTGATACAATTGTGCAAGAGGAAGAATTAATTGAAGACATGGCGGAAGTAAGGAATAACAACCTTGTTCCTAATGCTGATGGAGAAAGAGCTAGATTGCTTAGGGACTACTATGTTCCTGAGACATATACCTCGCCAGCAGGTTTTCAACTGCCAAATGTCACAGCACAGAATTATGAGATCAAGTCCAGCATTATTCAGATGTTACCATCTTATTTTGGGCTGACTCAAGAAGACCCTTACAAGCATCTGGATGACTTCATTGAAGTGTGCTCAACTACAAAAATTCACAACTTCTCTGAAGATGCTTTCAGAATGAGACTTTTTCCATTCTCTCTGAAAGACAAAGCAAAGTATTGGTTCAACTCTCTACCGGCTGGTTCTATTACGACTTGGACTCAAATGCAACATGAGTTTCTCAAGAAGTATTTTCCGATAGGGAAGACCAATCAGTTCAGACGTGCTATTACTAGTTTCTCCCAACATGAGGGGGAACAATTTTATGAGACATGGGAAAGATTCAAGGACCTTCTTAGGAAGTGTCCCCATCATCAAGTTCCTAAGTGGCAACTAGTGCAGAGTTTTCATGAAGGGCTCACAGAAGCCAACAGACAGATGGTTGATGCGTCATGTGGAGGTACGTTCATGTTGAAGAGTGAAGAGGAGGCATGGACCTTATTTGAAAATCTTAGTGACAACTCTCTACAACATGTGTCCTCTACTCGTTCTAGTAGACCTACCACTACCAGGAAGACTGATGGGATTTTTGAGGTTGGTGCTTCAGAAGCTATGCCAACTGATATTGATTTAATTGCACAGAAGGTAGCAGCAATTATGGCTGCCAATCAAACTCCTTCTGCTTCAAATTCTACATTGCTAGGCCCTTAGGAATTTTGCTCTAGTCCTATGCATAACGTGAGCAATTGTCCTTCAATGGGGCAATTTTCTGATATTCAACATGAGCAAGTTCAAGCTACTTTCACTGGACCAATGAATCCTCCACGAGGTAATACTTACAATCCCACATAGAGGAATCATCCTGGTTTTTCTTACAGTAACCAAGGGGCAGCAATGCAACCATCATATCAACCTAGGACTTTTGTGCCTCAATAGCAATATCAAACACAAAGTCCTATGGCCCAAAGAATTTCTGCTATTGAAGACAAGCTGACTCTTACCTTGTCTAAATTTGACAAGCTCGATTCTCTTATAGAGACAGTGCAAGCTACTGCAGCAACAGTACAATCTACAGTTCAGCTAGTGCACTCGCATTCTCAATCCATTGCCAAACTGGAATCTCAGTTTGGACAGCTTGCTACTTCATTGAGTAGAAGAGAAGAAGGGAAACTCCCTAGTCAACCAATTGCTAATCCAAGAGGGATGCAAGCTTCCACAAGCAACCCACACCACGAGCAAGTTCAAGCCATTACCACTTTGAGAAGTGGGAAAATAATTGATAATAAGGTGGGTGAAAAGAAAGAAGAAGAAAAAGTGATCACAAGTCCAAGTGCTGAATTTCCTTATGAGCCCAAGGCTCCTTTCCCACAACGTTTTCTTGAAGCATCTAAGTTGGGGAAGCAAGGGGACAAGCTGCATGACATGATGGAGGTGTTTCGCCAAGTGAAGATTAATTTGCCACTCCTTGATGCCATCAAGCAAATTCCTCCTTATGCAAAATTTTTGAAGGACTTGTGCACTCAGAAAAGGCGTTCTAAAAGCCATGTGCCAAAGAAAGTAATGCTGCCACAACAAGTAAGTTCAATAATTCAGCAGTGTACTCCTCCCAAGTACAAAGATCCTGGTGCTCCAACTATCTCATGCATTATTGGGGAGCACCATGTGGATAAAGCTCTTCTTGATTTGGGTGCAAGTGTGAATTTGCTACCTTATTCAGTTTACTTACAATTGGGCTTGGGAGAATTGAAGCCTACCTCGGTGGTATTACAATTTGCAGACAGATCAACAAAGCAACCCCGAGGAATCATAGAAGATGTGCTCATTAAAGTGGACAAGTTCTACTTTCCTGTTGATTTCATTGTACTTGACACTGAGCCAGTTCACAATCCGAAGAGGCACATTCCTGTGATCCTTGGTCGACCTTTCTTAGCTACTGCTGATACTTGCATAAATTGTAGGTCAGGGATCATGGATATTTCCTTTGGCAACATGAATGTCAAGCTCAATGTGTTCAATGCTATCCAACACCCCCCAGATCAGAGTGATGTGTTCTGCATGGATGATATTGATAAATGTGTGGAGGAATTTATTTCATCCTCTACATCTCGAAACTCCCTTGAGGTATGTAAGTCTTTTTATGACTTTGAGAACATTAATGATGAAGGGTTGTGTGAAGAAGTGCATGCTATGCTAGAAGTGGATGCTATTCAGAATACTCCACCATGGAGAATTCCAATTGAGCCACTACCCTTTCTCTCTAGCACTCCCTTAGTGCCTTCATTAGAGTCCCCTCCAGAATTAGAGTTGAAGCCCTTACCTGACAAATTGAAGTATGTATTCTTAGGGGCACAGAAAACTCTTCCTGTTATAATTGCCTCTGATCTGACAGAAATTCAAGAAAAGAGCTTAGTAGAGGTTTTATACCAACATCGTGAAGCAATTGGATGGAGTGTTGCTGATCTTAAGGGCATTGATCCCTCAGTTTGCATGCACAAAATCCATGTGGAAGAAGGATGTAAGCCAACTAGAGAGGCACAGAGGCGATTGAACCCCAACATGAAGGAGGTGGTAAAGAAAGAGGTTGTCAAGTTACTTGATGCAGGAATCATTTATCCAATTTCTGACAGCACATGGGTGAGTCCGACACAAGTGGTTCCAAAGAAATCTGGTCTTACCATTGTCCCTAACTCCATGGGAGAGCTTGTTCCACAACGTACTGCCACAGGTTGGCGTGTTTGCATTGATTACAGAAAGCTCAATTCTATGACAAGGAAGGATCACTTCCCTCTTCCATTCATTGATCAAATACTTGAAAGGTTAGCTGGTCAGAGCTATTATTGCTTTCTGGATGGCTACTCTGGTTATAACCAAGTAGCTATGGATCCAGAAGATCAAGAGAAGACCACTTTCACTTGTCCCTTTGGTACTTTTGCGTATCGTCGTATGCCTTTTGGATTATGTAATGCTTCGGCTACATTCCAAAGGTGTATGATGGCCATCTTTTCTGACATGGTGGAAAAATTCTTGGAGGTGTTTATGGATGACTTCTCTATTTTTGGATCATCTTTTGAACATTGTTTGAGCAATTTATCACTTGTGCTTCAAAGGTGCCGAGAACGGAATCTGGTACTTAGTTGGGAGAAGAGCCACTTTATGGTGAAAGAAGGTATTGTATTGGGCCATATTGTTTCAGAGAGGGGCATTGAAGTTGATAAAGCAAAGATCGATCTAATTGCAACTCTGCCTCATCCAACTTCGGTAAGACAAGTTTGATCTTTCTTAGGCCATGCCGGGTTCTATAGAAGATTCATCAAGGATTTCAGTAAAGTGGCTCGACCATTATGCCATTTGTTATCTAAAGATGTTCCCTTTATCTTTAATGAATATTGTGTGAAAGCTTTTGAAAAGCTTCGATCTCTGTTATCCTCTGCACCAATTATGCAGTCTCCAAAATGGGCTATACCTTTTGAAATCATGTGTGATGCCTCTGATTATGCAGTAGGAGCCGTGTTGGGACAGAGAGAAGAGAAACGACCACATGTCATCTACTATGCTAGTAAGACTCTCTCTGATGCCCAACTCAATTATACAACCACAGAGAAAGAGCTTCTAGCTGTAGTGTTTGCCTTGGACAAATTTCGTTCTTATTTATTGGGGTCCAAGGTGGTTGTCTACTCTGATCATGCAGCATTGAGACACTTATTGGCAAAGAAAGAAACCAAACCGCGTCTTATTCGGTGGATTTTATTGCTGCAAGAATTTGATTTGGAAATAAAAGACAAAAAGGGGACGGAGAATGTGGTAGCGGATCATTTATCTCGAATCGAGTCTGAGCCGGTATTCGGTGCATTACCTATTCGAGACTCATTCCCGGATGAGCAATTGTTTGAAACTACTTTGATGAAGGTTAATGGCCAAAGGTTGAAACATTGTGTGGAAGGATGTGTGCCAAGAAGAGACGTGGAGTCCGTCGACTTGACGGATCCCGTCTATCCGACTTAATCCCTTCGGAGAGTCAATCGTCTCCTACGGACGTTAAATTGTAGGTTTTGTATGTATTTCTATCCTTTAATTTCTTTAGTTTTCTTTGATTCTAAGTTTTAGTTTTAGTTTTCTTACTTTTTCTTTCAATTCTAGTTGCGTTTTAATGTTTTTTTCTTTGAGTTTTTGATGTATAAGTTGCTTGCGGAGGATGCCAAGAGGTGTACCGAGGTATTTGGACTCAAGACGGGTGAAAAATCGTGCTCTCGGTCGACCTTGGGCGATGGAGACTCAAAATTATCAAGGTTCGGTCAACCTTGGGCGATGGAGGGTCCAACAAGCTTCCAGGAGGGGGATCGATCGCCCCAGCCAAGGGGGATCGATCGCCCCATGCATTTTCTCAAGGATCCCCACCAGCAGGTGGGCGATCGATCGCCCACCCTAGGGGGGATCGATCGCCCAAGCCCATGGGTGGGCTGGCCGAAGGTGTATGCTATAAATAGACTCCTTATCCTCCTATGTTGCCACTACTTGCATCCTAAGCCTCTTTGAACTCCAATTCAAGTCCTACATCATCCGGAAAACTAATTTCTTCAATTAGTGATTATTATACAAGAATTCAACATTGATCAACATCAACTTCAACATCAAATTGGATCAAAAATCACTAGTTCTCAAAGGAAGCTCACACTTTTTCAAGTTCAACATCAAAGTAAGTGAAGTTTTTCCTTGAAGAAATTGTTCAAATATTTTTGAGGGCTTTTGAAGACCAAGTTTGGGGGATCAATTTGGTGCAATTACTTGTTCGATTTGGGTGGAAAAATTGTCGAAAAAAGGAGGTTGAAGGATACAAAAGAATTGTGCACACCAAGTGTTCGATTTAATTCCTCAACCACACTTTTTCTATATCTATGGCACCAAAGAGAGCAAGTCACCAAGATGCTTCAAGTTCACGTAATCATCGCCGAGCGAGGCATGATCCGACCACAGGTTCTTCACGATCTCGCCGAGACGGTATTCAAGAGAGATGGCATCCAAGGGCGTTGAATTTCAAAACAACGTTTGACATAGCCGAACTTTATGGTATGTTTCCCGAGACACGGTGGGGGATTTCCAACGTCCGTCGTCGTTGGTCTGCATCCATTTTTGTTCCACTCTCATCTACCATTTACCCGAGGCTTGTCAAGGTATTTTATCAGAACTTAATGCCGAAACCTGATGAGCGGGATGTGCTTACTTCTTCCGTAGATGGAACAATAGTTCGAGTGGACATGTCATCCATTGCCATTGCCATGGGTTGTCCTCATGAATGCCCAGCTGATTTATCTCATATCTATACTCCTTTACCCGACGAGTTGTCGGTGGGCAATGTGGTTGCACGATTGTGTGCCAACCAATTTTCCGGGCCGAAAAGGAATGCAGCTTCAAAGTCTTCAATGCCAAATCATTTATGGTTCCTTGACGCTGTGCTACTCAAGAATGTATGTCCAATTGGACATAAAACCGAAAGACGTCAAGAGTTCCTCAGAGCCTTATATGCTATACATTTTGGGCATTGGCTGTCATTCCCACAGATTGTCTGGGGCCAGATGGAGAAATTCTATTCCAAAGTTGTGGCTAAGGCACCAGACAGTGCAAGTGACTGGGAGTTTCCATTCCCTACCATTATTCATCAGTTGCTTGTGTCACAGGGGTATGCAGTCCATGAGGACGAGCTTGCCTTTCCACGTGATCTTCATTATGGCACGCATGACTGGAACCTGAGTCGATCTCATATGCACCAGAGAGTCATAGCGGCGCCTGGTGAGGTATCTCGGTTGGCCCAGGGAGGAGAGCATGTAGATATACCACCACCGGTGGACGGTCCAGAAGAGATGGAGGCAGAGGAAGAGGAAGTCCATGCACAGGCTGGTGGCCATGATTATCAATATTTAGAAGGGCAGATTGTTGGGTTGACAGCCCAGTTTGGCACCTTACAGACAGAGGTCTCCACACAGTTTGGTGCAATGAGAGCAGAGATGGCGGATCACTTTCGTGACACTCACCAAGAGCAACTAGAGATGAGGAGGATGATGCGTGCACTGATGCGCCAAGCAAACTTGGATCCAGATGCTCAGTCACCACCACATCCTTGACAGGAAGGTAACCATCTTTTGTATTTTATTTTATTTTTAGCTTTTATTTTTCTCTTTATTTTTCTTTTTGTAGTTAGATTTTTATTATTAAAATAAAAAAAATAAAAATAAAAAATAAAAAAAAATGGAAAAATGAAAAACAAAAAAATATTTTTTTTTAGGATTTTTCTCTTTCATATTTATTTTCACCCATACTATTTTCACTTGATCTTTGGGGTATAGTGGTTTGTTTTGACAGGTTTTAACATCCAAGTTTGGGGGTGTGCTTGCATTGCCTTCGTACTCGTGATGTACTCTATTTTCTTTCCACTACTCCATGATCCCGGTAATATCGTTCTTACTCTTCTCTTTGCTTTGATTGATAGTCCATTGAGGACAATGTACAGTTTAAGTTTGGGGGTGAGGCAATGCCTATTTGTGTGCTTTATTGCAATATGGGGGAAATTTTGTGTGAAATTCTTTTTGTATTAGGATTTTATTTTATTTTATTTTCTTAGTTTGTTTCTTTATTTTATTTTTTTTTATTTTTAGATAGAATGTTTTGACATCATTCAAAGGATTAATACCTTATGTAGGTACATAACTTGCAATTTTTGAGTATGTTTTAAATCTTTGAAAACTATGGTTTGAATTATGTGGTTTTAATCATGGTTTGCAATAACATGCTTTGGAGTGATTAATTTTAGTTTCCTTACATGCACAAACACACTAGCATAATCTTATGGGGTATAAACTATGGTTTTGAGTTATTGAGTTACATATGCTTGATATTAATTAGTATCTCTTGAGAATGAGTACCGATGATGTGTTATACTTGACTTCAATGAAAAAAAGAAAAAAAAAGAAAGAAAAAATGATGAATAAGCAATCAATTTGATCCTTTTCATGAGTAACCGGGCCTCTATGCCTCAGGAAGCACGGAGTGTTCGCGTCAAAAGTGAAAAGGTGAGAAAAGATGAGCATTGGTTGTCTTGATTTGTAGCCTGACTGATTCGAGTAATTAGGTCTTCGGGGTATCTTAAAGCCTAGTGCCCTAAAGCCATCTGGTTTGGGAGTCACTGACTGAAAGCTTGCTACATGGATCTTTCAGAAAGCTTAATAGATCAAGACATTGCACAACCAATAAAGCAATGAGAAAAAAAGGAATGATGAAAAAAAAAATGAAAAGTCATGTATTCATGTTTGGAAGTATGATTTCAATAAGGGGAGCTAGTGAGTTGAAAGGGTATGTGCCTTAATAGATTCAGAGCTTGGTTATGCTACATGAGAGGACTGCTAGTTCACTTTACACGAGGGAGCTAGAGTTAATTATTTTGAGATATGTTGATGTCAATTATGCATGAGGACCATTGATTTGAATTATAGAATTTGAAAGTGTGAAATTATTCTTGAATGCAAGTTTGTAACTATGTATTGTAATCTTCTTCTTGAATTAATGTTGAAACAGAATTTTGAATGTTTGTGGGTAACATTTCTGAAAACCCTCACGAGACTATAACTCGTCCACTAGGGGGAACCTAGGGGTTTAAAGGCTTGTTGCATATGCTAAATGCAATCGTTTCTCCCACGAAAGTGGAGTTGGGTAGTTTAGTTAGTGTTTAGTAGTTTCTTTGTTTTAGTTTTGTTTTATTCTATTGCTAAGGGACTAGCAATATGTAAGTTTGGGGGTGTGATAGGCGTTGAATGTTACGCATTCTAGCCTCTTAACTTATGTATTTTATTCTCTTAGTGATAGATTATTTTGTGATTTTACTTTGTTTTAGTGTTTTCTGTATTTTCAGGGCCTTAATGATTATTTCAGTTAAAACTTTTGGGTTTTTAAAGAAGACATCCAAGATGGTGAGATGAAGCCTACATCAAGTAGATTCACTCAACCATTTATTTCAACTCAAATCAGCCCAAGAAAGAGGTCCAAGAGAATTATAGCTGCTTAAGAAGGTTTCGGGCCTGAAGCCCAAATCTGCGCATAATACAATCTTATTCCTGTTTTGGAAAACGGACCATAAGTCTTATTTCTGAGCCTCAAATCGACATTATTTTCGCGTAAGGTTGAAGAAAATTTGATTCTGCACACTTTTGTATTTCACGAAAATTCCGTAAAACGGACTTCTAGTGGGTCAAAAGTCGGGCCGAAGTCAGCAGGAAAAACCCATCTGATTAGTGCTGCGGGAAACCCTAATTTATTCCTAATTGGATTAGGACTTTGGTGTATTCTCTTGGGGAATAAAGTGAAGACTTGGAGGCTGAGTTGAGGGAGATTGGAGAGAACACAGAGAGAGTCTGAGAGGGCTGAAGAGAACAGAAACATATTACAGAGCCATTGGAGAACGAAGTCATACGCGTAATTCAGAAAGATGATGTCTTCTTCCTCAACAGTTGAAGCTTCTTCTTCTACCATGAGCGGCTAGTTCATCCACTAGGGTTTTGATGTAGCCCTAACAAAGCATCAATGGTTTGATTGTTTTAATTATTGGGGACCTTTATATACATGCATAGATTGTGTAATTGTGAGGATTCTTATTATAGAATTGAGCAATAAAAGTCTTGTAAATTCAGTTTCAATGATTTCTTATCTTGTCTTAGATATTTAGTTGTTGTTATTGAACTCAATCTCTTTTGTTTTTTGTGATCATGAGAGAGATTATTACACAATGGTAATCACTGAATATATTGTTATGAGCTTTGATGGATTATGCCTAGAGAAGATGAACCATACTGCACCCTAGATTAGAGTAGTTAGGCAGATGGCCCATGCCAATCGAAGATAGTCCATGGCTTAGCCTTAATCATATGTTATCTTCTTGACGGATGAAGGTGAGCTTGTAGCCACCGACACCACTTATGCATGATGTAATTCCCCTATAGTTGATTCAATTAACCATTGATTGTGGAGTTAGTGGTGAAGTCAAACACCCTAGGTTTCTCTCCTATTATCTTCACTATTTTGTTTACTTTGATTTATTTTATTTTTTTTTTAATTAGTTTAAAAATCAGAATTCTTTTCTTATAAATTTAATTAGAATTAGTTCCGTATTCCAACTCGTCAGAACATAATCCCTGAGGTACGATACCCATTCATTTCGATAGCCCTATTCTGCAAGGAATTCGTTCTATTGCGAAGTGTGGAAATTTTTAATTGATATACTTTTTGAGTCACACTCACACACGAATCATCGATCAATCGAGATTTCGATTAATCGAGATCAACATCTCGATTGATCGAGATGCCTTGGGCTGCATTTTCTGATTTCTTCTCTTGACTGCAGAAAGCTTCCAACTTTGCTCCATTTACTCCAATACCTGCAAAACATCAAAAACACAAAAATACCGTAAACATATCTCGGTAAACGCGCAAAAATGGAACTAACGTATGTAAGAAAGAGGGTTCAAATGCATAGAATTGAACACTTATCACACCCCCAAACTTACATATTGCTAGTCCCTTAGCAATACAATATTACAAAAATGAAATCCACTATCTTATACAAAAGTTTAATCATGCTCAGTGATCAACTAGATAAAGGGCGATCATCCGTTCATTTCACATTTGGCAAATGCAACAAGTATTACAGAACTATGTGGTCATTAGCAAAAATGGACTTTCACAAGCTATAAATGAACGACAGTCCCCACATAATGGCCAGCCCAAACAAATATAACAATTCCAACCCCAAAATCCTCTTTGAAAAGTGAACATGCATTCCAACGTGTGGCTTTTGTCATATTTGGAGAAGAAAACGAACAAATCTATTTTTAAGAGAAAAACTCATTGAAAATGCTCGACACGGTTGTTCATTATCACAAAACATTCATGATTGCTCATGTGCGGATGACCGTGCAATGCTTAGCTCTTTTTGCTTTCTTGCAAGCCCATGTAGCGGCGTTGGGCCAATGACTCCCAAACCAATTGATTTTAGGGTATTAGGTGAAGAAGCACCCCTCGGACTTAATGACCGAGCTTACAAGGCGATGAGCGTAAGCAAGCCACCCGCTTATTATTGCTCAACCTTACACACTTTTACGCGAATATTCCCTGCTTTGAGGCATAGAAATCCGATTTATTGAGTGAGAAGGCTTATTGCATATTTTTCTCTTTTGATTTCTTTTTTTTTTTTTTTACAACAACCGGAAGAACTTATTCTTTAAGTTGTTCAGATAAAAACAAAAATTTTCAAAAATTCTCCCTCAGACTTATACCCCACAATTTAAAATGCATGTGTACGAATTTGTGCGGTTAAGGACAAATTTTGGGCGAGAATTGTACGTGCTTGAATTTAGACAAAAATGTAGACCGTTCTAGCATACTATAAAGCTTGCAAAAGTGCGGGTATTTACAATGTTAAAGTTCTTAACTACCTGCTGCATTTACCTCAGACATTTATTCGAATGACTTCCTTTAAAAAGCAAGACATCATGGCAAGCATGCAAAAATATCAAGAAGAAAAAAAACTGCTCTACAATGACACTCAAAATAATGATCGAACATTGCATGCGTATGCAAGTGGTATAGCATACCGCACCCCCAAACTTATATGCAACATTGTCCTCAATGTTTGGACAAGAAGAACAAGGAAAGAAGTTACCGGGATGGCAGAATGCGAGAAAAATGGTATTCCACAGCAGCGGTCATCTTGTAAATAAGGAAAACCTGCACAGAACACCAACTGGATACCACGAGCATTAAAAGGAACAAAAAGTAGATAAATAGAACATAATGAATAATTATGCACAAACAGACAATGCCAATATCACTGTATATCTAAGGGTCTGAACTGGTGTTTTCCAATGGTCTAAGAGGTCTATGCGACAAGATATTGACTATCCAGGCACGCTAACGTATAGCATGCAAAGGGGCTGCCTTTCTTTATTACCGCCATACTGTGTTGAAGCAATCTCAACAGTATTGGGAATTGAAACCAGGCGGTAATAAACGGAAATCATCAACTGAATCGCATATAACAATTAGACAAGCGGTACTACATACATAGTCAAAGTATAGAGAACAGATATATTGACAGAAAGCAAAAATAAAGACAGTAAAGATAACACATGGTATAAAAGAAAATATAAATGTATTCCATATAGATGAAAATGAGTTTGAGTACAAAGTGTACATGTAGGTGGAATACTCAGAAAGAAACTAAACATGGCCAACATGGCCTATCAAAAATAAAGAAAGAAAAATACAGAAAGCAAAGCATAAAAGATGAAAAAAATGCAGCTACTCGAGGGCAGGTGGTGGTGGTGGAGGCTCGGTGGGAGTAGAAGTGGAGGTGGAGGCTCGACCAGCGAACAGGAACTGCAGGTCCTGCCGGAAGGCTCGGAACTCGTCTAAGATCGCTCTCTGACCCTGTGCCAGAGAAGAAATGTCCGTCCGAATGCCTACCAGCTGACTCTGCGTCACCTGGACGTGCTCGTCAAAACCCTGCTGTAGCCGCTCTACGTCAGCCGCCAGGCAGGAATAGCCCATCGCTAAGATATCATGCCGCTCTGCAGCGACATCCATCTCCTCCTCCTCCATCTCCTCATCCTCTGACTCAGCCCCTGCAGGCTCTCCCTCATCCGTCTCCACCGGGGCATCCATATCTACATCGTCTGGTGGATCACCCTGGTGGTCCTGTCGCTCTAAGTGTCGCCTCACCCGCTCCCACTGAGTAGATGTGAAGCGGGTGGGCGGTGCCAACTGAATGTCAGTACGACTGACCGGTATACTGGCACTGCTGAGAAAAGCGGCGATCAGGAAAGGAAAGGGAAGCCGCCAACTCACTGCTCTCCGCATCCTCTTGTTCACGAGGCCGTCCCAGACCTTGAACATCTGCCCCCAGATCAGCGACAGAATCGAAACCCAAGTGCCCGTGTGGAAGGCATACAGGCAACGGAGGAGGTCGCCCCTACGCTCTGCCACGTGCTGCAGCGGACACGCGTTCTTGAGGAGAACGGTGTCCAAGAACCAAAATCTGCTCGGGCACATCGATTTGGATGTGCAGTTGTGACTGGGCGTGGTAAACTCCCCGCCACACATGTCCATCACGATTGAGAACAGCGTCATGTCTGCTGGGAGTGCTGCCCTATAAAGTGGCTGATCGTCCGGGCCAAGCATGTCTGTCGACTGCTGGTGAGGGATGCCGAGCATCTAAGCAATCCGGCTCGGCGTAATCGTCATCGTGACAGTGGCCATGACTGTCTCTAGTGTATCTGGCGCGATGCAGGAGTAGGTCATGTGATCGTAAAAGACCTGCACTAGGCGCTCGTGTGCCACGTCGGTGGGAGGCACACATAGCCGGTCGAGGCGACGCCTCCTGAGCTCGGCAATCGTCCACGCGGTGTCGGGACGCCTCTCGAACTCGGCTAAGTCAAAGATCTGCTCCGGGTGGAACTTCCGAGACCGGAAGGCTCGCCCGGGCACGTCGCGAACAGAACCGGCGGCGTTCTTCACCCTCGCCATAGTCTCGAAACAGTCTGCACTTGATTCCAAAAATTACGTAAATAAAAGATAAATAAGAAGAAAGCTAAACTACGAATAAACTAAAAGAATAAAAATAAAAATGAAGTCCTAGTCCATGGTACTGACAAGAATGCAAAAAAAATCGCTCTCAAAGAGGCAATGCGAACGGATGCAACCGAAACAAAGGTACCGCGGTTACACACCGTACACTAAGCTTTTGAAACAAAAAGAAAGCCAAATCTCACTCCTACATGAATTCCTACCCCCCCGAAACCCACAAAATCCTATCACAGATATCGCAATCGCACCCATCCACCCCAACATCATCTAACCATGTTTATTATGCCGTAAAACTATCAAGAATGGCGAGCGAGTATGCAAAATACAGCCATGCATCACTTACCTCAAGAGGAAGAAGATGAACGGCTCAACCGAAGAAGATCCACTCGCAGCCGTGAAGAGAAGATCACGCAAGCTCCAGCGGCGGCTTCGGACTGCGTCGGATGGCGGCGGATGATAGGGAATGGTAGATCGATTGCTCGGGAGTGCTTGGAGAAGGCTTGGATCGCACGGAGGAAGAGAAGAATTCGGATGGTCTTTTAAAATGGGAGGGAAGCCCAACGGTTTAAATAGACTTTCGGCTCACGTGCAGGCCCCGTGTGCATCTCGATTGATCGAGATGTGCATTTCGATCAATCGAGATTTCGATTGATCGAAATCTCACTTCGATCAATCGAAATCAGCTTCGATCGATCGAGATTGTCTCTTCGATCAATCGAAAATTCCTTCACTGAATCACACTTTTACTTCGATCAATCGAACATTTAATTCATTCAATCGAAATTTTATTTCGATCAATCGAAATCCCATTTTGATCAATCAAAATTTTCGATCGATCGAAGACCTATCGAAGTGCAATCGAAGAATACTGTCTCTCGGGACTTTGGACTTGGCAAATCTCTGCAATTTTTCGATCAATCGAGATTGAAATCTCGATCAATCGAAATCTCGATTGATCGAGATCCTGGTTTTGATCAATCGAGATGCTCAAAAATAGTCAGCTTGAGTTATGCTTCAGGGACTCGGATATTTGGGAATTAGATACTACATTGCTTAGATACAAACCTACTTTGGATTAAAGGGACATCATGGAAGCATGATAGCTACCATGGCTTCGCCACCTAACACGTCTATGGCGCGACGTCCGGATCGGCTCACGAATCAAAATACACAGGATCCGTCAAAGTGACGACATCCACGTATTCGGTGGTGACTTGGTCACCCACACACACTTTTAAGCGCTGCCCGTTTACTTTGAACAACGAGCCATCTTTCAAGTCCTTCAATTCCACCACTCCGTGGGGAGCGGCGGAATTAACCAACGGAGGAAAGGGGTCTCTCAGAAATCTCCATTTAGGCAAATCCATGACAGTATTAACATCGAGCATGGAATTGACTTCACATATGGCTTGCTCAATGTCAAAATCATCACAGTTGAAGTGATTTAGGCATGCCTCTAAAGGATCCTTGGAAAGAATAGAAGGAAGTGCTTCTTGAACAAGGTCTTCCACAACATCGACACAAAAACACTCACTTTCGTCGTCGGATGTGTGGTGGGAAGCATTGAAGATGTTCAAACGGACTTTCATATTCCCAAAAGAGATGTCCATCACTCCGGTACGGCAATTAACGCAAGCGTTTGCCGTGGCCAAGAATGGACGACCTAGAATGATAGGAATATGACGATTTGGATTTTGGACCGGTTCCGTGTCAAGGACTATGAAGTCCACCGAAAAATAGAATTTGTCCACTTGAATGATGACATCCTCAATGATGCCACGTAGTTGCTTCAACGAACGGTCGGCAAGTTGTAACACAACCGTGGTATGCTTGAGTTCCCCCAAACCTAGTTGTTGGTAAACTGAGAATGGAAGCAAATTGACACTAGCCCCTAGATCAAGAAGTGTTTTTTCAAAAGATTGATTTCCGATGGTGCACGAAATGGTCGGAGCACCCGGATCTTTGAATTTAGGAGGGGCTTGGTGTTGGAAAATGGAGCTTATGTGCTCAGTTAAGAGGACTTTCTTAGGAACATTATTCCTAGATTTGCGCTTTTGAGTGCACAAGTCCTTCAAGAATTTCACATAGGAGGGAATTTGTCGAATAGCATCAAGGAGAGGGAGATTGATCTTTACTTGTTTGAAGATCTCCATCATGTCTTGGATTTTCTCTCCTTGCTTCCCGAAATGAGAAGGTTCCTTCAATCTTTGAGGAAAAGGAACCGGAGGTTCATAAGAGGTGTCAAGATTTGGAATCGATGACGACACAACTTCACTTGCCTTTCCTTTTGGATTTGAAGGGGTATTTTACAAATTTGGATTAACGAAAACAATTTTGGATTTAATTGGGATTCTTTTGGATTTTTAGGTTGCTCTTGGAATTCCTTTCTCTCTTCCTCCCCCACCTTGGAGTTAATGATTTTACCACTCCTCAAGGTTGTGATTGATTGAACTTGCTCCGGAGGAGCATTACAAGTTGAAGATGATGGATCTTCAATCATATAGACACCTTTGGGATTCGCCACCGGTTGACTCGGTAACTTACTTTCCTCCCTTCTATTTAAGGCATTAGCTAGTTGACCGATTTGAGCTTCTAACCTAGCCATAGATTGAGCATTGGCCTCAAGCTTAGAGATTGATTGAGAGTGAGTTTGCAATAAGCGGGTGTTGGCCTCAAGATTGCTTATCACTCTTTCTTCAAAGCTTTGGCTTCTCGGAGGAGGTGGTGGTTGTTGGTAATTAGATCTTTGATTGTAAGGTTGAGGGTTTGGCCTATAATGAGGCTGTTGAGAGGGGGAATTAAAAGAGTTTTGCCCTTGGAAAGAGGGACTTGATTCTTGAGGTTTTCATGAAAAAGCCGGATGGTTCTTGTAACCAGGATTGTACGTGTTTGAATATGGATCATTCATTTGTTTAGAGTACAAGGCATTCGCTTGCTCTTGAGCATAATTGGGAGATTGCCCGGCAATAGGACAATCTCGCACGAAATGTGAAGTACTATAGCAAAACGAACACCCTTCCTGATTTTGGACAGATTGGTTTGGAGTAGGCAGCCCATTTTTTTATGATTAAATCCATTTTTCGGGATAGGGCTTCTACTTGCATGGCAACCTCATCCACCCGTGATATTTCATGCACTCCTCTACAAGGTTGGGTGGCCTTCCCTTTCCTAGTGGAGGAGCGTTGAGCTGAATTGTTGCTTAGGGTTTGAAAAAGTTTCCATGCCTCATCGGAGCTTTTCAAAAGATATCCACCCCCACACGCGGAGTCTATCATTTGTCTGTGTTGCTCACTCACCCCATCATAAAAACTTTGCACTAGCTGCCATTTTGGGACAGCATGATGCGGACAAGATTTTAAAAGATCCTTTAACCTCTCTCACGTCTCATGGAATTGTTCTTGGTCAATTTGGGTGAATCCGGTGATTGCTCACCGAATATCACTTGTCTTACCCATTGGGAAGTATTTTTTCAAGAACTCTATTTGCATCTCCGC
Organism: Cornus controversa; assembly: GCA_026545225.1. Lineage (NCBI taxonomy): Eukaryota > Viridiplantae > Streptophyta > Magnoliopsida > Cornales > Cornaceae > Cornus > Cornus controversa. The sequence continues at coordinate 19,472,112 of CM048852.1, forward strand.
TCAAGAATGGATTGAGTTAGGTTCTAAGGAGTTGAACCAACTTCTAGCTTTATCTTTTAGGGAGAAGGGGAACATACGCAGCTTTAGATCATCTTCCGTAAAGTGTGGTACACGAATAGTGGAACACACGGAAAGGAAGTAATCTAAGTGCCAGTACGGATCCTCATTAGGGAGACCGTGGAAGTTATTAAGAAGATTGATGGTGGAGGACTTTATTTCAAATTGATTTGCCGCTACATCCGGAAATTGGATACATGAAGGTACTTCAAATGTTGTCGGACGGTAAAAGTCCATAAGCAACTCTCCTTGAGGAGGTGGTGGTGGAGGTGGTTGTTCATGATTAAAAGGAGGTTGTCTCTCATTTGGATCCATGTTTTCAGTCCTAGGCAATATAGGGTCCCTAGAGGTTCCTCTACGTTGTCTAAGTGTTCGTTCAAGTTCAATGTTACACGGAAGCAGAGGAAGTGACAAGGACCGTCTACCTAGCATGCATTAACAATCGAACAACACCTCAATACACAAAGTAACAATAATCTTTACAAAAAGAATGAATGAATTCAAACCACTAATTTTAGGCGTTATACTCACAAAGGGTTCCAAGTTTACTTCTCTTTGATGCCCGCTATGTGGTATACCTAAAATCAAAAAGTTTGAGAAATAAGAACAAAATATATACAAAAAGAATGAAAGAATTTCTAGCCTAAGAATTAAACCAGATTTAATCTTCCAATGGTGACAATAAAACCGTAGTCCCCGACAACGGCGCCAAAATTTTGATGTGGTCGGAACTAAATTATATTGTAAGCTTAATTTTTCCCTTTTTATCAAAATATAATTTAACCACTCACAAGAGCACGAATCTTTGTAGATAAGGTTCTATATAGAGGGTATCGATCCCACGAGGACTAGTCGTAATTGTCTTAAAGGAAGATTAATTCTACTTTAATTCGAAAAAACAGATTTTTGAATTTATGTTTAGAAACTATTGCATGAATGAAATGACAAGAAAAGTAAAGAGTTTAAAGTTGGGAGAGAGAACTAGGGTTGGTTTCTACCACTAGCCATTCACATGTTCATAAGTGTAGCAAGCATGGGATTCATTAATTAAATGCCTAACAATGTCATTAGGCTTGTGACCTCAATGACATATCAAAAGATCAATGTGTGTGCTAACCTATCATAATCCATCTTCAACAAGCATAGCTCTTCAACCTAACTAACTACCTAATTACTCTACTCTCTAAGTGAACACTACATGCATCCAAACTACCTTGTCTTGGCATGGTCTATACAAACTAACATCACACATTCATTTAAACACCATTATCTAGCCATCATTTGTACTTCTTGTGGAATATGCAAATGTTGTGCATTCAAGTGACAAAATCTACTCTAAGACAAGAATAAATTTCAAATCAAATGAATATATATAAGAGATGTATTTGTGTACATAATCACTAGGCTAAATAATCAACATTTAATTACAAATCGCAAGAGCTACAAAGATGAACAAGTTTACATGGCTAGGGGTTGAAACCAACACCCTAGTAGAAGAGTTAGTTGCTCATGGTTGCCTTGCACCCTTCTATTAATGAAGAAAGTGAAGCTTCTTGGTCTGGTTCATCTTTTTCTCCTCCTCTCCCGAAGGTCTCTCCCCTTGTATATTGATGTGTGTTGAGAGATATGAGATATGTGTGGCTTTTTGGTGCTTTTTGGCTCCTTTTTCTCCTTTGGGGCCCACCATATATATATATATCATTATATATATCTCTTGTATCAAGAAGGCCCCCAAAAGTCTTGTTCAAGTCAGACAATCCCCCTAAGTCGTGCAAAAAAGGGGGATTTTGTTGCAAGTGGGAGAGCAGGTGAGCAAGTGGCCAAGTGGGCTCTGCAGCATCTCGATTGATCGAGATTGAATCTCGATTGATCGAGATTTCGATCAATCGAAATGAGATCTCGATCAATCGAGATTTCGATTAATCGAGATCAACATCTCGATTGATCGAGATGCCTTGGGCTGCATTTTCTGATTTCTTCTCTTGACTGCAGAAAGCTTCCAACTTTGCTCCATTTACTCCAATACCTGCAAAACATCAAAAACACAAAAATACCGTAAACATATCTCGGTAAACACGAAAATGGAACTAACGTATGTAAGAAAGAGGGTTCAAATGCATAGAATTGAACACTTATCAGTATGTAATGATAAACTCTGAGAGCATTAGTCTGGGATTGTTGGGAAAGGTATGATTTACCTTAATGTTTTCTAAACCGAGAGCTTAGCAAGGGTTTATATTGTGTTATAATATTTGCAAAAACATTTGAGGATAGAGTTTAGTCAATTAAGTAAGACAATTGGTGGTATTACGATATCGAGATTCTAGACGGGGTATGTCTAAGGTGTACTATTGAGATAGTTGGATGAATACTTGGAATTGATTTAATTCCTTTTGAGGCAATGAACATATGATGACATTGTATGTCTATAAATAAGACATTTGGTTTACGAGGAATGAGTTGAAAGTTATCTCATAAGTGTGGATAAGTTGTTAAGTGAAGGATAAGTTGACTGTAGGTGAGGACCCTGACACGTAGTATCAGAAGTGCGGATGATTTCTTTCCATGCAGGTGAGTGAACACCCTAAGAGGAGACAAAGGGAGGATGGTCTGTGTTCTCAGGAACAACAATGGGGATGGTTGGAACCAGCAATCTCTTTACCTATGGGTTTTTCACAGTTAGACAAGTTGTGCTATCACTGCTATCAACCAGGCCATTGTAGGTCTGAGTACCTAAAGAGGTAGTTTGCACCAAGAAAAGGCTGGAATTGTTACCATCGTTGCCAGCTTGGACATGTTAGATGCGATTGCCCTGAAAGGCAAGTAGTGGCACCAATACCAGTGGTATTAGTGGGGGAGCGGACATGCTTCCATTGCTGACATGCGTATATACGTGATTAAGCTTTTGTGGTAATCAAAGGTTAAGATGGTTCATTAGGGCTTAATGGATGGATTTACCCACAGTTTTTGGGAGTCAAAAATCATGGCGTGACAACATCCTTTTATTATCATTGCTAATTAACCTCCTTCGCTATAAGTGTTCTTTCCACCATCGTAGCATATCTTGTCAAACCCCAAACTGACACTCTATCTCCTATGAAAGTTCGAAGACCTCTCACAAACTTTTTCACCTTGAGCTCCTCAGTAAGGATCACCTCTTGTGCAAAATGAGCCAAGCATGTGAACTTGGTCTTGTATTCCATAACTATCATAGTGCTTTGAAGCAAATCATAGAATTCTTGCCTTAAGATGTCCTTCACCATTATTGGAAAATACATCTCGAAGAATAACACTTGAAACATGTTCCAATCCATTGTCTTAAAGTCATAGTAGTTCCTGATGAATTTCCACCAACGGTTCGCCTCACCCATAAGATCATGAGCGGCCACTTTCACCCTCAAGTCCTCCTCTACCTCTAGTATGGTAAGGAGCTTGACTATTTCATCTAGCCAATTCTCTACCACCAAATGGTCCCCTCCTGCATATGATGGCGGATTATACCTCTTGATAAGTCCAAATGCCAACATCATTCTACTAGGAGCTGCTCTAGGTTGAGCCTGAGTCTCCTCTTGTGTTTCCCTAGCAATTTTCTGAATGGTTGCAACCATGTCGTATATAAATTGCTCCCCATCAATAGGAGTTACAGCTGCTCCTTCACGAGCTCTTCATGGTGGCATCTTGCTATATAGGTAACAAGAAGATACTTAAAAACTAAAGCATGATTAATATCAACCAATTCTCCTCATGTTTACACAACACCAAGTTACACGTCATCACCTAATATCAGCAATCTCCCTCTGATATCATACTCTGATACCAAGTTGACACACCCCAATTTTTGAGTCACTGGAAACTCTATCTCCAAGCTCGAATCCCGAGAGTGAACCAATCCATGAAACCCTAATAAACCATTTTAACCTTAAATTACCATGGAAGCTTAATCATATACATACACGTATATATATACAACTTAACACCAACTAATTCCAATGGGCCCCACAATTCACTACACATACATGTCCAACACATCTAAATTGTCAAACTTTCCTATAAATTTTGATACATCGTAACGATGATTACGATGCATCAAAATATCATGCGAAATGTGTTATTTTCTCACCCAATTTCTCAACATTTTTACGATACATTTTTGGTCCTGCGATGGATCACCGAATTTTGATACATCGTAATGGGCATTATGATGCACTATAACCCCTCGAAGGCAAATTCTACATATTTTATAAGTGTTCACCAATTCTATACAGTTCAAATCCAAACACATTATTATCCTCAATTCCATTCTTACAACATTGAGACATAAATGAAAAGTTACCAATAATAAATCTCATACATTTGATCCTTGAATTGTAAACTTAAATTCTACTCATACATTCTCCCAAAGGTCCATACATTTGTCCATAATGAGTTACATAAGAGAAACTCAAAACATATGTAGTTTGTTTGCAATTACAAAACCAAATATCAACATGCCACAAGCCGACATGGATAGCATTAGATACAATATCCAAAAATATCTCAAAACACTACTAAGAGTTCCACTTGGCCACTCAAGTCCCGTCTATCATCAGTGCCTTATCTGTAAAAGGTTTGGGGGAAGAGGTGTGAGCAAGTCAACTAGCTCAGTAGGAATAGCCCAACCCACCTAGACATCGACCCGACACCGACCTATATGATATGCAATCCTGATGTCACTATACTACATGACATATCCAATGCTCTCATGACAAGTGATCACAAATGCAATTCAATAAGTATGCATTTAATCCATTCATCATGCTTAACATTTAAAACACACAAGCAGCAAGATATTTACATCTTTTTTGGTCATAATCTGATACATAAACATGATTGGTCAACTCCATGATCATTTGTTGTTGGATAACTTTAACGACACCTGTATGATTGGGACAACTCCGAAGAATCATACAATCCTGGAAATATATTGGTCCTGCCATTATGAGTGGACAACTCTAATGGTCATAAGATTTTGGACAACTCCAAATTCTAGGCATTAGTCTTGGTATGATTGGGCAAATCTAATGGTCATACCCTAGTGGATATTTATACCACTTCTGTGACATGGTTGGGCAACTCCGAACCCCATTCACTTGAACAATTCTCCGATAATTACTTATACATGCATGTCGAGCACATATAACACATAGCATATACTTTTCATGTTCTTTAATGCATTCTTACTATAATTGATTTCTAACATGCATTCCACCCACACATCCTCCATATAGTCACATATATGCTTCAATACATGCATATTATTCACATATACATACAACTCACAATACTTAACAACATGCTCACATTTTCATGCATTCAACATGAATAATTACACATTTATCATATACTAAAATATGAACAACATACACATGTAGAAATCATAAAGAAGAGAAGAGTACAATACACAACCCTAACACTCTCCCATACATGCCATATTTAACCAATACCTTTCCAAACTCACTAAAAACCCTAGAATTAATCAATTAGAAGGAAAAAACACCCCTACCTCAAAATTGAAAACTTTCTAGCCAAAACTAAAGAATTTCTCCAAGTTCTACCCTGCCAAATTAACATTTGTTCTTTTCAAACTGAAGCCCTTAACCCGTAGAGCAAGTTGTTCTTCTTCGAGAACTTACAAATCTAAGCCATAGGGTTCCAAAATGAAGAGGGAATGAAGAGAGATGAAGTGGGAGAGAAGAGAGAGATACAACCAGTCCTTGATCTATAATAAATGAAATGAATCTCCCAGCCACTTGATAGCTATAATATCTAGGGCACAAAATGATCGAAATGCCCCCGGACCACTTAACGTACCCTCCCGACCTCTTTTTTTTATTTCAAACGCAATTACGGCTCCGAAATCACTTCCTTAACTCTTTAAATATTTTATTTGGCTCAAAACCGGCCAAAAATAAATATTTTTCAAAAAAATTTTGAATTCCTGGGCCCACCTAACCTGCGTCCCAGATCCCGCTGACCAAAAATTCTTAAATTTTGCCAAACACTCCAACACTTCCCAAAACCTCTAAACAAGTTCCCAAACATGTTTCTCACACTTATAATATGCAAAACATCATTTAAAATGGATTTATGATGAAAATGGTGTATAAAAAGAAAACTGATCAAAATTGGACCCAGTCTTTACAAAGGACATGGAATGAAAAACTTTCAGAAAGTTGTTCCTTGAGAAATATTTTATGGATAAAGTGAAGGAAATATTGCAGGATAAGTTCACACACTTAATTTAGGGAGGAATGAGTGTGATGGATTATGGAAAAAAATTTACGCCTTGTCTATATTTGCACTGGATTTGGTAGCAAATGAACAAGCGAAGGCTAGAAGGTTTGTGAAGGGACTTCATTTGAGTTAAGAACCAAGACCATTATCTTGAATTTTCTTATCTATGAGGAGGTGGTAAGGCGAACATCATTAACTGAGGCTGATGATAATGACATCAAAAGGATACGGGATTCAAAGAATCAGTCTCAGAATATGGCTTCTCATTTGGAGGGTAATTCGAAGAAGAAACACATGGGAAATAGTTCCTATTCACGAGGACCACAATAGACATAGTCATTTTCTATAGTTTCTATGCCTATAGGATCCTCTCGAAATAAGGTAAAGTGTTTTCAATGTCAACAAGTGAAACATTACAAGTTAGAATGCCCACAGCTACAACCTACACCTGAGGAGGATTTGAGGAAGTGTTATAGATATGGTCAAGTGGGTTATATTGTGAGGGATTACCCATAGAAGAGGAGTGATTCTTATAGTGCTACAGGGTCACATTAGCACCATTCTCAAGTTTCTAGGGTATAGTTAGGATTTTGAGTTTCTCAACCACCACAGGCTACACAATCAGTTCAGAGTTTGCAACTAGTGAAGAGAGTGACTCTTAATGCTTATACTCAATAATCCAGCTATCAAAGGAGTGGCCAGTCAGGATGGGGAATACAGGGTTGTGCTTATATGATCACTCTAGCTAAGACTCCAGTGGGTTCTTCTGTAGTTTGAGGTATATCTCTGGTATCTAGTTCTTGGGCTAGAGTCTTGATTAACTCAGATGCATCTCCTTCATTTATATTCATTTCTTTTGCATCTGCTTTGGGACTAGATGTGTCAACCTTGGATAAAGCCTTGTGTATAGATACACCATTTGGGAGTAGAGTGACCCTAGATATGGTTTGTCGGGTATTTGAGATAGAAATTGTAAAATAGCGGTTGGTATTTGATTTTGTTCTCCTTGATATGACAAGTTTTATTGTCATTCTTAGAATGGATTGGCTATCAGCTTTTCAAACCAACATTGATTGTTATCGAGGAAGAATGTCAATGTGTAAACCCAAAATAGATTGTTTTTGCTTTATGGGTGAGTGGAGTGATTTTCACACTTCATCATTCAATGGATTGTGTAGTCGAAGTGACTATAGCTTTTTCTTAGCTAGTCTTTTGATTGAAGAATAAGGGAAAAACTTTGAAAACTTTCCCGAGCTTGTTTGTGATTTTGTGGACTTATTTCCAGAAGAGTTAATGGAATTACCTCCTAAACGGGATATGAATTTTTTCATTAACATCACACCCGATACATCGCCCATTTCTATGGCACCGTATCGTATAGCACCAACATAATTGAAATAGTTGAGAGAAATTAGATGACTTGAGGGAGAAAAGTTTTATACATCCTACTGTTTCACCTTGGGGAGCGCCAGTCCTTTTGGCTAAGAAAAAATATCAAGAACAAATATAGTTTTCCAATGATAGATGATTTTTTTTATTAACTCATGGGAGCGAAGAGTTTCTCCAAAATTGACTTTAAGGTCGGGATATTATCAATTGAGAGTCAAGGAGGAAGATATTTCTAAGACGATTTTTTGTACACAGTATGGTCATTAAAGTTCCTTGTGATCATTTTGGGCTAACAAATGCACCAACGACATTTATGAATTTAATAAACCATGTGTTTAGTACACGTCTTGACAAATACATTGTGGTGTTTGTTGATATTCACGTGTACTCGGTGTTAAAAGAGGAACATGAGAATCACTTAAGAACGGTGTTGCAAATTCTAAAGGAAAATCAGTTGTATGCCAAAGTATAAGAAATGTGACTTTTGGCTACCAAAAGTAAATTTTCTTTGACACGGGGTTTCGGGAGAAGGGGTTTCCATGGATCTTTTCAAGATTGAAGCCGTGATAGATTGGGAATGTCCAAAAAGTGCGTTTGAAATTTATAGCTTTTTAAGGTTACCAGCTATTACCGAAGATTTGTGATGAATTTCTCTTGATTAGTGGCACCTATGACATAACTCACTCGTAAGGGAGTCAAGTTCGTGTGGAATAAGGCTTGGGAGTGATTCGTGTGTGAGTGGGTCTCAAATTATAATTACCACACTTCGCAATAGAACGAATTCCTTGTAGAATAGGACTATCGAAAGGGGTGTCGAACCTCAGGGATTATGGTCTGATGAGTTGGAGTATGGAATTAATTCTAATTAAATTTAGAAAGAGTAAAAATCTAATTTTTAAACTAATTAAAAAATAAAATAACATAAACCAAAGGAAAATAGAAAGTGAAGATAATATGAGAGAAATCTAGGGTATTTGACTTCACCACTAATTCCACAATCAATGGTCAATTGAATCAACTATGGGGGATTACATCATGCATAAGTGGTGTCGGTGGCTACAAGCTCACCTTCATCCGTCAAGAAGATAACATATGATTAAGGCTAAGTCATGGACTATCTTCGATTGGCATGGGCCATCTGCCTAACTACTCTAATCAAGGTGCAGTATGGTTCATCTTCTCTAGGCATAATCCATCAAAGCTTTTAATGATATATTCAGTGATTACCATTGTGTAATAATCGCTCTCATGATCACAAAAAATAAGAGAGATTGAGTTCAATAACAACAACTAAATATCTAAGACAAGATAAGAAATCATTGAAATTGAATTTACAAGACTTTTATTGCTCAATTCTATAATAAGAATCCTCGAAATTACATAATCTATGCATGTATATAAAGGTCCCTAATAATTAAAACAATCAAACCATTGATGCTTTGTTAGGGCTACATCAAAATCCTGTTGGATGAACTAGCCGCTCATGGTAGAAGAAGAAGCTTCAATGGTTGAGGAAGAAGGCATCATCTTCATGAATTATGCGTATGACTTCGTTCTCCAATGGCTCTGCAAAGTATGTCTTCTATTCTATCCCAAGCTCCCTCAGACTCTCCAATCTCCCCCCAACTCAGCCTCTAATTCTTCACTTTATGCCCCAAGAGAATACACCAAAGTCCTAATCCAATTAGGAATTAATTAGGTTTTCCCGCAGCACTAATCAGGTGGGTTTTTCTTGCTGACGTTCGGCCCAACTTTTGACCCACTAGAAGTCCGATTCATGGAATTTTCGTGAAATACAAAAGTGTGCAGAATCAAATTTTGTTTAACCTATTAAGAAATTAAGTCGATTTGAGGCTCAGAAATAACACTTCTGGTCCATTTTCCAAAATGGGATTAAGACTATTATACGCAGATTTGGGCTTCAGGCCCGAAACCTTCTTAAGTAGCTGTAATTTTCTTAGACCTCTTCCATGAGCTAATTTGAGTTGAAATAAATGATTGAATTGATCTCCTTGATGTAGGCTTCATCTAACCATCTTGGATGTCTTCTTTAAAAGCCCAAAATCATGGTTTTAACTGAAATAATCATTAAGGCCCTAAAAATATAAAAAACACTAAAACAAAGTAAAATAACAAAATAGTCTATCACTAAGAGAATAAAATAAATAAGTTAAGAGGCTAGAATACGCAACATTCAACGCCGATCAGTGAGCCTGCCTTCCAGGAATTGAAAGAGAGGTTGATTACCACTCTAGTTTTGGTGACCCCAGAATGTGGGTTGGGATATGTGATATATCGTGACGCTTCACGTGATGGTTTGGGTTAAGTGTTGATGCAAATAGAGGGCTGTTGCTTATGAGTCTCGACAATTAAAGACTCAAGAGCAAAATTATCCAACTCATAATTGGAATTTGTGGCAGTTATCTTTGCTTTGAAGTGGTGGAGACACTGCTTGTACGGAAAAAAGTTTAAAGTTTTTTCTGATCACAAGGTCTAAAATATCTCTTCTTTTAAAAGGATTTGAACTTGAGGCAACAAAAATGAGTGGAATATATGGAGGATTATGATTTTGATCTACAGTATCACCTGAGAAAGTTAAATGTAGTAGTCAATGCTTTGAGTAGAAAATCACGTAAGACTTTGGCTAGCATTGCCATTACATAATGGAAAATGATTGAGGACATAGCAAAATTGGGCTTATACTTTAGTAATGATGGTGAACCAGCTACTTTGGTTAGTCTTGTTACTCAACTAAGTTTAGTTAGTGGGGTAATTGAGGCACAACGACAAGATGAGGAAATGAAGGTTATTCACAATTGAATTTTGAGTGGTGAAATTGTGGAAGATTGAACTTTACATTCAGATGAAAGTATACGATTTAAAGGAAAGATGTATGTACTTATCCCTTATAGGGAGGATGTTCTTTGAGAATTTCATTATTCTTGGCTTGCGGTACATCTTAGTGGGACAAAAATGTATCACAACTTGAAGCGATAATATTGGTGAAAAGGAATGAAAATGGATGTGGCTCAATTTGTGGCTAAATATCTTCCTTACCAACAAGTTAAGGTTGAACATCAGAGACCAGATGGTTTGTTACAACCATTGCCAGTGGCAGAGTGGAAATGGGAGCATATCACCATCGATTTTGTGACGGCGCTTCCGTGATCACAAAAAGGACATGATGTCGTTTGGGTCATAGTCGATAGGTTGACTAAGACAGCTCATTTTCTTCCTATTCGAGTTTTCAATGGTGTGGAGAAACTCAGTAGGTTGTATGTAGAGCAGATTGTTAAGCTTGATGGCGTCCTAGTATCTATTGTTTCAGATAAGGATCCTAGGTTTACTTCATGATTTTGGCAAGGTTTTCAATTAGCACCTAATATAGGGATACACTTCAGTACAACATTTTATCCTCAGACTAATGGTCAGTCAAAGCGTACCATTCAAAAATTGGAAGATATTCTGGGAGCTTGCATCCTAGATTTCAAAGGAAATTGGGAAGACCATTTACCATTGGTGGAGTTTACCTATAATAACAGCTACCAAGCTAGTATTAAGATGGCTCCTTTCGAGGCATTGTGAAATACCCCCCCAGAAAATTTCGCGCATGAGGTGGTTAGTCTCATACACAAAACCTGGAAGATACATACAACTGGTAGCAACAAGCATAGAATACAAAAGATATAATGAACAATTTTCTAATTGCAGAAAAGAAAGTTCCCCTGAATTAAAATAACTGTTAACTAAACAAGTATATGTCCGGTAATACAATTTGGAAGTCCTGTAACCCAAGGACCCCTTAACCAGAATGAACAAAAGTTTTTAATTCTAACATTAATACCTACAATCAAAGTCTCAAAAGGTCATAGTATGACTCTTGAAGAAGACAAGTTCCTACCCTGTAACTGATGAGTTGAGACGTCTGCTACAACCAAACCCTAAAACTCTATCCTCGCGGTGGAACCTGTCTGAAACCTGAAATATCAACAAAGTGGGTTAAACCCACGAGCAAGTTCTATCTACTACATCCCAATCAGAGAACCAATATACATACCCTCAGTATAAGGGATACAAAAGAAAATAATAGATTTAACATATAAGCTATTCTTATTCCAGTTTCATGTTTTCAAAACAACGGTCATTAATTATAATATTCCACCCAAATCCTTATTACGCAAAAGTGATCACATTTCTTAAGTTCAGCAAAAATAAACATAACATGAAATAATATCAAGTTTAAGCAATCCTAACATGCCATCATTTAATCTTTTGATACCTTAATAGGTATAGATATATACATACTAGTCATTTCCTATTTAGTTCATGTTTTTCAGAAGTAAAATCATCTTATACATTGTTCCAACAAACCCTTATCATCCAACAATGAACACATTCTTTAAGTTCAAAATAAAGAAAACATATGCATACATGTATAGATACCTTATTAGGTATAGGCGATCTTGACACGCCAAATAAAATGTATAGAGACCTTATTAGGTATGGGCGATCCTGACACGCCGGGCAATCCTTACATGCCAAATAAAATACATAAATACCTTATTAGGTATGGGCGATCCTGACACGCCGGGCAATCCTTACATGCCAAATAAAATACATAAATACCTTATTAGGTATGGGCGATCCTGACACGCCGGGCAATCCTTACATGCCAAATAAAATACATAGATACCTTATTAGGTATGGGCGATCCTGACACGCCGGGCAATCCTTACATGCCAAAATAAAATGCATAAATACATTCCAATATGCAATACAAAATAACAAGGTGCATTATGATTTAATTTGCACAAACCGTTATTTCAAATCATCCAACATGAAATTATCATCATAAGATAAATCGTTCACAAGTAGACTATAATCAAGTATTTGATGGGCATTTATATCCTTAAAGAAAATTACATTCAAGTAAATCAAATAGCTCAAACATCCATTAAAGAAGCAATTTCCCAACTCAACCTTCAATGCACTCAAATATATGAGGGAGTCTAAACCTAACTTTTATCTAGGTTTCTGGGCATATTCTACTGCTAAGAACCCTATTAAATCCTGCTGGAATTTCCTAGAATTTTTGAGAATTTAAAAAAAAATATTATTCTAGCAAAAAGAAAATAAACATAATTCGAGGCATACTTTCACAACCAACACAATCACAAGAGAGACTCATTTTGACATGAAATTTAAAACCCAAGTGCATTTTAATCCTATAAAGTTACCTAAATTTTTCTAGAATTTTCTGGAATTTTAAAATATTTTCTAAAAATAAAAGAAGGTGAAAATCCAACTTTTAAACACTTTAAAAATAAATTGAACAATAAGGAAAGATTATTTTGAGTTGACAATTTAAACCCAAGTGTATTTATCCTCCAGAGAATTACAGTAAAAATTTGGGAATTTTTGGGATTATAAAAGTATTTTCTAAAATTACAGAATGTGAAAAAAAACCCAACTTTTGGACACTTTAAAAATCAATTGAACAACAAGGAAAGATCATTTTGAGTTGAAAATTTAAACCCAAGTGTATTTAGCCTTCATAGAGCTACAGTAAAATTTTTGGAATTTTTGGAAATTTCTAACTACTTTCTAAAATTAAAGAGGCTGAAACATCCAGTTTTTAGACACTTTAAAAATTAATTTAAAGACAATGGTAAATAATTTTGATATGAAATTTAAACCCCAAGCCCCTTAAGCTCCCAGGAAGTTGACATAAAATTTTGGGAATTTTTATAATTATAAAAGTATTTTTAAAAAAGATTTTTTTCCAGATTTTCAAGTTTTTCCAAAAATTTCAAAAATATAAAATAAATATCAAAACAATTCGGAATGGGCCCATATTGGACCCAGAGGTGGGCCCCCGCGAGTGGGGCCCGAAAACAATTTCCCGGCCACCGGCGCCGGCGGCACGCGCCCCCACGCGCCGGCGAACGCGTGGCCCCTTTTCTTTTCTTTTTTTTTTTTTTTTCTTTCTTCTTCCTTCTTCCCCAGCTGAAGCTCCAGCGGCCAACAATGGAGGCCGAGCTTCCCGATCACTTTCCGATCACTTCCGAGCACCGAATCGCGTATATGAATGTACCATTGAACTCGTATCGATCTAAGCTACGTATTGGTACCAAAATTATCCCCTCTCGCGGACTAAATCAAAAATGCCCAATTTCAAGTTTCGAAAATCTAAAATTTTAAACTCAATTTCCCATCAATCTACCCAACGATTCATAACGAAACTTTCAAGGATTGTTCTAGGAAGTAAGATCTACCTTTTAATCGGAACAAAATTCCTCAAAAATGATAAACACAGTAGACCCAAATTTCATGTTCGTATATATATACACCCGCATATACAATCATATATACATGTATATACATATGCAAAAATATCCTAAAACAGTACCAAAACTCCAAAATTCTAATGTTTAATTCACAGAATTATCTTAGCATGCAAAATCATTTAATTTCATAATTAAATGCATACAAATTTCTAGCAACATGTCTATACAATTAGCATAATTAATTCTCACAAAATTTATCAACAGAGAAAAAAAAACATACAATTATATACAAATTTCCAAAATAAACACAATCCTCAAACCTAGACTATGCACACGGATTCAAAGGGGAAGAGAAGAATCAAACTTGCCTCTTTGACGATTCAAACACTCGTTCACCCGAACTCCTTCTCTCTTTCGTTTATTCTCCTGATTTTTGTGCGTAATGCAAACGGCAGAAACCCTAGTTTCTATTATCTTTTGTCCTAATCATTTTTATTCTATTATTATTATTATTTTTTCTAAAAACTAAATAACTAAAAATAATAATAATAATAACCATAATAATATAACTATAACCATGGGCCAACAACTTAAGCATATCCTTAGCCCAACCATTCCAGCCCAGATTCCTCCCTAGCCCAATCCAAAGCATTTAAAATATTTAAATCAAATAATACACAATCAATAAACAATTAATATAAATTGATAAAAATAAAATAGAGCAATTCACATGAAATGAAATAATTTATAAAGACAACCAATTCACATAAAATAATAATTGTATAAAGACCTAACAATTCACATGAAATGATAAAATGCATATAAAGGCATTCCACATGAATTGAAAAATAATAATAATAATAATAATATAAAGAAATTTAAATTCTTTAAAATAATAGACGTCCAAATTTTTTGGGGTATTACACATTGTATGGTAGGCCTTGTAAGTCTCCAGTTTATTAGACCGAGGACTGTTGTCTTAGGTTCGAATATAGTCCACGAGATTATAGAGAAGATTAAGTTAACTCGACAATAGTTGGTCACGGCTCAGAGCAGACAGAAGAGTTATGCCGATCGAAGGAGGAGACCATTATCATTTGAAGTGGGGGACCATGTGTTTCTTAAGGTTTCTCCACGCAAATGGTTGATGAGGTTTGGAAAAAGTGGCAAGTTGTCGCCACGGTTCATTGGACCCTTTGAGATTCTTGAGTACATTGGGGAGGTGGCTTATCGATTAGATTTGCCACCACAGTTGGAGGGTGTTCACGATATCTTTTATGTTTTCATGTTAAAAAAATATAAACCGAATCTGTTACATGTGCTGAGTTGGACAGACATTGAGGTTGAGAAAGATGTGTCATATGAGGAGCGACTAGCAAAAATTCTTGACACTAGGGATTAAGTGTTAAGGGGAAAGACCATTCCTTTTGTCAAGGTTTTGTGAAGGCAGCACGATGTGGAAGAGGCTACTTGGGAACAGGAATAAGAAGTTCACTCCAGGTACCCGGATCTGTTTGGTCTACAAGCTATGTCCGATATCCAATTTTTTTTATTTATTTTCTGAAATAAGATTATAAATAGATATTCATATGTTTTAAATATAATTTACATATGTAGTGACTTATTTAGATGTCCGGAGAATTTTAGGAGCCATTTGGCTCGTTTTGAGATTTTGGGTCGTCGGGGCTCGGGACAAGGGTCGAGTGCACCAAGGAAACTAGATATTTTTTTACAAAAAATTAATTTTTGATTTTAGACGAAATAGAATGTTAGAAGAAATGTAAAATTGATTTTGAGGCCATAGCCACTTTTGGATTTGAAATTGGAGGATAGTTTATACCCAGGTTTTTTAGCCATTTATCTCTCTCTAAACAACCATGTATCTCTCTTCTCTCTTCCATTTTAATTTCTTTATATTCTCTCTAAGATTTGGAGGTCCTAGGGCTTGATTCGAAAGGTGCCGAAGAAGGAAAATTCGTTCTACGTGGTGACTAAAGAGTTAATCTCTTAAGGTAGGGGGTGTGTGTAGTCTTTCATTTCAAGCTTTGTTTCATACTATATGCATAAAATGAATATTTTCATGTTAGATATGATCAATTGAATAAAACTCAAGTTTTAAATGATGTCCTTTACGTTTTCTTTGATAGAAAATGATTGAATTGTGATTTAGAAAGCTTGAATTACTAGTATATGTTTTATATGATATATATTGCATATATGAGATTATGTGACATGTGTTGGAACCCTAGTTTCAACTCGATAGATTTTGTCTAGTTTCAATCTCAATGATATTGAAAAGATTAAATGTATACATGTTGATATAGTTCACTGTATGATGAGCTAGATGTGAATTTAGGACTTAATGGGTGCATGGCATCAATGACTTGTATATGAATATGCTAAACGTGACATGTTTGGTGTGTGTGGGGTGATATCTCAAAAAATGACTCATGTGAAAAGTAGTGGGGAAAAGATCCTCCAAAATTGAAAGACCTCAAACTTGCACAAGACGGTTATTACCAAATGGGTTAGTAGCTCAAAATAATTATGGATTGGTACAGGACATAAGCAAGTATCGAAGTATGTGAGTGTGAGGACAAGTTAGAGAGCAATGTGAATTTGTGTTGGACTTTATGTTTGAATTAATTTTTTTGTCATATGTTATATGTATGATGAAGTTGTGCATTAAAGTATGGATTAAATTGAGCCTTATGACTGTTATGTGTATTGGCATGTATGTTATGTGAATAAAACAACTGTGGCATTTGATTAGAATGCTAGCAAGCATGACACGTAGCTAGCAAATGCATGTTGATTGAGTTATGTATTAATATGAAATGTGAACTTGGGTGGATTGTATAACATGTGACCATGAGCCGTTGATCTTGCTCACCCCCCTACATTAACAATTTCAGGACATGGCAAGGAAGTCACCGAGGGTAATGAATCATGAGTTGGATTTAGAGTTTGGAAGAACTCTTTTTGGTTATTTCTATCTTATTCACGTCCGGGATGTGGACATGGTGCATTTAGAAATGTTTAAGGAGGCTTATATTTTTTGAGAATTGTATATGCCTCAAATGTTAGCTTTTGGACAAGAGGATCTTTATATAAATGGTATATGTTTCTAAGTATGAAGTTTTCTTATAATTTAGTCAACGTTTATATATGTTACGGTTGTATATAAACATGTGTAAATATATGCTAGGATGTGGGGATTGTTTGATGTATTAAAACCGGTGTTCGAAGTTGGAATGATAGCGAATCGAGAAGCTCAGTAGGAAGTTTTACTATCAATCAAAACCAGCTCTTCAATTAATCAAACATTCAATTAATTGAATACTGGCATTCGATTAATTGAAGAACTAGTCACATTTGATGGTCGAAAACCAGCATGTTTTGATATAAGTTACGTAAGAAGTTTGATTAATCGAAGTACTTCGATTAATCAAAATCCCACTTTCGATTAATCGAAGCACTTATGGTGCTGATTGAGCTGGGTTAAATGATCAGTTTTGACTTGTTGTCTTGCAAGGGACCCATTAATTGAAAATTGGGGCATGACGACGTAGTATTAGAGTATGAATAATATTAAAGAGTGATGATTTTGGAATTGATCACCTCCATTTCTCATATCGATTTGGGTATTGGAAATTAGGGCGTGACAATTATTAATGGCCATACGCTCGTATCTTACTTCTCATAAGAGCTCTATAGAACAGCCCAATTCCCATTGTCGCAGCCTTACGACAGTCTCGCTTAGGTGAATCCTGCAAGGGTTTATGTGACCCACATCTTATGAGAGTATGCTCGCCTTGAATTCATCAGGGCAATGTCCTTCCTAACGTCACATATATAACACATCACTAAGCCTTAGGGATGGGTAGGAAAGAATCTTCGTAAGAAATGTCCTAAATATAAAGAGTGATGTATATGATTCACACAGTACGAATTTTATACCACATTGAACCTTCTTCATGGGATCTCCAATCACAAAGGTTGAGTTACCTCCGGAGGTGACTTCCTTAGGGCTTAGCCCATCTCCCTCGACATTAAATTTCTAGAACTCAACTCCTAGAAATAAAGACACTTGGTCTTTTAACCCAACACTTGTGTTTTTCTTTGTTCTCCTCATTTTTTCTTCTTTTTCTTTTTTTCAGCATTTTTTTCCACCCCACCACTCCCTTCTTTTCTCTCATTTCATTTTTTCTCCTCCATTTTCCTTTCTCTTTCTTCTTTCTCTCTCATTTCTTTCATTCATCATTGTCTTTTCCTCTACAAAATAATTCCTCGTTGAAAAATATTTTGGAGATAAACAACTGGATACAACTTTGCTTGTTTTGTTATTATATTCCGGATACAATTACAATTGCTTGGATATGACTTTAGTGGCCACTTTTTCTTAGTTGGAGTTTTTGGATGCAACTTTGCTTTTGATTGCGTGGGGATTAGAATAAGAGAGAAGTGCAAAGATGAAAACATCACAAGTACACGTGCACACAACACACACCATCGGAGGAGAGTACCCGGGCAAATCCCGTGCGATCTCACTCCACCAAACAAAATTAAATTTTATTAGGTATGACTCGCCATGCAAACGCACCTCTGTGTTTGTCTCCATGAAACGATTCTTCTTCTTTAATTCTTCTCTAGCAAAGTCTTTCAATAGCATTACCATGTAAACCTCTGTATTCCCTATATATGTTTGCAAGTTTTGCACTTTCTTGTGTTTAGCCATGGTCCTTGTACCTCTCTCCAACAGGTAAAATTATCATGGCATGGAGTAAGATCAGTTTTGCTTTAACCCATTCTCTAATTTGGAGTCTACGTTGATACTTGTAATAGCAAAATTAGATACTAAACATAATAAGTTCCAGCAGGAAATAAATATTCAAATAGACCGTTTTTTAAATAAGAAAAATAAGTTGCTCAATAAAATTAGAACTGATCAGGAAGACAAAGGTATACACAATGTTGTATATAAATCAAAACTTGTAGAACGTTATGTTTTAATAGTCAAGGACTATGAACTGAAGAACCAAACAGCTTTTAAAAACAAATGAATTTTGAGTGATATAAAAGCATGAATTAAAATTAAAAAGCAACTGCTGGCAACAGAATTCTGTAACTTATATGTGTAAAAGTCATGACAACATTTAATGCATATTATATATATATATATATATAGATAACAGTCCGCTCACTTTTAGGAAAACATGGTAACTTATTACATCTCTATTCATGTAATTTTTAATGACCTTTACGTAAGGTACACCTCCTAAAGAGTAAAGTCTAATTTGCGGAATGCTCATAAACGTAAAAATGCCTATTATTTAGGCTTACCCATCAGACTGATGGTCAAAATATCATAAAAAGATTGTACTGCTCTAAAAGATTGATACAATTAAAAAAAATGGAGGAGAAAAAATTGAAATGAGAGAAAAGAAGGAAGTGGTGGGGTGGAAAAAAATGCTGAAAAAAGATAAAAAGAAAAAAAATGAGAAGAAAGAAAGAAAAACCCGAGCGTTGGGCTAAAAGACCAGGTGTCTATAAATTTAATATCGAGGGGATGGGCTAAGCCCTAAGGGAGTCACCTCCAGAGGTAACCCAACCTTTGTGATTAGAGATCCCATGAAGAAGGTTCAATGTGGTACAAACAATCCGTACTGTTGATTCATATACATCACTCTTTATATTTAGGGGGTTTCTCTCATACTCATCCCTAAGGCATAGTGATGTGTTATGTGACATTAAGAATGGCATTGCCATGAATAAATCCAAGGCGGGCGTACTCTCGCAAGATGTAGGTCACATATACGCTTGGAGGATTCACCTAAGTAAGAGTGGTGTGAGGCCACGACTATAGAAATTGGGCTATTCTCTAGAGGTCTCATGAGAAGTAAGATACGAGTGCAAGGCCATTAATAGCATTACTCCACAACGGAAGTCTATAGTCAATACCGTGTGTGATATGTTGAAGTTTGGTTCAAGGGGTTGGGTTCAAGACATAGTTTACCCATATTCCTCAAATGGAGACTATCAACACTAAGTATAGGTTCAAGCCCGGAAGGCGCCTACGCCCATTGCATGGTATAAAGTTGCCCGATTATATATATTGATTTTTATTAAAATAGGTGGGGACTGTTATGGATATGTTAATAAAATCATTAAATATCTCTCTAGCCACTTATATATATATTCTTTATATAGAGACTACACATGTAACACCTCAACAACTTTAATACCCACAATTAAATATATTAAATTATAATAATTTATTATATTTAATTGTGGGTATTAAAGTTGTTGAGGTGTTACATGTGTAGTCTCTATATAAAGAATATATATATAAGTGGCTAGAGAGATATCTTGGTGAAGTTCCCCTCTTTCTCCATTTTCTCTTTTTCTTCTTTACATAAATCCATTGAGTCTCTTCTTTATAAAATTCCCTTCTCCATCTTATACATATATCCTCTACTACTTTATGTGTTTATGGGCAAGGAGACATCGACATGTGGTGCCTGGAGGGGACACTTCCTGCAACCTCTTGGGTTGTATCTTGGAGCCGGTACTACCGACTTTAGGACAGTGCCTAGCATGCCTCTCTATCTTAAAGGCATTTGTTCTTACTTTTCACTAATATATATTTTATTTATAAGTTTATATGTTATTTGTATTCTACGTTTTACTTATTAAAATTATGATATTGTGATATCTATTGTTTCTTGTACAAATTGAAAGCTTTGTTGATTCATGTCTATGAAAAGTCACGTATGTATTCATTTATTTTATGATTATGTGTAGATGTTATATCCATGTTATTTGTATTTTAAATCCATGTTATAAAATTCAGTCCCTAAATGTTCTTTTAGTAAATTTATTTTTCTTTGTATTGTGTTTCTTATTATGTGAATAATATATGTTTTCTTTTCCAACAACACGAAGGTTCGATACTATGTTCATTTTTATTTACGATAATCATGGATGAAATAATGAAAGACTTGCAAGGGAACCTTCGATGGTGCATGTTATTTGCAAATGACATTGTGCTATTGGATAGTTCTAAGGAAACAATAATATAGTAGTAAAAATTCTAGACAAAGCATTATTCAAAGTAATTACTTTCAATACTTAGGATGGATTGTATAAAAGGATGGAGAGATTGGTGATTATGTAAATTGTAGAATTGAAATAAGTTGGACAAAGTGGAGTAACGCTAGTGGGGTTCTATGTGATACACGAATGCAAATAAATTAAAAGGGAAAATATATATTATTGAAAAAAATCAAACTTAGCAGATTCTGAGTTATCTTATCGAACTAATATTTGTATTTCAATTTCTAATTCTAGTTTTTATCTTTCTTGTTTGTATTTTAACCGCACCATATTATGTGGAAGTAGGTGCAATCTACTGTATTTTTAGTTCTTATTTCTATGATAGGGTTTTGTGTATATAAATGTACTTTGTAATGAATGAAGGTTATCATTTTGCCAAAGTCTGTTCCATACACACCAGAGCACATTGGTTCAACTGAACAATGTCACCGGCATATTATCGAAACTGGCCTGACCTTATTACATAAAGCATCCTTACAACTCTCATATTGGTCCCATGTTTTCCTTGCTGTCCTTTACCTCATAAACAAGATGTCCACATCTCCACTCAAAATTCTCTCCTTTTGAAGCTATTTTTCACAAAACGCCCAATTATGATAAGCTTCAAGTCTTTGGATGTTTATGTTTGCCTTCGCTTTAGCCCTACACTTCAGGTAAACTTAAGAGCTGTCATACCTCGGATTTTTCTAAAAATTCAAGATATGAAAAAAAAACAGATAAAAATAAAAGAAAAAGAAATCTAAAGTTTCCAAACAATTCCTTAATACATGAAATCCTATACAAATGCTATTACATTGAAAGGAAATATTAAATATATTTCTTTCATACAAATACTCAAATTAATACAAGTATGTCTTACAGCCTAAACAGAAATAAAATATCTAACGGTTAATCTACTAACCCTTCCAATGGTGCTACCAAATTCCGACATGCTCCGTATCAGCAACCTAACCTGCAAAATCTGGGATAGGATAAGCTCAAATCTCAACAAGGATATGCTGAACAATCTTTCATTACCGCAGCAAGTTGACTTTTGCGTCATAATCTCAAAATAATTTAATCTATATTTAAATAAGTAATATCATCCAATATTACAATTTAATCATATAACATTTAACATTCAATGAATTTAAATGGACAAAAACATATCAGCAAGTACAAGCAACCATGTACAATTTGTACACATAACATGACATAATTTAAATGCACCAATTATATATCCACAAGTACAAATAAACAATTACCATTGTATATATAAAATAATACAATTTAAATGCACAATTTAATCAACGAGCACATTTAATTGCACAAAAAAGTTAACAAGCACACACATGCATATTAACAAATAATGCACATAAAATAATACACCAATTGCACTGAAATATCAAACACGTAAATAAACTACAACACAATCACCTTTATCAATCACAATTTAAATTGCAAAACATAATTTCAGATAAAGCAATTTAATCACCATGTTCATAGTCACCAATATATATATATACATTTTAATGCAAGTATTTAATAAATGCAAACACATCCAATTTATATATACATTTAAACATATAAATTTATACATAATAACTCACGTATGCACAAATGTATAAATACATGTAAATTAATAAATGAATAGGAGAAAAGAGCAAGTATCAACTTGCCTTGAGTTTATTATCCGGAAGTCCGCAAGTCCGCAAATCCGTTGTTGTCAAGCCATCCTGCAGCAGCCCAAATGATTTTGGCCCATTTCATTTTAAATTGATACTGGGCCTAATAATAATTTTTGTCCCAGCCAATATCACCAAGCCCAATTTAAATCAAATTTGAAGTCCATGCATAATTCCAACCCATTACCAATTTCAGCCCAGTATGAGTTAACCCACAACTGACCCAAGTTCACCATTTTCAACCTTCACAATTTAACCCAATTCAGATGCCATGAACATTAACATCCACTGTCTAGCCCATGGCAGCCCAAACCACTACTACAACCTAACATCAACCATAACCAACAATGGCTGCTAATATACAGCCCACTAAAACAAACCCACCATGGGCCGAAACCATCATCCTATATTCCACAACCACCAGCCTTCAGTCACCATGACCACACCCAAAACTACCTTGAACATCACAACCCTTACTGCAAACAAGCATGACCCACGTCACTATCATGAGTCACCTTAAGTCATACCAAAACACCTTCTTCAACTACATGACTGGACCATTATGCACCACAGCTGAAAGCCATCCAAAACTGCCTCAATTTACGGCTGCAAGGGAAGCCCAGCTACGGCACACCACCACCAGCCCTCACCATGAGCAGCCCACTTCCACAGCCGCAACACACTCCCCATGCACAAGCCATGACTGCCGAGAAGAGACCCAGCCGAAACCATCACAAGCCACCACCACTGCCACCGCGACAGCCACTACCGCAAGCTCCACTGTGCATCACCATCTCTCAAGTTCCTTCATTCTCTCTAAGACTCTCTCTCTATAACTTTCTCTCTCTAAAATCCTTCTGCCGAACTCTTTTTATCCAACCCTAATATATATATATATATATATATAACATTACTGATGTGAGGAAGTGGTAAATAAAAAATAATAATAATAATATAAATAAATAAATAAATAAAAATAAAAGACTATTCTATTGCTTGTGGGATTCGAACTCTAAGACCTCATCATAGTTCAAGCACAACTCCATCTTTAATATACTCTAGGAACACCTCCATCTATAACTGTTATACTACTTGTATTCATCTTCCACAATTAATAAAAATGTTATTATTCTTCTCTTCTACAGCCAACTTCACTTATACCCATATATATATATGCACACACTCATAAAACACGACATTCTCCTTTAATTCAACTATACTAAATTCCATACTCAAAATTTTCTTAATCCAACTATGTTAATAAAATTTCTATATAAAAAAAGAATCACATAATTTGCACGAAAGACTAATAATAATAATAAAAATTATAATCCGACCCAAAATCAAACCCAAATTTAAATAACCTCAAATTACGGGGTATTATAGCAGCGCTCTAAACCTTGTATTTTCATCAATTATTCTAACACGTTCCATAAAAGTGTCTTGATCCTTCAACCAAGAGAATATACATCTCTATACATGTTCAGTTCCTCGAAATCCAATTTTCTTCATTATCCAAATTCACACCTGCCAACCTTAATTCTACTATCTCCACTTGGGCAGCTTGCTTCTCTGCACTTGCCTCAATTTAACCTTCTCACTTTGTCATTTCGTCTTCATCCTTGTTGCCCTTGCCAGCTCAACGAGTTCCATTCACTAATGCACATACGTTCAAGAGCATGTGCTACGAACATTTGATGTTGGATCAAGTTCTCCAGTTGCATTACCAGCTCCTCCATGCGGACGTGAAAATGTCTCCAGGTATGATTCCTAGCTCTCATTTATCTGCGTTTCCTTTAGTTTCTTTTCATTAATTTATTAGATTGAGCATTAGTTTACATATTTTAAATTTAAAGCTTATTTTTCTTGTGCGATTATGTATCATCTTTTGAGTTTCCTGAATCTAAAGCATCAAAGATGGGTGTGTGCATTGCATGTTCTTTCTTTTTATAAATGAAGATATGTATGCAAAATTTATGAAAACATTTGTAGATGATGACAAGTAATTCTATTTTTTTATTTTATATTCCATACTGAATGCCCCCACTTCTACCCAGAACCAGTGGAGTTGCCCATGTCTAGATTATCTTCAATCTTCTCCATTCCTGGAACTCTCTCCTTCCTCCCCTTTTGCATGGGAATTCGAGCTGGTCGAATTTCTGCAATGTGACTTATTTGCTCTGATTTCTTTGTTTATAATATGTATTTTTAAATTTCAACTACTGATTGTACAAACAAACATTTTCATATGTATATATATATTATTATTAGAGTTTTTCACTTGGATGCTTGGCCTCGTATATTTTTATCATCTTCTATACATGAAGTTTTTGAATTTCTTATCATTGTATATTCCTTGCATCAGAGTTGCACAGATTTAACCTGAAGGAGAAAGAAAAAAAAACAGATAGAGCATTAGGTGAATTTTTTATTTAAAAAAAAAAAAAGAAACTGAAATCTAATTTTTAAATTACTCAATCTCTTTGGATATTATTTGAATTCTGTGAGGAGCTTCACATCAATTGATCTCAAGGGTTTGATCTATATGTATGTTTTGATTTCAAATTATAAAATCTTGTGGGAAAGTAGTGAGGGGGAGGGAAGAGGGAAAAAATGGATTTTTTTGCCGGTTTTTCAAAAATCGCAAGGGATTTATATCGGCAGTTTATAGTAAACTACTGGTAAAAATTAACCATTACCGGCGGTTCATAGTAAACTGTTGGTAAAAAATAACCATCACCAGTACTTTCAAGGCATTTACTGGCGGATAAAATCGTCAGTATAATTCCGGCAGTTGTAAAAAAACTGCCAATAATTCTCTACCAGCAGAACATTTTTTGGAGGCATTTTTTGACAGTTTAAACTGCCGATGATTTAAAAAAAATTTGTAGTGTTATCTCCTAATTCTTTACATTGATCCTTCTTCATTGGCTCCTTATAGTCTGTCATCCTTATTCGAGCCTGCTCAGTCTAATTCTCATTCAACACAAAACCAAACAACATCAAACGAACCACCAAGTCGTGTTGTCACTCGTTCTCAAAATAACATCTTCTATACCAAATAATTTCCTGACTAAAAAAGATTTTTTTTTATGTCACCAAACACCCATTGCCCTCCTCTCTTGAACCCACAACAGCCACACAGGATCTTCAAGATCCAAAATGGCAAGCTACCATGACTGACGAGTTCTCTACCTTGTCTTGTAATCACACTTGGGTTTTAATTCCTCCCTCTTCATCTCATAATATTGTTAGGTGCAAATGGGTATTTTGTATTAAATGAAACTTTGATGGTAGTGTTGCAAGCTATAAAACACGGTTGGTCGCTAAAGGTTTTATCAACACTCCAGAATTGATTACCATGACACGTTTAGCCCCGTCGTTAAGCCTACCACTATTCACACAGTTCTTTCTCTTGCTCTTAGTCGTGGCTGGAATATCAATCAACTTGATGTTAATAATGCATTTCTTCATGGCACCTTGACAGAGAAAGTGTATATATGTATGAACCTCCTGGGTTTGTCGATGAATCAAGGTCTCATTATGTTTGTCAACTCCAGAAAGCACTTTACAAGTTAAAACAAACTCCCAGAGCTTGGTATAATGAACTCTAGAGTTTTTTGCTAGGTTATGGGTTCATTAATTCAAAACCAATTGCTTCATTATTCATTTTTCATGAGATCTTTCTAATTGTAGAAGTCGTGCCCAATTTTGGGTAGTTTTTGAATTTTCATCATTTAATGCTTTAAATGTATTTTAAATGATATTTAACATGTTTTGAATGCGGAGAACGTATTTAGAATGTTGGAATATGGTTTTGGAAATTTTTAAAAACTTTTGAAAAAGTTTGACTTTTTGGTCAACGGGAGCCCCTGGATAAGGTTAAGTGAGTCCGGGAATTTCGGAAAAATTTTGAAATTTTTTATTTCTGAGTATAGACTAAATGAAATGTTTAGAGTGTTAAGGAAGTGATTTCGAATCCAACGGAGTTTTTGAAATAAAAAACGAAGATCGGGAGGGTACGTTAAGTGTGCTGGGGGCAAAACGGTCTTTTCGCGCCCCTAGAAGTGAAATAAATATCCCAAGGTCTGGGATATTTCATATTTACAGATCTCACTCTCTCTCTAAAAGTCACCACTTCATCTCTCTCCCTTCTCTCTAGATATTAGGTCACTTGGGGTGTGATTTGTAAGATTCTGAAGAAGAAAAGTGTGTAGAGGGCGTCAAGGACTTCAAATTGAACCGATCAAAGTTCGTGTTTCGTAAAATTGGAACGGCTAAAATTTCTCAGAGTTGGATTCAAAGTATAGGATTTGAGGTAAGGGTGCTAGACTCAACTTTAATTTGATGCTATAGGTCACATATTTGTGAGATTAAAGATAGGTTGAGATTTCTTAAGTTTAGGATTTTGTGTATATGTATGTATACATATATATATACACACACACATATATATATATATATGTATATATATATATATATGGTCTATGCATATGTATATGTCTAACATGCTAGTTAGGGCTCATATGTGTTGCATACGTGATATTAAGACTATATATGCTAATTGTTAAAATTGTGTTCATTTGGTGAAAATGTATAAATCTGAGTTTTTATATAGAATGATACATGAAAGATATGATTTTCTTGAAAAATGCATAAACATAATAATTTTCATGAGGTGAGTGAAATAACATTTTGACATGTTTAATTTGAGAAAGAAAATGCATTGATTTGTAAAATACATTTCATTGTATGGGATATGTGCATTATTTGATAATATGTATTATGTGACGAGTTTTGGGGCAAGAGTGTAAGAATTAAGATAAGGGCATGGATTCCTAGGGTGAAAGATCCAAAACATGGCCAAGCGGGTGTCGTATCCATCGGAATAGTGAACCGAGAAGCAAAATCAAAGTTTGGGTGCCAATGGGACCCTTATTTTTGATTTGATAAGAATGCCCCCCTTTGAATTGATTTTCGGACTTATGTGGCGTGAGTTTACATTGAATTGTGACTTACTCAATTTGCTACATGTATGTGTATATTGGAATGTGAAACATCACGAATGATTTATAAAATGTGATTGTTTATGGGTAAAAAGTATAGATATTTGTCATATAGATTGTAATGATTTCATATGCATCCATGCATGGCCGCCTTAGCTAAAGTAGAGTTGGGTGGATCATTTTTACTAAGCGAGAGAGGATAAGCTCACCCTCTATTTATAAAAACTTTTTTCAAATAAGGCGTCGATGGAGGATGAAGCATGATTAGCTCAATGGACCATGTTGAGTTCCTTTTTGGATTTTTGATCTATTGAGATGTAGATAAATGTCCATGCCATTTTGTGGTATATGGATTCTTTTGGGAGATGTTATCCTTATGGTTGGATAACATATTTATATTTGAATTTCATATGTATAAGCTATGTTGGACATGTATAGAAGACTTTGAACATAATTGTATGGCCATTAGGGGGAGGACACGTGCCCAAAAGTGTCCATTTTGAATTTTAAGGTGTGAATGATATATGCAATGATTTCTATTATTTCAATAGAAATGTATGAGGATTTGTGAGATTATAGTGATATGAATGTGTGAATTAGGGTGTGTGTATGGCGATGTACCATTTGTAGATCCTTGGAATATTGGGTGTAAGATTTTTTTTTTGGAAATGAAAGTATTGTCGGTCAAATGAACATATATTGTCCGAATTTTGGCGAATTTGTTTGAGACATCTACACAACTCCAAATGATCTGAAATTTTTATCACATCTTTCCCTAGCTGTCTAGTATTACCATATTTAATTTGGTGAAATTTGGGCAACCACAAAATTTTAAAAAAATCCAACAAAGTTCTGCTACCAGATTTCACCATTCTGTTAGGCACCAAATTGGTTGTCAAAACTGTTTCATTTGGCTAACATCTAGCCATTAAAGTTGGATCAAGCTTCTTGTATGTTTAGTCTAGCTTCTACAGAATTTTTGTTTGCCTCGTTTCGAGTTGAAATGAATTTTCTACTAATTTCTTTATGACTGCTGCGCTGATTGCACTCTAGCAGTACACTATTCATTTCGAAAATATTGTAACTTTTTAGCTACTGCCCAGTGATAAGAAATCAGGGTTCCGGACCATTTTAAAAGGTATAAATTATTTTTTAAGCACCTTGGGACTATAGTAGGATCAGACAATGGCCCGAAAAAAATTTTAAAACTTTTTACTAAAAGTTACTATTCACGAGGGCAAAAAAAAATCACTTTTATTTTGAAATTGTTCTAAATGATTTCAACAATGAGGACTATGGTTAGTTATGCACATTCACTTAATTATATGCATTTTGAGTTGCTTCCACGGTTAAGAGAATTGGGTTGGATGTTAGATTTTTCCAAAACGGTTGTTTTGATTAGATTTCACCGTTCACCCCCATTTTCCTCGCTCTTAACCGGGTGTCAAAAATCAGGGCATGACAACTTGGTATCAGAGCCTAACTGGGTTTGAATACATTAGGAATATGGGAAGGGTTGAGCCACATGTTTGATTGAAGGGACTTGATGATTTTTAGGATTATGAACTAGAGGTTATGATCTTGAGGTTATGATTCTAGACTTGAGGTCTTTGAGTGTGAGCTAAGACTAAGTGCATATCACATAGAAAATTTTATGTGCTTATTGTTTGATATGACATGCTACCTTGAAGTATATAAGCATGTTAAGTGAACATGAAGTAAATTGGACATGACATTCATGCTATAAATTCCAAGTGTCTTGTTGTCATATATATAGAAGGATGCCACCAAAAAGAGCTCGTGAAAGGACACCGGAAGTGGTTCCTATTGGAGGAGAGCAATTTATGCGCGACATGGTCACTACTATGCGACAAATTGCAAGGAAAACACAAAGAGAGTCTTAAGAGGAGACACAAGCTCCACCGAGAGCAACTGTAGCAGGCTGCATAGGACACTATTGTGAACCAATCCCAACTTGTGCACCCTTCTTCTGTGGACAATCCCAACTCATATATCCCACTTGATGACAATGGAAGTACTTCTTCTCTATCCCTGAAGGAATCTGTCCTTGCGTACACTCAGTCATTCTGTATCCAGGCTTATGACAGTTAAAACAAACCACTCTAGATCGGACAGATCCAGTAGATATATGCACGAATGCTTTTGATTGACTCTGTTGTTCCCGTGAGGACGACCCATCATCCCTTCGCTTTTTTCTAGCACGATTGTCCGGAAGGGAACCTGTACTCCTAGTTTGGTTCTTCACTTCCCTTATCCTTTGGTTGTCATTGCTGAACCCCTCGACTACTAATGCCCTCTCTACTATTGCCGCATAGTTGGTCAGACCTAGAATTCCAACTCTATCTCGAAAATAAGGTCGGAGACTCCAAACAAATTGCTTGACCTTCAACTCTTCCGTTGGAATCATCTCATTCGCAAACCGAGCCAAAGACGTGAATTTGGTCTCATATTCCATTACCGCCATTATACCCTGAGTCAAGTTGAAGAACTCTCTTCTCATGTTATCCTTCACCGTCACTGGGAAGTACTTCTCAAGGAAGAATACTTGAAACATGTCCCAATCCATCGCCTTGGTGTTATAGTAATCTCTGATGAATTTCCACCAACGATTGGCCTCATCTATCAAATAATGAGTGGCCACTTTCACTCTCAAGTCTTCCTCTATTTCAAGCACGGTAAGAAGCTTAATAATTTAATCTAACCAATTCTCTGCCACCATGGGATCAGATCCCCCAGAGTAGGTTGGTGGGTTATGTTTCTTGATGTGTCCCAATGCTATTATCATTCGGCCAGGAGGAGTTGCTCTCGGTGGAGCTTGTGTCTCCTCTTAAGACTCTCTTTGTGTTTCCCTTACAATTTGCCGCATAGTAGTGACCATGTCGCGCATAAATTGCTCTCCTCCAATAGGAACCACTTTCGGTGTCCTTTCACGAGCTCTTTTTGGTGGCATCCTTCTATATATATGACAACAAGACACTTGGAATTCACAGCATGAATGTCATGTCCAATTTACTTCATGTTCACTTAACATGCTTATATACTTCAAGGTAGCATGTCATATCAAACAATAAGCATATAAAATTTTCTATGTGATATGCACTTAGTCTTAGCTCACACTCAAAGACCTCAGGTCTAAGATCATAACCTCAAAATCATAACCTCTAGTTCATAATCCTAAAAATCATCAAGTCCCTTCAATCCAACACGTGGGTCAACCCTTCCCATCGTCCTAAGGTATTCAAACCCAGTTAGGCTCTGATACCAAGTTATCACACCCTGATTTCTGACACCCGGTTAAGAGCGAGGGAAATGGGGGGTGAACGGTGAAATCTAATCAAAACAACCGTTTTGAAAAAATCTAACATCCAACCTAATTCTCTTAACTGTGGAAGTAACTCAAAATGCATATAATTAAGTGAATGTGCATAACTAATCATGGTCCTCATTGTTGAAATTGTTTAGAACAATTTCAAAACAAAAGTGCCTTCACTTTCGTCCCAACAGAGACCTCAGCAGGACCTTCAGTGGTCCAAGGTATATTTCTTGTGTCTAGCTCATGGGCTAGGATTTTAGTGGACTCAGGTACATCACATTCATTCATTTCATATGCATTTGCTTGTGCTTTGGGGTTTGAGGTGTCATCTTTGGACCTGACTTTATCCATTGATATGCTAGTTGGTGGTAGAGTGACTTTGAGTAGTGTATGCCAATCTTGCGAGATCGAGATTTCGGGACATCGATTAGTGTTTGATTTTATCCTACTCGATATGTCTAGCTTTGATGTGATTTGGGGGATGGATTGGCTATCGACCTTTAGAGCCAATATTGATTGCTATCGGGGTAGAGTGACCTTGTATACACCAGACGGTGTTAGCATTTGTTTTGTAGGAGAGCGGGATGACTTCTACTTGTGGTCTTCGCATGATCCTAGTGATCGGAAAGGGCTTGGGTACTTCTTAGCGAGCCTACATATTGACGGTGACGATGAGACACTTGGAGAGCTTCCTCGTCTGGTGTGAGTTTGTGGACGTATTTTTGAGGAATTTGACGTAGTTGCCCCCGAAATGGAAAGTGGAGTTTGTGATAGATCTTGCTCTAGGTACTGTGCCCATTTCAATGGCACTGTACCGAATGACACCAGCTGAGTCGAAAGAGCTAAAGGACCAATTACAAGAGCTACTAGACCCGAATTATTTTGACCGGCTCAGGATGATTTTTAATCAGTTCTGGGTTATTTTTAACCGGATTTCTTTTTTTTTGAATTAACTAATTTCAAAAAAATATGGATATATATATACATAAATGGAATTATATGTATTAATGGAAAACAGAGTTTGGGTGCCAATGGGACCGTTACTGTTAATTTGATAAGAATGCCCCCCTTTGAATTGATTTTTGGACTTTTGTGGCGTGAGTTTACATTGAATTGTGACTTCCTCAATTTGTTACATATATGTACACATTGGAATGTGAAGCATTATGCATGATTTATAAAATGTGATTGTTTATGGGTAAAAAGTATAGATATTTGTCATATAAATTGTAATGATTTCATATACATCCATATATGACCGCCTTAGTTAGAGTAGAGTTGGGTGGATCATTCCTACTGAGTGAGAGAGGATAAACTCATCTTCTATTTATAAAAACTTTTTCAAATAAGGCGCCGATGGAGGACGAAGCATGATTAGCTCAATGGACCATGTTGAGTTCCTTTTTGGATTTTTGATCTATTGAGATGTAGATAAATGTCCATGCCATTTTGTGGCATATGGATTCTTTTGGGAGATGTTATCCTTATGGTTGGATAACATATTTATATTTGAATTTCATATGTATAAGCCATGTTGGACATGTATGGAAGACTTTGAACATAATTGTATGGCCATTAGGGGGGGACACGTGCCCAAAAGTGTCCATTTTGAATTTAAGGTGTGAATGACATATGCAATGATTTATATGATTTCAATAGAAATGTATGAGGATTTGTGAAATTATGGTGATATGAATGTGTGAAGTAGGGTGTGTGTATGACGATGTACCATTTGTAGATCCTTGGAATGTTGGGTGTAAGATTTTTTTTTGGAAATGAAAGTGTTGCCGGTCAAATGAACACATTCTGCCTCAATTTTAGAAAACAAATTTGAGGGATCTACACAACTCCAAATGATTTCAAATTTTTATAACATCTTCCCCTAGATTTCTAGTATTCCCATATTTAATTTGGTAAAATTTGGACAACTACAGAATTTTAAAAAAATCTCACAAGGTTCTGCCACCAGATTTTACCAATTCTGTTGGGCACCAAATTGGTTGTCAAAACTGTTTCATTTGGCTAACATCTAGCCATTAAAGTTTGATCAAGATTCTTGTATGTTTAGTCTACTTTCTAAAAAAATTTCGTTTGCCTTGTTTCGAGTTGAAATGAATTTTCTACGATTTTTCTTATCACTGCTGTGCAGATTGCACTCTAGCAATGCACTGTGTATTTCAGAAATACTGTAGCTTTTTAGCTACTGTCCTGTGATAAGAAATCAGGGTTCCAAACCTTTTTAAAATGTCTAAATTATGTTTTTGAGCACCTTGGGACTATAGTAGGTTGAGACAATGGCCTGAAAAAATTTTCAAAACTTTTTACAAAAAGTTACTATTCACGAGGGCAAAAAAAATCACTTTTATTTTGAAATTGTTCTAAATGATTTCAACAATGAGGACCATGGTTAGTTATGCACATTCACTTAATTATATGCATTTTGAGTTGCTTCCGCAGTTAAGAGAATTGGGTTGGACGTTAGATTTTTCCAAAACGGTTGTTTTGTAGATTTCACCGTTCACCCCCATTTCCCCGCTCTTAACCAGGTGTCAAAAATCAGGGTGTGACACTAACTGTATACTTTCTGGTGTAT
Source organism: Cornus controversa (assembly GCA_026545225.1). Classification (NCBI taxonomy): domain Eukaryota; kingdom Viridiplantae; phylum Streptophyta; class Magnoliopsida; order Cornales; family Cornaceae; genus Cornus; species Cornus controversa. The sequence continues at coordinate 19,505,831 of CM048852.1, forward strand.
GTGTGACATATATATTTATAATTAGCATATTTCTGTGATCAAAACTTGATTGATCAAGTTGTAATTTTTGTATTATTTTATGTAATCGATCTTCGACAACATCGAGCTGATATTCAACTGCATGGAAGCAGATAAATCAATAAGAACACCATATAGTACAAGTAATTATGGTGAGTACACTCTGCACTTTTTATTTCTGAGCTTATTTTAAAAAACTAGGGTTTAAATGAAAAATTAGAATTTTTCAAAGTATGACCGGTCCCCAATTTTTAGGACCGGTCTAACTTTTCTAGGCAGTTATGTTTTTACAAAGTCTCACCGATCCCAGTTATTGGCACCGGCCCCACTTAGCCAGTTCCAAATAGGAAATAACTTTTGACTTCTGATTTCTATTGGGTTTGAAACTTCTAGGAGAATTCTATTTTGGTATTTAACTTCTTTTCCAAGTAGAATTAGGACTCCCTTGTCTATATATATGTATCCATATTTTCTTTACAAGGGTGTGCCCTGGAGTATTTTTTTTAAGAGAGAAATGATATACAGTATAATTAAGACTATATATTTTTAAGAACACACATCCATACTTCACGAGCAATATTTAGGATGGTGTTCTACTTCTAATTAGTTGCTCAGAGACTGCATCAAATTATTCGCTGATGAGAACATTGGGTTGATGGTTCTTCGCTTGCTTGCTTGCTTGCTAAGGAAGAAAGGTGATCATATCGCACTACGAAGGGAACGAAATACTTGCTGAGTATTTTTGTTCTTCCAGCAACCTTTCTGTAAGGATCGTGACGTTACCCGAATGTCTGCAGCAGTTAAACGTGTTGTCGCAATCATAAGCCTGAGGTGTTCCGTATCAAATTATTGACAAAGTGAAAAAAGATGAGTTTGAGACAGAGTCTGCTGTATTTTGCTTCATTATAGTGGATTGGTTTCCTGAGACTTTCTGCCTCCCTTCGTGGTTTTTCCCGCCTTGAATTTCCACGTATATCTGGTATATTCTTTACTTTACATGCATTTTAAGTTATTTACTCACTTTAATTGTTTGGTTAATTGTTAATTGGACTTAGAATTAAATTAATTTAAAAAATTAAGCAAACGAGCAAGTGATGATATTCACCCCCTCTAGGTTTTAAAGTACTTTTCGCAACCACTTCCGCACCACGTAACTCACAATTGGTATCAGAGCAGTGTTCTTTAATTTGTGAGTGGTTTCTTGCGAAGTATTTTTAAAATCAAAATTTATTTTTGTTTTCAAAAAGTATCATGAAATCTAGTATGAAAGAGGATAGATCGATTTAGCGAACTCCTTTGTTTGATAGTACAAATTATACTTTCTAGAAGTCTCGCATGAAAGCCTTTTTCAAATCTCAAGGTGAGAGAGTTTGGATGGTTGTAGAAACTGACTGTAAAATTCCTACCACTCTCACTGGCGATAGTAATGCTGCTGTGATTGCAGAAAAGGATAAAGTAGCATGGTCTAATGCTGAGCATGAAGATGCTAATAATAACAACAAGGGTTTATATATGCTATATTTAATTCTGTTGTTCCTTCTGAATTTGCTAAAATTTTTGCATGTTCCACTTCGAAAGAAGCATGGCATATTTTATAGATAACTCATAAGGGTACCACCAAGGTAAGGAGATCTAAGTTACAAATGTTTGCCACTAAATTTGAAACAATTAGAATGGATGAAGATGAGATATTTTTTTATTTTTATTCTAAACTTAATGATATTATTCAAAGTAGTGCTAACCCTGGTGAGAAAATTTCATCTTTTCATATTATTAGAAAAATCATGAGATCATTGTCTGATAGGTTCCAAGCTAACTTGGAAGTCTTAGATGAAAGTAGAGATGTAGATTCTATGGAGGTGGCTGAGTTAATTGGATCAATTTAAACTTTTGAGATTAAATATCCAAAGTTTTAGAAAACAAAAAATATGACTTTTAAAACCTCAAAGACTTTCAAGTCTTTAAGTTTATCAAATGTTTCAAAATTTTCAAAATCTGAAGTTGAAAAAATTGAAAGTTTTGAATATGATTCAGATAATGATATTGCACTCCTTGTTAGAAAATTTAGAAAGATTCTTGAATATGAAAAGGTTAGAAATTTGAGAAAATGAAATCCTTCTAAATTTTAGAATCAAAGCTCATTATCCAAAGGTAAGGAAAGGAAAGGAAAAGAAGATGACTCATGAAGATTGAGGTCACTTGTTGGACATGTGGTAATAAAGGTCATACATCTAATCAATGTCCAAGTCCTAAGAAAAATAGCTTTAGTGCAAAGAAAAGTTCAAACACTAAAAAGAAAGCCATGAAAGCTATTATTTCTGAGTTTGAATCTTCTAACTCTGATAGAGATTCTTCTGTTGAGAATGATGCTCTTACTTTTGTTACTTTATTGAATGATAATACTACTAATGATTCTTCTTCTGATGTAGGTGAAATGGAGGTGTACACTACTCTCAGTCAAGTAGGGACTAATGATTCAGAAGTTGAGCAGTCTAACTTAGAACCATGTGAGAGCAAGCTGCCGGAACCCTTTGAAAAATTGCTGGAAGCTTATAATAACGAATCTGAGAAGCTGAAGCAAGAAAAATCTGGGAAAAAAACTTTAAAGAAAAAGAATAAAGATCAATTGAAATTGATTGAAAAAAGTAAAACAGAAATTCTTAATCTTCAAGGCAAAGTCAAGTTTCTCGAAAATGAGGTAATCAAGTTATATCTACCAAAGAAGCTCTTATTGTTAGAATTAATTTTCTTGAGCTTGAATTGAGAAAATCACAAGAGAAATTAATTGCTTTTAATTCTGGGCAGATTAAGCTTAATAGCATGATTAGTGTTAGTAAGCCTCTAGGAGATAAAACTGGATTAGGTTTTGTTGGGTCATCATCTAAAAGAAAAATTATTTTTGTTAAACCCAAGAACTTGAATGTGTCTAAACCCAAACCTAAGTCACAAGTTGAGTCTTTGCATGCTAATGTTGTCTCCAATGTGCTTTATTGTTCTTTTTATGGTAAAAATGGACATAGTAAATACTATTGCTATAAAAAGAAAAGACATTCTAATTCTGATTTTCATGTGCATAATTCTTTTGCTAAGAATAGGGTTCATACTAAAAAGTCACATTCAAAAATTCTCAAGCTAAAACGAAGTCAAACAAGAAAAAGAATGTTTTTATTTCTCCACAATACATTCCTGATAAATTGCATGTCAAAACTATCTGGATCAAAAGGGGAGATTTAAAGAAGTTTGTGTCTATTGATTCTATGGGATTTATTCCTAATAGATATTTGGGTACAAAACCCCCTAACTAAGTCATTAGGACTTTGATGGTCATGGACTGAGCTTGTGTTCATTATTTATTTTCCATTTGACCATATCTTTTAGTTTAGGATAGATTTTGTTTGTTTTTTGTGATAATCATATGAGATTATGAGAATCATATCTTTCCAAAAAATAATGTGAATTCTTTGTATTTCTTTTAAATTTCACCTTGATTTGTGAATGCATAATTGAGACACTTAGTTTGTTAATAAATGAAGCACTTGATTTTATGATCTAGACATTGATAACCAATGTGCTGTATTTATTTCTTTTTAGAAGTAAATCTTCTGAGTCCATACAATCTGTGCACTAGTCCAACTCTGAAAGAATTGATTGAAAACTAATGTGAAGTTTACTAGAGTATATTGTATGAGTAGCATTAAAAACTTAAATGATCAATGAAAAAAAATGATGGAAAAAAAAAGGTTGAAAATTTTCTATTTTATTCAGCATGAAAAGAAAAATAAAATAAAATTTTGCTGAATATCTAAGAAAAAAAAGAAAATGCTACATTCGGGATGTGTTCGAAACTTCCACTACAATGTAAATCTCCAATGAGATATCTTTAAAAAATAAAGAGTTGTTTTGAGAAAAATAGCTGGCTATCCGTAAGCATGAAAGCCACTGTCTTAAAAAAATTAAAACAAATGATAAAAAGTGTTTGATCATAACTAGTTATATTTGTTTATCATCCAATATGTTTTAGAAAATGAATCAAAGAAATTTGATTAATTTTTGATGAAGTTAGATTGCACACACACACATGGATTTATTAGGTGAATTTTTAAATTTTTATAAATATTTGTGTGTTGGAAGTTGTGTCGTGATCATGAATTCCAAGATGAAATTTAGAGACAAATTATGGGTTTTAAAAATTCTACATTTATGAATATTTTTGAAATTTTCAAAAATTTTAGAACTCATGTTTTTCTCTGAAAAATATGTTTTAATTATTCTCATAAGATTATTCATGTTTTATTTTATTTAGTTCTTTTTCTCTTGAAAAATTTTCAAAAATCCAAAAATATGTTTTATATTGATTATGTGTTTATTTTTCATACTTTGTGTGCTTAATTGTTAAATCAAGTTGAGATGGGGTGTATTTGGTGAATTAGAGGTCCAAAGTGTAATTTTTCATAATTCACAAAGTTCAACCGGTCTCATATATTGAGCACCGGTCGCACTTATGCAGGGTATGAGATACCGAGATAAGTTGGACCGGTCCCCAAATATTAGGACCGGTCGCACTTAGCGAATGCCAAATTCTGAATACATTCGCACACGCTGAGTTGTTTAATCTATCTACATGTGCACTCTCCCTCTATTTTTCTTCAAATTGCATCAATCTTCAACATATTTTGTGCTACATAATATACATCATTTTGGTTGATATTTGTGTTTTATTTTGAGATGAATTGGTGGAAAGGATTGATCTTTGGAGGATTTGTGTTGGTTTTGAGATATTTTACTAATAAAGTTTCATTTAAACTTGTGTTTTCAAAACTTGCTCTCCAAGTGTTTGACAGAATTCTTTAATGGAGCTTGTGACCTTGTTTATGCTTCCATTTATTGTGACTTTCGTGATTAAGTCTAAAAGAGTTAGGGGAGTGCTTTTAAAAGTGAAAGGAATGTTAATTTGAAATACCTTGGTTGGGCGTCCTTATGTGATTTGGATGACATGATATTTATCTTTTACAATCAAAGTGTTTGTCATTATCATTGAGGTGAATACAATTGTTATGACTCAATTGTTGATGTTCTTGATCTAAACAGGTGATATTATTTTGTAATATTTGAGAATAAATCTTGATAAGATTATCTATAGAGGATAATGATTCGAGCTTTATGAGTATTCAATGTATCTTTGATAATGTACATCATTCATTCTCCTACATAACTGATGATAACTAGTTTTTAGGTTTTGATATTCTGATGATTCGAACTAGTTCATTTATCTGATAGGTAGACTTGGTTATTTTTGGTTAGACATGGTGCCTTTGATTAGACTTTATTTATTCTATGGATACCATACTTATGTTTGGGTCATACTTTTGTGGACTGTGATACAAATTTCAATGGATGAAGTTACATGTCCAATGATATCTTTTTGATAGATGTTGATATCTAGTTTTTGGAGCACATAATGATGATGCAGAGGATGAATAGACTTATATTTTAGGTCTTGCTATTTTTTGTTCTAGATTATTTTTGACTTCTTTATCCCTCATGTCTAAATTATTTATGTTTTGTTTATTCCATCAACTGATATATTTTGAATATTTATTTGATCAATGATGATGATTATTTTTGATTCATTATTGTCTTAATCTCTTTATGTGCTTACTTAATTAGCTATTTATATGCTTCTCTTTGGCATTTTTTTTGTCAATTTGTTACAAGAAAGGGGAGAAGTATTTATCAGATATTTCTGTTTAAGGGGAAGATTAAGGGGGAACATTATAGATTTGTGTTTATATTTTTTTATTAAACTTTTCACATGTTGTGTTGTTTACGTAATGTGCAGATACAATTTTTTCATCTCAAAATATCTTGAACACACAAGTGAAGCTTCTGTTGATCGGCTTTTTATTTCTGTATATTTGGGCAACATTGTAATCTAATTTTTCCAATGGGTTAGGTTATTGATTGTCTAGGTGGTTTTGTCACGCAATTGCCAAAAGGGGATATTGTGACATATATATTTGCAATTGGCATATTTCGGTGATCAAAATTTATTGATCGAGTTGTAATTTTCGTATTATCTTATGTAATCGATCTTCGACAACATCGAGCTGATATTCAAGTGCATGGAAGCAAATAAATCAATAAGAACACCATATAGTACAAGTAAGTATGGTGAGTACACTCTGCACTTTTTATTTCCGAGCTTATTTTAAAAAACTAGGGTTTAAATGAAAAATTAAGGTTTTTCAAAGTAGGACCGGTCCCCAATTTTTAGGACCGATCCAACTTTTCTCGGCAGTTAGGTTTCTACAGGCTTTTACAAAGTCCCACCGGTCCTAGTTATTTGGCACCTGTCCCAGTTAGTCTGTTCCAAATAGGAACAACTTTTGACGAAAATTCTTATTCCTATTGGGTTTAAAACTTCTAGGAGAATTCTATTTTGGTATTTGACTTCTTTTTTAAGTAGAATTAGGACTCCCTTGCCTATATATATGTATCCATATTTTCTCTACAAGGGTGTGCCCTGGAATATTTTTTTTGAGAGAGAAATGATATACAGTATAATTAGGACTATATATTTTTAAGAACACACATCCATACTTCACGAGCGATATTTAGAATAGTGTTCTACTTCTAATTAGTTGTTTAGAGACTGCATTAAATTATTCGCTGATCAGAACATTAGATTGATTGTTCTTTGCTTGCTTGCTTGCTTGCTAAGGAAGAAAGGTGATCATATCGCACTACGAAGGGAATGAAATACTTGCTGAGTATTTTTATTCTTCCAGCAACCTATTTATAAGGATCGTGATGTTAACTGGAAGTCTGCAGCCGTTGGACATCTTGTTGTAATCATAAGCCTGAAGTGTTCCGCATCAGATTATTGATAGAGTGAAGAGGGGTGTAAGTCTGAGACAGAGTCTGCTGTACTTTGCTTCATTATAGTGGATTGGTTTCCTAAAGCTTTCTGCCTCCCTCCGTGGTTTTTCTTGCCTTGGGTTTCCAAGTATATTTGGTGCATTCTTTACTTTACTTGCACTTTAAGTTATTTACTTGCTTTAATTATTTGGTTAGTTGTTAATTGGACTTAAAATTGAATTAATTTGAAAAATTAAGCAAACGAGCAAGTGATCCTATTCACCCCCTTTAGGTTTTAAAGTATTTTTCCCAACCGCTTTCGCACCGCGCAACTCACAGTATGTAGATGATTTACTTGTCAGAGTCAATAACCAGCAATTTATCAAGCAATTTATTAGTGATCTTGCTCATCATTTTCTTATTAAAGACCTTGGACATTTGAGCTACTTCATAAGTGTTGAAGCAATCAATATTAACCAATGGGCTTTTCATGTCCCAACATAAGTATATCTATGATCTTCTCGAACGACATCAGTTATCTGGAATCAAAGAGTTGTCGACTCCAATGTCCTCAACTAGCAACCTTGTTCTTCAAGATGGCGCACCTCCTGCCAATGCAATTGATTTTTGACGTCTTATTGGTGGTTTGCAATACTTACTGCTCACAAGACCAGATATTGCTTTTTCTGTCAATAAACTAGCCCAATTCATACATGCTCCACGGCAAACTCACTGGACAGCAACAAAACATCTCTTACATTATCTCAAACACATTATTCATTTTGGCCTTTTCTTCAATCAACATCAACCACTTCACTTTGTTGCCTATTCCGATGTCGATTGAGCAAGGAATAAGGATGATTGTTCATCGACTATAGCCTATATTCTCTATCTTGGTAACAATCCTATTTCTTGGTGTTCTAAAAAACAATGGACAGTTGCTCGCTCCTCCACCGAACCTGAGTATAGAGCAGTAGCTGCAACTGTGGCTGACGTTATTTGGGTTTCTAACTTGCTGCATGAACTTGGTGTGAGTCCTCCTCGTCCTCCTGCCATACTTTGTGACAATTCAAGTGTCATCTATTGATGTGTCAATCATGCTTTTCACTCCAGAATGAAACACATAGCTATAGACTATAACTTTGTGTGCAAAGGTTGTCAATGGCTCACTTAAGGTTTCCCGTGTTTCTACTTCAACTCAACTCATAGACATCTTGACTAAATCCCTCCCTAAAGCTCAGTTCATCTTATTCAAATCCAAGATTAGTGTTTTCGATGGAACCACCATCTTGTAGGGGCATATTGGAACAAATCAAAGTAGCAGACTCTGTATTATCTTATCCAACTAATATTTTTATTTGAATTTCTAATTCTAATTTTTATCTTTTCTGTTTGTATTTTAACTGCACCATATTATGTGAAAGTAGGTGTAATATATTGTATTTTAGTTCCTATTTATGTGATAGGGTTTTGTGTGTATATATATATATATGTACTTTGTAAATGAATGAAGGATATCATTTTGCCAAACTCTCTTCTATCATAAAACATTGATATTCAGAACAATGATTAAACTGCAATGTTATATGGGGTAGAATGTTCAGCTCTAAAAAGAAACATGAATAACGCATCCATGTGACGAAAATGGCATGTTAAGATTAATGTTATGAATAACTAGGAAATATAGGATTAATAATCAAAGAATTAGAGAGAGATTAGGCGTGGCGCCTGTTTACGAGAAAATAAGAGAGAGAAGGCTTGGGTGATATGAAAAATTCAACGTCAACCTATAAATGCACTAGTGAGAAAAGGAAGATTGATTTACATAAAGGGTAAAAGACAAAAAGGTCAAACAAACTAACATGGAATGAAGTAATAATAAATTATTTTAAAAAATTAAATTTAGCAAAAGATATGACCTATGATAGAAAAGAGTAGGAGGAAAGAGAATTATTCTCATTAGATTCCTATTTCCTTTTATAGAATTTTACTCAAAATAGTTTTGACCTAGTGGTTACTATTTCTTTTTTTTTCCTGTCAAACATAGGGGAGGAGGATTTGAACATGAGCACACCTGCTTGGAAAGCTCAGATCCTCTACTAACTTGACCACTTAGTGAGACCCAATTTGGGACCATTGAATTATATATTAGGCAAACTAACCACATTAAGGGTTCAAACTTTCATGAGAGCAAAATGGGTGTGCCAATTAGTTGTTAAAAAAGCTAGGAAAAAAAATAGTTGTTAAAAAGAAAAAAGAAAAGGATAAAGAAAATTGAGATCACCTCCATGATATATTTTAGGATAATTTACACTTAGACCCCTTGTGGTTTGTCTTTATTTCACTTTGACCCCCTCACCTTTGTAAAATTACACTGTCACCCATTGCTTTATGAAATAATAAGCACTTGGACCCCCTTCGGTTGCTTTCTCAGGCAACCGGACCATCTTCTTGCTTACATCATCCAAAAAATGATTTTTAATGTCCAAATTGCCCTCCAAACTTAATTTAACACTTTCCTCCCTCATTTCTTCCAATTTTGTCCTTTCCTTCCTGTGTATGTATTTTTTGGCCATCAGATTCATCTACTCTTTAAAATGACAAATTGAATGGCTAAGATTATTAAGCAAGATTGTACCCTTCTATAGACCCACCCAATATATAAATCCTTAAATTTAATTATATTTTATATTATTTATTTTTTATCTAGATAAATCCTTCAATGCCACATCAGGTGGTACACACATTTCATGTTGAAAACCATTGCTTCGGCTATGATTTACACTTTTATTGATTTCCAAATCCCAAATACATTCAACCTAACATAGATTCGTACATATATATTCATCTATACACACACACACATACAAACACCAAATAATCTATGTTATATGTTTTCTTTCAAGTTCTAATCCAGTAATTAGACCAAACCAATCTCGCCTATATATAAATGCAATGTTTTTGTTTCAAGTTCTAATCCAGTAATTACACCAAACCAATCTTGCCTAGATATAAATGCAATCTGTAGCACATACATGTATATATATCAACCATCATATATATATATATATAAACGTACACATACACACTGTGTACTGTGTTAAGAATTTTAGGTTCACAATATTCATGCTATACAGCCAATCATTATCAACAACACATTCAATTGGAAGTTTTTGATTTAGAGAGAAAGGGAAGCCAGAAGGTTTTTTTTACAGAGAGAAAGTGTGTGTTGAGCAGTTAGGAATTTACTACCGGTAGTCTTTCAAAACAAATATTGACTTCTTCCTAACCCTAACCAGCAATGATGAGCACTGATTAAACCCAACCCTCATCGCCTCTCTCTGATCAGAGCTCTCGGAAGCCAAGTTGTCGATCTGTTATCCTTTCTGATGTCAACGATCGCCGTCGTGATCGGCCACACCACGAGGTGGGGTTCTTGCTCGCCCACGATTATTTTCTGATGAGGAGCTACTGAGGTGTGTTTGGATTGGGAATTTGGAGCCTCAATAATTTATGAGATGGATATATATATATATATATAGACACACACACACACATAAAGAAAGAGGAAATAATCTGAATTTTTGTTATTAAAAAAAGAAAAAGAAAAAAGAAAGCAAAGGGTTTAGTAACAAGGGAATATTAGTCAATTCGCTCCCTCTATTAATTCCGGCAACCGACAAGGTCTGACAAGGGGTAACAGTGTAATTTTAAAAAGTTGAGGGGTTAAAGTGAAATAAAGACAAAACACAGGGGTCCAAGTGTAAATTACCCTATATTTTATAAGGAAAAATACTTAAACTGCCACGTGTATTCGTTGAACAAAAATAGCCAACCAATGTCCACTCATAAAGAGCAATCCAAGCCCTACAAGAAAACATTTTATTTATTTATTTATTTGAAACTTTTTAATATTAGACGAATATACGTTTTAAAATTTATTTCAAAATTAATAATTATGTTAATAAAAGTTGGACAGTGACGTTGAATTGTGGTTTTTAAAATGTGCGAACTCATTTATTTTAGGATGAGATTGCATGTCGAATTAGATTTGGTCAATATTACAATAAAAAATTAATGGGGTTGTATGAAACTATGAATAGCTCTTCATCTGAGCTGTAGAGAAACACAACAATCTGTGTCAAATGTTGCATTATTAAAATATCGAGTTTAAATTTTTTATAAAGCAATAAAAAAAGAAAATAAAAACCATTTACATAATATGAAAAGCTATTCTCTCATTAGATTACCGTTTCCCTTTTATAACTAATATTGAAATTCATGGACTCTTAGCAAGATTACTTTACCATCAATAGTTGTGTAGTCTAGTGGTATAATCTAATACCTTCCAAAGTGAAGCTTCCAAAGGGTAAAAGAAATTGTTTTATATCAGTTAATAAAATAAATAAATAAATAAAAATAGTTTACTTTAGTTGATATTCCATTATATATTTTATAAGGGAAATTATCTCTATTTTTTAACTGCAAATGGTAATAATAAGTCTTGTGAAATTTTATTAATACTACTCCCAACTAAATTCAAAATATTGTCGATGATTTTTTTTTAGTGTTGCCTTTCTTATTGAAACACAATTAATATCCTTTTCTTATTATAATATTAATATCCTTTATCTATAATTCTGTGACTAATATCCATTTACTGTAACAATAAAAAGGACTTGGTTTTGACTATCACCAAACTTAATTAGAAATTCTCTAAAGTATTTAACAAATTATTTATATTTCATTATTTTAGTGGAACTTATTGTAAAATGTTCCAAAAGCTCTACAATTTCTGTCATGAAGTTGTATATTCACGACAATAAATGAATTACTTCAAAAAAAATTCAATGTTTTCTCTAGTTTAGTTTTTCTTCTTATTTAAAATATATATATATATGTAGTTTGAAGAATTAAAGGTAAATTTAAGGTATATATATATATATAAGTGCAGCAAGAGAAGACGTAAATTTGAGACATATATATATGTGTGTGTGTATAATTACATCAAGATAGCATGAAAATTTCTTTAAAATTTATTTTAACTAAGGAGGCATGACAATATCATCATTGCTCGTGAGTTGATTAAATAAAGGCTTTAATTAGTTCAAGATATAAACCCATTGTTGCTCTAAAGATTGATTTAAAGAAGACTTAATAAATTTGAGATAAAACTTTTAACTTATTGATAAGGGCCAAATGTTGCACATTTAAGTCCTTGATCATGCATTCATGCATATGATATATAGTATCTTAGTGATATACCTCAATTTAGCAACACGGAAATGTAGCTTCCAGGTCTGGTGTTCCAAAATGTGTTTCTGTAAATAATTCCAGGATAACTAAGGTTGGAGCAGGGTTAAAATATGAGTTATAACATGCTCATGTTCAGTGTAAACTCAGCAGACCTATCCCTTGGCACTTTAGAGACTTAAAGGTACAAAATTAGCAATAAAGAGCTTAAAATAGGGTTCAGGTTGTCAAATCCAAGTTCAGCTTCCAAATCAACCTCAACACTGCAATTTTAGATTCATTACACTAAAATACATTTGAAGGAAAATATATTAGCATTTCAGAAATTCTTCAAACCATGTTTTGTCCCAAAAATGCATTTTGACAGCAAAAGGGTTTTAAACCAGTAATGAACAGTAATGCAACACATAAATGATATAATCTAAACAAGTTCTGATATTATTTAGAGCGAACTTAATTCAAAATATGCTTAATGCCATAAATGAAGTATACTCATCCAATTTAGAGGCACAACAGACCTAATCACAGTGTGAGCAGAAGCTTAGTTTCTTGACAGCAGAAAAAATGAGATTAAGAAAGAGGTTCAGGGTATGAGTGTTCAAGGCAGCCTTTATTTCACCTTCAATTTACTCAATATAGTCTAAGTATGACAAAATACACTAGTCTAAGGCTTAAGAAGCTGTCCAGATATTGTTTAAATCAGATTGGATCATACACAGTATTTTTGGCAGCAATATTGAGCTTAAATTTGGTTCAGAAATCCAGATTAAAAAAAAACAGGTTAACACAGTTCATAAAAAGCCTAGCACATGATATAAATCAGAGATATAGTGGTGCTAAGACTTATGAATTAAGTACAGTGAGCACAAAAGTTTCATATGCATGAATTGAGGAGAAAACAGTAGCAACAAGCTGAAATGATGAGGTTTGAGGTATGAAGAACTGAACATGACAGAGCATGTAGTTCAACAACTCAGAAATGATGCTATTATGATTACATATGCATGCTCAGACCATTTCCAAACTCTAAAGATCATAATATACCAAAAATATGAAGCTAAAAGATTTCAGCAACTCAAAATCTGCAGAACTCAGGTTTGTAACTGCTCACTCCAGAACCAGCTTCAAAGTTGAACTCCAAGGTATGAAATAACTCCATTTTATTCACAGAAGTTTGTATAAAACTTTTTCAATCAGGCTCTCTCTGTCCCTCTCACTTATCTCTCTCTAGCTCACTCACAAATTTAGCTACATTTCTGTATTGTTCTCAAACCCTAGCTGCTGTCAATAGCAGCCTATATATAGAACCAAGACAAGCCTTCCAACGGCTGGAAAGGATAGGTTTGACAGCTTATTCTCTTGTCTTGTACCCAATTCAAAAAGAGCCAATCATTACTCTTTCTTAAAAAAAAGGCATGGCTGCCCTTATAATTGAAAATTCTTTGCTTATGAAGCAAGGAATCATTTAGGCTGGTATGATACATCATGAAATCCCAAGTTAACAATTAGAATTCACATTTGGTGAGTAATAGTACTACTTTCTGTGAAATCCAGGAACTCTGCCTCTCACTTTATTATTAGCAAATGCATATGGTGTATAAATTCTAAGCAAACCTAAAGCAGAAATCTTGAAACAAGCTCCTTTATTCAAAATATTTGGAAGTTCTATCATCTTTTGGGTTATAAAGGAATGGTATTCTATTTAATTGACATGTCATATTTTTCTAAAAATTCTTGAAACAAGCTCCTTTTTCTTGGGTTGCCAGATTTTTAACTTTTTGGATTATGTTTGGTTCAATTGGAAGCGCAAGCACTTCACAGAAGCCAGAACATCAATTTTGCTCATACTAGTTTCTTAAATTTTGTCTTAGCTTTTGTTATTACTGCAGCTGAAGAATTTCAGGTTTATAACATACAATTGAAAAAAATTCTTGCTCCTTAAATTCAACTTAATCACTCATTGATATTTCTTTTCATTTTTGAAGTTAGGCAGCTTATAGAATAAAGAAGTGTTATGGCTTATTCCTGATAGTTTTCAGTTCGTCATTTTAGCACAATTGACTGATCCAATGCTAGCAACTAAGGGTTCATATAAAATTTCAAGGTGGAGGTCTTTCTTGCCCCTTACATTTGTTCTGATTCTTTCACTGTTGCTCGATCCTCTATGGACCTCGAAAGCATCATGAATAACATTAATGCAAAAAAACATTACTTAGCATATTATTGGAAATTGGCATGCCAAACAGATTATTCCTTTGAGTAATCATAAAGTCAAACAAATGTGAATTTGGATCTGTCATGTTCTCTATGAATGTTCTCAAACGAACGATTAACAAATTTAAATCCACAAAGTTGAGAGAGAACTCAAAGAAAAATGGGTATGGGTCGGGTCTTATAAATGGGTCGAACCCATAATTGGGTCAGGATAATTTTTTATATTTTAATGTCCGCACAAAAAATAAAAATAAAAAAGTCGTCTTTAAAAGAACAAACAAAAATTTATTGACCCGATCATTTATGAAAATGTGTCGGGCTCTATAAATAGGTCGAGTATTATAAACGGGTCGGATTTGATAGGTCTTTTATACGGGTTGGATTTGACCCAATTTAACTAATTTGTGTCACAAGTTTATTTATTATATTATTTATTAAATTTTTTAAACCATAATTAATGAATGTCAAAAGAGCAGGAGTGTCCAAGTTTAACAAAGTCGGTCACAAACTTTTAATCGCGCCAGGTTTGACCCGTTTGTTAGGATCAGACCGACCCGTTTTATCTGGGCCTAGGGTGGTTTGACTAATCTGGGTCAAGTTAGCCCATTTATTTGGGTTGGCCGACCAATCCGGTTGAGTTAGATCAAATATGAGTTGGCGGGTTGACCCGACCCATATTTGAACAGCCCATATTCAACCCGTTACAAACGGATTGAATATGGATCACAACCCATATTTGACCCGCCTATATTCAACCCGATCCAAACTCGTCCATTTTGCCACGCCTAGCTACCGTCGTGTCTAGTCGAGTCAAATATGGGTTGACGGGTTGACTCAACCCATATTTGACCCGGTCCAAACTCGCCCAACACGCCCAGTTTGCCACCCCTAGAGTCAGGGTATCAAAGTGCGGTTGCAGTATTCACTAAGTGGACCCTGAAACTTTAGACATGGAGCAATTATGATAGGAAAGTTTGGTAGGACTACTGATTTTGAAGAAGTGATTTGAAATTGAAATTGAAAAAAAATTAGTTTAAATTTTGAAATATTGTAAATATTATTATTTTAAATGGTTAAATTCATCACTTAATTAGTAATTTTAAACAGTTAATTGATATAATTTTATCATTAGGATAGTGAAATATTATTATAATTTTAAATATTATTGATATCTCCAAAGTGTAATTTGAATTTAATTAATCTATTTTAATCGCGATTTCAAGACAATTTTTATTTAACTTGATTTTAATCTAAATTTTGTTTGCTTTTTATAATGTTAAAACAAAATAAAATTGACATAGCTTTGGAACCAAAATTCATTTTCTGTGTTTGTCGTTCAAAAGTACACCGTCCAAATTTGAATGTCAATACTTTTAGTGAATAAGTGTATATATTTTAATTGGCAACTTGATTTTGAAAAATGAACAATGTTTGGCGTATATGGATTTGTCTAGTTTATAGACAGATGGCGGACAGTGAACTCATTCATATAAAAATGGTGATTATCACTCAATTTCATTTAATTATCTTCCGGGTTTATGAGGCAAATATATGTATGTATTGTAAAGTTACGAGGTTCCATTTAATTACCTCCATTTTTTCATTTAAAGTTATGAGGTAGTCCAGTCGATCCCTTAACTCGCGATTTTAAGTAGTCCTTAAACTGGCATGCTTTGCGATGTGTGAAGACCAGCAATAGCCTTGTAAAGAGATCCCTGGCAGTTCAGGTCCTTCTAGCCCTTCAAGCTCCATTCTTCCCTTTGTCACCTTGATGTGGTGGAAGTCATTAATTCGAGCCCGATTATCCATAAATTCAATGTGAGTTTTTCTATTTTGACTTCCTCCCTTTCGCCCTGATTATTTTTCTCTTATAAAAAAAGTAATTATACTATTTACTTTAATTTTATTATTGATATTAATGTATCATTACAAGGGGAATAAAATACACAAAATTATAATTACTACTAAATTTAGTCATTTTTTAAAATAATTAACTTATTATTAAAACTTTACTATTTATAATAAAACTTATTAGACACGGTTTAAACTTTTTACTATAAAAAAGTATTTTTATTCATACAATATATTTATGAAAAATTAAAAAATTACTTAAATAAAAAATACATTTTTATGCAATATATATATTTATGAAAATTAAGAAATTACTTAAGATTTTTATTAAAAAAATTATTTCAAGAATTAAAGGTAAATTTATGCAAATTTGATGGAGAATATGTCATTAAAATATTATAAAAAATCATAATTTATTTTAAGGTAAATTACTCTGACCTCCCCTGATATTTGGCTTAATTACCCTCAAATTAAAGTTTTTGCAAAATTACTCTGACACGACTAACGATTCGTTAAACAAAATCACATCTAATATACAATTACAAAAATATCCTCAAGTTATAATGCCTTTGTGAAAAAATAACCTCAAGTTCTAATCATTTGACTGAGATTAACATGTTTTATATATGTATTTTCTTCATCAATGTCACACCAACACTACCGTCACCGAAGGTAGTTTAGGAATTTTGATTTTTTATATAAATTGATTTTAACGAAGCTAATTGTCAATTAAGTCAACCACAGGAGAGGTTGACCACCATATTTTAAAAACTTTAATCCGAGGGTAATTAGGCAAAACTTTAGGGGAGGTCAAAATAATTTACCCTTTATTTTAATAAGAAAAATCGGTTAAGCATAATTCAATAAGAAAGGGCATTATGGTCATTTAATGAAAAATAACTAGGAATAAGGGGCATTTTGGAACAAAATGTGATAGTTCAAGAGATTTTGTGTACAAAATATAGTTTAAGAAATTATTTACAAATTCGAACATAGTTTAGGTGTTTTTTTGCACTTTACCCATGAAAATATTACTTTTTGAAATTTAAGTGTACATTTTAGTATCTCTTACTTGGTATCTTTTTTGCAAATATTGTCTCCCTTTTAAATATTATTGATATTTTCAAAGTGTAATTTGAATTTAATTCATTTATTTTAATCGCTATTTCAAGGCAATTTTTATTTAACTTGCTTTTAATCTAAATTTTGTTTGCTTTTTATAATGTTAAAACAAAATAAAATTGACATAGCTTTGGAACCAAAATTCATTTTCTATATTTGTCATTCAAAAGTACACAGTCCAAATTTGAATGTCAATACTTTTAGTGGATAAGTGTATATATTTTAATTTGCAACTTGATGAAGAAAATATTGAAGATATAGCTTTGAAAAATGAATAATGTTTGGCGTACATGGATTTGTCTGGTTTACAGAGAGATAGCTGACAGTGGACTCATTCATATGAAAATGGTGATTATCACTCAATTCTATTTAGTTATCTTCTAGGTGTATGAGACAGATATATGTATGTATTTTAAAGTTACGAGGTTTCATTTAATTACCTATATTTTCTATGACCTTCTGGGTGTTGGAATTTGTGACGTGACAAAACCAATATTGGTCGAATCTTATTTATTTCGTTAAGCTACATGTTAATTGATATGTAATATTGTATAAGCTAAGTGTTATATGTTATTTCGTTAATTTACATGTTATGGTCACATCAATCTTAAGAAGCCATGGAAAAAAAACAGGAAACATAAGAACATGAAAAAAATGATGATGTGTGATCAATGTTGTTCTGTAAACATTTTGTTTATACATGTTGATTATACGAAATCAATTTCTATTTCAGTTCAACAATTTTTTTTTAGTCTCATAGGCATGCTAGTGTGTGTATATATATATATATATATATATATATATATGCACACAGTGTTCATTTTATCCAGCACGACCTCCACCATGGCCGGGACTCCATTCTTCACCCACAAGCAGGCCACAACCGAATAGCCATGCAACCACCATCGAAGCATCAACACCTGTAGACATTAAAAAAATCTACACGATAGACCCAAAATTAATTTGGGCTTATCTTCAGTTTAGCCCACTTTGAAATATGGCCCAATGAGTCAGATAATTTAAAGATCAAGCCCACTACAAATAAATGAGTTATGAACTGGTTTAAATTATTTGAGAAGTCCAAGCCCACTTAAAAATGGGTCTAATGGATAAATATAATTATATATATATATATATATATATATTATATTGGATAATTATTAAAATTATCATAAATGATAATTATAGGATAATTATCAAAAGAACAGAAAGTTACAAATCTATACCTCCGGTGAACCTATAAATAAAGGTCCAGAAGTGAGGAAAAGGGGACCGGAAAGATTCTCAGAAAAAGTTGAAGCTCTGCAGAATTCTTCACTCAAAATCCAAAACTCCAAAGCATCTAAACCCTGAAGGAGAAGAACAACAAGCACATCATCCACGTGCCGTTCTTCACCAAAGTTTCAATCCAACTCAAGATCAAGCTCTAGCAGCCCTTGAAGCCAGATTACCAAGGAGATCGAATCAGAGGACATTATCTTCATATTTCTTTTGTAAAGATTTACAGAGGATTGTACCATTTTTCTTGAATTAATAAAATTGTTTATTTGTCACTAATTTTCGTTCCTAGATTTTCGGACACGAAATTTGTGTGTACAAATTTCTGGCACGCCCGGTGGGACCATCTCTGCCTCTCATCTCTGTCTCCTACATCATATCTCCCAAACTCTGTTCGTCAGAATCCATGGCTCCTTCCAAGGTTCCGGCTACAAACAAGAAAACTGCAAAAGACACCACTGCTACAGTGACCAACATCAAAACTGCAGCAAGTAGTGGCAAAAGTACCAGGAACCTGTCAAGTGCTAGCAGCACCTCAACAGGTCCAATGACGCGTAGCAAGGCCAAAACAATTACTTCGCTCAAGAATCAGCAAGATCTTGTGAAAACCAATCCTGCTAAACCAATGGGTGTGAAAATTCAACATGTGAACACCTGTGACCCTCAGGCGCCAAAGAATTTTGGTGTTGTCCTAGAAAAATTGGCACCACCACATTCACCTCACTCCGTCTCTGACGCCAACTCTAGCGTTGGTTCACTCTCAGATTCGTTACCTGAGATTTCAGAACATTCAGTCACTTCAAGGAATGTTGATTCTCAAGGTCTTTCCTATTCGAATATTGTCGCAACCATGATGACTGGAACAGCCTCGGTGGAAGACCAACTGGCGACGATGGCGCGCGCAATCGAGAACCTTACGAAAACTGTTGAAGAGAAGGACATGCAGATTGCCGCGCTATTGAGTAAGCTTGAAGTCCAGAATCCTGACGAGTCAACACAACTGCCCGCAAATACCTCAAATTCAGCCCTTCAAGGGGCCCAATCAAAAGATCGTCGTCACACAGCTGCGTCAGGACACGTGGCTGACGAAACTAACTATGCCTCGCCAGTCGCTTCGCTATCTGTCCAACAATTGCAAGATATGATAACGAACACAATCCGAGCACAGTATGGCGGCGCTCCTCAAAGCACTCTCATGTACTCAAAACCTTACACAAGGAGAATTCATAGCATGAGGATGCCTGCAGGGTACCAACCTCCGAAGATCCAACAGTTTGATGGAAAGGGCAACCCAAAACAACACATTGCTCATTTCATTGAAACTTGCAACAATGCTGGAACTGAGGGGGATTTACTGGTTAAACAGTTTGTTCGTTCTCTTAAGGAAAATGCTTTTGAGTGGTATACTGACTTAAAGTCCAATTCAATTGATAGTTGGGAACAAATGGAACGAGAATTTCTAAACAGGTTCTACAGCACTCGCCGCACTGTTAGTATGATAGAGTTAACTAACACAAGACAATGGAAAGACGAGCCTGTAATGGACTATATCAATCGGTGGCGAGCACTTAGCTTGGATTGCAAGGATCGGTTGACAGAATTCTCGGCTGTCGAAATGTGTATGCAAGGTATGCATTGGGACCTCCTTTATATTCTTCAAGGTATAAAGCCTCGCACCTTCGAAGAACTGGCAACACGCTCACATGATATGGAGATTAGCATTAAAACCCGTGGAGGCAAAGATTCTTTGATGTCAGAGCCACGCAAAGATAGAAAGGATGAAAAGAAGGTGGTAAAATCGTCGAAGGGTCCTGCCAAAGAATCCATGATTGTCTCTGCTGTCCCGATAAAGGTTGCTGTCAAAGATAAGAGAAAAGAAGACAATAAGCCACGACAATTTCAAGAGAAGCAAAACCAACGTCCGACGCTCAAAGAATTAGAGATGAAGGAATACCCATTCCCAGACTCTGATGTTCCTAACATATTGGAATGCTTACTTGAAAGTAAAGTTATTGAACTTCCAGAATGTAAGCGCCCTCAAGAAATGGGACGTGTTGATGACCCAAAATACTGTAAATATCATCGTATTGTCGGTCACCCAACTGAGAAGTGTTTCATTTTCAAGGAAATAGTGATGAACTTGGCAAAGCAAGGAAAGATCTTGTTAGACACAGACGAGATAGCAACTTCAAATCATACTGCTGTCGTATTCCCGTCTTCAAAGTTCGAGCAGACCTGTGCTCATCACCAATTATTTTTAAGCTCTGGTATCTGTTCCACAACTGTTCAATTTGGTTCATTCGAGCCAATTCAGATATACCTCCCCCAAGGTAGGATTCTTGACAATCCAACAGATGTGAAGAAATTTCTCCAACACGATGACGAAGGATGGACCTTGGTGACGAAGAGACGACGAAAGCAACAAGCTCATTTCCCTCTGACCAGCCACTTCAACAGGGGGCAAAAGAAAAAGAAGTCTCGATATACCCCTAAGAAATGTGTCCAGAATGGGAAAGGTGCCAATAAGACGGCATTGACAAAACATACAAGATTGGGTGAAGAAATTTGTAAACCCGTTACTTTACGTGATTTCTTTCCAAAAGGATATCTCGATGATGAAGTTGTGCCAACTTACATGGTGTCAACTGTGAGGATCGATTCGGAGATCGAAAGTGATAAGAGTCAAAGTGAAGTCCAAAGTATAGGAAAGCTTGAGAAACACACGATCACCATCGAAGAATCCAACGACGAAGATGGGGTTAGAGCTACATCAGACTCATGCTGTGCAACAATCACTTTCACTGATGAAGACCTTCAACTGGGATCAAAGCCACACAACCGTCCTCTTTTTGTCTCCGGATACATAAGGGAGCGAAAGGTAAATCGTATCCTTATTGATGGGGGCTCCGCAGTGAATCTCATACCGAAATTTACAATGAATAATGTTGGCATCACAGTTGACGATTTGGCTCGCAGTCGCCTCATCATTCAAGGTTTTAATCAAGGTGGGCAGAGAACTATTGGCATGATTCGTGTAAACCTAACAATTGGAAGGTTGCAAGCTGAAACCTTATTCCATGTAATCGATGCAAAGACATCCTACAATTTGTTGTTAGGACGACCTTGGGTGCATGACAATGGTGTTGTTCCATCAACTCTTCATCAGTGTTTCAAGTTCTACAAGAATGGTGTACAGACAGTGATGGCAGATAATAAGCCATTTACTGAAGTAGAAGCCCATTTTGTAGATGCAAAGTTTTACATTGAGCAAGACACATCTTTGAGCGTCTCTACAACAAACCTTCCATCTACACAAGAGGTTGAGTCTACAAAAACAAAAGAAGTGTCGTCCATCCCTTTAGATGTCTCGGTGATAGACAGTACAAAGGTAACTCAAAAGCAAGAGGTCATGGTTAAAACACATCGTACGACACCAATTTTCAAGTATGTTCCAAAATCTCAACGACGAGAAGGGCAATCACCGGTCGTGGAGGTACTTGAAACGGAAGAAGTTAAGTTAAAGCTGTCTCGCACAAAAGAAAAAGAAGATCTACAATGCCTGAGAGAAGAATTAACTCTTCCCCTCACAAAGATTGAAAAGTCTACTCCTACTAAAATTCCGTTGAAAGGATTCGTCCGACCATCAAAAGCTCCAGTTGAACATGGATTCCTTCCAATACAAAGAACTGATGAAGGGTTCGATCCAAAGGCATACAAACTTTTGGCTAAGTCTGGGTATGATTTTGCAAATCCCACAGGCCTTGGAAAGCTCAGTCCGGAACTTACTGGTGAGAAAATACACGACCTTAATGAGACACAAAAGAAATTGAGGGAACAAGGGCATAGGGTAATTCCGCCTAAGACTAGTCTTGGTTTCGCATCAACTAAACCTATTCGCATCTAAATCACAAAGAAAGATAAAAAGTTGAACACTTTGTATATTGGCATTGAAGAGGTTGGTGACAGCGAAGATCGACATTCTGTTTCTAACAAGTCAGTTTTTGATCGTGTAGAGGTTTCACGCACTAGAATATCTGTATTCGACAGGTTGGGCCCGTCAACTCAAAAATTGAATACCTCAAGTTCACATGTCAATAATTCACCATGCACGTCAGTCTTTAAGAGAATAAATTCTCCTACCCAAAGAATAAGATCTTCACAGCCTCAACCTCGAAAGTCTGTCTTTTCTCGAATTAAAGCTCCGAGAGAGGTATTGGTAACGAGAAATGAGAAAAAAGAATTGGGGAGAACTGGCGCCAACATAGTGAAAGATAGTGACGTTCGGAGTTTGATTCCTTCATGAATGAAACGTAAAACAGAGGTGGATGTCACCAATGACGTTACACTAAAAGCGAAAAGATGAACTATTGTGTTCACTGCCCAGTCTGAGGAGTCCGACACGGATGGAAAGAAGGATAAAATATTTTATGCCACTGCTTATCACATTGTTGTCGAAGAACAATCAGATTCTGATGATGAGATCAAAGAAGCTCCCTCAACACTTGAAGACGGGGGGCAAGCGACCGTTGATCAACTCAAGGAATTCAATTTGGGGACGATAGACCAGCCTAAACCAGTTTTTGTTAGTTCATTCTTAAGTGCCTCAGAAGAAAATGACTACTTTCAATTGCTGTCAGAATACAAGGAAGTATTTGCTTGGACATACAAGGAAATGCCATGTCTTGATCCTAAAATCGCAGTTCATAACCTTGCTGTCAAACATGGGACACGTCCAATTAAACAATCTCAACGTTTCTTCCGTCCAGAACTTATCCCAAAGATAGAAGAAGAACTCAACAAATTGATTGACGTGGGATTTATTCGGGAGGTCAAGTATCTGACATGGATTTCGAGTATTGTGCCAGTGAAAAAGAAGAATGGGCAGATAAGAATCTGTGTGGATTTTCGTGACCTAAACGAGGCATGTCCAAAGGATGATTTTCCTCTTCCTATCCCGGAGCTCACTGTAGACGCAACAACCGGACATGCAGCTCTCTCTTTTATGGATTGTTATTCTGGGTATAATCAAATTAGGATGATTCCAAAAGACGAAGAGTTAACTGCATTCCGCACCCCAAAAGGTATTTATTGTTACAAAGTTATGCCTTTTGGACTTAAGAATGCGGGGGCAACATACCAGCGTGCAATGCAAAGGATCTTCGATGACATTCTTCACAAAATTGTTGAGTGTTATGTCGATGACCTTGTGGTTAAGACAAAGAAAAGAGGGGGTCATTTACAAGATCTTCGTACAGTTTTCAATCGTCTTAGAAAATACCAACTCAAAATGAATCCTCTCAAGTGTGCATGTGGTGTTACTTCCGAAAAATTTCTTGGATATGTGGTTCGCCATCGTGGTATTGAAATTGATCCGTCTAAAGTTGAGGCTATACAAAAGATGCCACCACCCAAGAATTTACGTGAGCTTCGAAGCCTGCAAGGCCAGCTTGCTTTCATCCGTCGGTTTATCTCAAATTTGGTCGGCCATTGTCAACCTTTCAATCGACTCATGAAAAAGGATATCCCATTCGAGTGGGATCAAGCTTGTCAAAATGCTTTTGATAGCATTAAGCAATACCTTCTTAATCCTCCAGTGTTGGGGGCACCTGTATCTGGAAAGCCTCTCATACTTTACATTGCCGCGCAAGAAGAATCTCTTGGCGCCCTTCTTGCACAAAATAATGAAGAGCACAAAGAGAAGGCATTGTATTACTTAAGTCGCAGGCTCACCCCAACAGAGCTGAAGTATCCTCCGATTGAGAAAATGTGTCTCACGCTAGTCTTTGCCTCTAAGAAATTGAGGCACTATTTTTTGGCACATACAATATATCTCATTGCAAGAGTTGACCCTCTCAAGTATGTAATGTCAAAACCAGTCCTTTCTGGACGCTTGGCGAGGTGGTCAATTTCGTTCAATGAATTTGAAATTATTTATGTGCCACGTAAGGTAGTAAAAGGACAAGTCCTGGTAGATTTTCTAGCTGATTATCCTATTCCAGCTGATTGGAAAATTTCAGAAGATTTTCCCGATGAAGAAGTCTTTCAAATTGACATTCTTCCTCCATGGATAATGTTCTTTGATGGAGCAGCGCGGTTTGATGGAGCGGGGGCAGGCGTAGTGTTTGTCTCTCCACAAAGACAAATCCTCCTATACGCATTTGCGCTCACTGAAAACTGCTCAAATAATGTTGCTGAGTACCAAGCATTGATCATTGGTCTTCAAATAGCAAATGAGATGAACATCATGGATCTTGAAATATATGGAGATTCTAAATTGGTGATCAATCAACTCCTTAAGGATTATGAGGTCAAGAAAGAGAACCTAATACCATACTACAACTATGCTTCCCACTTGTTGACGAAATTCGACAATGTGATTCTAGAACACCTTCCTAGGAAGGAAAATCGTATGGCGGATGCTTTGGCAAATTTAGGCACAACATTGGCATTAGTTGATGATGAAATAGTCAATGTTCCAGTATGCCAACAATGGGTGCTACCACAAGTCCTTGAAGATAAAATTGAGGAGAGTAATGTAATCTCTGTCTCTATTGTCGAAGGGGACGACTGGAGGCGACCTATAATTGAGTATTTGGAACATGGAAAGCTTCCTGAAGATCGACGCCACAAGACCGAGATACGTAGGCGAGCACCTCGTTTCGTTTATTATAATAACACATTATACAGACGATCATTTGAAGGTCTCTTCCTTCGTTGTCTCGGAGAAGACGAAGCAACTCATGTAATGGAGGAAGCCCATTCTGGGGTATGTGGTGCACATCAATCTGGCCCTAAGCTTCACTTTCGCGTAAAGAGAATGGGGTATTATTGGCCCACCATGGTCAAAGACTGTATGGAGTTTGCAAAAAGGTGTCAAGCTTGTCAATTCCATGCTAATTACATACACCAACCTCCAGAGCAATTACATCCTACAGTTGCTTCATGGCCGTTTGATGCATGGGGATTAGATGTGGTAGGACCTTTGTGCAAGTCTTCTAAAGGCCACTTATACATCCTGGCAGCTACTGACTATTTTTCCAGATGGGCTGAGGCTGCACCCTTTAAAGAAGTAAAAAAGGAGACAGTTGTTGACTTCATCAAGTGTAACATCATTTATCGGTATGGTGTCCCTCGATACATCATTACTGATAATGGGTTAAATTTTAAAAATAGCTGGGTGACTCAACTATGTGAGAAATTTGATTTCAAACAGTATAAATCCTCCATGTACAATGCTCCAACTAATGGACTTGCAGAGGCATTTAATAAAACACTTTGTGATTTATTGAAGAAAGTGGTTTCCAAATCAAAGAAAGACTGGCATGAGCGAATGGAAGAAGCATTGTGGGCGTACCGAACTACATACCGCACACTTACCCAAGCAACTCCTTATTCTCTCGTCTATGGTGTAGAAGTTGTTCTTCCCCTCGAACGACAAATTCCTTCGATAAGAATAGTCATACAAGAAGGTCTCACGAATGAGGAAAATGCCATTTTACGTCTTCAAGAATTAGAAGCACTGGATGAGAAGAGGCTAGAAGCTCAACAATAGTTAGAATGTTATCAAGCTCGGCTTTCAAGAGCCTTCAACAAAAAAGTTCGACCTCGGTCATTCCGAGTTGGAGACTTGGTACTTGCTGTTCGCAGGCCCATCATCATGAATCACCGCACTGGAAACAAATTTTTGTCAAAATAGGAAGGACCATATGTAGTTCGTGAAGTCTACACCAATGGAGCATATAAGATTATTGATGAAGATAGAGTGTTGGTTGGTCCCATTAATGGCAAGTTCTTGAAACACTACTATCCATGAATATGTAATGCTCCTGGCCCGCATGAGCTAAAACTGTGAAAGGCACCAAAAAATTAAATAAATAAATAAAAAGTTTTGTTCCTTTGAACTACGTAAATGACTTGATCCCTTTCGAGGGTACGTAGGCAGCTTGGAGATTTGTTCCAAGTTCAGTCACAAAAAAAAAAAAAAAAAAGTGTACTACTCCTGGCCCGTAAGAGTATAAACTGTGAATGGCAGAACAAATAACTAATGACAATGTTATTTTTCAAAGCAATGATTCTTTTATTGATGAGGTTGAAGACTACAATTCTACTTTGCTAGTTAAATAGATTGCTCTGAAAAAAAAATGATGGTTCACTTTAAAGCTACAAAGCCAGAATCTCTTCACGTTCTGTTTGCAATAATTCTTCTATAGTCCTCATTACTTCAAGATCCTGAGCTGCAAGAACGTTAGCTTCTTCAACCGAGGCTCGTTCTTTTCTGAGCTTGGCAACGGCCTCCTTCCTGTAAGATAATTGTCCATTGCTCTCTTCTATGGAGGCTCTAAGTTGCGTAGCCTCCTCCCTTACTTGTTGCAACTCCTTCAACAACACAGTCTCCTTGTCCTCAACGTCACTCAAAGCATCTTGAAGTGATTGCACCTGCTTGGAATCAGTATCTTCCAAAGTAGTGGCATCAACGAGCAATGTATCAATGTGAGTGAGTTGCTCTAACTGCTGATCTGAAGTCATTATAGAAGCATAAGAAGATTTTGCATCAACATAATGAGCAACATTCTTCATATATGACTCGATTTGTTTCTTTAGACCAGAGTAATCTCCAGGAAATTTTGAGAGTTCATTATAAAGTTTTTCAAGCTTGGGCCCCAAGGATGGAACCTTGTGAATGGGAGTGTTGATCATAATACTTTTGATACTCTCAACAAGGGCTAAAGTATTTTTGCGTCGAGCATTTATGATGATGTCTTCTGCATTAAAGGCTGACACTTCAGATGGGATAATTTGATGTGAGAATAAATCAACCTTTTGAAGTTCTTGCACGACCGCCTGGGGCGTTTGGTTACTGATTTCATGCCCTGCTAAAACATCCAAACCTTGAGGAATCTCATTTCCTACCGGTAAGACTTGTGACAATGCATTTATCTCAGGTATCAAATCAAATGAAGATGGCCCACAAACAGATGCTCCACTACCAGTAGGGTTATCAATGAGGACGAGATCTTCTTTAAGGTTTCCTTCTACCTGAAAATAAATAAATATGAGTAAAAAATAAAAAATAAAAAAAAATAAAAAATAAAAAATAAAAATTTTTCGTAAAGGGTGGGAACCTTACTTGTATTGGTTCGTTACTACTGGAAGCCATTCCAAAATATCGATCCATGCCGCGAGAAGCAATAAAATTTGTTCGCTTGGAAATACGCTTCGTCTTATCACTCATATGTTTCCAATTGCGATCCTCATCATTTTCCCCCATGTCTTCATCTGAATCTATCACTAAGTGGGTAATAGGACGGGTGTTAATTTGTAGTGGAATATGTTTGGCCACCTCTACATGACTTTCGGAACTCTCCTCGATACCATGATCACTATGAGATTTAGAGGCTGCCCCAGAAGTTGGCCTAGAAGGGGTCGACTTAGGTACATCGTTAGTAACCTTTCTAACTTTGGCTGGTTTCCCTCTTGGAGAAATTGCACGCTTAATATGCCCCGAAGTACCTCCTTTCACTGTGAATGGATCAACATAAACTTTTGACCACCATTCAACATAAGTTTTGGTGACAGAGAATTTTTGGAAATTAGAGTTCGAAGGAATTTGCACTTCACATTCAGTATGATAACGAGTGGTCGATCTCCATAGTGTCAAAATCTCTTCCAAAGCACCAGTGCGAATATCCTCTTTCAATTTGCCCGAAACATCCTGGTGATAACAAAACTGTCTACCGAATCTGTGTGGACTGTAAGGCTCAATAATTCATCGGTCACCTTGGCACAACGTCAAGTAACTGGACCGGAGGCTAGCCAAATACTCAAAGTCATAAAGAGGTAGATGTTCCTCATCCGTTAATAATCTCCTTGTCGGTGATGTTCTGGATAAACAAGATAAGTCAACACCTTTACATAACCTGAACAACTCTTGGGCCTCTGTCTCATCAAAATGTTTCGCAGACCCTTCCCCCGCGTACCGAGTCATTCGAGGCAGGTAATTACGGTTTGGGACAGAAAAGTTTGTTTTGAAGTATTCAGCTAACCAGCCATATACATAGTGTATGGGAAATGACACATTAGAGTTTCCAGGATCAGGGGAAGAAACAATATCATTTAAACCTCTGTAAATGCTGGCTAGAACGGGAACAGAAAGACAAAATTTATTACCGTCTGCCATCATGCTAGCAATCTTGAACACCTCAGGACGAATTATATTTCCAGGACTGGTAGGCAAGACAAATTTGTATAACCAACACGCTATGAATGCTGCTAAATATTTTTTGTTCCTCATCTCTGGCTCTATTCCAAGACTGGTAAACATCTCATCTTCTTGTGGCGACCAATTATTAACAAGATCAATTATTCCAGAAGGGTTGTGAGTCTCTTTGGGGCGTTGAGTCTTGTTTCTCGACCCTCTTCTCGGCGGTGGTTTATTATACTTAGTGGCGCCTCTGAACCAAAGCTTTGTCCATTCAGAAATTTTCACAATTTGGTCCCGTTTATATTGCTTGCAAAGCTGGTGGAAAGCTAAAAATAAGTACCGGCAACTCAAAGGAAGAAGAGAATTTCCATCTTTGTCAATAGCAGATAATTCCTTTGCACAAGGAACGACTTCTTCGTAAAATCTTCCACAAAATGGGAGACCTCCTATCAAATACAAATCGCGAAGGAAAATCGATAACTCCCCAATTGAGCAGTGGAGTGTATTAGTTAAAGGACACCAAGACTCAAGGAAGGCTCTAATTACATTCACATGTCGATCATAGGAGAACAAAGAAGCGAACATAGCTCCATATAATTTGTTGTCTCTAAGGAATTTACCGTGATGACCCAAAACATCCTCTGACCATTCCCAATAACCTGGTGTGTACGCCAAGTCAACAGAAGCTTTAAAAGAAACACCCCATTCCATTTCTCTAGCACGCATTTTATGATCCATGAGTGAAAATTGCTCAGGTTCTTCTTCTTCAACTTCGTGAAGCGCAGACTTCAACACTAAAGCATTTGAAACTGATGCCCGTACCTTATTCTGGTTATAGCCAAGATTCACAAGCATGCAGGAAAATTCTTGGGACCATTGTGACAAGTGGTATGAAGTATCAGGCGGAGGCACCCGTGGAGCAAAACGACCAACCAGTGGGGTCCCTACATCAAGAGTAGTGCCTTGCTCCATGACTTCGTTCTCTCGTTCTAAAATAGTTACGGTGTTTATCTTGAAGCTTTTGAAGAAAACCATGATTGGCGGGTGTCAAAGGATATTTACCTGGAAAAAAAAATGTGAGAGAAATTAAAAAAAAAAAAAATGTCCGAAAAGAACTGACAAAAGCGTGCCAGATAATAAAAATGACACCGAAGTGCATTAAAGGACCCCGAAGGGACAGTAAGAGTGACACCGAAGTGCACTAAGGGACCCCGAAAGGACGAAAGAGTGACACCGAAGTGCACTAAGGGACCCCAAAGGGACAATAAGAGTGACACCGAAGTGCACTAAGGGACCCCGAAGGGACAATAAGAGTGACACCGAAGTGCACTAAGATACCCCGAAGGGACGAGTGACACCGAAGTGCACTAAGAGACCCCGAAGGGACGAGTGACACCGAAGTGCACTAAGGGACCCCGAAGGGACAATAAGAGTGACACCGAAGTGCACTAAGGGACCCCGAAGGGACTAATGAATGGCGTCTGGAACTCCATACTCTGATAAAGACGATTTGACCTGCAAAAATTGAAAAAAAAATATATATTTGAAACTTGCCAAGAAAAGTTGAGTGACTTACGTAAAGATATCTTCCTCAATGAGTTCGATATATCTATTCGTCGTTCTAGAGACAGCACAAAATTCGAGCAGGGCCCACAAGTGAAATCTGATCTGAAAAAAAAAATAGATTTGATTAATAGCGGTTACGGAAGACCAAGTTGTTACTAAAGAAAAATGTTCCTTTCAAAATTTAAGGACATATATATTTTGTTGCAAAAGTTTATAATATAAGGAGTTGTGTAGCAGAGATGGTGTGGTGCTATAATGTCATCTAATGAGATCTTGTGTTCAATTCTACCAAGCAACAAAAAAGAAACTTTGTTTTTTTTTTTTTACACATCAAAGGAAAAGAGAAGGAAGAAAAAAAAAAGTAAAAGTAGAAGAAGAAACAGGCGTGAAAAAAAAAAAAAAAAGAAGTCAACGTGAAGAGAAGAAAAAGGAAAGAAAGAAGAAAAGAAAAAAATTGAAGAAAAAAAAGAAAAGAAAAGAAAGAAGAAAAAAAAAAGAGAAAAGAAAAGGAAAAAAAAAAGAGAGGATGTGGCGGCTGGAGAAAGAAGAAAAAAAAAAGGAAGAAAGAGAAAAAAAAAAAAAAAAGGGAAAAATCCAGTGGAATGAGAAAAAAAAAAAAGAAAAGAAAAGTGGCGCCCCCAGTAGAAAGAAGAAGAAAAAAAAAATAAAAAAAAAAAATCAGAAGCAGCGTGAAAGAAAGAAGAGAGAAAAAAAAAAAAAAACGGCAGAAGCAACGTGAAGGAAAGAAGAAAGAAGAAGAAAAGAAAAGAAAGAAAGAAACAAGTGGCGTCCAGTAGAAAGAAGGAAGGAAAAAAAAAAAAAGTATTATGCATGGGAGATGCTAAAGTGGACCATACATATGGGTTTTGCTAACTTGTGCCTTCAATTTGAAAATTTATTCATATATTCTTGTATATGATTTAAATCATGCGTACAATGTGTATGGGAGATGCTAAAGTGCACTTGTCTTTGGGTTTTGCTAACATGAGCCAGTTTGGGAAACTTCTATGTGTACAGTCGTGGCACATAACAGATAGAAGAGGAGGAAAAAAATAAAATAAAGAGTGCAATACCCAACAACAACAAAAAAAAAAAAAAAAAAAATCTTTACCTTTTGTTGACGAATGGAAGTTGCCACAACAATTCATGGAATTTCTCGCAATTATTCTATGATGTGAAGAGTATAAAGTGTAGACTACA
Organism: Cornus controversa; assembly: GCA_026545225.1. Lineage (NCBI taxonomy): Eukaryota > Viridiplantae > Streptophyta > Magnoliopsida > Cornales > Cornaceae > Cornus > Cornus controversa. The sequence goes on from CM048852.1 coordinate 19,537,392, forward strand.
TATATATAGTGGTGAGTTAATCCTATTTGACATAGAATTTTTAAGACTCCAATTCCGTTTAAACATGGAAAACATCAAATCCTATTTGCTATTGGATTTTAAGTCTACAATTTCAGTTGGACAAGAAAAAAAAATCATATTTGCAATAGGATGCTCAAGTCTTCAATTCCAATTGGATAAGAAAAAAAATCCTATTTGCAATAGGATCCTCAAGTCTTCAAATCCACTTGGACAATGAAAAAAAAATCCTATTTACAATAGGATTCTCAAGTTTACAATTCCATTTGGAAGAAAAAAAAAATCCTTGCAGTTGGATTTTCGCAAAAAAAAAAAAAAAAATTGCGAAAGTTAAATACTTCAAGCCCCGCTTTAGGTTCGTAACAAGCTCAATATAGCGCGACACTTGAAGTGGGGGCAATTTGTAGACATTAAAAAAATCTACACGATAGACCCAAAATTAATTTGGGCTTATCTTCAGTTTAGCCCACTTTGAAATATGGCCCAATGAGTCAGATAATTTAAAGATCAAGCCCACTACAAATAAATGAGTTATGAACTGGTTTAAATTATTTGAGAAGTCCAAGCCCACTTAAAAATGGGTCTAATGGATAAATATAATTATATATATATATATATATATATATTATATTGGATAATTATTAAAATTATCATAAATGATAATTATAGGATAATTATCAAAAGAACAGAAAGTTACAAATCTATACCTCCGGTGAACCTATAAATAAAGGTCCAGAAGTGAGGAAAAGGGGACCGGAAAGATTCTCAGAAAAAGCTGAAGCTCTGCAGAATTCTTCACTCAAAATCCAAAACTCCAAAGCATCTAAACCCTGAAGGAGAAGAACAACAAGCACATCATCCACGTGCCGTTCTTCACCAAAGTTTCAATCCAACTCAAGATCAAGCTCTAGCAGCCCTTGAAGCCAGATTACCAAGGAGATCGAATCAAAAGACATTATCTTCATATTTCTTTTGTAAAGATTTACAGAGGATTGTACCATTTTTCTTGAATTAATAAAATTGTTTATTTGTCACTAATTTTCGTTCCTAGATTTTCGGACACGAAATTTGTGTGTACAACACCACCATGGCTGTCTTCTCCAAGAAGTACCACTGTCGGGTTATCTTCACCATGTCCAAACTCCGGCCTCTGCCAAGAAGACCCGAAGAGACCAACCACCACCATAGCAGGTCCGGCCATTCTCCAATGCCACTGACCATCATCATCTCCAATTCCGGCTAATACCGCGAAGCTCAATGCCGACCATCTTCAAGCTCAACCCATGCACAAACCCATATCCATCACCTGATTGGGTTTTTATTTCTGCCACAATATTCATCAACTACCCACTGCCATAGCTGGGTCTTCACAGACCCATCATGTTCAGCTGAGAGAGGAAAAGTTAGTGAGAGGAGAGCTAGAGATAGAGTGAGTGAGTCAGTCAGTCAGTCAGTCAGTGGGTTAGAGAGTGAAAAGTTAGAGAGAGAGAGTGAACGGTCAGAGAAAAAGATGGAGAAAAAGAAAAGAAATAATAAGAAAGAAATGATAAGAAAGTTAGTGAGTTTTTTTATTTTGACTTCCTCCCTAACCGCCGCCGCCACCACCACCACCATTGGCAGAGGAACCGTACCATGGGAAGAGCACCATGAATCGCTGAAAATGTGTTTATGATTACTAAAACTAATTAAACTTATGTTATTGTTGTAACTATAAACATGTGGTTTTGGGTATACTTTTTGGGTATAAGTTGGTGAACTTTGGGGTATATAAGTTGGTATAGTTTTGGGGATTTGACTTGGTAAACTTTTGGGCACTTGACTAGTTGACTGTTGACTGTTGACTGGTAGGGTTGAAAGCGAGAAAGATGTGATGACCTTTTGACTGGCATATGATTTAGGATGCTTTTGGGATTTGACTTGGTACATGAGTTGGAATAGTTATTAGGGATTTACCATGGATTTCATGTCAGTAAATGAAAATAGGGTAAATTGCAATAAAATATTGCTCTTTTAAAAATAATTTCATGTACTAATGATTTGTTATAATTAAGAACATATCTATCACAAAAGATAATTTTATTTTTTCCTATTAAATTTGTTTTTTATTATTAAATTATTTTCATTATCTTTTCTCTTATAAAAATATTACCTATACTATTTACCTTAATTTTATTATTGATATTAATTTATCATTACAAAGGGAAAAAAAATACATAAAGTTATAATTACTACTAAATTTAGTCATTTTCTAAAATAATTAACTTATTATTAAAATTTTACTATTTATAATAAAACTTATTATATACAGTTTAAATTTTTTTACGATAAAAAAGTACTTTTTTCATACAATATATTTATGAAAAATTAAGAAATTACTTAAATAAAAAAAATACATTTTTATGCAATATATATATTCATGAAAATTAAGAAATTACTTAAGATTTTTATTAAAAAATTTATTTCAAGAATTAAAGATAAATTTATGCAAATTTGATGGAGAATATGTCATTAAAATATTATAAAAAAAATCATAATTTATTTTAAGGTAAATTACTCTGACCTTCCCTGAGATTTGGTTTAATTACCGTCAAATTAAAATTTTTGCAAAATTACTCAAACACGACTAACGATTTGTTAAACAAAATCACATCTAATATACAATTACAAAAGTACCCTCAAGTTATAATGCTTTGTGAAAAAATAACCTCAATTGTTAATCATTTGACTAAGATTAACATGTTATATACTTGTATTTTCTCCATCAATATCACATCATCACTACCGCCACTGAAGGTGGTTTAGAAATTTCAATTTTTTATATAAATTGAATTTAACGGAGCTGACTGTCAATTAACGACAGAGGCACCTAGAGTAAAGTCAACCAAACCATAGAAGATGTTGACCACCATATTTTAAAAACTTTAATCCGAGAGTAATTAGGCAAAACTTTAGAGGAGGTCAAAATAATTTACCCTTTATTTCAATAAGAAAAATGGGTTAAGTGTAATTCAATAAGAAAGGGCATTATGGTCATTTAATGAAAAATAACTAGGAATGGGGGCATTTTGCAACAAAATGTGATAGTTCAAGAGATTTTGTGTACAAAATATGGTTTAAGAAATTATTTATTGAACATAGTTTAGGTGTTTTTTTGCACTTTACCCATGAAAATATTACTTTTTGAACTTAAGTGTACATTTTAGTATCTCTTACCTGGTATCTTTTTTATGAATTGGTGTATGAGTTTGTATCAATGGCAGCTTTCTTTTGAATCAGTAAATGAAAAATAGACAATGGATTCATTACATTGCAAGACAATAAATTTCATTTCATTACAAAACAATAAGTAATCCTTACATTGATAAGTACATCACTTAGTTCCTACTTGTATTATATACAACCAAAACAACTTAGTCAATTTCATCACTTAGGACATAAAAATTCTTAATGCAATCGGAACTTAGAACATTGAAACCATTAGACTTGCATTGGTAAGCATCTTCATGACTCAATGTTTTTCTTCAAGCATTTGAACAATGACCATAGGAACCCATAGGTTGCATCATCTACTTGGACAAACATAATACAACCTACCCTTGTTTTTATTGCTATCTGAACCTATAACCCTAATTGCAATTGTTCTTCCACATTGACATTGTCAGTGCAATGATCAAATCCACACCAGTACCTCAAGTAGTACATAAAGATGAATATGAAAAAGAAAACCTAATAAACAATAAACCCAAGTCCGAGAAAATGGAAGAACTGAACCCTAAACTGAAAATGTTACCCAAATTTTGAAGAAAATCAGCCTTAGAACCAAGTTTGAACATTGTAACGAGCTTCATTTGCTCTTCTTCTTCTTCCTTTTGCTTTTAGCTTGCCGTAAACTTAAGTTGAACCAAGAGATTCAACTGAGAGTCCAAGAAGATGTAAAACAATTATATGTGAAGAGGTGAGGGCATTTTTGTCATTGCCACCACTTAAGAGAGTTCAAATAGGGACAAGGATCAGCTCCAATCAAATTTTCTACTGATAGACATCAATCACGTGGTTCAGATTCAGCCACATCATCATCTTGTTAAATTCAAATTTGAAATTTTTATTACAACTGAATTAGTAAGTGTTAAAATTGAACAAAATTATGAGGTGGCTGAATCTAAACCGCAGGATTGAGGTCTGCGAAATTAAAGAGAGAGATTTGGCTGGAGAGGATCATTTTCCTTCCGATAGTCTTTTCAGTCCAAAGATGGGCAATACTCGAATTTCAATATTGTTAAGTACATGACATTAGCAAGTTCCATCGTTAACTAATTTTTATTGGGGTAAATTACATTGACCTCTTCTGAGATTTGGACAAATTATACATGGGTGGAGCGCTTAACCGTTATTACGCTAACCTCCCCTGTGCATGTTAAACCTCTAACGGACATTAAGTTATAATGCAGAATGTCATTTTTACCCTCAATATTTTAATATAAACTATCATAGGTAAATTACACTGACCTCCCCTGAGATTTTACCAAATTACATATGGGTAAAGCGTTTGAGGTTTATTACTTTGACTTTCCCTACGGTTTGGTGCGTGTGCTTAACGACACTCCTTCCGTTTTCTGTGCTTTAGAACAGTAAACGAACTTTTAGAAAATGGTCATATTGTCTTTCCCTTGTATGAAAAGATAATAATAGTCACCTATATTGCCCTTCAAAGCAAGTTGGTGGTAATAGCGATCTGTATGAGGAACAAAACGAAAAGTGATCGCCACCATCATTGATATAATCACCCAACACCATCATCGACACCAAAACCCTAATCTTCGACTCAATCATATATATATATATATATATAGTAGAACAAGAGAGACAATTTGCTTTACAACTGGCATGAAACAACTTATATTTAATTGAAGGACATAAAGGACATTTTAGTTTAACAAATATTTGCACTATAATATATTATTATAATTTAAGAGCATTACTAATTTTTCACACTCAATTTTAACGTCTCTCAGCTCGGTAATGAGTTTCGGGGAGGTCAAAGTAATAACCAAACCTTAAGGGAGGTCGGTATAATTTATCCAATATTATTGAAAGGGAAGGAAAAAATAGTCATTTTTAAAATTTTGGTTAACGTTTATAACGGAAAGAACGCCTAGGGTGTTATTGAGCACAAGCGCCAAACCTCAGGGAGGTGAAACTAATAAACCTCAAACGTCCCATTTGTGTGTAATTTGCCCAAACCTTAAGGAACATCAGTGTAACCCCGTTAAAAAGAGAGGTCCGTGTAACAAGGTTTTGTTTTTTAAGGGAGGATACAGTCATTTTTAAAACCATATGAGAAGCGTGTGTAACTATGGCAAATCTCAAGGAAGGTCAATGTAATTTACCCTTATATTATCAATATTCGAATCTCTATTAAATTCACATTCCATTACTTGGTGTTTGTTATACTAATTTCTAATTCTTGTGATTCTAACGCATTTCTCCATATTTATAATTTGATTGCTAAGTTTTTTTATAAGTATCCAGAAACACTATATCATTGACAAATAACATGTACCATGGAATATGTTCTTGGAAGTACTTTTGTTATTTCATCTAAAATTACTATAGTGCAATATTACGTTTACAAAAAACATACTAGCATCACCATATATAGAACAAACTCTAATGTTTCTGTTCATAAACACCCTGAATTATCTTTATAATTTGAATAGGATTTTTTTTTTTTTTGTTTGTAAAATCCATCAAATTATATCTTTTGGACCCTATCAAGATTTTTCTAATCTTTATTATCTCTTAGTACTACTGTGTTTTTCCTCCATTCATTTGACATCATACATTCTTTTAGAATTTTGTCAAACAAAATTTCACTTACATTCACTAACGTTCTTCATGCCTTTTAGATTTATTATAGTGACTTGCTGGACCTAATGTTTTATGCTTCCCCGTCTTTTCAAGTGTCTCCTCCACTTGCTTACAGTTGATCTCATTTATCATTGCTATATTAGATTTAATTCATTCTACTTCCTCTTTAGGATATTCCTTATTTATAAAACAAAGTTGTATCCAGTAGTGCACAAGCCTACCGCTTAAAACGGAGTTTGGAAGATGTAGTTGTCGTCTAGTCTTACCTCCATTTTTGGAGAAGCTACTTCCAAGTCTCGAACCCGAGACCTATCACTTTTGAGCGAAGACACTTGTCATCGCACCAAGATACGACCTCGGTATTCCTTATTTATAGGCCATGAAAATAATTTTTCTATCTAGCTAAATATCATTTTCTCTAACTGATATTATATTATCTATGCCCTCAATACATTTAATTTGATCCATGTTTTTAGTAAACTTATCTGTGCCCTTTGCCAATTTATAAATAGTTTTTCCACCTTTTTTTATATGTAATTTTTTATATAAAGTATTTAATGCACTTTGTTTAGCTTTGTTTACTATCTTCTTGACTTAGGATTTGAGTTTATTATGTCTCTAGATTCTCTTGTCACTTATTTATTTCCATGCTTTAAAACTCTCTTTTGTTGTATTACCTGTTGTACTTGTTTTTTCCACCTGTCTCTCTTTCTTAATAAGTTTATATCCTTTAGTTTCTCCCAAATTTTCTAACAAATAAATTAAATATATTCCATTTTTATAAAAACAAGTAAGAGATGATAAATTGACACCCAGTGGAATCACATATCACTCTAATCAATCTTTAGTCAACCAGCACCCCAAAATTTTCTTCACTACCAATTCATCATTTGGTTATCATCCTAAATGTAGAGCAGAGTGCTAAATTAAGGTCCAACTGTTATTATTAAAAAAAAAATTCTCTCTCTAAAATCAAATTAACATTCTTACAAGGCCATAATTGAAGATTACTTAGAGCAGAGCTCCCAACAGACAAGACTTTCTCATTATTTTAACATCAGCAAGCAAGGTCCATTAGTTACATATAGATATGAAGAATCCATTACAATATATTTCTCATTATATATAGAGGGTGTCCTCACCCCCTTCCATCTACTACATTATATATATAAACATTAGATACAAATAAGAAGACATTTATACCTCCTGGCTTCTCAAAGTTTGGGAATGGTGATAAGTAGAAACCCATCCCTGCACCAACAATACTCATCAGTGTCATATGCAGAAGTATGATTGTACATTATGCTACTACACACTCACTTTTCAATGATCCATTCATTCACATGCCACTGCTGTACACATACTTTAATTCTCAAGCTTGTTTGAATTGCATGAACAAGGACAATGAATTTATCTGCAATAAAGGATAAATGACACCACCTCCTAGATAGATTCACAGGAATTTTTATGGCATTTTTGGTGTTAAGTTTTTGGAACTACATAATAGAAAATACATGGACAGAGGACAAAAATATTGACATGGCAAAATTAAAATTAATTTAAATTGAATCAGTTTTTGCCTTAGTGGGTATAGACTAGGCACTAATCCATAGGTCGGACATTTTTAAGGTCATTGTTTGGTATAATAGTAAATTTTGAACTATCAAAACTAACATGCATTTATGAGAGGAGTGCAAGAAATGCAAAATTATATGCACCTAGACGTGATCAACCGTTTCTTGGAGTAACAACTGCTCTTCCTAAATGACTCTCTTTTTTGTAGAAGCAAAATAAGTTAGCAATTTCAGGTCATTCAAATTTTGTCACATTATCTACAAACTTTCACTACCCGCGTAATGAAATTAATAACCCACAGCCTCCCATCCCATAAAAGAAAAAGAAAGGGAATTTTGCTAAGAAAAAAACCCATCACCATGAAAGCAAACCGATACAGAAATGGTGTTATTTCTCTAAATCATGAAGCCAGTCTCTTGTACTCTTTCAAATGCTATATAAAATACAATTCGATTGGAATGCCGAAGTCATAATTTGATTAGCCACAAAATTAATTATTTTTTATCACAAATTCGCATGGCATAGCAACAATTTTATCCCTATTTACTAATTATGTTGAGACTCATACATCACTCTGAAAGCCATTTCCACACTCTTGATAGAAATTTCAGTTCATTAGTTTTGGTTCAATGGACACTGTTTAGTATAATGGTACTCAGGCTTCCAAGCGTAAGAATGCAATTAACGGGAACCAACAGTGGACAATAAATCTTCATGATTTTTTTTCTCATTTATTTTTCTTTTACAATCTTCTATAAGTATGTCTTATGAAGCATTGACACGAACATAGACATCACGATGACATGTCAACAACGAAATATATTTTTTATATATAGAAAAACTATATGGAATATGATAATCATTACTTTTTAAGTTAATATTCTATAGGAGTAAATTTAAATAACCACACCAATCATAAAGGCAAAGGCATAGCAAAGATGCAATAGATTTATGTCTTTGTGTATGTATATCTAGATGCACACAAAATAATGACAAAAGTTCCACTTCCAAGCCAAATTTTTCTATAAAGAATTTCTGTAAATTACTTTGTTTCTTAAAAAATAATCAAACTTATTTATATACACAGCTAATTTTGTTTTTACCTGCACTTTTTCCAATAAAAATAAGAAAAGTAATTTCCAATGTCCATGTCTCATCAGAACCATTAGCAAGTGCCTTGGAACAATCAGCAACATACCCAAAATTATTAATCATGTTTCGGAGTATCAGCAAAATGTAGTGCCTGACATAGACGTAACTCCTTAGAATTATCTGTAGTTTTAAGCATTTGTCGAAGTATATAGGTCCTAAGGGGAAAGTTTGCAACTCTTGTTTCAATCATTTGCAACATGACCTATATCACTATGCTAAACGAGAGTTACCAGTTTTTTTTTTACAAGTATCATAAATAAATGTGCGCTCAACCAGGGAACACATCCCCAGTTTTGACTCTTCCAAATATGTTCAGACATCCAGAATAACCTTCTAGACTCGTCAACACAATAAGGGAGCATTAGGTTGATCTTGGAGTGTTTCCATTCATATTTAACTAAATCAGATGAAATTCTTCGCCGCTGTCCTATTAACATAATGCAAAAATGAGAGAGATTTCACCGACTTAACATCCTACATCTTTCATGCTTTAACTCACCAAATCACTCTCATTGTCCACCTCATAAACAAAATTGATTTTGACTGGATACACCATAAATAGGCAAATGACAGCTTTTTCAAAGTTCACAACAGTAAGGATATTACAATTTGAATTTATTAGGTACATTATTACACATTAAAGCACACACTATCACAGTCCCTTTTTTTTTTTGTCTGGAACATGCTATTTTATCTTTCCCCACCGACGTAAGGTATGTTAATTTTGGCCCTCCTTTTTCTCTAGCATTCCTCTCAATATAGATCACAACATTTATATTTCACTAGAGCAGTTATTGGAATTTGTTGCACATAACCAACCATCCGCTTTTTGGTATCTATTTACCTTCGATCTTCATTATTTGCCCTTTGCCCAATTGTCTTCTTAATCTTGCTAAAATTACAGTTTTTTTTTTTTTAGTTTTAATCTGAATTTAAGACCTCATCATTAGCTTCTCTCAACACCTCTAATTTAATATTTATCCCTACTTTAATTTTACCAATATCAAATATCATCAGCGAATAGCATACACAGCATACACTACGAAACCTCATCCTTAATGTATCTTATCAGCTCATTCATGAATCATAACTAAGCCAAAAAGATAGTTATCCCGATGTAATCCTAGTGTAATTGTTTATTCACTTGTTTCTCCTGCAATTGCTTTTACTAAAGTCACAATCCCATCATACAAACCCTTTGTCATGTTAACATACATATTTTTTAATTATTTCTTTTCTAAACCCACCATAGTATATTTTTAGGAGCCAAATCATATGCATTATCTGGATATGTCAAAAACATATAAAAATCTATCTTATTCTCTCTACAACTTTTCATTAGTCTCTTCAATAACTAAAAATCTCACTTGTTGACCCTCCCTGACATAAATCCAAATTAATTTCTGACATTGTTGTTTCAGGCCTTAGTAGTAGTCATTTGATCTTTGCTAAAGTTCTATCGTATGACTCATTAAATAATACAGCAATAGTTCATATAACTTTCAATATCATGTTAACGAGTAATGCTCTACACATAGAATTTATATTAAAAAAAAGCTCATGTAAAATTAATACCGCAGACTAGGCTAGTACCATTGTAAACAAAATGATAGTGTCCATTGCAGTTGAAAAATACTACTACTGCATCATACTGATTGAAATCTATATTAAAATTCTGTTTGTAGATCAATTTCCATATATATTCACACATAAAATTAAATATTGAAGTTATTACTCAGGATGAGAACCAGGTATTATGCAATTTCCAGACTTAAAAGAGAACTGTAAGTCAAAATTTTGAATAGATGTTGATAGAGGTACTTTTTCCGTTTTCTTACATTTGAACTAGTCATATTAAAATGAAATGTTTAAACAGGACAATCTACTAATCATATTTAAGATAAAATGTTTAAACAGGATAATTAAATGTAATCAGAAATGGTAATCAACTATATGATGAGTGAATTACTTTAACTTGGATGTCAAAAATTCATGGAAACAAATATATAGAAGCGTAGAAGATGTAAATGAAGAGTTTCCTTTAAGAGAATCATCAGTGTAACCCATTCCAATTAAGAAGCATAAAATCAACAAGGAAAACAATTATATGAAGCTGTGACTTACACAAATTCAGCCGAAACTCTGTCCTTGTTCACATTCGCGGCCAGTGGCCACACAACCTGGTAAGGCCCTTGTAAAATCTCCCTCTTGTGATATGCAGAGATTGAATCATTTGAACAACTTTCCACATTCCACCACTGGGTCGAGCGTTTACCCACCACAGTCAAGCTGCCAGAAAATGAAATGTCTCATTAGACAAATGTCAGGCTCCGGTTAAAAGATCCTAATCACAAAAAATCACTTGGCCAACAGAAATCCAGGACCAGTCATGGACATCTTATGTGTGCTGATTTAAAGATATCACCCCTAAAGAGTGGAAGAGAAATAACATGAAATGGAAGAATTGACATGACTCTCCAGAAAGTCATCTTACTTTTGGTCATTGACCTCCACTCGCATGTCATTAATACCGACACCTGGAAGTTCTATTGTAATCACATAACTGCGTCCAGATTCTGCAACATCCATTCTTGGGGACCATTCAAATCCTGTATCATATGAGAAAGAGAGCAGTCTATATTTATATATCTCAATCTTAAATCTGAGCCAAAAGTAACCATAGTCTCATATAAGGATAGCAATAAAAACAAATATTTGAATATTGATTCCAACCTTCTCAGCTACGCATTTCAACATGTTCAAGGCCAGTTAAAATACTACCTTTCTATCTGGTGTGAGTACTAGATACTTGAATTAAAAGTCAGTTTTCACTACTAACTGCTTAATAGTAGAAGGGAAGGAGAGAGAGGGTAATAAACTTTTTAAATGCCATGTCACCTAAATCTTATTTGAATACACTCATCTTTAGTATATGCCCATCAATAAAAATGAGAAACAACCTCTCAGACAAAAAATAATTTGAAGTAAGAATGCATCAAAAGTTCACATATTCAGATATCAAAATTCTTTACCATTCAATTCAAAATCTTGGATTTTCTTCTTGGAGTGGAACTGCTTTCTTCTGCTAATTCTTTTATTTGGTCTGGCAAACGTCGGAGGCTCGGGTGCAGGTAATTTCCAGTCTTGCACCAAAGGTTGGATAACTCCGACATTTGGGGAGTTGGGTTCCATCCTAGAAGGTTTAGAAAACAAGGGTGTCTCGAAAATATTAGAAGAGCTCTCATTTGCAGAACCAGTGCACTTGAGTGGTACGCCAGACTGACCAAAGGTACACTGTAAAACACAAACATGGACATGCAACAGAGATAATGCAGAATTAGTTCCTGGAAGAATTGGAGAAACAACATTAAGGAGTGTATACCAAATCTAAGCACCTGGTCATTTGAAACCTGCCTCATGAAGCAAGCTTGAGAATTAGACCCTTGCCTCGCAAAATACATTCTATTATCACACCTCCGGATGACAGCATTTAAACTGCTACTGCAATTCTGAGGCAAGAAATATAATTGAACCACTGGAATAAGCGCACCAAGAAGTTGGGACAAATATGTGCACCAAAAAATAAAAATATACACGTGAAGATCAGATGGTTGCCTAGCAAATGAGAGCTTTGTACAGATTAGCTCATTGTTAAGAGTACTTGATGACTAGACTTCTAACATCGAGGTAACTCTAGTTCACAGCCACTATCACACTCTGGCACCATAAAAGTAAACACTCTCATAACCAGAACACATTCATGGACCCCTAAAGGAAACACAAATCCAGTTATAAATCTTAATCGATTTTCTTTGCTAGGATACTACAAATGTGGGTGACTTTCTATATTATTGAGAGAACAAATCAAATCTCAATCATGCTCAATTGTCGTATATGAGTTATAATCAATCATTTCCAAGTTCAAAGTGCATATACAAACCTAAACGGCTCAGGTTCGATAAACCCAATTCCCAGAGTAATTAGTAATTTTTGTGTGATCATAATGGTGATAATTTATAAAAAGTTACCACATTCAATAGCTGAAACACAGACCTCTCCTGATTTTTAAAAACTATTCAAGTTGCAATGAGTTCAAGTGAATTTTCTAATGACACAACCATTTGGGTGGTCATTGTTGTTTTCAAAATACGTTTTTGATACCTACAATTTCAGTGTCTACTATGGCAAGAGTCAGATGTCTAGGCCTCGGAAACTCATTTTCACATATACTTAATCATATTATATCTATTATTATTTTCAATTAAAAGTTGTGATTAACCTTTCCTGTTTTTAATAAATCAATAAGGGGGTTGCAAATTTATACAAATATAAATTTACAACTTTGGTTCACAATCATGCAAACACAGAACCTACAGTGTCAATTGTCTCTTTTAAGCCCCCAAAAGGATGTCAACCTAAATTATATTTGGAATACCAAATTTCAATAAAAAAAATTACTAATTGAGATCAGCTTTATAAAAGAATGAGAGAAGTTTGAAGGCATAAGATATACATCATGTCCATATGCCATTAACACCTTGCAAAGTTGGCATCAAAACCACACCACATATTAGAAAGCATAGTACAATAAAACAAATAGCATGGCACTGATTAACCTATATGTATCTCCTACAAAAAAGAAAAAAATAATAAAAATCCACTAAATCCCCAACACAGAGAGATCAGAGAAGAACCAGTAAACTAATTACTCACTCAATATATTGAATCAAACCAAATGGTATTAGATACAAGGAATCACCTTTGAAGAACAGCAAAGTTACAAATGCAAATAGTTCAAAAAGAACACCTCATTGGGAGAATAAAAGGTCAAATTTTCCTGTCTGATTGCTAAGAGAGAAAAGAAAAAGGGTGGTACATAAAAGAAATTAAATTTTCGAAAAATGAACATTTTCCATCTGAGCGTTTTGTGGAAACAAAAACAGCACTGAACATATGATTCCTAACTTTCTTATTGCTTTCCATAACTTTTCCTTTCTTTTTCCGTTTTACTTTTTCTGAGATACCAAACAGAGGGTTAGGATAAATCAAAGCGATGGGAGATTACCAAAGGGAAGACGTGGGTGGCAGTGGCAGTGGCAGTGGCAGTTACATCATCGTTGGTGGCAAAGTGACCGGCAATCATGTTCATTCTCCTTCTCACCACCTCACTGTCCATCTCTACTTTCACTCTCTCTCTCCTCTGCAAATACACACCAAACCCACTCTGCAAATTTAGCGAAACGTTGAGTTCAAGAAGATAGCGTCAGATATTTCTAGCTGGAGCTAGTGAAAAAATCTCTCCCTCCAAAAATATCATATCATCGTAAATCTTTTAGATATTTTGGCTATTTTTTTATTTTTTATTTTTTATTTTTTTCTCGTGGTTGAGAACCAGGCCAACCCTGACTCTAACGTGCACGCCTATCAAGGATCAAGATAGAACGGAGATTCATATCGTTAACGTATATGTGGCATCGTTAACGAATTATGAGATTTAATTTTTTGAGATTTTAATTATTTGAAATTGAATTACTTACACAAGTGTGAAATAAAATAGAAAGAGAGAAAAGAAAAGAAAAAAATAATAATTACAAAAATATTTTAGTAATATATAAATATTATATATTATAATATTAGATAATATATTTATAGTATATTATGTATTTATCGGAATTACTATAAATTTATTTTTGATTTGTTTAGTTAATGAATTATAGATTTCAGATAAAAAAATCATTCGGCTAAAAGACTATTTCGGAGACTAGGGTTGTAATTAAAGAAGGAATGATGGCAAACCTTCAATGATTTGCGATTGCTCAAGCCATGGCAGAGTCTTTAACATGAACAAAGAAAAGGCGAGCACGAATGGTATCCGAGATCCAAGCAGTGACTTTCGAAGGTGGACAGTGATTTGATTTCCATTAATTTGAACACCAATGAAGCATTCATTGGGTGCACATGGATCCAATTGGTTCGGTTTAGCATAACATAAAATCAAAATTAATTCAATTATAATGAATTCATAAAATTTGAAATTAATCCGACGAGAGATTTAAACTGATCTGACCAATTCAATCTAATCCGATTGGCTTTTTATAAACAGACTAATACTTTAAAAAAAAAATTACCCAATGTGAGATTGCAATGAAATAATTTATTATAATTACATGATAAAGAGTCTTACGACAAAAAAAATAAATAAATAAATAACTTTAATAAAATTTTATATTAAATTCCAATTAGATAGAGTGTAATTTATTAAATTTGAATTTCACTAAATTGAATAATCATTTAAGTTGACTTTTGAGTGTTATAACAATAAAAGATTGAATAAGAAGAGTTGAGGTAAAGAGACGATTGGAAAAAGAAATTGAATCCAAACCGTGACAATTAGACTGTGAGGTAGGGGTGGCAAAATTAGATACGACACGACAACATAACTTGAATACGACACGAATTAAGTGGGTTTAGGTTTGAAGTAAGCCGACACGTTTAATAAATGGGTCGACACGAACACGACACGCAAAAAATGGATTGGGTTTGGGTTTAAGCTGTCTAATCCGTGACACGATTACAACATGAATTATTCATATATTATGATTTTATACATACTTATATATACATAATTATATATATTGCAATTGTTTGTAATTTATTTGTTTGTTTACATGACTAATGTAGCCACAAAATACAATGATGAGATTGTTATGGTGTCTTTTCCTTATGTTGAATCACCTTCGTATGTTTTTTAGTTTATATATAGATACAAAATTTATAACTTAGTTTGATTTTAGCATTTATGTATTAATATGTACTTTATTTTTTATATGAACTTAGAGATTTTTAGGGGTGGAGAAACTCATATGATATAAGTTAAACGGATTAAAAAGGTTATTAAACAAGTCGTGTCATTATAAGACATGTTTATTAAACGGGTCGACACGGATAACACGTTTAATAAACGGGGTTGGGTTAGTGTTGAGGGTCTTTGGCACGATTATTAAATAGGTCGGGTTAGGGTTGAGCTGTTTAGTATAATACTTATAGATCGACACGACATGAACATGACACGGGAACACGAATTGCCACCCCTACTATGAGGTGATGCGAAGGAATTGTGTGTGAAGTGTGAAGACCGGAGAGTAGGAGGGAGTGGGGTTAGGTTTGAGGGGTTAAAAAGAGTAATATATATATATACACACACACACACATACTAGTAAAAAGGCACGTGTCACACGCGATTAAACGTCAACTTGAAACTTTAATTAAATAAATTACAATATATTAAATCATTTCTTTATAAGCAATGAAAATAAATTATAATTTTCATTACTCGCGAGTCTGACTTACCAATAAACATATTGTTGATTTATGATTTTTTCGAATTGCATTTCTATTCATTTGTTTTCCGTAATGCTGCCAAAATAGGGGTGGAGTTTAGGTCATTTTTATTTAAATAATATCATGAAAAATATAAAAATATATGGAAACTCTATGTACATTTAATCAATAATATTATAAAAATTAAAAGAGCATTATGAAAATTTTTAAAAAAATAGAAATTCTATGTACTTTTAATAGTAGTACAAATAATTAAAAATCTTTTATGAATAGATAAAAGATTTAATATAGGTATATATTTTGTACTATCACGTATTCAAAAAAATATAAAATATAAAAGATATTGATGTATCTAGATAACTTACCATTTCTTATGTTGTATGAAGGATTATTGCACTACTCTCATGCACAGTGACTGGGAGAGCTATTGGGGTATTATTTTCTATACGAAGACATAAGTTTTTATGCAGTTCAGAATCATTCATATTACCAATCCATGTTTATGCTATAGTAGTTTGTGGTGCGGGCTTCAAAGACCCATCATTCATTTTTTTGGTTACTTGTCCTCAAGGTACAATATTTGTGAAGATGGAAAGATCAAAGATTGTGAAAACGGTAAGATTAATGATAAATACAATTACGAGTAAAGAATTTTTAATTTGCATATGTTTCCTCTTGCATAATAATTTTTTATATTATGATGTCATCCCTTATTCTTTTATGATTTTATAGCTTTTAATTTATTAGAATAAAAAACATATAAATATTGAATATATCTTTATCACCATATTACAAGAAGTCAAAAAATTATAAAAGAACTAATGATTGACAATATTTTCAGTACTTATATTACAAGCAATTAATAACTAAAATAATAGTATTAATAACTCACAGAAATGAGTTGAATGACCCTAGCTGATATTTGGCCAAATAGTTTGCTAAGTTTATTACTATGCAATCTCCGGCAATCATAATAAATAAATAGGTAAATTGTATATAAGACAACAACTACCACTTTTCCAAAATTCCAAGAAAAAAAAAACACTACCTCTTTTCTATTTTCCTGGTAGTAGTAGTATCCATTATTCAAATAGTCTATTCTAATGCTGGGATATATGACCAGAAAATATACAGTTTAGGGTAAACACAAACTCTTTGAGACTGAAACAAAGAGCTTCAAAAATAATTAATCACCAAAGAGCTCTAACCTGAGTCTATGCCTTTCTCATCGATTAATTTACCAAAAAAAATCCACAACATGAAAATTAAAATATTATACCAATTAAAAGAGTAACAAAAATAATTGTTGACTTGAAGCATCAGATTTCACTATTTTTTTTCTTTTTCTTTTTTGCAATATGATAAACAAAGTTCTCTCATTAAACACTAACTCTCTTTTTCTTTTTTTCTTTTTTGTTATAGTGACAAATACCATCTTCAACACATATTCTTCAAAGAATTAGAAAGAATTTACTAAAAAGACTATCTAATATCAAGAGCAAATATCATTGAACTTAAAAATAAAGCTTAATAGAATTTTACCTTGTGGTAGACCTCTTCAATTCTTTTGTACTCCTCTCGATATAAATTCATGTTGTTTATAAATGATTTATATATTTGATTATTATTTTGGATAATTGATAGAGTTTAAGAATATATTAACAGCTAATAATTTTTAGGAGACTATTAGTAAAATAATTTTAATATAACTAAATGATTTATTAGTAGTTTATTTAATAGAAGACAATAGAATTAGTAGTTATTTTTGTTTGGTAATTTATATATATATACTAGTAAAAGGTCACGTGCGATGCACGTGGTTGAAAGTGAATTTATATAATTTTATTAAGTTATGATACCAATAATAAGAAAATAAAACTAATATTTTGACAACTCTAATAATATTTAAGCAAATCTATAATTATCTGTTGTTTTACTTTTGAAAATTCTTAATATCTAGTTTATTAATTCTTAATCCTTTCTGAATTTATGAATTCTTCAAATTATTACACTTCTTTTGATAGTTATGGACACAACATAGATAAATAAGTAAATGTTAAGTTATATATGTATATGAATATATATATATACAAAAACTTTAGCTCATCTCAACATTCAATATAAAAAAATAATAGGCATAAATGTAATGACCCAAAACGTCGTAAAAGAGTTTAAAAATATGTGTGGGTCTCAAAGGGGCGATTATAAGCATTTAATCTACTTTGGACATATATATGATCTATAGTTCTAATATTGGAATTAATAATAAATTTGCATTACATCAAATTAAATACCTCCAAACATGTAATATTTCAGAGATCTTATTCTTGCAGTCTAAAAATTTAGTACAATAGTAAAATTGCATTAACTTGATCATTTATATTCATTTAAAAAGAAAAAAATGAAAAGATGATAAAAATTTAAATAAATGACAAATCAAATACTTTAAATTAGTTGAAATCAATATTTTTTTCTAAATTAGAGATTAAAGAATAAAATAATAACTCGATCAAAGAGAATCAAAAAAGGATCGTACCAATAGTTGCTAAAGATGTCACTTTAAAAAGAAAAAAAAATGAAAAGATGATAAAAACTTAGACAAATGACAAACCAGATACTTCGTTTAATATAATTATGTAAATTATAATTTTAAATTAGTTGAAATTAATCTTTTTTCTAAATTAGAGATTAAAGAAGAAAATAATAACTCAATTATGGAGAATCAAAAAAGGATTGTACCAGTAATTGCTAAAAATGTCACTAAGATTAGTTGTTTTTTAACACCATTATCATCTAGGTAAAAAACGTATTAATATTTTTGACTAATATTGATTTATTGTTAAATTTAATTTTATGTTGTTTTATCTAGAGGTATAGAAATAACATCTATCCTTGGATTCGACATGATTTTAGGCTATACAAGTCATAAAGTAATTTGATTTGCATATTTTGAAGTCATATGGCAAAAATTGTATCTATTTGTTACAATAGCACGTTATAAAGTCTTATACAATCATATTTAAGGACAAGAACTTCATATTCATAAATTGAACCATATATTTTTAGTAATAGTATACCTTTGGATTATAAAGTTTTGCAAAATTTCTATTTTATGCTTTCACGGAATTATAGAAAAGGCTTCTTTTTTTTTTTTTTCTTTCACATACCCTGTATTCAATCGTATCCCAAATTATATTATTATTATTATTATTATTATTGAAACTCATATAATATTTAATACTAATCCAACAAAAAAATAAGTAAACCAATATAATAGATTAACATAATCATTATTATTATCTATAATATTGATATCTAAAGCTTATAATTGACTACATAAATATATTAATAACCATCGTAAAATAAAAACACATTATAAATTATTTAAGGAAAACAAAAGTATAAGAAGAGTGGAGAATATATGTTTCACCATCACTGATGGTCACCCCAGCACAACCCATCTCCAATGGTGGAATTTTTTTTCGTTTTACTTCTATAAACTTTTTTTTCTCAAACAACCAACAACAAAACTCTTAAAGATCAATAAAAGAGATAAAATATGGGAGAATTCGAAAACAAATAACAGAGTTGCAACTAACAAAAAATAAAAAACTAATATTGCAATATGGGAGAAATCGAAAACCAGATTACAGAGTTGCAACTAACAAAAAAAACTAATATTGCTTTGAAATCGTTTAGGAGTAATGTATTACAATTAAATTAAATGATTTGAGCCTTGTAGTAGGTGATGGAGTTTAGGTTGTAGAAGTCTATTAGTAACCGAATTGTGGTATAACTAAAGAGTCTATTAGTAGGTGATATAGTTTAGGTTTTAGAAGTCTATTAGAAGAAGAATTGTGGTATAACTAAATGATTTGAAACAACTTATACTTTTAATAGCAGTATAGATATTAAACTCTTTTTATTTTATTTTTCTTTTACCAATCTGATTTTATTTTAATATCATTCTTATACCTGCAATAAAATGTGTTGTTAAGAATGAGAAATCTAATAAAAAAGAATTCTAATATAATTTGTAACTTTCTTTATATATATTATTCTCGTACTTCTAATAAAATGTGTTGTTAAGAGTGAGAATTCCAATAAAAAAATAATTCTAATACAATTAGTAACTTTCTCTCTCTCTCTCTCTCTCTATATATATGTATATATATTTGTTTAGTAATTTTTTTGTTACGTTATATATATATATATATATATATATATATATATATATTAAACTATTTTTTTCTTTTACCAATTTGATTTTATTTTAATATAATTCTCATACTTCCAATAAAATGTGTTGTTAAGGGTGAGAAACAAATAAAAAAAGAATTCTAATAGGATTGGTAACTTTCTTTATATATTTTAAAGAGGTAAAAAAAAGAAAGAAAAAAAGTGCACTTATATAATTTATGTGTCTATTTTTTTTAATAAAAAAAATGTACTGAAACTTAAAAAAACATTTTGTACTGTTAATAGTAGTATAGATATAAGTAATGAATCAGACTAGATTCACAGATCAAATTAGTTTTATGGCACAAATTTGTGATCCGATCTGATTTTTACAAATTACTTATTTATGAATCTGTGACCAAATCGATAAAATGAAAAATCAATCCGAACTGCATATATTGGATTAAATTGGATCGGATTTGAGTCAATGGAAAAAAAAAGAAGAAAATAAAATTATGGCTTATTGAAGAGGAGGAGGAGGAGGAGGAGGAGGAGAAGAACAGAGAACAAGAATTGGAGGTGTTTAGAAATGATAGGTTGTGTATTGCAGAAAGTTTGGAATGAGCTAAGAGATGAAGGCTGCGTATGGGAATGGAATGGTTGAATTTGGGTTTGGGGGATGGGAATTTGGATGTAATGAGGTGTTGTTGGATTGTACTTTGAGCTTTTTATCACTGTGGGGAAGGTTGACTTGGTCAATGTTGTTAATGAGTGGATGGTGAGACAATCATGCATCCAACCAAACCAATATTTAACTCAAATATAATTATTTGAATCTTGAGAAAATGTTGCACATGTGTCTAAGCATAGAACAACTGTTCCTAGTGACTTATTAGGTTAAAAAAGTCGTATTTAGTGAGCGGAATTTGAGAGAGATAGACGTCGACTAGTCTTACTCCTATTTTTGAATATATTGCTTACAAATTTGGAACCCGAAATAAGTCACCTGTTACGCTAGTGAACCATAAATCTTATCTTTGCACATTTTGTTCTAAGACACACTCTGCCACCATGCATGTTCATATCTTTTCCAATTAAAATGAAGACTCCAAACAAATATGTTTGAATACTTACTATATGACACTGATTTAATTTGAGTTGTTTTGCCAACATAGGAAACAGTAAGCATTCTACATTAATCACCTGCTTTCAGCTTCAGCTTTTGTGGAGATGAGGGAATGCCAAGGTATTTCATTAAGACACTTCCAATGCTATACTCTAGGTTGTGATTGATAGAAATTTGGTGGTTTAAAGGCCCATTGGAGTGGAAAATGGAGCATTTAGAGGGGTTGATTGATGACTAAGCAAGAGAAAGATTATTTATTTTATTTTTCACTATCTCCGTAAGAAACTCACATTGTGTCTATGAGAATTGGAGCTAGGGGTGCACAAAGAATCGTGAGAATAGGAATCGAAACCGGAATCGGAACCGAGGGGAACCGTACCGGAATCGTATCGAACCGTGGTTACGGTTCCGGTTCTAGGACCAGTAGAACTGTATCGAACCGGAACCGTTGGGGGTAACGGTTCCTTGGAACCGAACTGGAACCGGAACCATTTTATATTAAATATGTGTATATATATATATATATAATATAATAATTATATATATATATATAGGGTGCCATTTTTAGATTGTACGTCTCACATTTATTTAATGAATATATATATATATTTTTTGTATTTTGAAGCTTCATTGAAAAAAAAAAAACCCAACTAAGGAACCGCGGTTATGAACCGGAATCGAACCGAGAACTGTGGTTCGGTTCCTCATGGTTTCAATCCTTAACGGTTCCGGTTCTGAAAATTAGGAACCATTGATAACAGTTCTGGTTCCGGTTCCACCAAGAATCGTGGGGTACCGTACCGTGTGCACCCCTAATTGGAGCACTTAAAAGACATTTTACTTTATAAGATGAAAAAGTACCATTGAGTTACAAGCTTTGAGGGTAAAAATAGAGTTCTGACAATTATTTTGGATTCTGAAATTTTGTTTTTATTTTTTTTATTAATATTTTATAATTGTTAACTAGATGAATAAGAGATTTTATGCGCACTTTTTATAGTATTCGTTAGATTAAATTTAACGTTTATGTTCGAAACTCACCTTTCTCTTTCCAAAAACTACAAAACCACTCTCTCTAATTTAATTTTCTAAAATTAGTCTGTACCATTGTTAAGCAAAGGTAGTTATAAAAAAAAAATTCAAAATGTATTTAAAATGTTCTAAAATATATTTAAAACACTAAGGAACTAGAATCATCAAACAGATGTATTTAAAATATATAAATGCTTCATTAGAAAACTATTAAATTTTTTTTTCTCCTTTTCGGATTGATCAATTTTAGTCTTTTAAGTCTTAACTCTAAGATTAACAAAGATGATAGATATTAGTATCAGCTCTAATAATAACAAAGATCTGAAAAAAAAAAAAAAAAAACATCCATGACTGACACTAAATTTAGATGAATAAAATTTACATAAGATTTTGATAAAAAAATAGAAAAAAGTAGAAAAGATTAGAATTAAATTATACTCACATTATAATTTTTTAACGAATTTAATAGTGAAACAAATAATCTACGAGACAAATTTAAAAATTATCTGTACTATTTACTTGAATATATACTAAAATATATGCTAAATAGTATATGTGAGATATATTGTTTACACATTTCAAGAGTACATATGAAATTATCATTTTTTTTTCACTGTTCTTCCAATAATATAATAAAAGGTTTAAATATATTTTTTGATAATTACCTTTGTTTAATAACGGTAAGAATTAGTTTAAAAAAATTAAATTAGAGATAATAGTTTCGTAAATTTTGAAGAAACAAAAGGTGAATTTGTAACATTGCAGCTATACTAAATCTAACGAAAATAATAAAAAGTATAGATAAATTATTTTATTCAACGATGAACACGAGATCACAATTGAATGGACAGGAGTACACGGTATGTTGCAATTGGCCTCTTGATAAGCCAGATAATCTTCGATAACTTGCAATATGAATTCATTGAATTTATATTGAAATTAAAAACTAATAAATTTGACGATGACAATTGATAATTGAAATAAACACTTAAAAAGAAAATTTTTATTATTTTTAAATGGTGACAAATATATATTTTGTCCTACTCGTTGAAATTTCTATCACGTTGGTGAAATTCACCGCTACAATGTCCAAATTGATAGCACAAGAAAAATGGAAGCATTGCAACCTACGATCTGGTCGTCGTATGGCGGCTGCAGTCAAAATTGTCTTTTTTGTATGATTCATTGTCCTCTGTTCTCTCTCTACTACTAGTATTACCATTATCTCTTCGTTTCAGTCTCGTTGACCAGGACGATTTGACGACTGTTTCTCTTTTGAAACCTCCCACCACTAAAAAGGCTTTGAAAAATCTGACCCTTCTGAAACTTTGACTACCTTGCCTTGCCTATTAAGCACCAGACGAAATTCAATTCTTCTCTGTCTCTGTCTCTCTCTCTCTCTATACTCCCAGGAGCAAAATTCATCACTTCCTATTTCTATATTCTCTCTCACCCTACTTTCTCTCTCTTGATTGCTTTTTCTCCAAGTCCCCTGTAAAGAAACACCACCCTTCATTTTTAGTTGATTCAGTTTCTATGGGCAGATTGTCGGTTTGAGTTGTTGACTTCAATTCTCACTCTTGTTCAGGTTATATTGGTTGATTCGCTGAATTCGTATGGTTTGAAATTGTTTTCTGGTGCGATCAATTAAAGAACAGGATTTTAGCTGTTTGAATCTTCAAGGGGGCTTGTGGTGAATTTGACTCTCTTCTTCAATTCATTTCTCTTTCTGTTGTAATTTTGAATTGGGTATCTTGTAATTTGCTTTTCTTGGCTTAATTGCTTCTTGAAGTTTCAAAATTTCAAGATACACCTAGCCCACCCACTTCAGCTTCTGATAGCTTTTTTGATTTCTTGGTTTAGGAACTTTGGATTGTTTTTTCCATTTGATTTTGGATACTGTTTTAGCCATTAATCCCAATTAGGGTTTGAACTCTGAATCTCTTTTTGGACTTATTTTATTTCTTATTTCAATTGTGGTATTGAGAATTCCCAATCTTTCCATTGCTGTTGACTGGGCTTTGGTGTCACCTGAGAATTAAAGAAAAAGTTTAACTTGTTTGTGTTTGTGGAAATTCAATTGAGTTTTGAGGTGGTTTCTGTAAAGGGGCATTCAAATTGTGGATGCTCAGTTATATATAGAGTGTTTGGTGATGGATGGATCAAATGATGGATCTAATGGTGGTTCTAATGCGCCGCCTCCATTTCTTACGAAGACTTATGAGATGGTGGATGATCCGGTGACGAATAGTATCATTTCTTGGAGTCAAGGTGGCCATAGCTTCATTGTGTGGAATCCACCTGAATTTGCTCGAATTTTGCTCCCAAAGTATTTCAAGCACAATAATTTCTCCAGCTTCATTAGGCAACTCAACACATATGTAAGTGCTGTGGTGTTTTATTTTTAAATTTGATGTCATTTATGTCTTCTAGTTGAATTTGTCTTGCTCACTATCATTATGCAAGGACATTAAAGCTCCATTTGGTTGCTGAGAAAGTCTAGGAAAGGAAAATGACTAGAACATGTTTTATTTTAAATTTGATGTCATTTATGTCTTCTGGTTGAATTTGTCTTGCTCAGTATCAAGTATTCACGCAAGGACATTAAAGCTCCATTTGGATGCTGAGAAAGTCCAGGAAAGGAAAATGACTAAAACATTTTGGTGTTTATCCAAAATCTGGAAAAGAAATAAAAAAAAACTTCATTAGGCAACTGAACACATATGTAAGTGCTGTGGTGTTTTATTTTAAAATTTGATGTCAGTTATGTCTTATAGTTGAATACTTGAATTTGTCTTGCTCACTATCATTATGCAAGGACATTAAATCTCCATTTGGTTGCTGAGAAAGTCTAGGAAAAGAAAATGACAAAAACATTTTGGGGTTTATCCAAAATCTGGAAAAGAAATAAAAAAACTTCAATTATGCAACAATTACATTAAGGGTTAATGTTTGCTCAATATGTTTTTTTTTTTTTAATTTCTTTCCAATTTCAGTGTTTCTCTTTTTTACTTTTCTTTTTTGATCTATTTTGCTCAAGTAGTACAATATTATTTTGTGTTCTACAGGGTTTTAGGAAGATTGATCCTGATCAGTGGGAGTTTGCGAATGACGAATTTATGAGAGGACATGGACATCTTTTAAAGAATATTCATCGACGCAAGCCAATCCATAGCCATTCTATTCAGAATCAAGGGCCTTCAGTTCCATTAACTGATTCAGAAAGACAGGAGTTTTTAGAGGAGATTCAGAGGTTGAAACATGATAATAATTTGCTCAAGATGGATCTGCAGAGGCGTACACACGAGAAGCAGGAATTTGAATTTCAAGTACGGTCACTGGGAGAGCGATTGCTGACCATGGACCGTCGACAGAGGCAAATGATTGCCTTCTTGGCCCAAGAACTGCAGAAACCAAGGTTTACATCCGCCTACATGCAGCAGTCAGAAATTTGTAACAAAAAGAGAAGGTTGTTGATATCTAATTGCTTATATGATGAAGCTAATATAAAAGAGATGCAGAACGTAACTCTCCAAAAAGAACATCCAGATGCTACATCTGTTCTAGGACTAAATTTGGACCTAGTTGAGAAGTTGGAATCATCCTTGAGCATTTGGGAGAATTCTCTACATGGGGTTGATCAAATTTTGAGTGAAGAAATTTGTGATTTTGGTGTGCTCCCACAACCTTCACCTGTCACTATTACAGAAGCACATGCATTGTCTATAAATTCTGATGTGAATGCCCACCGACACTTACCTTCATTGCATCAGTCATCATCTGATTCAGGGGATTTTTATTCATCCCCGGAGTTGGCGGGCTCTTCGAGTCATGTGGGCAGCCCTGCCATCTCATCTTCAGGAATTGATGTAAACTCAAAGCCTGCTGATGTTTTTGATGTTGATGCTCCGAAAGAAAGGGCAGATGGTATAACAACTCGAGTTATGCCATCTGTGGTGAATGATGTCTTCTGGGAACAGTTTCTGACAGAGACTCCTGGTTCCGCTGAAATGCAGGAAATTCAGTCAGAAAGGAGAGACGCAGATGGCAGAAAAAGCGAGAGTAAGCTAGAACATCATAGATATTGGTAGAACATGAATAATGTAGATAACCTTACAGAACAGATGGGGCATTTCACTCCCGATGAAAGAAATTGATGTTGGCTGATTATTTCTTTCAACATTAACATCTCAATTGCCGGTTGTATAATAGCATAACCAAGAGGTATGAGTGCCTAGATCACTTTAGGCATTTGACCTTTTGATTTCATTGTAGTGTTAAATTTTAGATGCATGCCCTTCAGATTTTGATATTGTAAATGTTTACCTGTGTTTATTACTTTTGGTACTTGTATGCTATCAGATTACAGGTTTTGTGCATTTATTAATCTGTTTTTTTTGCTCTCTGTAACTACAATTCAAACTCATTCTTTTTCTTCTGTCTTCTCTTCCATTTTGGAGCAATGCATTTTCATTTATTCATTTGGTTCAGTGTTTTTTAACTCCTAACTCGTGATCTAAACTGATCATAACAGTTCCACTATTTTAGGAGCCGGAATTGAACCATTGATCTATTAGACTGAATCAAAGTGTACAGTTTGGACCGGAGCAACAGTTTGAACGAACTCAAGTGCACCCCAGATTTGGAGAATCTTTCTAGGGTTGTCAAGCCTTAGGTGAAGATATGTACATTTCAAGTGGCTTTTGCAGCCTTCTCCAGTTATTCAGATGTAGCTACATGCATTTGCTGGACTATAAAATGTAAATTTCAATCAATTAAATTCACCTTAGATCTTTCAAGATCTATTCATTCTTCTCCTGAATTTGTTGGATTTAGGCTTGATGTTGAAAAACCTTGCTATTTTTTGGAAATTTTATTTTGATATAGAAATTCACATAAAATGAAGCCTGTTAACACCAGTGAATAGTAGAAAGAAAAGCTCCTCTTGCTGAAATCTGCTCTGGGAACAGTTGCTGAGCAACCTCTAGATAGTGAAGCATATGAGGATGGGGTTCATCAAATTTCATGAAGGTAGGTCACTGATATCAGATATACTGATTGAAGACCAGCTGATATCATGAAATTCATATGGATTATGGATTTAGATACATAACAGAACAGATGGTGCAGTATTTTCCAGCAAGCAGATGCATTTATCACTTTCAGATGTTGTAACTTGCAAGGGATTTCGTATTTTACTCAATATACTCATTTTAGTATCAAGTTGAAATTCTCATCCTTGTGTTGACATCCAACAACAACATTTAATTTATAAAGATTGCAATGAAGATTTGAAGGATTAGTTGATTTTTCAATTTCAACATTCGTGGGTAGGCTGTGTATTTGTGTGCGTTGTTCGGGTATTCTTCTCTTGCTTTATATTCTGCATTTTAACATTTGGGGATTATGTATATTATTTGCAATCTTGAGATTCTGTTCTGTTGCTTGGGATTCAGGGTGTCTATTGCTGGAATTTTGGATCTGTATTAGGGGTCTGCTATTGTTTTGGCCTTGTGCAACTATCATTTCTCCCCCTTTGTGGCTGCTGGTACTCTTATTTTGGTGAAGATTCTGCTGGTCATATTGCGATTCTATACACTAGATTCTATGTTGTTGAATTTTGTTCAAATGCTTTTTTGTTCTGTTTTTGGCCAGTTCCATTAGTTTTCTATCCATTCATTTTTGTTTGGATGGCCTTTGTATAGTTTTAGGAAAATGTTACATCTTTCGAATTCGATTGTTTTGTATGAGTTTATGTTAGTGGGGTGTGACATCCTCGTGACGTCATTATGTTGATGACGTCACGATGATGTTATTCCATATTCACAAAAATTCATTCGAAAATTGCTCAATTCGGTATATGTATCATTACTCATAGTTTTATATGTGATTTGGCTTGTACATTTGTTTTTCTTTTCTCGCAAAGCACACCCACATTGCCTTCATGGGAACTTGAACTTTCAATCTTCTACCTTGTAAGCCAAGGTAGTAACCCTTGGTGGTTTTGGAGAAATGATTCCTACACGTGTTTTTTTTGTTTTTTTTTTCTTTCATTAAAATTTCCTCACTTACCAAAATAAATCCTGATAATGGTTTATATAGTAATAATCTCTTGCTCACCGGTGAACAAG
This sequence comes from Cornus controversa, assembly GCA_026545225.1. NCBI lineage: Eukaryota > Viridiplantae > Streptophyta > Magnoliopsida > Cornales > Cornaceae > Cornus > Cornus controversa. The sequence goes on from CM048852.1 coordinate 19,565,814, forward strand.
AAATTTGTAAATACCAAACATAGTAAATGTTGGATATGATATAAGTATATAAAAGGTAGTTACCAAAAAACATAGCAATCATATTAGTGGTTATTATATATGGTGTGGAAGAATTTTTTACTCAGTAGTGGGTAATGGATCATTTCTGGTCATTTATATACATATATATATGTATGTCAATATTGCTGATGTGTTTCTCTTTTGCCTGAGTTATGCAGGCCCTTTCTCTTGACCTCAGTATGCATTTTATGAGCTATGAGAAGATTTGGGTTCAAATTTTGATTACAAAGGATCTCTAGTCCCTATCTTTACCGATACACTCAACAGGGGGTTAAAATACATGCTCTTTCCCAAGTTATGCAAAGAGTGAAAGGTTAATGCACTAGATTTGTTTCTACATTTTTTTTGTAACGGTGGTTTAATTGAGGTTATGACCTTAAATGGACCGAAATGAAAACATAGAATTCATGTATCCGGTCCCAAATAATTAGTAAAAAGAATTGAATGTTGTTGACAATTTGTTGTAATAAAAAGCTTTTGTGGCGATTAATTGTATATGGAAGACTACAGACACAATCTAAACCTACTCTATGAAGAAACCACATTAAAGATAAAAAATATGTCAGAGAAATTTTTTGGTAAAAAAAAGAAAATTATTGATTTGAAAAAAAGTATTGTTTAGGCATTTAAATGATTTGATAAGAAATTTAAGGACCTTGAAGAGGAAGAAGTCAATACACTTTGGAATTGAAGATTATAATAGTTCAACTTATATAAACCATTTTTCTTCAATTTTAATTTCAAAGCGTGTAGCATAGAATTTTAGACAATATCCTATTTTATGATATCGTTTATATGTATTATTATCAACAATTCTTTCTATGATTTTATCATAGTAAATTTAAATTTATTCTTCAAGTCTCTCATTTTGGACAAAATCATATAGTGTGAGGACGTTTACCAACAATACTTTCCTTAAATATAAGGAGAAATCTCCTCTATAGCTGGAGTGTCATATAGATATCTATATCTATTCATTGAGTTAATTTTTTTGTTATTTTATTTTTCGTTTTAGACTTTTTAATATTATAAACGATACTTATCACATTAATTATTTTGTTAGTATTTTTTTTCCTTCTTCTTTTTCTTTTCCTTTCATGTAAGAAACAAATATTAGTCCACCTTTATTTGGTTTTATTGGCAACCAATCTATCAATTCCGGACATGGATCCTCATAATGTAAAGGTTGGACCTGGGAGAGAATTCTAATCCACCAATACGAAGACAAATTAGATGCAATGATAAAATTTCTCTATTGTAACTTAATACTTGTTTGGTTAGAGGAATGAAAAAATGGATGGAAGAGAGGGGAAGGAATGAATGAAGTATTCCAAGAGAAGTGAAGGTATTTTTCTCACTTTTTGTTTGGTTGAATGGAAGGGCTAGTAGAAAAGATGGATGAAATGATCAACTCCGTTTGGTTGGAAGTATGAAGAAATGAATGAAAGAGAGAGAGATGGAGGGATGGATGGATGGATGAGGGAAATAAATGTGTCTCCCTCATTTTTTTTGTTTGGTTGAATGTAAGGGATAATAGAAAAGCATGCATAGAATAATACTTTTTTTTTTGAAGCACGTGAGAGTTTTTATATATTTTTACCAATATACCTTCATTATACACAATTATAAAAATTAACTAATTAAAATTATATATTTGTATTTTATCATTTACCCAATTTTGAAAAATTGTAATTTTTTTGGAAAGGATAAATTTGAAATTATATATTTGTAGGTAATTATCCTATTTTCCCCTCGTCTCTTCATCCCTCCTTGCTTTCTCCCTTCTTTCCAATCAAACACAAAATGTTTCTTCTATCATTCCTCAATCATTCCTTCCAACCAAACAGAGCAAAAAATAAGTAGGGATACATTATCCCTCCTTACTTCTTCCATTTCTTTCCTTCCTATCCCCTCTCATTCATCCCTTCTCAATCAGTCGTTTCAACCAAACATAGCATAGAGGTCAGAGTTCAAAACAATACTTATATGAGAAATGCAAACTTTTACGTCAAGCTGTATATCAAAGTTGCATCGTGGATGTTAACTTAGAAAGCACAGACACTTTACCGAGGATATCGTACCCCGTGTCGGACACTCCTCGAACATGTGTCATACACTTCGTAGAAGTGTCCTGACATTTTTCTTTTTAAAACACTTTTCAAACACTCTTCGAACACTTCTCTGACACTTCTTGGACACTCTTTGAGCACGTGTCAGACACTTCGTAGCAGTGATGTATATTCAAGTATTTCGAATAAAAATTATATGCTACTAAGTTATGATTAAAAATCTAAGCTAAATATATGTAGAAGACTAAATAATTTATTTTAATCTATTTGTGTATTTTTGTTTATAAGTTTGTTTATTTCTTAGTTGTTTAAAGATGAATTGATTATTTCTGTTATGTAAATTTGTATTTTATTTTTTTAAAATTTTTCGTATTGTCGTGTTCCAATCGTGTTATATTCGTATTCCGTATCCGTGATCCACAGATTTTAAGTGGACTTCGCATCTTTTCTATCAACCAATTTTTTATTTATTTATTTATAAAGTTAAACCAAACACACATTCATTATGCATCAAATTTTCGTAGCGGAAAAACTCCTTTTGGGGAAGGACAGATCATACAATTGGGTGGATGCCCATTACAACAAACAATTTGGTGCCAATTTCAACAAACGCTTTATTGCGACAAACCAACGCACGTCAACGACAATAACACTCCGACCAAAACCAAACAAAGCCTTCGAATCTTTCACCAAACAATACTATTAGCTCAGATCTTCTTCTCTCCCTCTCTCTCAAACTCTCTCTCATCGATCAAACGCTTCTGAAATATCTGTCGGCATCAATCTCGTCAAGCTCAAGTTAGTTTGAATTTCTTGTTGAATCACTTGAGTTCTACGTATTATATCTACGAATGAGCTCTCATAGTTTTTTCTTCCTGTAATTATGTGAATTGTTTAGTGCGATTTCATTGGATCTTCTAATACTTTACCTTGTTGATTTCGATTTACTTTGATCTTAGAGAGTAGTTTTAGTTACTGTTAATTGAGTTTTGATTGAAAAACGTGTTGTGATATGTTTGGATTGATTAAAGTATTGCGTGCAAAGAAAAATTTAGATTTTTTTGAATCTTTCTTTAAAACCCAAATTCACGCGCATTTTACATTGTTGGTTTGTGTTGAATTTGGAAAACTGTAGCTGGCTTTAGTGCAACTTCTGATAAGAGCAGGTAGTGTTGCTCTGTTGGTGCACTCCAATTAATTGGAGTCGTTTAATTGACTTGAATTTGGCTTAACTAGTGGAAAATTAGTTGGATTTGTGTTTTCCTGTATTACATTAGGTTGCAAGATTTGGCATTTTTGAATTAGTCCAGTTTTCAATTCATTTGAAGATTTTTTTTTTTTTTTTGAAGTTGATTAATAATCCTATGTATGGCGGGCTTCTAACTTCTGATGTGCTTGTTTTGTTAAGGCTCCTGGGCAATATAGGGTAGATTGGGTTGGTTGGAGTTTAGATTGCTTTGACCTTAAATAGGAAAGGAGATAATAAAGAGTGATTTGGATACAGAGAAGGTTACCAAGGGTTAGCTGTCTGGAGGGGAACATCATTCTTGTGGTGGTATGATGAAGATGGAATAATACATCCTGATGATCAAGTACAAAATGAGGCTGCAAGTGCAGTAGACTTTGTTTTCAAATTACCTTTGCTTCAAGATAGTGATCCGGAAATGGGGTTGTAGAACAGGTCATACACCAATATAGTAAGTTTCAGCAGAGAAGTATACAGATGAACGGTGGTAACAATATGGATGGTGTTTCTACCCCTCGGACGAGAAATAGTACTGAGAATTATGTTCCGTTTAATATCGAAAATGGACATGGAAGTGATCTAAATTTCTCAAGGGTTGGTGATAATGACTCCAGTTCTATAGATAACCATGATGCAGCACCACCAAATTGCAAGACCTCCATCCCTGTTGCTGATGTACTGAAGACACTGTTTTTCATACTTGTCTGGTACACTTTCAGCACATTTTTGACACTGTAAGGTTCTCTTCTACTCTTTATGAGTCATTGGCTGCATGTTAAAGTCTATTTACTTTTGCTCATCAGTGCTATACAAAATTGTTGTTCTTATTATGTTTTGGTGCGGATAGGTACAATAAAACTCTGTTGGGAAATGATTTGGGAAAGTTCCCAGCTCCCTTATTGATGAATACCTTCCACTTTGCAATGCAAGCTGTTTTATCAAAAGCAATCACGTGGTTTTGGTCTCAAAGATTTCAACCTAGTGTAACTATGTCGTGGAGTGATTACTTCCTGAGAGGTAACTTTACCATCTTCATGTCTTTTCCTTTTAATTTATTTCATAAATTTAGTGTATAAAATTAATTTAAAAAAAATATTTAATACATTAACCCATAAATCAATATGGTGGTTGGGATATTCATTTCTTATGTTGTTTTTGCTGTTCTTCCTAAAATAGCTTCGTAGCATGAATGGAAACAATCTATTACATCTCCAGGGCTATTAAAATGCTTCTAGATTTTATACGCAGTGCTTTATGTGAATATACTCTGGAACTTCCACTCAATCAAGCATAATGAAAGTTCGTAGGACCGGAACCTGAAGATCATATAGAGTCATGCAAGGCCCATGATCTGGACCTAGATGGGGGGTGAATAGGTCTTGTTGGTTGGATTAGTTAATTTTAACTACTTTTTGAATTTAAACAAACTTAACAGAAATTTAAATTCAAATCATAACCAAAAAACTATAATCTACTCAATCCATCATCCAAGCATGCAATAAACAATTAAAACAATGGACATAGAGTTTTTTTACATGGAAAACCCAACTGGAAAACAGCGCGACCTAGACCAGGCAAACCGAATTCACTATGAGAGAGAGATTACAACTAGGTTTACAGTTCTCGATACCCTAAAAAAACCCCTAATTACCTCCTGACACAGATCAATCCACCAAACTCTCCTCGAGTCTCTAGACTTACAATCTGCTTGTCAACAGACTTCTTTCTCATGAATCTGCTTCTCGCACCGGCAATCTAGATTCAGCCACTAGTCATCCAGGTCAATCTCTTAATAATAAGATTGATTATGATGTCGAACTCTTCAGATGAAGTCCACAGCGATAGATGCCATCATAATGAAAACACTCAGCAATTCTAAGAATGATGAATGAAAAGAAAAATAAAATGCACTATAGAACTCATAATTATCTATCTCTATATGTATATCAGTTGTTATGCAATTTGTCCCAGGGTAGTGCTTATATAGGCAAAGTAGAAGTATACAGAGTAGGATTTGTAGTGTCTTAGATAAAAAAGGAAACTGGTTTTTTGCTTGGCTAGATGGATCAAAGAGTTGGTCGATTAATCGAATCAACTCCAGTGGGCAGCGGCCCTCGATTGATAGTTCGAATCGAAGTTTACTGGAGTGTAGTTTTAATACTTAGAAAGTTTTGGCGTGGGAAGTTTCTAAAAACACTTTTATGCATATTTCAAAAGATTTAGGGAATCAAACTATATCAAAACATGAAATTATAGAAATCCTAATGCATATATGCATGAACTCTAATTTTGGTGAGTGCATCAAACTATCAAAGTGTTCAATTATGTCTTTACCCTTGGTGTAGAAGATTACACAATTACCCTTATGTGTAGCTTTAATTCCTTCTTTAACCACGAGCAAGAGGAAACAACAACCACTAACTAACTTTTGAAAATTTCTAAACTAAGCTAGAAATTAAAACAAAAGTTACAGACTCTAGTTTTGTTCTACATTATTTCCCAACTTTAGTCCTATTGACCTAACAATGGCAAAATGACCAAACAAATAATAAAATGGCAATTAACCAATTCCAACCCTATTACAATGTGAAGAACTTATTTAGGGAGGCAAACTTATATTTTCTAAACTTAACCAATCCATGATTTCTGAGAACATGCCAAATATCCCATTACCTGCCAGAAAAGTGAGCAAATAAAGAAAAAAGAGAACATTGTGACAACAAATGAAGGTAAGGACTGGTTGGGAAAGAAGGAGAGGAACTTGTTAAAAGGTTTAAGAAACATCTCACTATAATTGCAATGCAGACTTAGTGAGCTTAGGAATGTGGAAAAAATTGTTTCAATAAGGTTCTTTAATGAAGAACTAGAATAACAAGAGTTAGTAGCAAAGAGGAAGAGAGAGGTACATAGTGGAGTATAACCATTTTGAAGAGGCAAGACGGTATATAAAGGATATTCCTGATGATCTTAAGATCCTAGCTTCTTTTTGTCTTTCTTAAGTAATCATTTTGTGTAATTTTCTATATGATGTCAGTTAAATCCAACAAGCTATCACTTGCCTAGCATGTGAACTGCCTGGTATGGTTAAGGCCTTCCAAGTTACATTGAATATACGGATCCTAAAATAAAATATCCAAAATTAAGTATTGGACAAAAAATCAATAGAATAGTCTTAATAATCTAAGCCACATTGCAATCATTGTGCAACCCAATTTCCTTTATGTTTACATTTGCTACTCTTTTGGTTTAGAAAGAACAAAGATAAAAGTTTAATGCACTATAATGGCTTCATACTAGTAAAAGGAATAAAGGATGGATATTGTTTCAAATCGATTGTTGGAATCCCACATAGAGAACTGCATTCATGTATAGTTTACAACAGTGGAAGTGTTATGATTATATTTACTAATTATGCACAAAATTGACATGCCTTCACATTAAAGTATGTGAGTGACACTTCAACGTGCTATCCATTTTGCCGTTATTCCACTCGGAACCCCATCAATCTAGTGGTTACAACTTGATCAACAACTCGGGAAAAGAAGGTGAAAAAAGTGCAATCCCTTTATAACAAGCTGCGCAAGTTGGTTGACTGATTGTCTATATTACTTTGTTTTGTGGTGGCCATGGAAGATGGAATTTTCAATTAAGTTGGTAGCATTAATGTTGTCACAGAGATGAAAAAGGAAGGTGTAAGGGCTTTCATAATTTATGTGGTAGAGAGGATGAATCCACACAAGCAACAATGGTTAGAAAAAATTGTTGGTGCGGGATATGATGAATTGTTCTTTGAGCCCTATGACTAAGCACTTGTAATAAAACATACATTAGAATTGTTAAGACTTAGCGTCTGTGTTGGCAAATTTTGAGATCAAAATATTGGTTGTAATTAATCAAGTTAAAAGTAAGTTGGCTTGGTTAAGTGGACAATAGGACTAAAATTAATAAATAGGGCTTTGACCGCCCCAAATGAGTGTTCAGATATGTTTTTACTTGTAAAAACATGTTTTTATTGGATTTGAATGCATTGGACAGATCCTTGTAGATTTTAAGACAAAATAAAGGAGATTGAGTACACTTGCTGATTTATCAGAGTCATGACAGACATGGGAGTAGATTGAGATCACTTGGGGATTCATCAGGGTTTAACTGATTGTTAAGAATCAATCCTTATAGGGCCGGAAAGTAAGAATTTAAAATCGAAAAAAGTTGTATTTATCAATTTTGACTTTAGAGTAGGCTGCTATAACCATATAAAAAGGTTGGATTGGGCGATCACACATATGCACTTAGAAAGATTGTGCAATGAGAGATTTGTGAGAACTTCTGTGCACAGTTTTGAGTTTGGGTGAGAACATTAAATATTTGTGTATGATTGGAGTTGTTCTTGGATCTTGATTTGGTGACTCCTTGAAGAGTGACTAGTATCGGTGATTTTCCCAAGTCCTACTTTACCCTATAAAAGTCAAATAAGTCCTATAAATTTTTCATAGGACCAACATGTCTTATTTTGAAATTCTTTTCATTTAAGTTTTAAACCACTCAACTTTCTACTTATACCTTTACCAAATTAGATTTAAAAATTTGAAATTATAGTTTCTATCCAAAAATTGTTGTGTTAGCCAAAATTTTCTATTTGATTATTTAAACATGTCTAATTTTTTTCTATTAGCAATTGGACCTTTTTCATTTTTATATTTTTATTTTCAAAATAATAGTCTATTTTTCGAAAGAATCAAATTTTGTTCAAGTTGTTTCAATAAAAAGGAGTTATAATATTTTATTAACTTTTTAATAGAATTTTTAATTTTTGTATATTAAAAATGATTTTTGTAAAATCTACAAAAGATTTTTGGAATTGAACTTTAATTAAGTTAATTATAATTTAAATTTATAATATAACATTCATTAATTAACTAAAACATAAAAAAACATAGAAAAAAAAGTATTACATATCAATTTTAGGATAGAAACCATAATTGCAAAACTTTACTTCTATTTGGTAAGGGTATAAGTGGAATTTCAAAAGTACGACTTATTGGATTTTATCCTATGAAAAATTTATAGGACTTATTTGTCTTTTATAGGGAAAAGTAGGACTTGGTGGTAATTTTTCCAAAAAGTAACTTGTGTAGTGTTTTATTTATTTATTTTTTTCATTGTGGTATTTGGGGTTGGGTAGTAATTGTTTTTATTAGGTGGTGTTTGATGACATGGCATGAGCTTACTGTTAATGCCTTAGTTATTACTGACTTGTCAGAACAACATTTGCTTGTGCACCTAAGCAGAAGGTTTCTTTGCTGAGGCGCTGCAATGTGTTTGGCCACATTTCGTTCTTAACATGTAACTCAAGAGACATGCACTCATGGAATACTCTCATTTAGAAAGAAAAATTAGAATCCTAAGTTGTTAAGGAGTTTTCAGCTCTAGTCTCTCAAACACTTAACTAGTACCAAGACCACCAGGTTAACTTGAACAATGTTAAGATTTACTATATAAATCTATTTCTTTGGTGTTCTTATTTCTCTTACAATTTTATCCCCTTAAAAGTAGTTATTATCTCAATGTCATTAAAATTTTAGAGGGCCCCGTATTCTAAATGACATTTAACCTCTTATAGCAAATTTAATAATAAATCTTTCCTACCTAATTTAATGGTATATTAAAATTCAATATCACAACTATAAATCATTTAATCTAATAAAATTAGAACATTTAATTATATTCAAATTAGGGGTGCTTTTGCTACCCATTCTAATCATATATAGTCATCTAATTGCTCCAAATAATTTCAATTTTCACATGGTTTAAAATGTATCCCAATTATCCTAAATCAAAAGAGTTCATTGATCATAAATCTAAAAACCAAATAGTAATTAGATTGAACAACGTTGTTTCTATTATCTCAACCATTTTTCCAATTTCATCGCAGAAACCCTGATGAAATCTACTAATTGAGCTCTAAATAACATCTCATCACTCCATAATAATCCAAAATTTAAATATGACTTCTACCCATATGGATTTATTTCCTTAGCACTGATCAATCTAAACTCCCAAAAGTATCATACCTATTGTCTTGGTACTGATGATTTAACTGGTCGTTGCATCACTTTAGTTAGACCTGTTCAATGTATTAAATTCTACCGAAGCATGTTCTTTTCTCTCTCTTTGACAATAGTTATGTAAAGAGGATGCTATCATGAAGATGTCTGGTGTTTTTTTTTGAATTTCCAGAAGAGCTCGGTTGTGTTGCTCTTATATTCTATTTTGGGGTTTTCAGTTGTTCTTGTTCCTGTTAATAATATGTAACTTACCAAAACAAATTCCAAAGAGTTCGTTCCGGTGAAACTATCGTGTCCTAAGTTTCTTATGGGGTTTTGATGCAACAATAAGGTTGAAACATGATGCTCATGTCTTCAAGGGAACAGAGTCCCTAGTTTTCTATGATTTAAAAACACTGAATGTTATTATAATGTGAATCAATGACACTCAAGCTGAAAATTTTGTGTTCTCTTGGTCTGGCTGAAAATGAAGTTGTCTCATTTGATGCTGCCAAAGGACAGAATTTTCAAGCAGAGATAGAGTGCTGGGCATATGTAAGTGTAATATTCAGGAAAGGCTTTAAAAGCTAGTAATATAAAATGGATTGTCCTATATGTGACAAAATGGGTGCTAAAAGGGAAATGTTGTGATTTACATGCATCAAACGCTTGAGTTGGAGATTTGTACTGCTAAGTAACTTTATTGTAAATTCTTTCATCATGCTAAGTATCTTATTATCTATCTCAGATGTAAATGCATGCAAATTTTTTTTCTTGCCTTTTTCTTCTTTTTCATTTTTGTTGGACATCTATTCTCTTGTCATATTACCTTTCTTCCCCAAATTTCAATGTTATTTGAAGATTGGCTTTCCTTTCTTCTTTTTCTTTAACTGCAAATTTCTGGTATTTGTTTTATTAACATTTCTAACAACTAATGCTACAGATGGAATTTGCCTGTCACAGTTGTACCGACGGCTCTTGGAACAGCATTTGATGTAAACTTGAGCAATGCATCCCTTGTTTTCATCTCTGTTACATTTGCCACTATGGTTGGTCATCCCTTTCTCTTTAAATTATCTTGTCTTCTTTGTGGCATTTGAATGAAACTTCTCTCTCTTCTCTGGAATTTATTTTTAATCCCCAATGGAGAAATGGACTTTACTGCTACAAAGCTTATTTTTAATATCAATAACTTTCCTCCCTTTGTTTTGCAGTGTAAATCCGCATCTCCTATTTTTCTCCTCCTATTTGCTTTTGCATTCAGGTGAATTTCTTGTGAATTGACCTTTACGTTTAATCTCACTGATTCTGTTGAATTGCCATTTGCATTTTCCATTTGAAAGTAATCTTGGTTTCTTGAATTTTTATGAAACTCAGTCTCTATTTGTTTCATGAAAACATAATCTTTGGAATAGTAAAGTTATTTGATTAGTTCTATGTTAGAGTTGTTTAACATAGAATAATACATGGTCATTAAAATATTTAAACACGAGGCTGAAACCTCAAACTTTATAAGCAAGACCAAGTATTTATAATTAGTGAACAGTGGCTAGGAGTCATGCCCCCATTCTAATATTATTGCATATGTGTTTTAGCTACTGCAAATGTAATTTATTTGCCTTATGTGGATGCCATTTTGTACCCATTATCTAAATAATTATTAAAAATAGTTTGCCCTTACCAAATAAAAAGCTAAATGTGTCATGACATATGTCAGTGGATTCTAAGTGATCAGGTTTTGTACGTGAAATGTCTGCTGCTCTTGATAAAATTATACCGTTTGAAATTTTTTATTGAAACTGGATTAAAAGGGTTTGAGAGAATGATGGAAGAGAGATAGATAGAGACAATACAAAGGAAAAAGGGTTTTGAAATTATATGCTCATCTCTACACCCTCATATTTATTGCTTAATAATTGTGGTAATTACAATAATGCCCCACTCTAAAGTATACTAAACTCTTTTAACACTCCCCCTCCAATTGGTGCATAGATATTTATAATAGAATGAAAAACTTTACTACTAAGATCCTCAGTGAACACATTCGCCGACTATTGTTCTGACTTCACGGAGGACACACAAATCAATCCACTATTTAGATTTTTTGTAATAAAGTGTTGTTCAATCTCAATATGTCTAGTTCTATCATGTTTTGCTGGATCATGAGTGTTAGAAAAATATAAGATTAAAGAGAGAAATAAAGCATGAACAACACAAGAATATATCGTAGTTCAGCCACTACGGCCTACATCTATGGCACACAAAGCCCCCAAAGGGCTACATCGGGCTACATCTATTTCATTATATTTTCTCTTAATTTTGTTTACAATGATCACCTCCATTTATAGTTGAAAGAATACAAACATGTGATAAATATGAAAAATATATTGAGAGAGGATTCTGTTGAGAAGCAAGCCTCCAATCACGTATCACAAAATATTATGATGTGATGATAAGTAAACAAGCACAAAGAAATTTGGAAGAACACACCAAGAATTATACGTGATTCAGCTGAACAAGTTTATGTCCAGTTGTCCACGGAGCGCCCGATTTCACTATATAGATTGTAACAGTACAAGTACAAAGATTGTATCAAGAGTACGCTCAACTCTCAACCCTTATACACCCAATCTCACCCAAAAAGAAATCACAAATTCTAAACAATAATTCTCTCTCACAGTGTCCTCTCAAAAATAATGAGAGTATTGCCTCTTCTCTTCTCACTCATCTTAACCTATAACATAGTTAACTATTTATAGAGCCCAAAACCCAATTCCTTGGTGGACAAGAATTACAATTCCTTAGAGCCCAAGACTTGCCTAACAAGTACTTTCCCTAGGACTCATTTGCTAAGGTAAGTTTGCATATGCAAATAACGAAAATATCAAATTCTAAGAAATCAACCCCATGGAATCAAATGATTGTATGAATTTTATAAGCTGCTGGATTCCTCCTAAAACTAGAATTGATTTCCAAAATTAGCAACTTTGATGCTCTTACCACTTGAGAGTTACATACCCATTAAAAAAGAAATATAATGACCCAATACAACTTGATAAAAAATTAGATTTATGAACTACTAGTGCAGTCCATATTTAGCAAATCTAGAAATCACCTACATATACATACTACTAAAACCTAATAAAGCATAATTAACACATACAAGCAACATATTAATCCAAAATTTAAGATTAACACTTTAATTGATCCATAATTTGAGTACACTAGGTCAAAGGCATGCTCCATGAAAATTTTGAATTTCTCCTTCTCTTGCTCTCATGCTTTTTGTTAGTTGGCCGAACGGTGTTGCGTTTTGCAATGAAGACTGTGGACTGCAGCAATAATGAGAAATTCAGATTAAGTTGAGTGTGCTAAAAGAACAAGGAGGAAGGAAGAAAAATGTAGATTTAGGCTGTAAAATGACTTGATGGCCCATGAATGGGTAGAAGATGTGGCTCTAGATAGATATAAAGGATTATTGTTTTTTGTCTCTCTTTGCTAAGGTGGTTATTATATGACCTAGTTGCTTTGAAACACTTTCCCTTTAAATAGGTATTTTGTTATTGCACACCAGAATGCTGTATAAGTTTGTATACTTTTTGATTATACTCTGTTCCTGCTGTATTGTTGCATAATGATGATACGCTGAGCTTCTATTATTACATACTTTGTAAACGGTTTTCTTATTTAGAATTGAAGTGCTCACAATGTGATTGTTTTGTGATTTCATTACTGTGATATTTGTTATTTACAAATTACTATACTTTCTCACTTCATCATCTGATATTTTCCATATAAACATTATCTGCTCATCATGTGTCCCAAGTGGGTATTATTCTTTAAAAGTTACTTTTAACTTCTTTTGAATCATCTGCTTTTCTGGATTGTAATGTTGAAACTTTCTAGGTTGGAGTCTCCAAGTGTTAAACTTCTAGGTATCATCTTAATTATCTCTACTGGAATATTATTAACAGGTATGCAGCTTCATAATTTGCAAAGTTCCAACCATTTTATTTCTGTAACATTTTAGATTTTCTTTTTGTTCTTCCTGTATTTCATCAACAAGGGCAATTACAACAATAATTCAATAATTCTAAGACATGCTTACTTATGTAGGATGAGTAGTCAGAAAATAATGCCTCTTGTTTTTGTCTTTATTTATTTTATTTGCTGAGAAATCATGTAGCTGGTGGAGAATTTTTTGACAAGAATGAATATCTATAATGGGACACCTTCTACTTGCATATACTAGTGGTTTACTCACTTGCGATGAGGCAGAATGAGAAATTTCATTAAGCAATAGCAGAACTGTCTATATCTTACTCTAATCAAAACCATACATAAAATACAAGATATAGTACACGATATACATGTATAATTATACAATATGTTCAGACTTGGATTGATTTAGGAGGTTTTAGAAGAAATTAAGTTTATTTTTTCTTATTATATAAATTAATGTGGAAGGCATAATAAGGGACTTCATTTTGTTTTAATTTACCTTCTCTAAGAAATCACTCTTCTCTCTACAGTATTCATAATTTAAATTCATATTCACTTGGCCGTCTATATTTAAGGAGCCCAATTGGTATTACTTTTTGTCAAGTATTTAATGGTAAGTGGTGAATCACTATTGAAGGTGGAAGTTTTCACATGAAGAATTTGAAAGGTCGACTTTGGATACTAAAAGATATATTGACACATTGTTGGAGAAAAATGAAGAAATCACCTTCCAAGATCAGGTCCGAAAAAACATTGTTTCATCTAAATTTCAGGCAGGATTGAGGCTCAGACTAGGTCGCGCTCTTTAAGATGGTTCATGATTGTATGGAATATTTTTCAATGCAGCAGATCTCAGCAGGTCACCTCCAAGATACAATACTCCAGCTATTTGTTGTTGTAGCTTGTTATAGGTTGACAAATTGGAGAAGCATAAACTTCACCCAACACCATAGTTTGGCCAAAAAAGTTAAGAATCATGTCAGAAGCATGGAAGAAAATAAGCTAACAAAAACTTGAGAAAAATTCGTAGAGAATCAAAGCAAGAGACACTTAAGAGAATGGGAGTATGATGCTTGAAGGCTAATTGTCTAGAAAGGTGGGGTGGACCTCTATTTATAGGCATTGAGGAGGTTGTGGTTACAAGAAGGAATGATTCTAGAAGTAAACAGAAATAATTCTAGAATTTTAATTCTAGCCTTGGTATGGAAAACGTTCAGAATTCATACAAGTTAAAATACAACCAAAAGAAATTAGATATTATTTGATACAAATACAAACAAAATGTGTACATAATTCTGTTGTAACTTGCAAAGAGCAAACCAATTGAGTTTGTGGAGGTGACAGAAAATGGTACAAGTAGTGGATAGGTCATTGTCATGCCCCCAAGTTGAGATCAAAGGCATATTGACCTTTCACTCAACAAGTGGATGACTAAATATCACAAACATCCCCACAAAATTAATCAACTCAATAATAACCAATATCAACCTGGTGTCTCAAAATTTCTTAACTATAAACCATGACAACCATAACCCCATGTCAACATAAAATAACCAACTGAAAACAAAATCCAATTGTAAAATATTCCACTACGATAGTCCTCACTACATAAAGTCTCTCTAAAAAGAAATAAAAGAATAAAAATATGAACTATGAACACCTGAGCCACAGATAGCTTGTCTCGATGATGCTACCAACCAACAAATCTCAAGTACCTGAGATATGAGAACAGAACGCTAAGAAAGTCAACCATGATGGTTGCGATGGTCTGCGATTAGGGCTGCGATTGATGTAGATGATTCACAATTGTAGATTAGGGTTTCCAAGATTTCGATTTTGAATTCGAACTGTGATTGTAATGGTTTTGCGACTGGTTTATGTGAATGTTGTGCCAATTGTTCAAAGGTCACTTGCGATGCGAACATAATTGCAATGGGTTGTGATAAGATGCAAACATAATTGCAATGCGAACTAGGTCTAGAACTGATGCTCTGATACCATGATAAGTTTGTGATGCACAGGGAAGAATATCGTAAGTTATATATTCGAATACACAGAAAGAATACGTTATAAAAGAATATAATATGCCCTAAACTAATATGCTGAGGGAAAAGACAATACTACCCTCAATAATGAAATAAATCCCCTAGCAAATTCAACCTAGGGCTTGTATTGTTCATATGATATACATGCATATACGCTTATATTTATATATGTACTGTTATACTGGAATTTCTTTATATTTGCAATCTGAAATTAACTCTAAACATGTAATCATGAATCATTTAAATAATACAACAACAACAATTAAGCCTTTTCCCACTTACATAGGGTCGACTACATGAATCCTATGTTTATATTCCATTGTATTTAAGGTCATAGCATCAATCAATCTACACGCTATCAAATCTTTCTTTACTAACTCTACCCATATTAGCTTTGGTCTTTCTCTTCCCCTAGTATTACTCTCAATGTGGACTATGTCACTTTTCCTGACCGGCGCACTTAAAGGTTTTCTTTGCACATGTCCAAGCCATCTTAACCGATTTTCTCTCATTTTATCTTCAACTGGTGCTATTCCAACCATCTCCCGAATGTGATCATTTTTAATTCTATCCTTTCTAGTCTTACCGCACATCCATCTCAACATTTGCATTTCTGCCACACTCACTTTATGCAAATGTTGTTTCCTAGTTGCCTAACATTCGGTACCATAAAGTATGAAATCATTTAAATATGTTTCAAATAAAAATCTCATATACATGTAAAATATTTTTATATTTACTAATTAAATTAAATTCTACATGTTACCCTACATAGAAATATTTGTAAATCAGTAGAATATCACTTACCAGACTCTCTAGATTGTTGGTTTATTGATAGATTAAGTAGTGTCTCTCCAATTCTTCTTCTTCCAAGGCTGTAGAGAATGACAAAAATCCCAATTATAATTTTCTCAAACTTATATACCAATGATATTTTCTTTTGTTTGGTGCATGCTTGCATTATATTTAATTTCTTTTATTCTCATATGAAATAGTAGGCTATGCCTTACTATTATTTTAATTCACTTATAATTATATTATCATTTTACAATATTACCCTCAAAACAAATTCTTATATACATTTTATATTTGGGGTTATTACAGTCATGATCCTCTATCTCTGTATTTCAGCTATACCAAAACTTTGTCAAATGGGTTGTAGCTATTTTTTCATAGTATAGTACCCTTTTTGAAAATTCACAACCCCTTTTCTGTTTCTCTTCACATTTTCCAAAGTCATGGCTTTTCCCTTAACTGGATTGCCAAATGGGATAGAGTTCGATATGAACTCAACTTCTATTTCTCCCTTTATTTTATTTTATTTTATGCACACCCATGTGTGAGAAGGCTAGATATAGATATCTGACTTGACAAAGTTAAAAAATCATGCATCATGAAAGTGGTATTGCCTTAAACATTCATCTAGTATTCCAGGAATTCTTGTATTACAGTCAAAGTAGATTAAGCCTTTAAACTAAGACTATTTTAGAATCACGTCATTCATATAACTTTTAAGGTGTTCTAATAAAAGCTTAGGAGCCAACACATTACAATCTAGTGCTTTATCCTAGTATTTTTGAGTGCTCCAGAATTCTTAGAGAAAGTGGTCCCCCTTCCACATTCATATCGGTGGGTCTATCAAGGGTGCTGTAACTTAGACATCCCACTCATAAGTAACATAGAACTCTTGAAAAGAATTAGAATAATCTCAACCCTGCAAACCATCTCAAGATCACATGTAGTTACATCGTTGGATGGGCAATGTGTCATAAAACTTATATTATATGTCCAATCACAAATCACTCCATGATTCATTTTTATCTTTAACCTGGTTATTGAGATCTCCAGGACTTGGTAGGGTATCCTCATTTCCTATCCCTTTCGATGTGTTCAAATTAATGACAGGAAAAAGTTTCTCTTATGTACCCATTTTACATGAGCAAAATATATAGAGAGAGAGAGTTTGGAAAGATAAATAAGAGTTTTTGAAAAGAGAAATAAGAGTTTGGTGGTTTTAAGGGGGTGTCACCGAAGACGTGGTCGAGGTTAGTGGTGTAGTCGATGAGGACGACAACAATGGCAAAGAGGGTGGCGACGGCCGAAGTAGGGGGTGAGGAGGGACAGCCCACTCGAACTGGATGGCTTCGACCGACACCACAATAATTGTCTTTCTCAACGGGCTTGGGAAAAGTCCTTTCCCCCTCACTGTCTCTACTTTGATCACCACCCTCCATGGCCATTAACAACCCCCCCGCCCTTCCCCCCCCTTCCTTTCTGTCTCTCTACTTCACACTCCATCACTCACTCTTATTTCTCTTTCTGAACTCTCTCTACAGTGGTTTATATAAGGGAAGGTGTCTCAGATCCTCTATGTACCCATTTTACAAACAGCTCAGAATATGGATACAAATATTCAAAACCGGGTTTGTCTTAGATCCAATGGTATTTTATCAAATTTTCTAAACAACAAAATGAGACCATCTGGATACTCATTATTTAGGTATTTTTACATTGGACAAGGGTAAAAATGTCATTTCATATGCACATTAATAGATACATAACGGTCTGGCCTTAATTGCAACTTTTTGATAGTTTAGGGGGTTAGTTGTTTCAATAGGGATTATCTACAATTTTTTTGATATATCAGTTTCTTTTTTTTGGTTGCAATTTACCCAAATTCAAAAGTTAGTTGAAGTTTTAATTAAAACCTCTTCATCCCCCTCTAAGTCTAGATCACGGGCCTTGCACTACTCTATATCAAAGCCTGGGGTCACAGTCTAATAGTTTTCTCAACTCCTAAGCAAGTTTTATACCTAATTATCAATCTATCTTATGATGCTATCATACTGTTCATTAAATAATAGGTATTTCAGAAGCGCAGAAATGGATATGACACGACAAATCCTGAAAAATTAGGACACAGACACGGCAGGGGCACGGCGAATAATATATATATATATATATATATATATATATATATATATATATATATATGACGTACTTTAAGAATCTGATTATAAAATTGTTTTATAAACTAACACAACTTTTAAGTAATTATATAATGACTACCATATTATTGAAAGGTGTTAACAACCATCTACTCCAAAAACTTAAGCTGTTAGAGATGGTGTAACTTAAATATATAAATCCTTTAACAAGCCTCCTCACGTGTTAATTATCAGAGTGACGGTGAGGTTTGAACACGAGACCTTTGGCTCTGATACCATGTTAACAACTATCGACTCCAAAAGCTTAAGCTGTAGAGAGGGTGTAACTTAAATATATAAATCCTTCAACAAAAGTTATTAAAGAACTCATATTTACACTTTAACCCAACTTTCTTAAAAATTTCCAAGAATGTGACATGTGTGTCCAAATATTAAAAAAAGTAAAAAAAAATTTAGACACGTTTTTGGGCGTGTTTGTGTCTGACACAGATTCTTTGACCTTTTATGCATGTCTGTGCTTCCTAGGGTATTTGCATACAAAATTTTCCTTTTCCTTTTTTATTCAGAAAATTTAAATGTATTTTACATCTGATTTCTTTTTAGCATTTGAAGGTTTAACCATAGACTCTACTCAATAAAATGATCTGATTCTCTTGAAATTAGTTTTCTTTTCATGGAATGATATATTTTTTTCTTTTCCTTTTTACCACTGGTCTAAATTTAATGGCTACCGGCCTTCCTATTGTTGATACATATGATGAAATTCATTATGTGCGCCTCTTCTTCTTTCCTTTTTATCCAACCTAAAGTTTTTCTTTATGTTGAAACCTTATCCGTAACACTGTGTATCACAGTTGCAAAGGAGACAGAATTTGAGTTCTGGGGTTTTATTTTTGTTATGCTTGCTTCTGTTATGTCCGGGTTTCGCTGGACCATGACTCAGATTCTTCTTCAGGTATGACTTGCATCTGTTTCTAATTACATCCTTTCAGCATGGTTGTTGGTGTTTGAATTATAAATATTGAAGTTATTCCAATTTTAATGATATGTGTGCCTAATTTATTTTTTCCGGCTTGGATCCTGCTCTTTCATTCCGTTCGTGTGTGCTGATCCCAAAACCAACTTAAAGAAAGAAACCTATGGTAAGCACTATTCTCTGCTGTTCTATGCATATTGTAGCACTGCAAAGTAATGAGATGAAATTATATTATTAAAATCAATGCTGGATAATCACTCTGGTTTGAGTTGATGTTTGCAAGAATCACAGTTTGGAGAGTGTTATGTGCCAGGGTATCCTTTTATTCTTAAGAAAAAAATATTCAGATGAGTTCAGTAAACAATGAATGATAGAACTTTATTTGATTCAGGGAAGATGCAAGGTTTCTTTAATAAAAGAGCAAAAAATACTGCTAATTATATGTTGGGGGAAGTAGTTCCTGAACATATACACTTGATGGCTTACGGCATCCTACTAAATCACATTGTACCACCCGATTTGTCTATTTTGAGATGTCAAATGGGGTGTGTTTTTGTGTGTGGAAAATGTTGTCCATACATGGTTAATTTTTCTTAACTATGAGAGTCACATTTAACATTGTTGCCGTGGTCAATCCATTCAATAGGGGTGGATGGGTGTGTATGGATGCATCCTTGTGTGTGACAAAGATGCGGTTACTAAAAGGGTTTAGAGTATGGCATCTGCTTTGCATCCAAAATCTGGCAAAGACTTGGGGTTTGTTTCAGTTTCTCTTGTTGAAAATGTTGTCCTAATGGAGTTAGTTTATTATTATTGTTAGGGTAAAGTGAAAAAAAAAACTCATGTTGTTCGAAAAACTCCCTACATTTTTCAATTTGTGCAAATAAGGACAAATCTTCAATTTGGGGGAAATTGAACAATGAAATGACTAAATTACCCTGACTTCTAAAAAAGAGAAGGGGCAAAACGTTAAATGACATAATTAACCTTATAGAGATATGTGTATTCCATACACCAAATGATGCGGAACAAATTGCTAATAATATATGGATATCAACTGATCATGAACTAGAGAGAAAGAAGAGGATAAGAAGTTAGAAGATGAGATAAGGCTAGAAGAAGGAGATGAGAAGACAGACGAATGGGGTGAGAAATCAGATTGAAGGAGGTAGGCTAGAGAGACTAAGAGGATGAGAAAGCAAGAACAATAAGGGAGAAGAGAAGATACAGAAAGGAGTTCGCAAACTCACAATATTATTTCAATAATCAAAGCTGATCATTCTAATTACATAGGAGCCTTTATAATAGGCAAAACATAAACAAACCCTAAAATAATAAAATACTAAAATATCCCTAAAAATAAAACATTACCAAAAATATCAATAAGTATAAATATAAACCCTAATTTACTAAAATTCCTAATTCTATCTTTCTTTTTACCTTCTCCAATAGTACTTGCGAGTCATATACGGTTCCAAATCTTGTGTCGTGCCTTGGTCTCCATCAATTCTCCTTGGCTTAGAATAACTCTTCTCCGAAGAGTTAAAACAAAAGTATCGACCATTCGATCCCAAATAATGCATCCCAGAATAAATTTAGAATTGACAGGCTCAATATGGATTATGGACAACGTGATCAAGTGTTTTATCTTCAGCCTGATCAAAGCAGAATTCAATTCCAAGCCCTTCAACTTTATTTCCAACAACAAAATCTATAGGATGAACAACTGTAGCAAAAGACAAATTTGTTGGAGGGGACAACTCTATCTTGCTTTCTTCAATTTCTTCAGATATCTCAAGAGATGAAAATGTTGCACCCTTATGTCCAATTTCCTCATCTGAGGACCGTAACTGAACTTTTCTCTCAAGAGATGAAGAAACTGTCACCTTCTTCTCAGTTTCCTCATTTGAGGACTGAAAATGCATTTTGTTGTCATCAATCAATTTTGTAGTCAGTCCATCTTCGATGGAAGGTTCTTCCCTTGAAGAATTGTTAATCAGCTCAACAAATTGAATTAACTGTGAAAGCTCTTTTGCTATTTCCTTCAATTGGGAACCATAACCCACATGAAGCTCTTCATGGAATTGGTCCACAGATTTCTTTAAACCAACAATGCCCTTCTCAAGAATGTCGACTCTACATTCTGTGCGTTGGAACCTCCGTTTTAATGCAGGGTAGGAATGGTTAGAATCATAAGAATCATTTGCATCATATGAAAGGCAGGAATGATAAGGAGTACATGATTCGCATGAATTATTTGAAGCATAAGACGAAGAACCACTGGTTCGAGTCTTACGAAACATTTTTTTTTTTTTTTGAATCTGGACCTCAGTCAAATAAGGTCTGGTTTGGTTAAGAATTCTGTTTGAACTGTTTTGGTTACAAGTTATATGGTCTGTAGGGTCGGGAAAGGATATGCGGTATTGCAGAATCTAGGTAATCTGTAAACTGGGCTGGGCTCATATTGGTGAGTGAATTGGGCTTTTTTTTTTAGTTTACTGTTGTACTGGGCTGGTCTTGTGCTGAAGCTGGACTGAGTTTGGGCATCAGTCAATCTGCTGCTTGAACCGGGTCAAACTGATATTTAATCTGACTTGGATTGGGTCAATACTGGTCGGATATGTTTTAAAGATAAAATCAAATCTAATTTATCAAAAAAAAAAAAGAAGATAAAATCAAATCTAACCTTTCCAATTTGAACATGCGAAGAAGGTGCAGAGATTCTAAGGTTGACACTAAGGTTGGGCGACGAGGTGATGGCAGCGACAATCAGCGGTGACAGCAATGAAACTCTGGCAAAGAAGAAACGATGAAAACACTCTTTGAAAATCTTGGCGAAGACAATGAACAAATCTGTGCTATTTACTTCCTGATTTGTTGCGACTCTTATAATTTGGGTGGAGTAGATTGAAGCCAATTGTGGATTTGAGAGGATCGGTGTTGGTTTCGAAGATTAAACCTATTTTGATGGTGTAACTTTAAAGTTCCCTCTGCTGTTCTTTTTGGGTTCAATTACTTGTTTCTAGAGTTGCGGAGTTTGTTATTCGGAATTTAACATGCAACAATGGCTAACTCTGGTTATATGAATAATAAGAAGACAGAAAAAAAGAGAGACAGACGGAATTTGAGAGGCAAACAAAGAGATTTTTTGGGATGTTGGGGATGGCGGTGGTGGCTGCGGCATAGAGAGAGAATGGGGATTTGGCCATCAACGGGCCGTGGGGAGATCTTTGATATATAGCAGTTGGGTTTGTTTCTTAGATGGTGAATAGTTTAGTAGTTCTGTTTCTTCATGAATTTCCTTATACCATGGCTAATAGTTTAGTAGCCTTCTGTAGTTCTGCACAATCATAGCCAATTGTGCTCGCCAATGAGAGAGAGAGAGAGAGAGATAACAGAGGGAATTTTAGAGAGAGATAGAGAAATAATTTAATATATAGAAAATTGAAAGGGGTATTTTTGTCACTCAAAAAGGGCATTTTGGGTTTTCAAAAAATTTTGACATCATCAATGCCTATTTTACAGCGGATCTGTGCAATAGGGGGCAATTTACTCCCAAATTTGAAATTATAGGGATTTATATGCACATCCAAATAGCAAGGGTGTTTATTGCACATTTTCTATATAGCGGGTTTTTTTTTGCACTTTATCCTTATTATTACTATTATTATTATATGGGTCATTCTTAATGTTTTTTCTCTTGTCAAATCTGTTCCAAAGGGATTTTCATCAGTCTTAGGTGCTCATGTCAATTCAATCTAATCAGGCTTTAAAATTATCAAGCTTGGTGATGCAACCAAGTAAAAAAGCAACCTTTGAGGCTTGATCTTAAGGATGTTTTTATTAAAATTTACCCATTTGATATCTGTCTTCTTACCTTGAGTTAAGTTTATACTGCAAACACAAGTTTAACGCTTTTAATTTGGTTCTTCTCAGGGCTGAAAAATCCACTTACCTTGATGAGCTATGTGGCTCCAGTAATGACAGTGGCAACTGCTATACTGTCTCTTATAATAGATCCGTGGGATGAATTCAAAAAGAACGATTACTTCAATAGCTCATGGCATTTAATGCGAACTTGCTTACTGATGCTTTTTGGTGGAACTCTGGCTTTTTTAATGGTAGGTATCTGGGATTGAGCTCTTCCCGATTTTTTTTTTTCACATTTCTCCTCTTTTCTTCTTCTGGTTGTGGGGGTGGAGGGGGGTTGTTTTTGTCCTGTCACTAATTATTTGGAGATAAGTATTCAGATTTCACATTCTTCTCATGTTACTGTTTTGCATATTCACATATACAATGGGTTCCTTCAACTGTGTTTCCGCTTAAAGAACTTAACCTGTTCCTCTTATTGCAGGTATTGACAGAATATATTCTTGTCTCAGTAACTAGTGCAGTAACAGTGACAATAGCAGGAGTTGTCAAGGAAGCTGTCACTATTTTGGTATGAACTGTTCTTTAGAACTTTGTTCACTTATCTAGTGATAAGCAATGTGTTGGCTGTACATATAACTTTATGTTCTTTTCTTCGGTAGGTATAACTTCTTTGTTCCATTCCGACCTTCAATGGCAGAAAATCCATGATAGTTGCAGCTATAGAAATAATGCCTGGTAGTAACATTATAAAGTACCCAAGATCATAAGTTACACGCCAATTATTTATTATTCATGTGCATTCTAGAAAGGGTTTCTTAGGGATGGGATCCAAAGTCTGAGTTGCGCTAGTGCCTTGTAACTTTTACTTTGTGGTGGCTTCTGTTCTTATATGAGTGCACCACTGCTAGCTATGTGTCTAAAATTGAGTTTGTCTAGTTGATCACTTTTACTTTGAGGCTCTAAAAGGACTTCCAAGCCCTAAAAGTGCTTTTTAAGAAAACACGAGTGTTTGGTGAGGCCAAGCAAATGGGCTTTAGGAGAAGTCCAATTCTTCAAAAGTCTTTTTAATAGAAGCTTCTAAGAGTTGCTCTGACAATGAGTTCTCCTGAAGTAGATGGGTTATTTAAATGATAAATTTCAGTGAAAAAGTTAATCAAATTTTATTTGGTGATCGTCCCATCAGTTAATAGAGAGAGAGAGGGAGAGAGAGCTGGTTGTGGTGGTATGTGAATGTTGGTGATGGGTATTGTGAAAGTGAGAGAGTTGGTGGTGTGGTGGAGGGGTTTCCACCGGCTCTGATGGTTGATTCGTTGCCGTTGGATCTCACTCTCTCACAAGGTTGTAATAGTTAATTTCCATCCTGCACATGGCGATGGGGTTTTGAGGAATTCCAACTCATCGTTTGTCAATGACTTGTCATTGACTAATTGCTAGTGCCAGACATCACATCTGCCTACTCTTTGCCCGTCTCTGGAGCAATTACGTTCTCATAGCTGTTCTTGTCTCTTCTTGAACTCTTGAAGTTTTAAATCTGTGATTCTTTGATATATATTCTACATTCATCGGTATGAGAGTTTAGCTTATGAATTCTTTTACTTCACTACAACAGAACTTAAGGTCAAGTTTTTTTTACTGAAGGGAGAGAACAATTCAAACTATTATAAACTCGAGGAAATTTACCCCTCAAAAAAAAGTATAATAAACTCAAGGAAAAGCAAATTGAAGAATTGTAGAAATTGATTTGATTTTTAAGATTGGGCTTACATGTGATCTTATATTATTTAGTTCTAACCATAGTTGACTCTTACTTTATGTCTATTTTTAAGTCAGGATGCTGCTGGTCAGGTTTCTTATATGTATTCTATATTCTATGAGTCAATATTTTTGTAACTTTCAAATTTGCTGGACACAAGCGGTGGTTATGGTCCATGGGTTATCTTATTGTTCAAATTATGGTATTTGGTCTTTGTTCGTGAATTTCAGTAGCTTTTATATGATTCTATTAGTTAAAGCTTCTTAGTCTCCATACGAAGTTCAAGTTAATTAATCGTGTAATGCCTTTAGTTTTAAATGGAGAACAAGTTATTAGAGACACTTTCAGCAATTGCATTCATTGTGGATTGTGTCGCACAATTGAAACCCTAGGTGTGATGCCCAAGGGAATGTAGGTATGATGTTTCGCTTCTTCTTTTACCATCCTTTTCATTTTATTTATTCATTTATTTTCACTTTTTTAACATTTAGAACCACAGAGTTATTTAGTTAATCCCTTAAGATCATGTTTCAGAACCTCTTTCCCTTGACTACTTCGATTACTGAAGCCCGTACTCAAAAAAACACAAGCAACCTTGAGTTACTCTTCATAGTTACTTCTCACAGCCACAGAAAAGCCCAAAACATCATCTTTACTTGCCTAATTGAAACCGTCAAACGTAACTGTTTCCTTACACCTTGCAAACCCTAAAATTTCATATTTTCCTACCTTCAGCTACATAAAAACTGATTACAGTTGACTATAAAAGCTCTTTTGACACCAGACATCAGTTTGTGTCAATTTCTAGGAGGGTTCCTCTCTGCACTTCTCCTACATCACGAATTCTCTGAATTAGATTTTAAATTTTTGCAACAATTGAAACCAAAGAAACAATTTGCTTCTCTCCAATTTAATTACCTGTATAACTTAACGAATTATAAATTAACTGTTTGAGTATTATTAAATTCATCAACCTTCTCATTCCTGCTGGAAAGTCATCAAAATCTCTGTATTCCCCCTCATTAGCTGACGCAGATAGTGATAGAAACAATGATGGAGGCATCAATTTACTCTAGTAGTGGCCTATTATGAACAATAATAAGATAAAAGGAATTCTTTAAATGAAAGATTTGGGATCTTGATAGGGAAATGATATTTGCACTCCACAAAAGTACTATCGTGCTGCACTTTTTTTTTTCCCTGAAAAATGAAACCATTGCCCTTCAAAAGCTAGCATTCTCACACTTCACAATTGTCCCAAAAATATTCTTATGCTCCACCTGGTAATTTATGTCATTTCTTCTATTAAAAAATAAAATTGAGTATGAATATCGCATCACTTTTGAGGGGACAACTTTATTGGGGCAACTTTATATTATTGTAATAAATAAAATTGAGTGGGGGAAGCTGCTCCCACTGGGCATAAGGTGACTCTGCCACTAGATACAAAAATTTGAGTTGAATTTGATGAAGGAAAAGATTTAGAGAAAAGACTAAAATTTGAGAAAGATATAAAGTCTAAAGGCTCAGCACTAGTTTACATGAGTCTAAACAACTGTATGCCGTGTGGTGATTGTACCAATAGATATTAATTACATTTGATATATAGTCAGTTTAAATTTCTCTTGACTGAGCTAGATTAGAACATTGTTGACTTGAAAGTTAAATCAGTAGAAGTTCTCCCAAATGTGGTGTGCCCAACTGATTCACTTCCTGACTTTGCAATTTGCATTCACTATCATTCTGATTGGAAACTCCTTGTATTCTTAGTTTGTAATAGACTGATGAATATGAGTGTGGCACTTCTATTTTTATGATCTTGATTGGTTCTGATGGTTAAATTTTTCATTGTCATTGGGAGGCTGCTGATACCTAGCATTTTGTTATCCAATTAAAAACTGATGTTATGCAATATGTGTTCAGGTTGCGGTGTTTTACTTCCATGATCACTTTTCGTGGTTGAAAGGGGTTGGTCTCGTCACAATCATGTTTGGTGTCAGTTTATTCAACTGGTACAAGTAAGTCATCAGTTAATATGGTTATCAAGCACAAACTTATCTTGATACATTTATTTATTATGCTTGTTGCTAAAGTTGAAATTAGTCTTAGAAGTATGAACTCTCCTAAGGAGTTGTTTCCACGTTGGAAGATGTCTGGGACACTAACACTTGTAATACACATCTTGAACAATATCAGTAACTCATAAATAATATTTTTAATTTTGAATACTTGTCTAACACGCCCTGACCAACATGTGAATGAAAACCTTGGATATTAATATATGACTTTCTTTACATGGAAACAAAGTATAATTTTAAAGAGAGGTAGAATAAAAGTTCGTATAAAATAGAGAATAAGGCTACCAAGAGGTTTCATGACATGAGTCATGAGTTTTCCCTTTTAACAATAAAATTGAGAAGGGTCTTGAGATCTATGAATGAGAATAACAAAGTCAAAATAATTTTATAATAAATTGTTTCAATCCAGTGGTTAACAAATACATCTCATGACTCTTGTCATTTGAGAGACCTCTTGATAGCATTTTCCTAAAATTTATTAAAAAGTTTAGTATATTTAGATAACAATTAACAAAGGTTAAACATCAAAAGGCTTTAACAAAGGAGTGGACATGGGAGGAGAAAATTCATCATAATTGTATGTTCACGTATGCATCGACATATCTACATATAGAAACAAATACTAATACACATAAATGGCGTGCTCTTACTATGTATTCTTCTATTTTACATAGTTTATTTATTTTTATTTACTAGTGTAATATCACACATTGTTAGATTTACTTGTCATAAGACAAAGTTTTGAGGGAAAATTACACTCACCTCCCCTGTAAATAGGCTAAATAACAGAGACCTCTCTCGTGTTTTCAAAAATAACACTGACCTCCCCTGTAGAATTATTTTGACAATTATACCCCTGTACAATTTTTTTTAATTAAAATAATTTTCTTTTTAATTAAAAAAATATTCTTTTTTTGGTTAGTAAGATTATAATAGATTAAAGAAGCAAAGTTACATGATTACAAGGGGTATACCCCATGTGAATCTTAGAAAAAAATATGATTATGTGAAAATTCTAAAGGTATTTTTGGAATTTTCAAGTGATTTTTGTACATGAAAAGCTGACAGGGGAGGTTAGTGTTACAAAAACCTACGGATAAGGGAGACCAATATTATTTTTGAAAACGCAGGGGAGGTCTCTGTTATTTAGTCTTTTTACAGGGGAGGTGAATGTAATTTACCCAAGTTTTTATAGTAAATCAATTTTATTTTTATTGATAAGTAATTTTTGTACTATGACTTTATCTATAAAAATCTCTCTCTATTATTGTGTCCTTGCCGTGTTGGACAAGATGCTATGCAGGTCTTGGGAAATTGCATGCATCTTATTATGGAACTTGCTAGGCTTAATTATTTTAAGACTCTGAGGATGCTCCTTTAACAATTTTTGAAAATTTTTTTAGTTCGAAGGCGGTTCCTTTCCTTTTTATCGTCTTTCTGACTGCAAGTTGTTGACTTCAGATGAATTATAATTCAATTTTCCATTTTTAAAAGATGCAATTTGTTAAGAAACCACAGTTGATGAATGCAATTCCTAATGATGAAATATTCACCTTAATATATATATATTTTTTGATGAATATATTCACTTTAATATTGTATTAGTGCCCATAGGATTTTATATTTGATTTTTTTTTGCTTCAAGATTTTGTATTTGATAGGTCACGTAGCTAATGGTGTATATCATTAGCTCTTTACTTTATTGACTTGTTCTTCCTGGTGAATAATCATCAGATATTGTTCCATTTTTAACACAAACACACAGACATATATATTACATCGACATGATATTAATTACTATTAACTGAAATTGTTCAAAATCATTGAGTTTGTTGGTAAAGCTCCAGCTCCATAAAAAATAATAGTAGTCCCAACTTTATGTTGGGTCATAAAATATTTAAGCATATAAAGTATAAGAGTGCAGGAATGGTAAATAAATTCAATTATGAACAAGTAGAGGACACAATTAAAAAAGATGGAGAATAATAAAGCTGCAAAGCCTGGTAACACACCTATAGAGGTATGAGAAGTTTATAAAAGGTAGGAATTGAATGACTAACAAATTTAAGGGCATTGCCTAGTGCTGGTCCCACCATGTCCTGGAAAGGGAGGACTCGAGACAGATATAACCTTTGATAATTAACGAAGTAGTTGCTATGAGGTTTGAGCTAGTTGCAGTGGTACTGATGCTTATGCACTTTACCATTGAACAAGACAATGACCTTCAATGACTAAAGAATTCATTTAACAAAATTCTGAATAAGGCATGATGCCAAGATGAATGTTGGAAAACACTATAGTAATGGAGATTATATAGAATTACAGCAATTATCTGGGAATTAAATTAATGAGTCATACAATAAAATTATGGGAAAAGGTTGTCATTCCCAGTGCACAAGGGCTTGAGCGGGGTTTTGGAGAGGTAGGTGTCGGCTAGCCTTAGTGCCTTACCTCTATTTTTGGAAAGGTTGCTTCCAAGTCTTGAACCTAAGACTTATCGCTTTTAGGTGAAGGCATTTGCCATCGCACCAAGGTGTGACCTCTAAATTATGGGAAAAGGATTATTGAAAAATAATTAAGAGGAGTACATCAAGCCTTAACATAAGGAGCACATCAAGCATTAACATAAGGAGAAATAAAAGGAAATAAAATCAGCCTTAATAAAAGGAAAGGAAATAAAATCTGATTTCCAACACTCCCCCTCAAGCTGGAGGTTGGAGCGAAAATATCAACCAAACCCAGCTTGGCTATAGATGACTTTAGTAAGGATGGTTCTCAAAAGCCAACCTGTTTTTTCTTTACCCCCATTATAGAGACGAAATGATTGGGACCACGAAGCAAAGTTTTTCCCATTCAACAACACAATAAAATCACCGGAGACACGGGGAAGAACAATGCTATCAAACACACAAACAGCCCACAACATACCAATAAAACTGTCGGAGACACGGTGAAGAACAATGCTACCAAACACACCGGCAGCCCAATACATACCAACAAAACTGTCGGAGATACACCGAAGCAAAGAACAATGCTACCGAACTCATTGGCAGCCCAATACATACCAAGAAAACTGCCGGAGACACAGTGAATACGAGGAACAATGCTACCGAACAAACCGGTAGCCCAAACAAGTCACAAATACACCTAGAGACTTGGCACATTTCAGATTCTCAGGGAATACCCCAAAATAGGGGTTCGAACCTGGGAGGAGATCCTCCTTACATTGTTGTACACACCTGGCGACTGCCCTAGGGTTTAATTGTACCTAGGTAGTCGCAGCAAGAGAAAAGAGAGTCTGGAAGAGGATTGTGGTCTAGGGATGGTCACAACTTAGAGAGAAATTAGGCTCTGATAGGAAAAAGTAAAATATGTGTCATTGACTTAGTTCTAAATGAGACTAACCACTCTTTATATATATACACGAGAAGTACATCAAGCCTTAACATAAGGAGTACATCTAGCATTAACATAGGAGAAATAAAAGGAAATAAAATCAGCCTTAATAAAAGGAAAGGAAATAAAATCTGATTTCCAACAGAATCCGTAGTGTCTGGTAACTAATTTTGGATTTTTGTCAAAAAAAAATTACTATGGAGGGTCTTTAAGAGGAAATGGATTCATATGACAAACTTATTTATGACATGTATATGAATTTAAATATTATAATTCATATTATATGTAGAGAGACTAGTGATTTTCCCATTAAAATAGGATTGCACAAGATTTAGTACTAAACTCATATCTATTTATAATATTTTTTACATGAAATAATAGAAGACATACAAGGATACATTCAAGGTACATGTTGTTTGTATATTATATAGTGCCTTTGGATACTTCTAATTAGGCTTTATCAATAAAATTTAACACATGTAGCAATAAATTAGATATAAAAAAATTAATAATGTTCCAAAGAATGATAATGTAATGATAACAAATCAATGCCAAATGATTCCTCAAAATAGCCATTTTCAATATTAAAGATAAATAATACGAGGGGACAAAGAGATAGATTATGATGTAATTATAAGACTTGGACCAGGTTGGACAAAATTAAGGGAGGTTATTAGTGTCTTTTGTGATAGAAGAATATCAAATAAGTTAAAAGGAGAAATTCTTCAAGCCTATCATTAGGCCAGCTGCATATATGGAATATAGTATTGGGTGTTAATAAAGAAACAAATACAATGTATTCATGCTGTTGAAATCAGAATGTTAAGATAGACGATAGAGTGACTAGAAGATATAGGATTAATAATCAAAGTGAAATAGAAATTAGGAATAGTGCATATTAAGTGATACAATTAGAGAAAGTAGGTTTAAGTGGTATGGACATATTCACCTTAGATACACTAGTAAGAAAAGAAAGAGTTATTTAGTAAGAGATGGAGAGTCCGATGAAAATTAATTTGGGAGGAAGTAGTTAGAAATGACTTTAAAAACTTAAATATAATAGGAGAATGACTTGTCATAGAAAAAAAAATGGGAAAAGCAAATTCATGCAGTTGATCTTGTTCATATGGGATAAAGACAATGACGACTATGTTGATGATGATGATATAATTAAAGAATTTGACTTTAGCTTCATAAGACCCACAACAGATTCACTTCCATAATTTATTAGTTATGAACCGCATGTTGCAGTTTTTAATCAAGTAATTGAAGTTTTTGACATGTTTATCTGTCACATTTTTTTTTGTATTCCGCAGATACCAGAAGCTACAGAAGGGGGTAACAAATGAAGATATGGCAGGGTCACAAACAACCAATGCTGCTGCAAAATATGTTATTCTTGAGGAGATGGATGATCAAGATGACGGCCCTTGAAATTTCAGATATCATGCCATCTGAATTTCTTAAACTGATGTAAGCCTCTCTCCGTCTCCTCTTTAAGAAATGCTTGTGCTGGATCAGTTGATGCATTGCTTTTAGAGTTTGTTGATTCTTGTAGCATGTGTTGGGTATGTGTGGATGTTCCGCACCTAGCTGCGACGGATATCTCATTTTTTATATTTAATGAAGTTCTCAAGTCGTGAAAAATGCATTTTGCAATTTTTAAAATTTTCAGGCTCATGCTTCTATTTGATTCTGACATACCCAATACAAAATGGATGCTGAAAACATGTTTAAATTTGGTGATTTCACCCGCAAGTTTCCTGAATACACGTGTAGAAACAGGGAATCATGAATAGTTTTACTTCAATCTTCTATTCATTTCTATCTGCTCTCAATCTATAAAGACTCCAGATACAATATAGAGATTTATAAATGAATTGCATATCCCACTTCAGGAATGTTCCTTCCTACAATTTTTCACCTTCTCCTATCCAGTCAGGAGGGCTTTCTTCTGGCTGTTTCTAAATATGTGATTCCCTTTCCTCCTTATACCCTTCTTCACATTTCTTTGATTCCCTTCAAAAAGTTTTGCATGCCTCTTCCTCAATCAAACCCTAATTTTCTCCCCTTTAAAGTTCTCTCATTTTTCTTCTTTTTTTAATTTCTTCTTCTTCTTCTTCTTCTTCTGCTTTTTTTTTCCTCTTCTTACAATTTCTTCTTCTTGCGCTCATGTATGATATATGTGAGTAACATTCTTTTCTCTCTTATTTATTTATTTATTTTTCTTCTTCTTCAAATTTATTATTGTAATTTTATGAATTGAATGTCTATATTTTATGTTTCTGAATTTTTCTTTACTGCAATTATTTTTGCGAATTGTGACATGCTATTTGAATCTTGATTACACTTCTATTTTTTGGCTTGTTGTCTTGTTGCTTTGTTAGTTGTCAGTTGGAGTTTTATTTATTTATTTATTTAATCATGTTCAATATGCCCCCATAAAATAAATTCTTGGGTCTGTCACTGATCCTCAGGTTTGCTTGAAGGAAAAGCTAATGTTGGTGCATGTTGTGGCCAAGGTGGGAGTGGCAGCATTCACTGATTCCTTAGTTTTTCAGTCTTTGCCTTTCTGTTGCAATGGTTTCTTTTATCAGCTTGGTTAGGGGAAAAGGAGGGAAGTTGTCATAAATCAGGAGTCAGCCAAACAACTTTTTACCATCCACTAGGTCCATTGGTTTGCAGAAGAGCCCATTTGTTATGGAATGATTTTCCATATTCATTTAATTTGTATATTGTATCATGCATCAGAATACATGCCTCCGCGATGTTGATTCATTTTTTGTTATTATTTTCCCACTGTTAAAATATTGAGATTGTAGATGAGCAAGACAAGATGTAAACAGATTTGAGTGTGCAATTTTTTTTTATTCTTCTTCAAACTTTTAGCATACAATACATTGTTTCAGATGGCATTTTACTTTGTCATCAGTGTAATATTACCAGCAGTTGCCTGTTGAAATTATTTCTCAGGTGAAATTATGTTTAATGTTTGATTGCGACTCATTGAAAAGCTATTACTACTATACACCTTTTTAGCAGCTTTAGACACGGGTGCTTATTTTCTGAATTGTTGGGCTAACTCTAGAATTTGAATAGAAGGTCATGCATTATGAAGGATGTGTGTGTGTGACAACCCGCCTTGTAACATGTAAATACTGTTCGCTTTGAACACTCTTCTCTCAGTGCTAACGATTTTCAAAACGCGTCTACACAGTTCGGAGTTGTCCACATGTTTAAGTCTCAGCAACTTCATCTAAAGGATGATGAACATGAAAACTAAAAATGTTAGATATTTTTCAAGATGCAAAAGATGATGGATGGACCTAGTATCCAAAATATCTACAACATGATTTTGTGATGGAGGAGGTTAATATTACACTGAAGTTTCACTTTTTAGACCTCTCCCCCTATTTCACTGTATTAAATAGGTTTGCTAGGAACAACATACACCTACCTACATGCATACATACTATAAGATGGTCCTATTCCTTAGTTGGATTGATCTGTGCTTATTACATTTTTGAAAGTGAGACATTGACTTGCTGGCTATCTTTGTGAAGATGATGATGATGATGATGATGTGTTACTAGAAAAATCAAATAGGAAAATGGTTTCTTTATCCTTTTGGAGTACTGATCAACAAATTGATGAAGCATTATGGTCTTAGAATTTCAATCAATACCAAGGATAGAATGACATCACTAGTGAGAGAGTGGCACAGGCTGCTGAAAGTCCTATGAAACAACCATGCATCTTGTCAAAATTTTCTTTGTGGAAAAGTAGCACTACAACATATTTATTTTTTTTCGGCGGTTTTTGACCGGCGGTTCAAGAAGTGCCGGAAATTTGAAGTTATTACCGGCGGTTTTTAAAAACCGCCGGTAATGACCAATAATTCTGGCGGTTTATCTAGAAGCGCCAGAAATAGCGTTGTATACCGGCATTTTTTAAGAAACCGCCTGGGCTTATTACCGGCGGGTTTTTAAAAACCGCCGGAAATGAATAATATCAAACTTATAATCTTAGCCCAAACTTATAATCTTAGCCCAGTCGAATGAAACCAATAAAATGCATTACCAATCATTTTTAAAATAAAATGGACCAAGTCCAAGAGAATTAACATAGCTCAAACCTAAGCCCATGTTCTGAAAGCCCATCTATATATATTCTTTAACCACTCAATTACTCTCAACCCTAGCCACACAGCCCGCACTCCTCTCTCTGCATCCTAAGTCCCTACTCACGACTGGCGATCTGTATTTTGTGTTTGCTCTCTCTCTCTCTCTGTCGTGGCATGGGAGGATGGTGACGATGGCTTTGGCGAGATCGGAGCAGTAGCTTTGACGAGATCGGTGATTTTCTAGGTATTTCTACTTTTTATAATTTTGTATGAAATTTCTTTCGATGAAAATTTAGCTTTGACTGATATGTGCATTTTGCATCTGCGTGTGTGTAATATGTGTATGATAGATTTGTGCATGTGTGTGTTTTGTGTGTGTAATATCTATATCTCTATACGAGTTTCGAGCCGAGCTCGAACACTTGAGGTTGGAGCTCGATTCGACTTCTGGATTAGGTGATTGATTAAGAAGGCATCGATCGCTAATTTTTTCTTTATAGAAAATTGGAGGGAGGTCCAGTGTCGATTTAGTTTTATGGATCAAGTTTTAATAATCCAACCTAGCCGCTCAATGTGAATGTTTGTCAACAATTCAACATTCACGTGAAGACTCTCTCTCTCTAACTTTCGGGGAAGGAAAAATGGAAAAAAGAAGACTCTCTCTCCCTCAAATATATTTATATATATATATGTATATATGCATATATCACTTTGGGACCCAAAATAATGCACGGTTCTACAAAATTTTGATTTTTGTTTTGACAAATTTTGATTCGATTCTAAATCTACAGTGTAACTCGGTACATACAAAGGTGTTAATAAATCGAGTTGAAATAGAGAATTAGAGACATAAAGAGTATGAACTGGGTTAGAATTTCTTTTGCCAATTATTAAAGTTAATTTATATTTTTTGTTTTCATTTTTATTTTTTTAAGATAATTTTTTATAATTTTTCGTAATTAGATAAAGCTTAGTATTCAGTTTTATTTTTTGATGTCTCTTCCCCGCCCTCCTTATCACCTTAAGCACCTTGTTCCGATCAACGTATCCGATCACTGTCACCTTCTCCATCTCTAGGTCCACCTCCACCGAATCCACCCCTGACACATACATATACATGTTATATGTATAGATACGCATTACATAATTTCGCAAATTGTGGTGAATCAACCATTGGGCCTTTAATGATCATAAAATCATATTTGTCTACTGGTTAGTAAAATGTAAGAAAATAAATAAATAAAGAATCATATGAAGTGACATTTATTCCTTTATTGGAACCATATTCTAAATCTATCTGCACTATTGTAAACTCGAGTTGTGCTATATAGCATAGAGATGAAAGTTGTAAATTAACAGACTTTAATCTATTCATCAACTAACATAACAAGTGGGGCTACGTGGAGATACGTTTTGCATGATGTCTCGAGAATTAGTACGACAAAACCTCAAGACAGAAAAAATAATAATAATAATAATAATAACAAGTGAGGCCATCAGTCTGTGTGTTGTTCGGCTTAGTATTTTTAAAATGATCCCATAGATATTCAAATGAGAATATATATCATGAACTCATAGAAGGGACAAGCCAATCCCCAAGGAAATACAGACCAATAGTATGCTGGTTGAGCTTTTGGAGACTCGATCTGTAGCTGCTAATTTGTTGAGGGGACCATTACAGTCTTTATTTCTACATGGGGGTGTTACAGGGACATGTAAACTGACATACAAAGATCGAGTACAGGATGGAGAACCATTCGATCAGAATTTCAAACTGCATGTATGCGTGTCAGTGTGTATATATCATATATGTATATATATTTAACTTTTCTCAACTTCAATTCAAACAAGTATATATTGAAAACTGATTTCTATATATTTCAAAATTAAGATCAAACTAGAGAAGGGTACTGATGGATGTATATATATGTGTGTGTGTATATATATATATACCTCTAAGCTTGTGGATGGCGTTTTTAACAACTCTCTCACAGCCAGTGCAGCACATCCTGACCTTGAGCTCCACATGCTGTAAAGTGAACACGCTTCAGAAATGCTGTTTCCACAAAAGTAAACACGGTTTTTCCCTTTCTTCTTATTCCTTTGTTCCTTTTGTTCCTCTTTAATTAACTACCTTTTATATATCCTTATGCAGTTATAGAAAATTGAAGGGATTGAGAAAAGCCATAGCTTATACTTTTGACTAAACTCATCATGCAAATATATATATGTCACTTCCATATTAATTAAATTCCCCATTGCTCGGAATAATATACAGTAATCACCTTTTTCTTATGTGTGTCCATACTAACAAATCCAAATTGGTTCAAGAAACTCAATCCAAGGAAATTTAGTTACATGACCTTGCCCGCAAACAAACCGAGAGGTTTTCTTGTGTATGTATGTATATAGACTGAGAGTATTTATCATTCTACACAAAATAGAAAAAAAAGGGGTTTCTCGCGTTCATTAAAACCCAACAAAAGGAGCGAAAGGATCCTTTTGAGGTTATTAAACATATAGAATTTTTTTTTTTTCTTTACTTTGCATTTATCTTCAAAGTTATCTTTAAATGAATGAATTTTCACATGAGCTGAAATTATCTAATTGTTTTGCAGTGCTAATGAGTTTGGACAGGCTAATGGTGTAGAGTCTTCGGAGTATGCCAATTACTTGGGCACAATGGTGAAGAATGGGAATATGGCTCCATTATCTTACAGTAGTTGGAAATATTTCCCTCGCACTCTAAAAGATGACATGTGGAATCTTGTCCAGGTAAAAATATTTTTGCTTTGAAGCTTGATTCATAATTGGTTTCGTTTTCATGTTGAAATTTACTCTAGAAAAATTAAAGACATAATAGTGATATATTTTCATAAAATTTGTAGGGCAAATATGAGGTTCCATATTCATCAAAAAAGTGGACAATTGCTTCAATTGGAAAAAAATGGAGGGACTTCAAATGTGATCTAAAAAGAGATTACTATTCTATTTGGGACACTGATGAGGAACGATTGTCCCACCCACCACCTCGCGTCAATAAGGAGGATTGGGAGTATCTTGTGAAGTTCTTTAGCTCAAAGGAGGGGATGGTAAGATGCATGTTTATTTGTTTATGCAACTAGTTTACTAAATATCTAACATTGCTCTAATTTTGTAGAGTCGAAGTGAACGAAACAAAAAAAATCGCTCAAAGCAAAGCATGCCTCATACCACGGGAACAAGGAGCTACGCACGAGTGGCTGAGTTGGTTAGGACTTTTATTCTTTTATGTACAAAGTTTCATAATAGATTATACATCTTAGCAATTTATATACATGAATTACAATATATTCTTTTCATGTTAGATGAAGCAAAAAACTGGCAAAGCTCCTTCACGTGCTGAACTATTTTGCGAGACCCATAAACATAAGGATGGAACCCCAGTGATTATGACGCTGCCAAATTGATGGTGAGCTTAATTAACTCTGATCATTATGTTTTATGCCACATGCTCATTTTTTAATTAATTTTGTGTTTCAGGCTCAATTAGAAGAACAATCTAAAAAACAAACGGAAGATGCATCTAGTTCGGGCAGTAGCCTTCACCCTCGTGATTTGTACTCTCAAGTGAGGGGAGAAGAGAGAGGGGGACGTGTTCGAATGTACGGTTTGGGGGTTACAGCAAGTGATGTTTGGGGGCCACCTCCTACAAAAGTGGAACTTTTGAGGAGAAACAAAGAAGTTGAGGAAGTGGCATGTGGTCTCCGTGCAGAATTGAAAGAAGTTAAGGAGACTATATCAAGAATGGAAAACAAACACAACGAACACAATGAGAAACATGAAGCGATGCAACAGCAGATTGCCATGCTTCTACAACTTATACAAGTTCCAAATGCTAATCGACAGGTAAATACAATAGTATTGATTGAACTAATATATGCAACACTAGTGTCTAATTGTACTCTTTCATTGTAGGTTGCTCCATCTTTTAGTGCTCCCACCATGCCTCTACAGCACATACAAGTTCAAAATACTACTGGACATGTAAATACTATAGTGTTGATCTAACTAATATATGTAACACTAGTGTCTAATTGTACTCTTTTATTGTAGGTTGCCGCATCTTCTAGTGTTCCAAACAACACTTGGCAAACTTCTTCTACTCAAGGCAATTCTTCAACAGTAAGAATCATTAAAATGGTTATGCATGTCACTAGCATGTTTTATATATGTATGATTATTAGGTTATTGAACTATTCTCTTACTAACTAAATGTCTTTCTTAATTATGTAGGTTCCATCGAAGGACAAGAGGAGGGAAAAGAAAAAGAAAAAAAGGACGGAGAAATGATGCCTCCAAGTTGGATTTGGCTTGGAAAGAACAGCAAAGGGAGGTTGGGGAGCAGTCAAGTCTATCAAAACATGGAAGTGCCTTGATGATGAAGATCTCACTGTTATTGACGGTCTGGTGCTTTGGAGCAAGACCTCTGCCAGTAAGCTTCTTTTGAATGCCTTCTTCCCTCTTATGGCTGCTAAGAGAGACTGGAAAATTATCATTTCTATATAAGTTGATGTTATTTGTACTTGTATGATTGAATATATTAATAGATCAGCTAAATTGTAACAACTTAATTTCCTTGTATCAAAATTTGAAAATGTTTAATATCTCAAATTTATAAAATATACCTGCATAAAATTGCCAGGTAGGCTATAAAGTCCTATGGGATTGCAGAGCTGCTTACTAACATTGACAAGTCTTTTCCCATGCTATTTTTAAAGATTTTTACTTGTTTTATTATGTATACACCTCTTCTCTTTTGAATTGAAATTGATAGTTGTGGTAGAGGCCAAAAAATATTAAGGAATGACGAGTCATTTTATATCAGAAAGCTCTTAGATGACTTGTTACTTATAATTTTCCCCATTGGCTATTGTTTTTCACAATATTTAATCAAGTCTTTTTTTTGGTTGATATTCTAGTGAGCAGTTCTTGGATTGCATTGCAAGAGTTTGTGATTGAGATCTTGATTTTACTTCCTGATGTTAGATTCGAATAATTGATTAATATTCTATTGCATGCATATTTACAGATGAAGGAAATTGCTACAGAAAACTTTCAACGGATATGTGAAGCCTATGAGATCTTAACTGATGAGAACAAAAGGCAGATATATGATATATATGGTATGGAAGGGTTGACTTCAGGTTTGGAACTTGGTCCCAAACTAAGTAAAGCAGAAGAGATTAAGGAAGAGATTGAAAGATTACGACGCATGAAGGAACAAGAAAAGGTCTCAGCCCATCTACGGCCTTCTGGTTCAATTATAGCCAATTTGTCTTTGCCGAAGTTTCTAGATGGTGGTGGCATCATGAGAGGGTACATGTCATATTATCTGATTTCTTCCTTCATTCTGTTCCGTCATTTGGATTAAAATGATATATAATTGGTAGTTATCTTTGAATAACTTGGAAAATATATTTTTCACATGGATTTGCGAGGAACATACTTGCATGATATGATGTAAGGTCAATCTGAATAGTGATGCACTCCTTTTGAGTGGCTATTGCATTTCTTTTTTCCTTTAGGTTCAAACCAGAA
The DNA here is from genome assembly GCA_026545225.1 of Cornus controversa. NCBI lineage: Eukaryota > Viridiplantae > Streptophyta > Magnoliopsida > Cornales > Cornaceae > Cornus > Cornus controversa. The sequence continues at coordinate 19,606,007 of CM048852.1, forward strand.
AGTATCAAACTCCCTTAAGTGGCTGAACATTTTTTTTTTTCAATTATCGAATAGTTGCTCTCTCTCTCCATCTTGAAACTACCTTTCCTTTGTATCTTCTTTTCATTTTGAATTTTGATATGATATATCTGCAAAGAAGCCTGACTTTTTCTTGTATTTGGTTGTACCAAAATGTTGGTTGGAGTCATCTTTCATATTCATCTAACCTTAAGGTTGTTTGTGTTTTTATCTTACTTTCCGAAATTAAGTTTTACTCCTTTTTTGCCTCCGTTTCTTTCTGAAATATAATAACGGCTCCTTTTTTTTTGCTTCGAAGTTCATTTATCCAAAATATAAAGTACAGCAGAAATGGTATAACTGTTATGTCTTGAATTGCATAAATTATGATAATTCTTCTAAACTATATTTTCTGTATTTTTACTGCATTACTGTAAGTACTCTTTGTTACGTGCTAAGGTTCAACTTTAAAATTTCACCACTAGCCTAGTGGGCCAACTGGTATCTTGTTGTCTTCCAACCATAATGTCATGGGCTCAAGTCATCTTGTTGCCTCAAAAAATGGGTGGACCAAGAGGTATCTTGGTATCTGGTTGGTCTTCCAACCATAATGTTTTCATTTCATCTGACAGGTTGTTTTCATATTCATAAATGTCAGGATGGCTATGTCTAGTGAAGTTCAGTCTCAAATATCCAAACGCAATACTATCGCTATTGGTGGCAATATGGAAGTTAGAGGAAATTTGATACTTGAATCAAATTAGGTTTTGAACATCATTGATTCATCTCAAAACGATGTTCAACGGTGCCTATAACAAGTTTGAGTCCGAACATAGACGCTTGGTTGCTGCTGAGCAAATGAACCAACCGACTTGGGGTCCTCCACCGGCAGCAGCAGCAGCACCACCACCACCCGTGGTAGAGAATGCAAGGAAATTGGCACCACCACCACCGCCTGTGGCAGAGAATGCAAGGAAATATTTAACCGATACAATGCAGGTTGTGGAGAAAGTTGATTCAATGTATGCACAACCGAGGAATCCAGTGCCTGTTCCAGCATTGGTGCCGTTGCCACCGGGTGCAAATAGTGTGGTTTCTTCGAGATTGACATCAAAACTGCCAAAGCAGAAAGCAAAAGATCCAAACAAGCGGCAAATGAGCTTTGAGGAGAAGGCGAAGCTGGGAATGTGCTTGCAGAATTTACCCCAAGAGAAGATGGAACAGTTGCTTCTGATTATACAGAGAAGAAATTCTCAGTTGGCGCAGGAGGGTGATGAGATCGAGCTCGACATTGAGACCCTTGACAATGAGACGCTGTGGGAACTGGATAGGTTTGTGAGTCACAAAAAGACAGCCGGTAAGAGTGTGAGGCAAGTTCACTGCGAGAAGTCAATTTCAACAACACAAATGAACAAGGTAACAACAATGCAACGTTTGATCTCACTAATTTACTTTGTATGCTTGATTTAGCAAATGATGATTTTGGGTGTAAAATAGCAGTCACCAGTGAGCAAGCCAACGAGCCTTGAAGCAGCAGCAGCAGCAGTGCATAAGAACAAGAAAGGGGATGTAGGTGAGGAGGATGTTGACATTGGAGAGGATATTCCAGTGAGCAACTTTCCCGAAGATTATCAAATTCAACGAAAGAGGCTCATTAGACTTTGGATGGCGGAAGATTATCAAATTCAACGAAAGAGGCTAAGGTGAAGCAGCTTCCAAAGTCAATCGGAAGACTCCACAATCTTCGAACCTTAGACAACACTTGCAAGTTTTTTAGCTTACAAATATCTAACGGTGCTGGTGTGCCGTAACCGTAATCAAAGTCCAAATCACCTCCTGGTTTTCGGCGGTACACAATTAGATGCCGCAAATTCTGCAATTCGGTAATCGAAGTTGGAAGCACTCGTATCTCTGAGGGCCTAAGGAAGCAGAGGCCGCTTAGGCAGGGGCTCAGCTTGGACTCTGGAACTACCCATCTTTTACATAGTCAGGCTTGTGAGGGATCTCAAGAGCAACTTCAATCAGCTTTGTAGAGGTTTTTCATTTACCAATTGTTGTGAATGTTGTAACTATCAGTCATGCTGACTTGGAATTGTAATTCTTGGGCCCTTGTTAATGTTTAATATTTAACTAATGTGAATGTCAAATTATATTTGAATATGAATGAAGCTTTTTTTTGCTGCTAATGTTTGATATTTGACTAATTTGAATGTCAAAATGTAGACTGATGGTGTGGGAAAGTAGTGAGAAAGAAAAAGGAAAGAAAAAGAAAAAAAAAAAAAAAAATTCATTTCTGGCGATTTACAATAAACTGCCGGTAAAAAGTAATGATTACCGGCGGTTTATAGTAAACTGCGGGTAAAAATATTCATTACCGGCACTTTGAGCATATTTACCGGCAGTTAAAATCGCCGGTATAATTCCGGCGGGTGTAAAAAAATCGCCGGTAATTACCGGTGGTTTAGAAAAACTGCCGGTAATTCAGCACCGGCGGGATATTTTTCGACAGATTTTTTAACCGCCGGTGATGTATTTTCGGCGGTTTATGAGGTATTTTCCGGCGGTTTAAACCACGGGTGAAATTGAAAAACCTTGTAGTGTAGTGATTTATATTGGGCAATAGAGGCATTTCCTTGTGGAAAAGTAGTGATTTATATTGGGCAACAGAGGCTGTGTATGGAGTCTTATTGACCACATGAGTTCCTTTCAATATTCAAAGAAGATGAGAGAAAATAAGAGTCAATGTTGACTGCTCCTGCTCCAAGAACGTGTCAACTGCAACTTGGACTAGTTGGCCAGCAAACTTTTATTGTGCCATATATTAACAGATACAATTATTTAATAAACAAGGACCTCCCTTCCTTCCTTTTCTTTTCTTTCCTATTTCCTCCTTCCCTTTTCTTTTTTCTCCTCTCTATTTCCTCCTTTCATTTTCATTTTTTATTATTCATTTCACATTCAGATATCTTCTTTCACTTCAGCTTTAATTATCCAACATGCATTCTCATTGGAATAATGGCCCAAAGTCTCTGCCACACGGTGGTGAATACATGGATCCGACATTGATTTTTATTTATAAAAAGTACATAAAGATCTATTTATAGACACTAGTTCTAAATGATTTATAAAAGAGTATAAGAAATCTTAGGATAAAACCAAAATAGTAAGTACTAACACAATATTAAATATATTATATAACCATTCTCCTCAAATTCAAGGTGAGTTATATGAAACCAACTTGAGTTTGGATACATAATTATCAAAGCGATTGCGGAGCTGTGAGGATCCAGCATGTTAAGGCGCATGTAAGCAAAATATGACTACTACTAAAGGCGCATGGAAGCGCGTGATGATTTCTGGAGGCGCATGGAAGCGTGTTAGTGGCATACGGAAGCATAGAGGTTAATCAAATTCTAAAGGCGCATGGAAGCGCATTAGTGGCCAATTAAGGAGGCGTGTGATTACCACTAGTAGGCGCATAGAAACGCCATGGTCAATCAAGGAGGCGTGTGATTAGCACAGGAGGTACATGCAAGTATTGTGGTCAATCACAGGAAAGTATTGCGGTCAATCACAGGTACATGCAAGTATTGTGTTTCTTTTATTACTTTTACATGGCTATCCAAAAAAAATAAAATTCATGAATGATGTGAAATATGTTTCAAACATATCATGGAGATTTTATTAGTAAATCTCAGAATAGTATGGCCATGCATGATAAAATAGTACAGGAACATATACTTCTTCCGGATGAATTAAAACAGACCTCATTAGGAAAGATATAAGACATTCCTAGTTTATATATATATATATATATATATATATATATATATATATATATTGGATAGAAGTAAAAAGTACAAGGTACCCAACTTGTGGGACCTAAAATGGACAACAATTAAGTATGAGGAAAATGTGTTCCTAGTTATTGAAGCGTGTTGTTTGGTTCAAAAAAGGCAACAATAATACGAGAGAGAAATGTCAAAACTATGAGATCTCTTATCAAATTTTTCTTTGTGGAAAAGTAGTGATTTACTGTATTAGGCAAGATAGGAAAGAACAAGAAGTTAGATAGAGGTTGTGTATGGAGTCTTGTTGATTACATGATCGAGTTCCTTTGAAGATAGAGAGAGAGAGATGTTATTTGATCAAAATACTACAGTAGTTGATAATATTTTAAAAAGAGAGAGGTTTTTCTGAAGTGTAAAATAGTGACTTCCTCCTATCCTCCAATTCTGGGTGATAAGGAACTTCCCTCCTTTCTTTTCCTTCCTATTTCCTTTCCACAAATTGTAGGACAAGACGGTCCTCCTTCCCTTTTTCTTTTGCCTCCTCTCTTCCTTCCTTCCCTTCATCTCAGGCATGATGTGAATACCATTCCAGAATTGTTCTGTTCATGCTGGAATAGAGAGCTGGACTCTGCACTTGTTTATGGTGTCATTTCTGATTCATTTCATATTTTGATCTTCTTCTTTTCCTTCAGCTTCATCCAAGTGAAGAACACTCTGATTGGAATAAGCTATGGGGTTGTCTCAAAGTCTGTGCTGCTCTTTTTTTCTCTTTCTTGCTCTTTCAATGTCATCTCTAAAATGGATGATCAATGCCCAACTTGATGAGAGTCCAATTGTCAACTTGTCCAGTTCATGGATCAACAGCGGCGGCTCAATCATCAATAGCACTGAATTGATGAGACTGCAACCAATACTTCTCAGAGAAAGCTCTGGCCCAAGGTTTGTGTGTGGATTCTACTGCAACTTGAATTACACTGCATGCCTCTTTGGTGTCCTCATCTTCCAAAACAGACCTGATTCCAACTCCGAAATAGAATTTGCACAACTTGTCTGGTCTGCTAATCGAAACAACGCTGTTAAAATTGGTGCAACTTTGAATCTCACTCAAGATGGAGATTTGATCTTGAGAGATGTGGATGGCACTTTTGTTTGGTCAACAAACACAGGAAGTACTTCTGTTTCAGGCCTAAACTTGACGGAAATGGGGAACCTCGTGCTCTTTGATAGAAACAACGCCCCGGTGTGGCAGTCTTTTGATCACCCAACAGACTCTTTAGTACCTGGGCAGATGTTGGTTTCTGGCCAAAACCTAACTGCTTGCATTTCGCCAACAGATTGGCATACAGGTCTGTATTCACTCGCTCTTAATCTTCAAGAGTTGGTTGCATACATAAACTCCAATCCACCCCAATTGTACTATAAATACACGGGCAATTTTTCAACAGCAGAAATAGGACAAACTTATATTCAATTCTCAGAAAAGAGAAGCTTCGCTGGATTTATATATCCTAACTCATCAGCAGCACAGTTTCTGAAGTTGGAACCTGATGGGCATTTGAGAGTTTATGAATGGAAAGAATATAACTGGCTTGAGGTAGCTGATCTTCTCACACCCTTAATTGGAGAATGTGGGTATCCTATGGTGTGTGGAAACTATGGTGTATGTTCCAAAGGGCAGCAGTGTAGTTGTCCTGAAACAACCAGTAGCAAAAAACCCTATTTCAGGCAAAATTCTTATAGGCTACCCAATCTTGGATGCGACATTACCACACCCATTTCTTGCAAGCATCCTCTGCATCATAGTCTTTTTGAGCTCACGAAGACTCGTTATTTTAGTTTTGTTGCAGACTCATACAACAAAGAATCAGACTTGGAGATTTGCAAGAACAATTGTTTGATGAACTGTTCATGCAAAGCTGCTGTATTTCGATATCATCGGGGCTTTCAGAAGGGAGATTGCTTGTTACTGCCTGAAGTTTTTTCCCTCATGGACAATGAGGGGGAGGAAACCAATGTTTCTGCATTTATTAAAGTGCAGTCTCCTAAAAAGGGAAGAGAGAATGTTGTAAGCATAATAGTGTCAAGTGTTGGAGCTTTAGTGGGGATGCTTCTTGTAATTGGCACAACATGGGTTTTCCTTTCCAGAAAGAAAAACAAATCCAAGGAAGTGGAGGAGGATTATCTTGACCATTTACCAGGCATGGCCACTAGATTTTCTTACGAAAATTTGAAAGCTGTGACCAAGAATTTCAGTCGCAAGCTTGGGGAAGGAGGATTTGGTTCAGTCTACGAAGGGACGTTGAGCAATGGCACAAAAGTTGCAGTGAAGCATCTCGATGGTATAAGTCTAGTAAAGAAGTCATTCTTAGCCGAAGTTGAGACCATAGGCAGCATTCACCATATCAATTTGGTTAGGCTGATTGGATTTTGTGCTGAGAAATCTTATACGCTTCTGGTTTACGAGTACATGAGTAACAGTTCCTTAAATAAGTGGATTTTCCCCAAAAACCGAGTGGTTTCTCTTCAATGGCAACGCAGAAGGAAGATTATTTTTGACATAGCCAAGGGACTAGCCTATCTCCATGAAGAATGCAGGCAAAAAATACTTCACTTGGACATCAAGCCCCAAAACATCCTTTTAGATGAGAATTTCAACGCGAAAGTTGCTGATTTTGGGTTGTCAAAGCTGATTGACAAAGACCAAAGCCAAGTTGTTACAACAATGAAGGGAACACCGGGCTACATGGCTCCTGAATGGTTGGGCTCCATTATCACGGAGAAAGTAGATGTTTACAGTTTTGGGGTTGTGGTTCTTGAAATTTTATGCGGGAGGAAAATTTTTGATAGATCTCAGCCTGAGGAAGAGATGCATCTGCTAAGTCTTTTCAAGACAAAAGTAGAAGAGGAACAACTTACATACATTATTGACAAGTACAGTGAGGATATGCAGTTCCATCGAGGAGAAGTTGTGGAGATGATGAGGCTTGCTGCATGGTGTCTGCAAAGTGATTTCACCATGAGGCCTTCCATGTCAGTGGTGGTTAAGGTCTTGGAGGGTTTCGTGGATGTTGAAAAAAACTTAGATTACAACTTCATGATTCCGCCCATACGAAGGACAGAAACTATTGTTCATCAGAAGGAAGACACCATTCGTGCTTCTACTCCATTATTGCCATCAGCTTTATCAGGACCAAGGTAACGAAAAGAGACTTCCAGATAATGATTCATGTAAAGAATTGCAGTTCATTCTGGAAAAACAAACTGTAGTTTTCGTGTAAATGAAGAAATGCTGAATTTAAGGTTTTCATTTATGTTTTAAAGCATTGTATTTCTAAAGGCAGAAGATTTGGGATGTTTAAGAAAGTTTTGCTTTGGATGTATCTCAAGTATTAACATTATTGTGTAAATAACTGTCTGAATATACAAGAGTAAAAGAACCCCTCCAATGTCATTTCACCACTGACGCCGGACAGAATAGTGATTATTTTGTAGGCTATTGATAACAGGAAATATACAAAAGGAATGCACGAGAATCACCCAAAAAACTCAGAGAAAAGCCTCTGGTATTCAAGTTATTAATCAAAATCAAAGTATCTCAGAATCAACCCAGAAGCCGGGTTATATAGCTGAAACTCGTCAACATTACCAAAAATAGCAGGATTCCAGTAATCGTACCAAAATAAAATACGAAATAAAAGAAGGAAGCTGTCAGAAATCTGGCCCAAATCAAGCCCAGAATCACTTCCTAATCAACAAAAGAAATATTACTAAAAAAGGAAATGAATAACTAAAATTGGGGATTTGGAGGGAAAAACAGTGGATTTTGACCTCGAAAAAATACACACCCAGCGTAGCTTAGTGCCTACGACGTGTGCGCCGAAACAAGCTTTCCGAATTGTGGTCATAAAGGCAATTCTGATACCCGTAACCAAAGTTATGGCCAAAATATCGAAGCGCACCCAAAATTACCCCAATTAGGGACAAGGTCACGACTTCCTGCCATCTTTGCGCTCATCTGCCAACTCAAGGTATTTCAGTGCCATCAACGTGTCGTCTGACAGCTCAGCATCATCTGACTCGGATGCTCCTGCATCAACCACCCACAAAAATAAAAGAGATGGAAAATAGAGTCTCAATATGTAATTATAAACAAATAACTCAATATTCTAGATACATATCAAATAGTTTACTATATAAAAAATAGGGTTAATTGCAACAACCTAATCTTATCACAATTGTTTCTGTTATATCGATTTCGCACGCCAATCACTCCCATCCTCATCTATTTCAGAATATAAGAACTTCAGCTATAACCATCTCACTCAGTCATAGCTGCATTTTGATTCGGTTGTTTCTATTTTGTACCCACTTATTGATTCTATCTTACTTTCTGTTCTTCGATTGCTCTGCCAAAAGAATTTGTCTTTTTTATTTTTGTTTTATACTTTCAAGTGGTATTGTTTACATGGTTTGTCGGTGAGGCATTTGTTCTAACATCTTGAGGGGTATTTGGGTTTTACTGGAGGGGTACACCTCATTGGTTTCAACTTGAAAGAGAATGTCTTTCCACTCGGAAAAGGAAATCCCTAGGAGACGAAGATGGAGTTTCGAGCTTTTCTCCCTTTGGACCAGCTTAACCATATACCCTTGGCAAACATTAGTATCTGAGTCTGATCTAAGAACTATTATTAGGAGTTGCACTTCAATGCACAGAGCTAGAAAGCACGGACACTTCGTATAGGGGTGTCGTGCCCGTGTCGGACACTCGGACACTCCTCGGACACGTGTCGGACACTCAATAGAAGTGTCCTGGAAATTTTTTTTAGGACACGGCGAGGTACATTTTGTAATTTTTAAAAGTGCAAAAAAATCCCTGAACTTTTCCAAAGTTACAAAAAGACCCCTTTGAACTATTTTTTTGAGCATTTCAGCCCCTCATCTTTTAAAAGTTGACATCTTGACCCCTTGAAATAACTATAATGACATATATACCATTTAATATGACTATTATGCCCTTTTCTATATAAATATAGTATTTTCTAAAAAAAAAAATATTAAAAATAAAAAATAGCTAGTTAGATAAAATTCCTAGATAATAAATTTAGAAACAAAAAAATAAAAAAGTCAATAGAACTTTATTTAACATAAAGTAATGTTGGTTTATTTGGTATTTTGTATTTAAATTTATTTGTTTGTTATTAAAAAAATGAATAATATGCAAGATTCTAGTAGTAGATTTTAATATAATGAACATCCTTTTTGAAAATACATTAATTGCTTGATAATAAATTAAAGTATTTGTGTGATTTATTATTTTTTTATTGTTAGATTTATGGTATTATGGATATTGGTTAACTTGTTGAATATATATTAATATATTATTTCATAGTCGTATCTCTGCCGTGTCGTGTCTTTTTTTTAAAAATTTGTCGTGTCGCCGTGTCCGTGTCGTGTCGTACCTGTGTCCCGTGTCCGTGTCCATGCTTCTTAGGCGCAGAGAGAGTAGGTCAAGTTATATGGATACGAGGGTAGTTTTGTCTAAATAAAGTTAGTTGAGATGGTAATTTGATAAGGTCATTGAAGTCATTTGACTATACTTTTTTCAACAAATAATTTCAGCATTTTGAACGTATTCCACTAATAGACTCAATACTTTGCTAGAAATGGTGGTCAGAAATAAAATTTGACGGAAAGTGAAGAAATGTGTTTCAAGTCATTGCGTGTTGTTTGGTCACGGGATTGACGAAATTTTCTCCATGTATCTTTAAATGCTGTGATAAACCCATGAAAGAGAAGGCCTGAATGGAGGGAGGAGTCACCCTCTGATCGAAATCTATAGACTTGGAGAGCTAAAGTCAGAAGTACAATAATCTAACTTGTGGGACCCAAAATGAACAAGTATGAGGAGTAAACTGCGTTCCTAGTTATTGAAGCGTGTTGTTTGGTTCCAAAATAAAAAAGAAACAAGAATATAAGAGAAATGTCAAAACTATATATGAGATTTCTTATCAGTCAAATTCAATTTAAGCGTGTTGTATGTCATTGAATTGCATGTGGGTTATCAGAGTTGTTTGATTGTAAGTACTTATTCTCTATCATTTCATCATAAAAAATGTTAATACGATAATTTCACCATAAAACTTGAGCCGTTTTACTCGAATTTTCTAAAATTTTCACGTCAATGCTTTCACATTTACATTCACATTCGAGCCAATGTTTTCTTTGTGCAAGGTAGATAGCAAGAACTTAGACGGAGGTTGGAGGTTGTGTCGTGTGTGGGATATTATTCATCACATTATCGAGTTCCTTTGAATGTTCAAAGAAAATGACAGAAAATAAGAGCCAATGTTGGCTGCTCCAAGAACGCGTTAAAATGGCGCCAGCACTGATTGACTACTTGGCCAGTTAACTTTTGTGTTGCCATTAACAGATACAATTATTAATAAAACAGCCAATAAATAATGGGAATGTCTCCAACTAATTATCATATGTACTTATAAGTAAGAGATGTTTGGAACTGAAACAGTAACGTAGTATGTTAGATATATATATCTATATATATATATATATATATCTATATATATATATATATATATATATATATATCATCTTTTTATCTCTTTTGCATGGCTATCCAGAAAATTTACACTTAATCATGCTTCTTGTGGGACTGGCACTGGAAAATTGGATAGAACGAAAAATAGAAGGAACAATAGAGGTGTCCCATGGGAAAAGTTGTCTTTTTTTTTCATAGTATTTGGTTGAATAGGAAATAAATAAGAAATAAGAAACAAAGAATGGTATGTTGTTTGATCAAAATTTATTCTTCTGTGCATGCTGGAATCTGCACTTGTTTATGATGTCATTATATTATTCATTTCACATTCTGATCTTCTTTCCCTTCAGCTCTATCCAAGTGCAGAACATGCAATCTCATGATTCGAATAATGTTCGAAAGTCTCTGCTGCTCTATTTTTTGTTAGGATGGCACACATATTATTAGCAATAAAACAGAAAAATACACACACACACAAGTAACACAAGATTTACGTGGTTTAGCAAATTGCCTACGTTCACGGGCGAAAACCGACTTTCTTTACTTCAGTACTTTGGTTACACAATTTTTCTGTAATATCCCGTAATTTTTTGAGGTCGTTTATTTTTATTTAGATGCTTTATATATATTTTTATTATTTTATTTAAATTGCTTTGTTGATTGAATTAAATTTCTTTGAATGCTTTAAATTTTAGGGAGTTTAATTATTTAATTATGGTTGGACTGGATCTTTGTATTGTTTCTTTTATTTTAATTTTGGATTAGGTTAGGGAGGAATTTAGATTGTGTTGGTCTGGAATGCCTGGGCTAGGGATATACTTATTTTTGAGGGGCTAGGATTTTTTTTTATTATATTTTTAATTATTTTTATTTTTGGAGTTTATTTAGTTTTCTAGAAAAAAATAATAATAAAAGAAAAGAAAAGAGGATTAGGGTTTTCTGTCGTTTACATGCACAGAGACTGAATGAGCATAGACGCAAGAGAGAAGGGAGAGAATGAGCTATTCGTAGGGACGAGTTTTGGTCGACACAAAAGGCAAGTTCGACTATTTTCTTCCCCTTTTAATCTGTATGCATAGTCTAGATTTTGAGTTTATGATTGTATCTAAAAATTTTTATAATTTGATATTATTTTTTGTTGCTTTCTGTTGAATAATTTCGTGTAATTTCTTATGCTAAATGAATATAGGTGTAATAATTTATATATGTATAGATATATGTGTGTGTGTGTGTGTGTGTATATATATATATATATTATGTATGCGTATAATGTATGAAAATTTGGATTGGTGAGGGATGTTAATTCGTAACCTTTTGTGTTGTTTTTGCTTGGGTAACTAACCCTTGATCCTTAGAAAATCAGATCATTGGAAATTTTGGTTTTAATTTTTGAGAATTTTGCGAAGAACCCTGAAACTTGTGATTTGGGGGTTTTCGATTCGGGCCATTTTTTAGGAGGCTTTTTGTACCAATGGGTAAAGGAGATCGAGAGGAGAAGTTTGATATAAAAATGGGGTTGAACGGAGGTCGGGAAGTGCCGGAAAGTGGCTGGAGAAACGCCCAGTGCGCTGGAGAAGAAGGGGGTAGGCAGCGCGTTCCCCACGCATGCCGCTGGCATGTGGGAGCATGTCCAGCAGGTTCCAGAAAAAAAAATTTGGGCCCCACTTGCCGAGGCCCACCTCTAGGCCCAGTTTGGGCCCAGCCCGAATTAGTTTGATATATATATATATTTTTTAAAATTTTTGAAAAATCTTAAAATTTCGGAAAACCATTTTTTAAAAATATTTAAATATTTCAGAAAATTCCCAAATTCCCAAATTTTTAATGCAGTTTCTTGGGGGTTAAATAAGCTTGGGTTTTAAATTTCAAGTAGAAATGAGCTTTCCATGTGGTTAAATTTATTTTAAAAATATGTCTTAAAATTGGGTTTTCATCTTCTTTTATTTGAAAAAATATTTTAAAAATTTTATAAAATTTCCAGAAAATTTTGAGAATCTTTTGGGGACAGAATGTACTTGGGTTTTAAATATTAAGTCAAATTGAGGTTCCCTTATGGTTAAAGTTGTGTGGAAAGTGTGCCTCAAAACTAGATTTTTATTTTCTTAAATTTTGAAAAATCTTTAAAATTCTCAAAAAATTTCAGAATAATTAAACAAGGTTTTTAGGAACAGAATAAGCCCGAAAACCTTGATTAAAGTTAGGTCTAGACTCCCACGAAGATTTAGGTACATTGGAGGTTGGGTTGTGTGCTTGCTCATGAAATTGGTGGTTGTATTATTTTTGCTCCTTAATTGTATTTTCTTTGAAATTATAACTGTCCATGATATACTTGATTTTAATTTAATTGTGAATGAGTTATTTTATTGTGATGATTGAATTTCTATTAGATTAAATTCATATGTTTGTGCAATTTAAATTGTTATGAACCTTCTTTTATTTCATGTAGTAGGTTGGTTTGAGAGGCATGTAAGGATTGCCAGGGGACATGTTAGGATTGCCAATGCCTATTAAGGTATATAAAGTTAAAGGAGGTATGTAAGGATTGTCAGGGGGCATGTCGGAATTGCCAATACCTATTAAGGTATCCAAGGATAATAATGGTGGCATGTCAGGATTGCTAAGATTTACTAAAATACATGCTTATGTTTATTTGTTTTGAACCTAAAGAATGTGTTTCATTTTTGTATGGTAAGGGTTTGTTGGGACATTGTAGAAAATGATATTTATTCTTGAAAACATGAACTAGATAAGGAATGATCTGTATGTTTACATCTTTAATATTTTTCTCTTGTGTCCCTCATAATGAGGGTATGTATACCAGTTCTCTGTTTGGGATGTAGTAGAGAGGGCTTACTCGTGGGTTTAACCCACTTGTTGATATTTCAGGTCCCAGGCCAGTTCTACCGCGAGGATAGAGTCTTGGGGTTTGGTTGTGGCAGACATCTTCTCTCATTAGTTACAGAGTATGAACTTATTCTCTTCTTTAAGTTCAAACTGTGAACTATTTTGAGACTTTGGTTATTGATTTTTTAATTTAGAGTTTAAACTCTTGTTCTTTCCGGTTAAGGGGTCCTTAGGTTACGGGACTTCCAAATTGTATTACTAGACACGTATATTATTATTATTTCAGATGGACATTCTATTCTGCTTTAAAATTTTATTTTTTCTCTGTCTTTGTATTCTATGCTTGTTGCTATCAGTTGTAAGTATCTCTCAGGTTTTGTGTGTGAGACTGGCCACCTCATGCACGAAATTTTGTGGGGGTATTTCATTTGCTCTCTCTACTCACCTCTCTCTCTATAATTATCTCTCTCTCTTTTCTCTACCACCTCTCTTCTCAACCTCACATCTATTTATAGAGTCTTCAAATTCTTATTTGGACAATAATTACAATTCCTTAGAGCTCAAGACAACTTGTGCTAAAAGAATTACTTACTAAAATACAACTCTATATGAAAACCTAATTAAATTAGGAATTTGAGTCACAATTCCTAACAATCTCCACCTTGGCTCAAATTCCATCAACGCGCTCCCCCATAACTCCACATCGACTGAAGATTTCTCCACCTTAAACAAAACACATTCTTTCTTCTTGTCGTTCTTCGCCATTCCATTGCATACACTTATTGCGAACAAACTCCAAGTTCAAATAGTCGAACTTAGAATATACTCTCACATCACTAAATTAAATTCTTCTTACTTCTGGAATAAAGGTTATTGTTCTTGCAATCATTAAGACTTTTTCATTCTCTTATCGCTCTTGATTGGACACTCTAGGAGATCTCGAAACAGGCTTCCATTCCATCTTTACAATTGCTCCACCTAGCATAGTATTTCCCAACAAAACATAGAGGTTATTGACATTCCTTCCCAAAAGCATAACACTTGGCCCCCTTTTAATCTTCATTAATCCATTCTTCACTTCACATGAACAACCCTTGAATCCAATGCTCCCATAGAAATCACATTCCTTCTGATACTTGGAATATGACGTACATTCGTTAGGATTCTTGTCAAACGATTAGTTGTCTTGATTTTGATTGTTCTAATTCCTATAACATCATAAAAAGCATTATTCCCCAAAAATACCTTACCACCTACATGTTTGTAGGTAGTAAACCACTCTTTATGAGGACACACATGAAAGGAACAAGCGGAATCAAGTATTCACTCCTTAGTCATTCCCTTGTTATCAATAATTGATAATGCTTCATCATTATCACTTTATTCTTTCGTAGCCTTTGACATAACAACAGCAGTAAATGCATTCTCCTTCTTTTCTGGACATTACCACTGAAGATGCCCCTTTCTTCCACACTTGTAACATCTTTTCTCTGACAAAGGCACAAAGCTTCTTGAAGCTCCAAACCTTTTATTCTCTTGAGCAATAAGAGTTTGAGCTTAATCATTGTGACTCTCTTCATCATTCAATTTTTCATTAGAGAATAAAGCACTCTTAACTTGCTCTACCGAAATGGTATCTCTTCCATAGAGCAAAGTATTGAATAAATGTTTATGGGTAGAGCGTACTGACGTCAACAAAATAATTTCTTTATCCTCATCACTCAACTTGACATCAACATTAGATAAATCACAAATAATCTTATTGAACTCACCAAGATGTTTTTGTAAGCTTACCATTTCTTTTCTCCGGAAAGAATACAACTCTTGCTTCAAGACTAACCGGTTGGTGAGATTCTTTCCCATATATAGATTCTCCAATTTCTTCCACATATCCGCTACTGAAGCTTCTTCTATCACATCTTACACAATATCATCCACCAACATTAACCGAATAACACTCATTATCTTCGAGTTGATCTTCCCCCACTATTCATCTTCTATCTTTTTCGGTTTCAAACCCAAAGCCTCTTCAAGACCATGTTGAATCAATAAATCTCGCATTCGAACTTGCCAAAGGCTGAAGTTCGTCATTCCATCAAACTTTGTCACCATGTACTTTCCATCTGTAATAGTTATCGCTATAGCTCTAATACCACTTATTATGATCACACACACACATTATTGGCAATAAAATACACACACACACACACAAATAACACAAGATTTACGTGATTCAGCAAATTGCTTACTTCTACGAGCGAAGAACGACTTTCTTTACTTTAGTACTTTGGTTACACACTTTTTCTCTTTATACTCACGTCTCTCTCTATAATTATCTCTCTCTTTTCTCTACCACCTCTCTTCTCAACCTCACATCTATTTATAAATTTTTCAAATTTAATTCCTTGTTAAACAAGAATTACAATACCTTAGAGCCCAAGACAACTTGTGCTAAAAGAATTACCTATTAAAATATAACTCTATATGTAAACCTAATTAAATTAGGAATTTGCGCCATAATTCCTAACATTTTTATCTTTCTTGCTCTTTCAATTTCATCTTTAAACTGGATGAGCAATGCCCAACTTGATGAGAATCTAGTTGCCACCTTGTTTATCTTCATTTTGTGGGAAATAAACTTCAGGAATATTTGCTAAATCATTTTTCATTTCTTGGATAGTTCAACGCCTCTTCTATCATGGTTCACACTGAAACCAAAATCCTTGTTAGAGGAAGCTTTGGCCTAAGGTGTGTGTGGCTTCTACCACAACTTTAATAACATTGGATGCCTCTTTAGTGTTCTCATTTTCCAAAACATTCCTAATGTAATGACCCGCTCCACCACATGGTATGATATTGTCCACCTTGGACCTAAGCCTGCAAGATTTTGCTCTTTGGTTTTACCCCAAAAGGCCACATATCATTTGGAGAGAGCATACCATATATATAACACATCATCTTTTCACACTAAGGTGATGTGGGATCGTAAGCCCCTTGGGGACAAGAGCGGACAAACACACCTTTTTCACATAACCAAGGTCTCTACAATCCACCCCCCTTGGAGGCCCAACGTCCTTGTTGGCACACTTCCAGTTGGGTCCAGCTCTGATACCATATGTAACGGCCCGCTCCACTTGACGGTATGATATTGTCCATTTATGCCTAAGCCCACATGATTTTGCTATTGGATTTTACCCCAAAAGGCCTCATACCATTTGGAGAGAACACATTACATAAAAACACATCCCCTTCTCCACACCCAGATAATGTGGGATTAAGCACCCTGTAGCCTGCCAGTGTGGTAACTCGCCCAGTGTCTCTCGCACTCGCCCATATCACACCCACCCACAAGGGTCACTACACCTAATTCCAACACCACCTCCGATATAAAATTTGTTGCACAACTTATCTAGTCTGCTACTATTAGACTATGGACTGGGTTTGTCTCAAACCCATAATTTATAACCCGTATCCACATTATTTAAATTCTAAATATTATAGAGATATATAATAAAATACGATATTATCTAGGGTGGTTACATTTAGAATTTGAAAAGTTACTATTCGAATTTAAACTACAATTTCTATAGATATAAAATTTTGTGGGAATGCCTGAGATATGTGAAAAATGCTCTCTCGATCATATTTTCTCTCACAATATCATTGTATCTAGTTAGCTATCATTTTAACTTAGGATTTGGATTGTGGAAGAAATCCATAAAAGACTCTGGTAGTTATAACAGCCCGCTCCACCTGAAGGTATGATATTGTTCGCTTTGGGCCTAAGCCCGCACAGTTTTGCTTTTGGATTTTACCCCAAAAGGCCTTATATCATTTGAAAAGAACACATTACATATAAGCACATCCCCTTCTCCACACTTAGGCGATGTGGGATTGAGCACCCTATAGCCTGCCAATGTGGTAACTCGCCCAGTGTCTCTCACACCTGCCCACATTGCACCCCTGGGTGTGGGATGTACTTATATGTAGTATGTTCTCTCCAAATGGTATGAGGCATTTTGGGGTAAAGTCCAAGAACAAAATCATGCGGGCTTAGGCTTAAAGCGGACAATATCATACCATCAGGTGGAACGGGCTGTTACAAATGGTATCAGAGCAGAACCCAGCCGAATGGGTGCCAATGGGGACGTCAGGCCTCCTAGGGGGGTGGATTGTAGTGACCCTTGTGGGCGGGTGTGATGTGGGTGGGTGCGAGAGACACTGGGCGAGTTGCCACACTGGCAGGCTACAGGGTGCTCAATCCCACATCGCCTGGGTGTGGAGAAGGGGATGTGCTTATATATAGTGTGTTCTCTGTAAAAAGTATGAGGCATTTTGGAGTAAAACCCAAGAATAAAACCATACAGGCTTAGGCCAAAGGCGGACAATATCATACCATCAGGTCGAGCGGACTGTTACAAATGGTATCAGAGTTGGACCCAGCTAGAAGTGTACCGATGAGGAAGTCGGGCATCCTAGGGGGGTGGATTGTGGTTACCCTTGTGGGCATGTGTGATGTGGGTGGGTGCGAAAGACAGCCAGCCGAAAGTGTGCCGACGAGGGTGTCAGGCCTCCTAGGGGAGTGGATTATAGTGACCCTTGTGGGCGGGTGTGATATGGGAGGGTGCAAGAGACATTGGGTGAGCTACCACACTGGCAGGCTACATGGTGCTCAATCCCACATCGCCTGGGTGTGGAGAAGGGGATGTGCTTATATGTAATGTGTTCTTTCCAAATGGTATGAGGCCTTTTGGGATAAAACTCAAGAGCAAAACCGTGTGGGCTTAGGCCTAAAGCGGACAATATCATATCATCAGGTGGAGCAGGCTGCTACAATAGTCCTCTATCGACGAGAATGGACGATCAAATCATTGGTGTGTCATCGAGAGTGGTATTTGGATGATCTGGGGAGGACGTCTATTCATTACGGTGTGGTCTCCGGTGGTTTCTACAAAGCTCATAACACAAGCCTCAATACTACGCTTCCACTATTCGGCCAAGAGAGCTAACCTGAATTTAATCATTTATTTCCTTCATTGGTATCAAAGCTTTCATGCTTGTTATTCGCTTATAATTTTTCATGCATGATTAAAATAATATATATAAGTGTTTGCATAAATATATAGATGTTTATTGTTAAACCCAATGTTAGAATAAGAGAAAAAGAGAGTGAATTATCTCTAAATTATATTAATGAATAGTATAGATACAATATACAGTGAGATCACAGATATAGGAGAAGGAAAGGGGCAGGTGAGTGGAGAGCAAGTTATGCTATACATGGTAAGTCCCTAATAATAGAAATCCTAATTTGATATGTAAAATGTTAAATATAAAATATACTAATATATATCAACACTCATTCTCAAACTTAAGGTGGGTTATACGATGCCATTTGGAGTTTGGAAACGAGCTCTCGAAAGCGCTCTGGTGGAAGATATTTGGCGAAAATATTTGCTATCTGATCATGTGAAGTGAGTGACCATAACTATAAGATATTCTAAAGTAGATGATGATGAACAAAATTATAATCTATTTTAATGTGTTTAGTTCGCTTATAAAAAATATCATTGTATGCAATCTGAATAGCACTCTTGTTATCACAATAGATGGGAGTAGCAGTGGACGAAAAAACACCCATATTTTAAAGAAGTCATCGTAACCATAAAAGCTCAGAAGTAGCATCAGCAAGTGCTTTATACTTAGCCTCAGTACTAGATCGAGAAATAATGAACTGCTTCTTACTACACCAAGAGACCAGTGAGTCACCAAGAAAGAAGCAATATCCTATAGTAGAATGACGATTTGTTGGGTCTCCAGTCCAATATGCATCAGAATAAGCACAAAGTACCAGTGAAGACTGATGAGAGAAAAAGAGCCCACGAAACACAGTACCCTTGATATAGCAGAGAATATGAAGAACAACAGCAAAGTGAACTGATCTCGGCGAAGCCATAAAATGACTGACGATATGAACCGCATGAGAAATATCTGAACGAGTGATAGTAAGATATACCAGACTACCAACCAACTGACGATACATAGTACCATCACGAAGAAGTTCACCATCATGTGGAGTGAGTCTCATATTAGGCTCAAGTGGAGTATCAACAATCTTGTTATCTGTGATGCCAGCTTTGAAAAAAAGATCAAAATAGTACTTTGCTTGAGTAAGGTAGTAGCCATTAGTAGCTCTAGTAATTTCAAGGCCAAGAAAATAACTAAGAGGTCCAAGATCTTTCATTTCAAACTGATGATTGAGAAACTGCTTAAGTTCCTGAATACTCTGAGTATCATCCCCGGTGATGATCATATCATCAATATAAAGCAAGAGAAGAATAACACCATTTGTAGTTAATAGTCCAGAAAGCCCATGAACATGTTTGCCCAAGTTTTAATGTAAAAAAGGATCCACAGGGGCATTTGTGTCATTTATCTTTAAATATAATTTCACTTTTTAATGTCAATTGCCTTGTTTTATTATGTATTTTCACTAACTATTTGTGGATGGGTATTTTGGGAAAGTAAAATTTCTAGGGTTTCTATCATTTCAAAAAGGTGACTTTATAAAATAAAAAAAAAAGTTGGTGGAAAGACCCATTTTCGACTGATTCTAGAAGGGACATGTATATATGATATAGATATGTATAGGTTAAGTGAGGTGGCATGGATAAGGTTTATACATATATATATATATATATATATATATATATATATATATATACATATATGGTTTTTGGGTTGATATAAAAAGAAAGAGATAAGGTTTTTTTAGACAAAGAGAGAGAGGCGCAGACAGAATACAAAGAAAAAAAATCTTCAGAAAGAGTGAAGAAATGAAAGAAGAAGAGAAAAGCTCTTCCATGGCCGCCAATCAAGGACACCTTGCCATCGATCTCTTCAGTTGAGCTTCATCAAAGACTCATCATCATCATCATTTTTCTCGGAAACATGATTCAAAGCTTCAACATTGATGAAATGGTGGTCGAAGCTTCATCGTTTAGTGAGTTGATTCAAGGCGACTCTGGATCTGCTTCACAGTGTTCATGAAGGCTCCGTCAAATTTGAACCTCATGTTCTATCTACGCATTCTAAACAGTGAATACCAATATTTCTGCTCGATTCAGGTATACAATTTATTGGCTCAACTCTCTAAGGAAAGATTATGTTTCTGATTTGAAAGTATTACTCCTTCTTCCATAAATTTTAGGTTCTTGAGCTGATATTGGATTGTTAAATTGTTGTTATTAAGCCATTGAATTGAGGAAAATTGTTATTGATGTTTTGAGTTTTTTAAGGAGCTGTTTGTTTCTGTTGCAAACATGCTGATTTGAATTCTCAATGTTGCTGATTTTTGAACTCAAATATGTTGATTTAAATTCTCAATGTTGCTGATTTTTTTAACTCAAACATGCTGATTTGAATTATTAATGTTGCGGATTTGTGAACTTAATGATGTTGAATATTGCTGCCAAAATATTATTGATTTTGCTGTCCTGTTATGGCTGAATTTATTGCTGAATTTGCTGTCCTATTATTGCTGAACTTGCTGATTTAAAGTAGCTAATAATGCTGAATCAATGTGTTGTATTTACTAAGTTTATATAGCTGAATTGAGAAATTAAATTTGCTAATTTAGTAAACTGGTATTGCTAAACTTATAAAGCTAAAGTGCTTAACCTGTTTTGTGAATTTCTAAAGTGTTGAATTATGTATTGCTAAATTGTGTTCTTGCTCTTTATATTTCAAACTGTTTGAGCTACTAATTTCTACTCTAGTTGCAGTTGTGTCCAGTTTAAGAACATGTATGAAGAAAAAGAAATACCTAGACTATTGTCTGATATGAATACCAAGTTGAATGTTAATCAAGAAGTTGAGAACAAAATTTATTGAAAGAGTGCTTCTGCTACAAGTTTGTTGCACCTACATTCAAGGTTGTATATTATGAAACCTGTCTTTGAAGAAGTTCAAGTGTCATGATCTGCCAAGAAGGCTAGTGACTGTGTCAATATCATGCTGGACCTTGAAGACTAACTATCAGAGCTTGAAGATTTGAAGATTGATTTAGAAGACCTACAATCAAAGCTTGAAGAGTTGCTGCTCAAGACATCGAACTGACTCCACTATCACTATGTATAGTCCAAGTATTGGGATACTTTGGACATGGGGAGTGTGAGTGATTGTGGTGAGATTTGGTGAGAGATAGTTTAGGCTTTGGGAAGCCTGGGCTAGGTTGAGAGCGAAAAAGCTGTTGTGAGATTTGGTGAGAGTGGTTCAGGCCTAGGGAGGCTGTGAACTGGGTTGAGTGCTGGAGCGACTATGTTGTGAGTTGGGTGTGTGAGAGAGTGATTTTGATAATTACTATAATACCCTTTCAGACATAGTGGAGCTTAGTTCGAAGAGGTTTTTCCCCACCCTGGGGTTTCCTCTATAAATCTGTGTGTCTATAATTATATGATTGCATGTACCAGCCAAACTTGCAATTATTAGGAAGAAAAATTAAAGAACCTATTCACCCCCTCCCCCTCTAGGTTCATCAATTGGTATCAGAGTACAAGTCTGCATTTCTTGGTTTAATCACTGGCAGTAAAGATCCTTAGTATGGTTGAAGACAGTTCCACTCACAAGGCTCCCATTTTTGATGGCACCAATTTTGACACTCGGAGGATTAAAATGTAGGCCTTCTTACTTTCCATCTCCAATGATGTTTGGCACTCTACATTAGAAGGGGTTATAATCTTTGATCCTGTAAACCCCTCAACAGTTGACAAGATTACAAAATCAGTCGATGGGAAGGCTAGAAATGCCATATACAAAGCATTGAAAAAGTAAGAATTCACAAGAGTCAAAAATTTAAAATTGCAAAGGAAATTTGGGATTCACTTGTAACTGCACATGAAGGAAGTAACACCATCAAGAAAAATAAGATTCAACTTCATCAAGTCAAGTTCGATGGTCTTAAGATGTACGAAAGAGAAAATGTGGCGGATTACTTCTTCAGAGTCAAAGAGATTGTAAATGACATGAGCGCTTTGGGTGAACATATTGAAGACAAAGTGGTGTGCAAAAACATACTGCGCACTATAACTGATAGGTTCAATCCCAAAGTCACCATTCTAGAAGACAAAGACATCTCTAGACTCAGCATTGATGAGCTAGAGTCATCTCTCACAGCTTATGAGATGAGAATTGGACTTCCTACTCAAACACGGAGGGAGTTAGCCCTAAAGCAAAAGAAGTGGAGGTTTCAACTGAAAAGGAATAAAATTCTGACGACTCTGAAGATGAAATGACTTATATAGCAAGAAAGTTCAAAAATTTCAAGATGAGGAGAAAAACAAAGCAACAACAAGGACAATGATGTTTTGGGTGTGGAAAGCAAGGTCACTACATAGCTAATTATCCAACTGCTCCCAAGAAACAAAAAATACAAAAAGTTCGGTGCTCCGCAATACAAAGGAAAAGCCAAGAAAATGACTTTTTAAACGGGTTGGGATTCAAGCTCAGAAGAACAACAACAAGAATCATCTGATGAGAATGATGAAGAAGCATGCTTGTTTATGGTCTTACAATAATCAGATGTGGCAGATTCAAATTCTAAAAGTGAAGAAGAACCTATTGTTGATGAAATCCTAGCAGAATGTAAAAGGTTGGCACAAAAGTGTAGTGAACAAAGGAAACAATTGAAGAGGGTCAACTCCGAGCTGCAAAAGATAAAAGAGTTTCTTATGAAGCACTTAAGGGTAAAATTGTCTACCTTATGTGTCATTTTACTTACTTTGTGCTATCTAACGAATACAAGACTTAAGAACCAAATTGGTGCACCAAAAGGTGCAAACTAGAACTGAGTTCATTTCTTGAGGAGAGATCTCAAAAGATGCATGAGATTTGGGAAAAATCTACGAAGTAATTGTGCAAAATAGGTATTGGCTTTGACGACAAAGCCACTCAGGTGGTATCAAACAAATCCTACTCAACTTTTGTTAGAGCTGAAAATGGTAACATATATGCATATATCCTGTTGTTAATATAGCTAGTAGACCAAAATATGAAATTCTATTTAATGCTTATCATCAATCTAGGATTAAGAATGCATTTGCTAGAATTGCATGTCCTAATTATATAAAGCTGAAACCTATGTATGTTAGAAAGACAGATCTACACTTGCACAGAGTATCTGTAACTTCAAAAGGGTTGATTAAAACCAAAATGATGTGGATTCCTAAAAAATTGAACTCTGTAAGCATGCTTGTCTACACTACTTTGAAAGCTTATAATGTCAATACTAAGTGGTATGTTGATAGTGGTTGTTCTAGACACATGACAGGAGATAAGACCAAATTTGCTAACATTGAAAATTTTGATAGTGGTTCTGTTATTTTTGGTGATAATAAGAAAGGTAAAATTGTCAGAAAATACACAATACCTAAAACCAAAGAAATGTCTATGCTAAGTGATGTGCTCTATGTAGTGGGTTTAAAACATAACTTGTTGAGTGTGAGTCAATTATGTGACACTGGTAGCTTAGTAAATTTTGACAAAGAAAACTGCAATGTTATTGATAAACAATCTGGTAAAATTCTTTTTGCTGCATGTAGAGCTTTAGGAAATGTCTACACTATTCATGAAGACTCCTCACACACTGTTTGCAATTTCACTAACATGAAAAATTCAACATTTTGGCATAAAAGGTTAGGGCATAAAAAATCTTATCAAGCATAAGTCTGTTAGAGGTCTTCCAAATTTGTCTCTGAATGAAAATCAAGTATGCAATGCTTGCCAACAAGGTAAGCAGACAAAAATCTCTTTTAAAACAAAGGAAGTGAATACCTCTAAACTACTTGATATTGTGCATATGGATTTGTGTGGACCTATGAGAATCACAAATATTGGTGGTAGCAAGTACTTTATGATTGTCATTGATGATTATAGTAGAATGATTTGGATTTATTTTCTAAAAGAAAAATCTGAAATTGTAATTCATTTTAAAAAGTTTGTTAACCTTATTGAAAATGAGAAAAGTTGCAGGGTTAAGAGACTTCGATCTGATTTTGGAACTGAGTTCATCATGAAAGAATTCAGTGATTACTGTGATTCAAAAGGAATCAAGAAAGAATTCTCAGCAGTTAGAACACCTCAACAAAATGGGATAGTTGAAAGAAGAATCAAAACAGTTTAAGAAATGAGCAGAACACTTCTATTTGAGAAGAATCTATCCAAGGGTTTTTGGGCAGAAGCGGTAAACACAGCAGTTTATATTATCAACAGAGCTCTTCTGAGATTAAATTCAACAAAGACACCTTTTGACTTATGGTTTGGGAGGCATGCAACTGTGCATTAGTTCAAAATCTTTGGAAGTAAATGCTTCATCCACAACAACCATGATAATCTGAAAAGTTTGACTCAAGAGCTGATAAAGGCATCTTTTTGGAATATTCTACAAAGAGTAACGCCTACAGATGTTATAACTTAAGAACCAAGAAGATGGTGGAATCCATTCATGTGAAGATTGATGAAGAGGGCAAGACTCCAAAGAAAGACTCGGAAGAAGATCTTCCTCCAAGAGCCGAAAAGGAAAATGACCAACCTAGCTCATCCACTACCGTTGAAGAAGAAATAAGAGAACCTCGATATTCGAATCTTCAAAAAGAAGTTCAACAAGAAAATATTCTAGACAACAATAAAGGAAGGCTCTCACAAAAGCTAAGAAGAAGGCATTACCACTTGTAGTTGAGGATGAGCATAATCACTTTGCTATGTTATCCTCTATTGAACCAAAGAATTACTTTGAATCAAATGATGACCCTGATTGGATAACTGCGATGCAAGAAAAACTACGTCAAATTGAGAAGAATGATACCTGGATTCTCATGCCCAAGCCAAACAATAAGAATATTATTGGCTCCAAATGGATCTACCGGAACAAGATGAATGAGGAAGGGATAGCCATAAGAAATAAAGTTCGAATGGTCTATAAATGATTTACTCAAATTACCGAATTAGATTATGACGAAACCTTTGCTCTAGTTGCTCAATTAGAGTCCATTCAAATGCTTCTCTCCTTTGCATGCTACAAGAGAGTAATGGTTTATCAGATAGATGTCAAATCTGCTTTCTAAATGGTGATCTATCAGAAGCAGTATACATTGTGGATACGAAGCATCCTCAACATGTTCTCAAGCTCATAAAAGCGCTCTATGGACTCAAACAAGCTCCAAGAGCATGGTATGACAAACTCCACTCCTTTCTCATTGAATAAGGTTTCAAAAGACGAAAGGTCCACGTCACACTCTATGTGAGGCACTCCAACTCAAAACTTTTTTGTTCTACAAATTTATGTGGATGATATAATGTTTTGTGGTTCACACTCGAGTCAAACCACACAATTTATTGCACTTATGCAATCTAAGTTTGAAATGTCCATGTTAGGCATTTTGAAATATTTCTTAGAACTTCAAATCATTCAACATGCTAAAGGTATATTTATATCTCAAGAGAAGTATGCAAAAGAAATTCTGAAAAAGTTTAACATGGATGATTCTAAATCAATGTCTACTCCCATGTGTGTCACTATAAAATTATCCAAAGAATGTACCACTGACCCCATTGATAATACACTTTACCGGTCCATGATAGGAAGGCTTATATACCTTACTGCATCAAGACCTGATATTATATTTGTAATTGGCTTAGTTGTAAGATTTTAGAGTGATCCTTAGATATATTAAAGGTACTACTCGACTCGAATTACATTATACCCCCTCTTCAATGTTGTCTCTTGTGGCCTTCTCCAATGCCAATTGGGACGATTCACAAATTGATAGAAAAAGCACCTCAGGATGTTGTTATATGTTTGCAAATAATGTGGTTTCATGGCTTAGCAAAAAATAAGCTTTTGTTATATGAAACTGCTCCCCTTATATTTGGGAGAAACTGGTAATGGATCACCTCATTTAGTTAGTTTTTCCTATCAAGAAATACTTATTGAGGAACTCTTGTTGCAATTGTACTAAAGAGGTGATCGTGTTCAGTGTTAATGAATTTCACCAGTTCTTAACCTTATCTTTTAGAGAGAATGGGAAAAGATGCATCTATAAACCATCAGCAGAAAAATTGTGGATTTTGACAGTTGAACAAACTTCTAAGAAGTCGTCAAGATGCTTGTACGAATCCTCATTATTAAGTCCATAGAAAGATGGGAGCATTTGTATAATCCTAGACTTAATCTCATAGTTCACTGTTGTGACATTGGGAAATTGAAGGCGGGACGGATGTATATGTCCCAGGAGCAAAGTGCTCTTTAAGGGCTCTTAGATTAGGTTAAGCCATATTCTCTCTTTCTGGCTCAACTATTTGGTGTACCTCCTTAATTACTTGGTCTTCCTCCAGTTTTTGGTCTTTACTAGCACTCCTAAGTTTTCTTAAGGTCTTTTCAATTTCTAGATTATATGGGACTATAGGTAATTGTAAAGACCAGTGACCTAGCATGCAACGTAATGAAATTTCAAGCAAGGAAAGAAAAAATAAACAATAGAGAATAAAATAAAATAAACAAAAATAAACCGGCACAAATAATTGACGTACGAACAGCTTACAGAGAAGTTTGATGAATTCCGCTACCACCGCTCACAGTCCGTAGCACAACACCTGTACCCAAAAAAATGAAATAAATTAGAAAAGAGCGGAGAGAAATCCTAAATTAAGAATTAAATTAAAATTAATCTTTAAACTTAGCACCACAACCGTTCAAGCAAGTCCCCAGCAACGGAGCCAAAAATTAATGTGTTTCAATTTTACTTAACCACTTGCAATAGAACGAGTCCTTATATAGAGGATGTCAAACATCAAGGACTTGCAAATTCAAATTTCTGTGCTACTTAGTCTTTAAATTACTTCTAAGATAATTAGAAAATATTGTTGATGTTTGATCCTTAATTTAAGTTGAGAAAATTAAGGCTACTTGTAAATTTGTTTTAAGATAATGAATCAGAAATAGAGGGTCCTGGAAATTGACTTCACCACTAACCTTCTGACAATGATCAATTGTTTTAATTTGGGACGTCTAATCTATGCATTCAGAAGAAAAAAATGGCTACATGCGTACTTCAATTCAATCAAGAGAATTCATTATCTTAAAACAAATCAAACATAACTCATATTCGCTTAGCATGGGCTTTACATCTAACTACAGACTACAAAATAAATTAACTAATGATGAAATAACCCACTTTCCCTTAAAACGACTTATCAAAATTCTATATTAAATGATCAGTTTTAACCATTGTATAACTGTTCGTAACAAAATCATAGAAGCTAAAAAAAACCCTAATCAGTGAAACCTTACACTCATTTTACAAGAACAAGATAAATGTGCAAATAATTAATCCATTCAAATTGAAATCAATACTACAATTATTATTTCTGTCTTTTCTATATAGTCAATGCATATTTAGCCGCTCATGATCGAAAGTGTCGGCTTGAATGATGATGAAATCGTCATCTTCACCTTGGTTCCTCTCCTAATCGCCACAAAATAACCTCTGTCTCTCTCTCTTATCCCAGAATGCGTATATCCCAAAAATCCTCTTTTTTCCCTAATCATAACCGGTGACATTCTCCTTTAGGATGCAAGACCACTCGAGTGCCTTACACAAAGCGTTCGAGCGCTTTGTATAGGCCTATCCTCTTTATAGATCAGATTTAGAATTGGGCTTCTGCCAGATGGGCCCAATTACATATATCTTCACTAAACACTGTTCTTGGCCCACTCCTTTGGCCCAATCAACTTGGATCTTCAATATACGCTCACCCAATAGACCATCACTGCAACTACTTGCAGGCATCCCAATGGCCCAATTACACTGATTTTCATTGAAAATACATTTAAGCACCTGAAAAGAAATAACTTCAAAACTATAATTAAAATTATTAAATGAATATCACTAGGGTACTATTATATGCAACTATAAAGAGCTTGAATGTGCACATTCAGTGCTTATCAGAATTATTATCATTTAATGAAAAATAGCCCATCACATGACAGGCATAGGGGGCATTTTGTAACAAAATGTGATAGTTAAGGGGGTATTGTGTACAAAATATAGTTTAAGGGGGGTTACTTGCAAATTTTAACATAATTCAAAGATTTTTTTTTCACTTTACCCTTTAATCAAAATACTAGTTGATAATAATTATAAGGATAAATTACACTGATCTCCCCTGAGATTTGGTCTAATTACACCCGACATCAAACTTATGCATTTTGTTATATTGTGCCCCCCTTAGGTTTGGTCCGTTGCGACAAAGAGCCCCTTTCATCCAAAATTTCATCATTTCTGTCCAAAAATTTGGTTGCAAGGACCAAAATACGCAACGAAGAGAAAATGACACTATTACCCATAAATTGTCGTCAAATTATAAATAATTAAATAAATCTTATTTTGATGTACGAAAATACCCTTCCTCCCTACCTACCATTGAAGCTTGTTTTTACCTTCAACTCACAATCACAACGAAAATATACATATGTTATATACAAAGACATATATCACATATAATATATATATATATATATATATATATGTTATATACATAAACATATATCATATATATGATATATATATATATATATATATATTTGTGTATTGCACCTCTGTTTCTTCTTTTCATTACTTCTGTGTGCCACTCCAGTCCTCTGTATTAGAAATCTAGTAACTTATACTAAATTGTCAGTTATAACAGACCCAAAACAAATGTAACATTGCAAATGCTTCCATCATCCAAATCATCTCAGAGCAAGATTGCTCGCATATGGATATTGGAGTCTCTCATGGTGAGTGAACATCAATTTAATAATCAATCGACTTGATAACCACCCATTATAGAATCTAAATGCCCAAATCATCAACTCAAACCCAATTTCCAATTATTCTCTCCGAATGGATTCAAACCCATTAATTTGTATATGTATATATATATATATATACAAATTAATGGCCTCACAGGAAACCATTCAAACCCAGCCATTAATTTATATATGTATTTATATATAAATTGATGGCATCACAGGAAACCACCAAAAATAAAGGGGTTACAGAGAATGACAATGACAATGTTAAGAAGTTCACTCACACTTAGTCCAAGGACTCGACGAAAGACTCAGTTCACTTCTAGCTTGGAAGAATAGGTGACCACCACCACTCCTCTGCCTTTATCCACTCAGTTCTTCTTCTTCCTTTGATATCGAAACCCTGAGCCCTAAAAAATGAGGTACATTTTGCTGATTTTCTAGAGAGAGAAAAATCGCTATATATATAGAGATAAAGAGATGTGTGATATTTTTTTTTTACTTAGAAACAACGGGTTTGATGGCAATGGAGGTTAGAAAAGGTTGATGGAGTCTTCGATCTCTCGCTGTCTGATTCTCACGAAATCCATGTTCTTGCCATGGATGATGGTCTCATTGATCGAAAGGTAGTGATCGTTGTTCTGGGTTTTCTTTGGTGAACAATGTGCTTGGAATTGATGTGAGTGGCGTCAATGGTGGTAAAAATGGTGGGGGTGGCGGAGATTGAGAGTGGAGATGAAAGAGAGAATTGAAGGAAGAAGAGAGATGGTAGTGGCGGTGGCCATGGTAAGAGAGAGGAGAGAGAAGAGGGAAAAAATGTTTTTTTTATATGGGGTAAAATGGTAATTTTATATAACTAGATATTTTATTATTTTTAACATTAAAATATTAGGGGTATAAGAGTAAAATTATCCAAAAATTTAATGTTGGTCAGAACCATTCTGTTAAGAGGGGTTCAGTGTAACAAAATGCATAACTTTGATGTCACATGTAATTAGACCAATCTTTAGGAGAGGTCAATGTAATTTATCCTGATTAAAAAAACTAAAGACTTTTTTCTCTGAAATGACTCCTCTCCTTTTTTCTTTTCTGTGTCCTCGAATATATATATATATATATATATACACACACATTTTTTAGCGTGTCAGGATGCGTCTGTGTCTGACACGGATTATTTGATATTTTAGACATGTTTGTGCTTCCTAGGATATTTGCATACAAATTTTTCCTTTTCCTTTTCTATTCAGAAAATTTAAATGTATTTTACATATTTATTTTTAGCATTTCAAGGTTTAACCATTAATCTGATTCCCTTGAAATTAGATTTCTTTTAATGGAATGTTATATATATTTTTCCTTTCCTTTTTACTACTGGTCTAAATTTAATAGCTACCAGCCTTCCTATTGTTGATACATATGATGAAATTCATTATGTGCACCTCTTCTTTTTTCCTTTTCATCCCATTTAATTTTTTTCTTAAATGTTGACCTAATGGAGTCAGTTATTTATTTATTATTATTATTATTATTATTATTATTCTTATTATAGCGGTAGAGAAATATACATAGTTTTTTACTTTCATTTTGTATGGATGTCTTGCTTTTAATATAAAATTTATCAAGAACAACCGTAAATGTCACAAATGAAAATAATATCATCTGAGTGTGGTATAATATGTATGTGTATACACATTTTAGGGTTGTTTGGGGAACTGTTTTGAGATAATAGTTTTTACAAGACCGAAATACATGATTATCCATCCATGTCTCATTCTTTGTTGTATGACACTGCGGTGAAACTAAAATAATCTAAAAAACACTATCAAACTAAATTATCCTATTAAGACTTCTTAAAACTTTTTATTTTCTAATATTATTAGACTCCCTCAAATTTTTGTTTTCTTATATTGTTAGACCCCAACAAATAATAAACATTTAATAGTAGGCTCAAATAATTTAATTTATTTTAAAATTCTTAATTTCTATCCTTATTTCACCGCCTTCTCTCTCTCTCTCTCTCTCCTCGTTCGATTATTTTTACAAGTTGATAAATATATACTTAATTGATAATGGTGAAAAATTGAGAATTATAAAACTTTTCATCTTCTCTTATTGACTTTTATATTTTTCTCCTATTTCTCACATCTTTTTCATTATAGCTTTTGTTACAATTAATAATCAACCAACAAAAAATTTAGATGAAAATTTAACAAATGAACAACCAAATTATCTAAAAGAATTAAAAGATTATACAATAATAAAAGAAAAATATATTAATGATTTAAACTCATAATGATAATCCAATGTGATAAGAAAATTCTTTACGAAGAACATAAAAAAAAAAAATGCAAGAAAGTGAACCAAGTAAAAATAATGAAGATTTTAATAAAAAAAACCATATTCTCTTCCCACAAATATCTATGCACCTAGATAATGAAAAATATTGATAAAAAATTAAGTGATCTATTAGTAGAAGATAATCCAATTAGATATAATTATTTCAATAACAATAATTTTTAAATAAACATTATTAAATAGAATTTGATATTAATATATTACATTTGAAAATGCCACTTTGATATTTTTCGCCTAAGACTTCAAATTATATTAAGCCACCCCTATCTTCTCCAAACCTTCATTTTAGCACTTCTCTAGTCTCATCATTTTAAAATAATATCATCAACAAATAACATATATCATGAATTCTCGTCATAAATGTACCTTGTCAAGTTATCCATAACTAAGACAAAAAGATACGGACTTAATTTTCAACCTTGATGTAAACCTATAGTAACTAAAAATTCATACTTCCCAACAACCATTCTAACTGTAGTCACACATTCAGCATACACATCCTTTATTACACCGTTATATTCGGGTGAATTACCCTGACTTTTCTTGAGATTTGTCTAATTTACCCGTAAATGAAAATTTTTAAAAAATAACTCTCAACTCACCCGGTTAATTTGTACCAATCGGACACTGCAAATTTACATCTAAACCCTCAGAATAGACAACGCATTTGATGAAGTATTGCTTACATGAATTACTTTTTCTGAAAGGACAAAAATGCCCTTCTAGATGTTTTACACCCAACCATTTGCTGGGAAATATGTGCCCATCTCTCTCTACCGTCTCCTCCATCTCCATCTCTCTCTACCCTCTCAATCTCTGATGTTTCTCTCTCTTTCTATCTCTCTCTCTCTCTCTCTCTCTGAACCCCTAATAATTCTACCTCCTACTCTAATGCAGTATTATTTCATGTTTGTGTAAAGTAAAAAAGCAAAATCAAGACATCTGTTTGTGAGAAGAATACAATCAGCCCTAACACCAAATTCCCAATTTGTTACTGACTCAATAGTTATAACTCACTCACACAAAATCACTCAATTAAACGTCTCCGAAAGGATCAAACCCACACCCATGTGTACTCGATTCAACAAATTTATCAAGAATGTGATAAGTAAAGTGAACAGAAAGAAGGTAAAGGTGGAGATTTTGGAGCGGAGTCGTAGAGGAGATCAAAGAGATTGAATGGCCGCATTTTGGGAAGGTCTTCAGTACTACTTGGCTGTTTTTTTGCTCACCGTCAATGCCGGTTTGGCTGAACTCTCCGATCAAGTCTTTGGCAAAAGAGGGTTGAGGATTTTTTTCGTTGATGAAGAAGAATATATATAAATGGTGGTGGAGTGATTCATGGCCATTTTCTTTTCTTGATAGAGAACCGGGAGAATGGGGGCAGAGGGAGTGGAGGAGAGAGAGAGCCGATCAGAATCCCAAATTGTTATTCTGTAGTGATCAAAACGCATATTGTTATTATGTAGTTTATATACTAATATGAGTATTAAATGGAAAGAAATCATATATATATACACATAACTCATATTGTTATTCTTAGTTTATATATACTAATATTAAATGGAAAGAAATCAGATATACATATATATATAATTAGTTTATTATAAGATCATTGTATATCCAGAAATTTTAATAAAAATAAATAAATTATGTTAATGTTAAAACTTAAAAATATTAATTAAATTATATATGTATGCATATATTTTAAAAATTTATAAGCAAGAGTGTTTTAGTCTAACTAAAATTGGGCCATATGGTCATTTAGTATAGTTCATAGGGACATTTAAGTCATTTTGAGTAATGTAAGGGTATTTTGGACATTTCAAAACTATTACTCTAACGGACTTAGCCCTTAACTAATGTCAGGGGTGGACAGGACACAGTAATTTGGACAAACACAAACCTCTAGAGAGATTGACTATTTAATCCATGAATAAATTGGATAAACCTTAGGAGCGTAATTCACCCTATTCTTTTATTACATATCAAATCTTTAGGTACCTGTCATAGACTTTCTCTAAATTGATAACAGCCATACGATATTTCTTCTGCTTTCTATATCTTTATTACTCATTTCTTTTTTATATATTTTTATTTATATATATATGTTTTTAAAATACTTATGTGTCATTCATCATACATCCTCTTAGTTCTTATTAATTTATTAAACAATTTTGTTAAAGGATCCATCATTCTCTCAACACTTCCAAACTTCAATAAAGATGTCACTTGGTCCTAAAGCTTATTTCATCTTCTTTAATACATTTTTAACCTTGCACTTCTTGACCCTGCAAAAAGCATGTTATTCATAAGGTTATTATAATTTTCTGGGCCTAAATTTCTTATACGATTTTCATTTAAAAGTTTCTCAAAGTAACTTCTCCAACTTTCTTTAATTTCTTCATCTTTTACTAAAACTCTAAAATCTTTATTATTTGATGCATTATATCACAAGGTTTAGAATTACTAAATGTGATTGGCCCAAAGGTAAGGTTAGGAGGAGAGATGCTACAGCCTTTCATTTTAGGGATGAAAGATAGGCACTACTGTAGACAAAAAAATAAAATCCTCAACAATTTGAGCAACATATCTACTGATAACAGTATATGGAAGTTCAGTTGGCTCTAAAATGAGGTTCAGGAGTATTAATTTCACAGGCAAAGCCCTGTCCATGATTAAACACTTTCAGATACTCTACCTTTCTAAAGAAATAAAAGCACTAAGCTGAAGCTAGCTGAAAGAAACTGTAATAGAGAGAATTGCAAAGTTAAATGTATGAAAAATGCCGAAGTCTAACAATACATGTTTAAAGCAATAATGACTAGGTATCATCATAAAACAGTTTTGTTAGGTTAAGATTAAATATAGTCATAGTTAAGGATGACTTCTTTACCAAAAAGAGTACATCAGTCCCAAAGAAGAAAGACGTCTCATGTTCATCGTTCTTGAATCATGAAGTATAAACACATAACGCGAATATGGCAAGAGAAGGGCATGCCTATATTGCAAATCTCAAAATAATATAACACACAAACAACAAAGAAATATATTTTTATCTAAATATATTATATGCATGACATATATGTGTATGCAACTGTATGTGTATATCTATGTATCTTTTATGTAATGCATAATTATTATGAATTATTACGACTCATATCCTCCTTCCATACCCACTTCTTTGGGGACACCTTTTGGTATTTTACTCTTAATTTGGATCTCACTAAATTTTAAATAAATTTTATATAAACATTTAATATACATATATACTTTTCCATGTAAATAAAAAGTATACCCAATGTTTAAGGTTCATCAGCCACATGTTGGCAACGGCAATGAGTATCCAAGAAGAGTGTTAATTATGTGCCTAAAAATGAATTTTATGTTTAAACTAAGGACACATCAAAATGTATCTGACATATATGCAAATCCTCTTTAGAAGTGTTCATGCTTCTAAGTAGGTACAAAATTGAACTTCCCGTGGCTAGTATCTCTATCACACCCAAGTCCCGGTTGGGACATGGGTGCATGTGTCTTAACTCGACTCAACAAAGCCTACAATGGTAAATACTCGTGCAATTAAAATAAATTTACCTACAATTATAGTAAATACTTGCGCAATTAAAACTATAAAACAAATAAACATCATTATTTTTATGCAGGATCAATAGGGAAAAGAACTAGAAGATGTTTGAGAGAGAAACTTCTTTAAACATCCACTAATACAATACACATAAACACACAAATATAATGTGCTTAACAAACTTAATGAACTAAAGTTTAACACTTGATAACCTGAACAAGGCTCTGCTATCTACATTACAACATAGAGGAGAAGTCATCATACCTCTTCTTCTCTTTCCTCCATTTTTTTTCTTCACTATTTGATTTTCTTTTCCACCTTTTCATTGCTGCACCACTAAAATCAGAGTATGAGTTGTAGTACTCACCAAGATGAAATAACAAATGGCAATATTAAAACTCTACTCTAGAAAGATGTCGTATGTTTTAACCCATGTCAGCATCTTATAACAACTCATGCAACTAGAAAAGTCGACGAGGAAAGAAGCTTAAGCTTGAAAGATGCAATTATCATTCCAGCACCAAATCAATTTTCCTAACAAAGTAAAGGTCTGGAACAACATCATCCAAATTGGTCTCCTCCACAACTTTGCCTCCTTTGATAGGAAGTAGGCTTTCCGTGTGAGTAAAAACCTCCGAACAATACGGAACATCATTAATCGGAACAGCTTTTTGTTCTCGTGTAACCAGATCATATAAGACCAGCTCCCTGTTATCCTTGTGTAGAAGGACCTCACCGCTCTTCCCACATCCCAATGGCTTACTGACGCTAGGATAAGGTCCAAATGAAATATATTTAGTCCAAGTTCTTTCAACACCATATTCATTCATAACCCATATATGAAAGCTTCTGCTTGGTGCATTATTCGGGTAAACAATCATAGCAAGGGATTCCTTCATAGCCACAAGATGCCAGGCACATTCATCATCATCATCATCATCATCATCACCATCCTCATTGTCATCACCCTGATAATTGGGCAGCGATATATGATGAAAAAGTTCATCACCCATGTCAAATGAAACGATCAGCTCACGACCATTCAAATCCCCAACTCCAAGAGCCGTCCAATGGAACCTTCCCCTCACAAACACCCTACACGAAGACTCAAATATAATGAAACGCACTGTGGTGTTGATCTCTCTCCAAGAATTGGTACTAAGCGAGTAAACCTCAACTTGATTAAGAGGGTACGAATAGTACACAATCCTCAAAACCTTGTAATCATTCGTATTCGGATCAAACCCAAATCCAAGAACAACCTTAATCGGCCCAGCTTGCGGTCTAGCAACTGGGGAAACTGGGAGGTCCTTAAACTCTCTAGTTGCAGGGTTCCACAATAAAATTATCGACCCAATTGGCATAACACTAAGACAAACCAACCCATTACAGGTACCAGAAACTCGTAAAGGTTTCGAAATGCTCAGAAATGGTATGTCCAAATGTATGGGCACTTCGAACGTCTCGTTGTTCGAAAGCAACGAGACGGATCGATTGTGGTTGTGGGCAGTTGAATGGCGACGCATGAACAGAAAAGAGCTATTATTGGTGGTGGTGGTGTTGTGAGAAGTGATTTGATCAAAGTGTTTGGTGGTGAAATTAGGGTTTTTGAGAAGAGCGTACCATGATTTGCAGACGCATTTGAAACGGAGCAGTGATCGTACGGGCACTCTGGAGAGGATGTCGATGATAACGTCTCTGGGCAGATCTCTCGCCCTCGATTCAGACAGATCAGTCGACATATCGACCGATGTATTGTTCGTCTTACTTGCGAGTTGCAACTAAACCCTACAACTGGAACTGAACTGAACCTGAAGGTAAAGACTCGTATACCTACAGCGCACACAATATAAAAATGGACACCTCCCCTAAATTTTAAGAATTCTCATATATACCCCCTTTAGTTAACACAATTGTAATGTAACAAAACAACTCTGTCGTTAGTCTCACTCAGTAACAACAAATAACTCCGTTACAACATGATCTCTTCATAGTCATCACAATCCAAGGCCAAACAGTTTTGTTCTTTGATTTTACCCCAAAAGATTTTATACCATTTGGAGATAGAACTTTACATATATAACATATCGCCTTTTCACACTCAGGCGATGTGGGATCGTAAATCCATTAGCCCCTAATGTAATAGCTCGACAGTGGTTCTAGCTTCCACCTCCCACCTACATGCCTGCAACTAAGGTCTTCACAATCCACCCCCCTTGAGGTCCAACATCATCGTTGGCATACTTCCAGCTGGGTCCAGGTTTGATACAATTTGTAACAACCTGCTCCACCATATAATATGCTATTGTCCACTTTAGGTTTGAGCCCGCATTGTTTTGTTCTTAAATTTTATCCCAAAAGGCATTATACCATTTGGACATGGAACCCAACACATATAACACATCCCCTTTCCACACCCAAATAATATGGGATCGTAAGCCCCTTAACCTCTAATGTAGTAACTCAAGAGTCATTTTTCCACCTGCCCACCTACATGCCTGCAACTAAGTCTTCACCTATAGCTTCAAGAACCGTAAGTATCATAATCTTCCATCTCTCTCACTTATATTGTATGCAATTAGGATTTTTAGTTGTTAGAATTTTTGAACTTTAGATTTCAGGGCTTTCAAGCTTTTGGCTTGGTTTTTATGGCTTTTGAAATGCATATCTTTAATTTCAGCTGGGTATGTGTTAATTTTCAAATTAAGGTATTTATTTTCGAGTTGTAGAGTTAATTTTGGCTTTGAACTATTTTTTTCACCCTAATTACTGAGTTAATTTGGCTTTGATAAAGTAAGCTACTAAGTTTAGAGACCTAAGGTATTTAAATAAGACTTGTGGATGTGGGCTGAGGGCAGATATTAGAATCGCATAACCCTTTTGAATATTGGGGTAGTTGTGGGTGAAGGCCAGTGCTTCTAAAGTGCCACCAAGCAACCTGGATTTGATTTTCTAGTTTCATTAACATATATAGGCAAGAAAGTATAGGAGATTGTAAAGACCCCATTCTTATATCTCCCTTAAACACCCTCCGATCTTTCGAAATTAGCTCCACAAGGATCGTGCCAATGCATTAGTTTGCATGCCATTTCAACCAGGCCAATAAATGAACAGATTTCGCCATCACACCCAGTGCCCCTCAAAAACCTTAGAACCACCCAAAGACTACATTGGATTATACCATGGACCATTCAACCCCCACAAGGGCAAAATCATAATTTTGCACCCCCAAATTGATCTAGCCATCCAATTGACAAACGCACTTCATTGCCTCTGGAACGTCAAAAAACCCCAGAAGTGCAAGTGCTTACATCGGAACACACTCTTAAACACCCAAACCACCATATGGGCAAATTGTCATTTTGCATTTGAAATCAGTACAACTACCAACTCAGCAAACGGGCCTCACCATCACAACTAGCACACTCAAAAACCCTATAGACATATTAATTAGAACACGCCACACCACCACTAAAATCGCGAAAATACCAAAATCTCAACCTTTCGATTTCACACCTGGTCCAAACTGATCATCCGATCAAAAATCAGACCCCATCATTACGTCCAGAGCACCCAAAACCTTAAGATCGACATGAGATCGAGAGCAAAACTCAAAAAGGAGCTCCAGTCACCAAGGGTCAAAGGTACAGGGGCAAAATAGTCATTTTTAACATTCTAGAATCGTCCTCTAACATCGGTGCGTGACGTCATCATGATGACATCAGTGCAAAGGGTCAACGCCTTGGGGTGGATCCCTTAGAAAATTCGAGAACAAGGGTTAGGCGCGGAACAACTAGTAAACATTAAAATTTAAAATTCCCAGCATGGCCCCATCTTGGTTTTCTATAAATAGAACCTCATTTCTTTCCATTTGGGAGGAAAAAACCTACATAATGTTATTGATGGGATGTTTGACTCCTAATATGAAATGTATGACGTGAAAAAGAAGAATGTTTTGACCGAGACTAGTTATCTCGAACTGGGAAAGGGAAGCTGAAGAGACAGGGTTTTACTAGGACACATTCTCATTTGGTCACTATAAATACAGGACGGTCCATACACCAAGTACCCTAAGCAGCGGCGGCAAGATCTCGACACATCAAACCTCCATGTGCTCGCTATCTAGATCTCCTGTTGTAAAGGTGAGTCTCAATCGTTGTCATAACGTCGTTAATCTATTTGATTTGTTGTTGAGCTTGACCTATTTTATTTGTTGTTGAAATTGATCTTGTGAAGGTCACTGATTTTGGGTTGTGTTCTTTGTGGGTGTATAAATCGGTGGTGTGTGCCGAAGGAATTTTGGGTTGTGTTATTTGTGTTGATCTGTTCTGTCACAGGGTAGGTGCTATTTTTACTTCTTTTTTCATTCATCAGAAGATGGGGTCCAAAATATACAAAATTTCATCCTAAAGGAGACAAATTTGGGCAGCTCAAGTTGGGGGAAACAAATTTCCGTCCTGGGCGGCTCAATCTTACCTTCAGATAGTATTGATAAAGCAGTGATTGACTCATTTGTTTGAATTGGTTCAGATTTTAATCGTTTTGAGATTTGTTTTATCATCTATGGCATCCTTCTTATATACATATGCATATATGTGTGTCTACTATTTTATATAAAAATTTTGTTTGAATTATTGTGACTTAAAGTTTTGGGATTTCAGGAAATAGGTTTTTCGTTTTTCTACATTGAGAGTTGGACCTTCTGGATTTGAGTTGGCTGACCAAACAATTGCGGAGAAAAAGTGAATTTGACCACTCCGTTAGTGTTCATTTTCATTATTACAGGCTGTTGTGGTCATCGATTTTCTGTTTCAAGAAGATATAGAGATGGGTTTTTCACATATTAGGCCCATAGTTTTATTGTCAACTAAGTTGAACAAATAGGGTGGCTTTATTTTATGTATTTTTCTATGATCCGATAGGTTGTGATTGTTACAAATTATAATTTCGTGCGTGTTTGTGTGTGTGTGTTTTTTCTCTCTGTTAGTGTTGATTTTTCAATGATTCTTCTTTACATTCACATTTGTTGATACAGTTACTTCATAGTAATCATTAAAATTACTGTTCTAATGTTGATTTTGTTTCGTTATCATTAGGACAAGAACAAGAAGCAAGCAGAGAAGAACTGGGAGCCTGCCAAGAACAAGAAGCAAGTAGAGAAGAATGCAGCCATGGTAGCGTGGACATCTCTAAAATAATATGAGTTCCTGTTTCAAGTTTCTTTGTAGCAGTAGTTTCAGTATGGATTGGTAGGAGTCATTGCACAAGTGAATAATGCTCTAAATATTTTGCATCATGTGATCATAATAATGTCTGATCGGCATTGAATGTTACGCATTCTAGCCTCTTAATTTGCATATTTTATTCTCTTAGTGATAGGTTATATGTGATTTTACTCTATTTTTGTATTTTCTGTCTTTTTCAGGGCCTTAATGATTATTTCAGATAAAACCATGATTTTGGGCTTTTAAAGATGATATTCAAGAAGATTGTATGAAGCCTACATCTAATGGGTCCATTCAACTCCATATTTCAACTCAAATCAGCCCAAGGAAGAGGTTCAAGAGAATTACAACTGCTTAAGAAGGTTACGGGCCTGAAGCCCAATTTTGCATTTAATCCAGTTTTAATCCCATTTTGGAAAGTCGACCTAAAGTCTTATTTTCGAGCATAAATTCGACTTAATTCTCTTATGGGTTGAACGAAATTCGATTCTGGACACTTTTGTATTTCACATAAATTTTGTGAATCGGACTTCTACTGGGTCAAAACTTGGGCCGAATGTCAGCAGAAAAATATACCTATTTTGGGCTGCGGGAAAACCCTAATTTTCTCCTAATTTGATTAGGATTTTATCTCCTAATTGGATTAGGACTTTATGTATTCTCTTGGGGTATAAAGAGGGGAATTGGAGGCTGTTTTGGAGGAGAAAAGAAGTGGAGGCCAGGGCAGAGAAGACAGAGACAATCCGGGTTTTATTTATTTTATTTCATTATGTCTTTTATTTTGTTTTCTTCTTCTTCTATCATGTGTAACTAAATTCCTCAACTAGGGTTGAGGAGGAAACCTCCATTAATGAAGTGAAGTTCTTTTGTTCATTAATTGATTCTCATGTGTGTGATTTAATTGCTTATGATTTTCGCTTCTTGTGATTAATTATTTTATAATTCTTTCACCATCTATATCATGTATATGTGGTAGTTAGAAAATATTATAATTAATCTAAGCTTGGGTTTGTATTTCTTAAAAGTGATAATCTTTGATCTTATATTTTTCATTAAATTGAATACATAGGATGCTTAGAATTTTACACAAGTGAAGCGAAGGAAAATCTACCTTTTAATATATTTTTCATAGTGCTTTATTGTTAAATCTTGAGTAAGCAATAGATTGATTTCTTGATTGCTACTCTAACTTTGAGAATTAATAAATGAATATTAGAAACTTCATGGATTTAATGGTGGTGGAATCCAAAACCTTAGTTATTTTCTTTATTTGATTTTAACAGTATTATTTTATTTTCATGTTAGTTTAATTCCTCTCAAATCAACTAAACTTGTGTTTAAACTAGATTAGTTTTAAATTAATTTGAATTTGTATTAGTTTTTCTTCTCAAAGCATTCCCTTGGGTTCGACCTCGTTCTTGCCGAACTATACTTTAATAGATTCGTACACTTGCGAGTTATTTAACAATTTTAAAACAACATCAAATTTTTGGCGCCGTTGCCGGGGAATTGCAAACAAAAAAACTAATCAAATTTCGATTGATTTAATTCTTCTACTAGTTATAATTTAGTTTTTTTTTCTTTCTTTTGTTTTATTATTATCAAAAAGAAAAAAAAATCTTTCCAATTTTAATTATTTGTTCTAGGTTTTTTTAAAAAAATAAAAAATAAATAAAAAACTTTTTCTTTATTATTATAGTTTAGTTTTAGTTTTAGTTTTATTTATTTTATTTTATTATTATTTTTCTTAGTTTAGTTTTAGTTTATTGTTATTGTTTTACCTGATACTTCTTGAATTCTATAGGTGGTATTGTTGAAAATTGCTTTTTTCGCATGTTCTTGGGCACTACTTTGGAATCCAAGTAAGTACATTTTTTTTCTTTTCGTTTATTTTTATTTTTATTTTTTTAGATTAGGAAAACATAGATTTTTGTTTTAGGTTAATAACTTTTTACATGAGAACTTTAAGATAGAATAACTTAAAAATAACCTTAGGGTCACACTTTCTTCAAGTTTATTTTATATTTTATTTTTATTTTTTATTTTTTTTCTCTATTTAGAAAAAAAAAAAAGATCACACACTCACTCACTTTTTATTTTATTTTTGTTTTTATGGTGTGTTTTGTTTGTGCATTTTAATTTAGCATTCTTGCATTAAAATTTTAGTAAGGGCACAAACCCCCAACAAGATAAGGATTGGATTTCATCACCAATTCCTTGCCCAACTAGGTTAAAAATCTCTTTGCATTTGTCTATCCCAAGCCAAATTTAGTTTAAATTTAAAATCAAGAAGACATTGACCATAGAAATTCATATAGCTTATAGGACCC
The DNA here is from genome assembly GCA_026545225.1 of Cornus controversa. Taxonomy (NCBI): domain Eukaryota; kingdom Viridiplantae; phylum Streptophyta; class Magnoliopsida; order Cornales; family Cornaceae; genus Cornus; species Cornus controversa. Next base: position 19,648,538 of record CM048852.1, read on the forward strand.
TCTTGGACAGAGTTAACTCTTAGTAACTCCAGTGAGCACCTTCCAACTTCACAATGTCTAGGAAAGTTCTGAGAAGATTGATTTTTAAGTGAGACCGTTTGTGACCCCTCCAATCTATCTCAGAAACTTTCCTGGATGTATTGTTGGTGGGGCTTAACTGGTAATCCTCTAGTTCCTCTGAAAGGGAGTAGAAGCTGTCTAACTAGGTAAGAATTATTTTGGAACTAGTCCAGATAATTCTTTAGGAAAATAAATAAAAAATAAAAAAAAATTAAAATAGAAATCACTAACCTTGAATTAAATTTGAAAAAATAAATAAATAAATAAATTTTGCTTGTTTATTTGGTTGGTGTTTTGTGAGTCATTTTAGTGTATGTTAGGTTGTCGATCTCTGAATCCAGAGTTACTTCCATTAGATCTTGAGATTGAGAGAACCTTTCAAAAGGGTGTGAAAAATTCTAGTGTTAGAGATCCTTCTTTACCCAAGATGGCAGATCCCGTTGAAACTAAATCCCTTAAGAACTATTACACTCCCGTGCAGATACAAACCCGTCTTGCATTGTGTTACCTGCTACCCAACAGGGACATTTTGAGATAGGGGCGGCGGTAATTAATTTACTGCCCACTTTTAGAGGTCTTAGTTCTGATGACCCATACCTCCATGTTAAGAAATTTCTAGAGATTTGCTCCACACTACAATTTCAACATATTTCTGAGGAGTCAATTAAATTGTGGTTATTTCCATTCTCTTTGAAAGAGAAAGCAAAATCTTGGTTATACTCATTGGAACCCGCGTCTGTCAATTCATGGGATGGGTTATGCACTAAATTCCTTACCAAGTTCTTTCCCATGCACAAAACTAACTCCCTTCGTCGAAATATCATGCAATTTACTCAAAAAGAGGGTGAAGAGTTTTACATATGTTGGGAGAAATTTAATGATATTCTCCTTAAGTGTCCACATCATGGTTTTGCCAAGTGGCAATTAGTTCAATTCTTTTATGAGGGGTTGTCACCCTATAATCGTCAACTAATTGAGTCACGAGGTGGGGTAGAATTCATGTCTAAGAATGAGGATGAAGCATGGAAATTTCTTGATGCGTTGTCAGAGAACTCTCAACAATGGGAATACTCAGGGAGGGTTGAAAGGAGTGGTCTATCAGTGCTCTTAGAACCCAAAAAGGGAGGAATCTATGAACTCCGAGAGGATACCGATTTGAGTGCGAGGATAGCTAGTCTAACTAGGAAAGTAGAGGCTATAAAGATGAGTAAAGAAAATAACTTTTCTATTCGTACAGTTAGTGAGGTGTGTCAATTGTGTGAAAGTTTTTCTCATAAAGCGCAAACTTGTCCATCTATTGCATCTTTTCATGAGTATATAGCCGAACAAGCCAATGCACTCAATTCCTATAAGAAACCATTTGACAGCCCCTATTCTGACACATACAATCCTAATTGGAGGAACCATCCTAATTTTTCTTGGAGGCAAGACCAACCTCGGAACAACCAAGGGGTGCAACCTATGCAACCCCAAGGGCAACCACAATTTTCATATCCTTCCATGTCCCAAAATGCCCCTCCGTATGTTCCCCCACTTCAACAAAGACCAACTTTAGAGGATACTCTCCAACAGTTCATGCAACAGACTAGTCAATTAATTTCTAAGTTAGAAATGCAAATAGGTCAATTAGCCACTGTTGTAGGAGAGAGGGAGAAGGAAAAATTTCCTAGTCAACCTGTGCCTAACCCAAAGGGCCAGTTTCATATTAGTGACCCGTCCACTTCTGGTTCACATGAGCAGGTTCACTCTATTACAACTCTAAGATCAGGTAAACAAGTTGATAATGGAGTCCAAATGTCTATACATAGTGAGAAAATTGAAAAGGACCATGTTAGCAATTTAGGAAGGGAGGACAAAACTACATTTGAAGTTGAATCAGAAATTCAAATCCCTAGTCTTGACCCACCATCTCAAAGAAGTCCACCAGTTAGGAACTTTGTTCCTACTACACCATATCCTCAAAGACTTCAAAAGCCTAAGAAGGGGAATCACTATAATGAGATTATGGAAGTGTTTAAACAAGTCAAAATTAATATTCCATTTCTTGATGCAATTCAACAGATCCCCTCTTATGCAAAATTCTTAAAGGACTTGTGTACGGTCAAATGTGGCTTAAATGTGCATAAGAAAGCCTTCCTCACTGAACAAGTTAGCTCAATCATCCAACATCGTACTCCACCTAAATTTAAGGATCCTGGATGTCCTACGATTTCATGTACCATAAGTGATCAAAAAATTGAACAAGCTTTGCTTGACTTGGGTGCGAGTGTCAATTTGTTACCTTACTCTGTTTATGAGCAACTAGGTCTTGGTGAGTTAAAACCCACGAAGGTAGTACTCCAATTAGCAGATCGCTCAGTTAAGGTTCCTCGTGGTGTTATTGAGGATGTGCTCATTTAGGTTGATAAATTCTTCTTTCCTGTAGACTTTATTGTCTTAGACACTCAACCTGTAACTAATCCTACTAGCCAGATTCCTGTCATCTTAGGTCGTCCATTCCTAGCCACTTCAAATGCTCTAATCAACTGTAGAAATGGTGTTGTGAAACTTTCCTTTGGTAACATGTCTGTTAAACTTAATATTTTTAACGTAAACCAACAATCACCAGACTCTGAGAATATTTGTGAGTTAAATTTAATAGAGAGTCTAGGTCAGAATACTTTTATTCATGCTAGTTATAAGGACCCTTTAGAGGCAAACCTAACTAATTTTGGCTGTAATTTTGATACTGATAGTGCTTGTAAAAATGCGAATGCTTTAGTGGATGTGAATGTTTCCTTAAATTCAGTCCATTTTACAGACACCAAAAAATGGAAAGTCAAGATGGAAAGCCTAGGTATCGGTTGAGTTATTGACCTATTTGGTCATCATTGTACATTATTAGTTTTAGGATTTATAACTCTTGCGTCTTTTTATTTTTAGTTTGTGTATTTAATTTTTAATTTTTCTCTAAAAAAGAAAAATTCATCATGATCCGGTATAGCCGCCCATTCTCTGACTATATATGTAGTACCAATTCTACAATTTGTGATATGATTGATAAAGTTGATGATTTCCGTTTATTAAAGTCTGGTTTCAATACCCAATACTGTCGAGATTGATTCAACACAGTATGACTTTAATAAAGAAAGGCAACCCCTTTATACTCTATAAGTTAGCGTATCTGGATAATCAATATCTTATCACATATACATCTTGAAAAATTGGGACCCACCAGTTCAGAGAATGGGGAGCAAAGTAGTACCCGTGGTTTTCACGTAAAGATTAGGTTTTAAAAAAAAAAAAAAAAATCTTTTTGTTTTTCCTTTCTGTTTCATATTTATCTTCACCCATGTTATTTCACTTGGTCGTTGGAGTGTAGTCATTATTTTGACAGGATGTAACATCCAAGTTTGGGGGAATGACTTCATTACCTTCATGCTACTAATTTGCTCTATTTTCTTGCCGCTACTCTCGTTTTCTGGTAATATCGTTCTACCCCTTCTCTATGCTTTGATTGGGTGTACATTGAGGACAATGTACAGTTTAAGTTTGGGGGTGACACGATGCCTTATGTGCTTTATTGCAATGGGGGGAGATTTTTATGAAAATTTTCTTATTTTTAGGACTTTTTGGTTACATTATTTTCATAGTTTGTTTTTTATTTTCTTTTGTTTTGTTTTTAGATAGGATGTTTTTACATTATTCAAGAGATTAATACTCTATGTAGGTGCTTAACTTGCAATTTTTGAATATGTTTTAAATTTTTAGAAACTATGGTTTGAATTAGTGGTTTAAATCATTGTTTGCATTGACATGCCTTGAGGTGATTGGTTTTAGTTTTCTCACATGCACATGCACACTAGCATAATCTTATGGGGTATAAACTTTGACTTTGAGTTGTTGGGTTACATATACTTGATATTAATTGGTATCCCTTAAGAATGAGTATCGATGATGTGATTTACATGACTTTAATGAAAAAAAAGAAAAAAAAAATATGTGATGAATAGAAAGTCAATTTGATCCTTTTCATGAGTAACCGGACCTCTATGCCTCAGGAAGCACGGAGTGTTCGCGTCAAAAGTGAAAGGGTGAGAAAAGATGAGCATTGGTTGTCTTGATTTGTAGCCTGACTGATTCGAGTAATTAGGTTCTTCGGGGTGTCTTAACGCCTAGTGCCCTAAAGCCATCCGGTTTGGGAGTCATTGACTAAAAGCTTGCTACATGGGTCTTTCAGAAAGCTTAACAGATCAAGACATTGCACAACCAATAAAGCAATGAAAAAAAAAATGAAGAAAAAAAATATGTATGAAAAAGTCATGTATTCATGTCTGGAAGTATGATTTCAATAAGGGGAGCTAGTGAGTTGAAGGGGTATGTGACTTAATATATTCAGAGCTGAGTTATGCTACATGAGATGATTGCTAGTTCACTTTTCACGAGGGAGCTAGAATTGGTTACTTTGAGATATGTTGAGGTGAATTATGCATGGGGACCATTACTTTGAATTATGGAATTTGAAAATTTAAAATTATTCTTGAATGCAAGTTTGTAACTATATATTGTAATCTTCTTTTTTATTAATGTTTAAACAGAAATTTTGAATGTTTGTGGGTAACATTTCTGGAAACCCTCACGAGACTATAACTCGTCCACTAGGGGGAAACTAGGGGTTCAAAGGCTTGTTGCATATGCTAAATGCAATCGTTTCTCCCACGAAAGAGGAGTTGGGTAGTTTAGTTTGTGTTTAGTTAGTTTCCTTTGTTTTAGTTTTATTTTATTTTATTACTAAGGGACTAGCAATATGTAAGTTTGGGGGTGTGATCGGCATTGAATGTTACGCATTCTATCCTCTTAATTTGCATATTTTATTCTCTTAGTGATAGGTTATATGTGATTTTACTCTATTTTTGTATTTTCTGTCTTTTTCAGGGCCTTAATGATTATTTCAGATAAAACCATGATTTTGGGCTTTTAAAGATGATATTCAAGAAGATTATATGAAGCCTACATCTAATGGATCCATTCAACTCCATATTTCAACTCAAATCAGCCCAAGGAAGAGGTTCAAGAGAATTACAACTGCTTAAGAAGGTTACGGGCCTGAAGCCCAATTTTGCATTTCATCCAGTTTTAATCCCGTTTTGGAAAGTCGACCTAAAGTCTTATTTTCGAGCATCAATTCGACTTAATTCTCGCTTGGATTGAACGAAATTCGATTCTGGACACTTTTGTATTTCACATAAATTTTGTGAATCGGACTTCTACTGGATCAAAACTTGGGCCGAATGTCAGTAGAAAAATATACCTATTTTGGGCTGCGGGAAAACCCTAATTTTCTCCTAATTGGATTAGGATTTTATCTCCTAATTAGATTAGGACTTTATGTATTCTCTTGGGGTATAAAGAGGGGAATTGAAGGCTGTTTTGGAGGAGAAAAGAAGTGGAGGCCAGGGCAGAGAAGACAGAGACAATCTGGGTTTTATTTATTTTATTTCATTATATCTTTTATTTTGTTTTCTTCTTCTTCTATCATGTGTAACTAAATTCCTCAACTAGGGTTGAGGAGGAAACCTCCATTAATGAAGTGAAGTTCTTTTGTTCATTAATTGATTCTCATGTGTGTGATTTAATTGCTTATGATTTTCGCTTCTTGTGATTAATTATTTTATAATTCTTTCACCATCTATATCATGTATATGTGGTAGTTAGAAAATATTATAATTAATCTAAGCTTGGGTTTGTATTTCTTAAAAGTGATAATCTTTGATCTTATGTTTTTCATTAAATTGAATACATAGGATGCTTAGAATTTTACACAAGTGAAGCGAAGGAAAATCTACCTTTTAATATATTTTTCATAGTGCTTTATTGTTAAATCTTGAGTAAGCAATAGATTGATTTCTTGATTGCTACTCTAACTTTGAGAATTAATAAATGAATATTAGAAACTTCATGGATTTAATGGTGGTGGAATCCAAAACCTTAGTTATTTTCTTTATTTGATTTTAACAGTATTATTTTATTTTCATGTTAGTTTAATTCCTCTCAAATCAACTAAACTTGTGTTTAAACTAGATTAGTTTTAAATTAATTTGAATTTGTATTAGTTTTTCTTCTCAAAGCATTCCCTTGGGTTCGACCTCATTCTTGCCGAACTATACTTTAATAGATTCGTACACTTGCGAGTTATTTAACAATTTTAAAACAACATCAATGTCATTAAAATACTCTTTGGAGATGACAGCCATGTGGTGTCGGTACATGAAGGTTAAGAGTGGATATGCTAATGATGTCTGGGCATTGTTAATTTGGACTCATTGTGTGTGTGTATGTGAAAATAATATATAAATGAAGTGTGAGGACCGGTTGTGGTTTGGTTGCTGATTTTGGGAGTGATTACTGCAGAAACAGGAAAGTGTAAAGTGTGATACTTGCTTAGTGCTCTCCACTAGTTTCACTGTCACACACTAGCTGCTTCGATCTCTCCGTTTTGCTAGAGTTCTATCTCAGATCGAGGTTAGTTTCCTTTTCAATCTATCATCATCGATTCTGATTCTCTACTTTCTCTCTCTCTACACTTCATTTCATTCCAAGAATTATCCTTACCGAAGCTTTGATTTCAATGATAGCTTTTAGGGCATTTTTAGAATTCATGTCAAATGGATTTTTCTTTATTACATATATCTATATATATTTATTTATTTCGTGCACTCAAGCAATTTGAGGGAAAGAAAAGAAAACGGAACCACTAATCATGTGTTTGATGAGCTTAATGGCACGAAAAAGTTAACTCATCTAAGGCAAATGTTTCAGCTATGGTCAGTTGAGTGGAGGCTTTAGTTTTCTTGGGTTCCATAATGAAATCAACTATTAAATGTGTAATGTATGTTCTTCTCCTACTATTTCTTAAAAACCAAATGGAGCAAGATTTTCAAATAACTATTTTCTTAATTTTGAAGTGTTTATAGAGTAATGATGCCAGAATCTGAAAATTGAGACATGAATATATATTCAGTTGCAGTATGAATTTCTTTCCTATTGTCTATTGGTGTTCTATTTATTTGGATACAGGTTTAATTATACTCAATGCTCTAGGGTTTATTTATTTATTTATTTGGTCTGTTGAAAAATGTAAATAGAAGTAATATTGATGTTTGGTGTTACTGAGTAAATTTGACCAGGAAGTGATTTCAATCTCGCGCTAAGAACAAGTGTCTTATGTACTATCAAATGTTTGTCCTTTAAAGCTTAAGTTAAAATAAAATTTGGGAAAGATGTATGGTGAGGTCTTTGTAAATGGGGCAAAATCACACTTGCCGCATGGCTCCTTTGTAAGTTCTATATGCTCTTTGGTGTTCTGCAAAAAATTTTGTTTGTAGATTATTTATACCATTTTATTACTATTGTAAAATCAAGTAGTGTTGGTGGGTTATTTAATTCCAAGTGAGCCGTTTATACTATCTGGTGAGATTTTCGGGTGGTCATGGCAGTGCATGGTTTGACTGTTCTTCCGATTCAGTCCATAAATAATTGGTGCATTAACCGAGAATTTACAGTAAGCTTCGCCACCGAATGATGTTTACCAAAACAACAGAATAATTAATTTACTACTCCCTATAATTTACCTTCATCTATTAAGTGCTTGAATTTATTCAATAATTTAAAGTATCTTGAATTGTCTTTAATTTAATCCCACTACAGATTGATCAAACGGTATTTCATCACATTTTGAAGGAGAGGTCATCCTATATATATATGTTGAATTGTGTATGGATTCGTGGACTTCTTTCACAAGATATATGGAACAATCCTGATATGTGCATGGTTTGACGGTTCTTCTGATTTAATCCATATATTCTCTAATGTTTTTTGCTCTCCAAGGCTGCATTCAATGTTGGTTTGAAGACTTTCATGTTTGTCTTCTATAGACAGGCTGCTGCCACTATTTTCTTAGTCCTCTTACAATTATTTCTTCTTCTTCTTCTTCCTGAAATTAATACACTCTTTTTTTTTGTTAAAATTCTTGAATTTTGTTTGTTTAATTTCTTAGGAAAAATGTGTCGCAGTTGTCATTGGTGACCCTCTGCAAGGTCTTTATGCTTTCATTGGTGACCCTCTGCAACAAATTTTTTGTTCGTTTGTTTTTGCTTACAAAGAAATCCTCCTTTTACACCCATTACAACTTCTTCATATACATGTGGTGGATGCATTTTTTTTTTTTGGATGTTGAATAAATTTTAAGCATAGTTGAGTTTAATTTGGTTGATGCGTGGAACAATATTCAATTACAATTACAATAAGATATATATTAAAAAATGTAAAATAACTTCAATTACAATAGTTAGATCAGTAAGATATATATTAAAAAATGTAATATATATGTTAGATTAAGTATTATTGATGATTCAATTGATATTACAAATAAGTGCTCATATTTTTATATTTTTATTTCATAGGCATAGATGGGCAGGTAGATATGAAGCTCATTTGTGGGATAATAGTTGCAGGAGAGAAGGGTAATGTCGAAAAGGAAAAGGAAAAGAGGGTCAATGGTGAGAAGGTTGTTCCCACCCAAAGCAAAGCAAAACATGGAGTAGAAGGGAATCGCTTTGCTCTTTTTGTTTCAAGTCTGGTGGGCTGTCGGTGGTGTAGCAAAAAATGAGTTGTATAAGGATCAATGTGGGTACTTTTTGTCACCGTTAATTCATAATAATATTCTTTTAATTTAAAGGTTTTGTATGATTTCAGAATTCTTTTGATTCGTGAAACAAAGAAAGTAGGTATTATTATGTGCGTCAACAAGTGCTATCACTATAAACCTTGAATTGGAAGGCGTTGCTGCAAGTCACAAACTATTTTTGAATGAACAAGTGCTATCACTATAGTAAATATTTTTGTGATAGATAATATTTGGTAAAAAAAGGAAACAAAAATTAATGCTATATATTATTGAATATTTTTTGGAATAATCATCAAAAATAAATTTATAGTTAGATACATCAGGGCTACCCGAGTATTTTTTGAGTTAACAAATGAATTTACTTCATTAATGAATTTTATTTTTTTCTTTTTTCTCATTAATGAACTTTAATCCTACAAATACGTCAACAAGAGTTATCATTGAGGACTTTGACATTATAGACTATTTGACAACTAATTGGATAAATTAATTAATGTCCAAAAATCAATATCAGTTGATAAATCCAATTGAACTGGATGATTTTTCAAATTCGAAAGGGAATGATTGTTTCACTAGTATGGAAACTAACGATCCAGTATTATTGAATTTCTCTCAGCTGTTAGCGGACGATGTACAGTGAAATCAACTATGTGATGGTGGTGAAACCAACTTTTATTTAGTCCAATAAGTTTTTATTTTATAGTGTCGTAGGCATGGGTAATACCCTAGTATGTGTATATATATATATATATATATATATATATATAGTTGTGTAACTAATCTTGCAGATTGGAAGCAAAGAGTCTGCATTGGAAGACTTTGGTGCAATATGGACTCTTGCAAAGAGAGTTGATGGACTGCTGAAGACATGGGACATTAGAATATAGATAATTCATTTCCTTTTATTGTTTTGTTTTCTGCATTATCTTGTAATTTAGATTTAGAAACAAACAATGATGTAATATTTTTACTATAAGTAAATAAAAGGAACTCTGTGTTAGGGTTCCCACAACCACAATAAAATAGTTGCATCACTTGCAATCCTTCTCTCTCAATATTCTCTCAGGATATTGTTATGATCTTTACTCGATCTATATCTCCCTCAATTTTCTTGCTTTCGACCTCCTCTCATTAGTCTATCTATCTATTTCTCCCTTAATTTCTATCCCCCTCCTTGCTAACTCTCTCCTTCTACCTCCCTCCTTGTTACGATTCAGTATTAATTGAGGCAAGAAAGAACTCAATAGGGAGTTTTATATTCTCTCTCTACCTAATCTCATGATCCAACATGACTTTCAAATGAGATACTTGTGTTGACCAATTGTTTACATCGAGCTGATACCACGACAGTGGCACACCCGCAAACACTGTTAATCAATTGAAAACAACTTCTCTCACATGCATCTCCGTTGCTTCAATTGTTATGTGGTAGAGAAGCGATGGTACCGTTTGATTGCTATAGTTTTCTCATGCATCTTCTTCTGAACTTATTTTACTGTCTTTCCTGAATTTCTTATTGATCTATTCTTATAATTTTGAGTGGAAATGTTGGATACTAGCTTATACTCTGCAAGGGTCTTTCTATGCCTCTATAGAGATGAATATAAAGAATGCATCATGCACTTTTCCTTGGCCTCCTTTGATCTATGCATCTAAAAGTTCGTGATCCCTTTCTTTTTAACATTTTTTAAAGATATACATTTGTACTCTGAGTTGGGATAGTGTTGTCTGCTCTTATGTTGCTTAATATTTCTTTGATGATAGGTTGATCTATATTATGGTAAAGTTAATTTGTAAATAGTAGAAAATACAGAGACGTTGATTTAGTTGACTTTCAGAAATAGTTTTAACGTCATTTAGTTTTTCAGCCTTCTAAGCGGTTCCATACTTTATAGCATTATTAAATTATATATTCTTTCTTCCAAATCTTATTCCCCAAATGCTCTTCTGAAGGCCAACTTTCAAATCCGATTTGTCTAAGTTACTAAGAAATGGTACGGTATTACTTAGTTAAAAAAAACTTGAAAAAAAAAAAATCAGAACAAACATTGGCACAGTCCCCAAAAAGTCTGTGAACTCAATAAATGATTCTGCAGGTTTAAATGTCCACGAGAAAATTATTAGCATTCATAATATGCTCTCATTTCTTTTTATTTTATTTTCAGCTTCATTTATGTTATTTTGTTCATGTTAGGTTATGTTTCAATTGTTTGAAGAGTGCCGTTTGGATTAATCTGCTAATTAGTTGTTGGCAAAATTGGTTGTAACATGATTGAGAGAGGTTTTAACAGGATTATGGAGTTGTATGTGCAATTTGATAGCTATTTGTACAAAGAAACTCTCTATAAAAGTATGCTATAAAAGAATTGAAAATACGCTCCAAATTTAAATATTTTATTAAAAGAATATATATATATATATATATATTTCTTTCAACAGTGGAAGAAAATGGTGGGAGAGCCTCTTTTACTTTTTATGAAGCATGTTCCTCCACATCATAATCTCGATAATCCGGATCATTAGGATCCTAATTAGAACCAGCAGGAACATCAAGGAAAATTAACAGGTTGGTTGAAATTGCAAGCATGAGGAAAATTGCAATCTTCAAAAGTTCTTCCATCAATGTTGATGCAAAACTGTATCTCTAATAGTTGTTGCTTTCCGTTGTTGTCATGGTTGCAAACCAATCGGGGAGTGAACAAGGTTGCTTCCCGTATCTTCTCCTCATAATAGATTAAATTATTTTGCGAGCCACGAGAAAGTCCTTCAATAAATAACATTGAAATTCTGAGAGTTTTTACATCAGTCATACTAATAATGAAAATTCACATTATGCGAGTTAACATACCTCCTTGCTTTGCACAAAGTTCGGTGAGATCAAAATCAACTTTATTCATCAACTTTGTAGCATGGTAGAAATAATCACGCATTGAGACGTAGGTGTTCAGAGAGCATGTCCCATGTTTGAACCACTCATCTCTCCAAAAAAATTCATTTCCGGATGAGGTTGGGTTAAGCAAATTAACCCATTGAATATTCAATGTTGACCTTAGTTTTTTTATCTAGTAACACGAAAAGGGAAAAATGCTTAATAATTAGTATGGGATAACATAAATATTACTTACTCTACAAATTCAACACTGACATTCGGTTCCAATGCATTTTATATTTATATGGTAAAATCTGCGCGTATAGATTGCTTATGCTATTTAAATTCAAATTCAAATATAGACCAAATCAAACTGAATGGAATTTGTGACAGAGAAGCAACAAATTGGTATTATAGTTTAATACATTGTAAATATGCAAATTGGCATGATTGTAACCAAGAGAAAAACGAGAAAGATGACCTGTTATTAGACTACATAATTGGTCAAGACATAATAGTTAGTAACTAAGTATTATACTTAAATTTATATTTAATGGCATAAGGAGCAGTAAAAGATATATATTTATATTATATGTATTAACTCTGAAAACAATGTGATTTAGAAATTTCACCAAGTATTATACACTTTCTGTTTTTAAACACAAGGAATCACGAAGGTCTTCAAAATTTAACAAATATATAAAGCAGTTAAAAATTAAAAAAACAGATTTAAGAAGAAACAATTATACCTCTCAAGGATTAAACGGATACTGTTGACATTCAGTTGGCTGAACGCCTCGATATACGGATGGCCAATAACCATGAATGTTAAAATCTTGTTTTATGGGGACTGGACAGCTGACAATTCCCGTGTTACAGTAGCTATTAGGCCACTGTACTACAAGCTTAAAATAGTCCACCGCATGGTGGAACCCGAGGTTTGAAAGGAAAAAAAATAAAAGTATTAGCGCAGACATTTTGATATTTAAAAAATATGGAAAGATGTAAGAAAGTCTTTTGTATGGAATGATGTATACTTTCAAATGAAAAGTGGATGACCTTTTAATGCAGAGATTTTTGGAAAAAAAAATTGGTGTACGTGAAAGACAAACTGCAATAATGTTTCTAACAAGATTTATAATAAAAAATTGTAGCATGTTAAGATTGTGTGAAAACAACAAAGATGTGTTTAACAAGATTTATAAAAAAGAAATTGTATCATGTTAAAATTGTGTTAAAACAACAAAGATGTGTCTAACAAGATTTATAAAAAAGAAATTGTATCATGTTAAAATTGTGTGCAAACAGCAAAGATGTGTCAACAAGATTTATAATAAAATGTGCTATTTTTCTACTTGGGACAAATTCTGAGGTTTTTTTGAACCCATGGCAGAGTAGCTAGTTGACTAAGGGAGTTATGAAATGATAAAAGAAAATTATGAAATAGCCCACTTAAAGTGAATGTAAAATTTTGATTATAATTAAAATTATAATAAACAAATATATATAGTGAAACATTAATAAGCATGCAAAAATGATTCCTATGCAGCTACACCAACTAATACTTTATATATAGTGAAGCATTAATAAGCATGCAAAAATGATTCCTATGCAGCTACACCAACTAATACTTTATATATAACTAATACTTTATATATAAATCAAAACTACTTTTGTTTTTTTTTTGAATTCAAGAAATAGTGACTCAAAGTTCTAAATGTGAGACCCTTTAAAAAAAACTTTGTAAATGTGAGAGATGTATGGAAATGTGAACCTGCGTACTTGGGTATTCAATTGAAGGAAGTTATAGTTACATCATAATCCAACAACACTTCTCATATGAGTGAACTAATATAAAAAAACAACTGTCACACCATGGACCATGTGAGATATAAATTTGTAATTAGCATATTTCGGTGATCAAAACTTGATTGATCGAATTGTAATTTTTGTATTATTTTATGTAATCGATTTTTGACAACTTCAAGCTGATATTTAAGTGCATGGATGCAGTTCAAATTGGTAAGAACACCATCTAGTATAGGTAAGTGTGGTGAGGACACTCTGCACGTTATATTTTCGAGCATATTTTGAAAAATTAAGGTTTTTGGAAAAATATTAGGGTTTTCAAAATAGGACCGGTCCCCAATATTTAGGACCGGTCCAACTTTTCTCAACAGTTTGATTTTTGTAGGTTTTTACAAAATCCCACCAGTCCTAGTAATTGGGCACCGGTCCCACTTAGCCTGTTTCAGACATAAAATAAATTTTGACAAAAATTCTTATTGCTATTAGATTTGAAACTTCTAGAAGAGTTCTATTTTGGTATTTGACTTCTTTTCTAAGTAGAATTGACTCCCTTGCCTATATATATGTATCTATATTTTCTCTACAAATATGTCTGAAAAATTAATATTTTTAAAGAGAGAAAGTATAGACAGTATAATTAGGGCAGAATATTTTTGAGAACACATATCTATATTTCACGAGTGATATTTAGGATGGTGCTCTACTATTGACTAGCTACTCAGAGAATGCATCAAATCATTCGCTGATCAGAGCATTGAATTCGTGGTTCTTCTCTTACTTGCTGAAGAAGAAAGGTGACCATATCGCACTACGAAGGGAACATGATACTTGCTGAGTATTTTCGTTTTTCCAGCAACCTTTCTGTAACGGTCGTGATGTTAGTCGAAAGTCTGCAATAGTTGGATCAGAGGTCGCAATTGTAAGCCTGAGTGTTCCGCATCAAATTCTTGACAGAGTGAAGATGAGTGTGACTCTGAGACAAAGTCTGTTATACTTTGCTTCATTATAGTGGATTAGTTTCCTGATACTTTCTACATCCCCCGTGGTTTTTTCCCGATCTAGGTTTTCCAAGTATATCTGGTGCAATCTTTACTTTACTGCACTTTTATTTATTTAGCTCGCCCAGTACCTTCATTGCCTTTCTCTATCGGACCTTCACAATCTATGGTAGTGTATTATCACTACTAGAAGTCCGGTCACTACAAATCAGAGTGGCCTCAGAGGCAGGTAGTGGCATCAGTGCTAGTAATATCAAGAGGGGAGCGAACATTCTTCCATTGTTGACAGCCAAGACATGTTAGAACGAACTTGTAACGCCCCGATTTTTCGACTCCCGGAAGACCAGAGGTTAACCAGTCCATTAAGCCCAATGGACCCTCATTACCCTCAATTACCATGGAATCTTAACTCTACTCTTACACATAGATGTGCACATCTCCACCCCATCCAATCACAATGGGCCCTATATCTAATCATATCGCCTTAGTGGAGATTTTATTTATGCATATTCTCATGAATCACTCACTTCCAAGACTCATCAGTTTATATATTTGGAATCTAAAACTGATATATACACCATTGGATAGAGAATCCAAAAATATTCAATTTAAAAAAAAACACACACTCAATTTCGATTTAAAACAAATGAGTTATGTCCAATTGAAGTTTGGGGCAATTTTCGGAGCATACTGTAAAAATTGACTTCGATCCATCGAAGTCATGATTTCGATGCATTGAACAAGTATCGAAAAAGTATCGACCAAAAACAGCTCTCGGGACTTTTACATTCGAAAATCCTGCAGGTTTTTCGATGCATATTCAACCCCTTTGTAACGGGTTGAATATGAGTGGTTCAAATACGAGTCGGGTCAATCCGCCAACTCATATTTGATCTAACCCAACTTGGATTGGTTAGCCAACCCAAATAAATGGGCTAACTAGACCCAGATTAGTCAAATGGGTCGATCTGATCCGAACAAATGGGTCGACCCGATTTGAACAAACTGGTCAAATCCGACCCGATTAAAAATTTGTGACCGACTTTGTTAAATTTGGACACCCCTGCTCTTTTAACATTCATGAATTATGCTTGAAAAAATTTAATAAATAAACTTGTGACACAAATTAGTTAAATTGGGTGAAATTCGACCCTTTTATAATACTCGACCTGTTCACAGAGCCCGACACATTTTCATAAATGATTGGGTCAATAAATTTTTGTTTTTTCTTTTAAAGACGACTTTTTTATTTTTATTTTTGTGCAGACTTTAAGATATCAAAAAGTATTCGGACTTGAATATGGGTCCGACCCATTTATAGGATTCGACCCGTATAAAAGACCCGACCCATTTACTAGGTAGTAATAATCACAAAATCCATTAAAACAACCAAATTGAACAATTAGTTCCCTTATGCACAAAACCAAACAGGGATTTCCCAAGTGTCACCTAGATTATATGTTTTATATATATGTATATATATATATACTATTATTAAAAGTACAAGTGGTTTCAAATCATTCATTTTTATGCAAATTCTTCAACTAATACACTCATATCTCTACTCTAACTCTCAACTCTTCTTAACATCACTTTTATAATAATTCTTCAATACACTCCTATCCTCACTCTAATTCTCACAAATTTTTTTTTTTTACGTTAACATCACTTTTATAATAATTCTTCAATACATTCCTAATTAAAAGTACAAGTTGTTTCAAATCACTAATACACTCATATCTCTACTCTAACTCTCAATTCCTCTTAACATCACTTTTATAATAATTCTTCAATACACTCCTATCCCCACTCTAACTCTCACAATTTTTTATTTTTTTTACGTTAAACTTCACTTTTATAATAATTCTTCAATACATTCCTATCCCCACTCTAACTCTCACATTTTTTTAAGATTCATTTTTTGTCACAATTCCTAATTTCAATACAAACCTAGTTTTATCATTTATTTTATTTTATTTTTATTTTTTGTTACCTTCATTTTTTTTTTGTCACAATACACTCTTATCTCTACTCTAACTCCACAATACACTCATATCTCTACTCTAACTCTCAACTCCTCTTACCATCACTTTTATAATAATTCTTCAATACACTCCTATCCCCACTCTAACTCTCACAATTTTTTTTTTACGTTAACATCACTTTTATAATAATTTTTCAATACATTCCTATCCCCACTCTAGCTATCACATTTTTTTAAGGTTCATTTTTTGTCACAATTCCTAATTTCAGATACAAACCTGGTTTTATCATTTATTTTATTTAATTTTTTTTTTTTTTACCTTCATTTTTTTTGTCACAATACACTCCTATCTCTACTCTAACTCCACAATACACTCTTATCTCTACTCTAACTCTCAACTCCTTTTACCATCACTTTTATAATAATTCTTCAACTAATACACTTCTATCTCCACTCTAACTCTCACAAATTTTTTTAGGTTAATTTTTTTTTGTTGTCACAAGTTCACTTTTTTTGTCAATCTTTAGCCAATAAAATTTGGTTGCTCTAAAAAATCTGAATTTTATTTAATTTTTTATTTTTATTTTTTTTACCTTCTTCATTTTTTTGTCACCATTTCACTTTTTTTTTGTCACAATATTTTTTACGTTGTTCTGCTATTCTTCAACTAATACATTCCTATCTCCACTCTAACTCTCAACTTCTCCCAACTCTATCCATCAATTAAATTGTATGCAAGAATCAAATTTTCTCACCAAATTTTTTTGCTCAATTCTTTTGCACATTGTTCTTCTAGCATCTGGGTAATTGATCATAACCCTCTCTCTTTTGTAATTTTTGTGTTGTAACATCATTAAATTATATTATAATATATTAACATTGTTACTAAAGCTAAGCTTGGTGGAAACAGGTATATAGACCAAACATCCGAAAAAATAAATCACGAGGGCAGACGTAGATGAAGATAAGAATCGGCATCCGAGGGAGGTACTCTGTCTTCTTCATAAATTTGATTTTATGAGTATAACTTATTTGTCAAATGTAGCATTGATTGCTTATAAAATTGTGAATCGAGTCAAGAAATAGCTGGTCTTCTTATCATTCAAATTTAGAACCATCAACCTTTTATTTGTTTCATGTAGAGCCCTCATTTACATCGTCTAGAGAAATTGCTTCCAGAGTAAGGACATCTTACATTTAAAACATGTCACTAAACGGATGAAAATAAAACTCTACACAAAACGACTAAACATACAAGTTTGGAATGTCTTTTGTTTGAAGCAATCAATTGCAATAAAATTTGCCAAAACTCCTCTATTAATATAGCAACAAATTAGTCCACTTTCCAAGATATATATTATGTATATCAAGAATGTTGTTTTATCAATTAAGTTGTAAAACAAATAAATAAATTTACCATCCACTGAGCTTGCACAAAAAAATGAACAATAGAAGTCACTGTTGTTCATAGAGAATTGTGAATCGAGTCAAGAAATAGTTAATTAGATCGTTACTGTTTAGATTAGGATTTAAACTTTTTATGTTATTCCAATTTTAATTGCCATTTCCATTTCTTATCTATTGATAGTTTTTTCAATAATTGATTTGTGTGTATGTTTCCAATCATTTTTTAATTATTATTAATTCCCTAAATTAACTATAGAACTAAATTATTTTATAATTTTTATTCTATTATTGTATTACATATACACACTATGATTACTATGAATTTTTTTTTTAGTCAATTTTCTGATGGTCTAGAAGCTCTGTTCTTCACTCTATCAATTACTTACTCCTACAAATTCTATTTTCTATCTCCTTATATTATAAAAATTTATCAAAAATATAAATATAATAACCAAACAACTTTTAGGATCTTATCACCACTATAATATGACGTCAAATAAAATTAAATTTCTCAGATTGTGAAATGTGTTTATGGTTTGATTGTTTGAATTGTCATGAAAATCATAATAATTTATATATTTTAGTGAGAATGGTTTACATAACATTTTAAATTTGAAACAGGGTTAAAAATGCACCCAAATACCAATGTCAAGTGACTCAAGTTTGTGTTGTTAGTGAGAATTTATGTATGTTGTTAAATTTTGATTTGATGATGATGATGAAATAATAAACAAGAAGTTGTTATGTTTGCATAAAAGTTTAACATTCAATAAATAAATAAAAATAAATAAACTAAATTTAGAGAAATACAACTTTTTTCATTTAATGTTGTTAAATTTTGATTACTGGGCCATTGACATTAAACTGCACTCTACATGCATTTTTTGATATTATTTAAAGGGATAAAAAATTATGTTAAACAAACTCCTCTAACTAATCAATTATCTCAAATATTTACCGTAGATAGGAAAAGACATTTTGAACCAAGCTTAAATGTAATATAGATATATATTTGAGTTAAATTAAATAACATCTTATTTTAAAATTTAAAACTGGTATAAAAATTCAACATATATCAAATAGTAGAAAGTTAAAATTTAAAAAAAAATTTTATTTTCAAAATATAAAAATCTTAGATTAATTTTAAAACCATATGCAAATTAAAATTTCTCTACTGTTTGTAATTAGTTTTTTTCTTTACATTAATATAAACTCTTTTAAGTTCTATTTATTTTGTTTTTCTTTTTCTTTTTGTTAAAGAATATTTGTTAATTTTAAGTAGTATATATACATATAATAAATATTAAAATCACGTGCATCGCACATGATTTTAATAGTCTCTTTTCACTGTGAAACCTAAATTTTCTAGCCAATATAAAATTTATTTATTATATAAAACTCTTTTATTGATAAAATTTATTTATTATATAGAAACTCTTTTATTATAATCAATCATAATTCTAAATTTTAAAAATTGTAACCAATGATAATTCCGCACGATTCGCCACAAAACAATACCCACCTAGAAATAGCATAAAAAACTATATAAAAACTCTTTTATTGATAAATTTTATTTATTATATAAAAACTCTTTTATTATAATCAATCATAATTCTATATTTAAATATTATAACCAATAATAATTCCACATGATTCGCCACAAAATAATATCATACCAGACATGAATAATAGCATTAAATAAATTTTGTCAATGCTATATTTTTGATGATATATTTTATATTTCAAAATATAAAAATCTTAGATTAATTTAAAAACCATATGCAAATTAAAATTTTCTACTGTTTGTAATTAGTTTTTTTCTTTACATTAATATAAACTCTTTTAAGTTCTATTTATTTTGTTTTTGTTTTTGCTTTTTGTTAAAGAATATTTGTTAATTTTAAGTAGTATATATACATATAATAAATATTAAAATCACGTGCATCGCACATGATTTTAATAGTCTCTTTTCACATTGAAACCTAAATTTTCTAGCCAATATAAACTTTATTTATGATATAAAACTTTTTTATTGATAAAATTTATTTATTATATAAAAACTCTTTTATTATAATCAATCATAATTCTAAATTTTAAAAATTGTAACCAATGATTATTCCGCACGATTCGCCACAAAACAATACCCACCTAAAAATAGCATAAAAAATTATATAAAAACTCTTTTGTTGATAAATTTTATTTATTATATAAAAACTCTTTTATTATAATCAATCATAATTCTAAATTTAAAAATTCTAACCAATAATAATTCCACACGATTCGCCACAAAATCCTCATACCAGACGTGAATAATAGCATTAAATAAATTTTGTCAATGCTATATTTTTGATGATATATTTTATATTTCAAAATATAAAAATCTTAGATTAATTTAAAAACCATATGCAAATTAAAATTTTCTACTGTTTGTAATTAGTTTTTTTCTTTACATTAATAGAAACTCTTTTAAGTTCTATTTATTTTGTTTTTGTTTTTATTTTTCTTTTTATTTTTGTTAAAGAATATTTGTTAATTTTAAGTAGTATATATACCTATAATAAATATTAAAATCACGTGCATCACACATGATTTTAATAGTCTCTTTACACTGTGAAACCTAAATTTTCTAGCCAATATAAACTTTATTTATTATATAAAACTCTTTTATTGATAACATTTATTTATTATATAGAAACTCTTTTATTATAATCAATCATAATTCTAAATTTTAAAAATTGTAACCAATGATAATTCCGCACGATTCGCCACAAAACAATACCCACCTAAAAATAGCATAAAAAATTATATAAAAACTCTTTTATTGATAAATTTTATTTATTATATAAAAACTCTTTATTATAATCAATCATAATTCTAAATTTAATAATTATAACCAATAATAATTTCACACGATTCACCACAAAATAATATCGTACCAGACGTGATAATTTTGTCAATGCTATATTTTTGATGATATATTTTTTATTTAATATTCTTTTAAATAATATTTCTAATATATATAATTAGAGTATCTCACGTGCATTTAAACTAGTAATATATATTTATATATACACATCCTGCTGCATGTACTGGTTTTTCATGATTTAGATCAGCGCAAATATTATATATGTAGCACTTTTTGCACTTGAATTTGCGCTGTGAGGTACCCTTGTGCGGATAGGATTTAGGTCCTTGGCCATAATGGAGTACCAGTAACCCAACTAACAAATGGGCCCAGTGAGCTGCCTATGGGCCATGGCACAATATAAACAAAAATTAATCATTGATCAGATCTTAAATATCTTCCATAAAAGTTCCCTAGTTGTCAGTGATTAAATCATTTTTCATTTAAAACAAACCTTGTGTGAATATAATTTCCAGCCGAATGTGGAATGTAACCAACCCACATCTAGTTCTTTTTCTCTTTTTATTTCAACTGTACTAGAGTTCTCACTCTTGATTAGTTCTTTTCATTGCCCCCCCTCTCTCTCTCTCTCTCTCTTTATATATATATATATTGAATTAAATCAATTATTCACAAATTTAATCAATATAATTTAATGATAAATAATACTAAAATATAACAATTATTGTAAACAAAGTCAAGTTAGATCAGTGCAAATATTATATTTGTTTCAATTTATAAATGTCTTATAATTAATTTGATATTATACTAATGAGAATTTATTACCAGTCATGTTAATTAATTTAGAGAGAGAGAGAGAAATTTTAGAGAGAGAAAGGGTGGGGCGGTACGCATAGAGAAGAGAGAGAGATAATTTAGAGAGACAAAGAGTGAGACAATATGAGATTGTATGAAATGAGGCAACATTTATACATTTGAATCTTTTATATAATAATGGATGAAATATGGGTACCCATATTTAACCCACATAATCCTTGAATTAATGGGTGAATTATTTTCTAACCCGTTTATGACCCGTAAAGATAAACAAGTCATCCAAATCCATTTACTAGTGGGCAAATTTGGGCGGGTTGTCGGGTCAGCACCCATTTTGCCACCCCTAATATATATCTTCATTATAAGAGTAAGACCAGCAAACAAGGACCACTCCATAAACAAATGAGAAGGCAGATAAAACTTCAAATATCCAAGGCCTTCTCTATTTGAAGGAAAATCAGCAACAGACAAATTGTAGGGTTTATTTAGAAAACAAATATTTAAATTTATTTACAAAAAGAGGTGTAAATGAAGTGTCTACATTAGTTACGTCACATGGTGGGAGAGGTTTTTTTTTTATTTTAGGTGAATCATGTTACAAGTGTTAGCTGCACTATTATGTAATTTTTGTTATATTCATGTTGGATGCGTGAGAGTTGTTCATGTTGGGTCGGTGGCGTGAGAGTTGTTTTTTCATTCTAGTTCACTCATGAGTGAACTAGAATAAAGCAACTTGGGTATTCAATTGAAGGGAGTTATAGTTACATTATAATCCAGCAACACTTCTCTCATGGAATAAAGCAACTTGGGTATTCAATTGAAGGGAGTTATAGTTACATTATAATCCAGCAACACTTCTCTCATGAGTGAACTAGAATGAAAAAACAACTCTCACGCCACCGACCCAACATGAACAACTCTCACGCATCCAACATGAACATAACAAAAATTACATAATAGTGCAGCTAACACTTGTAACATGATTCACCTAAAAAAAAAAAAAACCTCTCCCACCATGTGACGTAACTAATGTAGACACTTCATTTATTTTTATAAATAAATTTAAATATTTGTTTTCTAAATAAACCCTACAATTTGTCTGTTGCTGATTTTCCTTCAAATAGAGAAGCCCTTGGATATTTGAAGTTTTATCTGCCTTCTCATTTGTTTATGGAGTGGTCCTTGTTTGCTGGTGTTACTCTTATAATGAAGATATATATTAGGGGTGGCAAAATGGGTGCTGACCCGACAACCCGCCCAAATTTGCCCACTAATAAATGGATTTGGATGACTTGTTTATCTTTACGGGTCATAAACGGGTTAGAAAATAATTCACCCATTAATTCAAGGATTATGTGGGTTAAATATGGGTACCCATATTTCATCCATTATTATATAAAAGACTCAAATGTATAAATGTTGCCTCATTTCATACAATCTCATATTGTCTCACTCTTTCTCTCTCTAAATTATCTCTCTCTCCTCTATGCGTCTCTCTCTCTCCTCTATGCGTACCGCCCCACCCTTTCTCTCTCTAAAATTTCTCTCTCTCTCTCTAAATTAATTAACATGACTGGTAATAAATTCTCATTAGTATAATATCAAATTAATTATAAGACATTTATAAATTGAAACAAATATAATATTTGCACTGATCTAACTTGACTTTGTTTATCAAGGCATTCAGCCAACTGAATGTCAAGAGTATCCGTTTAATCCTGAGGCGGTATAAATTTTGATTTATTCTGTTTACTTTTTAACATTATATTATATTCATATATATGAATATATAATATTACATTCTAATTTAATATATTTTTTTGTTAGTCTTTATATATTTGTTAAATTTTGAAGACGTGCGTGATTACTTGTGTTTAAACAATGAAAGTGTATAATACTCCCTAAAATTTCTAAATCACATTGTTTTCAAAATTAATATATATATATATATATATATATATATATATATCTTTTACTGCATCCTATGCATGAAATATAAATATATATATCTTTTACTGCATCCTATGCATGAAATATAAATTTAAGTATGATACTTAGTTACTAACCGGTGAACACTTATTATGTCTTGAGTAATTATGTGGTCAATAACAACTAGACACCTCATCTCTATATTCTTCTTCTAGGAGGGTCCTCTTTCTGGTTTCTCTCTTGGTTATAATCATGCCAATTTGCAAATTTACAATTTATTAAATTATAATACAAATTTGTTGCTTTCCTACACACAGGCTCAGAAATTCCATTCAATTTTGATTTGGTCTATATTTGAATTTGAATTTAAATGGCGTAAGCAATCTATATTCTGATCCATTCAATTTTCACCTTGCTGGTTTTCCTCTAATACATCATTCTTTACTAGTTCTATTGATCAAAATAATAAGATATATATAAACACACAAATACATAAATGTAAACCCTCGAGTAACCATATATTCTCTACTCTTGTAAACCATTGCCGCCGCACTATTGATATGCTTTCTCTATCTCTCAGCGAGAGCTCCTGATCCCTCTTTCATCTACGTTTTGAGATTCCCTTAATTTATTTATTTTTTGATTTGTAATTAAAGATGTGGTTAGGGCTGCAATCGAGCCGAGTCGAGCCTGTTTGAGCTCGGCTCGACAGTGTAGGACGGTGTTCGAGCTCGGCTCGAAACTCGCATAGAGATACAGATATTACACACACAAAACACACACATACACAGATCTATCATACACATATTACTCACACATACACAGATATGTCATACACATATTACACACGCATATGCAGAATGCACATATCTGTCTAAAACTAAATTTCCATCAAAAGAAATTTCATACAAAATTATAAAAAGTAGAAATACCTGGAAAATCACCGATCTCGTCAAAGCCACTGCTCCGATCTCGCCAAAGCCATCGTCACCATCCTCCCATGCCGCGAGAGAGAGAGAGATAGCAAACACAAAATACAGATCGGCGGTCGTGAGTTGGGACTCAGGATGTAGAGAGACTCAGAGAGGAGTGCGGGCTGTGCGGCTAGGGTGGGAGAGGAATTGAGTAGTGAAAGAATATATCTATAGATGGGCTTTCAGAACATGGGCTTAGGTTTTCTTTTGGACTTGGTCCATTTTATTTAAAAAAAAGTTTGGTAATCCATTTTATTGATTTGGTTGGGCTGGGCTATATATATATATATATATATATATATATATATATATATATATATATATATATATATATATATATGCGCGTGTGTGTGTTTTGTAATCAATCTTGTTCGTGAACCTATTATCGAGCTTCATTTGTATCATGTTCACGAACAAACAAGCTCGTTTACAAATCGAGCTTCATAATCCCGTTTGAGCTCGGTTTATTTATTAAGTAAACGAACGCGAGCCGAGCTCTTAGTGACCCGAGTCCGAACTGTTCGCAAAGGGTTCGGCTCGTTTGCAGCCCTAGATGTGGTAAGTGATCAGGACATACTAAATATTTACCGGCGAATAGGTGAGTATTGTCAGTTTCGTAATTTATATTGATCACACTCATAGTGATAGGTACCGAGATAAACTATATTTAATTATTCTTTTTCTTTTGCTAACAGTTTCCATTATACTAAACGTAAGACTTGCACTGTGTTTGGATTACTGGAATTTGATGGGATTTGGAATTTAAAATGAAATTTCTAGTGTTTGTAATGAAAGGAATTTAAAATAAAATTGGATTTCATGGGATTTGAAATTCCAAAATATAGTGTTGTCAAATATCATGAAAAAGGTTGAAATTAGATGGAATTTCTAAACTAGTTTAATTGTAAATTTGTAATTTATCCAATTTATCATTCTTTTTAATGAAATGTAGCATTTTAATTCAAATTAATAAGGGTAAAATGATAAATAAAAAAAAAAATACTTTTATAATTAATACCAAGTTATTCCAAACAAACCAATAGAATTTCATTTCAAATTCAATTCAATCCTTTTTCAAATCCAAATCCCATACGAATTTGCTTCCAAACAAAGCGTACACCTCATGTATAAAAATAAGATAGAATCTCATTTGACCACACATGCATTAGTTTGAGTCTGCTTGTATTTTTATATCTATCTTTTATTGCAATATGTGCATATTAATTAACATACTTGTGTACAGTGAGAGTACTAGGTAGCAGATTCTACCATATAAATATAAAATGCATTTGAACCGAATGTCAGTGTTGAATTTGAACCATATTTAATTATTAAGCATTTTTTCCCTTTTCGTGTTATTAGATAAAAAAAAAAAAAAGGTCAACATTGAATATTCGATCAATGGGTTAATTTGCGTAACCCAACCTCATCTGGAAATGAATATTTTTGGAGAGATGAGTGGATCAAACATGGGACATGCTCTTTGAATACCTACGCCTCTATGCTTGATTATTTCTACCATGTTACAAAATAAACTTTACCATAATATAGATCAACCTAACATCAAAGAAATGTTAAGCAATACAAAAGCAGACAACACTATTCCAACCCAGAGTGCAAACGCAGATCTTTAAAAATTGTTAAAAAGAAAGGGATCACAAACTTTTAGATGCATAGATCAAAGGAGGCCAAGGAAAAGTGCATGAAGCATTCTTTATATTCATCTCTGTAGAGGCATAGACAGACCCTTAAAGAGTATAAGCTAGTATCCAACATTTCAACTCAAAATTATGACAATGGATCAATCAGAAATTCAGAAAAGACAGTAAAATTGGACTTGATTAGTGTGGATGAGTTATATTAAATATTAAGTTGTTAAATTTGGTGCCATGGTTAGAGACTCAGAGTCGATGTTAGATCACCTAATGAAGCTTGTAAATAATCATGGCCTATGAATATAAGACTAGGGGGAAAACAACTAGCCTCTCATAGATGTAATATTCATGAAATATTAATTAATATGTTAAATGGAAATTACTTTAAAATGAAGGGGATGATAGAAGAGAGAACCTACCCAATGCCAGGAAACCGTATTTTAAACATATTTCTGAAATGAACCAATTCCAATATATTCAACATCTCAAATATGTTCTTCCCCTCCAAGTAACTGCTTCCAAAAGCTGTCTTTGAAATTATTTCTGATGTCAAAACTTTGAACTCATCTTAGACCTCAATCTCCTTACTTTCATGGTGCCTCCATTTTCCTAGCATCATTTCCACACTCGTGATCATTGCTGGAATCATACTCTGTATAGATAGGAAGGCAACTATTTGATATTATTATCATGGATATATGCTTTATTATGCTGAGGAAGTAGTTCAAAAAAAGAAAGAATATTTTACCTTCAAGCCTCTGCATAGAAAGCGTGGTTGGCAAGTTTGCGTTGCTTCAACCATTTTTCACCTTCTGATGCAACAAGCCCATCTCCTACTAGCTTCTTCAGGTAGCCTTCCATCTTTTTTTTTCCGGTATGCTCCATCTTTATTATTCAGGATCTCTTTAATCAGCTCAGGTTCAGTAATAACCAATTGAGGTTGAGGACCATGCCAGTTTAGAAAATTCTTCCCTATTTTAGTAGATTGGTTAAAACGAAAAAAATAATTAGTTTTTGACAATTGATTTGGATTAAGACAATTATAATTTAGTTGTGGACTATAGCTAACAACTTGTTATAATTACCATATATCTTGATCCATGAATAAGTGTGAGGCATAGTTCTGGAAAATATGTGATCATGATGTGATAAATCGATGGGATTGCTTGTGGAATCCATTCCCATCTTGATGATCTCTTTGGTGTTTCCATGGAGAAACTTGTAAGAAGGACCTTTGATTCCTTGCGATGTGCCATGATATATTGTATGCGAATAGGAGTCCACCATACCTTGTGGAGGAACCACAAGAGAGTGAAAAGGAGGGAAAGGCAGAGACAACTTGAAAGGAAGGTTATCATGGCTCCAAGCACAATCACACAGCCTTGTGTTCTTGAACAATTAATAGATTTTCATTCAAGCTAGTTGTTACATTCTTGAGTAATATATATAAATTGCTTAGGAATCAATGGGTTGAAGTAGGTAACAAAAACTAGATGCTATGTTTCTTGTGTAAGAAGCAATGAAAACGACATGACAGTGATGAAATTTTTGGCATTTCTTACATTGTCAGCTCTTAGTATATATATATAATCTTATAGTGATGGAATTTGGGAACTTTTGGAATACCAATAAGCATATAAGAGATTTGGTCTCATAGCCGTTTACCATACTTACTTTTCCAAACCAAACCTCCTGGATTAATGAGCATGGAAAGCAAGATCATATGCACATAAACATATACAAGTTTGCTACATTCATTAGTGGTGATTTTCACATTTCTCCTAGTCTAGATCAATATGGTGATATACTGAATGTCATCAGTGTAGTTCATATCATCAGTGGAGAAGGTTATTCTCCCTGCTCTACATTTGGAAAAATCAAAATGGTATTGGAGCCAAGTTATGACATTTGTCTCCAGATTCATTGGACAGACTACAGAAATTAATGGTTCATTTTTTGTGGAGAAAAAAATAGAAAGAAAAGAAAAACGCGTGCACATGCTCAAAACAAGAAGAAGAAGATCAAGATGAAATGGAGACAAGATCATAACATTTTGAACTCGTTTTTTGATTATTTTTCCTTTCTTTGAAAACTCTGCAAAAGGAAAAAGGTACATATATATGCTCAAACATAATTTAAAGATATTGCAACCCTTTAGTTTCATTTCCATAGAATATGAGTCATTCCTTCCTCCCCTTTGTCAAAAGGGGAACCAAGACAATTAAACTACTAATATGATTCAACCTGTGTACAATAAATAAGTTTGATGCATTTTTATTATTGTAGCTAGTCAACTAGGGAGACATTGTATCCTTTTGCATCACATTCCTGCTGATATCCTGTTTTACCTACACACATACATGTATGCATAGTCTCATATGACCTCAAATTCTTTTGAAGAAGAAGCAAACACACTTCATGCACTACATTTATATTAAACATTTTATTACATGCTTTCCTTCTTGTTCAGATACAAATACAAGAAGAGGAACCCTAGGCAAGTGGGATCGACATCCTCAAGCCATGGGAATGGCTGAATGGTCCAAGCTCTTCCCAATCTTCCATGTCAGAGTGTGAAGATTGGAGGACAAGAACTCCCTGCCCCTTCGCCCCTAATTAGAAGAATCAATCACGAGTAGACGAGAGCACCGTCCGTGAAGATTCAACCCTGTGTTGTCACCCCAGAAGATGAAGTTGCCAAGCTCAGCCATTGCACCAAAGCTCCCGACTCTATCAAGGGAAAACTTGATTACCAACACCACCCATACCAAGAATCAATTGCACATCCAGCACCACCATCTGAAAACTCGGCCATCCTGCACAGGTAACACAACATTTCAGCACATTTCAATTTACACTCCATTTCAAATGCATTTCAATAACACAAAGCAATAACATGTAAATCAATGGCAGAAACAAAACAAAAACAACGCATGCATGACAACATGATAAAAAAAAAACGTGCATGGATAAGTGCAAGGCAAAAATAGGATTTTGCTAAACTCACTTTCCGAGGTGGAATCATATTTTTGCCTAGACTTTCATATTCCTAGGTAAAATCGTACTTCTACCTAGCATTTTCAGTCCAATGGGCACATCTTCACCCCCTTCCCAATTACATCCCAAGGATAGAAGCATAATTCTACCCAAGGGAACCTCCAAATTTTGATACAACCAACCAAATTGATATGGTCGTCACCATCTTAACACGACTCACATTTCCCTCAAACACAACTAAACCGCCATCAACCCCAATTCGACCCAATGGGTCAATCCACCCCAACACCATCATCAATATTCAACTCAAAAACCATAATGAAGCCACACTACCAACACACGATCCACACACCCAAACCCTTCACAATCCATATTCGTTTCATATACATCGCAGACATCGTCAAAACACATATTTCAACCCAAAAATACGACAAACTCTATCCACAAACAGTGTACATATGCATGTTTGCAGCTATATATGTATGTATATGCATGCCTGAACACCAGTGAACAAAATCATTTAACAACATTTCATTCATCATCAATACTTGCTCTAACATCAAAGGCAACAAAAGAAAATATCATGACCAGCCACAAAACAAGTATATGTGTATACATTCAGTTATATGGATATATATACATGCATGAACACAAAACACCCAAAAATTCACTCAAAACATAGCTCAAATGCATCATTCATCACCTATGTACACTGTAAACACTAAATCTTCCAATAGAACACCAAGAAATCGATGCAAAACACACATACATGCATATATATTCAGATATATATATATGTATGTATATACATGACCAAGAACCAAAACAAATCAGCCAAACAAGAAAAAATCACTTACCCAATGGATGTGGAGACCAAAATTGACAATGTAGAGCAATCCCAAGCCTATTCCCATGATTTCTTGCCCTTTCTTGGCATTTCCTAAAGTTAATACAACCCAACAATGGAGTCCTGACGCAACTGTTCACATTTTTAAGGAAAAACAACTGGGTCCACGCCTTGAGGCGCGGACCCTCCTGAAATACAAAATCAGCAGGTCCGCACAATCACGCGTCGACCCCTCTGCCCAATTTCAAAATTTCACAAACTTACCCAAAAACAACCACTAATGCACCCTACAATTTTCCCCAAAATTCACAGAAGTGGGCCGACACTCCCCAAACCTCCAAACATAGCTTAAATGACACGATTTCATTCCAACATTAAAACAGAGACTCATCACATATTTTTACATCCGACACTAACCACATCAGCGCAGCCCAGTTGACACCGTTCGAAGGTGCAAAAATGGGCTTATTGTCTACTTTTTTTTTTTTTTGCAGCGCCAAATAAAGAGGGGCACATATAGACACCCCATTTTTGCATCTTCCTTAACACCCTATGATCTTTTGAAATTAGCTCTACAAGGACACTGTCAATGCATTAATTTGCATGCCCTTTCAACCAGGCCAATCGAGCTGTCAAATCAATGAATAGACTACTCCATCACACTCATCGGTACTCAAAAACCTTAAAACCATCCAAAGACCACACCGGATTGCAATATGGACCATTCAACCCTCACGGGGGCTAAATCATAATTTTGTACCCCTAAATCGATCTAGCCATCCGATCAACAAACGGACTTTACTATTGCATTTGAAACATAAAAAAAAACCCATAAGTGCCCGAGCCCGCATCGGAACACACTCTCGGTCGCCAAAACCATCACAGGGGTAAAATTGTTATTTTGCACCCAAAATTGGTACAACTACCAACTCAGCAAATGGGTCTCACCATCACGTTCAACACCCTTAAAAACCCTAAAGACACCTTAGAACACGCCACACCACCACCAAAATCACCACAATACCAAAAAACAACTTTTTTATTGCAGACAGGGACCAAATCAACCGTCCGATCAAAAATTGAACCCCACCAATGCATCTGGAGCATCCAAAAATCTTAAGATCGACTTAAAATCGGTCACAAAACTCAAAACGGAGCTCAGATCAACAAGGATCAATGGTACAGGAGCAAAATGGTCATTTTTAACATTCTAGAATCGTCCATAGACATCAGCATGTAACATCATCATGATGACAAGGAGGGGACCCCTCAAAAAATTCGAGAACAATGGTTTGTGCCTCAAGGTGCAAACCAATTAGTAGACATTAAAATTTAAAATTCCTAGCGTGCCCCCATTTCGATTTTTTTTTATAAATAGGACCTCATATCTCTCCATTTGGGAGGAGAAAACCCACAATGTTATAATGCCTCATTAGCTACTCAAAGCCTCTCTCTCTACACTTTCTTTCTCTAAACCTCTCTCTACACTTTCTCTCTCTAGGAATATCTCTCTCTACCCATGTAGGAGCCTCACCCACTCACCTCTAGCCTCCATCTTCATTCAAGTTCAAGTTCAAGACATTTCCAACATCTTCCAAGAAGGTATACACGAAAGCAAGCCTCCAAAGAGGCATTCAAGGGTCTTCATCAACATTTAACTTCTACCCGTTATTTTTTTTTACTTTTCTATTGTGGATACCTTGTTGTTACAATTGTGTATTGCATAGGCCATCTTTGTGTATGATTTTTAAACCATGTTCGAGTCCCCCTCTCCCTTGTTTGCTAGGGAAAAAAAACACCTCTGTACCAGGATAATACAAAATAAAAAATAAAAAATTGCTTAAAACATACCTTTTGTTACAAACAAAATAAGTAAACAGGGCCACCATAAAGGAAACTAATCATCTCCATGTCAAAGGGTTCTGCAGCATCAAGAGATAAATAGCTACAACTAAAACAATCAGAGCCATATTTTGAAAGTTGAATTTTCAAACATCAATCCATTTGGGCGGGGCTTTGACATATTATCCGGGGAACGAGCAATCCAGACCATAAGAGGATGCTTAGATTAGCATTTCAACAAGAGTTTGAAGGCACTAGTTTTTATCATTGACACTTGTTAACAACCAGGGCTGATGCAAGTATTTGATAAAAGAAAATGTGACAATTATCATGTATTTCAACTTTGATTAGCCAGTGCCCAGTTCAAAAGTAAAAATACTAAATGGCTGTAATTTCTAAAAGGACTCCAAACCTACCCTGACAAAAAACCAGTTAACAATTCTGAATAGTAGCAAAATCACGGATATAGTCATTCCATATCTCAGCTGCAATAGAGTCCCGCATAAGTGAAGCATTTTCCAGTTGTTCGGTTTCAAAAGGAATGTCCGAAAGTTGGGTTTCAGGATGCATCGATGGCGGTTCAATTTCTAAAGGAGGAATGG
This sequence comes from Cornus controversa, assembly GCA_026545225.1. Lineage (NCBI taxonomy): Eukaryota > Viridiplantae > Streptophyta > Magnoliopsida > Cornales > Cornaceae > Cornus > Cornus controversa. The sequence continues at coordinate 19,680,858 of CM048852.1, forward strand.
GATCTTCTAATTGTAGGTCAGCTTCCTGTTCGTACATTTTAAAAATCCAATCATCTGATTTCTCCCCACGAATGTAATTGTGCAGGACGCATGCTGCTACAACCAACTTCACCTGTGTGGGTAACGGGTAGGGAGGAGCAGACATCAAGATTGGGAAGCGTGCCTTCAAGGCGCCAGAAATACGATTGGTAGCACCACACATTAATGAGTGACGATGATTAAATAGCTCTTTAGCATCTTGTGGATGGAAACCATCAATTAAGCCATAGGGAACACCATGATATGGAGCAATGAAGCCTGGGATATTTGCATACTTGGCGTCCACTAGGTAGTATTTACCTACATCAGAATTGAATTTTTTTATCAATATGCAGACAAGTCTGACATAATAACACAAGGGAAGTTTAACAACAAAGCGACATGATACTAATCCACTCTCTCTCCCCATACATAAATCAATATTCATAAGAAATTCATAACCAGACCCTGTCAAGTCTTCCCACCCTTCTGCATTTACGAAAGACAATAAATTCATATCTGAAAAATATTTGATGAAACATTAAAGAGTATAATGAAAAGCAGAGCTCTTTCACCTTAAGACAGACTGGAACATTGTGATTTCTGTTTAGTGTCCAAAAACCTATACAAGGAATCATGAGTTTCTTGTAAAAGATAGATGATACCTTCAGGGACCTGCAGTTTGTTGCGCCATGTGAGAGCTGAATTTAGAACTTGCATATCTGCTGCTGAGCCTTCCCAACCAGCTAAAACATAATGGAATTTCATATCAAATGAGCAGGCTGCCAGAACATGCTGTGAAAGAAAACCATTTTTATTACGGAAAGGTCCTTGCTCATCTACACCTACCATCACAGGGAAATGTATGCTATCAACTGCTCCCACGCAATCCTGATGAGAAAAATAAAAAATGCTAGTTAAATTTCATTTCAGAATGATAATAAAAATATTAAAGTTTATCGGTGTTGGATTACTTTAAAATAAGGATAAAATCTGGGATCTTCTCGGATTTCTGGTGGAATTTCAGACCCTGGAGGCTGAAAGAAATCTAATGAAATAGCCATAATTGCATTCAGAACATTGTTGAAACGACGACTGATAGTTTCGCCTGAGTATCTGAACAGCTCTTGGACTGCTCGAGTTCGTAGATTATGGCCTACAATGAACATGAATATTGTTAGTTGCTCCTCAATCTTGATTCGATTTGTGTGATATAGCAAGCCCCGGGCTTGTAAAATGTCACACAATTTATAAAACACATGCTTATCCATGCGAAAGTCCTCCAAACAACGTTCATTCTGGCCATTGAGAACCTCATCCACAAATTTTGTACCAGTAGATGCTGAAGTATGACTCGTTTCTTTAGGTATATAATTTTCAAAAACTCCATCCTTTTCATCATCAGAGCTCTCCATGGCAAAGCAATCCCCTGCACTCAAAACTATGTAAAAACAGAATATCAAGGCACATAAAGACGTAGTACATAAGCATAATTGCTTTTCCATTTTCCCAAGAAAAAAGGAACAGAATTCATTCTCTGAAGCACAAAAACAGAACAGGTGCAACGTGATATGAACACGGTGATATGGTAAATCTCAACCACAAAAAAAAAGGGGATACGAACATGACAAGGATACGATAGAATAATAATTCAAACATCTTGTTAATAATTCCAAAACTCCACTGTCATGTCCCGAAAATGTCCAAGCCTCTTGTTAACGTGTCCCTCTCATGTTCCAGTCGTGACCCCACCATGTCCCAGCAACATCCAACCAAAAGAAAAATAATTCAAACTCCATGACAAATAGTGTCCTAGGCATGTCCGACATCGCCACGGCACCTCTTTGAGGAACGTCTATGCTTTCTAAAATTCATCATATTCGAGAAAAGAGAATATGACAGAGACAAGTATTCCATCTCTCAGTGTAGTGCTAAAAGTTCAAGCTCCCTAGTGTAAGAACATTGGTTCAAGTACGAGAACAAACGATTAGTACAAATAAGGGTTAAGTGCATTAAACCCCATAAACTATCACCAGATTGCAAGAAACCCCCTTGAACTACAAATTGACCACCTGAACTATAAGAAACACACACTTAAGGACAAACCCTCAATTAGCATTTAACGGAAAAGCCAAATTACCTTTTTGTCCTTAGTTAATATGTATGCCTGCTGGTGAAGTGATGTCAAAATTTTGACAATCCTTAGGCATAATTTGAAAGCTTCATAACGAAAATTTCAGTTTCAGATTTCATTTTTTAGTTCCAAGTTTTTATTTCTGATTTTTTTTATAAAATACAATAAATAAAAAATTTTCTTGCTCAAAAATATAATATAATAATATACAATAAATTAAAATTTTATAAAAAAAAAATTAGAAAATACAATAAATAAAAGATTGGCTACTCAAAAAATATAAATATAACAAAATAAAATACAATAAATAAAAAATATAAATATAAATAAATAATATAAACAAAATACAATAAATACAAAATTAAAAGACAATAAGAATAAAAATATCTTATAAAATACAAAAAATAAAATATAGATATATATAAATATAAAGATATATACAATAATAATAATAATAAATATATATATATAATATATAAAGATATATATAAGAAGAAAATACAATAAAATAAGAGCTATATATATAATATAAAAATATAATGTAATAAATACAAAATTATAAGTCAATAAGAATAAAAAAAACTTTTACAAAATACGATAAAAATATATATATATATAAATATAAATATATATATATATATATAAAGAGATATATAAGAAGAAAATACAATAAAATAACATATGTTGGTTATGTTAATTGTAGAGGTTGAGATATAAGGTGTATTTATATATATAATGGGTCTATCAGTCATAAGGGTATTTTTGGCACTCTAAATTTGGGGTAGGTCAAGTGTGTCAACTGAGGTTAGATTTTGGACAACAATTGAACGATTTGGAATTTATTACAGAGAGAGAAGATACTTTAGGGGGTTAAATGTTCAATTGATAGTTCATGGGATTTTTTTGAGAGAGAGAAGATAGTTCAAGGGGGTTTAATGCACTTAACGCTACAAATAATGACTTAGGTTTAGGCATACACCCAGTCTACTCCTCCCATCATCTTAATTAATGGGAATCAATATGGGTATATGACCATTTTTTTATATCAAAAGCAATCACAACAAAGAAAAAGGCAAATTAAGACAAAAGATCAAAAACAATACCAAAAAACAGCTTTTCATATTGCTTTTAGAATTTTTTTCTTTTTTTAGAAGGAAAATGGCAATTAAGTAACATAATCGGAAGGGCATAGTTAAATTTGCTTCAGGAAAAGTCCCTAAATATGTATAATAAAAATAAAAAAAGGTAAATTACTCTGGCCTCCCCTAAAGTTTGGAGTAATTACCATCACATAAAAGTTTTGAAAAAAATTGAGTCAACCTCCCTCAAGGTTTTATGAAATTACAGTTTACCCCACTTTGGTTAAAAGACGGTTAACACCATTACAAATTTTTTTAAAATACCAAAATTTCCCTTAAATTATTTGACTCCACTATTCGTACTAATAAGTGTAAAAAGATAAATCAACCCCTTTAATACTTAATACTAATATTAATCCTTTAAATGTTACTTAGCGAAAAAAATCCTTTAATATCTATATGATATATAATATTTAACATACTAAATGTATAACTCATCTTAATATAGTGTATTCATTTCGATATATGATATTGGACATAATTATTTACATATTACACTAGTCAACATATTTTAATCTTCAAAATATATAGTCGGAAATAATAAATTAATAACTAATACGCAATTATACATTTAATTCACAATCCCGAAAATACACATTTATGTTGTGTAGTTTGCATAGATATGGAATTCAACAGACACACACATAAACATATATATATATATATATATATATATACACACCATATACACATACAAAAATTGAATGTATTTGTGTATAATGTACAGAGATTTTATGATTAACATTCAGTTTCGAGATCTATATGATGCAAAGACCAACTTCGTGAACCATGTAGAGCTCCCTCTCTTGATGGGTCTTCCTTGAAGGTTTGAGAGAGAGAGAGAGAGAGAGAGATGGAGAGCCCCCTCTCTTGGTAATTGTCAATGTCACTGGTAGTGGTATGGGTGATGAACGAAAAGAGTGGCGGTGGAGAGAGGAAACAGTAGAGAGAAGAAAATGGCTAGATGGGTATTAGAGAAAATTAGAAGGGTTTGAGAGGGCATGATGGTCTTTTAATTTTTCCTTATTCTTGTTAATTTTTTTCATTCAAGAACGATTAAGATAGGAAGGGTAAAAATGTCAATCAAAATAATAAGTCAACACCATTTGTCTAACAAACTCTGACAAGAGATGTCAGAGTTATTTTTGCAAAAGTTTCATCTACAGGTAATTATTACAAACCTCAAGGGAGGTCAAATACCCTAAAAAAAATTAAGAGAGAGAGAGAGGAAGGAAGATTTTGGGTTCTCTAAAAACTAAAACGACCCAAAAACGGCCATCTTTTCTATTATTTTCAAAATAACACTAATTGAGCCTTAACATTTCTGAATAAACATTAAGAGAGAGAGAGAGAGAGAGAAGGAAGATTTTGGGTTCTCTAAAAACTGAAACAACCCAAAAATGGTCATCTTTTCTATTATTTTCAAAATAACACTAATTGAGCCTTAACATTTCTGAATAAACCTTTACGTATTAAAGCTCCTCTTTTGGTGAATTATATAGGACTCAAAAAATCCATAAAAAACCAGCAGTCAAAGTTGAATGGTTCAATCATTGAAAACAGGATCATGGTAAAATAGTCATTGGACCAGAGATTTCTGGAACCCTTCTAAGATGAAGTCCCACTTCTTTGGTCTTGAAAATCACACATTTTCTGCCTACTTGAACAATATATGAAAGTACTAAATTCTTGAAAATCTCGAAGTAGAACATTGAGTTTCTATTAGTTCCTAAATTGTTTACCACAACATATATATATATATATATATATATATAGATATATTAATCTGTTGATTCAGAAAGCAACGATGTCATTCTTCATTCCCCTGTTATTACGTGTGCATCCATTGTTGAAGTTGATTAACTGAACCCCGGTAAAAGATTTACATTTCAACGACTCATATTAAGAATTCAATTGGATTTCTATCCAATCACCAACATAAACAACTAAATCTTCGAGGCTGCATAATCTTTAGATCACTATATGATGGTGTATGCAAGCAGCAAATGGCTAAACACACAGAAGATTAGCCATCTTTAGGTAGAAAGAGTGATAAAAGTCTGTGGATATGTGGTCTATGCCTTCTGCTCTCGGTTATAAATTTGGAATCAAATATAAGATAAATGAAGATAGATATATGCTGAAGCCAACGACTAGTTGTAAAGGTTAAAGAATCAGAAACATAATGATTATATATTGTTGCGAGGGAATAAAACCATATCTTCCTTGAGATGCTAGAAATCCTGGTGGAGCAGGTGGATTGAGAGAATGGATGGAGGCACACAGAGAGAGAGAGAGGGAGCAGCATTGTCTTCTTGATGTGTATTTTTGGTATTTCATTAAAATATCAGTTTTTTGTTGTTTATTTAGACAAGAAAGGCAAAATAGTGATTTTCTATAGCAAATAATAGCATATAATGTGGAGACCTTGTTTGCACATGTCTTATAATTTAGAGGGTCATTTGCACATCAAGGACATTCAAGGTAGAAATTATCCAAAGGGTAGACAGCAAAATCATTTATGGATCCACAATGCTAATTCACATGGAAGGGATTATTTGCACTTATTTAGCAAAGTAAGGCCTTCATAGTAATTAACATATTCTTGGACTGCAAGTTGGAATTAATTAATGGGCTTGGGTTAAATGTTATTGGTTTTTTGCAATTTAACCTACTAGTAATCATAAGTTACTTACATTAAGAGTATAAGTTAGTGACTAATTTAAATGTTATTTATTGTTATAAACAAATAGTTATGAAGTATAAATTATTAATATTAGCAAGGCTTATAAAAATATATATATCAATATTAACAAGACTTATAAAAAAAACTACTAATATTAACAAATATAATCTTCAAATCAAAAAAGTTACTAATATTAACAAATATAATCTACAAATTAGTAGCATTTTGATGTTAATATTAATGTTAACAAGGCTGGTGCATTGGCCTTGAACAACCAGGTTTGGAAGCAGCAAATTATAGGGTTTCCAGATACTTCCTTTCAAAAAATGCAGTCTGGTAGCCTCAGCTATAAAGATATTCCAGCTTTAGAGGCTGTTGAGCGGGGTCAGGAAGGAGCATCTCGACGATTCGTTAAATCTTATAAGGTGAGAAGCTCCCCAACCTCTTCTCGAGCGAGAAAGAGAAAAAATTGCCTTGGAGGCCAGAATACATATAGGCCTTCTGCCACATTGACTTCCCCCTTTGTCATAAGGAGTGGAATTACAGCAAGGGGAGTCTCTATAGGAACTAGTCCCTTAGATTTCACACATAAGAGATCGAGATCGCTATTCGCTTTTTACTCTTCCACATCACAAGATTTCCAACTAAAAATGCGCAACAGCGAAGAACATGGTGCAGAATCCACGCTCAATCACATATCTAGGGTACAAGTAACCTTTTTTCTTATAAATAATAATTCATTAAGAGGCGCTCAAGAAGGGAGTGCTCCTGAGAAACTACAAAAAGACGAACACGGCCAACTATATGCTTAAGCTATCAATGAAGTCCACAACTTGACCACCCGACTAGGAAGCACGGACACGCCTAAGAAGGCAAAGAATCCGTGTCGGACACGTGTCGGACACGGATACGCGTCGGACACGCCCCGATACGTGTCGGACACACCAAAAAACGTGTCTGATCTTTTTTTATTTTTTTGAATTTTCGGACACGGCGCGGACACGGCTTGGACACGCTCGGACACGGCTCGGACACGGCATGGACACGGCGCGGACACGCGCCCGACACGGCTTGAATTTTCAGACACGGCACGGACACGGCGCGGACACATGTTGGACACGCCAATTTTTTTTTTTTCTCTTTTTCCTCTTATTTTCATGAATCTTCTCTCTTCCATGGATTCTTACTTTATTTTTCACTAATCCCTAATTATTTTTCTAACAAAACCTTAATTGTTTTTGTTTTTTTCTCCTTTTTTAGCCTCTTTTTTTCTTTTTCCTAGCAAAACACAAGTCTAAAAATGTTGTTTTAACAATTCAACTATAGCCCATCTCATCTCTTCATCTTTATTCTTTTTTACTCTTCTTTCTCTTACTGTACAACTGCTATCTTTTACATGTGACTTTCTCATGATGCATTTGTATTTGGAGTAAGCTAGAATGATGATGTTTAAATGATAAGACTAGTTTTTATTCTAATGTCTCGTTTTGATTTGGTTTTATGACTTTGTGACATCGTTCTCTTATAATTATTGTTGTTGTGGAGTAGATTCAATTGTGTACTTGTGATTTATGATTTGTGAATTTTTTCTTTGTTAGGTTGATGAAAATTGAAAAATAATATTACTCTTAATTATTTAAAGTATGACATCAAATATTATATAAAAATAAATATTTATTATTTGTCGTGTCCCCGCCGTGTCCGTGTCCTAATTTTTTTGGATTTGCCGCGTCGCCGTGTCCGTGTCGTGTCGTATCCGTGTCCCGTATCCGTTTCCGTGCTTCTTAGCCACCCGATGTACAATTTTTCCCGTTTACCCAAAAAAATAAAAAACTCAATATATTGTATTTGAGAAACCAAATAGGAAACTCCACGTCCTCGAAGCGCCTCCTATTCCTCTCTTGCCACAAACCCCACCATAAACAAAGGGGAGTGACCCTCCAAGCTTCTCTGCTCGGCTATTTACTTTACACCCTCTCCAAGCCTCGATCATATCCACCGTGGAACCGGGAAACACCCAGGCCATACCAAACGCAGCCAAGAACATAGACCAAACGTCCCTCGCCACTAAACAATGTAAAAGTAGGTGATTCACCGTTTCTTCCGACCTTTTGCATATGCAACACTAATTCACCATAATTCGACCCCTTCTCCTTAGGTTATCTATGGTAAGAATCTTGCCTAAGATAATTGTCCAAGTAAAGAAGGTCACCTTCAAAGAGGCCTTTGTTCTCCAAATTGCCTTCCAAGGGAAGATGGGACCTGTGAAATCCAAGAGATTTCTATAAAAGGAATGAACCTCAAAGGTTCCCCTCTGGGAACCCATCCATACCATCTTGTCTATCCCCTCCCCCTCAACCACCTGACTATACAACAGGGCTAAAAACTAAGCTACCTCTGTAAGCTCCCAGTCATGGAATGCCCTACGAAAGCGCAAATCCAAAGTCAATCTTCCGCTATCAGGCTGATAGCAGTCGACAACTAAGGCTTGCCTCTTCGTAGCAATCCTAAATAGTCTAGAGAGCTTATATGCCAAAGATATTTCTCCACACCAAATGTCGTCCCAGAAGCTGATATGTCTCCCATTTCTCACCATAAAACGAATGTATTTGGAGAACTCATCTCAACCTTTCCGAAACCTATATTTGATTTTAAAAGTGGCTCAAAATCATGTTTAATATTATTTGTCAAAACTAGGGTTTCAAATTAAAGTTTTTAAAATGATTCTTGATAAGTGGAATTTTTACAAAACAATGTGTGCCGATAGATTGAAGGATATCCAGAAAGCCTTGATTTATAGGTGGATCGGTCAAAAGTTTTTCCAAAAAGTTGGTTTATAACCCAGTGTGCTTCGATTGATCGAGAAACCTCTGGTAGGTGTCAATCGGTGGCTCGATCGGTCGAACCTACAAACTTATATTTTTGGTAACTCTCTCAAATCAAATTTCTAAAGGAATTATAGTATGTGTCTCCTATATTGGCTATAAGTATGGAGTTACAAATGATAATCTAAGTCTCTAATCATACTAAAGAGAGAATCATTTTTTAGAGAGAGAAAATCCATGCTCCTCGATCCTAGGGTTTCCAATAGATTGAACAATATGTGTGATTGAGTGATCAACAACAGGGAAATCATCATACAACCATTGAAGAGGAGTTCAACCAATCAATATCAAAGTAGAAGGATTGAACAACATATGGAGAAGCAAATTATGTTGATGGAGTGGACAAAAGGCCTTCAGACTCAAGTGTAGAGTTTGTTATATTTTGTGTCAAGAACTACCTAGAGGTTCTACGTTGTCGGAATTGTTAACCTAGATGTAACTTTTTTCTCATATAATGGATTGTTGATGGCTAGATTAGGTCCCGTAGTTATTCCTTGTTTAGGGCTTTTCATGTAAAATTCTAGTCTATCTACTCTCCATTCATTTTTGTACGGTTGTGTGATTGTGTGGATAAAAAATTAGCTACAAGATAACAAGAATAATTAAAATTTGAATCACAATCTCCAACAATTCATAAGGTAGTTGAAATTTATATAAATATCTATAAGACCTATTCACCATCTAGGTCTAATTTACTTCTCATATTTTAACCTAATCAGATCTTGGGTTAAGGATCCATAATCTAACAAAGTGCACCCTCCATCCTTATCTCCCTTCACCCTCCTCTTCAATCTCTGTGTATGACAGTGTGTGCATGTGTTAAGTGCACCATTAGTGCAGTATCACATAAGTACTCTCAGGGTCTATTAAACATTCCATGCCTTCATGCACAAAAGAATACTCCAATTGGGTTGACATACATACCATAAATACTCATCAAAATCACTTGATGAAGCATATAGAAGTTCTGGCCCAGCATTTTGCAACCACAGACATCCTCCATTTGATTTCAGCATGGTTGTACACCAAGTAGCAGTCAATTTTCTATGTTTTTCTATTCAATCTAGCTTTCATTAAATAAATACACACACACGCATACATAAATATACAAACACTTGGTCATGGAAGATTTTTAACTTTCCTTCTCAAGTATTCTTCGTGCATCTGAAAATCAGAAGTAGACACATCCGAATTTGATTAATTAGATACTCAGTAAATAGAATCCTAACAAGAAAATGAGAAGAAATTCTAGTAGTTTAGGTCTCCAGCGTCCTCGGATTGAATTACAGATGAAGCCAATGATATCCTAGAATGAGGATCAACCTTGTGGTCCATCCAACAAGCTTGAAAACTGACTGCTCCTCACACACTGGGTATTTTTGTTTTTTTATACATGTGGGCAATTGAAGCAGCTATTTGATGTTCAAGAACTTGTTAAAAACTTCATTCATTCTCTTAAGAAAAGCTTATTCCAAACTCTCAAACCTGCCTTTTATATTAGCTAAATTCTCCCTTACAAGTCAAACCAGAACTCTTTTGAACTTAACAAGAGCCGTGGGGATCTCTGTTCTAAGTAGTTGACCGGTTGATCCTAATTACCATATTACAATAATTACAACATTGACAGGTTTACACACCCTTCTCTCTATGGTTACTTTCTCTTCTATATAGCCTATGCTCTTCACCGATTACTAGATCCTTGAGCCCCAACCCATCATTTACATTGCACATCTTCACTAAGTGGTTTTGTTTCAATAGCAAATGTCCTGCATTCCTTCACTTCCTAACTCCTAAGAAAAATAAAATAAGTGGAATTCCTGAACATGGTTAAAAACAATTTCAGCTAAATATCCAGTTGTGGTTCAATTTGTTATCAAATGATATATAGTGCAGTGATTGGTAAAAATAAACATAAAATTCATTGGAAAAAGAAAATGAAATGCAAAATTAATTATTAGCCTATAGTGACAATAAAAAGAAATCAAAATATAAACAAAACACGAAATAAAAAAACCAGTCCCAAAATCGAATGAAAACCACGTACCAGTGCAGCGATTTGCATCAAAAGAAGTCACAACAACAGTGCTCTCGTCCGGGTCACTAGTAAACACTTTTAGCCCGATGTCAGGACCTGCCAAACAATGAATTGTCATGCGGAAATAACAATCCAAATAGATTTAGAAAGAAAAATCAAATGGATGTATGTAAAAAAAAGAAAAAATATAATTAAGAGAACTTGGACATCACTGACCAGAGAACATATATCACACACAGATTGAGGGTAGTGTAAGGAATTTATATGAATAATTGTTCATTTTCACCTGGGTTTCAGCCTATAATTCAGTTTGTGTCGGGGAAGGGAGAGAATGAGACGGAATAAGGGCAAGCGGTGTGGTAGGAAGGGAACTAGCTGGCTACACAATGTAGCCAGCAATTTGGACCGTGGGGCTGGCCAGAAGTGGGCCAGCCCGACTATGCTAGCGCTACTGCTGGCTACAGAGCGCCAGCAGTTGGCCAGCCATTCTCTTCTTTTATGCTTTTCTCATTTTTTTATTTTTTCTTTCCTTTTCTTTTTCTGTTAGTTTTCTTTTTGCTTTCCTTTTCTATTTCTGTTCTAGTTTTCTTTTTCTCCTTTTTTTTTTTTTTTTTTGCTTTCCTTTTCTTGATTTAAACATTTATTTTTTCTTTTCTTGTTTCCTTTTTTTTTTTTTTGCTTTCCTATTACTTGAATTTTTTTATTATAATTATATATACATATATGTTTATATAATCAGAATATTTACACTAAATGATGTATTCTTGTTCTCTTTTTTTGCTTTTTATAAAAAAATAATTATTTGCCTATTGAATTAATTTTAAAAAAAATTTGTTCAAGTACATGAGAAGAAAAGTAAAACAAATAATTTTTATTCATCACAAACAATATGAAAAATTACATTGAAGAGAATATTTTCTTTCAACTTATTCATTACCATATTTATTCCACAAATGGTTCATGAGATCTCTCCTGAGATCCAAATTGTTATCTCCATTGCGAATCCTGTTAAGACGAGTATGTATGTGTGCCGCCAAAAATGAACGATCTCGATTGTAGTGTGGAACGGAGACATTTTCATCCGGCGGAGGTGTCCAATCCAAAATGTTGGTATCATGCTCATCTTCTATAATCATATTGTGTAATATGATGCATGTTCTCATTATCTTGCTCAAGTCTTCTTTTTTCCAATAATACACTGGTCCATGTGTTATAGCCCACCTTATCTGTAGCACACCAAATGCCCGTTCAACATCCTTCCTAACCGCTTCTTGTCTTTGAGAAAATAATTTCTCTTTAGCAGTAGTTGGGTGCGGAATGGTCTGCATCAAAGTTGCCCATTTAGGATATATAGCATCAGATAAGTAATACCCCAACGTACGTTGGTGCCCATTCACCACATAATTAACCGGAGGCATTGTATCATTGATGATACAGTTGAATACTGGAGAATGATCTAAGACATTCACGTCATTGTGTGAACCAGCTATACCAAAGAAAGCATGCCAGATCCATAGATTTTTTGATGCAACCGCCTCCAGTATGAGGGTGGGCTTACGGCTTCTCCCCTTGTGCGTGCCATGCCACGCTGTGGGACAGTTCTTCCATTCCCAATGCATACAATCTATAGAGCCAAGCATACCTGGAAATCCTCTTTCCTCCCCTTCTTCAAGCAAACGTTCAATGTCGCTTTCGTTTGGTGAGCGTAGGTACTGGTCCGCATACAATGCAATTACAGCATCACAAAACCTCTTCAAGCTTTGGATTGCAGTGCGCTCGCCAACCTTTGTGTACTCATCACAAGGATCTGCTGAAATTCCATAGGCGAGTATACATATTGCAGCTGTCATCTTCTGTATAGGGGTGCACCCCATACGACTGGTAGCATCGGGTTTCTGTTTGAAGAAGTTGTCATGAGCTGTAACATCGTTCAAAATGCGAAGAAACAACTCTCGTCGCATCCGAAATCGTCTATGAAATAACTCAGGTGTATAAGTAGGATTTTCGACAAAGTAATCTTTATAGAGCCGCTCGGCTGCCTCCTCCCGATCACGCCTAATATATCGTCTCTTATTCGGCTGAAATAATATTTTTATTCTCTCAGGCGTGAACATGCCCAGAATCGTTTTCATCCGTTTCTGATGGAATTGATAAACCGTCTCTCGATCAGAATCTGACGAATTTTCTGAAGAACTTGACTCAGACACTACTATAGATCGTGATGATGAAGCCATTTTTTTTCTGATAATGAAGATAAGGATTCAAAGAAGAGAAAAAACAAACTTGAAAAATTAAATAAGATAAAATTGACTTGAGCAATTACAAAAGATAAAATGAGATGATTATATAGCCATTGGAATATAGCCGTTGAGAATATAACCCTTGGAAGATAATATAGCCGTTAGGAATAATTTTGTAATTTTTTTTATTTTATTTAGTTAATTGAGACAAAAAATGTAATGTCAGTTTTATTTTATTTAGTTACTTGTGAGAAAATATGTAATGCATTTTAATTTATTTAGTTACTTGTGAGAAAATATGTAGTGTTTTTCTATTTATTTTCTTTCATGTTTTGTCAACAAAAATGTTCATGAAAAAAAAATCAAAACATGAGGAGTTGATAGCCGTTGGAAGAAACAAAAACAAGCAGTTAAATAAATATATATATTTTTTATTAATTTTACAAAATTAAACTAAATTATAAATATATTAAAATGTGGCCAGCCACACTATACCGTGTGCTGGGCTGGCCACAAATTGTGGCTAGCCACAATTTGTGGCATAGCCAGCCGTGTAGCTAAGGGTTTCGGAGAGAGTGAGACAGGAGAGATGAAGAGGGACGATATCACAGTGACACAGACTAGACTGTTAGACTGAAGCCTGTAAAATAGGGGTGCAAGTCAGTTGGGTTCCATCAAAACCCGACCCGAACCTGATTACACTCCAAGAGGGTGACCAACCCGGATTCGACCCGACTTTGGGTGGGTAATGTAAACCCTATCGGGTTGGACGGGTTTATTTTTTTTTTTTTTGCCTTTCTGTATGTTTCTGTTACCGAATGCCTAACTCTTCAAAAGCAAAAAATCATAAATTTGTAAACAAAGATTCGAGATAAAACAAAAAATTTATTCAAATAGGTAGAGAAGAAGAAGATGAAAGAATTGAGGAGTGAGAATTGGGTTTGTGGGTGACGTGGATAGTGTTAGAGTTCTAACCATGAGATGATAAGTGATACTGAAATTGTTTTCAACTTTTGTTGGGCAGGCTCAGACGGGTAGTGTCAACTTAGTTGAAAAGGTAAGAATGTAATATATTTTTAGTATATGTATATATGTGTGTATATATATATTGTATATTACAGCAGGCATTTCTGTCAATTAAGGACAGGAAGAAAAGAAAAACACGCAATGACACACACACAAACAAGAACTATTCAATAGCAAAACATGACCCACAAAAGAAACAAAAAGCTCAGAGTAAATAGAGGAGGAGAGAGAAAAACATAGCAAGCCAGAGAGAATTGAAAGAGGGTCACCGGCGGTAGAAGGGGACGATTCCAGCACTCTTCGGCGATCTTGATAAATTATTACATGAGCACATCACATTTTCAATCTCAGCAGTTTGATCTCTGATAAACCCCTTCCATACCTTTCACAGGCTCTCTCTCTGCTTCCTCAAAAGGAGCTCCATTTTTCTCTCTCTTCACTCACTCTCTCTCTAGATTTTCCTTTCTGGGGTTTCTTTGAGATTTTGACTAGGCGGGTTTGCAGAGGGATGAGATCAAGGAAGAGACAGGGATGGTGAAGTAACGGCGAAGCGATGGCGGCGAAGTGACGGCGGCGCCGACGGATGAGATCAAGGAAGAGGCAAGGATGGGGATGGTGGGGATTACAGCGAAGTGACGACGGCAAAGCGATGGTGGCGTAGGGTTCAGTTGTGAGAGGGGTGAGGGGTTCTCATCTCACTTCTCACAATCTCACCATACTGGGTTTAATCATTGCGTTTCGATTCGGGTTGGACCGATTCTAACCCTAGTCCAACCCGAAATGGACTTAGCTTACAATGCCCACCTCGAGTTTAACCCGAATTATGGAAGCCAGATCTGGTCTGAACTCGAAAATTTTTGGTCGAATTTGGGTCGAACCAGCCCGACTTGCACTCCCAGACCCGTGTAAAATGATAGGATCCAAATTGATTCATATTTGAAATATTACCAATTCCATCTAATTGATTCAAAATATTTAATTAATAAAAAATAATAAATTCATTTTTGATTTATTCAACTAATGAATTTGCTAAATATATATGTTTTTTCCACACCCACTTTTGCTTACAGGGATGTCAATTTAATCTACCGGTTGAAATCTCGCTCCTATTGAATAGATTTGGGATCATTCTAGTAGGGCTAAGGACGAGTTTGAAAAGATAGTTTAAAACTCACCAAGCCTCAAACCTGGCTTAATTGATAATAAATATATAAATAAATATTATTTTATTAACTAAAATTTTATTTTTCCTTTATTTCTTATAATAATTTTAAATTTTAACAATATTTTAGCTATTATGATTTGTTAAATACTTGACTATGCTAAAAACAATTTACAAAAATTATCTTAAATGTTTTGAAATTTGAATTGTTTTTTTCTTAAATATGTACATCGAAGCCCTCTAAACTTGCTCCTATATGAAGAAGATCTACAATACACCCGGTGACATCCCGACAGAAAGAGTTTTTACGAGTAGTATGCCGTAAGGGTGCATAATGGGTCAAGTTAGGCCGGCCTGCGGTTATGACTACACAAGCCCACGGGCTTTGACTTTCAACGAGCCAAGTCGGGCCTCAAGAAATTTTAAGAATCCGAAGCCTAGCCCTTGGACTTTGGATGGTCGGGTTGTAGGCTTGGAATGGGCCGGACTGTGGGCTTTAATAGACTTTTTTTTTTTCTTAGTATGGATAATAAAAATTGATACGTAAATCTTATGCAATCTCCATTGATGTTATTTTTTAGTTTGGATAATAAAAACTGTATAATAAGACCTGTATTATCAATTATCATACGTTTTTACAAACTAACAATTATCATTTCTATGCCTAAATGACAACAAAAACTGTGGCTGTGCAATCAGTGAGGGTGGCGATGATACACTATGCAACTACAATGTAATAAAAAATCATTTTTTTTGAAAAATTGTGCAATTCAAATAAACAAACCATGAATGGACAACTGTGTATCGCAGTATTAATAAACATTAATACACAAATAGCTTGTGAATGCTTGCAAACTGTCAATTAGCCATTGTGTTTACACGTTGCATATAGAGGCAGTGAGCTAGCTTTAGAAAAAAGAAAAAGAAAAGAAAAGAAAAGACAAATGTGTGACAGTGTGAGTTTGTTAAAGATATATGAAAAAGTTAATATATATTCCGTATTAAATATACCATCGGTAAGCTTTTTTAAGAATATATAGTATATAAGTATATAATTGTATTAAAGTGTGAAATCAGTGGATTTTGTTAACCAGATTAAGGATGTAACAACAATAAATATATATATATATTGTATGTGAAATCAGTGGGTTTTGTGGGCAGGCTTACGGGCCGGGCCACGGGCTGAGACCTATACCCAGGCCCGTCCCATCTTCTTATAGGGTTGGCCGGGCCAACCCTCCACAGGCTCAGGTCGAGCTAAAGCCCGAAGGGTTTGGGTTTGGGTTTGGGCTCAGGCTGGTCCAGGCCAGTCCATGGGCCTCGAGCCATTTTACACCTTTAGGGCTCGTTTGGATTAATGGAATATGAAAGAAAAATAAATAAACGGAAAGATAGTATTTTTTGTATTTGGATTATCATTAGTAAGAGAAAAGAAAGGATTAGGAGTGATTTGGAGCTTATCCCTCCAAATCTCTCATATGTTATCCTTTCAAAAGTGGGAAGATTTGGAGAGAACTGATAAGAATAAGGGCCTATTTGGTAACCGTTTATGTTTAGTGATTATTGTTTATCAAAACAAATTTTTATGATAAACATGTTTGATAATTTTTATTTTGTTTATAAATTGTCAAAACGTTTTTAAAACAACACTGTAGCTAAGCCTTCAAATCATAAACACCAAAATGATGTTTATTGTTTATGTTTATTAAAAAAACGTTTATTCTTTTTTATCTAAAATGGTGATTATATTATTTTAATTAAAAATTAAAACTAAAAGTGAGAAAATGAAAATTAAAAAAAATTATAAAAGGCTATTGTTTGATACAACAATAAAAATATTAGAATTATCAAGTGTTGACAGAATTAAAGAGCATCAATTGCTTTGAGAAAAAAATATTATGTACAATATGAATAATTACTAATATACTTGATAATAAAAAATAGTTACTTAGGGGCACCCATGCTAAAAAAAAAAAAAAAAAACCTAATTTGGAAAAAAAACAAAGAAGTCTCAACCATCTCCTTGTCAAACAAATAAGAATGGTATTGTTTACTCATATCATTCATTCATTTTCAGTGTTGAAAGAAAAATAGAAATAAAAAAAATGAAAAAGAAAGTAGTAACGTAAGAAGTTCAAGAGAAAGAGTATGCCCTCTAGGGGTGCAACTTGAGTTGGGCAACTCGAACCCAACCCGAGCCCAGCCCGATTTTTTACGGGCTTGTGTAATTATTTTTACAATTAGGGTTGAGCTTGGGTTGAAAAACCTCAACTCGAACTTAATTAGGGTTGGGCTTGGGTTGAGGTGTCAACAACCCGAGCTTAACCCGAACCCGAATTGTATGATTATTTTTATGCATATTTTTTATTTTAAATATATTATATATAATATTCAAATTATGATAAACTTTTTCTTTTCAACTTTCTTTTTTTAAATCTTAATTTATTGTATGTTAACACTTTGGATAATTAATTTCCTAAGATTTTGTTTGTAATTTTTTAGAAATTTTCATCAAGTTCTTAATTTTTGTGTGTGTTTGGGAGTAATCTAATGTGAAACTTATTAAAAATCACTTTAAATTTTTAACATGCAGATTAGTGATATAAATAACCCGAATTAACTCGACTTTCTAACTCAAAATTTTAACCCGAGTTGTAGGGTTAAGTAGTTAGGGTTGGAAGTAGGGTTATGGTTGAGTTAGGGTTGAACATTTCATATGTAGAGTTGAGCCCGAGTTGTACCTCTAACCTACCCAACCCGCCCGAGTTGCAACCCTAATGTCCTCCAAATCCCTCTTCTCGCTCCATACAAATTGGACCGAACTGAACCGTTTACTACGGTTCCGGTTCCGGCTCTAAATTTTAGGAACCGTTTACTACGATTTCGGTTCCAAGCCTTGGAACCGAAACTGGAACCGTTGAATATATATTTATAATAACATTTTGTTATGTAAAAAACTTTAAACAATGAAGTTATTATAACTATTATAAGGTTAAATACAACTCTTATAATAACCGAATTGAACCGAACTCATTTATTCCGGTTTCAAAATTAAAGAACTGTTGGGAACGGTTCTGGTTCCAGTTCTTCCAATAACCGTAAAGAACCGAATCGTGTGCATCCCCCTACTTGTTAGGGCTTTCTGGGTTGTGGGTCATTCTACTTTTATAGTATCATTTGCTATGTAGATATATATGTAACCCTATATTATTTATTTCTTTTTTATGCATATTTCTTGCTATGTTATTGCTGTATATATTTGTTGTAGCATAAACTTGACTTTTTATGCAGTTTATTGTGTTGATTTAAAAAAAAAACAGTTTAACATGTTTTTTTGTGTATGATTTTTAAAATAAACCAAACGTTTTTTCGTTATCAAACAACACTCATGTTTATGGATAAACAAAAACTTAACATAAACACTTAAACAATAAACACTAAACATAAACGGTTACCAAACGAGCCCTAAGTAAATCTTTCATAATACCAAAAATAACCCTAACATTTTAAAGAACAAAATTTAAAAGATACTTAAGTATATCTTGTAATATAAACACAAAAGGGCATGATAGTAAATTGATTAAAATGATTTCTTTTCTTTTCTCTCCTTTATCTTTTTTCAAACAAGAAAGTAATATTTCTTTTCTTTTCCTTCATAATTTATTCAAATATGAATACATGTTATCCTCTCTTTTCTTTTCTTTTCTTTTCTCTCATAACTAGTGTTATCCTTTCTTTTTTTTTTCTCTCTCGTTTATCCAAACAAAGCCTTAGTATATTGCAACCGATGTAGGTGATAGAGGACTATAACCATTGAATAAACCCAAAACAACACAAAGAAGAAATATTTTCATAATCACACAAAATTTTAAGTCCAAAGAATGACAAGAAATGATTCTTTACCACTAATTGAAACCAAATTTCATACCAGATCATCTTCTCGATGAGCGATCAGTCCGTTGGTATCTTATCTTGTTTGGGCATCATCAGTTGGAACTATGACATTTTACAATCACATTGACATCATGTCAGATGTGCAAAGCAATCCTTTCCAATAGCCACGCACTCTTGATTTCTATGGAGTAATTGGAACTAGGCGTCCTGTGATTTGAAATAACTCTAGCTTCCACTTTAATTTTCACTTTCTTAGTTTTAGGTAACCATTGGATGAGAGAGAGAGAGAGAGAGAGAGAGAGAGAGAGAGAGAGAGAGGTAAAAAAATGCAATTTTATAAATTTTTTTATTACATCAGCAATGAGGTAAGCAATTACGTTTATTAAAATTGAGGGCAAAATGATAATTTCACAAATAAAGTTAAAGGTGTTAACGGAGTTATTTCTGACAAAAGTGTTAGAGAGATTTTTCAAATAGTTTCATCCGTGGATAATTTGGACAAACTTCATCAGAGGTCGGAATAATTTATCTTATTCTTTTTATTAAATTTTTGTGACATATTTGTCATGAATTGGCAATCATAAATAATAGAGTAAAGTGCAAAAAAAACTCTTGAACTATGTCCAAATTTGTAAATAATTCCCTGAACTATATTTTGTACACAATACCATCTGAACTACCACATTTTGTTACAAAATGTCTCCCATGCCTATTATGTGATGGGTTATTTTTCATTAAATGACCATAATGTTTTTTCTTATTGTAACCTATTTTTCATATTAAAATAAATTATGAAAAAATTCATACTATTTTGATGACATATTCTCCATCAATTTTACATAAATGTACCTTTAATTCTTGAAATTAATTGTTTTAATAAAAATCATAAGTAAATTTTTTTAAATAATTTAAGTAAATTTTTAATTTTTCATGAATATACTGCATGAAAAAGAAGGTATTTTTTTATTTAAGTAATTCTTAATTTTTCATGAATATATTGTATGAAAAAAAAAATGGAAATTCTTTTTACGCTAAAAAAATTTAAACTGGGTATAATAAGTTTTAATAATAAGTTAATCATTTTAGAAAATGACTAAATTCGGTAGTACCTACAACTCTACGATTGTTTTTCATTGTTATGATAAATTAATACCAATAATAAAATTAATGTAAATGATATAATTTATATTTAGATAAGAGAAAAGATAATTTAATAAGAAATGACAAATTTAACAAGAATGGGTAAAATTATCTTTTGTTATGAGTATATTCTTAATTGCAACAAATCATTAATTGCGAAAAGACAATTTGCATAGACGGGATTATTTGCGAAAAGACAATAGTTCATAATTGGTTTTTACGCTTTACCTTCTAATAGATTTCTTAGAGATTTTTTATTTTCCAAAGTTGTTAAATGGGATTTTTGTGTTAGAAAACCTGTCTGTGCTTTTCCCTTTCCAAGACTAATGGTTTTTGTGTCTTGTGTCATACATGTTACTTCGTAAAAGCATGTTGATTGGATTTCAACAAATCTTATATGGTTTCCGCATGTAGCTCTCGATGGTTTTTGGTCTTGAAACTTATATTCTTCGGGCTAGAGCTACCAAATTTATTTATTCGTCCATCTAATAGTACAAACAAGCTAGACTAAAATTTTGTTGTTATATATTACAGGAGAACAAGATCAGAGTTGTGCTCCTTTTGACTTGATAGGATCACCTTCGTTAGGGTATTATTGGTCACCACTCCATTTGAATTTGCTATCAAAGTTGTTGGCAAAATAGTTCCAAGATGCAACAAAACTACCGAAATGTTTCGCGGCTTTCTCATCTTTTCTTTGCAGATGACTCTCTCATTTTTTGTAAAGCTTCACTTGGAGAAGTTTTTTCTTCGAAGAGGCTTCTTAAGTCATATGAGACCGCATCAGGCCAGTTAGTGAATTTTGATAAGTCATTGGTGTAGATATATAAATTTTGTGATGGTGTAATTATCGTCCGATTGGTTAACAAGTCAAACACTTTTGGTTAATTAAATTCTATGATTGCAGGCCTGTCAACAGACACGTGTCAAAATCCTGAGGTTCAGACCTTTAAAAAAATGTGTAACAATTCAAATTCAAATTTGAATTTATTTCCATATAAAAACAGATAAAATCTCTTTATTCATGAAAGTTGGCACAATTAATGGGGAGTTACTAAATTAAACCCCCACCCTTTGGCCTATAAATACAATGTCACCCTACACATTCAGGGGGACACATAGAGACAGAGAGATCAAGATAACACAAAAGCTTTGCCGAATCTCTGTCTTGACCAACACTCGAAGTTCTGAAGACGAAGAATATCAAGTACGCCACACGAGTTCCGTTCTACTTCAAAGATCTAAAATCCTCGAAGAATCTGAAGACGAAGAACAACAAGCACGCCACACAAGTGTCGTTCTTCTTCTAAGACCTTCAACCATCAAAGAATCTAAAGACGAAAAACAAAAAGCACGCCACACAAGTGTCGTTCTTCTTCTAAGACCTTCAACTATCGAAGAATCTGAAGATGAAGAACAATAAGCACGTCACACAAGTGTCGTTATTCTTCGAAGACCTTCAATCCACCGTTCAAGATCAAGCTTTATCGGCCCTCGATCGAAAATCCCATCAATCCTTCTTCAATCTTGAAGATTTGAAGAAAGTTCATCACTACCGATTCAAGAACAAACTTTTGAGACCCTTACACCAAACATCAAGGATATTAAATCAGAGAATAATTCCTTGTTGTAAAAGAATCGACCACAGGGAATTGTACCCACTTTTCTGAAATTAATAAAATTGATTATTTGTTACTCATTTTCATTCTTAGATTTTTGGACACGAAATTTGTGTGTACAAATTTTTAGCACACCCGGTGGAACATCTCTGCCTCTCATCTCTATCTCCTTAATCAATTCATCAATGATATTGCCTTAATGCCCTTAGTAAGGTTCCAACACTCAACCTTTTTTTGAAAAGGTAAGAGAGATCATATAATCTAGAGGAATATTTATCATTAATGTTTATAAACTTCAATAGACACAATTTTGTCTTTTCTACATGGGTATCTTTTAAAAAAAAATTTTGTGTCGAATAAATAACTTTTAGTTATTATTAATAATATAAATGATATAAAATTTAAAATTTGAATATAAAAAGTAACAAAACAATTTGAAAATGTATATAAAATTAAAGATTCTTTTGACATTTATATAGATTATTATTTTTATTTATTTATTTATTATTATTTTTTATGTTGCACAAATAGACTATCCTTAAACTTGAACTTGTGTATCTTCATTGATAATTGTTTGAATTTTATACCAGCATCAAGTAGCAAGACAAGAAATGAATAACTAATTATAAATAAACATATTGGCTCAAGTGGATAAAAAATTTGACCCTAGTGTCTAGCAAACATTAGGTTTAATGATCAAAGTTTTAAATAATTTTTTGGAGGTGGGTGTATGTACCAACTAGGAAAAAAAAAAAACTTTGATTAAGATGTTATGGCGTTGATATAGACTAATAATTGGATCGATAAAAAAACGTAAATTGAGGCTAAATAGTAGTAATTTCATTTCGGCCTAATCTAACTCACAAAGTATGGTAGTTGTTTTTGGAAGCTTTTAGTCACATGCTTTTATAACGAATATGTGAGACCACTTTGATCTAATGGTGTATTTTTATTGATTTGTTACATCAATGACGTGGTATAATAGTTGTAACATAAAAGAATTTTGCGTGTGAGCATCAAAATATGATGTGGCCAATATTCAATATTTTAGTTTATGGTACCAAATAATAAATTCTTACTGTAATTTCAACTAATTTAAAAGCGATAACCAGAATTGAATAATAATAATGCATTCGCTGTGTCGTGATTTAGTTAGTTTGACTTTGATTCAATGAAACGTAAACAGACTTAAATCCTCTCCATTTTTCTGTTCGGTTCATTCCCTCCACTTGACTCCTCTTGGCTCATACAAAGCCACAACCATATCCAATGGCAAAAGTGCAAATAACCCTCAACTTTTCTCTACGTGCAAAAATACTTTATAAACTATTTTTTTGAAGTAAATCAGTCTCTCATGTTACAAAAGTGAATAAATTGACCACCTGATAAAACTATAATAACATATATATTCTTTACTATGACCATTATGTCATTCTCTTTATAAATATAATGTTTTCAAAAAATTCAAAATAATTAGATAAAATTTTCAAATATTAAGTTTAAAAACATAAAAAAGAAAAAAGCTAATAAACTTAAGATTTTTAAAAATAAAAATATAACTAACATATATACTCTTTTCTCTAATATACTTGATAGTGTTTTCTAAATAAAAATTTTAAAAATAAAAAAATAATTTGATAAAATTATCATTGAGAAGGATTTTTTTCTTCGATTTGCTAAATATAGTCAATACTCTTTTTTGTCTTTCTAAACTTATTGTTTGGAAAATTTTCAATCTCATTGGTACTTTCTCTGTTCTCTCTCCCTAGTTTAAGATAGTTTAATTATGCTGCTGAAGTTTTGTGAGCCACTAGAGGACAATGACAATAGGGTTCCAAGCTAAGATTTGATATATTTTCGCCGATCAAGTACATTCTTCTTTGAAAACCTTCTGCAAGTTATTGGTTTAGGGTTTAGAAGCTATCCATGGTGGAGGATGACGACAATAGGGTTCCAAATTAAGTTCTTCTATTGTAAATCATATTTTTTGATTGACAGAGAGACAGTGAGAGAAATGGAGACAGTTCGCATGGCTTCAATCCAACTATTTTCTCTTCCAAACTCAGCATACACATGCGTGTCAATGTGTTCAAATTTAAAAAAAAAACACTACTTTTGATATATATAAAAATTAAAATATTAGTTGATGTTTATATATATATATATATATATTATTTTGGTAAATTTAGATGTAATAACACAATAACTGGTTCTGAGGGAGAGTCCTGACATGTTAAAAAGAAAATCATTAAATAGTTGCCAACTTCAAAATGGGGGGAAGATTTTAATAATCATTCAAATTATAATATATAGTGGAACATGAAATGAAAACCATTATTGTGAAGCTACACCAACTATTATAATTTACTATATATAGTATTTGAAGATGATATATAAAGATCAAAACTCTTTTGATTTGAAAATAAAGAAATAATGTAGCTCCAAAAAGACGCATAAAAATTCTACCATGTATAACCCCTAAACTAACCATAAACAAATGAGAATGCATATCAAACTTTAAATATGCAAGGGCTTCTCTGTTTGAAGGAGAATTAGCAACAGACAAATTACAAGATTTTTTTAGAAAATAAATATTTAAATATATTTACAAAAAGAGGTGTAAATAGAGTATCAACATTAGATACGTGGTGAGAGAGGTGTTTCTTTTATTTTAGGTGAGTCATGTTACGAGTGCTACCGAACTATTATGTAATTTATGTCATGTTGGATGCATGGTGTGAGAGTTGTTCAAGTTGGATGTGTGGTGTGACTCAAAAATACCTTTGCAGTTTGTACACAATCTTAACATGTTACAATTTTTTTTTATAAATCTTGTTGACACATCTTTACAGTTTGCACACAATCTTAACATGCTAAATTTTTTTTTATAAAACTTGTTAGACACAACTTTGCAATTTGCACACAATCATTTCACGTACACGAATTGTTTTTTTCAGCATTAAAAGGTCATCATCACTTTTCATTTGAAAGTATACATCTTTCCATACACAAGACTTTCATACATCTTTTCACATTTTTGAGATATCAAAATGTATGTCCTAATACTTTTATTTTTTTCCTTTCAAACCTCGAGTTCCATCATGGGGTGGAGTAGATATTGGGTGAGCCGGGTATACCATGTCATTTGTATACCAAGCCAATTAAAATACATCATTCAAGTTGGTTGAGAATAGTTGTTATATGTAAGTGAAACCCATTCATTGAACATTTCATTAAATGATGCATGTTAATTGGCTTGGTATACAAATGACATGGAATACCCGGCTCACCCAATATCTACTCCATGGGGTGAACTATTTTAAGCTTGTAGTGCAGTGGCCTAATAGCTACTGTAACACAACTATCTAAGTGTTGTCGTCACGTGGTGAGAGAGGTGTTTCTTTTATTTTAGGTGATGAACTATTATGTAATTTATGTCATGTTGGATGCATGGTGTGAGAGTTGTTCAAGTTGAATGCGAGATGTGACGCAAAAAAGCCTTTGCAGTTTGAACACAATCTTAACATGCTAATTTTTTTTTTTTATAAATCTTGTTAGACACATCTTTGCAGTTTGCACACAATCTTTTCACGTACACCAATTCTTTTTTTTA
This sequence comes from Cornus controversa, assembly GCA_026545225.1. Lineage (NCBI taxonomy): Eukaryota > Viridiplantae > Streptophyta > Magnoliopsida > Cornales > Cornaceae > Cornus > Cornus controversa. The sequence goes on from CM048852.1 coordinate 19,706,449, forward strand.
GTATTAAAAGGTCATCATCACTTTTCATTTGAAAGTATACATCTCTCCACATACAAGACTTTCATACATCTTTTCATATTTTTGAGCTATCAAAATGTGAGCACTAATACTTTTATTTTTTTCCTTTCGAACCTTGAGTTCCACCATGGGATGACTATTTTAAGCTTGTAGTATAGTGGGTGTAATAGGTACTGTAACACGACAACCGTCAAGTGTCCAGTCCCCATAAAATAAGATTTTAACATTCATGGTCTTTGGCCATCAGTGTATCGATGCGTTCAGCCAACTGAATGTCAACAGTATCATTTGCAACCATGATTGGAAAGGAAATCAACAACTAATAGAGATACATTTTTGTATCAACCTTGATGGAAAAACTTTTGAGGATTGCAATTTTCCTCATGACAGCAATTTCAACAAACCTGTTAATTCTCCTGATAATTCTAATTATCCCAGCCTTCTGTTGGTGGTTCTCATAAGAATAAGAAGTTGGCTGGAGGAAAGGAAAGGAGCTGAAAGGAAAGGAAAGGAAAGGATAGGATGATCTTGATCCGTCTAAGGGAGAGGATCCTACAAATACTGATGAGCCTCCTCGGGATGCACCTACAACTCATGCTCCTCCCTCTTGACTCTTCATCAAGGAGGCTTCAATCTTAACTAACTTTCTTTCTCCTTGTTTTGATAAAAACGTCATTTTTATTTGCCCTTTGGGGGCACAAGCTAATGAATCTTTTTGGGAGATAACTTTTGAAAATGTAACTTCTTTACTTCTGTCATCTTTATTTTGTTTTACCGCTTTTATTCCGCTATTTGTATTATTGACCATTGTAATGATACATTCTCGCGTCATTAATTGATAATAAGCTTTTCTTTGCCTTGTTGTCAGTGTCACTTATGCTACGTTTGATATACAACAATAGAATAGAATAAGCATTCTATTAAAGTGAGAATGAAATGGAATGGTTATTTCCATTCTATTGTGTGGTTTCAAACATGAAATGATGCAGGAATAAAATGATGATTACATTATTTTTTGTAACTAGATTTTCTTTTTTAATGTTTATTGAGAATGAAATGACTATTCATAGGTTGAGTAGTGAATGAATTTTTATTTTTTTTTACTCTAAAAGAATGACGTGAAATGATTATTCTCACTTTAGTTTTTCATACCAAACAAAGAAATAGATTCAGAAAAGTAATATTGACATTCCATTATCAGATACCAAACCCAATAACTTTACAAAAAGTGGAGTGGTGAAAGCAGTTATCTTACGTCCACATGTGGGTTAGTTATATGATAAGGTTTATCTTATAAACTTGCCTGTCAGACTAATTTTTAATCGACGCGGGAATATTTTCTACCCTTTTATTGTACAATTTGTTAAAAGTGGATATTGCTTCCATTTATGAGAAAAAAGTTGCATATAGTACCTTTACTTTTTCAGTTGGATTGCATTTTAAAGTTTTCTACTTCTTTTATTTTTTTATTTTTATCATAGACTTGTTTTCTTGGAGTAGCCTCTATGCCCCTTTTTCTATCACCTTCGTGACTTTACAGAGGAGTCATGTTAGAAATGTTGCTGAAGTATTATATAATTTATGTCATGTTAGGTGCATTATGTTAAAAAAAAATTTTATTATATTATTTTTGGGAGTCATGTTAAACCTTCAAATCAAAAGGATTTTGTAATCGAATGGGATAACTTTCTCATCCACAAAGAGGAAGGGAGGAATTTGAGCTTGGTGTGGACAAATATGTGTGTGTGAGTACCCAATTAAGAAAAAAAAGTATAGAATGCCCATATGCAAGTTCACATTACATTTTCATACATCTTCTCTAAAAATTCACAATTTTTAAAAAATTCAAAAAATAAGAAATAATTAGATAAAATTTTCAAATAATAAGTTTAAAAACAAAAAAAAAAGAAAAAAGCTAATAAACTTTATTTAAGATTCTTAAAAATAAAAATATAACTAACACATATACTCTTTTCTCTAGTATAATCAATAGTGTTTTCTAAATAAAAATTTAAAAAATAAAAAAATAATTTGATAAAATCATCATTGAAAAGGATTTTTTTTTCCAATTTGCTAACCATAGTCAATACTCTTTTTTATGTTTCTAAACTTATTGTTAGAAAATTTTATCTAATTTTTTTATTTTTATTTTTTAGAAAAAAACATTATATTTACATAGAGAATGACATAATGACTATAAGTAAATGATATATATGTCATTGTAGTTTTGTGAAGAAGTCAAGTTGTACACTTTTGTAAAATGAGAGACTAATTTGTTTTAAAAAAAAGAAGTTTAAGGAGATATTTTTGCACATTGAAAAAAGTTATGAATTTTTTTTTTCACTTTTGCCTTAATTTAATAATAAATACCAATACAATTCAAATCAACCCCAATTTTGGATTAAAAAAAATTGGCAAATTTTTTAATCCCCCAATTTTGGATTAAAAAAATTGGGATTAAGCTCTGTTTCATCAATCTCTGTTCATTTGTGGAAAGCCCCAACCCAATATCTGTCACTCGTGCAATCTGTCTTCATTTGTCCATCGATTCGGTGAAGATTTTGAAGACTTTGTTCTCTGCTATTTTCGTTCGGTGAAGATTTTGTGCCTGAAATCGGTGCCTTCAATCTCATTGGTACTTTCTCTGTTCTCTCTCCCTAGTTTAAGTTAGTTTAATTATGATGGTGAAGTTTTGTGAGCCACTAGAGGACGACGACAATAGGGTTCCAAGCTAAGATTTGTTATATTTTCGCCGATCAAGTACATTCTTCTTTAAAAACCTTCTGCAAGTTATGGGTTTAGGGTTTAGAAGCTATCCATGGTGGAGGATGACGACAATAGGGTTCCAAATTAAGTTCTTCTGTTGTAAATCACATTTTTTGATTGAGAGAGAGACAGTGAGAGAAATGGAGACAGTTACACATGGCTTCAATCGAACCATTTTCTCTTCCGAACTCAGCATACACATGCGTGTCAATGTAATGGGGGTACTCTCTCTCTATATATATATCTATATATGTGTGCGTGTTTGTAACTGTGTTATATTGGTGAAAAATTCTGGTGAATTAGCTATACCCAGTTTGAATTTGTTGTTTTTATGGGCCTTATGTATGATCTCAGCATACACATGCGTGTCAAAGTATTCAATTTTTTTTTAAAAAAAACTACTTTTGATATATAAAAATTAAAATATTAGTTGATGTTTATATATATATATATATATAAAATTATTTTGGTAAATTTAGATGTAATAACATAATAGCTGGTTCTGAGGGAGAATCTTGACATGTTAAAAAGAAAATAATTAAATAGTTACCAACTTCAAAATGGTGGGAAGATTTTAATAATCATTCAAATTATATTATATAGTGGAACATGAAATGAAAACCATTATTGTGAAGCTACACCAGCTATTGTAATTTACCATAAAGTATTTGAAGATGATATATAAAGATCAAAACTCTTTTGATTTGAAAATAAAAAAATAGTGTACCTCCAAAAAGACACCTAAAAATTCTACCATGTATAACCCCTGAACTAACCATAAACAAATGAGAATGCATATAAAACTTTAAATATGCAAGGAGAATCAGCAACAGACAAATTGCAGGGTTTTTTTAGAAAATAAATATTTAAATTTATTTACAAAAAGAGGTGTAAATGGAGTATCTACATTAGGTACACTAAGTGGTGAGAGAAGTGTTTCTTTTATTTTAGGTGAGTTATGTTACACTGGTGAGTCATGTTACTAGTGTTGCCGAACTACTAAGTAATTTATGTCATGTTATATGTATGGTATGAGAGTGTTCAAGTTGGATGGGTGGTGTGATGCAAAAAACCTTTGTAGTTTGAGCACAATCTTAACATGCTACAAATTTTTTTTATAAATATGGTTGACACATCTTTGCAATTTGCACACAATCTTAACATGCTACAAATTTTTTTTATAAATCTTGTTAGACACAACTTTGCAGTTTGCACACAATCTTTTCACTTACACCAATTTTTTTTTTTCCAGCGTTAAAAGGGTCATCATCACTTTTTATTTGAAAGTATACATCTTTCCATACACAAGACTTTCATACATCTTTTCATATTTTTGAGCTATCAAAATGTGTGCACTAATACTTTTATTTTTTTCCTTTCAAACCTCAAGTTCCACCATGGGGTGTACTATTTTAAGCTTGTAGTACAGTGACCTAATAGCTATTGTAACACAACTGTTTAAGTGTTGTCGTTACGTGGTGAGAGAGGTGTTTCTTTTATTTTAGGTGAGTCATGTTACAGAGTGTTGCCGAACTATTATGTAATTTATGTCATGTTGGATGCATGGTATAAGAGTTGTTCAAGTTGAATGTTTCTTTTATTTTAGGTGAGTCATGTTACAGAGTGTTGCCGAACTATTATGTAATTTATGTCATGTTGGATGCATGGTATGAGAGTTGTTCAAGTTGAATGCGTGGTGTGGCGCAAAAAAGCCTTTGCAGTTTGAACACAATCTTAACATGCTACAATTTCTTTTTATAAATCTTGTAGGCACATCTTTGCAGTTTCCACACAACCTTAAATGCTACAAAATTTTTTTATAAATCTTGTTAGACACAACTTTGCAGTTTGCACACAATCTTTTCTTGTACATCAATTCTTTTTTCCAGCATTAAAAAGGTCATCATCACTTTTCATTTGAAAGTATACATCTCTCCATACACAAGACTTTCATACATCTTTTCATATTTTTGAGCTATCAAAATGTGAGCACTAATACTTTTATTTTTTCTCTTTTCGAACCTCGAGTTCCACCATGGGGTGGAATATTTTAAACTTGTAGTACAGTGGCCTAATAACAAGATTTTCACATTCATGGTCTTTGACCATCCGTTTATCAAGTGGTTCAGCCAACTAAATGTCAACAGTATCTTTTGCAACCATGATTGAGAAGGAAATCAGCAACTAATAGAGATTGAAAAACTTTTGAGGATCGCAAATTTCCTCATGCCTTTGATGTCCTTCGAAGGTACAGAATGAAGCTCAATCCAAGCAAGTGTGCCTTTGGGGTATCCTCCGGGAAGTTCTTGGGCTACCTAGTCAGTAAGAGGGGGGGGGGGATAAAAGCCAACCCACAGAAGGTACAAGCCATTCTGGATGCAAGATCACCCAGAACTGTTAAAGAAGTCCAAAAGCTGACAGGAAAAGTGGCAGCATTAAGCCGGTTGATTTCCCGTGCTACAGACAGGTGTCTCCCATTTTTTCAGGTCCTCAAGCAGGCCTTTGAGTGGACTCCAGAATATGAGCAGGCCTTAAACGAGCTAAAGCAGTACCTTAGTTCGCCTCCACTCTTGTCACACGCATGTGTAGGAGAAGAATTGTACTTATACTTAGCTGTCTCCCTCGCAGCAGTCAGCTCTGCGTTGGTACGGGAAGAAGAGTGAGTGCAAAGGCCAATCTACTATACCAGCAGGATCCTCCAGGGGGCGGAAGAGAGGTATCCCTCCATAGAGAAACTAGCATTTGCCTTGGTTATGACGGCTAGGAAACTCAGGCCATATTTCCAAGCACACACCATTGTGGTACTAACTGATCAACAGCTCCGACAAGTCCACTTCAAACCCGAAACCTCTGGGCGGCTTGTGAAGTGGTCTATGGAGCTAGGAGAGTTCGACATTCGATACAAGCCAAGGACAGCAGTCAAAGGCCAAGTGTTGGCAGATTTTATAGCCGAATTTACATACCCCCGCGAAGATAAACAGGTTCAGCAGGAAGAGGTGGATGATATAATCCAGAAAGACAGGGAGGACCTAATGGACTCTGGTTGCACATGGCAATTATTTGTGGATGGGTCATCGAACGCGCAAGCTAGTGGCGCAGGGATACTAATCAGATCTCGAGTAGGAGAAACATTCAAGTACGCCCTGCAATTCAGATTCAAGGCAACAAACAATGAGGCCGAATACGAAGCCTTGATTGCAGGGTTAAAACTAGCTGGTATCCTCAAGGTTAGGTAGTTAAAAGATTATACCGACTCCCAGCTAATTGCCCGGCAGGTCAATGCGGAATACGAGGCAAAGGGAGTAAGGATGAAATCTTACTTGCAAAAAGTACAAGAGCTGGTTGCCCATTTTCAAAGGTTTTCAATCACGCAGGTCCCCGTAGTGAAAACTCTAATGCAGATGCTCTCGCACGGTTGGCTACGGCACAAGAGGCCGCCCAAGGGGGGTGCTTGTAGAGCGCATGGAGCACCCGAGTATAACAGAAGTAACATCATGTGAAGTAAACCAGGTCACCCAGGGCATGGAATGGGCAGACCCGATAGTCAAGTACATAAATAATGGTGAATTGCCATCCGACAAGGCAGAAGCGCACAGAACAAAGATCAGGGCAGCTAGGTACACCTTGATCGATGGAGTCCTCTACAAAAGGGGAGTCTCCTTACCATACCTGCGATGCGTGTCGACAGGAGAAGCATAGAAAGTCATGAGGGAAATTCACGAAGGAGAGTGTGGAAACTATGCGGGGCGCAGGTCCTTGGCTCACAAGGCCATTAGGCAGGGATACTATTGGCCCTCTATGCAACAGGATGCGTTGAACTTTGTCAAGAGATGTTAAAAGTGTCAACGCTTTGCCAACATCGCGAGACAACCTCCGGAAGAGTTAACACTTATAATGGCCCCGTGGCCTTTTGCCCAATGGGGAATGGATTTTGTTCGCCCTCTACCCATGGGAAAAGGGCAGACAAAATTCGCAATTGTAGCAGTTGACTATTTCACCAAGTGGGTGGAAACCGAGCCTCTAGCTACAATAGGGGAAATGAATGTCATCAATTTTGTGTGGAAATCGATCATATGCAAGTTTGGTGTTCCAATAGTCATAATCATGGATAACGCAAAGCAGTTTGAAAGCCGACGATTCTAAGATTTCTGCACGGAGCATGGCATAAACTATCGATATTCCTCGCCAGGCCACCCGCAGGCCAATGGGCAGGTTGAAGTAGCCAACAGAATCATATTTAAAATGATCAAGAAACGCCTGGATGACTCTAAAGGAGCATGGCCAGAACTGCTGCCAAGCGTTTTATGGGCCTACAGGACCACCGTCAGAGTCCCCACAGGAGAGACGCCCTACTTCTTAGCTTTCGGCAGCGAAACAGTTCTTCCTATAGAAATAGGGGCGGTGGCGAGCCATCGAGCCAAGCATTATGACCCAGATCACAATGAGAATGAACTAAGAGCCAGTGTCGATTTCATAGACGAGAGAAGGGAGCAAGCACAGATACGAATGGCCGCGTATCAACAGGCCATGTCCTAGTATTATAACACCAGAGTTAAGCATAGAAGTTTTCAACCTGGTGATCTAGTCTTGCGAGAAGTCACTTAAGCCACCAAACCTCACGGCACTAGAAAGCTGGCCCCTAATTGGGAGGGCCCATATAAAGTGGTTAAGACTTAGAGGCGAGGCACTTACTGGCTGAAAACCTTAGAAAGAAAATAGTTGGCCCATCTTTGGAATGCCGAGCATTTGAGGAAGTTCTATCAGTAAAGTTTTTTTTCTCGACTTGTTAGTTTTTCGTCTCATCTTCTTTAGTTTCAGCAAGTATTATTGTAGAAGCTAGCTTTACTTGCCAAACCTCAAGTGTCATTTTAGAGGTTGGCTCTATGGCCCGAAACCTCAAAACAGGGTCCTGCCCAGTTCCATCTTTTCTTTTGTAAGTTTTATTATATGAGCTGTTATGTTTAGAGGATAAAACTCTACGGGGACACACCTCTACGAAGGGCCTTTGAAGAAAAAGGCGAGATGGATTAATCCCGAGAAAAATACTGCCCTATGGAGGTAAAACCCTACGGGGGCAAAACTCTACGGGGACACACCTCTACGGAGGGCCTTTGAAGAAAAAGGCAGGGTTAATAAATCCCGAGAAAATATAAAACCCTATGGGGGAAAAACCCTATGGGGACACACCTCTACGGAGGGCCTTTGAAGAAAAAGGCGGGGTGAATAAATCCCGAGAAAAGACAAAACCCTACGGGGACACACCTCCACGGAGGGTTTTTTCAAGCAGAATGAATCAAAACTTCAAAGAATGTAGAAGTAACCTCTGCACAACAACCCATGTTCAATAAAGAGAAATATACGATCCTTCATTAAATAACAACGAAAAAAGGTATATGGAGCCTCTACAAAGAGGAACATTACATAGGTACCAAAAGAAAAAGACTCCAGCTCAAGGGTCGGGATTTCCAAGTTACAGACCGGAGAAGTTCATATCAGGCCATTGATCCTGCGCCACTTCATGAAAATACTCAAACCCATCAATATATAACTGGTTGAGGGCCCTGTCAAAATTAGGCGACTCCTTGAAATTCTCCATGGCCAGTTCTTTAATTCCGAGCAGGTTGGCATTCCACCTAGCAATCTTCTCCCGTTCATGGCTGAGCTAGGAGTTGAGGGTGTTTATTTCCTTACCATGAGAAGCGCGAAGGGTCTAAAGCTGTGAGTTAAAGCTGGAACATTCGCTAGCAAAGGAGGCACGTTCCTTGGCAAAGGCTATTTTTTGCTTCCCCAGCTCCTCCTCTGCACATAGGAGATGGTTGGAGAAACCATAGGCAATCGTCAGGCCCTGTTAAATACACAAGGGAAACGCACGGCTAAGAAGAAGAAATATTAGAAGTTCACCCAAGCATGATAAGGAGGCTAGGGGCACACTTGAGCCATATTGGCCAGCAAATATCCGGTAGAGGAAACGGAATTGAGAGCATCCCCCTTTTCAAAATCACGTGGGAGAACAAACTCCCTAGCCCTTTTTATGGCAAATGATGTGTCACCCAGTAATGAACCAGTATGGCCGGCCGCCGGGGTTAATAGCCCGGTATGGCTAGTGGCCGGGGAGAAGGATACGTACGAGCTGTCTCCACCAAAAAGTTGAGTTGCGGGCACCCCAAAGGCACTTGGGTCGACCAGACTACCACCCGCGAATAGAGGAGGATAAAGTATCCCAAAGGGGTTGGGGCCAGGTGTCGGAGTACTCATGGTGGCTGCGAGGGGAGAATTCCCAATAGAGGGAGGAGAAGATAAGCCCCGACCTGTAGGTTTACCGGTGCTCCTGATAACTACAGGTTGGCGTCATCTTTTTTGAGTAGGGGATGAGGATCCCGCGACACCTTTCCCTTTCGCCAACATACGAATGTCTTGATCGGGCCTTCTCCAAGATCCTGTACGATGTTTACGATAAAACTTATATTTCTCAACTCCAAGAAGAGAAGGGAATGAAGAATAAGAAATATAAAAGTATACCTTGCCTATCCCCAAGCATGCGAGGGGGGTAACCTAGTGTACTCAATCCCGCACCGGAGGTCAAGGCCACCGCATCCCTCATCTCAAGATCATAAATAAAGTCTAGCCTGCCTTCCTCTTCTTGACTCACATCGGGCTCTACTCTAACCGCTGGTTTATTAAAATACATAAATTTGTGTAAGCATACGAAAGAAAGGTGAAAGTAGCCTAAAAAGAGGAAAGAATAGAAAAAGCTCACCACTTACGACCCCTTCAGTCCAGGTGCGGGGAATGCAGTGAGGGGGAAGCTCCCAGTCTCCCGAGATGAAAAAGAATCGTTCCTTCCAGTTCTTTATCCGTTGACTGTTGTCAAGAATCACTAGTCCTTTGGGAAGACACCCTGGCCCGCAAGACCGGCCTTGAATATGGCGCCAGTCCTTGTTTTTTAAAAGAGTATAACAAGAAAGGAACTCGTTGATAGTTGATTGAGGGGTGAGCTTGCTGGACCTCCAAAGGACCAGGGTGGCCATAATAATGCGCCAAGAGTTAGACGTAAGCTGAGAAGGACAGAGGTTGATATACCGGAGCAGCTCTTTTGCAAAGTCTGGGATTGGAAAACATAGGCCCGAAAGAAAGTGGCTTTCATAGAAGCACGTTTCTCCGGGACAGATGGAAAAGCCCTCTCCGCGAGCAGAGGAGCTCTAGCTACAACCCCGTCTAGAAAAGAGAATAAGGCTGCTAGCTTTTCAACATCGGCATCTGTCATTGTAGAGCTGATATCCTGGCATTCGTTGTAATCTGCCATAGTAGAATGAAGAAAATTGAATACTTGGACAAGGGGAGAACCAGGGGCAAAGAGCTATGGGTTTGGCTTGTCGAAGTTATGATCAACGATAAATAGACAACAAGAAAGAGAAGGTAGAATAGTGTAGGGCATGGATCAGAGAAACAAATTGTAAGTGAGAAGAGAGCTAGTGATAAGGTTTGTTAGAATGAAGGGTAAGTGAAGGTGGGATTGCTTATATAGGCAAAGGAAGCCAACCGTTGTAAACCCTCCAACGGCTCTCTCCCCCCAACGGCCTCAAGCAACGTTCGAAAGTCACTTTTGGTAACGTTCACAAGCCAAACGATCACAAAGGAAAGTAGCACAGAGCTTGGACGAGCGTGGCCAAATCGCCGGGCTTGGATGGGCCCACCTAGTCGCAGCCAAAGCCAAGCGCAGCCGGGCCCACCTGGCCGGGCGCTAGCTGGGCACGGTCGGGTGCTGCCCGGCCGGGCTTGGCTGGGCGCTGCCTGGCCCACCCAGCGCGTGCCACGTGTGAAAAGAAAAAAGAAAGGAAAAGAAGAAAAGAAAAAAGAAAGGAAAAGAAAAGAAGAAAAAAGAAAAGGAAAAAAGTGTTCCTAAGGCTCGACGAGCAACCCTCATGAACAGGGGGCATCTGATAGAGTAACTTTTGAACTATTTTTTTTCACCCTAATTACTGAGTTAATTTGGCTTTGATAAAGTAAGCTACTAAGTTTAGAGACCTAAGGTATTTAAATAAGACTTGTGGATGTGGGCTGAGGGCAGATATTAGAATCGCATAACCCTTTTGAATATTGGGGTAGTTGTGGGTGAAGGCCAGTGCTTCTAAAGTGCCACCAAGCAATCTGGATTTGATTTTCTAGTTTCATTAACATATATAGGCAAGAAAGTATAGGAGATTGTAAAGACCCCATTCTTATATCTCCCTTAAACACCCTCCGATCTTTCGAAATTAGCTCCACAAGGATCGTGCCAATGCATCAGTTTGCATGCCATTTCAACCAGGCCAATAAATGAACAGATTTCGCCATCACACCCAGTGCCCCTCAAAAACCTTAGAACCACCCAAAGACTACATTGGATTATACCATGGACCATTCAACCCCCACAAGGGCAAAATCATAATTTTGCACCCCCAAATTGATCTAGCCATCCAATTGACAAACACACTTCATTGCCTCTGGAACGTCGAAAAACCCCAGAAGTGCAAGTGCTTACATCGGAACACACTCTTGAACACCCAAACCACCATATGGGCAAATTGTCATTTTGCATTTGAAATCAGTACAACTGCCAACTCAACAAACAGGCCTCACCATCACAACTAGCACACTCAAAAACCCTATAGACACGTTAATTAGAACACGCCACACCACCACTAAAATCGCGAAAATACCAAAATCTCAACCTTTCGATTTCACACCTGGTCCAAACTGATCATCCGATCAAAAATCAGACCCCATCATTACGTCCAGAGCACCCAAAACCTTAGGATCGACATAAGATCAAGAGCAAAACTCAAAAAGGAGCTCCAGTCACCAAGGGTCAAAGGTACAGGGGCAAAATAGTCATTTTTAACATTCTAGAATCGTCCTCTAACATCGGTGCGTGACGTCATCATGATGACATCAGTGCAAAGGGTCAACGCCTTGGGGTGGATCCTTTAGAAAATTCGAGAACAAGGGTCAGGCGCGGAACAACTAGTAAACATTAAAATTTAAAATTCCCAGCATGGCCCCATCTTGGTTTTCTATAAATAGAACCTCATTTCTTTCCATTTGGGAGGAAAAAACCTACATAATGTTATTGATGGGATGTTTGACTCCTAATATGAAATGTATGACGTGAAAAAGAAGAATGTTTTGACCGAGACTAGTTATCTCCAACTGGGAAAGGGAAGCTGAAGAGACAGGGTTTTACTAGGACACATTCTCACTTGGTCACTATAAATACAGGACGGTCCATACACCAAGTACCCTAAGCAGCGGCGGCAAGATCTCGACACATCGAACCTCCATGTGCTCGCTATCTAGATCTCCTGTTGTAAAGGTGAGTCTCAATCGTTGTCATAACGTCGTTGATCTATTTGATTTGTTGTTGAGCTTGACCTATTTTATTTGTTGTTGAAATTGATCTTGTGAAGGTCACTGATTTTGGGTTGTGTTCTTTGTGGGTGTATAAATTGGTGGTGTGTGCCGAAGGAATTTTGGGTTGTGTTCTTTATGTTGATCTGTTCTGTCACAAGGTAGGTGCTATTTTTACTTCTTTTTTCATTCATCAGAAGATGGGGTCCAAAATATACAAATTTTCATCCTAAAGGAGACAAATTTGGGCAGCTCAAGTTGGGGGAAACAAATTTCCGTCCTGGGCGGCTCAATCTTACCTTCAGATAGTATTGATAAAGCAGTGATTGACTCATTTGTTTGAATTGGTTCAGATTTTAATCGTTTTGAGATTTGTTTTATCATCTATGGCATCCTTCTTATATACATATGCATATATGTGTGTCTGCTATTTTATATAAAAATTTTGTTTGAATTATTGTGACTTAAAGTTTTGGGATTTCAGGAAATAGGTTTTTCGTTTTTCTACATTGAGAGTTGGACCTTCTGGATTTGAGTTGGCTGACCAAACAATTGCGGAGAAAAAGTGAATTTGACCACTCCGTTAGTGTTCATTTTTCATTATTACAGGCTGTTGTGGTCATCGATTTTCTGTTTCAAGAAGATATAGAGATGGGTTTTTCACATATAAGGCCCATAGTTTTATTGTCAGCTAAGTTGAACAAATAGGGTGGCTTTATTTTATATATTTTTCTATGATCCGTTAGGTTGTGCTTGTTACAAATTATAATTTTGTGCGTGTTTGTGTGTGTGTGTGTTTTCTCTCTGTTAGTACTGATTTTTCTATGATACTTCTTTACATTCACATTTGTTGATACAGTTACTTCATAGTAATCATTAAAATTACTGTTCTAATGTTGATTTTGTTTCATTATCATTAGGACGAGAACAAGAAGCAAGCAGAGAAGAACTGGGAGCCTGCCAAGAACAAGAAGTAAGTAGAGAAGAATGCAGCCATGGTAGCGTGGACATCTCTAAAATAATATGAGTTCCTGTTTCAAGTTTCTTTGTAGCAGTAGTTTCAGTATGGATTGGTAGGAGTCATTGCACAAGTGAATAATGCTCTAAATATTTGCATCATGTGATCATAATAATGTCATTAAAATACTCTTTGGAGATGACAGCCATGTGGTGTCGGTACATGAAGGTTAAGAGTGGATATGCTAATGATGTCTGGGCATTGTTAATTTGGACTCATTGTGTGTGTGTATGTGAAAATAATATATAAATGAAGTGTGAGGACTGGTTGTGGTTTGGTTGCTGATTTTGGGAGTGATTACTGCAGAAACAGGAAAGTGTAAAGTGTGATACTTGCTTAGTGCTCTCCACTAGTTTCACTGTCACACACTAGCTGCTTCGATCTCTCCGTTTTGCTGGAGTTCTATCTCAGATCGAGGTAAGTTTCCTTTTCAATCTATCATCATCGATTCTGATTCTCTACTTTCTCTCTCTCTACACTTCATTTCATTCCAAGAATTATCCTTACCGAAGCTTTGATTTCAATGATAGCTTTTAGGGCATTTTTAGAATTCATGTCAAATGGATTTTCCTTTATTACATATATCTATATATATTTATTTATTTCGTGCACTCGAGCAATTTGAGGGAAAGAAAAGAAAACGGAACCACTAATCATGTGTTTGATGAGCTTAATGGCACGAAAAAGTTAACTCATCTAAGGCAAATGTTTCAGCTATGGTCATCAAACGGTATTTCATCACATTTTGAAGGAGAGGTCATCTTATATATATATGTTGAATTGTGTATGGATTCGTGGACTTCTTTCACAAGATATATGGAACAATCCTGATATGTGCATGGTTTGACGGTTCTTCTGATTTAATCCATATATTCTCTAATGTTTTTTGCTCTCCAAGGCTGCATTCAATGTTGGTTTGAAAACTTTCGTGTTTGTCTTCTGCTGCTGCCACTGTTTTCTTAGTCCTCTTACAATTATTTCTTCTTCTTCTTCCTCCTGAAATTAATACACTTTTTTTTTTGTTAAAATTCTTGAATTTTGTTTGTTTAATTTCTCAGGAAAAATGTGTCGCAGTTGTCATTGGTGACCCTCTGCAAGGTCTTTATGCTTTCATTGGTGACCCTCTGCAACAAATTTTTTGTTCGTTTGTTTTTGCTTACAAAGAAATCCTCCTTTTACACCCATTGCAACTTCTTCATATACATGTGGTGGATGCATTTTTTTTTTTTGGATGTTGAATAAATTTTAAGCATAGTTGAGTTTAATTTGGTTGATGCGTGGAACAATATTCAATTACAATTACAATAAGATATATATTAAAAAATGTAAAATAACTTCAATTACAATAGTTAGATCAGTAAGATATATATTAAAAAATGTAATATATATGTTAGATTAAGTATTGTTGATGATTCAATTGATATTACAAATAAGTGCTCATATTTTTATATTTTTATTTCATAGGCATAAATGAACAGGTAGATATGAAGCTCATTTGTGGGATAATAGTTGTAGGAGAGAAGGGTAATGTCGAAAAGGAAAAGAAAAAGAGGGTCAGTGGTGAGAAGGTTGTTCGCACCCAAAGCAAAGCAAAACATGGAGTAGAAGGGAATTGCTTTGCTCTTTTTGTTTTAAGTCTGGTGGGCTGTCGGTGGTGTAGCAAAAAATGAGTTGTATAAGGATCAATGTGGGTACTTTTTGTCACCGTTAATTCATAATAATATTCTTTTAATTTAAAGGTTTTGTATGATTTCAGAATTCTTTTGATTCGTGAAACAAAGAAAGTAGGTATTATTATGTGCGTCAACAAGTGCTATCACTATAAACCTTGAATTGGAAGGCGTTGTTGCAAGTCACAAACTATTTTTGAATGAACAAGTGCTATCACTATAGTAAATATTTTTGTGATAGATAATATTTGGTAAAAAAAGGAAAAAAAAATTAATGCTATATATTATTGAATATTTTTTGGAATAATCATCAAAAATAAATTTATAGTTAGATACATCAGGGCTCCCCGAGTATTTTTTGAGTTAACAAATGAATTTACTTCATTAATGAATTTTATTTTTTTCTTTTTTCTCATTAATGAACTTTAATCCTACAAATACGTCAACAAGAGTTATCATTGAGGACTTTGACATTATAGACTATTTGACAACTAATTGGATAAATTAATTAATGTCAAAAAATCAATATCAGTTGATAAATCCAATTGAACTAGATGATTTTTCAAATTCGAAAGGGAATGATTGTTTCACTGGTATGGAAACTAACGATCCAGTATTATTGAATTTCTCTCAGCTGTTAGCGGACGATGTACAGTGAAATCAACTATGTGATAGTGGTGAAACCAACTTTTATTTAGTCCAATAAGTTTTTATTTTATAGTGTCGTAGGCATGGGTAATACCCTAGTATGTGTGTATATATATATATATATATATATATATATAGTTGTGTAACTAATCTTGCAGATTGGAAGACTTTGGTGCAATATGGACTCTTGCAAAGAGAGTTGATGGACTGCTGAAGACATGGGACATTAGAATATAGATAATTCATTTCCTTTTATTGTTTTGTTTTCTGCATTATACTCTGTAAGGGTCTTTCTATGCCTCTATAGAGATGAATATAAAGAATGCATCATGCACTTTTCCTTGGCCTCCTTTGATCTATGCATCTAAAAGTTCGTGATCCCTTTCTTTTTAACATTTTTTAAAGATATACATTTGTACTCTGAGTTGGGATAGTGTTGTCTGCTCTTGTGTTGCTTAATATTTCTTTGATGATAGGTTGATCTATATTATGGAAAAGTTAATTTGTAAATAGTATAAAATACAGAGACGTTGGTTTAGTTGACTTTCAGAAATAGTTTTAACGTCATTTAGTTTTTCAGCCTTCTAAGCGGTTCCATACTTTATAGCATTATTAAATTATATATTCTTTCTTCCAAATCTTATTCCCCAAATGCTCTTCTGAAGGCCAACTTTCAAATCCAATTTGTCTAAGTTACTAAGAAATGGTATGACTTAGTTAAAAAAAACTTGAAAAAAAAAAAAAAATCAGAACAAACATTGGCACAGTCCCCAAAAAGTCTGTGAACTCAAGAAAATTATTAGCATTCATCATATGCTCTCATTTCTTTTCATTTTATTTTCAGCTTCATTTATGTTATTTTGTTCATGTTAGGTTATGTTTCAATTGTTTGAAGGGTGCCGTTTGGATTAATTTGCTAGTTAGTTGTTGGCAAATTTTGTTGTAACATGATTGAGAGAGGTTTTAACTGGATTATGGAGTTGTATGTGCAATTTGATAGGTATTTGTAGGGGTGGTAATTCGTGTTCCCGTGTCGTGTTCGTGTCGATATATAAATATTCTACTAAACAGCTCAACTCTAACCCGACCCATTTATTAATCGTGTCAGAGACCCTCAACACTAACCCAACCCGTTTATTAAACGTGTTATTCGTGTCAACCCGTGTAACCCATTTAATAAACATGTCATATAATGACACGAGTTGTTTAATAACCTTTTTAATCCGTTTAACTTATATCATATGAGTTTCTCCACTCCTAAAAATCTCTCTAAATATCATATAAAATAAAGTACATATCAATACATAAATCCTAAAATTAAACTATATTATAACTTTTGTATCTATATATAAACTCAAAAACATATTAAGTTGATTTAACAACTGGGAATGCATCATAACAATCTCATCTTTGCGTTTTATGGCTACATCAGTCCTGTAAATAAACAAATAAATTACAAACAATTACAATATATATAACTATGTATATATATGTTTGTATCAAATCATAATATATGAATAACTTATGTCGTAATCGTGTTGTAATCGTGTCACGGGTTAGACAACTTAAACCCTAACCCAACCCAATTTTTGTGTGTCGTGTTCGTGTCGACCCATTTATTAAACGTGTCGGCTTACCTCAAACCCAAACCCGCTTAGTTCGTGTCGTGTTTGAGTCATGTTATCGTGTCGTGTCCAATTTTGCCACCCTTAGCTATTTGTACAAAGAAACTCTCTATAAAAGTATGCTATAAAAGAATTGAAAAGACACTCCAAATTTAAATATTTTATTAAAAGAATATATATATATTTCTTTCTAACTTCTAACATTGGAAGAAAATGGTGGGAGAGACTCTTTTACTTTTTATGAAGCATGTTCCTCCACATCATAATCCCGATAATCCGGATCAAGGAAAATTAACAGGTCGGTTGAAATTGCAAGCATGAGGAAAATTGCAATCTTCAAAAGTTCTTCCATCAAGGTTGATGCAAAACTGTATCTCTATTAGTTGTTGCGTTCCGTTGTTGTCACGGTTGCAAACCAATCTGGGAGTGAACAAGGTTGCTTCCCGTATCTTCTCCTCATAATAGATTATATTATTTTGTGAGCCACGAGAAAGTCCTTCAATAAATAACATTGAAATTCTGAGAGTTTTTACATCAGTCATACTAATAATGAAAATTCACATTATGCGAGTTAACATACCTCCTTGCTTTGCACAAAGTTCGGTGAGATCAAAATCAACTTTATTCATCAACTTTGTAGCATGCACAAAGTTCGGTGAGATCATAATGAAAATTCACATCATGCGAGTTAACATAAATATTACTTACTCTACAAATTCAACACTCACATTCGGTTCCAATGCATTTTATATTTATATGGTAGAATCTGCGCGTATAGATTGCTTATGCTATTTAAATTCAAATTCAAATATAGACCAAATCAAACTGAATGGAATTTGTGACAGAGAAGCAACAAATTGGTATTATAGTTTAATACATTGTAAATATGCAAATTGGCATGATTGTAACCAAGAGAAAAACGAGAAATATGACCCTCGTAGAAGAAGATAGAGATGAGGTGTCTAGTTGTTATTAGACTATATAATTGGTCAAGACATAATAAGTATTCACCCGTTAGTAACTAAGTATTATACTTAAATTTATATTTCATGGCATAAGGATATATTTATATTATATGTATTAACTTCGAAAACAATGTGATTTAGAAATTTCACCTATACACTTTCTGTTTTTAAACACAAGGAATCACGAAGGTCTTCAAAATTTAACAAATATATAAAGCAGTTAAAAATTAAAAAAACAGATTTAAGAAGAAACAATTATACCTCTCAAGGACTAAACGGATACTGTTGACATTCGAACGTCTCGATAAACGGATGGCCAATAACCATGAATGTTAAAATCTTGTTTTATGGGGACTGGACAACTGACAATTCCCGTGTTACAGTAACTATTAGGCCACTGTACTACAAGCTTAAAATAGTCCACCGCATGGTGGAACCCGAGGTTTGAAAGGAAAAAAAATAAAAGTATTAGCGCAGACATTTTGATATTTAAAAAATTTGAAAAGATATAAGAAAGTCTTTTAATAGTCTCTTTACACTGTGAAACCTAAATTTTCTAGCCAATATAAACTTTATTTATTATATAAAACTCTTTTATTGATAACATTTATTTATTATATAGAAACCCTTTTATTATAATCAATCATAATTCTAAATTTTAAAAATTGTAACCAATGATAATTCAGCACGATTCGCCACAAAACAATACCCACCTAAAAATAGCATAAAAAATTATATAAAAACTCTTTTATTGATAAATTTTATTTATTATATAAAAACTCTTTATTATAATCAATCATAATTCTAAATTTAAAAATTATAACCAATAATAATTTCACACGATTCGCCACAAAATAATATCGTACCAGACGTGATAATTTTGTCAATGCTATATTTTTGATGATATATTTTTTATTTAATATTCTTTTAAATAATATTTCTAATATATATAATTAGAGTATCTCATGTGCAACGCACGTGCATTTAAACTAGTAATATATATTTATATATACACATCCTGCTGCATGTATTGGTTTTTCATGATTTAGATCAGCGCAAATATTATATATGTAGCACTTTTTGCACTTGAATTTGCGCTGTGAGGTACCCTTGTGCGGATAGGATTTAGGTCCTTGGCCATAATGGAATAACAGTAACCCAACTAACAAATGGGCCCAGTGAGTTGCCTATGGGCCATGGCACAATATAAACAAAAATTAATCATTGATCAGATCTTAAATATCTTCCATAAAAGTTCCCTAGTTGTCAGTGATTAAATCATTTTTCATTTAAAACAAATCTTGTGTGAATATAATTTCCAGCCGAATGTGGAATGTAACCAACCCACATCTAGTTCTTTTTCTCTTTTTATTTCAACTGTACTAGAGTTCTCACTCTTGATTAGTTCTTTTCATTGCGCCCCCCCCCTCTCTCTCTCTCTCTCTCTTTATATATATATATATATATATATATATATAACAACACTCAACCAGTACATTCAACAAGAATTCTTCCTTCTATCCAGTCACATATCTACAACCCATATATACTTCACATGCATATAATCTTGAATTAAATCAATTATTCACAAATTTAATCAATATAATTTAATGATAAATAATACTAAAATATAACAATTATTGTAAACAAAGTCAAGTTAGATCAGTGCAAATATTATATTTGTTTCAATTTATAAATGTCTTATAATTAATTTGATATTATACTAATGAGAATTTATTACCAGTCATGTTAATTAATTTAGAGAGAGAGAGAGAGAGAGATTATTTAGAGAGAGAAATTTTAGAGAGAGAAAGGGTGGGGCGGTACGCATAGAGGAGAGAGAGATAATTTAGAGAGAGAAAGAGTGAGACAATATGAGATTGTATGAAATGAGGCACCATTTATACATTTGAGTCTTTTATATAATAATGGATGAAATATGGGTACCCATATTTAACCCACATAATCCTTGAATTAATGGGTGAATTATTTTCCAACCCGTTTATGACCCGTAAAGATAAACAAGTCATCCAAATCCATTTACTAGTGGCAAATTTGGGCGGGTTGTCGGGTCAGCACCCATTTTGCCACCCCTAATATATATGTTCATTATAAGAGTAAGACCAGCAAACAAGGACCACTCCATAAACAAATGAGAAGGCAGATAAAACTTCAAATATCCAAGGGCTTCTCTATTTGAAGGAAAATCAGCAACAGAACTTGGGTATTCAATTGAAGGGAGTTATAGTTACATTATAATCCAGCAACACTTCTCTCATGAGTGAACTAGAATGAAAAAACAACTCTCACGCCACCAACCCAACATGAACAACTCTCACGCATCCAACATGAACATAACAAAAATTACATAATATTGCAGCTAACACTTGTAACATGATTCACCTAAAATAAAATAAAAAACCTCTCCCACCATGTGACGTAACTAATGTAGACACTTCATTTACACCTCTTTTTGTAAATAAATTTAAATATTAGTTTTCTAAATAAACCCTACAATTTGTGCTTTATTCTAGTTCACTCATGAGAGAAGTGTTGCTGGATTATAATGTAACTATAATTTCCTTCAATTGAATACCCAAGTTGCTGAACTATTTTGTAATTTTTGTTATGTTCATGTTGGATGCGTGGTGTAAGAGTTGTTCTTGTTGGGTCCGTGGCATGAGAGTTGTTTTTTTATTCTAGTTCACTCATGAGAGAAGTGTTAACTAGATTATAATGTAACTATAACTCCATTCAATTGAATACCCAAGTATTCAAGTTCACATTTCCATACATCTATCTCTCACATTTGCAAATTTTTTTTTGAGGGTCTCACATTTACAACTTTGACTCACTATTTCTTGAATTAAAAAAAAAACAAAAAACAATTTTGATTTATATATAAAATATTAGTTGGTGTAGCTGCATAGGAATCATTTTTGCATGCTTATTAATGCTTCACTCTATATATTTGTTCATTATAATTTTAATTACAATAAAAAATTTACATTCACTTTTAGTGGGCTATTTCGTAATTTTCTTTTATCATTTCATAACTCCCTCCCTCAACCAGCTACTCTGCCATGGGTTCAAAAAAACATCAGAATTTGTCCCAAGTATAGAATAGCACACTTAATTGTGCATGGAGAAGGAATGAATCATGCACTCATTTTATTATAAATCTTGTTGACACAATCTTAACATGCTTCAATTTTTTTTATAAATGTTGCTAGACACATCTTTGCTGTTTGTACATAATCTTAACATGTTACAATTTTTTTTATTAATCTTGTTAGACACATCTTTGCTCTTTGTACACAATCTTAACATGTTATAATTTTTTTTTATAAATCTTGCTAGACACATCTTTGCTCTTTGCACACAATCTTTAACATTCTACAAATTTTTTTCACGTACACCATTTTTTTTTCCCAGAAATCTCTACATTAAAAGGTCTTAACTTTTCACTTGAAAGTATACATCTCTCCATACAGAAGATTTTCTTACATCTTTCCAGAATTTTGAGCTATCAAAATGTACGCACTAATACTTCTATTTTTTTTGCTTTCTAATCTCAAGTCCCACCATGCGGTGGACCATTTTAAGCTTGTATTACAGTGGCCTAATAGCTACGGTAACACGGCAATTGCCAAGTGTCCAATCCCAATAAAACAAAATTTTAACGTTCATGGTCTTTGGCCATCCGTTTATCAGTGTAACACGGCAATTGCCAAGTGTCCAATCCCAATAAAACAAAATTTTAACGTTCATGGTCTTTGGCCATCCGTTTATCAAAGCGTTCAGCCAACTGAATGTCAAGAGTATCCGTTTAATCCTGAGGAGGTATAAATTTTGATTTATTCTGTTTACTTTTTAACATTATATTATATTCATATATATGAATATATAATATTACATTCTAATTTAATATATTTTTTGTTAGTCTTTATATATTTGTTAAATTTTGAAGACGTGCGTGATTACTTGTGTTTAAACAATAAAAGTGTATAATACTCTCTAAAATTTCTAAATCACATTGTTTATATATATATATATATATATATATATATATATTTTACTGCATCCTACGCATGAAATATAAATTTAAGTATGATACTTAGTTACTAACCGGTGAACACTTATTATGTCTTGACTAATTATGTGGTCAATAACAACTAGACACCTCATCTCTATATTCTTCTTCTAGGAGGGTCCTCTTTCTGGTTTCTCTCTTGGTTATAATCGTGTCAATTTGCAAATTTACAATTTATTAAACTATAATACAAATTTGTTGCTTTCCTACACACAGGCTCAGAAATTCCATTCAATTTTGATTTGGTCTATATTTGAATTTGAATTTAAATGGCGTAAGCAATCTATATTCTGATCCATTCAATTTTCACGTTGCTGGTTTTCCTCTAATACATCATTCTTTACTAGTTCTATTGATCAAAATAATAAGATATATATACACACACAAATACATAAATGTAAACCCTCGAGTAACCATATATTCTCTACTCTTCTAAACCATTGCCGCCGCACTATTGATATGCTTTCTCTATCTCTCAGCGAGAGCTCCTGATCCCTCTTTCATCTACGTTTTGAGATTCCCTTAATTTATTTATTTTTTGATTTGTAATTAAAGATGTGGTTAGGGCTGCAATCGAGCCGAGTCGAGCCTGTTTGAGCTCGGCTCGACAGTGTAGGACGGTGTTCGAGCTCGGCTCGAAACTCGCATAGAGATACAGATATTACACACACAAAACACACACATACACAGATCTATCATACACATATTACTCACACATACACAGATATGTCATACACATATTACACACGCATATGCAGAATGCACATATCTGTCTAAAACTAAATTTCCATCAAAAGAAATTTCATACAAAATTATAAAAAGTAGAAATACCTGGAAAATCACCGATCTCGTCAAAGCCACTGCTGCGATCTCGCCAAAGCCATCGTCACCATCCTCCCATGCCGCGAGAGAGAGAGAGAGCAAACACAAAATACAGATCGGCGGTCGTGAGTTGGGACTCAGGATGTAGAGAGACTCAGAGAGGAGTGCGGGCTGTGCGGCTAGGGTGGAGAGGAATTGAGTAGTGAAAGAATATATCTATAGATGGGCTTTCAGAACATGGGCTTAGGTTTTCTTTTGGACTTGGTCCATTTTATTTCAAAAAAAGTTTGGTAATCCATTTTATTGATTTGGTTGAGCTGGTTGAGCTGGGCTATAGTTATATATATATATATATATATATATATATATATATATATATGCACGTGTGTGTGTTTTGTAATCAATCTTGTTCGTGAACCTATTATCGAGCTTCGTTTGTATCATGTTCACGAACAAACAAGCCGAGTCTAGTGTTGTTCAAACTCGGCTCATTTACAAATCGAGCTTCATAATCCCGTTTGAGCTCGGTTTATTTATTAAATAAACGAACGCGAGCCGAGCTCTTAATGACCCGAGTCCGAACTGTTCGCAAAGGGTTCGGCTCGTTTGCAGCCCTAGATGTGGTAAGTGATCAGGACATACTAAATATTTACCGGCGAATAGGTGAGTATTGTCAGTTTCGTAATTTATATTGATCACACTCATAGTGATAGGTACCAAGATAAACTATATTTAATTATTCTTTTTCTTTTGCTACCAGTTTCCATTATACTAAACGTAAGACTTGCACTGTGTTTGGATTACTGGAATTTGATGGGATTTGGAATTTAAAATAAAATTTCTAGTGTTTGTAATGAAAGGAATTTAAAATAAAATTGGATTTCATGGGATTTGAAATTCCAAAATATAGTGTTCTCAAATCTCATGAAAAAGGTTGAAATTAGATGGAATTTCTAAAATAGTTTAATTGTAAATTTGTAATTTATCCAATTTATCATTCTTTTTAATGAAATGTAGCATTTTAATTCAAATTAATAAGGGTAAAATGATAAAAAAAAAAAAAAAAATACTTTTATAATTAATACCAAGTTATTCCAAACAAACCAATAGAATTTCATTTCAAATTCAATTCAATCCTTTTTCAAATCCAAATCCCATACGAATTTGCTTCCAAACAAAGCGTACACCTCATGTATAAAAATAAGATAGAATCTCATTTGACCACACATGCATTAGTTTGAGTCTGCTTGTATTTTTATATCTATCTTTTATTGCAATATGTGCATATTAATTAACATACTTGTGTACAGTGAGAGTACTAGGTAGCAGATTCTACCATATAAATATAAAATGCATTTGAACCGAATGTCAGTGTTGAATTTGAACCATATTTAATTATTAAGCATTTTTTCCCTTTTCGTGTTATTAGATTAAAAAAAAAAGGTCAACATTGAATAATCGATCAATGGGTTAATTTGCGTAACCCAACCTCATCCGGAAATGAGTATTTTTGGAGAGATGAGTGGATCAAACATGGGACATGCTCTTTGAATACCTACGCTTCGATGCTTGATTATTTCTACCATGTTACAAAATAAACTTTACCATAATATAGATCAACCTAACATCAAAGAAATGTTAAGCAATACAAAAGCAGACAACACTATTCCAACCCAGAGTGCAAACGCAGATCTTTAAAAATTGTTAAAAAGAAAGGGATCACAAACTTTTAGATGCATAGATCAAAGGAGGCCAAGGAAAAGTGCATGAAGCATTCTTTATATTCATCTCTATAGAGGCATAGACAGACCCTTAAAGAGTATAAGCTAGTATCCAACATTTCAACTCAAAATTATGACAATGGATCAATCAGAAATTCAGAAAAGACAGTAAAATTGGACTTGATTAGTGTGGATGAGTTATATTAAATATTAAGTTGTTAAATTTGGTGCCATGGTTAGAGACTCAGAGTCGATGTTAGATCACCTAATGAAGCTTGTAAATAATCATGGCCTATGAATATAAGACTAGGGGGAAAACAACTAGCCTCTCATAGATGTAATATTCATGAAATATTAATTAATATGTTAAATGGAAATTACTTTAAAATGAAGGGGATGATAGAAGAGAGAACCTACCCAATGCCAGGAAACCGTATTTTAAACATATTTCTGAAATGAACCAATTCCAATATATTCAACATCTCAAATATGTTCTTCCCCTCCAAGTAACTGCTTCCAAAAGCTGTCTTTGAAATTATTTCTGATGTCAAAACTTTGAACTCATCTTAGACCTCAATCTCCTTACTTTCATGGTGCCTCCATTTTCCTAGCATCATTTCCACACTCGTGATCATTGCTGGAATCATACTCTGTATAGATAGGAAGGCAACTATTTGATATTATTATCATGGATATATGCTTTATTATGCTGAGGAAGTAGTTCAAAAAAAGAAAGAATATTTTACCTTCAAGCCTCTGCATAGAAAGCGTGGTTGGCAAGTTTGCGTTGCTTCAACCATTTTTCACCTTCTGATGCAACAAGCCCATCTCCTACTAGCTTCTTCAGGTAGCCTTCCATCTTTTTTTTTCCGGTATGCTCCATCTTTATTATTCAGGATCTCTTTAATCAGCTCAAGTTCAGTAATAACCAATTGAGGTTGAGGACCATGCCAGTTTAGAAAATTCTTCCCTATTTTAGTAGATTGGTTAAAACGAAAAAAATAATTAGTTTTTGACAATTGATTTGGATTAAGACAATTATAATTTAGTTGTGGACTATAGCTAACAACTTGTTATAATTACCATATATCTTGATCCATGAATAAGTGTGAGGCATAGTTCTGGAAAATATGTGATCATGATGTGATAAATCGATGGGATTGCTTGTGGAATCCATTCCCATCTTGATGATCTCTTTGGTGTTTCCATGGAGAAACTTGTAAGAAGGACCTTTGATTCCTTGCGATGTGCCATGATATATTGTATGCGAATAGGAGTCCACCATACCTTTCAATTTACACTCCATTTCAAATGCATTTCAATAACACAAAGCAATAACATGTAAATCAATGGCAGAAACAAAACAAAAACAAGGCATGCATGACAACATGATAAAAAAAAAAACGTGCATGGATAAGTGCAAGGCAAAAATAGGATTTTGCTAAACTCACTTTCCGAGGTGGAATCATATTTTTGCCTAGACTTTCATATTCCTAGGTAAAATCGTACTTCTACCTAGCCTTTTCAGTCCAATGGGCACATCTTCACCCCCTTCCCAATTACATCCCAAGGATAGAAGCATAATTCTACCCAAGGGAACCTCCAAATTTTGATACAACCAACCAAATTGATATGGTCGTCACCATCTTAACACGACTCACATTTCCCTCAAACACAACTAAACCGCCATCAACCCCAATTCGACCCAATGGGTCAATCCACCCCAACACCATCATCAATATTCAACTCAAAAACCATAATGAAACCTCACTACCAACACACGATCCACACACCCAAACCCTTCACAATCCATATTCGTTTCATATACATCGCAGACATCGTCAAAACACATATTTCAACCCAAAAATACGACAAACTCTATCCACAAACAGTGTACATATGCATGTTTGCAGCTATATATGTATGTATATGCATGCCTGAACACCAGTGAACAAAATCATTTAACAACATTTCATTCATCATCAATACTTGCTCTAACATCAAAGGCAACAAAAGAAAATATCATGACCAGCCACAAAACAAGTATACGTGTATACATTCAGTTATATGGATATATATACATGCATGAACACAAAACACCCAAAAATTCACTCAAAACATAGCTCAAATGCATCATTCATCACCTATGTACACTGTAAACACTAAATCTTCCAATAGAACACCAAGAAATCGATGCAAAACACACATACATGCATATATATTCAGATATATATATATGTATGTATATACATGACCAAGAACCAAAACAAATCAGCCAAACAAGAAAAAATCACTTACCCAATGGATGTGGAGACCAAAATTGACAATGTAGAGCAATCCCAAGCCTATTCCCATGATTTCTTGCCCTTTCTTGGCATTTCCTAAAGTTAATACAACCCAACAATGGAGTCCTGACGCAACTGTTCACATTTTTAAGGAAAAACAACTGGGTCCACGCCTTGAGGCGCGGACCCTCCTGAAATACAAAATCAGCAGGTCTGCACAATCACGCGTCGACCCCTCTGCCCAATTTCAAAATTTCACAAACTTACCCAAAAACAACCACTAATGCACCCTACAATTTTCCCCAAAAATCACAGAAGTGGGCCGACACTCCCCAAACCTCCAAACATAGCTTAAATGACACGATTTCATTCCAACATTAAAACAGAGACTCATCACATATTTTTACATCCGACACTAACCACATCAGCGCAGCCCAGTTGACACCGTTCGAAGGTGCAAAAATGGGCTTATTGTCTACTTTTTTTTTTTTTTTGCAGCGCCAAATAAAGAGGGGCACATATAGACACCCCATTTTTGCATCTTCCTTAACACCCTATGATCTTTTGAAATTAGCTCTACAAGGACACTGTCAATGCATTAATTTGCATGCCCTTTCAACCAGGCCAATCGAGCTGTCAAATCAATGAATAGACTACTCCATCACACTCATCGGTACTCAAAAACCTTAAAACCATCCAAAGACCACACCGGATTGCAATATGGACCATTCAACCCTCACGGGGGCTAAATCATAATTTTGTACCCCTAAATCGATCTAGCCATCCGATCAACAGACGGACTTTACTATTGCATTTGAAACATAAAAAAAAACCCATAAGTGCCCGAGCCCGCATCGGAACACACTCTCGGTCGCCAAAACCATCACAGGGGTAAAATTGTTATTTTGCACCCAAAATTGGTACAACTACCAACTCAGCAAATGGGTCTCACCATCACGTTCAACACCCTTAAAAACCCTAAAGACACCTTAGAACACGCCACACCACCACCAAAATCACCACAATACCAAAAAACAACTTTTTTATTGCAGACAGGGACCAAATCAACCGTCCGATCAAAAATTGAACCCCACCAATGCATCTGGAGCATCCAAAAATCTTAAGATCGACTTAAAATCGGTCACAAAACTCAAAACGGAGCTCAGATCAACAAGGATCAATGGTACAGGAGCAAAATGGTCATTTTTAACATTCTAGAATCGTCCATAGACATCAGCATGTAACATCATCATGATGACAAGGAGGGGACCCCTCAAAAAATTCGAGAACAATGGTTTGTGCCTCAAGGTGCAAACCAATTAGTAGACATTAAAATTTAAAATTCCTAGCGTGCCCCCATTTCGATTTTTTTTTATAAATAGGACCTCATATCTCTCCATTTGGGAGGAGAAAACCCACAATGTTATAATGCCTCATTAGCTACTCAAAGCCTCTCTCTCTACACTTTCTTTCTCTAAACCTCTCTCTACACTTTCTCTCTCTAGGAATATCTCTCTCTACCCATGTAGGAGCCTCACCCACTCACCTCTAGCCTCCATCTTCATTCAAGTTCAAGTTCAAGACATTTCCAACATCTTCCAAGAAGGTATACACGAAAGCAAGCCTCCAAAGAGGGATTCAAGGGTCTTCATCAACATTTAACTTCTACCCGTTATTTTTTTTTACTTTTCTTGTGGATACCTTGTTGTTACAATTGTGTATTGCATAGGCCATCTTTGTGTATGATTTTTAAACCATGTTCGAGTCCCCCTCTCCCTTGTTTGCTAGGGAAAAAAAACACCTCTGTACCAGGATAATACAAAATAAAAAATAAAAAATTGCTTAAAACATACCTTTTGTTACAAACAAAATAAGTAAACAGGGCCACCATAAAGGAAACTAATCATCTCCATGTCAAAGGGTTCTGCAGCATCAAGAGATAAATAGCTACAACTAAAACAATCAGAGCCATATTTTGAAAGTTGAATTTTCAAACATCAATCCATTTGGGCGGGGCTTTGACATATTATCCGGGGAACGAGCAATCCAGACCATAAGAGGATGCTTAGATTAGCATTTCAACAAGAGTTTGAAGGCACTAGTTTTTATCATTGACACTTGTTAACAACCAGGGCTGATGCAAGTATTTAATAAAAGAAAATGTGACAATTATCATGTATTTCAACTTTGATTAGCCAGTGCCCAGTTCAAAAGTAAAAATACTAAATGGCTGTAATTTCTAAAAGGACTCCAAACCTACCCTGACAAAAAACCAGTTAACAATTCTGAATAGTAGCAAAATCACGGATATAGTCATTCCATATCTCAGCTGCAATAGAGTCCCGCATAAGTGAAGCATTTTCCAGTTGTTCGGTTTCAAAAGGAATGTCCGAAAGTTGGGTTTCAGGATGCATCGATGGCGGTTCAATTTCTAAAGGAGGAATGGGATCTTCTAATTGTAGGTCAGCTTCCTGTTCGTACATTTTAAAAATCCAATCATCTGATTTCTCCCCACGAATGTAATTGTGCAGGACGCATGCTGCTACAACCAACTTCACCTGTGTGGGTAACGGGTAGGGAGGAGCAGACATCAAGATTGGGAAGCGTGCCTTCAAGGCGCCAGAAATACGATTGGTAGCACCACACATTAATGAGTGACGATGATTAAATAGCTCTTTAGCATCTTGTGGATGGAAACCATCAATTAAGCCATAGGGAACACCATGATATGGAGCAATGAAGCCTGGGATATTTGCATACTTGGCGTCCACTAGGTAGTATTTACCTACATCAGAATTGAATTTTTTTATCAATATGCAGACAAGTCTGACATAATAACACAAGGGAAGTTTAACAACAAAGCGACATGATACTAATCCACTCTCTCTCCCCATACATAAATCAATATTCATAAGAAATTCATAACCAGACCCTGTCAAGTCTTCCCACCCTTCTGCATTTACGAAAGACAATAAATTCATATCTGAAAAATATTTGATGAAACATTAAAGAGTATAATGAAAAGCAGAGCTCTTTCACCTTAAGACAGACTGGAACATTGTGATTTCTGTTTAGTGTCCAAAAACCTATACAAGGAATCATGAGTTTCTTGTAAAAGATAGATGATACCTTCAGGGACCTGCAGTTTGTTGCGCCATGTGACAGCTGAATTTAGAACTTGCATATCTGCTGCTGAGCCTTCCCAACCAGCTAAAACATAATGGAATTTCATATCAAATGAGCAGGCTGCCAGAACATGCTGTGAAAGAAAACCATTTTTATTACGGAAAGGTCCTTGCTCATCTACACCTACCATCACAGGGAAATGTATGCTATCAACTGCTCCCACGCAATCCTGATGAGAAAAATAAAAAATGCTACTTAAATTTCATTTCAGAATGATAATAAAAATATTAAAGTTTATCGGTGTTGGATTACTTTAAAATAAGGATAAAATCTGGGATCTTCTCGGATTTCTGGTGGAATTTCAGACCCTGGAGGCTGAAAGAAATCTAATGAAATAGCCATAATTGCATTCAGAACATTGTTGAAATGACGACTGATAGTTTCGCCTGAGTATCTGAACAGCTCTTGGACTGCTCGAGTTCGTAGATTATGGCCTACAATGAACATGAATATTGCTAGTTGCTCCTCAATCTTGATTCGATTTGTGTGATATAGCAAGCCCCGGGCTTGTAAAATGTCACACAATTTATAAAACACATGCTTATCCATGCGAAAGTCCTCCAAACAACGTTCATTCTGGCCATTGAGAACCTCATCCACAAATTTTGTACCAGTAGATGTATGACTCATTTCTTTTGGTATATAATTTTCAAAAACTCCATCCTTTTCATCATCAGAGCTCTCCATGGCAAAGCAATCCCCTGCACTCAAAACTATGTAAAAACAGAATATCAAGGCACATAAAGACGTAGTACATAAGCATAATTGCTTTTCCATTTTCCCAAGAAAAAAGGAACAGAATTCATTCTCTGAAGCACAAAAACAGAACAGGTGCAACGTGATATGAACACGGTGATATGGTAAATCTCAACCACAAAAAAAAAGGGGATACGAACATGACAAGGATACGATAGAATAATAATTCAAACATCTTGTTAATAATTCCAAAACTCCACTGTCATGTCCCGAAAATGTCCAAGCCTCTTGTTAACGTGTCCCTCTCATGTTCCAGTCGTGACCCCACCATGTCCCAGCAACATCCAACCAAAAGAAAAATAATTCAAACTCCATGACAAATAGTGTCCTAGGCATGTCCGACATCGCCACGGCACCTCTTTGAGGAACGTCTATGCTTTCTAAAATTCATCATATTCGAGAAAAGAGAATATGACAGAGACAAGTATTCCATCTCTCAGTGTAGTGCTAAAAGTTCAAGCTCCCTAGTGTAAGAACATTGGTTCAAGTACGAGAACAAACAATTAGTACAAATAAGGGTTAAGTGCATTAAACCCCCTAAACTATCACCAGATTGCAAGAAACCCCCTTGAACTACAAATTGACCCCCTGAACTATAAGAAACACACACTTAAGGACAAACCCTCAATTAGCATTTAACGGAAAAGCCAAATTACCTTTTTGTCCTTAGTTAATATGTATGCCTGCTGGTGAAGTGATGTCAAAATTTTGACAATCCTTAGGCATAATTTAAAAGCTTCATAACGAAGATTTCAATTTCAGATTTCATTTTTTAGTTCCAAGTTTTTATTTCTGATTTTTTTTATAAAATACAATAAATAAAAAATTTTCTTGCTCAAAAATATAATATAATAATATACAATAAATTAAAATTTTATAAAAAAAATTAGAAAATACAATAAATAAAAGATTGGCTACTCAAACAATATAAATATAACAAAATAAAATACAATAAATAAAAAATATAAATATAAATAAATAATATAAACAAAATACAATAAATACAAAATTAAAAGACAATAAGAATAAAAATATTTTATAAAATACAAAAAAAAAAATATAGATATATATAAATATAAAGATATATACAATAATAATAATAATAAATATATATATATATAATATATAAAGATATATATAAGAAGAAAATACAATAAAATAAGAGCTATATATATAATATAAAAATATAATGTAATAAATACAAAATTATAAGTCAATAAGAATAAAAAAAACTTTTACAAAATACGATAAAAATATATATATATAAATATAAATATATATATATATATATATAATATATATAAAGAGATATATAAGAAGAAAATACAATAAAATAACATATGTTGGTTATGTTAATTGTAGAGGTTGAGATATAAGGTGTATTTATATATATAATGGGTCTAACAGTCATAAGAGTATTTTTGGCACTCTAAATTTGGGGTAGGTCAAGTGTGTCAACTGAGGTTAGATTTTGGACGACAATTTAACGATTTGGAATTTATTACAGAGAGAGAAGATACTTTAGGGGGTTAAATGTTCAATTGATAGTTCATGGGATTTTTTTGAGAGAGAAAAGATAGTTCAAGGGGGTTTAATGCACTTAACGCTACAAATAATGACTTAGGTTTAGGCATACACCCAGTCTACCCCACCCATCATCTTAATTAATGGGAATCAATATGGGTATATGACCATTTTTTTTATATCAAAAGCAATCACAACAAAGAAAAAGGCAAATTAAGACAAAAGATCAAAAACAATACCAAAAAACAGCTTTTCATATTGCTTTTAGAATTTTTTTCTTTTTTTAGAAGGAAAATGGCAATTAAGTAACATAATTGGAAGGGCATAGTTAAATTTGCTTCAGGAAAAGCCCCTAAATATGTATAATAAAAATAAAAAAAAGGTAAATTACTCTGGCCTCCCCTAAAGTTTGGAGTAATTACCATCACATAAAAGTTTTGAAAAAAATTGAGTCAACCTCCCTCAAGGTTTTATGAAATCACAGTTTACCCCACTTTGGTTAAAAGACGGTTAACACCATTACAAATTTTTTTAAAATACCAAAATTTCCCTCAAATTATTTGACTCCACTATTCGTACTAATAAGTGTAAAAAGATAAATCAACCCCTTTAATACTTAATACTAATATTAATCCTTTAAATGTTACTTAGCGAAAAAAATCCTTTAATATTTATATGATATATAATATTTAACATACTAAATGTATAACTCATCTTAATATAGTGTATTCATTTCGATATATGATATTGGACATAATTATTTACATATTACACTAGTCAACATATTTTAATCTTCAAAATATATAGTTGGAAATAATAAATTAATAACTAATACGCAATTATACATTTAATTCACAATCCCGAAAATACACATTTATGTTGTGTAATTTGCATAGATATGGAATTCAACAGACACACACATACATATATATATATATATATATATATACACACCATATACACATACAAAAATTGAATGTATTTGTGTATAATGTACACAGATTTTATGATTAACATTCAGTTTCGAGATCTATATGATGCAAAGACCAACTTCATGAACCATGTAGAGCTCCCTCTCTTGATGGGTCTTCCTTGAAGGTTTGAGAGAGAGAGAGAGAGATGGAGAGCCCCCTCTCTTGGTAATTGTCAATGTCACTGGTAGTGGTATGGGTGATGAACGAAAAGAGTGGCGGTGGAGAGAGGAAACAGTAGAGAGAAGAAAATGGCTAGATGGGTATTAGAGAAAATTAGAAGGGTTTGAGAGGGCATGATGGTCTTTTAATTTTTCCTTATTCTTGTTAATTTTTTTCATTCAAGAACGATTAAGATAGGAAGGGTAAAAATGTCAATCAAAATAATAAGTCAACACCATTTGTCTAACAAACTCTGACAAGAGATGTCAGAGTTATTTTTACAAAAGTTTCATCTACAGGTAATTATTACAAACCTCAAGGGAGGTCAAATACGCTAAAAAAAATTAAGAGAGAGAGAGAGGAAGGAAGATTTTGGGTTCTCTAAAAACTAAAACGACCCAAAAACTGCCATCTTTTCTATTATTTTCAAAATAACACTAATT
The DNA here is from genome assembly GCA_026545225.1 of Cornus controversa. Classification (NCBI taxonomy): domain Eukaryota; kingdom Viridiplantae; phylum Streptophyta; class Magnoliopsida; order Cornales; family Cornaceae; genus Cornus; species Cornus controversa. Next base: position 19,740,509 of record CM048852.1, read on the forward strand.
GAGCCTTAACATTTCTGAATAAACATTAAGAGAGAGAGAGAGAGAGAGAAGGAAGATTTTGGGTTCTCTAAAAACTGAAACAACCCAAAAATGTTCATCTTTTCTATTATTTTCAAAATAACACTAATTGAGCCTTAACATTTCTGAATAAACCTTTACGTATTAAAGCTCCTCTTTTGGTGAATTATATAGGACTCAAAAAATCCATAAAAAACCAGCAGTCAAAGTTGAATGGTTCAATCATTGAAAACAGGATCATGGTAAAATAGTCATTGGACCAGAGATTTCTGGAACCCTTCTAAGATGAAGTCCCACTTCTTTGGTCTTGAAAATCACACATTTTCTGCCTACTTGAACCATATATAAAAGTACTAAATTCTTGAAAATCTCGAAGTAGAACATTGAGTTTCTATTAGTTCCTAAATTGTTTACCACAACTTATATATATATATATAGATATATTAATCTGTTGATTCAGAAAGCAACGATGTCATTCTTCATTCCCCTGTTATTACGTGTGCATCCATTGTTGAAGTTGATTAACTGAACCCCGGTAAAAGATTTACATTTCAACGACTCATATTAAGAATTCAATTGGATTTCTATCCAATCACCAACATAAACAACTAAATCTTCGAGGCTGCATAATCTTTAGATCACTATATGATGGTGTATGCCAGCAGCAAATGGCTAAACACACAGAAGATTAGCCATCTTTAGGTAGAAAGAGTGATAAAAGTCTGTGGATATGTGGTCTATGCCTTCTGCTCTCGGTTATAAATTTGGAATCAAATATAAGATAAATGAAGATAGATATATGCTGAAGCCAACGACTAGTTGTAAAGGTTAAAGAATCAGAAACATAATGATTATATATTGTTGCGAGGGAATAAAACCATATCTTCCACAACCAAAAGGTAAGAAGATCAGGCAAACCCTTTCCTTGCTCGAAAAGAAATATCATTTCATACAGTTCTGATTAAATTGGTTGAGTTTGAAACTTGCTTGTGGTGGTGGTGGTGTGTGTGTGGTGTGTGTGTGTGTGTGTGTGTGTGTGAGAGAGAGAGAGAGATAGACAGACAGATGGAGACTGGAGAGTGCAAAAAGAGGCATTGTAGACATTGAGGGATCAAGCGAAGGTGAGTAAAAGGAGACACACACAAATTTGGGTTTTCTCAATTTGAGGAAAAATGATAAGAAATAGGTTAATGGGATAAAATTCCAATAGTGTGGTGTTTTCTCCCTTGAGATGCTAGAAATCCTGGTGGAGCAGGTGGATTGAGAGAATGGATGGAGGCACACAGAGAGAGAGAGAGGGAGCAGCATTGTCTTCTTGATGTGTATTTTTGGTATTTCATTAAAATATCAGTTTTTTGTTGTTTATTTAGACAAGAAGGAAGGGATTATTTGCACTTATTTAGCAAAGTAGGGCCTTCATCGTAATTAACATATTCTTGGACTGCAAGTTGGAATTAATTAATGGGCTTGGGTTAAATGTTATTGGTTTTTTGCAATTTAACCTACTAGTAATCATAAGTTACTTACATTAAGAGTATAAGTTAGTGACTAATTTAAATGTTATTTATTGTTATAAACAAATAGTTATGAAGTATAAATTATTAATATTAGCAAGGCTTATAAAAATATATATATCAATATTAACAAGACTTATAAAAAAAACTACTAATATTAACAAATATAATCTTCAAATCAAAAAAGTTACTAATATTAACAAATATAATCTACAAATTAGTAGCATTTTGATGTTAATATTAATGTTAACAAGGCTGGTGCATTGGCCTTGAACAACCAGGTTTGGAAGCAGCAAATTATAGGGTTTCCAGATACTTCCTTTCAAAAAATGCAGTCTGGTAGCCTCAGCTATAAAGATATTCCAGCTTTAGAGGCTGTTGAGCGGGGTCAGGAAGGAGCATCTCGACGATTCGTTAAATCTTATAAGGTGAGAAGCTCCCCAACCTCTTCTCGAGCGAGAAAGAGAAAAAATTGCCTTGGAGGCCGGAATACATATAGGCCTTCTGCCACATTGACTTCCCCCTTTGTCATAAGGAGTGGAATTACAGCAAGGGGAGTCTCTATAGATTTCACACATAAGAGATCGAGATCGCTATTCGCTTTTTACTCTTCCACATCACAAGATTTCCAACTAAAAATGCGCAACAGCGAAGAACATGGTGCAGAATCCACGCTCAATCACATATCTAGGGTACAGGTAACCTTTTTTCTTATAAATAATAATTCATTAAGAGGCGCTCAAGAAGGGAGTGTTCCTGAGAAACTATAAAAAGACGAACACGGCCAACTATATGCTTAAGCTATCAATGAAGTCCACAACTTGACCACCCGATGTACAATTTTTCCCGTTTACCCAAAAAAATATAAAACTCAATATATTGTATTTGAGAAACCAAATAGGAAACTCCACGTCCTCGAAGCGCCTCCTATTCCTCTCTTGCCACAAACCCCACCATAAACAAAGGGGAGTGACCCTCCAAGCTTCTCTGCTCGGCTATTTACTTTACACCCTCTCCAAGCCTCGATCATATCCACCGTGGAACCGGGAAACACCCAGGCCATACCAAACGCAGCCAAGAACATAGACCAAACGTCTCTCGCCACTAAACAATGTAAAAGTAGGTGATTCACCGTTTCTTCCGACCTTTTGCACATGCAACACTAATTCACCATAATTCGACCCCTTCTCCTTAGGTTATCTATGGTAAGAATCTTGCCTAAGATAATTGTCCAAGTAAAGAAGGTCACCTTCAAAGGGGCCTTTGTTCTCCAAATTGCCTTCCAAGGGAAGATGGGATCTGTGAAATCCAAGAGATTTCTATAAAAGGAATGAACCTCAAAGGTTCCCCTCTGGGAACCCATCCATACCATCTTGTCTATCCCCTCCCCCTCAACCACCTGACTGTACAACAGGGCTAAAAACTAAGCTACCTCTGTAAGCTCCCAGTCATGGAATGCCCTACGAAAGCGCAAATCCAAAGTCAATCTTTTGCTATCAGGCTGATAGCAGTCGACAACTAAGGCTTGCCTCTTCGCAGCAATCCTAAATAGTCTAGAGAGCTTATATGCCAAAGATATTTCTCCACACCAAATGTCGTCCCAGAAGCTGATATGTCTCCCATTTCTCACCCTAAAACGAATGTATTTGGAGAACTCATCTCAACCTTTCCGAAACCTATATTTGATTTTAAAAGTGGCTCAAAATCATGTTTTAATATTATTTGTCAAAACTAGGGTTTCAAATTAAAGTTTTTAAAATGATTCTTGATAAGTGGAATTTTTACAAAACAATGTGTGCCGATAGATTGAAGGATATCCAGAAAGCCTTGATTTATAGGTGGATCGGTCAAAAGTTTTTCCAAAAAGTTGGTTTATAACCCAGTGTGCTTCGATCGATCGAGAAACCTCTGGTAGGTGTCAATCGATGGCTCGATCGGTCGAACCTACAAACTTATATTTTTGGTAACTCTCTCAAATCAAATAAAGGAATTATAGTATGTGTCTCCTATATTGGCTATAAGTATGGAGTTACAAATGATAATCTAAGTCTCTAATCATACTAAAGAGAGAATCATTTTTTAGAGAGAGAAAATCCATGCTCCTCGATCCTAGGGTTTCCAATAGATTGAACAATATGTGTGATTGAGTGATCAACAACAGGGAAATCATCATACAACCATTGAAGAGGAGTTCAACCAATCAATATCAAAGTAGAAGGATTGAACAACATATGGAGAAGCAAATTATGTTGATGGAGTGGACAAAAGGCCTTCAGACTCAAGTGTAGAGTTTGTTATATTTTGTGTCAAGAACTACCTAGAGGTTCTACGTTGTCGGAATTGTTAACCTAGATGTAACTTTTTTCTCATATAATGGATTGTTGATGGCTAGATTAGGTCCCGTAGTTTTCCTTGTTTAGGGCTTTTCATGTAAAATTCTAGTCTATCTACTCTCCATTCATTTTTGTACGGTTGTGTGATTGTGTGGATAAAAAATTAGCTACAAGATAACAAGAATAATTAAAATTTGAATCACAATCTCCAACAATTCATAAGGTAGTTGAAATTTATATAAATATCTATAAGACCTATTCACCATCTAGGTCTAATTTACTTCTCATATTTTAACCTAATCAGATCTTGGGTTAAGGATCCATAATCTAACAAAGTGCACCCTCCATCCTTATCTCCCTTCACCCTCCTCTTCAGTCTCTGTGTATGACAGTGTGTGCATGTGTTAAGTGCACCATTAGTGCAGTATCACATAAGTACTCTCAAGGTCTATTAAACATTCCATGCCTTCATGCACAAAAGAATACTCCAATTGGGTTGACATACATACCATAAATACTCATCAAAATCACTTGATGAAGCATATAGAAGTTCTGGCCCAGCATTTTGCAACCACAGACATCCTCCATTTGATTTCAGCATGGTTGTACACCAAGTAGCAGTCAATTTTCTATGTTTTTCTATTCAATCTAGCTTTCATTAAATAAATACACACACACGCATACATAAATATACAAACACTTAAGTCATGGAAGATTTTTAACTTTCCTTCTCAAGTATTCTTCGTGCATCTGAAAATCAGAAGTAGACACATCCGAATTTGATTAATTAGATACTCAGTAAATAGAATCCTAACAAGAAAATGAGAAGAAATTCTAGTAGTTTAGGTCTCCAGCGTCCTCGGATTGAATTACAGATGAAGCCAATGATATCCTAGAATGAGGATCAACCTTGTGGTCCATCCAACAAGCTTGAAAACTGACTGCTCCTCACACGCAGCTATTTGATGTTCAAGAACTTGTTAAAAACTTCATTCTCTTAAGAAAAGCTTATTCCAAACTCTCAAACCTGCCTTTTATATTAGCTAAATTCTCCCTTACAAGTCAAACCAGAACTCTTTTGAACTTAACAAGAGCCGTGGGGATCTCTGTTCTAAGTAGTTGACCGGTTGATCCTAATTACCATATTACAATAATTACAACATTGACAGGTTTACACACCCTTCTCTCTATGGTTACTTTCTCTTCTATATAGCCTATGCTCTTCACCGATTACTAGATCCTTGAGCCCCAACCCATCATTTACATTGCACATCTTCACTAAGTGGTTTTGTTTCAAGAGCAAATGTCCTGCATTCCTTCACTTCCTAACTCCTAAGAAAAATAAAATAAGTGGAATTCCTGAACATGGTTAAAAACAATTTCAGCTAAATATCCAGTTGTGGTTCAATTTGTTATCAAATGATATATAGTGCAGTGATTGGTAAAAATAAACATAAAATTCATTGGAAAAAGAAAATGAAATGCAAAATTAATTATTAGCCTACAGTGACAATAAAAAGAAATCAAAATATAAACAAAACACGAAATAAAAAAACCAGTCCCAAAATCGAATGAAAACCACGTACCAGTGCAGCGATTTGCATCAAAAGAAGTCACAACAACAGTGCTCTCGTCCGGGTCACTAGTAAACACTTTTAGCCCGATGTCAGGACCTGCCAAACAATGAATTGTCATGCGGAAATAACAATCCAAATTTAGATTTAGAAAGAAAAATCAAATGGATGTATGTAAAAAAAAGAAAAAATATAATTAAGAGAACTTGGACATCACTGACCAGAGAACATATATCACACACAGATTGAGGGTAGGGTAAGAATTTATATGAATAATTGTTCATTTTCACCTGGGTTTCAGCCTATAATTCAGTTTGTGTCGGGGAAGGGAGAGAATGAGACGGAATAAGGGCAAGCGGTGTGGTAGGAAGGGAACTAGCTGGCTACACAATGTAGCCAGCAATTTGGACCGTGGGGCTGGCCAGAAGTGGGCCAGCCCGACTATGCTAGCGCTACTGCTGGCTACAGAGCGCCAGCAGTTGGCCAGCCATTCTCTTCTTTTATGCTTTTCTCATTTTTTTATTTTTTCTTTACTTTTCTTTTTCTGTAAGTTTTCTTTTTGCTTTCCTTTTCTATTTCTGTTCTAGTTTTCTTTTTCTCCTTTTTTTTTTTGCTTTCCTTTTCTTGATTTAAACATTTATTTTTTCTTTTCTTGTTTCCTTTTTTTTTTTTTTGCTTTCCTATTACTTGAATTTTTTTATTATAATTATATATACATATATGTTTATATAATCAGAATATTTACACTAAATGATGTATTCTTGTTCTCTTTTTTTGCTTTTTATAAAAAAATAATTATTTGCCTATTGAATTAATTTTAAAAAAAATTTGTTCAAGTACATGAGAAGAAAAGTAAAACAAATAATTTTTATTCATCACAAACAATATGAAAAATTACATTGAACAGAATATTTTCTTTCAACTTATTCATTACCATATTTATTCCACAAATGGTTCATGAGATCTCTCCTGAGATCCAAATTGTTATCTTCATTGCGAATCCTGTTAAGACGAGTATGTATGTGTGCCGCCAAAAATGATCGATCTCGATTGTAGTGTGGAAGGGAGACATTTTCATCCGGCGGAGGTGTCCAATCCAAAATGTTGGTATCATGCTCATCTTCTATAATCATATTGTGTAATATGATGCACGTTCTCATTATCTTGCTCAAGTCTTCTTTTTTCCAATAATACACTGGTCCATGTGTTATAGCCCACCTTATCTGTAGCACACCAAATGCCCGTTCAACATCCTTCCTAACGGCTTCTTGTCTTTGAGAAAATAATTTCTCTTTAGCAGTAGTTGGGTGCGGAATGGTCTGCATCAAAGTTGCCCATTTAGGATATATAGCATCAGATAAGTAATACCCCAACGTACGTTGGTGCCCATTCACCACATAATTAACCGGAGGCATTGTATCATTGATGATACAGTTGAATACTGGAGAATGATCTAAGACATTCACGTCATTATGTGAACCAGCTATACCAAAGAAAGCATGCCAGATCCATAGATTTTTTGATGCAACCGCCTCCAGTATGAGGGTGGGCTTACGGCTTCTCCCCTTGTGCGTGCCATGCCACGCTGTGGGACAGTTCTTCCATTCCCAATGCATACAATCTATAGAGCCAAGCATACCTGGAAATCCTCTTTCCTCCCCTTCTTCAAGCAAACATTCAATGTCGCTTTCGTTTGGTGAGCGTAGGTACTGGTCCGCATACAATGCAATTACAGCATCACAAAACCTCTTCAAGCTTTGGATTGCAGTGCGCTCGCCAACCTTTGTGTACTCATCACAAGGATTTGCTGAAATTCCATAGGCGAGTATACATATTGCAGCTGTCATCTTCTGTATAGGGGTGCACCCCATACGACTGGTAGCATCGGGTTTCTGTTTGAAGAAGTTGTCATGAGCTGTAACATCGTTCAAAATGCGAAGAAACAACTCTCGTCGCATCCGAAATCGTCTATGAAATAACTCAGGTGTATAAGTAGGATTTTCGACAAAGTAATCTTTATAGAGCCGCTCGGCTGCCTCCTCCCGATCACGCCTAATATATCGTCTCTTATTCGGCTGAAATAATATTTTTATTCTCTCAGGCGTGAACATGCCCAGAATCGTTTTCATCCGTTTCTGATGGAATTGATAAACCGTCTCTCGATCAGAATCTGACGAATTTTCTGAAGAACTTGACTCGGACACTACTATAGATCGTGATGATGAAGCCATTTTTTTTTCTGATAATGAAGATAAGGATTCAAAGAAGAAAAAAAACAAACTTGAGAAATTAAATAAGATAAAATTGACTTGAGCAATTACAAAAGATAAAATGAGATGGTTATATAGCCATTGGAATATAGCCGTTGAGAATATAACCCTTGGAAGATAATATAGCCGTTAGGAATAATTTTGTAATTTTTTTTATTTTATTTAGTTAATTGAGACAAAAAATGTAATGTCAGTTTTATTTTATTTAGTTACTTGTGAGAAAATATGTAATGTCATTTTAATTTATTTAGTTACTTGTGAGAAAATATGTAGTGTTTTTCTATTTATTTTCTTTCATGTTTTGTCAACAAAAATGTTCATGAAAAAAAAATCAAAACATGAGCGGTTGAAAAATAGCCGTTGGAAGAAACAAAAACAAACACTTAAATAAATATATATATTTTTTATTAATTTTACAAAATTAAACTAAATTATAAATATATTAAAATGTGGCCAGCCACACTATACCGTGTGCTGGGCTGGCCACAAATTGTGGCTAGCCACAATTTGTGGCATAGCCAGCCGTGTAGCTAAGGGTTTCGGAGAGAGTGAGACAGGAGAGATGAAGAGGGACGATATCACAGTGACACAGACTAGACTGTTAGACTGAAGCCTGTAAAATAGGGGTGCAAGTCAGTTGGGTTCCATCCAAACCCGACCCGAACCTCCAAGAGGGTGACCAACCCGGATTCGACCCGACTTTGGGTGGGTAATGTAAACCCTATCGGGTTGGACGGGTTGATTTTTTTTTTGCCCTTTCCTGTATGTTTCTGTTACCGACCCAATGCCTAACTCTTCAAAAGCAAAAAATCATAAATTTGTACACAAAGATTCGAGATAAAACAAAAAATTTATTCAAATAGGTAGAGAAGAAGATGAAAGAATTGAGGAGTGAGAATTGGGTTTGTGGGTGACGTGGATAGTGTTAGAGTTCTAACCATGAGATGATAAGTGATACTGAAATTGTTTTCAACTTTTGTTGGGCAGGCTCAGACGGGTAGTGTCAACTTAGTTGAAAAGGTAAGAATGTAATATATTTTTAGTATATGTATATATGTGTGTATATATATATTGTATGTTACAGCAGGCTTTTCTATCAATTAAGGACAGGAAGAAAAGAAAAACACCCAAAGGTAGTGATAAGAACCTAATGACACACACACAAACAAGAACTATTCAATAGCAAAACATGACCCACAAAAGAAACAAAAAGCTCAGAGTGAATAGAGTAGGAGAGAGAAAAACATACCAAGCCAGAGAGAATTGAAAGAGGGTCACCGGCGGTAGAAGGGGACGATTCCAGCACTCTTCGGCGATCTTGATAAATTATTAAATGAGCACATCACATTTTCAATCTCAGCCGTTTGATCTCCGATAAACCCCTTCCCTACCTTTCACAGGCTCTCTCTACGCTTCCTCAAAGGAGCTCCATTTTTCTCTCTCTTCACTCACTCACTCTCTCTCTAGATTTCCCTTTCTTGGGTTTCTTTGAGATTTTGACTAGGTGGGTTTGCAGAGGGATGAGATCGAGGAAGAGGCAGGGATGGTGAAGTAACGGCGAAGCGATGGCGGCGAAGTGACGGCGGCGCCGACGGATGAGATCAAGGATGGGGATGGTGGGGATTACAGCGAAGTGACGACGGCGAAGCGATGGTGGCGTATGGTTCAGTTGTGAGAGGGGTTCTCATCTCACTTCTCACAATCTCACCATACTGGGTTTAATCTTGTACAGATTGCGTTTCGGGTTCGGGTTGGACCGATTCTAACCATATTCCAACCCGAAATGGACTTAGCTTACAATGTCCACCCGGGTTCAACCCGAATTATGTAAGCCAGCTCTGAAATCGAAAATTTTTGGTCGGATTTGGGTCAAACCAGCCCGACTTACACCCTAATGATAGGATCCAAATTGATTTCTATTTGAAATATTACCAATCCAAATAATCTACCTGAGTTAGAATATTTAATTAATAAAAAATAATAAATTCATTCTTGAGTTATTCAACTAATGAATTTACTAACTATTTTTTATTTCTCACACCCACTTTTGCTTATAGGGCTGTCAATTTAATCTGTTTGACGGATCTCGTTCCCATTGGATAGATTTGGTATTATTCTAGTAGTGCTAGGAACGAGTTTGAAAAAAAGTTTAAAATTCAGCAAGCTCCGAACCTGGCCTAATTAATAATAAATATATAAATAAATATTCTTTTATTAGTTAAAATTTTATTTTTTCTTTATTTCTTGTAATAATTTTAAATTTTAACAATATTTTAGTTATTATGATTGTTAAATACTTGACTACTAAAAACAATTTACAAAAATTATTTTAAATGTTTTGAAGTTTGATCTATTTTCATTTAAAAATATGTACATCGAAACACTCTGAACCTGCTTCGATGTGAAAAAGATCTACAATACACTCAATCACAATCTGATACTAAAGAACTTTTACGAATAGCATGCCGTAATGGTGCATAAGGAGTCAGGTCAGACCGGTCTGCAGTTATGAGTACACAAGCCCACGGGCTTTGACTTTTCAACAGGCCAAGTCGGGCCTCAAGGCATTTTAAGAATCCCAAGCCTAGCCCTTTAGACTTTGGATGGACGGGTTGCGGGCTTGGAATGGCCCAGAATGTGGGCTTTAATAGACTTTTTTTTTTTTTTTGTATGGATAATAAAAATTGATAAGTAAATCTTATGCAATCTCCATTGATGTTATTTTTTAGTATGGATAATAAAAACCGTATAATAAGACCTGTATTATCAATTATCACGCGTTTTTACAAACTAACAATTATCATTTGTATGCCTAAATGGCAACTATAATGTAATAAAAAATCATTTCTTTTGAAAATCGTGCAATTTAAATAAACAAACCATGAATGGACAACTGTGTATCGCACTATTAATAAACATTAATACACAAGTTAAGAATATATAATATAGGTATATAATTTTATTAGAGTGTGAAATCAGTGGGTTTTGTTAACCAGATTAAGTATGTAACAATAATATATTATATATTATTATTATTATAAATATATTGTATGTGAAATCAGTGGGTTTTGTGGGCGGGTTTACAGGCCGGGCCGCGGGCTGAGACCTATACCCAGGCCGGTCCCATCTTTTTATACGGCTCGTGCAGCCAACCCTCCACAGGCTCAGGCGGAGCTAAAGTCTGGAGGGTTCAGGTTCAGGTTCGGGCTGGGTCCGGGCCAATCCATGGGCCTCGAGCCATTTTTGCACCCTTAGTATGCCGTGACATTGTGACCGATTTAGGTGGCAGAGGACTATAAGTCTATAACTATTGAATAAACCCAAAACAACACAAAGAAGAAATATTTTCATAATCACACAAAATTTTAAGTCCAAATAATGACAAGAAATTATTCTTTACCACTAATTGCAACCAAATTTCATACCATATCATCTTCTCAATGAGTGATCAGTCCGTTGGTATCTTATCTTGTTTGGGCATCATCAGTTGGAACTATGACATTTTACAATCATACTGATATCACGTCAGATGTGCAAAGCAATCCTTTTTGATAGCCATGCACTCTTGATTCCTCTAGAGTAATTGGAACTAGGCGTCCTGTTATTTGAATAACTCTAGCTTCCACTTTAATTTTCACCTTGTTAGTTTTAGGTAAAAAATGCATTTTTATAATTTTTTGATTACATCAGCAATGAGGTAAGCAATTACATTTATTCACATTGAGGGCAAAATGATAATTTCACAAAGAAAGTTAAAGGTGTTAACGGAGTTATCTCTAACAAGAGTGTTAGAGAGATTTTTCAAATAGTTTCATTCGTGGATAATTTGGACAAATTTCATAAGAAGTCAGAAAGTGCAAAAAATAGATCTGCTATATACAAAATGTGCAATTACTCCCCTATTGTGCAATAAACCCCCTACATTTTTTCAATTGGTGCAAATATGGACAAATTATCAATTTGGAAAAAATAGATAAATGAAATGATGAAATTACCCTTACATTATAAAAAAATAAAAATATCAAATGACTAAATTACCCTTACAAACATCTGTAAGGCATACCCAAACACACCCGAACACCCAAACATCAAACATACCCAAACACTTCGATACACTCCAGTCATGTTCGAACAAAAGAACCCTAATTCCCATGAGTCTCAGTCGCTGATGAACTATAATTCCATCTCTCTCACTCATTGATTGTTCCAGGCCTACTAAAATATTCAAGTATTGTTCGTTATTGTCCTTCGCTGATGATGTTCGGTGAAGCTTCTGTCCCAGCGAAGTGAAAGTAAGCTTCGTTGATGATCGTTTGTTCCTTTTCGTTGTAGTTCACTTCATTGACGGCTAAGGGTGTATCTCTGTCGACGTGAAAGGGTTTCAACAATCTCATTGAACGATCTTAGAGGTAACATTAACATTTCTGTCATAAAATTAGGGCTTTTGAATATTTGTGTTTCATTGTTATCTTAGGGCTTTGATCTCTAATTTAGATTTTAGTATTGCTAGTTAGGGTTTGTAATTTACGGTTTTGCATTGTTAATTAGGGTTTAGTTATCTTGGGGCTTTGATTTGTAATTTACGTTTTTGTATTGTTAATTAGGGTTTAATTATGTAGAGACCGTGCCCAATTTTGGCCGATTTTTAAATGTTTCATTATTTATTATTTTAAGCACATTTTAAATGATATTTAATATGTTTTGAATGCGGAGAACATGTTTAGAAGGTTGGAATATGGTTTTGGAAAGTTTTAGGGACTTTCAAAAAAGTTTGACTTTTTAGTCAACGGGGGTCCTGCGATAAGGTTAAGTGAGTCCGAAAATTTTGAAAAAATTTATTTTTGACTATGAAATAAACGAAATGTTTAGAATGTCATGGAAGTGATTTTGAGTCCAATGGAATTTTCAAAAATTAATTCGGAAGTCGAGAGGATACGTTAAGTGGCCTAGGGGCAAAATGGTCTTCTCGCACCCCTAGGGATGGAATAAATATCTGGAAAGTCAGAGATTTTCACTTTTACAGATCTCTCTCTCTCTCTTTCTCTCTAAAGCTCCCACTTCATCTCTCTCCCTTCTTTGGGAATATCCAATTCACGCCTTAAGGCCTTTAAACTCTAGAGAGTTTGCATAGGAGACATCAAGGGCATCGGTTTGAACCGATCAAAGTCTCTGTTTCGTAAAGTTGGGACAGTTAGAATTTTTAAAAGAGGGATTCAAAGCTTGGGAATATAGGTAGGGGTGCTAGACTCATCTTTACTTTGATCTTATAGGTCTTTTATTTGTGACATGAAAGATAGGTTTGATATTTGGTGAGATTAGGATTTTTGTGTATATATATATGTATACAAAAAGGTGTTCTATACTTAGCATGATGATATTCCTATGTGCAATGCCTATGAAAATGTCTTCATTGTGAATAAACATGGGTTTTGATTCCATATGTAAACTTGTGCATAAAAGATGTGATTCTTTGATAAAAATGCATAAGTATTGTGATTTCTCATGAAGTGAGTGAATGGCATTATGATAAGCATGAATTATGAAATAAAATGCATTGTTTTCATACAATGCATTTCATTGGTTGAGAATGTGATTTTGTACATTTTTTTATGAGTGTACATTATGTGAAAAACAAGGTTTTTGGGGCATGTGTGAGAATTAATAAGGGTTTCGAACTCTAGGGTGCAAGACCCAAAACTTGTCCAAGAAAAGGCGCTCCCTTCGGATTAGCAACCCGATAAAGCGTAAGCAGAGTTTGGGTGCCAAAGAGACCCTTACTATGGATGTGGTATGATAAGCTAGTCCTCATTGAAGTGATTTATGAATTTATGTGGCGTGAGTTATATATATAAATTGTGGCTTGCTCAATTTGATATATACATATACAAATGCATTGAGATGTGATGCATCAGACATGATTTGAAAAACGTGATTGTTTATGGGTTAAAAGCATGTATACTTGTCATGTAGACATGTAGCGATTTCATGTGCATTCATGCATGACTGACTAGTTGAAGTGGGGATGGGTGGATCATTTCTACTGAGCGAGAGAGGATAAGCTCACCCCCTATTTATACAAACTTTTTCAAATAAGCCGCCGATGGAGGACAAAGCATGATTTGCTCAATGGACCTTGTTAGTTTCTTTTTGAATTTTTAACCCTTAGGAGATGTAGATAGATGTCCATGCCGGTTTGTGGCATGTGGACTATGTTATTGATGTTATATTTGCATTTGAATTATGTTGATATACTATAGTTCCAAATGTAAAGATCGTGTATGGACCATATATGACTTGTGGGGTTTAAATGGAAGAATATTGGTTTCAAGTTCATTGTGTATAAATCTTTGATTTAAATGCTTAGTTGTGTGGATTTACGTTTGGATTATGGTTGTGAAGTTTCAAATGTTTAAATTAGAGTATATGTATGATGGTGTATCGTTTGTAGTTAACTTTTATGTTGAATAAAGGATTTATAGTTGTTTGGTTGAGATTTAGGTTCAAAATGGTATATGCATAAGGTTGTTGGAGGCCTTGTTGAAGGCATTTCGATCGTGCAAAATGGCCTTTTCGCACAATCGAAACCCATTTTTCGATTGTGCGAAGTAGTTGCAAAATATAGAGGTTTTTAAGGTCCAGACAGGGGCATTTTCGCACAATCGAAATCCCCATTTCGAACGTGCAAAATATTGCAGTTTCAAGATTCCGAATAGGTGAAATTTTTGCACAATCGAACTGCTAGTTTCGCACAATCGAAATTCCCATTTCGCACAATCGAAGTTACTATTCACAACAAAGTCAAAAATGGATCCAAACTTCGTTTTGACGTAACTTCTTCATTTTAAATCGGAATTGAGTGTGATTTTTTTTTAATTCAAGTATTTTTGAATTCTCTATCTAATGGTATAGGTTTTAAAATCAAATTTCACTTATGCAAGGAGTTGATTTCTACAAATGGGTAGTGATGTGGCCAAATATGTCTTTGTTTTTGTAGCTTACTATTACCTATCAAAATATAATTTAAACCACTCACAAGAGAACGAATCTTTATAGATACGGTTATTTATAGATGGTATCAATCCCACAAAGAGTTTGGTTGAATTGCACTACTAAGAGAGAATTTCCAATTTAATCCTAAAACAGAATTTTGGTTTGACTTTAACACTACTTTGTAGAATGTAAAAGCATTAAATTTTAAAACAATTTGTAAAGTTGAGGGAGAGAGAACTAGGGATGGTTTTCACCTCTAGCCATTTAACATGTTCATTTATGTAGCTAATGGGATCTTCTACAAGTATATACAATACAATGTCATTAGGCTTGTGGCCTATAATGACATATCAAAAGATAAATGTGATTTCTAACTAAACATAGCCCATCTTTAACAAGCATAGTTCTTCAACCTATCTACTTATCATACCTTCTAAATGTACCTACGTGTGTCCGAACTACCCTATCTTGGCATGGGTTATATAAGCAAGAAACATCACATTCCATTAAACACCATTACAAAGCCATCATTTACACTTTTTTGTGAAACTTGTAAATGTTGAGCATTCAAAATGAAGTATTTCTACTCTAAGACAAGATGAAGAAATAAACTCAAATGAATATATTGAAGACGTTCACAAATATTATACAAATCACTAGGCTAAGTAATCAACATATACATAAAAATCCCAAAATAGCTACAAAATGCACAAGTTACATGGCTAGGGATTTCAACCACACCCTAGATGAAAAGTTAGTTGATAATTGGAGACTTGTAATCCTCCATGGCCAGAGATATGAAGCTCCAAGGGTCTGGTTCAGCTCTTCTTCTCTCCTCCCGAAAGTTGTGTCTTTCTCTTTCCCAAAAACATGCATATATGTATATTGCATGACGGATCCATAGATCCTTCTCTAATATACATGCATAGCAAATTGTTTTAACTTGCAGTTGTTTGTTGCACTATTTGATGGAGAAGCTTTACACCATAGAGCTGCATCACTCTGGCACATTTGATGGAGAAAACAAATATGTTGGAGAAGGTATTGAGATGTTAGAGCAATTGGATCCTGATAGATTTTCTTTCTTAGAAATTGAAGACATGGTAGAGATGTGTGGATGTGATTCTAGTAGAAGCAAAATATTATATAGGGACCCAACTAATGGTTATCTCATATAACTTAAAACTGATGTACATGTCCTGAAGCTATAGATGAGAATGAAATTGTGGATGAGTCTCAAGCTGTTGATGAGACTGTTGAAGGCCTCTCCCTAGATGAAGACTTTTGGGAACAAGCTTTGGCAGAAACTGAATATCTTGAAGTTCAAGTTACAAGGCTTAATGAAGTAGAAGTTAAAAGGTCTGAAAGAGATAGTATAACTACTAAAACAGTTGGTAGAGATGGTATAGCAACTGAAACAATTGGTATTGTTGTTGAACCAAATGGTATAAGTGACTCAGATTGTGTGGCTAACTGGGGGAAAATTGATGACATTGATGAGGATTCAGTGTATTGTCCTAGTGATGAGCTATGGAGTGTACACGACTCATCAGATGAAGATGCTGTTATAGAAATTAGAACATAGTTTGTTCAGAAGAGGGATTTAAAGAAGGATGATGTGTATCTCTTTGAAGGCATGGAGTTTGCATGTGCTGCAGGTTTCAGGGATGTATTAAGACAACATGCAATCAAAAATAGGTATGTGGTTAACTTTATAAATAATGAATCCAAGAGGGTGACTGTGGAGTGTGTTAACAAATGTGGTTGGAGGATACATGCCTCATTAAGGGGTAAGGATGACAGTTTTGTAATAAAAAAGTACACTGAAGAGCATAGTGATACTTGCTTTGAAGCTGAGGCCAATAAGCATGCAACATCCAGGTTACTTGCCAAGAAATATGTCCATAAGTTTAGGTTGGACCCAGAGTGGAAAATTATAGGGTTTAAGGGTCATATTTCTGAGGACTTGGAGATAGAAGTGTCTAAATGGAAAGCTGCCAGGGCTAAAAGAAAAGTTATATAGATCATTGAAGGGAATATGGAGGAGTAGTTTTCAAATTTGAGGGAGTATGGAGATTTGATTAGGTCCTCAAATTCAGACAATGTGTTCAAAGTTAAAGCAAATTTGGAGCCTAACCACAAATCTACAAGGTTTGAGAGGTGTTTTTTTTTGTTTGAAGGCAATGGTGAAGGGGTTTAAGGAGGGTTACAGATCTTTCATTGGCCTAGATGGATGCCTTTTGAAAACACCATACGAAAGACAACTACTCAGTGTTGTTGGTAGAGATGGAAACAACAGTTTCTATCCAATAGCACTTACAGAAGTTGAAGCTAAAAATAAAGATAGTTGGGAGTGGTTCATGGAGGAGTTGTTAGAAGTTCTTGGTGACTACTATGGGATAACATAGATATCAGATAGGCAAAAAGGTCTTGTTGAGGTATTTGAAAATATGCTTCCTGGGGCAGATTACAGATATTGTGTAAGGCGTATTTATGATAACTTCAAGAAAAAATATCCTGGTGCAAAGTTGAGGAAAGGATTGTGGGCAGCTACAAGTGCATTCTATGTGAGTGATTTTGAGAAGGAATGGACAATATCAAAAATTTGAACAAAGAAGCACATGCATGGTTGAATATTATACTTGTAAGGTTGTAGGCCAAACATAAATTCACACAAACCTCAAAGTGTGATTTATGGAGCTATAATATGTGTGAGTCATGGAATAGATATATTAGGAATGCAAGGGAGAAGCCAATAATCCACATGTTTGAAATTATAAGAAGAATGTTGATGAGAAGGTTTAAAGAGAAGAGAGAGTATATGGAAGCTCAAGAAGGGTTATTAGTTCTAAATGTGTATGAGCATTTGAAGGAGATGAAAAAAATGGCAAAGAGGTGTCATATGGAAGGTGTTGGCCTACATCCGTATGAGGTTCAATTTGATGGATTGAATGATTTTGTGGATTTGGGAATAAAGAAATGTACATGCAATGAGTGGCAGATTATAGGAGTGCCATGCATCCATGCACTAGCTTGCATTTTGAAGAAGAGGTTCAATCTAGAAGATTATGTGGATCCCTACTACTTTAAGGAAAGGTTCACGAAGGCATATGAACATGTGATAAAACATCTATCACTTAGGAATCTAAAGAGGTTAACTGGAGTGGTACCATTGATTCCTCTACATATTAGCCCACAACCAGGAAGATCAAAAAAGGCAAGAAATAGGGGTCCTGATGAACAAAAAAAAATTAGGCCTGCTTTTAGACAGAGGGACCATAAAAGATGTGGCAAATGCCATGAAATGGGCCACAACACAAGGACTTACAAAAATAGTGAAGTAGGACCAAGACCACCACCAATTAGCAAGGGAGGTAAATCACCTATTCCAAGAATGGGAATGTATGTTTGTAGGGGTGGTGTTAGTCACAATGGAGGTGTTGGAAGCAGCCACAATGGAGGTGTTGGAAGCAGCAGTCACACTGAGGTATTAATTTATTGTTACATCACTTAACTTTTCTAACTTCTCATTTTATTTTGTACTCATATATAACTTATATTATTTCAATAGGTTGGAAGTGGAAGGGGCATAAGTGCAGGTGTAAGAAGTGGAAATGAGGTAATTATATCACATAACTTCTCTAACTTTTATAAAAATTTAGCTCCTCTTTTTATTTTGAACTCATATATAACTTGTATCATTTCAATATGTTGTAAGTGGAAGGGGTAGAGGTGGTGGTGGTGGTGGTGGGGGAAGGATAGAGGTGGTGGAAGGGGCATAGGTGGAGTTGGAAGAGGTGCTGCAACTGGAAGGGATAGAGGTGGTGGAAGGGGCATAGGTGGAGTTGGAAGAGGTGTTGCAACTCTCCCACCTAGGGGAAGGGGTAGAGGTGTAGGTGGAAGAGGTGCAAGTGATGGAAGGGGTAGTGGTGGAATGAGTGTTGATGTATTTACTTTACCCTCAAAGAATGATAGTTCAAGAATATGAATTTGTTTAATTTCCTCCTATATAAATTACCTTTACTTATGTGTCTATTTCAACAGGTTATGAGTGTACCTCAATCTCAACTTGCTGACATGTGGACACAAAATACACAATAAAATGTAGATAAATTTTTTATACCTCAATCCTAATGTGGCAACTCTTTTTTGGGATTTGATTTTGTTTTTACAATTAGGCTATGCATTATGGCAATGTGAAGTTTTTTGGCAGTTGACATAGTTGATTTTTTGGTAGTTGGCATATTTTTTGACAGTTTGGGCATGGAATATATATTGACAGCTAGTGAATTTTTTTGGCAGTTGACATGGTAGATTTTTAGTTAGAATATGTATGATAGTTTGGCATGAAATATGTATATGGAATATATATTGACATCTAGTGAAGTCTTTTGGCAGCTAACATGGTAAATTTTTAGTTGTTGTGATGTTTTTTATTAAGTTTGAATATGTATGACTTATTGGCATGGAATGTGTATTGATAGTTGGTGAAGTTTATCGGCAACTATGATGGTTTACTTTTGAGAATTGATTAGGTCTATTTTGACCATTTGGCAACTGTGTTGTTTTTTAAGCTTTGAGAATTGATATAGTTGTATTATTATCCCAATAAGTTACAGTACAAACTTAATCATTACAATACAAACAATGAAACCCAATAAAAAATGTAAGATTGGACTATTGAAATAAGGGATGTTTGCACCCACTTGAACTTCCTTAGCTTGATGCTCCCTTGTAACAAATTCCTCATTGGGATCTCTTGATGTGTACTTGAGCTTTCTCAATTCTCTAACATCTGCAATCAGGTCAGACATTAGAGTTTGTAGTGTTCAAAAATTTCATCATCTTCCCACTTTAAAAATCACATAGATTGCTCCTATAATTTGCTCACCCATAGAATCTTCTACCAGGGTTTTTATTTGTGTAAGATGTCTTCAAAAGACTTCGCATTCTACAATGATAGTAAACTACTCTTCCAGGCCTACAATTTGTGTGGTATGAGTGTCTATAAATGTTGCTTGAATGTCCAACAGATTTAATGGCTTTAGAAAAAAAGAGAGAGAAAAAATAGAGAGAGAAAGAGAAATTCCAAGGAGATAACTAAGAGAGAGAAATGCAAGAGATAAATGAGAGAGAAAGAGATAATGTATAGAGAGAGAGAGCACGAAAAGAGAATCTCGGCTGGGGAGGGACAGAGAGAATTTCAGAGAGAGGGAGAGAATCTTGGCTGGGGAGGGAGAGAGAGAATTTTAGAGAGAGAGAATCTTAGATGGGGAGGGAGAGAAAGAATTTCAGAGAGAGAGAGAGAATTTTAGAGAGAGAGAAAATCTCGACTGGGGAGGGAGAGAGAAAATAATTTAAGTGTGGTTATGGTTTGAATGCATCCAAACAAGGCCATATATATACAAATGTGGATAGGGGCATTTTTGTCACTCAAAATGGGCAATTTCAGGTTTTGAAAAAAGGCAACGACTATTTTTGCAACGGATTTATTCAATAGGGGGCATTTTGCACCAAAATTTGAAAATACAAGGATTCATATGAACATACCAAATAGTAGGGGTGTTTTTTGCATATTTTGTATATAACAGGGATGTTTTTTGCACTTTACCCTTCTTTTTATTAAATTTTTGTGAGATATTTGTCATGAATCGTCAATCATAAATAATAGGGTAAAGTGCAAAAAAAACTCTTGAGCTATTTCCAAATTTGTAAATAATCACTTGAACTATATTTTGTACACAATACCATCTGAACTATCACATTTTGTTACAAAATGTCCCCCATGCCCGTCATGTGATGGGTTATTTTTCATTAAATGACCATAATGCCTTTTCTTATTGTAACCTATTTTTCATATTAAAATAAATTATGAAAAAATTCATACTATTTTGATGACATATTCTCCATCAAATTTACATAAATGTACCTTTAATTTTTGAAATTAATTATTTTAATAAAAATCATAAGTAAATTTTTTTTAACAATTTAAGTAATATTTTAATTTTTCATGAATATACTGCATGAAAAAAGGTATTTTTTTATTTATGTAATTCTTAACTTTTCATGAATATATTGTATGAAAAAATATTTTTTTTTTAGGGTAAAAAAATTAAACAGAGTATAATAAGTTAATCAGTTTAGAAAATGACTAAATTTGGTGGTAGTTACAACTCTGTGTTTTTTTTTTCATTGTTATGATAAATTAATACCAATAGTAAAATTAAGGTAAATGATATAATTAATATTTAGATAAGAGAAAAGATAATTAAGATAATTTAATAAGAAATGACAAATTTAACAAAAATGGGTAAAATTATCTTTTGTTATGAGTATGTCCTTAATTGCAATAAATCATTACTTGAGAAAGACAATTTGCAGTTAAGGAGATTATTTGCGAAAGGACAATAGTTCAGGATTTTTTTTTACACTTTACTCTCTAATATATTTGTTAGAGAATTTATATCTTCCAAAGTTGTAAAATGGGATTTTTGTGTTATAAAACCTGTGCTTTCATTTTTCAAGACTAATATTTTTTGTGTCCTGTGTCATACATGTTACTTCATAAAAGCATGTTGAGTGGATTTCAACAAATCTTATATGGTTTCTGCATGCAACATTCGATGGTTTTTGGTCTTGAAACTTGTATTCTTTGGGCTAGAACTACCAAATTTATTTATTCGTCTATCTAATAGTATAAACAAGACTAAAATTTTATTGTTATATATTCTAGGAGAACAAGATCAGAGTTGTGCTCCTTTTGACGTGATAGAATCACCTTACTTAAGGTATTATTTGTCACCACTCCATTTGAATTTGCTATCAAGTTGTTGGCAAAATAGCTCCGAGATACAATAAAACTACCGAAATGTCTCGCGACTTTCTCATCTTTTCTTTGTAGATGACAGTCATTTTTTGTAAAGCTTCACTTGGGGAAGTTTCTTCTTCGAAGAGGCTTCTTAAGTTGTATGAGACCGCATCAGGGCAGTTGATGAATTTTGATAAGTCATAGGTGTTTTATCTAAAATGTAACTCCTCACCTCAAGCAGCAGCTCATTTCTTTATGGGGTATTCAATGACAGAAAGAGATGAATATAATTCTGCTATATTGTATTGAATGAATCAATCAAATATATACAGCAAAGATACAACCTGAACTGCCTAGTCTCAAGCCTAAATAAGTGGAACAGAAAGATGGAAAACAGAATTGCAAACAATATCTCAAATTTGTTACAACAGCTGTACAACACTAGAGAGACCAATTCTTCTCTGAAGCACATGACTATTATGCCCCCTCAAAATGGAGCTCGACACGAGAGGCCAATCTTGTCTCGAAGCAACATAAAACGTGGTCTAGGAAGCGACTTAGTAAGAATATCAACAAGTTGATCAGTAGAGGAAACATGAGCAACTCGAAGAGTTCCACTCTGTACCTGATCACGAATGAAGTGGAAGTCAATAGCAACGTGTTTCATTCTAGAATGAAAGACAGGATTAGAACACAACTGAGTTACCCCAACGTTATCACAATAAATGACTGGGCAAGTCAGTAGCTGAAGACCAAGTTCACACAGCAAAGAGGACACCCAAGTTATCTCAGCTGCTGTATCAGCAACAGATCTATATTCGGCTTCAGACGATGAACGTGCAATGGCTTTCTGCTTTTTAGAGCTCCAAAAGATATGATTACGACCAAGATAGACAATATAAGCACCTGTTGAGGAAAAATTGTCTGGGTCACTTGCCTAGTCTGCATCAGAGTAAGCGTGTAAAGCATCAAAAAAGGCATGCAAAGACAGAGGAGATTCTCGGTAAAGTTGGAGGCCATAGTTAGGAGTACCACAGAGATAACAAAGTAAACGTTTTACAAGTTGCCAGTGTTTAGTTGTGGGCTTGTGCATAAACTGAGAAAGCTTATTGACAGCAAAGGCTATGTCAAGTCTAGTGAGAAGAAGATATTGGAGACTACCCACAACTGCTCTAAATTCTGTAGGAACAGATAAGTTTTCCCCTGAGTACAACGACAGTGTAGTACCTGACGGAAGAGGAGTTTGAACTGGTTTAGCCTCAGACATGTGAGTACGAGCAAGGAGATCAAGCAAAAATCGACGTTGAGAAAGTAGGAAGCCATGCTGATTTGGAACAATTTCAACTCCAAGAAAATAAGAGAGTTTGCCAAGATCTTTAAGAGAGAACTGTGTGGCTAGCAAATGAATAAAGCGATTCACCAGGTGTTCATCATCCCCAATAATAATTAAATCGTCAACATAGACCAGTAAATAAACAAGATGTCCACCAGAATTAAGCACAAAAAGTGATGTGTCAGCATGAGAGTTCTTGAATCCTCCTTGAAGAAGAAAATGTCAGAGTTCTTAATACCACGCTCGGGGAGCCTGTTTCAGTCCATAAATTGCTTTCTGTAGCTTATAAACATGTGATGGGAAGTCTTGATCAATGAAACCCTGCAAGAAGGCATTATTGACATCAAGCTGACGAAGGGTCCATCCACTACTTATTGCAATGCTAAAAACAAGTCTTATGGTGGTAGGCTTCACTACTTGACTAAAGGTATCAAAGTAATCAACTCCTAGGCATTGATGAAAACCTTTGGCAGCCAAGTGATCCTTAAACCTGTCAATAAAGCCATCAGAGTTACGTTTAGTACGAAAAATCCATTTACAACCCATAACATTTTGAGTTGGTTTACGAATGTTATTTTTGGCTCTGGTTCGCATGGAATGGGTTGAGTTTGTGATTTGATGGTTCGGTTGAGTGGTGATTTGCAGGGGATTGGTGGAGGTTAGTTGTTGTGGTGGGGTTGGGTTGTTGGATGTGGTGAGGGTAGGATCGACGGGTGCAGGGGCTGTATGGTGTGATTGTGTTGGAGCTTCACTTTGAAGTTGTTGTTGAGGGTGAACGTCAGCCGGAATTGTTGCCAGAGGAATGAGTAGAAGGTGAGAAGTTGCGTGGTCTGTTGTAAGTGCGATTGGCTAGATTAGCAGAGGTTGGGAAGTAGGATGGTTCAGTTTTGTTGGTATCGTGGAGAGAAGCTTCAAAGTTTAGAAGCTTTTCATGTAGTTCATCAAATGAGATGGGAGTATCGCGGGCTTGTACTGCACGAACCAGTTTTCTGTAGTCTTCACCGAGTCCCTCAAGAATTCTTTCTAAGAGGTCTTCATTATCAACAGCAGCTCCAAGGATTGAAAGCTCATCAGCACGAGCTTTGATGGTCTGGAGGTACTCTGAAATTCCCATGGATCCCTTTGTGATTTGTTTTAATTGGTTTTTCACCTGTTTGATTCTGCCCCGAGATGGTTTGGCATAGGTATTAGCCAATATTATCTAGGCTTCTCATGATGTTTTGGCTCGAGCAATGAAGGAAATTATTGTGGGGGACATAGAACCAAGAATTGCATTAAGAATGAGTTGATCTTGCCTGATCTAGAGTGTATGTGTTGGGTTTGGAGTAGTGGTGTCTCGAATAATTGGTTCTGGACAAGGTTTGGAGCCATCGATGTATCCAAGAAGATTATACCCGATAGAGTCTGAAATTGAAGTTTCCAAGATGTATAGTTGGTTGAGGTAAGCTTTAAGGGAGTTTGAGCTGCAACATTGATCCTAATCAATGTGCTATGAGGATCATTAGTGTTATGGATGGTGGTGTTGGTATTGGTAGTCATCAGAAAAAGAAAAAAAGATATACGGGTGGGAAGAATCAGGCTAAATGCTCTGATACCATGATAGAAAGAGATGAATATAATTCTACTATATTGTATTGAATGAATCAATCAAATATATACAGCAAAGATACAACCTGAACTGCCTATTCTCAAGCCTAAATAAGTGGAACAGAAAGCTGGAACATAGAATTGCAAACAATATCTCAAATTTGTTACAACAGCTGTACAACACTAAAGAGACCAATTCTTCTCTGAAGCACGTGACTATTATTCAAGAAGAAGGTTTGAGGGAGCGTTATTTTGGTATGCTGGTCATTACTGATAGTTTTGGCATTTTGATTTTTTATGTTAATTGATTTTAATGGAGCTAATTATCAATTAACGACAGGGGTATCCAGAGCAAAGTTAACCAAATTTCAGGGGAGGTTGACCACCATATTTTAAAAACTTTAATCTGTGAATTAAATGGTCCTAATTCATGTAAAATAAGAATTGTGTTCTTCCAAAACTTATGAAAACTTGAATTAACTCATTTTTAATGCTCCTAATTGTATGACTATCTGTATGTGAACTATTCATAATGGTCAAAGGACTTATAAATGTTATGTATGATATGCATGTGTGGTCCTAGGGCTCTAGTTATGTAGGGGCAGGCATATCTTTGCTTCTATCCAAGAAAGCATATTTGTGGGAGTGATTGATAGAATGGGCAAGGTTTGGTTGGGACAAGCTATCGCCATGCATGGAAGTGAGTATTTGGTAAACTTTTGATTTTAAATTTTATCTTTCATTTGTATATTTTTTGAGAGTCATAGTAGAAATCGTATTTGGTAATGCATTTATCATTTTTGAATAAATAGAAGTGATGTCAAAATTTTGACAATCCTTAGGCATAATTTTAAAACTTGATAACGAAACTTTCAGTTTCAAATTTCATTTTTCAGTTCAAGTTTTTATTTCTGATTTTCTTATAAAATACAATAAATAAAAATTTTGCTTACTCAAAAATATAATATAATACAATAAATTAAAATTTTATAAAAAAAACAAGAATAAAAAAATTATAAAATACAATAAATAAAAAAAAGGGTTACTCAAAAAATATAAATATAAAAATTAAAATACAATAAATAAAAAAAAATCATAAATAAAAAATAAAAATAAAATAAATACAAAATTATATGTCAATAAGAAAAAAATGTTTATAAAATACAATAAATAAAAAATATATAAAGATATAAAGATATATATATATATATATATATATATATATATATTATAAGAAGAAAATACAATAAAATAAGAGCTATATATAAATACAATTATATATAATATAAAAATATAATATAATAAATAAAAAATTATAGGTCAATAAGAATAAAAAACTTTTATAAAATACAATATATATATATATATATATATATATATATATATATATAAAGAGATATATAAGAAGACAATACAATAAAATAAGTTATATATAAATACAATTATATATAATATAAAAATATAAAAGAAAATATATATATAATAATATATGACAATTACCAAAAACATGTAACTAGTTAGAATTTATGACAAATACCAAAAACGTGCACATGCTTAAAAATAAATTTTTAATTAAAATAGAGTCCTAACAAATATAATTTTGGAGAAAATAATATACATAAAATATGTAATATCATATTTATGTTGGTTAAAATGAGTTGAAATCATATTACTCAAACACAATTTTTAGTCAAAGATACCATTATTTTTAAAAAATAAAAATAAATTTTGAGTTACTAAACATATTTTTAGATTTGTACTTTTAAAATTTCAACAACATATTACGTTACCAAACGTATTCCTCATAGCAGATTTACGAATTTTATGTTTCAGAAATCATAAAATGAAACCCGACAGCGTTACCAAACAGCCCCTTAATTATGATGTTTTGGAATTCACTTCTCTAAGAATTGCAAAAAAGATTAGATCTTGTGCACCGGTTGTGCGTCAAGTCTCTCTCTCTCTCCTGCAAAGCAACTTTGTTAGGTTTGAGTTTTTCAAGTAGGTTACTTCAAGAATAACTTTCTAATAATTCTATCAATCACCTAAGACTATTTCTACTCAAGTCTTTTGATCTTCAACGATGCTCTTTGGATTGAAATCTTCATTTTTTTTACTTCAATATGTTTTGACCTTTAAAAGTATTCATCTTTGACTTCATTGTCTTGTGTTCTTTTGGAGATTTTCATATTTGACTTCAATGTCTTTTGACCTTTAGGGCTTGTTTGGATAACCCGGAGAGAAAAGAAAAGAAAGGATAAGATAAGTTATAAGAGAAAAGAAAAGAAACCATTTTAAAAAATTTACTATTATACCCTTTTGTATTTATGTCTTTTAAGAATTCTCTTTTAAAATGTTGAGGTCATTTTAGGTATTATGAAAAAATCAATTAACTTGCTATCATTTCTCTCCCAATCTTCTCATTTTTGGAAGGATAGCAAGTGGGAGATTTGGAGGAATTTGTAGGGATAAGCTATCCCTCCAAATCCTTTCTTTTCTCTCCTAATTAATTATCCAAACACAAAATGTCTTGTCCTTCCCTTTCTTTTCTTTTCTTTTCTTTTCTTTCTAAATCATTCAATCCAAACAAAGCCTTAAGATATCATTTTTATGAGAATTAGATCCTTCTTGGTGTTGTCATTCATCCACAGTCACATGTTTGTCCCAACAATAATCTAAACTAAGAATTAATAATATTGATATAAAAATAATATGATATTATATATATTTGTGTGTTTAATTCGATCTCATATTAAATATTTTGTGTTCATCCGTAAATTTGATATGAAGTGTAATTCTTAATACTTGTATAGAAAAAGATTTGCTGAGTTTCCGAAAAAATAGAACAAATATTTGTACGTATAATTGGATGGAGTAACTTTTGGTTATATTAATAATATTAGTATAAAATAATATAAGTAGAGTATTATAATATTGATATAAAAATATGAGGGTCTGAAAAACTAGAATACTTATTCATGAAGAGTAAAAGAGTTTCAAAAGAAATAAAATAAGAATAATGATTTATTCATTACTCGTAAAAGAATTATTTGTACTTAGACTTGGATCGAGAAGTCATTACTATTTATAATTTGAATAAACATAGTGTCTTTCCTGCACAATTACCTTTTTAGGAAAGTATCTCTTCCAAATTGACAACTTGTAGTTACTATTAATAATATTATTATAAAGCGATATAAGTAGAATATTAATAATATTGATATAAAAAGGAAAGGGTTTCTAAAAAAATAGAATAAGAGTTCAAGCAAATATGCATGCACCCAATATTGCATTAATGTCTTTGGTAAAGCTCCAACGCTTAACCTCTTTTTGAAAAAGCAAGAGAGATCGTACCATCCATCTAGAGTAATATTTATCATTAATGTTTATAAACTTCAATAGACACAAATTTGTCTTTTCCACATAGGTGCCTTTTAAAAAAAATTTGTGTCGAATAAACAACTTTTAGTTATTATTAATAATATCAATGATATAAAATTAAAAAAATGAACATAAAAAGTAACCAAAAAAAAATTTGAAAATGTATATAAAATTAAAAATTCTTTTGACATTTATATAGATTATTATTATTATTTTTTTTTTATGTCGCACAAATAGACTATCCCTAAACTTGAACTAGTGTATCTTAATTGTTTGAATTTTATACCAGCATCAAGTAGCAAGACAAGAAATGAATAACTAATTATAAATAAACATATTGGCTCAAGTAGATAAAAAATTTGGTTCTAATGTCCAGCAAGCATTAGGTTTAATGATCAAGTTTTTAAATAATTCTTTGAAGGTGGGTGTATGTACCAAGTAGAAAAAAAAGGACTTTGATTAAGATATTATGGCGTTGATATAGACTAATAGAAAGAGTAAATTGAGGCTAAATAGTAGTAATTTCATTTCTGCCTAATCCAAACTCACAAAATATGGTAGTTGTTTTTGGAAGCTTTTAGTCACAAGTGATTTTATAGCCAATATGTGAGACCACTTTGATCTAGTGGTGTGTTTTTATTTACTTGTTATATCAATGGCGTGGTATAATAATTGTAACATAAAAATTTTCGCATGTGAACATCAAAATATGATGCGGCAAATATTCTATATTTTAGTTCATGGTATACGATAATAAATTCTTACGGTAATTTCACCTAATTTAAAAGCGATAACTAGAATTGAATAATAATAATGCATTCGCTGTGTCGCCATTTAGGTAGTTTGACTTTGATTCAATGAAACGTAAACCGACTTAAATCCTCTCCATTTAACTGTTTGGTACATTCCCTCGATTTGACTCCTCTTGGCTCATACAAAGCCACAAGGCCCACAACCATATCCAATGGCAAAAGTGCAAATAATCCTCAACTTTTTTCAATGTGCAAAAATACTTTATAAACTATATATTTTTTGAAAAAAATCAATCTCTCATTTTATAAAAGTTGACAAAATTGACCCTGATAAAATTATAATAACATATATGTCATTTACTATGACCATTATGCCCTTCTCTCTATAAATATAATGTTTTCAAAAAATTCAAAAAATAAAAAATAATTAGATAAAATTTTCAATTATTAAGTTTAAAAACATAAAAAAAGAAAAAAGCTAATAAACTTTATTTAAGATTTTTAAAAATAAAAATATAACTAACATATATACTCTTTTCTCTAGTATACTCAATAGTGTTTTCTAAATAAAAATTTAAAAAATAAAAAAATAATTTGATAAAATTATCATTGAAAATGATTTTTTTCTTCGATTTGTTAACTATAGTCAATACTCTTTTTTATGTTACTAAACTTATTGTTTGGAAATTTTATCTAATTATTTACTTTATAGAAAACATTATATTTATATAGAGAATGACATAATGACTATAAGTAAATGATATATATGTCATTATAGTTTTGCGAAGAAGTTAAGTTATCCACTTTTGTAAAATGAGGGACTGATTTGGTTAAAAAAAGAAAAAATAGTTTAGGGGTTGTTTTTGCAAGTTGAAAAAAGTTTGAGAATTTTTTTTCCTTTTTTTTTCAGTTTTGCCTTAATTTAATAATAAATACCAAAACAATTCAAATCAACCCGAGCATTATTGGCAAATTTTTTAATTCCCCAAATCCCTCCAATCCAAAAACTTGAGATTCAAAGATTTTGGATTAAAAAAAATTGGGATTAAGCTCTGTTTCGTCAATCTCTCTTCGTTTGCGGAAATCCCCAACCCAATATCTCTCACCCGTGCAATCTGTCTTCGTTTGTCCATCGATTTTTGATCTGTTCGGTGCAACCTTTCGTTTGGTGAAGATTTCAGGCCTGAAATCGGTGCCTTCAATCTCATTGGTACTTTCTCTGTTCTCTCTCCCTAGTTTAAGATAGTTTAATCATGCTGGTGAAGTTTTGTGAGCCACTAGAGGACGACGACAGTAGTGTTCCAAGCTAAGATTTGA
This sequence comes from Cornus controversa, assembly GCA_026545225.1. NCBI lineage: Eukaryota > Viridiplantae > Streptophyta > Magnoliopsida > Cornales > Cornaceae > Cornus > Cornus controversa. The sequence goes on from CM048852.1 coordinate 19,770,386, forward strand.
TATATTTTCGCCGATCAAGTACATTCTTCTTTAAAAACCCTCTGCAAGTTATGGGTGTCAATGTATTCAAATTTAAAAAAAAAAAAAAACTAACTAAAAATTAAAATATTAGTTGATGTATATATATATATATATATAAATTATTTTGGTAAATTTAGATGTAATAACACAATAGCTGGTTCTGAGGGAGAGTCCTGACATGTTAAAAAGAAAATCATTAAATAGTTACCAACTTCAAAATGGGGGGAAGATTTTAATAATCATTCAAATTATAAAATATAGTGTAACATGAAATGAAAACCATTATTGTGAAGCTACACCAGCTATTATAATTTACTACATAGCATTTGAAGATGATTTATAAAGATCAAAACTCTTTTGATTTGAAAATAAAAAAATAATGTAGCTCCAAAAAGAAGCATAAAAATTCTACCATGTATAACCCATGAACTAACCATAAACAAATGAGAATGCATATAAAACTTTAAATATGCAAGGGCTTCTCTGTTTGAATGAATCAGCAACAGACAAATTGCTGGGTTCTTTTAGAAAATAAATATTTAAGTTTATTTACAAAAAAAAAAAGGTGTAAATGGAGTGTTTACATTAGGTACGTTCTGTGGTGAGAGAGGTGTTTTCTTTTATTTTAGGTGAGTCATGTTCCGAGTGTTGCCGAACTATTATGTAATTTATGTCATGTTGGATGCATGGTGTGTGAGTTGTTCAAGTTGGATGCGTGGTGTGACACAAAAAAACCTTTGCAGTTTGAACACAATCTTAACATGCTACATTTTTTTTTATAAATCTTGTTGACACATCTTTGCAGTTTGTACACAATCTTAACATGCTACAATTTTTTTTTTTATAAATCTTGTTAGACACAACTTTGCAGTTTGCACACAATCTTTTCACGTACACCAATTGTTTTTTCCAACATTAAAAGGTCATCATCACTTTCATTTGAAAGTATACATCTTTCCATACACAAGACTTTCATACATCTTTTCATATTTTTGAACTATCAAAATGTGTGCGCTTATTTTTTTTCTTTTGAACCTTGAGTTCCACCATGGGCTGGACTATTTTAAACTTGTAGTACAGTGGCCTAATAGCTACTGTAACACAACTTTCAAGTGTTGTCATTACGTGGTGAGAGAGGTGTTTCTTTTATTTTAGGTGAGTCATGTTACGAGTGTTGCCGAACTATTATGTAATTTATGTCATGTTGGATGCATGGCGTGAGAGTTGTTCGAGTTGGATGCGTGGTGTGACGCAAAAAAGACTTTGCAATTTGAACACAATCTTAACATTGTACAATTTTTTTTTTATAAATCTTGCTGACACATCTTTGCAGTTTGCACACAATCTTTTCATATACACCAAATCGATCTTTTTTCCAGCATTAAAAGGTCATCATCACTTTTCATTTGAACGTATACATCTTTCCATACACAAGACTTTCATACATATTTTCATATTTTTGAGCTATCAAAATGTGTGCACTAATACTTTTATTTTTTTCCTTTCGAACCTTGAGTTCCACCATGAGGTGGACTATTTTAAGCTTGTAGTACAGTGGCCTAATACCTACTGTAACACGACAACTGTCGAATCCCCATAAAATAATATTTTAATATTCATGGTCTTTGGCTATCCGTGTATGGAGGCGTTCAGCCAACTGAATGTCAAGAGTATATTTGCAACCATGATTGGGAAGGAAATCAACAACTAGCAGAGATACAGTTTTGTATCAACCTTGATGGAAAAACTTTTGAGAATTGCAATTTTCCTCATGCTAGCAATTTCAACAAACCTGTTAATTTTCCTGATGATTCTAATTATCCCAGCCCTCTGTTGGTGGTTCTCATAAGAATAAGAAGTTCGGTAGAGGAAAGGAAAGGGAAGGAAAGGATGATCTTGATCCGTCTAAGGCAGAGGATCCTGCAGATGCTTATAAGCCTCCTCCGGATGCACCTACAACTCATGCTCCTCCCTCTTGACTCTTCATCAAGGAGGCTTGAATCTTAACTTTCTTTCTCCTCGTTTTGATAAAGACATCATTTTTGTTTGCCCTTTGGGGCACAAGCTAATGTAATCCTTTTTGGGAGAAACTTTGGAAAATAAAACTTCTTTTACTTCTGTTATCTTTATTGTTTTACTGACTTTTTCCCGCTATTTGTATTGCCCTTGAATGATTAATACGACTTTTTATGTTAGAAAGTTTAAGCTGTTCTACATTGTCGCGTCATTAATTGACAATTAGTTTTTCTTTACCTCCTTGCCACTGTCACTTAGTTTTTCTTATAGGGCGATTATGCTGTTTTGTCACTTAATTGGCGATCGGCTTGTCACTTAATTGTCATTTAGTTGAGGATAGATCGAATTTTCTTATGCCTTTTTCCCACTTAGTTGTTTCTTTGTTTTTTTTTCTTTACCCTTAGATAAGAACTTTACAAAAAAGTAATTTTGTCATTAGTTGATCTAATTTTCTTTGCATTGGCAACGTAGGTTTTCTTATGCGGCAATCGGCTTTCTTACACCATTTTGCCACTTAGTTCATTCTTTGCTTTTTCTTTCTTACTTACTCTGACTCTTAGACAAGACTTTACAAAAAGTGGAGGGGTGAAAACAGTTATCTGACATCCCACATGTGGGTTGGCTATCACTGCTTTGAGAAAAAAAGTTGCATATAGTAGCCTCTATGAGTCTATGCCCCTTTTTCTATCAGGCTATCACCTTCGTGACTTTATAGAGGAGTCATGTTAGAAGTGTTGCCCAACTATTATGTATGTCATGTTAGGTGCATTATGTTATAAGTCTTTTATTGTATTATTTTAGGTTAGTCATGTTAAAAGTATTGCCATATTATTGTGCAAGTATAACTCCGCAAGTATAACTCGTTTAAAGCAAAAGGGTTTTGTAGTCTAATGGTATAACTTTTTCATCAACAAAGAAAAAGAGAGGGGTTTGAATCTGATGTGGGCAAATATGTGTGTTTGAGTACCCACAATTGAATGCGGGTATGCAAGTTCACTTTACATTTCCATATACATCTTTTCTAACCTTTACAATTTCTTTTAAAAGGTCTTATATTTACAACTTTGAGTCATACTATTTCTTGTATTCAAATTATATATTAAAAAAAAAAAACCGCTTTTGATATATATGTGTGTGTATATATATTTAAATTTTTTTGCTAATCTAGAAGAAATAGAGAAGCAAAATAACTCCTTGATAAAGAAATATAGATTTTAGGATCAAAGAGAGGAACTAAAACTCTCATTAGTGAATCAATTTTTCTCTGGGAAAGTAATACACTAGTTGGTACCCCTGAAATATATAGGCATATGCACTGCCTTTCTTGCCTTTTTACTCATCAATCATATACACCCACCTCATAACACCAATCAAATCACCACTTGTGTATATACAAACAACAGTTAATATTTCCACCGCCTTAGGCATTTCTATGTCTACGATTTCCATGGGGGTGGATTCCATATGTACAACACTCCTCTTTTGGGTCCACTATATTATACTATTAAAAAAGATTAGTAAAACAAAAATCTAGTGAAGGAAAACGAGTACAATATTGTTTTGTCTCTGCAAATGGTATTGCATAGGTTAATTGTCACGTACCGAATCCCAAAGACTCGAATTATGGATAAAAAAAAAGATAAGAAGAGAATAGGAAAAGAACCAAACTTTAGACTCCGACCCGACATCAAAATCGTCACTGCGAAAATTATAAACAACTTAACTATAATTAGCATACACTAAACATGCTCAATATAGAAGATAAATAACGAAACTCCTGAATATAACATGTCATACAAGTACAAAAGTACTAAGTCAGCAGACTGGTTTCGAATAAAGTAAGATACACGTTATCCAAGTTATATATGGTACAAGCAAGTATAACTTCAAAACACAAAACACAAAAAAAAAAAAAAAAAAGTTATGCCGCTACAAGCTTTGAGTGACTCAAGCAACATCCTTTTCGTGAAATATTCCTATAAATTTTATACATGAGGTGATCAATCTCACACATAAATATTAGGAAACAACAAACCCAAAATTTCAAATCTATTGTCACAATCATAAACAACAAAGAAACCTAATAAACAAACTCTTTTTTTCCATAAATCCAAAGAATGAAAGTTTAGACCAACTTCTTGGTCTGACTATTTCGAAAATGATAGGACACGACAAACCCAAAATCCCAAATCAATTATCACAAACATAAATAACAAATAAACCTAATAAACAAACTCTTTTTTCCAATAAATCCAAAGAATGAAAGTTTAGACCAACTTCTTGATTCTTAGGAGGTGGGCCTTTGACTGGGTAGTTCTTCTAAAGATGCTCAACACTCAAATACTATCTATATGAGAAGCTTGACCGTTCCAATTCAAATTTGCACTTCAAAATGATGAAAGCCAATACAGCTAAGATCCACACGTATTTTCATCAAATTGTTTTTTTTTTTTTTTTCTCTATAAGCAATATTTTTATGAATAATTATTTGACATTAGGAAATTATGATGAGCAGCACCCATAACTTAAATACTCCAAGCCTTTCAGAATGATTTCAATATATACCAATTACATAAGCCCATTCAACTCCAGTGCACAATTGCAAATAACTCAATCAAATTAAAGAAAGGCTCTGTTTGTGATACATGGATGGACTGGCATGCTAACAAGAAAGAGCAAATCAGAAATTACACTTGGAGCACAATTTTGACCTTATACAATCATATTTTGTATTCATTAGTCTTATTTTATTTTCATTTTAGGTTAATATGCTGCATAATTTTATTCATGTTTTATTAGGTTTCAAGGGACATTCGGTGCAGGTGAACTATAGTAGGGGTTAACTTTTTTTTTTCTTTCATTTTTTCGGAAAGTTAAGCAATGTGTATTGAAAATATGTATTGAAAAAAGTAAGTAATTACAAAGTCCAATTAAAGGAAATGACTAAGCCCAAAAAGCTAAAGTCTGAAAAGAAAACAAGGCTTACACTAGCTTGTTGTTTAACGGTGTAAATCCAAATAGAAACCAGCCCAAAGATGAGCAGTTGTAAGAAAAATATGTTTTGACTGATCTCTAATAGTATAAACAAGACTAAAATTTTATTGTTATATATTCTAGGAGAACAAGATCAGAGTTGTGCTCCTTTTGACGTGATAGAATCACCTTACTTAAGGTATTATTTGTCACCACTCCATTTGAATTTGCTATCAAGTTGTTGGCAAAATAGCTCCGAGATACAATAAAACTACCGAAATGTCTCGCGACTTTCTCATCTTTTCTTTGCAGATGACTGTCATTTTTTGTAAAGCTTCACTTGGGGAAGTTTCTTCTTCGAAGAGGCTTCTTAAGTTGTATGAGACCGCATCAGGCCAGTTGATGAATTTTGATAAGTCATCGGTGTTTTATCTAAAATGTAACTCCTCACCTCAAGCAGCAGCTCATTTCTTTATGGGGTATTCAATGACAGAAAGAGATGAATATAATTCTGCTATATTGTATTGAATGAATCAATCAAATATATACAGCAAAGATACAACCTGAATTGCCTAGTCTCAAGCCTAAATAAGTGGAACAGAAAGCTGGAAAACAGAATTGCAAACAATATCTCAAATTTGTTACAACAGCTGTACAACACTAGAGAGACCAATTCTTCTCTGAAGCACATAACTATTATGCTCCCTCAAAATGGAGCTCGACACGAGAGGCCAATCTTGTCTCGAAGCAACATAAAACGTGGTCTAGGAAGCGACTTAGTAAGAATATCAACAAGTCGATCAGTAGAGGAAACATGAGCAACTCGAAGAGTTCCACTCTGTACCTGATCATGAATGAAGTGGAAGTCAATAGCAACGTGTTTCATTCTAGAATGAAAGACAGGATTAGAACACAACTGAGTTACCCCAACGTTATCACAATAAATGACTGGGCAAGTCGGTAGCTGAAGACCAAGTTCACACAGCAAGGAGGACACCCAAGTTATCTCCGCTGCTGTATCAGCAACAGATCTATATTCGGCTTCAGTCGATGAACGTGCAATGGTTTTCTGCTTTTTAGAGCTCCAAGAGATAGGATTACGACCAAGATAGACAATATAAGCACCTGTTGAGGAAAAATTGTCTGGGTCACTTGCCTAGTCTGCATCAGAGTAAGCGTGTAAAGCATCAGAAAAGACATACAAAGACAGAGGAGATTCTCGGTAAAGTTGGAGGCCATAGTTAGGAGTACCATAGAGATAACAAAGTAAACGCTTTACAAGTTGCCAGTGTTTAGTTGTGGGCTTGTGCATAAACTGAGAAAGCTTATTGACAGCAAAGGCTATGTCAAGTCTAGTGAGAAGAAGATATTGGAGACTACCCACAACTGCTCTAAATTCTGTAGGAACAGATAAGTTTTCCCCTGAGTACAGCGACAGTGTAGTACCTGACGGAAGAGGAGTTTGAACTGGTTTAGTCTCAGACATGTGAGTACGAGCAAGGAGATCAAGCAAAAATCGACGTTGAGAAAGTAGGAAGCCATGCTGATTTGGAACAATTTTAACTCCAAGAAAATAAGAGAGTTTGCCAAGATCTTTAAGAGAGAACCGTGTGGCTAGCAAATGAATAAAGCGATTCACCAGGTGTTCATCATCCCCAGTAATAATTAAATCGTCAACATAGACCAGTAAATAAACAAAATGTCCACCAGAATTAAGCACAAAAAGTGATGTGTCAGCATGAGAGTTCTTAAATCCTCATTGAAGAAGAAAATGTCAGAGTTCTTGATACCACGCTCGGGGAGCTTGTTTCAGTCCATAAATTGCTTTCTGTAGCTTATAAACATGTGATGGGAAGTCTTGATCAATGAAACTTGGTGGCTGAGTCATATAAACATCTTCATTGAGATTAACTTGCAAGAAGGCGTTATTGACATCAAGTTGACGAAGGGTCCATCCACTACTTATTGCAATGCTAAGAACAAGTCTTATGGTGGTAGGCTTCACTACTTGACTAAAGGTATCAAAGTAATCAACTCCTGGGCATTGATGAAAACCTTTGGCAGCCAAGCGATCCTTAAACCTGTCAACAGAGCCATCAGAGTTACGTTTAGTACGAAAAATCCATTTACAACCCGTAACATTTTGACTAGGATTAGAAGGTACTAGCTCCCAAGTCCCATTCCGAACAAGAGCATCATATTCTTCAGACATGGCCCTACGCCATTTTGGACTTTTAAGAGCTTGGGTTGGTGTGGTGGGTTCAATAGCAAGAGATGTCGATAATTAGGTGTGAAGATTTAGTTTTTGAGTTGGTTTATGAATGTTATTTTTGGCTCTGGTTCGTATGGAATGGGTTGAGTTTGTGATTTGATGGTCCGGTTGAGTGGTGATTTGCAGGGGATTGGTGGAGGTTAGTTGTTGTGGTGGGGTTGGGTTGTTGGATGTGGTAAGGGTAGGATCGACGGGTGCAGGGGCTGTATGGTGTGATTGTGTTGGAGCTTCACTTTGGAGTTGCTATTGAGGGTGAACGTCAGCTGAAATTGTTGCCAGAGGAATGAGCAGAAGGTGAGAAGTTGCGTGGTCTGTTGTAGGTGCGATTGGCTAGATTAGTAGAGGCTGGGAAGTAGGATGGTTCAGTTTTGTTGGTATCGTGGAGAGAAGCTTCAAAGTTTAGAAGCTTTTCATGTAGTTCATCAAATGAGATGGGAGTATCGCGGGCTTGTACTGCACGAACCAGTTTTCTGTAGTCTTCACCGAGTCTCTCAAGAATTCTTTTTAAGAGGTCTTCATTATCAACAGCAGCTCCAAGGATTGCAAGCTCATCAGCACGAGCTTTGATAGTCTGGAGGTACTTTGAAATTCCCATGGATCCCTTTATTATTTGTTTTAATTGGTTTTTCACCGGCTTGATTCTGCCCCGAGATGGTTTGGCATAAGTATTAGCCAATATTGTCTAGGCTTCTCGTGATGTTTTGGCTCGAGCAATGAAGGAAATTATTGTGGGGGACATAGAACCAAGAATTGCATTAAGAATGAGTTGATCTTGCCTGATCCAGAGTGTATGTGTTGGGTTTGGAGTAGTGGTGTCTCGAATAATTGGTTCTAGACAAGGTTTGGAGCCATCGATGTATCCAAGAAGATCATACCCGATGAATAGAGTCTGAAATTGCAGTTTCCAGGATGTATAGTTGGTTGAGGTAAGCTTTAAGGGAGTTTGAGCTGCAACATTGATCCTAATCAATGTGCTATGAGGATCATTAGTGTTATGGATGGTGGTGTTGGTATTGGTCGTCATCAGAAAAAGAAAAAAGATATACGGCTGGGAAGAATCAGGCTAAATGCTCTGATACCATGACAGAAAGAGATGAATATAATTCTGTTATATTGTATGGAATGAATCAATCAAATATATACAGCAAAGATACAACCTGAACTGCCTATTCTCAAGCCTAAATAAGTGGAACAGAAAGTTGGAACATAGAATTGCAAACAATATCTCAAATTTGTTACAACAGCTATACAACACTAGAGAGACCAATTCTTCTCTGAAGCACGTGACTATTATTCAAGAAGAAGGTTTGAGGGAGTGTTATTTTGGTATGCTGGTCATTACTGATAGTTTTGGCATTTTGATTTTTTATGTTAATTGATTTTAATGGAGCTGATTATCAATTAACGACAGGGGTATTCAGAGCAAAGTCAACCAAATTTCAGGAGAGGTTGACCACCATATTTTAAAAACTTTAATTTGTGAATTAAATGGTCCTAATTCATGTAAAATAAGAATTGTGTTCTTCCAAAACTTATGAAAACTTGAATTAACTCATTTTTAATGCTCCTAATTGTATAACTATCTGTATGTGAACTATTCATAATGGTCAAAGGACTTATAAATGTTATGTATGATATGCATGTGTGGTCCTAGGGCTCTAGTTATGTAGGGGCAGGCATATCTTTGCTTCTATCCAAGAAAGCATATTTGTGGGAGTGATTGATAGAATGGGCAAGGTTTGGTTGGGACAAGCTATCGCCATGCATGGAAGTGAGTATTTGGTAAACTTTTGATTTTAAATTTTATCTTTCATTTGTATATATTTTGAGAGTCATAGTAGAAATCGTATTTGGTAACGCATTTATCATTTTGAATAAATAGAAGTGATGTCAAAATTTTGACAATCCTTAGGCATAATTTTAAAGCTTGATAACGAAACTTTCAGTTTCAAATTTCATTTTTCAGTTCAAGTTTTTATTTCTAATTTTCTTATAAAATACAATAAATAAAAATTTTGCTTGCTCAAAAATATAATATAATACAATAAATTAAAATTTTATAAAAAAAGCAAGAATATAAAAATTAGAAAATACAATAAATAAAAAAAGGGTTACTCAAAAAATATAAATATAAAAATTAAAATACAATAAATAAAAATAAAAAAATTATAAAAAAATAAAATAAAATAAAATAAATACAGAATTATATGTCAATAAGAAAAAAATGTTTATAAAATACAATAAATAAAAAATATATAAAGATATAAAGATATATATATATATATATATATATATATATAATATAAATATATATTATAAGAAGAAAATACAATAAAATAAGAGCTATATATAAATACAATTATATATAATATAAAAATATAATATAATAAATAAAAAATTATAGGTTAATAAGAATAAATTTTTTTTATAAAATACAATATATATATATAAAGAGATATATAAGAAGACAATACAATAAAATAAGTTATATATAAATACAATTATATATAATATAAAAATATAAATGAAAAAATATATATAATAATATATGACAATTACCAAAAACGTGTAACTAGTTAGAATTTATGACAAATACCAAAAATGTGCAAGGGATAAAATGTAGAAAAAGTAGAACAAATATAATTTTGGAGAAAATAATATACATAAAATATGTAATATCACATTTATGTTGGTTAAAATGAGTTGAAATCATATTACTCAAACACAATTTTTAGTCAAAGATACCATTATTTTAAAAATAAAGAAATAAATTTTGAGTTACTAAACATATTTTTAGATTTGTACTTTTAAAATTTCACAACATATTACGTTACCAAACGTATTCCTCATAGCAGATTTACAAATTTTATGTTTCAGAAATCATAAAATGGAATCCGACAGTGTTACCAAATAGCCCCTTAATTATGATGTTTTGGAATTCACTTCTCTAAGAATTGCAAAAAAGATTGGATCTTGTGCACCGGTTGTGCGTCAAGTCTCTCTCTCTCTCCTGCAAAGCAACTTTGTTAGGTTTGAGTTTTTCAAGTAGGTTACTTCAAGAATAACTTTCTAATAATTCTATCAATCACCTAAGACTATTTCTACTCAAGTCTTTTGATCTTCAACGATGCTCTTTGGATTGAAATCTTCATTTTTTACTTCAATATCTTTTGACCTTTAAAAGTATTCATCTTTGACTTCATTGTCTTGTGTTCTTTTGGAGATTTTCATATTTGACTTCAATATCTTCTGACCTTTAGGGCTTGTTTGGATAACCCGGAGAGAAAAGAAAAGAAAGGATAAGATAAGTTATAAGAGAAAAGAAAAGAAACCATTTTAAAAAATTTACTATTATACCCTTTTGTATTTATGTCTTTTAAGAATTCTCTTTTAAAATGTTGAGGTCATTTTAGGTATTATGAAAAAATCAATTAACTTGCTATCCTTTCTCTCCCAATCTTCTCATTTTTGGAAGGATAGCAAGTGAGAGATTTGGAGGGATAAGCTATCCCTTCAAATCCTTTCTTTTCTCTCCTAATTAATTATCCAAACACAAAATGTCTTGTCCTTCCCTTTCTTTTCTTTTCTTTTCTTTTCTTTCCAAATCATTCAATCCAAACAAAGCCTTAAGATATCATTTTTATGAGAATTAGATCCTTCTTGGTGTTGTCATTCATCCACAGTCACATGTTTGTCCCAACAATAATCTAAACTAAGAATTAATAATATTGATATAACAATAATATGATATTATATATATTTGTGTGTTTAATTCGATCTCATATTAAATATTTTGTGTTCATCCGTAAATTTGATATGAAGTGTAATTCTTAATACTTGTTTAGAAAAAGATTTGCTGAGTTTCCAAAAAAATAGAACAAATATTTGTACGTATAATTGGATGGAGTAACTTTTGGTTATATTAATAATATTAGTATAAAATAATATAAGTAGAGTATTATATTATTGATATAAAAATATGAGGGTCTGAAAAACTAGAATACTTATTCATGAAGAGTAAAAGAGTTTCAAAAGAAATAAAATAAGAATAATGATTTATTCATTACTCGTAAAAGAATTATTTGTACTTAGACTTGGATCGAGAAGTCATTACTATTTATAATTTGAATAAACATAGTGTCTTTCCTACACAATTACCTTTTTAGGAAAGTATCTCTTCCAAATTGACAACTTGTAGTTACTATTAATAATATTATTATAAAGCGATATAAGTAGAATATTAATAATATTGATATAAAAAGGAAAGGGTTTCTAAAAAAATAGAATAAGATCAGTAAACAACACTGTGAGACATAGAAGTATTTATGAAGATTTAAAATAATTAATAATTTTTTTACAAACTATATTAATTACATAAAAGTATTATAATACTTACTCTAGCATGGCTCTGATACCATAAAAGATTTATACAGATGTCATAAAAGATTTATACAAATGTTAGTAGTAAACAAACAAATTTAACAAAAGTATAAAAAGGATCGATAAATTGGATACTTACTGAAAAACTTCAAACTTAATATATTAAGAGAAATATTACAAGTGAACAAGAGAGAAAAGAAGAAGGAAAATACAAGGTGTCTTCAACAAGGGTGAAGATGCCCTTTTATAAAACATAAATCCTACTGTTATGGATTTCAAATGAAAAATTTGGAGTCCGGATAACCCCAAAGTCTTTATCCTAACAGTGGTGTAGGCCCATCTGAGTTGGCGTCGGTCATCTGTTATGTTGATAAAGAGAAATCTTCATAATATGCTTTTGAAAAAGCTTCCGCAAACTCTGGATTTGGTCTGAGATTACTGTTGGTCTTTGGACTCTTGTATTGGCCGAGTCTTGACACTTCTGCAAATTCTGGATCTGGTCTGAGATTACTGTTGGTTTTTGGACTCTTGCGTCGGCTAAATCTTAACAATAATGGACGTCATGGCATCCCAATAATCTCCCAAGTTCTCATCATCTGCTGTGGGGTCCTGTGCTTCACCAGCTAAGCAGGAGAATGAATTCTGCTCTTGAGTATGAAGGCTCTGGGCTGAGGACATCGAAGCGTCATCATCTTCTTTGGTAAAGGAAGTCATGAATTGGTTTTTCATAAAGTCCATACACCTGATGAGAAGCTCTGATCTGTTAATTCTGGATATTTAACTTTAAGAGAACTTTTAATTACTTCAAAAGGATTAAAGTAATCAAGTTGATCAGCAGGTACTGTGGTGATCTTCGGGATTAGGTTAAAATACTCTTTGGTAGCCATATCAATGCTGGCCACCTTTGATTCAATATCAACTCCTGTCCACCAACGGAATGAGGATGCTCGCTGGAGGATAGGCAATCTTTGTGCATCATAAGAGCACTGAATTTCCCATTTAAAAATCCAAGGAATACTGAACTCAAGGAGGAAAAGGAAGGTAGAAAATCCCAACGGAAGATTCTCTTTTCCTCTCAATTGTGGATGAAAATTAGTCCAAGGAACAAACTTGGATCTAATTTCTTCTGGAAGGAACTCCAGGTCAGGAACAAAGAATTCTGACCAATGGAGTAACCAAGAGGGAATTCTGTAGAACATGGTTTTTAGAAACTGGGGGCAGAAACTTACAAACCATGTATGGCTGTGATCAGGGTTTTGATACATGAAGACAAAGTTCCAAGCATCAATGTAATCCCAGTAATTATAATCCCTCTCAATCTTTTTGGAGTGATAAGAGGAATTAGGATTCATAACCCACTGGGAAGGTGGGACAATACTTCTGAATGTAATCTTACTGTGGGTTAAAGGAGATCTTTCCTGAGAAGGATACTTTTTGTTGTGGGTAACTTCTACCGACTGTTTTTCTGTTAGAATGGTTTCATAGGCGTACCTATGCATCCCATTCTTTATGGTCCATGTTGATGTACCAAGGTATCTATTCATGATATCCCATGGTTTATCGAACATTTCTGTATCAGAATTTTCTAGGAAAACCACTCTTTGTACTATTTTTCTGTTGAGGATGAAGGGAAACTTTTGTCTCTCCAAAGCTTCCTTCATTGTAAGCTGTTGGAGATCCGTCTTCTGTTCTTTTCCTTTCTTTTTCTATAGATTCTGGATTGGAGGATAATACTCCTCATCTGTAAGAATGGCCTTCTATTTGCCTTTGTTTTTAGGGGGATTACCCCTGCCTCTTCCCCTTTGGGGATTACTCATAAACCCTGTAGAAATTCACGAGTAAGAAAATCAGGCAGAGAGTTAGATTCTCCTTTGATATATTCAATAGAAAAATCAAAAGCTGAAAGATCAGCCCACCATCCTGCAAATATCTGTTTAGAAGAAATATTCTTAACATCTTGCTTTAAAATATGTTTAGCAGAGCTACAATCAATTATGAGCAAGAATGTTTGATTTAATAAATCATCCTAGAATTTGTGAATACACTTCACAATAGAAAGAATTTCTTTCTTAACAGTACTGCAATTAACCTGGGCATTTTTCCAAGTTCCAGAAGTAAATCTTACTAGCTCTTCTTTTGAGGTAGTAGGATTTTTCTGTTTAAGAATGCCTCCGTATCCTATATTAGAGGCGTCTGTCTCAACAATCTTATCCCAAGAAGGATTAGGAAGAGAAAGACAAGGGAGCTGTTTAGCTCTAACCTTTATTCTTTTTACTGCTAAAGTATGTTCTTCAGACCAAGGAGGGGGATCTTTTCTGAATCTGGTATAAAGAATTGCTGTGTCTTGAGAGAGATTTTTATAGTAGTCTGCAATATAATTCAGGCTACCTAAAAATCTTTGTAATTGAGTTTTATCCTTAATTTCATCAGGAAATTTAGATGCAAACTCAATATAGCGATTAATAGGAATAATTTTTCCTTGAAAGATGTTATGACCCAAAAATCTAACTTCGGAAGAAAAAAGTTTCATTTTGGATGCAAAAATAACTAATCCATTTCTTTTGATAACATTTTTAAAGATTTTTAAATGTTTAAAATGTTGATCAATGGATTTAGAAAAAATCAGAATATCATCAATATAGACAATAGAAAATGCTGCAAAGGGTTGAAAAATATCATTCATAATGTGCTGAAATTTCGAAGGAGCATTTTTCAAATCGAAAGGCATAACAGTCCATTCATAGTGTCCAAAAGGTACTACGAAAGCTGTTTTGTACTGGTCCTGGCTAGCTATCTGTATTTGCCAGTATCCTGATTTTAAATCAAATTTTGAAAAGATAGTTGCTGATTGCAACCTGTCAAGGAGATCCTTCTTATTTGGAATAGGATACCTAATCCATTTAAGAACATCATTAAGAGGCTTGTAATTAATAACAAGTCTTGGAGCTCCTCTTTCCTGTTCAGAATGTTTATTAACATAGAAAGCAGTGCAACTCCATGGGGAGTAACTTTCTTTTATCAAATTCTTATCAAGAAGACTATTGATTTCTTTGGCACAAAGTTCCAAATAGTCATTCTTCATCTGACTGGGACGAGCCTTTGTGGGAATCATCTTTTCATTGAAGGATGACTCATAAGGTAAAGAAACGACATGTTTCTTCCTATTCCAAAAAGCATTTGGAATCTCGCTACAGATTTCTGTTTGGAATTCTTCAAAAATTTCTCTAACCTTTTCTCTAAAAGGTTTGGAGCTGATGACATCCTCTATTTTAACAAAAATAATCTCTTTTTGAAGGAGATTAAGTTGGGATTGTTTAATTTTTAGAGGACTCATCATTTGATGAAGAATCTTTTCTATTGGCTTGGAAATAAAAGGGAAAGATATTTCTTTACCATGAAGAAAAGTATGAATGCCTGAAGTATCAATTCTTGAGATAGGCATTAAATTATTCAAAAATGGTGTTCCTAATATAACTGGTTGCACCATATTTTTGAGAAGAAGAAAAGTTGTGGGAAGACAAAGTCCTTGGTTGCAAATATTGACATGATTGAGCTTGTACTGTATTTGCATTTTGTCTCCACTAGCATTAGCAATTCCTTCTGTAGTTTTCTCGAAATACTGTGTTGGTATTAGACCTTCTTGAATACAGTTGAGATCTGCTCCACTATCGACCAAAGCAATTTGGTTTTTCAGAACAAATTCCTCATTGATAACAATGGTGACTTCAATATACCATCTTTGAAAAGTAACTCTACTTAATGAGTTAACTAAGTAGTCAGAATCCTTAGGAGGTTCAGTACCAACATCTTCCTTGGATGATGAAGAGAGATTAGTGGTTAACTGTTCTAAATGCTGCTGGATATGAATAAGTTCCAGGTCAGTCTGATTCTGTTGAGATTTGAGATTACTAATCTCAGTTTTGAGGGAATTAACCTCTGTCTTTAAATCCTGAAGGGTTGTAGGTCTGGACTGGACCGTAGTTTCGAGACGATTAAAGACATCTTTCATACTATAATAAGAAGTAGAAAAGTTATTTGGCCTTTCTAAAGATGAAGTTGGATTAAAGCAAACTTCAATAAGTTTAACCTTCATCTGTGGATCCTGAATCTGGTCAATTAAGTCCAGAAGATTCTGTTGTTGATTGGTCAAAACATTGAGACCATTCATCTCAACTATAGCTTTCCAATAATTATTGGAAGGACTAGAGGAACAATTGCAAGAAGGGTCGAGTAATTGTTTATCTTCTTCTTCAGAGGAAGTAGAAGATTGAAGATCAAATAAATTTTGATCAACCTCAGATTCTTCAGAGGAAATGTCATTAGAAGAACTTGAATTCAGAAAAAGCTTTGAGAGTTTGGCTTTTAGGTCATCCTCTATTTGAAGAGAGTCAATCTTTTTACTAACCTTGCATTTGTTAGCGTAATGACCAAACTTACCGCATTTAAAACATTTGACATCCTTCTTATCATGGTCCTTAGATCTTTTCTTGGGCTTAGATCTAAAGGTTCTTTTGGGAAGAGTGTCTTGAGGAATGTAATTTTTCTTCTTCTTGGGTCTAGAAAAAATCTTCTTTCTATGGACCTTCTGAGCCTTTCTCTTAGGTGGGTAAGAGATTGGGGTCTGGTAGGCGAATTGATCACAAAATTCTCCTATTTCCTGTTGTCCAGTAAGGCGTTGGGCCTTAAGCTGCTGTTTGAGCTTGATGTCGTTACATAAGGCCAGGCCTTCTTGAACGACTATTCCAATTAGACTTCCATATGTATAATTGGAATAAGGAATAGAAAGTCCATTATTCATGTCTCTAAGCTTCTTCCTTATTCTTTCAGCAAAAAAGGTTGGAAGCCCATCAACAAATTTAGCTTTCCAATGCTCACTATTTGCATCAGATCTTTGAAGAACTTTTGCAAGGAAGACGTCTTTATACCATCTAAAATGGGTAAGAGTAGGGCATCTAAGATTCTAAAGAAGTTCTCTGCTTCTTTCGCTGTTGACACCTTCACTTCCCACAAAGTGTTGTATGATTGTGAGAATAAGCGTATACACCACATCAGGCTGAGGTTCTTCTTGCTGAGATTGTTCATTCTTAACAATTTTTTGAGCACGAAGAATCTCTTCCTTCTGGAAATTTGTGAGAACATTATCCCACCATCCTTTGAGCATTCCCGTAAATCCACAAACTACAAACTTTGCAATTTCTGGATCTGAATTACCATTTTGTTTACAAACTGTGCTATACATTAAAATCTCATGTATAACTTCATAAACCTGGTATTCAGAAAGTCCATCTATGTTCCATTCATAGATGGTTCTTCCATGGAAAGATTTCTGTGTCCTTAGATAATCTTCTTCATAAAGAATATCTTGAGGAGTTGGCCTAGGATAGTAATTCCTAGTTGGGGGAAGGTAAGCTTCTCTCGTGCTATCCTTCTTAAAAGAGATTTTTTCCAACTGATAGGCATTATCTTGGAAAGAAGACTGAATTTCATTCAGCTTGGACTGATCAATTTGGTCAAAGTCCTTCTCCTGTTTCGAAAGAACATTAATATTTAGACCTTTAATCCGGAGGGCTAACTGGTCTAAAAATTCAGTGTTTTTAGCTTTATTTGAGAGTTTAAAACCCGAAACCTCTAAAGGGGGTTTAACCGGAGCTTTCTGTAAGGAGGACCCCATATTGGTGGTACTAGTTATCCTATTACTTGGCTGTCCTATCTCTGAAATGAACTGTTTCGAAGAAATAGTATTGGATAACTGCTGTACTGTATCTTCAAGGCGAGTAAGATGTTTTCCTACACACTGGAGATGGAGGTTGGTATAATTCTGTTGCCTATGAAGACTATTTAGTTCTGCAACTGGAATAGTACCCGAGCCTCCTACTGGTTTAACAGAAGCAATAGCCTCAAGAGAAGGTCCATCTTTCTGAGACACGGTAAGAGCAATAGTTGGGGGATAGACAGATCTTATAATCTTTCCTTCCGTAGTGGTCCAAGATTTTTCATATTTTTCAATAACATTTAACTGACTAAGTTCAGGAAAATAATGAAAAATGTTAAACCAAGAAACAAAAGAAAGATGGTTTTCTGCTTGATTAAGATACTTATAATAAGCCACTTTAAAGTCTTGCAACTGTTTTGGGTTGAAGGCTTTAAAATACCATTTCCTAAAGGAATCATTATGGGGCTTATTTAATTCCTGTGAGATAGTAATCTTATCAATAGATTTAATCATCATAAAAATTCATCTCAGAATTGGACGGAGAAGTCCTATTCTGTCTTTGATATACTCCATGTGGAATATTTCTTTCTGACATTCTGACTCCATCCAGAGATACGTTTTCTGGATTTTCAGTGGTACTGCGTCTATTTGCTAGATCGGCTAAGGGATCTTCTGAAATCGAGTGTCTGGATGATGGAGGGAAAGAAACCCTATAAGGAGGATGAGAAGATCTCATGGATGATGCTCTAGACATTAGAAGTGGTTTTCTGAAATTTAAAACAACTTCTCCATTAGGAGATTGAACAATTTGTTCAAGGTCCCTGTTTATAACAGGTTGAGGTGGAACTGCTTCTGGCAAAGTCCACGTTTCTGGAAAATCTATTTCTTACCAAGTTATTTTCCTAGGAGTAGCAACATTTGCTAGATTCGTGTCAATTAACACAGTTTTTCCTGGAGGACTTATAATCTTAGCTTGGGTACATAAAATATGAAGAACCTTATAATAGATTCTATAATTTACCGAAATAGGTTCTGAACCTGGTAGGTAATTATACCCCTTTGTTTGAACCCTTAAGGATAAAGATTCCAACAAATTTCTGTCTGTTAAAGAAAGACTTAAGTTAGGATAGATGTTGAAGTAGACTGGTCCATGACATAGGCTAGTTTCAACAGCACCCATAAGAGATTGTACATAATTCATGCACCTACCATCTCTTAATGTTGCTTGGATACAAGCATTCATTCCTAATAAGGTGAGTGGCCTGAAGGCAATCTGTACCAGGCCTATATGAAGGAATTTATAATCCTTCATATATTTCTGTAGATCTCTAAGTTCTAACAACCTTAGAGTTTCATCCTGGTGTTCAAGAGTAATAGATTGTTCAACCGTCTTGACTGCCATCCTACTAGCCAAGGTAAACATTCCTTTACTATAGATAGCAGTAGGCTTCACAGGTGGAATAGTCCACCTGGATAATTGGAGTTGAGTTTCAGCAAACTCCATTTTTGATGGAACTATTAGTTCCCTGGGAAGAGGAGGCAAAGCCTTCCATGTCCATGATAAAGAGAACAATACTCTTATATAATAAATATAATTCATAAAAAATGAATTAATTAAAATAAATCTGCATAAATAGTTCTATGAACAAAAGAACACTGTTTACTCGTCAGTCAACGACTTACAAAAGCAACAACACCAGCACCGGCAACAAGCTTAAACTGCGAGACTAGGATCAGTAAACAGCACTGTGAGACATAGAAGTATTCATGAAGATTTAAAATAATTAATAATTTTTTTATAAACTATATTAATTACATAAAAGTATTATAATACTTACTCTAGCATGGCTCTGATACCATAAAAGATTTATACAAATGTCATAAAAGATTTATACAAATGTTAGTAGTAAACAAACAAATTTAACAAAAGTATAAAAAGGATCGATAAATTGGATACTTACTGAAAAACTTCAAACTTAATATATTAAGAGAAATATTACAAGTGAACAAGAGAGAAAAGAAGAAGGAAAATACAAGGTGTCTTCAACAAGGGTGAAGATGCCCTTTTATAAAACATAAATCCTACTGTTATGGATTTCAAATGAAAAATTTGGAGTCCGGATAACCCCAAAGTCTTTATCCTAACAGTGGTGTAGGCCCATCTGAGTTGGCGTCGGTCATCTGTTATGTTGATAAAGAGAAATCTTCATAATATGCTTTTGAAAAAGCTTCCGCAAACTCTGGATCTGGTCTGAGATTACTGTTGGTCTTTGGACTCTTGTATTGGCCGAGTCTTGACACTTCTGCAAATTCTGGATCTGGTCTGAGATTACTATTGGTTTTTGGACTCTTGCGTCGGCTAAATCTTAACAATAATGGACGTCATGGCATCCCAATAATCTCCCAAGTTCTCATCATCTGCTGTGGGGTCCTGTGCTTCACCAACTAAGCAGGAGAATGAATTCTGCTCTTGAGTATGAAGGCTCTGGGCTGAGGACATCGAAGCGTCATCATCTTCTTTGGTAAAGGAAGTCATGAATTGGTTTTTCATAAAGTCCATACACCTGATGAGAAGCTCTGATTCTGTTAATTCTGGATATTTAACTTTAAGAGAACTTTTAATTACTTCAAAAGGATTAAAGTAATCAAGTTGATCAGCAGGTACTGTGGTGATCTTCGGGATTAGGTTAAAATACTCTTTGGTAGCCATATCAATGCTGGCCACCTTTGATTCAATATCAACTCCTGTCCACCAACGGAATGAGGATGCTCGCTGGAGGATAGGCAATCTTTGTGCATCATAAGAGCACTGAATTTCCCATTTAAAAATCCAAGGAATACTGAACTCAAGGAGGAAAAGGAAGGTAGAAAATCCCAATGGAAGATTCTCTTTTCCTCTCAATTGTGGATGAAAATTAGTCCAAGGAACAAACTTGGACTAATTTATATAGGCATATGCACTGCCTTTCTTGCCTTTTTACTCATCAATCATATACACCCACTTCATAACACCAATCAAATCACCACTTGTGTATATACAAACAACAGTTAATATTTCCACCGCCTTAGGCATTTCTGTGTCTACGATTTCCATGGGGTGGATTCCATATGTACAACACTCCTCTTTTGGGTCCACTATATTATACTATTAAAAAAGATTAGTAAAACAAAAATCTAGTGAAGGAAAAAGAGTACAATATTGTTTTGTCTCTGCAAATGGTATTGCATAGGTTAATTGTCACGTACCGAATCCCAAAGACTCGAATTATGGATAAAAAAAAAGATAAGAAGAGAATAGGAAAAGAACCAAACTTTAGTCTCCGACCCGACATCAAAATCGTCACTGCGAAAATTATAAACAACTTAACTATAATTAGCATACACTAAACATGCTCAATATAGAAGATAAATAATGAAACACCTGAATATAACATGTCATACAAGTACAAAAGTACTAAGTCAGCAGACTGGTTTCGAATAAAGTAAGATACACGTTATCCAAGTTATATATGGTACAAGCAAGTATAACTTCAAAACACAAAACACAAAAAAAAAAAAAAAGTTATGCCGCTACAAGCTTTGAGTGACTCAAGCAACATCCTTTTCGTGAAATATTCCTATAAATTTTATACACGAGGTGATCAATCTCACACATAAATATTAGGAAACAACAAACCCAAAATTTCAAATCTATTGTCACAATCATAAACAACAAAGAAACCTAATAAACAAACTCTTTTTTCCATAAATCCAAAGAATGAAAGTTTAGACCAACTTTTTGGTCTGACTATTTTGAAAATGGTAGGACACGACAAACCCAAAATCCCAAATCAATTATCACAAACATAAATAACAAATAAACCTAATAAACAAACTCTTTTTTCCAATAAATCCGAAGAATGAAAGTTTAGACCAACTTCTTGATTCTTAGGAGGTGGGCCTTTGACTGGGTAGTTCTTCTAAAGATGCTCAACACTCAAATACTATCTATATGAGAAGCTTGACCGTTCCAATTCAAATTTGCACTTCAAAATGATGAAAGCCAATACAGCTAAGATCCACACGTATTTTCATCAAATTGTTTTTTTTTTTTTTCTCTATAAGCAATATTTTTATGAATAATTATTTGACATTAGGAAATTATGATGAGCAGCACCCATAACTTAAATACTCCAAGCCTTTCAGAATGATTTCAATATATACCAATTACATAAGCCCATTCAACTCCAATGCACAATTGCAAATAACTCAATCAAATTAAAGAAAGGCTCTGTTTGTGATACATGGATGGACTGGCATGCTAGCAAGAAAGAGCAAATCAGAAATTACACTTGGAGCACAATTTTGACCTTATACAATCATATTTTGTATTCATTAGTCTTATTTTATTTTCATTTTTGGTTAATATGCTGCATAATTTTATTCATGTTTTATTAGGTTTCAAGGGACATTCGGTGCAGGTGAACTATAGTAGGGGTTAATTTTTTTTTTTTTCATTTTTTCGGAAAGTTAAGCAATGTGTATTGAAAATGTGTATGGAAAGAAGTAAGTAATTACAAAGCCCAATTAAAGGAAATGACTAAGCCCAAAAAGCAAAAGTCCGAAAAGAAAACAAGGCTTACACTAGCTTGTTGTTTAACGGTGTAAATCCAAGATAATTGGATAAAAAACCACATGTACCTTAAAAATCAACCGATTTTTTTTATCAACAACCAAGAATCAAGAACGCATAGAAGACCTGCAACACAAAGAAAGAATATAACTTAAAAATCATACACAGTATCTAAAATACATCAGAAGTATGAGAATGAATCCAGAGTTAATCCACCTGCATCGATCAATACATAAATTGGCAAAAATTTACCAGTTTGATCACAATAAACTAGATGGCTATCAGTCAATATCAGAGATGTGACAGCTACAAATGAGCATCCAAAAAAAGAAGGGAGAGAAAAGGACAAGTAGCAGTGAGAAAAACTTGCTGGTCAGTTTAACCCTCCCCACTGAGGGAATGGGAAACAAAATACAAGTATAAAAAATAAAAAATCCGTGGAACGAAAATAGGAAGGGTGTGAACTGTAGGAAAAATATATGGACTGAATGTGCTACTTAAAGAATCATGACATCAATTACAAACTTCATTATATATAATTATCATAGTATCTTTGAAAACAAGTAAATATACTTCTAAAATGTTCAAGAAACCTCACTTTCATGCATTCTATAATTTTCAATACACTTCTATGAGATTATATAACTGGAAGATATATATCACTCTAAAATCATATAATATATGCACGACAAAAATTACATGTTATATATATAAACCATTTTAACACTATATAAACTATCATATAAAACCACATATAAAAAACTTGAAAGTTGATGATCGAGGCTTGAATTAGTTCAATTTTCTTAAAACAATTATTGTCCCGCAATGGTGTTGAACGGATCCTTGGCGACTGACTCACATGATACAACAATCTTCTTCTCAATTGATAGCAACACTTCAAACCAACTGAGCTTCTGTTAACCGCCTAAGTGTTAGTACTCTCTTGAACTTGACTCACTTGACCTTCTCTTAAACTTGACTCACTTGACCTTTGGGTTCAGACACAAACACAATGACTCACTAGGAAATTGGGTTAGTTTGTAGGGAGTGATAGAATTGTAGGTTGAGAGAGAAGAGGAAGTTTGTTTTTACAAATCAAAATTGAGGGATCTATTTATAGGCATAGTGGTACCCTTTCATAAGTATCTGAATAGCCATGGGACATGTCCTTTGGTGCAAAAGGTTGCAACTCGTATTGTTTCATTTTTAAACAATACTAATTGTGTCTATTCGATATTAACATACACTTTTGGTGTCTATTCAGTGTGAATCACACTGTTTAACCTTTAACTAACACCAACAATGTTTATTTGCTACAAATTAATATTTACGTGTCTGTTAAGTAATATAATATTCAATTTTTATTCAATTTTTTTAACAATCTCCCACATGAATGAAAATGAGCCTCAAATGCAAAAAAGACTCGATTGACACTAGAGAGAGTATAATTAGAAAGTTATTGTATCGGGATAGATAGCTTTTAGCCTTGAATCTTCCTTAGTGTAATACTATCGGATTTACTTGGCTAATTAGTGACATAAAGTCTTGAACTATTCAGCTGTTTGTGTAAAACCAGACAATAGTATACACATAATACTTTTTTGCACAAAGTTGGTTCTTTCGGTTGTGTTCATTTTGGCCCTAAACAAATCCTTGTATTCATGAGTGCTCTAGAGAACTTAGCCTTGTCATTCTCATAGAAGCGATCCACTTCACACTCATATAGGTGATTCTTTATTAAGAGTATCCTGTCATACTCCACTTGGATTTTCAATATAGGAATCACTAAAATCATTTGCTTAACCTGATACCCACGACAGGCAGCACTGTGTCATTATAGGAATAGGTAGAAGATAAAATCTTCCAGTACTACTAGTGAGTCACTCAAAATTTCAGTTGTCCCTTTGAATCTAGATCTTGGGGATCTCTAGTCAGCTAGATAGAGTTTCCATTAAGTTGACTTGGTAGATATAGGCTTTAAGCCTATTCCCCTCGATGACATATTCACTTACCCTCTAAGTTTAACCTTTCATTTGTGTGGATCCACCTGGTTATACTTATGCTCTATAGGGACTTCCCCTTTTTGAGAGTAGTGAATTCTTGATATTAATAATCCTAAACGACAATCTTATTTTGGTAGTAGAAGATGTATGAAATCTTCTTAACGGAGCAAATATGATAAATAATGTTTACTTATCACTCTCTGGCTTAACTACCAAGTTATAAATACTCTTTTAGAATGTATATATCAAGTCGTGTGTAATTCATTCTTAATTAGACTATGTTATATACTTTGAAATGTGGCCCAATGAGTCAGATAATTTGAAGCCCAGACCCACCACAAATAAATGAGTTATGAGTTGATCTAAATTGTCTAAGAAGTCAAAACCCACTTGAAAATGGGTCTAATGGATAATTATATATATATATATATATATATTGGATAATTACCAAAATTATTATAAAAGATAATTATAGGATAATTATTAAAGGAAAAGAAAGTTACAAATCTACCCCTCCAGTGAACCTATAAATAAAGGTTCAGAAGTGGGAGAAGAAGGGGAGGAAGACTCTCAGAAAAAGCTGAAGCTCTGCAGAACTCTTCACTCAAAGTCTAAAACTCCAAAGCATCTAAACCCTGAAGGAGAAGAACAACAAGCACATCATCCACGTGCCGTTCTTCACTAGAGTTTCAATCCAACTCAAGATCAAGCTCTTGCAGCCCTTAAAGCCGGATTACCAAGGAGATCGAATCAGAGGACCTTATCTTCATATTTCTTTTGTAAAGATTTACAGAGGATTGTACCCTTTTTCTTAAATTAATAAAATTGTTTATTTGTCACTAATTTTCGTTCCTCGCCATGCATGGAAGTGGGGCAAGCTATTTTAGTTTGTTTAGGTCCTATTTGATAACACTTCTGATTTCAGATTTTATCTTTCATTTTATATTTTTTGAAAGTCACAGTAGAAATCACATTTGGTAACGCATTTATCATTTTTGAAAGAATGAAAGTGATGTCAAAATTTTGACAATCTTTAGGCATAATTTGAAAACTTCAAAACGAAACTTTCAGATTCAAATTTTATTTTTTCAATTCAAGTTTTCATTTATGATTTTTTTTTATAAAATACAATAAATAAAAATTTTGCTTGCTCAAAAATATAATATAATATAATACAATAAATTAAAATTTTATAAAAAACAAGAATAAAAAAATTAGAAAATACAATAAATAAAAAAATTAGAAATAAAAATAAAATAAAATAAATAAAACACAATAAATACAAAATTATATGTCAATAAGAAAAAAATGTTTATAAAATACAATAAATAAAAAAAATATAAAGATATATATATATAATATAAATATATATTATAAGAAGAAAATACAATAAAATAAGAGCTATATATAAATACAATTATATATAATATAAAGTATAATATAATAAATAAATAAATTATAAGTCAATAAGAATAAAAAACTTTTAAAAAATACAATAAATAAAATATATATATATATATATATATATATATATATATATATATATATATATATATATATATATATATATAAGAAGACAATACAATAAAATAAGAGTTATATATAAATACAATTATATATAATATAAAAATATAAAAGGAAATAAAACAAGTATACATAATAATATATGACAAATACCAAAAACATGCAAATGCTTAAAAATAAAATTTTAATTAAAATAAATTAAAATAAAGTTCTAACAAATATAATTTCGGAGGAAAGAATATACATAAAATATGTAGTATCACATTTATGTTGATTAAAATGAGTTGGAATCATATTACTCAAACACAATTTTTAGTCAAAGATACCACTATTTAAAAAAAAAAAAAATTTGAGTTACTAAACATATTTTAAGATTTGTATTTTCAAATTTCATATGATGTTACCAAACGTATTCTGCACAGCAGATTTGCGGATTTTATTTTTCAGAAATCATAAAATGGAATCCGGCAACGTTACCAAACAGCCCTTTAATTATGGTGTTTTAGAATATACTTCTCTAGGAACTACAAAAAAGATTGGATCTTGTGCGCTAGCTGTGCGTCAAGTCTCTCTCTCTCTCTCCTGCAAAACAACTTTGTTAGGTCTGAGTTTTTCAAGTGGGTTACTTCAAGAATAACTTTCTAATAATTCTATCAATCACCTAAGACTCTTTCTACTCAAGTCTTTTGATCTTCAACGATACTCTTTGGGTTGAAATCTTCATTTTTTTACTTCAATATCTTTTGACCTTTACAAATATTCATCTTTGACTTCATTGTCTTGTGTTCTTTTGGAGATTTTCATATTTGACGTCAATGTGTTTTGAGCTTTAAGATATCATCTTTGTGAATTAGATCCTTCTTGGTGCTGTCATTAATCCACAATCACATGTGTGTCCCAACAATAATCTAAACTAAGAATTAATAATATTGATATAAAAATAATATGATATTATATATATTTGTGTGTATAATTCGATCTCATATTAAACCGTTTGTGTTCATCGGTAAATTTGATATGAAGTGTAATTCTTAATACTTGTTTAGAAAAACATTTGCTGAGTTTCCGAAAAAATAGAACAAATATTTGTACGTATAATTAGATGGAGTAACTTTTGGTTATATTAATAATATTAGTATAAAATAATATAAGTAGAATATTATAATATTGATATAAAAATATGAGGGTCTGAAAAACTAGAATACATATTCACGAAGAGTAAAAGAGTTTCAAAAGAAATAAAATAAGGATAATAATTTATATAATAAAATTATCATTAATCGTAAAAGAATTATTTGAATATATACTTGGATAGAAAAGTCGTTACCATTTATAATTTGAATAAGCATAGTTAGCGTCTTTCCTGCACAATTACCTTTTCAGGAAAGTGTCTCTTCCAAATTGACAACTTGTAGTTACTATTAATAATATTATTATAAAGCGATATAAGTAGAATATTAATAATATTTATATAAAAAGGAAAGGGTTTCTAAAAAAATAATAGAATAAGAGTTCAAGCAAATATGCATGCACTAACAATATTGCCTTAATGCCTTAATGTCTTTGGTAAGGCCCCAACGCTCAACCTCTTTTTGAAAAGGCAAGAGAGATCATACCATCCATTTAGAGTAATATTTATCTTAATGTTTATAAACTTCAATAGACACAATTTTGTCTTTTGTACATAGGTGCCTTTTAAAAAAATTTTGTGTCGAATAAACAACTTTTAGTTATTATTAATAATATAAATGATATAAAATTCAAAAATTGAACATAAAAAGTAACAAAAAATAATTGAAAATGTATATAAAATTTAAAATTCTTTTGACATTTATATAGATTATTATTATTTATTTATTTATTTATTTATTTTTTATGTTGCACAAATAGACTATCCTTAAACTTGAACTTGTGTATCTTCATTGATAATTGTTTGAATTTTATACCAGCATCAAGTAGCAAGACAAGAAATGAATAACTAATTATAAATAAACATATTGGCTCAAGTGAATAAAAAACTGGGCATAGTGTCTAGCAAGCATTAGGTTTAATGATCAAGTTATCTTAAATGTAAATAATTCTTTGGAGGTGGGTCTATGTACCAACTAAAAAAAAAGACTTTGATTAAGATGTTATGGCGTTGATATAGACTAATAACTGGATCGATAAAAAGAGTAAATTGAGGCTAAATAGTAGTAATTTAATTTCGGCCTAATCCAACTCACAAAATATGGTAGTTATTTTTGAAAGTTTTTAGTCACATGCTAGTTTTATAGGGAATATGTGAGATCACTTTGATCTAGTGGTGTGTTTTTATTGATTTGTTATATCAATGATGTGCTATAATAGTTGTAACATAAAAAAATTTCGTGTGTGAACATCAAAATATGATGTGGTGAATATTCTATATTTTAGTTTATGGTACTAGATAATAAATTCTTACTGTAATTTCAACTAATTTAAAAGCAATAACCAGAATTGAATAATAATGCATTCACTGTGTCGCCATTTAGCCAGTTTGACTTTGATTCAATGAAACGTCTCCATTTAACTGTTTGGTCCATTCCCTCCAATTGACTGCTCTTGGCTCATACAAAGCCACAACCATATCCAATGGCAAAAGTGCAAATAACCTTCAACTTTTTTGAATGTGCAAAAATACTTTATAAACTATTTTTTGAAATAAATTAGTCTCTTATTTTATAAAAGTGGATAAGTTGATCCTCTCATAAAACTATAATAACATATATGTCCTTTATTATGACCATTATGACATTCTCTCTATAAATATAATGTTTTCAAAAAATTCAAAAAATAAAAAACAATTAGATAAAATTTTCAAATAATAAGTTTAAAAACATAAAAAAAAGAAAAAAAGCTAATAAACTTTATTTAAGATTTTTAAAAATAAAAATATAACTAACGTATATACTCTTTTCTCTAGTATACTCAATAGTGTTTTCTAAATAAAAATTTAAAAAATAAAAAAATAATTTGATAAAATTATCATTGAAAATGATTTTTTTCTTCGATTTGTTAACCATAGTCAATACTTTTTTTTATGTTTCTAAACTTATTGTTTGAAAATTTTATCTAATTATTTTTTTCATTTTTTAGAAAATATTATATTTACATAAAGAATGACACAATGACTATAAGTAAAAGATATATATGTCATTATAGTTTTGTGAAGGAGTCAAGTTGTCCACTTTTGTAAAATGAGAGACTGATTTGTTTTAAAAAACAAAAATAGTTTAGGAGTTGTTTTTTACATTGAAAAAAGTTGAGAAATTTTTTTTTTCGCCGATCAAGTACATTCTTCTTTAAAAACCTTATGCAAGTTATGGGTTTAGGGTTTAGAAGCTATCCATGCATGGTGGAGGATGACAACAATAGGGTTCCAAATTAAGTTCTTTTGTTGTAAATCACATTTTTTGATTGAGAGAGAGACAGTGAGAGCAATGGAGACAGTTCGCATGGCTTCAATCGAACTATTTTCTCTTCCGAACTCAGCATACACATGCGTGTCAAAGTATTCAAATTTAAAAAAAAAAACTACTTTTGATATATATAAAAATTAAAATATTAGTTGATGTTTATATATCTATATATATATATATAAACTATTTTGGTAAATTTAGATGTAATAAGATAATAGCTGGTTCTGAGGGAGAGACCTGACATGTTAAAAAGAAAATAATTAAATAGTTACTAACTTCAAAATGGGGGGAAGATTTTAATAATCATTCAAATTATAATATATAGGGGAACATGAAATGAAAACCATTATTGTGAAGCTACAACAGCTATTATAATTTACTATATAGTATTTGAAGAAATAATGTAACTCCAAAATTAAAGACGCATAAAATATCTACCATGTATAACCCCTGAACAAACTTTAAATATGCAAGGGCTTCTCTGTTTGAAGGAGAATCAGCAACAGACAAATTGCAAGATTGTTTTAGAAAATAAATATTTAAATATATTTACAAAAAGAGGTGTAAATGGAGTGACTGCATTAGGTACGTGGTGAGAGAAGTGTTTTATTTTTATTTTAGGTGAGTCATGTTACGAGTGTTGCTGAACTATTATGTAATTTATGTCATGTTGGATGCATGGTGTGAGAGTTGTTCAAGTTGGATGCCTAGTGTGACTCAAAAAAAACCTTTGTAGTTTGAACACAATCTTAACATGCTATAATTTTTTTTTTATAAATCTTGTTGACACATCTTTGCACACAATCATGCTACAATTTTTTTTTTATAAATCTTGTTGACACAACTTTGTAGTTTGCACACAATCTTTTCACGTACACCAATTATTTTTTCCAACATTAAAAGGTCATCATCACTTTTCATTTGAAAGTATACATCTTTCCATACACAAGACTTTCATACATCTTTTCATATTTTTGAGCTATCAAAATGTGTGCGCTAATACTTTTATTTTTTTTCTTTCGAACCTCGAGTTCCACCATGGGGTGGACTATTTTAAGCTTGTAGTACAGTGGCCTAATAGTTACTGTAACACGACAACTGTCAAGTGTCGAATCCCCATAAAATAATATTTTAACATTCATGGTCTTTGGCCATCCGTGTATGGAGGCGTTCAGCCAACTGAATGTCAAGAGTATCATTTGCAACCATGATTGGGAAGGAAATCAACAACTAATAGAGATAGAGTTTTGTATCAACCTTGATGGAAAAACTTTTGAGGATTGCAATTTTCCTCATGCCAACAATTTCAACAAACCTGTTAATTTTCCTGATGATTCTAATTATCCCAGCCCTCTGTTGGTGGTTCTCATAAGAATAAGAAGTTCGGTAGAGGAAAGGAAAGGGAAGGAAAGATGTATCCTGCAGATGCTTATGAGCCTCCTCCGGATGCACCTACAACTCGTGCTCCTCCCTCTTGACTCTTCATCAAGGAGGGTTGAATCTTAACTGACTTTCTTTCTCCTCGTTTTGATAAAGACATCATTTTTATTTGCCCTTTGGGGCACAAGCTAATGTAATCCTTTTTGGGAGATAACTTTGGAAAATTAAACTTCTTTACTTCTGTTATCTTTATTTTGTTTTATTAGACTTTTTTCTGCTATTTGTATTGCCCTTGAATGATTAATACTACTTTTTATGTTAGCAAGTTTAAGCTGATGTTGTACATTATCGCGCCATTAATTGACAATTAGTTTTTCTTTACCTCCTTGCCACTGTCACTTAGTTTTTCTTATAGGGCGATTATGTTGTTTTGTCACTTAATTGGCGATCGGCTTGTCACTTAATTGTCATTTAGTTGAGGATAGATCGAATTTTCTTACGCCTTTTTCCCACTTAGTTGTTTCTTTGTTTTTTTTCTTTACCCTTAGATAAGAACTTTACAAAAAAGTAATTTTGTCATTAGTTGATCTAATTTTCTTTGCATTGGCAACGTAGGTTTTCTTATGCGGCAATAGGCTTTCTTACGCCATTTTGGCACTTAGTTCATTCTTTGCTTTTTCTTTCTTACTTACTCTGATTCTTAGACAAGAACTTTACAAAAAGTGGAGGGGTGAAAACAGTTATCTGACTTCCCACATGTGGGTTGGCTATCACTGCTTTGAGAAAAAAAGTTGCATATAGTAGCCTCTGTGAGTCTATGCCCCTTTTCCTATCAGGCTATCACCTTCGTGACTTTATAGAGGAGTCATGTTAGAAGTGTTGCCCAACTATTATGTATGTCATGTTAGGTGCATTATGTTATAAGTCTTTTTTATTATATTATTTTAGGTTAGTCATGTTAAAAGTATTGCCATATTATTGTGCAAGTATAACTCCGCAAGTATAACTCGTTTAAAGCAAAAGGGTTTTGTAGTCTAATGGTATAACTTTTTCATCAACAAAGAAAAAGAGAGGAGTTTGAATCTAATGTGGGCAAATATGTGTGTTTGAGTACCCACAATTGAATGCCGGTATGAAAGTTCACTTTACATTTCTATATACATCTTTTCTAACCTTTACAATTTTTTTTAAAGGGTCTTATATTTACAACTTTGAGTCATACTATTTCTTGTATTCAAATTATATATTAAAAAAAAAAAAAACTGCTTTTGATATATATGTGTTTGTATATATATTTAAATTTTTTTGCTAATCTAGAAGAAATAGAGAAGCAAAATAACTCCTTGATAAAGAAATATAGATTTTAGGATCAAAGAGAGGAACTAAAACTCTCATTAGTGAATCAATTTTTCTCTGGGAAAGTAATACACTAGTTGGTACCCCTGAAATATATAGGCATATGCACTGCCTTTCTTGCCTTTTTACTCATCAATCATATACACCCACCTCATAACACCAATCAAATCACCACTTGTGTATATACAAACAACAGTTAATATTTCCACCGCCTTAGGCATTTCTATGTCTACGATTTCCATGGGGGTGGATTCCATATGTACAACACTCCTCTTTTGGGTCCACTATATTATACTATTAAAAAAGATTAGTAAAACAAAAATCTAGTGAAGGAAAACGAGTACAATATTGTTTTGTCTCTGCAAATGGTATTGCATAGGTTAATTGTCACGTACCGAATCCCAAAGACTCGAATTATGGATAAAAAAAAAGATAAGAAGAGAATAGGAAAAGAACCAAACTTTAGACTCCGACCCGACATCAAAATCGTCACTGCGAAAATTATAAACAACTTAACTATAATTAGCATACACTAAACATGCTCAATATAGAAGATAAATAACGAAACTCCTGAATATAACATGTCATACAAGTACAAAAGTACTAAGTCAGCAGACTGGTTTCGAATAAAGTAAGATACACGTTATCCAAGTTATATATGGTACAAGCAAGTATAACTTCAAAACACAAAACACAAAAAAAAAAAAAAAAAAGTTATGCCGCTACAAGCTTTGAGTGACTCAAGCAACATCCTTTTCGTGAAATATTCCTATAAATTTTATACATGAGGTGATCAATCTCACACATAAATATTAGGAAACAACAAACCCAAAATTTCAAATCTATTGTCACAATCATAAACAACAAAGAAACCTAATAAACAAACTCTTTTTTTCCATAAATCCAAAGAATGAAAGTTTAGACCAACTTCTTGGTCTGACTATTTCGAAAATGATAGGACACGACAAACCCAAAATCCCAAATCAATTATCACAAACATAAATAACAAATAAACCTAATAAACAAACTCTTTTTTCCAATAAATCCAAAGAATGAAAGTTTAGACCAACTTCTTGATTCTTAGGAGGTGGGCCTTTGACTGGGTAGTTCTTCTAAAGATGCTCAACACTCAAATACTATCTATATGAGAAGCTTGACCGTTCCAATTCAAATTTGCACTTCAAAATGATGAAAGCCAATACAGCTAAGATCCACACGTATTTTCATCAAATTGTTTTTTTTTTTTTTTTCTCTATAAGCAATATTTTTATGAATAATTATTTGACATTAGGAAATTATGATGAGCAGCACCCATAACTTAAATACTCCAAGCCTTTCAGAATGATTTCAATATATACCAATTACATAAGCCCATTCAACTCCAGTGCACAATTGCAAATAACTCAATCAAATTAAAGAAAGGCTCTGTTTGTGATACATGGATGGACTGGCATGCTAACAAGAAAGAGCAAATCAGAAATTACACTTGGAGCACAATTTTGACCTTATACAATCATATTTTGTATTCATTAGTCTTATTTTATTTTCATTTTAGGTTAATATGCTGCATAATTTTATTCATGTTTTATTAGGTTTCAAGGGACATTCGGTGCAGGTGAACTATAGTAGGGGTTAACTTTTTTTTTTCTTTCATTTTTTCGGAAAGTTAAGCAATGTGTATTGAAAATATGTATTGAAAAAAGTAAGTAATTACAAAGTCCAATTAAAGGAAATGACTAAGCCCAAAAAGCTAAAGTCTGAAAAGAAAACAAGGCTTACACTAGCTTGTTGTTTAACGGTGTAAATCCAAATAGAAACCAGCCCAAAGATGAGCAGTTGTAAGAAAAATATGTTTTGACTGATCTCTAATAGTATAAACAAGACTAAAATTTTATTGTTATATATTCTAGGAGAACAAGATCAGAGTTGTGCTCCTTTTGACGTGATAGAATCACCTTACTTAAGGTATTATTTGTCACCACTCCATTTGAATTTGCTATCAAGTTGTTGGCAAAATAGCTCCGAGATACAATAAAACTACCGAAATGTCTCGCGACTTTCTCATCTTTTCTTTGCAGATGACTGTCATTTTTTGTAAAGCTTCACTTGGGGAAGTTTCTTCTTCGAAGAGGCTTCTTAAGTTGTATGAGACCGCATCAGGCCAGTTGATGAATTTTGATAAGTCATCGGTGTTTTATCTAAAATGTAACTCCTCACCTCAAGCAGCAGCTCATTTCTTTATGGGGTATTCAATGACAGAAAGAGATGAATATAATTCTGCTATATTGTATTGAATGAATCAATCAAATATATACAGCAAAGATACAACCTGAATTGCCTAGTCTCAAGCCTAAATAAGTGGAACAGAAAGCTGGAAAACAGAATTGCAAACAATATCTCAAATTTGTTACAACAGCTGTACAACACTAGAGAGACCAATTCTTCTCTGAAGCACATAACTATTATGCTCCCTCAAAATGGAGCTCGACACGAGAGGCCAATCTTGTCTCGAAGCAACATAAAACGTGGTCTAGGAAGCGACTTAGTAAGAATATCAACAAGTCGATCAGTAGAGGAAACATGAGCAACTCGAAGAGTTCCACTCTGTACCTGATCATGAATGAAGTGGAAGTCAATAGCAACGTGTTTCATTCTAGAATGAAAGACAGGATTAGAACACAACTGAGTTACCCCAACGTTATCACAATAAATGACTGGGCAAGTCGGTAGCTGAAGACCAAGTTCACACAGCAAGGAGGACACCCAAGTTATCTCCGCTGCTGTATCAGCAACAGATCTATATTCGGCTTCAGTCGATGAACGTGCAATGGTTTTTTGCTTTTTAGAGCTCCAAGAGATAGGATTACGACCAAGATAGACAATATAAGCACCTGTTGAGGAAAAATTGTCTGGGTCACTTGCCTAGTCTGCATCAGAGTAAGCGTGTAAAGCATCAGAAAAGACATACAAAGACAGAGGAGATTCTCGGTAAAGTTGGAGGCCATAGTTAGGAGTACCATAGAGATAACAAAGTAAACGCTTTACAAGTTGCCAGTGTTTAGTTGTGGGCTTGTGCATAAACTGAGAAAGCTTATTGACAGCAAAGGCTATGTCAAGTCTAGTGAGAAGAAGATATTGGAGACTACCCACAACTGCTCTAAATTCTGTAGGAACAGATAAGTTTTCCCCTGAGTACAGCGACAGTGTAGTACCTGACGGAAGAGGAGTTTGAACTGGTTTAGCCTCAGACATGTGAGTACGAGCAAGGAGATCAAGCAAAAATCGACGTTGAGAAAGTAGGAAGCCATGCTGATTTGGAACAATTTTAACTCCAAGAAAATAAGAGAGTTTGCCAAGATCTTTAAGAGAGAACCGTGTGGCTAGCAAATGAATAAAGCGATTCACCAGGTGTTCATCATCCCCAGTAATAATTAAATCGTCAACATAGACCAGTAAATAAACAAAATGTCCACCAGAATTAAGCACAAAAAGTGATGTGTCAGCATGAGAGTTCTTAAATCCTCATTGAAGAAGAAAATGTCAGAGTTCTTGATACCACGCTCGGGGAGCTTGTTTCAGTCCATAAATTGCTTTTTGTAGCTTATAAACATGTGATGGGAAGTCTTGATCAATGAAACTTGGTGGCTGAGTCATATAAACATCTTCATTGAGATTAACTTGCAAGAAGGCGTTATTGACATCAAGTTGACGAAGGGTCCATCCACTACTTATTGCAATGCTAAGAACAAGTCTTATGGTGGTAGGCTTCACTACTTGACTAAAGGTATCAAAGTAATCAACTCCTGGGCATTGATGAAAACCTTTGGCAGCCAAGCGATCCTTAAACCTGTCAACAGAGCCATCAGAGTTACGTTTAGTACGAAAAATCCATTTACAACCCGTAACATTTTGACTAGGATTAGAAGGTACTAGCTCCCAAGTCCCATTCCGAACAAGAGCATCATATTCTTCAGACATGGCCCTACGCCATTTTGGACTTTTAAGAGCTTGGGTTGGTGTGGTGGGTTCAATAGCAAGAGATGTCGATAATTAGGTGTGAAGATTTAGTTTTTGAGTTGGTTTATGAATGTTATTTTTGGCTCTGGTTCGTATGGAATGGGTTGAGTTTGTGACTTGATGGTCCGGTTGAGTGGTGATTTGCAGGGGATTGGTGGAGGTTAGTTGTTGTGGTGGGGTTGGGTTGTTGGATGTGGTAAGGGTAGGATCGACGGGTGCAGGGGCTGTATGGTGTGATTGTGTTGGAGCTTCACTTTGGAGTTGCTATTGAGGGTGAACGTCAGCTGAAATTGTTGCCAGAGGAATGAGCAGAAGGTGAGAAGTTGCGTGGTCTGTTGTAGGTGCGATTGGCTAGATTAGTAGAGGCTGGGAAGTAGGATGGTTCAGTTTTGTTGGTATCGTGGAGAGAAGCTTCAAAGTTTAGAAGCTTTTCATGTAGTTCATCAAATGAGATGGGAGTATCGCGGGCTTGTACTGCACGAACCAGTTTTCTGTAGTCTTCACCGAGTCCCTCAAGAATTCTTTCTAAGAGGTCTTCATTATCAACAGCAGCTCCAAGGATTGCAAGCTCATCAGCACGAGCTTTGATAGTCTGGAGGTACTTTGAAATTCCCATGGATCCCTTTATGATTTGTTTTAATTGGTTTTTCACCTGCTTGATTCTGCCCCGAGATGGTTTGGCATAAGTATTAGCCAATATTGTCTAGGCTTCTCGTGATGTTTTGGCTCGAGCAATGAAGGAAATTATTGTGGGGGACATAGAACCAAGAATTGCATTAAGAATGAGTTGATCTTGCCTGATCCAGAGTGTATGTGTTGGGTAAGGAGTAGTGGTGTCTCGAATAATTGGTTCTAGACAAGGTTTGGAGCCATCGATGTATCCAAGAAGATCATACCCGATGAATAGAGTCTGAAATTGCAGTTTCCAGGATGTATAGTTGGTTGAGGTAAGCTTTAAGGGAGTTTGAGCTGCAACATTGATCCTAATCAATGTGCTATGAGGATCATTAGTGTTATGGATGGTGGTGTTGGTATTGGTAGTCATCAGAAAAAGAAAAAAGATATACGGCTGGGAAGAATCAGGCTAAATGCTCTGATACCATGACAGAAAGAGATGAATATAATTCTGTTATATTGTATGGAATGAATCAATCAAATATATACAGCAAAGATACAACCTGAACTGCCTATTCTCAAGCCTAAATAAGTGGAACAGAAAGTTGGAACATAGAATTGCAAACAATATCTCAAATTTGTTACAACAGCTATACAACACTAGAGAGACCAATTCTTCTCTGAAGCACGTGACTATTATTCAAGAAGAAGGTTTGAGGGAGTGTTATTTTGGTATACTGGTCATTACTGATAGTTTTGGCATTTTGATTTTTTATGTTAATTGATTTTAATGGAGCTGATTATCAATTAACGACAGGGGTATTCAGAGCAAAGTCAACCAAATTTCAGGAGAGGTTGACCACCATATTTTAAAAACTTTAATTTGGTTGGGACAAGCTATCGCCATGCATGGAAGTGAGTATTTGGTAAACTTTTGATTTTAAATTTTATCTTTCATTTGTATATATTTTGAGAGTCATAGTAGAAATCGTATTTGGTAACGCATTTATCATTTTGAATAAATAGAAGTGATGTCAAAATTTTGACAATCCTTAGGCATAATTTTAAAGCTTGATAACGAAACTTTCAGTTTCAAATTTCATTTTTCAGTTCAAGTTTTTATTTCTAATTTTCTTATAAAATACAATAAATAAAAATTTTGCTTGCTCAAAAATATAATATAATATAATATAATACAATAAATTAAAATTTTATAAAAAAAGCAAGAATATAAAAATTAGAAAATACAATAAATAAAAAAAAAGGGTTACTCAAAAAATATAAATATAAAAATTAAAATACAATAAATAAAAATAAAAAAATTATAAAAAAATAAAATAAAATAAAATAAATACAGAATTATATGTCAATAAGAAAAAAATGTTTATAAAATACAATAAATAAAAAATATATAAAGATATAAAGATATATATATATATATATATATATATATATATAATATAAATATATATTATAAGAAGAAAATACAATAAAATAAGAGCTATATATAAATACAATTATATATAATATAAAAATATAATATAATAAATAAAAAATTATAGGTTAATAAGAATAAATTTTTTTTATAAAATACAATATATATATATATATATATATATATATATATAAAGAGATAAAGAGATATATAAGAAGACAATACAATAAAATAAGTTATATATAAATACAATTATATATAATATAAAAATATAAATGAAAAAATATATATAATAATATATGACAATTACCAAAAACATGTAACTAGTTAGAATTTATGACAAATACCAAAAATGTGCAAGGGATAAAATGTAGAAAAAGTAGAACAAATATAATTTTGGAGAAAATAATATACATAAAATATGTAAAATCACATTTATGTTGGTTAAAATGAGTTGAAATCATATTACTCAAACACAATTTTTAGTCAAAGATACCATTATTTTAAAAATAAATAAATAAATTTTGAGTTACTAAACATATTTTTAGATTTGTACTTTTAAAATTTCACAACATATTACGTTACCAAACGTATTCCTCATAGCAGATTTACGAATTTTATGTTTCAGAAATCATAAAATGGAATCCGACAGCGTTACCAAATAGCCCCTTAATTATGATGTTTTGGAATTCACTTTTCTAAGAATTGCAAAAAAGATTGGATCTTGTGCACCGGTTGTGCGTCAAGTCTCTCTCTCTCTCCTGCAAAGCAACTTTGTTAGGTTTGAGTTTTTCAAGTAGGTTACTTCAAGAATAACTTTCTAATAATTCTATCAATCACCTAAGACTATTTATACTCAAGTCTTTTGATCTTCAACGATGCTCTTTGGATTGAAATCTTCATTTTTTACTTCAATATCTTTTGACCTTTAAAAGTATTCATCTTTGACTTCATTGTCTTGTGTTCTTTTGGAGATTTTCATATTTGACTTCAATATCTTCTGACCTTTAGGGCTTGTTTGGATAACCCGGAGAGAAAAGAAAAGAAAGGATAAGATAAGTTATAAGAGAAAAGAAAAGAAACCATTTTAAAAAATTTACTATTATACCCTTTTGTATTTATGTCTTTTAAGAATTCTCTTTTAAAATGTTGAGGTCATTTTAGGTATTATGAAAAAATCAATTAACTTGCTATCCTTTCTCTCCCAATCTTCTCATTTTTGGAAGGATAGCAAGTGAGAGATTTGGAGGGATAAGTTATCCCTCCAAATCCTTTCTTTTCTCTCCTAATTAATTATCCAAACACAAAATGTCTTGTCCTTCCCTTTCTTTTCTTTTCTTTTCTTTTCTTTCCAAATCATTCAATCCAAACAAAGCCTTAAGATATCATTTTTATGAGAATTAGATCCTTCTTGGTGTTGTCATTCATCCACAATCACATGTTTGTCCCAACAATAATCTAAACTAAGAATTAATAATATTGATATAACAATAATATGATATTATATATATTTGTGTGTTTAATTCGATCTCATATTAAATATTTTGTGTTCATCCGTAAATTTGATATGAAGTGTAATTCTTAATACTTGTTTAGAAAAAGATTTGCTGAGTTTCCGAAAAAATAGAACAAATATTTGTACGTATAATTGGATGGAGTAACTTTTGGTTATATTAATAATATTAGTATAAAATAATATAAGTAGAGTATTATAATATTGATATAAAAATATGAGGGTCTGAAAAACTATAATACTTATTCATGAAGAGTAAAAGAGTTTCAAAAGAAATAAAATAAGAATAATGATTTATTCATTAATCATAAAAGAATTATTTGTACTTAGACTTGGATCGAGAAGTCATTACTATTTATAATTTGAATAAACATAGTGTCTTTCCTACACAATTACCTTTTTAGGAAAGTATCTCTTCCAAATTGACAACTTGTAGTTACTATTAATAATATTATTATAAAGCGATATAAGTAGAATATTAATAATATTGATATAAAAAGGAAAGGGTTTCTAAAAAAATAGAATAAGATCAGTAAACAACACTGTGAGACATAGAAGTATTCATGAAGATTTAAAATAATTAATAATTTTTTTATAAACTATATTAATTACATAAAAGTATTATAATACTTACTCTAGCATGGCTCTGATACCATAAAAGATTTATACAGATGTCATAAAAGATTTATACAAATGTTAGTAGTAAACAAACAAATTTAACAAAAGTATAAAAAGGATCGATAAATTGGATACTTACTGAAAAACTTCAAACTTAATATATTAAGAGAAATATTACAAGTGAACAAGAGAGAAAAGAAGAAAGAAAATACAAGGTGTCTTCAACAAGGGTGAAGATGCCCTTTTATAAAACATAAATCCTACTGTTATGGATTTCAAATGAAAAATTTGGAGTCCGGATAACCCCAAAGTCTTTATCCTAACAGTGGTGTAGGCCCATCTGAGTTGGCGTCGGTCATCTGTTATGTTGATAAAGAGAAATCTTCATAATATGCTTTCGAAAAAGCTTCCGTAAACTCTGGATCTGGTCTGAGATTACTGTTGGTCTTTGGACTCTTGTATTGGTCGAGTCTTGACACTTCTGCAAATTCTGGATCTGGTCTGAGATTACTGTTGGTTTTTGGACTCTTGCGTCGGCTAAATCTTAACAATAATGGACGTCATGGCATCCCAATAATCTCCCAAGTTCTCATCATCTGCTGTGGGGTCCTGTGCTTCACCAACTAAGCAGGAGAATGAATTCTGCTCTTGAGTATGAAGGCTCTGGGCTGAGGACATCGAAGCGTCATCATCTTCTTTGGTAAAGGAAGTCATGAATTGGTTTTTCATAAAGTCCATACACCTGATGAGAAGCTCTGATTCTGTTAATTCTGGATATTTAACTTTAAGAGAACTTTTAATTACTTCAAAAGGATTAAAGTAATCAAGTTGATCAGCAGGTACTGTGGTGATCTTCGGGATTAGGTTAAAATACTCTTTGGTAGCCATATCAATGCTGGCCACCTTTGATTCAATATCAACTCCTGTCCACCAACGGAATGAGGATGCTCGCTGGAGGATAGGCAATCTTTGTGCATCATAAGAGCACTGAATTTCCCATTTAAAAATCCAAGGAATACTGAACTCAAGGAGGAAAAGGAAGGTAGAAAATCCCAACGGAAGATTCTCTTTTCCTCTCAATTGTGGATGAAAATTAGTCCAAGGAACAAACTTGGATCTAATTTCTTCTGGAAGGAACTCCAGGTCAGGAACAAAGAATTCTGACCAATGGAGTAACCAAGAGGGAATTCTGTAGAACATGGTTTTTAGAAACTGGGGGCAGAAACTTACAGACCATGTATGGCTGTGATCAGGGTTTTGATACATGAAGACAAAGTTCCAAGAATCAATGTAATCCCAGTAATTATAATCCCTCTCAATCTTTTTGGAGTGATAAGAGGAATTAGGATTCATAGCCCACTGGGAAGGTGGGACAATACTTCTGAATGTAATCTTACTGTGGGTTAAAGGAGATCTTTCCTGAGAAGGATACTTTTTGTTGTGGGTAACTTCTACCGACTGTTTTTCTGTTAGAATGGTTTCATAGGCGTACCTATGCATCCCATTCTTTATGGTCCATGTTGATGTACCAAGGTATCTATTCATGATATCCCATGGTTTATCGAACATTTCTGTATCGGAATTTTCTAGGAAAACCACTCTTTGTACTGTTTTTCTGTTGAGGATGAAGGGAAACTTTTGTCTCTCCAAAGCTTCCTTCATTGTAAGCTGTTGGAGATCCATCTTCTGTTCTTTTCCTTTCTTTTTCTGTAGATTCTGGATTGGAGGATAATACTCCTCATCTGTAAGAATGGCCTTCTATTTGCCTTTGTCTTTAGGGGGATTACCCCTACCTCTTCCCCTTTGGGGATTACTCATAAACCCTGTAGAAATTCACGAGTAAGAAAATCAGGCAGAGAGTTAGATTCTCCTTTGATATATTCAATAGAAAAATCAAAAGCTGAAAGATCAGCCCGCCATCCTGCAAATATCTGTTTAGAAGAAATATTCTTAACATCTTGCTTTAAAATATGTTTAGCAGAGCTACAATCAATTATGAGCAAGAATGTTTGATTTAATAAATCATCCTGGAATTTGTGAATACACTTCACAATAGAAAGAATTTCTTTCTTAACAGTACTGCAATTAACCTGGGCATTTTTCCAAGTTCCAGAAGTAAATCTTACTAGCTCTTCTTTTGAGGTAGTAGGATTTTTCTGTTTAAGAATGCCTCCGTATCCTATATTAGAGGCGTCTGTCTCAACAATCTTATCCCAAGAAGGATTAGGAAGAGAAAGACAAGGGAGCTGTTTAGCTCTAACCTTTATTCTTTTTACTGCTAAAGTATGTTCTTCAGACCAAGGAGGGGGATCTTTTCTGAGTCTGGTATAAAGAATTGCTGTGTCTTGAGAGAGATTTTTATAGTAGTCTGCAATATAATTCAGGCTACCTAAAAATCTTTGTAATTGAGTTTTATCCTTAATTTCATCAGGAAATTTAGATGCAAACTCAATATAGCGATTAATAGGAATAATTTTTCCTTGAAAGATGTTATGACCCAAAAATCTAACTTCGGAAGAAAAAAGTTTCATTTTGGATGCAAAAACAACTAATCCATTTCTTTTGATAACATTTTTAAAGATTTTTAAATGTTTAAAATGTTGATCAATGGATTTAGAAAAAATCAGAATATCATCAATATAGACAATAGAAAATGCTGCAAAGGGTTGAAAAATATCATTCATAATGTGCTGAAATTTCGAAGGAGCATTTTTCAAACCGAAAGGCATAACAGTCCATTCATAGTGTCCAAAAGGTACTACGAAAGCTGTTTTGTACTGGTCCTGGCTAGCTATCTGTATTTGCCAGTATCCTGATTTTAAATCAAATTTTGAAAAGATAGTTGCTGATTGCAACCTGTCAAGGAGATCCTTCTTATTTGGAATAGGATACCTAATCCATTTAAGAACATCATTAAGAGGCTTGTAATTAATAACAAGTCTCAGAGCTCCTCTTTCCTGTTCAGAATGTTTATTAACATAGAAAGCAGTGCAACTCCATGGGGAGTAACTTTCTTTTATCAAATTCTTATCAAGAAGACTATTGATTTCTTTGGCACAAAGTTCCAAATAGTCATTCTTCATCTGACTGAGACGAGCCTTTGTGGGAATCATCTTTTCATTGAAGGATGACTCATAAGGTAAAGAAACGACATGTTTCTTCCTATTCCAAAAAGCATTTGGAATCTCGCTACAGATTTCTGTTTGGAATTCTTCAAAAATTTCTCTAACCTTTTCTCTAAAAGGTTTGGAGCTGATGACATCCTCTATTTTAACAAAAATAATCTCTTTTTGAAGGAGATTAAGTTGGGATTGTTTAATTTTTAGAGGACTCATCATTTGATGAAGAATCTTTTCTATTGGCTTGGAAATAAAAGGGAAAGATATTTCTTTACCATGAAGAAAAGTATGAATGCCTGAAGTATCAATTCTTGAGATAGGCATTAAATTATTCAAAAATGGTGTTCCTAATATAACTGGTTGCACCATATTTTTGAGAAGAAGAAAAGTTGTGGGAAGACAAAGTCCTTGGTTGCAAATATTGACATGATTGAGCTTGTACTATATTTGCATTTTGTCTCCACTAGCATTAGCAATTCCTTCTGTAGTTTTCTCGAAATACTGTGTTGGTATTAGACCTTCTTGAATACAGTTGAGATCTGCTCCACTATCGACCAAAGCAATTTGGTTTTTCAGAACAAATTCCTCATTGATAACAATGGTGACTTCAATATACCATCTTTGAAAAGTAACTCTACTTAATGAGTTAACTAAGTAGTCAGAATCCTTAGGAGGTTCAGTACCAACATCTTCCTTGGATGATGAAGAGAGATTAGTGGTTAACTGTTCTAAATGCTGCTGGATATGAATAAGTTCCAGGTCAGTCTGATTCTGTTGAGATTTGAGATTACTAATCTCAGTTTTGAGGGAATTAACCTCTGTCTTTAAATCCTGAAGGGTTGTAGGTCTGGACTGGACCGTAGTTTCGAGACGATTAAAGACATCTTTCATACTATAATAAGAAGTAGAAAAGTTATTTGGCCTTTCTAAAGATGAAGTTGGATTAAAGCAAACTTCAATAAGTTTAACCTTCATCTGTGGATCCTGAATCTGGTCAATTAAGTCCAGAAGATTCTGTTGTTGATTGGTCAAAACATTGAGACCATTCATCTCAACTATAGCTTTCCAATAATTATTGGAAGGACTAGAGGAACAATTGCAAGAAGGGTCGAGTAATTGTTTATCTTCTTCTTCAGAGGAAGTAGAAGATTGAAGATCAAATAAATTTTGATCAACCTCAGATTCTTCAGAGGAAATGTCATCAGAAGAACTTGAATTCAGAAAAAGCTTTGAGAGTTTGGCTTTTAGGTCATCCTCTATTTGAAGAGAGTCAATCTTTTTACTAACCTTGCATTTGTTAGCGTAATGACAAAACTTACTGCATTTAAAACATTTGACATCCTTCTTATCATGGTCCTTAGATCTTTTCTTGGGCTTAGATCTAAAGGTTCTTTTGGGAAGAGTGTCTTGAGGAATGTAATTTTTCTTCTTCTTGGGTCTAGAAAAAATCTTCTTTCTATGGACCTTCTGAGCCTTTCTCTTAGGTGGGTAAGAGATTGGGGTCTGGTAGGCGAATTGATCACAAAATTCTCCTATTTCCTGTTGTCCAGTAAGGCGTTGGGCCTTAAGCTGCTGTTTGAGCTTGATGTCGTTACATAAGGCC
The DNA here is from genome assembly GCA_026545225.1 of Cornus controversa. Taxonomy (NCBI): domain Eukaryota; kingdom Viridiplantae; phylum Streptophyta; class Magnoliopsida; order Cornales; family Cornaceae; genus Cornus; species Cornus controversa. The sequence goes on from CM048852.1 coordinate 19,814,996, forward strand.
AGGCCTTCTTGAACGACTATTCCAATTAGACTTCCATATGTATAATTGGAATAAGGAATAGAAAGTCCATTATTCATGTCTCTAAGCTTCTTCCTTATTCTTTCAGCAAAAAAGGTTGGAAGCCCATCAACAAATTTAGCTTTCCAATGCTCACTATTTGCATCAGATCTTTGAAGAAATTTTGCAAGGAAGACGTCTTTATACCATCTAAAATGGGTAAGAGTAGGGCATCTAAGATTCTAAAGAAGTTCTCTGCTTCTTTCGCTGTTGACACCTTCACTTCCCACAAAGTGTTGTATGATTGTGAGAATAAGCGTATACACCACATCAGGCTGAGGTTCTTCTTGCTGAGATTGTTCATTCTTAACAATTTTTTGAGCACGAAGAATCTCTTCCTTCTGGAAATTTGTGAGAACATTATCCCACCATCCTTTGAGCATTCCCGTAAATCCACAAACTACAAACTTTGCAATTTCTGGATCTGAATTACCATTTTGTTTACAAACTGTGCTATACATTAAAATCTCATGTATAACTTCATAAACCTGGTATTCAGAAAGTCCATCTATGTTCCATTCATAGATGGTTCTTCCATGGAAAGATTTCTGTGTCCTTAGATAATCTTCTTCATAAAGAATATCTTGAGGAGTTGGCCTAGGATAGTAATTCCTAGTTGGGGGAAGGTAAGCTTCTCTCGTGCTATCCTTCTTAAAAGAGATTTTTTCCAACTGATAGGCATTATCTTGGAAAGAAGACTGAATTTCATTCAGCTTGGACTGATCAATTTGGTCAAAGTCCTTCTCCTGTTTCGAAAGAACATTAATATTTAGACCTTTAATCCGGAGGGCTAACTGGTCTAAAAATTCAGTGTTTTTAGCTTTATTTGAGAGTTTAAAACCCGAAACCTCTAAAGGGGGTTTAACCGGAGCTTTCTGTAAGGAGGACCCCATATTGGTGGTACTAGTTATCCTATTACTTGGCTGTCCTATCTCTGAAATGAACTGTTTCGAAGAAATAGTATTGGATAACTGCTGTACTGTATCTTCAAGGCGGGTAAGATGTTTTCCTACACACTGGAGATGGAGGTTGGTATAATTCTGTTGCCTATGAAGACTATTTAGTTCTGCAACTGGAATAGTACCCGAGCCTCCTACTGGTTTAACATAAGCAATAGCCTCAAGAGAAGGTCCATCTTTCTGAGACACGGTAAGAGCAACAGTTGGGGGATAGACAGATCTTATAATCTTTCCTTCCGTAGTGGTCCAAGATTTTTCATATTTTTCAATAACATTTAACTGACTAAGTTCAGGAAAATAATGAAAAATGTTAAACCAAGAAACAAAAGAAAGATGGTTTTCTGCTTGATTAAGATACTTATAATAAGCCACTTTAAAGTCTTGCAACTGTTTTGGGTTGAAGGCTTTAAAATACCATTTCCTAAAGGAATCATTATGGGGCTTATTAAATTCCTGTGAGATAGCAATCTTATCAATAGATTTAATCATCATAAAAATTCATCTCAGAATTGGACGGAGAAGTCCTATTCTGTCTTTGATATACTCCATGTGGAATATTTCTTTCTGACATTCTGACTCCATCCAGAGATACGTTTTCTGGATTTTCAGTGGTACTGCGTCTATTTGCTAGATCGGCTAAGGGATCTTCTGAAATCGAGTGTCTGGATGATGGAGGGAAAGAAACCCTATAAGGAGGATGAGAAGATCTCATGGATGATGCTCTAGACATTAGAAGTGGTTTTCTGAAATTTAAAACAACTTCTCCATTAGGAGATTGAACAATTTGTTCAAGGTCCCTGTTTATAACAGGTTGAGGTGGAACTGCTTCTGGCAAAGTCCACGTTTCTGGAAAATCTATTTCTTACCAAGTTATTTTCCTAGGAGTAGCAACATTTGCTAGATTCGTGTCAATTAACACAGTTTTTCCTGGAGGACTTATAATCTTAGCTTGGGTACATAAAATATGAAGAACCTTATAATAGATTCTATAATTTACCGAAATAGGTTCTGAACCTGGTAGGTAATTATACCCCTTTGTTTGAACCCTTAAGGATAAAGATTCCAACAAATTTCTGTCTGTTAAAGAAAGACTTAAGTTAGGATAGATGTTGAAGTAGACTGGTCCATGACATAGGCTAGTTTCAACAGCACCCATAAGAGATTGTACATAATTCATGCACCTACCATCTCTTAATGTTGCTTGGATACAAGCATTCATTCCTAATAAGGTGAGTGGCCTGAAGGCAATCTGTACCAGGCCTATATGAAGGAATTTATAATCCTTCATATATTTCTGTAGATCTCTAAGTTCTAACAACCTTAGAGTTTCATCCTGGTGTTCAAGAGTAATAGATTGTTCAACCGTCTTGACTGCCATCCTACTAGCCAAGGTAAACATTCCTTTACTATAGATAGCAGTAGGCTTCACAGGTGGAATAGTCCACCTGGATAATTGGAGTTGAGTTTCAGCAAACTCCATTTTTGATGGAACTATTAGTTCCCTGGGAAGAGGAGGCAAAGCCTTCCATGTCCATGATAAAGAGAACAATACTCTTATATAATAAATATAATTCATAAAAAATGAATTAATTAAAATAAATCTGCATAAATAGTTCTATGAACAAAAGAACACTATTTACTCGTCAGTCAACGACTTACAAAAGCAACAACACCAGCACCGGCAACAAGCTTAAACTGCGCGACTAGGATTAGTAAACAGCACTGTGAGACATAGAAGTATTCATGAAGATTTAAAATAATTAATAATTTTTTTATAAACTATATTAATTACATAAAAGTATTATAATACTTACTCTAGCATGGCTCTGATACCATAAAAGATTTATACAAATGTCATAAAAGATTTATACAAATGTTAGTAGTAAACAAACAAATTTAACAAAAGTATAAAAAGGATCGATAAATTGGATACTTACTGAAAAACTTCAAACTTAAATATATTAAGAGAAATATTACAAGTGAACAAGAGAGAAAAGAAGAAGGAAAATACAAGGTGTCTTCAATAAGGGTGAAGATGCCCTTTTATAAAACATAAATCCTACTGTTATGGATTTCAAATGAAAAATTTGGAGTCCGGATAACCCCAAAGTCTTTATCCTAACAGTGGTGTAGGCCCATTTGAGTTGGCGTCGGTCATCTGTTATGTTGATAAAGAGAAATCTTCATAATATGCTTTTGAAAAAGCTTCCGCAAACTCTGGATCTGGTCTGAGATTACTGTTGGTCTTTGGACTCTTGTATTGGCCGAGTCTTGACACTTCTGCAAATTCTGGATCTGGTCTGAGATTACTGTTGGTTTTTGACTCTTGCGTCGGCTAAATCTTAACAATAATGGACGTCATGGCATCCCAATAATCTCCCAAGTTCTCATCATCTGCTATGGGGTCCTGTGCTTCACCAGCTAAGCAGGAGAATGAATTCTGCTCTTGAGTATGAAGGCTCTGGGCTGAGGACATCGAAGCGTCATCATCTTCTTTGGTAAAGGAAGTCATGAATTGGTTTTTCATAAAGTCCATACACCTGATGAGAAGCTCTGATTCTGTTAATTCTGGATATTTAACTTTAAGAGAACTTTTAATTACTTCAAAAGGATTAAAGTAATCAAGTTGATCAGCAGGTACTGTGGTGATCTTCGGGATTAGGTTAAAATACTCTTTGGTAGCCATATCAATGCTAGCCACCTTTGATTCAATATCAACTCCTGTCCACCAACGGAATGAGGATGCTCGCTGGAGGATAGGCAATCTTTGTGCATCATAAGAGCATTGAATTTCCCATTTAAAAATCCAAGGAATACTGAACTCAAGGAGGAAAAGGAAGGTAGAAAATCCCAATGGAAGATTCTCTTTTCCTCTCAATTGTGGATGAAAATTAGTCCAAGGAACAAACTTGGACTAATTTATATAGGCATATGCACTGCCTTTCTTGCCTTTTTACTCATCAATCATATACACCCACTTCATAACACCAATCAAATCACCACTTGTGTATATACAAACAACAGTTAATATTTCCACCGCCTTAGGCATTTCTGTGTCTACGATTTCCATGGGGTGGATTCCATATGTACAACACTCCTCTTTTGGGGCCACTATATTATACTATTAAAAAAGATTAGTAAAACAAAAATCTAGTGAAGGAAAAAGAGTACAATATTGTTTTGTCTCTGCAAATGGTATTGCATAGGTTAATTGTCACGTACCGAATCCCAAAGACTCGAATTATGGATAAAACACCTGAATGAAACACCTGAATATAACATGTCATACAAGTACAAAAGTACTAAGTCAGCAGACTGATTTCGAATAAAGTAAGATACACGTTATCCAAGTTATATATGGTACAAGCAAGTATAACTTCAAAACACAAAACACAAAAAAAAAAAAAAAGTTATGCCGCTACAAGCTTTGAGTGACTCAAGCAACATCCTTTTCGTGAAATATTCCTATAAATTTTATACATGAGGTGATCAATCTCACACATAAATATTAGGAATCAACAAACCCAAAATTTCAAATCTATTGTCACAATCATAAACAACAAAGAAACCTAATAAACAAACTCTTTTTTCCATAAATCCAAAGAATGAAAGTTTAGACCAACTTTTTGGTCTGACTATTTTGAAAATGATAGGACACGACAAACCCAAAATCCCAAATCAATTATCACAAACATAAATAACAAATAAACCTAATAAACAAACTCTTTTTTCCAATAAATCCAAAGAATGAAAGTTTAGACCAACTTCTTGATTCTTAGGAGGTGGGCCTTTGACTGGGTAATTCTTCAAAAGATGCTCAACACTCAAATACTATCTATATGAGAAGCTTGACCGTTCCAATTCAAATTTGCACTTCAAAATGATGAAAGCCAATACAGCTAAGATCCACACGTATTTTCATCAAATTGTTTTTTTTTTTTTCTCTATAAGCAATATTTTTATGAATAATTATTTGACATTAGGAAATTATGATGAGCAGCACCCATAACTTAAATACTCCAAGCCTTTCAGAATGATTTCAATATATACCAATTACATAAGCCCATTCAACTCCAATGCACAATTGCAAATAACTCAATCAAATTAAAGAAAGGCTCTGTTCAGACTGTTTGTGATACATGGATGGACTGGCATGCTAGCAAGAAAGAGCAAATTAGAAATTACACTTGGAGCACAATTTTGACCTTATACAATCATATTTTGTATTCATTAGTCTTATTTTATTTTCATTTTAGGTTAATATGCTGCATAATTTTATTCATGTTTTATTAGGTTTCAAGGGACATTCGGTGCAGGTGAACTATAGTAGGGGTTAACTTTTTTTTTTTTCATTTTTTCGGAAAGTTAAGCAATGTGTATTGAAAATGTGTATGGAAAGAAGTAAGTAATTACAAAGCCCAATTAAAGGAAATGACTAAGCCCAAAAAGCAAAAGTCCGAAAAGAAAACAAGGCTTACACTAGCTTCTTGTTTAACGGTGTAAATCCAAATAGAAACCAGCCCAAAGATGAGCAGTTGTAAGAAAAATATGTTTTGACTGATCTCTAATAGACTGTTAACAAGACCTCTATTCTATCAGCTTAAGTTGATACAAAGGAATATGTAAGATAATTGGATAAAAAACCACATGTACCTTAAAAATCAACCGATTTTTTTTATCAACAACCAAGAATCTAGAACGCATAGAAGACCTGCAACACAAAGAAAGAATATAACTTAAAAATCATACACAAGATCTCAAATACATCAAAAGTTTGAGAATGAATCCAGAGTTAATCCACCTGCATCGGTCAATACATAAATTGGCAAAAATTTACCAGTTTGATCACAATAAACTAGAAGACTATCAGTCAATATGGGAGATGTGACAGCTACAAATGAGCATCCAAAAAAATGAAGGGAGAGAAGAGGACAAGTAGCAGTGAGAAAAACTTGCTGGTCAGTTTAACCCTCCATTGAGGGAATGGGAAACAAAATACAAGTATAAAAAATAAAAAATCCGTGGAACTGAAATAGGAAGAGTGTGAATTGTACAAAAAATATATGGACTGAATATGCTACTTAGAGAATCATGACATCATTTACAAACTTTATTATATATAATTATCGTAGTATCTTTGAAAACAAGTATATATACTTCTAGAATGTACAAGAAACTTCACTTTCATGTATTCTATAATTTTCAATATACTTCTATGAGATTATATAAATGGAAGATATATATCACTCTAAAATCATATAACATATGCACGACAGAAATTACATGTTATATATATAAACCAATTTTAACACTATAAATTATCATATAAAACCACATATAAAGAACCTGAAAGTTGATGATCGAGGCTTGAATTAGATTCAATTTTCTTAAAACAATTATCGCCCCGCAATTGTGTTGAACGGATCCTTGAAGACTGTCTCCCATGATACAACGATCTTTTTCTCAATTGGTAGCAACACTTCAAACCAACTGAGCTTATGTGAACCGCCTAAGTGTTATTACTCTCTTGAACTTGACTCACTTGACCTTTTCTTAAACTTGACTCATTTGACCTTTGGGTTCAGACACAAACACAATGACTCACTAGGAAATTGGGTTACCTTGTAGGGAGTGATAGAATTGTAGGTTGGGAGAGAAGAGGAAGTCTGAATTGTATCTTTTTACAAATCAGAATTGAGGGACCTATTTATAGGCATAGTGGTACCCTTTCATAAGTATCAGAATAGCCATGAGACACGTCCTTTGGTGCAAAAGGTTGCAACTCGTATTGTTTCAACTTTAAACAATACTAATTGTGTCTATTCGATATTAACAGACACTTTTGGTGTTTATTCAATGTGAATCATACTGTTTAACCTTTAACCAAGACTAACAATGTTTATTTACTACAAATTAATATTTACGTGTCTATTACGTAATATAATATTCAATTTTTATTCAATTTTTCTAACAATCCCCCACATGAATGAAAATGAGTCTCAAATGCAAAAAAGACTCGATTGACACTAGAGAGAGTACAATTAGAAAGTTATTGCATCAGGATAGATAGCTTTTGGCCTTGAATCTTCCTTAGTGTAATACTATCGGATTTACTTGGCTAATTAGTGACATAAAGTCTTGAACTATTCAGCCGTTTGTGTAAAACTAGACAATAGTATACACACAATACTTTTTTCGCACAAAGTTGGTTCTTTCGGTTGTGTTCATTTCGGCCCTGAACAAATCCTGGTATTCATGAGTGCTCTAGAGAACTTAGCCTTGTCATTCTCATAGAAGTGGCCCACTTCACACTCATATAGGTGATTCTCTACTAAGAGTTTACTATCATACTCCACTTGAATTTTTAAGATATAGGAATCACTAAAAGCATTTGCTTAACCTGATACCCACGACAGGCAACACTGTGTCATTGTAGGAATAGGTAGAAGATAAAATCTTCTAGTGCTACTAGTGAGTCACTCAAAATTTCAGTTGTCCCTTTGAATCTAGATCTTGGATTCTCTAGTCAGCTAGATAGAGTTTCCATTAAGGTGACTCGGTAGATATAGGTTTTAAGCCCATTCCCCTCGATGACATCTTCACTTACTCTCTAAGTTTAACCTTTCACTTGTGTGGATCCACTTGGTTATACTTATGCTCTATAGAGACTTCCCCTTTTTGAGAGTAGTGAATTCTTGATATTAACAATCCTAAAAGACAATCTTATTTTGGTAATAGAAGATGTATGGAATCTTCTTATCGGAGCAGATATGATAAATAATGTTTACTTATCACTCTCTGGTTTAACTACCAAGTTATAAATACTCTTTTGGATTGTATATATCAAGTCGTGTGCAATTCATTCTTAATCGGACTATCTTATGTGTCTCTAGCAGTCTAGCATGCGTCACACTTAATTAGATTCCTTAGTCATTTTAATGTATGAATCTAGCATACACTTTTATTTAATTTAGAACATTGATTGTTTCATATAATTACTTCTTCACAAGAATGTAATATACTCTTTTGTTATGCAAATTTAGATTCTATCCTTATTCTCTTATAAGATTGAACCCCCAAGTTTAAAATATTTCTTTATAAGGTGTCTTATTCTCAATAAGAACTCCCACAATTATGTTTTACTCACATTACAACTATTTGCATAACATAAAACATAAATTGAATAGAGTACTTTCTCATTTTGTCACACAATGAAAAGAAATAACTAGTAATATTACTATGGATACATAGTTATTACACTGTGTTTATATTGTGATTACATCACATATTTCTTAGGTACCCTTTGGTACAACAGTCATCACATTCATTTTGAACATCCCTTCATTCAAGTACCTTCTACCTATAAACACTTCATTCTTAGTTAGAACAAATCTATCTGAGATGAAGACCAGTTTGAACCCATTCTTACTTAGTAAGCTTCCAGAAATCAGATTCTTTTGACTATCTAGCACGTGAAGCACATTGTTTAGAACGAGTTCTTTCCCCGAGGTTATTCAGAGTTTAGTCTTCCCTTGTCCTTCTACCTTGGCAGTCGATGAGTTGCCCATATAAAGTTGTTCTCCATTATTAACTTGTTGATAGGTGGTGAACATTCTCCTTTCTGAACAAACACGATGAGTAGCCCGAGTGTCTAGCCACCACTCTCTAGTATTGCCAACCATATTCACTTCAGAAATAACAACTGAAAGATTTAACTCTGACACGCTAGTTGTTAACTCTCCTTCCTCGGTTATATGGACTTCACTAGTCTTCTTATGCTATTCTTCCATCTTTTGATGTCGACAGTATTTAGCCCGATGTCTTTTCTTTCTACAGACATAACACTTGCTTCAAACCTTTCAAGGTTACCTTGAGTTACACCTTGGCCAGAATATTCCTTTTATTGTTCCTCCTATTTTGTTCCACAACATTTGCTTTTGCCTCAAATGAAGTATTACCAGTTTTGATTTCCAAACCACGGTTGTCTTCATCAATCCTCAATCTAACTATTAAGTCCTCAAGCCCCATTTCCTTGCGTTTATGCTTTAGATAATACTTGAATTTTTCTAAGACGGTAGTAATTTTTCAATTATGGTAGCCCCTTGAAAAGACTCACTTAAATCCATTTTCTCATCAAGGATTTCATATATAATCAATTGGAGCTCTTGAACTTGGCTAATCATAGGTTTAGAGTCAACCATCTTGTAGTCAAGAAATCTGCCAACTATGAATTTCTTCAAGCCGACATCCTCTATTTTATATTTCTTGTCTAGCGACTCCCATAACTTTTTAGCTGTCTTGATTGGACTGTACACATTGTAAAGTGTGTTGTCCAATCCATTGAGGATATAATTTCTACACAGAAAATCTCCATGGTTCCATGCATCTACAACAACAATTGTAGTTACGTCAGTCTCGCCTTCCTTTAATACTCGTACAGTCTCTTTCAGATACTTTCACAGACTAAGGGTAGTAAGGTAAAACAACATCTTCTATTGCCACCTTTTAAAATCAGTCCCATTAAATCTTTTGGGCTTCTCCCCATGACTAATAGGAATACTAGGCACATTTATAGTAGCCATTTAGTCTGAAATTTACAGACTACTCACAATTAATGACAAATATATGCATATATATATAACATGCCTTTTTTTATTGAACTCAATAATTAAATATACATTCACACAATAATCTACCAAGCATGTAAATATATGTACTTAACAACCAATTATAGTAGCATATCATAAAGCCACGTTTATGTAATTGTCTTAAGATTGTAGAAAAAATATATGGGTTGAATATGCTACTTAGAGAATCATGACATCATCTACAAACTTCATTATATATAATTATCATAGTATCTTTGAAAACAAGTAAACATACTTCTAGAATGTACAAGAAACCTCACTTTTATGCATTTTATAATTTTTAGATTATATAAATGGAAAATATATATCACTCTAAAATCATATAACATATGCACGACAGAAATTACATGTTATATATATAAACCAATTTTAACACTATATAAATTATCATATAAAACCACATATAAAGAACCTGAAAGTTGATGGTCGAGGTTTGAATTAGATTCAATTTCCTTAAGACAATTATCATCCCGCAATGGTGTTGAACGGACCCTTGGCGACTGTCTCTTAGAATACAACGATCTTCTTCTCAATTGGTAGCAACACTTCAAACCAACTAAGCTTCTGTGAACCGCCTAAGTGTTAGCATTCTCTCGGACTTGACTCACTTGAATTCTCTTAAACTTGACTCACTTGACTTTTGGGCTCAGACACAAACACAATGACTCACTAGAAAATTGGGTTACTTAGTAAGAAGTGATAGAATAGTAGTTTGGGAGAGAAGAGGAAGTCTGAATTGTATCGTTTTACAAATGACAATTGAGGGACCTATTTATAGGCATAGTGATACCCTTTCATAAGTATCCGAATAGTCATGAGACATGTTCTTTAGTGTAAAAGGTTGCAACTCGTATTGTTTTAACTTTAAACAATAGTAATTGTGTCTATTCGATATTAACAGACACTTTTGGTGCCTATTCAGTGTGAATCATACTCTTTAACCCTTCAACCAACACTAACAATGTTTATTTGCTACAAATTAATATATACATGTCTATTAAGTAATATAATATTCAATTTTCATTCAATTTTTCTAACATGAACTAACATTTTGCTTATCTAATGAGGTAGATAATGTGCAATAGCTATTAAGTTGCCAAGATAATAATGCTTCAGACCAACAACATGAACAATCATGAAGTCACTATGATAATTGGCCAAGATGCTTGGGATCGAAAATGATGCCTCTAGCTTAAATTATTAATGAAACCAAAAGTTGAGCTCAGTTGCAATAGGACAGTAAGCACACTTAAAGCCTCCTTTACACTATGTGCAAGAGAGTATTAATCATGCATAACAAACGATCCATACGCTGACCTGACCTAATGACACGCACATCAACCTAATATAATGTGTCTTAAGTCATTTGAACAAGGTTTCAGGTAATACAAAGTAACATGTAGTTTGGATTGTTATATAACTTAATCAACTAAATAAATATGGGCATTGTAGAAATCCGCCAAAATTAAAGATTATGCCTAAGTGCGTAACACTAAATTCCATATAAAAGTACACTGAAGAATCCAGCTTCAACCATCCACGCATCCACTTGAGCCTCATGAAAAAACAAAAATAATGATCTAATAAAGAAAATTACAAAATACAATGACAACAACAACAATAATAGTTCAGAGCTCATGAGAAATAAACTCAATTTTTAATTAAAATCTGAATTTGTAGTTTCTTTCCACCATGCATGTTGGTTTGAGCAATGCAGTTTCAACTCTTGAATCCGTGGGCTTCAAATCATTCAATTATAACTCATATTTCTTAAAAAGAAACAAAAATATACTAGTAGTATTTGTGTCACTGCTATTATTATTAATGAATCATTCCTACCTCTCCAGCTGCGATAAAACTCCCACCTGTGAGATGGCAACACATCTCAAATGTTGTGGCAATCGATTAGAAACCATGACTTGTGACTGAGTGCCTGAATCAACATTGTAAACCACCACGACACACCCTGTAATATAAATACAAACAGAGTTCGTAATCAAATTGCTCAAATCCAATCCATTGGCATTCTTTGTCATCAATCCAATTACATCTTCCGACGCTAGCAGTAAATTCAAACACAAGCGTGAATCAAGTAGCAGTCAAACAACAATAACATAATCTGATTGGAAACTAAAAGAATGTAAATGAAACAGACACTAGAGTTTATTTGGGACATCTAATAATAAAAACACACACGCACTCCACTTAAGTATAAGCCTCGTACAAATATAATGCCGTTTGAATTCAGAAGAATATTTTTTTTCATGGTCCTTCGGTTTTTTTTTTCTTTTTTAGTAATCAAATAGAGTTTCACCCATTATTAGGGTTTCTAAATGTGTGAGAATATAGGAAGAAGAAGTAAGAATGTACCTTGCAAGGAGCATCTGGTTTATTAAGTCTACGAGATTTCATCTTTTGATTGCTTCAAATCCTTGGATAGAGACACCAAAGTGAAATATATATATACTAGATTATATACTTAGATTGATTTTTAACCACTTTTAACTGTTAGATTGGATTTTCGTCCTTATTATACCAACATTATATATATATATATATCTATAGAGAGAGAGAGAGAGTGTGTGTGTGTGTGAGAGAGAGAGAGAGAGGGGGGGGGGGAAATCAGTGCAAATGAAAGCATTTTTGGTAAGTTATGAGGAGGATGGGTTTTAAAAACAATCACTGTAACTGTAATAAAACGATTTTACTTGTCTGGTCAACGATTAGCCTGAGATGTTTAGGAATATTTTTGAATTCATTCGCAATCATAACACATTGTCTCTTTTATAAATTTGCGTATTATGAAATTCAAATCAAAAGACATCGCCTCTTTTACAAATCTGTGTTATAGAATTCAAGAATTACTCGCACAAGTTAAAATGCTTAAATAAAGTATATTATGTTATAATATAAGCAGGTCCCACTTGTGATTCAAAAGTCATGAATTGTATGCAACAATCTATTATAAATATGCATTTAATTTATTGAATGAAAATCATTAGTGAAAAGAGAAATCAAACAAATAATGTCTTTTCTATTTCGGGTTGCTCTTGGAGTTTTTGGTGAATGAATTTGTGTGGTTTTGCAACTTTTTGGTGTGGTATACATGGAAGCCTCGAAACGGAGTAATGTTTGGAGAAATTGTTGGTCTGCACAGAAAATCATAGAGGTGGTCGTTAGTCAGCTATGGGAGTTCTATAATACTCAAATCTATCCCTCTTGATCTCATGTTCAGAGTGACGGAGTTTTCCTTCCGAGATAATTGAAGTCTATTTGTGAATGGTTAAGAGCTAATGTAGATGTCACAGTTAATTCTCTATCTCGTTAAGTTGCAGTTGGTCTAGTGATTAAAGACCACAAAGGGTGGGTAATATTGGTTGTTATATTCTACTCGGAGTTTTTAGCAAATCCAACAACTTGGGAAGCATTCGTCCTTAGGCAAGCGATGTAGATGTCAGATATTTAAATAAATAAAATATTTTTATTTGTGGTCCTATGCACTATTTCTAAAATTGGATTGCAATGTAATTATCGTTACTTGGTGGGTTGGGGCTATACTTGTCAATTATGGTCTAATTAACAGTATAATATATACACCGTTGAATTGTGATTTTTCAACTTTATTTGGTGGGATTTAATCATAACCGTTGATATCTAGGTTTCTATGATAGGAAGGGAGACTTAGGTATTTTATTTGTAGATAAGTCGTCTCCCTCTGTTGTTGTTATAAATAAGGGTTTCATAACCATTATTCAGCCCTATCGAAGGACAACTCTCAAAAAGGGGGTAAAGCTCTCTAAGGATCTCTTGCAGAAACTCAAAGGTATTCTACAACTTAATCTTCATTCAGGTATGTCAATTAAAATCTTCCCTATAATTAATTGTTATATTCTTGATTTCTACTAGATGAGTATGGATTAAATTCCAACAATTGGTATCAGAGCCATGGTTAGGGCTAAAAATTTTCTGATACAAATTAAGACTAAGAAACTAAATAGATGTCCACTTTGAATTGACATATGTCAATATATGAATTTGTATGATAAACTTGAAACTTGATTGGAATCTTGATTAAAAGGTGGTCAAAGGCAGCACATGGTAACAAAGTACACAACCATGATTGTTTTATCTATTGCCTTTGTTCAGCAACTATTGTATATAGTTGGTTGTTGACGTCGACGGTAGGAAATTTATAGATGTAATACTGTTTTGCTTCATAATGAAATACAGAATTATGTTTAATGTATAACACATGTTTTATGTACATGAATTCACGTTGCCACTTGGTTGATAGAGACAAACACATACTTCAGGATATATATGTTCCTTTTGTCTTGGTTGATTTATATATATACTGAACATGACATGTGTCATTTATCAAGTTTCATTCCTCCATTGTATATTACAATCAGTGAATTTTCCATGAGAGCTTTAATAGCTTCTAGTTTTGATTTGCTTTCTTTTCACCATTATGTGGTATTTTTTTAATATATGTAGTGATTCAGAATATATATATATATTAAACAAAAGAAAAAAGGCACGAAAATTGGAAAAAAAATAAGGAAAGAAAAGACATGCTTTGGAAACTTCTTTTATGTGCATGGATGATTATAAATATATTTCTTTTGTTTATATTCAAGTTATTTGTGATCCATGTTCATATTTTGTTCCATAATATTTGGGTTTATTTTATGTGCATTATAAATAAATTTGTGAACCCAAAATAAAATGGAATTTTAAAGTTTAGGTCTTTCCTTAGGGTTTAGGAAGACCGGTAAAGTGACCGTTTCAAGGTAGTATCCAAAGTGGGTGATGCCTGCCCAAAGGTGACATTCACTCATGTAGGTTATTCTTTTGAAATTTTAAGGTCTCACAGTGCACTTGCCCACATTAGAAAATTTGTTCTACCCAAAGGTGATCAATGTCTTAGTGTGAGTTAAGTGAATAGAATAATTGAGAGTGTTTGGGTTAGAACTAAATAACCCTCTTACCCAAAGGTAGTGGAAGTGTTTAGCAATAATTCAAGCATAATCAACTAGGTTTATGTGCGATTTAATTACAAATTTGAGGGGTAAATTTATTTAAAATTCTGTCCAAAGGTGATTTTCAGATGACATCTTACCTGTTTTTGCAGGGTGGAAGGTTTTGCATATAGTAAAACACCCTAATAAATTGAGCTTAAAACCCCAAACATGAATTAAAGTTATAATCTCTGAAGCTGTGACATATTAATTTATATGTTTTTTATGTGATATTATTTGATATAACATGGTTTTTTCAGTTATGGATGCTTCTACAATTCAGAAATAACTTACAGGGATTGAACCATTGAATGGTTCGAATTATACTGCTATGGTCATATTTGAATCCAACTTAATAAATGTTCTTAAACATAGATGGTGTATTGATTCGGGTGCATCTGTGCATGTCTCATGTTCATTACAGGACCTGTGAAGTCAGAGAAATCCCAAGGTTGAGATTCAATTGGTGTTGGGTAATGCTGATACGGTTTGTATCGAGGCTATTGGGACGATTCCGCTAGTGTTACACACTAGTTTTACTTTAGAACTTAATGATATTTTCTATGTTCTTACTATTAGGCGTAATTTACTATTAGTTTCGAGACTTAATGCTTTGGAATTTCATTTTCATTTAGTGACGGATGAGTGACTATTCATCATGGTAGTAATATAGTTGGACATGGACGTCTAGTTGATGGTTTATATCAGTCATTGTTAGATGATTCTCATATACCTGCTTCTTATTTTTCTGTGGACTCGATATCTTTTGGATCAAAACGTGCTTTTATAAGAGAGGATTCATCTATGTTATGGCATAAGAGATTGGGGCATGTCGCTCGAAAGAGATTAGAATGCTTGGTTAAGGATGGGATTATTGGACCACTAGATTTTTTTGATTATGATTTATATATTGACTGTGTTAAGGGGAAGATGCAGAAGAAGCGTAATTTTGAGGCTAGTCAGTCATCTGGTCTTTTAGACCTTATTTACACTGACATTTGTGGTCCATTTCCAACTCCTGCGCGAGGAGGTCAAAGGTATTTTCTTACCTTTATTGATGATTTCTCAAAGTATGCTTATTTATACCTAATCCATCAGAAGTCTGAAGCACTTGATGTGTTTAAGGTTTATCAGGTTAAAGTTGAAAAATAATTGAGCAGGAAAATTAAAATTGTAAGATCGGACTGAGGTGGTGAGTATTATGGGAAAATAAATCATGAGGGTGTGAATCATGGTCCTCCTAAGCAAAATGGAGTTGTAGAAAGGAGAAATCGCATCTATCAAGAGGTTGTTCATAGTATGATAAGTCATTCTTCACTACCTGAGAGTTTTTGGGGAGAAACTCTCAAAACAGTTATTTATATTCTTAATAGAGTACCATGTAAAGCAGTTCTTTCAATACCTTTCCAGCTTTAGACGGGTCATAAACCAAGTCTCAGACATTTGCAAGTGTGGGGATGTCTTGTAGAGGCAAAGTTATACAATCCAGATATTAAAAAAGCTTGATCCTCGCACAATCACTTGTTATTTCATTCGGTATCCTGAGAGGTCAAAGGGTTATAAATTTTATTGCCCCTCTAGACCTATGGAGATTATTGAGACATGTCATACAAAATTCATTGAGAATGGTGAATCCAGTGAGAGCTTAGAACATCGTAATTTCTCTTTTAGAGAAGAGCAACTTTCAGTGCCTATTCCGTTTACTTCAGGTTTTATTCCACCTTCTTCAGTGGTTTCTGACAGTGCTCCTATTCCCACTCCTTCAACCATTCCTACTCCTTCGCAGCCTCTTTCTTCAGTTACTAATCCAGTTCCTGAGCCTGTTCAACTTAGGAGGTCTACTAGAGATCAGAGGTCTGCTATACCTGATGATTTTGAGATATATATATCAGTGAGGTTGATATTGGCGAGCATGAAGATCCAACTTCATTTAATGAGGCCATTGAGGGTCGTGATTTGTCTCATTGGATAGATGCTATGAAAGATGAGATGCACTCCATGGATGTTAATGGAGTATGGGAGCTTGTTGATTTACCTGTGCATCGCAAGGTAGTAGAATAAAAATGGGTCTATAAAACTAAAAGGGACTCAGTTGAAAATATTGATAGATTTAAAGCTAGATTGGTGGCTAAGGGTTTCAAGCAAAAAAAAGGTGTTAATTTCTCTGAGACTTTCTCTCCGGTTTCATCAAAGGACTCTTTGAGAATCATTCTTGTCATTTTTGCGCATTATGATCTTGAGTTACATTAGATGGATGTTAAAATAACTTTTCTTAATGAAGACCTTGAGGAAGAGATTTACATGTCTCATCCTGAAGGTTTTATGGTTCAAGGACAAGAATATTGAGTTTGTGGATTGAAGAAATCCATTTATGGGCTTATGCAAGCTTCGCGACAGTGGTACTTGAAGTTTGATCAGATAATAACTAGTTATGGGTTCAAAGAGAATGTCGTGGACAAATGCATATATGTCAAAGTCAGCGGAAGTTGTTTTATTATCATTGTCTTATATGTTGATAATATTTTGCTAGCTAGCAATGACATTTATGAGATACATGATACTAAGAATTTTCTCTCAAGTCACTTTGATATGAAAGACATGGGTAATGCAGAGTATGTCCTTGGCATCAGGATCCATATATAAGGATTGCACTGCAGGCACACTTGATCTATCTCAAAAGACATATATTGATAAAGTGTTAAAAAATTTTGGGATGGAAAAGTGTGCACCTGGTGAGGTTTCAGTTGCTAAAGGAGATATATTTTTAGAAGAACAGTGTCCCAAGAATAAGATAGCGAGAAGTCAAGTTGATGTCAAAGAATATGCATCTGCAATCAGGAGTCTAATGTATGTCATGACGTGCATTAGACCTAATATCAGTTATGTGGTTGGTATGCTTAGAATATTTCAACAAAATCCAGGTATTGCTCATTGGAGGATAGTGAAGAAAGTTTTAAGGTATCTAGAGAGAACTAAAGAGTTCATGTTGATTTACAGGAAATCAGACTGCTTAGAGATAGTTGGTTATTCCGATGCTGACTTTGTAGGTTACTCGAATAGTAGAAAATCTACTTCTGGATTTATTTTTATGCTAGCTCAAGGAGCTGTTTCATGGAAAAGCTCTAAGCAGTCTATTATCACGGATTCTACCATGTATGCAGAATTGGTTAGCTGTTATGAAGCAACTAAACATGCAATGTGGCTTAAAAAATTTATTACAGATTTAAAGGTTATGGACTGCATACACAAGCCTTTGACACTTTTCTGTGACAATGAAGTTGTTACAAAGTATGTGAAAAATGAAAGGTTAACCAAGTGTAATAAGCACATTGATATAAAATATTTTTTTGTATGTGAAAAGGTTAAGGAAGGTGCGATTGAGGTTCTCCATATAGTAACAGAAAAGATGATTGCAGATCCTCTCACTAAAGCTCTTCAGCCAAAATTATTTAAGGAGCACGTGATCCGGATGGGTGTTCGAGAGTCCTTCTGTAGTGATGTTTGATTTTTCCTTTACATCATGTTACATTGTAGTTAGCTTTCAGCTTCTTTACACCTTATGGTGATAGTTATTTTCCTTCAGTTTATTTACACTTTTTGGAGACAGTTATTTGCATTCAAAATAAAGTTATGATGCATCGTTATTATTATCTTCATTTATATATAGCTTATGCACGTGCTATTATGTTTGCTTGGGTATGTTACACTCATGACTCATGAGGGTGGTTGGATTAGATGTGGGATTAGCACCACATTGGTAATCCAAACATAATTATTAAAGTGCATGTGAGAGTGTTTCACACTTTATGAGGAGAGATTGGGCTAGATATGAGATTGGCTCCATATCGGTAAACCCTCACATTGGACAGGAGGTTGGTAGTTTGCTGTAATATGTTCAGGTGACATACCATGATAGTATGAAGCAGGACGTATAGTGAGGTGTGCGTTTAGGCCACATGCAGTTTGCACATCTCATAAAATGCAGTAAAACCACTATATTTGCTCAAATTCTAGATGGAGTCAGTTTTGAGACCATGAAACTGTTTAGGTTAATATATTACTTGTTTACGCATTCATGATTCACTATTGAGGAAGTCTATGGAAGAAAGTGTTTTAAAGTTTTAACCCATCTGTTTCGATAATAGTATTTTTCTAAAATAAAATGAGTGGCCACTCAACTTTTCTAAAGTATTGCAATCTACAGTGTCATTTTACAAAACATAAAGTGCATGAACCAAGTGGGAGATTGTTAGATATTTTAATAAATAAAATATTTTTATTTGTGGTCCCATACACTATTTTTAAAATTGGATTGCAATGTAATTATCGTTTCTTGGTGGGTTGGGGTTATACTTGTCAATTGTGATCTAATTGACAGTATAATATTTACACCATTAGATTGTGATTTTTCAACTTTATTTGGTAGAATTTAATCTTAACCGTTGATATCTAGGTTTTCATGATAGGAAGAGAGACTTAGGTATTTTATTTGTAGGGAAGCTCTCTCCCACTGTTGTTGTTATAAATAAGGGTTCATAACCCTTATTCAGTCCTATCGAAGGACAACTCTCAGAAAGGGGGTAGAGCTCTCTAAAGATCTCTTGCAGAAATTCAAAAGTATTCTACAACTTAATTTTCATTCAGGTATGTCAATTAAAATCTTTTCTATAATTAAGGGCCCATTTGGTAATCGTTTATGTTTAGTGTTTATTGTTTATCAAAACAAATTTTTACGATAAATATGTTTGATAATTTTCGTTTTGTTTATAAATTGTCAAAATGCTTTTAAAACAACACTGTAGCTAAGCCTTCAAATCATAAACACCAAAATGATGTTTATTGTTTATTAAATTAAAAAAAAAAACTTTTTTTTCTTTTTTTTATCTAAAATGGTGATTATATTATTTTAATTAAAAATTGAAACTTAAAGTGAGAAAATGAGAAGAAAAAAAAAATTATAAAATGTTATTGTTTGATACAACGATAAAAATATTAGAGTTATCAAGTGTGGACAGAATTAAAGAACATCAATTGCCTTGAGAAAAAAATATTGGGTACAATATGAATAATTACTAATATACTTGATAATAAAAAATAGTTACTTAGGGGCACCCATGCTAAAAAAAAAACCTTATTTGAGGAAAAAATAAAGAAGTCTCAACCATCTCCTTGTCAAAGAAATAAGAATGTTATTTTGTACTCATATCATTCATTCATTTTCAGTGTTGAAAGAAAAATAGAAATAAAATAAATTAAAAAGAAAGTAGTAACGTAAGAAGTTCAAGAGAAAGAGTATGCCCTCCAAATCCCTCTTCTCACTTCATACAAATTGGACCGAACTGAACCGTTCACTACAGTTTCGGTTCCAGCTCTAAATTTTAGAAACTGTTCACTACGATTCCGGTTCCGGCTCTAAATTTTAGGAACTGTTCACTACGATTCCGGTTCCAAGCCTTGGAACCGGAACTGGAACTGTTGAATATATATATATAATAACATTTTGTTATGTAAAAAATTTTAAACAATGAAGTTATTATAACTGTTATAAGGTTAAATATAACTCTTTTAATAACCGAATTAAATCGAACTCATTTATTTCGGTTTCAAAATTAAAGAACGGTTGGGAACAGTTTTGGTTCGGGTTCTCCCAATAACCGTAAAGAAACGAATTGTGTACATCCCCCTACTTGTTAGGACCTTCTGGGTTGTGGGTCATTCTACTTTTACAGTATCATTTGCTGTGTAGATATATATGTAATCCAATATTATTTATTTCTTTTTTATGCATATTTCTTTCTCTGTTATTGCTGTATATATTTGTTGTAGCATAAACTTGACTTTTTATGCACTATATTGTGTTGATTTTTTTTTTTAAAAAATAGTTTAAGGTTTATAAACATGTTTTTCTGTTTATGATTTTTAAAATAAGCTAAACATTTTTTCGTTATCAAATAACGCTCATCTTTATGGATAAACAAAAGCGTCACATAAACACTCTTTATATAAACACTTTAACAATAAACACTAAACATAAACGGTTATCAAACAGATCCTAATTGTTTTACTTTTGATTTTTACGAGTTGAGTATGGATTAAATTCCATGAGAGAATGTGTTTGCAGTACGTTACTTTTGAATCAAACACCAAAGTGGTAATGAAAGTGATTAAAGGAAGACAAGTTTGTCCGATTCCTTTAATGCAACTAGTTGAGGACGTGCAATCTTGGTTGAGCCATTCGATGGGTTTCTCTATTCATTTTGTACCTCGTGATGTCAATTCGGTTGCCCATGGTTTGGCTTAATATAATATGCTATGAGAGTGTTTGCGAATGTTGATTTTGTTGACTTCTTTCCTCCGTGGATATTGTGGAGGCACAATGTAATTGACTTGCCTATCAATATATTTCTTGCCTTAGGAAAAAAAGTAGGTCATTTTTCCCTAAATATTTTATATTGGCGATGTTTTATTTATTTTTTGATAAATAGATATTGATGACTTTGGCATTTGACTTTTCCATAATGATAAAATCATGTTGCATGAATTAATAATAAATGTTTGTTGGTATTCCACCCATATTTTTTCCTTCTGGCCTTTTCTAAAAAAGAATCTAGTTTAGTACAAGTTTTACTCGTGAATATCTAAATTGGTTGTTCTTTATTTTATAATTTTTGTTTAGAATTACTCATGAGTGAGAGATGGCAAATCTACTTCTTAGTAAGTCTCCTTAATCTAATTTGATTTTTATTACCCCAAAAAGTTGTATTCTAATGAAAAAAACAAAAGAGAGAAAAGTAAATTTTGTCCAGTTTATATACATTTAACTCTTTCAAGCTTAACATGCAGTAGAACTCATAATTTTTGCTTCTATCCTAGCAAGCATATTTGTGTGCAGTGATTGATAGAATGGGCAAGGTTTGGTTGGGACAAGCTACCGCAATGCATGAAAGTGAGGCAAGCTATATTAGCTTGCTTAGGCCTTATTTGGTAAAATTTTTGATTTCAGATTTTATCTTTTATTTTTATATTTTTTGAAAATTATATTAGAAATCGCATTTGGTAATGCATTTATTATTTTTGAAAAAATAAAAATGATGTCAAAACTTTGACAATCCTTAGACATAATTTGAAACTTTCATAATGAAACTTTCAGTTTCAAATTTCATTTTTCAGTTCAAGTTTTTATTTCTGATTTTCTTATAAAATACAATAAATAAAAATTTTGCTTGCTCAAAAATATAATATAATATAATATAATACAATAAATTAAAATTTTATAAAAAACAAGAATAAAAAAAATTAGAAAATACAATAAATAAAAAATTGGTTACTCAAAAAAATATAAATACAAAAAATAAAATACAATAAAGAAAAAAATTATAAAAAAAATAAAATACCATAAATACAAAATTATATGTCAATAAGAAAAAAATGTTTATAAAATACAATAAATAAAAATAATATATATATATATATATATATATAATATAAATATATATTATAAGAAGAAAATACAATAAAATAAGAGCTATATATAAATACAATTATATATAATATAAAAATATAATATAATAAATAAAAAATTATAAGTCAATAAGAATAAAAAACTTTTATAAAATACAAGAAACATATATATATAAAGATAGAGAGAGAGAGAGATAAGAAGATAATACAATAAAATAAGAGTTATATATAAATACAATTATATGTAATATAAAAATATAAAAGGAAATAAAATAAGTATATATAATAATATATGACAATTACCAAAAACATGTAACTAATTAGAATTTAAGACAAATACCAAAAACATGCAAATGCTTAAAAATAAATTTTTAATTAAAATAAAGTCTTAACAAATATAATTTCGGAGGAAAGAATATACATAAAATATGTAATATCACATTTATGTTGGTTAAAATGAGTTGAAATCATATTACTCAAACACAATTTTTAGTCAAAGATATATACCACTATTTAAAAAAAAAAAAATTAATTTTGAGTTACTAAACATATTTTTAGATTTGTATTTTCAAAATTTCAACAGCATATGACGTTATCAAACGTATTTTGTATAGCAAATTTGCAGATTTTATTATTTAGAAATCATTAAATGAAATCCGACAACGTTACCAAACAGCCCCTTAATTATGGTGTTTTGGAATTCACTTATCTAAGAACTGCAAAAAAGATTGGATCTTGTGCGCCAGTTGTGCGTCAAGTCTCTCTCTCCTGCAAAGCAGCTTTGTTAGGTCTGAGTTTTCCAAGTGGGTTAATTCGAGAATAACTTTCTGATAATTCTATCAATCACCAAAGACTATTTCTACAGTCTTTTAATCTTCAACGATGCTCTTTGGGTTGAAATCTTCACTTTTTTACTTCAATATATTTTGACCTTTACAAGTATTCATCTTTGACTTTATTGTCTTGTGTTCTTTTGGAGATTTTAATATTTGACTTCAATGTCTTATGAGGTTTAAGATATCATATTTATGAATCAGATCCTTCTTGGTGTTGTCATTAATCCACAATCACATGTTTGTCCCAACAATAATCTAAACAAAGAATTAATAATATTGATATAAAAATAATATGATATTATATATATTTGTGTGTATAATTCGATCTCATATTAAACATTTTATGTTGATCGGTAAATTCGATATGAAATGTAGTTCTTAATACTTGTTTAGAAAAAGATTTGCTGAATTTCCGAAAAAATAGAACAAATATTTGTTGTACGTATAATTGGATGGAGTAATTAACTTTTGGTTATATTAATAATGTTAGTATAAAATAATATAAGTAGAGTTTTATATTATTGATATAAAAATATGAGGGTCTGAAAAACTAGAATACTTATTCACAAAGAGTAAAAGAGTTTCAAAAGAAATAAAATAAGGATAGTGATTAATACATAAAAGTTATCATTACTCATAAAATAATTATTTGTACATAGACTTGGACAGAGAAGTCATTGCTATTTATAATTTGAATAAACATAGTTAGCGTCTTTCCTGCACAATTGCCTTTTTAGGAAAGTATCTCTTCCAAATAGACAACTTGTAGTTACTATTAATAATATTATTATAAAACAATATAGGTAGAATATTAATAATATTGATATAAAAAGGAAAGGGTTTCTAAAAAAATAAAATAAGAGTTCAACCTACAATATTGTCTTAATACCTTAATGTCTTTGGTAAGGCTCCATCGCTCAACCTCTTTTTGAAAAGGCAAGAGAGATCATACCATCCATCCAGAGTAATATTTATCATTAATGTTTATAAATTTCGATAGACACAATTTTGTCTTTTCTACATGGGTGCCTTTAAAAAAAAAATTGTGTTGAATAAAGAACTTTTAGTTATTATTAATAATATAAATGATATAAAATTCAAAAATTGAACATAAAGGTAACAAAAAAAATATTGAAAATGTATATAAAAGTAAAAATTCTTTTGACATTTATATAGATTATTATTATTTTTTATGTTGCACAAATTGACTATCCTTAAACTTGAACTTGTGTATCTTCATTGATAATTGTTTGAATTTTATACTAGCATCAAGTAGCAAGACAAGAAATGAATAACTAATTATAAATAAACATATTGGCTCAAGTGGATAAAAAACTTGACCCTAGTGTCTAGCAAGCATTAGGTTTAATGATCAAGTTCTTAAATAATTTTTTGGAGGTGGGTGTATGTACCAACTAGGGAAAAAAAAGCTTTGATTAAAATATTATGGCGTTGATATAGACTAATAACTCGATTGATAAAAGCATAAATTGAGGCAAAATAGTAGTAATTTCACTTTGGCCTAATCTAACTCACAAAATATGGTAATCGTTTTTGGAAGCTTTTAGTCACATACTTTTATAACGAATATGTGAGACCACTTTGATCTAGTGGTGTGTTTTTATTGATTCGTTATATTAATGACATGGTATAATAGTTGTAACATAAAAAAATTTTGCGTGTGAGCATCAAAATATGATGTGGCCAATATTCTATACTTCAGTTTATGGTCCCAAATAATATATTCTTACAGTAATTTCAACTAATTTAAAAGCGATAACCAGAATTGAATAATAATAATGCATTCGCTGTGTCGTCATTTGGTTAGTTTGACTTTGATTCAATGAAATGTAAACGGACTTAAATCCTCTCCATTTTACTGTTTGGTCCATTCCCTCCACTTGACTCCTCTTGGCTCATACAAAGCCACAACCATATCCAATGACAAAAGTGCAAATAACCCTCAACTTTTCTCAACGTGCAAAAATACTTTATAAATTATTTTTTGAAATAAATCAGTCTCTCATGTTACAAAAGTGAATAAATTGACCACCTGATAAAACTATAATAACATATATGTCCTTTACTATGACCATGATGTCATTCTCTCTATAAATATAATGTTTTCAAAAAATAAAAAATAATTAGACAAAATTTTCAAATATTAAATTTAAAAACATAAAAAAAGAAAAAAGGTAATAAACTTTATTTAAGATTTTTAAAAATAAAAATATAACTAACATATATACTCTTTTCTCTAGTATACTTGATAGTGTTTTCTAAATAAAAAATTTAAAAATAAAAAAATAATTTGATAAAATTATCATTGAGAAGGATTTTTTTCTTCAATTTGCTAAATATAGTCAATACTCTTTTTTATCTTTCTAAACTTATTGTTTGGAAAATTTTCAATCTCATTGGTACTTTCTCTGTTCTCTCTCCCTAGTTTAAGATAGTTTAATTATGCTGGTGAAGTTTTGTGAGCCACTAGAGGACAACGACAATAGGGTTCCAAGCTAAGATTTGATATATTTTCACCCATCAAGTACATTCTTCTTTAAAAACCTTCTGCAAGTTAAGGGTTTAGGGTTTAGAAGCTATCCATGGTGGAGGATGACGACAATAGGGCTCCAAATTAAGTTCTTCTGTTGTAAATCATATTTTTTGATTGAGAGAGAGACAGTGAGAGAAATGGAGACAGTTACACATGGCTTCAATCAAACTATTTTCTCTTCTAAACTCAGCATACACATGCGTGTCAATGTATTCAAATTTGAAAGAAAAAAAAAACTACTTTTGATATATATAAAAATTAAAATATTAGTTGATGTTTGTATATATATATATATTATTTTGGTAAATTTAGATGTAATAACACAATAGCGAGTTCTGAGGGAGAGTCCTGACATGTTAAAAAGAAAATCATTAAATAGTTACCAACTTCAAAATGGGGGGAAAATTTTAATAATCATTCAAATTATAATATATAGTGGAACATGAAATGAAAACCATTATTGTGAAGCTACACCAGCTATTATAATTTACTATATAGTATTTGAAGATGATATATAAAGATCAAAACTCTTTTGATTTGAAAATAAAGAAATAATGTAGCTCCAAAAAGACGCATTAAATTCTACCATGTATAATCCCTGAACTAACCATAAACAAATGAGAATGCATATAAAACTTTAAATATGCAAGGCTTCTCTGTTTGAAGGAGAATCAGCAACAAACAAATTGCAGGATTGTTTTAGAAAATAAATATTTAAATATATTTACAAAAAGAGGTGTAAATGGAGTGTCTACATTAGGTACGTGATGAGAGTAGTGTTTCTTTTATTTTAGGTAAGGCATGTTATGAGTGTTGCAGAACTATTATGTATTTTATGTCATGTTAGATGCATGGTGTGAAAGTTGTTCAAGTTGGATGGGTGGTGTGACTCAAAAAAACCCTTTGCAGTTTGAACACAATCTTAACATGTTACAATTTTTTTTTAATAAATCTTGTTGACACATCTTTGTAGTTTGCACACAACCTTAACATGCTACAAATTTTTTTAATAAATCTTGTTAGACACAACTTTGCAGTTTGCATCCAATCTCTTCACCTACACCAAATTTTTTTTTCCAGCATTAAAAGGTCATCATCACTTTTCATTTAAAAGTATACATCTTTCCATACACAAGTTTTCGTACATCTTTTCATATTTTTGAGCTATCAAAATGTGTGCACTAATACTTTTAATTTTTTCCTTTAGAGCCTCGAGTTCCACCATAAGGTGGACTATTTTAAGCTTGTAGTACAGTGGCCTAACATCTCTCATATTTACAACTTTGAGTCACACTATTTCTTGGATTCAAAAAAACCAAAAACTAGTTTTGATTTATATATAAAATATTAGTTGGTGTAGCTGCATAGGAATCATTTTTGCATACTAATTAATGTTTCACTATATATATTTGTTCATTATAATTTTAAACAAAATTTTACAGTCACTTTAAGTGGACTATTTCATAATTTTCTTTTATCATTTCATAACTCCCTCCCTCAACTAGCTACTCTCTCGAAAAAAAAAAAAAAACTAGCTACTCTGTCATGGCTTCAAAAAAACCTTGCAGTTTCCACAATCTTTTCACATACACCAATTTTTTTTCATTTGAAAGTATAAATCTTTCCATACACAAGACTTTCATACATCTTTCCATATTTTTGAGCAATCAAAATGTGTGCGCTAATACTTTTTTTTTTTCTTCGGAACCTCGAGTTCTACCATGGGGTGGACTATTTTAAGCTTGTAGTACAGTGACCTAATAGCTACTGTAACACAACACGACAACTGTCAAGTGTCCAGTCCCCATAAAATAAGATTTTAACATTCATGGTCTTCGGCCATCCGTGTATCTAGGTGTTCAGCCAACTGTATCGTTTGCAACCATGATTGGGAAGGAAATCAACAACTAATTGAGACTGGATGGAAAAACTTTTGAGGATTGCAATTTTCCTCATGCCTGCAATTTCCAGAAATTCCTCTGTGCTTTGGTGCTTCTAACTTAAAGATTGACCGTCCCAATCCGGACAAGGATCTTGATCCGTCTAAGGCAGAGGATCCTGCAGATGCTGATGAGCCTCCTTAGGATGCACCTACAACTCATGCTACTCCCTCTTGACTCTTCATCGAGGAGGATTGAATCTTAACTAACTTTCTTTCTCCTCGTTTTGATAAAGACACCATTTTTGTTTGCCCTTTGGGGCACAAGCTAATGTAATCCTTTTTGGGAGATAACTTTTGATAATTAAACTTCTTTACTTCTGTTATCTTTATTTTGTTGTATATTGTTGTGTCATTAATTGGCAATCAGCTTTTCTTTGCCTTGTTGCCACTGTCACCTAGTTTTTCTTATAAGGTGTGTATGTTGTTTTGTCACTTAATTGGCAATCGGCTTGTTACTTAATTGTCATTTAGTTCACTATAGATCTAATTTTCTTATGCCTTTTAGCCACTTACCTGTTTCTTTGTTTTTTTTTACTTACTCACTCTTGGATAAGAACTTTACAAAAAGTGGAGGGGGTGAAAACAGTTAACTGACATCCCACATGTGAGTTGGCTATCACTGCTTTGAGAAAAAAGTTGTCATTTATCTTATTTTGTTACATTTTGTTAAAAGCGGATATTGCTTCCATTTATGAGAAAAAAGTTGAGTCTATGCCCCTTTTACTATCAGGCTATCACCTTCGTGGCTTCACAGAGGAGTCATGTTAGAAGTGTTGCCCAACTATTATGTATGTCATGTTAGGTGCATTATGTTATAAGTTTTTTTTATTATATTATTTTAGGTTAGTCATGTTAAAAGTATTGTCATATTTTGGAGCTAAGTATAACTCGGCAAGTATAACTCCTTCAAACCAAAAGGGTTTTGTAATCTTCTCATCCACAAAGAAAAGGAGAGGGGTTTGAACGTGATGTGGGCAAATATGTGTGTTTGAGTACTCACAACTGAATGCCGGTATGCAAGTTCACTTTACATTTTCATACATCTTTTCTCACCTTTACAATTTTTTTAAAGGGTCTATATCTTCAACTGAATACTATTTCTTGAATTCAAATTATATATAAAAAAAAAACTACTTTTGATATATATCTATATAAATTTGTTGCAAATCAGAAATTACACTTGGAGCACAATTTTTACCTTATACAATCATATTTTGTATTCATTAGTCTTATTTTATTTTCATTTTAGGTTAATATGCTACATAATGTTATTCATGTTTTATTAGGTTTCAAGGGACATTCGGTGGAGGTGAACTATAGGAAGGGTTAACTTTTTTTTTTTTTCATTTTTTTGGGAAAGTTAAGCAATGTGTATTGAAAGAAGTAAGTAATTATAAAGCCCAATTAAAGGGAATGACTAAGCCCAAAAAGCAATAGTCCGAAAAGGAGACATGGCCCACACTAGCTTGTTGTTTAACAGTGTAAATCCAAATAAAAACCAACCCAAAGATGAGCAGTTGTAAGAAAAATATGTTTTGACTAATCTCCAATAGACTGTTAACAAGACCTCTATTCTATCAGCTTAAGTTGATATGAAGGAATATGTAACTTGTCATTAATTTCAAGATAATTGGATAAAAAACCACATGTACCTTAAAAATCAACCGATTTTTTTTTATCAACAACCAAGAATCTAGAACATATAGAAGACCTGCAACACAAAGAAAGATGATAACTTTAAAATCATACACAAGATCTCAAATACATCAGAAGTATGAGAATGAATCCAGAGTTAATCCACCTGCATCGTTCAATACATAAATTGGCAAAAATTTACCAGTTTGATCACAATAAACTACATGACTATCAGTCAATATGGGAGATGTGACAGCTACAAATGAGCATCCAAAAAAAGAAGGGAGAGAAAAGGACAAGTAGCAGTGAGAAAAACTTGCTGGTCAGTTTAACCCTCCCCACTGAGGGAATGGGAAACAAAATACAAGTATAAAAAATAAAAAATCCGTGGAACGGAAATAGGAAGGGTATGAACTGTAGGAAAAATATATGGATTGAATATGCTACTTAAAGAATCATGACATCAACTACAAACTTCATTATATATAGTTATCATAGTATCTTTGAAAACAAGTAAATATACTTCTAAAATGTTCAAGAAACCTCACTTTCATGCATTCAATAATTTTCAATACACTTCTATGAGATTATATAACTAGAAGATATATATCACTCTAAAATCATATAATAAATGCACGACAGAAATTACATGTTATATATATAAACCAATTTTAACACTATATAAACTATCATATAAAACCACATATAAATAACCTGAAAGTTGATGATCGAGGCTTAAATTAGTTCAATTTTTTTAAAACAATTATTGTCCTGCAATGGTGTTGAACGGACCCTTGGCGACTGACTCACAGGATACAACGATCTTCTTCTCAATTGGTAGCAACACTTCAAACCAACTGAGCTTCTGTTAACCGCCTAAGTGTTAGTACTCTCTTGAACTTGACTCACTTGACCTTCTCTTACACTTGACTCACTTGACCTTTGGGTTCAGACACAAACACAATGACTCACTAGGAAATTGGGTTATTTTGTAGGGAGTGATAGAATTGTAGGTTGAGAGAGAAGAGGAAGTCTGAATTGTATGTTTTTACAAATCAAAATTGAGGGACCTATTTATAGGCAGGTACCCTTTCATAAGTATCTGAATAGCCATGGGACATGTCCTTTGGTGCAAAAGGTTGCAACTCGTATTGTTTTATTTTTAAACAATACTCATTGTGTCTATTCAATATTAACAGACACTTTTGGTGTCTATTCAGTGTGAATCACACTGTTTAACCTTTAACCAATACTAACAATGTTTATTTGCTACAAATTAATATTTACGTGTCTGTTAAGTAATATAATATTCAATTTTTATTCAATTTTTTTAACAATCCCCCACATGAATGAAAATGAGCCTCAAATGCAAAAAAGACTCGATTGACACTAGAGAGAGTACAATTAGAAAGTTATTGTATCGGGATAGATAGCTTTTAGCCTTGAATATTTCTTAGTGTAATACTATCGGATTTACTTGGCTAATTAGTGACATAAAGTCTTGAACTATTCAGCCGTTTGTGTAAAACCAGACAATAGTATACACATAATACTTTTTCGCACAAAGTTGGTTCTTTCGGTTGTGTTCATTTCGACCCTAAACAAATCCTAGTATTCATGAGTGCTCTAGAGAACTTAGCCTTGTCATTCTCATAGAAGCGACCCACTTCACACTCATATAGGTGATTCTCTATTAAGAGTATCCTGTCATACTCCACTTGAATTTTCAAGATATAGGAATCACTAAAATCATTTGCTTAACCTGATATCCACGACAGGCAGCACTGTGTCATTATAGGAATACGTAGAAGATAAAATCTTCCAGTGCTACTAGTGAGTCACTCAAAATTTCAGTTGTCCCTTTGAATCTAGATCTTGGGGATCTCTAGTCAGTTAGATAGAGTTTTCATTAAGTTGACTCGGTAGATATAAGCTTTAAGCCTATTCCCCTCGATGACATCTTCACTTACCCTCTAAGTTTAACCTTTCACTTGTGTGGATTCACCTGGTTATACTTATGCTCTATAGAGACTTCCCCTTTTTGAGAGTAATGAATTCTTGATATTAACAATCCTAAACGACAATCTTATTTTGGTAGTAGAAGATGTATGAAATCTTCTTAACGGAGTAAATATGATAAATAATGTTTACTTATCACTTTCTGGCTTAACTACCAAGTTATAAATACTCTTTTAGAATGTATATATCAAGTCGTGTGCAATTCATTCTTAATCAGACTAAGTTATCTTAAGTGTCTCTAGGATACATCACACTTATTTAGATTCCTTAGTCATTGTAATGTATGAATCTATCACACACTTTTATTTAATTTAGAACTTTGATTGTTCCATATGATTACTTCTTCACAAGAATGTAATATACTATTTTGTTATGTAAATTT
Organism: Cornus controversa; assembly: GCA_026545225.1. Lineage (NCBI taxonomy): Eukaryota > Viridiplantae > Streptophyta > Magnoliopsida > Cornales > Cornaceae > Cornus > Cornus controversa. Next base: position 19,846,510 of record CM048852.1, read on the forward strand.
AGATTCTATCCTTATTCTCTTATAGGATTGAACCCCCATGTTTAAAATATTTCTTTATAAGGTGTCTTATTCTTAATAAGAACCCCCGCAATTATGTTTTACTCACATTACAACTATTTGCATAACATAAAACACAAATTGAATGGAGTACTTTCTCATTTTGTCACACAATGAAAAGAAATAACTAGTAATATTACTGTGAATACATAGTTATTATACTGTATTTATATTGTGATTATATCACATATTTCTTAGGTACTCTTTGGTACAACAGTCATCACATTTATTTTGAACATCCTTTCATTCAAGTACCCTCTACCTATAAACACTTCATTCTTAGTTAGAACAAATCTATCTGAGATGAAGACCAGTTTAAACCCATTCTTACTTAGTAAGCTTCCAGAAATCAGATTCTTTCGAATATTTAGCACGTGAAGGGCATTGTTAAGAATGAGTTCTTTCCCCGAGGTTATTTGGAGTTTAATCTTCCCTTGTCCTTTTACCTTGGCAGTTGATGAGTTGCCCATATAAAGTTGTTCTCCATTATTAACTTGTTGATAGGTGGTGAACATTCTCCTTTCTGAACAAACATAACGAGTAGCCCGAGTGTCTACCCACCACTCTCCAGTATTGCCAACCATATTCACTTCAAAAATAACAGCTGAAAGATTTAACTCTGACATGCCAGTTGTTAACTCTCCTTCGTCGGTTATATAGACTTCACTAGTCTTCTTATGTTATTCTTCCATCTTTTGATGTCGGCAGTATTTAGCTCGATGTCCTTTCTTTCCACAGACATACCACTTGCCTTCAAACCTCTTAGGGTTACCTTGAGTTACACCTTGGCCAGAATATTTCCTTTTATTGTTCCTCCTCTTTTCTTCCACAACATTTGTTTTTGCCTCAAATGAAGTATTACCGGTTTTGATTTCCAAACCACGGTTATCTTCTTCAATCCTCAATCTGACTATTAAGTCCTCAAGCCCCATTTCCTTGCGTTTATGCTTTAGATAATTCTTGAATTTTTCCAAGATGGTGGTAATTTTTTAATTATGGCAGTCACTTGAAAAGACTCACTTAAATCCATTTTTTCATCAAGGATTTCATGTATAATCAATTGAAGCTCTTGAACTTAGCTAATCATAGGTTTAGAGTCAACCATCTTGTAGTTAAGAAATTTGCCAACTATGAATTTCTTCAAGCCGACATCCTCTATTTTATATTTCTTGTCTAGTGACTCCCATAACTCTGTAGCTGTCTTGATTGGACTGTACATATTGCAAAGTGTGTTGTCCAATCCATTGAGGATATAATTTCTATATAGAAAATCTCCATGGTTCCATGCATCTACAACAACAATTGTGGTTACGTCAGTCTCGCCTTCCTTTAATAGTGGTACAGTCTCTTTCAGATATTTTCCCAAACTAAGGGCAGTAAGGTAAAACATCTTCTATTGCTACCTTTTAAAATCAGCCCTATTAAATCTTTTGGACTTCTCCCCATGACTGATATAAACACTAGGCACATTTGTAGTAGCCATTTAGTCTGAAATTTACAGACTACTCACAATTAATGACAAATATATGCATATATATATAACATGCCTTTATTTATTGAATTCAATAATTAAATACTGATCGGCGTTGAATGTTACGCATTCTAGCCTCTTAACTTGTGTATTTTATTCTCTTAGTGATAGATTATTTTGTGATTTTACTTCGTTTTAGTGTTTTCTGTATTTTCAGGACCTTAATGATTATTTCAGTTAAAACCGTGATTTTGGGCTTTTAAAGATAACATCCAAGATGGTTAGATGAAGCCTACATCAAGGAGATTCATTCAAACATTTATTTCAACTCAAATCAGCCCAAGAAAGAGGTCCAAGAGAATTACAGCTGCTTAAGAAGGTTTCGGGCCTGAAGCCCAAATCTGCGCATAATATAGTCTTAATCCCGTTTTAGAAAATGGACCAGAAGTGTTATTTCTGAGCCTCAAATCGACTTAATTTTTGCGTAGGTTGAACGAAATTTGATTATTCACACTTTTGTATTTCATGAAAATTTCGTGAATCAGACTTCTAGTGGGTCAAAAGTTGGGCAGAACGTCAGCAAGAAAAATCCACCTGATTAGTGCTGTGGGAAAACCTAATTAATTCCTAATTGGATTAGGACTTTGATGTATTCTCTTGGCTATTAATAGTGACAAATTGGGGCTGTATTGGGGAGGCTTGGCAGCAGTTTTGAAGAGCTTTTGGAGTGGAGAATCAATGGAGAACAAGGCGTATCATGAGCGGCTAGTTCAGCCACCAGGGTTTTGATGTAGCCCTAACTAAACATCACTGGTTTGATTGTTCTAATTATTGGGGATTTTTGTATTCATTCATAGATTGTGTAATTTAGAGGATTCTTATTATAGAATTGAGCAATAAAAGTCTTATAAATTCAGTTTCAATGATTTCTTATCTTGTCTTAGATACTTGATTGTTGTTGTTGAACTCATCCCTCTTGTTTTCTGTGATCATGAGAGTGATTATTACACAATGGTTTTCACTGAATATATCATTAAAAACTTTGATGGATTATGCCTAGAGAAGATGAACCATACTGCACCCTAGAGTAGAGTAGTTAGGCAGATGGCCCATGCCAATCGAAGATAGTCCATGACTTAGCCTTAATCATATGTTATCTTCTTGACGGATGAAGGTGAGCTTGTAGCCACCGACACCACTTATGCATGATATGATGCCCAATAGTTCAATTGACCAATGATTGTGAAGTTAGTGGTGAAATTAATTACCCTAGACTTATCTTATATTCTCTACACTCCTTAGTTTTTCTTGCTTTTGTTCAATTGCTTCATTAGTTAATTTAGTTATAAAAATCAGAATTCTTTTCTCTTAAATTTAATTAGAATTAATTCCGTATATCCAACTCAGTCAGACCACGGTCCCTGAGGTTCGACACCCCTTTCGATAGCCCTATTCTACAAGGAATTCGTTCTATTGCGAAGTGTGGTAATTATAATTGAGACGCACTCACACACGAATCAATTTTTGGCGCCGTTGCCGGGGACTGTCTATTTGATTATTTGGATTTTTAGAATTACTTCTAATTAGATTTTTAGTTTAGGAATTTTTTTTTAATTTTATTATTTTTCTTTTATTTATTTATTTATTATTATTTTTTTGTTGTTTTCTTTTCAATTACTAATTAGTTTTATTTATTTATTTTATTATTTGTAGTTTAGAATTTTTACTTTTGCTACTAATCTAATTTTTTTTTTTTTGGTACTTCAATCACCATACCATTGAGCGAGAAAAGAGAATATTGAAGCCATGGCTAGTGTGCGTGGTAATAATGAGGACAACAATATTGTGCCTAATATTGTTGTGGAAAGAGCGAGATTGCTCAAAGACTACTATGTCCCAGAGACTTATAACTCACCAGTTGGATTTCAATTACCTGATGTGACTGCACAGAACTATGAGATCAAGCCTAGCATTATTCAGATGCTACCATCTTATTTTGGGCTGACTCATGAGGATCCGTACAAGCACTTAAATGATTTCATAGAAGTTTGCTCATTAACGAAAATTCACAACTTCTCTGAAGATGCTTTTCGGATGCGACTCTTTCCATTCTCTCTAAAGGGAAAGGCCAAGTATTGGTTCAGATCTCTACCGGCAGGTTCTATCACTACATGGACTCAAATGCAAAATGAGTTATTGAAGAAATATTTTTCGATAGGGAGGACCAATCAATTCAGACGAGCTATCACTGGTTTCTCTCAATTTGAGGGAGAACAATTTTTTGAGGCATAGGAGAGATTCAAGGACCTTCTTAGGAAGTGTCCTCATCACCAAGTTTCAAAGTGGCAGTTAGTGCAGTGTTTCTATGAGGGACTGACAGAAAGTAATAGACAGATGGTGGATGCATCAAGTGGGGGCACTTTTATGTTAAAAAATGAAGATGAAGCATGGACTTTGTTCGAGAATCTCAGTGACAATTTTTTGCAACATATATCTTCATCTCGTTCGAGTAGACCATCCAATATAAGGAGGACAGATGATATTTTTGAGGTTGGTTCTACAAATGCTATGTCTACCATTGTGGATGCTGTGGCACAGAGAGTGGTGCAACTCATGGCGGCTGGTCAAGTGCCTAATCCATCTTCATTATATTTGAGCCATGTGCTTTTTGCTCGAGTCCTATGCATCATGTGAATAATTTTCCTTCACTTGGCAGTTTTTCGATCTTCCACAAGAGCAAGGGGCAGCAATTCAGCCCACTTTTCAACCTCAGAACTATGTGCCTTCACAATTATATCAAGAACAAGTTCCTATGGCACAGAGGTATTCAGCAATTGAGGACAAGATGACAATTGTCCTAGAAAAACTTGAGAAACTTGACTCTATTGTTGAGACGGTGGAAGCTACTGCAGCAACAGTTCAATCCATTGCTCAATTGGGACATTCTCACTCTCAATCGATTGCTAAACTGGAATCACAGTTTGGACAACTTGTCAATGCCTTGAGTAAAAGAGAAGAGCGGAAATTACCAAGCCAACCAGTTGCCAACCCAAGAGGGGTTCATGTCCTTAACAATATTTCTTCTTCAAGCAACCCACACCATGAACAATTTCAAGCCATCACCACTCTTAGAAGTGGAGAAATAAGTGACAACAAGGTGGGGGAGAAGAAGCATGATGAAGAAGAGGTGACAAAGAGTCCAAATGTTGAAATTTCTCATGAGCTTAAGGTGAAATTAAATAATTTTAATGCCATTCAACATCCTCTAGATGAGAGTTATTGTTTCTTCATGGATGGCTTTGATGATTATGTTGAAGAAGTTGATCCGGTTGCTCTATCACATGATGTTGATAAGTCTATTGAGGGGGTGAATGATTTACTTGATGTAGTGGCCATAAAAAATACTCCACATTGGAGGATTCTGATTGAGCCATTGCCTATTCTTTCTAGCACTCCTCCGATGCCATCATTGGAGTCGTTCCCAAGGTTTAAATTGAATTCAAGGCAGAGAGATGTGTTTTTCGAAGACAATGAGACCATTCCAGTTACCTTAAGTTTGGTACAAGGAAGCAAGGATCATATGGGAGGGACGATGGTAAATCTCCTCAAGCGATGTGGCATTGGGTGAACTTTCAATTGAAGTCGATGACCGTCGCCTACGGACGTTAAATTGTAGGGGTTGTATGTATTTCTATCCTTTAATTTCTTTAGTTTTCTTTTAGTTTTATTTTTATTTTTATTTATTTATTTATTTTATTTTTTTTAGTTTATGTTTTTCTTTATTTTTCTTCCATTATTAGTTACGTTTTAATGTGTTTTTCTTGAGTCTTTGATGTCTTAGTTGCTTCTGAGGGATGTCGAGAAGTATGTCGGGGTATTTGGACTCAAAACAAGTGAAAAAGAGAGGTCCCGGTCGACCTTGGGAGATAGAGACTTCAAAAATATTCTTCCCGGTCGACCTTGGGAGATAGACGCCAAAGGAGCTCCAGCAGGGGGGATCGATCGCCCATTTGAAGGGGGATCGATTGCCCCATTAAATTTTGAAGAGGATCCTCACAACAACTGGGCGATCGATCGCCCAGCCCAAGGGGGATCGATCGCCCCAGCCCCTGAAGGCCCAAACTGCTCCGTTTTGTCTATTTTGCGACCCTCTTTCATGCCTTATTGCTCCCACTTGAAAATTTTAGCTTTGGTGCCTCTCCTACATCAATATACACTCTAAAATTTTCCATTTTTTTTGCCATACACCTACTTGATCATCATCATTAATCACCATCATCATCCATTCCAATCTATTTTTCTCCATCATCATTAAATGATCAATTTTCTCAAGTTTCTTCTTCACAAGGAAGTAGACTTTGTTTGAAAAATTGGTTGGATTTCTTTAAGGGGTTTTGTGCTACAAGTTTGGGGGAGGACTTTGCAAATTCTTTGTGGACTAGTTGGTTGATTATGATGCACCATTCCGACTATGACCTAGATGCTCCGACACCACATTGTCCTTGATTTTTCGGAGGAAACTATCTTTTGTATTTTTAGTTTTATTTTTATTTTTCTTTTCTTTATTTTATTTTTCATTTTTTTTCTCAATTCAGTTTTTTTTTTTTAAAATAAAATAATTTCATATTTATCTTCACCCATACTATTTCACTTGGTCTTTGGGGTATAGTGGATTGTTTTGATAGGTTGTAACATCCAAGTTTGGGGGAGTGCTTGCATTGCCTTCATACCATTGGTTTGCTATATTTTCTTGCCATTACTTCTCTGGGATCCTGGTAATATTGTTCTTACCCTTCTCTATGCTTTTATTTGGTAGTACATTGAGGACAATGTACAGTTTAAGTTTGGGGGTGAGGCGATGCCTTATTTATGTGCTTTATTGCAATTTGGGAGAAATTTTTGTGAAATTCTTCTTGTTTTAGGATTTGTTTATTTTATTTTCTTAGTTTTTTTTATTTTCTTTTGTTTTATTTTTAGATAGAATGTTTTGACATTATTCAAGGGATTAATACCTTATGTAGGTGCATAACTTGCAATTTTTTTGAGTATGTTTTAAATTTTTAAAAACTGTGGTTTGAATTATGTGGTTTTAATCATGGTTTGCAATAACATATTTTGGGGTGATTAATTTTAGTTTCCTCACATGTACAGACACACTAGCATAATCTTGTGAGGTATATACTTATGCTCTATGCCTTAGGAAGTGATGAATAAGCAAATCAATTTGATCCTTTTCATAAGTAACCGGACCTCTATGCCTCAGGAAGCACAGAGTGTTCGCGTCAAAAGTGAAAGGGTGATAAAAGATGAGCATTGGTTGTCTTGATTTGTAGCCTGACTGATTCGAGTAATTAGGTCTTCGGGGTATCTTAAAGCCTAGACATTGCACAACCAATAAGGCAATGAAAAAAAAAGGAAAAGAAGAAAAAAAAATGATGAAAAAGTCATGTATGCATGTTGGGAAGTATGATTTCAATAAGGGGAGCTAGTGAGTTGAAGCATCTCGATTGATCGAGATGCCTTTGGCTCAATTTCTGATTTTTCTCTTGAACTGCAAAAAGCCTCAAACTTTGCTCCATTTACTCCAAGACCTGCAATACATCAAAAACACAAAAATACCGTAAACATATCTCGGTAAACGTAAAAACGGAACTAACATATGCAATAAAGAGGGTTCAAATGCATAGAATTGAACACTTATCACACCCCCAAACTTACATATTGCTAGTCCCTTAGCAATGCACTATTACAAAAATGAAATTAACTATCTTATACAAAAATTTAATCATGCTCAGTCATCACTAGATAAAGGGCGATCATCCGTTCATTTCACATTTGGCAAATGCAACAAGTATTACAGAACTATGTGGTCATTAGCAAAAATGGACTTTCACAAGCTACAAATAAACGACGGTCCCCACATGATGGCCAGTCCGAACAAACATACCAATTCCGACCCCAAAATCCTCTTTGAAAAGTGAACATGCATTCTAGCGCGTGATTTTGTCATATTTGGAGAAGAAAACGAACAAATCTGTTTTTAAGAGAAAAACTCATTGAAAACGCTCAACACCGGTGTTCATTATCACAAAACATTCATGATTGCTCATGTGCGGATGACCGTGCAATGCATAGCTCTTTTTGCTTTCTTGTAAGCCCATGTAGCGACATTGGGCCAATGACTCCCAAACCAATTGGTTTTAGGGCATTAGGTGAAAAAACACCCCTCGGACTTAATAACCGAGCTTACAAGGCGATGAGCTTAAGCAAGCCACCTGCTTATTACTACTCAACCTTGCACACTTATACGCGAATACTCCCTGCTTTGAGGCATAGAGATCCGGTTTATTGAATGAGAAGGCTTATTGTAAATTTTTCTCTTTTTCTCTTTTTTTTTTTTTTACAACAACCGGAAGAACATATTCTTTAAGTTGTTCAGATAAAAACAGAAATTTACAAAATTCTCCCTCAGACTTATACCCCACAGTTTAAAATGCATGTGTGCGAATTTGTGCGGTTAAGGACAAATTTAGGGCAAGAACTATACGTGCTCGTAAATGGACAAAAATGTAGACCGTTCTAGCCTACTATATAGCTTGCAAAAGTGCGGGTATTTACAATGTTAAAGTTCTTAATTACCTGCTGCATTTACCTCGGACATTTATTCGAATGAACTTCCTTTAAAAAGCAAGACATCATAGCAAGCATGCAAAAATATAAAAACTGCTCTACAATGACACTCAATACTAAGACTGAACATTGCATGCATATGCAAGTGGTATAGCATACCGCACCCCCAAACTTATATGCAACATTGTCCTCAATGTTTGGACAAGAAGAACAAGGAAGGAAGTTACCGGGATTGCAGAATGCGACAAAAATGGTATTCCACAGTAGCGGTCATCCTGCAAATAAGAAAAACCTGCACATAACACCAACTGGATACCACGAGCATTAAAAGGAACAAAAAGTAGATAAAAAGAATATAATAAAATAATTATGCACAAACGGACAATGTCAAGATCACTGCATATCTAAGGGTCTGAACTGGTGTTTCCCAATTATCTAAGAGGTCTATGCGATAAGATATTGACTATCCAGGCACGCTAACGTATAGCACGCAAAGGGGCTGTCTTTCTTTATTAACTCCATACTGTGTTGAAGCAATCTCAACAGTATTGGGAATTGAAACCAGGCGGTAATAAACAGAAATCATCAACTGAATCGCATATAACAATTAGACAAGTGGTACTACATACATAGTCAAAGTATAGAGAACAGATACATTGACAGAAAACAAAAATGAAAATAGTAAAGATAAGACATGGTATAAAAGAAAAGATAACTATATTCCATAGATGAAAATGAGTTCAGTACAAAGCGTACATGGATGTGGAATACTCATAAAAACTAAAAATGGCCAACATGGCCTATCAACAACAAAGAAAGAAAAATACATAAAGTAAAACAGACAGTGCAACTATATAGAGCTACTCGAGGGCGGGTGGTGGTGGTGGTGGCTCGGTGGGAGTAGAGGTGGAGGTGGAAGCTCGTCCGGCAAGCAGGAACTGCAGGTCCTGCCGGAAGGCACGGAACTCGTCTAAAATAGCCCTCTGACCCTGTGCCAGAGATGAAATGTCCATCCGAATGCCTGCCAGTTGACTCTGCGTCACCTGGACATGCTCGTCAAAACCCTGCTGGAGCCGCTCTATGTCAGCCGCCAGGCAGGAGTAACCAGTCGCCAGGATGTCATGCCGCTCTGCAGCAATATCCATCTCCTCCTCCTCCATCTCCTCATCATCGGACCCATCCCCTACAGGCTCTCCCTCATCCATCTCCACCGGGGCATCCATATCTACATCGTCTGGTGGATCACCCTGATGGTCCTCTCACTCTAAGTGTCGCCTCACCCGCTCCCACTGAGTAGATGTGAAGCGGGTGGGCGGTGCCAACTGGACGTCAGTATCACTGACCGGTATACTGGCACTACTGAGAAAAGCGGCGACGATGAAAGGAAAGGGAAGCCGCCAACTCGCTGCTCGCCTCATCCTCTTGTTGACGAGGTCGTCCCAGACCTTGAACATCTGCCCCCATATCAGTGATGGGACAGAAAACCACGTGCCCGTGTGGAAAGCATAGAGGCAACGGAGGAGGTCGCCCCTGCGCTCCGCCACGTGCTGCAGGGGACACGCGTTCTTAATGAGAACGGTGTCCAGGAACCACAGTCTGCTCGGGCACATCAATTTGGACGTGCAATTGTGACTGGGCGTGGTAAACGCCCCGCCACACATGTCCATCACGATGGAGAACAGCGTTGAGTCAGCTGGAAGTGCGGCCCTGTAAAGAGGTCGACCGTCCGGGTCAAACATATCTGGCGGCTGCTGGTGAGGGATGCCGAGCATCTGCACAATCCGGCTCGGCTTGATAGTGATCGTCGTGACGCCCACGACCGTCTCTAATGTGTCTGGCGCTGTGCAGGAGTAGGTCATGCGCTCGTAGAAGACCTGCACTAAGCGCTCGTGTGCCACGTCGGTGGGAGGCACACAAAGTCGGTCAAGGCGACGCCTCCTGAGCTCGGCGACAGTCCACGCGTTGTCGGGACGCATCTCAAACTCTCTCAAGTCAAAAATCTACTCCGGGTGAAACTTCCGAGACCGGAAGGCTCGTCCGGGCACGTCTCGAACAGAACCGGGGGCATTATTCACCCTCGCCATGATCTCGGAACAGTCTGCACTTTATTCCAAAAATTACGTAAATACAAGATAAAATGAGAGAAATTTTAAACTAAGAATAAACTAAAAGAAGAAAAATTAAAATGAGGTCCTAGTCCATGGTGCTGACATGAGTTCAAAAAAAATCGCTCTCAAAGAGGCAGTGTAAGCGGATGCAACCGACGAAGGTGCCGCGGTTACAAACCGTACGGTAAGCATTCGAAGCAAAAATAACGCAATATTTCCCCCATACATGAATTCCTACCCCCCCCCCCGGAAGTCCGCAAAATCCCATTATGACTATCGCAATTGCACTAATCCAACCCAACACCATTTGTCTATGTTTATTATGCCGTAAAACTATCAAAAATAGCGAGAAAGTACACAAAATGTAGCCATGCATCACTTACCTCAAGGTGAAGAAGATGAACGGCACACGAAGGTGAAAACCCAACTCGCAGCCGCGAAGAGAAGAGCGCGCGAGTACTAGCGGCGATCTCGGACTATGTCGAACGGCGGTGGATGATCAGGAATGGTAGATCACGGGGCGACAGTGCTCGGGGAAACTCTGGATCGCTCGGAGAAGAGAAGGAAGTCGGACGGTTTGAGGAAGAAATGTGGAAATGAGAGGGAAGCCCAACAGTTTAAATAAGACTTCGGCTCACATGCAGGCATCGCGTGCATCTCGATTGATCGAGATTTCGATTAATCGAAATCCAACTTCGATCAATCGAGATCAGCTTCGATCAATCGAGATCTCTCCTTCGATTAATCGAGACTTTCTTCACTGAATCGAGACTTTAATTCGATCAATCAAAATTTTACTTCGATTAATCGAGATTTTACTTCGATCAATCGAAATCCCATTTCGATCAATCAAAATTTTGATTGATCGATCGAGGACCTATCGAAGTGCTATTGAAGAATACTACCTCTCGGGACTTTGGACTTGGCCAATTCTCTGCAATATCTCGATCAATCGAGACTGAAATCTCGATCAATCGAAATCTCGGTTGATCGAGATTTCAGCTTCGATCGATCGAGATGCTCAAAAACTGCCAGCATGAGTTTTTCTTCATGGACTTGGATTTTTGGGACTTAGATACTAAATTGCTTAGATACTAAACCTACTTTGGATTTAAAAAGGGACATCATGGAAGCATGATAGCTACCATGGCTACGCCACCTTACACGTCTATGGCACGACGTCCGGATCGGCTCACGAGTCAAAATAGACGGGATCCGTCAAAGTGACGACATCCACGTATTCGGTGGTAACTTGGTCATCCACGCATACTTTTAAGCGCTGCCCATTTACTTTGAACAACGAGCCGTCTTTCAAGTCCTTCAATTCCACCGCTCCGTGGGGAGCGACAAAATTAATCAATGGAGGAAAGGGTTCTCTTGAAACTCTCCAATTAGGCAAATCCATGATAGTATTGACATCGAGCATTGAGTTGACTTCACATATGGATTGCTCAATGTCAAAATCATCATAGTTGAAGTGATTTAGGCATGCCTCTAGAGGATCCTTGGAAAGAATAGAAGGAAGTGCTTCTTGAACAAGGTCTTCCACTACATCGACACAAAAGCACTCACTTTCGTCTTCGGATGTGTGGTGGGAAGCATTGAAGATGTTCAAGCGGACTTTCATATTCCCGAAAGAGATGTCCATCACTCCGGTACAGCAATTAACGCAAGCGTTTGCCGTGGCCAAGAATGGACGACCTAGAATGATAGGAATATGTCGATTTGGATTTTGGACCGGTTCCGTGTCAAGGACTATGAAGTCCACCGGAAAATAGAATTTGTCCACTTGAATGATTACATCCTCAATTATGCCACGTGGTTGCTTCACCGAGCGGTCGGCAAGTTGCAACACAACGGTGGTCGGCTTAAGTTCCCCCAAACCTAGTTGTTGGTAAACTGAGAATGGAAGCAAATTGACACTAGCCCCTAAATCAAGAAGTGCCTTTTCAAAAGATTGATTTCCGATGGTGCACAAAATGGTTGGAGCACCCGGATCTTTGAATTTAGGAGGGGCTTGGTGTTGGAAAATGGAGCTTATGTGCTCAGTTAAGAGGACTTTCTTAGGAGCATTACTCCTAGATTTGCGCTTTTGAGTGCACAAGTCCTTCAAGAATTTAGCATAGGAGGGAATTTGCCAGATAGCATCAAGGAGAGGGAGATTGATTTTTACTTGTTTGAAGATCTCTATCATGTCTTGGATTTTCTCTCCTTGCTTCCCAAAATGAGAAGGTTCCTTCAATCTTTGAGGAAAAGGAACCGGAGGTTCAAAAGAAGTGTCAAGATTTGGAATTGATGATGACACAACTTCACTTGCCTTTCCTTTTGGATTTAATGGGATGGTATTCACATTTGGATTTAACGGAAACAACTTTGGATTTAATTGGGATTCTTTTGGATTTGCGGATTGCTCATTGAATTCCTTTTCTTTTGTTTCCCCTACCTTGGAATTGATGATTTTACCACTCCTTAAGGTGGTGATTGATTGAACTTGCTCCGGAGGAGCATTACAAGTTGAAGATGATGGATCCTCAATCACATGAACACCTTTAGGATTCGCCACCGGTTGACTCGGCAACTTACATTCCTCCCTTCTATTCAAGGCATTAGCTAGTTGTCCGATTTGAGCTTCTAACCTAGCCATAGATTGAGCATTGGCTTCAAGCTTAGAGATTGATTGAGAGTGAGTTTGCAATAAGCGGGTATTGGCCTCAAGATTACTTATCACTCTTTCTTCAAAGCTTTGGCTTCTCGGAGGAGGTGGTGGTTGTTGGTAATTAGATCTTTGATTGTACGGTTGAGGATTTTGCCTATAATGAGGCTGTTGAGCTTGAGAATTGAAGGAATTTTGCCCTTGAAAAGAGGGACTTGATTCTTGAGGTTTCCATGAGAAAGTCGGACGGTTTTTGTAACCAGGATTGTATGTATTTGAATATGGATCATTCAACGGTTTAGAGTACAAGGCATTCGCTTGCTCTTGAGCATAATCGGGAGATTGCCCGGCAATAGGACAATCTCGCACGAAATGTGAAGTGCTATAACAAAATGAACACCCGTCCTGATTTTGGACAGATTGGTTTGGAGTAGGCAGCCCATTTTTCATGATCAAATCCACTTTTCGGGATAGGGCTTCTACTTGCATGGCAACCTCATCTACCCGTGAAATTTCATGCACTCCTCTACAAGGTTGGGTGGCCTTCCCTTTCCTAGTGGAGGAGCGTTGAGCTGAATTATTGCTTAGGGTTTGAAAAAGTTTCCTTGCCTCATCGGGGCTTTTCAAAAGGTATCCTCCCCCACACGCTGAGTCTATCATTTGTCTATGTTGCTCACTCACCCCATCGTAAAAACTTTGCACTAGCTGCCATTTTGGGACAGCATGATGCGGACAAGATTTTAAAAGATCTTTTAACCTCTCCCACATCTTATGGAATTATTCTTGGTCAATTTGGGTGAATCCGGTGATTGCTCGCCGAATATCACTTGTCTTACCCATTGGGAAGTATTTTTTCAAGAACTCTATTTGCATCTCCGCCCAAGAATGGATTGAGTTAGGTTCTAATGAATTGAACCAACTTCTAGCTTTATCTTTTAGGGAGAATGGGAACATACGCAGCTTTAGATCATCCTCCGTAAAGTGTGGTACACGAATGGTGGAACACACGGAAAGGAAGTAATCTAAGTGCCGGTATGGATCCTCATTAGGGAGACCGTGGAAGCTATTAAGAAGATTGATGGTGGAGGACTTTATTTCGAATTGAGTAGCCGCTATATCCGAAAATTGGATACATGAAGGTACTTCAAATGTAGTCGGAAGGTAAAAGTCCATAAGCAACTCTCCTTGAGGAGGTGGAGGTGGAGGTGGTTGTTCATGATTAAAAGGAGGTAGACCGGGAGGTTGTCTCTCATTTGGATCCATGTTTTCACTCCTAGGCAATATAGGGTCCCTAGAGGTTCCTCTACGTTGTCTAAGTGTTCTTTCAAGTTCAATATTACACGGAAGCAAAGGAAGTGACAATGACCGTCTACCTAGCATGCATTAATAATAGAACAATACCTCAATACACAAAATAAATAAATTAAACAATAATATATACAAAAAAAATAAATGAACTCAAACCTACTAATTTTAGACTTTATACTCACAAAGGGTTCCAACTTTAATCCTTTTAGATGCCCGCTATGTGGTATACCTAAAATCAAGAAATTTGAGCAATAAGAACAAGATATATACAAAAAGAATGAAAGAATTTCTAGCCTAAGAATTAAACCAGATTTAATCTTTCAATGGCGACAATTACACCGTAGTCCCCGGCAACGGCGCCAAAATTTTGATGTGGCTAAACTCGGATTAAATTGTAAGCTTAATTTTGCCCTTTTTTATCAAAATATAACTTAACCACTCTCAAGAGCACGAATCTTTGTAGATAAGGTTCTATATAGAGGGTATCGATCCCACGAGGACTAATCGTAATTGTCTTAAAGAAAGATTAATTCCACTTTAATCCTAAAAACAGGTTTTTGAGTTTTTGTTTATAAACTATTGCATGAATGAAATGACAATAAAGGTAAAGAGTTTAAAGGATGGGAGAGAGAACTAGGGTTGGTTTCCACCACTAGCCATTCACATGTTCATAAGTGTAGCAAGCATGGGATTCATTAATTAAATGCCTAACAATGTCATTAGGCTTGTGACCTCAATGACATATCAAAAGATCAATGTGTGTGCTAACCTATCATAATCCATCTTCAACAAGCATAGCTCTTCAACCTAACTAACTACCTAATTACCCTACTCTCTAAGTGAACCTTACATGCATCCAAACTACCTTGTCTTGGCATGGTCTATACAAGCAAACATCACACATTCATTTAAACACCATTATCTAGCTATCATTTGCACTTCTTGTGGAATATGCAAATGTTGTGCACTCAAATGAAAAATCTACTCTAAGACAAGAATAAACTCCATATCAAATGAATATATAGAAGAAATGTATTAGTGTACATGATCACTAGGCTAAATAATCAACATTTAATTACAAATCCCAAGTGCTACAAAAAGGAACAAGTTTACATGGCTAGGGGCTTCAACAACACCCTAGTATAGAAGTTAGTTGCTCATGGTTGCCTTGCACTCTTCCATTGATGGAGAAGATGAAGCTTCTTGGTCTGGTTCAGCTCCTTCTCCTCTCTCCCGAAAGTCTCTCCCCTTGATATTCTGATGTGTGTTGAGAGATATCTGAGATATGTGGCTTTTTGGTGTTTTAAGGCTTCTTTTTCAACCTTGGGGCCCACTATATATATATATATATATCAATATATACATCTATTATATCAAAAAGGTCCCCAAGGGTCTTGTTCAAGTCAGACAATCCCCCTAAGTCATGCAAAAAGGGGGATTTTGTTCAAGTGGGAAAGCAGGTGAGCAAGTGGCCAAGTGGTTTCTGCAGAATCTCGATCAATCGAGATTGGATCTCGATTGATCGAGATTTCGATCAATCGAAATGAGATCTCGATCAATCGAGATCTCGATTGATCGAGATCATCATCTCGATTGATCGAGATGCCTTTGGCTGCAATTTCTGATTTTTCTCTTAAACTGCAAAAAGCCTCAAACTTTGCTCCATTTACTCTAAGACCTGCAATACATCAAAAACACAAAAATACCATAAATATATCTCGGTAAACGTAAAAACAGAACTAACATATGCAATAAAGAGGGTTCAAATGCATAGAATTGAACACTTATCAACCGGGCCTCTATGCCTAAGGAAGCACGGAGTGTTCGCGTCAAAAGTGAAAGGATGAGAAAAGATGAGTATTGGTTGTCTTGATTTGTAGCCTGACTGATTCGAGTAATTAGGTCTTCGGGGTATCTTAAAGCCTAGTGCCCTAAAGCCATCTGGTTTGGGAGCCACTAACTGAAAGCTTGCTACATGGATCTTTCAGAAAGCTTAATAGATCAAGACATTGCACAACCAATAAGGTAATGAAAAAAAAAGGAAAAGAAGAAAAAAAAATGATGAAAAAGTCATGTATGCATGTTGGGAAGTATGATTTCAATAAGGGGAGCTAGTGAGTTGAAGGGGTATGTGCCTTAATATATTCAGAGCTGGGTTTTGCTAGATGAGAGGATTGCTAGTTCACTTTACACGAGGGAGCTAGAGTTGATTATTTTGAGATATGTTGATGTGAATTATGTATGGGGACCATTGCTTTGAATTATAGAATTTGAAAGTTTGAAACTATTCTTGAATGCAAGTTTGTAACTATATATTATAATCTTTTTCTTGAATTAATGTTGAAACAAAATTTTGAATGTTTGTGGGTAACATTTCTGGAAACCCTCACGAGACTATACTCGTCCACTAGGGGGAACCTAGGGGTTTAAAGGCTTGTTGCATATGCTAAATGCAATCGTTTCTCCCACGAAAGTGGAGTTGGGTAGTTTAGTTAGTATTTGTTTGTTTCCTTTGTTTTAGTTTTGTTTTATTCTATTGTTAAGGGACTAGCAATATGTAAGTTTGGGGGTGTGATCGGCTTTGAATATTACGCATTCTATCCTCTTAACTTGTGTATTTTATTCTCTTAGTGATAGATTATTTTGTGATTTTACTTCGTTTTAGTGTTTTCTGTATTTTCAGGACCTTAATGATTATTTCAGTTAAAACCGTGATTTTGGGCTTTTAAAGATAACATCCAAGATGGTTAGATGAAGCCTACATCAAGGAGATTCATTCAAACATTTATTTCAACTCAAATCAGCCCAAGAAAGAGGTCCAAGAGAATTACAGCTGCTTAAGAAGGTTTTGGGCTTGAAGCCCAAATCTGCGCCTATTATAGTCTTAATCCCGTTTTGGAAAACGGACCAGAAATGTTATTTTTGAGCCTCAAATCGACTTAATTTTTATTTGGTTGAACGAAATTCGATTCTGCACACTTTTGTATTTGATGAAAATTTCGTGAATCGGACTTCTAGTGGGTCAAAAGTTGGGCAGAACGTCAGCAGGAAAAACCCACCTGATTAGTGCTGCGGGAAAACCTAATTAATTCCTAATTGGATTAGGACTTTGATGTATTCTCTTGGCTATTAATAGTGACAAATTGGGGCTGTATTGGGGAGGCTTGGCAGCAGTTTTGAAGAGCTTTTGGAGTGGAGAATCAATGGAGAACAAGGCGTATCATGAGCGGCTAGTTCAGCCACCAGGGTTTTGATGTAGCCCTAACTAAACATCTCTGGTTTGATTGTTCTAATTATTGGGGATTTTTGTATTCATTCATAGATTGTGTAATTTAGAGGATTCTTATTATAGAATTGAGCAATAAAAGTCTTATAAATTCAGTTTCAATGATTTCTTATCTTGTCTTAGATACTTGATTGTTGTTATTGAACTCATCCCTCTTGTTTTCTGTGATCATGAGAGTGATTATTATACAATGGTTTTCACTGAATATATCATTAAAAACTTTGATGGATTATGCCTAGAGAAGATGAACCATACTGCACCCTAGAGTAGAGTAGTTAGGCAGATGGCCCATGCCAATCGAAGATAGTCCATGACTTAGCCTTAATCATATGTTATCTTCTTGACGGATGAAGGTGAGCTTGTAGCCACCGACACCACTTATGCATGATATGATGCCCAATAGTTCAATTGACCAATGATTGTGAAGTTAGTGGTGAAATTAATTACCCTAGACTTATCTTATATTCTCTACACTCCTTAGTTTTTCTTGCTTTTGTTCAATTACTTCATTAGTTAATTTAGTTATAAAAATCAGAATTCTTTTCTCTTAAATTTAATTAGAATTACTTCGGTATATCCAACTCAGTCAGACCACGGTCCCTGAGGTTCGACACCCCTTTCGATAGCCCTATTCTACAAGGAATTCGTTCTATTGCGAAGTGTGGTAGTTATAATTGAGACGCACTCACACACGAATCAAATATACATTCACACAATAATCTACCAAGCATGTAAATATATGTACTTAACAACCAACTATAGTAGCATACCATAAAGCCACGTTTACGTAATTATCTTAATAGAAAAAATATATGGGTTGAATATGCTACTTAGAGAATCATGACATCATCTACAAACTTCATTATACATAATTATCATAGTATCTTTGAAAACAAGTAAATATACTTCTAGAATGTACAAGAAACCTCACTTTTTTGCATTCTATAATTTTTAATACACTTCTATGAGATTATATAAATGGAAGATATATATCACTCTAAAATCATATAACATATGCATGACAAAAATTACATGTTATATATATAAACCAATTTTAACACTATATAAATTATCATATAAAACCACAAATAAAGAACCTGAAAGTTGATGATCGAGGCTTGAATTAGATTCAATTTTCTTAAGACAATTATCTCCCCGCAATGGTGTTGAACGGACCCTTTGTGATTGTCTCTTAAGATAGAACGATCTTCTTCTCAATTGTTAGCAACATTTCAAACCAACTAAGCTTCTACGAACCGCCTAAGTGTTAGTACTCTCTCGGACTTGACTCATTTGAAATTCTCCTAAACTTGACTCACTTGACTTTTGGGTTCAGACACAAACACAATGGCTTACTAGAAAATTGGGTTACTTTGTAAGGAGTGATAGAATAGTACATTGGGAGAGAAGATGAAGTCTGAATTGTATCATTTTACAAATGAGAATTGAGGGACCTATTTATAGGCATAGTGATACCCTTTCATAAGTATCCGAATAGCTATGAGACATGTCCTATGGTGCAAAAGGTTGCAACTCGTATTGTTTCAACTTTAAACAATACTAATTGTGTCTATTCGATATTAACAAATATTTTTGGTGTCTATTCAGTGTGAATCACACTTTTTTAACAATGTTTATTTGCTACAAATTAATATTTACGTGTCTATTAAGTAATATAATATTCAATTTTCATTCAATTTTTCTAACATGAACTAACACTTAGCTTATCTAATGAGGTAGATAATGTGCAATAGCTATTAAGTTGCCAAGATAATAATGCTTCAGACCAACAACATGAACAATCATGAAGTCACTATGATAATTGGGCAAGATGCTTGGGATCGAAAATGATGCCTCTAGCTTAAATTATTAATGAAACCAAAAGCTAAGCTCAGTTGCAATAAGACAGTAAGCACACTTAAAGCTTCCTTTACACTATGTGCAAGAGAGTAATAATCATGCATAACAAATGATCCATACGCTGACCTGACCCAATAACACATACATCAACCTCATCCAATGTGTCTTAAGTCATTTGAACAAGGTATCTGGTAATACAAAGCAACATGTAGTTTGGATTGTTATATAACTTAATCAACTAAATTAATATGGGCATTGTAGAAATCCTCCAAAATTAAAGATTATGCCTAAGTGCCTAACCCTAAATTCCATATAAAAGCACTCTGAAAGAATCCAGCTTCAACTATCCACGCATCCACTTGAACCTCATGAAGAAACAAAAATAATGATCTAATAAATAAAATTACAAAATACAATGACAACAATAGCAATAATAGTTCAGAGCTCTTGAGAAATAAACTCATTTTTTAATTAAAATCCCAATTTGCAGTTTCTTTCCACCATGTATGTTGGTTTGAGCAATACAGTTTCAACTTTTGAATCCGTGGGCTTCAAATCATTCAATTATAATTCATATTTCTTAAAAAGAAACAACAATATACTAGTAGTATTTGTGTCACTGTTATTATTATTAATGAATCATTCCTACCTCTCCATCTACGATAAAACTCCCACCTCTGGCAACACATCTCAAATGTTGTGGCATTCGATTAGAAACCATGACTTGCGACTGAGTGCCTGAATCAACATTGTAAACCACCACGACACACCCTGTAATATAAACACAAACACAGTTCATAATCAAATTGCTCAAATCCAATCCATTGGCATTCTTTGTCATCAATCCAATTACTTCTTTCGACGATAGTAGTAAATTCAAACACAATGAATCAAGTAGCAGTCAAACAACAATAACATAATCTGATTGGAAACTAAAAAAATGTAAATGAAACAGACACTAGAGTTTATTTGGGACATCTAATAATAAAAACACACACACACTCCACTTAAGTATAAGCCTCGTACAAATATAATGTCATTCGAATTCAGAAGAATATTTTTTTTCATGGCCCTTCAAATTTTTTTCTTTTTTGAGTAATCAAATAGAGTTTCATTGGTTATTAGGGTTTCTAAATGTGTGAGAATGTAGGAAGAAGAAGTAAGAATGTACCTTCTAAGGAGCATCTGGTTTATTGAGTCTGCGAGGTTTCATCTTTTGATTGCTTCAAATCCTTGGAGAGAGACACCAAAGCGAAATATATATATACTTGATTATATACTTAGATTGATTTTTAACCACTTTTAACTGTTAGATTGAATTTTCGTCCGTATTATACCAACATTATATATATATATATATATATATATATATATATATATATAGAGAGAGAGAGAGGGGGGGGGGGAAATCAGTGCAAATGAAAGCATTTTTGGTAAGTTATGAGGAGGAGGGGTTTTAAAAATAATCGTTGTAACTGTAAGAAAGCGATTTTACTTGTCTGGTCAACGATTAGCCTGAGATGTTTAGGATTTTTTTTTAATTCATTCGTAATCATAACACATTGTCTCTTTTATAAATTTGCGTATTATGAAATTCAAATCAAAACTCATCGCCTCTTTTACAAATTTGTGTTTTTCAAGAATTACTCGCACAAGTTAAAATGCTTAAATAAAGTATATTATGTTATAATATAAGCAGGGCCCACTTGTGAATCAAAAGTCATGAATTGTATGCAACAATCTATTATAAATATGCATATAATTTATTGAATGAAAATCATTAGTGAAAAGAGAAATCAAACAAATAATTTCTTTTCTATTTCGGGTTGCTCTTGGAGTTTTTGGTGAATGAATTTGTGTGCTAATGCAGCTTTTTGGTGTGGTATACATGGAAGCCTCGAAACGGAGTAATGTTTGGAGAAACTGTTGGTCTGCACAGAAAATCATAGAGGTGGTCGTTGGTCAGTTATGGGAGTTCTACAATACTCAAATCTAACCCTCTTGATCTCATGTTCAGAGTGACGGAGTTTTCCTTCCGAGATAATTGAAGTCTATTTGTGAATGGTTAAAAGCTAATGTAGATGTCATGGTTAATTCTCTCTCTTATTAAGTCACAGTTGGTCTAGTGATTAAGGACCACAAAGGGTGGGTAGTATTGGCTGCTATATTCTACTCGGAGTTTTTAGCTAATCCAACAACTTGGGAAGCATTCGTCCTTAGGCAAGCGATGTAGATGTTAGATATTTTAATAAATAAAATATTTTTATTTGTGGTCCTATGCACTATTTCTAAAATTGGATTGCAATGTAATTATCGTTACTTGGTGGGTTGGGGTTATACTTGTCAATTGTGGTCTAATTGACAGTATAATATTTACACCGTTGAATTGTGGTTTTTCAACTTTATTTGGTGGGATTTAATCATAACCATTGATATATAGGTTTTCATGATAGAAAGGGAGACTTAGGTATTTTATTTATAGAGAAGTCGTCCCCTTCTGTTGTTGTTATAAATAAGGGTTTCATAACCCTTATTCAGCCCTATTGAAGGACAACTCTCAAAAAGGGGGTAGAGCTCTTTAAGGATCTATTGCAAAAATTCAAAGGTATTCTACAACTTAATCTTCATTCAGGTATATCAATTAAAATATTCTCTATAATTAATTGTTATATTCTTGATTTCTGCTAGTTGAGTATGGATTAAATTCCAACAATTGGTATTAGAGCCATGGTTAGGGCTAAAATTTTTCTGATAAAAATCAAGACTAAGAAATTAAATTGATGTCCACTTTGAATTGACATGTGTTGATATATGAATTTGTATGACAAACTTGAAACTTTATTGGAATCTTGATTAAAAGGTGGTGAAAGGCAGCACAAGGTAACAAAGTACACGACCATGATTGTTTTATCTATTGCCTTTGTTCAGCAACGATTGTATATAGTTGGTTGCTAACGTCGATGGTAGGAAATTTATAGATGTAATACTGTTTTGCTTCACAATGAAATACATAATTGTGTTTAATGTATAACACATGTTTTATGTACATGAATTCACGTTGCCACTTGGTTGATAGAGACAAACACATACTTCAGGATATATATGTTCCTTTTGTCTTGGTTTATTTATATATATATTGAACATGACATGTGTCATTTATCAAGTTTCATTCTTCCATTGTATATTACAATCAATGAATTTTCCATGAGAGCTTTAATAGCTTCTAGTTTTGATTTGCTTTCTTTTCACCATTATGTGGTATTTTTTTTTAAATATATGTAGTGATTCAGACTATATATATATATATCAAAACAAAAGAAAAAAAGGCACGAAAATTGGAAAAAAAAAATAAGGAAAGAAAAGACATGTTTTCAAAACTTCTTTTATGTGCATGGATGATTATAAATATATTTCTTTTGTTTATATTCAAGTTATTTGTGATCCATGTTCATATTTTGTTCCATAATATTTGGGTTTATTTTATGTGCATTATAAATAAATTTGTGAACCCAAAATAAAATGGAATTTTAAAGTTTAGGTCTTTCTTGGGGTTTAGGAGGACCGGTAAAGTAACTGTTTCAAGGTAGTATCCAAAGTGGGTGATGCCTGCCCAAAGGTGACATTCACTCATGTAGGTTATTCTTTTGAAATTTTAAGGTCTCACAGTGCACTTGCCCACATTAAAAAATTTGTTCTGCCCAAAGGTGATCAATGTCTTAGTGTGAGTTAAGTGAATAGAATAGTTGAGAGTGTTTGGGTTAGAACTAAATAACCTTCTTGCCCAAAGGTAGTGGAAGTGTTTAGCAATAATTCAAGCATAACCAACTAGGTCTATGTGCGATTTAATTGCAAATTTGAGGGGTAAATTTATTTAAAATTCTGCTCAAAGGTGATTTTTAGATGACATTTTACCCGTTCTTGTAGGGTGGAAGGTTTTACACACATAGTAAAACACCCTAATAAATTCAGCTTAAAACCCCAAACACGAATTAAAGTTATAATCTATGAAGCTGTGACATATTAATTTATATATTGTTTATGTGATGTTATTTGATATAACATGATTTTTTCAGTTATGGATGCTTCCACAATTCAGAAATAGCTTACAGGGATTGAACTATTGAATGGTTCAAATTATACTGCTATGGTGATATTTGAATCCAACTTAATACATGTTCCTGAACATACATGGTGGATTGATTCGGGTGCATCTGTGCATGTCTCATGTTCATTACAGGGCCTGCGAAGCCGGAGAAATCCCAAGGTTGAGGATCAATTGGTGTTGGGTAATGCTGATGCGGTTCGTATCGAGGCTATTGGGACGATTCCACTAGTGTTACACACTAGTTTTACTTTAGAACTTAATGATGTTTTCTATGTTCTTACTATTAAGCATAATTTACTATTAGTTTTGAGACTTAATGCTTTGGGATTTTATTTTTATTTGGTGACGGATCAGTTACTATTCATCATGGTTGTAATATAGTTGGACATGGACGTTTAGTTGATGATTTATATCATTTATTGTTAGATGATTCTCATATACCTACTTTTTATTTTTCTGTGAACTCGATATCTTCTGGATCAACACGTGCTTTTGTGAGAGAGGATTCATCTATGTTATGGCATAGGAGATTAGGGCATGTCGCTCGAAAGAGATTAGAATGTTTGGTCATGGATGGGATTATTGGACCACTAGATTTTTTTGATTATGATTTATGTATTGACTGTGTCAAGGGAAAGATGCAGAAGAAGCGTAATTTTGAGGCTAGTCGGTCATCTGGTCTTTTGGACCTTATTCACACTGACATTTGTGGTCCATTTCCTACTCCTGCGCAAGGAGGTCAAAGGTATTTTATTACCTTTATTAATGATTTCTCAAGGTATGCTTATTTATACCTAATCCATCAGAAGTCTGAAGCACTTGATGTGTTTAAGGTTTATTAGGTTAAAGTTGAAAAACAATTGAGCAGGAAAATTAAAATTGTAAGATTGGACCGAGGTGGTGAGTATTATGGGAAAATAAATCATAAGGATGTGAATAATGGTTCTTTCAATACACACCTAAAGGAGCAAGGGATCGTGCCACAGTATACCACTCCTGGTTCTCCTAAGCAAAATGGAGTTGTAGAAAGGAGAAATCGCACCTATCAAGAGGCGCAGTATGATAAGTCATTCTTCACTACCTGAGAGTTTTTGGAGAGAAGCTCTTAAAACAGTTGTTTATATTCTTAATAGAGTACCATGTAAAGCATCTACTTCAATACCTTTCAAGCTTTGGACGGGTCATAAACCAAGTCTCAGATATTTGCATGTGTGGGGATGCCTTGCAGAGGCAAAGTTGTACAATCTAGATATTAAAAAAGCTTGATCCTCGCACAGTCACTTGTTATTTCATTGGGTATCCGGAGAGGTCAAATGGTTATAAATTTTATTGCGCCTCTAGACCTATGGAGATTGTTGAGACGTGTCATGCAAAATTCATTGAGAATGGTGAATCTAATGGGAGCCTAGAACATCATAATTTCTCTTTTAGAGAAGAGCAACTTTCAGTGTCTATTCCGTTTACTTTAGTTTTTATTCCACCTTCTTCAGTGGTTTTTGATAGTGCTCCTATTCCCACTCCTTTAGCCATTCCTACTCCTTCACAGTCTCTTTCTTCAGTTACTAATCCAGTTTCTAAGCCTGTTCAGCTTAGGAGGTCTACTAGAGATCGGAGGTCTGCTATACTTGATAATTTTGAGGTATATATCAGTGAGGTTGATATTGGCGAGCATGAAGATCCAACTTCATTTAATGAGGCCATAGAGGGTCATGATTCGTCTTGTTGGATAGATGATATGAAAGATGAGATGCACTCCATGGATGTTAATGGAGTATGGGAGCTTGCTGATTTACCTGTGCATCGCAAGGCAGTAGAATGCAAATGGGTCTATAAAACTAAAAGGGACTCAGTTAGAAATATTGATAGATTTAAAGCTAGATTGGTGGCTAAGGGTTTCAAGCAAAAAAAAAGGTGTTGATTTCTCTGAGACTTTCTTTCTGGTTTCATCAAAGGACTCTTTGAGAATCATTCTTGCCATTGTCGCACATTATGATCTTGAGTTACATCAGATGGATGTTAAAACTACTTTTATTAATGAAGACCTTGAGGAAGAGATTTATATGTCTCATCCTAAAGGTTTTATAGTACAAGGACAAGAATATCGAGTTTGTGGATTGAAGAAATCCATTTATGAGCTTAAGCAAGCTTTGCGACAGTAGTACTTGAAGTTTGATCAGATAATAACTAGTTATGGGTTCAAAAAGAATGTCGTGGACAAATGCATATATCTCAAGGTTAGTGGAAGTTGTTTTATTATCATTGTCTTATATGTTGATAATATTTTGCTAGCTAGCAATGACATTTATGGGATACATGACACTAAGAATTTTCTCTCAAGTCACTTTGATATAAAATACATGGGTAATGCAGAGTATGTCCTTGGCATCAGGATCCATAGAGATCGTACTACAGGCACACTTGGTCTATCTTAGAAGACATATATTGATAAAGTGTTGAAAAATTTTAGGATGGAAAAGTGTGCACCTGGTGAGGTTTCAGTTGCTAAAGGAGATATATTTTTAGAAGAATAGTGTCCTAAGAATAAGATAGAGAGAAGTCAAGTTGATGTCAAAGAATATGCATATGCAATCAGGAGTCTAATATATGCCATGACGTGCATTAGACCTAATATCAGTTATGTGGTTGGTATGCTTGGAAGATTTCAACAAAATCTAGGTATTGCTCATTGGAGGGTAGTGAAGAAAATTTTGAGTTATCTCTAGAGAACTAAAGAGTTCATGTTGATCCACAGGAAATCAAACTGCTTAGAGATAGATGGTTATTCCGATGCTGACATTGTAGGTTGCTTGAATAGTAGAAAATGTACTTATGAATTTATTTTTATGCTAGCTCAAGGAGCTGTTTCATGGAAAAGCTCTAAGTAGTCTATTATCACTGATTCTACCATGTATGCAGAATTGGTTAGCTATTATGAAGCAACTAAACAAGCCATGTGGCTTAAAATTTTTATTGCAGATTTGAAGGTTATGGATTCCATACACAAGCCTTTGACACTTTTCTGTGACAATGAATTTGTTACAAAGTATGTGAAAAATGAAAGGTTAACCAAGTGCAATAAGCACATTGATATAAAATATTTTTTCGTGTGTGAAAAGGTTAAGGAATGTGCGATTGAGGTTCTCCATATAGTAACAGAAAAGATGATTGCAGATCCTCTCACTAAAGCTCTTCAGCCGAAATTATTTAAGGAGCATGTGATTTGGATGGGTGTTCGAGAGTCCTTCTGTAATGATGTTTGATTTTTCCTTTACATAATGTTACATTGCAGTTAGCTTTCAGCTTCTTTATACCTTATGGTGATAGTTATTTTTCTTTAGTTTATTTACACTTTTTGGTGACAGTTATTTGCATGCAAAATAAAGTTATGATGCATCGTTATTATTATCTTCATTTATATATGATTTATGCACATGCTATTATGTTTGCCTGGGAGTGATGTTACACTTATGACTCATGAGGGTGTTTGGATTAGATGTGAGATTAACACCACATTAGTAATCGAAACATAATTATTAAAGTGCCTGTGGGAGTGTTTCACACTTCATGAGGAGAGCTTGGGCTAAATATGAGATTGACTCCATATCGGTAAACCCTCACACTGGACAAGAGGTTGACGGTTTGCTATAATATGTTCAGGTGACATATCATGATGGTATGAAGTAGGGCGTATAGTGAGGTGTGTGTTTAGCCCACATGCAGTTTGCGCATCTCATGAAATGCAGTAAAACCACTATATTTGCTCAAATTCTAGATGGAATCAGTTTTGAGACCATGAAACTATTTAGGCTAATATATTACTTGTCTACACATTCATGATTCACTATTGATGAAATCTATGGAAGAGAATGTTTTAAAGTTTCAACCCATCTGTTTCGATAATAGTATTTTTCTGAAATAAAATGAGTGACCACTCAACTTTTCTAAAGTATTGCAATCCACAGTGTCGTTTTACAAAACTTAAAGTGCATGAATGAAGTGGGAGATTGTTAGATAGTTTAATAAATAAAATATTTTTATTTGTGGTCCTATACACTATTTCTAAAATTGGATTGCAATGTAATTATCGTTTCTTTGTGGGTTGGGTTATACTTGTCAATTGTGGTTTAATTGACAATATAATATTTACACCGTTGGATTGTAGTTTTTCAACTTTATTTAGTGGGATTTAATCATAACCGTTGATATTTAGGTTTCCATGATAGGAAGGAAGACTTATGTTTTTTATTTGTAAAGAAGTCGTCTCCCCCTATTGTTGTTATAAATAAGGGTTTCATAACTCTTATTTAGCTCTATTGAATGACAACTTTCAGAAAGGGGTAGAGTTCTCTAAGGATCTCTTGCAGAAACTCAAAGGTATTTTACAATTTAATCATCATTCAGGTATGTCAATTAAAATCTTCTCTATAATTAATTGTTATAATCTTGATTTCTATTTGTTGAGTATGGATTAAATTTCAAGAGTAGAACGTGAGGGAATGTGGTTTGCACTACGTTACTTTTGAATCAAACACCAAAGCGGTAATGAAAGTGATCAAAGAAAGACAAGTTTGTCCGATTCCTTTAATGCAACTAATTGAGGATGTGCAATCTTGGTTGAGCCATTCGATGGGTTTCTCTATTCATTTTGTACCTCGTGATGTCAATTCGGTTGCCCATGGTTTGTCTTAATATAATATGCTATGAGAGTGTTTGCGAATGTTGATTTTGTTGACTTCTTTCCTCCATGGATATTGTGGAGGCACAATGTAATTGACTTGCCTATCAATATATTTCTTGCCTTAGGAAAAAAAGTAGGTCATTTTTTCCCTAAATATTTTATATTGGCGATGTTTTATTTATTTTTTGATATATAGATATTGATGACTTTGGCATTTGACTTTTCCAAAATGATAAAATCATGTTGCATGAATTAATAATAAATGTTTGTTGGTATTCCGCCCATATTTTTTCCTTCTGGCCTTTTCTACAAAAGAATCTAGTTTATTACAAGTTTTACTCATGAATATCTAAATTGGTTGTTCTTTATTTTATAATTTTTGTTTAGAATTACTCATGAGTGAGAGATGGCAAATCTACTTCTTAGTAAGTCTCCTTAATCTAATTTGATTTTTATTACCCCCAAAAAGTTGTATTCTAATGAAAAAAACAAAAGAGAGAAAAGTAAATTTTGTCAGTTTATATACATTTAACTCTTTCATGCTTAACATTCAGTAGAACTCATAACTTTTGCTTCTATCCTAGCAAGCATATTTGTGTGCAGTGATTGATAGAATGGGCAAGGTTTGGTTGGGACAAGCTACCGCAATGCATGAAAGTGAGGCAAGCTATATTAGCTTGCTGAGGCCTTATTTGGTAAAATTTTTGATTTCAGAGATTTTACCTTTTATTTTTATATTTTTTGAAAATTATATTAGAAATCGCATTTGGTAACGCATTTATCATTTTTGAAAAAATGAAAATGATGTCAAAACTTTGACAATCCTTAGACATAATTTGAAACTTTCATAACGAAACTTTCAGTTTCAAATTTCAATTTTCAGTTCAAGTTTTTATTTCTGATTTTCTTATAAAATACAATAAATAAAAATTTTGCTTGCTCAAAAATATAATATAATATAATACAATAAATTAAAATTTTATAAAAAACAAGAATAAAAAAATTTTGAAAATACAATAAATAAAAAATTGGTTACTCAAAAAAATATAAATATAAAAAATAAAATAGAATAAAAAAATTATAAAAAAATAAAATACCATAAATACAAAATTATATGTCAATAAGAAAAAAATGTTTATAAAATACAATAAATAAAAATAATAATATATATATATATATAATATATATAAATATATATTATAAGAAGAAAATACAATAAAATAAGAGCTATGTATAAATACAATTATATATAATATAAAAATATAATATAATAAATAAAAAATTATAAGTCAATAAGAATAAAAAACTTTTATAAAATACAAGGAACATATATATATAAAGATAGAGAGAGAGAGAGATAAGAAGATAATACAATAAAATAAGAGTTATATATAAATACAATTATATATAATATAAAAATATAAAAGGAAATAAAATAAGTATATATAATAATATATGACAATTACCAAAAACAGTAACTAATTAGAATTTAAGACAAATACCAAAAACATGCAAATGCTTAAAAATAAATTTTTAATTAAAATAAAATCCTAACAAATATAATTTCGGAGGAAAGAATATACATAAAATATGTAATATCACATTTATGTTGGTTAAAATGAGTTGAAATCATATTACTCAAACACAATTTTTAGTCAAAGATATATACCACTATTTTTTAAAAAAAAAAAATTTAATTTTGAGTTACTAAACATATTTTTAGATTTGTATTTTCAAAATTTCAACAGCATATGACGTTATCAAACGTATTCTGTATAGCAGATTTGCAGATTTTATTATTTAGAAATCATTAAATAAAATCCGACAACGTTATCAAACAGCCCCTTAATTATGGTGTTTTGGAATTCACTACTCTAAGAACTGCAAAAAAGATTGGATCTTGTGCGCCGGTTGTGCGTCAAGTCTCTCTCTCCTGCAAAGCAGCTTTGTTAGGTCTGAGTTTTCCAAGTGGGTT
Source organism: Cornus controversa (assembly GCA_026545225.1). NCBI lineage: Eukaryota > Viridiplantae > Streptophyta > Magnoliopsida > Cornales > Cornaceae > Cornus > Cornus controversa. The sequence continues at coordinate 19,876,641 of CM048852.1, forward strand.
AATTCGAGAATAACTTTCTGATAATTCTATCAATCACCAAAGACTATTTCTACAGTCTTTTAATCTTCAACGATGCTCTTTGGGTTGAAATCTTCACTTTTTTACTTCAATATATTTTGACCTTTACAAGTATTCATCTTTGACTTTATTGTCTTGTGTTCTTTTGGAGATTTTCATATTTGACTTCAATGTCTTCTGAGGTTTAAGATATCATATTTATGAATTAGATCCTTCTTGGTGTTGTCATTAATCCACAATCACACGTTTGTCCCAACAATAATCTAAACTAAGAATTAATAATATTGATATAAAAATAATATGATATTATATATTTTTGTGTGTATAATTCGATCTCATATTAAACATTTTATGTTGATCGGTAAATTTGATATGAAATGTAATTCTTAATACTTGTTTAGAAAAAGATTTGCTGAATTTCCGAAAAAATAGAACAAATATTTGTTGTACGTATAATTGGATGGAGTAACTTTTGGTTATATTAATAATGTTAGTATAAAATAATATAAGTAGAGTTTTATATTATTGATATAAAAATATGAGGGTCTGAAAAACTAGAATACTTATTCACAAAGAGTAAAGGAGTTTCAAAAGAAATAAAATAAGGATAGTGATTAATACATAAAAGTTATCATTACTCATAAAATAATTATTTGTACATAGACTTGGACAGAGAAGTCATTGCTATTTATAATTTGAATAAACATAGTTAGCGTCTTTCGTGCACAATTACCTTTTTAGGAAAGTATCTCTTCCAAATAGACAACTTGTAGTTACTATTAATAATATTATTATAAAACAATATAGGTAGAATATTAATAATATTGATATAAAAAGGAAAGGGTTTCTAAAAAAATAAAATAAGAGTTCAAGCAAACATGCATGCACCCACAATATTGTCTTAATGCCTTAATGTTTTTGGTAAGGCTCCATCGCTCAACCTCTTTTTGAAAAGGCAAGAGAGATCATACCATCCATCCAGAGTAATATTTATCATTAATGTTTATAAATTTTGATAGACACAAATTTGTCTTTTCTACATGGGTGCCTTTTAAAAAAAAATTTGTGTCGAATAAAGAACTTTTAGTTATTATTAATAATATAAATGATATAAAATTCAAAAATTGAACATAAAAGGTAACAAAAAAAAATATTGAAAATGTATATAAAAGTAAAAATTCTTTTGACATTTATATAGATTATTATTATTTTTTATGTTGCACAAATTGACTATCCTTAAACTTGAACTTGTGTATCTTCGTTGATAATTGTTTGAATTTTATACCAGCATCAAGTAGCAAGACAAGAAATGAATAACTAATTATAAATAAACATATCGACTCAAGTGAATAAAAACTTGGTCATAGTGTCTAGCAAGCGTTAGGTTTAATGATCAAGTTTTATTAAATGTAAATAATTCTTTGGAGTTGGGTGTATCTACCAACTAAAAAAAAAAGACTTTGAAAAAAAGTAAATTGAGGCTAAATAGTAGTGATTTCATTTTGGCCTAATCCAACTCACAAAATATTGGTAGTTGTTTTTGGAAGCTTTTAGTCACATGCTGGTTTTGTAGCGAATATGTGAGACCACTTTGATCTAGTGGTGTGTTTTTATTAATTTGTTATATTAATGATGAGGTATAATAGTTGTAGCATAAAAAATTTAAAAGTGATAACCAGAATTGAATAATAATAATGCATTCGATGTGTTGACATTTAGCTAGTTTGACTTTGATTCAATGAAACATAAACGGCCTTAAATCCTCTCCATTTAACTGTTTGGTCCATTCCCTCCATTTGACTCATCTTGGCTCATACAAAGCCACAACCATATCCAATGGCAGAAGTGCAAATAACCCTCAACTTTTCTCTACATGCAAAAATACTTTATAAACTATTTTTTAAAATAATTCGATCTCTCAAATTACAAAAGTAGATAAATTGACTAATAAAACTATAATAACATATATGTTATTTACTATGACCATTATGCCCCTTTCTCTATAAATATAATGTTTTTAAAAAAATTTAAAAATAAAAAATAATTAGATAAAATTTTCAAATAATAAGTTTTAAAATATAAAAAAAGAAAAAAGTAAATAAACTTTATTTAAGATTTTGAAAATAAAAATATAACTAATATATATACTCTTTTCTCTAGTATACTCAATAATATTTTCTAAATAAAAATTTAAAAAATAAAAAAATAATTTGATAAAATTATCATTGAGAAGAATTTTTTTCTTCGATTTGCTAATTATAGTCAATACTCTTTTTTATGTTTCTAAAATTATTTTTTGGAAATTTTATCCAATTTTTTTTTCTTCAATTTTTAGAAAACATTATATTTACAGAGAGAATGACATAATCACTATAAATGAATGATATATATGTCATTATAGTTTTGCAAGGGAGTTAATTTGTTCACTTTTGTAAAATGAGAAATTGATTTGTTTAAAAAAAAAAAAATAGTTTAGAAGTTGTTTTTTAGCATAAAAAAACGTTGAGATTTTGTTTTTTTTGGCACTTTTACCTTAATTTAATAATAAATACCAAAACAATTCAAATCAACCCAAATCCCTGTATCCCACAAATCCAAAAACTTGAGATTCAAATATTTTGAATTAAACAAAATTTGGAATTAAGCTCTGTTTCATCAATCTCTCTTCATTTGTGGAAAGCCCCAACCCAATATCTCTCACCCGTGCAATCTGTCCTCATTTGTCCATCGATTTTTAAGCTGTTTGGTGCAACCTTTCGATTCGGTGAAGATTTTGAAGACTAGCTTTGTTCTCTACTATTTTCGTTTGCTGAAGATTTCGTGCCTGAAATCGGTGCGTTCAATCTCATTGGTACTTTCTCTATTTTCTCTCCCTAGTTTAACATAGTTTAATTATGCTGGTGAAGTTTTGTGAGCCACTAGAGGAAGACGACAATAGGGTTCCAAGCTAAGATTTGATATATTTTCGCCGATCAAGTACATTCTTCTTTAAAAACCTTCTGTAAGTTATGGGTTTAGGGTTTAGAAGCTATCCATGGTGGAGGATGACGACAATAGGGTTCCAAATTAAGTTCTTCTGTTGTAAATCACATTTTTTGATTGAGAGAGAGACAGTGAGAGAAACGGAGACAGTTTGCATGGCTTCAATTGAACTATTTTCTCTTTCGAACTCAGCATATTAGTTGATGTTTATATATATATAGATATTATTTTGGTAAATTTAGATGTAATAACATAATAGCTCGTTCTGAGGGAGAGACCTGACATGTTAAAAAGAAAATCATTAAATAGTTATCAACTTCAAAATGGGGGGAAGATTTTCATAATCATTCATATTATAATATATAGTGGAACATGAAATGAAAACCAATATTGTGAAGCTACACCAGCTATTCTAATTTACTATATAGTATTTGAAGATGATATATAAAGATCAAAACTCTTTTGATTTGAAAAAAAAGGAATAGTGTAGCTCCAAAAAGACGCATAAAAATTCTACCCCTGAACTAACAATAAACAAATGAGAATGCATATAAAACTTTAAATATGCAAGGGCTTCTCTGTTTGAAGGAGAATCAGCAACAGACAAATTGCAAGATTTTTTTAGAACATAAATATTTAAATATATTTACAAAAAGAGGTGTAAATGGAGTGTCTACATTAGGTACGTGGTGAGAGAGGTGTTTCTTTTATTTTAGGTGAGTCATGTTATGAGTGTTGCCGAACTACTATGTAATTTATGTCATGTTATATGCATGGTGTGAGAGTTGTTCAAGTTGGATGCGTGGTGTGATGCAAAAAAATCTTTGCAGTTTGAGCACAATCTTAACATGTTATAATTTTTTTTTTATAAATCTTGTTGACACATCTTTGCAGTTTGCACACAATCTTAACATGTTACAATTTTTTTTTATTAATTTTGTTAAACACAACTTTGCAGTTTGCACACAATCTTTTCACGTATACCAATTCTTTTTTCCAGCATTACAATGGTCATCATCACTTTTTATTTGAAAGTATACATCTTTCCATACACAAGACTTTCATACGTCTTTTCATATTTTTGAGCTATCAAAATGTGTGTACTAATACTTTTATTTTTTTCCTTTCAAACCTCGAGTTCCACCATGGTGTGTAGTATTTTAAGCTTGTAGTACAGTGGCCTAATAGCTACTGTAACACAACTGTCTAAGTGTTGTCGTTACGTGGTGAGAGAGGTGTTTCTTTTATTTTAGGTGAGTCATGTTACGAGTGTTGCCGAACTATTATGTAATTTATGTCATGTTGGATGCATGGTGTGAGAGCTGTTCAAGTTGGATGCGTGGTGTGACGCAAAAAAGCCTTTGTAGTTTGAACACAATCTTAACATGCTAGAATTTTTTTTTTTATAAATCTTGTAGACACATCTTTGCAGTTTCCACACAATCTTAACATCCTACAAATTTTTTTTATAAATCTTGTTAGACACAACTTTGCAGTTTGCACACGATCTTTTCTTGTACACCAATTCTTTTTTCCAGCATTAAAAAGGTCATCATCACTTTTCATTTGAAAGTATACATCTCTCCATACACAAGACTTTCATACATCTTTTCATATTTTTGAGCTATCAAAATGTGAGCACTAATACTTTTATTTTTTCTCCTTTCGAATCTCGAGTTACACCATGGGGTGGAATATTTTAAGCTTGTAGTACAGTGGCCTAATAGCGACGGTAACACGACAACCGTCAAGTGTCCATCCCCATAAAACAAAATTTTAACATTCATGGTCTTTGACCATCCGTTTATCAAGTGGTTCAGCCAACTAAATGTCAACAATATCTTTTGCAACCATGATTGGGAAGGAAATCAGCAACTAATAGAGATACAGTTTTGTATCAACCTTAATGGAAAACTTTTGAGGATTGCAAATTTCCTCATGCGTGCAATTTCCCAGGCCTCTGTTGGTGGTTCTCATAAGAATAAGAAGAAGTTCGGTGGAGGAAAGCCTAGAGTTGAAATTGTAGGTTCCGATCAGTTTTATGGAGGTAATCGTCCACCTTCCAGCAATTCCTCCGGATGCACCTACGACTCATGCTCCTCCCTCTTAATTTCTCTCTCCTCATTTTGATAAAGACATCATTTTTCTTTGCCCTCTGGGGCACAAGCTAATGTAATCCTTTTTGGGAGATAACTTTGGAAAATTAAACTTCTTTACTTCTGTTATCTTTATTTTGTTTTACCGACTTTTTCCCGTTATTTGTTAGTAAGTTTAGCTGATGTTAGTAAGTTTAGCTGATGTTAGACATTGTCGCGTCATTAATTGGCAATCAACTTTTCTTAATTGTCATTTAGTTCACGATGGATTGAATTTTCTTATGCCTTTTTGCCACTTAGTTCATTCTTTACTCTTAGATAAGAACTTTACAAAAAGTAAATTTATCAATTAGTTCACGATAGATTGAATTTTCTTTGTCTTGGCAACAAGAACGTTACAAAAAGTAGAGGGGTGAAAACAGTTATTTGACATCCCATATTTGATAAGGTTTATCGGGGGAAGATTTTCTGCCCTTTTATTATACATTTTGTTAAAAGCGGATATTGTTTCTATTTATGAGAAAAAAGTTGCATATAGTACCTATACCATTTCAGATGGATTGCGTTTTAAAGTATTTTATTTTTATTTATTTATTTTTATCATTGACTTGTTTCCTTGGAGTAGCCTCCGTGCTCCTTTTCCTATCAGGCTATCACCCTCGTGACTTTATAGAGGAGTCATGTAAGAAGTGTTGCCGAACTAGTATGTAATTTATGTCATCTTAAGTGCATTATGTTATAAGTTTTTTTTATTATATTATTTTAGGTTAGCCATGTTAAAAGTATTGCCATATTATTGTGCTAGTATAACTCCTTCAAACAAAAAGGATTTTGTAGTCTAATGGTATAACTTTCTCATTCACAGAGAAGAGAGGAGGGGTTTGAGCCCGATGTGGGCAAATACGTGTGTTTGAGTACCCAAATAGGAAAAATAAAGTATAAATCCCTTCAACTGAATGCCGGTATGCAAGTTCACTTTACATTTCCATACATCTTTTCTCATATTTACAATTTTTTTTAAAGGGTCTGACATTTACATCTTTGAGTCATACTATTTCTTGTATTCAAATTATATTAAAAAAAAAATTGCTTTTGATATATATATATATATAATTTATTTGCAAATCTAGAACAAATAGAGAAGGAAAATAACTCGTTGATAAATAAATATAGATTTAAGGATCAAAGAGAGGAACTAAAACTCTCATTAGCGGATCAATTTTTCCGTGAAAAAGTAATACACTAGTTGATACCCCTTAAATATATTGGCATATACACTGCCTTACTTGCCTTTTTACTCATCCATCATATAGAGCCACTTCATAACACCAATCAAATCACCACTTGTGTATATACACACAATAGCTAATTTTTGAAAACACAATAATTTTTTTTTTATATGTACACAGATTTGCATCAGCCAAATATCTCCACACAGATTTGCATTAGCCAAGTTCATGAACAGAAGCTAAATGAAGGTTTAAAGAGAGCCAAACAAGACTTCGTCAAATGAAGTTAGGCGGATTACTAAACTTTATATTTTTTTTTCTTGGGGTCACATGTCCGTCCATTAACAAAGAAGACAAAAGGTGGGGGACACTAGTACATATTTTTAATGGTGGGGGATGGGAAAGAAGGTTAAAAACAAAAGAAAAAAAAGAGTACACATTGGTTTTAGAAACCAACCACTGAGGTTAGCGACTGCCGAGCCTAGCAAACCTTGTGTAGTCATATGACAGACACAAAAGCCATAAATGGTGGATTATTTTATTACCTTTTGTTATGATTTCTTTTCCTTCTTTATTTCCTTAATTCACCACTAGATTTTGTTATATTAAGTTTGAAGATTAGAACAAATTTCTTAATCTGCATTCTCATCTTTTTAAAGTGGGTGAGGAAGTTGCTTGGAAACCACACAGAAGGTAGCTATTTCATATCCTGCGTGCGTGTATACAAGTGTGCATGTGTATACATACACACTCTTATTACTCTCCAGATCTCTATCTCCAACTAATAATTTGTCACATAAATAAGTTTTCTATGGCTTCTTCTTCTTCTTCACCGTTGTCTCGATCGGAATATGACGTGTTCTTGAGTTTTAGAGGTGAAGACATTCGCAAAGGATTCGTGGGGCATCTCTACAGGGCTCTAGATCAGAGAGGAATCAGGACCTTCAAAGATGACGAAAGGCTTGAGAAAGGAAAATCTATTTCTTCGGATCTCGTGAAAAATATCAATGAATCCAGCATTGCTGTGGTAGTTTTCTCCAAGAACTACGCTAATTCGTCATGGTGCTTGGATGAATTTCTCATTCACAGAATCAGAGTTTCGCGGAAGCATTTAAACAGCATGAAGAAATTCACAAGGAGGAGATGGAAATGGTGCAAAAATGGAGGGCTGCTTTGAAGGAAGCAGCAAATCTAAACGGGCTCGATTTAGAAGATGCTGCAAATGGGTACGTACATATGTTCTGTTTCTATCAGTTTGTTTTGTTGCTAAAAGGTAATGTATTAAAAAAAAGATCCAAGTACAGAGAAGAGGAGGTTACTACTAGCTTAGTTCAATGTATATATATTACTATTTTATTGTTTATGGTCAAGAGCTACAAATTTATCTGTAATAACATCCTAATACAATATATTTAAGTAGGCAACCAAAATTCGGTATTGAGGGCTGAAAAAAAATATTCTGCAGAAAGGGTATCATGGCATCAGTCTGCATTACTAACATTATGTCAAATGGGTTGTTAGAAGTATTTTTTTGCCTATAAATTATAATGAACAAATACTTATTTCAACCATTATATATTTCTCTCTGTTTTTATTTTTTATTCTTTTCTCATTAGATTTATATTTTAATATGCTTTATACTTATAGGTATGAGGATAATTTTATCCAACAAATTGTTCAAGTGATTTCAAGAAAACTGCAGCCTAGACCATTTAGAGTTGCTGAGTCTGAAGTGGGTATTGATTCTCGAGCAAAAAAAGTAATCATGTTGCTAAATGAAAGACCAAATGATAAATTCTTTGTCGGAATTTGTGGAATCGGAGGAATAGGCAAGACAACAGTTGCCAAAGAGGTCTTCAACCAAATATCCAAAAAATTTGAAGGAAGTTGTTTTCTTGAAAATGTGAGAGAGGAGTCATCAAAGCATGGAGGTCTTGCTAAACTACAGAGTGATCTTCTCAAAGAAACCCTAATGGATGATAATATAAGAATATCATCTCCGGATAGGGGAATCAATGAGATAAAGGATAGACTTCATAACAAAAGGCTTCTTCTAGTGCTTGATGATATAGATAAAGAAAATACATTGAACTACTTAGTTGGAGGACATGAATGGTTTGGCAATGGAACCAGGATCATCCTAACAACTAGAGATAAACGATTGTTGGAAAATGACAATGTTAAAACTTACAATCTTGAGCTATTAAATGATAGTGAAGCACTACAACTTTTCAGTTGGTATGCATTCAAGAAGCAGCAGCCTGAAGATGATTATGAGGAACTTACACATCGTGCAAAAGATTATGCCAAAGGCCTTCCACTTGCTCTCAAAGTTTTTGGTTCCCATTTACATAAGAGAAGGAAGCCAGAGTGGTCAAGTATATTGGATAGATTGGAGACCAATCCTTTCAAAGAAATTCATGATGTTTTAAGGATAAGTTATGATGGCCTTGATAAGGAAGAGAAGGATATTTTTCTTGATATCGCATGTTTCTTTAAAGGATATGATAAGGAAGATGTCGTGAATGTTTACAAGAGGCATGAATTTGACCTAGTCATTGGAATACAAATTCTTAGTGAGAGGTGCCTCATTGATATATCAAAACATAACAACATGTCAATGCATGACTTGATGCAAGAAATGGGTAGAGAAATTGTTCGTCAAGAATCGGAAGATCCTGGAAAGCGCAGCAGACTGTGGTCTTATGAGGACATCTATGAAGTATTCACTCAAAATACGGTACGTGTTAAAGGTATATATGTTAGATTCTTTTCACATGTAAGATGTGCAAAAAAAAGAAAGTTTCTTATATAGTCATGTTCCTCTAGTCTTCTTTGAAGTTTTATAATTTTAGTTAGGTTTTTATTTCTTGGTTAATAGGTGACAGAAAAGATCGAAGGTATTATGCTACATAAGAACGGATTATCTTTAGAAGGTGTTGACTTCTTCGAGGAAGGGTTGCATGTAAGAGCTGATGCCTTCACAAAGATGAGGAAGCTAAGAATACTCAAAATCAATGGCGTGCAGCTTGATGGATGCCTTACGTATCTTTCAAATGAGTTAAGGTATCTTGATTGGAATGGCTATCCCGAAGAGTATTTGCCATTCAATTTTCATCCAAAAAAACTTGTTCAACTCCATTTACATAACAGCCTGATCAAAGGGATTTCGACGAATACAAAAGTAAGATTATTATTTTACTCATGTTGTTTTCCTTTCTGTTAAAATTTTCTTTAGTCTTTTGAAAAAAAAATTTATCCAGTCGATTAAAGTCGAACTTATTTTATTTTTTATTTATCTTTTTTTAACAGTATCTCAATATCTTAAAAATCCTTTATCTCAGTGACTGCAAAAATATGTGGGGGAAAAAATCTTAATTCTTCAGGATTCTAGTTTATGGAGAAATTATCTCTTGTGGTTTGTGAAAATTTGGTTAAGGTTGAATATGATGATATGAGAGTAATGTAATTATTTTTAGTGGAATATGCTTTTCTTCACAAACTATTTTGTCATGTTGATTGAAATTAATTTATATCATAAGTTTTTGTTCCAAAGCTTCTGGATTAGTTAAAAGTCATTGATCTCATATATATATATATATATATATATATATATATATATATATATATATTACCAAAATTTTGAAAAACCACTAATCCGCTCCTGAACCTCATGTCCCTTAATCTTCGATGATGATTTAAACTCTTGAGTGAGGAAATAGGGGATTCAGGGTTGTTAAGATTAGATTATATTTTAGATCGACGACAAAGTAGTGAACTACGACGTTACATTTTACATTAGAAACTAGGAACCCAATTTCAATTTCAAGTGGGAAATAGAGAAATATTTTGTCTATATCATAGAAATTATATTTTAAGGTAAGCTCAATTTGTTGTACTATTCATATTGGTTGAGACGGTTTGAGTGGTTGGTCCGGTTTCAAAATCAAACTGAGCTGTACATTTGTTGGCCTGACTACTCATGTTTGGGTCAAATGGTATATAGACAGAGGTGAAATTTGTTGGCCTGCCTTGGTAGAAACACTCATCAAAATATTAAGAAAGGAAAGGAAGTGATAACATTTTAAACAGTTGGATAGCACGAAATTTAACAGTTCGAGGGAAAGTAACTTTTCCACAAAATTTTCATTTCTTGAAAAAGGTTTTATGAAATTACAATATTTCCTTTTATTTTCTTTAAAGTTTTATGCAATCTAAATTATGAAATAGCAATTTCTCGTAGCTTCTTTAAAAAAAATCACATGTTGAAAAATTTAATTTTCTTTCATTTACTTCACATTTTTTTAGTTTCATCACTTTTTTCTATAATATTTCATCTAACGAAACAAACTTGAGTGAATGCAAATTGAAATAAACTAATTGAACAAATGGCATTATCCTATTAATTATATAGTTTCAGTAACTTTATCTTTGTGTGAGCTTTCTTGATTTTTCTGAAGTCAATTTTTTATTTGCTGATTGTGAGGAATAGAAAAGGAAAAGGAAACGGAAAAATGAAAATGAAAAAAAAAAAAAAAAAGAAACAGAAACAGAAAGTGGACACTATTACATATCTAGCTCTCTTGTGTTTTTTTCTCTGATTTCTAATTAGATTAGAAGTTAATGGTGATACTGTTACTTTATAATACATTTTTCCTTTGTTGAATAATTGTTTTTAATTGGTTGAAGCTGATTTCTTTCATTATTTCATTGTTTGTTTTAGCAGTTTTCAGTGAAGTTAAAAATCCTTGATCTCAGTTTCTGTAAAAATTTGAAGGAAACTCCCAATTTGTCCATGTTCCCATATCTGGAGAACTTCAATCTCCGAGGCTGTACAAATCTGATTGAGGTTCATCCGTCCATTGAATTTCACGAGAAGCTTGTTAAGTTGATTTTTTGGGATTGTAAGAATCTAAAGAGTCTCGCAACAAGAATTAATTTGAAATCTCTTAAATCGCTTTACTTATTTGGGTGCTCAAAATTTGAAAAGTTTCCAGAAATCCAAGGAGATATGGAATGTTTAGAGGATGTTGACTTGAGAGGGACTGCAATAAGAGAATTACATCCATCAGTATTTGAACATCTCAAAGGTCTTAAGAGGTTAACTTTGATCAAGTGCAAAATGCTTAGAAAATTGACCAGCAATATTGGTGAAAGGAAGAGTTTGCAGGAGTTTTGGTTGGAAGGAACTGCTGTACAAGATTTACCTCCATCTGTTGAACAACTCAAAGGCCTTACGACGTTAGATCTGAGAGACTGCAAAAATTTTGAAAGTTTACCGAGTTATGTTGGTGAAATGAAGTGTTTAAGTCGACTTTTTTTGAGAGGTACAGGTATAAAAAAGTTACCATCATCCGTTGCACAGTCGACTAGCCTCGGAATGCTAGAATGGAGTAACTGCGATTTAGATGAAGAATCCATTCTCAATCTTCCTCACTCATTGACGCATTTATATCTAGGCGGAAACAACTTTGTTAGCTTACCAACAAGCTTCACTCAACTTACAATGCTTAGATATCTTCATTTGGATGGTTGCTTAAGGCTCCAAACATTGGACTCACTTCCATCATCTATACTTAATGTCACAGCAGATGGTTGCGTATCATTAGAATGGTATTGGATTCCAACAAGTGAATGCAGTTTATTTGAAAATCAATCATTTGTTTTCACCGAGTGCCGCAAATTGGTTGAGAATGATGGGAACAACAAGCCAAATATATACTACTATTCAGAAAGTGAACTTTTGCAGGTAGGTAGATTTATATTTGTGTGTATGCGCATCTATCACTTTCCCTCTCTCTGTAGACTGACTTTCAAAATTAACCCCTTACTCACTCCTCTTCCTCACAGATCGAATTAATAAATAATTTGTTATATATATATATTTTTATATATATATATTTGGCTTACTCAATAATTTGTTTATTTGATAATATATCAATCATTTGTTCAGGAAAATGGTGAAATGGTTGTTCCAGGAAGTGAGATTCCAAGTTGGTTCAACCATATATATGAGATTGAGAGTGGTGAGCACCTGACTTCGGCGTGTTTGAGGATAGATGATCCAATAAACTCTTTGCATTACCTCAAGGGAGTTTATTTTTGCGCAATTTTCGGAATCGATCATAAGGAACCATCATCTGACGACAATGACGATATGGGTCATGAGTGGGTAATTGATATCAATATCAATGGTTGTCATGAAAATGGGTGGAATTTATTTAGCTATTCGAGATACAACATCAGGTCAGATCACATCGTGTTGCTTCGTAGCGAACGGAAATGCATCTCTAATGGGTGTGACATTGAGGCCTTAATTCCTGGACACTTCCACTACAATGGACGATCAATCAGGATGAAAAAGTTTGGTCTTCATCCATTAATGGCCACCAATGATGAATATGATGATGAAGATGACGATGATGATGAAGATGTTGATTATGATGAAGATGAATATGATGATGAAGATGTTGATGTTGATTATGATGAAGACAAATAGAAAAGGCATATACTAGCTACCAGTGGTCAGGCAAGAAAATTAAATAAAAATAATAAAAAATTGACCATTTTATTTTTCTCCAACTTTACAAATATTCAATACTCATTTGTTAATTTCCTAAAGTGCCATTACGACTTTCTAGTAATATAATTGATGACATTCTTTCACCTGATTTTATTAATAAAATATTCAAATATAAAAAGCAGAACATTTTTTTTATATATATGTGATAGTCATTTGGACATTCAAATCATCCAACTATTTCAAAACCAGTTTATATATACATATATATACACACACGCATGCATATATGCGTGCGTGTGGGTTGTGTGAAATTTCATTTTTTGCTAACTATTTTTCTTGAAGTTATGAGAAATATGGGATTTATTTGGTGTGTGCAGGGACTTCAAATGGTATTTTTTCAAATGGTATTTTTTTTCTTCCCTTTTCCTTTGATATCATTTATCATTTTAATTTTCTCTTACTCATCTTAAATTTAGCATTAATAATTTTCTCTTATTCCTGTGATTCTATTTGTGGGGTCTGAAACAGTGGGTTTACAGCTTTGAACTACATTCAATTGACTTGAACTACATAACAATGCCAAAATGCAAATACAAGGATAAAGGTAAAGATTGGATTTTGATTTCGCTCGACTTTTTCTGCGGAAGCACTTTATTCAATATTTGAAGAATCTTTTCTTCAGTAATTATGAAATAATTATTTAAAATTATATATAAAAACTTGTTTTTCCTACCTATTATTTTATTTTTATCCATCTTTGATTGTAATCATAAACCCATTTATGAATTGCTCCCTAAATATAAATCTAAGTGGGTATGAATTATACATAAATCTCTTAAGTTTATATAAACACTTTTCTTCATTATCATCATATCTTTGAATACCCTGTGTGGCTTATTCCTTGATGAACAGACTTAAAAGGCTTAGAATGCATTTGGCTCAAGTTGTGTGAGAAGTTCACCATTTAAAGTGGCAATTTTTAGACTATCAAAAGTTGTCAAGGGAAATTAGTCCACTCATGCATTTGAGATTAACAAATTGGCCCATAAATTCACTAAAATCCTAGACGTGGCTTTGAGATTAATCTTGTTTATTATGCTATGGTTACTCAAAGTTGTTTAACAAGTTGATTTATGTAAATTAATATTTTTGGCAAAAAGTTCAGGAAATTAATATATGTGTGTGTAAGCATATCATGTCTGTGTTTGTCCATATCACCATTGACCTTGTAATATTGAAAAATTATGTTTCTTCTTTCTTGCTTTGGTTTTTCTAATGCAGGCAAACATCCAAAAAGCATTGGGAGAAATGTGAAGCACTTATTTAGCTTGGCATAAGATGAGTTGATTTAAAAAAGAAGACAAGAAAGATCGATGTAAAAAGAAGGATGCTAGCTTTGTTTTTCAAATTTGTTCCTTCCTCTTCTACCTGTTTTTGTTGATAAGGTGGATATTACAAGTTTATATATTACTTGAACCTTGTTTGATTCTTTTAGAAATTTTGCATTTGGTACAAGATATGAATTGTTACTTGATGTTTAATGGAAATGAAATTTATTTTATTTCATTTCATTGAATATGATTAGTTATGGCTAAGGCTTGCTTGCTAGTGCTTTACAAGATACAAATTAACTGCCTACTTCTTACTCTCTGAAAATTTTCTTGCTTGAAATAGAAAATGAAAGAAATTATACATATATATATATATATATATATATATATATATATATATATATAGGTGTGTGCATGTATAATGATTGTGGCTCTTTATCAAAATGTTCAATACCTAGCGTTTGTCCCCTAATCGAGGGTGTTGGGAAGGGCAAATTGAATACAAATCTAACTTTTAATTTTATTTTCACAAAGTGATTGCTTTCAAGATTCACACGTGCATTTTAATGCTAGACAGCTCGCGCATTTAAAATATGTTAGAAGATTGAGACACTTTTCTAAAGCAACAGCCCATAAATTGGGGAGATGTAGACAAATAAAATAAAGGCAAATAAGAAACAATTAAGGAAATTTAAGTAGTAACACACAAGTCTGGTAGGTTGAATTTATGTTTTTATATATAGGCGTAGCAGTTTGGAGGATTTATTTTTGATGGCAAGAGTTAAAAGTGATAAAATATGGCTTAAACACTTGCAAATTCGATGACAATAAATACCATATATCGTAAAATATTCATTAAAAGTGGAATGCATGAGATGGGTAGTCTCATACACAAAACCTGAGAGATACACACAATTGATAACAACAAGCATAGAGTACAATAGACAGAATGAAATAATAATAAAACGGAATAGGAAAATTAAACAAATAAATATGTGTCTGGTAATATAATTTGGAAGTCTCGTAATCTAAGGACCCCTTAACCAGAATGAACTATAGTATGTAACACTAAATTAAAACCAATAACCAAAGTCTGCAAAAATTTCATGGTTAAAATTCTTGAAGAAGAAGATAAATTCCTATCCTGAGACTGATGAGAAGAGATGTGTACCACAACCAACCCTAAATTTCAATCCTCGCGTGGGACCTGCTTGAGACTTGAAATATCAACAAAGTGGGTTAAACCCACAAGCAAGTTCTATCTACTACATCCCAATCAGAGAACCAATATGCATACCCTCAGTATGAGGGACACAAGAGGAATACATATATATAACATACAAGTCGTTCCTTATCTAGTTCATGTTTTTCAAAACAATAGTCATCCTTTACAAAGTTTCATCAAAACCCTTATCATGCAAAAGTAAACACATTCTTTAAGTTCAAAAGAAATAAACATAAACATTTAATATCAAGTTTAAGCAATCTTGACATGCCCCCATTTTTATCTTTGGATACCTTAATAGGTATTGACAATCCTGACATGCCCATGTCAGTCCTTACATGTCTCCTTTAACTTTAGATATCTTAATAGGTACTGGCAATCCTGACATGCCCATGACAATCCTTACATGCTTCCCAATCAACTTACAACATGAAAATAAAATTAAATGCATTATGATTTAATTTGCACAAAACAAAAATAATTTAAATTATCCGATACACAATCATCACCATAAGACAACTCGTTCACAAATAAATTAATACCAAGTATTTCATGGACATTTATAATTTCAAAGAAAAATACAATCAAAGAAATAAAATAAAATAAATATACAATTATCCATTTTAGGAGCAAACACCCAACCAAACCTCTAATGTATCTAAACCTTCGAGGAAGTCAAAACCTAATTCTAATCTAGGTTTTCGGGCCTCTTATGTTCCTAAAACCATGTTCAATTAGTCTGGAATTTTTTGGAAATTTTCATAAATTTTTAAAATATTTTTCAAGTAAAAGAAAATAAAACATAGTTTTGAGGCATACTTTTAAAATCGATAAAATCACGAGGGAAACTCATTTCCCCCTGAAATTTAAAACTCAAGTGTATTTTATTCCTATAAGGTTATCCAAATTTTTTTAGAATTTTATGGAATTTTTAAAATATTCCCTAATAAAAGAAGGTGAAAAACCCAATTTTGAGACACTTTAAAAATTAATTTAACCCCAAGGGAAACTCATTTTTACATGAAATTTAAAACCCAACTTTAATTAACCCCCATGAAGTGACAATAAAAATTTAGAAATTTTTAGAAGTATGAAAATATTTTTAAAAAATGATTTTTTGAATTTTCAAGAATTTCCAAAAGTTTCAAAAAATTTTAAAAAATAGAAGGATAATTCGAAATGGACCCATATTGGACCCAAAGGTGGGCCCCAGCGAGAGGGGCCCAAAAATACTTTTTCGGCCACCGGCCAGACCAGCCCCCACACACCGACGGCTCACGTGGGGGACACGCGCCTACTAAGGTTATCTTCCCTAGTGCGCATGGTAGCGAGCTGGGGGATTTTTCTGGCCTGTTTTTGGCATCGTCTGACCTTCGTTCACCCCAATTTTTGTACCAATCTTCTCCTCTTGATCCCCTCTACCCATTGGTACAAAAATCCCCATAAAAATGGTCTGAATCAAAAACCCCCAATTTACAAGTTCTAGGGTTCTTCGCAAAAATTCAAAAAATTAAAGTCAAATTCCTCAATGATCTGTTTTCCTAAAGATCGATCAAGGGTCATTTACTGGACAATAACAACACAAAAGGTTTACAAATGAAGATCCCTTTCCATCCCAAATTCATGTATGTATAATTTTCATACATTATACACTTACATTAAATATATATACATATATTCATACATATATAAATCTATACTCCCACATACAGTTAGCATAATCAATTTCATGAAACTTATCAACAGTAAGCAACAAGAAAATCCACACAAAATTATATAAAATTTTCAATATAAACATAATTCTCAACCCTAAACCATGCATACGGATTCAAAGGGGAAGAGAAGAATAGAACTTGCCTCTTTGACGATTCAAAAACTCGTTCACCCGACCTATTGCTAGGGTTCCATACAGGATGACTCCTGTGGAAATGAGGGAGTTGAGGGATCAGATTCAACAACTTCTTAGTCAAAAATTTATTCACCGGAGTACTTCACCGTGGGGAGCACCGGTGTTGTTTGTGAAAAAGAAGGATGGGTCTCTTTATCTTTGTATTGACTACAGGGAATTGAATAAGGTCACAATCCATAAAAAATACCTGTTGCCTAGGATTGATGATTTGTTCAATCAATTAAAGGGAGCCACCTACTTCTCGAAGATAGATTTGAGATTCTAGTATCACCAGCTTCGAGTAAGGGAGTAGGATGTACCGAAGACTGCCTTCCTTACCAGATATGGGTCGTATGAGTTTCGGGTTATGCTGTTTTGGTTAACAAACACCCCAACTGTCTTCATGGATCTGATGAATAGAGTGTTCAGGGCTTACTTGGTGTTATTATTTTCATTGATGACATTATGGTTTATTCCAGGTCAGAAAAGGTTCATGCCAGACATCTTCGTATTGTCTTGCAGACACTGAGAGACCATCAGTTATATGTAAAATTTGAGAAATGTTATTTCTGGCAAAGGGAGGTGAAGTTCTTGGGTCACGTAGTATCTGAGAAAGGGATGGTCGATCCAAGTAAAGTGTCAGCGATTTTGGAGTGGGGACAACTTACCTCACCTTTAGAGATTCACAGCGTTCTTAGGTTAGCTGGTTATTACCGTCGGTTTATTCAAGCCTTCTCTAAGATTGCTAGCCCGCTTACCCATCTCACTAGGAAGGGTGTGCCTTTCATCTGGGATGACTCGTGTCAGGCGGCGTTTGACTAGTTGAAGACCAGATTGACAACTACACCAGTTCTAGCTGTTGACCCAAAGATTTTAACCTAAGGGTAATCTCGTAATTTTGACGATAACAAACCATTAATGGTGTTAATTACTAACATCTTTTTGAGTGATTGACTAGATTGATCATATATATTCAAAGGAGCTTTCATCTCATGTGAATATCAATGAAGAAGGAATTTGCACAAGCTTGAAGAATTATGCAAAACAAAGAAGCATTGGGTATATAGGATATGGTGAGAGCTTAGGTATATTTTGTAAAGCTAAATTTGATTTACTTGTTTGAAGCTCAATGTCTAAAATTGAATCTAAAACCACATGCATCATATTTCTAATTTTTCATGAGTGGCTCTTAGCTTTTGAGATTAATTTTTGAGCTCATGGATGCCTTAACTAAGTTGCCTTTCAAATGATTCCAAAATCAGTCGACTTAGTGGAATTATAAAGTCGACTCTTTTAGGCAGTGCAAAAATGGCATTTCTAGAATAGCAAGATAGAAGACTATATCAAATCGTATAGAAGACTATCTTTCTATTTTAGTTTATGAACTTTTGTGAAAATGGCTTTTCTGGAGTAGTAAGATAGAAGACTATCTCAAATCATATAGAAGACTATCTTTCTATTTTAGTTTGTGCCTTTATGAAAATGTCATTTCTAGAGCACTAAGATAGAAGACTTTCTCAAAACATATAGAAGACTTTCTTTCTATTTTAGTTTATGAGATTTGATAAAATAGTCGCCTTATGCATTAGAGAAAGTCGACTCTTTTGGGCAGCATGAATCTAACTCTTTGAAGGCTCAAACAAAGTCGACTGCTTCAAGCAGAAAGTCGACTGCTTTTCCCCAGATTCAAAATTAAACGGCTAGTTGGTGCATTTAATGTCTTCACCCACCTTCCAACAGCTATTTTAGTGAGAGTGACTATATATACATCTCTTGTTCTGCATTTAAACATACAACTACTAGAGATACAAGCATTAAACAGACGATTCACTCTTCTCACTCTCATTCAATTAAGTCTTGAGCTTCAAACTTGAGAATCAGATACAGCTATAGTTGTGAGCTTTCATTTGAGAATTTCATCTTTGAGAGATACAACATTTGTACTTCAAATCCTCTTATCATTTATTGTAAAGGGTTGGTTGAACCCTAGAAGACTAAGTGGAGGACTTCACTTAGCAAGAGAAAGGAGGAGCTTGTTAGCTTCATTGTAAAGGTTTGCTCTCCACCCGAAAGGAGAAGCCGTAGTGGATTTGGGAAATCTCAAGAGGGATCTTGAGTCGTGGAGTAGGAGATTCCGAACCACGCTACATCTTGAGTCACTTGCGTTTGATTTTCTCTATCTCTAGCTCCTTTTCATTGTGCAATTTATTTATTATCTTGATCTATTATTTGCATAATTTTATTTGCTTATTGTAATTTAAATTTGTGGAGAAAACATCATAGTTTGCCATTGACCCCTATTCACCCCCCCTCTAGGGTCAATTCTTGGGTAACAATTGGTATCAGAGCTTGGACTCTTGAATAGGACTTAATCGTCTTAGAGTTTGATCATGGCAAACATGCAAGGACCATCTCATGTTGAAGGCCAATCCAACAATAGACCACCTTGGTTTGATGGAACCGACTATAGCTATTGGAAACCTAGAATGATATGGTTTCTTCAATCTATTGACTACCAAGTTTGGGAAGTTGTTCGTGACGGACCCTTAGTTCCCTTAAAAACCGTAGAAGGTCTAAGAGTTCCAAAAGACTTGAATGAATATAATGACAATGATCGAAAACTTGTTCAAGTCAATGCCAAAGCCGTTACAAATTTGTATTGTGCCTTGAGCAAATCCGAATTCAATAGAATTTCGGCTTGTAAGTCCGCCAAAGAGATTTGGGACAAACTAGAAGTGACTTATGAAGGCACTAAGCAAGTTAGAGCCACCAAAGTGAGCATGTTAATTCGTGAGTATGAGCTCTTTAAGATGGAACCAAATGAAACCATTGGTGAGATGTTTACTCGATTCACTAACATTATTAATAGTTTATCTCATCTTGGTAGGAATTACTCTACTTCCGACAATGTGGAGAAAATTCTTTGGTGTTTACCCACAAGTTGGGATGCTAAGGCTACCGCTATCTCGGAAGCAAAAGATCTCGATGCATTGAGTCTTGAAGACCTCATGGGATCTCTCATGACTTATGAAATCAAGATGAAAAACCGTCAAGAAAAGCCCGAGCATAAGAAGAGCATGGCTTTAAAGACTTCAATTCAAGATGTCAATGAGGAAGATAATAAAGATGTTAGCGATGATGAAGATGAACTTGCTCTCATCTCCAACAAGTTCAAAAAATTCATGAGGAAAGAGCATCTCTTCAAAAAGAGACCTTTCAAGAGAAATGAGTCCAAAGGCGAGTCAAGCAAAAAGGAACCACCTATTTGCTATTATTGCGGAAAACCGGGTCATTTCAAAATCGATTGCCTCAAGTACAAAAGAGATAAAGAAAATAAGCAAAAGAAAAAGGCAATGAAGGCAACATGGGATGATTCCGACTCAAGTGATTCGGATTGTGATGATGACGAAGTTGCCAACCTTTGCCTCATGGCAATTGAGGATGAGGTAGATTCTAATCTTGAACTTTCAATTGAGTCTTCCTTTTCTTATAATGAGTTGCAAGATGCTTTTGAAGATTTGCATAAAGAACTTGAAAAGGTTATTTTGAAAAATTCATCTCTTAAACAAAAAATCTCATCTCTTTCACTAGAACTTTCTAAAGCTCAAAATGAAAACATTTTATTGAAAAAGGAAAAAGATTCTTCTTCACTTGAGCTTTCTAAAGTTCAAATGGAAAATGATTCTTTCAAGAAAGAAAGAGATACATTTTCAAAAGAGACTTTCTCAATTGATCTTCAAATTGAAAATGAAAATTTGAAGAAAGTTGTTGAGGATCAAATTGAGATTCTTGCAAAATTCACCAAGGGGAGAAAGAATTTAACTATTCTCCTTGGAAGGCAAAGGGATGTTTTTGACAAAGAAGGAATTGGATATAATCCATATGATAAACAAAAGTCTTTGATCAAAAAACCCTCTTTTAAGAATGATAAGCTAAAACCTTTGAGGCACTTCTTTGTCAAAAGCTCTCAACTTAACTTTTTTGGTTCTATATGCAATCTTTGTAGAAGAGATGGACATAAAATCTTTTCTTGCCCTTTTAGAAAAAGAAAGTTGACAAAAATGATTTGGGTTCCAAAAGGAACATTTCCTATGATTGCTAACCCAATTGGACCCAAAATGGTTTGGGTACCAAAAGGAGTCACTTAAGCTTGCCTTGTAGGTATGCTTGAAATCCTCTTCTAGTTCCAAGGACAAATGGTTTCTTGATAGCGGTTGTTCAAGACACATGACGGGAGATCGCTCCAAATTCTCTTCTCTCAAGCCTTATGATGGAGGAAACGTCACTTTTGGAGACAACTCTAAAGGTAAAATTGTTGGCGTTGGGACCATAGGTATATCTTCTTCCTTATCTATTGACAATGTGCTTCTTGTTAATGGTCTTAAGCATAACTTGTTTAGCATTAGCCAACTATGTGATAAGGGTTTTAATGTTGCATTTAAATCGGATCATTGCATAGTTGAAAAAGATGGCCGTCAAATTTTTGTTGCATATAGAAATGGTAACTTGTACACTATCCTTCTTTGTGACTTGCTTGATCAAAATGTTAAATGCTTTGTTTCCTCTAGTGATAATAGTTGGTTGTGGCATAGAAGACTAGGACATGCAAGCATGGACTTGATCTCAAGATTGTCCAAAAATGACTTAGTCAAAGGCCTCCCAAAGACTAAGTTTGTCAAGGACAAAACTTGTAGTGCTTGCCAATTAGGCAAACAAATCAAGTCTTCCTTCAAGAGGAAAAAGGATATCACTACAACAAGACCATTAGAATTGCTTCATATGGATCTCTTCGGTCCGGATAGAATTGCTAGCTTAGGAGGAAAGTTTTATGCATTTGTGATTGTAGATGACTTCACTAGGCTTACTTGGGTATTCTTTCTTGCTCATAAGAATGAAACACACGTCATTTTCTCTAAGTTTTGTAGAAAAGTCCAAAACGAGAAAGAATGTAAGATTAAGAGCATTAGAAGTGATAGAGGTAGAGAATTTGATAACCGAGACATTGAGAAATTTTGTGATGATAATGGTTACGATCACAACTTTTCCGCTCTTAGAACTCCTCAACAAAACGGGGTTGTTGAGAGGAAAAATAGATCCCTCCAAGAGATGGCTAGAATAATGCTCAATGAACATAAGTTGCCTAGATATTTTTGGGCCGAGGCCGTTAGTACTTCTTGCTATGTTATAAATAGAGTCATCATTAGAAAGAAGCTTGATAAGACTCCATATGAGCTTTGGAATGGTCATAAGCCAAATATAGGTTATTTCAAAGTTTTTGGGTGTAAATGTTTTGTGTTGAATGACAAGGACAATTTAGGAAAATTCAATGCTAAATCCGATGAAGGGGTTTTCCTAGGATATTCATCCAAAAGCAAAGCCTATAGAGTTTTCAACAAAAGAACATTAGTAGTAGAAGAATCAATACATGTAGTATTTGATGAATCTCCTATCCCTTCCCCTAGACAAAATTTGGATGATGAAGTGATTGAACTTGAAAAGAATGTTGATGGATTTACGTTAGTTGAAAAACCAAAAGAGTCCACCATTGATGAGTCACAAGAAAATGCTTCTAAGGAGGAAATCATCCAAAATGACATTCATGGCTCACTTCCAAAAGATCAAAGAGTCATTCCCTATCATCCACTTGACCAAGTTATAGGTGATCCTTCTAAAGGAGTGAGTACTAGATCATCTCTTAGAGATATGTGTGATCATTTAGCCTTTGTGTCTCAAATAGAGCCAAAGAACATCCATGAGGCCGAAAATGATGAGTCATGGATTTTAGCTATGCAAGAAGAACTAAACCAATTTGAGAGGAATCAAGTTTGGAATTTAGTTCCTAGACCCAAAGATCAAACTGTCATAGGAACCAAATGGGTTTATAGAAATAAGAAGGATGAGTCAGGTGTTATAATTAGAAATAAGGCTAGATTAGTTGCTCAAGGTTTCAACCAAGAAGAAGGAATTGACTATGAGGAAACCTTTGCACCCGTTGTTAGACTAGAAGCAATTAGGATGTTACTTGCATTTGCATCTCATAAGAACTTCAAGCTATATCAAATGGATGTAAAAAGTGCATTCTTGAATGGCTTCATAGAAGAAGAAGTCTATGTAGAACAACCACCGGGCTTTGAAAGTCATGATCTTCCAAACCATGTTTTTAAATTATCTAAAGCCTTATATGGTTTGAAACAAGCTCCTAGAGCTTGGTATGAAAGATTGAGTGGTTTTCTTCTAGAAAATAATTTTATTAGAGGGAAAATTGACATCACTCTTTTTACAAAAATCATTGATAAGAATTTGTTGATCATTCAAGTTTACGTTGATGATATCATTTTTGGATCAACAAATGAGATGTTATGCAAAGAATTTGCCTCAAGCATGCAAAACGAATTTGAAATGAGCATGATGGGTGAACTTAACTTTTTTCTAGGATTGCAAATCAAACAATCATTGGATGGTATATTCATTTGCCAATCTAAATATGTTAAAGATTTGCTAAAGAAATTTGGCTTGGAGGATGCCAAACATGCAAAAACTCCTATGAGTAATGCCTCTAAACTTGATAAGGATGAAAAAGGGAAAGATGTTGATATCAAGAGATATAGAGGTATGATTGGAAGTCTTTTGTACTTAACGGCAAGTAGACCGGACATCATGTTTAGTGTTTGCTTATGTGCAAGATTCCAATCATGTCCCAAAGAATCCCATTTAAGTGCTGTTAAACGAATTTTTAAATATTTAAGTAGCACTATTGATTTGGGACTTTGGTTTCCTAGGGATACATCCTTTGATCTCATAAGTTATTCGGATGCTGATTTTGCCGGATGCAAAATAGATAGAAAAAGCACTAGTGGTACCTGTCATTTTCTTGGACACTCTCTTGTATCTTGGTCAAGCAAGAAACAAAATTCTGTAGCTTTGTCAACAGCAGAAGCCGAATATGTGGCAGCCGGAAGTTGTTGTGCTCAAACTCTTTATATCAAACAACAAATTGAAGATTTTGGACTTACATTTGATCACATACCTATTAGATGTGATAATACAAGTGCTATTTGTATTTCCAAAAATCCTATACAACACTCAAGAACAAAGCACATTGAAATTAGACATCATTTCTTGAGAGATCATGTGTCCAAAGGAGATATAGAGCTTATTTTTGTCAATACAGAAAACCAATTAGCTGATATTTTTACCAAGCCCCTCCAAGAAGATAGGTTCTGTTCTATTAGAAGAGAAATAGGCATGACCAGAGCAAGTGAGATTGAATTGATTTGAGTTTCCAGGAAAAAGTCGACTCTTCCTTTATTTAAAGTCGACTAGTTTTGACAGAGCCTTTTTTGGACTTCAAGCAAGGATAATCAGTCGACTTTCAGTGCTGAAAAAGTCGACTCCTTAAGCTCCTTCGTTTTATTTATTTATTTTCTTTTCCTTTCTTTCTTTTCTCTTTCTTTCTTTTATTTATTTATTTTTTTTGGAAAGTCGACTCTTCCATTTGTTAAAGTCGCCTATCTTTGGCAGAATGTTTTTGGCTTTTAAGAAAGAAAAGAAAGTCGACTTCCCTAACTGGACAAGTCGACTGTCCTTTTTAATTTTTTTTTAATTTTTTTTAATTAATTTTTTTTAATTGTTTTTCACCTCCCAAAACAGCCGACTCCCTCAAGAGAGAAAGTCGACTCTCCTATGATCCTATCCCTTCGGTTTTCATTAAAAAGTCGACTTTCTACATTCTTCCAGTCGACTTTCTTTGTGGATTGTTTAAATTTTTTTTATTTATTTCAAAGTCAATTTTTTCTAACAATTTTCAAAGTCTTCTTTATAATTCTCTTATGGCTGTCAACTTTATCTTATCAACATCAGATGGGTAGGTCTTATTCTCTTTCATTTTTGAAATTGACTCTAAAAGAAAAGGTGCAAAAGGATGTTGATACAGCATATAACACACAGCCGACTCTCTCAAAAGAGAAAGTCGACTTTCCCTTTTCCAAAAGCAGACTTTTCTACTTCTTTTAGTCTCCTTTCTCTGTTGCTTGTTTAAGTCATTTTTTTTATTTCTTTTCCCATGTCCTTTTATTGCTCAGTCGACTTAGGGCTTGCTCTCTTCCTCACGCCTCTATGCAATTACCTGTCTAAATTGCCTAATCTGAACCAGTGACCCACTGATGGTAAAATTTTCAAAATCATTTCTTTCGTTTTAATCATCATCTTGGGGGTTCGTTACTTTTCTCTTCACCAATTTCACCAATCTGTTCTGTATTTTTCTTTGGGGTAAAAACTATCATCCTGCATTTTCTCTCTTGCACGAAGCATCATGCCTCCAAGAACTATGGGAGGACGATCCACCGTCGGAAAACAGAACCTCACCGCGGCAGAATCCCGTGATCGGCGAACCAAGCGCCGCCATGACCAGCTCGTTCCGGCATCGGCTCCACCACCACCTATAGCGACTGCACCCGCATCATCTTCTCTCTCTTTTTTTCGTGATCCTTCATTTCAAACACGGTACAAACGCAAATTCCTTCACCGTGCTGTTGAACGAGGTAAAGTTGTCTCACCCAGTATCTGTGCTGAAAATCATTTAAATACATTTGCATTTTTTGACAAAATTGGTTGGGGACAATTTGTTGCAATTGACACATTCCATTATCCAAGACTTATTAAGCTTTTCTATGCTCATTTGGAGCAAGATGAAAGAGAGAAAAATGTTATGCACTCATATGTCAAAGGAAAAGAAATTGAGTTCACCAAGTCTACACTGAGAGAAATTTTTGACATTCCTAAAGGTGATTTTCAGTACTACTCTACAAATGATTGGGCATTGTATCCTGACTTTGAACCCATATATGCCCTAAGACAAATGTGTGGTGACCCCTCCATTTCTACAAAAGCTAAGATTAAAGCCAATCAGCTCACTCTTGAAGCTAGGTTGCTTCATACCATTATAGGGTACAACATTTTACCCAAATCTGGCAGCCGAACAGATGTTACCTATATGGAAGCCTTCATTATCTGGTGTTTGCTGAATGAAAAGAAGTTAGACCTTGCCCATCTCATCTTCTTCCACATGAAAGAGTGTATAAAGAGGGACAGATCCCATCTTGTCTATGCTCTTCCCCTCACCAAGGTTTTTGCGTATTTTGGAGTTCCTATTGCCACCGAAACCATAATGCGTCCTGTGGCTAAAATTGATCGACTTGATGACTCTACACTCAAAAGAATGAAATTCAAGCAAAATGATCAAGGTTTTTGGTACAAGCCGGCTGGCCAAGTTGATGACGATGCAGATACAGAAGAAGGCAGTGATAATGATCCTATGAATGAGGATGAACTACCAGATGATGAGACACCTCTTCTACTACCTCCCACTGATCCTTCTGTGCTTCATCAAGTTCTTTCTAGACTCGAAAGCATTGATACTCGTTTGGGCAATATGGAAAGACTTGAAGGAAGGGTTGACAGGATTGAGGGACAGGTTACTCACCTTGAAAGGGAAATACATGAAGGATTTGAAAAGATGAGCATCGGTTTCAATGCCTATCAAGCTCAGCTGAATGCACTTGAGGAAATCAAAAGGCATTTTGGCATTTCTCCACCACCACCAGCTCCTTAGCAGATAAGTTACTCCTTTTTGATGACGACAAAGGGGGAGAAATTCTTGATGTGATGTTTGATATGTCCCTTGTCTCATTATGTTATGCATATGCTTTATGGACAAATTATATGACTAGTCACTTTACTTTAAGCTTTTTTAATGAATGATGTCTAGATGCATGCTTCTTCAAAAATTATCTTTTCCTCCAAAGTATCCTGCTTATATGTTTGTTATTGGTATCCAATGAATTCAATGATGAATGTATAATGATTAATGCATATAATGCATTATGAATACTATGAGAACTCTTTTATAAAATATTATTTCATTGTGTTGAGGAGGATGGGATTTTGATATTGGCTTATTGGATGTGGTGAATGTCTCTAAATGTTTATGCCTAAAATCTGCTTCCACGTGATATTTTAAGCATGCTAAACCTTCTTATAAGTGTGGTATGAAAGCATATTAATAGGGGGAGACTCACTATGCTTATTCATTTTATTTAAATCAATTTTCTGAAGCATGATCATATGGAAAGATGTTATGTTTATCAAATTATTGATCATATTGTTCATCTTGGGCATATCGATAGGGGGAGCATTTTATAATGCACTCTATATTTTATTTGAACACATCAATGTTTTGTCATCATAAAAAATGGGGAGATTGTTGACCCAAAGATTTTAACCTAAGGGTAATCTCGTAATTTTGACGATAACAAACCATTAATGGTGTTAATTACTAACATCTTTTTGAGTGATTGACTAGATTGATCATATATATTCAAAGGAGCTTTCATCTCATGTGAATATCAATGAAGAAGGAATTTGCACAAGCTTGAAGAATTATGCAAAACAAAGAAACATTGGGTATATAGGATATGGTGAGAGCTTAGGTATATTTTGTAAAGCTAAATTTGATTTACCTGTTTGAAGCTCAATGTCTAAAATTGAATCTAAAACCACATGCATCATATTTCTAATTTTTCATGAGTGGCTCTTAGCTTTTGAGATTAATTTTTGAGCTCATGGATGCCTTAACTAAGTTGTCTTTCAAATGATTCCAAAATCAGTCGACTTAGTGGAATTATAAAGTCGACTCTTTTAGGCAGTGCAAAAATGGCATTTCTAGAATAGCAAGATAGAAGACTATATCAAATCGTATAGAAGACTATCTTTCTATTTTAGTTTATGAACTTTTGTGAAAATGGCTTTTCTGGAGTAGTAAGATAGAAGACTATCTCAAATCATATAGAAGACTATCTTTCTATTTTAGTTTGTGCCTTTATGAAAATGTCATTTCTAGAGCACTAAGATAGAAGACTTTCTCAAAACATATAGAAGACTTTCTTTCTATTTTAGTTTATGAGATTTGATAAAATAGTCGCCTTATGCATTAGAGAAAGTCGACTCTTTTGGGCAGCATGAATCTAACTCTTTGAAGGCTCAAACAAAGTCGACTGCTTCAAGCAGAAAGTCGACTGCTTTTCCCCAGATTCAAAATTAAACGGCTAGTTGGTGCATTTAATGTCTTCACCCACCTTCCAACAGCTATTTTAGTGAGAGTGACTATATATACATCTCTTGTTCTGCATTTAAACATACAACTACTAGAGATACAAGCATTAAACAGACGATTCACTCTTCTCACTCTCATTCAATTAAGTCTTGAGCTTCAAACTTGAGAATCAGATACAGCTATAGTTGTGAGCTTTCATTTGAGAATTTCATCTTTGAGAGATACAACATTTGTACTTCAAATCCTCTTATCATTTATTGTAAAGGGTTGGTTGAACCCTAGAAGACTAAGTGGAGGACTTCACTTAGCAAGAGAAAGGAGGAGCTTGTTAGCTTCATTGTAAAGGTTTGCTCTCCACCCGAAAGGAGAAGCCGTAGTGGATTTGGGAAATCTCAAGAGGGATCTTGAGTCGTGGAGTAGGAGATTCCGAACCACGCTACATCTTGAGTCACTTGCGTTTGATTTTCTCTATCTCTAGCTCCTTTTCATTGTGCAATTTATTTATTGTCTTGATCTATTATTTGCATAATTTTATTTGCTTATTGTAATTTAAATTTGTGGAGAAAACATCATAGTTTGCCATTGACCCCTATTCACCCCCCCTCTAGGGTCAATTCTTGGGTAACACTAGCTACTCCTCAGAGCGACATTGAGTACTTGGTTTATACTGATGCATTATTACACGATTTGGGATGTGTATTGATGCAAGAAGAGAGGCCGATATCATATGCGTCACGTAAGCTTAAGCCTCATGAGCTTAATTACCCAACACATGATCTGGAGTTAGTAGTTGTAGTTTTTACTTTGAGGATTTGGAGACATTACCTTTTGGATGAAACTTTCATATTATTCAGTGACTACAAGAGTCTGCAGTATCTATTTTCACAGAAAGAACTAAATATAAGACAGCACAAGTGGTTAGAATTTGTAAAACACTATCATTTTTTCATCTAGTACCACCCAGGGAAGAGAATGTAGTTGCTGATGCGCTTAGTCGCCAATCCTATGCTAGTATATCTGCCCTATTTGAAGTAGAGCGGAATGACTTGAGTAGTGTTGATACCTTAGCTGATGCTTTTGTAGCATGTGTGGTGGTTACACCTGTGATCATACGAAGGGTATTTATAGAATAGCTTATTGACTCGCAGTGCATAGAGAAATGTGACCAAGTTGAAATATGGGGAGGTACCATTTTATATAGTGGGTAGAAATGGAGGATTGAGGTACAAGGAGCGATTAGTGGTTCCTCACAATGATGATTTGAGGAGGGCGGTGATGAGTGAGGCCCACAGTTCTCAATTTTCGTACACCCGGGAGGGGATAAAATGTACCAAGACATGAAGCAACAGTTTTGGTGGGCAGGCATGAAGAGGGACATAACTGTATTTGTCTCTAAGTGCAGCACTTGTTAGATGATCAAGATTGATCACCAGAGACCGCTGGGGTCTTTGCAACCATTGCCTATATCGGAGTGGAACTGGGAGAGCATCTCTATGGATTTCATTGCGGGACTTCCCACCTCACAGCGAAACCATGATACTATTTGGGTGATAGTGAACAGGTTGATGAAATTAGCACATTTATTGTTAGTTTGCTCGAGTTACACCTCAGAGCAATATGCGAAGTTTTACATTGCAAAGATAGTGAAGATTCACAGTGTGCCTTTGTCCATTATATCAGATAGAGATTTAAGTTTTGTTTCAGGGTTTTGGGATAGCTTTCAGCAGGCAATGGGTACAACTCTGCACCTCAATACAGCCTATCACCCTCAGATCGATGGTCGGACTAAGAGGGTTAATCAGATTCTGAAGGATATGTTGCGAGCATGTGTACTCGACTTCAATGGCAATTGAGAGAGTTATTTATCACTAGTTGAGTTTGCCTATAACAATAGTTATAAAAAGACTATTGGTATGACACCATTTGAGGCTCTTTACGGACGTCCATGTAGATTGTCAGTTTACTGGTTAGAAGTTGGAGATAATAGGTTTTTGGGTCTTGAGTTCATTAAGGACACGTCAGAAAAAGTTGCCCTTGTTAGAGACCGTATGTGGACTGCGCAGAACAGACAGAAGAGTTATGCTGACTGAAGATCTTGTACAGTAGAGTTCAAGGTGGGGGATCAGGTTCTACTCAAGGTTTCTCCTATGAAAGGTGTGATGCAGTTTGGGAGAAAAGGAAAGTTGGCACCTCGTTTTGTAAGTACTTTTATGATTACTGATAGGGTTGGAGCGGTAGTGTATAGACTAGCGTTACCAGACACGATGCACAAGGTGCACATTGTCTTTCATATCTCTATGTTGTGGAAATTCCTTAGAGATGATGATACTTACCAGCACATTAAGGTTGGAGAGATTGAGTTGCAGCTAGATGCAACATATGTGGAGCAACCTTATTATATTCTTGACCGTAGAGACCATGTTCTTCATTTTAAGATCATTCTGTTAGTTCGATTTTAGTGGAGCCACCACAATGAGGCGGAGTCTACTTGAAAAAGGGAGGATGAGATAAAAGCAAAGTATCCAGAGCTTTTTCTATCAGGTATGGACTGAATTCCGATGATGGAATTCCTCTTTTTAGGGGAGAAGAATGTAATACCCCAAAAATTTGGACGTCAATTATTTTAAATTTGAATTCCTTTACATTACTTTTCTTAATTTATGTGAAATGTTTTGCCTTATATATTTATCATTTTATGTGAATTGCTTTTCCTTTATATTGTTATCATTTCATGTGAATTGTTAAGTTTGATATTTTATCATTTCATGTGAATTGTTTGGTCTTTATACATTTTATATTGTTATCATTTCGATCATGTGAATTGTTAAGTTTGATATTTTATCATTTTATGTGAATTGTTTGGTCTTTATACATTTTATTAGTTCATGTGAATTTCATTGCCTTTATATTTTTTTTTTATCATTTTATGTGAATTATTTTATTGATTGTGTATTGTCTGTTTTAGATTTTTAAATACTTTAGATTAGGCTAGGGAGGAATCTCGGCTGGAATGGTTGGGCTAAGGGTATACTTAATTTGATGGGCTAGGGTTTATGATTATAATATTTTATTTTATGTTATTTTTATTAGTTTATTTAGTTTTCTAGAAAAAATATAAAATAATAATAATTAAGACAAAAGAAAATAGGAGACTAGGGTTTCTGCTGTTTGCTTTACGCATAGAAACCAAGAGAGTAAACGAAAGAGAGAAGGGAGAGAAGGAACGAATTTTGGTGAACGAGTTTTTGAATAGTTATAGAGGCAAGTTCGATTCTTCTCTTCCCTTTTGAATCCGTATGCATAGTCTAGGGTTAAGAATTATGTTTATATTGGAAATTTTATATAATTTTATGTGTGGGTTTTTTTGTTTCTTACTGTTGATAAGTTTCATGAAATTGATTATGCTAACTGTATGTGGGAGTATAGATTTATATATGTATGAATATATGCATATATATTTAATGTAAGTGTATAATGTATGTAAATCGTACATAAATGAATTTAGGATGGAAAGGGATCTTCATTTGTAAACCTTTTGTGTTGTTATTGTCGAGTAAACGACCCTTGATCTTTAGGAAAACAGATCGTTGAGGAATTTGACTTTAATTTTTTAAATTTTTGCAAAGAACCATAGAACTTGTGAATTGGGGGTTTTTCAATTTGGACCATTTTTTATGGGACTTTTTGTACCAACTGGTAGAGGGGATCAAGATGAGAAAATTGGTACCAAAATCAAGGTGAACGGAGGTCCGATGATGTTGAAAATAGGTCGAAAAAATCCCCCAACGCACTGCCATGCGCACTAGGGAAGACAACCCCAGTAGGCGCGTGGGGGCTCGTCCAACCGGCACTGGTCGGTGGCCGAAAAGGCATTTTTGGGCCCCACTCGCGGGGGCCCACCTTTGGGTCCAATATGGGCCCATTCTGAGTTATCCTTTTATTTTTTAAAATTTTTTGAAACTTTTGGAAAATCTTGAAAATTCAAAAAAATCATTGTTTTAAATTACTTCTATACTTCCAAAAATTCCCAAATTTTTATTGTAACTTCCTGGGGGTTAATTGAAGTTAGGTTTTAAATTTCATGTAGAAATGAGTTTCCCTTGGGGTTAAATTAATTTTTAAAGTATCTCAAAATTGGGTTTTTCACCTTCTTTTATTTTGGGAATATTTTAAAATTTTCATAAAATTCTAAAAACATTTGGTAAATACACTTTGATGCATTGTATTACTAATGATACGGTTGAAACCATAGATTTTTTGATGCAACCACCTCCAGTATGAGGGTGGGCTTACGGCTTCTTCCCTTGTGCGTGCCATACCACGTTGTGGGACAGTTCTTACATTCCCAATGCATACAATCTATAGAGCCAAGCATACTTGGGAATCCTCTTCCATCCCCTTCTTCATGCAAACATGCAATGTCGCTTTCGTTTGGTGAGCGTTGGTACTCGTCCGCATACAATGCAATTACAGCATCACAAAATCTCTTCAAGCTTTGGATCGCAGTGCGCTTGCCAACCTTTGTGTACTCATCACAAAGATCTGTTGAAATTCCATAGGTGATTATATGTATTGCAACTATCATCTTCTGTATAAGGGTGCACCCCATACGACCAGTAGCATCGGGTTTTTGTCTGAAGAAGTTGTCATGAGTTGTAACATCGTTCAAAATGCGAAGAAATAACTCTCGTCACATACGAAATCGTCTATTAAATAAGTCAAGTGTATAAGGAGGATTTTTGGCAAAGGAATCTTTATAGAGCCACTGGGCTGCCTCCTCCCGATCACGCCTAATATATCTTCTCTTATTCGGCTGAAATAATGTTTTTATTCTCTCAGGCATGAACATGCCCAGAATCGTTTTCATCCGTTTCTGATGGAATTGATAAACCGTCTCTTGATCAGAATCTGACGAATTTTCTGAAGAACTCGACTCAAACACTACTATAAATCGTGATGATGGAGCCATTTTTTTCTAATAATGAAGATAAGGATTCAAAGAAGAGAAAAAACAAACTTGAGAACTCAAATAAGATAAAATAGATTTGAGCAATTACAAAAGTTAAAATGAGATGTTTATATAGCCATTGTAATATAGCCGTTGAGAATATAGCCGTTAGAAATATAGCCGTTGGGAATAATGTTGTAATTTTTTTATTTTATTTAGTTAATTGTGACAAAAAAATGTAATGCTGTTTTAATTTATTTAGTTACTTGTGAGAAAATATGTAATGTCGTTTTAATTTATTTAGTTACTTGTGTTGTTTTAATTTATTTAGTTACTTGTGAGAAAATATGTAGTGTTTTTCTATTTATTTTCTTTTCATGTTTTGTCCACAAAAATGTTCATGAAAAAAAAAATCAATACTTGAGTGGTTGAAAAATATTCGTTGGAAGAAACACAAATAAACAATTAAATAAATATATATATTTTTATTAGTTTTACAAAATTAAAATAAATTATAAATATGTTAAAATATTAAAATGTGGCTAGCCCAGCTAGCACTATACTGTATGGCTGCGCTAGCCACAAATTGTGGCTAGCCACATCAACATGTGGCTAGTTACAATTTGTGGCATAGCCAGCCGGTGTAGCCAAAGGTTTCAAAGAGATGAAGAGTGACAATATCACTGTAATACCCTGCTCCAACACATGGTATGATATTGTCCGCTTTGGGCCTGAGCCCGCATGGTTTTGCTCTTGGGTTTACCCCAAAAGGCCTCATACCATTTGAAGAGAACATACTACATATAAGCACATCCCCTTTTTCCACACCCAGGCGATGTGCAATTGAGCTCCCTGTACCCTGTCAGTGTGGTAGCTCAGCCCAGTGTCTATCTTCGCACCCGCCCACTCACACCCGTCCACAAGGGTTACTACAATCCACCCCCCTACAAGGCCCGACGTCCTCGTCGGCACACTTCTTCCGGCTGGGTTCAGGCTCTGATACCAATTGAAATACCCCCCATAGAATTTCGCGCATGAGGTGGCCAGTCTCATACACAAAACCTGAGGGATACTAACAATTGATAGCAAACAAGTATAGAATACAATGACTAAAGAAAAAGAATTATAAATACTGAAAGGAAAGTCTAACTGAAATAAATAATCATGTTAAATAACATTGTATTATTCTGATTGATACAACTTGGAAGTCCGGTAACCCCACGGACCCCTTAACCAAAAAATATAAAAGAAAAACTTTATGAACATATTTAAGTCCCTACACTAAAGTATGGTAAGAAATGGATGATTGTCAAGCTCTACGAACTCCACACGCAAATCTCCAAGTGAAAACTGTCTGGAACCTGAAATATCAACAAAGTGGGTTAAACCCACGAGCAAATTCTCTCTACTACAACCCAATCAGAGAACCGGTAAACATACCCTCTATATGAGGACAGTAAAGACATATAGATATAATTATACCTTTTAGTCATTAAATCTCCTATCTTAGAAGTAACTAGAACTATGTTCTGAACTAACCCATCCATTATCACAATACAGATAAAACAAATTTCTAAGTTCAAATCATAGACAATCCAAACATGCCTTCTTCCCTGTATTCTACAAATGCCTTACAAGGTATTAGGTATACCTATCCTGCCTCCATCAATAATCCTTTCCCAAGACAACAAATTTATGTTTATTTACAACTAAAGATAACCCACCAGCTCATAAATATATATCCCCAATTAATCCTGTGACCCAAGAATAGAGTCGCCCCACACCCTACACTAACACATCAGTTATCTTAATGCAAGTGCAGACTAGTTTTAAGTTTACACAAGAAATAATCGTAACATGCTCGAATATATACCGAGAAACGTTTTTACAAGATATTAGGCAATCCTGACATGCTCCAAATAAAATATAAAGATACCATATTAGGTGTTTGGCGATCCTGACACGCCTTGGCAATCCCAACATGCCAAATATAATGCATAGATACCTTATTAGGTATTAGGCGATCCCGACACGCCTTGGCAATCCCAACATGCCAAATATAATGCATATATACCTTATTAGGTATTAGGCGATCCCGACACGCCTTGGCAATCCCAACATGCCAAATATAATGCATAGATACCTTATTAGGTATGGGCGATCCTGACACGCCTTGGCAATCCCAACATGCCAAATATAATGCATAGATACCTTATTAGGTATGGGCGATCCTGACACGCCGGGCAATCCTTACATGCCAAAATAAAATGCATAGATACCTTATTAGGTATGGGCGATCCTGACACGCCGGGCAATCTTTACATGCCAAAATAAAATGCATAGATACCTTATTAGGTATGGGCGATCCTGACACGCCGGGCAATCCTTACATGCCAAATAAAATGTATAGATGCATTCCCAATATGAAGCATAAAATAAACAAGGTGCATTATGATCTTAATTTGCACAAACAAAGTAATTCAAATTATCCGACATGAAATTATCACCATTCGTTCACAAGTAAGCTATAATCAAGTATTTAATGGGCATTTATATTCTTAAAGGAAAATACATTCAAGTAAATCAAATAACACAATTTAACCACTTTAGAAGCAAACACCCAATCCAACCCCCAATACACTCAAATCTATGAGGGAATCTAAACCAAAATCTTATCTAGGTTTTTGGGTCTTTTCTACTTCTAATAACCCTATTAAATCATTCTGGAATTTTCTAGAATTTTACAAAATATTTTCAACAAATAAAAGAAGGTGAAAACCCAACTTTTAGACACTTTAAAAATTCATTGAACACTAAGGGAGGCTCTTTTCAAGCTGAAAATTTAAAACCAAGTTTATTTAACCTCCAGAAAGTTACCACAAAAATTTGGGAATTTTTGGAATTACAAAAGTATTTTCTAAAATTACAGAAAGTGAAAAACCCAACTTTTGGACACTTTAAAAATCAATTGAACAACAAGGGAAGATCATTTTGAGTTGAAAATTTAAACCCAAATGTATTTAGCCTCCAGAAAGTTACAATAAAAATTTTGGAATTTTTGGAACTTTATAAGTATTTTCTAAAATTAAAGAAGATGAAACATCCAGCTTTTAGACACTTTAAAAATTAATTTAAAGACAATGGTAAATCATTTCGACATGAAATTTAAACCCCAAGCTCCTTAAGCTCCCAGAAAGTTGAAATAAAAATTTGGGAATTTTTAGAATTCTAAAAGTATTTTTAAAAAATGATTTCCCTAATTTTCAAGTTTTTTCCAAAAATTTTAAAAATTCAAAACAAATAATAAAATTATTCGGAATGGGCCCATATCGGACCCAGAGCTGGGCCCCCGAGAGTGGGCCCCAAAAATACTTTTCCGGCCATCGGCGCCGGCAGCACGCGCCCCCACGCACCGGCGGAGGCATGGCCACCCTTTTCTTTTTCTTTTTTTTTTTTCTTTTTCTTTCCTTCTTCTTCCCCACCTGAAGCTTCACGCTCAACAATGGAGGCCGAAATTTTCCGACCATGTTTCGATCACTTCCGGGCACCAAATCGCGCATATGAATATACCATTGAACTCGTATCGATCTAAGCTACGTATTGGTACCAAAATCATCCCCTCTTGCGGACTAAATCAAAAACGCCCAATTTCAAATTTCGAAAATCTAAAATTTTAAACTCAGTTTCCCGTCAATCTACCTAACGGTTCATAACCAAACTTTCAAGGATTGTTCTAGGAAGTAAGATCTACCTTTTAATCGGAACAAAAACGTTCAAAAATAATGAATACAGTAAACCCAATTTCATGTATATATATATATATATATATATATATATATATATACACGCCTATACAGTCATATATACATGTATATATATATGCAAAAATACCCTAAAATAGTACCAAAACTCTAAAATCTTCATGTTCAATTCACATAAATATTCTTAGCATGAAAAATCATTTAGTTTCATAATTAATTGTATACAAATTTCTAACAACATGTCTATACAATTAATATATATATTACATATATATTTCAGCAACATGTATATAAAAAAAATATATATGTATACAGATTCAAAGGGGAAGAGAAGAGTTCGAACTTGCCTTGTGATATTGAGCAAAAATCACTTTTCTTCTCTTTTCCTGGCGTCTACCGTTTTCTCCCTATCTGTGCGTAGGAATCCTCTCTACGTAAAAACTACTGAACCCTAATTCCTTTTCTCTTATTTAACATTCTTAAATAATGAAACTAATAAATATAAAATATTTAGCCCAACTATATATATATATATATATATATATATATATATATAGCCCAGCCCAGCTGCCTAGCCCAACATTTTAATAATAATAATAATAAAAACAAGAATTAAGAAAATGCAGCCCAAACCAACATATTTTTATTTAACAAAAAAAAAACTATATTTAAAATAAATATTTAACATACAATTTAAACACAACCAACACTTAGCAACAATTCAAACATCCACATTAAACATATAAAACCAGGCATTGACAAAATTAATTAAAGCATTTAAATAATTAAAACTCCATCAAATAAATAAAAAATTCAATTTAGATATCCTCAAATTACGGGGTATTACATTCTTCCCCCCTAGAAAAGGAATTCCGTCTTCGGAATTCGCCTCATACCTAAAATAAAAGATCGGGATATTTTGACTTTATTTCATCCTTCCTCATCCAAGTGGACTCCGCCTCATAGCGGTGGAGCCTGCACATGATTTGGCATGACATTGTAAACCCTCCCATAGTTCATCTATTGAACAGATTGTCCTGCTATTTCTATATATATATTTTTTCCACTATCTGGCTAACGAAGTATTTATCATTTCGTTTTTCCCCTTATCCTTTCCTATAATCTCTCCTTGTTTGACAGTGCTGAAATGCAGCATCAACCACCTGAGTGTAAGTGGAATAAACTAGATTACCCACAATGACCTGTCGAGTAGTTTAAATCAATTCCTTCACAAAACAGCTCACCTTCTTCTCTTCAGTGTTCACCTCCTCAGGTGCAACAAAGATAAATTGGTGAACTCCTGCTCCAACCCTGCGATTGTCCTGTCCTTCTTCTGTAAGTCCAGGAATTCCTCATGTGAAAGATTTTTGAATCCTTCCCACTTGTTAGGTTGTTCCACTGGTAATGGAACATGCGCCATTTGCAGTGGCTATGGTTTCTAAAGAGCAGTCGCCACTTCTGTAGCTACAACCTAAGCGATCATGGCTACCAAATCGAGAAAAAGTTCAACATTTCCAACCTGAACATTATCCCAACCTTAGTTGTGGTTCGCCTTCCTCCTCCTACGGGGTGACATCTACATAAGACCCCAATCGTAGACTAAGATGTAAAGAGTACAATGAGCCCGCACGGTTTTGCTCTTGGGTTTACCCCAAAAGGCCTCATACCATTTGAAGAGAACATACTACATATAAGCACATCCCCTTTTTCCACACCCAGGCGATGTGGGATTGAGCTCCCTGTACCCTGTCAGTGTGGTAGCTCAGCCCAGTGTCTATCTTCGCACCCGCCCACTCACACCCGTCCACAAGGGTTACTACAATCCACCCCCCTACGAGGCCCGACGTCCTCGTCGGCACACTTCTTCCGGCTGGGTTCAGGCTCTGATACCAACTGTAATACCCCGCTCCAACACATGGTATGATATTGTCCGCTTTGGGCCTGAGCCCGCACGGTTTTTGCTCTTGGGTTTTTACCCCAAAAGGCCTCATACCATTTGAAGAGAACATACTACATATAAGCACATCCCCTTTTCCACACCCAGGCGATGTGGGATTGAGCACCCTGTACCCTGTCAGTGTGGTAGCTCAGCCCAGTGTCTGTCTTTGCTCCCGCCCACTCACACCCGTCCACAAGAGTTACTACAAATGTAATACCCCGTAATTTGAGGATATCTAAATTGAATTTTTTATTTATTTGATGGAGTTTTTAATTATTTAAATGCTTTAATTAATTTTGTCAATGCCTGGTTTTATATGTTTAATGTGGATGTTTGAATTGTTGCTAAGTGTTGGTTGTGTTTAAATTGTATGTTAAATATTCAACTGTAATACCCCGCTCCAACACATGGTATGATATTGTCCGCTTTGGGCCTGAGCCCGCACGGTTTTTGCTCTTGGGTATTTACCCCAAAAGGCCTCATACCATTTGAAGAGAACATACTACATATAAGCACATCCCCTTTTTCACACCCAGGCGATGTGGGATTGAGCACCCTGTACCCTGTCAGTGTGGTAGCTCAGCTCAGTGTCTGTCTTTGCACCCGTCCACAAGAGTTACTACAATCCACCCCTACGAGGCCCGACGTCCTCGTCGGCACACTTTCGGCTGAGTTTAGGCTCTGATACCAACTGTAATACCCCGCTCCAACACATGGTATGATATTGTCCGCTTTGGGCCTGAGCCCGCACGGTTTTGCTCTTGGGTTTACCCCAAAAGGCCTCATACCATTTGAAGAGAACATACTACATATAAGCACATCCCCTTTTTCCACACCCAGGCGATGTGGGATTGAGCTCCCTGTACCCTGTCAGTGTGGTAGCTCAGCCCAGTGTCTATCTTCGCACCCGCCCACTCACACCCGTCCACAAGGGTTACTACAATCACAGTGACAAAGACTAGACTATTAGACTATTAAGCCTGTAAAATAGGGGTGCATGTCAGTTGGGTTCCATCCAAACCCGACCCAAACTTGATTAGACCCCGGAAGTGGGTTGCTTCTGACCAACCCGAATTCGACCCGACTTCGGGTGGGTAATGTTAACCATATTGGGTTGGACGAGTTGACTTTTTTTTTTGCCATTTCCTGTATGCTTTTGTTACTGACCCAATGCCTAACTCTTCAAAAGCAAAAAATCATAAATTTGTACATAAAGATTCGAGATAAAACAAAAAATTTAGGGTAAAATACACTAACCTTCCTTGAGGTTTGGCCAAATTAGAACCGGCATCAAACTAATGAATTTTGTTACAATGACCTCCCCTGAGGTTTGCTCCGTTAGATAAAGACCTCCATCCGTCCAAAATTCTGTTAGTTTTGTCAAAGAAGTTATAGTAAATTACATTGACTTCTCCTGAGGTTTGGGGTAAATTATAGTAACCTTGCTTGAGGTTTGGCCTAATTACACTCTGAATCAAACTAATTGGTTTTGTTACAATAACAGTGCTCTCGTCTGGGTTACTAGTAAACACTTTTAGCCCGATGTCAAAACTCGCCAAACAATAAAATACATAGGAGTCAATAAAACAATTTTTTATATTTCTAAACTTATTATTTGAAAATTTTATCCAATTATTATTTTTTATTATTTAGAAAACATTATATTTATATAGAGAATGACATAATGACTATTGTAAATGATATATATGTCATTATAGTTTTGTGAAAGAGTCAAGTTGTCCACATTTGTAAAATGAATGATTAATTTGCTTAAAAAAAAATAGTTTAGGAGTTGTTTTTGCACATTGACAAAAGTTGAGAATTATTATTTTTTTTTTTTGTTGCACTTTTGCCTTAATTTAATAATAAATACCAAAACAATTCAAATCATCCCAAGCATTATTGGCAATTTTTTTAATTCCCCATCGTTTTTGAGCTGTTCGGTGCAACCTTTCGATTCAGTGAATATTTTGAAGACTTTGTTCTCTGCTATTTTCGTTTGGTGAAGATTTCGTGCCTGAAATTGGTGCCTTCAATCTCGTTGGTACTTTCTCTGTTCTCTCTCCCTAGTTTAAGATAGTTTAATTATGCTGGTGAAGTTTTGTGAGCCACTAGAGGAGGACGACAATAGGGTCCAAGCTAAGATTTGATATATTTTCGCCGATCAAGTAAATTCTTCTTTAAAAACCTTCTGCAAGTTATGGGTTTAGGGTTTAGAAGCTATCCATGGTGGAAGATGACGACAATAGGGTTCCAAATTAAGTTCTTATGTTGTAAATCACATTTTTTGATTGAGAGAGAGACAATGAGAGAAAGGGAGACAGTTCACATGGCTTAAATCGAACTATTTTCTCTTCCGAACTCAGCATATTAGTTGATGTTTATATATATCTATATATATATATATATTTTTTGGTAAATTTAAATGTAATAACACAATAGCTGGTTCTGAGGGAGAGTCCTAACATGTTAAAAAGAAAATCATTAAATAGATACCAACTTCAAAATGGATGGAAGATTTTAATAATCATTCAAATTATAATATATAGTGGAACATGAAATGAAAACCATTATTGTGAAGCTACACCAGCTATTATAATTTACTATATAGTATTTGAAGATGATATAGCAAAACTCTTTTGATTTGAAAATAAAAAAATAATGTTGCTGCAAAAAGACGCATAAAAATTCTACCATGTATAACCCCTGAACTAACCATAAAACTTTAAATATGTAAGGGCTTCTCTGTTTGAAGGAGAATCAGCAATAGACAAATTGCAGGATTTTTTTAGTAAATAAATATTTAAATATATTTACAGAAAAAGGTGTAAATGGAGCGTCTATATTAGGTACCTTATGTGGTGAGAGAAGTGTTTCTTTTATTTTAGGTGAGTCATGTTATGAGTGTTGCCAAACTATTATGTAATTTATGTCATGTTGGATTCATGGTGTGAGAGTTGTTCAAGTTAGATGCGTGGTGTGATGAAAAAAGGGCTTTGCAGTTTGAACACAATCTTAACATGCTACAATTTTTTTTTTTTTATAAATCTTGTTGACACATCTTTGTAGTTTTCACACAACCTTAACATGCTACAAATTTTTTTATAAATCTTGTTAGACACAACTTTGCAGTTTGCACCCAATCTCTTCACTTACACCAATTTTTTTTTTTTCAGCATTAAAAGGTCATC
Organism: Cornus controversa; assembly: GCA_026545225.1. Lineage (NCBI taxonomy): Eukaryota > Viridiplantae > Streptophyta > Magnoliopsida > Cornales > Cornaceae > Cornus > Cornus controversa. Next base: position 19,918,882 of record CM048852.1, read on the forward strand.
ATCACTTTTCATTTGAAAGTATACATCTTTCCATACACAAGATTTTCATACATCTTTTCATATTTTTGAGCTATCAAAATGTGTGCTAATACTTTTATTTTTTTCGTTTCGAGCCTCGAGTTCCACCAAAAGGTGGACTATTTTAAGCTTGTAGTACAGTGGCCTAACATCTCTCACATTTACAACTTTGAGTCACTATTTCTTGAATTCAAAAAAACCAAAAACTAGTTTTGATTTATATATAAAATATTAGTCGGTGTGGCTGCATAGGAATCATCATACTCATTAATGCTTCACTATATATATTTGTTCATTATAATTTTAATTATAAACAAAATTTTACAATCACTTTAAGTGGACTATTTCATAATTTTCTTTTATCATTTCATAACTCCCTCCCTCAACTAGTTACTCTCTCTCTCGAAAAAAACTAGCTACTCTGTTATGGCTTCAAAAAAATCTTGCAGTTTCCACAATCTTTTCACATACACCAATTTCTTTTCATTTGAAAGTATACATCTTTCCATACACAAAATTTTCATACATCTTTCCATATTTTTGAGCAATCAAAATGTGTGCTCTAATACTTTTATTTATTTTTTCTTTGGAATCTCGAGTTCCACCATGGGGTGGACTAATAGCTACTATAACACAATACGACAACTGTCAAGTGTACGGTTCCCATAAAATAAGATTTTAACATTCATGGTCTTTGCCCATCCGTGTATCGAGGTGTTGAGCCAACTGAATGTCAACAGTATCGTTTGCAACCATGATTGGGAAGAAAATCAACAACTAATAGAGATACAGTTTTGTATCAACCTTGATGGAAAAACTTTTGAGGATTGCAATTTTCCTCATGCCAGCAATTTCCAGCAATTCCTCTGTGCTTTGGTGCTTTTAACTTAAAGATTGACCCTGCCAATCCGGACAAGGATCTTGATCCGTCTAAAGCAGAGGATCCTGCAGATGCTTATGAGCCTCCTCATCAAGGAGGCTTGAATCTTAACTGACTTTCTTTCTCCTCGTTTTGATAAAAACGTCATTTTTATTTGCCCTTTGGGGGCACAAGCTAATGTAATCCTTTTGGGAGATAACTTTTGAAAATGTAACTTCTTTGCTTCTGTTATCTTTATTTTCTTTTACCGCCTTTTTCCTGCTATTTGTATTATTGAACTTTGTAATGATTAATACTTTTTATGTCAGTAAGTTTAGCTGATATTGTACATTCTCACGTCATTAATTAGTAATAAGTTTTTTTTTTTTTTTGCTTTGTTGTTAGGGTATAGGATCAACATTTTATTAAAGTGAGAATGGAATGAGAATTAAAATTAAATAAATGATTATTTTTATTCTATTATGTGATTTTAAACATGAAATTTCATGATTCAAAATTTATAATACAACGTAATTCAATCTAATTCAATAATTTAATCCAAATTAAAATTAAATAATTTTAAAATTACGGAGTATTACAGAAGGACAATACTTACCTACTCACCGGTGTGTAGGTGAACCCTCCTGACCGCTGATGTGTCACAATAAAAATTCACCACATCAGCTTTAATTACAAAATTAAATTTAAAATGTAATAAATAAGTATAATAAATGAGGTTTAAAATGCAATAAATAAGTATAATAAATGAGATTGACCTCATTTATTATACTTATTTATTACACTTTAAAATTGACGTGTTCAATTTTTATTGGGGCACATCAGTGGTCAGGAGGGCTTACCTATACATTGGTGAGTAGGTAAGTATTATGCATTACAGAAAGAGAAGAAGGTTAGAGAGAGAGAGAGAAAGAGAACGCAAGGGAGAGAGGGGCTGGTTGTGGCGCCCGCAGTGGAAGTGGCTGGCTGGTTTCGGGTCTTGGTTGTGGAGGTTGGGGGAGGTCTTGGCTGTGGTTGTGGTGGTCCGATAATGGAGGTTGCGGTGGTGCATGGCGATGGTAGCTTGGTCGGAGCTATGAAGTGGGTATTCACGGCTAAAGAGAGAGGGAGAGAGAGGTTGTGGTGGTTGGTGGAGCTCGTGGCAGTGATTGTCGCGGCGGCGGCGGTGGTGGCTCGTAGAGGTCACGGTGGCAGCCATGGATGGCGTTGGCTGGGTTTGTGTTTGGATTGTGCTCGATTGGGTCTCTTCGGCATCAATAAAAGAAGGCTGCCAAGGTGGTCTTCTTGGCCGAACATGGTGAGTAGCAGTGACTGTTCCGGCATGTGGGTCTTCTTCTTAGTGTGGCCGAAGGTTGGTTTTATGGGCTGTGCATGGCTCATATAGTTGAGCTTCTCGGTTAGAGGGTGGTCTTTATGTGGTGTTGGGTTAGGTGGTTCACGATGGTGGAGCTCAATGATGGGGGTCACGGGGCTCCTGCAGTGAGGTGGGTTCGGCTTAGACAGCCATGGTGGCTGGTGGGTCTGTTCACAGCCGTGGTTTTTCGTGGCTTGGGTCGGCTGAAATAGGTGGAGTACATGGTGAGTTCAGCTGGGTTTTCAAGGCGGTTTGCTTGGGGTGGCTGTTGCTTTTGGCTATGGCAGTGGTTCCAACGGTGATGATAGTGAGGATGGTTGATTAGGGTCTGCTATGGTGGTGCGCCGGTGTGTATTGTTGTGGGTGGTGCTTCTTCTTGGTTCCATGGGTTGGCCACTTGGTTTAGGTGGTGTTGGGGTTTGCTTGGGTTGTTGTTGGGTGCTTGTATAGGATTACCCATGCATGCCATGGGATTTTGTTTGGGGATGGACTTGTTGGCAGTGCTGTAACTGTGGACAGTGGGTGCTTTATTAAGAAATGGGCCATGGTTTAGGTTATTAAGCTCCATGGTTGATGGGTTGTGTATGGTTCCGCAGTGATGCATGGTATTTATGGAAGCCATGGTAGAGTAGTGGTGATCGGGCTGCCAAGTGTGTTTGATTGTGGCAGTGGGTTTTAGGTGGACACAACTGTGGATTTGCAGTTGATGAGTGAAGGCTGGGCAGTGAAGCTTGGTCTTCAATTGGAGTTGGAAATAATTAATTTTGGGTCTTGTTTGGGCCGAAATTGTGGACCGGAGCATTTAACTTCGGCCAAGTGAATTCACAGTGGGTTAACTTGAGATGTGGTGTGCATGATGTTTGTTTGGTCAGGCTTTCCATAGACTAGTTAAATGGATAAACTTGGGTGGCTTCATTTGATAGGTTGCCTAATTAAAATGGGATTTGAAGATCAATCAATTGGATTTTGAAATGGGTTCTATGTGGGCTTTGACACTATGTGGACCAGAATTGGGTTTAGGCTAAATTGCGGTCGCGGACTCATTAAAAGCATAATCTAAGGCAAGTTGATTCTCCCCTTTATCTCTTACGTAATTATGTTTACGTTTAATTTACATATGTTTTAATTTATGTGCATATGTGGCATTTATATATGTATATGCATGTTTATATATATATATATATTGAAAGTGAAAGCATGATAGATTAATGAGTGTTTTACATTGTGATATGTAAATGAATAAGTATGTGCATATGTGTTGATGTTGTATAAATTATATGGGTATATATAAATTTGATGTGATGGCATTGACTAGATATGCATACGTGTATATGGGCGTATATGTATATATATATATATATATATATATATATATATATATATATATATATATATATATTGGAGGATAGGATGATGCATATTAATTATTGGTCTATATATGTTCATATTTTGCAATGTGGATATTATTGGATTTATGAAATGCCTTTTTTGAGCATGTTTTGCTATGTGGCGTATTGTATGCATATGTGACCTTTATGCATGAGTTGAAGCATATACGTGATTAATTATATGGTAGTGTAGTAGTAGAAATGCATGATAAACATGATTATAGAATTGAAGAGAATTAGAAAAGCATGAACATGATATGTTAAGTGTTATATATGTCCATAATGCATATATGGTGGAATGAATATATATATGGTTATATATTGTTGTTTGACTGCATGCTAGGTACTTGTAGTAAATGCATGCATTGGATGGAAGCATGATTGTATTTATGCTGGTATACGTGCATATGTGACTTATATGTAGGATTTAATATATATATGTGATTATGTGTTGGTAATGTAGTTGAAATGCATGCTAGGTACTTATGGTAAATGTATGCATTGGTTGAAGTATGAACAATATATGCTAAATTTGAGAATTGTAGGTGTATGCGACTTATATGTAGGATTTGACATATATGTGATTATATGGTGGTTGTGTAGGAAATACATGCTAGTGTTATAAATAGCAAGAATGTGCATTGAAAAACATAATATTGTGCTAAGTGAAATGAGTGTGCCCTATAATTACGTACACATATATATCGGAGTGTTGTCTAAGTATGATGAACATGAGATTCGGAGTTGGCCAACTATGTGATTAAATTGGTTAGAATACTTCCAATACGATGATCATCGGAGAGGCCCAATCATACCCCAAGGATAGTGATCATCGGAGTTGCCCCCATCACTAGTATAAGGCATATATAAGACCTTGATTTGTGTGACCATCGGAGTTGCCCCATCAAACGAGTGTCATCGGAGTCGACCAACAATTTGGTGTTGTCAAAGTGGCCCAACACCACATGATCGTTGGAGTGGATCAATCATGCCTATGTATTGAATTTTGACCGAAGAAAGTGTAAATATCTTTATGCTTATGTGTTTTGACTGCTAAGCATGTAGCATGGGTTAAATACATTTACATTGCATTTGAGATTTGCTTCTCATCGAGTAGAAGACGTGGTAATTGATTTACATTATTTATGTAAATGTTTATATATATATGTTGATGTTAGATTTTACTTCTTTTTAAGCATGTTGAAAATGATTTCAAAAATCATGTTAGTTGGATGTATTCTATGTGCTAAAATTGCCATATAAGTTGTTGGTTCATGTATGATAGTTGGGGCATGATTTTTATTATTGTGATATAATTAAATGGGTATATTTTGAGAATATGTGATAATCGACATGTTGTAGTAGTGATAGTGTTCTTTATACCTTGTTGAGATTTTGAGCTCGCACTCCCCTCCAGATTTCGCAGGTATTACTGATGATACAGAGTCAGCTACGAGACTGATAGTACCGGTTGCAGAGGTAGTGATTAAATTTCATAGAATTTAATGTATGTCCATGATATTGGATAAATGATTTATTTTTGGATTAAATGTATTGGACATTTTATGTTGGGTAGATTCTCTCAGTTGTACATTTGATTTATATATATGAGATGAATATTTAGGTTCTGATTTATTTGAATTGGAGATGTACAATTTTCTTGGAAATAGAAGAAAATTTGGATTGTAAGGATATTGATGATTATTTGTGAGTGTTGATCTCTTAATCGCACCTCAGTTTTCGAGAATTGGGGCGTGATACATTGAAATGGTGAAATATTCTATTTATTTAAATAGTAATTGTATTGATTTTAAAATAAATGACTTATTTTCCAATATAAAGGATTAAATAAATTAAATACGTTGAAAAACATGAAATATGGTGATTTGCGAATTAAAATTTTCTATCTGAATGTCAATCATGGATATAGGTTTCGTCAAATCCGACCATTAGAGTTGTCCGATAACAGATATATGTTCCCACACTCTCAATTCTCTATTTTTCCATCATCAATTCCTAAAATTGATGATTCTATCATAAAATTCAAATAATTTTATGTAGAATCACTCAGAATTTCACTTTAATTGGATTACCTTCACTATCCAATTGAAAAAAAAAAAGGCTCCTGAAGCATTAATCGGATGGTCCAGAGATGCCCCCTTTTCGGTCCAACAGTGAAAGTAATCCAATCAGAGTGAAATTATGAGGGATTTTATATAAAGTGATTTGAATTTCATGATGCTATCATCAATTTTATGGTTTAATGATAGGAAAATGAAGAATTAAGAATTAGGGAACTTGTATCCATGATCGAACGACTTCGGCGGCCCGTGTTCGACCCAACGGTGAAAGTCATCAATTGAGAGGGGAACTTGAGGTTTTTTACATAAGATGAACTTAATTTCATCATAGCTTGATTAATTTGAGTTTTTGGTGATAGGAACATAGAGATTTGACAAATTCGGCCACTAGAGTTGTCCGATCATAGATATATGTTTCCAAACTCTCAAGAGGGGAACTTGAGTTTTTTTTTTTATGTAAATTAAATTAATTTTATCATATAATTATCAATTTGAGTGTTTGGTGATGGAAAGATAGATATTTGACAAATTAGGCCACCGGAGTCGTTCGATCATGAATAAAAGCTAGGTTTTCTATCTCTCAATTCTTCGTTCTGCCATCATCAAATCATAAAATTGATGATTCCATCATGAAATACAAGTTAATTTATGTAAAATCCCTTAGAATTTCACTATGGTTGGGTTGCTTTCACCATCGAATTAAGAAATAGACTTTCGAAGCATTAATCGAACGACCTAGATGGTCATTTTTTGATCAAACGATGAAAGTAACCCAATCAAAGTGAAATTATGAGGAATTTTACATAAAATGACTTGAATTTCATGATGAAATCATCAATTTTATGATTTTATAATGGCAAGATGAATAATTAAGAGTTACGGAACCTGTATCTATGATCGCACGACTTCGGCAATGTGGGTCCAAAAGTTGAGGATTTTTAGGTAAAACAAATTGAATTTCACCATAGCATGGTCAATTTGAGTTTTTGTTAATGAAAAGATAAATATTTGACAAATCAAGAATGGGCAATGTGGGTCCAAATGCTCAATTTTTGTGATTTTGCAAAATTGGCTTAATCGTGTAGGATAATTTGAAATCAAATGGTTCAATTGGATGTATTATGATTCAAATTAATGTTTTGAACTACTTGATTGACTTTGATAAGGGATTATGACCTTCCAATGTTACTTGAAATCAAAATTAGGGTTCTAAAATCCCTAATTTAAACCTAATTTGAACTGAATTTGGCGTGAATTTGGAGTCTTTCTATTACTTTCCATTAATTGTTTAAGCTTTTAAATTGAAAAAAAAATCATTTTATTTACAATCAACACGTTTACATGGTAAATGAAAAACATATATCACCATTTCAATGACTCCAATTTTATTTTGAAGAAAGTGAATGCTTTTCAAGGCTCAAATTAAATTTACAAATATGTTTTAGAAAATATATAAACTTTGAGACAATGAGACCCAAAAAATTATAGAAAAAATTACTAATAAGTCCTATTTTTAAACTCTAAAGACAAATAAGTCCTATAAAATTTTCACAAAGACAAGCCATACTTTTAAGAAATATTTTCAAATAAGTTCAGATTTTATAAATAATAAATATTTTTTCAATATTGCCCTTTTTTTTCTTCTAAATTTTCATTAGAACTTTCTTTCACTATAATAAAATTTTTCTCTCTAATACCCACAACATGTTAAAATACAGTGAAATACTTTTCATGCATTTCATTTATGAAATAAATAATTATTTTCATTATTTTTGAATTTTCAATTTCATATTTCTTTAAAAGAAAATCTCAAGAATAAAAAAAAAAACCTCTATAAATTTGAGACAATGTTATCTAAAAAAGTTATCAAATTATCTTAATAAATCAAATATAACATGCATTTGAAATATTTTTTATTAAATTATTTATTTTCAATAATTTTTTAGCAAAATCATTTGGAGAAAATTAGTTAAGCAACATACATGATATATGAAAAGGTTGTATTAGATATAGAACCTTATTGGAATTTTTTTATGAAAAGTAGGACATTAATGTCTTATGAAACTTTCTTTTAGGACTTATTTGTCTTTGGAGTGAAAAAATAGAACTAATATGTAATTTTTCCAAAATTATATGAAAGGAGGCAACCTTGAACAAGACTATCATAATAAACAAAAAAAAAAAAACAAAATTAACATTATTTGATACTTTCATTAAATAAATTTACAATTATTCTTGACAAGTTCTCATATTTGAAAAAATAGAACTAATATGTAATTTTTCCAAAATTATATGAAAGGAGGCAACCTTGAACAAGACTATCATAATAAACAAAAAAAAAAAACAAAATTAACATTATTTGATACTTTCATTAAATAAATTTACAATTATTCTTGACAAGTTCTCATATTTTGAGAACATTATATGATAACTTTATTAAAGAATTTTTTAAAATTGACTAATTGAATTTGAGATATCTTTATTTTGATTGAAATAAAACTTTTAATTTTTAAATTTACTTTTTTAAACCCATAAATGTATTGAATACGTTTAAAAATATCTAAAATATTATTTTTTATGAATTAAAAGTTATTCGAGTGTAAAATTATTCATTAATGAATTGTGCTGAAACATTGAATTGACTGCGTTGAAAATTTGAATTGTTATAGTGATAATTGAATTATTGGTGTTGATATTATATAAGTTCATATTATTTAGTGTGTGTATATATATATATATATATATATATATATATATATATATAATATGTTATTTTAGGTTTGAGGGTAGGTGGATGTGTATACTAATTTAAGTGTGAATATTGTGGGTGAATTGTGACCGTTAGATTGTAGATAGAGAGAGTTATTTTAGACTATATATAGACATAGATATTTTGAACCATAAGATTGATTTTTAAGCATTTTTTGACCGTTAGATTGTGATTTTTTTTAGAGAGAGATTCAAACACAATACTTAAATGTAATATAGATATTTTGTGATGATTTATGGATTTCAAACTTAAAAATATAAATTATAAAGTTTTGTACCTCACTTATACGATAATCTAACACTATATATGATTAGGCTCAATGTAAGAAAATAACGAAATACACATTTATTAAAGAATTTTTTAAAATTGACTAATTGAATTTGATGTTCCTTTATATTGATTGAAATAAAATTTTGAAAACTTACTGCTCATTTAGTTCACAATTCACCATATTTCATATTTTTCTCAACGTATTTAATTTATTAAAGTTTTGAAATTTAAAAAAGAGTCATCTTACTTAAAATCAACACATTTACTTCATAAATAAACAACATATTTCACCATTTCAATGACTCTAATTCTAGTTTCAATGAAGTTAATTTACCTTTTTAAAACTCAATCTAGAGTTTCAAATATATTTTTAGAAACGATATATGTATATATACATATTTAGAGAGATAAAGAGAGTTTATATAAATATTTATAAATTTTTAGAATTTATACAAATTCAACACACTTTATATTAAAGTGAGAATAAATGAAAGTGAAAATATAAAAAGTTACTATTTATTTATAATATTAATTTATTACTTTTTTAACTCTTTGAAAGAGTTGTAATATTAATAAATTATTATTTTTTATGTCGGGGAAAGTTACAGTATTATTATATTAGGTTTGTTTAGTATTTGAAAGAGTTCTAATATTATTATATTTGGTTTGTTTAGTGTTGGGAAGAGTTATAATATTATTTTATTAGATTTGATAATTTTAGAGAAATTATATATTACGTTTGTTTGTTTGTGAAGAGATATAATATTATTTTATTACAATATATATTTGAATAATGAACACTACAATTTGCAAGGCCCACCTCATATGAACTTGGGTTTCTCTCTTTCAAATTCATGCCACTGTATGATAATTTATGTGGGCAAGCTCGTGAGAGGTGGGATAATTAATTTACATTATTACTAGTTTAGGTAATAATGTAAATAAAAAAATTCCAGTGAGAGGGCCCCTGTTAGATTAGTGTCAGAATACTGCAGAGTCAACACCCGATGTAGCTGAAAATTTTGGATTTTACTTCAAATGTTATATTTTTTATTTTTTTAAATTGCTTTCAATATTGTTCTCTGTGGCTATTTAACCTGTTCCCAGTGCACACCACACAAGATTTGTTTGATCCCTTTGTCCTTTTATTTATTATTTGAATTTTCTAAATGAAATTGTTGAGTAGTCCATTTCCCTTCCAATAAAAAATTTTTGCTCACAAGATAAGTCCTTGGATATATAGGATTCATGAAACCATAGTGCTCACAAAACATGTCTTTCCTCCTCTTAGTAGCAATCACTTTGATTTCATCTTTCTTTCTTTTTAAGTTTCTCACAAGATCAGGTAATGGATCCAAAAACCTCCCAGGAGGGTCTCTGGGGTTTCCTCTTATAGGAGAAACCTTTAGCTTTCTTCAAGCTCTCATAAAAGGTCAAGGCCCTGAATGGATCAACCAGAGGGTAACCAAACATGGGCCAGTGTTCAAAACCTCCTTGATGGGTTCACCGACTGTTGTCATCACTGGTCAAGCAGGAAACAAGTTTATACTTGGTTCTGGTGAAGATGTTATTGCTGCTAAACAACCCAAGACTCTAAACACCATAGCAGGAAAATACAGCGTCTTTGAGCTCACTGGATCAAGGTCATTATTAGCAATAAACTAATTTTTTTTTCTTGTTATATATGTATTTTATGTATGTATATTTCTATTTAATGATCAAGTTCAATTTCCGGCTTGAGTGAGTTAAATTCTATACAATGATTAGGAAATTAATTAATTAAAGATTTTATATGCCTGATCTTTTCCTAACCTTTTAGTCAATGCGATGCTGAGCAATGGGCTAGAGTTTCTTTCTCTAGAATTCTACTATTCTAGAGAGAGAAAGCTCTCCGATCCCCAAACAGGGACGGAATTATAAATTTTTATTTGAGCACCAAACTAGTTATGTAAAAAACTTCAAAACATATATAAAATGTAATATATTTTTATATTTACAGTTGGTCAAATTTATAATGAAGTGTCAAATTTATGCCGTGTTTGATCTGAATCTTCTCTTCAGTATATATTTGTCAAAATTAAAAACTGAAGTAGACATTCTTTGGGATTGAGTAGCCATTGTTGTACAAATGACAAATCTAATTCTCAGCAATTCTACTAACACAGGTACAAACTGGTAAAGGGGGCAATTGTAAGCTTCTTGAAGCCAGAAAGCCTCCAAATCTCCGTCAAACAGATGGATGATTTGGTCAAGACCTCATTACTAAGAGAAATAGGAGAGAAAGACAACATTGCAACTGTGATTTTCTTGAAGAAGCTCACTTTTAATTTAACATGCGAAATTCTTTTTGGAATTCATGACGAGCACACTAGGATGGCCTTCTTCAATGACTTTACACTAGCCTTGAAAGCACTTTGGTCTATTCCTGTGAATTTTCCTGGTACAATTTACTGGCATGGTCTGAGAGCTCGATCAAGGATCATTAATCGCCTTTTGCCAATTTTAAGGAAGAGAAAAGAGGAGCTTTCTATGGGGATTTTAATGCCTAAAAGTGATGTAATTTCATCTTTGTTGGCACTAAGGGCTGAAAATGAAGAAGCTGTTAGTGAAGAAGTGATTTTGGATAACTTTATTACCCTAATAATTGCCGGTCACGACACATCCGCTTCTCTCTTGAGCCTGATGGTGTGGAAGATGTCTAGAGATCCTAAGATCTACCGGAAAGTTTTGGAAGGTAAATTGTTCACACAACCTCAAATTTTACATTAGAATGCATGCAATATATGTTTACAACAAAGCTTATAGTATTGAGCTATTAGAGAAAGCTTTAATAGGCTTAAGCCATTTTAGTTCTTACATTATTTTTACGTTGATATGCTTTAGAACAAATGAGTATTCTAAGAAGTAAAGAGGGAACAGAAGATAAGCTAACATGGACTGATATACAAAATATGAAATTCACATGGAGAGTCGCACAAGAGCTAATGAGGATCATACCCCCTGTGTTTGGTGGCTTTAGGAAAGCATTTAAAGACACTAGCTATGCTGGATATGATATTCCCAAAGGATGGCAGGTAACTTTCTCATTCAAACATCATAACCTAGTGACATATTTACTCTTTGAGCACTTGTTTTTCAACTGGAAATTAGTATGATCACCTTATCTCACCATCATCATGAATATGTACATATATTAATCACTATTGGTATGTTACACATATTCCAACTAAATGGGTTTTTTCTGCAGTTATTTTGGGCATCGTGTGGCACTCACATGAACAAGGACATCTTTAACAACCCTATGGAGTTTGATCCATCTCGATTCGAGAGCTCATCCAAAGCAATTCCTCCTTATGCTTATATACCATTTGGAGGAGGACTTCATATGTGCATTGGAAATGAGTTTGCCAGGGTTCAAACCCTAACCACAATCCATAGGCTGATAACAATGTATGAATGGTCACCGGTGCACCCTAATGAAGTGATCACCATTCAACCGATGCCATATCCATCCATGGGACTTCCAATCAAGGTCAAGCCAAGAGTTCCTTGATAGAGAGATTGCTTTGCCAACTTTTAGCTTTTGATGTTTTTCTTATCTATCCATGTATTGTTTGTTCTTCAAAAGATCACTATAATGAACGAATCATGCTTCATCTATTGTAGTGGCATATCAGGGTGGTCCATCATATGAAACATTAATTCAATTTACAAATTCATGTGAAGTAGTAAGGTTGGATAGACATTCAATAACTTTTTGTGAAAAAAATTCCAGATTTTAATTGAGTATTACTAAAGGGGTAACATCTTGATATTTTCTTACTTTAATCATTGGTAAATTACCCCAACCTCCCCTAAGGTATGGTAAATTACCCACAACTAAAACCTCTTGAAAATTTGTGGTTAACTCCCTTAAGGTTTTGCATAATTGCTATAACCACCCCTATCCTTAATAGATCATTAAGTAAGTTATTTGATATTTTATAAATTCCAAAAATACCTTTATTTGAATTGAAGCAAAATGACACTAAGCTCTTTTTCAGCTTGCACATCAAATTCTTCTTTTCTGTCACTACGAATCCATGTGGTTGCCTTATTTAGATATCCTCCTCCAAATCACTATGAAAGAAAGCAGCTTTCACATCTAAAAACTCAAGATACAAATCTTCTGCAGCCACAATTCCTAACACCAATCTGATTATAGTACTCAACTTTACAACCAGAGAGTATCTCTATATAGTCAACACATTCCTTTTGCTAAAATCCATTTACAACCAATCTGGCTCTGTAGCATTTGCTGCCATCATACTCTTTCTTAATCTTGTAAATACACTTGTTGTGTAAAACCTTTTTGTCCTTTGGTAGCTCAGCTAGCTCCCATGTCTGAATTGACATGAGTGAGTCCATCTCATCTTATATAGCTGACTCCCACTTGGTTAAGTCATTAACCTGCATTGCTTTATCATAACATTTGAATTCACCACCATCAGACAACAACAAATAGTGTAAAGAGTGTAAAGAGGGTAAATACCACTTTGTAGGTTTAGAGACTCTAGAGGACCGTCTCACTACAATCGTAGGTGTGCCTTGTTCCACTTGTGGAACTACATTCTCTGGATTGTTATGAACTCTCCTTTACACATCATCCACAGAGATTTTCTCCGACTCAACACACTCATTTTCAGTATGAGCACCTGTATCAATATATTCTGTTGCTATCAATTCTTTATACATTACTTTCTTATTGAATACGACATCTTTGCTTCTAATAATCTTACAATTTTGATCATCCCAAAACTGATAACCAAATTCATCAGTGCCATACTCAATAAAAGTACATTTTTTGGACTTTGAATCAAGTTTGCTTCTAGCATCAAAACTTATGTGAACATACGAAACACAACCAAACACTTTCAGGTTAGAAAAGATTTACCTCTTTTCAGCTCTATGCCTCCTCTGGTAAGCCTTCATTTAAAGGAACAGAAGGTCCCCAGTTGATCAAGTATGACACAATGTAAATTGCATCGGCCCAAAACATCTTGGGCAATCTAGCATATATCATCATGCTACAAGAACGCTCATTCAAGGTTCTGTTCATTCATTCCATGTCAACATTTTATTACAGTGTTCCAAGAACAATCTACTACTTTATTCTAATCCCATTAGTAGTACAAAACTCTTTGAAGCCTCTATTTTCATACTCACCACCATTATCAGACCTCAAACACATTATCTTAAAACCTGTCTCATTCTCCACCATGGCCTTCCACTTCTTAAAAGTGTTATATGCATTAGATTTATTTTTCAGAAAATAAATGCATACCTTTCTCATTGAATGATTGATGAAGGTAACATAATACAATGAGTTGCTAAGAGATAAAACTAGCAAAGGTCCCCACATGTTTGTATGAAGTAACTCTAATTTTTATGTTTTAGATTTTCTATCAACATTTGAAAAACTGACCCTCTTCTGTTTATTGAGGATGCGATCCTCACACAAACCAACCTCCACTGATTTAATACCTAGTAGCTTTTTCCCTTCTCACTTATATACCCCAACCTTTGGTGCCACATGTTTGAATCGATGCCTCCATCAGCAATTGTAACAATGTTTCTAGTGTTCATCGTCATGTAGAGAGTACCCATCATACTTTCAAGAGCCACAACCATGGCCTCTTTGGTGATCTTCCAAAAACCACCCACGATGTTTACTGTGTGCCCTTCGTTATTAAGTTATCCCATAGAAATCAAATTTCTCTTCAATTCAGGAACATGTCTAACATTCTGAATCTTCCAAACATGCCCATTAGATTGTTTAATTTGAACAACTCATTTACCCACAACAATCAAAGTTTCATCATCTGCCAGATAAACCTTCACAAAATCACCACTAACGTAGATTTCTATAATTTCACTATAAAGATCGGGACTAATTTTGGCTGATTTTTATTTTATTCCTCATTATTACAATAAATATATTTTAAATGATTTTTAGTAGGTTTTGAGTGTGAGAAACATGTTTGGGAACTTATTTAGATGTTTTAGAAATTTTTGGAAGCGTTTGGTTGAATTTAAGATTTTTGGGTCGGTGAGGCCCCAAGAAGTGGGCTCGGGAATCCAAAAATTTTTGACAAATATTTATTTTTGGTTTTAGACCAAATGAAATATTTAAAGAGTTGAGGAAGTGATTTCGAGGCCGTAGTCACTTTTGAAATCGAAAACGAAGGATGAGAGGGTACGTTAAGTGGCTCGGGGGAATTTTGGTCATTTTACAGTCCTAGATATGTTAAATATCTATAAGTGCAGAGAATATTTCTTCTCTTATAGACCAAATTCACACCCAAGCTCTCTCCCACTTCATCTCTCTTCTTTATTTTTTCATTTCGAAGGCCTTTGGCTTGGATTTAGGAGTTGCTGGTGAAAAACAACTCATAGAGCTTGGCAAGGGCTTCAGTTTGAGTTGAACAATCTTTGATATCAGTAAAGTAGATAATCAGCATTGAATGTTGCGCATTCTAGCCTCTTGATTTGCATATTTTATTCTCTTAGTGATAGATTATTTATGATTTTACTCTTTTTTAGTGTTTTCTATATTTTCAGAGCCTTAATGATTATTTCAGTTAAAAACATGATTTTGAGCTTTTAAAGATGACATTCAAGAGGGTTATATGAAGCCTACATCAAGTGGATCCATTCAACTCCATATTTCAACTCAAAACAGTCCAAGGAAGTGGCTCAAGAGAATTATAACTGCTTAAGGGTATTTCGGGCTGAAATCTAATTCTGCACATAGTACAGTTTTAATATTGTTTTGGAAAATAGCCCATAACTCTTATTTACAGGCGACAAATTGACTCAATTCTTACTTTAGTTGAATGAAATTCAATTATAGACACTTTTGTATTTCACATAAATTTCATAAATTGGACTTCTAGTGGGTCAAAGTTGGGGCGAAAAGTCAGTATAAAAATTCACTTGATTAGGGCCTATGGGAAAACCCTAATTATCTCCTAATTAGGTGGGGACACTTCATATTCTCTTGGAGATTTAAAGTGGTGAATTGGGGGCTATATTGGGAGACTTTTAAACGACTTGGAGAGCTTTGGAGTAAAGAACCATTAGAAAACAAGGTCTTGCGTGTATTCTTTGAAGATAACACCTTCTTCCTCGACAGTTGAAGCAGTCTCTTCTACTATGAGCGGCTAGTTCATCCACTAGGGTTTTGATGTAACCCTAACTAAGCATCAATGGTTTGATTATTCTAATTATTGGGGATATTTGTATTGATGCATAAATTGTGTAATTTAGAGGATTTTTTTTATAGAATTGAGCAATAAAAGTCTTATAAATTCAGTTTTAATGATTTCTTATCTTATCTTACATACTTAATTATTGTTATTGAACTCAATCTCTCTTATTTTCTGTGATTATAAGAGTGATTATTATACAATGGTAATAATTGAATACATCATTAAAAGCTTTGATGGATTATGTCTAGAGAAGATGGACCATACTGCACTCTAGTGTAGAGTAGTTAGGCAGATGACCTATGCTAGTCAAAGATAGTCCATGACCTAGCCTTAATCATATGTTATCTTCCTTACGGTTGGGGGTGAGCTTGTAGCCACCGACACCACTTATGCATGGTATGATTCCCCATAATTAGTTCAATTGGCCATTAATTGTGAAGTTAGTGGTGAAATCAATAACCCTAGATTTATCTCATACTTTCTACACTCTATAGTTCTATTGCATTTATTTAATTGGTTTTATAGTTAAATTAGAGTATAAAAATTAGCATTCTTTTCTCTTAAATTTAATTAGAATTAATTTCGTATATCCAACTCAGTCAGATCACAGTCCCAGAGGTTCGACACCCCTTTCGATAGCCCTATTCTGCAAAGAATTCATTCTATTGTGAAGTGGTAGTTTAATTGATGCACTTAGTTACAAATCAATTTTTGGCGCCATTGCCGGGGACTGTCTATTTGATTGTTTGAATTTTTAGAATTAGTTTTCATTGGATTTTTAGTTTAGGAAATTTTTATATTTTTCTTTTAATTTTATTTTTGTTTTTTTTTTAGGTACTTTTAGTCACTATATGCAGGATTGTCATTCTATAGCTGATCCTTTGATACCTCTTGATCTTGAGCCTAAACGTACTCTCAAACAATAGATAAAATTTCCTATTAATACCATTGTGCAAGAGGAAAAAATCATTGACAACATGGCTGAAGAAAGGAATAACAACATTGTGCCTAATGTTGTTGGGGAAAGTGCGCATTTGCTCAAGGACTAATTTGTCCATGAAACATACACTTCACCAGCTGGTTTTCACCTATCTGATGTCACAGCACAAAATTATAAGACCAAGTCCAGCATTATACAGATGCTTTCATCCTATTTTGGGCTGACTCAAGAAGACCCTTTGATCGGCGTTGAATATTACACATTCTAGCCTTTTAACTTGCATATTTTATTCTCTTAATGATAAATTATTTTGTGATTTTACTTCGTTTTAGTGTTTTCTGTATTTTCAGGGCTTTATTGATTATTTCAGTTAAAACCATGATTTTGAGCTTTTAAAGATGATATCCAAGAAGGTTAGATGAAGTCTACATAAAATGAAGTCATTCAACTATTTAATTCAACATAAATCAGCTCATGGAAAAGGTCCAAGAGAATTACAGCTGCTTAAGAAGATTACGGGCCTGAAGCCCAATTCTGCGCTTAATACAGTCTTAATCCCATTTTTGAAAACGGACCAGAAGTATTATTTCTGAGCCTCAAATCGATTTAATGTTCACATGGATTGAACAAAATTCGATTCTGCACACTTTTGCACAAAAATTCTATGAATCGGACTTCTAGTGGGTCAAAAGTTGGGCCGAACGTCAGCAGGAAAAACCCACCTGATTAGTGCTGCGGGAAAACCTAATTAATTCCTAATTGGATTAGGACTTTGGTGTATTCTCTTGGGGCATAAAGTGGCGAATCGAAAGCTATTTTTGAAAGGGCTTGAAGAGTTTAGAGAGCTATTGGATAGAATTTAAGACATACTTTGCAGAGCTTTCGAGTGGAGAACCATTGGAAAATGAAGTCTTACGCATAATTCATGAAAATGATGCCTTCTTCCTCAACAGTTGAAGCTTCTTCTTTTACCATGAGCGGCTAGTTCATCCACTAGGGTTTTGATATAGCCTTAACTAAGCATCAATGGTTTAATTGTTTTAATTATTGGGGACCTTTATATACATGCATAGATTATGTAATTTAGAGGATTCTTATTATAGAATTGAGCAATAAAAGTCTTATAAATTCAGTCTCAATAATTTTCTATCTTTTCTTATATATTTAGTTATTGTTATTGAACTCAATCTCTCTTATTTTCTGTGATCATGAGAGCGATTATTACACAATGGTAATCACTGAATATATCATTAAACGCTTTGATGGATTATGCCTAGAGAAGATGAACCATACTGCACCCTGGATTAGAGTAGTTAGGCAGATGCCCCATGCCAATCGAAGATAGTCCATGACTTAGCCTTAATCATATGTTATCTTTTTGACGGATGAAGGTGAGCTTGTAGTCACCGACACCACTTATGCATGATGTAATTCCCCATAATTAATTCAATTGACCATTGATTGTGGAGTTATTGGTGAAGTCAAACACCCTAGATTTATCTCATATTATTTTCACTCTCTATTTTCTTTGTTTTTTTTATCATTAGTTTAAATATAAAAATCAGATTTCTACTATTTCTAAATTTAATTAGAATTAATTCCGTATTCCAACTCATTCAGACCATAATCTCTGAGGTTCGACACCCCTTTCGATAGCCCTATTCTGCAAGGAATTCGTTCTATTGCGAAGTGTGGTAATTTTAATTGAGACGCACTCACACACGAATCAATTTTTGGTGTCGTTGCTGGGGACTGTCTATTTGATTAGTTGGATTTTTAGAATTAGTTCTAATTGAATTTTTAGTTTAGGAATATTTTTTTTTTATTATTTATTTTATTTTATTTTTTTTGTCTTCTTTTTATGTACTAATTTGTTTTATTTATTTTTAGTTTAGAATTTTTATTTTTGCTACTAATCTAATTTATTTTTATTTGTTAATTTTCTTTTTTTTTCCGGTACTTCAATCACCATACCATTGAGAAAGAGAAAGAGAATATTGATGCCATGGCTGGTGTGCATGATGCTAATAATGAGGACAACAATATTGTGCCTAATGCTGTTGTGGAAAAAGCAAGATTACTCAGAGACTACTATGTCCCAGAGACATATAATTCTCCAACTGAATTTCATCTGCCTAATGTCACAGCACAAAGCTATGAGATCAAGCCCAGTATCATTCAGATGTTGCCATCCTACTGTGGGCTGACTAATGAGGATCTGTACAAGCACTTAGATGATTTCATAGAAGTTTGCTCATTAATGAAAATTCACAACTTCTCAAAAGATGCTTTTCGGATGTGAATCTTTCTATTCTCTTTGAAGGAGAAGGCCAAGTATTGGTTCAGATCTCTACTGGTGAGCTCTATCACTACATGGACTCAAATACAAAATGAGTTTTTGAAGAAATATTTTCTGATAGGGAGGACCAATCAATTCAAACATGCTATCACTGGTTTCTCTGAATTTGAGGGGGAAGAATTTTTTGAGGCATGGGAGAGATTCAAGGACCTTCTTAGGAAGTGTCCTCATCATCAAGTTCTAATGTGGTAGTTAGTGCAGTGTTTCTATGAAGGGCTAACTGAAGGTAATTGATAGATGTTGGATGCATTATGTGGGGACTCTTTTATGTTAAAAAGTGAAGATGAAGCATGGACTTTGTTCGAGAATCTCAGTGACAATTATTTGTAACATGTGTCTTCATCTCGCTCGAGCAGATAATACAATACAAGGAAGGTTGATAGTATTTTTGAGAGTGGTTCTACAGATGCTATGTCTACCATTATGAATGTTATGGTAAAGAGAGTGGTGCAACTCATAGCAGCTGGTCAAGTTCCTTATCCATATTCATATCCTCTTATTTTTTAGCCATGTACTTTTTGCTCGAGTCCTACGCACCATGTGAGTAATTGTCCTTCACTTGGGCAATTTTTTGATCTTCCGCAAGAGCAAGGGGCAGCAATTGAGCCCACTTTTCAACCTCAGAACTATGTTCCTCCACAGCCATACCAAACACAAGTTCCTATGGCACAAAGAATTTTTGCTATTGAAGACAAGCTGACACTTACCTTAGCAAAATTTGAGAAACTCGATTCCATTATAGAGATAGTGCAAGCTACTGTAGTAACAGTACAATCTACAGTTTAGCTAGTACACTCTCATTCTCAATCTATTGCCAAACTAGAATCTCAGTTTAGACAACTTGCTAATTCATTGAGTAGAAGAGAAGAGGGGAAACTACCAAGCCAACCAGTTGCCAACCCAAGAGGGGTTCATGTCCTCAATAATATTTCTTCTTCGAGCAGCCCACATCATGTAGAGGTTCAAGCCGTCACCACTTTGAGAAGTGGGAAAGTGATCAATAAAAAGGTGGGAGAGAAGGAATAAGAAGAAGAGGTGACAAAGAGTCCTAGTGCTGAAATTTCTTATGAGCCTAAGGTGAAATTGAATACTTTTAATGTCATTCAACATCCTCCAGATGAGAGTGATAGGTTCTTCATGGATGGCTTTGATGATTTTGTGGAAAAAGTTGATCCGGTTGCTCTATCTCATGATGTTGAGAAGTCTATTGAGGGGGTGAATGCTTTACTTGATGTAGTGGCCATGAAAAATACTCCACCTTGGAGGATTCTGATTGAGCCATTGCCTATTCTTTCTACCACTCCTCAAATGCCATCATTAGAGTCTCTTCCATGGTTTGAATTGAATTCAATGCAAGGATATATATTTTTAGAAGCCAATGCGATCTTTCTGGTTACTTCGAGTTTGACACAAGGAGGTGGGGATCATATAAAAGGGGCGAAGTTAAATCTCTTCGAGTAAATGTGGCATTGGGCGAACCTTGAATTGGAGTTGATCATCGCCTATGGACGATAAGTTATAGGATTTGTATGTATTTCTATCCTTTAAAATTTTTAGTTTTCTTTGATTTCAATTTTTAGTTTATGTTTTCTTAATTTTTCTTTCAATTTTAGTTGCGTTTTGATGTATTTTCTTTGAGTTTTTGATGTATAAGTTGCTTCCGGAGGATGCCAAGTACCAAGGTCTTTGGATTCAAAATAGGTGAAAAAATGAGCTCTTAGTCGACCTTGAGCGATAGAGACTCCAAAAATACATGTCCCGGCCGACCCTTGGTGATAGACGCCAAACAGGCATCAGCTGGGGGGATCGATCGCCCATCTAAGGGGGGATCGATCGCCCCCATTTTTTCCCAAGTTGGGAGACCAACCAGCTAGGTGATCGATCACCCAGCCCTAGGGGGATCGATCGCCCAGGCCCATAAAGGGGCTGCTCGAATTTTTCTTCTATAAATAACCCCCCTCTCCAACTATGATGCTACTACTTGCTCCTTTGACAACTTTGTGATCCAATTTGACTCCTACTTCAACTGGAAATATATTTTCTTCAGTTGGTGATTCTCAAACAAGTATTCATCATTGATCATCATCAACATCAACATCAAAATCGGATTGATCATCACTAGTTCTCAAGAAAACTCTTACTTTCTTAAGTTCTTCATCAAAGTAAGTAGAGTTTTTATTTTACAAAATTGTGCCAATATTTTTTAGGGCTTTTGAAGACCAAGTTTGGGGGACATAATTGGTGGATTGAATTGTTCAATTTGGGGTGGAAAAATTGTCGAAAGAAGAGGTTGAAGGAGAAATTTTTATTGTCCACGCCAAGTGTTTGATTTAATTCCTCAACCAAGCTTTTTCTATTTCTATGGCCCCAAAGAGAGCAATTCACCAAGGTGCTTCAAGCTCGCACAATCTTTGCAGAGCATGACATGATCCAACATCTGTTTCCTCAAGATCTCACCGAGATGGAATTCATGAGAGATGGCATCCAAGAGCCTTGAATTTTGAAGCAACGTTTGACATTGCCGAACTGTGTGCTATGTTTCCCAAGACACGATGGGAGATTTCTAACATCCGTCGTCGTCGATCGGCTTCGATTTTTGTTCCGTTATCTACTACTATATACCTGAGGCTCGTCAAAGTCTTTTATCAAAACTTAATGCCAAAACTTGATGAGCGGGGCGTGCTTATTTCTTTAGTGGATGGAACACAAGTTCAGGTTGATATGTCTTCGATTGCTATTGCCATGGGCTGTCCTCATGAATGCCCGACTGATTTGACCAATATCTACACTCTTTTACCCGATAATTTGTCTGTGGGTAATTTGGTTGCACGTTTGTGTGCTAACCAATTCTTCGGGCCAAAGCGTAATGCAGTTTCAAAGTCTTCTACGCTGAGTCATTTATGGTTCCTTGATACTATTTTATACAAGAATGTGTGTCCCATTGGACATAAAATCGAGAGGAGTCAAGAGTTCCTTCGAGCTTTATATGCCATACACTTTGGGCATTGGCTATCATTCCCACAGATTGTCTGGGGCCAAATTGAGAAGTTCTATTCCAAGGTTGTGGCCAAGGCACCAGATAGTGCAAGTGACTGGGAGTTTTCATTGCCTACTATCATTCATCAGTTACTCATTGCACGAGGATATGCAGTCGATGAGGACGAGCTTGTTTTTCCACGAGATATTCATTATAACACACATGACTGGAATCTGAGTCAATCTCATATGCATCAAAGAGTCATTGCTGCACCAGGTGAAGTATCTTGATTGGTTCAAGGAGGGGAAATTGTGGACATACCACCACCGGTGGAGGATCCAGAGGAGATGGAAGCAGAAGAAGAGAATGTACATGCCTAAGCTGGTGGATATGATTATCATTATTTAGAGGGGCAGATTGCTGGGTTAACCGTCCAGTTTGGCACCTTACAAACTGAGGTTTCCACACAGTTTGGAGCTATGAGGACAAAGATGGCAGATCACTTTCGTGAGACTCGCCAGGATCAGTTAGAGATGAGGAGGATGCTGTGTGCATTGATGCGCTAGGCGAACCTGGATCCAGATGCTCAGTCACCACCACATCCGTGATTGGAGGTAACTATCTTTTGTATTTTATTTATTTTATTTGTTCTTTTTGTATAAATCCAGTTTCAAAAAAAAAATTTAGGAATTTTCTATTTCATATTTATTTTCACCCATGCTATTTCACTTGGTCTTTGGGGTATAGTGGTTTGTTTGGACAGGTTCTTACATCCAAGTTTGGGGGTGTGCTTGCATTGCCTTCATGCTATTGGTTTGCTATATTTTCTCGCCACCACTCCATGATCATGGTAACATCGTTCTTACTCTTCTCTATGCTTTTATTGAGTGTACATTGAGGACAATGTACAGTTTAAATTTGGGAGTGAGGCAATGCTTTATTTTTGTGCTTTATTGCAATATGGGGGAAATTTTTGTGAAATTCTTCTTGTTTTAGAATTTTTGTTTATTTTATTTTTCTTAGTTTGTTTATTTTATTTTCATTTGTTTCATTTTTAGATAGACTCTTTCGACATTATTCAAGGGATTAGTACCTTATGTAGGTGCATAATTTGTAATTTTTGAGTATGTTTTAGATTTTTGAAAACTATGGTTTAAATTATGTGGTTTTAATCATGATTTGCATTAATATGCCTTGGGGTGATTGGTTTTAGTTTCCTCACATACACAGACACATTAGCATAATCTTGTGAGGTATAAACTTATGCTCTGATTTATTGTGTTACATATGTTTGATATTAATTAGTATCTCTTGAGAATGAGTACCGATGATGTGTTTTACTTGACTTCAATGAAAAAAGAAAAAAAAGAGAAAAAAAAGAAAGAATGTGATGAATAAGAAAATCAATTTGATCCTTTTCATGAGTAACTGGGCCTCTATGCCTCAGGAAACACGGAGTGTTCGCGTCAAAAATGAAAGGGTGAGAAAAGATAAGCATTGGTTGTCTTGATTTGTAGCCTGACTGATTCAAGTAATTAGGTTCTTCGGGGTGTCTCAACACCTAGTGTCTTAAAGCCATCTGGTTTGAGAGTCACTGACTGAAAGCTTGCTACATGGGTCTTTAAGAAATCTTAATAGATCAAGACATTGCACAACCAATAAAGAAAAAAAAAAGAATGAAAAAAAAAGTCATGTATTAATGTTTGGAAGTATGATTTGAATAAGGAGAGTTAGTGATTTGAAGGGGTATGTGCCTTAATATATTTGGAGCTGGGTTATGCTACATGAGATGACTGCTAGTTCACTTTACACAAGGGAACTAGAGTTGGTTATTTTGAGATATGTTGATGTGAATTATGCATGGGGACCATTGATTTGAATTGTGTAATTTGGAAGTTTGAAATTATCCTTGAATGCAAGTTTGTAACTATGTATTGTAATATTCTTCTTGATTAATGTTTAAACAGAAATTTGAATGTTTGTGGGTAACATTTCTAGAAACCCTCACAAGACTATACTCGTCCACTAGGGGGAACCTAAGGGTTTAAAGGCTTGTTGCATATGTTAAATGCAATCGTTTCTCCCACGAAAGTGGAGTTGGGTAGTTTAGTTAGTGTTTATTAGTTTCTTTTGTTTTAGTTTTGTTTTATTCTATTGCTAAGGGACTAGCAATATGTAAGTTTGGGGGTGTGATCAGCGTTGAATATTACACATTCTAGCCTTTTAACTTGCATATTTTATTCTCTTAATGATAAATTATTTTGTGATTTTACTTCGTTTTAGTGTTTTCTGTATTTTCAGGGCCTTATTGATTATTTCAGTTAAAACCATGATTTTGAGCTTTTAAAGATGATATCCAAGAAGGTTAGATGAAGTCTACATAAAATGAAGCCATTCAACTATTTAATTCAACTTAAATCAGCTCATGAAAAAGGTCCAAGAGAATTACAGCTGCTTAAGAAGATTACGGGCCTGAAGCCCAATTCTGCGCTTAATACAGTCTTAATCTCGTTTTTGAAAATGGACCAGAAGTATTATTTCTGAGCCTCAAATCGATTTAATGTTCGCATGGATTGAACGAAATTCGATTCTGCACACTTTTGCACAAAAATTCCATGAATCGGACTTCTAGTGGGTCAAAAGTTGGGCCGAACGTCAGCAGGAAAAACCCACCTGATTAGTGCTGCGGGAAAACCTAATTAATTCCTAATTGGATTAGGACTTTGGTGTATTCACTTGGGGCATAAAGTGGTGAATTGAAGGCTATTTTTGAAAGGGCTTGAAGAGTTTAGAGAGCTATTGGATAGAATTGAAGACATACTTTGCAGAGCTTTCGAGTGGAGAACCATTGGAAAACGAAGTCTTACGCATAATTCATGAAAATGATGCTTTCTTCCTCAACAGTTGAAGCTTCTTCTTCTACCATGAGCGGCTAGTTCATCCACTAGGTTTTGATGTAGCCTTAACTAAGCATCAATGGTTTGATTGTTTTAATTATTGTGGACCTTTATATACATGCATAGATTATGTAATTTAGAGGATTCTTATTATAGAATTGAGCAATAAAAGTCTTATAAATTCAGTCTCAATGATTTTCTATCTTGTCTTAGATATTTAGTTATTGTTGTTGAACTCAATCTCTCTTATTTTCTGTGATCATGAGAGCGATTATTACACAATGGTAATCACTGAATATATCATTAAACGTTTTGATGGATTATGCCTAGAGAAGATGAACCATACTGCACCCTGGATTAGAGTAGTTAGGCAGATGCCCCATGCCAATCGAAGATAGTCTATGACTTAGCCTTAATCATATGTTATCTTTTTGACGGATGAAGGTGAGCTTGTAGTCACCGACACCACTTATGCATGATGTAATTCCCCATAGTTAATTCAATTGACCATTGACTGTAGAGTTAGTGGTGAAGTCAAACACCCTAGATTTATCTCGTATTATCTTCACTCTCTATTTTTTTTGTTTTTTTTTTCATTAGTTTAAATATAAAAATCAGATTTCTACTATTTCTAAATTTAATTAGAATTAATTCTGTATTCCAACTCATTCAGACCATAATCTCTGAGGTTCGACACCCCTTTCGATAGCCCTATTCTGCAAGGAATTCGTTCTATTGCAAAGTGTGGTAATTTTAATTGAGACACACTCACACACGTATCACCCTTACAAGCATCTGGATGAGTTCAAAGAAGTGTGCTCAACTACCAAAATTCACAACTTCTCTGAAGATGTTTTCAAAATGAGACTTTTTCCATTCTCCTTGAAGGACAAAGCCATGTATTGGTTAAATTCTCCACCGGTGGGCTCTATCACGACATGGACTCTAATGCAACATGAGTTCTTCAAAGAAATATTTTCCAATAGGGAAGACCAATCAGTTCAAACATCCTATCACTAGTTTCTCCTAACATGAGGGAGAACAATTCTATGAGACATCGGAAAGATTCAAGGATCTTCTTAGGAAGTGTCCTCATCATCAGGTTCCTATGTGGTATCTTGTGCAGAGTTTTCATAAAGGGTTGACAGAAGCCAACAGACAGATGGTCGATGCATCCTATAGAGGTAATTTTATGTTAAAGAGTGAATAAGAGGCGTGGACCTTATTTAAAATCTGAGTGACAATTCTCTACAACATGTGTTATCTACTTGTTCTAGCAGACTAACCACTACAAGGAAGACTAATGGGATTTTTGAAGTTGGTGCTACAGAATCTATGCCAACCAACATTGACTTGATTGCACAGAAAAAAACATTGATCATGGCAGCCAATCAAGCTCCTTCTGTTACAAATTCTTCATTGTTAGGCCCTTGTGACTTTTTCTCTAGTCCTATGCATAATGTGAACAATTTTTCCTCAGTTGAACAATTTTTTGAACTTCAACAAGAGCAAGTCCAAGCTATATTCACCGGTCCAATGAATTCTCCATGTGGTAATACTTCAATCCAACATGGAGGAATTATCCTGGTTTTTCTTACAGTAACCAAGGGGCAGCAATGCAACCTACATATTAGCCTAGGAACTATATGCCTCAACAGTCATATCAAGCACAAGTTCCTATGCCACAAAATTTTTTTACCTTTGAAGACAAAATGATGAGTGCCCTAGCGAGACTTGACAAGATTGATTTTGAACTTGAGAAGCTCGACTTTATTGTTGAAATAGTACAAACTACAGCTCAACTGATTCATTCTCATTCTCAGTCTATTACCAAACTTGAATCTCAGTTTGGACAACTTGCCAATGCCTTGAGTAGAAGAAAATAAGGAAAGCTTCCAAGTCAGCCAATTGCCAATCCTAGAGGGATGCATGCTTCTTCAAGCAAGCCACATCATGAGCAAGTTCAAGCCATCACCACTTTGAGAATTGGAAAAATAATTGATAACAAGGTGAGAGAGAAGAAAGAAGAAAAAGAAGTGATCACAAGTCTAAGTGCTGAAGATTCATATAAGCCCAAGGCTTCCTTCCCACAACGTTTTGTACAAGCATCCAAGTTGGGGAAGCAAGGAGACAAGTTGCATGACATGATGGAGGTGTTTCAACAAGTGAAGATTAATCTACCACTCCTTAATGCCATCAAATAGATTCTTCCTTATGCAAAATTTTTGAAGGACTAGTGCACTCAGAAAAGGCGTTCCAAGAGTCAAGTGCTAAAGAAGGTAATGTTCCCACAACAAGTGAGTTCTATAATTCAGCATTGCACTCCTCCCAAGTACAAAGATCCTGCTGCCCCAACTATCTCATGCATCATTGGGGAGCACCATGTTGATAAAGCTCTTCTTGATTTGGGTGTAAGTGTGAATTTGTTATCTTATTCAGTCTACTTACAATCGGGCTTGGGAGAGTTAAAGCCTACCTCGGTGGTACTACAGTTTATAGATAGATCAACTAAGCAACCATGAGAGATTGTTGAAGATGTGCTCATCAAAGTGGATAAGTTCTACTTTTCAGTTGATTTCATCGTCCTACACACTGAGCTAATCCATAATCTAAGGAGGCATATTCTAATCATCCTTGGTTGACCTTTCTTAGCTATTGTTGATGCTTGTATCAATTACGAGTCGGGGATCATGGATATCTCTTTTGACAACATAAAGGTCAAGCTAAATATTTTTAATACTATCCAACACCCTCTTGATCAGAGTGATATTTTTTGTATGGATGTTATTGAAGATTATATAGAGGAATTTATGTCATCTTCTTTATCTCACAACTCCTTGGAGGTTTGTAGGTTCCTCTTTGACTATGAGACATTCAATATAGTGGAACTAGGTGAAGAGAAAAATCCTATGTTGGAAGTTACAACCATTCAAAATACTCCACCTTGGAGAATTCTAGTCGAGCCACTACCTCTCCTCTCTAGCACTCCTCTAGTGCATTCATTGGAATGTCCTCCATAGCTAGAGCTGAAGCCCTTACCTGATAAGTTGAAATATTTTTTTTAGGGGTTAATAAAACTCTTCTAGTAATCATTGCCTCGGATCTAACAAACACTCAAGAAACAAGCTTAGTGGAGGTCGTGTACCAACATCGTGAAACAATTGGGTGGAGTGTGGCTGATCTCATGGGTATGGATCCTTCTATCTGTATACGTTAGATTCACTTAGAAAATGAGAGCAAGCCATCTTGAGAAACACAGAGGCGATTGAATCCCAATATGAAAGAGGTGGTAAAGAAAGAGGTGATCAAATTGCTTGATACAGGTGTCATTTATCCAATTTCTGATAGTACATGGGTAAGCCCGACTCAAGTTGTTCCTAAGAAGTCTAGCCTTACTATTGTTCCAAATTCTATGGGAGAGTTCATTCCACAACGCACTACCACAAGTTGGCATGTGTGTATTGATTATAGAAAGCTTAACTCCCTGACAAGGAAAGATCATTTTTCTCTTCATTCATTGATCAAATTCTTGAGAGATTGGCAGGTCAAAGTTACTACTACTTTCTGGATGGCTACTCTGGTTACAATCAAGTGGCCATGGATCCAAAAGATCAAGAAAATACCACTTTCACTTGCCCCTTTGGTACTTTTTCTTATCGTCGCATGCCCTTTGGGTTATGTAATGCTCTGGCGATGTTTCAGAGGTGTATGATGGTCATATTCCCTAACATGGTGCAAAAGTTCTTGGAGGTTTTCATGGATGAATTTTCTATTTTTGGGTCAACCTTTGAGGATTGCTTGAAGAACTTGTCACTTGTGCTTCAGAGGTGTCGAGACTGGAATTTGATCCTTAGTTGGGAGAAGATCCATTTCATGGTGACAGAGGGAATTGTTCTGGGGCATGTTATTTCTAAGAGGGGGATTGAAGTTGATAGAGCAAAAATTGATCTGATTTCCACTCTGCCTCCCCCTACTATAGTGAGGCAAGTTCGTTCTTTCTTAAACTATGTCGGGTTCTATAGAAGATTCATCAAGGACTTCAGTAAAATTGCTCGGCCCTTATGTCAACTATTGACTAAGGATGTTACTTTCTCCTTTCATGATGATTCTTTGCAAGCTTTCTAAAAGCTTCAATCTTTAGTATCGTCTGCACCAATCATACAATCTCTGAAATGGTCAATGCCATTTAAAATCATGTGTGATGCTTCTGACTATGCTGTGGGAGCAGTGTTGGGACAACGGGAAGGCAAACGTCCTTATGTCATTTATTATGCTAATAAGACTCTTTCTAATGCTCAACTTAATTATACTACTACGGAGAAGGAACTTCTAGTAGTTGTATTCGCCTTGGAAAAATTTTGTTCCTATCTGCTGGGTCTAAGGTGGTTGTTTATTCCGATCATGCTACGTTATGGCACTTGCTAGGATAGAAAGAAACCAAACCACATCTTATTCTGTGGATTTTATTGTTGCAAAAATTTGATTTGAAAATAAAAGATAAAAAGGGGACAGAGAATGTGGTGGCAGACCATCTATCTCGAATTCTAGTGGACTTCACGCTCAATACATTGCCTATTCATGAATCTTTTTCGGACGAGCAATTGTTTGGAGTATTCAAAGGGTCACCACTATGGTATTTGAAACATTGTGTGGAGGGGGTTGTGCCAATTGGAGATGTGGAGTCCATCGACTTGACGGATCCCCTTTATCTTACTTGATCCTCTAGTGTGATGACTGTCACCTACAGACGTTAATTGTGGGGTAGTATATATTTCTAATCTTTTGATTTCTTTTAGTTTTTCTTTATTTCAATGTTTAGTTCATGTTTTCTTAATTTTTCTTTCAATATTAGATGTGTTTAAATGTGTTTTCTTTGAGTTTTTGATATTTTAGTTGCTTCTGAGGGATGCTGGAAGGTGTGTCGAGGTATTCAAACTCCAACGGGTGAAAAAGAAAGGTCTCAATTGACCTTGGGAGATCACTACTGCAAAAATACCTTTCCCGGTCGACCTTGGGTGATAGATGCCCAAGGTGCACCCAGCAGGGGGATTGATCACACCCATTAATTTCGGATAGGTGGCATCATCCAGCCGGGCGATCGATCGCCCAGCTAGAGGGAGATCGATCACCCATGCATTAAAAAGGTTTTGGTTGCTCTCGAAATCGATGAGGACTTGAGGGTTGGAGTGGTGGCAATTTATTTACAAGGGGAAGTAGATCAGTCGTGGCAATTCATCAAGAATACCAACAACATGAAACTATGGAGTGGGAAATGTTCAAAGGTATTTTCTTTGACAAGTTCTTTCTGGCTTCTGTGAAGGACTAGATGAGGCAAGAGTTCATGGACCTAGTTCAGGGGTACTTGGATGTTATGGGGTACGAGACCAAGTTTACATCATTGGCTCGCTTTGTACTAGAGATGGTGAATGATGAAAAGTTGAGGGCGAAGAAGTTTGTGAAGGGGCTTAAGGCCTCTATAAAAAAAAGTGTCAATCCTAGGCTTGAAGGTCTATGACAAGGTGGTTGATAGGGCTTTGGTAGCGAGATACACATGTTTGGATGATTCTAATCACGACCCAAAAAGAGATTATAGGCCAATATGGACTTAATGATAAAGAAACTAGTGAACAAGGTTCACACACCAATTGTAACTTTCAAAGGCAATATGTCTTTGGTACTGATCGATCCACCATTGAAACCATTGATTGCTACATTAGTCAAAATGACATCATCCATATTTTTCCCAATTATTTCTATTGTGGTCGATGGGATTACTTTAACCAAAGAACCATTATCGACCAGAACGAGGTTGATTGGCTGTCCCTTGACCTATACTTCCACATACAAAGTCCTGAGCTATTGAGTCATTACCAACGACGGTATTTTAAATGCCTCATTGTCAATTGATGTCAATTCCTCTGTAGAAATCAGACCTTTATTGGCCAATTCCTCTTATATCTGATCTTATTTCACTTTTAGAAAGGTAGCATGAGCTTAGACTTTAGCACATGCATTAACAAGTTTTGACTGATTTGACCTTGCTTCAAATACTGCTGGGAGAACAAATGTCATATTGCAAGATACTTCATCTAAAAAACTACCAAATCAGACCTTATATTTAGCAAAATGTTTTGGATCTTGGCCTGACTGATCGCTTTTCTTTTCTTGAACAGAATCCTCCCCATCAAAGGCTGCAGAAACATCCATGGCCTCCACTGTTGTAGCCTTATTTTCCTTATTATCACAATCGGCTGGTTTTGCTTGATCATCCATTAATTTCTCTTGCTTTCTCTTTTCTACCATCCTTTGTTAGACTCTTCTCTTTTGGGAGTGAGTAAGACAAGCTTCAGTTCGTTTCGTTGTCTTAAAAATTTTAGATGGTGCACCTTGGTCCATTAGTCATTAGGAGCTACCAATGAAAGCTTAACCATCCTTTGTCATTTTCAACCCCTTTATGGACCCAAACTTCAGATCTGACAAAAGATCTCTTGAGATCAGGTTGTGTATATAGTTTTGGAATGATCTTTTCTAGTATAGACCTAGTAGGGTGAACAATGGTCACTGTTCTGGATTGATCATTTTGATGCACCTTCAACCGATAGTTCTGGGATTCCAGCTGATTTATTTTCTCTGAATCGGCTATTTGATTTTATGGAAAGGTTAGTCTCTCGTGCACACTCTTTTTTGATAGATCGATTACTTTCACCATGTTCGTATTTTTAATTAATATTATAGTTTTTAGAATCTGGACAACAACCACTCATAATGAGAGCTATTTGAACGTCCTTTAGGTTTCTCTCCATTTTTTCCACTATCATACAATCTGGATTCGCTGATGGCGTACTTGCTAGGTTGTTTCCCTTATCTTCCAAATTAGCCTCCCTTAGAGCAAGACTGATTGTGTTACTACTGATTATAGTTGGGAATAGGTCACCATTGACTCCCATCACCTCTGGCTTTTTTCTCCAGGAATTTCAAAATGCCATCATTAATAGTTTTCTGCAACATATTATGAAATACCATACAGTTCTTAGTTGCATGAGTCCAATACTTGTGGTATTTATAATAATCATTTCCCTTTAGCTCATCAGCCGAAGGTATTTTGTGTCGATTTGGCAAAGAAATTTTCTTATCAACTTATAGGAGATCAAAGATTAACGCTGATTTTGACAAGTCAAAAGAAAAAAAAACTTTACCAGTATTGGCCGCCCCTTTTTTATTAGGTTGGCTGATGAAGTTGATGATGTAATAAGTAGTGGGTGATTTAACTTATACTAAGTCCTCACATGTGTATGGATTTTTTATTTTACCTTAGTAAGATTTGCATCAAGATGATCATTTACATCAGTAAAGACTTGGTAATTTGGGTCTTTATCATAAGTACAATTAGAAAAATTTTGTCATGCCCCAAAATTTGGACTATTGAGACTCCCCCAGGCCGATCCCGAATTCCAAGTGTGAATCCGTTCACTCAACCACATGAACTATTCCAACACTAATCTCACCTTGATATCAAGCTCTGATACCACGCTGTCACACCCCGGTCCCTCGACTCCCAAAAGAACCAGAGGTGACTTCCATCCATTATACCCAAATGGATCATTTTTACCCTCAAATACCATGAGATCTTAATTCTATTCTTGTACATAGACGTGCCCAACTCCATCTTATCCAACTAGAATGGGCCCTACAACAAATCATATCACCTTAATGGAAATTTCATTTATCCACACCCATGAATCACTCATTTCCAAGACTCAACACTATGTATGATTGAAACCTGAAACTAAAACCCACTCCACTGGATATAGAATCCAAAAATACTCAATTTAAAAAAAGATCACGCTCAATTCTGATTTAAAACGAAGAAGTTATTCTCGATTGAAGTTTGAGAAAATTTCGGAGCATGCTATGAATAATGATTTCGATGCATCGAAGTGATGATATTGATGCATCGAACAAGCATCGACCAAAAATAACTCTTGGGACTTTTGGTTTCCTAAAATCCTGTAGGTTTCTCGATGCATCGAACTTGTCATTTCGATGCATCGAAATGCCCAGACTTGTGTACCTGGAGAAAATCCTACAACTATGCCTTTGCCTTTTTTTTGGCATTCTAAGTCCATTCAACCACCTAATTCACTCATACAACATCCAATTAACATACTAAAGCTATTGGCATCATTCATATACCAAAATTCAAGTCCTCTCTCAAAATCATGTCTTGAAACCATCATTCTCTCCATTTTCATTCATCAACTCATGTATACATCATTTCATACTCCATTTACTTGAAATTTTTATACATGAAGTCATAACTCAAGAGAAAAATAGTCTTGTAATCCCATATATCTCAAAAATATACATTTTGCTCAAAAGGCACATATTAGCCATAAGAGTTCCAAGTTCATAGTCATTACAAGAATTCATGCATAAGGTTCCAATACTACAAATTCTACCATGACTACAACTAGATCATTACCATGCCACAAGCTAGCATGGATAGCCATAATATATACAATATCCAAAACATAGCAAAATGCTACTAGAGTTCCACTTGGACACTCAAGTTCCATCTGTCATCGGTGCCTTATCTGTAAAAAGAGTTTATAAGAAAAGGGTGAGTACCACGATGGCTCAGTATAGATACCCCAACCCACCTAAGGGCCGACTCAACACCGACCTACGTGAATGCATGTCACTACATTACACATATCACCCAACATAAATCATTCTCATTTCCAAGCAACGCATATATAAGAATGCATTAAACAAGAATCATACTTCACAATAAATAATGTAAGCCATTTAAAACACTTATCTCCCTCTCGGACTCAACCCGATACCCTAGCGTGATTCTTGTCCAACTATACGTCCTAGGACATTTTCCACACAATTTCAGAATTCGACAACGAGAACTCCGTCCTCCAAGGTGATTAGACCATTTCAAGATTTTCACCGAGAACTCCCTTCTCCAAGGTGATTAGACAGTTTCTGAATACGTCACCGAGAACTCTGTCCTCCAAGGTGATTAGACCATTTCAAGATTTTTACCGAGAACTCTGTCCTCCAAGGTGATTAGATAGTTTCGGAATATGTCACTGAGAACTCTGTCCTCCAAGGTGATTAGACCATTCAAGAATTTCACCGAGTATCCACGCACTCCATGCTAATTTGATAGTTTTGAAATACGTCACCGAGAATTTCGTCCTCCAAGGTGATTAGGCTATTCATGACCATCACCGAGCATTTGTCGTTCTAAGTGAACAGGTTATTCTACCATCTTTCCTGTTCTCCTCACAACCGCCCTATATATGCATTTCAAACATATAAAGATCAAGCATTCAAAATTCATGCTTTAAAATGCATAAGCTAGTTATAAAGACACTTAGCATGCATTTCACCTCCACAAGACCACATGTATGATTACCTATACATGTAAAGCCTAGTATACAATCCACATAAGCACATTTTATTCATGCTTCACCAATGCACACATTTTCAATATAAAGATAGCATGCTTAAAACTAACGTAACATAATTATGCTCATTATACCTCATTTTCACACAAGTGCACAATAAGTGTATATGTTAATTTCTCTCACTTATTCACCCCTCATATCATATATACTACCATACATAAATCAATTCCATACAAGAGACTAAAGAGAAGTTGAAAGACACCACATCCCACCACTCTTACCACTCTAAATCATGCAATCTACATCCTTAGCTCTCACTACTTCTCTCAAAATCCTAGAATCGACAATTAAATTAGAAGGGAAACCCCTACCTCAAAATTAAAGACCTTCCAAGCACTTCCAAGATTCTGACCAAGTCCTACCTTGTTAAACCGCGAAGATATTCGGTCCAAATGGTAGCGCTAGTCGTCCCCTACGTATCTCCCTTCTTCGGTGAAACCCTTATCACAACCAAAGGCTTCCGAAATCTAGAGAGAAGGAAGAGAGGAGAAGAGGGAAGAAGATTAGAGAGAGATAGAATCGTGAGAATGGTTGACCCTCTCTCAGCCACATGTTTTAAATGGCATCTAGGAGAGCGAAATGTCTAAAACACCTTGGGCCACATAATGTAGCTTCCCGAACTCCGTTTTCAATTTTGAAAACTCCTACTGTCTTAAAATCACTCCCTCTACTCTCTAAACATTTCATCTAAGCCATTCTCAAAAATAAATATTTTTAAAAAATTTCTAGATTCTCAAGCCCAGACCGCATCCCAAGCCCCAATTTGACCAAAAAGTCAAACACCTCTAAATCTTCCAAAAATTTACCAAAATCCTTAAAACACTTACCATACGTGTTCCCCACACTCAACACATATTTAACATCACTCAAAATGCATCTATGACAATTATGATGTGAAAAATGGAAACTGGCCAAAGTTGGTCACGGTCTCTACAACCTCCCCTTCGTAAAAGAATTTGATGGTCCGAAAATCGCATAAGCTTGTTTGCCCAAGTTTTAATGTCAAAAGGATTTATAAGGGCATTAGTGTCATTTTACTTTAAATGATATTTTTTGGGTTTGTTATTCATGATTTATTTAATTATCCTATTATTATTTTATATGCACTAACCTTATTGCAGGACATGTTGGGTATTTAAATTGTAAGGACATTTTAAAAATTGTTTATGAGGAAACAAAGTGCGGGAGGAATTTGGGAATTAAAGACATTTTCATAATCATTATAAGGGTGTATAGAAGACAGGTGTAATGCAAGAAAAAGAAAGCTGGTAATAAAAAATTGGTTAAAGAAAAAGTGATATATATATACATGGGCAAACTGAATTTAAAAAAGAGGAGCAAGAGTTTGTGTGGTCGGTGTGTGATATCGGCGCTGATAGTGAGAGACCAACAGAGAGAGAGAGAAGATCTGATAAAGGGGAGAGGAAAGCAGCGGTGCTTATAGAAAATAGAGAGGAAGGGGCGAGCGATATAAAGAGAAGGAGCTAGAGAGAGAATGAGCTAGATAGAGAGAACTAGAGAGAGAAATCCTGCATATACATCCATGGCTGTCGATCAGCTGAGTAGTCTACGCCGGCATCATCGGTAAGGACAGAGCTAAGAGAGAAAATGGTCTGGGGTGTGTAGCGGCGCAAAGAGAAAGAGAAAGTGAGACCAAGAGAAATGGTCGCCTATTGATTCATCATCTTCGTTCACAGCTTCAACACGGATTCTTCGACAAACTTCTAATTGAGATTCGATGTCACTGGTCTGTTCATCTCTCACGGATTCTTCGACAAACTTCTCAGTTTCTCTCTAGAACTTCTCGATGGGTAAACTCTTTTTGATTTCTCACGTACACACGTCACAATTGCACTATAGGCAGATTTAGTACATATATATATATACACACTCTCACAAGCACACTGGTTGAGGCTTTGTTGTTGAACACACAAAATGCACAGGCGCACGATTGTTGTTCTATGATGATGTTGATAATACATGTTATTGTTTTAACTGTGTTGGATTAATTGTTAACTCTAAAAAATACATGCTGCTGCTAAATTTGCTTTCTGAAACAAGTTGCTGCTGAAATATGTGTTCTGAACTCTTAAATTGCAGAAATCATTTTGCTGGTTTTATATCTTAAATTTGATGAAGTTCTAAATTCTAAGTTGTTAGTTTTTGTATGTCAAATTGTTGTCTTGAAATATACTGATCTTGAGTGCAAATTTTTTGTTATTTTAAAGGTGTTGATATGCTATTTTAGTGTGCTGAAATTTGCTGTTCATTATTGCTGAATTTGCTGTCCAAATTATTGCTGAATTTGGTATATGAACGGTGCTCTCTCAAAATCTACAACACTATCCTCAAGTGGATCTCATGCTCCTCCATAGAAGAAGAGTAGATAAGAATGTCATCCACGAAAATAACCACAAACCTATCCAAGTACACTCTGAATATCCAGTTCATCAAATCCATGAACGTTGTAGGTGCATTTCTCAATCCAAATGACATTTCTAGAAACTCATAGTGGCCATATCTAGTTCAAAAAGCTGTCTTTGGAATGTCCTCTTCCCTTACCCTCAACTGGTAATACCCCGACCTCAAGTCGATGTTCAAAAACAAGTCGAACCCTTAAACTGATCAAACAAGTCATCTATCATTGGAAAATGATACTGGTTCTTAATCGTTGTTTGGTTCAACTTATGGTAGTCTATGCATAACTGTAAAGATCCAGCCTTCTTTTTAGCAAATAGGACTGGAGCTCCCAAAGGCGATGTACTAGGTCGTACAAATCCCTTGTCCAATAATTCTTGTAACTGATCTTTCAACTCTTTCAATTCAGTCGGTGTCATCTAGTACGATGCTATAGAGGTAGGCACAGTACAAAGAGCAAGATCAATGCAGATTACTACATCTCTCATCGGAGGTAACTCTATCAAGTCATTCGGAAACACATCCACAAACTCACTAAACACCGGTGGGAATCCTCCACTAGTCACAATCTCGTACTCCTTGGCTAATAAGCTAGCTTGAAAATATCCAACCCTGTCCCATATACCTGAACTAAGCAAAGAATGAATGTAGAAATCATCCCGCTCTCCCACAAAGTAAAAACAGTCACCCTCGGGTGTGCACACTGTCACTCTCCTACAGAGATAATCAATTGTGGCTCTAAATGTAGATAGCCAGTCCATACCTAGAATGACATTAAAAGTGGTCATGTCTAGTAACACAAAGTCGAATATCAATCGACGCCCAGCAACCTCAATCTCGCAAGACCGACACACTCTATCCAGGGTAACCCTACCCTAAACAGGCGTATCAATGGACAATGGTGACTCCAGTAATGACACCTGTAGCCTCAAGGCATAAACAAATGCAATAAATATGAATGAATATGATGCTCCTGAATCTATCAACACCCTAGCCCACGAGTTAGAAACCAGGAAACTACCTCTGACCATTGATGGTCTCGGTATGTCCTCTGTCAGAGCAAACATGAACACACAGTCCTGTGTCTGCTGACCCTGCTAGCTAGTCCCCTGTAAGCTCGGCAGCTGACTAGAAGTAGGCGTGGAACCTTTCGCTAATCGCGATCCTTTAACTGACTGTGCTGGCTAAAGCGGTGGTAATGCCTTGAAGCTAGACTGAATTGTAGCTGTCTATATCGACCTTTGCTCAGGCACTGAACCACTATGTGTCCCCTACTTCTGTGGGCAGTTAACTCTCATATGTCTGGGCTACTTGCAATAGAAGCATACCTTCTCCCTTACTGCTCCTGCTAGCACTGATGCCACTTTATATCCCTGTGGGCATTCCTGTTGAAATGGCCAATTCATTGGCAATTATAGCACACCACAGATGATCGTAAAGATCTAATAGGAAAGGCCAATGAAGGTACGGGGCAAGCTTGCTGCTGCCCCTAAAAACCTGACCTGCCCTGCCCTTCCTGTACCTCTTTCTTCCTTGATTACCTGAAGATGCCACTGCACTCTTCGCTTGCTACTTAGAGTCCAATATTCTTTGGGTGTCTTTATCATCCTCTTCAGCCACTAAGGCTCTGTTAATAACCTTATTGTAGGTTGTCAAACCTAGAATGGATACCCTCTTTTTTATAGAGGTTTTCAGCCCCTTCACGAACTTTTTCAATTCCAATTCCTCATTCATTACCACCTCTAGGGCGAAGCAAACCAATGATGTAAACTTGGTCTCATACCTCATAACATCTAAGTCCCCTTGGACTTGTTCCATAAACTCCTGCCTCATCTGATCCCTCACTAAAGCCGAAAAGAACTTGTCGAAAAATAACCCTTTAAAGGTTTTCCAATACATGGTCTCGGTGTTGTTGACATTCCCAATGAATTACCACCACCGATCTACTTATCCTTGCAAGTGAAGCGCTACCACTCCCATTTTCAGATCCTCATCGATTGAAAGAGCAACCATGAGTTTATAAGTCTGATCAGTCCAACTATCTGCCACTAATGGGTCACATGCGCTATCAAAAGTAGGCGGCTTAAATTTTATGTACTCTTTCATAACCATCATCTGATGGCTCAAGGCAACCCTAGGCATTGCCTGAACCTCTTCTTCCATGCCTTCCTTAGCTAACCGTCTCATAGTATCTGCCATGCCACGCATGAATTGCGTTCCATCTGTTAGCTCCTGAGGAGTATCAGTGCCTATGTCTCGCACTTTTCTTGGAGGCAATTAGCTATATGCACAACGAGAAAACTTTAAGGTTAACAATCCACACTTCTTACACCATTTTAACCATGCTTACACACGTCATGTCAATTTAATCCACAAGGGCATTGTTCAATGTGCAAAACACAATAAAATATTATGTAATAATGTCATTGTTGTTTTGTACTTTAACAAAAGAGAATTTATAAAAACCTACAAATACTTTACTAAAATCAGTAAAGTGGTGAGTAGGGGTCGAACCCACAAAGACTGCGTTGGTTTTGTTGTTAAGCTATCAAGACCTTGTCTAATTTACTTCAAAGAGTTTTTTTTTAATTCCAAGGTGCTGAAATTAAATGACATAAATAAATGATAGATACTGGAGAGAGAGAACCCTGGGAATTGACTTCACCACTAACCTTTTGATAATGACAATTGTATTAATAACTGACGTCTAATCTATAGATTCAGAAAAGAATGGCTACAAGCCCAATTCAGTTCTATCAAGAGGATTCATTCAACATACACTTAAGCATAATTCATCTTCGCTTAGCATGGCCTATACATCTGACTAACTAATGATATGATATCCCATCTTCAGTTAGTATGAATTATCAAAACTCTAAATTGAAAGATCTCTGAAAACTATTGTATAACTGGTCTTAACAAAATCACAGAAGTTGAAAAGAACCAAACCTTAATCACTGCAAACTTACATTCATTCTAAAAGAACAAGAGTAAATATGCAATGAAATAATCCATTCAAATTCAAACCAACAGAACAGCTATTGTTTATGTCTTGGTTATACAATCAATGCACAAATTAAATCATTCCCAAATTAATGTAGAATTTACAAAATTGCCGGAATGGTGTTTAGGTGCTCATGATCAGAGGTCTAGGCTTGAATGATGATGAAATCGCCATCTTTTTGCCCGTAATCATCACGAATCGCCTCTATATATCTCTTTTTATTTCTCCCCTCTAGAATACCTTAGTTTTTATCTTATTTTCTTTATTTTAAGTTTGTAAAATAGCACCAACGGGACACTTGGCCTCCCAAAGTAGCACCTGCGCCTATAAAACTAGCACTTGCACAATTGAAAGAGGCACCTGTGCCCATGAAAATGGTACCTGCGCAAATGGGGCAGAATGTGACCTAAACATCCATTTTAAGAAATTTTCGTGAAATATGAAAATGTCCAGAATTAAATTTCCTTCTACTACCATAAAGTTTGGGTCATTTTGACAGTCGAGTATGGAGTTATGGTCTAATTACCAAAACGAGTATAAAACTTTCTAGGCCTGAATTGGCCCAATCTTCAATGTGAATAGGCCTATGATCCTTTTCTTCATTTAAATTCATTTTCAACCCACTTCTTCAGTCCATTTAATTTGGATCTTTAATATAAACATATCTCATGGGTCAAGCTTAAGTTTCCTACTAAAATAGCACTATCTGTAGCCCGATTGCACTATTATTAATCATAATTACCCTTAATAACCTAAAATCATAAAAAAATTAAAATTATTAATAAAAACATTAAATAAATATTACTAAAACACTAATTCATATAATTTTAGGGGCATTGAATGTGTGACATTCACTACTTATCACACCCCTAAACTTACATATTGCTAGTCCATTAGCAATACATAACTAAAAATAAAATAAAACAACTAAACTACTTCCCCTTTCATGGAAGATCCAGTTGCATATAGTGTATAAAACAAGCCTTTTAAACCACTACGATACCCCTAGTGGACAAGTGAAGTCTCGTGAGGGTTTCCAGAGATGCTACCCACAAATATGTAAAAATTCATGTTTCAAACATTGATCAAGAAGAAGACTACAAAATACAGAAAAAAGACTTGCATTCAAGAATACTTTCAAATCCCATAATTCAAAACAATGGTTTAGCCACACAATTTACATCAACACATCTCAAAGCAACTAACTCTAACCCCCTTGTGAAAAGTGAACTAGCATTCATCTATGTAGTTTAACCCGGCTCTAAGTGAGCAATTACAAATCCTTTCAATTCATTGGATCCCCTTATTGAATTTATCACTCAAAACATGAATACATGCAAATTTTTATTTATTTATTTATTTATGGTTGTGCAATGCCTAGGTTTATTAGGCTTTCGAACTGATCCATGTAACAAGCTTCAGCCAGTGACTCCCAAACCAAATGACTTTAGAAAACTAGGTTTCAAGATACCATGACGGACCTAATAACTCGAACCAAAACAGCCACAAACCACAGACTAACCAATGATGCAATGCCTAAGTTTATTAGGCTTTCGAATTGTTCCATGTAGCAAGCTTTCAGCTAATGACTCCCAAACCAAATGATTTTAGGGCACTAGGTTTCAAGATACCCCGACGGACCTAATAACTCGAACCAAAACGGCCATAAACCGCAGGTTTTTTTTATTTTTTTTATTTTTACAAGTGTTGCATGTTTAAAATATTTATTCTCACGGGATACCAACTTATATTCAACACGTATAACTGATAATTCAAAGCCAAGTACATACCCTACCAACTCTACTAGTGTGCTTGTGAATTGTGAAAAGAACTAGAGTCAACCACTACAAGTCATGTCAATGCAAATAATGACTTAAACCACTGCATTCAAATCACAGTTTCTAGAAATTTTACATATACTTTACAATTGCAAGTCAAGAACCTACATAAAGTATTAAACTCTTGATTGGTGTTGAAACATTTAAACTGAAAACAAAATGACCTAAAAAAAATAAACAAACAAAAGTGTTATTCCTTACTCCCCAAACTTCAATTACACATTATCATCAATGTGTAACAAAAACATAAAGCATATGGTAAGTGATAGAACAATATTAGCGTGGTAGTAGAATTGTCAAAATTTGGCAAAACATTCACATGAATAAAGGTTGGCCATCCCCCCAAACTTGGATGCAAAAACCTGTCATAAAAAAAACACAACTACACACCACACATATTAAAAGGAAAAAAAAAAAGAATACAACAAAATGAAAAACAAACACAAAAAAAGAAATAAAATGAAACTTAAAAAATATAAAAAATAATAAAATAAACCAAAACTGAAAACAAAGGTGCCTAGTGGCTCCAAAAATACTCCTAACAGTCAAAACT
The DNA here is from genome assembly GCA_026545225.1 of Cornus controversa. NCBI lineage: Eukaryota > Viridiplantae > Streptophyta > Magnoliopsida > Cornales > Cornaceae > Cornus > Cornus controversa. Next base: position 19,961,358 of record CM048852.1, read on the forward strand.
CACAAAAATGAAACTACAAACTCTATTCTAATTAATGCAAAATATTAAACACAAAACTAAAATAAAAGAAAAAATAATAAAAAATAAAAATAAAAATGAAAATGAAAACATACTCTCTATCTACAGCTCTCAATTCAAGGTTTCACCCTATACCACATCTCTTGAAGAGATCTAAAATTGTCCCCCCTATTTTGTCCTTGCTTTCCTGAGTCATGCTAAAAATAATTTTGACGCAAGAAATATCAACATTTTTATGAGGCCTCACGTAAAATGAATCAATTGAATACAATTCAAAAAATTCAAGAAAACATGATTCTTTACATTGTTCTTGACTAAGCATCTCATTTATATTTAATTGGTTACTACTTAGTTCAAAAACAATTGAAAAAGGTGGACACACATTAGGACTCAAATAGTTACACTTGAGTTCTTCATTTAAAGTTTTCGAGTCCTGATTAAGTAATGACTCCATAATGCGGGCATGATTTAACTCAATTGGTTGTATGGATTCAATATTGGCCTTCCACGTTTGTGTGTCCATAAGAGGAACTGAATCCAATAAGGCACTCACCTCTTCACATGCAAAATCAATATCAAAATTACAACCAAAATGAGGTAAACATGTTTCCAAAGGGTTTTCAAACTCAACCAATATGTTTTCAAATAAAAGAGATAAACAAATTAAAATAAAATTAAAAATTTGCAACTAACAAAAAGTACAAAAATAACACAAGTGCATGAATTAAAATACAAAAACTCACAAGAGGTCCCAAAATTTCAGGTTATTTCCACCTATGTAGTAGCTCTTGTATCTATATTCAAACAACAAAAAAATACTAAAACAAATTAAAAACAGAATATATGCAAGTCTTAAATTATAAGTAAACAAGACTTAATCTTTAAACTTAACAACGCAATCATGACCGCAGTCCCCGACAACGGCGCCATTTTGTTCGATGTGCCTAAACCTCTTCTTCCATGCCTTCCTTAGCCAACCGTCTCATAGTATCTGCCATGCCACGCATGAATTGCGTTCCATCTGTCAGCTCCTGAGGAGTATCAATGCCTATGTCTCGCACTTTTTTTGGAGGCATTTAGCTATATGCACAACGAGAAAACTTTGAGGTTAACAATCCACACTTCTTACACTATTTTAACCATGCTTACACACGTCATGTCAATTTAATCCACAAGGACATTGTTCAATGTGCAAAACGCAATAAAATATTATGTAATAGTTTCATTGTTGTTTTGCACTTTGACAAAAGAGAATTTATAAAACCTACAAATACTTTACTAATATTAGTAAAGTGGTGAGTAGGGGTCGAACCCACAAAGATTGCGTTGGTTTTGTTGTTAAGCTATCAAGACCTTGTCTAATTTAATTCAAGGAGATTATTATTATTATTTAATTCCAAGGTGCTGAAATTAAATGACATAAATAAATGATAGATAATGGAGAGAGAGAATCCTGGGAATTGACTTCACCATCAACTTTTTGAGAATGAAAATTGTCTTAATTTGGGACGTCTAATCTATAGATTCAGAAAAGAATGGCTACAAGCCCAATTAAGTTCTATCAAGAGGATTCGTTCAACATACAATTAAGTATAATTCATCTTCACTTAGCATGGCCTATACATCTGACTAACTAATTATATGATAGCCCATCTTCAGTTAGTATGAATTATTAAAACTCTAAATTAAACGATCTCTGAAAACTATTGTATATCCGGTCTTAACAAAATCACAGAAGTTGAAAAGAACCAAACCCTAATCACTGCAAACTTGCATTCATTCTAAAAGAATAAGAGTAAATATGCAATGAAATAATCCATTCAAATTCAAACCAACAACACAGCTGTTGTTTATGTCTTGGTTATATAATCAATGCACAAATTAAATCATTCCCAAATTAATATAGAATTTACAACATTGAAAGAGAGGTTAGGGTTACGTCACATCCCCGGAATGATGTTTAGCTGCTCATGATAGGAGGTCCAGGCTTGAAAGATGATAAAATTGCCGTCTTCTCTCCCGTAATCGTCATGAATTGCCTCTGTATTTTTCCCCTCTAGAATACCCTAGTTTTTCTCTTATTTTTTTATTTTATCTTTGTAAAACAACACCAACGGGGCACTTGGCCTCCCAACGTAGCACCTGCGCCTATGAAACTGGCACCTACGCAATTGAAGGTGGCATCTACGCCCATGAAAGTGGCACCTTTTAGGAAATTTTCATGAAATATGAAAATGTCCAGAATTAAATTTCCTTCAATTATCATGAAATTTGGGCCATTTTGACAGTCGAGTATGGAGTTATGTTCTGATTACCAAAACAGGTCCAAAACTTTCTAGGCCTGAATTGGCCCAGTCTTCAATGTTAATAGGCCTATGATCCTTTTCTTCAATTAAATTCATTTCCAACCCACTTCTTCAGTCCATTTAATTTGGATCTTTAATATAAACATATCTCATGGGCCAAGCTTAAGATTCCTACTAAAATAGCACCATCTGTAACCCGATTGCACTATTATTAATCATAATTACTCTTAATCACCTGAAATCATAAAAAATTAAAATTATTAATAAAAATATTAAATAAATATTACTAAGATACTAATTCATATAATATTAGGGGCATTGAATGTGCAACATTCACTACTTATCAGGCATGTTATGAAAGCGTAAGCATATAATAATGTTTCACATAAGCAATTTATGACACTAAGTCAAATCCCTTATGTTTATGTCTTCAACCTCAAGTGATCACTAGATCAAGTTTCATCATTTGTCCTTAGGTTTTCGAACCTAATGCTCTGATACCATTCTGTCACGTCCTGAAATTCGGACAACCAAACTCCCCCGGGCGGACCCCGAATTCCGAGTGTGAATCCGTTCACTCAACCATATGAACTATTCCAACACTAATCTCACCTTGATATCAAGCTCTGATACCTCGCTGTTGCACCCCAGTCCCTCGACTCCAAGAAGAACTAGAGGTGACTTTCATCCATTATGCCCAAATGGATCATCTTTGCCCTCAAATACCATAGGAGCTTAATTCTATTCTTGCACATATACATGCACAACTCCACCTTATCCAACCATAATGGGCCCTACAACAAATCATATCACCTTAGTGGAAATTTCATTTATCCACACACATGAATCATTTATTTCCAAGATTCAACACTTCGTATGATTGGAACCTGAAACTAAGACGTACACCATTGGATATAGAATCCAAAAATACTTAGTTTTAAAAAAAAAAAACCAAGCTCAAGTCTGATTTAAAACAAAGAACTTATGCCCGATTTAAGTTTGGGCAAATTTTTGCAAGTTTTTCAATGCATCAAACCTGTCATTTCGATGCATCAAAATGCACAAACTAGTGCACCTGGAGAAAATCCTGCAGCTATGCATTTGCCTCTTTTTGGCATTTTAAGTCCATTCAACCACTTAATTCACTCATACAACCTCCAATTAACATACTAAAGCTATTGGCATCATTCATAAACCAAAATTCAAGTCGTCTCTCAAAATCATGTCTCAAAACCATTATTCTCACCATTTTCATTCATCAGCTCATGCATTCATACATTCCAAACTCCATTTACTAAAAACTTCCACACATAAAGTCATAACTCAAGAGAAAAATGGTCTTCTAATCTCATACATCTCAAAAACATACATTGTGCTCAAAAGGTACATATTAGCCATAAGAGTTCCAAGTTCATCGTCATTACAAGAATTCATGCATAAGGCTACAAATTCTACCATAACTACAACTAGATCATTACTGTGCCATAAGTCGGTACAGATAGCCACAATATATACGATATTTAAAATATAGCAAAATGCTACTAGAGTTCCACTTGGACACTCAAGTCCTATATGTCCTTGACGCCTTATCTGTAAAAGGAGTTTAGAAAAAGTGGGTGAACACTACAGTGTCTCAGTAGAGATACCCCAACCCACCTAAGTTCTGACTCAACACCAACCTACATGAATGCATGTCACTACATTACCCATATCACCCAACATAAATTATGTTCATTCACAAGTAACGCATATATAAGAAACATTAAATAGGAATCATGCTTCACAATAAATAATGTAAGCAATTTAAAACACTTGACCGTTTCAAGATTTTCACCGAGAACTCCCTCCTCCAAGGTGATTAGATAGTTTCAGAATACGTAATCGAGAACTTTGTCCTCTAAGGTGATTAGACCGTTTCAAGATTTCTACCGAGAACTCTGTCCTCCAAGGTGATTAGATAGTTTTGAAATATGTCACCGAGAACTCCGTCCTCCAAAGTGATTAGACTGATCAAGATTTTCATCGAGTATCCACCTACTCCCAGGTGATTTGATAGTTTGAGAATATGTCATCGAGAACTCTATCCTCCAACGTGATTAGATCATTCATGACCATCATCGAGCATTTGTCGCTCTACTTGAACAGGTTATTCTACCACTTTTTTTGTTCTCCTCACAACGGCCCTATATATGTATTTCGAACATATAAAGATCAAGCATTATAAATTCATGCTTCACAGTATATAAGCTAGTTATAAAGACACTTAGCATGCATTTCACCTCCACAAGACCACACGTATGATTACCTATACATGTAAAGCCTAACATACAATCCATATATGCTCATAAATTTCACTTAAGCACATTTTATTCATGCTTCACCAATGCACACATTTTCAATATAAAGATAGTATGCATAAAACTCACGTAACATCACATAACATAATTATGCTCATTATACCACATTCCTACACAAGTGCAAAAAACCTAGCATATAAGTGTACATGCTAATTTCTCACTCATTGAACCCTCATATCATGTATACTACCATACATAAACCAGTTGCATACAAGAGACTAAAGAGAAGTTTAAAGAGACCACATCTCATCCCTTTTACCAATCTAAATCTTGCAATACATATCCCTAGCTCTCACTACTTTTCCTGAAACCCTAGAATCGACAATTAAATGAGAAGAGAAACCCCTACCTCAAAATTGAAGGCCTTCCAAGCACTTCCAAGATTCTGGCCGAGTCCTACCTTACCAAACCACGAAGATATTCAGTTCAAATGGATGCCTTAGTTGTCCCCTACGTATCTCCCTTCTTCGGTGAAACCCGAATCACAATCAAAGGCTTCCAAAATCTAGAAAGAAGGAATAGAGGAGAAGAGGGAAGAAGATGAGAGAGATATAGAACCGTGAGAATGGCTGACCCTCTCTCAGCCATATGTTTTAAATGGCATCTTGGCGTGCGAAATGTTCAAAACACCCCGGGTCACTTAATGTACATTCCCGGACTCCGTTTTCGATTTTGAAAACTCCTACGGCCTCGAAATCACTCCCTCTACTCTCTAAATATTTCATCTAAGCCATTATCAAAAATAAATATTTTGAGAATTTTTTGAATTTTCGAGCCCACTTAGACCGCATCCCAGGCCCCAGTTTGATCCAAAAGTCAAACTCTTCCAAATCTTCTGAAAATTTACCAAAACCCTTAAAACACTTCCCAAATATATTCTCCACACTCAGAAGATATTAAACACTACTCAAAATATATCTATAGTAATTATGACACGAAAAATGGAAACCAGTCAAAATAGGTCACGGTCTCTACAAATTTTTTCTATCTTTCTCTTATTTAAAAATAGATTCATAATGAGTAAAGCCTTGAAGGCCAACACAAATAAAATATCATGCAAAACAATTCCATCAAATATATTACGATAATCTGAATCTAGATATGAATGTCTTGACTAATTCCCAAGAAACTGACTAAGCCTAGAGAGATTGGCTAGAGTAGCTTCTTGCTCTATTCGGTAAAATTGTGTATGAAACAGTTCTTCCATCTACTACCAAATATGGAAAAAATTTGGTTGCAAGTGGATATACCATGAAAAAGTTGATTCAGTTAAAGAATTAGGAAAAAGTCTCATTTTCAACCAAGGATTATTTGAAACCTCTCCACACTACACTGTGAAACGACTGATGTGTTCCACGGTTGATTACCATCACCACTAAAAGTAGTAAATTCAGGGACTTTGTATCCCTTTGGAAATTCTATTGAATCGATCGCTTCAGGATAAGGATTTCTGTATGCTGGTCAGCCTATTCGCATAAGGTCTAAGCTGTATTCTTGATTAATGAAATCTGCCAACTAGCCTTTATCCAATATAATCGATTGGACCAATTGATCAATAACTTGTAAAAATTGATTAACCATTTGTGACAGATTTACGACTCGTGGCTAATTCTGTTCTGGCCATGTTTGGAATTGGTTGGACATCGATTTCCCCCCAAGTGCCAAAGCAAAAATTGGATTAAGAAGTCTCCATCTAGCCTGATTGCCCCCCCAAGTCTGAGGTTCTTGAAAGAGATTTCGACGAACTACCTATGCTCTTTGTTGCTGCCAATTCTGTTGGTTCCGGAATAATGACGGATTCTGTTGTTATCATTTCACAAGTAGCTAATAAAAATATGAAATAGATGGCTTAGATTGTGCTTCAGTCCAAACTAGAGGCAAACTCACAGGGTGGCTAGCTGATGATTTTGGCTGAAGTACCACAATCAGTTGAGACTATTGAATAGTCCCAAGTGGCTAATTTGCCTGAGGCTGAACAATAGTATGTTGAGCAAAGAATTGAGAAAGCAGCTGAGAGACTGATTCCTACATACTAGAAGTACCATTCAAAATCGGACTGTTTTGAGCAACCGACATTTGTGATAGGCAAATTGAATATCATCAAAATAACTAATAATACTCGGACCTCAAATCTATCTTTGAGAAACACTTCGATCCCTTGAGTTGGTTGAACAATAAGGTGAGGTATTACATGGGTAGATGTGGGTATATTGATATTCCAAAATATATCTTTTTCGATTATATATATATATGCAAAATAACAATTTGATAATTTTTTTGTTGATATAGTATGTATAGATGAACCAAAATAGTATATATAGATGATTTTTTTGGTTTATTTAGATATACCAAAAATTATTTCTTCATTCTTTGTTTTGTGTAAAGTATATTCTGTAACTTTATATCAAATTATTATTGTCTAATATAGATAAATGAGCCCACATAGATCTTCATCTTCTACCAATTCCAGTAAAAGATGTGTGTCATCACCATCCATCTGACGTGTGTCATTTTTTTGCATGGTGGGAACCTCCTCAATACACAGCAAATGAAGACACATTTGGTGATGGTGGAATTGATCAATATATCGTACCACCTAGAATGGGTGCTGGTGGTGGGCCTACTGGTGCTAGAATGGGTGGTGGTGGACCTGTTAGTGCTGGAATGGGTGGTGGTGGTGGTGGTGGTGGTGGTGCTGGAATAGGTGGTGGACTTGTTGGGGGCATGGATGCTTGGGTAGCAATGACAAGAGCAATTACTTTTGCAAGCATATTCATGTGTTGTGTTGCTGTGACAATGGTGTTGATTTCTTTTCTTTTTAAGTAACAATAGTTATGTATGTTAATTAATGATCTAAAGGACCTTAGAGTTCTTTTCTTATTAAAGTAATGAGCTTCTTCGTGGTTAATTGATGTGCATTTGGTCACCTACTAAAAGTGGTTATTTGGTTAACTTTTTTGGTCACTTTCTGAAAATGGTTACTTGGTCACTTTTTGAAAGTGGTTTGTTAGTTCAAAATTTTTTCTCACAATTTGAAAGTGGCTACATGGTTCTTTTTTTTGTCACTTTTTTTTAGTCAATTGAACTTTGATCATCTGTCACATGGTTCAATAAGTTTTGTCACAAATTCACTTTTTTAAACTTAATGCAAACAAACGCAGTCAAACAATTTTAGCAGTAACATAAACATCACACATATAAGTAAATAAAACACACAATATAGGTATCCATAATTGATATAACTTATAATAGTGATCACAGTCGCATTACATCATAATTGTCTTAAATATTACTATCACATCATATTGGCATCCAACAAACAGCATATAAATTGTCTTAAACATCACTATTTTAATTACATTTAAATCACCAAAAGCCCATTTCACAAAATAAAAATATAGATTAGGCCTGCAAGTTAGTATCCACCATAGCCCACATCAACAAAAAATATAAAGTGGGCTTCCAAGTTAGTACCCATCAATACTTACAACCCCATTTACTAATGCCCCTTCAAGAAGAAGTAAACTTTCAACACCAGTTTGTAAAAAAGAGACCAAATACCACAAGAGACCATTACTTACATCAACATCCCCAAAAGAGAGACAAAATACTACATCAATATCATCTAAATAGAGACTAAATACTAGTTCTTGTCACCTGCAGATAGAGATAAGGGTTAAAAATTAAATTCAATACAAGTTTGAACAAAGTGGAATATTTTCATTACTTAAACTAGTAACACTACTGTTTTGACTTCCAAGTTCACCAATTCCACCATTCCCAACTGTAGCTCTAATTCCAGATGTAGAAGATCCTACAGGTGCGTCATTTGTTGTGGAACCATTCCCCACTATAGCTGCAGATGCTTATGTAGATGTTCCGGCCTGTTAGTGCTTCACCTGGTGTGCCACCATGGCCTCTGGCTCTTGCTGCAGATGCTCTAGCCCTTGTTGTAGCTGCTCTAGTCCATGTTGCACCTACTCCTGCTCTACCTCTAGCTGTTGCACCTACTTTCCCTACTACTGCTGCCCTAGCTCTTGCTACAGATCTAGCTGGTGTAAAAGCTCCTGTTGCTGCTGTAACTTCTGCTGTTGTTGGTGCCCTTTGGCATCCTCTTTTGTTATGGCCCATTCCTTTGCAAATGTTGCACCTCACAATGTAGCTTCTCTATCCAGGCAATGGTTCATCCACCTCCCTTTTTCTATTCCTCTTGGGTCTACCTGTATTTCTCTTAAGTGGTGGAGGTTTAAGTGGGGTATGCTCTACATCATGCCACATGCTTTCATGGTGCACTAAATGGATCATACTTACATAAGTTTGCAAGTACTTGTCTTTACCAAATCATGTATATTTCTTAAAAAATGAGTCCATGCATCCTTGGTCTTACCATCAGCCACAACCACTGTAATGGGGAATAAGCCATTGTTCCCATCCAACCCTATTGCCCTTAACAAAACACCACCAAAAGGTTTTTAAGATGATAGCCATCCACACCAATAAATGGTCTGCAACCATCTAAGAATCCCCTTTGTACAACATCAAATGACTTGAAAAAACTCTTAAATACCTCAGGCCTCTCTCGCACCCTCCTAAGTCTAATCAAACTGTCATGGTTGGTTCTCAATATCTCAGCTACATACAAAGGCAATTTTTTGAATGCCTCAGCATGATACGCCTCATTTGTCTCTGCAACCTTTTTTCTTATCCTATACAATGTCATTCTAGGAACAAGAATCCCAAACTTTTCCCTTACTTCTTCAAATAAACTACTCAATTTTATCTCAGGTTCAATTCTGAACTTATTGGATTGCTTTTGGGCTATTCAAGTTGATGTAACTTCTTTGTTTTTGTTCACCCTCAAACAACTGTGTTCTCCAATGGTCTTTATCTTGTAAGTCACCTTATCTGGTAAAGGAGAAGCATGAATTCTCCAATTTTAGCCATGATTGCCACAATGGGAAGTGACCTTTCTCTTCTCATCGTCTCTAATCAACTTAAACCCCTTCTGGACAGAATACTCCTTCAAGATAGTCCTAAAATGGGTGACATCATTAAATAAAATACCCTGCACTAACTCAATTTCACCATTCTTACCATATTTAAACATCTTACCCTTTATATACTTGTGAATTTGAAGTGTATCCCCCTCTAATTCAAGGTCAAAATCTGAATAATCATCATCACTTTCATTGGAGTTGTAATAAAAAATCCCATCACTATCATCAATAGGGGACTCAACATCCAATTCACATTCAGAACCCCCTTCCTCTTTCTCTTCAATCACAGTATTAATTACATCATCATCACTGCCACTAAAAACAAAGTCTTCGTTATTTGAATCATCACCCTCATCCTCATCATCATCCCTTTCATTCATATTCTGACCATGACCCACATTCTGCTGACCCACATTATGACCATATTCTGACTTGACCCACATTCTAACTCTGCTGACCCATATCCTAACCCTGCTGACCCATATTTTGACCCTAACCCACATTTTGACCCTACTGACCCACATTCTATTGACCCTCATCATTAGTTTCAATATCAACTACTTTAGGCATAGACTGAGAAGCATCAACATTATCATCTCTAATTACAATCAAAGGTTCATGTAGGGGGAAAATCCTCCAGCTATTCACATAGGCAACTGATATGCGAAAGGACCAAGCCCAAGACGATTTGAGCCCAAGTATCAATAGAAGCCCCAAAAAATTATTTTAAAAGGAAGAATGGGCCTAGTCGCCCCTCTATAAGGTCAAAGTGGCCCAGCTTAGACATAAGTCCAAACTCTATTAGGAATCTGAATCATTGAGAGAAAAGATAGCTACAAATAAGAGAATTTGAATCCAAAAAGGAGTCAAATTTCAACTTGTATAAATATCTAAAAAAGATGAATGAAAGGGGATCCTGAATCCTCACCTCAATCTCTTTTTGAAAAAATATTGTGTTCTTGAATTTATTAGGTGTGTGTATGAAATTAATTAGTAGGAATTAGCTAAGCAATTTTTGTACCAACACTTTGGCACCATATATGGGAAACGTTTAATCGTTTCCTATTCGAAACATGAAGAATTTGCAATCATGGTGGACACGAGAAGAAATACTTATGAAAATAGTAATATTTTTTTTCTGAATTATTATTTTTCTGAAAGCTCAATCAAATGCATACAAACTCACAATATTTCTTTAAATAGGGCTTAAATACTTAATTTATTCTTTGGAAAGGAGGGATATTACCATTTAAACTAATGATCATTAATTTTTATTACCTAGTTGTCTCATATTTTTCAATAATTGAACCCATATTTGCTCTCTTATTTATATAATAAAACACTTTTTTTATTTCTTTATTATCTTTCAAAACACAATGAGATAGTTTTTTTTCCCCATCTAGGGTAATGATTGGATCTTAATTCCAATGTGATATTTGGAATATGGATTGAAACATTCAAAATATCACCACGACCTGTGTTCGACTGCTATTTCCTCTCCTTTCAAATTGAAAGGTAGATGGCTCAAGACTCCCAAGTACATTGTGAGAGTCAATCTTATCGGAACAAAAAAAAAATGAATTATGGTTGATCCTATCTAATAATTATCCGATATAAATCATAATGTGTTATATATATATATATAATATATATATATATATAATATATATATATATTCTAATTTCATAATAGATATTATTTACATACTATCAAAATGTTTATATTATTATTTTTATTTTTTTCTCACTTTAATTTTTTTTTCTTTAACAAAAAGTCAAAGACCTAATTGTCTACTGTTTCTTTGTTCAAATTTTATTTTTCTTTTCCTACTTTTTATTTTTATTTTTCAAATCATTCTTTGTTAATCTCTTTTCACATTAAATTATGTAACAAAGAATTACACCATTAACAGATCGGGCTCAGGCTCTTGGATCAAGCTCTTGATGGGCTGTATCAAATGACTGATCTTTTGGATCAGGCACCTAATGAGCTACTTCAAATGATTGATACTCTGTTAAGTGCCTGATGTAACCAGAGAGAGAAGCTTAATGTTTCTCTAATTATTTCAAACGCTTCATACATATTTTCAACCACTTGATCAAAGATAATCATATGACTGCTTTAAGAACCAAGCAACTGCTTTTGGCTGGGTTTGAATTCAAATGGCTATATTATGTATTTAATTCATTCCAACCACCTCCAACAACTATTTTCATAAGAGATATTATATATATGTGTCAGAATTGCATTGATGGATATAGAGCTACCATTTGAACAAGTATTTATCACTCATTCATTATTACTTACTCTCATTCAATAGATTTGAGATTCAACTTCTGATTCATTCATAACTATATTCTTGTGAGTTTTGATTTGTACACCCATCTTGAGAGATATATCATCATCATCATTATCATCTTTGCCTCAATCTCATATGAATGAGGTCGACCACGTGAATTTTCACCAATTAAATGAAAATTCATCAAGAAAATTTGACACAAGTTTTACAGTCGGTTGTCTACCTGAGGCTAACCCATCTCATTTTCACATTCAGCCTTGGGTACCGGCAATGGGAGATTCAAAGAATATTAATAATAAGTTTTATAGTCAACAATGAAAATTATCAAAAAGAATTAAAATAATAATAATGTAAAACTTATTCAACTTCAAATGGGTACAATAATATCATTATAATGCAAGGTGGTATTTTACTAGGGGGACTGCAATTGTACCATAGGCATACTGTACAATGTGGAATAACTTTGTTATCTCCAAGGCTTCAACCTAAGGGCATTTGGGTAATTTTGATGACAACAAACTATTGATGTGTTAATTTAATATTTTAGTTGAGTTTGTACTATTCAGATTTAATTTAAAACTCAAAGAATATTCAAGGATCAATGGCAAATAACAAATAGATCCAAGGATCATGATAAAGCACATAGACGTTTGTCCATATAGGATATTGTAATTCTAAGTCATTAGAGCATAGAGGTATCTCCTTAATTTCTTAGTCACTTGTATTATTAAGATATGAGCTTGTTGAAACATATAGTGACTATCTCATAGTCAAATCATTATTTTGTCCTTAAGAGATATTTCATATAAGTCCAAGGGTTAAGTCATCCTAGGGTCCATGTATGATATGCATATAAGATTAATTTTGGTCCTAATTTAATTACACTATCCTAGACTTGAGTTTTCAGTACACTAGATACATATACTATTTTATAATTCAAGTCCTAGCACACACCCACCTGTACTACCCCATGTGTTCAACCTTTGTGTTCCATTGTCAGTATGATCCAAGGTCCACATAAGTTTTTGAGTACTTGAGTTTACATGATATATCAGGTGGATTGTCAATTCCTTCACATTAATAGGTTGTAATCATCAAAACCATTCAATCAACCTTGGTGCTAACAAAGAACATGAGGCTTAGAGCGAAGTGCTTTAAGGGAAGGTCAAAGAATGGTGGGATGGCTATGTAGTTAGTGGAAGTCCTAGCTTTATCCTTGTTCACAAACTCTAAATGCTTAAGAAAGACGTTAAAAAGTGGAATCAGAAACTGTTGAGTACAATATAAATCTTTGAGATATATATATATATAATTTGTAAAGGGTTGGTGAAACCATAGAAGCCTAACTGAAGGACTTCATTTAACAAGAGAAAAAGGAGTTTGCTCTCCACCCACGAGGATAAGTCATAGTGAATTTGAAAAAATCTTAAGAGGGATCTTGAATCGCGGAGTAGGAAATTTCGAACCATGCTACATGCTTGTGTCAATTGCATTTGATTTTTGCTATCTTCATCTCATTAAAATTGTACTTTGTTAATTTTATATGTACACACAAATTTTGAGTCTAGAAATAAGATCAAAATACGTGGACAAATATATCAAATATATTAATTTCAATAAATATTGGTTATAAATCTCTGTAGATCTTTACAAAAGAAAGACAAATTCCCCTGATTCGATTTCATTGGTGATCCGAATTAAAGGGCTGCTGGAGCTTGATCTTGAATTTGATTGAAACTTTGGTGAAAAATGACACTTGGATGATGTGCTTGTTTTCTTTTACTTCAGGGTTTAGATGCTTTGGATTTTGAGTGAAGAATCCTGCAGAGTTTTAGCTTTCTCTGAGAGTCTTCTGGTTTTTCTCTTTTTTTTTCACCCTTAGACCTTTATTTATAGGCTCACTAGAAAGGTAGATTTGTAACTTTCTTTTCTTCTGATAATTATCCTATAATTATCCTTTATGATAATTATGATAATTATCCAATATATACATAATAATTATCTTCGATGATAATTTTATATATATATATATATATATATATATATATATATATATTTAATTATCCATTTGACTCATTTTCAAATGGGTTTGGACTTCTTAGAAAATTTGGATCAGCCCATTGTAATACCCCGAAAAATTTAGATGTCTATTATTTTAAAGAAATTGAATTTCTTTATATTATGACCCATTTATTTGTGGTGGGTCTGGATTTTGAATTATCTGACTCATTGGGCCATATTCCAAAATGGGTCAAATTGAGAATAAGCCCAAATTGTAATTTGGACCAACCCCGTAACTTTTTAATGTCTACAAATTGCCCCCACTTCAAGTATCGCGCTAAATTAAGCTTGTGAACTATTTAAAGTGGGACTTGAAGTATTTAATTTTTGCAAAGTTTTTTTTTTCTTACGAAAATCCAATTGTAAAGAGAAGAGAATGTCTTCTTTGTCAAGTTAAATTGGAGTCTTGAAAATCTTATTGCAGATAGGACTTTTTCCTTGTCCAAGCAGAATTGAAGACTTGAGGATCCTATTGTAAATAGGATTTTTTTCCCCTATCCAAGTTAAATTGGAGTTGGACAAATCCTATTGAAAATAGGATGACGTGTTCTCTGTCAACTTGAATAGGAGTCTCAAAATCCCATTGCAAATGAGACTAATTCCCGGTTGGCTTATTTATACACGACCCATGACTCCAGTTATTTCATACTCTTAAATCGCACAAGAGAAGACTACTGGCTACTGGTAAGCCTATATAATATTTTTCCTCAAAAAAATATTTTATTTAGTTTTTTTTATACATCTAGCATATACTCCCGTGTGATGACAAAAAATTATTTTTTTACATTATGCTTGTTCATCATCTCTTCATAAAGGTTATGTGTACTTTGCAAAGTCTAACATTTGCTTTCTTTTTCAAGACCCAATAATAGGTGGGCATCCTTTCTATCTCACAGAACTATTTGATAAGTTCCAGCACCAAGTGATATTGTTTCTTGCATGACGACATATGCTAGACTTATATTTACCTAACACTCACCATTGAGGCCCCATTTCTTTACCTTTCTTTTTCTCTTCTCCTTTTTTTTTGTAATAACCTTCTTTGAAGTAGTCATTGCTTACACTGCCTTCAAACCCATCTTAATCTACACCACTATTTCTCCAATAAGCAACAAATCTTATGACAATGAGAAACTATGATTGGTAATGAAGATTGGACCCCATCTTAATCTACACCAATATTTCTCTAATAAGCAACAAATCTTACAACAATGAGAAACTGTGATTGGTAATGAAGATTAGACAACCTCAATCTTGATGTGGCAGGTGACTGGATTCGTAAAAATATAAGAATTTTTGTGTTGCTTGCTAGATTTGAACTTCAGAGACCTTGTAAAGAGTTATTACAATGCCACACCATCTCTCTTGCACTGTTTCATATATTGCAAACCCTTGAAATATAGTATAAGATGCGGCTGAACTTCGAAAAGAAGATTCTTTTTTTCAATGATAATTTGGTGGTGAGAAAAATTGCTCTTTTTTTTTTTCAGTAGCAACTTTGTTTTCCATAATCACTATTAACCAATTTCTTTTTCAGATCAGCTTCTATTTGTGGGCGTTGTTCAAGTTTTGTGTTGCCTCTGTAATAATATACAAATCCATTGAACTTATCGAGGAATACAACTTTACGTGAATCACTCAACTCTTTTCTTGCAAGTTTCAATTTATTTGTCAATTCTTACAGATCAAATCACTTATATCAGAATATGGAGTTCAGAACGTCATTCATTAGTCCATTCGGGGTCCCTTAGTTCCTTTGGAACACTTTATCGTCCCTTCGGGATCCGAGGTTCATTTGGAACACTTTATCATCCCTTCAGGGTCTCTTAGTTCTGTTGGAATATTTTATCATCCCTTCAGGGTCCCTTAGTTCCGTTGGAACACTTTAATTACATCCTTTCGGAGTAACTTAGTTCCGTTGGAACACTTTTCATCCCTTTGAGATCACCTTTTTATTTTTATTTTTAAAGTGTTGAAATTTTTATCACACTTTATTTTTTGTCAATAAACAACCTTTAACTTCTACTAATCATGATTTTCTTCAAAAGTTTCAAGGCAAACACAATAACCATTTTAGAACAAGAGAACGATGTCATGGAGAAATGTACTATATTGAATGTAAGAACCCCACTGGTTGGTCGTTTTGCTCCACGAGCCAAATTAACACGGCGCGATCGGTGTTTTCAACATCTTAGCGGATAAGTCAAGTTACCACAGTGCGACAAGCACCTTTTAACATATTTTGGCAGTGAGTCAAGTCATCACCACAATGCGATAGATATCGTCAACATCTTGGTTGCAGGCCAAGTCACCATGGTGCAGCAGACATCTTTAATTTCTTAGCAGCAGGCCAAAAGATTTTTTTTTTTGTTAGGTGAATTGAACTTGGAAAAATCCTCTAAGACGCCTACATACCCCGATTGGGGATCAAGTAATCACATAGTTCAAAATAAATGTTTATTTTTGTGAAGATAGTTTATACTTATATCAAGGAGTGCTTTTTTTTTTTCCATATAAACAGCTTATACTTATGTTAAGGAGTGTTTGATTATTTTTTTCACGAAGACAGTTTATTCTCATGCCAACGAGTGTTTGATTTTTTTTTTCTCTTGATAGTTTAAACTCATGTCAAGGAGTTCTTGATTTTTTTTCATACAGATAGTTTATACTCATGTTAAGGAGTATTTCTTTCGTTATGATCCATGCTGGAGGATTAAACCTTACCCAGTATACTTTCATTCCATTGTGAGATTCGATCCAGACAGTATCTTTGGGCTTTGATCCCAACACTTTTTCTTCCTTTAGTCTTTCGATTTTCAAGGCTTTTCATTTTATTTGGAATTGGAGATGACTTTGTTCTTCACTTTCTTGTTTGAGACATTCGTTTTGCTACTTGTTAGAGATAGTTCGAGAAAGTGACTCTTAAGACATCACTCATGTGCTTCTGGGTAATGACTCTTGTGAGATCCTTGCAAGACTATTCCTATCTTGAACTTTCCTTTTTGGCCTCCATGTGAGCACAAGTTTCTGATCCTTTCTACTTGAACTTGTTTGAGGAGAATTTGAAAAATTACCTTTATAATGTTTCTTTGATGCAAATCCTTGTAATTTCTCACTTTGGTTATGCCTTTGTTTTTCTTGTTCCTTTCTTGAGACTTCTTTCTTATTTTGAGGTTTGAGAAAATGTGTAGGCCTTTTTAAAGGACATGTGTTAATCTTGCCCCATTGCCAAGGGTATTTCATATAAGAAAGCTGGGAATAAGCTTTGCCCCCTATCTGTTCACTTTTTTTTTTCCTACTACTCACTTTTCATTGAAGGTTGTTTCAAATATTTGCTCATTCGAATTGTGGCGAGCGGTCTCAAATTTTTTGTACTTGAAAGTTGATGTTCCTAACAAGTCTGGTCTTCTACCAATATTTTCTTGACTCAATGTCTTATGTAACTGAGAACTTCACATAAAGTCACTGAAGCAACATGATGTGTTTCTTGATACAAGTCTTTCGAGACGATGCTTGTAACATAAGATGTATCTATTTCATCGTCCGAGTTAGGAAGTATTTTGTCTTCTTCTTCAGACTCACCCCCTCATCTTTAAGACAATTGTTAGACATATTGGGAAAGGCTAGAGTCTTTGCACCACGACTTATTATGCTAAACTCCATATTATGGGTACAAGTAATCAGTTCTTCAAATGTACGAGGCTTGATTCCTTGTACAATGTAGAGAAGCTCCCAGTGCATCCCTTGCATACACATTTCAACAACAGAGTTCTGTCAACCGGTCCTTGCAATCCAAGCTAAGTGCTCACCACCTATTGATATAGTCTATCACAGGCTAGTCCTTCTATTGTCTTGTGTTAGTCAACTCTATCATACTAACAGTACAATGAGTGTTGTAGAACCTGTTTAGAAATTCTCGTTCTATTTGTTTCCAACTATCAATCGATTCGAACTTTAAATTAGTATACCACTCAAAAGCATTCCATTTAAGAGAATGAACAAACTGTTCAACCAATAAATCCCTCTCAGTCCCAACATTATTGTAAGTTTCGACAAAATGAGCGATATGTTATTTTGGGTTGCCCTTTCTGTCAAATTGTTGGATCTTCAGAGGTTGGTACCCTGTAGGCATCCTCATATTATTAATTCTCTTCATGTAGGGCTTTGAGTACATAAGAGTGCTTTAAGGGGCGCCGCCATACTATGCTCGAATTGTATTCGTTATTATATCGTGCAATTGTTGGACAAATAACGAAGCGACTGGCAAAGCATGGTTAGTTTTGTCAGCGAGATGTCCTGACGTAGATGTGTGATGACGATCTTTTGATTGGGCACCTTGAAGGGCTAAATTTTAAGTATTCGCAAACAGTTGTGTTGACTCATCGGGATTTTGGATTTCAAGCTTACTCATTAGCGCGATGATCTGCAAGTCCTTCACTCTAATAGTTTTTGTGAGGTTTTTGATTGCGCGCATCATCGTTGCCAATTGGTCTTTTACCGATGTTTTTCAGTCATGGTAGCTGCAACAACATTTGAATAGGAAAGACCTTGAAAGCCAACATTCTTAAAGTGACCGATTGTTCTAAAATCTCAACTAACGACTCTAAGAGAAAACCAACGCTAGAGTTGGTGTCAAAGACGGAGTGGGATGAATGTTGTGGTACCGAATTTTCTGAAACAACGTTAGAGTTCTTTGCCTCCTAAGGATCAATGGTGTTAACATGTTGAGTTTTCACATCCATTGGTTTAGCAGGATTGGTTTTCACCAAATCTTATTGATTCTTGAGTGAAGCAATTTTTTTGGTCTTGCTACGCGTCATAGGGCCTGTTGAGGTGTTGCTAGCACTTGACGAGTTCCTAGGGTTCTTGCCACTACTTATGGCAGCTTTGATGCTGGCCAATGCAGTAGCGGTGTCTTTTGAGATTTTCTTGTTTGTAGTTTGAACCTTGGGAGGAGCCATAAATTCTGATGAATGGAGTTTTTGATGTATGATGTAGGAGACAGAGATGAGAGGCAGAGATGGTTCCACCAGGCGTGCCAGAAATTTGTACACATAAATTTCGAGTCTGGAAATAAGATCAAAACACGTGAACAAATATATCAAATATATTAATTTTAAGAAATATTTGTTACAAATCTCTATAGATCTTCACAAAAGAAAGACAAATTACTCTGATTCAATTTCTTTGGTGATCCGAATTCAAGGCCTACTAGAGCTTGCTCTTGAATTGGATTGAAACTTTGGTGAAGAACGGCACGTGGATGATGTGCTTGTTGTTCTTCTCCTTCAGAGTTTAGATATTTTGGAACTTTGAATTTTGAGTGAATAATCCTGCAAAGTTTCAGGTTTCTCTGAGAGTCTTCTGGTTTTCCTCATCTTTGTCACCCCTGGACCTTTATTCATAGGCTCATCGAAGGGGTAGATTTGTAACTTTCTTTTACCTTGATAATTATCTTTGATGATAATTATCTTTTGTGATAATTATCCAATTAATATATATATATATATATATATATATATATATTTAATTATCTATTTGACACATTTTCAAGTGGGTTTAGACTTCTTAGACAATTTGGATTAGTCCATGATCTATTTATTTGTGGTGGGTTTGAATTTTGAATTATCTGACTCATTAGGTCATATTCCAAAATGGGTCAAATTGAGAATAAGCCCAAATTGTAATTTGGACCAACCTTGCAAATTTTTAATGTCTACACTATATCTTTTACATTTTTGCACAAATTTATTGTCTTATTAATTGTCTTGCATTTTTAATTGGATAATTGATCATTGTTTGCTAAAGACCCAATTCACCCCTCAAGGGTCAATAATTGGGTAACAAAATTAAATAATTAATTTTGTAGGACATTGAGAGAGTTATAGACTATTATTTTAAAAACATATGCATAAAAATGTTTTATTTTAGATAGATAAAAAGGGAGGCATAATAGTAAGTTCACATAATATTTTCAAGAAATCAAAAAAAAATTAGTGTTTTTTGTAGGAAAAATTTATGAAAAACTTAGGTAGTTAAGAAAAGTTACATTCCCACAAAATTTTTCTTTCCTATAATATAAACTCGTAAAATGTTAAAATATTTTTCATGCATTTCCTACTATTTCTATTTAAACAAACGAAGCATAAGATTTATTTGTATAGACATTACAAAAAGAAGGACAGAATTGTCATTTCAGTTGCTAAATTTAAAAAAAAAAATTATCTTGGCAAGAAATACACTCACACATTTACTTTGCTCTTTGCGAAGACTTGAATCATCAACCTTCTACTTTGTAAGGCGAGAAAATACCACTAAACTACAGCCCTTGATGATTCTATCATTACAAGTTTTCCTTTTTTGTTTTCTTCTTCTTTTTTTTTTTTTTGTTAACTTTTTAAATTCATTTTCTTTCTACTTTACTAGCATGTAATTATGGCATAAAATGAATTGGGTTTGATTTGGGATTTGATCAATATGTATTTTAACAGGTTTGGACTCTAAGATAAAATTCGAATTAAAATGAGCCAGATTTGTCTAAACTAATCTAATTATGAAGATTTAATGAACTTGGAGTTAATTATGAAATGAATTCACTATATAGCATGAGCATCATTTCACCACATCAATCTAGTAGATTGAAAAGGAATGTCATTGATATGTTTCCTACCAAGGCTTAATTATCCGATTTGAAAGAGTATTCTAATTTCATGAATAAACTTAAAATTCAACCCTTAATTAATTCCTTATATATCAAAGATTTTAATTTAGTAGTATCTTCTCAAACTTTCTAAGTGAGAGTTGAGAGTTCAAATCATCTAAGTAGATTTTATTTCAAATTTTTTTACCTTGATTATTTCAATTCCCATGTTTAATTATTATATGTATCATATAAATTTCTCATATCACCTTTCTTAAATTAAATTATTTTATTCGTTCCAATTAAACTTAAAATATAACAAATTAAGCTGTGATTGAAAAAATAATTCAAAATTTATGCCATCTTGAATACAAATATAAATAAGACATAATTCTTAAAAGAACATGCTATACTAGCCACAAGCCCTTGGTAGAGTCCACCATAATCTTGTGAGAGAGGAGTACTTCTACAATACATCCGGTGTAAATATAACGGGTGAATCTGGATCGTACATGTATAGCACATACGGTAAGTTTCATCGTGCGTGTACAACACGTAACGTCTAGATTCACTCGGTGTATTAAAAATTTTCTGGTGAGAGAGAGGGCATAAACCAACTTGATTTACTTTTAATTACTACAACAAAACGAGAGGATCAATTTCCACTATTTTAAAAGGAATGAGAATCAATTAGTGGGTTATTTGAAAGCCCATTATATATATATATATGTGTGTGTGTGTGTGTGTGTGTGTGTGTGTGTGAAAGATGTTTTTGGTAACTTGCGCAAATTAGAGGGAAAATGTGGTTAACATATGGAGATGGCGGTCGTAGGCTTAGAAGGGCAGGAATGGAGGCGTTGATCTTGCCCTTAAAGCAACACAAAAGGCTCACACATATATATAAGGTGTTTGTGTGTGTGTATACAAATATATATTCTTTCGTGCGTGAGAAGAAATGGACAGAAATGGTAAATGTTAGTGATATCCATTTTTTTTGGTAGCTTTTTAAAATTCATATTTTGTGTGCTTTGACTCGTATCATAAATTTATTACCACTACACTTTCCTTTCCAAGTTATCGAAAACAAAGAGGAGGGTTTTAACTTTTAATTAACACTATATATATATTTTTTTCTTTTATATTACTTTTTCTTTTCTTTTCTTTTCTCTTTTGGTAATCCAAAATCACGTAATTACTGAAAATAATTCAAAATTATCAAAAAGATTTAGCGCATTTATTTTTCATTCATAAAATAGATGGTATCCATCAACCAGAGATAAAAAATAAAAAATAAAATAAAATTTAACATGTCACCACTTTGATGACAAGAATAAGCTAGATATTTTTTATTTTGTATTGAAAGATGATTAGCTTTTCTTTTCTTTTTTTAATAGTGAGGCAACAAACTGTGTTGTAATTTCCTTGTTGGAGTTCTCATAAAATACTAAATTATTTCTATTTTTGCTTTGTTTGAGAGGGAGGAAGGAAGGAAGAGGGGTGGAGGGAAGATAGAAGGGAATGAACAATTTTTTTTTTTGTTTCACAAAGATAAGACAAGGAAGGAAGAGAAAAAAGAATTCACAAATTCTCATCCATTCAAATTTGAACGGAAGATAGGAAGGAAGAAGATAAAACTATTAAAAATATTTTAAATTATGAAATTATCCTTATAATTTTTTAAAAAATTCAAAATATCTTTTTCATAATAAATGTTCAAAACAGTATTATAAATAATGATAGATATAATGATAAAAATAAATTAAAACTCTTCATTCCCTTCTCTTTTTAAAAACAAACTCTTTTACATTGATGTCTCATCCATCCCTTTTTATTTTCCATCCAATCAAACAAATAGAAAAAATAATACAATCTATTCTCTAGAAATGTCACATTCATCCCTCATTCTCTCTCTTCTATTCAATTTTCTTTATTCCTGCCAAACGAAACATTATTAGTGTTTGGTTTACGGATTTAATATTGAAAAGAAAAAGAAAAAGGAAAGAATAAAGCAATTTATATTTTTTTAATTTCCTCACATAATTATTACAAAATAAAATATTATAAATAAATGGTTGGAGAATATAGAAAATGAAAGTTAAACAAAATATAAAATTAAATTTTTATCTCTTTCCCTATTCTTTTAGTACGGTATAGCCGTATAGCCGAAAAAGTCTTTTCCGTTTCACTCAAGACTAAATCTAGAAACCAAAACCAAGAAGAACAAACACTGCACACTCATAAATGCAATTTCACTTCCAAAGCAAGGATATTTCAGTAATTAAGACAGAAGAAAAAATGTGTACAAGCAACGTACCTCGCTCCCAATTTCGGCGCGATTTGATTGCTTTTTAATTTTTACTATCCAAATATGCATTCACATCCTCTATAAATACCCTCCTCAAACCGCTCCAACTCCTCACCATCAACTTCCACTGTCTCTCTCTCTAGATATCTATATATATATATATATATATATATATCATATGAAAATGGTGCACCCCATTATCACTTCTCTTGTTTTTTCACTTCTTTTCGTCTTCTTCACCCAATCATCATCGGCAAAGGCAGATAATACAATCAATGTGTTGAGTTTAGGAGCCAAACCTGATGGCAAGACTGACTCCACCAAGTCCTTCTTGAGTGCATGGGCTCAAGCTTGTGGCTCGCCCAGCCCGGTCACGATCTACGTACCACCGGGCCGGTACTTGCATGGTAATGCCCGGTTCGCCGGGCCATGCAAGAATGGCGCCATCACGATACGCATCGATGGCACCCTCGTAGCGCCATCGGATTACCGGGTCATAGGAAATGCCAATAACTGGCTAATTTTTGAGAGAGTCAATGGAGTGTCCATCCATGGTGGAACCCTTGATGGTCAAGGTACTGGTTTGTGGACTTGTAAGGCCTCCCATAAGAATTGTCCTAATGGAGCTACGGTATGTGAAATGATATTACAAATTTTTTTTTTCAAACGAATCTTGCTCTATTTTGCTCCTGTTTTCTTGGTTACCAAACGGGAAGTCTCAATCATGCATTGACAGTTGTGGAAAAAGGTTTGAAATATTTTTACTGGGAAGTGGGTATACGATTATGCAAGTGATTTAAAGCCAATTTGGCATAATACCACTGACCAATTATGGTCCACTGTTTTCGGGCTTAAAAGGTCAACCTTTTGGTTATGCCACTTTACCATATTATCTGGATTTCATTGAGAAATCATAAACTTGATCATGATTTACATACAAATAATATATTGTGGTCCACTAATTTCGGGCTCCAAAATGGTCAACCATGTTGTCCTATGGTAGCTTCCATTAGGGTCATGTAGATATATTTTTTTCAATATTTCATAGAGAAATAATAAGCTTTATTTAGTGCTTCTTCATATCTATATACTTACAGACACACATATATACAGGCACATATATAATTGTTTTAGTCTATGCAGGCATGCTCTGATATTAGACTTGTCTATGTAAACTTATTGCGCCAAGTAATGATACGTATATACATATATATATATATATATATATATATATATATATATATATATTAGATAAAGTATAAAGTATTATATTTTTATGTAATTGTGGTTTTTCTTTTGTGTGCAGTCACTTGAATTTTCCAATTCGAACAATATAGTGATAAGTGGATTTACTTCGCTAAACAGTCAGAAGTTTCACATTGTCATTTATAGTTGCCACAATGTGATGGTGCAAGGAGCAAAGGTCTCGGCCGCTGGCAACAGTCCCAACACCGACGGCATTCATGTGGAGTTGTCGTCTGGCGTCACTATCTTGAACTCTAAGATCGCTACTGGCGATGATTGCGTCTCAATTGGCCCCGGCACCTCCAATTTGTGGATTGAAAACGTTGCATGTGGCCCTGGTCATGGAATCAGGTTGATATATATATATATATATACACACACACAAATACAAGTATCCATTATATATAAGGGTCATTATTTTGTGTAATATTATGATAGGTCATCCCTTTATTCTTCCGAAAAAGGGAAGCCAAAAAGTTGGCATAAGTATATTGACAATCCTGGGATGCGTTGAAGTGGTGCTCATATAATTCGAAATGATATAAAATTATATATATATATATATATATATATATATAGAGTTGACAAATGTGATAATCTAAGGCTCTATTTGGTAGAGCTTTTGTTTCGACTTTTACGTAGAAGAAAAAGAGAAGCAAAAACTAAATGAGGAAGCTGGTACCCACCAGCTTCCTTTGAACCCTTTTTTAGGATTTCGAAACTTTTCAACCTTACCAATTCAAGTATTCTCTAAAACAACTTTTATTGAAAAACTAAAAATCATTTTTTTAAAGTCAATCTAAAGAGCCTAAGTATAAGAGTTTTGTGATAGTCACTTTTGTAAAATAGTATTAAAAGATTTATGAATTTTTTTATTTGCTGCTTTTGTAGGTGGTAATATTATTTAATTATATAGATTATATATATGTATGTTGTGATAATATATATACACACACGTGGATTTGTGTTTTTGGTGCAGCATTGGTAGTTTGGGCAAGGAATCTCAAGAGCCTGGTGTGCAAAATGTGACAGTTAAAACCGTTACTTTTACCGGTACTCAGAATGGTGTGAGGATAAAGACATGGGGTAGGCCCAGCAATGGTTTTGTTAGAGGGGTTCTTGTCCAGCATGCCACTATGATAAATGTCCATAATCCCGTCATCATCAACCAGAATTACTGCCCTGACAAGAAAAACTGCCCCGGCCAGGTACGATCTTTGAAGGGTATTTATGGAAATTAAATAATATTCAGACACATCAATGTCAGTTGTTTATCATGTTGAAAGTGGTATATATTGTAGATAACTTGACAAGCACTATTGGCTTTTCAGGCCTTACTGGGCCTTCTATATGGATCTTCTTTGATTCAACCCAGCATAAATATATATTGGAGATAACTTGAAAAGCAGTAGACTTTATAGGGCCATTCTAAATGGGCTTAGATTGAGCCCATTAGAATAAATTGGGGATATCATGATGATTATTACTGTTGACTTTTTGGCCTTACTGAGCCATTCTCTATGGGTCTTTTGCTTACATTCATCCCATTAGTATAAAATTGTACTCCAGTAGAAAAGTAATGAATTTGTTGTATTAATATGTTCTTGGTTTTCATTTTTTTAGGTCTCGGGTGTGAAGATTAGCGACGTGACATATCAAGACATTCATGGATCATCGGCGACTGAAGTCGCGGTGAATTTTGACTGTAGCCAGAAATATCCATGCACCCTAAGAATGGAAGATGTGAAGCTCACATATGAGAATCAACCCGCTGATTCGTTGTGTGCTAATGTTGGTGGAACATTTTCTGGTTTGATTAGGCTAAAGCAGAACTGTTTGCAAGGGAAGAAAAGAAACTAAAATGTATTACTACTAAAGATAGGTTTGAAAGATTTATCATAAAAAAAGATAGGTTTGAAAAGAAGAACAATAATTTTTGGGCATTTGGTTCTAAATATTTAGGTTCTTGCTTGAGTCTGTGGTGGTAAGTGCCTATTGGGCTTAGCTTGGCCTTGTAAGAATTTTATCCGAGACCCTTTTTGGGTGTTGTTTCCACAAATTATTATAAAATATTGGTGTTTTTATTGAATGAGTTATAAGTACTAATTTGTCTGCTTCATTTTGCCTTCATGCATGCATTACTCTACTCTTTTTTTTTTTTTTTTATCAATCCCTTTTATTCCTTGATGATTGTGTAACAAGAAAATAGAAGTATTTAACTTCAAAAAAAATATATATATTTGTGCTAGTCACAAATCCAAGAACATGGACCACTATTAATCACGCTCTATAGAACAGATCATTATAAATACCATTCTCTCTTCTACTTCTCTATCAATGTGGGACGGTTTATTGCTTTCTCTCTCATCACCAAAAATGCAATTACTTTGATCAAGTTCAACAAGGGAAGGGCCAAATATCTATTCACATGTTAGGTCTTTAAGCAAATTATTATATTCAATAAAGTCAGATTCACCACTATTGTTGCACCTGCCCAGAAAAGTTACTTGTTTTTATTGGTTTTCACTTTTTAGTTATTACATGAACTCTCAAAAACTGCATAAAAAATTAGAACATCTTCCGAAATAAATCACAACCATTCTATTAGAAATCCTAATTTCTTCCTATATTTTTTTCATGCAATTTTTACAAATTTATATTTTTTCTCCATAACAGTAATCCATCTGTATTTTTTCTCTATTTCTTTCATCCCCTTTTAGCAAAAATGGACATTTCTCTACTGGTATAATTCTTTCAAATTCAGTCATTTAGATATTTTCTATAAAATATAAAGCCAATTTCGCATAAAAAATTTTAGTTTCAATACGTGGAAATTTTATATATTTGGGTGATAATTGCTTTCTCATATTATTCTTGTTGCAGCCAATTTCAGTATTGAAATTTTATATATTTGGCTAATAATTGATTTCTTATATTATTCTTGTTGCAGCCAATTTCGCACTTTTGTTATATATATATATATATATATATATATATATATATATATATATATATATGTTGTCGATTGAGTTTTCTCCTCTCTAGCAAAACATATATGTTTTATTTCTTCCTATTTATGCACTCAGGGCTTGTGTCCTTAAAAATTGCTTGTGCTCAATTTTTCACCTCAGTTACCAACAAATCCCACTATACAGAATGTGAAGCTTTTATTATTAAGGCAAACAGTCTTGTAGGTCAATAGCATTGTAGTTTATTTTGAAATTTCTCGATGGCTGTGAAAGGCATGTCAAATAATCTATAGAATGTTTGTAGAAGAGATGTGTGATAAAATAACTACCATACTAATGAGAAATTTTCTCAGACCTATATGATAATAGGACATCCCTATTATACGAATAATGTTCAATAGAAACAAGTTAAATTTATTTTAATTTTTAATAAAATATACAATATATATATGTACACTACTATTAAAAGTAGAAACGTTTATTTTGAAATTAAAAAAATAGAATTATAACCTGCAAAACCCTAACCACCTATAAAACCACTCTTCCTCTTAGATCTCATCAACAACCATTCAATTCGGTTTCATCTCGGCTTACATGTGAATTCTTTTCATTGGGTTTTTTTTCCCTATTCACTGTTTGCTATTAGTTTTTGAAATCAAAATTTTTTAAGAAAAAAATACGTATGTAATGAGTCATGTTATCGAATTGAATATCTGATTAATAAATCGGACACAAATTTAATCATAAATAATTAGCCTATAATATAATCGTATTTGGTGTAAATTTTTTGTGCCTAACTCGGAATATTAATACTAACATAACATGATTGGATTTTATATGCATAATTGACTTAGAGATATATAATTGATAATGGTTGTGTAATAAATAATATTATATTTTAGGAGTTTGTGTTAGGAATGAAGTTAGTGAGAGAATAAATAGAATTAGAAAAAATATCAATATATAAGAGTTATAATATTTATTTTTTATTTTTTTGAATTTTAAAAATAAAAAGATGGTGTGTTAGGGATGAAGTGTGAGAGAAAGAATAAATAGAATTAGAAAAATTATAAAAATAAAAATAAGAATTATAATTTTATTTTTTCTGAAATAGGAATAATTTGTGTTAGAGATGGAGTGTGAACTAAATTGGAATTCTAACCTAATTAAGCCACTCTAAATGGATTTGAAATTCTTTAGATATTTAAGGAAAAAAATTCTAATTAAATTAAATGATTTGAAACTCCGTAAATTATTTTTTCTAATCAAATTATTTAAATTTTAAAAATAGGAAGATTTTGTGTTAGGAATGAAGTGTAAGAGAAAGAATAAATAGAATTAGAAAATTTATAAAAGTATGAATTATAATATTATTTTTATTTTTTTTGAAATAGGAAGAGTTTTTGTTGGGGATAATGTGTGAGGCAAATAATAAATAGAATTAGAAAATAACACTTGGTGTTTTAAGATTTATGGAAAGATTATATTTCTATGTATTTATTAAAATAAATATATTATAATGAAAATTAAGAATGCATTATAAAAATAAAAAATTTACTGAAACTTTTGAACCTCTTTGTACTTTTAGTAATAGAGTGTGTGTGTGTATATATATATATATATATCTTTGACTTTTATTATTTTGATGGTGAAATAATATACTAATATAAAATTAAAGCTCTACAGTAAAACTTATAGAATTATTATCTAAGATAAAATTCTTATGAGAGGAGCTTGAAGTTGTAAGTTTAGAAAAATATAATATAATTTTATGGATTTCAAGGACTAGAACAAGTACATTGATGATTTTTTTTTTCTTTTTTAACTCTTTACTCTCCTTATATATACTTTCTCTTATGTATAAATCTATAAGTTTAATTTTTACTCTCGCTAAATGATTTGAGAATCGTTATTGAAGCATATCCTACATTCAACATAACTAAGAAGAACAATGGAAGGACATTCAAATTGTTAGACATCATTGTAATGGATATGAGGTACATCATTATAACACTACATAAATGCTCATAATTACCATTATAAATTATTGAACTGATTATTTTTTATAACAATTCAAGTACTTTGACATTGTGGGATGATCTTGCTGAGAATGAAGGGAATTGATAATGAAGCTAATAAATGAAAGACGTCCTATTATCACAGTTACACATTTGTCAATTAACACATTCAAATGTAACTTATCACACAACATTGAGATTATTCATTTTATATTTTTATTATATCTAAATGAACATAAAATAAAAAATAATATTATATTTCAGGTTTGGGTCTTCAAACACAACTAAATCTACATTACAAATTAACATTGAAATTGAAAGAGTCAAAGCATTACGATATTGGTTGGTTATTTATTTCTTTTTACTTACATTAGGTTTTAATTATTTATTTTACTTAAAGAATATCATGACTGGTATAACATGGTTGGTAGAAACTAATCCACCATCAATAGTTAAAAAATCAAACAGAAAATAAACAAAAATTATAACTTTCTTTGTTCATGAAACCCATAATAAGGTCTAATTAATGATTGTGTGTCTATGTATTTGTACATATCAACAACATATTGTTCCAATAATTTATTATGTTTTGACAGGTTTGAAGAAAACGTAAATGACAAAGATATAGATGCTTTCATTTCAAGGTCAAAATATCAATTATTCGAAGAGGCTGAAAAACTTCCACTTGAAGACATAATTGGAAAATCCGCAATGGCATTCAAGGTATTAAATTATTATTAATTTTTTATATATTCATTTAATTTTTCTTTATTATATCACATGATTATAATTAATTTCTGTTAAAAAAATATATTTTGTCACTCAACTTCCAGAAAACACGTTACTTTTTTGAAGCAAGAATTATAAAGATAATGAATTTTATGACAAAGTGACAAGTTGTAAAGGAAAATTGTTTCTTTTTATGATCAGGATAGACAACAGTAAAAATGACGTAGTCAAAAATAGTTTTGTGGTGGCTTCTATCAAAGAAGTTTCACTTGAGAATAATTTATTTAAAGAAGAACTCAGAAATATAAAAAGAATAAAATGTTGATAATTTTAAAAAATATAGTAATAGATTGTTTACGAATGGTTAGAATTATACCTTTTGATTTCTTATAGTTTATACTTGATTCCTTCTATGTAAATAATAGTTAACTTATAGTTTTATTTTTTTCAACAAATGAGTTTATATTACCAAGGTTACATAATTGGAAATAGTTTTAGATGTTTTAATTAATGTGTTTGGATGTCTTATAATAGTTTTGAATGTTTAAGTGTTATAATAAAATTTTAATTTATTTTTAATCAACGTGCATCGCATGTGCTTTAAACTAGTATATATATATATATATATATATATATATATATATATAGAAAATTTGATAATTTCAACAATATTATATTTACTTGTCTATAGAACATGGCCTGTATATTGATGTTTTAAGTGAAGTTATAGACCTGGACACAACAAATCAAGTGTGTCGGACAAGTCTGAGTATAATACTCTTGTGAGTTTAATTAACTCCTCCTATAAAGAATAATAATATTATACAGGCATACAGTGATTATACACACTTGTCTGACTGGAAAGTATAGTAGCTATATGTATTTGTTTGACTGGTTGGTATACTTACACTATTTATTTCCTTGCTTTTCTCTCTCTCTTTGCACGCAAGTTGTCATTAGGGAACCTCTTCATCAAGGTAAATACTGCTCTCTGAAACCCTAATTTCATTATATCTATAATCTCTCTGTTCATTACCCATGCAAGTTATTTTTTTGATTTTTTTCCCTAATTTTCTTTCTCATTTCATAGCTCGGAAAATTGGGGAAATGAAAAGTTTGGGTTTTGAAAGGAAAAGAGAAGTCTTTAAAGAGGCATTACTAGAAAAATTATACCTTTCCAAAAAAAAAATTGTAATGCAATTCATTTTGTGCTGATTCTTACAACGTTATTGCTGCTTATTTGTAGGGTTAGGATTAGGGTTTTGGCTCTAACTACTATCCACCAGAGGAAATGTCACCTCCATCCTCAGGTAACTACTTTTGTTTTTACTACTAGTTTCTAAATTCTTTGTTGGAAAACTTGTAATTTTACAGGTATTTTAGCTAATTGATTGTTAGTTTTTTTATTTAATTTATTTTAATAAAGAATTTATGTTTCCTTCAACTGTTAATATCTGCTTTTGAGATATTTGTTATGTTACAAAACATGTTTTTGTTGTCTATTCTTATCTCATCCTAATCCTATAGGTTTACTTCTTGGCAAAAGAAAAAGATCAATGGAACGAGTGGAATTGGGAAAAAAATAGGTGCATGTTCTATATTTCTCATACATGCTCTACATATCTCATATTAACCCTACATATCTCATATTAACCCTACTTGTCTTACATGTCTCACATGCTCAATTACATGTTTACATATTCAATCCATGTTTTCCTATGCAATCTATGCTTACCTGTCCAATACATGTTCAATTTATGATTTTAATACATGCTCACATGCTTTCAATACATGCTCACATGTTTACATACTCAAATACTCCACACATGCTTTCAATACATGCTCACATGCTTAAATACTCACATGCTCCGCACATGCTTTCAATACATGCTCACATGCTCCACACATGCTTTCAATACATCCTCACATGCTTACATTGTAAAAATCGTAACCATTTTTGGTCAGTTTTTCTTTATTTTCATTTATTGTCATATTAATGTTTTAAATGATTATAAATGCATTTTAATTATAAAATATATGTTTTGGAAACTTATTTAAGGTTTGGAAATTTTTTGGTATGTTTGGAAAAGGTTGACTTTTTCGGATTCGGTTGACTCGGGACGCAGGCCCCATGGGCCCAGAAAATTTAAAAGTGTTAGAATGACTCCAAATTTAGAGGGTAGCTTAAATAAAATATTTGAAGTGCTATGAAATTAATTTTGCATCAATCAGAGTTACGAAAATCGAAAACAGAGCCCGGGAAAGTTTAGTAAAAAGGTAATGGCATTTTTGTAAATAAATGGAGGTTAAATTCTATAAATAGCAAGAGAATGACCCATCCCTCATTTCTCATTCTCCTCAGATGAATGGAGCAATATACATATATCTATGTATAGCTATTATTGCTATATCATCTTCTTCACTTGTCCACTGAATTAGAAGGCCTTGGGGTAAAAATTAGGCAACGCCGAAGAAGATAGAAATGATCTACTCACCATGGGCTCAAGTTTGATCCATTCAGAATCAATTTCAAAGAAAGTTGAGTTTTTGGTGAGAATTGGGGAATTCATTTAGAAGCTCTTCCAAATTGAGGTAGGGATGTCTAATTCATAGAATCCGAGATTTTTGTGAGTATATTGGTTGTCTATAGCAAGCAATTGGTTATGTGGGTAGATTTTTTTTAATAATAAAGTATGCTAAATTATGCCTCCAAATGTCTTATCAATGTTAATTGATGTTGTAACATGTTTATAATTGCATTAGAAGATTATGCGAACATGTTAAGATTGAATTATGGAATAATCATGTGTATTCATGTGCAATTGTGAAGGTGACACTTATGTGTTTGATGAAATGTCTTGGAAGTATGTTTAATTGCAATACATGTTTTAATTGTCAAAATAATTGATATGAAATGTGAAGAATGTGTAACTTGCTCAATGTGAATGCATGTGATGTTATATGACAAATGTGCAAGCATGACAATTGTTGCTACATTGAGTAAAATTGTAAATGTACTATAGCTTGAACATGTGGAATACATTATCATTGGGAATTACATGGTGAGGGTGACAAGTTCAATTGAGACGGTAAAGTCCATTGAGGAATGGCAAGGTATTCTGGTAAAGGTAACCCTCGTAGGGGCATCTGTAATGAGGTATTCCGGTAAAGGTAACCCTCATGAGGTAATTCGTAATGAGGTATTCAAATAAAGGTAACCCTCATGAGGTGATCCAGTATAGAGCATTGGCTAGGTGGGATTGGGCGGTCCGTAAAACCAAAATCCAATGGATGTGTGGTGAGTACGAGGGAGTTGTGCATGTCATGTTTCATTTTGTATATATTGCTCATAATAAGGTTGTGATGTATGGATATGTGCTTAACATGAATAAATACAAATGTATGCTTATATGGTATTCACGGAATTTGCAAAATTGTGTTTTAGACATTCCTACTGAGCGTGTAGTTGCTCATCTTATTAGAATTAACTCTTTTCAGGAAATGAAAAGGAGGTTATAGAGTCTCCCTAACAGAGTATTGGCATGGAGCGGATTTTGATTTCATTTAAAGACTTATGATTACTTTATTTGAATGTATGTTTGGATTGTGGACTATATGCATGCAATGAACATGTAAAGACCCTTTATGTTTGAGAACATGTATGTTTATACCTTACGAATGCATATGTTTAAATTTGGCCTTGGAGTATGATTGTAATTTCATATCTTATATTTATGTGTTGAACATGATGAATGGTAGGTGGTGATAATGATGGTTTATAATTCCATTAATGTTAAATTATGCATGTTTATAAATGTTGGCATAATTGAGTAGAGAAAGCATGAAATAAGCTAAGTGGTGTGTGCATAAGGAAACCTTCCATATGATTATGCATGTATGATGAAGGTGAAAGTGGTAAATTATGAGGAATTGACATATAGGATACCCCCTTTGAAATGTGAACCTTGTGGAAAACAAATTAAGAATTGAAAACAGGGAAAAGCAGGTGCAGGAGAGTTTCAGCCGGCTAAAACATCCTTCAACCGTCCGAAATGGTGAGATACTGAACGTTTGCATCTGTAGGCTCTACAGGTAACTGTTTCGGCCGACTAAAACAACCCTTTAGCTAACTGAAATGCATCCTTCATCCGACTAAAGCTAAAGCGTAGTCAGCTGATGAATTGCCCAGGTTTTAGCCTACTGGTGGGACATTCAATAGCCGACCAAAACCTGAATGTAAGTTCTTTTGTGTACTGTTGAACAATGAGAGTTCATGTTTCCTATTTAGAGACTCATGATGAGATTGTTAAGCTTCCACTATATTAAAAAATGATGAATGAGATAAGAAGTTGATGCATTGATAAACGTAAAGTCTTTCGCTATTTGTTTTTGAAAGGTTTAGATGTTCATGTGGTTGAGTGAACGGGTTCACACCCAAAATTCAAGCTCGAACCGGGGGAGTTCCATGCTCACATGCTCCACATATACTTTCAATACATGCTCACATGCTTACATACTCACATGTTTCCATACATACTTTCAATACATGCTCATATGTTCAATTACGTGTTTACTTGTTCAATACATGTTTAGTTTATGCTTACTTGCTCCACTTCCGTACATGTTCAGCCTTAGGGATTCTAAGCACACATTCCATTCTTAGGTACATTCCCTAAGATAATTCTAAACTCATCAAACTTCTCTTGAAGTCACATTTCATTCGAGTCCCTTGACTCATTTCAATTCAATTTACAGTCACGGGGACCTTAAACCCATTACGCTTATATACATCCGAGTCTCTTGACTCCATTTTTAATACATTTGAGACCCGCGACTGTCTCTCCTTCAATTTATGATCTGCGAAACCTTAAACCCAGCGCATTCAACTAAGTCATCTATGACTTGTTGAAGATTCATTCATGGTCATAGGGACCTTAAACCTATTTTCAATACATTTGAGACCCGTAACTGTCTCTCATTCAATTTATGATATGCGAAGACCTTAAATCCGACGCGTTCAATTAAGTCATCCATAGATTGTTAAAGGCTCATTCACAGTCTGTGGAGACTTTAAACCTGGCGCGTTCAACAAAGTCATCTATAGCTTGTTGAAGATTCAAGAACGGTCTTTGAAGACCTTAAACCAAGCATTCACAATCTGACTAGGACCTTAAACCTCACCTAAACGGTCTTAGGGACCTTAAACCCTTTCTACCAAACTACGTTCGACCTGATCCTTGGAGAGGTCCAGGGTACGCAGGCAGTCTAGGCAACCCTAGATTCGGTCCCACCACCACTTTCAATCCATCTCCATTACCAATTCAGGTCATTGGAACTATGTTTAACTTGATTTTCTTTATGGGGATACATAGGCAGCTCGGGCAACCCCTGGTTCGGTCGCATTTCCCATCTAATTCCCCCTCTTCTTTCTTTCCTTCTTAAATATATACATATACATATTAGACCCTTTTTGTAAACATAATTATCTTTGAAATGGTAAAGCATCACAAGGATTAGGTAACCGTATTCTATATGAATGTTGTGGGGTGCCTAACACCTTTTCCACACATAACCAAACCCCCAGATTCACTAATCTAGTTTTCGAAAGATCATATGGTAGTCATTTAACTGGGCCCACATATACATTTACATCTCAGGTGACCTAGCACACCAAAACTTGATGTTGGTGGCAACTCCAAAAATACATTTTTTCTTTAGCCCTAACAAAAAACTTCAGCATCCTCCGACCTCGTCACGATAGACGGAATGACAGCCGGAGGTAATCCCCAAATCAAACTGAGGAGGAGGGGGTGCAGTTCGGGCCGACGAAAAGTTCACAGTTGCAACAACTTCCATAAATTTTATGCACTAAAAATTAACATCTCCTACTGTCAACCCAATGCACAAAGAATTAGCATCACCTGCTATTTAGTCGCCTTACAGAACTGCAAGCGAAACCAACTTGCAATTTTATATATATGTGTGTGTATATATATATATATATAATGTATATATTTTATTTTATATTGTGAAGAGTTGGAGTGTTTCTGAAACATTGCAAGTGCGTACATGTTTATCCAAGTAAGTATATATGCACTACCACTGTGGCTCGTATCAATCGAGATGTTGAGAGTGGTGAAGATAACCCAACTTCATTAGAGACATTGCTAGAAGTTTTTGTGTATGTATCTTCTCTATATTTTGGTTAATGGTGCCTTTACCATTGCTGGAAAATATTGAAGAGACATTGCTAGAAGTTTTTATATTTTGTTTACAGTTGCCTCTGTATTTACTCATAATAAGAGAAAATTCAATTTGCTAATTTGCTTTTCCATTATATTTACTTAAGCATGTTGTTTTTCTGCAACATGCCTGCTAAAAGTCTTAATTACTTGAATTATTATTTTTTGCATAATTAATAACTATGAAGTTTATGTTCTTATAGAGACCGTGTGAGCATGCTTTCTGTCTCAATTATGCAAGAAGTGACACTCTCCAATTATGTTATTATGTTCTCTCCAATTATGTTGCATGATTTTTTAGAAATAATTGATGCAAGATTTCCAAAAAATTATCCATGTTAATCCTCAATTTTCTTTCATTTTTTATTTACAAGTTTCACATAAAGAGGAGTGGTACTTGTAGGATTACTAAGCAAATATTTATATTTTTATGCCTGATGATGTATTAGGAACATTTTTTTATGTTGAAATAGTTGATGTAATTAATATTTTATTTCAGTTTGTTGTTTTGATTTTATTTATTCATGGACAGTATGGAATAATATGGGGATAAACAGGTTTTTGTTTGATTAGACAATTTTTATTTTTTATTTTTTATAATTGAGGCTTTTAGCGGCCGGTATGACTACCGTTATAGGTAAAGTTTCTTTCATTTGAAATCTAAGATATAGCGGCAGTTATGACTGCTGCCATAGGTAGAATTTCTTTGGTTTGAAATTTAGGATTTAGTAGCAGTTATGCGGCCGCAAGACGCTAATTTTTTTTTTTGTTGCAGAAAAGAATTCAAAGTACAGAAGAATCTCTTTTAACACATTTAAGCACCATAGGTCATGGACAGAAATCGCCTCCAATTAGGCTGCGCGCATTTCCTCTCCATTTGTCTCAAAACGGTGTAGTTTTGCATTGGAAATTGGTTCAAAATATGATCTTGCAGTTGTAATTGATCCACATATATTGTTATAGTGGATGTTGACAAGTGTCCATGTAAGGTAAAAAATATTTACCTATACGTATTTGTTGCTTTGAATACCAAATACTAACATATACTTATACAATATATTGACATTGAAAGTACAAAAATGCCCTTCTTTATCCAACTTTACCTTTTCTTCTCTGGTTGCCTTCCCTCACAAAAATGATACAAACCTATACACAGAGTTGAATCTCTGTTTTAAAATTCTTCTCAATCTGTGTTTCTATTCGCTTTTGGCGTGGTGCTATTCGAACTGTGGTGGTCTTCCTTGGCGTGGTGGTAGTCGAATCATGGTGATCTCTGTGGTGTTCCCTTTCTCAACGTTGCATCCTTCCTCTTCTCAATCTCTGTATCCGGGCTCCTGTTCGGTTCCGTCGTGGTGGTAGAGGTATTAATTTCATTTTTAATGCTTTCATTGTGTCTAAGTTTGCATGTGTGTTATAGAGCCTTACCATAGGTTTTCTGTGTGTGTAATGGAGTTTGCTCTTCAATTTTTTTCTCAGTCTCTATCTCTAGGCTCCTGTTCGCTTCCAGCGTGGTGGTCTTCCCTTACTCAATGCATCCTTGCAAAACCACAGATATTTGCTTCAATTTTAATGCTATGGTTAGGTCTAATTTTTCACGTGTTATTTAGGTAAACCTAGTTTTTCTTCCCCGGATTGGTGGTAAAAGTATGGAATTGCATATTGTGCATGTGTTTTAATGTGATTAAATAAGTTTTAACAGATTCTTTTGTATAATGAAAGTGTTTGAATTGATGGATTGTTGAAATAAAATGGGATGATATATATGGTCAATATTGAGGGATTATTCTATAAAATGTGATAATATAAAATGGATGAATTCTCTGTGTTTTATGTTATGAAAAAGGTAATCTAAAATTTTAAAGAACACTTCTAAATATTGACAGATCATACTACCCAAACAAAAGCAACAAGTGGGCAACTAATCCATTTGATAAGCAATTCCATGACGACATATATAAGTTTATTCTTTGATTACTCTTTGTTTAAACTTCACATGGGTATTTAACAACATTCTAGTCAGTCACTATGATGGTGTACTTGAATTGTATATTGTATATGCAAAAGCCTAAAATTGTTACCACAGGTTTTTTAACCACGATTTGTAGATAAAAATAATAGTCAAAATGACGAGGGTGAAAGTTATCGCGAGAAGCACCGTAAAGGGAAGAACAATTGATTAAAAAAGCGATTTGGATTACATTCATGAACCAACTGGTGATTCTCCATCAGTTTCTAGTAGTTCTAAGGAGGAACTAGATGCTTCAATGAGTGACGATGGAGACAGTTCTGCCACTAATGTACATGATGTGTCTAAGAAAGGGCCCAAAGGGCCAGTAAATCCATACATAAGATTCAAGTATACACTGTGTTTCCCTTATTCTTGTTGCAAATCTATTTTGTACTAAGTGTTTGAAACATTAGTCTATTATATCCAATATATTTTGGTGTTATGTTCATACATCAACCAGTTTAACAGAGAGATGTTGCAGGTCAATGCTTTGGACGACAAGGTAGCAATTACAGCATTCATGGGAGGATTGCTACCCTCAAAGCTCTTATACTCAATTTCTAAACATCTTCCAGAAAGCATGTCAGAACTACTCATAAAACACCAGAAATACATGAATGCCGATGATGCCCTAAATGCGCAAAGGGAAAAGTTGATGGTGACAGAAAGCTGGCCAAGCAGGCGAAGCTCAATCCTTAAAAAATAATCCAATGAAGACCAAGGAGGCCGACCAAGGCTGGCCCTCAAAAGGTCTTCCTTAAAGGGCCTTCCTCAAGAGGCCTTCCTCTAAAGGCCTTCCTCTAAGGGCCTTCCTCAAGAGACCTTCCTCAAAAGGCCTTCCTCTAAAGGCCTCCCTCAAAAAGCCTCAATCGAAGGCCATCCTCAAAGGCCACCCTCAAAAGCCGCCCTCAAAGGACAGCTAAGGTCGGTCCCCAAAGTTGTCTGTATATAGTTTTTAATACTCTTTTCAGTCTACAATCACCACTCTTCAAGCAAAGCGAAGTTTGAAAAAGAACAAGCCAAAAAAGATCAAGTAGAGGAGTTTTCAACCTGGAGACCTAATCCTCCGTGAAGTAACTCAGGTGTCCAAATCCCCAGGCACCAAAGAACTGGCTCCTAACTGGGAGGGCCCTTACAGAGTTATCCAAACTCAACGACAAGGGGCATATTAGTTGAAGACATTGAATGGGAGGCAGTTGGCCCATCCTTGGAATGTCGATCATCTGAGAAAATACAATCAGTAAGACTTTTTTAAGTTTCATTTACTTTAATAGTTCTAGTTGAAACTTAGTTTAATATCGAGCCTTAGGACGATAGCTCCGAGGTTTTTTTCAAATAACTCTCTATTTGTTGATAAAATATCAATTCCAGCCTTTTTTGTTTCAAAATATATTGTTATAGTTAAAACAAAAAGTGAACAAATAGCCCTACGAGGGCACAGCCCAATGGGGATACACCTCTAACAGATGGCCTTTAATGAAAAAGGCGGGAACATTATCAAACAGCCATGTGGGAGCACAACCCTACGGAGATACACCTCTAACAGAGGGCCTTTAATAAAAAAGGCAGGATGAATTAATTCTGAGAACATTATCAAGTAACCCTACGAGGGCACAGACCTACGAGGTCACACCTCTGTAGAGGGCCTTGAATGAAAAAGGCATGATGAATTAATTACGAGAACATTATCAAACAACCCCACGGGGACACACCTCTAAAGAAGGTCTTTAATGAAAAAGGCGAATGAATTAATTCTAAGAACATAGTCAAACAACCCCACGGGGTCACACCTCTACAGAGGGCCTTTAATGAAAAAGGCAAGATGAATTAATTTCAAGAACATTGTTAAACAACCCCACGGGGGCACACCTGTAAAGAGGGTCTTTCATGAAAAAGGCGGGATGAATTAATTCTGAGAACATTGTCAAACAACCACACGAGGGCACACCTCTTTAGAGGACCTTTATTGAAAAGGGTGGGATGAATTAATTCCGAGAACATTGTTAAACAACCCCACGGGGGCACACCTCTAAAGAAGGCCTTTAATAAAAAAAGGCGGGATGAATTAATTCTGAGAACATTGTCAAACAACCCCACGGGGGCACACCTCTTAAGAGGGCCTTCAATGAAAAAGGTAGGATGAATTAATTTTGAGAACATTGTTAATCAACCTCACGGGGGCACACCTCTTCAGAGGGCCTCTAATGAAAAAGGCAGGATAATTAATCTCGAAAACATTGTCACCGACCCTACGGGGACACACCCGTTAAAAGAAATTTTAACAAATTGCGGGTGAGTCCCGCAAAGGTTGTCGCATGGCTTTATCAAGAGTTGTACTCTGAAGGTTTATTAATTAAATTTTCTTAACCAAATGAGTCATTAGCATGATAGTTAGGCCTGGCCAAAATCGGTTGGGCCCAAGGAGCTTGGCCAAGACTAGCCCAAAGGCCGAGCCCAAGGAGCCCGGTCAAGAGAGCTGCCCAGCAGGGCCCAAAGAGCCCGACCAAGATCCCGACCCTAAGAGCCCAGCCAAGACCGGCCAGAACCAAGGAGCCCAGCCAAGACTGGCCCAAAGCCCAGCCCCTAGATCCTGACCAAGGTCATCCCAAGTTGGCCGACCAAGAGATCGGCCCCTAGAACCCTGCCCCAAAGACCCCGACAAAGGCCGAGCCCAAGGAGCTCGACAAACACCCATCGGGCCCAAAGAGACCAGCCCCTAGAGCCCGGCCCCAAGGAGCCCAGAAAAAGCCTGTAGAAGACTAGTCGGGCCCAAGGAGCCAAGACCAGCCGAGTCCAAGGAGCCCCCCCTTGATCTGCCCAAAGAGTCCGACCAAGGCCGGTCCCTAGCAACTGGCCAAGGTCGGCCACCAAGACACAGTCCAAAAAAAAAAAAGACCAAGCCCTAGGAACAGTCCAGAGACAAGCCCTAAGAGTCGTCTAGGGTCAATCGCTAGGAATAGTCCAGGCTTAGCCCTAGGAATCGTCCAAGGCCAAGCCCTAGGAACAGTCCAGGAATAAGCCCTAGGAACCATCCAGGGACAAGCCTTAGGAATAGTCTAGGCCAAGCCCAAAGAACAGTCCAGGGAAAAGCCCTAGGAACCATCCAGGCCGAGCACCAATGGAACTATCCAAGCCAGCCCTATAACCTAGCCAGAATAGGCCAAAGAGGTAGAACCGACTAAGGCTGGCTCCTAGAAACAGGCTAGTCCCTAAGGCCCAGCCAAGGCCAGTTCCTAGCAACCGGCTATCCAACGGACGAGCCCTATCCTATCCAAAGGACAGGCCCTATCCAAGGGACGGGCCTTATCCTATCCAAGGGACGAGCCCTATCCTATCCAAAAAATAGGCCCTGTCCAAGAGACGGGCCATATCCAATCCAAGGGACGAGTCCTATCCTATCCAAAGGGCAGGCCCTATCCAAGGGACGGACCCTATCCTATCCAAAGGACAGGCCCTATCCTATCCAATGGAAAGGCACTATCCTATCCAAAGGACAAGCCCTAGCCAAAGGACAGTCCTTAAAAAGAACAGCTCAGTCTTCAAAGGTCATAAGTTTGGGGCCCATTTACTGGTTAGGGTGGAGGATCAGCAAAATTCCATTGGCCAAAGGTCCGTTTTTACAGCCCAACAAGCCAGTTGAGGTGTTCCTAAGGTCCGACAAATGACCCTCATGAACAGGGGGCATCTAATAGAGTATTTGACTCCGATTGTAAAACGTATAATGTGGCACTTGTGATTTGTATAAAGTGGGTGAGAGATGAACTTTGACCAGGACTTTTCTATCTCTAGATAAGTCTGGGGGACTGAAGAGTCAGTCTCCTACTAGAACATGATCTCATTTGACCGCTATAAATACAGAGACGGTCCACATACCAGGTACGCAATTAATACCCTCTAAAGTGCATTTCTAGCTTTAACAAGTCTTTTCGATATTGACTTGATCTTCGGCTGGCACCACACCAGTGTCCTTCCGACTGCCCTACTCTTGTCTTTTTACAGGTTGGCGTTTGATCAATTCGGGGTGGATTTATGATTCATCAAATTTTAAACTTCCTTCTATTAAAAAAATAAAATTTTGACGGGTACTTGCCTTGCACGTAATCCTTCCCTAGTATAAGAATATAAATATAAATAGAATATATATAAGAAAATATAAACAAGAATATATATATATATATATATATAACAATAAATAAATAAATAAATTTACATAAACAATTTGAACCCGTTAACTTTTGTTAGAATCTTGAACCACAACAATGTGGACAACAGACCCGTAAGTAGCTAGAATTTATGGTAATTACCAAAAACATGCAAATGCATAAAAACTTATTAATTAAAATAAACTAAAATAAAGTCCTAACAAATATAATATGGGAGGAATGAATATAGATACAGTAAGATAGATCAAATATACACTTCTAACCAGACAACTCTTTAGGCAAAATATATAAAATATTTATTTTAAAATATAGGAGGTGTTTGCAGTCTCATGTGACTCTTAGAAGAGGGCTTTGTAGTTAATAAGGTAAATTTTTAATATAATTTTTTTATTAGCTTAAAATTTTATTAATGTGTATATTTTTAAAATAGGAGAGGTATTTACAGTTAAGATAGTGACTTTTCAATAGGAGAGGTATTTTTTAAAGTGTATAGATATAGATATGGATTAAAGATCAACTATTTCGTTTTGAGACCAAGCAGAACTGATTGTCATAAAAAGTATCGGTTACTTCTAGGATCCTCTTCGGGATTTTTTGTTGATGATTAATAGACAGTCTTGCACCACATAAAATAAAATAAAATTAAAGAAGAATGCATTATAAATAATTTAGGCCGGACTGTCCAAATTTTTTAATGGTCTTAGATATATTTAAATAAAAAATATGAATTTTATTTGAAGCATATCTACTGAAAATAACAAAGGATTGTAGTCTAATAACTAAGGATTGTAGTCGGATAGTCATATTTCAAAGTAAAAAGATTGAGGTTGATGTCCAAATAGGAGCAAAGTGGTTGTCAACATGAGGAAAAAAAATAGCGAATAAAATTTCAACTTATCTTCTAGACTTGATTCAAATATCATTTTCAAAAATAAAAAGTAAAAATTGATTTTATGGTTAAATGAACAAACAAAAATCATCTATTATTGGAGAGGATTTTGGTAAGCTGTCTAGACCGACTATATTCGATACAACAATAAGTCTATTTTTTTCAAAATAAAAGAAAAGAAAAACAAAATGAAAATTGTGATGATAATGCATATCAAGTTATCAAAAGTCACCACTCTAAATATGACCAACTTGCAACGTAAATTTTGACAATTTGGGGGAATTTACAATTTGGAGGAAAATGTATTTAAGAAAGTCTTGTACCTAAAATAAATATATTGAAAATTAGAATTTTTTTTTTTTAAAAAAAGTCATATATGATCGCTGGAAATTAGCGATTCGTTCCACCCAACACAAGATTGTTGTGTCATAAACCCTTGCAACCACAATTATCATCATATCTCTCTTCTCCAT
The DNA here is from genome assembly GCA_026545225.1 of Cornus controversa. Taxonomy (NCBI): domain Eukaryota; kingdom Viridiplantae; phylum Streptophyta; class Magnoliopsida; order Cornales; family Cornaceae; genus Cornus; species Cornus controversa. Next base: position 20,005,077 of record CM048852.1, read on the forward strand.
TCATCCGTTTATAACTTTTTCTCATTGTACAGAAAGAACGAGCATGCTATAGTGACCTATCCAAACCAAGTGTCGTATGACTTAGGCATAGACTTTCACATTTATGCCAATAAAATAAATTATTCAACACAAATGTAACACTTATACAACAGTAATATTATAAATTGTAATACCATTAAATTTAGTATATAATACTTTTTTTGTTGTCGATTTAATGTTATTAAATTGTGTAGGTATTACTTTATGGTTTATTTAAATGCACTAGTGAATGGTAGTGGACCTCAAATGTGCATTGGGGAGTAGTTTTATAACAATAGAACCTAATTCTTAAGTTAAGCATTGCCTTTGGCCAATTATTTATCATTTTAATCAATTTTTTGGATTTCTTTTTCAGAAGTTTCATGTAATGTATATTTCGGATTTCTTTTTCAAAAGTTTCATGTAATGTATGATTTGAGAAAGGAAAGATTAGGTTTTTTGACAATAATTATACAAATAGTCAGTAAGAAGTTTAGAATGAGAAATGATAATTTAACAATAAGAAAAAAATGTAAATAAAGAGAGATGTAATTTAAATAAAAAATGATACGTAAAGTAATACTAATCTAATTGTTTTACGTGACTGTGAGATGACATCATCAAAACGTCAAAATAATACAAGTCTGAAAGTAAGACTAGTCTAACTGTTTTATGTGAGTGAGAGATGACATCATCATAACGTCACACACTACGATGACATCATGATGATATTATTCATTACTCACATAAATTGAGTCAGACTATTTACCATGACACAATTCAAATAGAAATTTAAAAATACTTATTTTTTAAAATTTAATATGAATGCATGTAAAATAAAGGTAAGGTTAACCGACATCTACCTCTCCCAGACATACTCAAAATGAGTACGATCTTTTATTAAATTATTAAAAAAATATACAATGAGAATAATGTAAGATATTAATGTGACTTTTCAAGTGGGCCTAGGCAATAGTTTAAAGGGAAAATTACATGAGGTTTGTCGATACTTCAACCTAACCCCCCCACATTTACAAATCTTCATTTTCACCCCCTGTCAGTTATTTTTGGTTGACTTTGGTCAACTAAATAATGAAATGACTAAACTACCCTAGTGTATATCCAGGTTTTATTTAATCCGACTCCCAAACACCCCTTTATCACATCAACAGGTAACGTCAACCGTCATACACATTTAATATTCGCAACTACTCCTCTTCTCTTCTCCATGCGTTTCATCTCTCTGGCCTATGAACTCAAACAGAGACGACACTTCATCTTTACACAGAAAAACCTACGAAATCTTCCATATCGCTGCTTGATCGACAATTGAAGAAGGTTTGAAGTTGGAAGAGCGAAGACAAATGAGTTCTTTAGTAATAAGAGCGAAGCCAGAGGTAAGTTCTGTTCGTTTTTAGTTTTTCTTTTTTTCTTTTTTCATGTCGATCGTCTTTCTTTCATTTTTCATGTTAGGGTTCGCTCGTTTAAGGTTCATTCGTTTGATTCGTTTAATGTTGGGGTTCATTCCATTCTCGTTCAAGATTGTTTTATATATGAATATTTGTTGATTTAATCGATTATTTTTCATCTATTGTTGGATTTATTTGAGTTGTTTGTAAAAGCATGTCTTAATTTGGGGTTTTAGGATTTTTTATTCAGTTACTTTACTGAAGCGTGTTATAATTTTGAGTTTTCAGGTTTTATGTGCAATTAATCGATCATTTTTCATCTATTGTTTGATTTATTCGAATTGTTTGTAAACTCATGTTCTGATTTTGAGTTTTAGGATTTTTTGTTCAATTAGTTTACTCAAACATGTTATAATTTGGGGTTTTCGGGTTTTATGTGCAATTCATCTATTGTTGGATTTATTTAAGTTGTTTGTTTGTTACAAGTCATGTACTGATTTGGAACTTAATATTCTTAGTTTTCATTCTGATTGACGTTATCTTAACAACCTTCAAGAGCAACAAATTTTGTAACACCTTATCTGTATTTAAGTTTAGTAGTTGCTAGTTAGGCTTCAATAAATAGCCTTACCTATTTCTAATTAAGAGTTTTTCAAATTATTGAATCCTAACTAGTAACTATGAACTACTCTCAAGACTATTAATTACTATTTAATGCACTATTGCAGATATGATCTGTTTCTTGGTACTTAAATATAGTGAAGATTATGAGATTTATGTATCTCATAACTGAGATTAGTTCAATGAATAAAGTTTATTAAACATGCATCAGAATTGTCAGTTAATTTTTAATAGGTCAGAATGGGTGCATTCAATGGCCCTATAACATCTGTTGGTGGTGCAAGGATTTTTAAAAAAAATTACACCTAGGTTATGCATTATAGTGGCTGCTAGCTTTGTTCATATAATTCAATCTTACATTCTTGCTCATGTTATAATTTGAAATTTTTGAGTTTTATATGCAATTGTTTTCAATTACTTAAAAGCAAGCCAGCGACTGGGTGACGGTAGCTAAAAAGGCACCATCACTAAAAAGATCATTGGTGCAACCAACACCACCGATATATGATGGCATATTTGTTTGATTTTTATTTATATTTTGTTGTCACAGTGATGACATCTTTTTTCTACCATGATATACATGTTCACTTCGAATCAACTAGGAGAAGTATCAGAAATGTAGACCCTGATAAGTATGGTATTTATGATTTCCTGAAAGATGTTAGTATAGCTTTTCTTTCTGATTATCCTAGTGGGTTGGGGTTTAGTTATTCCATATACTATGATGTTCCTCGTTGTAATTCTAAGATGTTGGTGGAGAATGAAAAGCAGTTGATAGACATGTTAAATTTAAATGGTGGTATTAAAGACATTAATTGTTATCTTCAGATAAATAAAGTTGAACATTTACATGTAATTCTTGATGAAGATATATTTGGGCCAAATGAGGATGAGGATGAGGATATGGGTTTTGAAAATAGTGAGGAAAATGATGAGGAAGTGGATGTTGAAGTGAATGAAGAAGTGGGTGCTGAAAATGATGATGAGGACTTAGAGAGAGATGATATTTATGATTTTAGTAGTGAGGATAATGACTGGAGGGCAGAAGGTGATGATGATATTCAATTTGACAGTTATGGCTCAAATGATGAAAGTTTAGTTGATGAAAATGTGGATGAACTCTATCATGTGGACTGTAATGATGGACTGTCTGATTATGAGTCAGGTGATAATACAGATTCCAACTCAAGTGTGGAAATTGGAATGAGTCATTCAGAGAGAGATAGATCTAAGAGTAATGGTTGGTATAAAAATTTGGAAGGGAAAGAATATCAACAAATGAAGGGACAAAAGATCAAACCAGAAGAAGAAATGATCTTTAATAATGTGAACCACTTTAGAGATGTATTAACATATTATGTAATTCAAGAAGGATTCCAAATTGAAAAGAAAAAAAATGAGAGCAAAAGGATAACTTGCATCTGCAAAGCACCAGGCTGTCCATGGAGGATCCATGCCTCCCCACTGCCAGATAAGGTCACATATATAATTAAGACATACAAGGATAAACACATTTATAATAGGAAAGATAAAAATCCAATTGCCAAATCTACATGGATTGCAAAGAAGTTCATGAAAAGAATCAAGCAGAACCCACAAATGAGAGTTAATGATCTAAAAGATGCACTGTGGAAGAAATATGACATTAAATCCAATCCTTAGCAGTGTTATAGGGCAAAAAGGAAGGCTATAGATATGATTGAGGGTAGCCATGAGAAGTCATACAACTTACTGCCAGCCTATAGGAATGAAATTAAGAGGACAAATCCAGAAACATTGGTTACACTTGATCATTATCCAGCTGAGTTAAATGGCAATCCAAAATTTAACAAGTTCTTCATTGCATTTGATGCTTTCAGATCTGGGTTTATAAAAGGCTGCAGGCCTTTCATAAGGTTTGATGGCACTTTTCTGAAGGGCCCCTATGGAGGAGTGCTTTTGTCAGCTGTGGCATTGGATGGCAATAATGGACTATTCCCTATTGCCTATGCAGTGGTAGAAAGTGAAGGAAGAGAAACTTGGTCTTTTTTTTTAGACAAAGTGAGGGACATTCTTGGTGTAGATGCACAGTCCAGACCTTGGACAATTATCTCAGATATGCAGAAGGTAAAAATGGGGGAATGCTTTTTTAGTTTACAGGAATTTATACAACTTAATTATTTTAATTGTATTAGTTATGTCTCTTTTGTCATGTATATAGGGTCTTGAAGTTGCAATTAGGGAGTACTTTCCTGAGGCAACCCATAGAATATGTTGCAGACACTTGTATAACAGCTTTAGAAAAAAACTTCCTAGATTGTTGTTGAGAACATATTTCTGGAGGGCAACAAGAGCATACAAGAATTTGATGCTGCAATGGGTCCTATGAGTGAACTCTGTCCAGAGGCACATGTTTGGTTAATGGAGAGACCTGTGGAAGTTTGGTCTAGGGTTGGGTTTGGTAGTACATCACAGAGTGACCATGTAACAAATAATTTGACAGAATCATTCAATAACTGGGTTGGTCACTATATGTCTAATATTGGTCATGCTTGAGTGGATTAGGATTAAATTAATGGTTAGAATCCAGAAAAAGTATCAAAAGGCTTGTACTTGGACAGGGAGAGTGACACCACAGATAAAAAAGAAATTAAACAAGTATATTCAAGAATCTAGAGATTGTAGAGTTTGTCCTACTGGGAGAGAAGAGTATGAAGTACATGATCAGCAAGTGAACCTAAACAGGGTATATATGGTAGACCTAAACTTCAAGACTTGTTCATGTAGAGTATGGCAGATTTCAGGGATACCTTATAAGCATGCATCTGCTGCCATTGCATGGAATAGACAAGACCCAGAGCTATATTGTCATCCTTGTTACAGTAAGGACACTTATTTTCTTGCCTATGGTGGGATCATACATCCTTTGAATGATGAGAGGTTGTGGCCAACCTCCCCAGAGCTGCCATTACATCCTCCTCCAGCAAGAAGACTACCTGGCAGACCAAGAAAGAACAGAAGAAGGGAAGAAGGTGAACCTACCACTGGTAGAAGATCCAATACTGTCACATGTAGGTATTGTTTACAAATTGGACATAATAAGCGGACCTGCCAGAGAGCAAAAACAATAAGACAGAGCTGCAGATGCAAGACAGAGAGCTACAACAACAAATTCTCAGAATTCTAATGTAGTGAGTGAAATAATTTGGATAATTTTTTATTTTTCTATTGGTTTATTTATTTGTAACTGATTATGCATATATCTTGATGATGTAAGGGCATAGTGAGTCTCAGGTAAGTGGATCACAAGGACCATGGCCTTCTTTTTGTGTCACACAACAAGTATAACTCCCCACCTAGATATGATTATGTCCTTTTTTTAAAAAATGACAATTGATGCTAATGTCTTGTAATTGGTGTGCTTGAACTTGTCCAAGTCTCAATGTAGTTCAAATGTGGCTGGAATAAGTGCAAGTGGCAATGGTGGTTCCCAATTTGGCACAAGGCAAGGAGGAAGGATGGTACCTGCTATTCTCCCACCATGGGTAAGAAAGCAATTCAAACTTATTTATTATCTTTGTCTATTATTCTATTGTTGCAAGTAGTTTCATTGTTGTAATGTTATTGCAGAGACCCTAAACCAGTATTACAAGATTAACCAGAACACACATCTTCCTCATCTTCTTTTTAGTGCAAGAGACCCTATAACAGAATTGTGAACTAACATATTTTTTTGTTCTTTTATTCTTTTTGGTATATATGTTAATGTTCAATGGGTCAAAAAGTTGTTTAGTGAGTGAAGATGCTCGTGTTACAAACTTCAATCTCATTTTGTACATTTGGTGGATGTAACAGATTATTGACCTTATTTTCTATGGTATCTAAGTAACTTGCATACAATTATTATTTGTGATGATGCATATATGCTTTGCAAACACATTCATAAACACTGATACTCAATATAGGTCATAATTGTTACATTACTTGAAAAATACAGCAAAAATAGATATAAAGAAGCATGCAAATACAATAATTTTTAAGAAAAAAATAGCAGCTTCAATAGCTTGTAACCTTGAGCGTATGACTTTATTTTTTTCTTTCAGTTTAGCAACTTCTTCAACCAATTACAATTGATCTTGATCAGTAGCTGAATATTCTTCATTAGCACCGTGCATAGGATTACACCATGCCCATAATTTACATGTTTGAGTTTCACAACCATAGTACAATCTTCCTTTGTTGTTGTTTTTGTCATTTTCAGTAATCCTAACTATAGCAGATTTCCTACAATGACACTTTCGAGGCTCGTACATAATATAACCCCTTTCTCCACCTCTATAGTTAGCTTGAGACATCACTAGCAAAAAGATAAATGAAGCCTAAATAGATATAGAAGAAGAAAAAATGAGGAAGAGAAAAATTAGTGCGAGTAAAAAATGAAACTGTAGCTTCATATTTATAACATGAAAAAAATTTGACCGTTGAAAATGAGGTGACAAACTAATAAATCGGGGCAAACTTTTGATACCAATATTGACCATTAAAAATGAGGGGGCAAACTAATAAATTAGGACAAACTAAAACCGTTGAAAATTAATGCGCATGAATAGGTCAAACTGATAAACTATATTGGAGGAAAATTTGGTCCACATAAGCGCAAAAGTTTATAAGGGCATTTTGGACATTTTATAACTACTGTTACCTTAATGTCAGCAATCTGAGCGTTGATAATGACATGAGTGACTAAAGTGATGTACAATTTCAAATCTCAGAAGTGAAAATAAAAATACACAAACGTGGAGGGTCAGGTTGAAGTATCGACAAACTTCAAGGGGTCAAAATGTAAGTTGCCCTAGTTTAAATTGGATACGTCTTGAGTCGTCCCTGCAGTATAAGGAGATGGATGATGAGATACTACCTCCAATCTAACCTTGTAAAAAAAAAAAAATCATGCTTGAGAAGGGTCCAATAGGGCATATAGAGTTGTAACATTGTAAGGAAATCCAAAGAGGTCAAAAACCTCTTTCCAAATGTGAAATTTGGAAGATTTAATTACCGTTGGAAGGATCTAAGATTATTAGTTTATTGCTTCGTTAAGTTATCCCAGTTTTACATATAGCACATACAGAACTACCAAAAGAGGAGGCACTCTTTCAGCTAGGACTCAATCTCAAATATATTAAATCTAACAAAGAGGAAAAACTCACCACCTGTTAAATCAATTACTCAAACTTAGAATGTCACAAGTGAAGTCCACTCTATGATACAGATTGATAACCTAATTTAGCACTTCGGTTGGAATGAGTTAAGTACTCGTGCTTTCAAAGTATCACTTAAAAAGAGAGGCGCCACTTAAAATATAGTAACACACTATATCAGCTTGCAACCAAATCCAATAAAATGTCTATTACCTTGTATACAAATAATAATAATAATAATAATAATCGATTCGCATTTATGGCCTTTACACTTGGTAGCTTAGCACGTTGGGCAGGAACTAGGAAGTGCAAATCTTGTGGTTGTATTCAAGCTTTGGTGGACGCATGCGAAGGGAATGAGGATAACTGTTATAACTCAAGTTGTAGTTTGATTCTAGCTCCTACAAATCAAGCTCACTTTGTTGATATGTCATCTTTTCCAAATACCAAAATGTCTTCTCCCGATAACTACCCAAAATGAAGGAAAAAAAATGCGTAGTGCATACAAACTTTTCTTCCGGTATATGGTAGCATCGTCAAGCTTTTATTTTAGAAGTCATGGAAGAGCATGATAGCATCGTCAAGCTTTATCAGGGAAGATTCTAGGACAATACCGACTTTTTCCACACGCTTGTATTTGTTTCTCAATTCCCCTACAAGCTTTTCTTCCGGTATATCAATAACCTGGCACACGTCATACAAAATGCTTAGTGCATACAAATATAATATTTTTTCAGAAGTAAAATAGCTAATGAGAATAAGAAGTGCATACAAGTATAATAATAACATAAATACGGTGGCAGCAAGCAAAATGGCTAGAAGCAACATCAACAACTTAATCTGGACAACTTAGAAAATCGAGGGAGAGAATCCTTGTCATGGAAGAAGGTTGCAAGTAGAAGGCAGAAGTTTCTTTATGGAAGAAATTCGGTTTGAAACTCAAGCTTCCCTTGGGATTTCAAAACCTCTTTTGACAATATATCCTATCCCGGTAAAATTGTGGCATACAATTCAATTCAACCAATTTAACAATCTCAACGCAAAAATATATCATGATATGAAAAATCTTTCAGCAAAGGTTCCAGCAAATACGTTTCAGTGTTAGTGTAGCCTGACATGGATCTATAGTTGTGGATTGGTATTCAAGATCAAATGCAAAACCAGTGTCTTAAAACCCACGCAACATTGAACAATGGAACTATTACAACCAAGAGCAATCCTTTTTTAACTGATTCTGTAGCTGTCTATTAAAGAATAGCGGGCAGGCACAAAACAATTCCCATTCAAATATTATACATCAGCATGAATTTCTTGGCAATCTAGACTCACGTTTTTATTGGCGTGCTTATTGTCCTTTCTTTGACATTCAATGATTTACATCACTAATCTTTACCAATATTTATCCAGTCAGCATTAGACCTACAAATGCATTCTCTTCTCTTGTATTGCACTCACGCATGTCCACATCCTCAATTAGGCCAAAAGAATGTTAGTGCAGTTTCTTTCTTGATAGCCCAACATTTTGCATTTGAGGTTTTCCAATGACTACACTTCAAAAACACTTCATTTATCTAGTTCTGATCCTTTGAAAGCATTCTTCCATATCTCTGTTCTAGTGCACCAACAACAAAAAAATGATAAAATGGCCACTCATTTCCTTCTCATCAATCTTCATTATTCCCAACAGCTGGTATCTCTCTGAGGTCAAACTATCTACTTTGGTTCAGACACAGAATAAAAATTTTATGCTGACAAAAATGTAAAACAAACTGACAGTTGGTAAAACATGATGGGCCCCATTCATAGTTGTTAAAGGCTCAAGGCGCACAAAGACGCTATGGCCTCCAGAAGCCTGAGGCGCAGGCCTGACTGAAGCGAGGCACAAGTTGCAAAAAAAATTGTAGCCAGCAACAACAATTGCTCAGCAAACTCAAACTAATAAATAGCTAAAAGCATGACAACATCAAAGTACAAAATGAGAATTCATAATATCCCAATTTAAGGATTTTAATTTTAATTTTAATTTTTTTTGATAATATGTTTTAGCGACTATTACACGCAAGAGAGAAACAAACTACAAAACATAAACAAATTGAAAGTTCATAAATAAATAAATAAGAGAGAAAAACGAACAGAAAGGGGAAAAAAAAAAAAAAAAGAGAATATAAAAAAAACAGAGCAACAAGGAGGGAAAAGAATTGCCAGAGATCGACGTCTAGAAAGGCCATATCGCAGACTGTTGTCGCACTGTGTATTGAGTTTTAGAAAGCCCTAAATCGACTGATTCTATTGAATCTATCGATCAACCATTTTTTTCCTTTTACCGTTAAGAACTATATTATATGGTGTTAGTCAACCATAACACAAAAATACACCACCCACATGCTAACAAAGGAAAAATTATATAATAGGGTCATGCGCCTAGCACCTTAAACATAAAGGCGCGCACCTTATTAAAGGTGCCTCGCCTTGCCATGGTCCGGGCGCAACTACTGAGGCACGCCCTTTGACAACTATGGCCCCATTTAAATACAGTTTCAAAAGAGCATTGTTTGATTGGTCCATATTATGTTTTCCTAATAATTGCAACGTTCCGAAAGGGTTGAGACAGTCCTGAGTAATTTCATAGTTTTATGGTCCCAAAACCGATCTAATAAATTTTATTTATTAGTTAAACGGAAGTTGAGAGCCAATGGTCACCAACTCTCAATATAGAAACTCCTTTGAATAGCACAAAACTACAATTCCATATAACAGTTCTTCATGGAGCAGATCACATCATCAAAAAGTCAAAAGACGAGATAAACAAAGAGACAACAGTGTAAGTTTAGGACTAAATCAAACTTTCAGAAGAGGAATAGTTGTCCAAACCTCTTTTTCTTTTTCTTGCTCATAGGCAGTCCGTAGTCTCAAATTTAAGGCAGCATGGTACATCTCATCTAGGACATGATCCCAAAGAGAATTTTTATTCACTTTCCACAACATGAACTGTGACTCTCTGGCTCCATTTGTGACTACTTTCTGCAAGGATAAGAAATTATTAGTATAAATATAACTAACTACTAGCTATTAGCTATCATGTTTACAATCATAAATGCTATCATGACATAAATCCATTTTGGATTTTTTTTTTTTCTATTTAACCTTTTTTCATACATGTGAAGTAAGAAAAGATAAATGCATGCTTCCAGAATCAAAATATATAATAGTGCAACAGTAAATACAACTACAGTACCAATTGTGATTGCAACTTTTAAATTAATAGATTTGAGTATCAAATTTTAAATAATAAATCTCAAAAGAAAATGATTGATAACATTTTACCTAAATTTGTAATTTAATTTCACATCTCACACGGCAGGTATATTGACATCCCCATCTGGAGAGACGTTACATCAAGATTCAAGAAGCACCAATACCAAATCTGAACTTCAGATTTTCCAAACTCTCTTACTAGTTCAGATTGTGTGGTAATTTGAATTAATGTGCATTATATATCAGTATATATCATTCCAATATCAGGACTCTACATTCAAAATCCCACTGAATGTGGGAAGTGAAATTCGATATTGCAAGTGCAAGTCGATGTTCCTGACTGAAAAGTGAAAGTGGAGTCAAAACTGGCCCTAAGCAAGATCCAAAGATGTTCAAGTCCAGTTCCAATCTGGATAAAAAAGTGAAGTTCAATCGTCAAAAGTGAAGTTCTCTTTTAGTCCGGTCTTCTTTTCTCTTTTGAGTCAGGTTCTTAAGACAGGACATGAAATCGGGTTTTCTGAATCTCTCTCTCTTCCAATCTGTTAAGTATAAGTTAGTCCGAGATCAAAACTGGACCTGAGAGAGACTAGACTTCTAGTAACAGTAGGTGCGCCTTCGGTTGATGAGCTCTTTCTTGTTCCAGTTCAGAATAGGTAATTCCTTCAGTTGCACTGCTGGATTGAATAACCCTTTTTTTTAGTGCCAACAAAAGTGCATATGCTGTTGGCTAATAAAAACACGAGTTTCGATAGGCTGGAGGACTGATACTATAAGTAGGACAAAGGACTTTAAAAAGAAATGAAAGGAATTTCGTAGCATTTTTTCACTTATCCAAGGAATCCCTTTCTTGTCATTTGTATTTGAGAGAGAACTATGTTTACGTCAGTTCCTTCAATCAACTTTTTTGGTAAGTCAAAGGTGAACTTTAGGTAAGTAGTCCCGCATTAAATTCATCATATCTGGCACTTCAAGAGGTCAATCTTAAGTCTTGGTAGCTATTGCTAAGGGATTCCCCCTCGTCTATAAAGGATAGGCACTTGAGAAAGAATAGGACAATAACGATCGACACGTGGACTGAAATAGACTAAAAGATGACTTCCGTAGAGGATAGGTGTTAGCCCCTTGGCAGTTGTCCCGAGGCAAGGCATAGGCTAAGAAGCACAGATACGGATACGGGACACGGATACGACACGACACGGACACAGCGACACGGCAAATCCTAAAAACCTAGGATACGGACACGGCGGGGACACGCGACTAATAAATATATCTTTTTATATATATGAGATCAACCTAACAATGAAAATTTCACAAATCATAATAATTAATGAGCTATAAAAACAATTAGTTTATCGTTTAAAGAACTACACAATTGAATCTACTACACAATAATGATAATAGTTGTTTTCTATAAAAAAATTTGAAATATTATATGGTATGACTGCTATATTTTATTAAAAAAATTTAAAGGAGTCATCATATTTACATTTTAAACTATCTTTCTTTTTAAAACTTTCTAAAAACTCTCTAACGATATGACATGCGTGTCGAACACGTGTCCATGGTGTGTCCAAAAATAAAAAAATTAGGACACGTATTTTGGCGTGTCCGACACGTGTCGGGGCGTGTCCGACGCGTGTCGGTGTCCGATACGTGTCCGACACGGATTCTTCAACCTTTTAGGCGTGTCCGTGCTTCCTAGGGCATAGGCATGAGGCTGCATGCCATGCCTTTGCATGGCTAAGGATGGGCACACTAAGCCTCAGTGGCAATTTTGTAAATATATTCAAGTTATGTTGGAAGGGTATTTCTGTAATTTGGAATATTGGGAATTATCATTATTACTCCTCAAACATAAGTGATGCCACTTCGTAACAGGTTGCTGACTTTTACTTTTGCATATATAGGGGGGTGTGGGTACTCGAAGCTTCCCCCCCAAACCAAGAGTGGGCTATGCCATGGGCATGCCCCAAGCCTTGCACGCACACGGAACCTTGGGCACGGTTGGCGGATTCCGGATTATTTAGGTGGGTCATGGTTGATGGTGCCAGCACATGAGCACACATCAGATGGGGCGTGCTAGGCATTCTGTGGGCATGATTTGAGGTGGCTTGACAGACGGTGGTCGTTTGGTGTTTGGCACCTCATGTGGACACGACAAGGCAAAGCTTGGTGGTGCATGGCCCTTGGGGTGTGGCTTAGTGTGCATTTCAGTGGCGGTTTCTCTCATGTTATTCTCTCATACGGTATGTGATGCATGTGCGTGGCTGAGACCACATTCTCCAATAAGACATGGGCATGTGTGGGCAGTTATAAGCATAGATGGGATGGCTTGTGAAAGATGACAGCATGTGGCAAGGTCTATGACGGACAAGAGAAAGGTGTGTGGCAGTTGTGCGCATTGCTTTGTCCTATTGGTGTATTGTCCTAGCAGTTGGGGATGTCAACTGCACTCTTGTACGGCTGTTTCCTATTGGTTGGGGTTCCCAGGCAGTTGTGTGTGAACTGCCATGTTAGTGGGTGAGACACAATAGGTTCAGTTATGCTACATGGTTGGGCATGTGTCTTGTGATAGGCACATACAGGCAGTTATATATATCACAGGTTCGGTTATGCTACATGGTTGGGCATGTCAACCATTGTTGTGCCTAGTGACAGGCACACGCAAGCAGTTACATAGGCAGTTTTGCTGAGTGCCTATATAACTGGGATGCTAAGGGTTGTGTTTTAGGATCAGAGTGCCGTGTGAGACATACAGTGAAGGCCTGTAACCTTAGTACGAATTTCCTTGTAAGCATTGATTGAATAAAGTTTGAACGATGGGACTGTTTGTCCTGTATATTTTGTGTCCGTTATACTTGTATTGGTGAGTGTGTTTGGCTGAGACTTGGTGACCCCGAGTGCCATTACAGCGACAAAAATTTAGATGAGAAATTGACCCTGTAACAATTGGGAACAGAGTCAGGTTTGACAATGGCTAGTGGAAATACAAGGGAGAGAGTTTCTCGTTTGGAGGATTTTGTTGGTGCTCCTCCATTTGATTATACATAACTCAGTGTGAACACATGGCTTCGAAGATTCAGACTATGAAGACAGAAGTTGCAGACTTGTCTTCTCAAATGCAGTCCATGAAGACTACTGTTGACGAATTTATGACCGCTACTCGAGACCGAATTGCTGGCATATTGGAGGACATGGCATCCCTTACCGATGTCTTCAAGGCAAATTTAAAGGATGTGGAAAACAAAGTGACCCTGGTTAAGAGAGCTTTTCATGGCCAAACGAGTGCTACTGGTGAAGCCCCGGCATCAAAGATCAAAGTGTCTGACCCGAAGTCCTTCGGTGGTTCTCGAAATGCTGAGTTCGAGAAATTCTTGTGGGATATGGAGCAGTACTTCAAGGCTGCTCATATCCCAAATTTCGAGAAGGTAACCATTACAAGCATTTATATGTCCGGTGATGCAAAACTTTGGTGGCGCACAAGAACAGAAGATGATGCTTCTGCCAGCAGACCTCGAATTGAGACGTGGGAGGTTTTGAAGAAAGAATTGAAGGACCAATTCCTTCCTTGCAATGCAACACGGATTGCGAAGGAATCCCCCAAAAAGTCGAAGCACATTGGTAATGTTCGTGACTGTGTTAAGGAGTTTAGTTCCTTGATGCTTGATATCAGGAACATGTCAGAAGAGGACAAGTTGTTTAATTTCTTGTGTGGGTTACAGCCTTGGGATTAGGCAGAATTGCGTAGGCAAGGTGTGCAATGACAGCAGCAGATTGTCTTGTGGACTTCAAGATGGTGGGTTCTTCATCTAATGACAATAAGAAGTCCCGCGGTGGGAAAAGGATGGAAAAAGTCAGTCTTCTAAGTATGGTGACAAGAAGAAAGACAAGAAGAAGAAGGGGAATAACTTCAACAAGTCCAAAGGAGACAATAATAAGGCAAGCACTACTGTTCAAAACACTAATGCAAGTTGTTTCCTCTACAACAGACCCCATTGTGTCAGAGACTGTCCCAAGAGGGAGAAGCTGAGTGCTATTGTTGCTGAAAAGTCAAAAGAGGGTGATGATTCAGATTCGAACAGCCCAACCCTGAGTTAAGTTAACCCTTTGCAGTTGTTGAATGTTCTTATAGTTGAAAAGATGGAAGGCTTGATGTATGTCAGGGTGATGATAAATGATCAAGTGGTTTTGGCTATGGTGGACACGGGTGCCACTCATAATTTCTTTGCTCAAAGGGAAGCAGGCAACTATGGTCTAAAGTTGTCTCAGAATTCCGGCAAGATCAAGGCTATGAATTCAGAAGCCAAACCTATTCAAGGGACGGTTGTTGCTACTTTGAAGATTGGCAATTGGTATCGTCAGTGCAAGTTCATGGTTGTGCCTTTAGATGATTTCGATGTGATTCTCGGAAATGATTTCTTTGTGAAGACTATGGAGGCACTTTTGCCACACTTAGGCGGATTGTTGATTGCGGAAGAGGGAGCTACTTGTTTTGTTCCTTCCATATTTTCGGTACAGAACAAAGGGAAGCAGAAGCAAGGCGTTGAGATGATTTCTGCTATGCAAGTGAAGACAAGGTTGAAGAAAGGAGAGTGTACTTGGCGGCTTTGATTGAGATCAAACCGGACCAGTTTGCTGAAGTTCCAGATTATGTGGCTGAAATTCTTGATGAATTTACAAATGTTATGCCTACAGAACTTTCCAAACAACTTCCTCCTCATCATGTTGTGGATTATTAAATTGAGTTGGAGCCCGAGTGCAGGGGCTCCAGCTTAAGTCCCTTACCAGATGGCACCTTCTGAACCAGTTGGATGAGTTGTTGGATTCAGGTTATATCAAGCCATCCAAGGTACCGTATGGCGCACTAGTTCTGTTCCAGCGGAAGCAAGATGGTTCTATGTGGATGTGTGTGGACTATAGGACTCTGAACAAGGTGACTAGAGAATAAGGACCCTGTGCCCAATGTCGCTAATCTGTTTGATCACTTGTCAAGGGCCTCTTACTTCACTAAGTTGGATATGTGTGCTGGATATTGGCAAGTACGTATTGCAGAGGAGATGAACCTAAAACAGCTTGTGTTACTCGTTATGGTTCATACGAATTTCTTGTAATGCCGTTTGGGTTAACCAATGCCCCGGCTACCTTTTGCAATTTAATGAATGATGTGTTTTATGATTACAACGATCGTTTTGTGGTTGTTTATTTAGATGACATTGTTATCTATAGTGAGTCTTTGGAAGATCACTTGAAACATTTGAAATCAATTTTCTCTAAACTGAGGGAATTTCAATTGTATGTTACGAAGGAGAAATGTGAATTTTGTCCCCAAGAAATGATGTTCTTGGGACATTGGGTCAATAAAGCCCAAGCCCGTATGGATGAAAAGAAGATTAAGGTTATTATTGAGTGACGGCATGCACCTCCTAAGATAACTGAGCTGAGATCTTTTCTTGGGTTAGCAAACTATTACAGAAAGTTTATAAAGGAATGTTCAAAGAAAGTGAACCCTTAAATAGATTTGCTTAAGAAAGACAAACGGTGGGTGTGGTGTGAGGCGGCTTTTGAGAAGCTTAAGCAGGCTGTGTCCATAGAACCTGTTTTGAAATTGCCTGATTTTGGTTTGCCATTTGAGGTGCATACGGATGCTTCTGACTGAGCAATCGGTGGAGTACAAGTTCAGAAAGGACATCCTTGTGCTTTTGAAAGCAGGAAACTGAAGGATGTTGAACAGTGCTATTTGACTCATGAGAAGGAAATGACAGCAGTAGTGCATTGCTTAGACGCTTGGAAACATTATCTGTTGCGAACGAAATTTACTATCGTGACAGACAATGTGGCTAATACCTATTCAAGACTTAGAAGAAATTAACTTCAAAGCAAGCCCGTTGGCAGAAATTTATTGGGGAGCTTAATTTTGTGTGGGTACACATGCCTTGGAAAACAGAATCAGGTTGCTGATGCCTTGAGTATGAAGGAAGTGCATGAATATGTTGCAGCACTTACAAGTGTTCAAACTGATTTCCTTGAAAGAATTAAAGAGCAGTCCAAGACAGATATCGCCTATGTGGAGCTCAAGCAACAAGTTGGTGAAGGGCTAGTGCAGAGGTACTGGTTAGAGAATGAATTGCTCTATGCCAAGGGTGGCAGACTCTATTCCTAGTGGAGGACTAAGGAGAGAACTTAAGCGGGAGATGCATGATCCGGGGATTGATAGGATGATGGCATTGATCTCCAAAACCTATTATTGCCCAAGATGGAGGAAGATATAGACGCATATGTCAAGACATGCCTTGTTTATCGGATGAACAAACTTGAAAGGAGGAAAGAGGCATGGTTGCTGCAACCCTTCCTTGTACCGAAACGTCTATGGCAATCTGTTTCAATGGACTTTATTTTTCGTTTGCCTAAGGTTGACAGTATGAGATCTCTTTTTGTGGCAGTAGATAGATTCTCGGAATATGCTGTTTTTATTGCTGCACCACAAGCATGTCCAGCTGATGCTGCTGCTGCCTTATTTCACAAGTATGTGGTTAAATACTTTGGCTTACTAAAAGATATTTGATGTAGGACAATTTTAGTAGGTTTCATATTATATATATCTATATATATATTTGATATTTTTTTTATAGAAAGTTTAATTTTAGGTACTAATTTTCTTTTATTTTAGTTTCCTTTTGGAAATAGATTTCCTTTTCCTATTAGGATTAGGATTTTTACAAGTTTCCTTTTGTTTTTAGGTTTCCTAGTGCTGTTAGGATTAGGATTTCTCTATTATATATATATGTACTGCCATAGGGCAGAAATCAATTAATCAATTTATCAATAATATACCAATTGCTTTGCAATTTTCTCTTAACTTTGTGGATTCGAAGTTGTTCTCTTGTTCGTGCGCGAACATTCATAGCTTCCGCTCCGTCAGTTGGTATCAAAGCCTTGATTTACCCTGGTCTGATGGCAATTGGTTGTTTTGGTAGCACCCACTTTGTTGACGATGATTGCAGAGTGAAGGCCCCTTGGGCAGCCATGCAAGCTCAGGAACAGCAGTTTAGATGGATGGAACGCATGTTGCAGGATCTCCAACAAGCTGTCGTTGGACTTGGGATTGGTGGCAACCAGGCTCGTGAACCAGTTCGGGGTTTGCGCCGACGATGTTCCTCGCGGCCAACCGAACATTGGTTATGTTCCTATATATCCGTGTAGGCCTCCAGCCTATGAGGATTATTTCGATGATAAAAAGTTTGGATTCAGAGGAGTTACGGTTGATCAACATGATCGAGGTAGACGTGACAGAGTCTGTAGAAATCCAGACAATCGTGAGTTTCAAAGAAAACTTGATCTACTCACTTTTCATGGAAGTTTAATTATTGAGGAAGTCTTGGCTTGGCTTGAAGAAGTTGAAGAATTTTTTGAGTATTTTGATGTACCCGAAAACAAGCAAGTTCCGCTTGTAGCCTTCAAATTTAAAGGATGTGCTTCAGCTTGGTGGGATCAGACACAAACTAATCGGATGAGGCAAGGAAAACAACGTGTGCAATCTTGGTACAAGATGAAAAGGGTGATAAAAGCTAAATTTCTACCACCAGATTATAAGCAGATAATGTATGACAAATATCAGAATTGCCGGCAAGAGAATCATGAATATATGGAGAAAACTCTCAGTTATGATAACATAGCCACATTTGATTGTGAAAATTCTGTTTCATCAACCATATATGCTGCCAATGACTCATTGAGTGGTCTTATTGACAATGCTATTACCACTAAGCATGATGCTACGATCAACTTTCAAGCACCCCAATATAATATTCCTACTGGGTCTACTAACGTTGTTCCAGATTGTAGGAATAAAGGTAACAATATTACAAGGTTGAGCATCCAAAATTCTGTCGTGAAAAAGAATCAAAAATTCATTTCAGGTCCAATTGATCAGAATAGATGGAAAGATGATGAGAGCGTCATAATAGACTTATCACCACATATATGTGAGAATAAGGTGGGTATACATAGCACTGATGAGAAGTTGTACAGTGGAGGCTCGATCCATGAATCTAAGTGGCAAGAAAGTCTGTTGAAGACGGTCCCACTTTGATCACGGTAGGTTACGAATTTCCTAACAAGGCAAACGTCAATAATCACTCAAACCCATATTTAAAGGATAAGGATGAGAACAACTTGGAAGAGCTTGAAGGTGAGAGGGATAATTTGATTTGCATTGGAAATCTTATTGAACTAGGAGAACTTGATGGTGAAGCTACAGGCCAAGACGTTCTGTTGGCAGCTGCATGCCTTCCCAATGTTCAATTGGAGCAAGATACAAACACATCTTTGCTTGAAAAAAAAGGGCCCATTAAAGGTGTGCAATGCAAAAAGACAAAAAGCGAAGATCTTACAGCTTTTGGATCTTTGACCCTTATTTGTGATGGTTGTTTTAGTTTGTATCGCTCCCTTTGCAGACCTAAGGCAGTTGTACCCTCTTGCTTCATTAATATGGTGCTAGTGAACTGCCAACTTCCATGTACAATTCACAGACTTGTTATCTTAACACAACCATCTCCTAGTTGTGGTGAAAAGGTGTTTTCCATACCTTTGTCAAAAAAATTGGCCATTCAAGTTTATAATCAGATAGACCTCTTGAGTCATTCTGTGTCTATTAATTTGGATGATCTTGTTGGTGAAGCACATCGAGAACAGAACATGCTATTTTCACAGTGTGGATATTTCCTTATCATGACTGAAGAAGTTTACATAGTATCAAGGTTAATTCCTCAATGGATTGAAATATTATTCATACTCGTATATGATGAGTATCCGCAGCCGAACTTGAGGACGAGTTCTTTTGAAGTGGGAGAGACTGATGTAGGACAGTTTTAGTAAGTTTCATATTATATATATCTATATATATATTTGATATTTTTTTTTATAGAAAGTTTAATTTTAGGTACTAATTTTCTTTTATTTTAGTTTCCTTTTGGAAATAGATTTCCTTTTCCTGTTAGGATTAGGATTTCTACAAATTTTCTTTTGTTTTTAGGTTTCCTAGTGCTGTTAGGATTAGGATTTCTCTATTATAAATATATGTACTGCCATAGGGCAAAAATCAATTAATCAATTTATCAATAATATACCAGTTGCTTTGCAATTTTCTCTTAACTTCGTGGATTCGAAGTTGTTCTCTTGTTCGTGTGCGAACGTAAATAGCTTCCGCTTCGTCAATATTACAAGTGATCGTGACACCAGATTTACCGGGAGATTCACAACTGCACTTTTTAACTTGATGGGTTCAGAGTTAAAATTTTAAAATTTTCTACAGCAAACCATCCTCAAACAGATGAACAAACGGAGAGGATGAACCAGCTACTTGAAGAATACCTGAGGCACTATGTCACTACAAGTCAGAGAAATTGGCTTGAGTTGCTAGATACTGCGCAATTCAAATATAATTCTGAACTGCGCTTTTTAACTTGATGGGTTCAGAGTTAAAACTTTCTACAACAAACCATCCTAAAACAGATGAACAAACAGAGAGGATGAATCAGCTGCTTGAAGAATACCTGAGGCACTATGTCATCGTAAGTCTGAGAAATTGGCTTGAGTTGCTAGATACTGCGCAATTTTGTTATAATTTGCACAGATCCTCAGCATTAGGAATGAGTCCCCTTGAGTTGGCAAGAAGCCAATAGCCCTCGTACACCATAAGAAGTCTTACTATGCAGAGGACCGGTGGTACATGTCCTGCAGCCTAGGACGCACGAACACGCCTAAGAAGGCAAAGAATCCGTGTCGGACACGCCCCGACACGTGTCGGACACGCCAAAAAACGTCTCATTTTTTTTTATTTTTTTGAATTTTCGGACACGGCGCCGACCGACACGGCTTGAATTTTCAGACACGGCATGGAATGGACACGGCGCAAACACATGTTGGACACGCCAAATTTTTTTTCTCTCTTTTTCCTCTAGTTTTCATGAATCTTCTCTCTCCCATGGATTCTTACTTTATTTTTCACCGATCCCTAATTATTTTTCTAACAAAACCCTAATTGTTTTTGCTTTTTTCTCCTTTTTTAGCCTCTTTCTTTCTTTTTCCAAGTAAAACACAAACCTAGAAATGTTGTTTTAACAATTCGACTATAGCCCATCTCATCTCTTCATCTTTGTTCTTTTTTACTCTTCTTTCTCTTACTATACAACTGCAATCTTTTACATGTGACTTTCTCATGATGCATTTGTATTTAGAGTAAGCTAGAATGATGATGTTTAAATGATAAGACTAGTTTTTATTCTAATGTCTCGTTTTGATTTGGTTTTATGACTTTGTGCACTTGTGATTTATGATTTGTGAATTTTTTCTTTGTTAGGTTGATGAAAAATAATATTACTCTTAATTATTTAAAGTACGACATCAAATATTATATAAAAATAAACATTTATTATTTGCGTGTCCGTGTCCCAATTTTTTAGGATTTGTCGTGTCGCCGTGTCCGTGTTGTGTCGTATCTCGTATCCGTTTCCGTGCTTCTTAACCTGCAACATACCGTTGTGCTCGTTCTAGACAGGAAATGCTAGAAGAGGCGCAGGACAGTCTTGCCAAGGCTGCAAAGAGAATGAAGAAGTATGCTGACAAGGATAGGAGGTCGCTGGAATTTCAAGTTGGAGACAAAAGTTTCCTTGAAATTGACTCCACAGATTAAAAAATCAGTAGTAAGACTGTTCATAGAGGATTGATTCAGAAATATGATGGCCCTTTTGAAATAGTGAAGAAAGTTGGAAGTGTTGCATAGAGGCTAAAGTTGCCGGATTGATTGGAGATTCATCCCACTTTTCATATTAGCTTCCTCAAATTGTATCACGAGGATTCTACAGATGTTGCAAGACAGCAAGCTAGGAGAGCTCCACTTGTTCTTCAAAAACAGTTTGACAAAGATGTTGAGAAGATTCTGGCTCATAGGACTCAAGGCCAGAGCAAGAAGAATCGTCGAACTGGTTATTTGGTGCAATGGAAAGGCGGCAGCAAGGCTGATGCGAGTTGGGAAAGAGATGCGACACTTTGGCAATTTGAGAAACAAATTAGAGATTACTTGGAGAACGGACGTCGGACTCTTCTGGTGGGGGTGGTTTGTTACCCCTTGAAAGTTGTCCCAAGGCAAGGCATACGCTTGAGGGTGCATACCATGCCATTGCATGGCTAAGGATGGGCACACTTAGCCTCAATGGCAATTTTGTAAATATATACAAGTTCTGTTGGAAGGGTATTTCTGTTATTTGGAATATTGGAGATTTTAGGGAATTATCATTATTAGTCCTCAGACATATATATGTCTCTTCCTGGCAGGTTGCTGACTTTTACTTTTGTATATATAAGGGGGTGTGGGTACTCGAAGTTTCCACCCAACCCCCCCAAGCAAAGGTTGGGCTACGCCATGAGCAGACCATGCCATGGGCATGCCCCAAGCCCGTGCATGGCTTGGCAAGCCTTGCACGCACACGGACCCTTGGGCATGGTTGGCAGATTCCGGATTATTTAGATGGGTCATGGCTGATGGTGGCAGCACATGAGCACAGATCGGATGTGGCGTGCTAGGCACTCTGTGAGCATGATTTGAGATGGCTTGATAGACCTTGGTGGTTTGGTGATTGGCACCCTATGTGGACATGACAAGGTAACGCTTGGTGGTGCATGGCCTTTGGGGTGTGGCTTAGGCCATGGCACCCACAGTCACTAGCTGAGCTAGCTAGTGTGCAGTATAGTGACGGTTTCTCTCAGATGTTATTCACTCATATGGTATGTGATGCATGTGTGTGGTTGAGACCACATTCTCCAACAAGAGATGGGCATGTGTGGGCAGTTCTGAGCATAGTTGGGATGGCTTGTGAAAGATGATAGCATGTGGCAAGGTCTATGACGGACAAGAGAAAGGTGTGTGGCAGTTGTGCGCATTGCTTTGTCCTATTGGTGTATTGTCCTAGCAGTTGGGGATGTCAACTGCACTCTTGTATGGCTGTTTCCTATTGGTTGGGGTCCCCAGGCAGTTGTGTGAACTGCCATGTTAGTGGGTGAGACACAATAGGTTCAGTTATGCTACATGTTTGGGCATGTCAACCATTGTTGTGTCTTGTAATAGGCACATACAGGTAGTCATATATATCATGGGTTTGTTTATGCTACATGGTTGGGCATGTCAACCATTGTTGTCCCTTGTGACAGGCACGTGCAGGCAGTTACATAGGCCGTTTTGCTGAATGCCTATATAACTGGGATACTAGGGTTGTGTTATGGGATTAGAGTATGCTGTGTGAGACATACAGTGAAGGCCTGTAACCTTAGTATGAATTTCCTAGTAAGTTTTGATTTAATAATGTTTGAAGGTCGGGACTGTTTGTCCTGTATATCTTGTGTGTTTTATACATGTGTTACTGAGTGTGTTTGGCTGAGACTTGGTGGCCCCAAGTGCCATGACAGCGGCAAAAATTCCGGTGAGAAATTGAACCTGTAACAATAGGGAAAACCTGCTTAGATAGGGTGACAGCCAAGTTTTGGATGAATATTATTCCCTGTGTTTGTCTTGTATTGAGGTATACCGAAGATATGAATAAACGTGGGTAACAGAAGGGGATGGATTGTTGTTTTTTATTAGTGTGAGCAAGCAGCTTTCATTTGTATTAAAAATAATGGTAGGGCTTTAAAGAGTAGGCGGTTCATATGTTTCTATAACCCCCGGAATAAAAGTAGGAGGATATGCAGAGCAAGAGCACTTGAAGTCTACCCGGGCGCACTTCTTCATTCATCCATTTAGGCCCAACTACGAACACGTGGATCCAGAGAACCTGGCTCGGGAACAACTTGTAAGAGAGTCCAATCTCTGAAATAGAGCTTAGTCTCTCCATAATAGTATACTAGTAGAAGGCGTAGGTTATGACTCGATCTAATAGAATCAGAGCACCTTTCTATATAAAAGAAATGGTGCTCGATGAAACGGACCCAGATTTCACACTATGTTGTGGGCTGGGGAGAGCTACTCTGCGAAGCTTCAATGTTCTTATGGAGGAAACATATTAGAAAGAGACTAGAAAGGGCCTTCAAAAAAAGAGCGAAGGAGTGATGAAATGCTCGTGATCCGCCAAGTACCAGTCCCGCAATAGTATTGGCGCAAAAGGATGGGTCCCTCACCTGCTCATTGTTTGCGAGTCGAACTCGCTCTCTAGCCAAGCGTTACACTCACTCGCTTGAGTCGGACTCGATCACTCTTTTTGTTTGGAGAATCATTCGTTCTTCACACTCTTGCTATTAATCGCAGGGAGCACAGACAACCAAGGCACATTTTATCATATAGAAACAAGCAAAGCAAAGCGTAGCGATTCATACTACCTAAAAAGCAAAAGAGATAACGTCCCTGACAAGTCACTATTATCAAAATTATTAAGTTTTTATTTACACCCTCTTGGCAATCTAATGCTTTCAGCAGATATAGTGCAGCTCACATCCCATATGCCTACCATAATCTTATTCAAGATCTAAAATTCCATGTTCTAACCATATGTAGGGGTGAATTCAAAGGTTCAAAAAAAAAAAAAGCAATTAGGATTCAAACCCAACCATGGAAGTTGTAGTTGATAAGATTGTCCGTTTTCAAGGAAAAAATAATTACACCACGATATGGAGGAAAACCTATGTAGAACTGGCATGTTAGGCCTAGGAACTAGAATGCTGTGAACAATTTAAGTGAGTTGTTCACTTTGATCATCTTCAAGATATTAATAATACAAAAAACACTTAAAAGAAGGAAATATTTAGATGGATTATGAACAATAGTATGTATAAATGTAGTTAAAAGTTTTTTACAATAAAAGACTTAGTTTATTATAGGAAGATTTATAAATTAGCAATTTTTTATAATCCCATAGAATAATAGAAATACTAATTGTAACTTTACGTTTTCTTCGACTTTTCCCTCAAAATGGGAGCGTCCAAGAATAAGGTAAAATAGAGTTCAAATTGAGATATCTTTGTATACATTGAAGGGGCAAAAAGGTAAATATTTTCATATATTGGAAATTACTATTCAAATGACACCTATTTTGTAGGATTTTCTTCAAAATGCAAATTGGGTGCCAGCAATCTTATTACTAGCAAAGCTTGTCAATGCAATTGGGTATCCATGTAATGTTTGAGTGTTTAATGTTGAACAATTAATTCAAGGGTAAATTACCTTGACCTCCCGAGCAGTCTGGCAGAGTTTCGGCCTATGAACCTATAAATGAAACTTTTGACTTTTGCAAAACCACTCTGGCATCCCTTGTTAGTGTTAGAAGCCCTAACAGTGTCAATGAATTATTGAAAATCATATTGTAGAAACACTGTATAGGTCATGAAACATTTTTCCTTGTGGGAGATGAATAGTGAATGGTAAGTTGATAAACAAAGGTCAGTGTCCCCTCATATAGAGAGAGAGTGGGATCCCATTCCTTCTTGAACAACAGTCAGTCTCCCTTTCATCTCCAACAATGTCAATGAATTATTGAAAATCCGATTGTAGAAACACTGTATAGGTCATGAAACATTTTTCCTTATTGGATATGAACGGTGAATGGATAAGTTGATAAACAACGGTCGGTCACCCCTCATATGGAGAGAGAGTAGGATCCCATTTCTTCTAGAACAGATTATAGAGGATGTGAAAAAGAAAGAGTGACTTAAGAGTCAGAGGAATGGAATGACTCATTGCTCTTAGATTTCTACCTTAGCTAGTAAGGTACAATTCTACATTTAAAAGTCAATGTTAACAGATTATAGAGGATGTGAAAAATAAAATACTTACATAAGAGACACAGGAATGGAATGGACCCGTTGCCCTTAGCTTTCTACCTTAGCTAGTAAGGTACAATTCTACATTTAAAAGTCAATGTTAACGACGCTCGGTCTCCCCTCATATGGTGATTCTTTCTTCTACAACTTGATCGGTTGCGCCAAGAATTTTTAAGTGTCCAGGTCGATCAGAGGTTCGGTTTCCTTGTCCACCACCTTTCACGCGTTTTCGGCCTCTAAAAAAATAAAGAACCCAAAATCAAAAAGAAAGAAGAGAGATTGGGATACCATAAAGCAACCCACAGTTACCTAGCCACGAACGATACGATTCCAACAACGCCAACCATGTTCAATTCCGAGTTATGGTTAGAAAGATATCGACCTTTGAGTGAAAGATGTGCGGAAATAATAAGAGAAGGAGACAGAAACTTGCTCAATGACGTGTTTGTTGAGTATAAACAACCTCTAATACCATAGAGCAACACGTAGTTAGTTAGCCACGGACAATAAGATTCCAATTGTGCTGACCCTCCTCAATTATGAGTCATAGTAAGTAAGATAGATATTGACATTTGAGTGAAGGGTACACAGGAATAATCAGAGAAGGAGGCAACTTCTTGCTCAATGCAGTGTTAGGTGAGAGTAAACAACCTTTGATAACATAGAGCAACACACAATAAGCTAACCATGGACGATACGATTCCTACCTCGCCGACCCTTCTCAATTCCGAGTTACGGTTAGAAAGATATCGACTTAGTGGACTACGTTGCCAACATTTGTCGTTACATTGTTATGGTCTTGTTTGGGCTTCAAATTGGGCCAATCTACTTGGGAGCAGCTCGATATGGGCTGATTTGAGCTCGCTTATAAATAGAAACAAGTCGGGCTCAAGCACAACCTTTAGGCTCACTAGGATATCAAGCCTAGCTTAAGCCAATGTTCAGCTTCAGACAGCTTGGCAGGGTTTTTAAGGCAAAATGAAATTTTAGAACTTTTTAAATGATATTTTGAAGGAAACTAGATGTTACTTTAATCAGTACCTTTTATTTTGTATAATGTGAAATGTAAAGATGCATGCTCACATCATTCTGCGCAAGACAACTATGATTTACTTAAGAGTAATGACATGCAAAACGAAGAGTTTGAACGAAATGGAGAGTCGAAGGCTTTCCCCCACATAATTCCCAGTTTAGTGTATCTAACGTATGGCAAGTATCTCAGAATAATCCCCTCTTTCACTCGTTAAATAGGTTTCAGAGCTTCACTTCTTTTCATTTCATGTTCGGTCTTTCAATAAGTAGTCAATTGCGGGCTAAGAAGCCTCATAGTCAGACTTAACATTGATTGAAGCAGCTGTTGGAGCCGGCCATATGTACCTCAGAGACCCGATTTTTCTATAACCGTTGCAATAATTGCAAACATAATCAATGACTCCTAAATCTACTCGTCTGGAATCCAGTAGATTATACCACATAACATGACTCAATGACAAAGAAACCCAAATCTATCGTGTCAGATCTTAGCACAATTCCTCATCCACTGCTCATCTTCACCATAAAGGAAACACCTTCCCTTTGGTATGACTAATTCTCCTACTCCCCCTTCCCTTAATCCTCATTAGCTCTCTTTGGGAGCTTCTGAAGGGTTGAGAATATAATAGTTAACAATGCACACAATATCAAGATTGTACTTCCAACCAACACAACTAGGTCCAGTCAATTTGTTTTCTTAAGGAAACAATGGCAAGTGAAATGAATGAATATTACATTGTGAATTTGAAAATGCATCCATACAAACATATGGCATTTGGTGAATTTAAGGTTCATCTTCATACACTTTAAACCTTGTGGGTCCCTCAACCACATGGCATGAAACGGAATACTAATCTCGTGATAATATAATGGAATTAACGTTCGACCTTCTCTCTATGAATACACAGAGAGAGAGAGTGAAGACAAAGAAATTGAAAATGGAAGGAAGGCGAGAGAGGAAGAGATAGGTGGTGATGGGTCATGCAAAGTACTTTAGAGAGAGAGAGAGACAGAGAGGGAGGGAGAGAGTAAAAGTAACATGAAGTTCTCAAAATTACAGTTAAAAAAGAGCACACTTCCTTTGAACTCTAATTTGCTACTTTTATCATCTTCTCTAGCAAATAAATCATAAATTCATGTGAGTGGTTCTTGTTGCCATTTTATTTCGCTAGATCAACATTTTGCAAATTCACTTTCTCGAACACTTCTATCCAATTCCTCACCTCCAAAGCACTTCACAAAAGAAGCTAATGTTTAGAGAATGGAAAATGGGTCTTCCTTTTGGTGCTAGGATGCAAATGATACAACAGTCTTAATTCCCCCACATGTAATCTCTATTTATATTTATGTTTATAAATGATACGCATATGTGTGTGTGTGTGTGTGTGTGTGTGTTAACATTTTCCATGCAAAAACTAAACATTCATTTAATTTCCTAGGGTTTCTCTCTTTGATCCACCAATCTTCTGGGAGTGGAGAGGGTCAGATTCAGGCTAGTATAAAATATCTGGGACAAGCAAGTTGTGGAACGAAGCATGAAAATTACGAAGTAGGCCTTCTTGTTAGAGTGGATCTTCTTGAAAAAGAAGATAGTAGAGGGAGTATTTCTATTATATACACATATTAATATTTTTATCAAATCATGCAATACATTTCCAATTACCAGTTGGGAGTTGCTGAGTTTGAGCAATCTGCAACTACAGATATAGATATATATATATAGAGAGAGAGAGAGATACGTATATAGAGGGGGAAAATGAGGACATATATATATATATATATATAGAGAGAGAGAGAGAGAGAAATGGTGCTGGACAAGAGGGTTGGTGGTTATGGAGGTGAGAGAGAGATGAGAAAAAAGGGGAAGAATTGCAATTTCATCATTGTTAGTAGGGTCAGATTTGTCATTTTATTTACGCGAGGGTAGTTTAGGGATTTATCAATAAAATTTTAACAGACCTAACGGTCTCTTGGCGGCAGGGGAGGTCATGGTAATTTCATGCAAACCTCAAGGAAAGTTGACCACATATTTTTCTAAAACTGTAATCCGATGGTGAATCGGTGATTACCCCAAACCTCCAGTAGTACTTTACCCTTGATTAAATAGATGTGGTGAGACACTCTCTTGGTAGTTGGAAGCAAATAGTGCCTAAGATCAGCAGCAACCTATAAGCGAGATAGTTACTCTTTGCATCAATTACCATTTCATTTATAACAGCCTGATCAGCCCAAAATGAGTATTTAGTGCTTTTTGCCAAGCACAATTATCAGCAATGAAACTGTATACAATAGAACAATACTTCTTCCAGAGGATTTATCACCTGACCAGAAAAAAATAAGCAAATGAACAAAGGAGATACTACATACCTCCATATGCAAGTAATCATCTTTCCAGAGCTTGAAAAGAGTCTTTGCTGTATCTTTCTTGGGAACTAAAGCGGTACCTGAAATCTACAATGGAAATAGGTGAAATAAAATATCAAACATATGGCCCAGAATAAAAAAAAAAAGGTAAGCAACAAAATGTAGCACCACATCAAAAAAAAACATTATTACTATATCTAACAGTGACACGCCTAAAATTTGACCATAATATATATGCAAGCATGAATACACACAACATATACATGCATATATATATATATATATATGTGTGTGTGTGTGTGTGTGTGTGTGTGTGTGTGTATTTGTCTACACTACATATACATATGAAACATACGTACTATATATGCATATAAATGTACATTATCCAAAGCCTATGGACCTACAATAAGATACGAACAAGAGAAACACACCAAAAATGTCCATTTAGGTGGGGATCCTATGAAAAGCCTATGGAGCTATAGTAAGAATAACAGACAGAGTGATACAAACCTATAAGTGATCAGTGCATTGCAAACCTTAAGGGACAATAGCTCAACCAACATAAATAAACTCTTTACTCTCCAATCGAGTGGTACAATACGGACATGTGCTTTAATACAAGCCTCATATATAACAGTGCGAAAATATTTTCTCGAGGCAAAAGAAATCTAGTTCGCAATAGACAAACATTAATGTTGGAAAGATATGGATGTATGTTGCCTCACATCTAGTATCTATTCAGGCTCTCGGGGTTTGCTAAAGGTCAACCCAGATGCCAAATGGGCTGCAAAACTCACTCCCACATTATGCAAGGCATATTAGAACTTTTGACTGAAGCACGGCGTGAAGGGGTTCAATCTGATAGGGGCACAGTGACCTCTCGCTCCCTCAAAACCTATGTGAAAAAAGAAATCTTCCTTCATTATAAATAGAAGCATCTTAATTGGGCAGGTCACGGAAGGTTTCAAATCACGATTCTGACATAAAACTAAGTCTGTCAGTAATTTTATCCCATACACAACCGCAAACTGATATCTTGTAACCCATACGAATCCTCACATCTTCCCTACTGTTGATTTGTCTCTATTTCAGAATTTGCACCCAACTTCATGCGGTATGATAAAAATATCCGAAAACTAAATTATTTCATTTTCAATAAACACAGCCAAACATGGTCAATATGCATTCAAGTAAAATGGCAACCAACATAATTACTTCAGGATTGCTCTAAGAAAATTTATCAATAATAATTTTGTTACCTCATCAGTTTCAATTAGGCAATCTTTCATTGACAGTAACCTGAACATCTTGTAAGCCTCCCTCCCATATCTTTTATCCACTATTGATTCCACCTTCAGCATGGAAGATAAAGTTAGGCTTTTATCTAGACTAATGAGAGATAAAGTTAACTTCATATATCTGGATTAAAAAAAAAACAAGGACGACCTCCTCATTCTGAGCCAATTGGATGATGTTCTTCAAATCTGTGCAAGAAATATATACATGCATGTCAATTAAATATTGCCAAAAACCTTGTTATATACATTTCTCAAGCAAGAAAACACTAGGAGAGAAAAGGGAAAACTATACCAATACTATATGTCTCATCTATCCCAATTGTGGGGAGATGGCATCCCAACTGGACAAGGGAAGCTCTGACATGTTCTAAGGTCTTGCTACGACCAATGTCACTCTTTATAACCTCTTCATAAATAGCATCCATCGACAGGGGAACTGCAAATCATGGTATAAGTTCTTAATTAAGCAAGAAAAGAGAAATGGTGTACATGCCTGTGAATCAAGCCACCTCTCTTATTTATCATACGTGCCATAATCCTAACAATTCAAAAAGAAAAAGTAGAGAAAAGCAACAAACATTAAGAGAAAGAAACTACACAAAAGAAAAAGAAACAAAGTTCACAATGACACCTTTGGGCCATAGCTTCTAGGCTTTTTATTGCAGGTGTGGGGGAAGATGTCCTTTTATAGAAGGATTCAAGGGGAGTTCGAATCCCCTTGGAGGCACCCCAAGGGAATTTTCCCGGTAATTGCCTGGTGCATGTGGGACGGGGGGGACTTTGTGTCCCCGGTGGTGGATTATGGGGTGCCCTAAGAGGCCCAACACCGCCATTGCCGGGAAAAAAAATAGAAGCCACAAGATGTTACCAATCTCGATGTTTCGTATATATGCATCAACCCAAAAGCATGCTACACGAAGAAGCAACTAAACAATGGAATCCTTGATAAGTTCAGCACCTTCTTGTAAGAAACACTTTCATATTCACAGGTATAATTGGCCTAGGGAGGACTGAGGTATTCTCAAACCAACCGAGCCCCATACTCAGCTCAATAGAGACTGTGTCGGTGGAAGTGGAGTGGGCTAACCGGCATTTCCATCTCTACACATTAATTTAATTTCCAATTCTTGGATTATACAAAATAAACTGCTTAACCATCTACTTACAATGTTCTAACACAAAGGACGCAAATTAAAGGTTAAAGCAATTAAGCAATATTAGGTGAGAGATGATCACCTGAATTTTCCATCTTCACTTTAGTCTCTTTACTTCTGTTGGCCTCCAGCATTGCACTTAAAACGATGCCAGCTCCATCATCAAACAGTGTTCTCACAGTTTCAATGCAAGCCTAAAACACAAACATAAGTTATGCATAGCACATTGTAACGGTAAAAAATTAACCTCATAAACAAATATGACATCATTCATTGCATGTGGTGCTAGATATAAACCCACATCCTGTTCAAGGAGTGTAATTAAATTTTTTATCTCGAGAAGAATATTTATTTAAATGGAAAAACTATATATAGAAACCCCAAGGGGTTGACTCAAGTGGATAAAGAACTTGACCCTAGTGCCTAGCAAGCATTAGGTCTAAGGATCAAGTCCTCTTGGGTGCAAACAATTCTTTAGGGGTGGGTGTGTGTGCACCAACTAGGAAAAAAAAAACTATTTATAGGGGCAAAATGGGATAATCCAAAAACCAGACCTGATGTGCCTCTGAGTGTATATGTAAATACGTGCATATGTGACCAAAGAGCTTGTAGCCCAATGGAATAACCTCCCCATCCTAAAGGAGGAGGGGAGGGGTTCGAGCCCAGTGTGGGCAAAAAGTGCGTGAGTCCCCAGCTAGAAAAAAAAAAAATGTGCTTATGTATATTAGAGAGAGAGATAACAGTAAAGCACGAAAATATCCAAATTCCACAAATAATCGAAAAAGAGGTCCTTTTTCCACCTGCTGATGGCAAGACAACTAATTTTAGCAGCACAACATACAAAATGACGTGTCTAGCATTTGAGAAACCTCTAGAAAACAAAGAAAAGAGAGAGAGAGAGAGGACAGATCAAAAAAGCTGCAACTAGGTATACAGAAGGAATTTGATTATATGCAGACTTAGACATCTTAAGGAACATAACACTGCCAAAAAAGTGAACAGTCAAGTAAAATACTTCAAATGCTACAAAATAGCAACAACTTCTAAGAGGCTGCAATTGTGCATTTACACAATTTTTAAGAGGCTGTAATTATGCATGCATAGCAATTTATTCCATGACATCATCTGAAGGAAGCTAAGCTGCTAGTAAAAATGAAAAATCTCTCTTAAGCCTCGTATGACTTAGCCTGTATGTCAGAATACGTGTAACCTGTCTTTTCCTTTTCTTTTCTTTTCTTTTTATTCTTTTTGGTGTATCACATTTATTCTAATTCATGTATTTTTTTCTCCTAGAAAATTTTGAACCTTGTTATGCAAGTACAGCCCATAACTTTCAAACCTTATAAAAAGGGGAAAAAGAAAAAATCAACCCTAATAATCAAGATATCCATGGTAGCATTGTCCAAGCAAGCTATCTTCAGGTATCCATGGTAGCAACTGTCTAAGCTATCTTCAAGCCCCCTCCTTCGGAAGCTAAAACCCCTCAAACTGCTACTCAAAAATCAAACCAACCAAAAACTCATGTAGGAATTAACTTAGATTTAGACACCCAAACTAAAAGCAGTTAAAAAAGGAACTCAAAATCCCATAATGAGCGTCCTTCACAAGACACAATATAGGGTAAAATGGAGCCACTTTTCATGTCAGACTCTCTCCCACTCAGGCAACTGCCAGCATTCCCATAATTCAATGACCCATCCTCACGGAACCCACAAATAAGTCCAAAACCAGATTCAGCTTTTCCCAAATAACCACATAGCACACCAGAAGATGACTAACTGTTTACTCTCTTCTTTTATACATGCAATGCCAATTTGAGGACATTTTCCCCCTTAGAACCAGTCTATCAATGGTCAAGATTTTCTATAAGCAGTTGTTTAAGTAAAGAAAGCAACTTTACAAAGAACTTCAGTACTCTAAGTACCTTTCTGAAAAAGTAGCTTCAGTTCCAGATAACACCTAAGGGCATCCGTTATGCTGCTCTCTACCGCGTATGTAGAGAGCAGCTTCCATGCATATGGGGATCGCCAAAAGCGGGTCCCATCAAAAATTCATTTGTAGGCGCGCTAGCAGGTAGTCTTTCTTTATTTATTTTTTTGTGGGGCAGAGCCAAACGGCTCTTTCTTGCTTTATTTTTTTTCCCTTTTTCTTTTATTTTGTTTTTTTCATAAACTAGTCCAAAGTTTATAAAATATATATATCAAAAAAATATTGTTTGTTCTTCGTTTAATTTTTTTTATTTCAATTTGATTTTTTAGAACTCTTTAAAGTTTAAAAATTTTTTTCATTTGATTTTTTTTCTAGTTCGGCTCTTTGGCCTATTTTATTTTTAATAAAAAAATAACAAGCAAGCAATTGAAAAAAAATATTTTATTCATCACTAATATAAAAATTACATTTAATTCGATATTAGCTTTAAGCATCTTCATCACCAAATTTATTCCACAAATGTTCCATGAGATCTCTCCTGAGATCCACATTCTCATTCCTATTGCGAATCCTATTAAGGCAAGAGGATCAGTGTGCTGCCAAAATTGATGGGTTTCGATCGTAGTGTGGAACGGAGACGTTCTCATTGTCAGGAGGTGTCCATTGCGAAATGTCGGTGTCACGCTCGTCTTCTATCATCATATTGTGTAATATGATGCATGTTCTCATTATCTTGTTCAAATTTTTTTTTCCCCAATAATGGTCCTTGCGTTATAGCCCACCTAATCTGCAACACGCCAAATGCTCATTCAACATCCTTCATAGCGGCTTCTTGTTTTTGAGCAAACAATTTTTCTTTTCGAGTAGTTGGGTGCATGATGGCCTGCATCAAAGTAGCCCACTTAGGATATATACCATCAGTTAGGTAATACCCCAACGTACGTCGGTGCCCATTTACCTCGTAATTAACCGGAGGCATTGTACCATTGATGATACCCTTGAATATTGGGCAGTGATCCAAGACATTCAAGTCATTGTCTGAACCAGCCATACCAAAAAAAGCATAACAGATCCACAAATCTTTTGATTCAACCGCTTCCAATACGAGGGTAGGCTTATGGCTTCTTCCCTTGTGCGTGCCATGCCATGCTGTGGGACAGTTCTTCCATTCCCAATGCATACAATCTATAGAGCCAAGCATACCTGGGAATCCTCTCTCCTCCCCTTTTCAAAGAAGCCGTGCAATGTCATCTTCGTTCGTTGAGCGTTGGCACTGCTCCGCATACAATGCAATTACAGCATCACAAAATCTCTTCAAGCTTTTGATCGCAGTGCGCTCGCCAACCTTTATATACTCGCCACAAAGATCTGCTGAAATTCCATAGGCGAGAATACGTATCACAGCTGTCATCTTCTGTATAGGGGTGCACCCCAAACGACTAGCATCGGGCTTCTGTCTGAAGAAGTCGTCATAATTTGTAACATCGTTTAAAATGTGAAGAAACAACTCTCGGCGCATCCGGAACCGTCTACGAAAGATCTCTGGTAGAAAACCAGGATTTTCGGCCAAGTAATCTTTCCATATCTGTTGGGCTACCTGCTCTCTCTCACGCTTAATATATCGTCTCTTCGGAGGTTGAAAGAATGTATGTACCCTCTCAGGCGTGAATAAAGTCAAAATCGCTTTCATCCGCTTCTTATGGCTTTGAAGAACTGTCTCACGATCAGAATCTAAAGAAATATCTTAACTATCTAAACTACTAGACTCGGGCACCAGAATAGATCGTGATGATGAAGCCATCGTATAAATGCTATAATGAAGATGATGATTTAAAGAAGAACAAATCGGTGGTTTATATAGCCATTACGAATATAGCCGTTGGGAATATAGCTACCGGGAATTATTCTATAAATACCATACTCAATTCTCTCATTTCTCATCCTTCAATATTCATTTCACTCAATTCTCATCCTTCAATTCACTTCATGGATTCTCGTCCTCCATTGTACAAGTCTTCCTAAACCAATATCAAAACTCCGAAATACCACCGCAATTAATATTTTTCGCAATCCGGTAACCCATCTCAACCCCAGTCCGAATACCCATATCAACCCCAATATCTATCTCAACCCGCAATCTGATAACCCACATCAACCCCATTACCCATATCAACCCCAATACCAATATCAATCCCAACACCAATATCAACCCGAATACCCATCTCAACAACCTTCTCAATTTGAACCTCCCTCAAAGCAAAAGAAGACCAATTGGTCCAAAGAAGAAGATGAAGCATTATGCAAAGCATGGATGATGATTGGGGAAGATCTAGTCACGGGTTCAGATCAACAAAAGTCCACCCTTTGGGAACGAATCCAAACTACTTTTCACAGCCAGCCAGGGGGCACGACGGTAAGAAATAGCAAAGGTTTGATGCATCATTTTTCCGGTATTCAGTATCAACAAATTTTATGGATACTACAAAACCGACCAAGTCAATCCGATCAGTGGGTTCAACGTTGAAGTATTATTTTGTATTTTTTTAATTATTAATTTCAATTAAGAATTTGTCTAATTTCAATTATTGTTTATTTTTTATAGCTCCAAACCGCATTCGAATTCTATAAAAGACAAGAAAATAAGGATTTTAACCACACATGCACACTGCCTCCACTGAGGCTCGAACCCTTGACTTCCCTTTGGGAAGCCAAGGCCTTTATGCCGCTGGACCAATTGGTCTTTGGCGATATCGATATTAATGAGCCTGAAAATTATTCCGAATCTCCTTCAACAAAGGCAGGTTCATTTCAGAATAATTCATCTACTCCATCAACTCCAATAAACCTTGGCGATGACTCACCGGCCTCTGTCGAAGGTTCTCATGACTTACCACGACCCCTTGGACGAAAATCAGCGAAGAAGGGTAAAAAACAAAAACAGATCGTATATAGAATGCAAAATTTGTTTGTGACATAATTTCAAGATATGAAAGAGCAGGACCGTCTTGTGACCGAAACAGCACTCGAAGGAGATCGTATGAAAATTCAAGCCAAAGTCGAAATAAGAGGCGCGAGAACGAACTAAATAGCTGGAGATACAATCAAAAGGAAAGGATGGCTCACGATGAATTTGAAAGAAATACAATGCGTCAAGATCCAAATAAAGCTGCAATGCCAGAAGCAAAAGCATGGATCATTAAACAACAAAAGAAAATATTGAGAAAATTAGATCTAGAAGATTGTGATATGTAATGTTATTCCTTTATTTTTGTTAGAAATATGTAATGTCTTTTTAATTTATTTCTTTATTTGTGCAAAATATATGTAATGTCTTTTTATTTGTCAATAAATATGTGAGAACTAAACAATTGAAAAATAATATTTTATTCATAACAAACAATTGAAATAAATAAGTTTCAAAAATTTTATGAATTATCTTTTATATAAAAAATATTATAATAATAATGTAGAGAGCTCTCATACCAATGGGCTGTAATCTCTACAATTGGAGAGAGCCACTGTGGAGAGTTGCACAACGAATGGCCAAAGATCCATATTTCGAAGCCCTACATCTCAAACTCTCCTTCCTATAGCCCTACCTTCCTGATATATTGATCCCAATCAACAAGTCAAAAAAATGAATCCACCAACTATATACATAGCCCTAAACAGGCCTAGTGAATCGAGATTCCATACCATCCTTTTGTCATTAATACAAGTATTAACTCGCCATAAGTGCATCCTTCTTAACTACAATGCCGGATATCAAAAGACAGTACCGACGGCCCTATCCTCGCACCAAAAATCGCACCCTCTATTCATCTGCCACATTGTACCAATATGTCCAACACTACTCTAGACCTTATTTTTATCCCATCCCAACATTTTTTATCCCTTTCCACAAACCCACCCCATGCCAGCCTAACCACATCTGAGATCCACTCTCCTCTGGCACTCTATGCTTTCCAATTAGAAAGCACATAAACTTCTAAGGAGGTGCAGTGTCGGACACCGTGTCGGATACGACACTCCATGGACACGTGTCTGATACTTCATGGACGTGTCCATAATTTTAAGGGTAAATATCACCGACACCCCCTAAGGTTTGATGCATTGTCACGCGACTACAACCTCGTGAAATTTCGTCACTAACACCTCCTGTCAGCTTTTTCATTTTTTAATATGTAAAATGTCTTAATTGCCCCTGAATATTTAAATGTATTTTAATATAAAAATGACCACAATGCCCTTCATTTCTCTCTCTACCTTCTAACCTTCCTCTGCAACACCACCACCATCACGATCAACTTGGTTGGTAGTGGTGTGAGCATGGAGGTTCGGTCAGTGGTGGACCGATGGTACCACCGGTCCAACTGTTAGCTTCCAACAGCGGCGAGGCTTCGGTGGGGGAGATGTTTGGCAAAGACAACTCGGTTAGCAGTGACTATGGAGTTTTAATGGTGATTAGAATGAAGTTCCAGCAGCTATGAGCTTTGATTGAGAGGAGCTTTGGGTCATGGCTCATGGCACAATGATAATGATGAAGACCCAGACAGTGATGCTATGGTGCTTCGGGTGGTGATGAGGCTGAGCCGTGGATGGTGTTGTGGTTGGAGATGGAGCTCTAGTTCGCAGTGAATGTTGTGAATCTGATCTTGGTAGTTGTAAATCAGTGGATTGGATACTTGATGAGATGAAAGTGTGGCTGACTTGAGAAGTCAAATTGGGCATCTTCGGCTTATGCAGCGCCTGCATATGGTTGCAAATATACGTGTGTGCATGTGTGTGAGCGCGCGCGGGCATAGTTGTTAAAGGCTCAAGGCGCTAAGACCTCCTGGAGCCTGAGGCGCAAGGAGAGGCGCGCGCCCGACTGAAGCGAGGCGCAATATCATTTTTTTTAATGAATTCAAAAAAACAGAATATATAAAAAAATGGATTCAATATCACAGATCAAAAATTTCCAATTATTCAGCATAAGTTGCATAACAAAATGAATTTAACAACAAAATAGCAAATATTTCGTTTAGAAAAAGTACACAACTGCCCAGTTTTCAGTCAAAGCAGTATACCTAAACCAAATGAAAACCAAAATTGGGAAAAAAGATAAGAAGCAGGGAGAGATCGAGAGAGAGCATGACAAGTGACAACTGTTCAATTTCATATTAGACTGAAGAAAAAGAAAAAAAATTTCCAATTGGAGTCTTGGACAGAGTCACAAAGATATTATTAGCATATTAGCATGACAGCAGCTCATTAAGGTATTAGCAAATGAAAAATCATAATTTCAAGGTATTAGCAAATGGTGAAAAGTAATTGATTCATGAGACCCCCTGTAGCCTAAATAGGGAGGAACAATTTTTTATCATTTTCCCTTGAATTGGTAACTTAAACTAATTTTGATATTTATAAAGAAAAACAGAGCTGAAGAAAACTAGGAAAGAGAGAGCTGAAAAACAGAGTCTCTAGTCTGAAATTCAAGAGAGAGAAGAGAGAAGAAGAAGAATATGGCGGGGGAAACAAAGAAGATTCAGAAGAAGAAGAAAGGGGAAGAGAGAGAATAGATTGAGAAGAAGAAGAATAAGAAGAAACAGGTCCAAAGAAAAAAAAAATAGAGAAGAAAGGGGAAGAGAGAGAAGGGAGAAGAAGAAGAACAGAGCAAATTCAGCAAAAGAAAAAAAAAACAGTGAAGGGGAAGAGAGAGAAGAGAGAAGAAGAAGAAGAAGAGAGTAGAAGAAGAAAAAAAACAGAGAAGAAGAAGAAGAAGAAGGCCGAGAAAGAGAAGAGCAGAGCAGAAGAAAAAAAAAATAGAGAAGAAGAAGAAGAAAAACAAACAGAGAAGAAGAAGAGAGAGAAAAAAAATAGAGAAGAAGAGAGAACTTACCGGAGGAGAGAGAGCTTGCCGGAGGAGACTGGAGAGGCGATTCAGTCTAAGGCTCGAAGTGCCGACTGCCGAGGGACGATGACCCGAGTGCTTTGGGTGTTTTTATATTTGTCTGATACTCTAACCTAGCGAAGGAACAAGGAAGGCTCTGTTTTGGGTATTTTTTAACTTTCTTGCAATTATACTGTGCAGTAGAGTCCACAATAAAAAACAATAAAAAAACTATGTAACCAATCATATTGCAACAAATAAAAAAAAAGCAGAAAAAGTCAAAACTTCAAAGAGGCGCGCCCCAACAGCGCCCCACGCCTCTCTGCCCCCCTACCTGAGGCGCGCGCCTCATTAAAGGGGCCTCGCCTCAGGCCCTAACCGGCGTAGAGGCTGCACCTCGCGCCTTTGACAACTATGCGCTCGGGTGTGTGTGTTTTATATGAAGGTGTATGAAATTGGCAATGGTTGATATGGATTTCCAGTTTGATTGTATTAACTGATGAATACAGTGATGATTTAGCTATTAAACATAGTTAATGGCATTAATTTGACATTCTTGGATGTGTAGTTGATGTGGGTATGAATTGGGTTTATGAGCCCTAGAAATGCAAATTTGGGAACTCGTGAATTAAGCCATTGTTGGAGAAGATATATCCAACAACACTCCCAGACATGCCGCACTGCCTCTGTCATAGACTAATCCAACATATGCAGTGCCTCGCAATACCGCAATATCCATTTCACAGCTTGCCAATGAACCTTCCCAGGTTTATACATGTATTTGCTCACTACACTAACTACATGTGAAATGTCTGGCCTAGTGCACACCATTGGCAAGCTGTGAAATAGATATTGCGGTATTGTGAGACATTGCAGATGTTAGATTAGTCTATGACAAAGGCAGACTAGTTTATACATGATGCTACCAACTGTACTAGCATAAGGAACACGAGACGTGCTACACCTGCTCGTCGATCTGTGGTGACAATTCTGCCGAAAGTCCGAAGTGGGCTGCCAATGGAGTACTCACAAGCTTTGATGCTTGCATACCGAAGTGTTCCAACACCTTCTTAATGTATTTCTTCTGTGACAAATACAATCTGTCCGCTCCTCTGTCTCTTTAAATCTCCACACCCAAAATCCTCTTCGCGACACCTAGATCCTTCATCTCAAATTCACCACTAAGCTAAGTCTTCAACAAGTTGATTTCTGACATGTTTTTGCAAGCTATCAACATAGAGCAACAAGCACAAATACGAACCATCTGAGAGCCTCCTGCGATACACACAACTGTTGAACTCACTCCTACAATAGCCACTCCTAACCATAAAGGTGTCGAATCACTTGTACCACTGTCTAGGAGACTGCTTCAGCCCATACAAGGACTTCTTCAGTAAGCAAACATGGTCTTCCTTTTCCAGAATCTCAAACCCCTCGGGCTGATGCATATAAATCTGTTGTTCCAACTCTTCATGCAAGAACGCAGTCTTGACATCAAGTTGCTCAAGCTCCAAGTCATACAGAGCAACCATAGCGAGTAACACTCGGATTAATCTATGTTTCACAACAGGAGAGAAAACTTCATTAAAGTCCACCCCTTCCCTCTGTGTATAGCCCTTCGCCACCAAACGTGCCTTGAACCTTGCATCTTCCACTCCTGGAGTTCCTTCCTTCTCCTTGAACACCCATTTACAACCCACAATCTTCTGACCCTCGGGCTTCTTGACTAGCTCTCAAGTCTGGTTCTTATGAACTATGAAGAGACTCAATCTCCTCACTCATGGCAACAGACTATTGTGCTAACTCTCCACCCATGATGGCCTCATGATAAGTACACGGTACATGCTCATCAATACTCTCTGCCACACTAAGTGCATAAGCAACCAAATCAGCATGTGAAAAATCATACTTTTGAAGTGGCTTAATCACCCTCCTCGGTCTGTCTCTAGCCACATTGTACCGTTGCAACTATGCATCTTCCTTAACCTAAAATTATACCTACTCATCATTCGACTGATCAGGAACACTCTCTAACTGAACCTCTGATAGCTCCACCTGCTCACTGACACCCTGAGCTCTAGCTAAATCAACTACATCCTTCTGCAGAGTAATCGCAGACTCATGAAAGGTCACATCTCTGCTAACAAGTAATTTCTTTCCTGAAGCATCTGGGCACCACAATCTGTATCCCTTGACCCCGGGCTGATAACCAAGAAATATGCACTTCTTAGCCCTCAGTTCAAGCTTCTTTCCTCAAGCATCTGGGCACCACAATCTGTATCCCTCGACCCCGGGTTGATAACCAAGAAATATGCACTTCTTAGCCCTCGGTTCAAGCTTCCCCTCATTGACATGAGCATACGCAGGACACCCACACATTCTCATATTACCTCCTCCGAAGTCTTACAGTCAATGGAGACCAGTTCACCAAGAAACAAGCTGTGGAAACAGCTTCAGCCCAGAACACTTTGTCTAACCCAACATTGGACAACATGCAGCGTGCTCTCTCCAGTAGTGTTATGTTCATCCGTTCTACAACTCCACTCTGCTATGGAGTTTTCCTCACTGTGCAATGACTCACAATCCCGTGAGTCTTGCAAAACTCATTAAATTCTCCATCACAAAACTCCAAACTGTTGTCTGCCTCAAGCGCTTAACCTGTTTTCCAGTCTGCTTTTCAATTAAGGTCTTCCACTGCTTGAACGTGACAAAGGCCTCATTCTTGTGTTTCAGAATATAAACCGAAACTTTTTGAGAAAGCTCATTAATCAATGTCATCGTGTATCCACCACCAACATGTGAATTAACCTGAGAAGGACCCCAAAGATCAGAATAGATATAATCTACTGTGCCCTTGGTCCTGTGAATTCCCGTACTGAACTTCACTCAACACTGTTTCCCGAACACACAACGCTCACAGAAATCCGGCTTTCCAGTTTTCTAACCACCAAGCAGACCTGCATACTCAGAACATCCATCCCCCTCACTCATATGCCCTAACCGCATATGCCACAATCTGGTAGTATCTATATCCGGATCCGAGGACGATACTGCATTAGAACCTCTACTATACTGTGTTGTGCTACCCTGCAGAGCATACAAACCATGTTGCTTCAGTCCCTTCATCACCATGAGAGCACCCTTTAAAACCCTAATGACTCCCCCTTCAGCCTTGTAACTGCAGCCGATGGAATCCAGCGTACCCAGGAAAATCAAATTCTTCTTCAGCTCTGGAACATGCCTGACATCAGTTAGTGTTCTCACTATACTGTCAAACATTTTGATTCGAACTGTACCGATACCTACAACCTTGCACGGCACATTATTCCCCATCAGAACTTCCCCTCCACCAATGGAACAATATGAGGTAAACCAGTCTCTGTTAGGACAAATGTGATACGAGCAACCCGAATCAAGTATCCACTCATCGCTAGAGCCACGGGTAGATATTGTGAGAACGCTACCACCATCTGAATCACTACCCTCTACAACAGCCACCCTAGCGGCTTCTAAGGATTTTCCCTTTCCTTTCTTACGCTTCGGACAGTCTTTCCTGAAGTGCCCTTCCTTGTGGCAAGTGAAGCATTTCAGCACATTCGATTTGTTCTTAGACTTAGAACAACCTCTGCTTCCAGACCCTCCTCCCTTCTGATCCATTCTCCCTCTACCAACCAAGCCCTCTTCCGAACTTTCTGTATTACCCTCAAACGTTCTTCTCTGCAACTCCTTAGAATTCAAAGACGCCTTCACGTCTTCCATGGACAAATTAGTTCTGTCATACATCATTGTATCGACAAAGTTCTCGTACGAGGGTGGTAGAGAACACAACAGAATAATAGCCTGATCCTCATCCTCTATTTTAACATCAATATTCTTCAAATCCATGATGACTACATTAACCTTGTCAAGGTGGTCTTTCAGAGACGAACCTTCTGGCATCTGAAGAGAACAACCGCTTCTTTAGGTACAAGCGATTCGCAAGAGACTTCGTCATATAACGGGTTTCCAACTTGCTCCACAGCCCATCTGCCGTAGTTTCTTCAAAAACTTCGTTACTCAAGCACAACAGAATCGCACTGTGTGCTTTCTCCATAGCCTCATCTTTCTGATCGTCCTTCCACTTTTCTGGCAGTG
Source organism: Cornus controversa (assembly GCA_026545225.1). Classification (NCBI taxonomy): domain Eukaryota; kingdom Viridiplantae; phylum Streptophyta; class Magnoliopsida; order Cornales; family Cornaceae; genus Cornus; species Cornus controversa. The sequence goes on from CM048852.1 coordinate 20,048,142, forward strand.
CATCCTTTCCCTTCAGCGCCTTGGATATCCCATGTTGAACCAACGCTGCATCTTAACCCGCCACAGGTTGGAAGTCGTTCATGTCGTTAAACTTCTCGATTTTCATAAACTTAGTCGACATCCCAGCTTAGAACCGAAAGCTCTAATACCAGTTTGTTGTGAAAAACAGCCGCAAACCAAGCACAATCACAAAACATGACACAAAATGAATCAAGCACAACGCACAAAACACAAGAATTTACGTGGTTCGGCGATGTGCCTACATCCACGACGAAGATCTGGCGGAAGATCTCACTATACGAAAATCAGGAGATTAAAAGTTTCAACCCCAATTCAAACCCTAACTCTCGCTCTCTTTCTGCGTTTTCAGTGCTTCCTCATTAGTCCCTCCAAACTCTTAGATGCCCTTATATATCGGGCTACAATAGAGTCCTAATCCGGGTCCAAAACTCGCAAGCGAAAAATAGGTCATAAAATTTTTCTCGGGGGACCCCCGTGGCTTTGGGGGCTTAAGGCCACACAAAGCCCATTTTTCGAGTCACAACGCGACCCGAGCTGAAACAAAATTCGGGCCACAACATAACATAATACAATCAACTTTTTACATTATGGTCGAAATATAGAAGCTTTATCATGAAAAATAATACTCTCATTTATTTGATTGTAAAGATAAAAGTTTGACAATCATGGGAAGAACCAACCTTATGCCTAAGGCGCCGCATAAATTCTTCAAAATTGGGTCGCCAAAGAACTTCTATCTTTGCCTTTTCAGCCCCATCTACTGTATTCAACTCTAAATGACCCCGCTTGCACTATAAAATGAGAAAGTTGCAAATCAGCGCATAATTGAACCAATTAAATTCAAAAAGAAATCACACACCAACCTTCTTCAGTAGTGGCAAACTAGTGGGGTCTTCTATGTTATTTTCTTCATCATCGTCATATGTTTCAACTAAAAATCTTATTGATTCCATAGGAGCTACTGCAGCTAAGACTCGTTCCTCTAAAGTCTTTGATTCTTCTGCCATCTGTATCCATGCGTATAATAAATAAATAAAAAAAACTGATTTAAATAATTCAAAATTATCGTCAACAAGAGATGCATGGAAATTTTTATAAGCTACGAATCAAATATAAAAAAAAAGGATCATATTTTACTGATATTCTTTACTGAATAACTTACAAATAAAAAGTGATAGTGTTTCTAGTAATATCCATAGGCCAAGATGTGTGGTTGTTTTGTACCCAAGACCAGCTGCCCAACCCTCATAGAAGGGATTTTAACTATTGCAAATAAAAGAAAGGCCACGTTCACTTGTGCAAACCTCCTCAAAATTATCTTAGACAACATTACAAGCCAATTTTCAATCACTCTTCTGCAACGCAATACTGCAACAATTTCTACCGTTGTCAAGACTGACTAGATTCTAACCTTGTCAATTTCATAAAAGAACGATTTTACTGTCCCGAAATGAAATGAAAAAAAAAAAAGAAAAATTGTAAGGGCATTGCAAATCAATATTCACGATTGTATAAATAAGTAACCAGTTTCTTGCTTCTATGCCAAACAGATAAAGAAAAAAGGAAAGAAGAATAAAAGGGAAAAGAAGAAGTTATCAGCTGATATACTTGACTTGTAAAGCCACTACCTTAGCAGACTTTGCCCCTTTCTTCTTCACAGAAGTTTCTTCTTCATCTGGTGGTGCAAGGAATGGTTCATGAGCTGGGCAGCGTTCCACATATCGGGCATTAACAAGTTTATTAAAAATATTATTTACAGCATTCTGAGCCATACAATTTCCTGGGAAAAACGATAAAACTTTTTAAAATATAAACTAAAATAAATTGGTGGGAAAGTACATACTAAAGCACAAAGAAATTCTTTTCTAGATTCTTATATTTCGCCCTGGGTGGAATTCAAAGTTTCTTGGACTAGTTTAGTATAGATGACAAGTCAATTAAAGAATATTAATATGGAACATGTTCACCAAGGGAAAGGAGAATGACCTTTGAATGATTCATATTCTGCATCTTTCAAATTAAACTAACAAGAAAAGTATCATCAAATTTTCCGTTGACCAATCAAAAGAACAATGGCAAAACAAATGGTTGATATGCTTTTTATGAGCCTCATTATTTGTCATTTGGCAACACAGTCACGCTGACAAAGACACAAACTAAAACGGAACCTGTCCAACAGTACAGCCCATACAAAGTTTTGCATAAATGAATGAACCAGGGTACTTACAAACTGCAATAAAAATATAAATAGGATTTTACTGATAACAAAGCTTCAATTTATAATTAGATTCTCCAAATCAAAAACTAATTGATAATTAGATTAAATCAAATAAACACGGGAATCAAAAACCAATTGATAATTAGTATATTCCTGATTTCTATGTATCATATAGAGTAAAAGAAAATTAGACAAGAACACATTATTTAGGGTCCGTTTGGTCAACTAGAAGTACGAGGAAAAAAAAAAGAAACACAAAAAAGTTAAACTTTTTAGGAGTTTGGTTACATGGGAGTAGGTTATAAAAATGACTTTAAAAAATTGAACATGGTGGAAGAAACGGATTCATGTGGCCGACCCCATTCATATGAGATTAAGACAAGGATGATGACGATGATTTTTATTCAATGGACGTGAATGAACCTAGCCAAAAAGATTAAGTAGGATGCTCAGGCTTGGATATAAAATATTATGAAACCTTATTTTAAATAAAAAAAAATTAAAAAATGGATATAAAAAATTATGAAGCCTTATTTTAAATACTAATAATTTTACTACTATCTTTGCTAAAAATGGATATAGACAATTGGGTATGAAGAGGATTCATTAACCAAAATTTCATTCATTTTCTTAGTATTTGAAATCATAAGGGTAGTTTTGGTATGTAAAATTATTTTCTTTTCACTTCCATGCTAATCAGGTTGCCTGGATGCTGCTTTGGAAGCTATTACACTGGGTCTTTCGGTTGAAGATTTAATTTTTTTTTTATAAGTCTTTCGGTTGAAGATTTAATGTATTTATGCTAGCACTTTCTTCTCATAGTTTGTGTTATTTTTTTATTTCTTTCATTCACTGTAAATGATTTGTGTCATATCAGGTTGCCTGGATGCTGCTTTGGAAGTTGTTACACTACTGGGTCTTTCGGTTGAAGATTTAGTGTCTTTATGCTAGTGTTTTCTACTCATAGTTTGTGTTATTTTTTTATTTCTTTCATGCACTGGAAATGGTTTGTGTTTATCTACTGTTGAGATGTTTGTGGGGGTATGCCCCCATTTCTTTTTTGTACATATCAGCTTTTCTTTTCTTCTTTTTTATTAAATACATCCCATTCAGAAAAAAAAAAAAATAAATAAAATTTTCCCACAACTTTCTTGAAAAATTATCATGCTAACCAAATGCATTTTGGAAACTTAGTTTTCCTTTCCTTCACTTCACCTTCTTTCACTTTCACTTTCCACCATAAATTTCTGTCTAACCCTTAAGAGGTTTTTTTACCTTCTTAGAGATTGTGATCCTTCATTAACAAAAAAAAAAATAGCTGAAACTGAAAGAGCTTGTATGCGCAAGTTGAAAATGATTTTTCAGCTGTGAGATCCTGAAGGCCGGATTTCATAGATACCTAGACAACCAGAAAATTAATTGAAGTGACGAACTCAATTTGAGGGGCAATGATACCTTATTGAAAGACGCGTTTGAAGCAAAGAGGATAAACTCATTATACAGTCATCTAATATATTATAAGATTCAAAGTGACAAACTCATTTAGAATAATGACAATTAAGTGTATATGGAATTTTACAGGTTTTCTACAGTTTTGATGATACATCAGTTCCAATTCGTAACACAGTATAATCGCAAGATAAACTCATTATTCAGACATCTAATATATAATATAAGATTCAAATATGAAAGATGCGTTTGAAGCAAAGAGGTAATAAAAATACAGAAAACATTCACAATAGACTTGCCTTCACTTTGATTTGATGTATCCTTATGCATGTCTGAAATTTGTTTTAGGGAAAGCCTACCATGCAGAAGCAACCTTAAAATCATTTTTTCGCACTGCCAAAACACCCAACCAAACAATAAGCTACTCGTTCTAACTTTGAACAAAAAAACATCAATAGAAAATCAAACTAAAAACAAATCCAACTCACTTCTTTACCAAGATCCTTATCCACCACCACTAAAAACTTAGGAAACCTCATATGGTGGATTATGTTATCAAACAACACCATGTAATGTGTTATAATCCTCGACGCTTTTCCAAACCCACCTACATTCAAATATAAATAATCAACATCATGAGATTAGCCTTAGCCTCTCTTCAGTTACCAACAGAAATGTAGAGTGGAAAAAAAGAATTCCTTTTTTACACAAGCGCAAGCCCACAATTGACTCTTAGGGGACTTGAACCCTCAAACTCTAAAAAAGCTGATTATTACTATTAGGCTTCCTTTACTTTGATATCAAAGGTACTAACTTTCTAGTTCCTTTTTCTTTTTTCCAGCATTTATTGGCAACCTAATAAAAAACAATAGCATTTTGAAAGCAAAAACTGTGATTATAATGATCATGATACCATCCCGTCGGATTGCAAAGGCTTGAACACAATTGTGTTGGATTAATACGAGTAGAGAGCATCGGACAGTTTCTTCTCCAAGTGCAGTAAATTGTATTATTTGTGCCAACGGTAGAGTTCCTCTGCGGAGAAGACACTCGCATACTTTCTGTAAACAAGACAAATGAGTGCTTTTAGTCAAAATTTTGACAAATTGATAACTATCAGTTTGGTTGCTGCGAAAGCTGATCAAAGGAGGAGCATTTAATTTTATGTCGGAATTCCAAAACATTAAAACTGAAAAAACAGAATATTTGCTTTCTCCGCAACCAAACAGTGCATAGGAGTTTCTAGAAAGAGAGAGAATGTTACTGCAACGTTATCGCCAAAGTAGGAGGAGATGAGATGAACGGCGAGCTTGATGCCGTGTTGCGTCACCATATCGGCGTTTCGTTTTCTTCTTCAGTGTTGAGTGATATGTAAAATAAAGTTGTTCCCGTTTGGCCGGCTAGGGTTTAGGTTGTCTGTTCGCCTTTGTGTTGCTTCCCTCCTTCCGGAGAAGATCTTGTATTTATACACAGGTGAATTGGAAAAAAACTTAGTTGCTCCGTCAGGGCTGCAATCGAGCCGAATCAAGCCTTCGAGCTCGGCTCGAAACTCGTATAGAGATACAGACATTACACACACATACACAGATCTATCATTACACATATTACACACACAAGCACAGATCTGTCATACACATATTACACACACGCATATGCACAATGCACATATCTGTCTAAAACTAAATTTCCACCAAAACAAATTTCGTACAAAATTATAAAAATTAGACATACCTGGAAAATCACCGATCTCGTCAAAGCCACTGCTCCGATCTCGCCAAAGCCATCGTCACCATCCTCCCATGCCACGAGAGAGAGAGAGCAAACACAAAATACAGATTGGCGGTCGTGAGTTGGGACTTATGATGTAGAGAGAGGAGTGCGGGCTGTGCGGCTAGGGTTGATAGGAATTGAGTAGTTAAAGAACATATATATATATAGATGGGCTTTCAGAATATGGGCTTAGGTTTGAGTTATGTTAATTCTCTTGGACTTGGTCCATTTTATTTTTAAAAAGTTTGGTAATCTATTTTATTGATATGGTTGGGCTGAGCTAAAGTTATATATTTGTTATATATATATATATATATACTAGTTGGAAAGCACCTGCACAAGTGAATTTATAATTGAAATTCTTATACAAATAATATTGCATTCTTTATTGATAACAACATCTAACAAAAATTTATATTGGATAAATTTTATAACAATTATGATTACTAATATTGATTACTAAGGTTATGATATATACCACATTGCTTTTGTATTTTTATTTAATCAAAACGTCTATTGGTAAATTTATTTTTCTCATGGTAGTTCATTAGTTGCTTTTTAACACCATTATCGTCGAGAGAAAATTAAAAAATAAAATAAAATAAATGATAAAATAACAAACTAATCTTAAAACCAGGTTTGTATATGAGATTCGAAATTTTTAGAGCAACCAAATTTTATTGCTAAAATTTTTAAATATATTGTTTCAACAAATGATCAATGACTTCTGTTATCTTTTGGTGATAATGGTACCCCCTAGATTCAACACACGCTCAACCACACTCCTTTGCCAATACACACACATGACACACTTTTATCCAAGTCTTGATAGTCTCCACACTTGTCAAATAAAAATGTGATATCCACACAGCGATTCTTAGAAGATTAAAAAAAAAACACCCCTTGAAACAATTGAGTCATGAACTATATAGCCGAACAAGTAACATGTAAAATTATAATATATTATATACATTATACTGTGTCACCAATATATTAAGGAAAATAATATGTTTGTGTGCAATAAATCTTATGTTATGATTTATCTCGCTTCAAAATATAAAAGTTTAAATCCTAATCTAAACAATAAATAAATGTGAAATGGGATCTAACGATCTAATCAAAGGTTGTTCTAAAAAACTAAAGAGGAGAAACTGTATATTACAATTAAGATAATGCTACTCAGGCAGAATTCTTAGGCAGAAACGTTTACATCCATTGGATGCATGTGGTAAGTGTATGTGGTGGGGCCTACCACATGCATCTAATGGATCTAAAAATTTCTGCCTGTGAATTCTGCCCAAGTAGCATACCCTTACAATTATTATATTTACAGTAAATAAATGTGAAATGGAAAATGAGGCTAATTTGTAAAACAAAGACATCAATGAAGAAAATTGATAAGCAGTCAATGCCACATTTGAGAAATAAGTTATATCCATAAAATGAAATTTTATGAAGAAGACACAGTACCTCCCTTAGATGCCGATTCTTATCTTCGTCTACATCTGCTGTTCAACTGCAATTATTATATAGGAAAAAGAAACTTAAGAATGTATTAAATTCATAATTTTCTTAGTTGTAGACTAAATTGTGTTGATCCTCTAATGAAATTTATTCCTCCCACTAGAATTTGATCCAATATAAGCCCAAAGATAAAGAAGAAAGAAACTTAAGAAAGTATTTAAATTTCATTTGATTTTATTTAAAGTATTTTTTTTATATTATGTTTCATTAATATAAATAAAGTTTCTCACGTGCATCGCATGTGCACCTACACTAGTGTGTGTACATATATATATATGTGTGTGTGTGTGTGTGTTTTGTAATTATTCTTGTTCGTGGACCTAATATCGAGCTCCGTTTGTATTATGTTCACGAACAAACGAGCTGAGTCTAGTGTTGTTCAGATTCTGCTCGTTTACAAATCGAGTTTCATAATATCGTTTGAGCTCGATTCATTTATTAAATAAACAAACGCGAGGTGAGCCCGAACGGCTCAGCTCGTTTGTAGCCCTAGCTCCCGTGCACGGGATACCACGGGAGGAACCAAGTTTTTATCGTAAATCTAGACTTATACGCGCGATGGAACCATCATAAGTGTTCTACACGCACGATAGACTTCTTAGCAACAAATACACATCAATAAATAATTCTTACCATATATAGATATTTGTCAACATATGATTTAGCAATATATACGCATCAATCACAACCACATGATCAAATTTTAAGTCAATTTTCAAGACAAAACTACACTATTTTTGACAAAAATAGAGGAAATAAAAGAAAAGAAAAAGAAACGGTCCACATACCAGGTAAGTCTGGGGGACTGAAGATCCAGTCTCTCACTAGGACACGTTCCCATTTGATCGCTATAAATACAGAGACGGTTCACATACCAGGTACACAATTAATACCCTCTAAAGTGTCTTTGTAACTTTAACAAGTCTTTTCGATATCTAACTTGATCGCCAGAATACAATCGGCCGGCACCACACCAGTGTCCTTCCGACTGCCCTACTCTTATCTTTTTACAGGTTGACGTTTGACTAGTTTGAGGTAAATTTATGCTTCATCAAATTTTAAACTTACTTCTATTAAAAAAATAAAATTTTGACGGGTACGTGCAATATATATATATATATATGTAACAATATATAAATAAATAATATACACAAACAATTTGGACCCGTTCACTTTTGTTAGAATCTTGAACCACAACGTAGACTACAATGTGGACAACAGACCCGTAAGTAGCTAGAATTTATGATAATTACCAAAAACATGCAAATGCATAAAAAATTATTAATTAAAATAAACTAAAATAAAATCCTAACAAATATAATATGGGAGGAATGAATATAGATACAGTAAGATAGATCAAATATACACTTCTAACTAGACAACTCTTTAGGCAAAATATATAAAATATTTATTTTAAAATATAGGAGGTGTTTGCAGTCTCATGTGACTCTTAGAAGAGGGGTTTGTAGTTAATAAGGTAAAGTTTTAATATAATTTTATTTATTAGCTTAAAAATGTATTAATGTGTATATTTTTAAAATAGGAGAGGTATTTACAGTTAAGATGGTGACTTTTCAATAGGAGAGGTATTTTTTAAAGTGTATAGATATAGATATGGATTAAAGATCAACTATTTAAATTTTGAGACCAAGTAGAACTGATTATCATAAAAGTATCGGTTACTGCAAATTTTCTAGGATCCTCTTCGGGATTTTTTGTTGATGATTAATAGACAGTCTTGCACCACATAAAATAAAATAAAATTAAAGAAGAATGCATTATAAATAATTTAAGCCGGACTGTCCAATTTTTTTAATGGTCTTAGATATATTTAAATAAAAAATATGAATTTTATTTGAAGCATATCTACTGAAAATAACAAAGGATTGTAGTCTAATAACTAAGGATTGTAGTCTAATAGTCATATTTCAAAGTAATAAGATTCAGGTTGATGTCCAAATAGGAGCAAAGTGGGTGTCAACGCGAGGAAAAAAAAAATAGCGAATAAACTTTCAACTTATCTTCTAGACTTGATTCAAATATCTTTTTCAAAAATAAAAAGTAAAAATTGATTTTATGGTTGAATGAACAAACAAAAATCATCCATTATTGGAGAGGATTTTGGTAAGCTGTCTAGACCGACTATATTCGATAGAACAATAAGTCTATTTTTTCAAAATAAAAGAAAATGAAAATTGTGATGATAATGCATATCAGGTTATCAAAAGTCACCACTCTAAATATGACCAATTGCAACGTAAATTTTGACAATTTGGGGGAATTTACAATTTGGAGAAAAATGTATTTAAGCAAGTCTTGTACCTGAAATAAATATATTAAAAATTAGAATTTCTTGTAAAAAAAAAAGTCATATGATCGCTGGAAATTAGCGTTTCATTCCACCCAACACAAGAATTGTTGTGTCATAAACCCTTGCAACCACAATTATCATCATATCTCTGTTCTCCATTGATCCGTTTATAACTTTTTCTCACAAAGAACGAGCATGCTATAGTGACCTATCCAAACCAAGTGTCGTGACTTGGGCATAGACTTTCACATTTAGGCCAATAAAATCAATTTATTCAACACAAATGCAACAGTAATATTATAAATTGTAATACCATTAAATTTAGTATATAATACTTGTTTTGTTGTCTATTTAATGTTATTAAATTGTGTAGGTATTACTTTACGGTTTATTTAAATGCACTAGTGAATGGTAGTGGACCCCAAATGTGCATTGGGGAGTAGTTATAACAATAGAACCTAATTTCTTAAGTTAAGCATTGCCTTTGGCCAATTATTTATCATTTTAATCAATTTTTCGGATTTCTTTTTCAGAAGTTTCATGTAATGTATATTTCGGATTTCTTTTTCAAAAGTTTCATGTAATGTATGATTTGAGAAAGGAAAGATTAGGTTTTTTGACAATAATTATACAAATAGCCAGTAAGAAGTTTAGAATGAGAAATGATAATTTAACAATAAGAAAAAAATGTAAATAAAGAGAGATGTAATGTAAATGAAAAATGATACACAAAGTAATACAAATCTAATTGTTTTACGTGACTGTGAGATGACATCATCATAACGTCAAAATAATACAAGTCCGAAAGTAAGACTAGTTTAACTATTTCATGTAACTGGGAGATGACATCATCATCATGTCACCCACTACAATGACATCACGATGATATTATTCATTACTCACATAAATTGAGTCAGACTATTTACCATGACTCAATTCAAATAGAAATTTAAAAATACTTATTTTTTAAAATTTAATATGAATTCATGTAAAATAAAAATAAGGTTAATCGACATCTATCTCTCTCCAACATACTCAAAATGAGTACGATCTTCTATTAAATTATTAAAAAAATATACAATGAGAATAATGTAAGATATTAGCGTGACTTTTCAAGTGGGCCTAGGCAATAGTTTAAATTGCATACGTCTTGAGCTGTCCTTGCAGTATAAGGAGATGGTTGATTAGATACTACCTCCAATCTAACCTTGTAAAAAAAAAAAAAAATCATGCTTGAGAAGGGTCCAATAGGGCATATAGAGTTGTAACATTGTAAGGAAATCCAAAGAGGTCAAAAACCTCTTTCCAAATGTGAAATTTGGCAGATTTAATTACCGTTGGCTGGATCTATGATTATTAGTTTATTACTTCGTTAAGTTATCCCAGTTTTACATATAGCACAGACATAACTACCAAAAGAGGAGGCACTCTTTCTGCTAGGACTCAATCTCAAATATATTAAATCTAACAAAGAGGAAAAACTCACCTCCTGCTAAATCAATAACTCAAACTTAGAATGTCACAAGTGAAGTCCACCCTATGATACAGATTGATAACCTAATTTAGCACTTCGGTTGGAACGAGTTAAGTACTCGTGCTTTTTAAGTATCACTTAAACAGAGAGGCGCCACTTAAAATATAGTAAAACACTATATCTGCTTGCAACCAAATCCAATAAAATGTCTATTACCTTGTATACAAATAATAATAATAATAATAATAATAATAATAGATTCGCATTTATGGTCTTTACACTTGGTCTTCTCCCGATAACTACCCAAAACGAAGGGAAAAAAAAAAGCGTAGTGCATACAAACTTTTCTTCCGGTAGCATCGTCAAGCTTTTATTTTAGAAGTCATGGAAGAGCATGATAGCATCGTCAAGCTTTATCAGGGAAGATTCTAGGACAATACCGACTTTTTCCACACGCTTGTATTTGTTTCTCAATTCCCCTACAAGCTTTTCTTCCGGTATATCAATAACCTGGCACACGTCATACAAAATGCTTAGTGCATACAAATATAATATTTTTTCAGAAGTAAAATAGCTAATGAGAATAAGAAGTGCATACAAGTATAATAATAACATAAATACGGTGGCAGCAAGCAAAATGGCTAGAAGCAACATCAACAACTTAATCTGGACAACTTAGAAAATCGAGGGAGAGAATCCTTGTCATGGAAGAAGGTTGCAAGTAGAAGGCAGAAGTTTCTTTATGGAAGAAATTCGGTTTGAAACTCAAGCTTCCCTTGGGATTTCAAAACCTCTTTTGACAATATATCCTATCCCGGTAAAATTGTGGCATACAATTCAATTCAACCAATTTAACAATCTCAACGCAAAAATATATCATGATATGAAAAATCTTTCAGCAAAGGTTCCAGCAAATACGTTTCAGTGTTAGTGTAGCCTGACATGGATCTATAGTTGTGGATTGGTATTCAAGATCAAATGCAAAACCAGTGTCTTAAAACCCACGCAACATTGAACAATGGAACTATTACAACCAAGAGCAATCCTTTTTTAACTGATTCTGTAGCTGTCTATTAAAGAATAGCGGGCAGGCACAAAACAATTCCCATTCAAATATTATACATCAGCATGAATTTCTTGGCAATCTAGACTCACGTTTTTATTGGCGTGCTTATTGTCCTTTCTTTGACATTCAATGATTTACATCACTAATCTTTACCAATATTTATCCAGTCATCATTAGACCTACAAATGCATTCTCTTCTCTTGTATTGCACTCACGCATGTCCACATCCTCAATTAGGCCAAAAGAATGTTAGTGCAGTTTCTTTCTTGATAGCCCAACATTTTGCATTTGAGGTTTTCCAAAGACTACACTTCAAAAACACTTCATTTATCTAGTTCTGATCCTTTGAAAGCATTCTTCCATATCTCTGTTCTAGTGCACCACCAACAAAAAAAATGATAAAATGGCCACTCATTTCCTTTTCCTCAATCTTCATTATTCCCAACAGCTGGTATCTTTCTGATGTTCAAACTATCTACTTTGGTTCAGACACAGAATAAAATTTTTATGAAGACAAAAATGTAAAACGAACTGACAGTTGGCAGAACATGATGGGCCCCATTCATAGTTGTTAAAGGCTCAAGGCGCACAAAGACGCTATGGCCTCCAGAAGCCTGAGGCGCAGGCCTGACTGAAGCGAGGCACAAGTTGCAAAAAAAATTGTAGCCAGCAACAACAATTGCTCAGCAAACTCAAACTACTAAATAGCTAAAAGCATGACAACATCAAAGTACAAAATGAGAATTCATAATATCCCAATTTCAGGATTTTAATTTTAATTTTAATTTTTTTTGATAATATGTTTTAGCGACTATTACACGCAAGAGAGAAACAAACTACAAAACATAAACAAATTGAAAGTTCATAAATAAATAAATAAGAGAGAAAAACGAACAGAAAGGGGAAAAAAAAAAAAGAGAATATAAAAAAAAACAGAGCAACAAGGAGGGAAAAGAATTGCCAGAGATCGACGTCTAGAAAGGCCATATCGCAGACTGTTGTCGCACTGCGTATTGAGTTTTAGAAAGCCCTAAATCAACTGATTGTATTGAATCTATCGATCAACAATTTTTTTTCTTTTACCGTTAAGGACTATATTATATGGTGTATAGTCAACCATAACACAAAAATACACCACCAGACAGGTTGCTGGTGATGCCTTTTCCAGACAGGTTGCTTACTTTTACCTTTGCATATATAAGGTGTGTGGGTACTCTAAGTTTCCCCCCCAAGCCAAGAGTGAATAATGAAGGCCTGTTAGGTATATCACGGGTTCGGTTATGCTACATGGTTGGGCCGCATGTCAAGCATTGTTGTGCCTTGTGACAGGCACATGCAAGCAGTTACATAGGCAGTTTTGCTGACTGCCTATATAACTGGGATGCTAAAGGTTGTGTTTTGGGATCAAAGTATGCTGTGTGAGACATACAGTGAAGGCCTGTTAACCTTATTACGAATTTTCTTGTAAGCTTTGATTGAATAAAGTTTGAAGGTTGGGACTGTTTATCTTATATATTTTGTGTGTCCTTTTATACTTGTGTTAGTGAGTGTGTTTGGCTGAGACTTGGTGACCCTAAGTGCAATTACAGTGACAATAATTCCGGTGAGAAATTGACCCTGTAACAATTCGGATCAGAGTCTGGTTTGACAATGGCTATTGAAAATACAAGGGAGAGAGTTTCTGGTTTGGAGGATTTTGTTGGTGCTCCTCCATTTGATTATACAAAATTTAGTGTGAAGATAGAGTTGCAGACTTGTCTTCTGAAATGCAGTCCATGAAGACTACTGTTAATGAATTTATGACCGTTACTCGAGACCGAATTGCTGGCATATTGGAGGACATGGTATCCCTTACCGATGTCTTTGATAAACGTTGAATGTTATACATTCTCACGTCTTTACTTATGTATTTTAATCACTTAGATGCATATATTGTATAGTTTTTACTTGTTTTTATGTTTTTGATGATTTCAGGTTCAAAGTCTATTTTTAGCATAATCCGACCCCTTTATCAAGTGAAGAATGCATTCGCATTTTCGATCATACTTCATTGGAGGTTTAGATCAAAGAATGTTGAATGGTATGTCAAGACCGGAGTTGGAAAGCTGAAGATTTGAAGTCCTGCTGAAGTAGCAATTTTGATGCATCGAAGTACCCACTTCGATGCATCGCAAATTCCTGCAGAAGATATTTTGTTGAAGATATTTTCTTCACTTGGCCACTTGCCTCATTTCTTCTAGAAGATGCCTTGGACAAATTTTCAGAGATCTTTTGAGCCTCAAATCAGATATATAGCAAAATAATATGTAATAGAGAGATATATCACAATTCTTGTAATAGGAGCATATATAGAATTCTAGAGAGAGAAAGTGAAGTTCTAGAGAGGGAGAGCTTCAAAGAGGGCTTTGTAAGGCCTTAAAGACCATTTTGAGCATGGGATCATCTTTATCTATTGAGTGCTTCCAGCCCACCATGATCAACTAATCATTCTCTAGGGTTTTGATAAACCCTAATCTTGTAATTATGTTCTAACTTTAGTGAATTGGGGTTTTTATGTAATTTTTGTGTATATGTACTTTGCCTTGAGCCTTATGAATAATATAAATTTACAAATTCTTCATGTTCATGTACGTAATTTATCTTTCTTGTCTTATAATGCTTAGTTTCCTCACATGATCTTCAAACACTTGTAGTTCCACAAGGACTACACGTGATGGCTTGGTACTTGGTTTCACTTTAACATGTATTGTTAGATTTGCATAGTCCATGCTAAGAGATGGTAAATTAGCTACACTTAGTTAATTAGGTATTTAGGTAAGTAGGTAGGTAAGAAATTTACACGTATCGAAGATTGATTATAGTATTTTAAGGTGTATGTATCCTCTTGACGGTAGCATTGTAGGCCACAAGCCATTTGCACCACTTAGTACACAATTGTGTGAATTCACTCAATTTATTAGAATTGTGGCATACTACGAGGCTAGTGGTGAAGTCTCAACCCTAGTGCTTTACTCTTCTCTCAAACTCCGTATTTTAATTATCTTTTATGCTTTTAAAGTAGAGTAAGAAAGCAACCAAGTTGTGATTTAAACGAGAACCAACCCTCGACCTTTAGTGAATTATTCCTACGTAGTCTCTGTGAGATCGATACCCTCAACTTAGAGCCCTATCCTTCAATGATTCGTTCTATTGCGAGTCGTAAATATAAATTGCAAAATTTCGCACACAACAATTTTTCGCGCCGTTGCCGGGAACTACGGTTAATCACTAAAACTAGAGGATTGAGTCTAGTTTAAATTTTAACTCAACTTATTCTTTGCATTCTTTAATTGTAATTATTTTTGTTTTTATTTCTTAAGTGTTTTATTGTAGGTACTTATATAATCAAGGCATCGAGACTTAAACTCGGATCCTTTGTGAGTAAAGTACCCAACTTTCTCGCACTTAAGTGTTTACATCTTTGTTTTTGCATATAGTTTAGATTTTATTTTATTCATATGCAAGGTAGGAGATCGTTGCCATTACCCTTGTTACCGTGTGATTTTGAACTCGAAAGAACTCTTAGACAACATAGTAGCGTTCCTAGGAACCCTATATTGTTTAGAGAACATAAGAGAGAAACCATGACAAATAATGATAACCCAAATGTTCAACAAAATTCTATTTTACCACCCCCACCGGGCGGTGAGGTTCTTCGAGATTTTTATGTTCCATCTACCTATGCATCTCCTTTTTGTATTCGTTTTCTGAATGCGGGGAGAAATAATTTTGAAATCAAATCCTCAACAATTAATCTTCTCAATTGTTTTCACGGGCTTCCTAACCAAGATCCTTATAAACATATAGATGAATTCTTAAAAGTGTGATCGACTTTACAGTTGAATGCACCAGCGAAAGACAACTGAAGACTTCGTCTTTTCCCTTTCTTACTTAAGGATAAAGCCAAACAATGGTTTAACTCCTAAGAGCCAAATTCCATTCACTTTTGAGCAGAAATGCAACCAGAGTTTCTAAAGAAATACTTTCCAATGGGAAAGACTAATGATGCGCGGAGAGCCATCATCGATTTCTCTCAAAGGGAAAGAGAAGCTTTTCATGAAACATGGATGAAGGACCTTTTGAGGTCATGCCCACACCATGCTATTCTCAAATGACAATTGGTGCAAGGATTTTACGATGGTTTAGGAGAGCCCCACAAACAAATGATAGATGCTCGTTGTGGGGGTACATTCTTTCTAAAAAGTCCCGATGAAGCGTGGATTTTCTTTGAAAACTTGAGCGAAAATTTGTCTCATCGTTCTTTTAATGAAAGGAAGAATAAGGTAGTTGCTCCTCTTAACGCCCAAACTAAAAGCATCTTTGAAATGCGCAAGGAGCAAGCAACTGATAGAAAGATAGAGGCCCTACAAAAGAAACTAGATCAAGTCATGTTAGCTGGGTCTTCTTCTTCTTCCTCTCCTATTATTCCTAATCCTACTTTTCATCCCACATATGATGTGTGTTTTTTTTGCTCTAGTCTTTTTCATTATATAAAGGATTGTCCTCATGCGGGGCAATACCCTGAATTCTCACAAGAGCAAGCGAATGCACTTTATTATAGGCCGGGTTAAGGTTCATATCAAAACTCCTATAATCCCAGATGGAGAGATCAAAACCAATTCCAATATGGGAACCAAGGTCAATATCAAGGATCTCAGGGACCACATGGATAGCAAGGTCAATCTCAATTCCAACCTAGACCTTATCAACCAAGTCCAAATTTAAGTTTCTATTGCACTCCCAATCAACCACTTCTCGAAACCCAGTTTTGAGGACAAGGTTTTGGCTACTTTAGGCAATATTGAAAGTAATACCCAAAAGATCAACGCCCACTCACAATCCATTGCTAAGATAGAATCCCAATTGGAATAGCTAGCTAATGCAATGAATCGGCGAGAGAGTAGAAAATTGCCTAGCCAAACGGTGGCGAATCCTAATGGAGTGCAAGTAATTGATGATGCTTCTCATTCTTTTGAGTTTAATCAAGAACAAGCTCAATCAGTTACTACTTTAAGGAGTGGAAGAAAATCCGGTTGATAAAATAAGAGAGAAAGAATGTGAACGTCCGATGAATCCAAAGATTCCTATAAATCCAAATAATTGTTCTATAAATCCAAAAGAAGGTTCTAATAATCCAAAAGACAAAGGGAAGGAAAATGAAGCTGAATTCTCGTCAATTCCAATTCCAATTTGAGAGGTTTCATATGAACCTCGAGTTCCCTTTCTGCAAAGATTAAAGGAACCTTCTCAATTTGGGAAGCAAGGAGAAAAATTGCAAGAAATGATAGAAACCTTTAAACAAGTTAAAATCAATCTTCCTGTCACGCCCCGATTCCCGAGGCCTGAAAACCGAGGTGTGAATCCCGTGAGATCACCCTCACGCTCTAACCACCACTTGATCATGCAACCTCAATTTCCTATCATTTTTACGAAAATTGGGCATGACCCACTCTAAATAATCAGCTCCTGGCATGATATACCTGCTTTACAATTTATATGGACACTTCTGGGCACGTGTCCCCCCAGCATTTATATCTAAACAATAAAAATGGACACTTCTGGGCCCGTGTCCCCCCAATATTTCTACAACATGCATAATACAATCATAAATATACATGCCTCAGTCCTTGAATGTCCATGTTAAATACATACATCACATGAATAAATACAATTGAAGGACTGAATCAACATAATCGCTTTATACATTTAATCTAAATGTAAAGCATCTACCTATCCACTATCCTGGACATGCATTAGATTCTAAGAAATCTAGACACTACCTCTGCAACCGGTGCTGTCAGTTTTCCCAACTGACTCCAAAACCAGCAATACCTGCAAAACCTGGGAGGGGGTGAGCTCAAAGGCCCAACAAGGTATGTAGAACCATACTATCACCGCTGCAGCAGGTCGATCCTCACATATTCTCAAAAAAAAAATATACATGCACTTAAATATATCACAATATTTAAGACCATGCCCCACCTAGCATGCATGAACCAATGATGTATATGGCTACTCTAGCATATATGAACATACAATATCCACCACACATGGTTTTAGAAATCATTTTCAACATGCTTGAAAGTAGTAAACATTCAGTACCAATATGTATATAGAACATATATATCAACACATTTACATAAACGATGTAAATCAACTATCACATCTCCTACTCGTCAAGTAGCACATCCCAAATGCAATATAGAAGCATTTAAAGCATACAACATGCGTAAAAGCAATAGATATCCAACATATACCATGTTCTGTCACAAACAACGCATATATAAGAATGCGTTAAACACAAAGCATGCTTCACAATAGAAAATGTAAGCAAGTTCACACACTTGTCCCTCTCCCGGACTCAACCCAATATCCTAACATGATTCTTAACCAATCATGTGACCGAGACGCCTCCTACACAATTCCAACACCCCCACCGAGTCATCACATACTCCAAGGTGATTAGTTGGTTTTGGAATTCATCACCGAGTCATCACATACTCCAAGGTGGTTAGATAGTTTTCCTCGCCGAGTCATCACATACTCCAAGGCGGTTAAATAGTTTGTCACCGAGTCATCACATACTCCAAGGTGAATAAACCACAATCATCGAGTATTTACCTACTCCAAGGTGATTGGGCCTCGTTTTGAAATCCACACCGAGTATTTACCTACTCCAAGGTGAGTAGACCACCGTCATCGAGTATTTACCTACTCCAAGATGACGTTACCGCTCCAATGCTCTCATCGTGACCGAGTATTGACCTACTCTGGATGATTTGCCCACTTTATGACCACAACCCTAACCGAGTATTGACCTACTCTAGGTTATTCAACCACACTTCCCCGTTTTCTCACAACGGCACCATATATGCATTTCGAACATATAATAACCAAACATTCAATGTTCATGCCTCACAATGCCTAAGCTAGTTAAAAGTACATAGCATGCATTTCGTATCCACATAAACCCACATATAACCACATATGTGTCATTTCCCTCCCATATATGCAATATGAATGCATATATGCATAGCATAATACTTTCATGCGTCAACCCATGCTTATGAATACTAAAAAGAAGTATTTGGCATGCTTTTCATCACATTCCAACACATATAACACATATATGTTCAAAACCTGCATAACACCTCACATATGCAAACAATTCCAACTTAGCATATTTTTATCATGCTATAACCAATGCATACATTTTCTATAAACAGATAGCATGCATTTCATTCACGTGAACCTACATGTAAACACGTACATGTCAAATCATGCATATAAATCACATATGCACACACACTAGCATAAATACAGTCATGCTCTCATTCAGCACATGTATTCACTACAAGTAGCTAACACGCATTCCAATCACAATATATATACACATATATATATTACATCACCCACATATGTATCAAGAACATATAAAACACTTAGCACATTTCATGCTTTTCAAATGCTCGCCAAAAGTTAAATTCATACTTAGCATGCATTTCTACCACTGCAACGATATATATATATATAATCACATACATATATATATATATATATCCCGAACACCATGCATAAGAACCACATATGCATACAAGATAATATATAGCTAAACATGTATTATTTAGCATGCTTTCCATAGACTTTAATCTATACATACATGCATATCACAATGCAATTAGGCGATTAATCTAACATGTTATCGCTTCCCAAATCCGCACATACATATATATACACACACGCATATGTATATCCTCTCACATCCCATGTATGTACCACATTCCCTATACACATATATATATAAGCACCTACATATATATGTATATGCACATCCCACATATGATTAAATTGAGACATGTAAATTACTCAACATACATAAAATATCTGTATGAGATAGAGGCAAGAATCAACTTGCCTTAGGTCCCGTCTCGTCCGTGCTTGCAAAGCGGTCCACCTCCATGTCCGGTCCAGTCCTGTGTCAAGGCCGACACGAACACCCTCTGGACCATTTCCTTGCCCTTTCTGATTTCCGATCCAACCCAAAACACGAGCCATAACATCCTGTTATGCAAGACCCTCAAGCCAACACCAAGGCCGGCATCATCAAACCATCCAATCGAAGCTCCAAGCTTCGGTACTATTGTCGACCCCAAAGCCGAACTCATCAAATCAGAACCCTGGCTGCTACTCCAAGCAACTCCCATGACATGCCTAGCTGAGACCAACTGAGACCTCCTGATATTCAACCCCCGTGGTTACCTCTTCACGGCCCAACCACGAAACCATCCATTCGGCAACTAGCCTCTAACCGGCCACCAACCGAAATCAATCACAAACCTATACATTTGTAGATCTCCAACATTGCAACCCAAAATTATGGCTGCTCAAACAAACTCAACAGCTACATACCAAACAATCCACAACCAAATACAACCCAGCTATCTGCCGAGTTTGATCCCGAATCCCCATCGAGAATTTCAACCATGGAAGCAAACCCAGCCAAACCATGAACCCAACTCGACTCAACAACTCACCTCAACTGAACCAAAGAGAGTCCACGACCCAGCCACCAAGAAAACCCACATAGTAGCCTCTTCGGCATCATTCGAAACCACCCAAACTAGGCTATCCAACCTACCGTGAACAGCCTCTTCCTTGGCCTCAAACAACCCAAACTGAACCCCCCTTGATCAGTCACAACAAACTCCATGTGCAACCCATACACAACTCACTACTTAGCCGAAGCCACTAGCAACCGAATCAAAGGGAACCCACGAACCAAACACCTCAATCAAACCCAAGACCACCGCCGGAAACCACCACCTGCTGCCACAAACCCGACAGCCCAGCACGGCCCGTGCACCAGCCGAAGCCAAACAGATCCCATCACCCAGTCTCGGCACCTTCAACCCGAGGCACCACCATCTGACCCAGCAGGAACCATCACAGCCCCGACTTCCACCTGAAACTGACCCAAGCCGAGAACAAAGGAGCCAAAATCGAACCCCCTTCGAAAACGGCTCGGTCGAACCGAGCCACCACGCGCACCTCCTCCAACCCGAAGCATCTTCAGCCGCCAGCGCCGATCACAGCCGCCGGCGCCGATCACCGGGCTGTCCTCACCATGGGCCGCCGCTAACCGCCCCACGACCGAGCCGCCGTCGGAGCACCGAAGCTCCTCCTCCTCTCTCCCGATCTCGGCCTCTCGGTTCTCTCTCTCTCTCCCCGATTATCTTTCTTCTCTTTTTTTTCTTTTCTTTTCTTTTTCCTTTTCTTTTTCTCTTTCTTTTCTTTTTCTTTCTTCTTTTCTTTTGGTCAGCCGAAGACCACCACTTGGTCTTTCTCCTTCCTTCATTTTGGTCCACATATACATATTTATATATATATATGTGTATAACACCATATACACTATTGACCCACTTTATGCACAAAATCACAATTGTGCATCTCCATGTATTCTTAATTACATAAAGCCCATCATATGCATATATATATATATTCCCATATATATATGTATCTATATCCTCCAACTTCATATATACATATATAATTCCATATATATATATATATATCATATTTCTGAATTTTAATTTATTCGAAAAAAATCGGTCCGGTCCAAAATCACCTGGAACCGGTCAAAAATTATTCCGGTCCTTACACTTCCTCTCCTAGATGTTATAAGGCAAATTCCTTCCTATGCTAAATTTTCTAAAGGACTTATGAACTCAAAAGCGTAAATCTAGGAACCCCGTTCCTAAGAAAGTCCAATTAACTGAGCATGTAAGTTCAATTCTTCAAAATAACACCCCTCCAAAATTCAAGGATCTGGGTGCCCCAACAATCTCTTGTGTCATTGGTGACCATGAATTCGAGAGGGCCCTCCTTGACTTGGGAGCAAGTGTTAACTTACTTCCTTATTCGGTTTATCAAAAATTAGAGCTAGGAGAACTTAAGCCGACCACAGTTGTGTTGCGACTTGCCGACCGTTCGGTAAGGCAATCACGTGGAATAATTGAGGATGTTCTAATCAAAGTGGACAAATTCTATTTCCCGGTGGACTTCATAGTCCTTAATACCGAACTTGTCCAAGATCCTACAAAGCATATTTCGATCATTCTAGGTCGTCCATTCTTGGCTACGGCTAACGCTTGCGTTAATTGCCGTACCGGGGTGATGGACATCTCCTTCAAGAATATGACTGTTAGGTTGAATACCTTTGACGCATCTCACCACACCGCCAATAATGAGAGCGAGTGCTTTTGTGTAGCTGTTGTGGATGAACTTGTGTACACGTCTTACCGTAAACGGTAAACTTGGCACTTCTGCGATCCTATCATGTTTCATGTGACCCTTCGAATCCAAAAGGAACGTATCTAAATATTTTTGAATGTGTTCGAGTGTGAGAGGTATGATTTAAGGATGAAACCTAATTTTTTTCAGACTTGGGGCAATTTTGCAAAATTATAGTCAAAGGAAACTTCGATGCATCGAAGTACCCACTTCGATGCATCGCTTTCGATGCATCGATCTTTAAATGTCCCATTTCCATGTCAATTTCAGCAGTCTTCGCACCTTGTTTTGATAGATGTTCGATGCATCGAAACATATATTTTGACCCATTGACACTTCAATGCATTGAAGTCGCCACTTCGATGTATCGATCCTGGGCACGTGTCTGCATACGCAGTCACTTAAAATTCAAACCTCTCTTCTCTCCCTCTCTCTCGCTCTCCTTCTCTCTCTCGTCCGAAACCCCCAAGAACACCCCCATCATCATCCATCATCACAGTCATCATCTTTCATCCTCATTCTCGAGCTCACGGAGGGTGATTCTAGGCGTGAACAGTCCTTGGAGGCTCTAAATCTGAATGGTGCAGGGTAAGGGTTCTGTTGACCCCTTATGGATCTGTATTTGTGAAGTTGAAACGTGTAATTTTGTCTTTTTATTACGGATTTTTGGACGGAGTTTTGGGAATTTTTGTAGTTGTTTGACTTGCTTGGAGTGTTTGAGAAATTTTTGGAGGAAAGTTTGAGATTGGTTTGGATTTTTGAGAGAGATTTGTGAGCTAAGTTAGAGGTTACCATACACGACATGGCCGATGCTCCGGTACCACCCGCTTCCATTCGTGATATCCCATGGGGACATTGGGAGGATCGGGATTTTCACCCTGAGCACATGGTCGACATTGACATATTTATCGAGGACCCTTATGCCTCATGGTCCCTCACAGCCTTGCGGGAGCGCCATTTACGTGGGCTCCTTGTCCCCACTGCTGATATATACTACCCTCGGCTCGTCCGGGCATTTTACATGAACATGACTTATAGCCCCGACAAGCCAGATGTCATACGAACTACCGTTGATGGCAACACTTTCGCCGTCATAATAGAGGACATTGCTGCTCTTACCGGATGTCCTCACAAGGAACCTGAGGACATGCATATAGTAGAGGAGCATCCCCAATTCCGTGATCTTGACCCAGAACTTTCTATTTTTTAGATAATTCAGAGCATGTGCCGTGGACGCTTTTCCAATTCTCCTCAGAACACCTGCATCATACTGATAAACGAGGCGAGTTCTTGACCGCTTTATACGCCCGTCATTCCGGATGTTGGTTCTCTGTCCCGACTGTTATTTGGGGACAGATGATGAAAGTATGGGAGCAACTTGTGAATAAAAACCGCTTGAGAGCGGCTAAGATGAAGTTGTTGTTCCCATTTTTAGTGACTGCCCTGCTCCAGCAAGTACATTTTCCCTTTGCCCCTTCTGAGTTCTTCATTGACGTTCCGTCCCACTTCAAGTTCCAGAGTTGGACCAAGATAGTCTCGCACATGAGTACTCTCCCGCGTGTAGCGCCCGAGATTGAGGCAAGTGAGAGTACTCATGAGATATCTGAGGGAGAGGAGATGGATTTGGATGAGGATGAGGAGGTGGGCCAGGATAGGCCACGTATGAGCCAAGCATACTATGATTATCTGGCCACCGGATACGAGTGCCTTAGCGCGGATCTGCAGCAGCTGCAAATGGATTTTGTAGACCATCACCGCGAGACCAATGATTTCCTCGGTACCCTCGGTGATGGATTTTGCATATTTGTTGCATTTGTCATTTTGAACATCAATTGGGGTATCACTCTTTTCTAGATGATGACTAAGCAAACCACCATTTTTGCATATTTTTGTGAGTTTAACAAGCACGTTAAACCCAAAGAGACTTCACTCGTCCACTAGACGTGTCTAGAGGGGTTTAAAAGACTTGTTGCATTCGCTAAATGCAGCCGTATTTTCCACGAAAGCGGAAGTAGAATAATTGTTTTATTTTATTTTTAGTTTTGTATTGCTAAGGGACTAGCAATATCTAAGTTTGGGGGGTGTGATAAGCGTTGAGTGTTATACATTCTCACGCCGTTACTTATGTATTTTAATCCTTTAGATGCACATATTGTATAGTTTTTACTTGTTTTTGATAATTTTAGGTTCAAAGTCTATTTTCGGCGTAATTCGACCCCTTTATCAAGTGAAGAATGCATTCGCATTTGCGATCGTACTTCATTGGAGGTTTAGATCAAAGAATGTTGAATGGCGTGTCAAGACTGGAGTTGGAAAACTGAAGATTTGAAGTCCTGCTGAAGTAGCAACTTCGATGGATCGAAGTTGAAGCTTCGATGCATCGAAGTACCCACTTCGATGTATCGCAAATTCCTGCAAAAGATATTTTGTTGACGATATTTTCTCCACTTGGCCACTTGTCTCATTTCTTCTAGAAGACGCCTTAGACGAATTTTCAAAGATCTTTTGAGCCTCAAATCAAATATATAGCAAAATAATATGTAATAGAGAGATATATCACAATTCTTGTAATAGAGAGCAATATATAATTTTAGAGAGAGAAAGTGAAGTTCTAGAGAGGGAAAGCTTCAAAGAGGGTTTTGTAAGGCCTTGAAGACCATTTGAGTACGGGATCATCTCCATCTATGAAGTGCGGCAAGTGCCTTGAGCCTTATGAGTAATATAAGTTTACAAATTCTTCACATTCATGTGCGTAATTTATCTTTCTTGTCTTAGAATGCTTAGTTTCCTCACATGATCTTCAAACACTTGTAGTTCCACAAAGATTACACGCGATGGCTTGGTACTAGTTTTCACTTTAACATACATAGCTAGATTTGCATAGTCCATGCTAAGAGATGGTAAATTAGCTACACTTAGTTAATTAGGTATTTAGGTAAGTAGGTAGGTAGGGAATTTACACGCATCGAAGATGGATTATAGTATTTAAGGTACATGTATCCTCTTGACGGTAGCATTATAGGCCACAAGTCATTTGCACCACTTAGTACACAATTGCATGAATTCCCCCAATTTATTAGAAGTGTGGCATACTACGAGGTTAGTGGTGAAGACTTAACCCTAGTCCTTTACTTTTCTCTCAAACTCCGTATTTTAATTATCTTTTATGCTTTTAAAGTAGAGTAAGAAAGCAACCAACACTTGGCTGTGATTTAAACGAGAACCAACCCTCGACCTTTAGTAAATTATTCCTACGTAGCTTCTGTGGGATCGACACCCTCAACTTAGAGCCCTATCCTTCAAGGATTCGTTCTATTACGAGTGGTAAATATAAATTGCAAAATTCCGCAGACAATAGTATTCAAGGCAAATTTGAAGGATGTGGAAAACAAAGTGACTCTGGTTAAGAGAGCTTTTCATGGCCAAACTAGTGCTACTGGTGAAGACCCGACATCAAAGTGTCAGACCCGAAGTCCTTCGGTGGTTCTCAAAATGCTGAGTTGGAGAAATTCTTGTGGGACATGGAGTAGTACTTCAAGGCTGCTCATATCCTAGATTTTGAGAAGGTAACCATTATAAGCATGTATCTGTCCGGTGATGCAAAACTTTGGTGGCGCACACGAACAGAAGATGATGCTTCTGTCGGCAGAGCTCGAATTGAGACATGGGAGGTTCTAAAGAAAGAATTGAAGGACCAATTCCTTCCTTGCAATGCAGCATGGATTGCAAGGGAATCTCTTAAAAAGTCGAAGCACATTGGTATTGTTCGTGACTGTGTTAAAGAGTTCAGTTCCATGATGCTTGATATCAGGAACATGTCAGAAGAGGACAAGTTGTTTAATTTCTTGTTCGGGTTACAACCTTGGGCTTAGGCAGAATTGCGTAGGAAAGGTGTGAAGGACCTTCCTACTGCAATAACAGCAGCAGATTGTCTTATGGACTTCAAGATGGTGGGTTCTTCATCTAATGACAAGAAGAAGTCCAGCGGTGGGAAAAGGGACGGAAAAAGTCAGTCTTCTAAGTATGGTGACAAGAAGAAGAAGGGGAATAACTTCAACAAGTCCAAAGGAGACAACAATAAGGCAAGCACTACTGTTCAAAAAACTAATGCAAGTTGTTTCCTCTACAACAGACCCCATCGTGTTAGAGACTGTCCCAATAGGGAGAAGCTGAGTGCTATTGTTGCTGAAAAGTCAAAAGTGGGTGATGATTCAGATTCGGACAGCCCAACCCGAGTTAACCCTTTGCAGTTGTTGAATGTTCTTATAGATGAAAAGATGGAAGGCTTGATGTATGTCAGGGTGATGATAAATGATCAAGTGGTTTTGGCTATGGTGGACACGGGTGCCACTCATAATTTCTTTGCTCAAAGGGAAGTAGGCAACTATGGTCTTAAGTTGTCTCAGAATTTCGGCAAGATCAAGGTAATGAATTCAGTTGCCAAACCTGTTCAAGGGATAGTTGTTGCTACTTTGAAGATTGGCAATTGGTATGGCCAGTGTAGGTTCATGGTTGTGCATTTAGACGATTTCGATGTGATTCTCGGGAATGATTTCTTTGTGAAGACCAAGGAGGCACTTTTGCAACACTTAAGGGCGGATTGTTGATTGCGGATGAGGGTGCTACTTCTTTTGTTCCTTCGATATTTTTGATACAGAACAAAGGGAAGCGGAAGCAAGGCATTGAGATGATTTCTGCTATGCAAGTGAAGACAGGGTTGAAGAAAGGAGAGTGTACTTACTTGGAGGCTTTGACTGAGATCAAACCGGACCAGTTTGCTGAAGTTCCAAATTATGTGGCTGAAATTCCTGATGAATTTGCAATGTT
The DNA here is from genome assembly GCA_026545225.1 of Cornus controversa. Classification (NCBI taxonomy): domain Eukaryota; kingdom Viridiplantae; phylum Streptophyta; class Magnoliopsida; order Cornales; family Cornaceae; genus Cornus; species Cornus controversa. The sequence continues at coordinate 20,075,131 of CM048852.1, forward strand.
ATGCCTCCAGAACTTTCTAAACAACGTCCTCCTCGTCATGCTGTGGATCATAAAATTGAGTTAGAGCCGGGTGCCCTTACCAGATGGCACCTTCTGAACTTACTGAACTACGCAAGCAGATGGTTGAGTTGTTGGATTCAGGTTATATCCAGCCATCCCACGCACCATATAGTGCACTAGTTCTGTTCGAGCGGAAGCAAGGTGGTCTATGTGGATGTGTGTGGACTATAGGACTCTGAACAAGGTGACTGTGGAGAATAAGTACCCTGTGCCCAATGCTGCTGATCTGTTTGATCGCTTGTCAAGGGCCTCTTATTTCACTAAGTTGGATATGTGTGCTGGATATTGGCAAGTACGTATTGAAGAGTGATGAACCTAAAACAGCTTGTGTTACTCGTTATGGTTCATACGAATTTCTTGTAATGCCGTTTGGGTTAACTAATGCCTCGGCTACCTTTTGCAATTTAATGAATGATGTGTTTTATGATTACATCGATCGTTTTGTGGTTGTTTATTTAGATGACATTGTTATCTATAATGAGTCTTTGGAAGATCACTTGAAACATTTGAAATCAGTTTTCTCTAAACTGAGGGAATTTCAGTTGTATGTTAAGAAGAAGAAATATGAATTTTGTTGCCAAAAAGTGATGTTCTTGGGACATTGAGTCAATAAAGGCCAAGCCCGGATGGATGAAAGGAAGATTAAGGCTATTATTGAGTGGCGGCATGCACCTACTAAGATAACTGAGCTGAGATCTTTTCTTGGGTTGGCAAACTATTACAGAAAGTTTATAAAGGGATGTTCAAAGAAAGTGAACCCTTTAATAGATTTGCTTAAGAAAGACAAACAGCGGGTATGGTGTGAGATGGCTTTTTAGAAGATTAAGCAGGCTGTATCCATAGAACCTGTTTTGAAATATCCTAATTTTGGTTTGCCATTTGAGGTGCATACGGATGCTTCTGACTGAGCAATCGGTGGAGTACAAGTTCAGAAAGGACATCCTTGTGCTTTTGAAAGCAGGAAACTAAGAATGTTGAACAACGCTATTTGACTCATGAGAAGGAAATGACAACAGTAGTGCATTGCTTAGATGCTTGGAAACATTATCTGTTGCGAATAGACAATGTGGCTAATACCTATTCAAGACTCAAAAGAAATTAACTTCAAAGCAAGCCCGCTGGCAGAAATATATTGGGGAGTTTAATTTTGTGTGGGTACACATGCCTTGGAAAATAGGTTGCTGATGCCTTGAGTATGAAGGAAGTGCATGAATATATTGCAACACTTACAAGTGTTCAAATTGATTTCCTTGAAAGAATTAAAGAGCAGTCCAAGACATATATCGCCAAGTGCGGAGGTACTGGTTGGAGAATGAATTGCTCTATGCCAAGGGTGGTATGCGGGAGATGCATGATCCTCAATGGGCAAGGCATTCAAGGATTAATAGGATGATGGCATTGATCTCCAAAACCTATTATTGCCCAAGATGGAGGAAGATATAGAGGCATATGTCAAGACATGCCTTGTTTGTTGGATCAGGGTTGCTGCAACCCTTGCTTGTACCGAAACGTCTATGGCAATTTGTTTCAATGGACTTTATTTCTGGTTTGCCTAAGGTTGACGGTATGAGATGTATTTTTGTGGTAGTAGATAGATTCTCAAAGTACGTTGTTTTTATTGCTGCACCACATGCATGTCCAACTGATGTTGCTGCTGCCTTATTTCACAAGAATGTGGTTAAATACTTTGGCTTACTAGAAGATATTACAAGTGATTGTGACACCAGATTTACCAGGAGATTCTGGATTGCACTTTTTAACTTGATGGGTTCAGAGTTAAAATTTTCTAAAGCAAACCATCCTCAATCAGGTGAACAAACGGAGAGGATGAACCAGCTACTTGAAGAATACCTGAGGCACTATGTCACTGCAAGTCAGAGAAATTGGCTTAAGCTGCTAGATACTGCACAATTCTGGACTGCACTTTTTAACTTGATGGGTTCAGAGTTAAAATTTCTAGAGCAAACCATCCTCAAACAGAGAGGATGAACCAGCTGCTTGAAGAATACCTGAGGCACTATGTCACTACAAGTCAGAGAAATTGGCTTGAGTTGCTAAATACTGCGCAATTCTGTTATAATTTGCACAGATACTCAGCAACAGGGATGAGTCCCTTTGAGTTGGCAATAAGCCATCAGCCTCATACACCGTAAGAAGTCTTACTGTGCAGAGGACCGGTGGTACATGTCCTGCAGCATACCGTTGTGCCCGTTCTAGACAGGAAATGCTAGAAGAGGTGCAGGACAGCCTTGCCAAGGCTGCCAGGAGAATGAAGAAGTATGCTGTCATGCTGACAAGGATAGGAGGTCGCTGGAATTTCAAGTTGGAGACAAAAGTTTTCTTGAAATTGACTCCACAGATTTGGAAAAAAATCAGTAGTAAGACTGTTCATAGAGGATTGATTCAGAAATATGATGGCCCTTTTGAAATAGTGAAGTTTGAAGTGTTGCATAGAGGCTAAAGTTGCCGGATCAATTGGAGATTCATCCCACTTTTCATATTAGCTTCCTCAAACTGTATTATGAGGATTCTACAGATGTTGCAAGACAGCAAGCTAGGAGAGCTCCTCTTGTTATTCGAAAATAGTTTGACAAAGATGTTGAGAAGATTTTGGCTCATAAGACTCAAGGTCAGAGCAAGAAGAATTGGTGAACTGTTTATTTGGTGCAATGGAAAGGCGGCAACAAGGTTGATGCGAGTTGGGAAAGAGATGTGACACTTTGGCAATTTGAGAAACAAATTAGAGATTACTTGGAGAATGGAAGTCGGACTCTTCTGGTGGGGGTGGTTTGTTAGCCCCTTGAAAGTTATCCCGAGGCAAGGCATAGGCATGAGGGTGCATACCATGCCTTTGCATGGCTAAGGATGGGCACACTTAGCCTCAATGGCAATTTTGTAAATATATACAAGTTCTGTTGGAAGGGTATTTCTGTAATTTGGAATATTGGAGATTTTCAGGAATTATCATTATTATTCCTCAGACATATGTGATGTCTCTTCCTGGCAGGTTGCTGACTTTTACTTTTGTATATATAGGGGGGTGTGGGTACTCGAAGTTCCCACCCAACCCCCCCACCCCCCAAGCAAAGGGTGGGCTATGTCATGAGCAGACTATGCCATGGGCATGCCCTAAGCATGTACATGGCTTGGCAAGCCTTGCACGCACACTGACCCTTGGGCATGGTTGGCAAATTTCGGATTATTTAGGTGGGTCATGGCTGATGGTGCTAGCACATGAGCACACATCGGATGTGGCGTGCTAAGTATTCTGTGGGCATGATTTGAGATGGCTTGACAGACCTTGGTGGTTGGGTGCTTGGCACCCTATGCGGACAAGACAAGGCAAAGCTTGGTGGTGCATGTCCTTTGGGGTGTGGCTTAGGCCACGACACCCACAATCACTAGTTGAGCTAGCTAGTGTGCAGTTCAGTGACGGTTTCTCTCAGATGTTATTCACTCATATGGTCTGTGATGCATGTGTGTGGCTGAGAGCACATTCTCCAATAAGAGATGGGCATGTGTGGGCAGTTCTGAGCATAGTTGGGATGGTCTGTGAAAGATGATAGCATGTGGCAAGGTCTTTGACGGACAAGAGAAAGGTGTGTGGCAGTTATGCGCATTGCTTTGTCCTATTGGTGTATTGTCCTAGCAGTTGGGGATGTCAACTTAACTCTTGTATGACTGTTTACTATTGGTTGGGGTTCCCAGGCATTTGTGTGTGAACTGCCATGTTACTTGCTACAAAGCACAGATACAGCCAAACAGGTGCCGTGACCGTATCGGACACGTATCCGATACGGATACGGTAGGATACGTGTCCGATACGGCTAAGAAGTATCAAATTTTTTTAAATTATTTTTTGAATATCGGATACGACTAGGATACACGGGGATACGCTAGGATACGTCTGGGATACAGCTGGGATACTTTTCGAGACAAATTTGTAATTTTTTGTTCTATAAAATGGGGTTGAGATTGTAATATTAAAAACTTTATAGATTAAAATATAAGGATCATTTTATAATAAAACAAAAATATTTTTAAAACCCTCAAATAAGTGAGTCATTGTAAAGAATATCAGAAAACATAGTGAATTTTTAGATTTTAACTTCTTATATTTTGTATAATTACTTTAACTATATTTATTGTACGGTTGAAGAATAAAAATTAATATTTTATGTATAATATTATATTTTTATTTATTTAACGTATCCTTGCCGTGTCCGTATCCTATTTTTTTGAGATTTCCAGTATCGCCGTATCTGTATCCTGTGTCCGTGCTTCTTAGGTCACTTGGCGGCAGGGGAGGTCATGGTAATTTCATGCAAGCCTCAAGGAAAGTTGACCACATATTTTTCTAAAACTGTAATCCGATGGTGAATCGGTGATTACCCCAAACCTCCAGTACTTTACCCTTGATTAAATAGACGTGGTGAGATACTCTCTTGGTAGTTGGAAGCAAATAGTGCCTAAGATCAGCAGCAACCTATTAGTGAGATAGTTACTCTTTGCATCAATTACCATTTCATTTTTAAAAGCCTGATCAACCCATCAAAAAAAAAAATTATTACTATAAAACAAAAAGTAGCACCACATCAAAAAAAAAAAACATTATTACTATATCTAACAGTGACACGCCTAAAATTTGACCATAATATATATGCAAGCATGAATACACACAACATATACATGCATATATATATGTGTGTATGTGTGTGTATTTATATTTGTCTACACTACATATACATATGAAACATATGTACTATATATGCATATAAATGTACATTATCATACATAAGGGGTATTAATTTGAACACTAAATTCAACCAATATTGTTATGTTCTCTAAAAGATATTACAGCCATGTAGGTGAATGAGCAAGTAGAATAAACCATTGCTCTCTTGCCGTTGCAATAACAGCTCCATGGTGAAACTGCTAATTTGCAATTGTGGGAGCCATAGCCAAAGCCTAAGGACCTACAATAAGATACGAACAAGAGAAACACACCAAAAATATGCATTTAGGTGGGGATCCTATGAAAAGCCTAGGGAGCTATAGTAAGAATAATAGACAGAGTGATACAAACCTATAAGAGATCAATGCATTGCAAACCTTAAGGGACACTAGCTCAACCAGTGACTTGCCAAAGAACATAAATAAAATCTTTACTCTCCAATCAAGTGGTACAATACAAACATGTGGATGTATGTTGCCTCACATCTAGTATCCATTCAGGCTCTCGGGGTTTGCTAAAGGTCAACTCAGATGCCAAGTGGGCTGCAAAACTCACTCCCACATTATGCAAAGGCATATTAGAACTTTTGACTGAAGCACGGCGTGAAGGGGTTCAATCTGATAGGGGCATAGTGACCTCTCGCTCCTCTCAAAACCAATGTGAAAAAATAAATCTTCCTTCATTATAAATAGAAGCATCTTAATTGGGCAGGTCATGGAGGGTTTCAAATCACAATTCTGACATAAAACTAAGTCTGTCAGTAATTTTATCCCATACACAACCGCAAACTGATATCTTGTAACCCATATGAATCCTCGCATCTTCCCTACTGTTGATTTGTCTCTATTTCAGAATTTGCACCCAACTTCATGCCGTATGATAAAAATATCCGAAAACTAAATTATTTCATTTTCAATCCACACAGCCAAACATGGTCAATATGCATTCAAGTAAAATGCTACCAACACAATTACTTCTGGATTGCTCTAAGAAAATTTATCAATAATAATTTTGTTACCTCATCAGTTTCAATTAGGCAATCTTTCATTGACAGTAACCTGAACATCTTGTAAGCCTCCCTCCCATATCTTTTATCCACTATTGATTCCACCTTCAGCATGGAAGATAAAGTTAGGCTTTTATCTAGACTAATGAGAGATAAAGTTAACTTCATATATCTGGATAAAAAAAAGAGGACGAACTCCTCATTCTGAGCCAATTGGATAATGTTCTTCAAATCTGTGCAAGAAATATATATATATATGCATGTCAATTAAATATTGCCGAAAACCTTGTTATATATATTTCTCAAGCAAGAAAACACTAGGAGAGAAAAGGGAAAACTATACCAATACTATATGTCACATCTATCCCAATTGTGGGGAGATGTCATCCCAACTGGACAAGGGAAGCTCTGACATGTTCTAAGGTCTTGCAACGACCATTGTCACTCTTTATTACCTCTTCATAAATAGCATCCATGGACAGGGGAACTGCAAATCATGGTATAAGTTCTTAATTAAGCAAGAAAAGAGAAATGGTGTACATGCCTGTGAATCAAGCCACCTCTCTTATTTATCATACGTGCCATAATCCTAACAATTTAAAAAGAAAAAGTAGAGAAAAGCAACAAACATTAAGAGAAAGAAACTACGCGAAAGAAAAAGAAACAAAGTTAACAATGACACCTTTGGGCTATAGCTTCTAGGCTTTTTATTGCAGGTGTGGGGGAAGAAGTCCTTTTATAGAAGGATTCAAGGGGAGTTCGAATCCCCTTCGAAGCACCCCAAGGGAATTTCCCGGTAATTGCCTGGTGCATGTGGGACGGGGGGGGGGGGGGGACTTTGTGTCCCCGGTGGTGGATTATGGGTTGCCCTAAGAGGCCCACCACCACCATTGTCGGGAAAAAAAATAGAAGCCACAAGATGTTATCAATCTCGATGTTTCGTATATATGCATCGACACAAAAGCATGCTACACGAAGAAGCAACTAAACAATGAAATCCTTGATAAGTTCAGCACCTTCTTGTAAGAAACACTTTCATATTCACAGGTATAATTGGCCGAGGGAGGACTGAGGTATTCTCAAACCAACTGAGCCCCATACTCAGCTCAATAGAGACTGTGTCGGTGGAAAAGGAGTGGGCTAACCGACATTTCCATCTCTACTAATTAATTTAATTTCCAATTCTTGGATAATACAAACTAAACTGCTTAACCATCTACTTACAATGTTCTAACACAAAGGATGCAAATTAAAGGTTAAAGCAATTAAGCAATATCAGGTGAGAGATGATTACCTGAATTTTCCATCTTCACTTTAGTCTTTTTACTTCTGTTGGCCTCCAGCATTGCACTTAAAACAATGCCAGCTCCATCATCAAACAGTGTTCTCATAGTTTCAATGCAAGCCTAAAACACAAACATAAGTTATGCATAGCACATTGTAACGGTAAAAATTAATCTCATAAACAAATATGACATCATTCATTGCATGTGGTGCTAGATATAAAACCCACATCCTGTTCAAGGAGTGTAATTAAATTTTTTATCTCGAGAAGAATATTTATTTAAATGGAAAAACTATATATAGAAACCCCAAGGGGTTGACTCAAGTGGATAAAGAACTTGACCCTAGTGCCTAGCAAGCATTAGGTCTAAGGATCAAGTCCTCTTGGGTGCAAACAATTCTTTAGGGGTGGGTGTGTGTACCAACTAGGAAAAAAAAACTATTTATAGGGGCAAAATGGGATAATCCAAAAACCAGACCTGATGTGCCTTTGAGTGTATATGTAAATACGTGCATATGTGACCAAAGAGCTTGTAGCCCAATGGTATAACCTCCCCATCCTAAAGGAGGAGGGGAGGGGTTTGAGCCCAATGTGGGCAAAAAGTGCGTGAGTCCCCAGCTAGAAAAAAAAAAGTGCTTATGTATATGAGAGAGAGAGATAACAGTAAAGCACGAAAATATCCAAATTCCACAGATAATCGAAAAAGAGGCCCTTCTTCCACCTGCTGATGGCAAGACAACTAATTTTAGTAGCACAACATATAAAATGACGTGTCTAGCATTTGAGAAACCTCTAGAAAACAAAGAGAGAGAGAGAAAGGACAGATCAAAAAAGCTGCAACTAGGTATACAGAAGGAATTTGATTATATGCAGACTCAGACATCTTAAGGAACATAACACTGCCAAAAAAATGAACAGTCAAGTAAAATACTTCAAATGCTACAAAATAGCAACAACTTCTAAGAGGCTGCAATTGTGCATTTACACAATTTTTAAGAGGCTGTAATTATGCATACATAGCAATTTATTCCATGACATCATCTGAAGGAAGCTAAGCTGCTAGTAAAAATGAAAAATCTCTCTTAAGCCTCGTATGACTTAGCCTGTATGTCAGAATACGCGTAACCTGTCTTTTTCTTTTCTTTTCTTTTCTTTTTATTCTTTTTGGTGTATCACATTTATTCTAATTCATGTATTTTTTTCTCCTAGAAAATTCTGAACCTTGTTATGCAAGTATAGCCCATAACTTTCAAACCTTATAAAAAGGGGAAAAAGAAAAAATCAACCCTAATAATCAAGATATCCATTGTAACATTGTCCAAGCTATCTTCAGGTATCCATGGTAGCAACTGTCTAAGCTATCTTCAAGCCCCCTCCTTCGGAAGCTAAAACCCCTCAAACTGCTACTCAAAAATCAAACCAACCAAAAACTCATGTAGGAATCAACTTAGATTTAGACACCCAAACTAAAAGCAGTAAAAAAAGGAACTCAAAATCCCATAATGAGCGTTCTTCAGAAGATACAATATAGGGTAAAATGGAGCCACTTTTCTTGTCAGACTCTCTGCCACTCAGGCAACTGCCAGCATCCCCATAATTCAATGACCCATCCTCACGGAACCCACAAATAAGTACAAAACCATATTCAGCTTTTCCCAAACAACCACATAGCACACCAGAAGATGACTAACTGTTTACTCTCTTCTTTTATACATGCAATGCCAATTTGAGGACATTTTCCCCCTTAGAACCAGTCTATCAGTGGTCAAGATTTTCTATAAGCAGTTGTTTAAGTAAAGAAACCAACTTTAGAAAGTACTTCAGTACTATAAGTACCTTTCGAAAAACTAGCTTCAGTTCCAGATAACACCTAAGGGCATCCGTTATGCTGCTCTCTACTGCTTATGTAGAGCAACAGCTTCCATGCGTATGGGGCTCGCTCAAAAGCGGGTCCCATCAAAAATTCATTTGCAGGCTCGCTGCAAGTAGCGAGCCTGTCTTTCTTTATTTTTTTTGTGGGGCAAAGCCAAACGGCTCTTTCTTGCTTTATTTTTTTCCCTTTTTCTTTTATTTTATTTTTTTCAAAAAATGGTCCAAAGTTTATAAAATTTATATATATATATATATATATATATATATATATATATATCAGAAAAATATTGTTTGTTCTTTGTTTATTTTTTATTTTTTCATATTTTTTTTCTAGTTCGGCTCTTTGGCCTATTTTATTTTTTAAAAAAAATAACAAGCAAACAATTGAAAAAAAATATTTTAGTCATCACTAATATAAAAATTACATTTAATTCGATATTAGCTTTAAGCATCATCATCACCAAATTTATTCCACAAATGTTCTATGAGATCTCTCCTGAGATCTACATTCTCATTCCTATTGCGAATCCTATTAAGGCGAGATGATAAGTGTGCCGCCAAAATTGATGGGTTTCGATCATAGTGTGGAACGGAGACATTCTCATTGCGAAATGTTGGTGTCCATTGCGAAATGTCGGTGTCGCGCTTGTCTTCTATGATCATATTGTGTAATATGATGCACTTTCTCATTATCTTGTTCAAATTTTTTTTTCCCAATAATGCACTGGTCCTTGCATTATAGCCCACCTAATCTGCAACACGCCAAATGCTCATTCAACATCCTTCATAGCATCTTCTTGTTTTTGAGCAAACAATTTTTCTTTTCCAGTAGTTGGGTGCATGATGGCCCGCATCAAAGTAGCCCACTTAGGATATATACCATCAGTTAGATAATACCCCAACGTACGTTGGTACCCATTCACCTCGTAATTAACCGGAGGCATTGTACCATTGATGATACCCTTAATACTAGGGAGTGATCCAGGACATTCAAGTCATTGTGTGAACCAACCATACCAAAAAAAACATGCCAGATCCAGAAATCTTTTAATTCAACCTCTTCCAATATATGGGTAGGCTTATGACTTCTTCTCTTGTGCGTGCCATGCCATGCTGTGGGACAGTTCTTCCATTCCCAATTCATACAATCTATAGAGCCAAGCATACCTGGGAATCCTCTCTCCTGCCCTTTTCGAAGAAGACATGCAATGTCATCTTCGTTCGGTGAACGTTGGTATTGCTCCGCATACAATGCAATTACATCATCACAAAATCTCTTCAAGCTTTTGATCGTAGTGCGCTCGCCAACCTTTATGTACTCGCCACAAAGATCCACTGCAATTCTATAGGCGAGAATACGTATCGCAACTGTCATCTTTTGTATAGGGGTGCACCCAAAACGACTAATAGCATCGGGTTTCCATCTGAAGAAGTTGTCATAATTTGTAACATCATTTGAAATGTGAAGAAACAACTCTCGGCATATCCGGAACCGTCTATGAAAGATCTCTGATGGAAAACCAGGATTTTCGGCGAAGTAATCTTTCCATATCTGTTAGGCTACATGCTCTCGCTCACGCTTAGGCTCCGTTTGGATAGAGACAAGAGAAAAGAAATGAGAGGATAACATTAGTTACGAGAGAAAAGAAAGGAGAGGAGAGGATAGCAACAAACTCTATTCATGTTTGGATAAATAAAAGAGAAAAGAAAGGATATGATAATATTCTTGTTTGGATAAGATAGGGGAGAAAAAGGATAACGAATAAATTACTATCATATCCTTTTATATTTATGGGACATGAGTGGAATAATAATTTTTTCTTTCTAATTGTTGAGGGTAGTTTCAGAATTATGAAAGTACTACTTAAACACTATCCTTTCTCTCCTAATCTTCTCATTTTTGGGAGGATATGATATAAGGGATAAGGAGGGATAGCTATCCCTCCTTATCCTTTCTTTCTTTTAATGAAATATATCCAAACACAACATAACCTATCCTCTCCTTTCTTTTCTCTCCTTATCCTTCCAAATCCCTCGATCCAAACGGAGCCTTAATATATCGTCTCTTAGGAGGTTGAAAAAATGTCTGTACCCTCTCAGGCATGAATAAAGTCAAAATTGTTTTCATCCGTTTCTTATGGCTTTGAAGAACTGTCTCATAATTAGAATCTGAAGAAATATCTTAACTATCTAAACTACTAGACTCGAGCACCAGAATAGAGCGTGATGATGAAGTCATCGTATAAATGCTATAATGAAGATGATTTAAAGAAGAACAAATCGGTGGTTTATATAGCCATTATGAATATAGCTGTTGAGAATAGCCGTTGGGAATATAGCTGCCGGGAATTATTCTATAAATACCATACTCAATTCTTTCATTTCTCATCCTTCAATATTCATTTCACTCAATTCTCATCCTTCAATTCACTTCATGGATTCTCGACCTCCATTCTACAAGTCTTCCTTAACCAATATCAAAACTCCGAAATACCACCGCAATTAATATTTTTCGCAATCCAGTAACCCATCTCAACCCCAATCTCATAACACATATCAACCCCAATACCCATCTCAACAACCTTCTCAATCTGAACCTCCCTCGAAGCAAAAGAAGACCAATTGGTCCAAAGAAGAAGATGAAGCATTATGCAAAGCATAATTAATGATTGCGGAAGATCTAGTCACGGGTTCAGATCAACAAAAGTCCACCCTTTGGGAATGAATCCTAACTAATTTTCACAACCAGGCAGGGGGCACGACAGTAAGAAATAGCAAAGGTTTGATGCATCATTTTCTGGTATTCATCCAAGTATCAACAAATTTTATGGATACTACAAAACCGTCCAAGACAATCCGATCAGTGGGTTCAACATTGAAGATTCAGTAAGTATTATTTTGTATTTTTTTAATTATTAATTTCCATTAAGAATTTGTCTAATTTCAATTATTGTTTATTTTTTATAGCTCCAAACCGCATTCAAATTGTATAAAAGACAAGAAAATAAAGATTTTAAGTTGTATCATTGTTGGAATATTCTTCGGTTTTCACCTAAATGGCATGACCATTGCAAGGCTCAACAACATAAACAAAAGTCTTCTCAACAAATAAGTAAAAGAGCCATTGTCGATATTGATATATATATATTTTTGAATTAGGTAAGTAGAACCACACACGCACACTACCTTCACTGAGGCTCAAACCTTGACTTCCCTTTTGGAAGCCAGGGCCTTTATGCCGCTGGACCAATTGGTCTTTGGCGATATTGATATTAATAAGCCTAAAAATTGTTCCGAATCTCCTTCAATAAAGGCAGTTTCATTTCAGAATAATTCATCTACTCCATAAACTCCTAGAGTATCAACTCCAATAAACCTTGGCGATGACTCACCGGCCTCTGTCGTAGGTTCTCATGACTTACTACAACCCCTTGGACGAAAATCAGCGAAGAAGGGTAAAAAAACAAAAATAGATCGTATATAGAAATGCAAAATTTATTTGTGACAGAATTTCAAGATATGAAAGAGCAGGACCGTCTCGTGACCGAAGCAGCACTCGAAGGAGCTCGTATGAAAATTCAAGCCAAAGTTGAAATGAGATGGGCGCGAGAACGAACTAAATAGCTGGAGATACAATCAAGGGAAGGGATGGCTCACGATGAATTTGAAAAAGATATAATGCGTCAAGATCCAAATAAGGCTGCAACGCCAGAAGCAAAAGCATATATCATTAAACAACAAAAGAAAATCTTGAGAAAATTAGATCTAAAAGATGGTGATATGTAATGTCTTTTTAATTTATTTCTTTATTTGTGCAAAAAATATGTAATGTCTTTTCATTTGTCAATAAATATGTGAGAAGTAAACAATTGAAAAATAATATTTTATTCAATTGAAAAATAATATTTTATTCATAACAAACAATTGAAATAAATAAGTTTTAAAAAAAATTATGAATTATTTTTTATATAAAAAATATTATAATAATAATGTAGAGAGCTCCCATACCAATGGGTTATAATCTCTACAATTGGAGAGAGTCACATCAGCAAAAAAAACTAATGTGGCTCTCTCCATTAAAATGGAGAGAGCCATTGTGGAGGGTTGCCAAAGATCCATATTTAGAAGCCTTACATCTCAAACTCTCCTTCCTATAGCCCTACCTTTGTGATATATTGATCCCAATCAACAAGTCAGAAAAACGAATCCACCAACTATATTCCCAGCCCTAAACAGCCCCATTGAATCATGATTCCATACCATCCTTTTGTCATAAATACAAGTATTAACCATCCCAACACTTTTTTATCCCTTTCCACAGACCCACCCCATGTAAGCCTAACCACATCTAAGATCCACTCTCCTTTGGCACTCCATGCTTTCCAATTAGAAAGCACAGAAACTTCTAAGAAGGTGCAGTGTCGAACACCGTGTCAAATACGACACTCAATGGACACGTGTCTGATACTTCATGGACGTGTCCATAATTTTAAGGGTAAATATCACTGACACCCCTTGAGGTTTGATGTATTGTCATGCAGCTACAACCTTGTAAAATTTCGTCACTAACACCTCCTGTCAGCTCTTTCATTTTTTTAATATGTAAAATGTCTTAACTGCCCCTGAATATTTAAATGTATTTTAATATAAAAATATCAAAATATAGAAATGACCACAATGCCCTTCATTTCTCTCTACCTTCTTACCTTCCTCTGCAACAACACCACCATCATGATCAACTTGGTTGGTAGTGGTGTGAGCATAAAGGTTCGGTTAGTGGTGGACCGGTGGTACCGGTCCAGCTGTTAGCTTCCGACAACGGCGAGGCTTCGGTGGTGGAGATGTTTGGCAAAGACAACTCAGTTGGCAGTGACTATGGAGTTTTAATGGTGATCAGAATGAAGTTCCGGCAGCTGTGAGCTTTGATTGAGAGGAGCTTTGGGTCATGGCTCATGGCTCAATGATGATGATGAAGACCCACACAATGATGCTATGGTGCTTCGGGTGGTGATGAGGCTAAGCCGTGGATGGTGTTGTGGCTAGAGATGGAGCTCCGGTTGGCAGTGAATGTTGTGAATCCGATCTTGGTAGTTGTAAATCAGTGGATTAGATACTTGATGAGATGAAAGTGTGGCTGACTTCAGAAGTCAAATTGGGCATCTTTGGCTTATACAACGCCTGCATATGGTTGCATATATGTGTGTGTGCGCGCGCGCGCGGGTGTGTGTGTTTTATATGAAGGTGTATGAAATTGGCAATGATTGATATGGATTTCTAGTTTGATTGTATTAACTGGTGAATATAGTGATGATTTACCTATTAAACATAGTTAATGGCATTAATTTGACATTCTTGGATGTGAAGTTGATGCGGGTATGAATTGGGTTTATGAGCCCTAGAAATGCAAATTTGGGAACTCATGAATTAAGCCATTGTTGGAGAAGATGTCTATTTCAATGTAATATGAAGTAAATGGAGTGATTTAGTATGAATTCTAGGTTTATGATTTAGAATATTCATATAACTCTCCTCTAAATTATGTAGCACGTTCTAATTGTCATGTTTAATAAATTATAAATGATTATATATAGATTAGTCGTGTCTATGCCGTGTTCATGTCCTACTTTTTTAGGATTTGACATGCCGCCATATCTGTGTAGTATCATGTCCATGCTACCTAACTTCTCCCGCAGACTACTCTGTCCAAGGTGTATCTCCATAACCACTAACCCAACAAGTCTTCAAAATCATATCAACCTTCTTACGTCTCAAGAGGGATAAATTTTTTCTTTAAAATTTTTCTCATAGATTTTCCATCAATTCTTTAGAAGTTAAGAAAGTAGTAAGTGAGGAAAAGTATAGCACATATGACGATTTCTATTATAAACTAAGCACAAATGATGGAGAGAAGAATATAAATAAACTTGCCAAGCTAAGGGAGAGGAAAACTAGAAATTTTAGCCATATTAAATGCATTAAGAGTGAAGATTCACGGGTTTTAGTAAAAGACAATGAAATTAAAGAAAGATGGAAAAGCTACTTTGAGAAATTGCTAAATAAAAACCATATAAGAAGTTTAGACTTAGAGGAAAATGTTAGAGATAATATATTTTTCCGCAAGGTCAAGGAGTGGGAGGTTAGGAATGCCTTATGGAAGATGAAATCGAAGAGGGCTTTAGAACCCGATGGCATTCCTATTGAGGTGTTGAAGTGTCTAGGAGAAGTTGGTTCGTCTTGGTTAATAAAATTGTTTAATAAAATTATAACTACGAGGATGACAGATGAGTGGCTCCAAAGTTTTCTAGTACCTATATATAAAAATAAAGGGGACTTACAAAGTTGTTATAATTATCGTGGTATTAAATTAATGAGTCTCACGATGAAACTTTGGGAGAGAATGATTGAACAACACCTAAGACGAGAGACGGAAGTATCGAAGAATCAATTTGGATTCATGCCGGGTAGGTCAACGATGGAGGCTATGCACTTGTTGAGGAGCTAATAGAAAGATATAGAGAGAAGACGAGAGATCTCCATATGATTTTTATTGATTTGGAGAAAGCCTATGATAGGATACCTAAAGACCTAATATGGAGGGTTTTAGAAAAGAAATGAGTCACAAAGGAATACATCAACACAATAAAGGACATGTATGATGGGTGTGTAACTATAGTTAGAACGCTTGTAGGGGAAACAAGCGAATTCTCAATCACTGTAGGCTTACACAAAGGGTCATAATTGAGTGACCTTTTTGCCTTGGTTATGGATGAGCCGACAAGACACATCCAAGATGATATTCCGTGGTGTATGCTATTTGTCGATGATATTGTCTTAGTTGATGAGACTAGAGAACGAGTTAATGCCAAATTGGAGGTTTGGAGAGAAGCTTTAGAACTAAAAGGGTTTAAGATAAGTCAAAATAAAATTGAATATATGGAGTGTAACTTTAGTAAATCTAGAAGGATAAATGAGGATGTAGTGAGGATTGAGCTTTTTTGTTATTTATGCTCAATTATTCAAAATGAGGAAAAAATTGGAGATGACGTTAGTCTTAGAATTAAGACAGGATGGGTTAAATGGAGGTGTGCATCTAGTATATTGTGTGATAGGCATATCCCCTTACGATTGAAAGGGGAGTTTTACCGAACAATTATTAGACCAAGCATACTTTATGGTATCGAATGTTAGGCAACTAGGCAACAACATTTGCATAAAGGAGTGTTACAAAAATGCAAATGTTGAGATGGATGTACAGTAAGACTAGTAAGGATAGAATTAGAAATGAACACATTTGAGAGATGGTTGGAGTAGCACCAATTGGAGATAAAATGAGAGAAAATTGGTTAAGATGGTTTGGACATGTGCAAAGAAGGCATTTAACAGCGCGGTCAGGAAAAGTGGCAGTCCAAATTGAGGGTAATGCTAGGAGAAGAGTAAGATGGGTAGAGTTAGTAAAGAAAGATATGATAGCGTGTAAACTGATTGACCGAAGATATTACCTTAAATAGAGCATAATGAAAACATAGGATTCATGTAGCCGACCCCAAGTAATTGGGAAAAGGCTTGGTTGTTGTTGTCCGGTACTCTCTACTCATATTAATCCAACACAATTGTGTTCAAGCCTTTGCAATCTGACGCGAAGGTATCATCACCATTATAATCACAGTTTTTGCTTTCAAAATGCTATTGTTTTCTATTAGGTTGCCAATAAATGCTGGAAAAAGAAAAAGGAACTAGAAAGTTAGTACCTTTGATATCAAGTAAGGAAGCCTAATAGTAATAATCAGCTTTTTTAGAGTTTGAGGGTTCAAGTCCCATAAGGGTCAATTGTGGGCTTGCGCTTGTGTAAAAAAGGAATTTTTTTTTTGCACTCTACATTTCTTGTAATACCCCGCTCCAACACATGGTATGATATTGTCCGCTTTGGGCCTGAGCCCGCACGGTTTTTGCTCTTGGGTTTTACCCCAAAAGGCCTCATACCATTTGAAGAGAACATACTACATATAAGCACATCCCCTTTTCCACACCCAGGCGATGTGGGATTGAGCACCCTGTACCCTGTCAGTGTGGTAGCTCAGCCCAGTGTCTGTCTTCGCACCCGCCCACTCACACCCGTCCACAAGGGTTACTACATTTCTATTGGTAACTGAAGAGAGGCTAAGGCTAATCTCATGATGTTGATTATTTATATTTGAATGTAGGTGGGTTTGGAAAAAGTGTCAAGGATTATAACACATTACATGGTGTTGTTTGATAACATAATCCACCATATGAGGTTTCCTAAGTTTTTAGTGGTGGTGGATAAGGATCTTGGTAAAGAAGTGAGTTGGATTAGTTTTTAGTTTGATTTTCTATTGATGTTTTTTTGCTCAAAGTTGGAACGAGTAGCTTATTGTTTGGTTGGGTGTTTTGGCAGTGCAAAAAAATAATTTTAAGGTTGCTTCTGCACGACGCTTTCCCTAAAACAAATTTCAGATAGGCATAAGGATACATCAAATCAAAGTGAAGGCAAGTCTATTGTGTATGTTTTATATATTTTTATTGCCTCTTTGCTTCAAATGCATCTTTCATATTTGAATCTTACATTATATATTAGATTTCTGAATAATGAGTTTATCTTGCGATTATACTGTGTTACGAATTGGAACTGATGTATCATCAAATAAAATTTTTGGGAAAGCTGTAGAAAACCTGTAAAATTCAATATACAATTAATTGTCATTATTCTAAATGAGTTTGTCACTTTGAATCTTATAATATATTAGATGACTGAATATTGAGTTTATTCTCTTTGCTTCAAACGCGTTTGAGGGGCAATGGTACCTTATTGAAAGACGCGTTTGAAGCAAAGAGGATAAACTCAATATTCAGACATCTAATATATAATATAAGATTCAAATATGAAAGATGCATTTGAAGCAAAGAGGCAATAAAAATACATAAAACATATACAATAGACTTGCCTTCACTTTGATTTGATGTATCCTTATGCCTATCTGAAATTTGTTTTAGGGAAAGCCTACCGTGCAGAAGCAACCTTAAAATTATTTTTTCGCACTACCAAAACACCCAACCAAACAATAAGCTACTCGTTCCAACTTTGAACAAAAAAACATCAATAGAAAATCAAACTAAAAACTAATCCAACTCACTTCTTTACCAAGATCCTTATCCACCACCACTAAAAACTTAGGAAACCTCATATGGTGGATTATGTTATCAAACAACACCATGTAATGTGTTATAATCCTTGACACTTTTCCAAATCCACCTACATTCAAATATAAATAATCAACATCATGAGATTAGCCTTAGCCTCTCTTCAGTTACCAACAGAAATGTAGAGTGCAAAAAAAAAATTCATTTTTTACACAAGTGCAAGCCCACAATTGACCCTTATGGGACTTGAACCCTCAAACTCTAAAAAAATTGATTATTACTATTAGGCTTCCTTACTTTCTAGTTCCTTTTTCTTTTTCCAGTATTTAATGGCAACCTAATAGAAAACAATAGCATTTTGAAAGCAAAAACTGTGATTATAATGGTGATGATACCTTTGCGTCAGATTGCAAAGGCTTGAACACAATTGTGTTGGATTAATACGAGTAGAGAGTATCGGACAGTTTCTTCTCCAAGTGCAGTAAATTGTATTATTTGTGCCAACGGTAGAGTTCCTCTGCGGAGAAGACACTCGCGTACTTTCTGTAAACAAGACAAATGAGTGTTTTTAGTCAAAATTTGGACAAATTGATAACTATCAGTTTGGTTGCTGCGAAAGCTGATCAAAGGAGGAGCATTAAATCTTATGTTCTATGTTGGAATTCCAAAACATTAAAATTGAAAAATCAGAATCTTTGCTTTCCCTCCTTTTCTCCGCAACCAAACAGTGCATAGGAGTTTCTAGAAAGAGAGAATATTACCACGACATTATCGCCAAAGTAGGAGGAGATGAGATGAACGGCTTGATGCCTTGTTGCGTCACCATATCGGCGTTTCGTTTTCTTCTTCTGTGTTGAGTGATATGTATAATAAAGTTGTTCCCGTTTCGCCGGCTAGGGTTTAGGTTGTCTGTTCGCCTTGCTTCCCTCCTTCCGGAGATCTTGTATTTGTCCACAGGAGAATTGGAAACAAACTTAGGGCAAGCGGTGTAGTGGTTTTTTTTGGCTAGCTGGCGCAAAATCTAGCCAGATTTTGGATTGGTGTAGGGCTGGCCACAAGTGGGCCAGCCCAAGCTCGCTGCCTCATCGTCAGCCAAAATTTTGGCTGACCACATTTTTTTTTATTTTCTATTTTCTTATTTCTTTCATTATTTTCTTTTTCTTCTAGTTTTGTTTTTTTCTTTTCTTTTTCTTCTAGTTTTTTTTGCTTTCCTTTTACTTTATTTTTTATATTCTAATATATGTTTATATAAATATAATATTTACACTAAATGATGTATTATTGTTCAAATGTTTTTGTTATTATTATTATTATTTTTTGTTTCTTTCATTATTTGGGTCTATCTACCTTTGTATATTGTCTAAAAAAATTTGTTTCTTTACTTATGATTTTGTTTCTTTTTGTTTTTTTATAAGAAAAAATAGTTCTTTTTCTATTGAATTATTTTTTAAATAAATTGTCAATATATTAATGAGAAGAAAAGTAAAACAAATAATTTTTATTCATCACAAACAATATGAAAAATTATATTGAAGATAATATTTTCTTTCAACTTATTCATTACCATATTTATCCCACAAATGGTTCATGAGATCTCTCCTGAGATCCAAATTGTTATCTCCATTGCGAATCCTGTTAAGACGAGTATGTATATGTGCTGCCAAAATTGATCGATCTCGATTGTAGTGTGGAAGGGAGACATTTTCATCCGTCGGTGGTGTCCAATCCAAAATGTTGGTATCATGCTCGTCTTCTATAATCATAGTGTAATATGATGCACATTCTCATTGTCTTGCTCAGGTCTTCTTTTTTCCAATAATACACTGGTCCATGCATTATAGCCCACCTTATCTGCAGTACACCAAATGTCCGTTTAACATCCTTCCTAACGGCTTCTTGTCTTTGAGAAAATAATTTCTCTTTTGCAGTAGTTGGGTGTGGGATGGTCTGCATCAAAGTTGCCCATTTGGGATATATTCCATCAAATAAGTAATACCCCAATGTACGTTGGTGCCCATTCACCACATAATTAACCGGAGGCATTGTATCATTGATGATACGGTTGAATACTGGAGAATGATCTAAGACATTCACATCATTGTGTGAACCAGCCATACCAAAGAAAGCATGCCAGATCCATAGATTTTTTAATGCAACCGCCTCTAGTATGAGGGTAGGCTTATGACTTCTCCCCTTGTGCGTGCCATGCCATGCTGTAGGACAGTTCTTCCATTCCCAATGCATACAATCTATAGAGCCAAGCATACTTGGGAATCCTCTTTCCTCCCCTTCTTCAAGCAGACGTGCAATGTCATTTTCATTTGGTGAGCGTAGGTACTGGTCTGCATACAATGTGTAATACCCCGCTCCAACACATGGTATGATATTGTCCGCTTTGGGCCTGAGCCCGCACGATTTTGCTCTTGGGTTTAACCCAAAAAGCCTCATACCATTTGAAGAGAACATACTACATATAAGCACATCCCCTTTTCCACACCCAGGCGATGTGGGATTGAGCACCCTGTACCCTGTCAGTGTGGTAGCTCAGCCCAGTGTCTGTATTCGCATCCGCTTACTCACACCCGTCCACAAGGGTTACTACACAATGCAATTACAGCATCACAAAATCTCTTCAAGCTTTGGATCACAGTGCGCTCGCCAACCTTTGTGTACTCATCACAAAGATCTGCTGAAATTCCATAGGCAAGTATACGTATTGCAGCTGTCATCTTCTATATAGAGGTGCACCCCATACAACCGGTAGCATCGGGTTTCTATTTGAAGAAGTTGTCATGAGCTGTAACATCATTCAAAATGCAAATAAACAACTCTCGTCGCATTCGGAATCGTTTATGAAATAACTTAGGTATCTAAGCAGGATTTTCGACAAAGTAATCTTTATAGAGTCGCTGGGCTGCCTCCTCCCGATCACGCTTAATATATCGTCTCTTATTCGGCTGAAATAATGTTTTTATTCTCTCAGGCGTGAATATGCCCGGAATCGTTTTCAGCCATTTCTGATGGAATTGATAAATCGTCTCTCGATCAGAATCTGACGAATTTTCTGAAGAACTTGGCTCGGACACTACTATAGATCATGATGATGAAGCCATTTTTTTTCTTCTGATAATAAAGATAAGAATTCAAAAAATAGAAAAAAAGCAAACTTGAGGGATCAAATAAGATAAAATGGACTTAAGTAATTACGAAAGATAAAATGAGATGTTTATATAGTCATTGGAATATAGCCATTGGAAATATAGCCGTTGGGAATATAGCCATTGGAAGAGAATATAGTCGTTTTGAATATAGGTGTTGGGAGAGAATATAGTCGTTGGGAATATAACCATTGAGAGAGAATATTTTTACCAATCTCTATAAATATCACTCTCATTTCACTAAATTCTCATCCTTCAACACTTGTTTCACTCAATTCTTCTCTTCAATATTCAATTCACATCCAAAACTCATCCTTTAACAATTCACATCTTTCGACACTCCATGGATCATCAACCTCCATTCAACAACCCTTACATTAACCATTCTGCAAACTTTGATTTACCACCTGAATTCAATTCTGGGTGGAACCTTCAAGATTCAACTCAATCTGAGTACATGTTTCATTCCCAATACCCATATAATTTTCAATACCCATTTAATTTCCAATACCCACCTCATTCCCAATATCCATATAATTTCTCATATGCACAATTCCAAATTCCATCTAGTCAACCTTCTCAATACCAGTCCTCTCAACCTTCTCAATCCGAGCCCCCCTCAAAGCAAAAGAGTAGAAATTGGTCCAAAGAAGAAGATATAGCATTGTGCAAAGCATGGATCATGATTGGTGAAGATGCTATAACGGGTACAGATCAAAGTAGGTCCAGCATGTGGGAAAAAATTCAGTCTCAATTTGTTAGCCAAATGGGATGCATAATAGATAGAAAGGGTGGTGCTTTGATGAACCATTTTTCAAGCTTTCAAGCAAAAGTAAACAAATTTTCAGGATTCTACAAAAATGTGTCAGACAATCCGAGTAATGGCCAGAACGATCAAGATATAGTAAGTTTTTTACTTTGTAATTTTGTTAAATTCTTAATTTTAATCCAAATTCTTAATATCAATTATTGTTTATTTTATAGATGGAGACTATTAAAGAAGTATATAGACTTCAAACCACACACGAATTTAAGTTCGAGCATTGTTGGAATGTGCTTCGAAATTCGGTAAAATGGCAGATCCATTGTAACGCTAAACAAATGCCAACTCAGCAAAAAAATAAGAGAGGTATATTTGATTTGGATATTAATTAGCTTGCAGATAGCTCTGAATCAATTCTGACAACACCAGGTTCATCAACTCCTGGAGTATCAACACCAAGTTCAGTAAACCTTGACGATGATGAGTTACCAGCAAATACTGAAGGTTTGCATGACAGATGCCCTGCTGGACGAAAAACAATGAAGAAGAGAAAAAACAAAAATATATCTCTTGTATCATTACAGAAGAACTTGCTTACAGAATGGCATGATATAACCGAACAAGGTCGTTTGTTTGGCGAAGCAGGAGTTGAAGGTGAGAGATTGAGGCTTGAACTTGCCATGGAGAAACAACGGACTAAACAACTCGAGATACAATCGAGAGAAAGGATGGCTAAAGAAGAACGTGAAGACAAAATAATGCTTCAATATCCAGTAAAGGCTCCAACAGAAGCAACAAGACGATGGCTCATTGCTAAACAAAATGAAATTGTCAAGAAATTAACTGAAGCTGATGGTCAAATATAATGTATTTTTATTTTTGAAAAAAATATGTATTTTTTTTGCAAGTTATTTATTTTATGCAATGTAATGTCTTTTTATTTTATTTACTTATTTGTGAGAAAATATGTAATATCCTTTTATTTTATTTAGTTATTTGTGAGAAAATATGTAGTGTCTTTATATTAATTTTCTTTTATTTTTTTGTTAACAAAAATGTTAATGGAAAAAAAATCGAAACATAAGTGGTTGAAAAATAGCCGTTGAAAAAAAACAAACAAACAATTAAATAAATTTATTTTAAATAATTTTATAAAATACAAAAAATCATAAATATATTAAAATGTGGCTAGCCTAGCCAGCACTATACCGTGCGACTGGGTAGGCCACAAATTGTGGCTAGCCACATCAGCACATGGCTAGCCTCAATTTGTGGCATAGCCAGTCGGTGTAGCCATTGCTACACCGGTTGCTCTTAGTTGCTCCCGTCAGGGCTGCAACCGAGCCAGGCAGTGGCATGTAGGAGCTCGGCTTGGTCAGGTTCATGAGCTATATAGAGATACAGATATTACACACATACACAGATCTATCATACACATATTACACACACATGCACAGACCTGTCATACACATATTACACATACGCATATGTACAATGCACATATCTGTCAAAAACTAAACTTCCATCGAAAGAAATTTCATACAAAATTATAAAAACTAGATGTAGGTGCTAGAAAATTTCCACTACACTTCCAGAAAGAAATTTTTTATATATCCTTTCTCCTTTGTACACTGCTTATTAAAATAGTTTTTGAATACATAGATTGTGCCTGTGATTGTTCCGTTCTCCTTGGAATCTTCCTTGTATTCATGAATTGTTGCCCTCATTTACTGCATGATTTATGGCGTCATATTCCGTAATTGAGTGTGGATCCAATTTCCTTTTTGAATCTTTGTCATTTTGTAAAGGATGACTTAGAGGGTGGTGACGTGGCTGCCTTGTATTATCTGAGTTGGCGCATCCGCGTGTCATTCATTGTAGGGTAGTTTTCTTTTACCACACTTTGCCCCTAAAATCCCCTTTCAAATCTTATTGGGTTTGAAGGGGTTTTTATCATGACTGTCGGTTCACCTGGTTATGTTTGGGTTTCGTGCCTGCGGCTACCGTCGAAACGTCATTTCCTCATAAATGCTAATTTTCTTTTAATTTCTTTAAATATCATCGGTTGTGTTGAGTTTCTGTACATTTTGGACGAGTCTGTACTTTTCATCACTTTCCTTCTCGTTTTTTCGCCAAGGTCAGTATTCATTCTCCCTCTTTCTTATATTTCAATTGTGGATAGGATGCGAAGGGTAGAGATTGTTGACGAGTTTGGTCCAGCGGTTAATTATCAGTCTATTGATAAGTTTTTAGAAGAGGGTGAAGATGCTTCGACTCCACCTGGGAGTCTTTCTGCTCTGTCGGGTCCAGTCGTTACTCATCCCTTAGGATAAATAGTTTCTTCTGAACAAGGCCCCTCAGACTCTGAACTAGATGATGTCGATAAAAACCTGATTAGGACTCCCGTGGATTTGGGGAAACTCCGTATTGACTGTGAGATCCCAGCGGATGTCACCCTTAGGAATTATCCCCTTAATTTTGACTTTCGATCTGGGAGGGACTGAGTGGAAATGACATGTTATTTTTGGCTAGGCATTTTCCACCGTTTTGGCTTCCCCTTCACCCCTTTTATCATCTTGTCCTTAATCAACTGCACCTGGCTCCTTTGTAATTGAACCCTAATTTTTTTAAGGTTATTTCTAGTGTTCTCGCTCTTAACGTTTCCCGAGGTCTTGAACTAGGGTTTGACGACCTTCTTCTCTGTTATCAAGTTTGTTCTATAAAGAAAGAGAATAATCGCTACCATTTCTTCCCTCGTTCTACATTGGACACCCCTCTTCAGACAAGGGTTGGAAGGCCCAGATCGTGGTCGTTGGGGGAATTGGAAAGTGTCCTCTTCTGATAGATTTCCTATTTCTCAAAATTTTGGTGGATTAGGTGTCTTTCCCTTCGATTCCCCTTCTGGCCGTCATTGTAATTGTGTTATATGTGACGTTCTGCTTTTTAACCAAATTCGTTCTTTTGTTGGTGTAGTTAGGGACCTCTTGTCTCGCTCCGAGTTGGTGGCCCGTCTGAAGACTCTTAAGGATAAGGTGTGGAGCAATATCCCGAAGTCTTCCATTTTGCTAGATTTTGAGACCCTCAGAGCAATCTCAGGGAAAGTTTTGAGTGCAAAACTACCCAAACAAAGGCAAAGAGGCAAACTGAAGAGAATAATCTTGGCGCCCCCCGATCGAGCGGGAGGTGGAGTTTGCCTCTGCTCTACAAAAGAGGCATGCTGAAGAAATGGCAAGGGAAAACTCATGTACAACAGAGGTGATTGAAGTGGAGGAGACTGCCCCTCCTCCCAAATCCCAGAAAATGGCTATCCTACATACTCCTTCTGCCCCCGTGTTTGGGGGACCTTCAGATATAGGGAATAGCACTTCGGGATCTGACATCCCAAGTTCTTCTGTAGTAGAGCCTTAGGTTCACCGGATGGTGAAGGGTAACGGAATGCCCCTGTCAGTGGATGACTCTTTACTTAAAAATAGAGAGTCCATGAAAGCATTTCTGAAAGAGATATGGCCCCCCAAGGACGCGAAGATGATGTTGGATATGTCCGTGGGAACCTGTTGGAGACTTGTCCTGATGTGGCTCTCAGGGTGAGAAAGTATATGTTAATATATTTATACATATCTTTCGATGCACTTTCATCTGCTGCTTACTCTAATGATTTCGTGTTTTTTTGCAGAATATGTTCGGCGTGATGACCATGTACAAGCTAGTTGAATAAGCGACTGTCAAGGTAAAAAGAGCCGATGTTCAGACGATGAGGGCTGAGGCTGATTTTCGTGCTGCTATGTATGAGGCGAACAATGAAAGGTCAAAGTCCAAAGCTCTGTTGCTAGAGAATGAACAACTTAAGTCTCAACTGGAGGATCTTGCCAAGGGAAAGGAAGAGGCAAAGTTCCAAAGGGCTTTAGCTGAATCTAGAGCGTTTGAGTCTGAGCTGAATGTCAAATCCTTGCAGGATAGATCGCTGAAGCTGAAGAGAGGTGCCAAGGCATTGTTTAATAGGCTCTCCCTTACGGTCCAGGTCAGAAATGCTGAGGCTTATCGACAAGGATTTGAAGATGCAATGGCTCCCGAAGATGACAGATCTTACCGGGAGGCCCATCTGATTATGATTGGGAGATGGGCTTAACTGGCCCCCGTATTAGGATTCGAATGAGGGGGATGAGGAGAAGGAAATTGCCAACATTTTTGAAGAGGGTGCTGAACTTGTTCAGACCGCTGTTCATGAAGGGTCTGTTAATGCCTCAACTGATCCTTCTACAAATGTCTCATGATTTTTCTTTTTGTAATGTCCCTTGTTATTTTTCCTTGTAAATGCTCCCTTGTAATAGTTTTTTAATGAAGGATGATCTTTTTGCATAATTGAGCAATCATTATTTCGATTTGTCTGCGACTCACCCATTGGTCTGATTTTCACCACCATATTCTTGAATGAAGAATGTCTGTATAATGTCCAGCACTTTTATAGATACTCAGCCAGCCATCTGAGATCCTTATTTATCAAAAAAGGTCTGCTGGCCACGTCGAGGTGTCTTCTGTTAATGTTCGGCGGCCTTAGCCAAATTTATTCTTTTGCGATGCTCGACTGGTCATGCCGAAATCTTTTTCATTTAAGTTTGGCGTTCGACTGGTCATGCCTTAGCCAAATTTGTTATTTATAACGTTCGGTTGGTCATGCCGAAATCTTTTTCATTCAAGTTCGGCGTTGGGCTGGTCATGCCTTAGCCAAATTTGTTCTTTTATAACGTTCGGCTGCTCATGCCGAAGTCTTTTTCATTCAAGTTTGGCGTTGGGCTGGTCATGCCTTAGCCAAATTTGTTCTTTTATAACGTTCGGCTGCTCATGCCGAAGTCTTTTTCATTCAAGTTTGGCGTTCGGTTGGTCATGCCTTAGCCAAATTTGTTCTTTTATAATGTTCAACTGATCATGCCGAAGTCTTTTTCATTCAAGTTTGGCGTTCAGCTGGTCATGCCTTAGCCAAAGTTGTTCTTTTATAACGTTCGGCTGGTCATGCCGAAGTCTTTTTCATTCAAGTTTGGCGTTCAGCTGGTCATGCCTTAGCCAAATTTGTTCTTTTATAACGTTTGGCTGGTTATGCTGAAGTCTTTTTCATTCAAGTTTGGCGTTCAGCTCGTCATGCCTTAGCTAAATTTATTCTTTTATAACGTTCGGCTGGTGATGCCGAAGTTTTTTTCATTCAAGTTCGGCGTTCGGCTGGTCATGCCTTAGCCAAATTTGTTCTTTTATAACGTTCAACTGGTCATGCCGAAGTCTTTTTCATTCACGTTTGGCATTCAGCTGGTCATGCCTTAGCCAATTTATAAAAGGTTGTGAAATGATTAAAACAGTGGCATTGCGCAATGGTTTTTGCTTCACTGCGCAATCCCATTGTCTTTGCGAATGATGGTTGGAATACCTTATATAAAATAAACAGGAAGCTTTTATTAATTCGATGTGGGACAAGATGCCCTAGGATTATACGTAGTACCTTTCAGGTGCATTGCGTTCCAAGGTTTTTTGACTATGACTTCGTTACTGTGTACCCTTTGTAGTCTATAAGCTCATCTCCCAATGACTTCGGTTACCTCGTACGGTCCTTCCCATTTCGCTGCCAATTTTCCAGCGTTCTGCTCCTTGGTGTTACTTGTTACTTGGTGTAAGACCCAATCGCCTTGTTCGAACGTCCGGGGACTTACTTTTTTTTTGTAGGCCCAGTGGAGATTTTGTTGGTATGCCGCCGTTCTGATCTGCGCGGCATCTCTCTTTTCTTCAAGTAGGTTGAGACTGTACCCTATCTAAATTTCATTTTCTTTCACGTCGAAAGATTCAGTTCTTAGGGTGTGAACTCCAAGCTCGACTGGCACCACAACCTCCATTCTGAAAGCCAAGCTGAAAGGACTGCTTCCAGTTAGGCACCTAGGGGTGGTTCGATAGGCCCAGAGTACTTTCGGTAATTCTTCCAACCAACGACCCTTCCTGTCCTCTAGCTTCTTTCGGATGTTCTCAAAGATAGTTCTATTAGTGATTTTGGCCTGTCCGTTTCCTTGGGGATACGACCTAGAGGAAAGCTTCTGGTTGATCCCATACTTCGCAAAGAACCTCTGAATAAACTAGTTATCCAAGTTCTTCCCGTTGTCCATAATTATTGAGTTGGGAATGTTAAACCGGCATATGATGTTATTCTAGATGAATTTCTTAATTTGCGAATGTGTTACCGTTGCGTAGGCCTCTGCCTCTACCCATCTGGTGAAGTAATCTGTGGCCAGGAAAACATACTTCTTTTTTTGTGCGGCGGTTGGCAATGGTCCCACCATATCCATTCCCCATTGGGCGAAGGGCCATGGACTGGTTATCGGATTCAAGTTCCCTGGTGGCTGGTGTAGCAGTTGGCCATGCTTTTGGCATTGTTAGAAGCATCGAAATCAAATTATACCGCATGATGCAAAGTTACCCCATCTGGAGTCCTAATCTCAACTCCGGCCCCTGATCCTCTTTGGCTCGATGATCCGTCAACATAAATCTCCCACTTAGCAGAATCTTCTTAATCTTCATCTAGTTCATCGTATTTCAACAGAAATTTGGCCAGCACCTAACCTTTTCGGGCAGTTCGAGGCTCGAAATGGATGTCGTAAGCTCTAAGATCCATGGCCCACTTCATCAGTCTTCCAGTCATGTCTGGTTTGCCGAGGATTATTTTGAGTGGCAGATTGGTTGGAACGACTATTGGATATGACTCAAAATGATGCCTTAGCTTCTTCTTTGCGTGTACTAGGACGAAAATCAGCTTTTCTGCCTTTGAATATCTGTTTTCTGCATCCGTCATCGTCTTGCTGGAATAATATACCGGCTGCTGCCTCCCATTCTCTTCTCGAATTAAGGCTGCACTTGTAGATACTTTCGACACTTCCAGGTATAGGTATAACGACTCTCCGGATTTTGGTATTGAAAGGATTGGTATAGAGGTCATATATTCTTTCAGCTTCTTTAGCACCTCTGATTGATCTGCCCCCTATAATTTGCCTTTCTTCTTTTTGATCACGTCAAAGAACGGTTTGCATTTGTCCGAGAGGCGTGATATGAATCTGCAGAGGGTGGTAATTCATCCGGTTAGGATTTGGACTTCTTGCTTGGTCTTTGGTTCTTAAGTCTGGATCAGCGATGTAGCTTGTGACGGACTCATCTCTATTCCTGTTTTGCTGACCATGTGGCCGAGGAACTGACCCGATGATACTCCAAACGAACATCTTAATGGATTTAACTTCAATCAATATCTCCTGAGGGTTTCGAATATTTCTTATAAATGTTGCAGATGATCTTGCCTCATTTTACTTTTGACCACCATATCATCAATGTATGCTTCTACGATCTCGCCGATCTATTTTTTGAAGACTCGATTGATCATTCACTGATACGTTGCCCCTGTGTTCTTCAAGCCGAATGGCGTTACCTTGTAACAATAGGTTCCTCGTTCAGTGATGAACGAGGTTTTCTCCTCGTCCTTTGGATCCATTGGGATCTGATTGTAACCCAAGTAAGCATCCAAAAAAGTTAGAAGCTCGTATCTGGCGGTTGTATCTACCATCTAGTCTATCTTGGGTAGAGGGTAATTGTCCTTCGGATATGCCTTATTTAGGTTGGTGAAGTCAATACACACTCTCCATTCCCATTTTTCTTCTGTACCACCACCACATTAGAGAGCCATTCCGGGAACCTTACTTCCCTAATGAGATTTGACTGGAGCATGCGATCGACCTCCTCGGCTATTATCCTATTTCTCTCTGGGGCGAACCTCCGCTATTTTTTTTAATAGAAATGTTGTTGGGGTTCATGTTCAACGTATGTTTTACCAGGTCAGGATCCATACCAGGCATGTCGAGGTAAGTCCAGGCGAATACGTCTTTGTTTATTTTCAGTATATCAATCAGCTCTTTTTTCTCCTTTGCCCGTAGAAACGTCCGATGCGAGTGTTCTTTTCTTTATCTGATCCTCCAAGTTGGACTGTCTAGAGTGATTCCATAGGCTGGATGTTTCCCGTACCGTGCTCCTAGAGTTATTCCAGCTTCTGTGATTGCTATTGGGTTCCTACCCCTGCGCGGGGATTTTCTCTTTTGGGCGTTCGTTTGATGGCTAGTGAGTAGCATGTCTTTGCCACCACTTGATCATCACGCAAGTCTACTATTCCTTTCCCGTTGGGGCCAAACATCTCATTACCTGATGCAGTGTCGATGGGACTCCGTGCATCTTGTGTATCCATCCTCTCCCCATGATAAGGTTGCATGACGATCGGACATTGGTTATCACAAATTGCTCTCTTAACGTCCTCTGTGTTGCTGTTACTGATAGTGATATTGTTCCGATTGGGTCGACTTTATTTCCATCAAATCCCACCAACGGGCCCTCTGTTGGCTCGATCCGTTCGTTGATGATTCCTATTTGTTCATTATGTTAGCACTTGATCCTGCGTCAATGAGCCTCTCTTTATCTAGCAATTCGCCACTAGTAGGATGACAACTAGTGGGTCTTCATGGGGGAGTTGTACCCTCATCAAATCTGGATCTCTGAACATGATTTGGGCGTCAGTCTTTTCACCTTGGATTGAATTAACCTCTCCCAACTTCTGTAGTTTCTTGGCCCGACGGATATAAGTTCTGCTTGTGTTCTGATATTCCTGAGTTGAATAGCCATGTA
This sequence comes from Cornus controversa, assembly GCA_026545225.1. Lineage (NCBI taxonomy): Eukaryota > Viridiplantae > Streptophyta > Magnoliopsida > Cornales > Cornaceae > Cornus > Cornus controversa. The sequence continues at coordinate 20,105,854 of CM048852.1, forward strand.
TGGTGTTAATCGTCCTTACTGGGTTTAAGTTCTGTTTTTCTTCGTGCCCCAGGATCTGTCGCCCGGCTTGGCCAGGGATATCTTTCTCCACGTACTCGGTCAGCCCCCCTTTCGCTATAATTGCCTCCATCTGGCCCCTTAGGTTTTGGCCTCATTGGTAGTGTGCTCGTAATCATGGTGGAAGGCGCAATGTTTACTTTTGTCCTTGCGCTCGTTTGGTGTCCGGATAGGTGGGGGAGTTCGAAATATGCCCCGGCTCTTGTTCTCCTGGTATATCCTCGCTAGTGTGCATTTCAGCGGAGTGCTTTTCTCCTCAATTTTAGGCCATTTTTCTGGCTTCGGTGGGGTTGAGTGGGCCCTGCCTTGCCCCTTTGATTTAGACCCATTTTCTTTAGATTGAGCACTGACGCTGATTAGTGTTGATCTGTGCTGACGAAGCGCCTCATCTTCTTCGAGACTAAGATACCCCTGCGCCTTTGCGTTCAGATCTCCCATTGATCGGGGGATTTTTCTCACCAAAGATGAGTGAAACTTGGAACCTAGGATCATTGGTACTTTGAATGCTTCTACTGCTGCGGCCTGGTCGCAGCCATCGATCAAGGACATCTCCAAATTAAATCTTGTCAAGAAGGATTTCAACGTTTCTCCCTTTGACTGTCTAATAGTAAAAAGAGAAGAGATGGTTTTTTTCTAACACCTGTTGCCTATATACTGGGCAATGAAAAGTTTGCACAGCTTAGTGAAGCTAGGAATAGTGTCGGAGGGTTGTTGCTTGAACCAAGTCAGAGCAACTCCCGAGAGGCTAGTTGGGAAAATTTTGCACATGAGGCTCTCATCTTTTGCATGGAACGTCATTCTCTGCTGTACGTGGAAGAGATGGTCAACGGGGTTGGTGGTTCCATCAAAAGTGATGAAATTCGGGAGTGCGAATTTCTTCAGATTCGGAGATTTTCTTATTTCTTCTAAAAAAGGGGACTGTACTACTTTGCTGGTGACCTAAGTGGCCAGATCTACTGGGGTCTGATTCTTTAGGTCCTTGATGTCTGCATTGACCTCTTCCAGGCGTTTGGTTATTGCGTTGAAATTGACATCCGATCTGGTGGTTCGGGACTCCGGTTGCTCTGTGGCCCGACCTTCCTCCCAAGCAGAATCATATTCCACAGAGGCCTCCCTGTCAGGTGGGGAATTTTCGGGTTGTTTTCCTGTGAGTCGGGCCATTTTCTCCTAGAGTAAGTCGTTTCTTCGATTGGATTCCTCCAATTATTTTTGTATCTTCTGTAAGATCTGTTATTGTGTTTGATTCTGTTCCATCGAGTGACTATGTATGGGTGACTGCTGCCCCGTTATGGTTTCAGAACGTAGCTGTACAGGCATAAACTCCTAAGGAATATATGGACTGCTTCGTTCCCATAGACGGCGCCAAAGTGTAGGTGCCAGAAAATTGCCACTATACTTCCAGAAAGAAATTTTTTATATATCCTTTCTCCTTTGTACACTGCTTATTTAAATAGTTTTTGAATACATAGATTGTGCCTGTGATTGTTTCGTTCTCCTTGGAATCTTCCTTGTATTTATGAATTGTTTCCCTCGTTTATCGCATGATTTATGGCATCATATTCCGTAATTGAGTGAGGATTCGATTTCCTTTTTGAATCTTTATCATTTTGTGAAGGATGACTTAGAGGGTGGTGATGTGGCTGCCTCGTATTATCCGAGTTGGCGCATCCGCGTGTCATTCGTTGTAGGGTAGTTTTCTTTTACCACAGTAGACATACCTGGAAAATCACCGATCTCGTCAAAGCCACTGCTCCGATCTCGCCAAAGCCATCGTAACCATTGATAAGTAATGAATATTGCATATTCAATACCTTTAAAATTATATAAATGATCGGCATCGAATGTTGCGCATTCTAGCCTCTTAACTTATGTATTTTATTCTCTTAGTGATAGATTATTTTGTTATTTTACTTTATTTTAGTGTTTTCTGTATTTTCAGGGCCTTAATGATTATTTCAGTTAAATCCGTGATTTTGGGCTTTTAAAGATGACGTGCAAGATGGTTAGATGAAGCCTACATCAAAGGGATCCATTGAACTCCATATTTTAACTCAAATCAGCCCAAGGAAGAGGTCCAAGAGAATTACAGCTTCTTAAGAAGGTTTCGGGCCTGAAGGCCAAATCTGCGCATAATACAGTCTTAATCCCGTTTTGGAAAACGGACCAGAAGTCTTATTTTCGAGTCTCAAATTGACATAATTCTCGACTAAGATTGAACAAAATTTGATTCTGCACACTTTTGTATTGCACGAAAATTCCGTAAATTGGATTTCTAGTGGGTCAAAAGTTAGGCCGAAGTCAGCAGGAAAAACTCACTTGATTAGTGCTGCGGGAAAACCTAATTAATTCCTAATTGGATTAGGACTTTGATGTATTCTCTTGGCTATTTAAAGTGATAAATTAGGGCTGTATTGAGGAGGCTTGGCAGCAGCTTTGAAGAGCTTTTGGAATAGAGAATCATTGGAGAACAAGGCGTATCATGAGCGGCTAGTTCAGCCACCAGGGTTTTGATGGAACCCTAACTAAACATCACTAGTTTGATTGTTCTAATTATTGGGGATTTTTGTATTCATTCATAGATTGTGTAATTTAGAGGATTCTTCTTATAGAATTGAGTAATAAAAGTCTTATAAATTCAGTTTCAATAATTTCTTATCTTGTCTTAGATATTTGATTGTTGTTATTGAACTCGTCCCTCTTGTTTTCTGTGATCATGAGAGTGATTATTACACAATGGTTTTCATTGAATATATCATTAAAAGCTTTGATGGATTATGCCTAGAGAAGATGAACCATACTGCACCCTAGAGTAGAGTAGTTAGGCAGATGGCCCATGCCAATCGAAGATAGTCCATGACTTAGTCTTAATCATATGTTATCTTCTTGACGGATGGAGGTGAGCTTGTAGCCACCGACACCACTTATGCATGATATGATGCCCCATAGTTAGTTCAATTGACCATTGATTGTGAAGTTAGTGGTGAAATCAATTACCCTAGACTTATCTTATATTCTCTACACTCCTTAGTTTTTCTTGCTTTTGTTCAATTGCTTCATTAGTTAATTTAGAATTAAAAATCAGAACTTATTTCTTTTAAATTTAATTAGAATTAGTCCTAACAATTCAACTCAGTCAGACCATAGTCCTTGAGGTTCGACACCCCTTCCTTTCGATAGCCCTATTCTGCAAGGAATTCGTTCTATTGCGAAGTGTGGTAATTTTTAATTGATATACTTTTTGAGTCACACTCACACACGAATCAATGAATTAGTGTCGTAGTAATATTTATTTCATGTTTTTATTAATAATTTTAATCTTTTCAGGATTTCAGGTGATTAAGGATAATTCTAATTAATAATGGTGCAATCGGGCTACAGATGGTGTTAGGCCTATTCACATTGAAGATTGGGCCAATTCAGGCCTAAAAAGTCCTGGACCTATGTTGGTATTCAAACCATAACTCTGTACACAATTGTTAAAACGGCCCAAACTTCGCATTGGTTGAAGGAAATTCAATTCTATACAATTTCATATTTCACGAAACTTTCCTAAAACGGACGTTTAAGGCAACTATCTGCCCTATTTGCGCAGCTGCCACTTTTTGGGCGCAAATGCCACTTTTGAGGCGCATGTGCCATTTTCTTATGCGCATTTGCCACTTTGGGAGGTGAGGTGTCCCATTTGTGTTTTTATTCGCTGAATAAAAGAGAGAAAAGGAAGAAAAACTAGGTATTCTGGAGGGGGGAAGCAGAGAGAGATATACAGAGGCGATTCGTGATGATACGGGCAAGACGACGACGACTTCATCATCGTTCAAGCCTGGACCTCCGATCATGAGCGGCTAAACACCATTCCGGGGAAGTGATGTAACCCTAACCTGTCTTTCAATGTTTTAGTTTGTATATTAATTTGAAAATTATTTATTTTGTGCATTGATTGTATAACCGAGACATAAACAATAGTTGTGCTATTGCTTTCAATTTGAATGTATTGTTTCATTGCATATTTACTTTTGTTCTTGTAGAATGAATGCAATTTTGCAGTGATTAGGGTTTAGTTCTTTTCAACTTCTGTGATTTTGTTAAGACAGGTAATGCAATAATTTTCATAGATCATTCAATTTAGAGTTTTTATAATACGTACAAAGCGAAGATGGGTTATCATATCATTAGTTAGTCAGATGTATAGGCCATGCTAAGCGAAGACGAGTTATGCTTAATTGTATGTTGAATGAATCCTCTTGATAGAACTAAATTTGGCTTGTAGCCATTCTTTTCTGAATGCATAGATTAAACATCCCAAATTAGTACAATTGTCATTGTCAGAAGGTTAGTGGTGAAGTCAATTCCCAAGACCCTCTCTCCAGTGTCTACCATTTATTTATGTTGTATTTCATTTCATTTAATTTAAGCACCTTAGAATTAAAAACAAAACAAATTCTTTTTCAATTAAATTAGACAAGATCTTAATAGCTTAACAATGAAACCAACGCAGTCTCTGTGGGTTCGACCCCTACTCACCACTTTACTAATTTTAGTAGAGTATTTGTAGGTTTTTATAAATTCTCTTTTGTCGAGGTGTAAAACAACAACGACACTATTCCATATTATTTTATCTCGTGAGTTTTTGTATTTTAATTCATGCACTTTTATTTAGGATTGTTAGTTTATTTTAATTTTGAAAAAAAAAATTGAAAACATGTTGGTTGAGTTTGAAGACTCTTTGGAAGCATGTTTAGATTAATTTGGTTGTGATATTAATAATTTTGCATATATGGAGAATGTGAGTGAAAATTCAAGGGATGTGTCTAATAAATTAGATATATTATCATGGAGATTGGACCAATTAATGGCCTTTAGTCATGCTCCTACTCCTACTCACTCGTCCATAGCATATGAGTCATGTTCATGTTGCTTTAGTCCTTTTCATCATGTAATAAACTGTCCTACTACGGGACAATATTATGATTTTTATCAAGAACACACACATGAAAGTTTTTCTATACTGGGTGATGATCCATTTTTCCGTACTTATTCTCCGGGATTTGAGGACAAAGTTTTGGCTGTCCTTGGCAAACTTGATGAACGAATTGGCAAGCATGAAGAACAAACTGAATTGTTAAATTCACAAACTAAATTGTTAAATTCACATTCACAATCCATAGCTAGGCTAGAAGTTCAAATCGAGGAAATAACCAATGCTTTGAATTGTGAAGATCAAGAGGAACTTCCAAGTCAGCCCATGACTAATGTTGAACTCACACAACCAATTGAGTTAGATCATGCCCCTTTTGTGGAACCATTACTCATACCGGACTCCAAAAATTTACATGAAGAACTTAAGTGTGATCACTTAAGTCCTAATGAAAGTCCACCTTTTACCTTTGTTTTTGACTTGAGTAGTGACAAATTAGATATCAATGAGAAAATTAGTCAAGAACAAGTTAAAGGGTCATGTTTTCCTGAATTAGTCGAATTTTATTCGATTGATTCATTTTTCTTAAAACCTCACATTGATATAGATAAGAGGTGCCTAAAAATTGTTTGGATTTCGGCACAAGAAAGTGAGGACAAAATAGGGGGGACATTCTTAGAGCTCCTCAAGAGATGTGGTATAGGGTGAACCTTCTATCAAAAGTAGTAGTTAGGAAGTGTGTGCTTTTCTTTTCATTTATTTTTATTTATTTTTGCTTTTATTTGAGTTAATTTTTCTTCGTTTTAATTATTATTTGTGTTTGTTTTTCATTTTCTTGCATTCTTTTTTATTTTATTTTTTTATTTTTTTTTCCTTTTAATATGCGTGGTGTGTAGTTGTGCTTTTTATGACAGGTTCTTGCATTCAATTTAACACCAATCAAGAGTTTAATACTTTATGTAGGTTATTGACTTGCAATTGTAAAGTATGTGTAAAATTTCTAGAAACTATGATTTGAATGCAGTGGTTTAAGTCGTTATTTGCATTGACATGAGTTGGAGTGGTTGACTCTAGTTCTTTTCACAATTCACATGCACACTAGTAGAGTTAGTGGGGTTTCTACGTGGCTTTGAGTATTAATTATGTGTGCCGAATATAAGTTGGTATCCCTTGAGAATAAACAGTTTAAACATGCTACACTTGTAAACAAAAAAACAAAAAAAAAATCCTGTGGTTGTGGCCGTTTTGGTTCGAGTTATTAGGTCCTTCGGGGTATCTTGAAATCTGGTGCCCTAAAGCCATTTGGTTTGGGAGTCACAGGCCAAAAGTTCGCTACATGGACCAATTCGAAAGCCTAATAAACCTGGGCATTGCATTATTGGTTAGTCTATGGTTTGTGGCCGTTTTGATTCGAGTTATTAGGTCCTTCAGGGTATCTTGAAACCTGGTGCCCTAAAGCCATTTGGTTTGGGAGTCACAGGCTGAAAGCTCGCTACATGGATCAATTCGAAAGCCTAATAAACCTGGGCATTGCACAACCATAAAAAAAAAGAAGTAAATAAAAAATAAATAAATAAACAATTTGCATGTGTTCATGTTTTGAGTGATAAATTCAATAAGGGGATCCAATAAATTGAAGAGACTTGTAATTGCTCATTCAGGGCCGGGTTAAACCACATTGATGAATGTTAGTTCACTTTTCACGAGGGGGCTAGAGTTGGTTTCTTTGAGTTGTGTTGTTGTAAATTTTGTATGAGAACCATTGTTTTGAATTATGGGATTTAGGGATTTAAAAGTATTCTTGAAAGCGAGTCATTTAACTGCATTTTGTAGTCTTCGTCTTGATTAATGTTTAAAATAGGAATTTTGGTATGTTTGTGGGTAACATCTCTGAAAATCCTCACGAGACTTCACTCGTCCACTAGGGGTAACCTAGGAGTTTAAAAGGCTTGTTGCATATGCTAAATGCAATCAGATCTCCCACGAAAGAGGAAGTAGTTTAATTATTTTATTTTATTTTTAGTTGTGTATTGCTAAGAGACTAGCAATATGTAAGTTTGGGGGTGTGATAAGTAATGAATATTGTATATTCAATGCCCTTAAAATTATATGAATTAGTGTCTTAATAATATTTATTTCATGTTTTTATTAATAATTTTAATCTTTTCAGGATTTCAGGTGATTAAGGATAATTCTAATTAATAATGGTGCAATCGGGCTATAGATGGTGTTAGGCCTATTCACATTGAAGATTGGGCCAATTCAGGCCTAAAAAGTCCTGGACCTGTGTTGGTATTCAGACCATAACTCTGTACACAATTGTTAAAACGGCCCAAACTCTATGTTGGTTGAAGGAAATTCAATTATGTACAATTTCATATTTCACAAAACTTTCCTAAAACGGACGTTTAAGGCAACTATCTGCCCTATTTGCGCAGCTGCCACTTTTTGGGCGCAAATGCCACTTTTGAGGCGCATGTGCCATTTTCTTATGTGCATTTGCCACTTTGGGAGGTGAGGTGTCCCATTTGTGTTTTTATTCGCTGAATAAAAGAGAGAAAAGGAAGAAAAACTAGGTATTCTGGAGGGGGGAAGCAGAGAGAGATATATAGAGGCGATTCGTGACGATACGGGCAAGACGATGACGACTTCATCATCGTTCAAGCTTGGACCTCCGATCATAAGCAACTAAACGCCATTCCGGGGAAATGATGTAACCCTAACTTGTCTTTCAATGTATTAGTTTGTATATTAATTTGGGAATTATTTATTTTGTGCATTGATTGTATAACCAAGACATAAACAACAGCTGTGCTGTTAGTTTTAATTTGAATGGATTATTTCATTGCATATTTACTTTTGTTCTTGTAGAATGAATGCATGTTTGCAGTGATTAGGGTTTAGTTCTTTTCAACTTCTGTGATTTTGTTAAGACAGGTTATACAATAGTTTTCACAGATAATTCAATTTAGAGTTTTTACAATTCGTACTAAGCAAAGATGGGTTATCATATCATTAGTTAGTCAGATGTATAGGCCATGCTAAGCGAAGACGAGTTATGCTTAATTGTATGTTGAATGAATCCTCTTGATAGAACTGAATTTGGCTTGTAGCCATTCTTTTCTGAATGCATAGATTAAACGTCCCAAATTAGTACAACTGTCATTGTTAGAAGGTTAGTGGTGAAGTCAATTCCCAGGACCCTCTATCTCTAGTATCCATCATTTATTTATGTTATTTAATTTCAACAGCTTAATTTAAAAACAAAATAAATTTTCTTTCAATTAAATTAGACAAGATCTTGATAACTTAACAACACAACCAATGTAGTCTCTGTGGGTTCGACCCCTACTCACCACTTTACTAATTCTAGTAGAGTATTTGTAGGGTTTTATAAATTCTTTTTTTTGTCGAGATGTAAAACAACAACGACATTATTCCATATTATTTTATCTCGTTTTGCACATCGAACAACCATCTTCCCATGCCACGAGAGAAAGAGAGAGCAAACACAAAATACAGATTGGTGGTCGTGAGTTGGGACTTAGGATGTAGAGAGAGGAGTGCGGGCTGTGCGGCTAGGGTTGTAGGGTTGAAAGGAATTAAGTAGTTAAAGAATATATATATATATATATATATATATATATATATATAGATGGGCTTTTCAGAACATGGGCTTAGGTTTGAGCTATGTTAATTTTCTTGGACTTGGTCCATTTTATTTTTAAAAAGTTTGGTAATCAATTTTATTAATTTGATTGGGTTGGCCTAAAGTTATATGCTTGTTATATATATATGTTTTGTAATCAATCTTGAACATGGGCTTAGGTTTGAGCTATGTTAATTCTCTTGGACTTGGTCTATTTTATTTTATAGATATATATATATACATTGAAGGTTAGTGTTTGAATTTTTTGCTCAAAAAAATTCATCTTCTAACGGTAAAAAATGGTTAAAAAACTCATCTGATGGTTCAAAATATATATGTCTATCTACGGTCTATAATTACTCTCCATATCTTCAATCAACGGTCATGATTCACTCCCACCTAAATTGAAATTTAAACATTCACCTACTTTTCCCCCTAAAATAACATTCACGTCAATCTATCTTCAAATATAAAATAACACTATACCTATATATATATCTCTCTCATCTCACATTAGGCCAAAATATCATCACCATTTTTTTTATTTATTTTCTCTCTCTTCTTTTATATCACACTCCCATAATCTCTCTCTCTCTACACCTTACCCACCCTTTCTCTGTCTTCCCACTTTCGATTCTTTCTTTTTTTCTCTCTCCTCATCTTCCACCAAATCTGTAACGCCCCACCCTATCCCGACACAATATTGTCCGCTTTTGGTTCCCCCGGACCAGAAACTTCCCAGGGGGTCACCCATCCTGGTACTACTCCCAGTTAAGCGTGCTTAACTGGGAGTAGTACCAGGATGGGTGACCCCCTGGGAAGTTTCTGGTCCGGGGGAACCAAAAGCGGACAATATTGTGTCGGGATATGGTGGGGCGTTACAAATGGTATCAGAGCCTGACCCAGCCGGAAGTGTGCCGACGGGGACGTCGGGCCTCCTAGGGGGGTGGATTGTGGTGACCCTTGTGGGCGGGTGTGATGTGGGCGGGTGCGAGACACTAGGCGAGCTACCACACTGGCAGGCTACAGGGTGCTCAATCCCACATCGCCTGGGTGTGGAATGGGGAAGTATTATATGTATGTTTATCACCCTTCTATGACACAACGCGTTTTAAAGCCGTGATGGTTGTGAACCCACCAGAGCTCCATAATTAAGCGTGCTTGGCTGGGAGTAGTACCAGGATGGGTGACCCCCTGGGAAGTCTCTGGTCCGGGGGAACCAAAAGCCGATAATATTGTGTCGGGATAGGGTGGGGCGTTACAAAATCTCTCTCTCCTCCCACTCTCTTTCCCCAACTTACTTCTTTCTTTTTATCTTTCTTTCTCAACACCACACACTGTTATTTTTATTTATTTTCTCCCTCTTCTTTTATATTACATTTTCTCTCTATCTCTCTCCATGAGGCCAAAGCCAAGTTCAAGCAGAAGCTGTCGCCACCACCAACTCAGATCGCCACCACCAAGCATGGGGCCGAAGCCAAGTTCGCCACCATCAGCTTGGTCCACCACCACCACCACCAGCACCCCAAGTAGCGGCGTCCGCCACCACCAAGCAAGAGGCCGAAGCCAAGATCGCCACCACTAGCTCGGAATCAGCTTGATTCGGCTTTGTTGACTGCTGATATGTTGTTCTATCATTGATACTCTCTCTGTTCTGTGTCATATCTCTCTATATAGATAGTTATTTGTGTCATTCTTGGATTTTGAGGTATTCAAGATGCACAATAATTTTAGAATTATGAATTTCTTACTGTATACTTGAGTTTATTCTTTTCAATTTTCTGATCAAATATGATACAGGGGAGATGTTGATTGGCCAACCAGAGCACTTTTCATGGACGACATACCAAGGTCCCTGACTTTTCATCTTTTTTTATTTTGTGTTTGTTTCACTTTTAGTTGAATATATTGTGTTTATGTATGATAGTAATTGTGTTTGGCTTCGACTAGATCGACATCAGTGAGCTCCACCGATGAGTTGTTCTTGAACGTCCAGATCCGACCGATGAAGCTCTTGCCACACCTGTAATGGTCGCTGAAGCCGTTGCTCAATCTGTGAGAAGAATCAGATCTATGTCGCCGTTGAGAAACACACCATTTCAGTGGTTCAAGAGTGGTTTTGTTGATTGCTTGCTTTTTGTGCTCAATTTAATTTTATGGGAATTGTTGTATACTTTTTATGTATGAGTTTTTAGAATGGTTTGGGTTTATTCTTTGTCCTGTAGTGGGCAGGAGGTGTTGGTGATGATGAGGTGTCGCTTGGCCGACGGTTGTGATGGGTGTGAGTGGTGGTGGTTCACTGTGGGAAGTGGGCCAGTGGTCTACTTTCTTTTTCTATTGTTTTCACTCACTTTGTCCCACACATTTGTGTACATGTATAGAATACTTTGGTTGGGTAGCCTGTGCTGATTTTTTCATATTGGTATATAAAACAATATCTATATTCTATACTAATTATTTTATTTGGGTATCTAAAACAATATCTTTTGATTTGGGTATTTGAGCCTTTCAGTTAAACACGCCAACATCACTATCCATCAACCATATATGTATATATTTTTAAAAGAATAGCTAAAAGAAAATTATTTTTGCTCAAAAAATTTCTTTGCCTGCTAAAATGGTAAAATCTCGATAGTGATAATGGGTTCCAAGAATTCTGGTAAATAAATATATAATGATGATTATATTTTTATTTATTTATTAAATTAAAAATTAAATAAATTTACTATTAAAATATAGATATAGATGGAACAAATAGTGAAAGAAAAAAAAAAGATCCCAGATAGAGAGAGAGGGGACAAAGAGAGAGAAAAGAAAAAAGAAAGAGAGAGATTAAAATATTAGAAAGAAATATTGGGGAGAGAGATATGTGTAATTGGTCCCTTTGGCTGGAGCTTCAAGAATGAGTGGAAGAAGAATGATTGGAAGAGGGAGTCGAATATGAGAGAAAAGAATAAATAAATAATATGTTATATTGATTGAGAAGAAAAAAGAAAAGAAAAAGTAAAGAAGTGACATAATGATGGTGCATCAGTTGCAGAGGGAGAGAAGAAAAAGAAAAAGAAAAAGAAAAATGAATCCGTAGAGGAGAAGAAATAAGTGGAATGTAACATGGGCGAAAATTCAAATGTTGTGATTTTTGCACAATACACATGATGAAGGGACCAGTACAACTGAATGTAAAAGAATACAAAGTTGTTCTCTTTTATGATTTGACCACAAAAAAACACTTTCGTTGAAAAAAATGTAGGGTTTCTAGAGTGAGTGATCAATTTTTTGGTCCAGTTACCAATTTTAAAGTATAATTTGTATTCCCACTACAATTTTATTGATCATATTTTCGTCTTTTACTTTTTTTTTTAACAAAAAAAAAAATATAAGTTGTTTTAATAGTAGCTAATGCGAATGATATTTTGTCCAATAATTTTTTTTATAGTGTCGTAGGCACGGGCAATACCCTAGTGCGTGTGTGTATATATATATATATATATATATATATATGTTTTGTAATCTATCTTGTTCGTGAATCTATTATCGAACTCCATTTGTATTATGTTCACAAACAAATGAGTCGAGTCTAATGTTGTTCAGACTCGGCTCGTTTACAAATCGAGTTTCAAAATCTCGTTTAAGCTCGGTTCATTTATTAAATAAACAAACGCGAGCCGAGTTCTTAATGAGGCTAGCCTGAACTATTCGCGAACGGCTCAGCTCATTTGCAGCCCTAGTTCCCGTGCAGGGGATACCACGAGAGGAACCAAGTTTTTATCGTAAATCTAAACTTATATGTGATGGAACCATCATAAGTGTTCTACACGCACAGTAGACTTCTTAGCAACAAATACGCATCAGTAAATAATTCTTACCATATATAGATACTTGTCAACATATGATTTAGCAATGTATACGCATCAATCACAGCCACATGATCAAATTTTAAATCAATTTTCAAGACAAAACTACACTATTTTTGACAAAAAGGAGAGGAAATGGTAGCTACCAAATTGGAGAGGATTTATGTCCCAGAAGGAGGAGTGCGTCTATAATACACCCGGTGTAAATACACTTACTGAATCTGGCACCGTCTATGTCCAGATTCACCTTGTGTATTTACACCGGGTGTATTGTAAATCTTTTCCTGAATACCATATACAAGACATATACTTATACAATATATCATATACAACTGACATTGAAAGTACAAAATTTCTATTTTGTTATATTGAAATTAAATATATATATATATATATATATATATATATATCTGAAACCACCCAACTTTACATTTCCTTATTTCACAAAACGCTATTTCAAATCTTCCATTGGGCGTTCTTCTCAATCTTTCTTCTTAATATCTGTCTCTGGGCTCCTATTCGCTTCTAGCATGGTGGTAGTCGAATTCCAGTGGTCTTCCCTTCCTCGACGCACCCTTGCAAAATTAGAGATATTTCATTTGTTACTTTTTAAAACACTACTTCAAATCTTCCACTGGGTGTTCTTCTCAATCTTTGTTCTCAATTTGTGTCTTTGGACTCCTGTTCGCTTCCGGCGTGGTGGTAGTCGTCTTCCCTTCCTCAACTCATCCTTGCAAAACCAGAGGTATCTCATCTATTCCTTCTTAATGCTTTGGTTGGGTCTGAGTTTTCATGTGTGTTATGGAGCTAAACCTAGGTTTTCTTTTTGAGTTTTATGTGTGTAATGGAGCTAAACCTAGATTTTTTGTTTGAGTTTTATGTGTGTAATGGGACAAAACCTAGCTTTTCTGTTTGAGTTTTCATGTGTTTTATGGAGCTGAACCTAGGTTTTCAATATATAGGTTGTAATATTTGTATCTCATTCACGTTTCTTTAAGTATATGTGTGTTTATATCTATGTTGTAAAATGAGTTTCTTTTTGTGTGAATTGATATATTTCTATTGATTAGGGTTAAGGCATTCTTTTTTGTTGTAAAAGTATTTTTATGAATTACATATTGTTCATGTGTTTTAATGTGATTAAATAACTTTTAAGATATTCTTTTATACAATGAATGTGTTTGAAATGATGGATTGTTTAAATAAAATTGAATGATATATATGGTAAATATTGAGGGATTGTCGTATAAAATGTGATAATATAAAATGCGCTTATTATATGTGTGTGTTTTACGCTATCAAAAGGGTAATCGTAAGCTTAAAGAACACTTATAAATATTGATAGATCAAATTGTCAAAAGAGCAACAAGTGGGTAACTAATCCACGTTATAAGCAGTTCCAACATGTTATATATAGCTTTACTCTTTAATTGAACTTCACATGCCTAAACTAATTAGAAACAACATAAAATATTCTCATTCAAATTCCACAATGATTTGCCACTGGTTAGTCACTATTTATGGTGTACTTGAGTTATATATTGTTCTCAATAGTTATTATTCAATTTAGTAATTGTATATGCAGAAGCCTGAAATTGTAACTGACAAATTTTTGAACCACAATTTGTAGATAAATATAGTACTCACAATGACGAGGGTGAAAGCGATCGCAAGAAGCATCGTAAAGGGAAGAATAATTGAATATAAAAGCAATGAAACAAAAAGCGGTTCAGATTACCGTCATGAACCAGCTGGTGATACCCCATCAGCTTCTAGTAGTTCTAAGGAGAAACTAGATGCGTCAATGGGTGAGATGGAGACACTACCACGACTAATATACATTTTGTGTCTGAGAAAGGGGTCAAAAGGCCAACAAATCCATACATAAGATTCAGGTATACAGTGAGTTTTTTCTCATTCCTATTACATTGTATACTTCTATTTTGTACCAAGTTTTTTAAAAATTTGTATGTTATATCCAAGACATTAAATAAATTGGATGTATCTTTAGCAACTGCATATTGTTAATTTTCATATGACATCAGGTTTCAATTTGTCAAGAATTATTGAGCAGAGCATAAAACGGTTCAAAAAATGACCCATAAATAAATCAGTTTAATCTAAAGTCAAGCCATTGCCCAGTGGAGGTCAATCTGTGCTGACGAGAAGGCTTCGTATAAGGCTGCATATCACTTGAATATGGGGGAGTTCAAGAAACACAACCAAAGTGAAAGAGAATTTCGAAAAAGAAGGTAATGTTATTTCTTAATTTGTTAATTTGATTACATATACTACTCATGATAACTTAAAATTAATATGGTTTCCTACTGACCATGTTCGTCTTAATAATTAAGTTATGTTCATTTATTATTCATAAAATAACCCAACACCTCATCCGAAAGTCGGGTGGTTAGCGTAGATGCTCTTACCCCCAATTAGTTAATGTTCTTCAAAATTTAGATGTTAAAATGTGACCACTTGAATGAAGACTTATGTTAGTATCTAATATCTAAATTTGATTGGGAGTCCTCTATAATTAGACTTGGTCATAATTTTCATATATCATTAAATGCACATGATGTCCACACCATCCTAGGCTTACCCAAGGGCATTGCCAATGTGCCGAAAACACGACACTTGAGGCTGAGTGGATATACAAAAGTGGATATCTCTGGCCCAACGCAATGCATCATGGCAAATACTATTTCTCACTCTCAGCTCCGATCCGAACCACCGAGATCATTACTATGACACCTCATAGTTTCCATGCATAAGTTGGCCAGACTTATACATAAAAATTAGAAAATACCAACACATGATAATAAACAAGCATAGAGTACAAGATGCATGAAATATATATATATATATATACATATATATATATATATATTGCAGAAGAAAAATTAATAAATTAAATAAATCTCCAACTCCATAAAACCTCAATGTTTACAACTCAAAAGTCCCATAAACCAAGGACCTCTAATCCAAATCCAAAAATCAATGTTGACAAAAATCTAAAGAAATCTAATAATTAAAGATAGAGTCCTTACAATGAACAACTGGAAAGAGTAGATGATTACGAGTTATGAGAAATAAGGAAGTCTTTAATGCTATGGTTGGAGCTGCCTATGACCTGAAATATCAACAAAGAGTGGGTAAAACTCATGAGCAAGTCCTCTCTACTACATCCCAATTAGATAATCGATAAACTAATCATCTCCCATCCAAACAACCTAAACTACATGATAAATACACAAATTCTATGCTTACAACACAATTAATGAACAATTTTTATATAATAATGAACAATAACAAAATATAATTGTAAAAAAAAAGACAATCCTGACATGCCGTATATGTAGAGACCGTGACCAATTTTGGACGATTTTGCATTTTTCGCACTATAATTGTCATAAATGTATTTTGAGTGATGTTTAACATGTTTCGAGTGTGGGAACATGTTTGGGAAGTATTTTTAAGGTTTTGGAAAGTTTTCGGGAGATTTGGAGAAGTTTGACTTTTTGGTCAAACCGGGGCTCGGGATGCGACTTAAGTGGGCCCGGGAATCCGAAAAAATTCTCAAAAATATTTATTTTTGATAATGGCTGAGATAAAATGTTTAGAGAATAGAGGAAGTGATTTCGAGACCGTAGGAGTTTTCAGAATCGAAAAAGGAGTCCGGGAAGGTGCGTTAAGTGGCCTAGAAGTATTTTGGTCTTTTCGCGACCTAGGGACCTTAAATGGTCAAATCTGCAGAGATATTTCATATCTCATGGCTACTTCTCTCTCTACATTGCTCCCACTTCTTATCTTTTCCTTCTCTCTAGGTTTTGGAGGTCTTCGGGTGTGATTTAAGTTCCGCCGAAGAAGGGAGATACGTAGGGGACGACTAGGGCTTCCCTTTGAACCGATCAAAGTGGCGGTTTGGCAAGGTTGACATTGCTGGAATTTTGAGAAGTGCTTGGAAAGTCTTCATTTTTGAGGTAGGGGTTCTTCTTCTCTTCTAATTGTCGATTCTAGGGTTTCGGGGGAAGAAGAGATGTGTAGGTTGTGTTTCACATGCTTTAAGATGGTGAGAGGTGTGGAAAGTTGTGTTTTCTTCATCTCTAGAGTCCTATCTTTTCACAATTGTGTATATTGTGTTGGTGGTAGCATGTGAGTTTGAAGTATGTGAGTGTAAGAAATTGATACATAGGCATTATGTGCTCAATTTGGTGTATATGTGAAAAATGTGTACCAAGTGTCATATATGTGATTATATGTGGGAATTTGAAGTTGTATGCATATGAGATGATGTATGCATGTGTTATACATATATGTGCTATATGTGGTGTGTGGTGATGGAAAATATGCTTGTTACTTCTTTTTAGTATCAATGAGCATGAGTTAAGCATGAAAACAAAATGTCATGTGTTTATGCATTCATATTGCATATGTGGGAAGTTGCGGGAAAAATGACGCAAATGAGGTGCACGGGGCTTCGGAGTGGTCCAACCGTGTTGTGAAATGTGGTAAAATTATCCACTATGTATGGCCCTCGGAGTGGACCCGCCATACCAAGGCCTAATGCCTAGGATCGGAGTATGTCCAATACTAATGACCCCTCGGAGTTGTCCCGGTCATAGGATGATTATCGGAGAATGTTCAAGAATTGTGAGCCTCGGAGTTGTCCCCTCACTTTATGGCAATCCTATATATATTGTTATGGTAGAATGACCTTTCGAAGTTGTCCCGGTCATTGGATGATTATTGGAGGTGTCCAAGGTTACATGATCCTCAGAGCGGGCCAATCATGAAGGGTATCGGATGAGGACCGAGAGAGAGAGCATTTACCTTTCTTACTGCTTGTATGTTTGAACATGTTATACATGATTCGTAATATGGGCAATTCTCTTTAATTGCAATTATTGAAGTGTTTGTGAGATTGTGGATGTGGCATGTAGTGTATTCATATGCATTCCATGTAGGTCGGTGTCGAGTTGGCACTTAGAAGGGTTGGGGAACCTTTACTGAGCCGCAGTGGTGCTCACCCCTTTATTATAAACTCTTTTACAGATAAGGCGCCGATGACGGATGGGATATGAGTGTCCAAGTGGAACACTAGTAGTGGTTTTGCTATCTTTTGGATGTTGCACATTTTGTGGCTATTCATGCCGGCTTGTGGCATGTGACTTCCTTTTTAGTTGTGGTTGTACTTTGGACATATGTACTTTTGATGTATGTATTGGATTATAAACTTGTTGGGTGTGGAAAGACAACGGTTTAATTTATGTAATGCCCATGGTGGCACTTAATTCATTTTGATGATGTTTCCATTATGAATGGGTTGTGTTCGTGAAAGAAATGATTCATTTTGGTGTATGAATTCAATTATGAATGTGATCTTGAGTGTGAGATTGGTGTTGGAACCTCTCATTTATGTTATTAATCATGTATGAGGGGTTCCAGGATGATAGAAGGTGAATTAGGCTCCAAATGAACCATGTATAGGGTTGTTGGAGGTCCCAGAGGTGCATTTCGATCAATCGAAATGCCTATTTCGATCAATCGAAACCCCCATTTCGATTGATCGAAGGGGTGATGATTTATGGTAATTTTTAGAGTCCAGATAGGAGGAATTTCGATCAATCGAAACCCCCATTTTGATCAATGGAAATATTGCAAGTCTGAGGTCCCGAAAGGGTGAAAATTTCGCAAGAATTTCGATCAATTGAAATTACTATTCACAGCTTTTTCCAAAACTTCATTTCGACGTAATTTCTTCGTTCTAGATCGGAATTGAGTGTGATTTTTTTTTTCATTTGAGTATTTTTGGATTCTCTATCCAATGGTGTAAGCCTCAGTTTCAGATTCCAAACACAGTGAGTTTTGAGGCTTGAAAGTGAGTGATTCTTGAAAGTGTGGACAAGTAAATTGCCACTAAGGTGTATGATTTGATATAGGGCCCATGGGGATTGGTTAAGATGGAATTAGGTGCATTCATATGCAAGAATCGAGTTAAGCTTCCGTGGTAAATGAGGGTAATGAGGCTCTATTGGGCTAAATAAACAGTTTAACCTCCGGTTCTCCGAGAGTTAGAAATCGGGGCGTTATAGCATGGTATCAAACCTTGATACTAATGCATTGAGTGTAATTGAGATTGTTCACGGGGTTAAGTGAATGAGTTCACACTCGGGATTCAGGGTCGGTCCGGGGGAGTCCCGGCGGTCCGGGTTTTGGGGCGTGACAATATATATATATATATATATATATATATATATATTGGTGAGACTGCTTATTAGCTAGCTCCTAATTCCGTATAACAATCTTGACATGCCGTATATATATATTGGTGAGACTGCTTATTAGCTAGCTCCCAATTTCATATGCTCCTGTAACACATCTTATGTATATCTTCAATATTATGAAGAGTAAATTAAATGTACATAACCATGTATTTAAATTAATTTATCATTTTTTCTTAAAAAAATAATATAAAATTCACATAATCCACATCATATTCTATCCTACAACCAAACTCGGTAATCCAGGGACGTATAATTGATAATTTAGACAAGAGAAATGAGTCAAATTTATGAATAAAGAAATAAAAGGGAAACAGTGCAGTCTAATTGGTATAGTTTACGACATTATTTACGGGTACTTGATAATTAAATAGGTTGCATGATATACTCTCTACAGTACATGTATTTATTATAAAGAAATCCTAATTCTAACCGTACAAGAAAACCTAAAAAAATAAAAGGAAACGAGCACAAGGAAACCGATAAAAATAAAAAATTCTCTAAATATTCTAAAATAAATAAATAAGAAACCTAATAATTAAAAATAATAAATATTAAATTTTAGTCAATCTGAGTTCATTTGGTCCACAGACAAAAATTTTGAAATATTCAACAATCTTCTTATAGGATGAAAAAAACGTAATTTTGGAGACCTAGACGAGAGTTTTCGTCTAAAAAATGACATAGGCCGGTAGCTAAAGCTACTGGTTTTGCTTATTGGGTCATTTATGATCGATAATGAATCTCGGGGAGTCAAAATACGTTCATAAAAAATTATGTCTTACATCGACACTATTCACAGAAATTAAATGTAAAAAACATACAACACAATTTAATTCACTACCTATAAATTCTATAAACAAAATTATAGATTTTGGTCAACATACATATCTCAAAAAATAAAACCCTAGTTTCCATCAATAGATATATTAGAAACGAAAATCTAGTTTAACACAATACATTCATGCTTTATAAAATGAAAGCATATATACATATAGATATAGTTTCAGAGGTGAAGAGTTTATAAATTCAAAGGGGAAGAGAAGAAAATTTACTTGCCTCTTTGAAAACAAAGGTGCAAATCACGTAAATACAAAGCTCTTTACCCAAAATCACGATCCTCTTTAATTCCTCTTCTCAAATCCTTCCTAGGGTTTGTATCTTCATCTCTCTATATCTCTCTCTCTAAAAATATACGTATAATGAAATTGGTAAAAAATTCTAATATTATTTATTTATATATATATATATATATCACACCTCGATTCCTGAGTCCTGAAAATCGAGGTGTGATTTGAGATCAAACACTCACAATATTGTCACAGTCTATCATCAATATCCTTACAATCCGAATTTTCTTTTATTTTTTAATAAAATCATCCTCCTCAACTTTAAATAAATCAAACCCTGAATATCTATCTCATATACATAAATCAAATGTACAATTGGTAGAATCTATCCAATATAATATGTCCAATACATTTAATCTAAAATAAATCATCTATCCAATATCACATACATTAAATTCTATAGAATTTAATGCAACCGGTACTATCAGTTCCCTGACTGACTCCGTATCATCAGCAATACCTGCAGTGTAACAGTCCGCTCCACCTGATGGTATGATATTGTCCGCTTTGGGCTTAAACCCGAACGATTTTGCTCTTGAATTTTACTCCAAAATGCCTCATACCATTTGGAGAGAACATACTACATATGAGCACATCCCATTCTCCACACCCAGGCGATGTGGAATTGAGCACCCTGTAGCCTGCCAGTGTGGTAGCTCGCTCCAGTGTCTCTTCTTGCACCTGCCCACAAGGGTCACTACAATCCACCCCCTAGGAGACCCGACGTCTTCGTTGGCACACTTCCGGATGGGCTCCAACTTTGACACCGACTGTCATACTCAGGATTTTTCCGAAAATCTAAGATATGAAAAAAAAAAATAATAATAAAAATAAAAATAAGTGGATCTAAAAATCTCAAACAGTCCCATAAATACATAAGTTCTGTACAAACTTCTTACGTCGGAAGGAAATTTTAAATACAATTATTCCTTACAAATTTTTTTAATAAGAATAATCTGTCTCATATATTGAGTAGAAAATAAGTATCTAATAAACCAAAATAATTTCTAATGGTTCAACCACTACCTCTTCAACCGGTACTACCAAGTCCTGTAATTGTTCCCTTGTCAGCGTCCTGACCTGCAAAGTCTGGGAGGGGTGAACTAAAAGCTCAACAAGGACATGTTGAACAATTTTTCATTACAGCAGTAAGTTGACTTTTGCGTCATAATCTCAAAATACAAAATAATTTATATTTTTATAAATATCACATTCATAAATATATACAATTTATTATTTTATAACAATTAAGTATTGACAATTTATAATACACAAAACCATCATCAATATACAATTAAATGTACAACACGTTCACAAGTAAACACATACACATCCACAAACTGTGCACATAAACTAACCCAATTGAAATGCACCAATTTACCAAACAAGTACACAATTAGATGCACAAAATATCATTAAGTACACACATACACATTAACAAGTTGTGCACATAAAATAATGCCACAATTGCACTTAAACATCAATGTCACGTAAATAAATTTACAACACAAAATACATTTCACATCCACAATTCAATTAATTGTAAAACATAATTTAAATATGCAATTAACATCAACACTTCACATTCATAAATACTCACACACACACACATATATATATATATGTAGCCTGCCAGTAGTGACCCTTGTGGGCGGGTGCAAGAAGAGATATTGGGGAGAGCTACTACATTGGCAGACTACAGGGTGCTCAATCCCACATCGCCTAGGTGTAGAGAAGGGGATGTGCTTATATGTAGTGTGTTCTCTCTAAATGGTATGAGGCCTTTTGGGACAAAATCCAAGAGCAAAATTGTGCGGACTTAGGCCCAAAGTGGACAATATCATACCATCAGGTGGAGTGGGCTATTACAAATGGTATCAGAGCTGGAACCAGCCAGAAGTGTGTCGACGAGGACAGCGAGCCTCGTAGGGGGTGGATTGTAGTGACCCTTGTGGGCGAGTGTGATTGGGGCGGGTGCAAGAAGAGAGACTGGGGCGAGCTACCACACTAGCTGGCTATAGGGTGCTCAATCCCACATCGCTTGGGTGTGGAGGAGGGGATGTGTTTATATGTAGTGTGTTCTCTCCAAATGGAATGAGGCCTTTTGGGGTAAAATCCAAGAGCAAAATCGTGCGGGCTTAGGCCCAAAGTGGACAATATCATTCCATCAGGTAAAGCGGACTGTTACATGCAGAACCTCGGGGTATAAGCTTAAAAGTTCAACATGGTATGAAGAACACCATCACTGCTTCAGCAGGTCGATTATCACATATTCTCAAAATATACAATTTAATTATATCACAATAATTAATCATGCTCCAACTAGCATTTATGAATCAACAACTCATATGACAATTTTAGTACATATAATAAATCCAATAGACACGATTTTTTAAAATTATTTTCAACATGCTCAATAAGCAGTAAAAATCCAACATCAATATATATATATATATATATTAAATTGACATATTTTTAGATCATCATCAATTTATCTCTATATTAATACAATATTAAGCTTTATATGATTAGTTAACTTTCCCATGTCTTGCATATTTTTAACATTCTAATATATATTAATGTTGAAGTATTATTGACAAAAAATAAAATGAGTGGTCTAACTTATATTACATATAAATGTTACATGTTATACTATATATCTCAAGACATTAAAAAAAAACTTAATTTTATAAAACTATATATACATATTAAATGGTTTAAACTTATCAATTAATCTAATTGTTTTAGACACTTAGACTAGTTAACCAGAATTTGACAAAATAGAAGAAAATGGTTTAACTTATATTACTTGTAAGTGTTATATGTTATAATATATATCTTGGGACACTAAAGAGAAAATTAATTTAATAAAACTAGATGTTCAAATTAAATGACTTAAACTCATCAATTAATCTAATTGATATTTTAGACACTTAACTAATTAATCAAGATTTGACAAAATATACGAAAGTGGTGTAATTTATATTACTTATAAGTTATAACCGTTATTTAATATACTAGATATATTGGGACAGTAAAAAACAACTTATTATCATAAAATTAGATATTCAGATTAAATAGTTTAAACTCATCAATTAATCTAATTGACCTTTTTGACACTTGACTAACTAATCAAAATTTAATAAAATAGAAGAAAGTGGTATAACTTATAGTACTTGCATACATTTGTCCTTGTTTGTACAAATTGAAAAATGTAAGAGATTTTGCAAACAAAAGAAAATGAGTAGTCGAGTAGCTTAAGTTAAAATTTTATTATTTATTATTTTTGTGGCATAATAATATATAGTTTGTTCACCGATCACATGCAGACATTTAACATAAATAATGATTTGTTTATAAATTGGAAGTCCATATTTTTTTATGATAAGTGTAAATTGCAAGCCCATATATTTATTAAAAAAGGTTAATTATTATTATTATTATTTTACTAAATAGGAAAAAAATATTTTTTTTACTAAATCAATGAATATTAATAGATTTAAGAATAAAGTAAATGAACATTTATACTACATATAACATGCTAGAAGATAAAATAAAAATATATATATACATGTCAAAGGAAATATTGTGAAAAAGTGATAGAATAACCATTCCCATGCTTTGGAATAAATATTAATGTTGAAGTATTATTAAAAAATAAATAAAAATAAAGTTTGTACTAGTTAGAGTTATATTACACATTAAATATAATTATTAGTAAATATATAACATTAAAGGAGTTATTGATATAATGGTTGGAGTGATACCATTAGAGTTTGTTAGTTAAGGTTCAATTCTTCCCTAACAATTATTTTAACTACGTTCAATATATAGGGCAAGCCTCTCATATACCAACCAGCATATGTATTCAATATGCCCTAGTTGTAGCCCTAATAAAACACTCATCCTTATTCTATTAGGATTTTACAAACTTTTCTAATTGCCTCCTGTCTCACTTTTATTTTTGTTTGCATCTTTTTTTTTCCGACAAGGGTTTGCATCTCTTTACTTTGCTTGGTCAGTTGTGAAGTTAAGATTATTGTAGAGATTTCAGTAAGTTATTTTGATTATTCATATATATATATATATTAAAATAAACACGAGGTGAATTTACGGTTATTCTTTCATGTATTCGAATGCTTAAATAAATTCATGTATCTAAATGTATTAATATATCCCTTTCTTATTTATATAAATATATATAACAACGGATTAAAGTTCATAAAACTTTTACCTATTATATATGTTAGTTAAATAATACGGGATAAAAAGGTAGCAAGTTTTTTACCGTTAGTCTATGACGAAAGAGGCATTACACTTGTATTTAATTCAAATTGAATAATGATTTGTAGAGGAAAAAGTTATTACACGTGATGTACTATTTAAGAATTAGAATGATTCACTTTTTTTAATTCGGTAATAACTTTTCCTATGCCTATAAAAAAGCTGTGTTTTTTTTTTTTTTTTTTGAGTCAATTAGCCCGTTTGGTAACCGTTTATGTTTAGTGTTTATTGTTTAAGTGTTTATATAAACAGTGTTTATGTTACGCTTTTGTTTATCCATAAACATGATTGTTGTTTGATAACGAAAAAATGTTTGACTTATTTTAAAAATCATGCACAGAAAAATTGCATAACCTTAAACTATTTTTTTTTTTTAAATTAACACAATAAACTGCATAAAAAGTCAAGTTTATGATACAACAAATATATACAGTAATAACATAGCAAGAAATATGCATAAAAAATAAATAAATAATATTGGGTTACATATATATCTACACAGCATATTATAAAAGTAGAATGACCCACAACCCAGAAAGTCCTAACAAGTAGGGGGATGCATACAATTTGGTTCTTTACGGTTATTGGGAGAACCGGAACCAAAATTGTTTCTAACGGTTCTTTAATTTTGAAACCAGAATAAATGAGTTCGGTTCAATTCGGTTATTATAGGAGTTGTATTTAACCTTATAATAGTTATAATAACTTCATTGTTTAAAAATTTTTACATAACAAAATGTTATTATAAATATATATATATATATATATATATATATATATATTCAACGGTTTTAGTTCCAGTTCCAAGGCTTGGAATCGGAATCGTAGTGAACGGTTCCTAAAATTTAGAGTCGGAATCGTAGTGAACGGTTCGGCTTGATCCAATTTGTATGGAATGAGAAGAGGGATTTGGAGGGCATACTCTTTCTCTTGAACTTCTTACGTTACTACTTTTTTTTTCATTTTTTTTTATTTCTATTTTTCTTTCAACACTGAAAATGAATGAATGATATGAGTACAACATACCATTTTTTTTTTCAAGACAATTGATGCTCTTTAATTCTGTCCACACTTGATAATTCTAATATTTTTATCGTTGTATCAAATAATAGTCTTTTATAATTTTTTATTTCTTTTCATTTTCTCACTTTTAGTTTCAATTTTTAATTAAAATAATATAATCACCATTTTAGATAAAAAAGGAATTTTTTTTTATTTTAATAAACATAAACAATAAACATCATTTTGGTGTTTATGATTTGAAAGCTTAGCTACAGAGTGTTGTTTTAAAAGCGTTTTGACAATTTATAAACAAAACAAAAATTATCAAACATGTTTATCGTAAAAACTTATTTTGATAAACAATAAACACTAAACATAAACGATTACCAAATGGTCCCGTTTAAAATTAGAAATCTCATATTCAAAGTTTTGCCAATTAATTGATTATTGTAATGGTTGACATTGCAGTGTTATTCGTGAAATAAATATGGTTATGGATATGGGTTCATTAGAGGAGTCAGATTGGGCAGGGCTTCCAAAGCACTTATTGGACTTGATTCTGGCCAAGCTGGTTTCCCTTTACGAGTATGCTCGCTTTGGTGCAGCCTCAAACCATGGTATTCTGTGGCAATGGAGAGCAAACTTCAATTCCTTCAAAATAAATGATGCAGACAAGTTCCATTATCGATGCTACCTCCCCTAGATAATAGGGACGACGAAATACGTAGCCTACACCACATTACAAATAATAAATTTTCAGTTACGGGTACCTTACAAGAAAAGGCTTTCTGGTGGTGGTTGTTTACCGTGGAAGAAACCTTTGGCTTAACTCTAATGAACCCGTTCTCAGTAGCTACCATTGAGCTTCCTCCAATTATGCACTCCTCAGAATTCGAACGTCCTTATGTAAGCGAAAATGATGATATTAAGCTTGATTTCGAAGTCGAGTATGACACAACTACACAAGTACTATTGAGGTTGAGTTTGACGTTATGAAGGCGACATTGTCAGCTGATCCTGCTTTGTCTCCTAATGACTATATTGTTACCGCCATATACAGTGGTTGTTGTAGTCTGGCATTTATTCAGGCAGGAGATGAAGCTTGGACTTACATTGATAGAGAGATATTTGGGCTCATCCATGATGTCATATGGTATAAAGGTCAGATTTTTGCAGTTGATTATTGGGTTGGAGTCCTAATGATTGATGTTAATAGAAGGGCTGGGGAGAGTAAGGCTCCACAAGTAGAGGTAATTGCACCGGAGACTAGTGGGTACGCTCAACGGAGTTATCTTGTCGAATCATCTAGTGGGGATTTACTCCTTGTACAAAGGTTTTTAGAAATTGGAGACGATTTACAACATACAACTTCAGGGTTCAAGGTTTTCAAGTTGCTCTTAGAGGAATTTGAACAGGGTTGGCCTAAGCAGGTTCAAGTGAATAACTTGGGTGGAGACACCCTGTTTTTGGGAGATAATCATTCCATTTGTGTTCAGCTTGCAAATGGCCCGGATGCCAGCCGAATTCTATATACTACACAGATGATTTTATTGACATTTTATACCATCCCAAATCTGGCGCTGCGACATTGGTATTTTCACATAGAGATTGGTAGCATTGTGCTACATTACAACCTTGATCCTTCACATAAGCATATGCTACCCTCAATTTGGATTGTTCCAACTGTGTTAGGAAATTCAACATAGACTTAATTGTTTTGAGTGTCTTTTGATCAAATCTAATTTTATTTAGGCTTTTTTTGCTTATCATTTTTATGTAGTGATTTTTATTTTCTTGCTGTATCAAATGTGAGATCAAGCTTGTAAGACCTATAATTAAACATTTATTTTCGCTTGCTTGCTAGCTACATGCGGATTCCTTTTCATAGACTAAAGAGTTGGATGACATTCATGAAGGAAGCCTATGTGGTTCTTTGAAATATATATATATATATATATATTCCCTGGCATGTCTTGTATTTACTCTTGAGGGCTCATTCATAATAATGGAACTGAGTTTGGTTGAAAGTAAATCTTATGTGGATCCATGTTTAACTTATTATTGAGTGCTCGATTAGTGAGTGGTTGAGTTGATTAGTGAGTGGTTGAGTTCATTTGCGATGCTAGTGCTGATCAGTAGTAGATGATTTGATTGATTTTCCTATAGCTTTATGTTTATATGGTTGTTACAGTAGTTCTTTAAAGCATGTGAAAATTGATTAGATATTCTTTATTGAGATGCTTTGCCAAATTTATACATAATATATAACTCTGATTGTCCCCGATGCATTGGGTGTCTGGTTTAGACGATTAAATCTAATTCCAGTGCAGAAATTGGTATTTCTGATATAATTTTGTTAATGATGAAAGCTGCAAAGGCCAAAACTGTACAACTCGGATTGCATTGCCTCATCACATGCTTTCATATTATAGATTTGACTTGGTGGCTTTTGAGGCTGTAGCTCCAGTAAGCAAACTTTTTTTTCCTATACAACTTCTTCTTTCTTTGAATTAGTCCCTCGTTCCCTCCTTTTATGTCCTGAATTTTCCAGTAATTCTTTTCAAAAAACTTTTTTGTGAATGATAAATGGTCTTGTGGTTGCTATAACGAGTGATTCATGCAGTGAGAATTTTCATCCAGCGTCATGGATAATTCCTGTAATGCAAGAGATTTACATTGCTGCAATTATGTATCTTTTCTTTTGTTGGTACTATCAGCTTGACTTGTTCAATGAATTCTGAGGTTTTCTTACATTTATTGTTCTCTTTGCAGGCAAGGATCTTAGCACTGAATTCATCATATAACCTCACTACAAGAAAATGAGGAAATGATGGCAGATGTATAGAGGCGATCTAAATAAACTGCTGCAAAAGCCCCTTCATGTCAGCCTTTTTCTCTAACCGCTGCCTAAGAGAAAATGTTACTGCCACTTAAAACTATTTTATTAATTTTCCCCCAAATAATCAAAATACTCTCCCATGAAACTTATCTTTCCCGCAATACACCTCTCTCTCTCTACTCACAAAGCTATTCAAGCCCAAAAGAACAATCATCTCTCTCTTAGAATGTCTCTCTCTTTCACTTCATAGAACGAATACAGAATTCTCATTGGAATACATAGTCCTGTAATTGGAAAATCAATGGCAACTCTTTCTTTCTCTCTACATATAAACATTATACATATATAAATATAAATGTGTATTAGAGCTGATTTGCCAGCATCTGCCAACCTCTCTTTCTATCTCTCATCGACATATATATGCCATACATGTGCTGTTAGGGCTACAATTATTCAATGCATGTCGCCGATTAAAAATCATAAACAGCTACTGGAGCTCCAATCGGAATCTAAAGCAGCTACTGAAGCTCAATTGTGTTCGATTAGGGCTCAGCTATTGAAGTTCTCATCAATGCATGTGTTCGATTAGGGCTCGGTGGTTTCTTGCGGGTGATAAGGTGAAATTTTTTTATTTCTGTTTGGTTGTTGCGAAATGAAACGGATATTTTGCTAAATGATGTTTATGGTTATTGTAAAAATTCTTTGCATTTGAAGAATTGAAAGAGAAAATACTAAGGAAAAAAATGTTTGATTTGGTTTTCCTTGATGTTTATCGCAATTTACATTGTCATGTAGACTCAAACATGTTTCATTTAATGTATCTAGTATAGGTTACTTACAAAAAAATGTATGTAGTATATGTTGGATAGCAGAGTTGTTCAAACAAGTGCAACATTTATCATTCAATTTTTATAGGTTTAGTGTGAATTTGGTTATATTAGCAGTTATTAATCTCAGAATAAAATTTGTCTCATGATACATGACTTCACGACACTTCTGTTTTGATGCTTCGGAATAATGTCAAGGACTTTCAAAAGTTATTCTGATGGTGAGGATTATAGACATTTTGTTATGCTCTAAACAATAGCTGATGATGACGATTGACAAGCACAAAGGGTTTTTAACACTTATATTATCAAACAATTATTTTTGAAAAACTAATTTAGTATGTGACTTTTTTTTCTGTTTGATTTTCTTTTGTTTCTAAATAAGTTTGCATAACAAATTTGTGGTTTCAACCACCTAAGCCAGTGCATGAGAAAAAGATAAATACATTTGAGCAAATGCGACTCAATACATCTCTTGATGTTCTTGAATCAAGGGTGAAGATTTAAGCAATGTTCAATCACTATGTATGGTTTGTTTATGATGAATTTAGAGTCTGCATAATACATTTGCTTCACTAAACTAGGGTTCCAAAGCAGATCTGTAGCTAGGGTTTCCAAAAACAGATATAGGCTCAGTTCTGCACATTCTAGTTTCTCTCTCTCTCTTCCGAAGCAACTTTCTTGTGCTTTCTCTGGTCACTTTCAATGCTATTCACCATCACAATTCATTAGTGAGTTTTTTTGGATTTTGCATTTTTCTTTTAGAAGTGTTTGCCTAATGATAAAATATCAGTAAATTTCATTAACACAAGTCAAATCGTAGACAATAGTGAGCACTTAGGTGCTCCTTTAACAGTTAATTTCTACCTCCTCACATCTACCATTGATTTGCTAGGATTGATGGGAATTGAAGATTTTGTTCATGAATTGTAATTTTGATTTGATTGTAAAGCAAAGATACTAAAACCTATGGCAGTTCTTAAGCTTTTAAATGATGATGCAAGAATAGAGTTTAATCTTTGACATCGACCTCTTGTGATTTGATTCGAGATATGTTTGTAAAATTCTTGATTTATATGCTACTTTATTCCTCAAATTAACAATTAGTTGCGAGTAACTTGTTGAACATTATATTTGCTAAAGTTTCTGAACAATGCAGGAGACTGTTACATTTGTGATTTTAATTTAATTTGATTCAGATTTCTTCATTTCACTATCCACTATTTTTAGTCTGTGTAAATGCACTTTGTGAGATGTGTCCTCAATGGTTCTAACTTTCTTCTAAGCAGCTGCTCATTATTATATATATTTCTTAATCTATATTTTGGGTATGCATAATTGTAATTGGAATTCAGCTGGTGTGTTATTCTGTTTCCTCTCCAATTTATTTAAACATATCATCAGTTATCAGTTGTTTTGTTTCAAGATATAGGTCCTATTAGTTGGTTATGTCAAATATTTTAGACTTAAAAAGACCAAAAATAAAAATTGCCATAGAATCTCCCCAACAAGTGATCGGCGTTGAATGTTACGCATTCTAGCCTCTTAATTTGCATATTTTATTCTCTTAGTGATAGGTTATATGTGATTTTACTCTGTCTTTGTATTTTCTGTCTTTTTCAGGGCCTTAATGATTATTTCAGATAAAATCATGATTTTGGGCTTTTAAAGATGATATCCAAGAAGGTTATATGAAGCCTACATCTAATGGGTCCATTCAACTCCATATTTCAACTCAAATCAGCCCAAGGAAGAGGTTCAAGAGAATTACAACTGCTTAAGAAGATTACGGGCCTGAAGCCCAATTCTACACTTAATCCAGTTTTAATCCCGTTTTGGAAAGTAGACTGAAAAGCTTATTTACGAGTGTCAATTCGACTTAATTTTCACGTGGATTGAACGAAATTCGATTCTGGACACTTTTGTATTTCACGTAAATTTCATGAATCGGACTTCTACTGGGTCAAAACTTGGGCCGAATGTCAGCAGAAAAATATACCTATTTAGGGTTGCGGGAAAACCCTAATTATCTCCTAATTGGATTAGGACTTTATCTCCTAATTGGATTAAGACTTTATGTATTCTCTTGGGGTATAAAAAGGTGAATTGGAGGCTGTTTTGAGGAGAAAAGAAGTGGAGGCCAAGGTAGAGAAGACAGAGACAATCCGGGTTTTATTTATTCATTATGTCTTTTATTATTTTGTTATCTTCTTCTTCTACTATGTGTAACTAAACTCCTCAACTAGGGTTGAGGAAGAAACCTCCATTAATGAAGTGAAGTTCTTTTGTTCATTAATTGATTCCCATGTGTGATTTAATTGCTTATGATTTTCGCTTCTTGTGTTAATTATTTTATAATTCTTTCACCATCTATATCATGTATATGTGGTAGTTAGAAAGTATTATAATTAATCTAAGCTTGGGTTTGTATTTCTTAAAAGTGATAATCTTTGATCTTATGTTTTTCATTAAATTGGATACATAGGATGCTTAGAATTTTACACTAGTGAAGCGAAGGAAAATCTACCTTTTTAATATATTTTTCATAGTGCTTTATTGTTAAATCTTGAGTAAGCAATAGATTGATTTCTTGATTGCTACTCCAAATTTGGGAATTAATAAATGAATATTAGAAGTTTCATGAATTTAATGGTGGTGGAATCCGAAACCTTAGTTATTTTCTCTATTTGATTTCAATTGTGTTATTTTATTTTACATGTTAGTTTAATTTATCTCAAATCAATCAACTTTTGTTTAAACTAGATTAGTTTTAAATTAATTTGAATTTGTGTTAGTTTTTCTTCTCAAAGCATTCCCTTGGGTTCGACCTCGTTCTTGCCGAACTATACTTTAATAGATTCGTACACTTGCGAGTTATTTTACACTTTTAAAACAACATCAACAAGCTTGTTTGAAATTTAATCATCCTTAATTTCTCTTAGTGATGTTAGGATAGGACATGTAAAATGAGTCCTTGGAGTAAATTAAGCATTCCCAAAGGTTTTGGAATCTTTTATGTGCGTATTTTTTTTTTTGTATTTAAAGCAAACTTTATAAATAAATCTCTTATTTTGCAGGTTCGTAATGGAATGTAGTCCTATTGAAGTTGAAGCACAATAAGGAGATTTCGAGTGTTTATACTCTGGACCTCATGGTTTTTTATTCTTGTGCAATGTGTGAACGATTAGGGCAGCCCATTGGTATATTTGCTTTCAACTTTGCCAACTTTTTAGGAACAATTGCACGCAATGGAAGGGCAGATCTGGTGTTGTATGATGATTGGTGTAATGTCCCTGATAAAATTAAAGAAGACTTGTGGAATAAGTCAAGGTAAAACTTCTGGTATTATCTATTTAGGGTTTAGGGTGTCTTATATTGCAATATTATCAGCAATATTGGCAGATAAATTTGTTGCTGCTTGAATTTTACCAGAGTAAATGTTGTTCTGGCTATTTTTCAAAGAGTTATTACAAAGACGAGGGCAACAAAATTCTTTATCTTCCGGTGATTGTAATAGATATGAAATATTACATCTAGGTAGTCGGGGCCATGAGTTCATAAAGTTCTTGCTTTGATAAAAGTTCTTGGTTGATCTCACCTTTGCATATAAGTTTATAGTAATGCATACATAATATATATGGAATTATGAGCAGGGTTTACTTAATCATTATTAGACTATTAATACAATCATTTAAATAATTGGTTAATGTACCACCTCAGGTTGAGAAGGACCAATGGGACTATCTAGTCAAGGGTTTGGAGTTCAGAAGAGGGGGAGGTAATGCTTAGGGCAATACTTATGTTTCTAATGATGATACATTATGCGATATATTATGGTTGTATGTTGCATTTAGTAAAATATGTTTAGTTTTATATGTTATATGCAGTATATGGTATGCTAAGTGTTGGGCATGATTTATGTGACTATACAGTGTATGTGAATGTTACATTAAGTGTCACATAGTATATGTAGGCATATTATTATTGCCTAGAGATCCTAGTTTTGGGGATTTGGTAAGCCAGGCCAGAGAATTGAGCTTGGGTAAATTTACAATATTTGAGATATACGGGTTGTAATAGACTTCGGTTGTGGGACCCTAGGACTTTGAGAAGTGTTTTTCCTGTGAAAAAATTGTGAAGTGATTGTGGTCATAGGTTTGAGCCTTCTGGGATACTTAGTGACTTATATTCGTTGGTTGATGCGGTTTGTGCTAGGATGGAGAATTTGAACCAAATGTATGAGGCCAAGGAAGACATATTGCCAGGGTTGGGCTAACGAGGGAAAATGACCCGGTCGGACATTTTTCTTTGATTAACAATTTTCTTACAATGTGTTGGGTCCAATTAGTTATAGAATTGACTCGTTGGGTATTGACAGGTAAGGAAATAAGGTTTGGGTGTTTTTGAGAAAAAAGATTTTTGCTCATGGATGAGTATATGACTGAAAAAGGTTTGTGTAACGTGTTATCGGGATATATAGTTATAGATAAATAGGGAAAGTGCTTATCAAAGAGTTCATGATGATAAGAGTAGGTTAGTTTTAAAGTTTAAACCACTCTTGATGTTATGTATTTTGGTACTTGTTAGAGTACTTGAGGAAGAAAAGTTACACATTTTGGATTTGTCATCATGGAAGAATGTCTTTAGGGTATAGTTTTGTCTATTGACATATCTATTGTAATGGTTGTTGTCATAGTAGGCACAATTTTGTTTATAAACACATCCATTGGAGTGACGGTAGTCCTTCGAGCACAGTTTTGTTTTGTCAATTGACACATCGGTGGGGTTGATTATTGTCGCTCAAACCTAATTGCAATTTTTTCAGGATAATCTTATTCTCACATAGGGCGCCAACTGATGATGCAAAAACACCCACCATCCAAGGTGCCGGACAATCAAATTAGTGTTTATGATGGTATAAACTAAAAAGTTATTCTGTATTTAATATTACGTAGCTTTGAATATTCCCAACGCTCCTTTTTATAAAAGAGTGTTTGGTGGTAGTATTCTAGTAGGAAATTTCTTTTGTTATCTTCTCCAATTCAACTAGGTGATATATTAGGAGATAAGGTAGTTATCATTATCTTGTTGTAACTTAAGTCAACATTTTGACTCCTTCATTGATTAGACTTCATTCTCCAATTTAACTATGAGACATATTAGGAGATAAGGTAGTTATCATTATCTAGTTGTAACTTAAGTCAATCTTTTGACTCATTCGCTGATTAGATGTCCTTGCTAACTAAACATTGATAGAATTTGAGTTTCATACCACTTCGCTTCTCGATTGGGATCACCAAAATTGCTCCATCGGTATTTTCTATTATTTTATAGATAAATTTTTTTTCCAATTTATCATTTTTATTATAATATATCTATCAGTATAAAAACGTCTACATTTTAGAGAGTGACAAGGAAATAAAACCTTCGACTCATCCTTGTTTTATTAGGATTATATGAATCTTCCCTTTATTTCGTTCCTGATTAGGGAAGAAATTGTCAAGCATTATACTATATATATATATATATATATAGGTCAGCACAGAGCATAAATTTCATTTGTTTTTTTGGTTTGATTCTCTTTACTTATCGTTAATTGTCAAGTTTAAGATTATTGCAGGTAATTTCTTTACATTATTCAAATTATTAATTTTTTTTCCTCCGAATTACTCTTGAAGTTTAAGATTATAGTATTGTTTTTACTTAAAGTATGTTTAAATATCAGAAATCTAGTTAAAGTAGATGTATAGCAATTCGCACCTACATGATTTGATAGGTTGTTTTGTAGCTGATTGATCTAATCAGGTAGATTTGTTTAAGATTATGAATTTTGTCAACTAACTGATTATTGATTTGTTGAGATTGCAGAGCTATTCTGGTTATGGAGTCGGATTGGGCCGGCCTTCCAAAGCACTTATTTGATATGATTCTGGACAAGTTGCTTTCAGTTTCCGACTATATTGGCTTTGGTGCTGTCTGTAAACCATGGCAGTCTGTGGCAATGGAGAACAAACTTCAATTCCTTCGAAAGAAATGTTGCAGAGATGGTACCTATTGAAGAAAATACCGATGAAAGACGTAGCCTTGACAGCATCACTGATGATGAGTTATATGATTTTCAGATACGGGTACCTTACAAGATGCTTTCTGGTTCCTCACATGGTTGGGTGTTTATTGTGGAAGAATCCTTGGGCTTAACCCTAATGAACCCTTTAACCCTAACCTTTCTCTGGTGCTACCATTGAGTTCCTCCTATCATGAACTGCTCAGAATTCGAACTTCCCGAAGATGAAGATGATATTGAGATGGAACCTGAAAACGGCTATGAGGACACAACTCCGGTTGAGGTTGATGTTGAGGTTGAGTTTGAAGTTATTATGAACGCTACATTGTCATTTGACCCTGCTTTGTCTCCAAATGACTATATTGTTCACAGAAGTGGATTTACATAGATGAAGAGAGATGTAGCTCCATCCATGATGTCATATATTATGAAGGCCAGATTTTTGCAGTTGATTATTGAAGTGGAATAATAATGGTTGATCTTAATAGAAGGGCTGGGGAGAGTAAGGTTCCCCAAGTGGAGGTAATTGCACAGCGGACTCATCGGGGCTCTCAAAGACGGATGTATCTTGTGGAATCATGTAGCGGAGATTTACTTCTTGTAGAAAGGTATCTAAAATGTGGAGATGATTGTCAGCATGCAACTTCAGCGTTTAAGGTTTTCAAGATGCTTTTACAGCAATCGGAGCATGGTAGCACTAAGTGGGTTGAAGTGAAGAGCTTGGGCGGAGACACCCTGTTTTTGGGAGATAACCATTCCATTGTGTTTTAGCTTCCAAATGGCCAGGGTGCCAGTCCAATTATATATACTACACTGATGATTATATTGACATTTTATTCCATCTTCCATGTGGGCGCCACGACATTGGTATTTTCAACATAGAGAATGGAAGCTTTGGGAGGAATTACAATCTTGATCCTTTAAAGCATATGCCGCCCTCAATTTGGATTGTTCCAACCATGTTAGGAAACCAAGTGCAAAAGTAATTTATTGAGTGTCTCTGGGTTGAATCTAATTTGTTTAGTTTTTTTATTTTTATGTGCCGAAACAAACTTACTGTTTTCTCCAATCTATTTATTGTTTTCTTATATTAAAATGCAATTGTGAGACTTATAAATAAATATTATTTGTGGTTAGTTCCTGTAATCTGATTGTATACCTGATATCGAATTCATATTAATTTCTTTTATTGAGTGCTTGTCTTTTTCTCTAGCATCATAATGAATAATATTTCTTAAAACCAGGTTGGATACACTTGAACAATGGTTGATGATCAAATTGTCCTATGCAATCCAGCTCTCCAACTGTTCCTAAGACGGTGAAATGAAGTGGAAAGTAACACACGGTGAGGGCTCATTCATGATATTGGATCTGAGTTTCAACCAATGCTCGATTAATGAGTAATATAATTGAGTTAAATTGTGATGCTAGTAGTGATCAGTAGTAGAGGATTTGATTGATTTTCCTAGATAATATTTATATAGTCCTTACTGTAATTCTTATAATCATCTTAAGACTGCTTGGATATTCTTTATTTAGATGATTTGCAAAATTTATATATTACATATAACTCATATATAGTTCATTTGTTTAATCCATCTAGTTAATTTGACCTTAGTCCCTCAATCCAGAAGGATTTCACCATCAGTCTGGAGCTCTAATCTGATTTTTAGAGAGTTGTGCATTGTTTTTATCCAGTTAATTGGTAGAATTTTAGTTGTTTAAGCTCCTGCTTTAGTTCATATTTATATAGCATTTTTTCAATTTAATTATCAGCTAGAGGTTCTTGAACTTTGAATTTCGGTCTTGAGAAGATGACTGGTATGAACTTAGATGTATTGTATGCTACTGAGGAATTGATTCTCTGCCAATTTGATCCTTAACAAGTGTGATTACAAGGAAACTAGATAAAATAAAACCATCACTAACCACAAACACAGACACGCACATATACATGCATTTTATATACATAGTTCTTGATCTGTACTATGTTTCTAAATATTCAATTTCCCTGTAACTGATTAAGTAGCTCATTCATGTGTATTGTTGATGTCGTTTCAACTTCCCTGATATTAATTTATAGATGATTATTTCCAATGTAGATGATACTTGAAGCTTGAGGGAATTAATTTTGAATACATGCACATACATACACATGTCTGCACATATCGGTAGTTATTTATCTATGCATTTACTTTAAAATGCAAGGTAAACTGGACCGAACCCCTTTTGGAATGTTATCTTTGAGATGGAACTCTGAAGTTGAATGGTGGCAGAGGTTCCAAATTTAGGGTTTCCAAGTATTAGATTTAGCTGCCAAATATGTGAATTTACTGATTTTCCTAAGTGAATTTAATTGCTCTATTTCTTGTTTCTTCTCAAAGAACATGAATTCATCTCAGGAAGATTATATGAATTCTGGTAGTCCAGCATAAAGATCAGCACGAAAAAACCAGCAAAATGCAGCAGACGTGCAGCACTCCATGCTGAAAGTATATAACACATCTTTTGTTTTATGTTTATTTATTTCTGTGCGTGCTGTTAGTTATTTTGTCTCTTTGACTTGTTTGTTGATTACACATGCAGTGCCTTATTATTAGATTACCGCTGATCTTAGTTGTACTTCTTACCATTTTTACTTCAGTTTGATTTGACAACAGCGGAAGTGAACAATATTAATCATGGGAAGAAGATTTCTCCAGTTGTATTTTATGGTTCTCCACACGGTGTCCCTCCAAAAAGGCCTTCTCATTTGTTCCAATTATTACACGAAATACACATCGATCTCACTGAAAAAAATAAATTAAGGTAATATGTGATTTTGTTTGGTTATTTTACACACCTTTTATATTTGGGCTATAACTCCAATCATTTTTTTATTCTTCCATTCACTAGTTGGTTAAATATGGTTTTATTTCTTCTTAGAAAGGGCTACATTCCCAAAGCAAGACGAGGCAATGAAGTTTGCAAAAGAGCTTACCATGCTCATCTTTTTAGTTACCAATCCAAGACCATATGAATGGACAAAGAAGGTTCCTTGTTTCAACATATAAGGAGTTTTGGCAAAGGTACGTTGCCTTTGTTATTTGTTTTACAATTATTTATGCCTAATAACTAGTATTTGATGGACATGCTTCTAAAGTACTTGTTTATGCTTTATTTTAAATTTTAGGTGCATGAACATGAATTCTAAATTCTGCCACCATTATCAAGTGATTCAGGAGGTAATAACTTTTCTCATTTTTCTCAATCAGTTGGCACAAACAACCATTCATATATGCTTGTAACTGGAAATGAGGAATATATTTGAGTTGGAATTGTTTTGTTTCTGCCTAGTTAAATATTTTTACAAGTTGTACAGCCTGTACTTGAGCACTTCATATTCTGTTTCGTGGTCTTCTTTATGATTTTTAAAAAATTATGATTGCTGTCATGTGATGTCACACGGGACTAGTAGAAGCTACATTAATGTATCAGGCAACACGTTATGTTGTAGATTTCTCCACTAATCAAATTTGGATACTTCTGGTAGGCAAAGACTAGGGATGCCAGCTTGATGGAAAGTAACTTCTTTGGACAATGGTATTACTGCATGACCCTATTCCTTTTTTATCAGGTAAGGACCAAAACCCTTGGCTCTAATTGAATGTATGTGCAAGATCTGTGATATAGACCTGGAGGGGGTGAACAAGTCTTGTTAGTTGTCTTAACTAATATTAACTACTTACTGAATTTTAACTAACTTATTGAAAATTCAAATTTAAATTAACGAAAAGTATTTATTATCAATCAATCATCATGGTCAACACATTCAACCATACGTAATTTAAAATATATTAAAGTAAGCACAATGAACACAGATTTTTACTTGAAAAACTCTTAACAGAAAAAACTAAGTTAACAGTTCAAACCCATAATCCCCGGTTACTCTTAATACAGACTGATCCACCTAACTCAACTCCGAGGCTCTAGGCACACAGTCCTCTCCATTAACAGACTTCGTTTGTAATATCCCAAAAATTTTAAAATAGATTTTTAAAATATTTTGAGGGTTAGATGAGTAATTTTGAGTATATATAATTATAATATAATTATATATATATTTATGTTTAGCAAACAATATTAGGGATTTAAATTTAAATAGAATCCTAATCCTAATGAGATTATAACCACTAAATACTCTCTATATAAATTATGTCTAGGGTTTAATATCGTAGAATATAACCTGAAAATTGTAAAAGCCGAGACGAGAGACAACGGCGACAAAGAGAGTTGCTTGGAATTAAAGATGAAAAATTGGATTGAAGATTTAAAACAGGCAAGTTGATCTTGCATTATATTTTTGTATATGGTTGTAACTTGCCTATTAATATTACGTAAAATATTTTATATGTTTAAGTCTTCCATTATATAACAGATTGCAACACTGATTGTTTTATTCCTATTAACATCACATATAATTTGGATTAGTAATGCTCAGTCATATATTTTGCTATGTTTGTGTATATATAGATATGTATAGCCCCTTCGTGTATATAATTGTATTGATAAGCATTTTTGTAGGTGTGTATATATAAATTTGTCAGCTATGTGTAATATATGATATAAATGTATATGGACTAAATTGTAATTATATTTAGGATACTGATATGTAGTGATGGTATATGTTCAAAATTATATTTGGGATACAATGTGGTGATGTGCAGTGATTCTATATGTACAGAATTACATTTAGGTTAAAATGGGGATATATGTACTTGCGGTATATAATTATATAGGTTAAAATGGGGAGATATGTACTTGCTGTATATAATTATATTTTACAATGTGGGTGATGTGTATATATAGAATTATATTTATGATATAATTTTTGGGATGCGGTGATGTGTAGTAATTCTATATATACAGAACTGCATTTAGGTTAAAATTGGGTGATATGTACTTGCGGATATAATTATATTTTATAACGTAGTGATACACAGTGCCCCTATATGTGCAATGTGTAACATGGGGTGATATGTATTATACCTACAGAATATAACATAGTGGCCCTACAATGTGTAGTTGCGACATATGTACAGAATTATATTTAGATTTATACATATAAAATTATATTTAGAATATAAAATTTAGGTTTATACATATAAAATTATATTTAGGATATAACGTTGTGATATGATTCCGGTTGATACATGTCGTCTTTTATATCAATATTTGATTTGAATTTTGAGCCTCAAACTAGCAGAACGATGTGAATTTTGAAGGCCTAATGTAACAGAAGTGGTTATTTATAAAGAATTTGTAAACCACTCCGATATTACGTTAGTGTATAGATATGCCTAGATAGTTTCTTGTAACAACTCTGGATACTTTTTAGATATTTGGTAGTGTAGATATTTTGTAACAAAAGTCTTGAAAAAAAAATATATATATGTTGAATTTTCTGATGATTTGTGATGGGATATTTGGAGAAGAAAATGATCTTCAAATAAAATAATTTTTAATTAGTTTAAATTAGAGAAATTTAGGAGAAATTTTTTTAAACATTCTAGAAATGATGAAAATCCAGAAATGATGTATTTGAGAATAACTAACCTATTTATGTGAAATATTTGAATTGTGATTGAGTTAGGTGGGGAAATCGATTTAAAATTCGATAAAGGCTTGTTTATAGAAAAAAAAAAAGGGTAAGAAATTAGATTATGAAATTTTATCGAGATCTATATTTGAGATTAAGGAACCTTCACAAATT
Organism: Cornus controversa; assembly: GCA_026545225.1. Taxonomy (NCBI): domain Eukaryota; kingdom Viridiplantae; phylum Streptophyta; class Magnoliopsida; order Cornales; family Cornaceae; genus Cornus; species Cornus controversa. Next base: position 20,146,511 of record CM048852.1, read on the forward strand.
TTGTACTCTCACTAGTTGCATCTTGTCTGCTTGAGTAATAATTAAAGTGTATAGGAACACGTTGATCGATTATTGATTAAATTTGCTTACTCTTGTTGTCTACTTTGAGTAATGATTAAAGTGTATAGAGACACGTTGATTATTGATTAAATTTTCTTAATGTTTCATATGTTTGATAAATCAACATAATTGGTAATTAATGGATGTTATCTGATTAGTCGGAGGGTAGTCCGGGACTAACCCTATGAGGATTTTGATAGGCATGGTCCGGGACTAGCCTATTTGGAAGTGCACTATCCTTTTTGTATGGCCATAGGGTTAAGCGTACCCTTATTATGTGGACGTGGTCCGGGATCATCTGGGTGAGTAGACATACAAGCCTAGTCACATGTGTGACCTTCGATAGTCCGGGACTATGCGATGCACACCATTTTTGTTGGCTGAGCTAGCCATTTATTGGAGGGGAGCCCGGGGCTCATGTGAGATGTTTAATTGATTTATGGTACATAATTGAGATAATTGTGACATAAATTAAATAGTGAGAACTTGAAGTTTTGATATGTTAATTAGTGCGTTATTAATTGTTATATGATGTTGACGATGGTAAGGTATAAAAATCATAAAATGACTTGAGATGAGTTATACATGATCCATGCATTTTATATGAGATTGTGCATTTTTTTTAATTAATGTTTGTTTAATTTAACTGTCATTGAAGTAATATAATCGGTTGTTGCGAGTTACTTTTATATATGAGAATATAAAGTCAGGTCAATTTGCTGAGCAGGGAATGTGTTTAGCAATCCCTTGTTGAGCTTGTGAGCTCACTCCTTAACAATTTTCAGGTACTCGTTGGCTATGTATGTGAAAGAGAGCAATGGTGGAGATGGAGATCATCTAGTTTATTTTCTTATTTCTAGTTAGTTCAGAACTCATGTAACGAGGATGACGTTAGTTAGTGGAATTTGATTAGTGTTGATGTATGGATTCATTTAGTATTTAATAGAATTATTGAATGAAGATGATTTCATTTAATGTTTTGTAGTTGATTGTGGATGTTATATTTAAATCATCACTAAATTTAAGTATGGGACGAGAGTTTCCTGTGTTTAAATTTGGGGGCGTGACATCGCTCCTCACAAATCTATTTTTTCAACAGGAGTTCTAGTATCCGAAATAGTTATCCAACCAATCTCAGATGATTGATTGTTTGTTAGTGTTGATCTCTAATTCAGCTCCGTAGCAATTTAGATGTCAGCACTCATATATCACACTCACCCATCTAATGCAATCTGATTGATGAATGCTTAAACAAATGTATGCTCAACAATGCTGAAAATATCTCTAAATTAATAGTAGAGTTTTTATATACAAAATAAAGTTATAGAAAGAAGTTGGTTTTAGTGTTTCAACCCCAAATGGAAACTGTTGTTCAGGACAAATCGGTCGATTGAGAGTTAATGTTGATTGATTGATATGCAACTAGTGGCCTTCAATTGTTCGGTTGGTTGATCAAAGTACCATGTTATCTATATTTAGAAAATTTTCAGTTTTAGCAAGTTCTCGAAAGCACTTTTATGCAATTCAATTGGGATTTTCCAAAATCAAAACATAATCATGAAACCTAATGTATGAATGCATGACCCCTAATTTTGGTGCATGCATATATACATGTCAAATTACATTGAATTCCATCTTTGACCATGACCAAGAGGTAACTAACTTGACACTAACTTATAAAAATTTAACTAATCTAGCAATAAAAAAATAAATATATAGACTCTAATTTTGATCCACGAAATATGCCAACATAAACCTCTTGACCTAAAATTGCTTTTGATTATTAGTTTGAGAAATATGGGATTGTTACCTAGGACTCTGACACGTTAGAGTATGCACGGTTAATTAGACCTAGAGAGGGGAGCGAACAAGTCTTGTGGATATTAATATGCAAGTATCTATTCAAATTACTGATATATTACTTAAAATCCAGTTAATTAGTTTGTTTATGTTTCTCAAAATCATTTTCAGAAACACATAAAGCAGTAAGTAAAGCAAAGAAGAGACACAAGATTCATCCAGAATCCACTTTGAGAAAGAGGTTTACAACTAAGTTATCAGATTCCACACCGAGAATCACCTAGTCCCTCCTGATTCAAGACTTACGCAAGGTCTCCTCGATCCTTCTAGCTGCCGGTCAGTTGATAGACCCGCTCATCACGTAATCCACTTCTTCGTGGTTTGTTCAACCCTTGGTCTTGAAAGTACTTGGTTGAATTGTTCTTTATATGTTGTCACTGATATGCTCCTAGCTTTGAATCCTTAATATTGCATGTTTCTATGGGAAACTTTAGATTGAATCTCAAAACTCTGTCTCACTAAAAATACAAATTCTCTCGCTAGATTATGGAGAGACTCAATATATGATCCTAGACAGAGTATAACTCCCTATCTATAGTTAATATAGGAGTCCCTTGTAGAATAAAAGTAGTCATTTTAGATATATGTTTTGAAGGAGTTTCCAAAAATATGATTCTGCATAGGTTGATCGATTGACTCTGGCCATTTGTCGATCAATTGAGATTTCAATTGGCACGTACTATCCAAGGTTCAATTGATTGAGCTTTCGATCAGCTATTTTGGACTTCAATATATTTTGATCGAGGTATTGATCGAGCTATATATATATATATATATATATATATATATTTTTTGTAAAAATCTCAAATTCAAAATCCTCATTTGAAGTGTTTGAGAAAGTTTAGGATAAAAACCTTAATTTTGAAAAACATGTATAAAACATAGACTGAGCCTTTTTAAATATCAAATCTAGGTCGTAAATGGTCTCTAAGTCCTAATTTACCTTTAACATAGATATGTGATTTAAGTCTTGAGAAATTTATGGTGTGTTCTTCGTTAATCTACATCTCCATCATCTTTTGTGATTGTAGACAAATGACTCACAGTGTTGACGCACCTTATGATTGAAGTTTTTAGTAGGAATTTTCCAATATGACTCATAAACCTAACAGTCTCTAAATGTGAAACTAAATTTTGAGTCATCAGATCATATAAGAAAATATAAAAACATTTGGAGTTATCAAACATGTAGGTTATTGGCCCCTACTATTTTTTCTCTTAATGTTCTTGTAACGCTCCACCCTATCCCGACACAATATTGTCGGCTTTTGGTTCCCCCGGACTAGAGACTTCCTAGGCGATCACCCATCCTGGTACTACTCCCAGTTAAGCATGCTTAACTATGGAGTTCTGATGGGTTCACAACCATAATGACTTTAAAACGCGTTGTTTTATAAAAGGATGATAAACATACATATAACACTTCCCCATTCCACACCTAGGCGATGTGGGATTCAGCACCCTGTAGCCTGCCAGTGTGGTAGCTCGCCCAGTGTCTCGTATTCGCCTACAAGGGTCACCACAATCCACCCTCCTAGGAGGCCCGACGTCTTCGTCGTCACCCTATCTCGACACAATATTGTCGGCTTTTGGTTCCCCTGGACCAGACCAGAGACTTCCCAGGGGATCTCCCATCCTGGTACTACTCTCAGCTAAGCACATTTGACTATGGAGTTCTGCTGGGTTCACAACCATCATGGCTTTAAAACACGTTGTGTTATAAAAGGGTGATAAACATACATATAACACTTTCCCATTCCACACCCAGGCTATGCGGGATTGAGCACCCTGTAGCCTGCCAGTGTGGTAGCTCGCCCAGTGTCTCGCATCTGCCCACATCACACCCGTTCACAAGGGTCACCACAATTCTGACCTCTTATTTATGTAAAACCATAGCTACTATTCAGTTTTTAGTTATGCCACAACAACCAAAATTTTTAAATACATCCTTGTTCTTATAAAAGATTTTGTGGTTAGCTACTAAAAAAACATAAAATGTTGTAATTCTCTGCATTGCCTTCTTGGTTATACTGTTTCAAATTTGGAAGTAGAAATGTGACTTTGTTCATGTGTTATTATGTGTTGTTGTCAGGAATTGCCATGTCACCTTTATTTTGACTTGGAATTCATTAAGAAAGACAATGTGGAAAAGAATGGAGATGAAATGGCTGATCTCTTGATATCAGTTATCTTTGAAGTCTTACTTGAGAAGTACTCTATTCAAGGAAACCAGTAATGTATTGTAGAGCTTGATTCTTCTACTAAAGGTGCGAATTTTTACTAGTCGTGTGATTAGCAATTCTTTCTTTGATTCATTGTGTTCAAAATTTTCTGTGCAGATAAATGTCATGAAAATTTTACTACTGTCATCTAAAATTTGTATTGAATGAGTAGGTAAGCTTATTGCTTTTACCCATGCCTACCTCAGTCCTTAAAGTTAATTTTTTCCTATGCTAGGTGCCATTTTGAATCCAAAATTTACTACCAGTCATTTGAATCTATGCCCTGTAGACCGTCATTTCAATCTACATTCACAATCACTTGGTACATGCTTTAGACCCTATGGTGTTCTCAAGATTGGTGTTTTTTATAACTTCATCTCATTGCTTTCCTTAGCCCCACGCTTACCTAGGACCAGTCATTAGAACTTTTTGAAGGCCCTTTCCTCCCTAGCTTGGCCATATTTCAACTTTTTTACTGGGCTGGCCCCATTTTAACTCGCTCATTATTTATAGATCTCAAAAAGGGGACTTGAGACTTTCTAGATTGCTAGTAAGCTCACCATCGCTTAGATTACTTTCAATTTTTTATAATCAAATCAACCCAAAATTGATTAGTTTTATGTAAATAACATCAGGATAACCATGGTTTTCCCCATTTTTATGTTTGATCTGTTATAATTGTAGAAACTGTACCTTCGTGAGGAGTGTTCTAACTTTTCTTCCAGGTTGTGATAAGGAGGCTATTAGTCGGTGCTGGTTTATCTATGGTGGTTCATGGCTTTTGTTCGGCGACATTTAATTTTATTATTCTCGTGTAAAGCTTGTCAATCTAAACTTTTACCTTTCACCCAACATGTCCTATAAAATACTAATAAGCAGTGTGGAAAATTTGACATGAGTGCAACTGAGGCAAAGATAAATTAGTCAATCATTATCCATTACATAACAAATGAAGTTTACAGAGGTATTTGAAGGATCAGAAGGTGGAAGTTGACCCAAATTGTGGAGGAGCAATATCTTCTAATGTAGTGCAGTTAGGATTATCTTCCTGTTTTTTAGAATTTGAAACGGAGGAGAGTAATATAGTATTCTTTGTGCAAAATATGTGGTGAGAAGGAAGATGAGTAATGCTACAAACAGATGGATCATTCATAAGAATTGAAACAAAATATTCTATAACTCCCATGTGAAGGGAATCTGATTAACTGGTAATTAATTTCATGACTCACTTGTGAACATCAACTGACTCATCAGTTTCATCCATTATTTTTTCCTTCAAAAACAAAACATTAGTAGCATTAGATTTCACACAAACACATGGAAGAGTATGCTACACAAGGAGGTTTGACCATCCAATTGATCAATAGTGTTTATATTAGAGGTCTGAAGGGCAAAACTGCGCTTTGATTTATTGTTTTCTTTTCCCTAAAAGTTAGATGAAGCTATATTTTAGTCATTATATAATCATCAAATAATATTTTATAAATCTTTAACATATATATATATATATATTTTGGGGTTCAATTCAATTAGGGATTTACCCAATTAGGGTTTATATAAAAAGGCTTGTATGTTGTTGTGTGTGTGTGTATATACATATATATATATATATATATATATATATATATATAAATTCTTAACCGTTCGAAGTAGAAAAGCTGATAAATCTTGCTCACCATATTTCCATTTAATGAAAATTGAAAATACCAGATAAGACTTTGAAATCAATGGTAAAATCACCATTTTGCAATTGACAAAAAATTCATAGAATCTAATAGAGAAGTGGAATGAAACCTCTAGTAAAAATACCATTTGAGTATTTAATTAAAGGTACATGCAACGACATTTGATCATCACTTAATGTTTGGATGTCATTCTTACAGGAGAGAATCCTCGTTCGTACTAGGAGTTTTGTAATGATAACAACATTGACAATACACTGAACGAATAAACTCCAATCCCAACTTCATGAAAATAATCATATGTTAAGGATTATTGAAGGGAAAGATAGAGAAGGGACAGAGGAGGAAAATAAGAGTATTTTTCTAAGGAGAAGAAAATAAGTGAAAAATAGTGAAAGATGAGAAAAGGAAGAACTGAACTGAAAATCATAAAACAGTACATAAACTTGTTTGGTTGCAGTTAAAAAAAAAAAGTTTGTTTCTGAGAACTATCTTTTCTAGTTTTCTGAAAATTGAACTCAAAAAAATCCTAGAATTTTCTCTCTTCAAAATGAAAGGTAGAGGGAGCAAGTCTTCCTGAAAGGTGAGAGCATTGTGGGAGTAAAAAAAGAAAAAGAAACGGAAGGAAAAAGATTTCTTTTCTTTTCCCTTTTCCTCCCATATGAGTGCATCATACGTTTCCGTAAGGTTCCGCCTAAGAGAGAATTAAAAATGCAGAACAACTAAAAATAGAACCATAGATCACCATTTTGGGAAATTCAAGGAAATATCTGACACCATGGACAATGTTGATCGTTTGTTTGAGTGCTTCAAATGTGGCATCTCTCCTCCGCATAATCTCTCTCTCTCTCACTCACTCTCAGATGCATACATTTATATACATAATAAGTATACATAATTCTTCACCTTCACTTAGGTTTCTACTCTTAAATTCTAGATTAGGGTTTTGATTTGTACTATGTTTCCTAAAATTACATTTCTCCGTAACTTATTAATTACTTATTCATGTATATTGTTGATGTTGTTGCATTCTCACTGCTATTTATAGATGATTATGTCCAATGTAGATGATATGTGAACTCGAGGGAAATAATTTTGAATACACACACACACATGTCTGCACATATCGGTATTTATCAGTTTATGCATTTACTTTAAAAGTCAAGGTCAACTGGACCAAACCCCTTTGTGGACTTGGCAAGCCCCTATCGGTGCCTAGAATGCTCTCTTTGAATGGTGGCAGATGTTCCAAATTTAGGGCTTCCAAGTATTAGATTTAGCTGCCAAATATTTTAACTCACTGGGCTCCGAATTGAATTTAATTGCTCTCTGTGTTGTTTCTTGTCAAACTTTGTTTCCAGTCTGTCTGCTTATCCTGATTTTTACATTTGGTTGGGGGATTCCTGTTGTACTTGTTGCTAATGCATCTTTACTTTGGTGTGAGGTCATGTTTAGTTTTGTCAATGCTTTTAACAATCTCTGGGCAATATTTAATGCAGCAAATGAGGTGAGCATCTACAAGAAGCCCCTGAACTAGTATTCACTTTCACTTGACTAGGACTATGTATGTTTTCAATACTGACTGCTACCTAAAAGAAATTGTTTATTAAGACTAGACGTTTTTGAGGCATTCTTACCCAGCTAAATGAGTTAAAACTTTACCTCTTGCTTCTAAATTTCAGTTCCTTCAGATCATCATCGCCATGTAACAGTAAATGTTTTTCCCTTTTCCAAAACAAAACTTTTTGGTGAAGTTTGTGCAAAGAATGAAATGAAAATATGCTGTTTCTCTATACTTTTCCACAGTATGCTGAAATAAATTAGTTGCTCCTTTTATATTTATGTAGATGTTGCCCTGCATGCTGGTTTGTTTGTTTGATTTCATAATAAGAAATTATTGTAATGTATTTCAGAATCTGCCCTGCGAGAACTAAAAGCAAACACAAACAAGTTAATGAAAGCAAGTTCAACTCAAGGAGAGTATATGAATTTTGGCAGTTCAGCTTCCAATCAGCAGGAAAAAACCAGAAAAATACAGCAGATGTACAGCACTTCATGCAGAAAGTATATAACACATTTCTTTTGTTTTTACGCTTATTTCTTTCTGTGCGTGCTGTCACGGGTCGATCAATATTTTCTGTGACTTGTTGGTTACACATGCAGTGCCTTATTATTAGATTACCGAAGATGTTAGTTGAACTTCTTTCCATTATTCCTTCAGTTTGGTTTGACAACAGTGAAAGTGGACAATTTTAATCATGGGAAGCAGATTTCTCCAGTTGTATTTTGTGGTTCTCCACACGGTGTCCCTCCAAAAAGACCATCTTGTTTGTTGCGATTATTTCACAAAATACACATTGATCTCCCCGAACAAAATAAATTAAAGTACACGTGGGATTTTGTTTGGTTATTTTACACATCTTGCTTCTTTGGGCTATAACTTCAATTATTATTTTTCACCAGTTGTTAATTATGGCTTTATTTCTTCCTAGAAGGGAAGTATGGTCTACATTCCCAAGACAGGACAAGGCAATGAAGTTTGCAAAGGAGCGCATCTGCGCATGCTCGTGTTTTTAATTACCAAGATCATATGAATGGACAAAGAAGGTTCCTTGTTTCAACATACAAAGGTTGCCTTTGTTATTTTCATTTTTATGTACAATTATTTTTATGCAATAATTAGTATTTGATGCACATGCTTCTAAAGTATATGTTTATGATTTTTTTTAAATTTTAGGTACAAGAACATGAATTCTAAATTCCGCCACCATTATGAAGTGATTCAGGAGGTAACGACTTTTGACATTTTTCTCAATGAGTGGGCACAGACAACTATTCATATATGCATCATGGGAAATGAGGACTATTTTTGAATTGGACTTGTTTTGTTTTTGCGTAGTTAAATATTGACGCCGGACAGAATAGGGATTATTCTGTAGGCTAAGGGCAACAGAAAATAAACAGAAAGAAAGCACGAGAATTGCCCAAAAACTCAGAGAAAAGTCTCTGGTATTCAATATTATTATTCAAAATCAAAAGTGCCTTCGAATCAACCCACAAGTCGGGTATAGCTGAACTTCGTCAACATTACCAAAAATAGCAAAAACCTAATATTCTTGCCAAAATAAAATACGAAATAAAAGAAGAAAGTTGCCATAATTTTGGCCCAAATCAAGCCCAGAATCTCTTCCTAATCAACAAAATAAATATTACCAAAAAAGGAAATAAATAACTAAAATTAGAGATTCGGAGGGGAAAACAGTGGATTTTGGCCTCGAAAACAGACACACCCAGCTTTAGCTAGGTGCCCACGACGTGCGCGCCGAACCAAGCTTTCCGAATTGTGGTCATAAAGGCGATTCTGACACCTGTAGCCAAAGTTATGCCCAAAATACTAAAGCGCGTCCAAAAATACCCTAATTAGTGACAAGGTCACGGTTTCCTGCCATCTTTACGCTGATCTGCCAACTCAAGATATTTCAGTGCCATCAACGTGTCGTCTGACAGCTCAGCATCATCTGACTCGGATGCTCCTGCATCAGTCACCTCGGGTTGGAAAGAACTCGTCCTCGAGTTTACAACAGCCTCATCGGAATCCATAAAACAAGGACTCAGATGTTTCACATTAAAGACGTCAGAAGTCCTCAAATGACTGGGGAGACGTAGTCTGTAGGCGTTATCATTGATCTTCTGCAGGATCTCACAGGGACCAATCTTTCGCTCCTTTAGCTTGTTATACTCTCCAACCGGGAAACGATCACGAGTTAATACCGCCCAAACAAAATCACCAACGTCAAAAAGTACTTGACGACGGTGGCTGTCAGCCTGAACCTTGTACTTGGCATTACTCTCGTGAATGACCAGCTTGACCTGCTCATGGATACCTCGAAGATGTTCTGCCATCTCATCTGCCTTACGATTGAAACGACCCACGCGCGGAATAGGGGCTAAGTCAAGCACCCCAGATGGGTTCTGACCATAGACAATCTCAAATGGGCTCATTCCTGTTGATCTGTTCTTTGACCTGTTATAAGCAAATTCTGCTTGAGGTAATGCCAAATCCCACTGCTTTGGTTTAGTTCCTGTCAAACTCCTCAAAAGGTTTCCCAAACTCCGGTTCACCACCTCTGTCTGACCATCTGTCTGAGGATGGTAAGCGCTGCTAAAATTCAACTTTGTTCCCAGTTTCTCCCATAGACTCTTCCAAAATTGACTCATGAACTTGGTATCACGATCTGAGGTAATGGATTGGGGAATACCATGTAAACGCACAATCTCCTTGAAGTAAAGATGGGCGACCCGGGCAGCATCCATTGTTTTCCTGCAAGCAACAAAATGGGCCATCTTGGAAAATCGATCGACCACAACCAAAATAGAATCCACGGCCCGTTGGGTACGAGGTAAGCCCAACACAAAGTCCATACTGACATCAAGCCAAGGAGCTTCAGGAACCGGTAAAGGTGTGTACAGGCCCGCATTAGTGAGAACTCCTTTGGACCGCTGACACACATAACAACGCTCCACAAAATGAGCCACGTCACTGGTCAACTTGGGCCAATAATAGTTGGAAGAGATCAGACCCAACGTCTTGTCTCGCCCAAAATGACCCTCGTTATGAAGTTCACTAATAATCTGTTGCCTTAGTGAACAATCTGGGATGCACAACTTTAATCCACGAAACAGGTAACCATTGTGCAAAATATAATCATAGCGTTGACCATCAATTACCTCCTGAATTATCCTCCCGAAGGAAGGATCTGCAGCATACACATCAGAGAATGTATCGAAACCTGCAACTCTGGTGCTCATGGTGGTGAGGAGCAACGTACGACGGCTTAGTGCATCTGCAACACGGTTCAGACTCCCTGCCTGGTGCCTCAGTGCAAATGTGAACTCTTGCAAGTATGCCACCCACTTGGCATGCCGTCTACTCAGCTTGTGCTGGCCATTGATGTATTTCAAAGCCTCATGATCAGTGAGGAGAATGAATTCCCTCTGTATTAGGTAGTGGCGCCAATGCTTTAGGGACTGAATGATGGCATAAAACTCCAGATCATAGGTGGAATAATTGTTCTTCGATCCTGATAGCTTCTCACTGAAAAAAGCTATTGGACGCCCCTCCTGACTCAGAACACCACCAATGCCCACCCCAGATGCATCACAGTTTACCTCAAACACCTTCTCAAAGTCGGGAAGTGCCAAAACTGGTGCCTCTGTCATCTTCTGCTTGACCAGATGAAAACTGGCCTCTGCCTCCTCGGACCAATGGAAATCACGTCCCTTAAGGCACTCTGTGACGGGAGCAATTAGAGTGCTGAAGTTTCTGATGAACCGACGATAGAAAGATGCCAATCCATGAAAACTTCGGACATCGTGCAAGGTTTTTGGTTTGGGCCACTCCAAAACCACGTCTATCTTCGACGGATCTGCATGAACACCATCAGTAGACACCACAAAACCCAGAAAAGTTACAGAAGTAGTGAAGAAAGCACACTTCTTCTGATTGACGAACAGGTGCTCTGTCCTCAACATATCAAAGACAACACGGAGGTGATCAAAATGTGACATCCATGTCGGGCTATAGATGAGGATGTCATCGAAGTAAACTACGACGAATTTCCCCATAAAAGGCCGTAAAACCTGATGCATAAACCTCATAAATGTGCTAGGCGCATTGGACAGCCCAAAAGGCATGACCATCCACTCATACAACCCATGTTGCGTCTTAAACGCTGTCTTCCACTCATCCCCAGGCCTTATTCTGATCTGGTGGTAACCGCTTTTAAGGTCAATTTTTGAGAAGACCTTAGAACCGGACAACTGGTCTAATATATCATCCAGACGGGGAATTGGAAACCTGTACTTCACTGTAATCCTGTTGATTGCTCGGCTATCAACACACATACGCCAAGAGCCATCTTTCTTCGGCACTAATAGAGCAGGAACTGCACATGGGCTCATACTCTCACGGATGTAGCCCCTCTCCAGCAACTCTACCACCTGCCGCTGCAACTCCTCAGATTCCTTGGGACTAAGGCGATACGCCGGTCGATTAGGCAAACTGGACCCTGGAACAAGGTCAATCTGATGCTGAATATCCCTCATAGGCGGTAGCCCCGGAGGAAGATCCTCTGGCATCAGGTCAGAAAACTCTGTTAGCAGTTGTTGCACCTCTGTTGGTAAGTCTGGATTCTCGTTCACGTCCGTTGCGCTATTCCCACAAGGCAGCAGAGCATAGACCACGTCCCCATGCTCAATCTCAGTTAAAAACCTGGACATAGAAAGCAGGTTAGTAGTTTTGGCTACCGGGGTAGGACTGGCTCCTTCCCGACGAGGAGCCAACACAATCTTCTTCCCCTTGATGTTAAGGGAATATGTGTTCTTTCGTCCGTCATGAGTAACACTGTGATCATACTGCCAAGGTCTGCCTAACAGTACATGACAAGCATCCATAGCCACAACATCACACCAAGCATTATCAAAATATTTCTTGCCAATCGAGAAAGACACTAGGCATCTCCTATCCACCTTTACCTCATTACCTTTATTCAGCCATGACAATTTGTACGGGTTGGGATGACGATCTGTCTTCAACTGCAATTTCTGGACAGCCTCTTCAGACACTACGTTCTCACAACTGCCACTGTCAATGATCATCTTGCAGACTTTATCTGCAACTGTGCAGGTCGTGTGAAAAATATTGGTTCTCAACCAATCATTCCCTGAATCGCCCCTGGGAGTCAGTAAATTTTTACGAATGACCAGATTCTCACGGCCATCTCCATACAGCACATCTTCATCTTCATCATCGTCATACATAGGCTCTCCAGTCTCCTCAGTTTCGTCTACCACGTCTTCCTCAATCAGGAGATTTTTGCCCTTCTGACTAGCAGGCTTCCTGCACTCATTCGCTCTGTGTCCCTGTTCACCACATCTGAAACATCTAATATTCGAGTGAGAATTACCCTGTGGTGTCGGCTGGACAGGACGGGGTTCTTGAGGTCGAACTGGCCAGTTGTTTTGATCTCTCCTGATCACTGGCCTCCGATTCTGCTGCTTTTCCACAGCAAGTGCGCGCTGGTATGCTTCAGAAACAGTCCAAAGTGAGTGAAGGCTGAGGATATCTTGCAGGGCTGCCGCAATCCTCCCAAATACCGCGCCACCGTCTGCTCTTCTGTCTCAGATAAATCATTCCGGGCTATCAATTGATAGAACTCCTCTGTGTAATCATCAACCGATCTCATTCCTTGCCTCAACGATTGAAGTCGCTGAAACAGGGTTTGAATGTAGCCGAAAGGAAGGAAGTGACCCTTCATCTTCTTCTTCATCTTTTGCCAATCAGTGATCTTGGCCTTGCCCTGCCTGTCTCGTGATCTCCTCAACTGCTCCCACCATGCAGAGGCTCTGCCTTTGAGTTTGATGGCGACCAGTTTCACCTTGACACGATCTGGGACTTCTTTATATTCGAAGATACGCTCCACTTCGTTCATCCAATCGACAAATCCTTCGGCCTGTAACGTACCCGAAAACTCGGGCAGATCCACTCTGAAACCGAGGTCTCCATGACGTTCCTCCCGACCACGGTGCCCCCAGAATCAAGCACGATTGTGAAACGGGTTGTCGGAACTGGAATCAGATTCGTGATCTTCTACCTCACGGTCACTGATAGTCTGCGCCGTTAGACGCTGGGTTAACTCTGCAACTTGCCTCTATAAATCCTCGATCATCAAATCCTGAACATTACGATCACGGTGTGGGACTTCCTCGTTCGGAACCTACCCACGACGACCACGACCACGACCACCAGCCATGAAAACTGATGAAATCTCACCCAGGAAGATGCTGAAAGCTCTGATACCAACTGACGCCGGACAGAATAGGGATTATTCTGTAGGCTAAGGGCAACAGAAAATAAACAGAAAGAAAGCACGAGAATTGCCCAAAAACTCAGAGAAAAGTCTCTGGTATTCAATATTATTATTCAAAATCAAAAGTGCCTTCGAATCAACCCACAAGTCGGGTTATATAGCTGAACTTCGTCAACATTACCAAAAATAGCAAAAACCTAATATTCTTGCCAAAATAAAATACGAAATAAAAGAAGAAAGTTGCCATAATTTTGGCCCAAATCAAGCCCAGAATCTCTTCCTAATCAACAAAATAAATATTACCAAAAAAGGAAATAAATAACTAAAATTAGGGATTCGGAGGGGAAAACAGTGGATTTTGGCCTCGAAAACAGACACACCCAGCTTTAGCTGGTGCCCACGACGTGCACGCCGAACCAAGCTTTCTGAATTGTGGTCATAAAGGCGATTCTGACACCTGTAGCCAAAGTTATGCCCAAAATACTAAAGCGCGTCCAAAAATACCCTAATTAGTGACAAGGTCACGGTTTCCTGCCATCTTTACGCTGATCTGCCAACTCAAGATATTTCAGTGCCATCAACGTGTCGTCTGACAGCTCAGCATCATCTGACTCGGATGCTCCTGCATCAAATATTTACATGCTGCACTTAAGCAATTCATATTCTGTTTCCTGTTCTTTTTTATGCTTTTCAAAGAATTATGGTTGCTGTCATGTGATGTCACACCAGATATTTGTAAGCTAAATTTACTGTATCAAGCAACACATTATGTTGTAGATTTCTCCATTCATCAAATCTAATTACTTCCGGTAGCCAATGACAAGGGATGACAGCTCAGCAAAGTAATATCTCTAAATGTGAAAATGAATTTTATGAATCATCAGATCAAATGGGTAAATGGAAATTCATTAGAAGTCACCAAACTTGCAGTTTATTGCCCCCTCCTACTTCCACTCTTAATGTTCTGAACTCTTATATCTGTAAAACTATACTTGCTATTCAGTTTTTAGTTAGCTACAGAAACCAAATATTTTAATTTCCTATAAAAAAAATTCTGTAGTTAGCTACTAAAAAAAGGAAAATGCTGTAATTCTCTGCATTACCTTCCTGGTTATACTCTCACATTTGGAATTAGAAATGTTGTTCATGTGTTATTTTGTGTTGTTGTCAGGGATTGCCATGTCACCTTTATTTCAAGTTGGAGTTCAGTAAGAAAGGCACTGCAGAAAAGAATGGAGATGAAATAGTTGATCTCTTGATATCAGTAATATTTGAAGCCTTATTTGAGCAGTGTTGTATTGAAGAAACCACGAATGGATTGTAGAACTTGATTCTTCCACTAAAGGTACGATTTTTTATTGGGCGTGTCATTAGCAATCTTTCTTTGATTCATTGTGTGCAAAATTTTCTGTGCGGATAAATATCATGAAATTCTTACTATCAGTCATCCGAAATTTGTATTGCACAAGTTCGGAAGCTTATTGCTTTTATCCATGCCTGACTTTATTGCTCAACTCTTAAAGTTAAATCCTCCTAAGCTAGGTGCCATTTTGACTCCAAATTTTACTACCAGTAATTTGAAATTTATGTACTGAACACTTGCATACCGATCTAGATTCACAATTACTTGGTACACGCCTTAGACCCTATGGTGTTCTTAAGATTGTTGTTTTTGATAACTTCATCTCATTGCTTTCATTAGCCCCACGCTTACCTAGCTTGGCCACATTACAAACTTTTTGCTGAGCCGGCCCCATTTTAACTTGCTCACTATTTATGGATCTCAAAAATGGGGCCTTTGAGACTTTCTGGATTGCCAGTAAACTCATCATCACTTAGATTACTTCCAACTTTTGATACTCAAATCAGCAAAACTTTTTTCCCCGACTCCCAACTAGTGATACATTGTACAAGATTAATGTATAAGTAATAGCAAAGACCCAGGCCGTCTTGGGCCAATGAATCTCAAGTCCTCCAAGGGCTGAGTGTCAGGGCAATTCCAATGAGGTTATATTCTAGGACTAAACAAGGTTTAGTGCAATGCAAGCCTAGCCAGGTGGATGAGAGAGCAATTTCTTGGATGACATCAATAGTTTAGTGCAATGCAAGCCTAGCAGGTATGTTACTCTTGTAGAACTATCTGTGCTTCCTAGGCTGGTAATGATCAGTAGTAGAGGATTTGATTGATTTTCCTACATAATATTTATATAATCGTTACAGTAGTTCTTTTAAGAGTCTGAAAACTGCTTGATATTCTTTACTAAGATGATTTGCCAAATTTATAGATTATATATAACTCATATATAGTTCATTCCTCACCGTTATTGATGCAGGGGGTGGCTGTTTAGATTATTAGATCTAATTTCAGTGCAGAAATTGCCATTATTTGTATCTTTTTGTTAATGATGAAAGCTGCAAAGGCCAAGACCTTACAACTTAAATATCTGACTTACGTAGAGCAATCTTAATTAAAACCTTGTTCTTAAAACATCTATCTTTGAACCAGTCCCTCATTCCCTTGTATCTCCTGAATTTGCTACTAACTCTTTTCCAGAAACTTTTTTGATGCATGAAAGATGGCCTTGTCCATGTGTGTTTGCTAGTTTGAGTGATTCCTGCAGTGAGAATTTTCAACCAGCGACGTGGATAATTGTTCTAACACAAGATCTACATTGCTACAATTATGTATATTTTCTTTTGTTGGCACTATCAACCAACTTGTTCAATGAATTTTGAGTTTTGCTTGCTTTTATTGTTCTCTCAGCAGATAAAAGATCTTAGCACTGAATGCATCATATTTCCTGAAAGCTGGTGGTCATTTTGTTATATTAATTGTGGACCCAAAATTATTTAAATACCAACTTACCAAGGGCCCAATACACAAGAACCAAGCCCAATCCCAAATCCAGCCCACAAAGATAAAGCCCAGAACCTCATGCCCAAGTAACCAGCACATGGCAGGCCATCAAGAAGAAAACCCACCTCTTGCTTCAACAGATAATCTCTAGCCCCATACGGATAAGTCCAACCGGATAAAGGATAAGACCAAGGGCCAAGAAAAGAGAGTATAAAAGGAAAGCGACCCATATTGTAAAGGGGACAAAAAAGAAGAAGAAAGTTTTGTAGAACTAGTATCTGTTTAAAGTAAAGGCTAATGAAAGTTTTGTAGAATTAGTACCTGTTGTCTTTATCTACCTTGATCAAAGTAATAAAGTTGATTTTTGAACATTGAGTGTAGGTTGTAAAGTGATTTGTGAAAGCATCTCATAATCAATTTGGGAATAGTAATTTTCAACATCCACACTTTGGCGCCGTCTGTGGGAATCGACGAAAAGAGTCGTGCAATTACTGTATCAACAATCTCCAGAGCACGATGGTAGGCTCTACCCGAGCAGCTGTTTACACCGAGGATTCTTCTCGGTCAGTTAGGGGGAGGGCGAACGCGTGAGCACTGAAGTGTTAAGGCACCAGCTGGAAACCTTACAGCGAGAAAATGTTGAGCTTCGCAATGAAGTGCGGGGAACCTGACACTTACCGCCAGGTTTGCCTGACCACTCTTGCAACTGGAACGAGGAGAACTCGCACCGCGAGCATGTATGACAGCGCTTGGACCAGGGGTTGGTGAATGATAGATCAATGATGTACCACGGTCATGCTAAACCGGGTCCAACCGATCTGGCTCCATTGTGTTTGGCGGGGCATAAGTCGCTCTAGGAGCAAATCCAGAGAGAGGTCAAGATTATCCGACGAGATCTTACGGCCGAGACCCCGTAAGACCCTACCGCGAAAGTTATTCTGGTTGTGCTGCAGTCACATTTTCCAGACCACATCGTAAGTTCGGACGTGCCACTGAAGTTTAAGATGCCTGTGCTTGTCAACTTCGACGGACGAACCGACTCGATCGAGCATATTTACCACGTGCAGCAACGAATGACACAGAACACTGAGGACGATGAGCTAATGTGCCACGTATTTTCAACCACCCTGAGCGGTCCAACGCTGTTATGGTTTAAACAGCGACTGGCGGGGTCGATCTGCAATTTTCAGACCTTGTATGAGCAATTTATCACGCAGTACGTGGGGAATTGGAGGCAGGAAAAAACTGTCTCCTCCTTGTTCACCTTGAAACAGTCTAGGGGCGAGTCCTTACGGGTGTTCCTATCATGGTTCAACATGGAGATATCCTTGATAGATGCGTGTGATCAGAGCACAACAGTAAAGGCTTTTCGAGTGGAAGACAATGAGGCGAGACAGGGGTGACCGTCCACCTTCATCATAGTCGCCTTACCCGGAGGCAGGCTCTTGGTGAGTCCGTTGAGCGTGCCACACTTACCTTCCCCTTCGGCCAATCAACCCTAAAGAAAAATCTAAGGGTCAACAGAAAGGAGACACCCTTGAAAGTAACGTTGAGCCGGCTATTTCGAGAGATGGTAACAAGGGGATCTTTCGGAATCCACCTCCCCTGACTGCCCCAATCGAGAGTAGGGATCAAACGAAGCACTGTGCCTTTTATAAGGACGTGGGCCATACCACGAATGACTGTTGAAACTTATGCAATCAAGTGGAGCTCCTCTTGTCCTGAGGAGAACTCTTTGAGTATGCCCTGCAAGAGCCGGTGCCTCGGTTTGGATCGCAGCGGGTGGTACAGAAGACTGACATGGCCAACACCCCCACCCCAAAAATAATTGACACTATCCACAGACATGCGCAACACTAGGTGCTCGATGCTTGCGCAGACATAAGTCGTCGCCTGCCAAAATCCCAACGGACGGTTAACGTTGTTCGGGATGAGCATGTGTTTGCCTACATCACGTTTCACAGATGGGACATGTAGGCAGTTCAATCACCACACGAAGATCCCTTGGTGCTGAGCCTGAATATAGCGAATTGCACCGTCAGACGAATACTCGTCGACACAGGGTCTAGCGCGAATGTTATGACGTGTTCCACCTTTGAACGACTAGGTGTTAGTACTGCCAGTATCTGCCAAACTTACAATTTGCTCATTGAGTTTGACGGAACCCGGGTGACTTCCTTCAGCACCGTCGTTCTCTTAGTTGAAGCAGCCCAGAGAACGTTGGAGGAAGTCTTTGTGATCATCGAGGTGAACTCACCTTACAACGTCATCCTTGGCCGGGGATGGATACACATAATGAGAGGCGTTCCTTCCACCCTCCATCAGATGATGAAATGCCTCTTCCTTAATGGGTAGAGTACCGTGAACATTCAAGGAGACCAAACCGCTGCACGAATGTGCTACGCCGTCGCTTTAAAGGGAAATGAGTCAGCCGAGCCGAATCCCATGGTGTGCGAGGATCCCCAATAGCAAATACTGGCTCACAATAGCGGCGGGGAAGAGGAAGGAGGAGGGCAGAATCACACCCTCAAACTGCTGGAGACCGTGCTTATCAACCCTAACAACTCAGAGCGAATGACACAAATAGGGTCCCAATCCACTGACACGGAAAAAGTGGAACTCGTACGGCTCTTTCGGGAAAATCTGGACGTTTTTGCATGGGATCATGCCGACATGACGAGGATCAATCCGGTCTCTGCCTGCCATAGTTTGAACCTCAATCCTGCTTTCCAATCCCATCAAGCAACGCCAGTGTCAGTTTGCACCCAAGCGGAACTGCATCATCGCCGAAGAGGTGCAGAAGTTGCTTGACGCTTGCTTAATTCAGGAGGTGTACTATCCAGACTGGATCTCCAATGTGGTGGTCGTACAGAAAAAGAATGAAAAGTGGCAAGTCTATATTGACTTCACGAATTTAAAAAAGGCGTGCCTGAAGAATAGCTACCCCATACCCAAGATTGACCAAATGATCGATGCAACGATCGGGTATGAAAAACTCACCTTCTTGGATGCGTATTTGGGGTACAATCAGATACCCATGAACCCGAATAACGAGGAACAGACATCGTTCATCACTGAGTTAAGCATGTATTGCTACCGGGTTATGCCTTTCGGGTTGAAAAATACCGGGGCGACCTTTCAACGCCTTGTGGACAAGGTGTTCAGTAAACAATTGAGCCGATCGGTGGAAGCTTACATTGACGACATGGTCGTAAAAAGTCGAAAGAAGGTGAATCACCTCTGATTTGCAAGAGGTCTTTGATGTTCTACGGCAACACCAGATGAAGTTAAACCCCACCAAATGCATTTTTGGGGTGACTGAAGGCAAGTTTTTGGATCATATCATCAGCAGAACGGGTATAGAGGCCATCTTGGAATAAGCGAAGACACTCCTACAACACCTTGAACCTAAAACCTATAGTGATCTCCAAGTACTCACCGGTAAAGTCGCCGCCTTGAGCAGGTTCATATCCAAACTATCAGACAAATGCAAGCCCTTTTTTGACGCCATAAAGTTAAAATAGAGCGTCGTACAACAAAAAGCCCTAAACAATTTGAAAAGGTACATGATCAGCCTTCCCATCTGACTGTACTGATCGAAGGTGAACGTTTGTACCTCTACTTGGCAGTCTCTCAATCATCCACCAGCGCCGTGTTGCTACGGGAAGACGGGTCCAAGCAACATCCTATCTACTATGCCAGCTGGACGATGACGAAACCAGAACAACGCTACACCAAAACTGAGAATGTCATCTTGGCCTTAGTTCAAGCCAAAAAGAAGCTACGCCATTACTTTGAGTCACATCCTGTTACGGTGATGACAACCTTTCCCATCCGGACCATATTTAGCAAGCCGGACATGTCGGGTCGACTATCGAAATGGGCCATCGAGCTGAGCTCCTTAGACATCACCTACGCCCCCTGAACGACCATCAAAGGCCAAATCGCGGCTGACTTCCTCATTGAATGCGAGTCAGAGAGCGAGGAAAAAGGAACACAAGAGCCCCGGTGGCAGTTGCACATTGACGGTTCGACCAAGCAAGATGGGTTTGGTGTCAGAATTGAGCTACGGGCTCCCAAGGGATCCATACTCCAGCAATCACTCTGATTTGGATTCCTGGCGTCAAACAACGAAGCGGAGTATGAAGCCCTGATTTATAGCTTAAAACTTGCGCAAGAGTTAAGAGTATACAACCTCCAAGTTTACTGTGATTCGCAACTGGTAGTCAAACAAATGACTGAGGAGTACACCGTGAGGGATGAGCGAATGCATGCTTACTAGGAAGCCGCATAAGCGATCGTAGTCTGCAATTCGCAATACTTCACATACCGCGAATAGACAATGCAAATGCTGACAACTTGGCTTGCACGACTTCTCGTGCCACCAACGACCTCGTACGATCAGTGCCATTAGAGGTCGTTCATGAGCCAAGCGTATCGCGCATAGTGCAAGTATTGTGTGTACCGGTCGAGCCAAGTTGGATGGACCTTATGTGGACATACCTGGAGGAAGGCGTTCTACTCCCGTCTAATGAGGAGGTCGAAGAATACGCCTCATCGCCCCAAAATACGCACTGTTCCACCACCATCTGTATCGACGATCAGATTTAGGTCCCTACCTTCGATGCGTCACACCTTTTGAGGCTAAGCAGGTACTCGAAGAAATTCATGGCAGAGAATGTGGGAACCATTCAGGAGCCGGATCGCTTGCTCACAAAGTCCGTTTACAAGGATATTTTTGGCTATACTTGGCTAAAGACATCTAGAGACACATCCTCAGATGCGACAAGTGCCAAAGGCATGCACTTACCCCCCATCAGCCTCTTGAAGATCTCAATTTAATGTCAAGCCCTTGGCTTTTCGTTCAATGGGCCATGGATGTAGTCGGACCCCTACCCAGTGCAACCGGGAACAAAAAATTCGTGCTGTTAGCCACAAACTATTTCACCAAATGGGTAGAAGGCGAAGCTTATGTTACCATCTCGCAACCTCAGGTAGAGAACTTTGTGTGGTCCCATATCATCTATAGATTCGACCTTCCAGAATCAATAACAACGGACAACGGTAAAAATCTCGCTAGGAATGATATACAAGCATTTTTTAAATGATATGATATTAACCAAAAAAAATCCTCTCGATCATACCCTCAAGGCAACAAACAGGCCAAAATCACCAACCGAACCATATTCCATTGCTTAAAAAAGAAACTGACAAATCGGAAGGGAAAATGGTTGGAAGAACTACCCAAGGTATTATGGGCTTATCGGACAACTCCAAGAAGACCGACAGGAGCAACCCTATTCAACCACACCTACGGAACCGAAGCCGTAATGTCGATCAAAATCAATTTGCCTACGCTTTGAACAGATCTCTTCAAGTAGAGTCCAATGACCGATCGTTGGAACAGAATTTGGATCTCCTAAATGAGCGAAGGGAAACAGCTCTGGTACGACTGGCAACATACCAACAAGTAATTACCAACAGCTATAACAAAAGAGTCAAACACTGAGCATTTAAGGAGGGAGATTTGGTACTCCGAAAGATAGACATAGGAACAAAAGAACGAAATGCCAGAAAATTAACGTCAAGCTGGGAAGGACCATACGAAGTAACGGAGGAGATCGACAAAGGGGCATACCGATTGCGATGAACCGAAGATGGAGCAAGTGTCAAACTTCTATGGAACGTCACCTACCTGAAAAAGGTACTATATGTAAATTACATGTATGAGAGTTAATTATGAACACATGTTGATAAAGTTCCCCTCTCTTTTACGGAACCAAAATGAGCAAATTACCCAAGGCCCGATACATCGAAGGGATGACCGAATGGAACGATTAGCCGAAAGGTCAAACTTATTGCTCACATACATGCTTTAGCCTAAATAGTGAACAGTATCGAACAAGCACAAGATCGAACGAAATGAACAAAGGTTAAATGTACGTAACCCTAATAGCACACATAATCCATGACAAGTGCAAAGCAAAAAGGCATACCAAGAAAAAAAGTAGAAGAATTTTGGCAAAAAGATCCACACATAAATCAACCAAAGAAAAAGCTGTTCCATTCAAAGTACAAAAGAACGCTCGAAATACACAGTAACTGCATAACAAATGACTTAAACAAAAATTTCCAATTCCAATATCACCGCTAAAATTACCATCGCATGATTATAGACTGGAAACACACAAGAGACAAAGATACCAAAAAAAAAAAGAAAAAAAAAGAAGAAAATTATGCTTCTGGCTGCTCAGTCTCCTCTCCCACCACTGGTTTAACTCGACCTTCACGCTGGGGGCGATCACTAGAAATCCCATCACCCGACCTTTCTTCTGGCACTAAGGCATCAACGCCTTCGTTAAGCACTTCCTGGGCGGCTTCGGAGGACAAGTCTGCCAACACTGGCTTTAGCAGATCAGCAATAACCCCTTCGTCAGCAGTGACCTCTGGATCCTCGTAACAACGATCCACCACACTAGATGCTTGATCGCACTCTGTTGGACCACCCTTGTAAATCGGACTCTCAACAACTCGATCTTTGAACCCAGTGCGAAAAGCCATAACATTCCTAACTTGGCAAACTCGAAACATTCTCCGGAAGAGCGCCTGCACGGCAACTTCCAGCTTTTGGTTTGCTTCAACAAGAGATTGATTGATTACTGCCAACTCCGTAGCACGAGTCGCTATCACCCCGAGCTCTGCTACCCAAGTTTCGGCTACCTCCCTCTCCTTCTTCGCCTTCGCATAGGCGCCCGTGTACCGTTTCAGCTTATCTTCCGTCTCCTTATGCCTGGCCTTTTCGGCTGCCACCGCACCAACAGCAACCCCTAACCTTTCGGACAGTTTCTCATTCTCTTTAGATACCTTCCGATTTTTGTCCTTAACGACCTTTAAATGCGTTGACGTCATCTCCAATATTCGACACAACACCATGGTGGCAAAAAAATGACTGTGAAACAAACACAGTCACCTGAGGATGAGAAAACACACAAAAACCAAGTAAACAGATCATACAAATTCCTTTTGTGAACGAAGAGGTGCCATGTCCAGAAGTTTTGATAAACTGACTTCGTCAATGGCCTGCAAGTCCTTTGGGGGCAACATTCCATGAGCGAGCGAACGGCAGGTGTGAACATCTCTAAAACCAGAGTCCTCTACGATCAAAACAACACCATTTAGCTTCACCAATCGAGGCACCCAAGGCTCAGCCGCAGCAGAACCACCTGAACCAGAAGGATAGACAAAAGGGCCATGTAAGGTTCTGCCTGCACCAATATTTCCCGAACGAGGCACCGGCTCCGTAAGAACCTCGCTCACCCGAACACGTTTTTGGATGCGTTTTTCCCTATGTTCCTTTGCTCTAGACGACTCCACCATGGGATCCTTCCTTTTCAAGCTCGGCTCCACCTTGTCAGATCCTAAAGGCACAAATGTGCTACAATCTTGTTCCATAACCTTTTTGGTCCTGACTAACCGGACGATAATTGGCACACTCATGTCAACTACTTTAAGTGCCTGTTGCGCAATGAGCTGCAAGATGGAAGGGACCAGGAGATCCTTAGCGCTCGGTCGGTTGCACCACACGTTAGACTGCAAACTCTTCACCCGATCGCAGGCATAGCGAAATTGTGCTCTGTAACCATAGACCAAACACAAAATCAAAATAATGCATGCAGAATTAGAACAGAACTATAAAAAATCGTAGATGGGCAAATACCTAAGGGAGCAAACTTTTTGGGAATAGGAAACTTATTTGATCCTGGCACTCTCTAGTTCCCACCTATAGCCACTGACTTTCTCCTCCAACCCTTGTCAGAAGAAGGCTTCTCACTACAGATCGCCCTACGAGACTTAGGGAACAGCTGGTACCAGTCCCTCTCCTATTTGATTTTTACTACTCGATAACACATCATTAAATCATTAAAATCCAAGTTTAATGATCGAGTGCAGTTCAGGGCTAGTAAACAAGACACCACCCTAAAAAAATTTGGGTTTGCATGGGCGCTAGACCAAGTGTATTCAATACCAAGTGATAAAATAGGTGAAGAGGAAACTGGAGGGTCGAGAGATGACCCACCGAACAAAGCAATTCATCCTCGCTTGTACCCTCACTTGAGCGAAAATTATTCGTCACAGGATAATGTCTGAGCGAGAGAGATGACCCACCGAACAAAGCAATTCATCCTCGCTTGTACCCTCACTTGAGCGAAAATTATTCGTCACAGGATAATGTCTGAGCGAGAGATCCGCAGGGATCGCCCTATCCCTAAATCAAACGCATCACTCCGACCCCTCGAAATCAGAATTCTCTGGATCGTCAAGCCTTAAACTAGCTACCTGGACCACCGAACTTGAAACATCATCCTGACCGATGACACCCTGACCTCCTATAGAACGCTTCGAAACCTCAACCGACCCACCCTGTTTGCTCACTATCGCACCCACAACCTGCACACTCCCTCCGCCCCCAGAATCTGAACAGACTTAGAACCAGAACTATTGTCACTCTCATTGGTAGACTCGTCACTACATGACCTACTCTCCTCCCCCCCATACCAGCAACACTATGTGAACCAAAACGAAAAGGAAAATAGAAAACAAACGAACACTAACCTCAAATGGAAACTAGAAAAAGACGCCCAAAAACCTTGAACCAGAGTGGAGAAACTTTATAACGAATCAGAAAATCCCATCACTTCACATCACACGATATATATAGGCGGTACAACACTAGTTACGAGATACGACTGAGTAACCCAAAGGCAGATGTAAGGACCGGGTTATTTTGACCCGTGCCAGATTATTTTTGGACCGGATTAAATTTTTTTTTGAATTAATTAAATTTGAAAATGCGAATGTATATATATATATATAGATGAAATTATATGTATATATTTATTCGGAGGTGGAGAATATGGATACCTATATCTATATGGGATTATATATATAGTTGAAGGAAATATATATATATATATATGCGTGTGTGTGTGTGTGTGTGTGTGTGTGGACATGTATATATATATATATATATATATATATATATAATTGTGTCTGTGTGTGTATGTGGACCGAAAGTGTAGAAAGAGAGACAAAACATGTGAGAGATATTTAATATATGAAGTGGTGTATATAGTATTATATACATATGTAATATACAAGATATTTATTCACTTGTGTGGCTGAGAGTGAACATTATATCATGTGGTGTGTGAGGAAATGAAGGTAATAATTCAAAAGACAAGAGATCACATGGGGTGTTGGCTGATAAGGAAAGAAAAAGAAGAAGGAAAGGGAGAAGAGAGAAATGTCTTGCAAAGTGAGAGATTTTTAGAGAGAGAAATAGAGTTTTAGAGAGAGAAAGAGAACCAAGAGCTTCAGAGGGAGTTCTAGACAGAGAAATAGAGAGAATGTAGAGAGAGAAAGAGAACCAAGAGCTTCAGAGGGAGTTCTAGACAGAGAAATAGAGAGAATGTAGAGAGAGAAAGAGAGGGTTTCTAGAGATAGAAACCGGGAGGATGAAGGTGGTTTCATGGATGGTGGGACTGGTTCTCACGGCTGTTTGGACAACCTGTTTTGGTGTTCGACATCAATGGTGAATGGTGGCTATTCGAGCTACCATGGTGGTTGTTTGGTGAGGAAGTTGATGGTGCCGAGAAGGGTGAGACTTGTGGGTTTTCTCAACTGGATTAGATAACATCGTGATTGTGGAGCTCGCGGCTTGTGGACTGGGGTTCATGGTGGACGAAGCTCATAGGTGTGGTGGTAATGGGTTTTGGGGTTGGCCGTGCATGGTGGTTGCCCATGGTGCTTGGTGACGGCTCTATGGAACTCACGGTTTGGACAACTTGTGGGCCTACTATTTTGGGTTCTCTTCCGGTGGGATTGGCTAGGCTGTAGGTGCTGGCCGGTGGCTGCTTTGGCGGGCTGCGGTGTGGTGATCGTTGACTGAATGTTGGTTGCGCATGGTGTGGTTGCTCACGACTGATAGGGGTGGCTGATTTGTTGGTTCTCACGGCTAGGTTTTGGGTTGTTGCCGACGGTGCTGCGCATGGAGGTGGTGTTGGTGGTAGAGCATGGATCAACTTCGGTTTGGCTCGGCAACAAAGGGTGGCGACAGATGGTTCGGCAGTTTGGGTCTTCCTTGGAGAGGGGTTGTTCCAGTAAGGGGGAGATGGTGCACAGTGATGGTTAATTGCTTTGGTTTTGGTAGAGAGAAAACTGGTTGTAGGTTTGGTGGAACACGATCGGGTTGAGCCGTGGGTCTTCTTGATTGGTTTCGATTGGTGAGACATAAGCTAACTTGAGTCGATTCATGGTGGTTGACCGAAGGTGAGGTGTTGGTGGAGAGGTTGTTCACGATTGATGCCATGGCTTCAATGGTGAGAGTTTGGGATTTCGATGGCTTGATCGTTCAATAGTAAAGCTTGTGGGTCTACTGATTTGGGTCTCGGTGGGCTGCAATATTGGGTTTAATTGTGGTAAAGGAATGGGGTTAGTGAAGAATGTCTTGGGCTGAATTGGGTTTCAATAATTGGTTTAACCATGGATTGGTTTTGTGCTAATGAAGGGGTAGAGATTGCATGTGGGTGATGGGCCAAAGTTGGATTTAGTTGATTTCTAATTTAATTGGGCTGTTTGGCAGTAAGCATTGGGCTGGAATGAAAATTAATTGGGCTTTGTTTTGGACTCATTTTAAATAGTGTTAATGAATTAGGCCAAGCCTAAGAATGAGAAATTTGGACACATGATTCGAGTTTGACATTTGGACTGGGCCAGAAACTTAAAATAGGCCCAGTAGTGTTTAAGAGAAGTAATGGTGGATTAGGTGCTGGGTTGGACTGGCATTGGGCATAGGCCCAATCTCATTTAAAAATGGAGACTTTCCGTGGACTTTGGATACTTGTGACTGTGTAACATAAATATGACAACGCAGTGGATGGCGATCTTTTCAACTTTCTTGGAATTGGAGATTTTTGGAGTTCTCACTCCAAATTGAGGTAGGGGTGCTAGACTCATCCTTACTTTAATTCTATAGGTCCCTTATCTGTGACATGAAAGATAGGATTGTGATTCCTTGAGTTTAGGATCTTGTGTAATTATATGTAAATAGAAATGTGAATTATGCATATGTATATGTCTAACATGTTAGTTAGGACTTATATATGCTGCATATGTGATATTGAGATTATGAATGCTTTTGTTGAAATTGTGTTCAGTTGATGAAAATGTGAAAATATGATTTTCAATGTAGAGTTGTGCATAAAAGAACAGAATGTAGATGCTACATCTGTAATGAGTTAGGTCACATTTCTCCAAATTGCCCAAACAAGGGTAAAGGAACAAGAAAGATGATTCTCTTAGTTACGCAAGAAATCTTATCCCAAGAAAACTTGCTATCCAGAGCATAATTCTGCTCAAGAATAACGCTCTCACTATTTTGATATGATTTTTTTAAAAATGCATAAGCATGATGATTTTCATGAAGTGAGTGAATGACATTGTGACAATCTTGAGTTGAGACAGAAAATGCATTGATTTGATAAAATGCATTGTATTGTGTGGATAAGTGCACTGATGTGATTATGTGCACTATGTGAAAAGCGAGATTTTTGGGGCATGTGTGAGAATTAATAAGGGTTTCGAACCCTAGGGTGTAAGACCCAAAACTTGGCCAAACGGGTGTCGCTTCCGTCAGGTTAGTAGCCCAAAAAGCGTGAGCAGAGTATGTGGTCCCAAAGCGAACCTTACTACGGATTGTGACAAGAGAAGTCCTCAGTTGAATTGATTTCCGGGAATTTGTGGCGTGAGTTATATATATTTTAATTGTAACTTGTCCAATTTGATATATAAATGTATATGCATTGAAATGTGAAGCATCATGCATGATTTGAAAAACGTGATTGTTTATGGGTAAAAAACATGGATATCTATCATGTAGAAATGTAATGATTTCATATGCATCCATGTATGGCCGCCTGAGTTAGAGTAGAGTGGGTGGATCATTCCTATTGAGCCGCAGTGGTGCTCACCCCCTATTTACAAACTATTTTTCAGATAAAGCATGACCGGAGGATGAGGCTTAGAGTGCTATAGGGATTTGAAAGAATACTTTAGAATTTCTCTTTGGATATAGTGTTATGAATTTTATATTTGGCTATCCATGCCGGCATGTGGCATGTGGATTATATTGATGTGAGATTGGAATTACATATATGTAACTTGTATTTATATGGGTCCATGGACATTAGAAATGTGAGTTAGTGTTTATACATTGTGCAAAAACTTGTATGAGGATTATGATAGTGTTGAGATATAAATTGATGACTTAGAGTATGTGTGTATGTAAGCTTCCGCATTGACTTAAGGGTTGAGACCTCGGCAAGGTGATGGAATGTCCGGTGACTGTGATTTCACGAGTTCACACCCCGCTTTCTTCGCTCCTAATCGGGTGTCGGAAGCTGGGGCGGGACATCAGAACCGTTTGGATACGCGAATGACTTCAATTCCTTCCATTTCACTTCCCACAAATGGATGCAATTGGGGGCGAAGTGTGGACCCAAAATTATTTAAATACCAATTTACCAAGGGCCCAATACACAAGAACCAAGCCCAATCCCAAATCCAGCCCACAAAAATAAAGCCCAGAACCTCACACCCAAGTAACCAGCACATGGCAGGCCATCATAAAGAAAACCCACCTCCCGCTTCAACAGATAATCTCTAGCCCCATACGGATAAGGCCAACCGGATAAAGGATAAGACCAAGGACCAAGAAAAGAGAGTATAAAAGGAAAGCGACCCATATTGTAAAGGGGGACAAAAAAAAAAGAAAGTTTTGTAGAACTAGTATCTGTTGACAGTGAAGACTAACGAAAGTTTTGTAGAATTAGTACCTGTTGTCTTTATCTACCTTGATCAAAGTAATAAAGTTAATTTTTGAACATTGAGTGTAGGTTGTAAAGTGATTTGTGAAAGCATCTCATAATCAATTTGGGAATAGTAATTTTCACCATCTACACTAATCAAGGTTCATTATGTAAACTCCTGATGGTTCTTTATAGATTAGATGAAAGAAGTAAGAACTTTAGTTTATTGATTGGTAGTAATAATCAATACAAGTCAAAACTAAAAAAAAAATAGAAATAAAGACAATTCTAACTTTTTTTCTTTATTTCTATTTGACCTAGGGCTTGGGAGTTTAGACCTAGAGTCACCATGACAAAGGTAAGTCGGTAACAATTCAATTCTAAATTTTATGATTGCCTGAAGTAACTTATATATTTTTCTTTCTTATTTTTGGTTTGGTAAAGGTGGGGAAATTTTTGTGAAGTATGCTAGAATGAATGTTCTTGTACTAATAAGATCAAATTCAATTTTCTTTGACAAACTGCATAGATTCCACTGTTGCTACTCAGACGGTTTTTTTTCCAAGAAGTGAAGAAATAGTAGGCTGAGCAGTTCAAGCCTATTAAACAGGTCACTCTTGAATCTTTGAACGGGACACCAAGCTTTTGTTGTTGGACCCTACTGTGTGCCGACGAAACAAAAGTTGTTACATAGACAATGTAGGTGTCAAGTCCCACTAGACACATTAGACTTTGAATAGTAAAACAAAGAATTGGTGAACATAGTAGGCACGTAGGACGTTGAAGGGTCAAAACAAAGACCATTTCGCCCACAAAAGTACAAAGACTTTGAGAAGTCCCTTCCTACAAAACAAAACCATAAAGAGACCCTAACACCATGTTAGGCCATTTAAAGCCTCGAGTTACAAACTCGAGCATCACTACAAGCCCTAACACCATGTCAGGCCATTCAAAACCTCAAAATTACAAACTCGAGCACCATTACAAGCCTTGACACCATGTCAGGCCATTTACAGTCTCAAGTCACAAACTCGAGCACCACTACAAGCCCTGACACCATGTCAGGCCCTTTAAAGCCTCAAGTCACAAATTCGAGCACCACTACAAGCCCTGACGTCATGTCAGGCCCTTTAAGGCCTCGAGTAACAAACTTGATAACCATTACAAGCCATGACACCATGACAGGCCACCTAAGCCTCGAAGCCACAAACTCGAGCACTATTACAAGCTCTAACACTTGGTCAGGCCATTTAAGGCCTCGAGTCACAAACTCAAGAACTGTTACAAATCCTAACACCAGGTTTAGCCACGTAAGCCTTAAAAATAGGAACTTGAGCACCACTAGAGCCCTGGCGATCTGTCAGGCTACGTAAGCCTTGAAGTTAGGAACTCGAGCACTACTGCAAGATCTAACGTCGCGACGAGACATTTAAGCCTCGTGCCACAAACTTGAACGCCATTAAAAAAGCCTTGATAATCGATCAGGGTGCCTAAAACACTCAAGACATTCCTCGAGCCCCGCACTATGGAATGAGGAACTTTTGTCTTATTTATCAAATGATGAGTGAGACTTGGTAGGATCTCCTTATACTGATAAAACCATTTCATTTGGGATACTTAGAAGGAATTTGGGTTGGAGGATGAGAACTAGAGAAAGCCTAACATAACTAATAGGCCTAGTTGATGGTGATAAGTGTTCAATTCTATACATTTGAACCCTCTTTATTGCATATGTTAGTCCCGTTTCTACGTTTACCGAGATATGTTTACGGTATTTTTGTATTTTTGATGTATTGCAGGTCTTGGAGTGAAATGAGCAAAATTTGAGGCTTTTTGCAGCTGAAGAGAAAAGTCAGAATTGCAGTCAAGGCATCTCGATCAATCGAGATCTCGATTGATCGAGATCTCATTTCGATTGATCGAAATCTCAATCAATCGAGATCCAATCTCGATTGATCGAGATTCTGCAGAAGCCACTTGCCCACTTACTCACCTGCTTTCTCACTTGCAACAAAATCCCCCTTTTTGCACGACTTAGGGGGATTGTCTGACTTGAACAAGACCCTTGGGGACCTTCTTGATATAATGGATATATATATTGATATATATATATATATATATGGTGGGCCCCAAGGTTGAAAAAGGAAGCCATAAAGCACAAAGAAGCCACATTTCTCACATATCTCTCACACACATCAGAATATACAAGGAGAGACTTTCGGGAGAGGAGAAGAAGGAGCTGAACCAGACCTTGAAGCTCCATTTTCTTCATCAATGGAAGAGTGCAAGGCAACCATGAGCAACTAACTTCTATATTAGGGTGTTGTTGAAGCCCCTAGCCATGTAAACTTGTTCATTTTTGTAGCACTTTGGATTTGTAATTAAATGTTGATTATTTAGCCTAGTGACCATGTACACTAATACATTTCTTTTATATATTCATTTGATGTTGAGTTTATTCTTGTCTTAGAGTAGATTCTTTGATGTGAATGCACAACATTTGCATATTCCACAAGAAGTGCAAATGATGGCTAGATAATGGTGTTTAAATGAATGTGTGGTGTTTGCTTGTATAAACCATGCCAAGATAAGGTAGTTTGGATGCATGTAGGTTCACTTAGAGAGTAGGGTAATTAGGTAGTTAGTTAGGTTGAAGAGCTATGCTTGTTGAAGATGGATTATGATAGGTTAGCACACACATTAATCTTTTGATATGTCATTGAGGTCACAAGCCTAATGACATTGTTAGGCATTTAATTTATGAATCCCATGCTTGCTACACTTATGAACATGTGAATGGCTAGTGGTGGAAACCACCTCTAGTTCTCTCTCCCAACTTTTACTCTTTAAATTTATTGTCATTATATTCATGCAATAGTTTTATAAACAAAAACTCAAAACCCTGTTTTTAGGATTAAAGTGGAATTAATCTATCTTTAAGACAATTACGACTAGTCTTCGTGGGATCGATACCCTCTATATAGAACCGTATCTACAAAGATTCGTGCTCTTGCGAGTGGTTAAATTATATTTTGATAAAAAGGGTAAAATTAAGCTTTCAATATAATTCAAGTCCAACCACATCAAAATTTTGGCGTCGTTGCCGGGGACTACGGTTTAATTGTCGCCATTGGAAGATTAAATTTGGTTTAATTCTTATTCTAGAAATTCTTTCATCCTTTTTGTATATATCTTGTTCTTATTTCTCAAATTTCTTGATTTTAGGTATACCACATAGCGGGCATCTAAAAAAATTACAGTTGGAACCCTTTGTGAGTATAAAGTCTAAAAATTAGTGGGTTTGAGTTCATTCATTTTTTTTGTATATATTATTGTTTATTTTTCATATTGAGGTGTTGTTCTACTATTAATGCATGCTAGGTAGACGGTCCTTGTCACTTCCTTTGCTTCCGTGTAATATTGAACTTGAAAGAACACTTAGACAACGTAGAGGAACCTTTAGGGACCCTATATTGCCTAGGAACGAAAACATGGACCCAAACGAGAGACAACCTCCCGGACTACCTCCTTTTAATCATGAACAACAACCTCCACCTCCACCTCCTCAAGGAGAGTTGCTTATGGACTTTTATCTTTCGACTATATTTGAAGTACCTTCATGTATTCAATTTCCGGATGTAGCGGCAACTCAATTCGAAATAAAGTCCTCCACCATCAATCTTCTTAATAGCTTCCATGGTCTCCCTAATGAGGATCCATACCGGCATTTAGATTACTTCCTTTCCGTGTGTTCCACTATTCGTGTACCACACTTTACGGAGGATGATCTAAAGCTACGTATGTTTCCATTCTCCTTAAAAGATAAAGCTAGAAGTTGGTTCAATTCATTAGAACCTAACTCAATCCATTCTTGGGCGGAGATGCAAATAGAGTTCTTAAAAAAATACTTCCCAATGGGAAAGACGAGTGATATTCGGCGAGCAATCACCAGATTCACCCAAATTGACCAAGAACAATTTCATGAGACGTGGGAGAGATTAAAAGATCTTCTTAAATCTTATCCGCATCATGCTGTCCCAAAATGGCAGCTAGTGCAAAGTTTTTATGATGGGGTGAGTGAGCAACATAGGTAAATGATAGACTCCACTTGTGGAGGTGGATACCTTTTGAAAAGCCCCGATGAAGCATGGAAACTTTTTCAAACCCTAAGCAATAATTCAGCTCAATGCTCCTCCACTAGAAAAGGGAAGGCCACCCAACCTTGTAGAGGAGTGCATGAAATTTCACCGGGTAGATGAGGTTGCCATGCAAGTAGAAACCTTATCCCGAAAAATGGACGTAATCATGAAAAATGGGCTGCCTACTCCAAGCCAACCTATTCAAAATTAGGAAGGGTGTTCGTTTTGCTATAGTACTTCACATTTTGTGCGAGATTGTCCTATTGCCGGGCAATCTCCCGATTATACTCAAGAGCAAGCGAATGCCTTGTACTCTAAATAGATGAATGATCCATATTCAAATACGTACAATCCTGGTTACAAGAATCATCCGGCTTTTTCATGGAAACCTCAAGAATCAAGTCCCTCTTTTCAAGGGCAAAATTCTTTCAATTCCCAATCTCAACAGCCTCCATATAGGCCAAATCCTCAACCTTACCATCAAAGGTCCAATTTCCAACAACCACCACCTCCTCCGAGAAGCCAAGGCTTTGAAGAAAGAGTGATAAGCAATCTTGAGGCTAATACCCGCTTATTGCAAACTTACTTTCAATCAATCTCTAAGCTTGAAGCTAATGCTCAATCGATGGCTAAGTTAGAAGCTCAAATCGGGCAACTAGTTAATGCCTTGAATAGAAGGGAGGAAGGTAAGTTGCCGAGTCAACCGGTGGCGAATCCTAAGGGTGTTCATGTGATTGAGGATCCATCATCTTCATCTTGTAATGCTCCTCCGGAGCAAGTTCAATCAATCACCACCTTAAGGAGTGGTAAAATCATCAATTCCAAGGTAGGGGAGGAAGAGAGAAAGGAATCCCAAGAGCAATCCAAAAATCCAAAAGAATCCCAATTAAATCCAAAGTTGTTTCCCTTAAATCCAAATGTGAACAACGTCCCATTAAATCCAAAAGGAAAGGCAAGTGAAGTTGTGTCGTCATCAAGTCCAAATCTTGACACTTCTTTTGAACCTCCGATTCCTTTTCCTCAAAGATTGAAGGAACCTTCTCATTTTGGGAAGCAATGAGAGAAAATTCAAGATATGATGGAGATCTTCAAACAAGTAAAAATCAATCTCCCTCTTCTTGATGCTATCTGACAAATTCCCTCCTATGCTAAATTCTTGAAGGACTTGTGCACTCAAAAGCGCAAATCTAGGAACAATGTTCCTAAGAAAGTCCTTTTAACTGAGCATATAAGCTCCATTTTCCAACACCAAGCCCCTCCTAAATTCAAAGATCCGGGTGCGACCATTTCATGCACCATCGGAAATCAATCTTTTGAAAAGGCACTTCTTGATTTAGGGGCTAATGTCAATTTGCTTCCATTCTCAGTTTACCAACAATTAGGTTTGGGGGAACTTTAGCATACCACAGTTGTGTTGCAACTTGCCGACCGCTCGGTGAAGCAACCACGTGGCATCATTGAGGATATAATCATTCAAGTGGACAAATTCTACTTTCCGGTGGACTTCATAGTCCTTGACACGGAACCGGTTCAAAATCCAAATCGACATATTCCTATCATTCTAGGTCGTCCATTCTTGGCTACGGCAAATGCTTGTGTTAATTGCCGTATCGGAGTAATGGATATCTCTTTCAGGAATATGAAAGTCCGCTTGAACATCTTCAATGCTTCCCACCACACATCCGAAGACGAAAGTGAGTGCTTTTGTGTCGATGAAGCACTTCCT
The DNA here is from genome assembly GCA_026545225.1 of Cornus controversa. Taxonomy (NCBI): domain Eukaryota; kingdom Viridiplantae; phylum Streptophyta; class Magnoliopsida; order Cornales; family Cornaceae; genus Cornus; species Cornus controversa. Next base: position 20,181,791 of record CM048852.1, read on the forward strand.
TCTATTCTTTCCAAGGATCCTTTAGAGGCATGCCTAAATCATTTCAACTGTGACGATTTTGACGTTGAGCATTCCATTTGTGAAGTCAACTCAATGCTCGATGTCACCACTGTCATAAATGTGCCTAAATGGAGAGTTTCGAGAGAACCCTTGCCTCCGTTGTCCAAAACTTTCCAAACTCCTTCTCTAATTTCACTACCACAACTTGAGCTCAAGCCTCTACCGGCTACACTCAAGTATGTTTTCTTGGGCGCTAATGAGACCCTTCCAGTCATTATTGCTTCCAATCTCACTAATGATCAAGAGATGAACTCCTAAAAGTGCTAAAAGAGCACAAGGAAGCAATAGGATGGAGTGTGGCAGATCTTAAGGGAATAGATCCTTCTATTTGTATGCACCGCATACATTTGGAAGAGGATGCAAAGACCTCAAGGGAGGCACAACGTCGATTAAATCCAAATATGAAGGACGTTGTAATGAAGGAGGTGGTGAAGTTACTAGATGCGGGAATCATTTACCCCATCTCAGATAGCAAGTGGGTTAGTGCCACTCAAGTGGTTCCAAAGAAGTCCGGTATTACGGTGCAACCAAATGATAAGGGTGAATTAGTTCCCCAACGCACCACCACGGGATGGAGAGTGTGCATAGATTATAGGAAATTAAATTCAGCCACTAGGAAAGATCACTTCCCCCTCTCATTTATTGATCAAATATTGGAGAGATTAGCCGGGCAAAGTTTTTATTACTTTTTAGATGGATATTTCGGCTATAATCAGGTTGCTATAGACCCGAGGGACCAAGAGAAAACCACCTTTACATGTCCCTTCGACACATTTGCTTATAGACGCATGCCCTTTAGGTTGTGCAATGCACCGGCGACTTTTCAACGGTGTATGATGTCTATCTTTTCGGACATGGTGGAAAAATTCTTGGAAGTGTTCATAGATGATTTTTCCATTTTTGGGCCTTCATTTGAATCATGCCTCCAAAATCTATCCCGTGATCTCAAACGATGTCAAGAGACCAACCTAATTCTTAGTTGGGAAAAGAGCCATTTTATGGTTCAAGAGGGTATTGTCCTAGGGCACATTGTGTCTAAGAGAGGAATCGAGGTTGATAAAGCTAAGGTTGAACTCATTTCCAAACTTTCTCCACCATCAACAGTGAGAGAGATTCGTTCATTCCTTGGGCATGCGGGCTTTTATCGCTGTTTCATCAAAGACTTTAGCAAGATCTCTCGGCCTTTGTGTCGCCTTCTTGAAAAAGAGTCTTGCTTTACCTTTGATGAAGCGTGCCTTAACGCTTTTGAAAAACTCCGCACCATGCTCACAACCGCTCCAATTCTAATCCCTCCAAATTGGGCTCTCCCATTTGAGATCATGTGTGATGCCATGGGTGCGGTCTTAGGGCAACGAGTAGACAAATTGCCACATGTCATCTACTACGCAAGTAAAACCCTTTTCGAGGCTCAAATCAATTATACCACAACGGAAAAGGAGTTGCTTGCGGTAGTATTTGCATTAGACAAATTTTGAGCTTATTTATTAGGTTCAAAGGTCATTGTCTATTCGGACCATGCTGCCCTCCGGCATCTTTTGGCCAAAAAAGACACCAAGCCTAGGTTGATCTGATGGATACTCTTGTTGCAAGAGTTTAACTTCGAGATAAGGGACAAAAAGGGAACCGAAAATGTGGTAGCTGACCACCTATCTAGAATTCTTGTTGAATCCCTCCATGACTCCATTCCAGTTTGTGAGTCCTTCCCGGATGAACAACTCTTTGTCATCTCTCAAGAGAGTATCCCTTGGTATGCAGACATTATCAACTATTTGGCAACCGGAAAAATACCTTCTTCTTGGACCAAGCAAGAGAAGGATCATTTTTTCTCCCAATCACGATCATATTATTGGGACGATCCTTAATTGTTCAAATATTGCCCCGATCAAATAATTTGAAAGTGTGTACCCAACAGTGAATTCCAAAGCATTCTCAAATTTTGTCATACAATCGCTTGTGGGGGACACTTTAATGCTAAGAAAACCGCAGCAAAAATTCTTCAATGCAGGTTTTTTCTGGCCAACTCTTCATCGGGATGCATATTCATTCTGTCGCTCTTGTGAGCGATGTCAGCGCCTCGGCGCGATGTCTCGGAAGGACATGATGCCTTTTAACCCTATTCTTATTATTGAGATATTTGATGTGTGGGCCATTGACTTCATGGGACCATTTCCACCCTCTACCTGGTCATGAGTACATACTTGTGGCAGTGGACTACGTATCTAAGTGGATAGAGGCCGTTGCTACCAAAACCAATGATCACGCAGTCGTGGTTAAGTTCATTCAAACGAATATATTTAACCGGTTTGGTACACCTCGGGCCCTCATCAGTGACGGCGGTAAATATTTCTGTAACCGGTTCCTTTGAACCTTGCTTACCAAATACTCTGTCACACACAAAGTAGCCACCCCATACCATCCTAAAACTAGTGGCCAAGTAGAGGTATCCAATAGGGAGATTAAGAACATTCTTGAGAAGACCGTTCGGCCTGACCGGAAAGATTGGTCATTGCGACTAAACGATGCATTATGGGCATACCGAACCGCGTATAAGACTCCCATTGGAATGTCACCTTACCGGTTGGTTTATGGCAAAGCGTGCCATCTTCCTGTTGAATTGGAGCATAAAGCTATGTGGGCCACCAAAACTTTCAATTTTGACATGCAAACGGCCGGATCTAATCGAAAGCTTCAATTAAATGAATTAGAAGAATTGCGACATGACACGTATGAGAATGCTAAAATCTATAAGGCAAAGTCCAAAGCCTTTCATGATCGTAATATTCGAGTCAAAACATTTTCTCTGGGCCAAAAAGTATGGTTATACAACTCGCGCCTCCATTTGTTTCCCAGAAAACTTCGCTCCCGTTGGGATGGTCCATTTTTGGTTAATTCCGTCGCTCCCCACGGAGCGGTGGAATTGAAGGACTTGAAAGACGGATCGTTGTTCAAAGTAAACGGGCAACGCTTAAAAATGTGCGTGGATGACCAAGTTACCACCGAATACGTGGATGTCGTCACTTTGACAGATCCCGTATATTTTGACTCGTGAGCAGATTCGGACGTCATGCCATAGACGTGTAAGGTGGTGCGACCATGGTAGCTATTATGCTTCTATGATGTCCCTTTAATCCAAGGTAAATTTTGTATCTAAGCAAGTTAGTATCTAAGTCCCATAAATCCAAGTCCATGAAGAAAAACTCAAGCTGACTGTTTTTGAGCATCTCGATTGATCGAAGCTGAGATTTCGATTGATCGAGATTTCGGTCTCGATTGATCGAAATAATGCAGAGAGTTCATCAAATCCAAAGTCCCGAGAGGTAGTATTCTTCGATAGCACTTCGATAGGTCCTCGATCGATCAAAATTTTGATTGATCGAAGTAAAATCTCGATTGATCGAAGTTGATCTCGATTGATCGAAGTACGATTTCGATTAATCGAAATCTCGATTGATCGAGATGCAAATCTCGATCAATCGAGATTGACGCGATGCTTGCACGTGAGCCGAATTCTTATTTAAACCGTTGGGCTTCCCTCTCATTTCAAAAGACCATCTGACTTCTTTCTTTTCTCTGAGCGATCCAGAGCTTTCCCAAGCACCGTCCCACACTTGATGTACCATCCCCGACCATCAACCGCCGTTCGCCGTAGTCCGAGATCATCGCGAGCACGCGCACGCTCATCTCTTCGCAGCTGCGGGTTGGGTCTTCATCTTTTTGTGCCAATCATCATCTTTACCTTGAGGTAAGTGATGCATGGCTATCTTTTGCGTACTTTCTCGCTATTTTTGGTAGTTTTACGGCGTAATAAACATAGACAGATGATGTTGGGTTGGAATGGTGCATTTGCGATATTCATAATGGGATTTTGCGGGTTTCAGGGGTAGGAATGCATGTATGGGTGAGATATTGCATTCTTTTTTCTTCGAATGCTTAATGTACGGTTTGCAACCGCGGCCCCATCGTTTCAGTTGCATCCGCTTACGCTGCCTCGTTGAGAGCGAATTTTTGAATTCATGTCAGCACCATGGACTAGAACCTCATTTTAATTTTTATTCTAGAACCTCATTTTAATTTTTATTCTTTTTATTTACGTAATTTTTGGAATAAAAGTGCAGACTGTTCCGAGACTATGGCGAGAGTGAAGAATGCCACCGCTTACGCTGCCTCGTTGAGAGCGAATTTTTGAATTCATGTCAGCACCATGGACTAGAACCTCATTTTAATTTTTATTCTAGAACCTCATTTTAATTTTTATTCTTTTTATTTACGTAATTTTTGGAATAAAAGTGCAGACTGTTCTGAGACTATGGCGAGAGTGAAGAATGCCACCGGTTCTGTTCGAGACGTGCCCGGGAGAGCCTTCCGGTCTCGGAAGTTTCACCCGGAGCAGATATTTGACTTGAGAGAGTTCGAGACGCGTCCCGACAGCTCGTGGGCTATAGCAGAGCTCAGGCGGCGTCGCCTTGACCGGTTATGTGTGCCTCCCGCTGATGTGGCACACGAGCGCTTGGTGCAGGCCTTTTACGAGCATATGACCTACTCCTGCACCGCGCCGGACACTTTGGATACGATAGTGGGCGGCTCGACTATCACTATCACGCCGAGCTAGATTGCGCAGATGTTCAACATCCCTCACCAGCAGCCTCCAGATATGGTTAACTAGGACGGTCGACCGATTTACAGGGCTGAGCTGCCAGCAGACACGACACTGTTCTCCATCGTGATGGACATGTGTGGCGGGGCGTTTACCACGCCCAGTCACAACTACACGTCCAAATCGATGTGCCCGAGCAGACTATGGTTCTTGGACACCGTTCTCATCAAGAACGCGTGTCCTCTGCAGCATGTGGCAAAGCGTAGAGGCGACCTCCTCCGTTGCCTTTATGCTTTCCACACGGGCACGTGGTTTTCCCATCACTGATATGGGGGTAGATGTTCAAGATCTGGGACGGCCTCGTCAACAAGAGGATGCGGTGAGGAGCGAGTTGGCGACTTCCCTTTCCTTTCCTGGTCGCAGCTTTTCTCAGTCGTGCCAGTATACCGGTCAGTGATACTGACATTCAGTTGGCACCGCCCACTCGCTTCACATCTACTCAGTGGGAGCGGGTGAGGTGACACTTAGAGAGACAGGACCACCAGGGCGATCCACCAGAGGATGTAGACATGGATGCCCCGGTGGAGTTGGATGAGGGTGAGCCTGCAGAGGGTGAGTCTTCTGACAAGGAGATGGAGGAGGAGGAGATGGATATTGCTGCAGAGCGGTATGACATCCTGGCGACTGGCTATTCCTGCCTCGCAGTTGATGTTGAGCGGCTCCAGCAGGGTTTTGAGGAGCACGTCTAAGTGACGCAGAGTCAACTGGAGGGCATTAGATCGGACATTTCATCTCTGGCACAGGGTCAGAGGGCGATTTTAGACGAGTTCCGAGCCTTCCGGTAGGACCTGCAGTTCCTGTTCGCAGGTCGAGCTTCCACCTCCACCTCTACTCCAACCGAGCCACCACGACCACCACCCGCCCTCGAGTAGCTCTCTCTATTTGCACTTTCGGCTTTACTTTCTGTATTTTTCTTTCTTTATTTTTGATAGGCCATGTTGGCCATGTTTTCTTCCCTTTTATGAGTATTCCAGCTGCATGTACACTTTGTACTGAACTCATTTTCATATATATGGAATACAATTTCTTTTCTTTTATACCCTGTGTTTTCTTTCCTGTCTTTATTTTTGCTTTCTGCCTATATCAATGTTCTCTATACTTTGACTATGTATGTAGTACCACTTGCCTAATTGTTATATGCAATTCAGTTGATGATTTCCGTTTATTACCGCCTAGTTTCAATTCCCGATACTGTTGAGATTGCTTCAATGCAGTATGGCGTTAATACAGAAAGGCAGCCCCTTTGCATGCTATACGTTAGCGTGCCTGGATAGTCAATATCTTATCGCATAGACCTCTTAGTCATTGGGAAACACCAGTTCCGAGTATTGGATGTGCATTGATCTCGGCCTTATCCGTTTGTCCATAATTCTTATATTATGTTCTATTTATCTACTTTTTTTCCTTTTAATGCTCGTGGTATCCAGTTGGTGTTCTGTGCAGGTTTTCTCATTTGCAGGATGACCGCCGCGGTGGATTACCATTTTTGTCGCGTTCTGCACTTCCGGTAATATATTTCCTTGCTTTTCTTGTCCAAACATTGAGGACAATGTTGCATATGAGTTTGGGGGTGCGGTATGCTATACCACTTGCATATGCATGCAATGTTCAGTCTTAGTATTGAGTGTCATTGTAGAGCAGTTTTTCTTGATATTTTTGCATGCTTGCTATAACGTCTTACTTTTAAAAGGAAGATCATTCGAATAAATGTCCGAGGTAAATGCAGCAGGTAGTTAAGAACTTTAACATTGTAAATACCCGCACTTTTGCAAGCTATATAGTAGGCTAGAACGGTCTACATTTTTGTCCAAATATGAGCACGTATAATTCTTGCCCTAAATTTGTCCTTAACCGCACAAATTCGCACACATGCATTTTAAACTGTGGGGTATAAGTCTAAGGGAGAATTTTGTAAATTTCTGTTTTTATCTGATCAACTTAAAGAATAAGTTCTTCCGATTGTTGTAAAAAAAAAAAAACATTATAAAATAAATGCAATAAGCCTTCTCACTCAATAAACCGGATTTCTATGCCTCAAAGCAGGGAGTATTCGCGTATAAGTGTGCAAGGTTGAGCAATAATAAGCGGGTGGCTTGCTTAAGCTCATCGCCTTGTAAGCTCGATTATTAAGTCCGAGGGGTGTTTCTTCACCTAATGCCCTAAAACCAATTGGTTTGGGAGTTATTGGCCCAATGCCGTTACATGGGCTTACAAGAAAGCAAAAAGAGCTAAGCATTGCACGGTCATCCGCACATGAGCAATCATGAATGTTTTGTGATAATGAACGGCAGTGTCGAGCTTTTTCAGTGAATTTTTCTCTTAAAAACAGATTTGTTCTTATTCTTCTCCAAATATGACAAAAGCCACGCGTTAGAATGCATGTTCACTTTTCAAAGAGGATTTTGGGGTCGGAATCGGTATGTTTGTTCGGACTGGCCATTATGTGGGGACCGTCGTTTATCTATAGCTTGTGAAAGTCCATTTTTGCTAATGACCACATAGTTCTGTAATACTTGTAGCATTTGCCGAATGTGAAATGAACGGATGATCTCCCTTTATCTAGTTGATGACGGAGCATGATTAAACTTTTGTATAAGATAGTTAATTTTATTTTTGTAATATTGCATTGCTAAGGGACTAGCAATATGTAAGTTTGGGGGTGTGATAAGTGTTCAATTCTATGCATTTGAACCTTCTTTCTTGCATATGTTAGTCCCGTTTCTATGTTTACCGAGATATGTTTACGATATTTTTGTGTTTTTGATGTATTGCAGGTCTTGGAGTGAAAGGAGCAAAATTTGAGGCTTTTTGCAGCTGAAGAGAAAAGTCAGAATTGCAGCCAAGGCATCTCGATCAATCGAGATGTTGATCTCGATCAATCGAGATCTCGATTGATCGAGATCTCATTTCGATTGATCGAAATCTCGATCAATTGAGATCCAATCTCGATTGATCGAGATTCTGCATAAGCCACTTGCCCACTTGCTCACCTGCTTTCTCACTTGCAACAAAATTCCTCTTTTTGCACGACTTAGGGGGATTGTCTGACTTGAACAAGACCCTTGGGGACCTTCTTGATATAATGGATATATATATTGATATATATATGGTGGGCCCCAAGGTTGAAAAAGGAAGCCATAAAGCACAAAGAAGCCACATTTCTCACATATCTCTCACACATATCAGAATATACAAGGAGAGACTTTCGGGAGAGGAGAAGAAGGAGCTGAACCAGACCTTGAAGCTCCATTTTCTTCATCAATGGAAGAGTGCAAGGCAACCATGAGCAACTAACTTCTATACTAGGGTGTTGTTGAAGCCCCTAGCCATGTAAACTTGTTCATTTTTGTAGTACTTGGGATTTGTAATTAAATGTTGATTATTTAGCCTAGTGACCATGTACACTAATACATTTCTTTTATATATTCATTTGATGTTGAGTTTATTCTTGTCTTAGAGTAGATTCTTTGATGTGAATGCACAACATTTGCATATTCCACAAGAAGTGCAAATGATGGCTAGATAATGGTGTTTAAATGAATGTGTGGTGTTTGGTTGTATAAACCATGCCAAGATAAGATAGTTTGGATGCATGTAGGTTCACTTAGAGAGTAGGGTAATTAGGTAGTTAGTTAGGTTGAAGAGCTATGCTTGTTGAGGATGGATTATGATAGGTTAGCACACACATTAATCTTTTGATATGTCATTGAGGTCACAAGCCTAATGACATTGTTAGGCATTTAATTTATGAATCCCATGCTTGCTACACTTATGAACATGTGAATGGCTAGTGGTGGAAACCACCCCTAGTTATAAATTTATTGTCATTATATTCATGCAATAGTTTTGTAAACAAAAACTCAAAACCCTGTTTTTAGGATTAAAGTGGAATTAATCTATCTTTAAGACAATTACGACTAGTCTTCGTGGGATCGATACCCTCTATATAGAACCGTATCTACAAAGATTCGTGCTCTTGCGAGTGGTTAAATTATATTTTGATAAAAAGGGCAAAATTAAGCTTTCAATATAATTCAAGTCCAACCACATCAGATGGCACGGTGAATACATGTTGCGACGGAGATCTTTACAATCACCGTTAATGCTCTACTACGAGCCATTAATACCCTTAACCACTGCCACTGTAGTATAGCCAATGCATTTAATACCTACTAAAGCTCTCACACCACGCCACCAGAAAACAGGACGATGAGAAAGATTTGACCCCCTAGGTGTTTAGGAAATCATTACCTAAACATCTTAGATTTTGGCTAATAACCCAAATGGGTTAAGTCCATTGGGTAATATCCAAAAAGGTACTGGAGGTTTTAAATATGGTAACCCTAGTAAATGCAAAGGTAGGACAAGAGGAAAAATGGTCTGTCACAAATTCCTACCTTCACCATTACTACCATGAATTAGCTCTATTTCTCCTTATTCTTTTAAAGTTACTTCTCTGGATCTTTCACAGTTTGTATTGAATATACCATTATATATTTTATTGTGTTACACAAAAGAACCCCTACAATTTGGCAACTCCATTGGGTGTATCAACAAAAAGAAGATGGAACCAAACAACCCACTACCTAATATACCACTACCAAAGGTCCGTCCACCAAACATCCCGCTGCCAATTGACGCACCACCAAATGACGAGTCCAACCACTCATCCCAGGGAGAGAGCAGGGCTCCTTGCCATTTCTCCACTGCCGTTAGCCGCCCTAAATATGCCTACCCAATGAGTCAACCTGGCATCTCTAATGAAGTTGGCCAAATCACACATAACCAACTAATGGCTCGGATTAACTCCTTGGAAACCACTTAGAGGACCATTCTAAAGGCCCTCAAAGCCCTACCAAAATAAACCGCATAAAATGCTCAACCTAGCTCCTTAACCCCGTCCCCACCTCCATTCCCAAATACTCCAAACCCCTGTGCACCACTACCATTTAACCAACAAGAGCCTAACAAATACCAAAGCTCCTGGCCCCACCCCTTGTAGCCTATCAACCTACACCAGAATACACCACACGAGCAGAGATGCGTGATATCCTTAATAAAAATTCCTCGTCTATGGCCCGAGTTCTAGATTTTGACTCAGAACCCCCTTATCCTCCTAACATAGCTCAGACCCCTTGTTTGACCGGTTATGTTGCACCCAAGTTCTCCAAATTTGATTGCAAGAAAGGAAATCCCTGTGAGTATGTCATTCATTTTATCGAGGCACTCAGGCAATATAGCCACGAGCACTCACTGCACCTTAGAGAATTTTCCAAATCTCTCACAGACATGGTCTATCGTTGGTACATCAGTCTCGAGCCATAATCTATTTCTACCTGGGACCAACTCTCCAATAAGTTTCATACCAAGTTCTCCCAAGTAGAAGAGCATATCACCACACTCTCTCTAACCAAATAATCCTAAAATGAGAATGAAGACCTCCTCAAGTTTGTACAATGATTCCAAGATCGAGCCATGGAATGCTTTGAGAACAATGATGAAAAAGACTTAGTTGACATATGCATCCAAGGCATGGAGCAGCTCTATTGAATTCTCCTTATCAACCTCCGCTTCGCTAACTTCGGGGAGCTCATAGTCGTTGTTCACAATCTGGTTAAGAATCTCAAACTGAACCCCCAAAGCAAAAACCTCAAAAACATAATCCCGACGACTAGCACCAGCCTCGATTATCGAGGAACGTCCCAAGATGCGACGTGACGAAGAACCAAAAGCTAAACCTCCTCGAGGTGAGGAGCCACCTCCATTCCCTGTCTGCCTAGAGGAGGTTCTAAATGCATAAAAAACATGGGTTAAAGATGGATGAGTTATCCTTCCTATAACTCGCGAAGAACCAACAACTGTTGACCTTGCTCATCCCAAATTTTGCAAGTACCACCAATCTATCTCACATCCTATGTGCAACTGTCGAGCATTTCACCGCCTATTTCACAAAAATGTGTACAAAGGAGATCTCAAGTTGATAGATCCTAAAGATGTTAGGCACTATCTATACCTACAACACAATCAAGTGACAACCGCAATCTCGTGCTACGATGAACATGAAGAAACTCATCACCCAGAAGGAATTGATGATCAAAGGGATTCTGAGCTCCACCAATTCGCAACGACAAGTCCCACAGTTGCCCCACTCAATCCCAACAAACCTCCCAGAATTATCTCTTTCACTGTAAAAGATAAACAAGTACCCTCACATCAAAATTGACCACTCTACGTCCTGACCATGATCAACAATACCGAGTTCAAGCGAGCGTTCCTTAACAATGGCTCTTTGATCAATATCATGTCATTGACCGTCCTTAAGCAAGCAAACATCCCAATAGAAAGATTGGTCCTGAGCCCAATAGTGGTGGCCAATTTCGACAATGATCTATGACACATGATAGGTTATGTCAATGTTGACCCTGCCATTAATAAATTTCGTGCCCCCACCAAGTTCCACGTCATTGATAAATAAACTTCGTATCACTTACTCATCAGCTGTGCATGGAGGCATCGTTTCGACATAGTACCTTCCACATACCATCAATGCTTCAAGGGCATCATCGGCAATCAGGTTGTCACCGTCCCTTATTCTGATAAGCCCTTTGCCAAGTTCGAGGCCCACTTTACCGATGCCCTTTTCTTTGACGAGCTCAAAGGCACTGAAGAGCTCGAGCAGACTGCTATCATTAGTACACCACTCCCCATATAGGCAGAAGCAAAGAAAGGAATCTTCTTCGCACCATAACTCTACAGACCAACACTAGCGTCGCACCACCAGCACCCCGCGAGTTTAAGCGTGTCAAACTTTCCAACAGACGTGTCATTTATCGCTTGTGACGGTGTCCGAGTTCAAAATCCACCAATACGGTTTCTGAGCCCCCAATCCACAAGGAACAAACTAAGCTAAACTTTCCCAATCTCGAGGAGATCAACCTTGTACCACATGGCAGCCCAGCTCGAGTAACTTACATTGCCTCCAATATACCCACTCCTCTCTGCGGTGAATTGATCAATTTGCTACAAGAATTCTCAAACACCTTTGCTTGAACTTATGAGGAAATGTCTGGCCTCGACCCTAACCTTGTGGCCCATGATCTCAACATTTTCCCCCATGCTTGCCCTGTCAAACAAGCCCCTCTAACTTTTCACCCCGAGCTCATGCTTTAGATTAAAGCTGAAATTGAAAAGTTGCTTCTAGCCAACTTCATAAAACCAATAATCCACCCCACCTGGCTCGCTAACATTGTCCCGATCAAGAAAAAGAATGGGCAAATTTAAGTATGTGTTGATTTTAGAGATCTCATTAAAACATGTTCTAAGGATGATTTCCCTTTACTAAACATGGATACTTTGGGTTGATACTATAGTAGGTCATGCCATGTTTTCTTTCATGGATGGATATAGTGGCTACAATCAAATCAAGATGGATGAGGAAGATGCTCAAAAAATTGCATTCTGAACTCCACTCGGTAACTTTCACTACACTGTCATGCCTTTTGGTGTCAAAAATGTAGGTGCCACCTATCAACGAGCAATGACAGCAATCTTCCATGACATGCTCCACCATACAGTGGAAGATTATGTTGATGACTTGGTCGTCAAATCTCACTTCGAGAACAACCACATCCGAGATCTTCGCCAAGTTTTTGAACAATGCCACCAGTACAATCTACGCATAAACCCATTTAAGTGTACTTTCGTGGTTGATCATGGTAAATTCCTAAGTTTTATAGTCCATAGACAGGGCATCAATCTCGACCCCACAAAAGTCTGAGCAGTCATCGATATACCTGCACCTACAACCTTCAAGCAACTTAAGAGTTTTTTGGGTAAAGTTTTATATCTCCGGTGATTTCTTCCAGCTTGCTAAGGCCACATATGCCTTGAGCACACTATTGAAATGCCAGCCTAAATTTGTATAGACATTAACACATTAGAAAGCATTAGAGACAATCAAAGATGCTTTAACCTTACCTCAAATGATACATTCTCCTTGAAATAATTCTCCATTCTGGATATACATCACATACACTAAGCGATCGATCAGAGCTCTTCTCGCTCAAGAGCTCGAAGGCTAAGAGAGGCCTATCTACTATATCAGTTGCCTTATCTGCGACGCAGAATCACGTTACTCTTGCATCAAGTGCCATTGCCTCGCCCTTATCTTTTTTGCTCACAAATTTTGACATTACTTCCTTGCACACCAGGTACACCTTGGTACCAAATGTGATCCTTATGGACAATTGTTGTCCAAATCACTAATCTCAAGAAAGGTGACCTGTTGGCTGCTTGCCTTAAGGGAATTCAACATCACATGTTGAACACCTCGAGCTATCAAAAGCCAAACTCTTGCAGATTTGCTAGCACAATTCCTAGTAGGATAACATGAGTCGATCACAAACATCTTACCACTCGATGACCTCCAGATCGCAGCCACTAAGGTGTTACAAGAGGAATAACAACTCACCTTTGATGGCTCGTCCACCACCACGGGATGCGGTGCTGGCATTGTCCTCACCTCCACCAACAAGCAGAGCACTACCTCTTTCAAGTTAAATTATCAATGCTCTAACAATGAGGCAGAATATGAGGCCCTCATCCTTAGCCTCCTAATGGCGCACAACAGAGAAATCTTGTGTATTTGTATTAATGGTGATTCTAAGCTAGTTATTAAACAAACTACAAGAGATTATGCCATTCGCGAGCCCACCCCTACCTCATTGATTCGTTGGTAAGTGTATCAATTAAAAAGCCCTTTTTCGAGGGTGTTCATCCCCAACCTTGACCGCGAGCTAATTTTCCAAAATTTTGGGGGATTGATCTCCTGGGTTCATCTCTTAACATCGATCGTGAGTTGTACCTGAAAATAAAAGATCAAAAAGCACCTATCCTCAAAATATGAAAAGAAAATACTAAACTAACAAAGAAAAAAACTACTAATATACAAAAAACTCCACAGTAGCCAAGTTTAATGTCTAGGCCAGATAAAAAATTGACTTTTAATTCAAGGTTCACTCGATGCCACATTGCTCGAAGAGATTTAACATCACCCCCTATATGATCCTCACTTTCTTGTGCCGAACTCAAAATAATTGGAAGGGTCTCATTAGCTCCTAAAAACACATATAACAACTTTAAAGAAAGGGGTTTCAATTCTAATAGTGGAGGAAGGTGGATTATCTTGAATGACCACTACATCAAACATAACATTCACCCCCGCAATGGATTTCTCAACATCAAAAGACATATAATCGAAGAAAGACATACACAACTTCAGAGGATCTTGAAATAGAGCAAACAGAGCTACTTCTTCTGCACAATCATCAATGACATCTATGAAAAAATAATCACTCAAGGTTCAATTTTTCTCATCAACTATCATTTAAGCTAGAACAAGATAATGATAACTATCTTATCTCAAGAGAAAAAGGCGATTCCTAGGGTTAGGGTTTGTGCAGGCTTTGGCTTTTCATGAAGGAGACGGTACCTCAACATGGAGGGGGGACAACCTCTTCCGACGTCATTCCGGCAATGAGTGTTAGCTGGCAAGAGTCCCCTCAATGCACCTCTTAGCTGAATCTCTCTGAGAGTGCAACAGATTCTTCTTTTCAAGATTTACAATGAGCTAGGCAGTTGATGCCCAAGGAGCTCCCAAAAGGGCAATCAATGGCCCCTTTCCAAGGGGGATCGATCAACCCATGAGGATTTTTGCGGGGTGACCAAGCAGGTGGGCGATTGATTGCCTAGCTCCAAGGGGGATCGATCACCCAAGTGTATATGGCTGGCAAAAATTCTAATGCTTATATGAAGGGCTCTTTAAGCCTCATGCTCTTTAATTCTAATGCTTAAGACTTTTTGAAGGTCTTTTACTAGAACTTAATGCCAAAATCAGACGAGCAAGGTGTTCTTATTTTTTCAGTGGAAGGGAAGTAAGTCCGTATTGATATGTCTACTATTGCTACTACTATGGGCTACCCCCATATATGCCAAGATGATTTGGTAGATATTTACACTCCTCTACTCGAGGATCTTTCAGTGGGGAACTTAGTTGCACATTTGTGTGCCGGCCAGTTTTCCAAGCTAAAGCATAATGCTGCATCTAAATCCCCTATGCCTAATCACTTTTGGTTTATTGACGCAATGTTCTACATGAATGTGTGTCTAATTGGGCACAAGACTGAAAGACTTCAAGAGTTCCTCCGAGCTCTATATGCTATCCACTTTGGGCATTAGTTATCTTTTCCACATATTATATGGGGTCAGATTAAAAATTTTGACTCCAAGGTCGTGGGCAGGTCACCAGACAGTGCAAGTGACTTAGAATTTCCATTCCCCACTCTTATTTACCAGTTGCTATTTGCATAGTGGTATGAGGTTGATGAGGATGAGCTCACTTTTACAAGAGATATCCACTATGGCACATATGACTGGAATATGAGTCAGTCACATATGTATCAGCGAGTCATTGTTGTGCCAGGTGAGCTAGCCAGACTGGCTTATAGATGGGAGGTCATAGTAGCACCACCACCAGTGGTGGAAGCTCCTACGGAGGCTGAGGCTGCGGAGGAGGATGTGCATGCATAGGCCGGAGGCCAGACTTATGGCCATTTAGAGGAGTAAATTGTAGATTTGACTATCCAGTTTGGGGCCTTACAAACCAAGGTATCTGCATAGTTTGGAGCCTTACAGACAGTGATGGTAGATCATTAGAGAGAGACTTAGCAGGATCGGTGGAAGATGTGGACGATGTTGCGTGCTTTGATGCGACAGTCTGGGCTTGACCCCGATGCTCCGTCACCATCATCTCCTTGATTATGAGGAAGTAATTATCTTATATATTTTTAGTTTTGTTTTTGTTTTTATTACTTTATTTTCTGTATTGTTTTTTTTTATAAATTCAGTTTCAAAAAAAAAAATTTCCTATTTTTCTTTTCTTTTCATTTTTATTTTTCTTCTCCCATATTCTTTCACTTGGTCATTGGAGTATAGTGGTTTGCTTTGTTGCATCTAAGTTTCGGGGTGTGCTTGCATTGCCTTCTTGCTACGGGTTTGCTATTTTCTTGCCACTACTCTCGGTTCATGGTAATATCATTCTTACCTTTCTCAATGCTTCTATTGGATGTAAATTAAGGACAATGCATAGTTTAAGTTTGGGAGTAAGACGATACCTTTTATGTGCTTTATTGCAATGGGGGACAATTTTTATGAAATTCTTTCTTGTTTTTAGGATTTTTTGCTTTTTTTTATTTTCATAGTTTTTTTATTAGTTTCTTTTGTTTTGTTTTTAGTTAGGATGTTTTTACATATTTCAAGGGTTTAATACTTTATGTAGGTGATTGACTTGCTATTCTTGAATATGTCTTAAATTTTATTTTGGGCTGAAATTCAATTTTGCGCGTAATGTTGAAAAATAGCCCGAAAGTCTTATTTTCGTACGTTAATTCAACTTGATTTGTGTGAGTTGAACGGAATTCGATTCTGGACACTTTTGTATTTCACGTAAATTTCATGAATCGGACTTCTACTAGGCCAAACTTTGGGCCGAAAGTTAATAGAGAAATCCACCTGATTAAGGCATACGAGAAACCCTAATTGTCTCCTAATTAGGTGGGCACACTTCATATTTTCTTAGGGGGTTTAAAGTGGCGAATGAGGGGCAGTATGAGGGGAGACTTTTCAGGACTTTTGAACGCAACTTGCAAAGCTTTGGGGTGGAGAACCATTGGAGAACAAGGTCTTGCGCGTATTCCATGAAGATGACGCATTCTTCCTCAATAGTTGAAGAAGTCTCTTCTACCATGAGCGGCTAGTTAATCCACTAGGGTTTTGATGTAGCCCTAACTAAACATCAATGGTTTGATTGTTCTAATTATTGGGAATTTTGTATTCATGCATAAATTGTGTAATTTAAAGGATTCTTCTTATAGAATTATGCAATAAAAGTCTTATAAATTCAGTTTCAATGATTTTTTTATCTTGTCTTAGATACTTGATTATTGTTATTGAACTCAATCTCTCTTATTTTCTGTTATTATGAGTGTGACTATTACATAATGGTAATCACTGAATATATCATTAAAAGTTTTGATGGATTATGCCTAGAGAAGATGGACCATACTGTACCCCAGAGTAAAGTAGTTAGGCAGATGACCCATGCTAATCAAAGCTAGTTCATGACTTTGCCTTAATAATATGTTATGTTCTTGACGAATGGAGGTGAGCTTGTACCCACCGAAACCACTTATGCATGGTATAATTCTCCATAGTTAGTTCAATTGACCATTGATTGTGAAGTTAGTGGTGAAGTCAATAACCCTAGATTTTTCTTATATTTTCTACACTCCTTTGTTTCTCTTATTCTATGTTAATTGCTTTCATTAGTTAATTTAGTATAAAAATCAGCAACCTATTTTTTCTCAATTTAATTAGAATTTATTCTGAATATTTAACTCAATTAGACCATAGTCCCTAAGGATCGACACCCCTTTCGATAGCCCTATTCTTCAAGGAATTTGTTCGACTGTGAAGTGTGGTAATTTAATTGATACACTTACCAACGAATCAATTTTTGGCACCGTTGTCGGGGAACTATCTATTTGATTGTTTGGATTTCAAGTACTTCTAGTATTTTATGCGAGGTCGTCATTCTGTGGCTGACCCTTTGATACCTTTTGATCTTGAGTCTGAACGTACTTTCGAACAACAAAGGAATATTCCTGTTGATACCATTGTGCAAGAGGAAGAAATAATTGATGATATGGCTGAAGAAAGGAATAACAACATTGTTCCTAATGCTGCTGAGAAAAGGGCGAGATTGTTCAAGGACTACTATGTTCCTGAGACATACTTCACCAGCTAGTTTCAGCGGCCTAATGTCACAACACAGAATTATGAGATCAAGTCCAGCATTATTCAGATACTACCATCCTATTATAGGTTGGCTCAAGAAGACCTTTACAAGCATCTAGATGAGTTTATAGAAGTATGCTCAACTACCAAAATTCACAACTTCTCTGAAGATGCTTTCAAGATGTGACTTTTTCCATTCTCCTTGAAGGACAAAGCAAAGTATTGGTTCAATTCTCTAACAGAAGGTTCTATCACGACTTAGACTAAAATGTAATATGAGTTCCTCAAGAAGTATTTTTTAATAGGGAAGACCAATCAGTTCAGACGTGCTATCACTAATTTCTCCCAACATGAGGGAGAACAATTCTATGAGACATGAGAAAGATTCAAGGACCTTCTTAGGAAGTGTCCTCATCATCAGGTTCCTAAGTGGCAATTAGTGCAGATTTTTCATGAAGGGCTGACAAAAGTCAACAGACAGATGGTTGATGTGGATGTACTTTTATGTTGAAGAGTGAAGAAGAGGCGTGGTACCTATTCAAAAATCTTAGTGACAACTCTCTACAACATGTGTCTACTCATTCAAGCAGACCTTGTAACGACCCGAATTATTTTGATCAGTTCCGGATGATTTTTGGACCGGATTTATTTTTTTGAATTAATTAATTTTGGAAAGATGCAAATATATATATATATATATATATATATATATATAGAAATGGGTATATATAGAAATAGAGAAAGATTTTATATGTGGAATTATATCTACAAATGTATATGCTATAATTTTATGTAGGCTTATATGCAATTAGAAATATATGGAGGTGAAATTATAAAGAGATGGAAATACATATGGTATCATATACATTTAAATATGTGTATGATTTTATGTGGAAGGGGTGTACGTGTATGTTGTAGTATGTGTATTGATGCATGTATATGATAAAGTGTAATTGGTTTCATGTACATACATAGGTTGTTGAGAAATAAGCCTCCAATCATGGACCACCAAATATTACGATGTGATGATAAGTAAACAAGCACGAAGAAATTTGCAAGAACAAACCAAAAATTATACATGGCTCGGCTAAACAATCCTACATCCACAGAAAGCCCGATTTCACTATATAGATTGTAACAGTATAAGTAGAAAGATTGTATCAAGAGTACACTCAACTCTTAACCCTTAACCCTTATACACCCAATCTCACTCAAAAGGAAATCACAAATTCTAAACAAGAATTCTCTCTAAGTGTCCTCTCAAAAATAATGAGAGTGTTGCCTCTTCTCTTCTCACTCAACTCAACTCAACCTATAACATAGATAACTATTTATAGAGCCCCAAACCCAATTCCTTGGTGGATTAGGATTACAATTCCTTAGAGCCCAAGACTTGCCTAACAAGTACTTTCCTTCCTTGAGACCAAGACTTGCCTACTAAGAAATTACCTAATAAGAAACAACTCTATAATAGAAACCTAATCACAATAGGAATTTGAGCCAACCTAACATAGGTGTATATGTATGTGTCATTTTATGTATACTTGTATAGTATATAAATTGTGGAGTAGAATACATGGACTTGAATTTGTGTAGTATCATATATATATATGACATGTGGATGGGATTGGGATTGGGATGATGAAGTGTGTGGTGGAGAGTTGCTAAGAGAGGATAAGAATAAAATAAAAGAAAAAGAAAAATGAGATAAAGACGACCAAAATGTGGTCAGCCGAAGGAGAGAAGGAGAAAAAGAAGAAAAGAAAAATAATGAAAAGAAAGAGAAAGAAAAGAAGAGAAGAAAAAAAGAAAAAGAAAAGAAGAGAATAAAAAGAGAAAAAAATAAAGAAAGAAAGGGAAAGTAAGAGAGAGAAGAAAGAGAAGTCTAGAGAGAGAAAGAGGAGAACAGAGAGAGAAGCCAAGAAAGATAGAGAGAGAAAGTGAAAGAGAGAGAGAGAGGAACCGAGAGAGAGATAGGGGCTGTTCTGACAAGGGGCGGTTCACGGTGGCTGGACAGTGGTATTGGCTGTTTGTATGGCCCGCTGGGTGCTCGCGGTTGGTGCGGCTATAGTGGAATCTGAGATGGGTTTTGACTCATGGTTTGGTGGGAAAAATGGTGAGCTACGACTGATGGTGAAATGGTGGTTTAATGGGTCTTTTACAGCTGGTTGTATGGGCTGGTTTCACGGCTAGCTGATGGTGGGTTTGTGGTGTTGAAGATGGTGTTCATTGAGAGTGTTTTGACTGTTCGGGCTTGATGATTGGATAGGTTTTTCGGTTGATTCGGTTTCTTTAGTGAGTGTTCTTTATGGTGGAGGCTAGATGGCTCACGTGGTGGCTAGAAACTTGAGGTGTGGTGGTTGGTTGTGAAGTAGAAATTCGGCAGCGAGGGTGGCTGGAAGTGGCCTCTTTGGAGGGTCTTGGGTGGTTGTTTGAGGTTGCTATAATGGCTGTGTACATGGGCTGAGGGTAATTTATAATTAGGTTCATGGTTTGGCTTCTATATGCTATAATGGCTATGTACATGGGCTGAGGGTAATTTATAATTGGGTTCATGGTTTGGCTTCCATAGTTGTTGATTGGGGGGTGGTCCGGTGGTGTCGAAGGGACTGTTCGTGGCTGGTTTGGCAGCCATGGTTTCAACTTTATAGGCTTTCTTGGTGGCTGGTTTGTAGGTTCACTTGGGTTTGACCGAAGGTGCTTATGGTGGTGCCGAAAGGGGCTGCCAAGGTGGGTTCATGGGTGGCTCATAGGTTGATGTTTAGGTAACTTGTGATGATGGTTTGTATGAGAGTTGGCAACGACTATTATAGGCGGTGCTTTGAAATTGAAGAATCCATAGTGATCTGTTTGGTCTTGAGTCCTCAATTGAAGTTTGGTAGATTGGATTTAGTTACGATTTATGATTGAATATAACATGGATTATATTGATATGAAGTTGGGCCGATTTCGGTTGGGCCTTATATGATTTTGTGAATTTGATAGTCTAATGGAAATGGGCTGCCCATGTGCAAGAATTGGGTTGAAACCAATTGGGCTTTGTTTGGGCTCATTATAAATGATGTTAGGAATTGGACATACATAAATGGATGGGTTTGATAATTATTATTGAGCTACCATATTGAATGTTTGAGATTTGGGCTGCCTCAATTGTTGATGGACTTAACACGGCGATTATTAGTGGCCGAAAATGGTCTGACGACAGCGAAATAGAGGTTAATTTCGATAGTGGTAGCCGTTGTGGTGCTGGGACTTCTACAAAGATTGAGGTAGGGATATTCCTTCCTCCCTAACGTTAATTCTATAGGAATGTTTTGTGATTTCCTTGGTGGGTTAGCATGCATAAAAGAGTCGGGATTTAGGTTTTAAATTCCTATTTGCTCTTGTGTTTATTGCATGCTAAATTTGAGATGTATATGTGCTTTATGTGGTAGTTATGAGATATGCAAACATGCATGACGTTCTTGAGATGATGTTATGTTTAAGCATGACTTTTATGATTTTTAAAGTATGTGAATTGGTGCCAAAATGTATCATTTTAAAGAATGTATGCAAAATGTTTGATTTGGTAAAACTTGTGGTTAGCTTTGATTATCTACGGGATGTAGGCATTGTCTATGAATATGTTGCATATATAGTGTCTGACAAAATACTGATGTGTAAAATTTAAGTTGTATGGTTAAGCATGTATTGCTTGGAATCGTCTATGTGATAAAAATTGCTTGCGTGCATTTAATGAATATGCTATGTATGTTTAAATGCTCTAGTATATGCCATGTAGCCGATAGGGATGCCATGACTTGCATTCATATAGGTCGGCGTCGAGTTGACGCTTAGGTGGGGTTGGGGTATCTCTACTGAGCCACCATGGTGCTCACCCCGCTCCCCCCAAACATTTTTCAGGTTACGCGTCAAAGACGGATTGAAGGGACTCGAATAGAGCATGTTAGTCACTTAGATATATTTTGAAGGTTTATGCTTAAACCTTGTAATGGTAGCTATCCATGCCAGCTTGTGGCATGTGACATTATTTTGAGGTTGTAGTTACACTATTATATGTGTAACTTGTACGTTTCATTTGATGTATGTCTATGAGACGAACATTCAGGGACTGAGTCATATTTCAATTGTATTAAGCATGTTATAGGAATGTATTAGATGACAATTGATGGATTGGAATGGCTATTAGGGGGGACACGTGCCCAAAAGTGTCCATTTTAAATTATAGATGTGAATGATGGGGGACACGTATCCAAAAGTGTCCATTTTAAATCATAGATGTGAATGATGGGGGGATATGTGCCCAAAAGTGTCCATTTTGAATTTAAGATGTTAAGGATGGGGGGACATGTGCCCAAAAGTATCCATTTTAAATTATAGATGTGAATGATGGGGGGACACGTGTCCAAAAATGTCCATTTTGAATTTAAAATGTGAATGATGGGGGGACACGTGCCCAAAAATGTCCATTTGAATTTAAGGTGTTAATGACATATGAGACTGAATTATATTTGATTTGAGATTAATAATTTTCTTGATAAACAATAAAAAATTTGAATTTGTAAGGGTATTATGATTGTATATAAGAGAGGTTGATCTCAGGGTTCACACCTCGGTTCTCAGGACTCGAAAATTGGGGTGCGACGTCATCGTACCTAAGCGTGATGTCAGTATAGTTAAGGTTGTTCACAGGGTTAAGTGAACGGGCTCACACTCGGGATTCGGGTCGGTCCGGGAGAGTCCCGGTGGTCTGGATTCTGGGGTGTGACAGACCTGCCACTACAAGGAAGACTGATGGGATTTTTGAGGTTGGTGCTACAGAAGCTATACTAATCAACATTGATCTAATTGCACAGAAACTAGCAGCAATTATGGTTGCCAGTCAAGCTCCCTCTATTTTGAATTCTTCGTTGCTAGGCCCTTGTGATTTTTTGCTCTAGTCCTATGCATAATGTGAACAATTGTCTTTTAGTTGAGCAATTTTTTGATCTTTAACACGTGCAAGTCCAAGCTAAATTAACTGGACCAATGAATCCTCCACGTGGTAATACTTACAATCCAACATGGAGGAGTCATCCTAGTTTTTCTTATAGCAATCAAGGGGCAGCAATGTAACAAACATATCAGCCTAGGAACTATGTACCTCAATAGCCATATCAAGCACAAGTTCCCATGCCACCCAAAAATTTTGCTTTTGAAGATAGGGTGATGAATTCCTTAGCGAGACTTCACAAGATTGATTCTAAACATGAGATGCTCGACTCCATAGTCAGAACAGTGCAAACTATAGCTCAATTGGTGCATTCTCATTCTCAGTCCATTGCTAAATTGGAATCTCAGTTTGGACAACTTGCTAATGCTTTGAGTAGAAAAGAAGAGAAGAGGGAAAGATCTCTAGTCAACTAGTTACTAATCCTTGAGGGATGCATACTTCTACAAGCAACCAACACTATGAGCAAGTCCAAGCCATCACCATTCTGAGAAGTGGGAAGGTAATTGACAACAAGGTGGGGGAGAATAAAGAAGAAGAAAGAGTGATCATAAGTCCAAGTGCTGAAAATTCATATGAGCCTAAGGCTCATTTCCCACAATGTTTTCTTAAAGCATCTAAGTTAGGAAAACAAGGGGACAAATTACATGACATAATAGAGGTTTTTAGACAAGTGAAGATTAATCTACCACTCCTTGATGCCATCAAGTAGATTCTTCCTTATGCCAAAATTTTGAAACACTTGTGCACTCAGAAGAGGCATTCTAAAAGTCATGTACCAAAGAAGATAATACTGCCACAACAAGTGAGTTCTATAATTTAGCATTGCATTCCTCCCAAGTATAAAGATCCTAGTGCTCCGACTATCTCATGCTTCATTAGGGAGCATCATGTTGATAAAGCTCTTCTTGATTTGGGTGCAAGTGTGAACTTGCTGCCTTATGTAGTCTACCTACAGTTAGGCTTGGGAGAATTGAAGCCTACCTCGGTGGTGTTGTAATTTGCAGATAGATCAACAAAGCAACCACGAGGGATTGTCGAAGATGTGCTTATTAAAGGGGACAAGTTTTACTTTTCAGTTAATTTCATTGTACTTGACACTAAGCCAGTTCATAATCCGATGAGGCATATTCTAGTTATCCTTGGTCAACCTTCATTAGCTACTGCAGATGCTTGTTTAAACTGTAGGTCAGGGATCATGGATATCTCATTTGGCAACATGAGAGTTAAGCTTAATATCAGATTAGAGTGATGTTATCTGCATGGATGTTATTAAAGAATATGTGGAAGAATTTGTTTCATCTTCTCTCTCTCGCAACTCTGTGGAGGTTTGTAAGTCTCTTTTTGACTCTGAGATAATTTATGAAGAAGAGCTAAGCGAAGAGGTAAATTCTATGCTTGAGGTGGATGCCATTCAAAGTACTCCATCATGGAGAATTCCTGTCGAGCCATTGCCTCCCCTCTCTAGCAGTCCTCTAGTGTGTTCATTGGAGTCCCCTCCATAACTAAAGCTGAAGCCCTTGCCAGATAAGTTGAAATATATGTTTTTGGGGGGCCATAAAACTCTTCTGGTTATCATTGCCTCTGATGTCATAGAAACTCAAGAAGCATGCTTAATAGAAGTCTTGTACCAACATCATGAGGCAATTGGGTGGAGTGTAGCAGACCTCAAGGGCATTGATCCTTTGATTTGTATGCATAAAATTCATTTGGAGGAAGGTAGGAAACCATCTAGAGAAGCACAAAGGCAATTGAATCCCAACATGAAAGAGGTAGTGAAGAAATAAGTTGTCAAGTTACTTGATGTAGGTATCATCTCTCTAATTTCTGACAACATATGGGTAAGTCCGAATCAAGTTGTTCCTAAGAAGTCTGGTCTTACTTTTGTTCCCAACTCTGTGGGAGAGCTCATTCCACAATGCATTACCACGGGTTAGTGTGTTTGCATTGACTACAGGAAGCTTAACTCCATGACAAGGAATGATCACTTTCATCTCCCATTCATTGATTAAATACTTGAGATGTTGGTAGGTCAGAGCTATTATTGCTTTCTGAATGACTACTCTGGGTATAATTAAGTGGCTATGGATCTAGAAGATCAAGAGAACACTACTTTTACATGCCCCTTTGGTACATTTGCTTATCGTCGCATGCTTTTTGGACTGTGTAATGCGCCGGTGACATTCCAGAGGTGTGTGATGGCTATCTTTTCTGATGTGGTGGAAAAATTCTTGGAGGTCTTCATGGATGACTTCTTTGTTTTTAGATCACGCTTTGAGGATTGTCTGAGCAATTTATCATTGGTGTTTTAGAGGTGTCGAGACCAGAATTTGGTCCTTAGTTGGGAAAAGATGGTGAAGGAGGGCATTGTGTTGGGGCATATTGTTTCAAAGAGGGGTATCGAAGTTGAAAAAGCAAAGGTTGATCTGATTTCTACTTTACCTCTTTCGACTACAGTGAGGCAATTTCGTTCATTCTTAGGCCATGCTGGGTTCTATAGAAAATTCATTAAAGACTTCAGTAAAATCATTCGGGCTTTGTGTCATCTGTTGTCTAAAGATGTTTCCTTTTTTTTATGATTAGTGTTTGCAAGCCTTAGAGAAACTTCGATCTTTACTATCATCTGCACCAATCTTGAAATCTCTGAAATGGGTACTGCCTTTTGAAATTATGTGTGATGCTTCTGACTAGGCAGTGGGAGCGGTGTTGGGACAGAGAGAAGACAAGCGTCCTTAGGTCATTTTTGCCATGGATAAGTTTCGTTCTTATCTGTTGGGGTCCATGGTAATTGTCTACTCTGATCAAGTTGCATTAAGGCACTTATTGGCGAAGAAAGAAACCAAATCACGCCTTATTTGATGGATTCTACTGCTGCAAGAATTCAATTTGGAGATAAAAGATAAAAATGGGACAGAGAATGTAGTTGCGGACTATTTATCCCGGATTGTATCGGATTCCATGTTCGATGCATTACCTATTCGTGACTCATTTTTGGATGAGCAATTATTTGGGACTTTCGAGGAATTGGTTAATGGGCAAAGATTGAAACATTGTGGGGAAGAAGTTGTGCTGACAATAGACGTGGAGTCCATTGATTTAACGGATCCTGTCTATCTTACTTGATCCTTTTGAAAGATGATCGTCACCTACGAACATTAACTGTAGGGGTTGTATGTATTTCTAACCTTTAATTTCTTTAGTTTTCTTTTCTTTCAATTTTTAGTTTATGTTTTCTTAATTTTTCTTTCAATTTTAGTTGCATTTTAATGTGTTTTCTTTGAGTTTTTAATGTTTTAGTTGCTTCCAAGGGATGCCGAGAAGTGTATTGGGATATTCGGACTCAAAATGGGTGAGGTCGAACCTTGGCTATAGAGGGTCAAGAGCCTCCCAGCAGGGGGATTGATCGCCCCTACCTTGGGGGGATTGATCGCCCCTTTTTATTTTTTTTCGAACTAGTATGGCAGCTGGGCAATCGATCACCCAGCCCTTGGGGGGATCGGTCACCCACTTAAAAAAATGGGTTGGCCGAATTTCTAGGGTATATAAGGGCCCCCTGTTCAAGTTATATGCATCTACTTGTTTATTTGAAGACTTGGTGTTCTCCATTGACTCCTACATCAACCAAATTCTAATTTCTCACATTGGTGATTCTATTACAAGCAATCATCATTGATCATCATCATCAACAACATCAAATCTGGGTTGATTATCTCAAGTTCTCAATTAAACTCTTAAGTTTTAAAAGTTCTTCATCAAGTAAGTGAAGTTTTAGTTTCGCCAAGTTAAGTAATTCTTTTTTAGGGCTTTTGAAGATCAAGTTTGGGGGAAGTCATTAGTGGAATAAATTGTTTAAATTGGGGTGAAAAAGATTATGAAAGCAAAGGTTGAAACATGTACTTTATTTGTTCACGCCAAATGTTTGTCTTAATTTCTCAACCACACTTTTTGAACTTATATGGCACCAAAGAGAGCAAACACTCAAGTGCGTCAAGCTCATGTAATCCTTGACAAGCATGACATGATCCTACACCAATTGCTTCTAGGCCTCGCCGAGAAGGAATACATGAGAGATGGCACCCTAGAACTTTAAATTTTGAGGCAACGTTTGATATTGCAGAACTTTATGCTATGTTCCCCGAGACATGGTGGGGTATCTCTGACATCCGTCGCCGTTGGGCTGCTTCAATCTTTGTTCCATCATCTACCACCATATAACCGAGGCTCGTCAAGGTCTTTTACCAGAACTTGATGCTGAAACCTGATGAGCGGGGAGTTCTTATTTCTACGGTGGATGGGACACAAGTTTATATTGATATGTCAACCATTGCCACTGCCATGGGCTGTCCTCATGAATGCCCAACTGATTTAATCGAAATCTACACTCCTCTACCCGAAAATCTTTTGGTGGGTAATTTGGTTGCATGGTTATGTGCGAACCAATTTTCTGGGCCAAAGCATAATGCTGTTTTCAAGTCCTCCATGCCAAATCATTTATGGTTCCTTGATGCAGTACTATACAAGAATGTGTGTCCCATTGGGCACAAGACAGAGAAACATCGAGAGTTCTTTCGAGCCTTATATGTTATACATTTTGGGCATTGGTTGTCATTTCCACAGATCGTTTGGGGTCCAATGGAGAAATTTTATTTGAAGGTCATGATGAAGACGCCAGATGGTGCGAGTGACTGGGAATTCCTATTCCCTACTATTATTTACCAGTTGCTCACTGCATAAAGGGTATGAGTTGATGAAAATGAGCTTGCCTTTCCAAGAAATATTCACTATGGCACACATGACTGGAATTTGAGCAGATTAAATATGCATCAAAGAGTTATTGTTGCGCCGGGTGAAGTATCCAGACTGGCCTAGGGAGGAGAAGCTGTAGCAGCACCACCACCAGTGGAGGAGCTGGAGGAGTTAGTAGTTAAAGCAGGAGATGTCCATGCACAAGCTAGCGGACAGGATTATAGTTATCTGGAAGGGCAGATTGTTGGGTTGAATACCGAGTTTGGCACTTTACAGACTGAGGTATCTGCACAGTTTGGAGCTTTATGGACAGAGATGGCAGATCAGTATCGAGAGACTCGCCAGGATTAGAGAGAGATGAGGAGGATTCTGCGTGCTTTGATGCACCAGGCGAACATTGATCCAGATGCTCAGTCACCACCACATCCTTGATTTGGAGGTAACTATCTTTTGTATTTTTAGTTTTATTTTTCTTTTTCTTTTCTTTATTTTTCGTATAGTTTTTTTATTCAGTTTCAAAAAAAAAATTCTTTCTTTCTTGTTTTTAGTTTTCTATTTTTATTTTCACCCATATTATTTCGCTTGGTCGTTGGGGTATAGTGGATTGTTTTGACAGATTGTCGCATCCAAGTTTGGGGGAGTGTTTGCATTGCCTTCATGCTACTGGTTTGTTCTATTTTCTTGCTACTTTTCAGGATCATGGTAATGTCATTCTAACCCTTCTTTATACTTCTATTAGATGTCCACTGAGGACAATGTACAGTTTAAGTTTGGGGGTGAGGTAATACCTTTTTATGTGTGCTTTATTGCAATGGAGAGAAATTTTTATGAAATTCTTCTTGTTTTAGGACTTTTTTTATTTTCTTTTATTTTTAGTTAGGATGTTTTTACATTTTTCAATGGATTAATACTTTATGTAGGTGCTTAACTTTCAATTCTTAGGTATATTTTAAATTTTTGAAAACTGTGGTTTAAATTAAGTGATTTTAATCATTGTTTGCATTGATATGCCTTGGGTGATTGGTTTTAGTTTCCTCACATGCACAGACATGCATACATACTCTTGTGGGGTATAAACTTGTGCTATGAGTTATTGTGTTACATATGCTTAATAGTAATTGGTATCTCTTGAGAAGGAGTACCAATGATATGTTTCACTTGACTTCAATGAAAAAAAAAAGAAAACAAAATATATGTGATGAATAGCAAATCAATTTGATCCTTTTCATGAGTAACCGAGCCTCTTGTCTCAGTAAACATTGAGTGTTCGCATCAAAAGTGAAGGGGTGAGAAAAGATGAGCATTGGTTGTCTTGGTTTGTAACCTGGTTGATTTGAGAAATTAAGTTCTTCGGGGTGTTTTGACACCTAGTGCCCTAAAGCCATCTAGTTTGTGAGTCACTGACTGAAAGCTTGCTACATGAATTTTCTAGAGAGCTTAAGGGACCAAGACATTGCACAACCAACAAAGCAATGAAAAAAAGAATGAAAAAAAAAAAGAGAAACATTATGTATTCATGTTTGGAAGTATGAGTTCAATAAGGGGAACTAGTGAGTTGAAGAGGTATGTGACTTAATATATTTGGAGCTGGGTTATGCCACATGAGATGATTGCTAGTTCACTTTTCACGAGGGGGCTAGAGTTGGTTGCTTTGAGACATGATGTGAATTATGCATGGGGCCATTGACTTGGATTTTGGAATTTAAAGTTTGAAATTATTCTTGAATGCAAGTTTGTAATTATATATTATAATCTTCTTCTTGATTAATGTTTAAATAGGAATTTTGAATATTTGTGAGTAACACTTTTGAAAACCCTCATGAGACTATGCTCGTCCACTAAGGGGTACCTAGGGGTTCAAAGGCTTGTTGCATATGCTAAATGTAATAATTTCTCCCACGAAAGTGGAGTTTGGGTAGTTTAGTTAGTGTTTAGTTAGTTTCCTTGGTTTTAGTTTTGTTTTGTTCTATTGCTAAGGGACTAGCAATATGTAAGTTTGGGGGTGTGATAGGCGTTGAATGTTATGCATTCTAACATCTTAATTTGCATATTTTATTCTCTTAGTGATAGATTATTTATGATTTTACTCCGTTTTAGTGTTTTCTGTATTTTCAAGGCCTTAATGATTATTTCTGTTAAAACCATGATTTTGGATTTTTAAAGATGACATGCAAGAGGGTTATATGAAGCTTACATCAAATGGATCCATTCAACTCCATATTTTAATTCAAGATAGCCCAAGGAAGTGGCCCAAGAGAATTATAATTGCTGAAGGGTATTTCGGGCTGAAATTCAATTCTGCGCGTAATCTAGTTTTAATCCTGTTTTGGAAAACAACCCAAAAGTCTTATTTTTGTGCATCAATTCGACTTAATTTCTTTTATAATGGAACGAAATTCAATTCTGGACACTTTTGTATTTCACGTAAATTTCATGAATCGGACTTATACTAGGCCAAACTTTGGGCCTAAAGTCAGTAGATAAATCCACCTCATTAGGGCCTGTGGAAAACCCTAATTGTCTTCTAATTAGGTGGGGACACTTCATATTTTCTTGGGGGGTTTAAAGTGGCGAATGAGGGGCTATTTGAGGGAGACTTTTGAGGACTTTTGAATAGCAACTTGCAAAACTTTGGAGTGGAGAACCATTGGAGAACAAGGTCTTGCGCGTATTACATGAAGATGACGCCTTCTTCCTCAACAGTTGAAGCAGTCTCTTCTAGCATAAGCGGCTAGTCCATCCACTAGGGTTTTGATGTAGCCCTAACTAATCATCAATGGTTTGATTATTTTAATTATTGGAAATTTTTGTATTCATGCATAGATTTTGTAATTTAGAGGATTATTCTTATAGAATTGAGCAATAAAAGTCTTACAAATTCAGTTTCAATGATTTCTTATCTTATCTTAGATACTTGATTATTATTAATGAACTCAATCTCTCTTATTTTCTATGATTATGAGAGTGACTATTATCCAATGGTAATCATTGAATATATCATTAAAAGATTTGATGGATTATGCCTAGAGAAGATGGACCATACTGCATCCTAGAGTAGGTAGTTAGATAGATGGCCCATGTTAATCGAAGATAGTCCATGACTTAACCTTAATCATATGTTATCTTATTGGCGGATGGAGGTGAGCTTGTAGCCACCGAAACCACTTATGCATGGTATAATTCCCCATAATTAGTTCAATTGACCATTAATTGTGAAGTTAGTGGTGAAGTCAATAACCCTAGATTTATCTTATATTTTCTACACTCTTTCGTTTCTCTTGTTCTATGTTAATTGCTATCATTAGTTAATTTAGTATAAAAAACAACAACCTATTCTTTGTCAATTTAATTAAAATTAATTCTGGGTATCCAACTTAATTAGACCATAATCCTTGAGGATCGACATCACTTTCGATAACCCTATTCTCCAAGGAATTCGTTCTATTGCGAAGTGTGGTAATTTAATTGATACACTTACCAACGAATCACGCCGCCACCTCCTTTCGATTTCCTGAAAATTGTTAATTCTCATGGGATGAGAAACCACACGCTCAGTAGGAATGTCTAAAATACGATTCCGCAAGTCTCGTGAATACCACATAAGCATACATTTGCATTTAATCATGTTGAGCAAGTTTTTATATATCACATTCATATCAAAATCAACATATAATGCAAAATGATATGCACAACTCCCTTGTGCTCTCCAAGCATCTATTGGACTCCGCTACCTAGGATCATCCAATATCATCTAACCAAGGCTCCTTGACCGGTTAACCTCACATAGTACTTCGTTTTAGGGAGTTTTCTATTCCATTCTAATCGGAGCTCCCTTACTGGATCACTCCGTTGGGTTCCTTTACCGGATTGACCTCGAGGGTTCCCTTTATCGGATTACCTCACCACTCCTTAAGAGGAATTAATTGCCCAATTGAGCTCACCACCCTCACCTCATGTCTACCCACAAATGGAGATGGATTACACATACTCATGACAACTATGAATAAGCAATTTGAGACAATTTATCACTCAATGATCATGCTTGCACAATTTCCCAAATAAACATCACAAGTAATCACATTGTACATGTTTCACATTTCACACAACTTCATATATTAGCAATTAAACCATGCTTTTCACTTAGACATGCTTCTAAGGCAATTTATCAAACATACAAATGTCACCTTCACATATACATACATAAAACACATAATTCTTCCACATTTCAATTCTAACATACTTCATAATTAACTAAGACAATTATAAACATGTAATTATCAAATGTAACATAATGAATTCATCAATTGGCATAATTAAGCATGCTTTACTATTAAAAAATATTTAATTATTTCATATAACTAATTGGTTACCTTAACAACCAATATACTCACAAAAACTCCGGATTCTATGAGTTAGACATCCTTTCCTTAATTTAGAAGAGCTTCCAAATAAATTTCCCCCAATTCACTCAAAAATTAACTTTCTTCGAAATTGATTCCGGACCTATCAAACTCGAGCCCTCGATGCATAGACCGTTTCTTTCTTCTTCGGCGTCATGCAATTCTCACCCGAAGCTCCTCAAATGAAACAGAGAAGTGAAGAAGAAGATGAAGCTATATATAGATATATATGTATATATATGTCCCTCACGGCTGATGGAGAATGAGAATG
This sequence comes from Cornus controversa, assembly GCA_026545225.1. NCBI lineage: Eukaryota > Viridiplantae > Streptophyta > Magnoliopsida > Cornales > Cornaceae > Cornus > Cornus controversa. The sequence continues at coordinate 20,213,764 of CM048852.1, forward strand.
AAGAAGTGAATTCCCTCTTTACAAGTATGCCACTACATTTTCACTTAACCTTCCTAGACTCGTTTTCTGAGTTCTATAATTTCGATTAACATGAAATCGATTGCGTAGCACGTAAAATATATTATTAAGTTACCCTCCAAATTTGGAGTTATTCTGACACTTTTGGATTTTTCGGGCTGCGCCTCTGGGTCAATCGAACTAAAAAATGTCTACTTTTGCCAAACGCTCTGAAAATTTTTCCAAACCTTAAATAAGTTATCTAAACATGTATTTTAAATTTAAAATACACATATATAATCATTTAAAGTATTAATATAACAATAAATGAATTTAAAGAAAAATCGGACAAAAATGGTCACAGTTCTTACAAGAACTGGGGAATAATCTTAATTTTCACATATGGTTAGCACTAGCCTCTCCACATTAGATTGTGAAGCGGCCGATATGTTCTAGTGTCGATTGATTTTCCTTCCCACTAAATATAGCAAAGTTAGAGATTTTATACCTTGTAGGATATTCATCTAAATCATATTATTTAGGATATGGCTTCCTAAAGGTTGGTCGATTAGTCCTTCTTAAACCTAAAGCTCGATAGATATCATTAAATTAGTTTTCAGTAACATTTGGATTTATTGGTTGTTCATGTTCTTGCCACCTTAGTTGTTGATTATTTTCTATCTGCCCCTCGGGTGCACGTACAATCAGGGGGTCTTGCCTTCTTCCTCTATTGGGGTTATCTCTAAGGTTGACTGGGCCTATGGAGTGATTATGGGAATATACCTGTTGTTGTTCAGGCAGCCGTTTGTTCGTGGTCTCGGTTGATAACTGATTTTCTGCTTTACTAAGTTGAGAGCTGCTAGACGGCAAGTTACTCTGCACAAAAGGCTGAGGTGAAGGTAATATTAGACCTTTCAGTTTCTGGTCAGCTTACTGAGCATTCGGCTGATAAGCTGAATCTTGGGTGATGGAGCTATGAACGATCGGTTTGTTCTGGACGGTCAATTGTTTTAGAACTTCTTCTATACGATCATTTGCACAAACATCAAGCTTGGTGATCTTCTCGTCTAGTCGACTCATGTTGGTCTGAAATTCATCGATTTGAACATGTATTGCATGTATAACATCCATTAAGATTGTCAAATCTAATAGGTCGGGTACGGGGCCTCCTAAAGGTTGAGAGATCTCTTCCTCTTCATTATCATCGAGTTCCTTGCGGATCTTAGCTTAGGCAGCATATTCTCAATTCTTTAGCACATTCTCAGTCCCACCGAGTGTGCCAAAATATATTCGGTATCAATTAATTAGCCAGGCAGGCCGATTGAACTGTCAGCATATGCGGGCGTGCCAAAGCCGTGATATAAGCTCGATGTAAAACAGTTGGTCAAAAACAAGTATCTCCTTTGAGTTTTGTGTTGGATTAGGCGATTGGTTAGGGAGAGAGAATACCAAACCCCCTATTGAGTTTCTTTTTGGCTCAACTAAGAGGACTTTTAATTGTGCGCAAAGAATTGCGAGACTAAATCGTAGCAAGGGGGAGATAAAAGGAGGGAGATAGCAATGAGAGAGATGTAGATAGATAGACTAATTAGAGGAGGAAAAGAGAAAGAAAGTTACGAGGGAGATGTAGACTAAGTAGAAATTAGAGCAATATTCTAGGAGAATAGTGTGTTTGAGAGAGATTGCACGTGATGCAATTGTTTTGTTGTGGTATAGGAACCCTTAATACAGAGTCCCTTGCATTTATTTATAGGAAAATTACATCACTAATCTTCCTAAATCTAAGTTACAAGATAATAATGAAATAAAATAATTACATAAAAAGAAATAAATAAAATATATCCTAATGTACCGTGTCTTCAAATCCCCAACCATGTAGCCCGTCAGACTTCACAAAGTCCAAGTTCCACTTAACTTCATTCCCAATGCAACCTCCAATTGTACAGAGTCCATAATTTACCAAAGTCTTCCAATGTAATCCAATTTCATAAGAGTCCTTGTTTACTACACATTAATCCATGGATATACACAGACCATGCTTATACGTACACTTTGTATAGCTGACTCCATGATAGTGGCTTGATTATCAGAATCCTTATTTATGAGCAATTCACCAATACTTGGACTTAGCTAAAATCCAAAGTGTGAATGATTCTATCCCCTACACTCCTATAGAGTCCAAGTCACACTTGGACTTATACCCTTCACTACTACTATAAAGTGTGAATGATTATATCCCCTTCACAGAGTCCTGTTCAAGCTCAATTTGATCACAATTTTCACATATATCTATTTCAGTCCTTTACCCTGCATCAAACTCTATTGGAACCCTAGTTATACCTAGGGGTGCACAAAGAACCGTTGGAACCAGAACCGGAAATGGAATTGAGGGGAATTTTACCGGAACCGTACCGAACCGTGGCTACGGTTCCGGTTCCAAAAATTAGGAACTGTTACCAATGGTTCCGATTTCGATTCCAGGATCAGTAGAACTGTACCGAACTGGAACCGTTGGGGGTAACGGTTCCCTGGAACCGAACCGGAACCGAAATCGTTTTATATTAAATATGTGTATATATATATATAATATAATAACTATATATAATATATATATATATACATTACATATAATAATTATATATAATGTATGTATATTATATATAATAATTATATTATAATTATTATATATAATATATATAATTATATGTAATGTATATAAATATATATAATATAATAATTATATATATATAGGATGCTATTTCCATATTGTAGGTCTCACATTTATTTAATGAATATATATATATTTTTTTTGTATTTTCAAGCTTCATTGAAAAAAAAAAAAAAAAAACTAAGGAACCGCCGTTTGGAACCGGAATCGAACCGAGAACCGCGGTTTGGCTCCTCACGGTTCCAACTCTTAGCGATTCCGGTTCCAAAAATTAGGAACCGTTGGTAACGGTTCCGGTTCCGGTTCCACCAAGAACCGTGGGGAACTGTACCGTGTGCACCCCTAGTTATATCAGACTCCTTACTTTAGACTTGTAGGAAACCATTACATAGATGTATACATACACACATATATATAAGCCAACTAGGTTTGTGTTAAGATAGTTTGCTAAAAGTTCTCAATCCTCAGAGTTTCCACTAGAATGGACTCCTCGTCAGCCTTAACAACTCGCAACAAACATTTCTTCAGTTGGTCAGGTGGTGTCATATTTGGTTGCCACCAGAATGTCACAGAAAAGACAATAAGTACGCCAAAAGAATCGTGAGTTTAGATTGCAAAAAAATTCATGCTGATCTATTATTTGATAATGGATATGGGGTCAGAATAGAATGGCATATAAAAATCTTCATTTTTGTGGCTGCTCACCGTTCTTTAATAGGCAGCTAAGGTTGCTGCTCACCGTTCTTTAATAGGCACCTACAGAATCAGTTAAAAAGGGATTGCTCTTGGTTGTAATAGTTCCATTATTCAATGTGGTGTGGGTTTTAAGACACTGGTTTTGTATTTGATCTCGAATCCCAACCCCCAACTATAGATCCCTGTCAGGCTACACTAACACTGAAACGTATTTGCGGCAACCTTTCCTGAAAGATCTTTCATATCATGATATTTGTTAATATATTTTTTCTTTGAGATTTATAATTTTGTTAAATTGAATTGTATGTGACAATTCTACTAGGATATAATATATTGTCGAAGGAGATATTGAAATCCCAAGGGAAGCTTGAATTTCAAACCGAATTTCTGCCATAAAGAAACTTGTGCCTTTTACTTGCAAGAATTCTCTCCTTGGATTTTCTAAGTTGTCCAGATTAAGTTGTTGATATATTTTGTTCCGTCCATGTTGATGTTAATATTACACTAGTATGCACTTCTTATTCTTATTCGCTATTTTACTTCTCAAAAAAATATTAAATTTGTATGCACCAAGTATTTTGTATGACAACTTGTGCCAGGTTTTTCAGATACCGAGAGAAAATTGTGTAGGGGAATTGGGAAACAGATTCAACTGCGTGAAAAAAATCAGTATTGTCCTTGAAAATTCCCTAATGAAGCTTGGCGACACCATCATGCTCTTCCATGACTTCTAAAATAAAGCTTGTGCGACTTTCTGAAAGTTTTATGATCGAGTAGTTATTATTGTTAATAAGTTGACTTTAAATTTATTTATTTGTGGTTTGTTTTACTTATTGTGTGTGTGTTGGGGTGTGGGGTTTGTTTTAAATCCTTGGTTCCCAATTGAATTTTCATTTTGTAATATGGAAATCGGAAAATCCTCCATCTGGTAGAGCACAATTCAATTCGAAGTGTTCTTTTGTTTCTTGTATTTTGTTGAATCAAAATGAATTTAATACCTAAAGTTTGATTAATTTTTTAGTTTAATTTCTAAACAATCGAATGGAGCATTTTTTTCCCCTAGTTTTTGGAAAGTTATGGTGAGAAGACATTCTGGTATTAAAATAAATCACCATTGGTTCATAGATACATCGGCCTATATTAAGTATTCAACCCAAGAAGACGAATCAACGGTTTTAATTAAATCCAAATACAACACTCCCATTATGATACTTGTATCCATTAAAATAATAATATAAATGTACCCTACAATTGTTTTCTTAATTGTTCTAAATAAATGAACACAAGCTATTTTTAATTAAGAAAATAAAATTCTTATATAGGGGTAGTAAAAACCCTTCTTAAAATAAATTTAAGCAATTTTCAATTAAGAGTATATTTTTATTCCAGGACAGGATAAGTTATTTTGATGTGGGTCACCAAATAGCAGTTGTGTGAGAAATATTATATAAAAATAATAAGTGGGTAATTAGGGTTTATACGCTGACAGTCTCAGATTACGGAAAAAGAATGAGCAAAGGAGGAAGAAAGGAAGAATAACGTGAGACATCAATACATGATAAATATTACCATAGCATAATTGGTATGCTATGTAAGTTTTTTCTATCTTTCCCACTTGGTATGCTATGGTAATATTTATCACGTATTAATGTTGTATTAATGTTGAGCAATTTAATAATAATCACCATTTTTAAATGGCTAAATGTTTATATATGTGCATGAAGTTGATAAAACTAGGTGTTGGAATCTAATTAGTTTATGTGTCGATGGGTGAACAGTAGGGTAGAGAATGAGAACAATGGTGACTAAATGGTGAGTTATGGTTGGAATTAATAAACTCCTGTAATGGAGTATGATAAGTGTTCAATTCTACGCATTTGAACCCTCTTTATTGCATATGTTAGTTTCGTTTTTGCGTTTACCGAGATATGTTTACGGTATTTTTGTGTTTTTGATGTTTTGCAGGTATTGGAGTAAATGGAGCAAAGTTGGAAGCTTTCTGCAGTCAAGAGAAGAAATCAGAAAATGTTGCCAAGGCATCTCGATCAATCGAGATGTGGATTTCGATTAATCGAAATCTCGATTGATCGAGATCTCATTTCGATTGATCGAAATCTCAATCAATCGAGATTCAGTCTCGATCAATCGAAACTCTGCAGAGTCCGCTTGGCCACTTGCTCACCTGCTCTCCCACTTGCAACAAAATTCCCCTTTTTGCACGACTTAGGGGGATTGTCTGACTTGAACAAGACTTTTGGGGGCCTTCTTGATACAAGAGATATATATAATGATATATATATATTTATGGTGGGCCCAAAGGAGAAAAAGGAGCCAAAAAGCACACAAAAAGGGGCATTTCTCTCATACCTCATATATCTCTCAATACACACAAGGAGATCAGCAGAGAGACCTTCGGGAGAGGAAGAGGAGAGCTGAACCAGACCAAGAAGCTTCATTCTCTTCATCAATGGAAGGGTGCAAGGCAACCATGAGCAACTAACTCTTCTACTAGGGTGTTGTTTTCAACCCCTAGCCATGTAAACTTGTTCATCTTTGTAGCTCTTGGGATTTGTAATTAAATGTTGATTATTTAGCCTAGTGATTATGTACACAAATACATCTCTTATATATATTCATTTGATATGGAATTTATTCTTGTCTTAGAGTAGGTTTTGTCACTTGAATGCACAACATTTGCATATTCCACAAGAAGTGCAAATGATGGCTAGATAATGGTGTTTAAATGAATGTGTGATGTTAGTTTGTATAGACCATGCCAAGACAAGGTAGTTTGGATGCATGTAGTGTTCACTCAGAGAGTAGAGTAATTAGGTAGTTAGTTAGGTTGAAGAGCTATGCTTGTTGAAGAAGGATTATGATAGGTTAGCACACACATTGATCTTTTGATATGTCATTGAGGTCACAAGCCTAATGACATTGTTAGGCATTTAATTAATGAATCACATGCTTGCTACACTTATGAACATGTGAATGGCTAGTGGTGGAAACCAACCCTAGTTCTCTCTCCCAACTTTACTCTTTAATTTTATTGTCATTTCATTTATGCAATAGTTTTTAAGCATAAAACCAAAAACCTGTTTTTAGAATTAAAGTGGAATTAACCTTTCTTTATGACAATTAACGACTAGTCCTCGTGGGATCGATACCCTCTATATAGAACCTTATCTACAAAAATTCGTGCTCCTGCGAGTGGTTAAATTATATTTTGATAAAAAGGGCAAAACTAAGCTTACAATATAATTTAGTTCCGACCACATCAAAATTTTGGCGCCATTGCCGGGGACTACGGTTTAATTGTCGCCATTGGAAGATTAAATCTGGTTTAATTCTTAGGCTAGAAATTCTTTCATTCTTTTTGTATATATCTTGTTCTTATATCTCAAACTTCTTGATTTTAGGTATACCACATAGCGGGCATCTAGAAGAAGTCAAATTGGAACCCTTTGTGAGTATAACTTCAAAAATTGGTGGTTTGAGTTCATTCACATTCTTTTGTATATATTATTGTTACTTTGTGTATAGAGGTGTTGTTCAATTGTTAATGCATGCTAGGTAGACGGTCATTGTCACTTCCTTTGCTTCCTTGTAATAGTGAACTTGAATGAACACTTAGACAACGTAGAGGAACCTCTAGGGACCCTATTTTGCCTAGGACTGAAAACATGGATCCAAATGAGAGACAACCTCCCGGTCTACCTCCTTTTAATCATGAACAACCACCTCCACCACCACCTCCTCAAGGAGAGTTGCTTATGGACTTTTACCTTCCGACTACATTTGAAGTACCTTCATGTATTCAATTTCCGGATGTAGCGGCAAATCAATTCGAAATAAAGTCCTCCACCATCAATCTTCTTAATAGCTTCCACGGTCTCCCTAATGAGGATCCATACCGGCACTTAGATTACTTCCTTTCCGTGTGTTCCACCATTCGTGTACCACACTTTACGGAGGATGATCTAAAGCTGCGTATGTTTCCCTTTTCCCTAAAAGATAAGGCTAGAAGTTGGTTCAATTCCCTAGAACCCAACTCAATCCATTCTTGGGCGGAGATGCAAATAGAGTTCTTGAAAAAATACTTCCCAATGGGTAAGACAAGTGATATTCGGCGCGCAATCACCGGATTCACCCAAATTGACCAAGAACAATTCCATGAGACATGGGAGAGGTTAAAAGATCTTTTAAAATCATGTCCGCATCATGCTGTCCCAAAATGGCAGCTAGTGCAAAGTTTTTATGATGGGGTGAGTGAGCAACATAGACAAATGATAGACTCCGCGTATGGGGGTGGGTACCTTTTGAAAAGCCCCGATGAGGCATGGAAACTTTTTCAAACCCTAAGCAACAATTCAGCTCAACGCTCCTCCACTAGGAAAGGGAAGGCCACCCAACCTTGTAGAGGAGTGCATGAGATTTCACGGGTAGATGAAGTAGCCATGCAAGTAGAAGCCTTGTCCCGAAAAATGGATTTAATCATGAAAAATGGGCTGCCTACTCCTAACCAATCTGTCCAAAATCAGGAGGGATGTTCGTTTTGCTATAGCACTTTGCATTTTGTGCGAGATTGTCCTATTGCCAGGCAATCTCCCGATTATGCTCAAGAGCAAGCGAATACCTTGTACGCTAAACAAATGAATGATTCATATTCGAACACGTACAATCCTGGTTACAAGAACCATCCGGCTTTTTCATGGAAGAATCAAGAATCAAGTCCCTCTTTCCAAGGGCAAAGTTCTTTTAATTCCTAATCTCAACAGCCTCATTATAGGCCAAACCCTCAACCTTACAATCAAAGATCTAATTACCAACAACCACCACCTCCTCCAAGAAGCCAAAGCTTTGAAGAACGAGTGATAAGCAATCTTGAGGCCAACACCCGCTTATTGCAAACTCACTCTCAATCAATCTCTAAGCTTGAAGCCAATGCTCAATCCATGGCTAGGTTAGAAGCTCAAATTGGGCAACTAGCTAATGCCTTAAATAGAAGGGAGGAAGGTAAGTTGCCGAGTCAACCGGTGGCGAATCCCAAAGGTGTCCATATGATTGAAGATCCATCATCTTCAACTTGTAATGCTCCTCCAGAGCAAGTTCAATCAATCACAACCTTGAGGAGTGGTAAAATCATTAACTCCAAGGTAGGGGAGGAAGAGAGAAAGGAATTCCAAGAGCAACCTAAAAATCCAAAAGAATCCCAATTAAATCCAAAATTGTTTCCGTCAAATCCAAATTTGCAAAATATCCCTTTAAATCCAAAAGGAAAGGCAAGTGAAGTTGTGTCATCATCGATTCCAAATCTTGACACCTCTTATGAACCTCCGGTTCCTTTTCCTCAACGATTGAAGGAACCTTCTCATTTTGGGAAGCAAGGAGAGAAAATCCAAGACAAGATGGAGATCTTCAAACAAGTAAAGATCAATCTCCCTCTCCTTGATGTTATTCGACAAATTCCCTCTTATGCGAAATTCTTGAAGGACTTATGCACTCAAAAGCGCAAATCTAGGAATAAAGTTCCTAAGAAAGTTCTCTTAACTGAGCACATAAGCTCCATTTTCCAACACCAAGCCCCTCCTAAATTCAAAGATCCGGGTGCTCCGACCATTTCGTGCACCATCGGAAATCAATCTTTTGAAAAAGCACTTCTTGATCTAGGGGCTAGTGTCAATTTGCTTCCATTCTCAATTTACCAACAACTAGGTTTGGGGGAACTCAAGCATACCACGATTGTGTTGCAACTTGCCGACCGTTCGGTGAAGCAACCACGTGGCATCATTGAGGATGTCATCATTCAAGTGGACAAATTTTATTTTCCGGTGGACTTCATAGTCCTTGACACGGAACCAGTTCAAAATCCGAATCACCATATTCCTATCATTCTAGGTCGTCCATTCTTGGCCACGGCAAACGCTTGCGTTAATTGCCGTACTAGAGTGATGGACATCTCTTTTGGGAATATGAAAGTCCGCTTGAACATCTTCAATGCTTCCCACCACACATCCGACGACGAAAGTGAGTGCTTTTGTGTCGATGTTGTGGACGACCTTGTTCAAGAAGCACTTCCTTCTATTCTTTCCAAGGACCCTTTAGAGGCATGCTTAAATCATTTTAACTATGATGATTTTGACATTGAGCAATCCATATGTGAAGTCAATTCCATGCTCGATGTTAATACTGTCATGGATTTGCCTAAGTGGAGAGTTCCGAGAGAACCCTTGCCCCCTTTGTCCAAAACTTCCCAAACTCCTTCTTTAATTTCCCCACCACAACTTGAGCTCAAGCCTCTACCAACTACACTCAAGTATGTTTTCTTGGGCGCAAATGAGACCCTTCCAGTCATTATTGCTTCCAATCTCACAAATGATCAAGAGTTGGAACTCATAAAGGTGCTAAAAGAGCACAAAGAAGCAATAGGATGGAGTGTGGTAGATCTTAAGGGAATAGACCCTTCTATTTGTATGCATCGCATACACTTGGAAGAGGATGCAAAGACCTCAAGGGAGGCACAACGTCGATTGAATCCAAACATGAAGGACGTTGTAATGAAGGAGGTGGTGAAGTTACTAGATGCGGGGATCATATACCCCATCTCTGATAGCAAGTGGGTTAGTCCCACTCAAGTGGTTCCAAAGAAGTCTGGTATTACGGTGCAACCTAATGATAAGGGTGAATTAGTTCCCCAACGCACCACCACAGGATGGAGAGTGTGCATTGATTATAGGAAATTAAATTCAGCCACTCGAAAAGATCACTTCCCCCTCCCATTCATTGATCAAATAGTGCAGAGATTTGCCAAGTCCAAAGTCCCGAGAGGTGGTATTCTTCGATTGCACTTCGATAGGTCTTCGATCGATCGAAAATTTTGATTGATCGAGATTTTAGTTCGATTGATCAAAAAATTGCAGAGATTTGCCAAGTCTAAAGTCCCGAGAGGTGGTATTCTTCGATTGCACTTCGATAGGTCTTTGATCGATCGAAATCAAATTTTGATTGAATCAATTAAAGGTTCGATTGATCGAAGTCAAAATGTGATTCAGGGGAGGAATTTTCGATTGAGCGAAAAGGCAATCTCAATCCATCGAAGCTGGTTTCGATTGATCGAAGCAAGATTTCGATCAATCGAAATCTCGATTGATCGAAATGCACATCTCGATCAATCGAGATGCACGCAGAGCCTGCGCGTGAGCCGAAAATCTATTTAAACCGTTGGGCTTCCCTCCTATTTTAAAAGACCATCCGAATTCTTCTCTTCATCCGTGAGATCAAGCCTTCTCCAAGCACTCCCGAGTACTCGATCTGCCATTCCCGATCATCCGCCGCCATCCGACGCAGTCCGACGCCGCCGCTAGCTCCTGCGCGATCTTCTCTTCGCTGCTGCGAGTGGAGTTTTCTTCGGTTGAGCCGTTCATCTTCTTCCTCACGAGGTAAGTGATGCATGGCTACTTTTTGTTTACTCTCTCGCCATTTTTGATAGTTTTACGGCGGAATAAATATAGTTAGATAATGTTGGGGTGGATGGTTGCGATTGCGATATCTGAATCGAGCTTTTGTGGGTTTCGGGGGGGGTAGGAATTCATGTAAGAGTGGGCTTTGGCATTTTCTTCGTTTCAAACGCTTAGTGTACGGTGTGTAACCGCGACACCTTCGTTTCGGTTGCACCCGTTCACATTGCCTCTTCGAGCGCAACTTTTTGCATTTTTGTCAGTACCTTGGACTAGGACTTCATTTTTATTATTTTTTCTTTCTTTTAGTTTAGTAGTAGTTTAACTTTCTTCTTATTCATCTTTTATTTACGTACCTTTTGGAATCGAGTGCAGACTGTTCCGAGGCCATGGCGAGGGTGAAGAACGCCGCTGGTGCTGTTCGTGACGTGCCCGGGCGAGCCTTCCGGTCTCGGAAGTTCCACCCGGAGCAGGTTTTCAACTTAGCCAAGTTCGAGAGGCGTCCCGACACCGCGTGGACGGTTGTCGAGCTCAGGAGGCGTCACCTCGACCGGCTATGTGTGCCTCCCACCGACGTGGCACACGAGCGCCTAGTGCAGGTCTTTTACGAGCATATGACCTACTCCTGCACTGCGCCAGATACACTCGAGACTGTCGTGGCCACTGTCACGATCACGATTACGCCGAGCCGGATTGCTCATATGCTCGGCATCCCTCACCAGCAGCCGCCGGACATGGTTGGCCCGGACGGTCAGCCACTCTATAGTGCCGCGCTCCCAGCAGACACCACGCTCTTCTCGATAGTGATGGACATGTGTGGCGGGGCGTTTACCATGCCCAACCACAACTGGACGTCCAAATCGATGTGCCCGAGCAGATATTGGTTCCTGGACACCATTCTCCTCAAGAACGCGTGTCTGTTGCAGCACGTGGCTGAGCGCAGGGGCGACCTCCTCCGTTGCCTCTATGCTTTCCATACGGGCGCTTGGTTTTCTATCCCATCGCTGATCTGGGGGCAGATGCACAAAGTTTGGGATGGCCTCGTCAACAAGAGGAAGAGGAGAGCAGCGAGTTGGCGGCTTCCCTTTCCGTTCCTGATCGCCGCTTTTCTCAGCAGTGCCAGTATACCGGTCAGTCGGACTGACATTCAGTTGGCACCGCCCACCCGCTTCACATCTACTCAGTGGGATCGGGTGAGGCGACACTTAGAGTGACAGGACCATCAGGGTGATCCACCAGATGATGTAGATATGGATGCCCCGGTGGAGATGGATGAGGGAGAGCCTGCAGGGGCTGAGTCAGAGGACGAGGAGATGGAGGAGGAGGAGATGGATGTCGCTGCAGAGCGGCATGATATCTTAGCGATGAGCTATTCCTGCCTGGCGGCTGACGTAGAGCGGCTCCAGCAGGGTTTTGACGAGCACGTCCAGGTGACGCAGAGTCAGCTGGCAGGTATTCGGACGGACATTTCTTCTCTGGTACAGGGCCAGAGAGCGATCTTAGACGAGTTCCGAGCCTTCCGGCAGGATCTGCAGTTCCTGTTCGCAGGTCGAGCCTCCACCTCCACTTCTGCTCCCACCGAGCCACCACCACCACCCGCCCTCGAGTAGCTGCATTTTATTCATCTTTTCTGCTTTACTTTCTGTATTTTTCTTTCTTTATTTTTGATAGGCCATGTTGGCCATGTTTAGTTTCTTTTTGAGTATTCCACCTACATGTACACTTTGTACTAAAACTCATTTTCATCTATATGGAATACATTTATATTTTCTTTTATGCCATGTGTTATCTTTACTGTCTTTATTTTTGCTTTCCGTCAATCTATCTGTTCTCTATACTTTGACTATGTATGTAGTACCACTTGTCTAATTGTTATATGCGATTCAGTTGATGATTTCCATTTATTACCGCCTGGTTTCAATTCCCAATACTGTTGAGATTGTTTCAACACAGTATGGCGGTACTAAAGAAAGGCAGCCCCTTTGCGTGCTATACGTTAGCGTGCCTGGATAGTCAATATCTTATCGTATAGACCTCTTCGACAATTGAGAAACACCAGTTCAGACCATTAGATATACAGTGATATTGGCATTGTCAATTTGTGCATAATTATTTCATTATGTTCTATTTATCTACTTTTTGTTCCTTTTAATGCTCGTGGTATCCAGTTGGTATTCTGTGCAGATTTTTCTTATTTACAGGATGACCGCTGCCATGGAATACCATTTTTCTCGCATTCTGCCATCCCGGTAACTTCTTTCCTTGTTCTTCTTGTCCACACATTGAGGACAATGTTGCATATAAGTTTGGGGGTGCGGTATGCTATACCACTTGCATACGCATACAATGTTCGGTTATTATTTTGAGTGTCATTGTAGAGCAGTTTTTTTTTTCTTCTTTCTTCTTCTTGATATTTTTGGATGCTTGCCATGATGTCTTGCTTTTTAAAGGAAGTCATTCGAATGAATGTCCGAGGTAAATGCAGCAGGTAGTTAAGAACTTTAACATTGTAAATACCCGCACTTTTGCAAGCTTTATAGTAAGCTAGAACGGTCTACATTTTTGTCTAAATTCGAGCACGTACAATTCTTGCCCTAAATTTGTCCTTAACCGCACAAATTCGCACACATGCATTTTAAATTGTGGGGTATAAGTCTGAGGGAGAATTTTTGAAAATTTCTGTTTTTATCTGAACAACTTAAAGAATAAGTTCTTCTGGTTGTTGTAATAAAAAAAAAAAAAAAGAGGAAATAAAAAGAGAAAAATATGCAATAAGCCTTCTCACTCAATAAACCGGATTTCTATGCCTTAAAGCAAGAAATATTCGTGTGAAAGTGTGTAAGGTTGAGCAATAATAAGCGGGTGGCTTGCTTACGCTCATCGCCTTGTAAGCTCGGTCATTAAGTCCGAGGGGTGCTTCTTCACCTAATGCCCTAAAATCAATTGGTTTGGGAGTCATTGGCCCAACGCCGCTACATGGGCTTGCAAGAAAGCAAAAAGAGCTAAGCATTGTACGGTCATCCACGCATGAGCAATCATGAATGTTTTGTGGTAATGAAGCAGCCGTGTTGAGCATCTTCAATGAGTTTTTCTCTTAAAAACAGATTTGTTCGTTTTTTCCTCCAAATATGACAAAAGTCGCGCGTTAGAATGCATGTTCACTTTTCAAAGAGGATTTTGGGGTTGGAATTATTATAGTTGTTCGGGCTGGCCATTATGTGGGGACTGTCGTTCATTTATAGCTTGTGAAAGTCCATTTTTGCTAATGGCCACATAGTTCTGTAATACTTGTTGCATTTGCCAAACGTGAAATGAATGGATGAGCGCCCTTTATCTAGTTGATGACTGAGCATGATTAAACTTTTGTATAAGACAGTTGATTTCATTTTTGTAATATTGTATTGCTAAGGGACTAGCAATATGTAAGTTTGGGGGTGTGATAAGTGTTCAATTCTACGCATTTGAACCCTCTTTATTACATATGTTAGTTTCATTTTTACGTTTACCGAGATATGTTTACGGTATTTTTGTGTTTTTGATGTTTTGCAGGTATTGGAGTAAATGGAGCAAAGTTGGAAGCTTTCTGCAGTCAAGAGAAGAAATCAGAAAATGTTGCCAAGGCATCTCGATCAATCGAGATGTGGATTTCGATTAATCGAAATCTCGATTGATCGAGATCTCATTTCGATTGATCGAAATCTCAATCAATCGAGATTCAGTCTCGATCAATCGAAACTCTGCAGAGTCCGCTTGGCCACTTGCTCACCTGCTCTCCCACTTGCAACAAAATTCCCCTTTTTGCACGACTTAGGGGGATTGTCTGACTTGAATAAGACTTTTGGGGGCCTTCTTGATACAAGAGATATATATAATGATATATATATATTTATGGTGGGCCCAAAGGAGAAAAAGGAGCCAAAAAGCACACAAAAAGGGGCATTTCTCTCATACCTCATATATCTCTCAATACACACAAGGAGATCAGCAGAGAGACCTTCGGGAGAGGAAGAGGAGAGCTGAACCAGACCAAGAAGCTTCATTCTCTTCATCAATGGAAGGGTGCAAGGCAACCATGAGCAACTAACTCTTCTACTAGGGTGTTGTTTTCAACCCCTAGCCATGTAAACTTGTTCATCTTTGTAGCTCTTGGGATTTGTAATTAAATGTTGATTATTTAGCCTAGTGATTATGTACACAAATACATCTCTTATATATATTCATTTGATATGGAATTTATTCTTGTCTTAGAGTAGGTTTTGTCACTTGAATGCACAACATTTGCATATTCCACAAGAAGTGCAAATGATGGCTAGATAATGGTGTTTAAATGAATGTGTGATGTTAGTTTGTATAGACCATGCCAAGACAAGGTAGTTTGGATGCATGTAGTGTTCACTTAGAGAGTAGAGTAATTAGGTAGTTAGTTAGGTTGAAGAGCTATGCTTGTTGAAGAAGGATTATGATAGGTTAGCACACACATTGATCTTTTGATATGTCATTGAGGTCACAAGCCTAATGACATTGTTAGGCATTTAATTAATGAATCACATGCTTGCTACACTTATGAACATGTGAATGGCTAGTGGTGGAAACCAACCCTAGTTCTCTCTCCCAACTTTACTCTTTAATTTTATTGTCATTTCATTTATGCAATAGTTTTTAAGCACAAAACCAAAAACCTATTTTTAGAATTAAAGTGGAATTAACCTTTCTTTATGACAATTAACGACTAGTCCTCGTGGGATCGATACCCTCTATATAGAACCTTATCTACAAAGATTCGTGCTCTTGCGAGTGGTTAAATTATATTTTGATAAAAAGGGCAAAATTAAGCTTACAATATAATTTAGTTCCGACCACATCAGAGTAGATTGACGCATATGTATATAGGTGTGGATTTTATATGAACCTAATTTAGGGAAGGTGCAGTATATGTATAACTATATAGATAGATATATGTCTCTATATATGCGGCTGATATGTATATATGTTATATAACATCTATATAAGAATGAAAGGTCACCTGAGTTAAACCATGGACATGATTTGATTTTTTGATTGGGATTTGAATGTGGGTTAACCTTGAGATTTTTTTTAAGCTGTTATATTCAAGCTACATGGCTCTTGTATATAGATGTTCATATATATGTTTTAGTCAATTGTATCTGTGATCTAAGGTAGAGGATGAGAATCTGTGGAATTATTTTCTTTAATTGATTGTGATAGTTGCAACATGACCCACTGTTTGAATTTGACGCCAGCGGAATTAGAAGTGCAGAGATATGGGTTTAATGGTGAACTAATGGAAAAATTAGAAATTGGGGAAAATCTTCTTTGGCATCGGTTCTTGATGATTTTGGTGTCAAATGGTAGATTAAGATGTGACGAGTTGGTTGGTGTTCATTTTTGAGTCGATTAGTGGCCGAAAATGGCTGAAAACCATGCCGGAAAGGGCTGTCGGCGAGTTGGGTTTATAATAGGCTCTTGGCATGTGAGAAACAGGTGGGAAAGATGATGAATAGAGGCTGCGCAATCCCATGGGCGCTGCCGATGCGTGGGCCATGTTCCGGAGACTTTCTGGGACCGAAAAAAGGCTGATCCAGTCCCACTCACTGAGCCCACCCAGAATATAAAAATATTTTTTTTTTATATTTTTAAATGATTAAAAATGTGGAAAATTAGAAAAAAAGCTTAAAAATACCGATAAATGCCAAAAAAATCCTGAAAAATCAAATTTGTCTTTTTATGATAGAATATGTTTGGAGTTATAGGTTTGGGCTAGATTTAGTCACACTAATTACTTTATCTAGTTAGAAAATTAGCTGTCTATGCATGAAAATCGAGATTACGAACTATCTATGAACAATTAGGTTCTAAAATTTTATGGGTAGCTAAGATAGATCAGAGGACACATTTTAGGTACAATACTCTCTCTAGATTAGGTTCATAGATTAAAAATAGAATTTAAAACAGGTAAAGAGCACACATGCATAGGAGTGTGTGTGTGTGTGTGGGTGTGAGTGCGTGGCTAATGGTGATGGTTGAGATTATTGGAGTGTGTATATGTCCTTCCAGCGTGGAGTTGCAGGTCCCTCTGGCGCAAAGTGTGTGTCCCTCCACATGATTCATATTTTCTTGGAGTGTGTATTGTTGTTTCTCCACACTACAGGATATATAGTATATAGTGGTCTTTTGTGAAGAGTATGTCATGAATATTGATTGAGTAAATGAACGTGAGTTTGATTAAATGGTTGCGTGGGGGCAAGAGATAGAATTTGAATAACCTGTTAGTTTTTGGTTAAGTACTACATGATGTTAATAATACTCTCTTTTTCATAAGTTAGTGCACTGAACGATTAGTTATATTAATTAATTCACTGTACTAGCGGTGGAAGTATAGTGATTATTGTTGGTTAGTTAAAACATTACTTACAGGACTTTAAAGCTCACCCCTTATTTTTTTCCCCACATTTTAGGTGTGTGAAATCAACATCTATAACATAAAGGAGGAGGATTCCACGTGAGGATTGTTGCTATATTATTCTATTTTCGTTTTTGAGACAACATTTGTTATAAGGACCGTTTAGATGATAACTTTGTTCTTGATTGCATTTAATTTTTTAGATATTACGCAATGTGGATTAATGTTTATAGTTGAAGTCTCTTTTCTATGATAACAATGTGAGAACAGGTGATGCCAGGTTATTAGTAATTCTATGGTAAGTTGTGATATTAAGTCAAACACAGGTTGAGTGAAAGGTCATGAATACCCCGACCTCAACTTGGGGTGTGACACTTGTATCCATTAAAATAATAATATAAATGTACCCTACAATTGTTTTCTTAATTGTTCTAAATAAATGAACACAAGCTATTTCATAGAGTTAGCAACAAATACTTGTTATTTTATAAAGTTAAAAGCAACAAACACTTGGGTATGGATTAGGAAGCAAGGATACTAATACGAGATACGAGTACGACGATACGACAAATTTAAAAAAATAGAATACGAGTACGGACATGATATAGTAACAATATAAAGATAATAAATTATATTTTTATATATGCAAAAAATGAGTTATTAACACTTCTTCGTAAATTATTATTAGGGTAAATTACACTGACCTCCCTTGAGGTTTGCCCTAATTACAGCCAGCATTAAACTAAAGAAATTTGTTACAATGACCTCCCCTCTAACAGAAATTGACTAACAGAGGTTAATTTTTGGGTGAAATGTCTATTATACCCTTATTAATATTATATTGATATATTTTATTAATATCACAACACTTGGATGTTAAATCTGACAAATCGAAGCTGAATTCTAAAAAACAAACTTCATAGTTGCGTCCGGAATGGTCCATTTAGCTAGGAACCAGTTTGAGTTGGTAAAAAATGGCCAAAATTGACTTCCCGGAAAGTTCGCCGGGAAAATGAAGGTGGCCGGAGATTCGCCGGAGAAGATGACCGGAACAGAGCAGCTCGCCGGAAATTCCCCGGAGAAGATGACCGGAACAGTGCATCTCGCCGGAAATTCGTCGGAGAAGATGACCGGAACCTTGCAGCTCGCCGAAAATTCGCCGGAGAAGATGACCGGAACCCGTGAAAGTCGCCAAAAATTCGTCGGAGAAGATGACCGGAATAGTGCACATCGCCGGAGAAGATGACCGGAATAGTGTATATATATGTATATATATTATATATATGTGCACATATATATATATAAGTTGATGGGCATTTTGGTCTTTTCAACTAAAATTTTTGACCAAATTAACGGAATTTTGGACGGAGGGGGTCTGTGTCATAACGGAGCAAACCTCAAGGGAGGTCATTGTAACAAAATTTAATAGTTTGATGCTGGGTGTAATTAGATCAAACCTCAGGGGAGGTCAGAGTAATTTACCCTTATTATTATTAACAAACAAAATAAAATTTAAGAGCTATTCTATAATTAGTATGGATAAATTTTGTATAAATCATAATATCTTAACACTTCTGTTTTAAATAAATTGTAAACTTTTTTTAGCAATTATAATATGATATTATTGTTAGAAAAACTACATTTTCTTGTTTAAAATTCGTTAAAAACGTATTTTGAAATATTTGAAAAGTAACGAATACGTATTAAAAATAAAAAAATAAAATTTAAAATTATAAATATTTTTAAAAAATATCAGAAAAAATTCGAAAATATTCAAAGAGTACATAATATAAATACGTTACTCTTGTATTCGTATTTTTTGAGATACGAACAAAACCAGTATCGCCCTGCTCTCATTGGAGTGAACAAAACAAGTGCCCCACTGCTCGCATTCGCATTCGCATTCGCATTCGCATTTGCATTTAGCAAGAGTTGTATTGTTGTAACGTCGTTTTGTATCCGTCAACAAATTTTACCAACGCGAGGACACGTGTCTTAACCCGCACACTGCTGGGACCTTCGAGAATCTTCGCTGGAGAGAGGATTGTAGTTGCTCCCCTCTCTTCGCCTTTGGTCTGCTCTTCGAGAATCCTTACTGAGGTGCTCGGCGAAACCTACGCTCGGAGTGAAAATTCGTTGCTTCTTCACTTGGTCAATCCTTCAAACCATCCATCATCTGAGGTATTCTATTTCTATTTCAAATAATTATTGCCCTTTAAATTTCCCCATTCTGATTTCTAATTTTAGGGTTATTTATTTATTTCAAACCTCTGCTTTCTCTCGATCTGTTTTTTCAGATTTCTTAGTTCAGGTGATAGATTATTGCTTCTTTAGATGACGGAACTCTTTTTGTCATTTGTCTTCAGTACAAGGATTTTATACTTTTTTCTTGGGTCTCCTAAGTGTGGATTCCTAATCTTATGTTATATGCCACCTTCACTGAGAGAAACTGAAAGTAAATATGTTCTTCACCTCATAATATATTAATATGTAACCAACAGTTTGTGTAAATGCCTTACTTAAGCACACTACTATTTTCTTGTTTCTGTCTTCCATCAAATCCAATAGAGCTTTGGGCCACCAATTTTGGCAAAAAAACTCATTTCTACACAGAAGCATACTTTATACAAGTAATTTGGGGATCATGATATTCATGTCTTGTGAAGACCTACATTCTTCTTCACATGTTGTATCTCCTCCATATACCTTCTTCACTGTTTCTTCATATTTGATTTTTTTTTTTCTGGTTTGCTGCCCAGTATGGAAGACGATGATATGAGGAACATATTTTTGGTGGTCCAATTCAGCCAAGGCCCAATTTGTGCAGCAATTTATGAAGTTGGCATAGGGGGACGACAACAACCTACATATGAAGCAGCCATTGATGCTCGGGGGCTGCTCCGTGATGTTTCCCGGGACAGAAAAAATTTTGTAGTGGGATGTGATTTCCTCAATTTTAATATAGTTTTGGTGCCTTCCTACCAATCTGACGATGGGCAGCGTTTCATCCAGCTTCCACCTCAAATTTTCAACATGGCAAGCAAGCTCTTGACTGAAGTGGAAGTGCCTAACTCAGTCAAGCATTTTCCCAGAGTAATGGCTTCCCCTGGGAAGGGTTTTTTTGTTATGAGTTCACATTCAATTTCAGATGTGCCGATACGTGAACCAACATTGGAACTGTTGAAAGAAGCTAACGCGGGGTACCACTGGAGTTTTGATTCCTTACCTCCTGCCCCCATGTCCACAGGATCATGTGAATATGTCACCGGCTACGCTGCTATACGTGACTTTATTGTCATTTCAGTATCAGATAAGAATACCTACTATGCGATCTTTAAGAGGGATACCTACCTTGACCCTCAAACTCAATATGTTTGTTACCGGGTTGGGGATCCACCAGAATACAGCTGGTACCTCATCGATGTTGAGGGAGAGCAAAAACAATGTTTCCCTTTTGCCGGGAAGGCAGTGTATGTTGATGGTACGGTATATACATTCCATTTATTTCTGGGCTTAATTGCCTATCATGTGAACTTTTCAAGAAATAATACTGTGATTCGATCATTTAGAGTTGAAAGGATAGAAACAGGAGGAGAATTTCTAAGTGCTGGGCCTTACCTTCCTCGATCTTGTTGCATTGTTCACTTTGGGGAGCGATTTTTTGGTCTAATTAGGGTTGAGAAGCATACGACCAGGCCTCAAGACAGGAGGCCCCCTTACTCGCAATCGGTTGAACTTTTCATTGTGGAAGTGTCCATAGACTTGCGTGCTTTTGAGGTGTGCAAACATGTTTTTCCCTTGAATATACGGGAGCTCTGTGAAGAGAAACAAGTAAATAAGTGCTGTCAAGAAGTAGGAACTGTCATATCAATCTGTTTCGAGACCATTCTTAATCTTCAATTACTTGTGAATGACTCAATTGAACACCTCGGGTTTAAGATCTCCTGAAGACCGCTAATTAAACTTGAAAGGAGTCAAGGGACTCGGGATGTAAGTTCAATAGGTTTAAGGTCCTCAATGACCGTAAATTGAACTTTAAACGAGTCAAAGGACTCAGAATGTAAGTGCAATGGCTTTAAGGTCCCCAAAGACCATAAATTGAACTTGAAACAAGTCAAGAGACTCAGAATGGAAGTGTAAATGGGTTTAAGATCCCCAAGGATTGTATTTGAAATCAAATGAAGCCAAGAGACTCGACATGTAAGCGCAATAGAAGTGAGTCAAGAGACTCAAATATAATGTGACTTTGAGTAAGTACTGCATTTTTTGTGTTTGTTGTTTATCCTTTCATTATTTTCATGGTTTGCTGGTATGTTTTTTTTTCAGGAGGCTTGACAATTGGCCTGAATACTTTAAATCAAGATATAATTATTTAACTGGTACTTTATTTTCTACCTCACAATTTCTTACCTTAAACTGGTATCCATGATATTCAATTTGATATAATTTCGATTAATATATTTGGATTGCGTTTAAGGCGGGGGAAGGCTTTTACTGGATGGATCTGAATTTCACCCAGACTATGGGGTTAATTGGCTTGATGAGGAGTATGTTATGGATCCAGGTAATACTTTAAGAAGGGGTCCAGCACCAATTAAGGCTCATGTCTGAGATGTTCATGGCATGAAAAAGTACATTAGTAGCATACAATGTTCTTTCATAGTTGTTGTATGTCCACCCCACAATATTTACTGATTGAAGGATGTCTCTCTTTTTTTTAGCTCTAGGACTGCTGCCATATTTGCCACCCAAGAGAAGAAAAGTTAATTTTCAACCAAAGCCGTCTAAAATGAAAAATCTGAAGTTGCAGCAAGTAACCCTCTTGTCTGAGTTGTTCATGAAAGGAAAAAGTAAATTGTTAGTAGATAATGTTTTTTTCTAGAATGAAGGATGTTTATTCTCTCTCTGTTGTTTTTTTCTCTAGGAAGAGGCAGGGAAGGTCAAAGAAGAACCATCAAACGAAAAGCAAGTTGAATCTGGTAAGCCTCATGTCTGAGATGTTCATGTCACGTATAAAATGTTCTTTCATATCTTTTCTATATCCCACCCCACAATTTTTTGTGATTGAAGGATGTTTGAAGAACCACGAGGGGAGGGGGATGAATTGGTTCTTATAAGGTTTCCTTAAAATTGATTTCAAATAGCTTCTTAAATTGTGATCATGTGGATAAACACAAGGCTGAGCAAGTGCTTGAAGTTTACTCTAATTAAAACCAGCTGAAAAAGATAAATATATGGATTTTTAAGATGTGTTTGATAAGTGTACTAAGTGAACATGGCTGAGAATCAATAGAACAGTGTATTGTATCAAATGTTTGATGGAATGTCACAACTTGAAAACATCGACAATGGACACAAGGATTTATAGAGGTAAAACCCCAAAATGGGGAAACATTTGCTGTTAAGCTTTGGCAAGAATCCACTATGAATGTAGTTAAAGGTACACTATTCACACTTGCACTCACACTCGCACTCACAGCACCCACCAAATCTCACCACAAGTCACTCGGCACTCACCCTTGTTCACAACACCCATTGCTTGAACAATCACTCACAAAAACTCACCACAAATCATTCAACACTCCCCCTGTCCACAGCAACCCTATGCTAGGACAAACACTCACAAAACAACTCAATCATAGATAAAAGATAATGTAAAACACTCTTAAGCACTTAAAATAGGAATTACAAATCAAAAGCTCAAAAGTGGTTGACAGTGGAACTTACTGCTGCTGCTACTTATTGTCTTGAGGTTTGAATATGAAGAAATAAATGCAGCCTCATTCTTGGCTTGGTAATGCCTTGGAAAGGTTTACACAGTCATTTAGGAGTTGTGCGTACCAAGAGAAGTCCCCAAAACTTGAAGTAGATCCAAGACAGATGCCCTTTGGGGTTGACAACAAAGATATGACAGCAAAATCAGGTTTGGTGTATGGAGAATCTGGGCAGCCTGATTTCTGGAAACTTGGTGCTGAAATGAGCTTAATATAGTGAACTACAGTTGCTCAAACTAACACAAGAGTTGAAGCACCAATTGCTAAGCTTGACAATAGTCATCCCTCAGTGTAACGGTGAAGAACAGTGTCTAGTTCAGCAGCAATAGGTCTTCAATCTATAATTCCCTCTTTGATACCTGCTTTAAGTTTGAATTCATTGCAGAAATATGGAATGTCACTCATGAATTCAATCTCTTAGCTAGCTCGCACATTTCAGCACAAGAGGACTCACAACTCACTTGAATTTCAAATATAGCTCATACCTTATAGAGGCTGCTATAGCTTAGATATATAGAGAAAATGGAATGAGCCTCTAACGGATGGATTTCCAGCCGTCCCTGAACTTAGGTCCAAAAGCTGTTAACCATTTTCACCACCCAATCAACTACCTTTCTTCCTTTGGCAACTTTACCCTCACAATTCAAATTTAGATATTGCTGATGTAGAGAGGCAAACAAGGACACTAAGGACCTTCCAATGATTTGGATCATTCTAGAATTTCGTGTGTCCACTAGCTTACATAAAAGGCTAAAAATGGACTCCATGAATTGTTTATATGAGGCATAATCTGGAAATAAACTTGTACAATCAGAGGAAAACTGAGAATTTTAGCACATAGATAGAAATGCCCTTGCAGAAGCACTACTTATCCAGCTCTAATATATGGCAGCAAACAATCAGAACATGTACTTGACATTGCCAATTATGCTTAAATGACAAATGGAGCAGTAGTTAATGTAGAATGAAGATATAAGCACATTAAAAGATTTAAATGTCTTAGCAGCCCATAAAGATAAAACAGATTGATGCTTGCCTCTTAGAAATGCAGAAGTGTGACTTTGCATTATAAAAACAATCTTTTGACATTAAAAAGAGCAAACATAAGCATAGGACATAGACCAACAATATTCATTCTCTTCTCTGTTTTTTTGGCTCTAGAAATGTCGAAGCCCAAAGAGGACCTTGGGGAGGCAAAGAGCAAGGATGAAGAAGATTCAAGTGGGAAAGCTAAAGCTGAACAGTAATGCAACATTCCTTATATACCTTTGTGAAGGTTTATTTTGTTCAAACCCAAACCCATGCTGAAAACATTTGACTTCTGTCTTCAGCTTCAGTCCTTGGAGGGAGAGGAACTATTTTCAATTTCTTTAAATTGAATTTGGGTGTTATATGTTGAATTGAGTGTTTCATGGACGACAATCTGTTAGTTTCAGTATCTAGATGGCTCCAAATTACTTTTTCTGATTTTGCCTTTTCTTTACATGCTACTATTACTTGGAAATATAAATGTGTGGCCTGTTAAGATTTTATGCATGTTTGGCTTTCAAAAACCTGTTTTTTCCGAGTATTTTTGGTACCATGGAATCAAGAATTTCTGGATTAAATCATGAAACTAGTGGATTAAATCATGAACAGTTTTTTTTTTTTTTTTTTTTTTCCGAAGCAAAAACTAAGAGGTATTCTCCGTACTAGATTGTATATTCTTTCGATTTAGAAAAAAAATTCACTTGAAACGATAAGGAAAAAATACATAATTAAAGGATTTCATATGAGTACTGTCTGCATGTTGAGTACTATATAGCATTTCAGTGAAACCAGTGAAGACCCAATTCGGCCAATTTCTTAAAGAGGTGCTTCATTAACTTGTATAAACTTTAAATCCTAACCAAACCAACTTAAATCTAACCTCCACCAGAAGCCAGCCCTTGCATGTCTTCAGAATCCAAAACCCAGCAATTAAACCATGAACTAAACCCCAGCAGTGCATAAAGTATCTCCTAACGCATCCAAATTGCGAAATTCTCTTGAGATCATCCCATAGAAGTTGACCAAAACCCAAACAGCCCATCACCGGAGCCACATCCGCATCCAATCGGACCCCCATCAACCAAGGAGACCCCAACTGTTGTCTCCACCATCACCGATTCCTGCCCACCAGCGCCGTTGCGAGATACTACCAGATCGTCCGCCACTCTCCGGCAAACTTACAGGTCCAGAACTGAAACGGACGGCAGCGCCTCCGGTCGCATCATCGCCGCCAATCACACCCTAAGTTTTCTTATCTGAGCTACAGAGGTTGAATCACCCAAGTGATTGGCCAGAATGAGAGACAAGTGATTTTGGATCATCTCATAGGCTTCAAGGAAGCGAAGCTGCTCAAGCTTTGCCCTCTTGGCTGGGCTAGGTGTCAACTCGGCCATGAGAGCCTGACGATGAGGGGGTTATGGTAGGTATCAAAGAAACATTAGCGTCCATAAACTTCTGCACAATCAGAGCATACAATATCTCTTCTAGTGTCCATCACTATCACCTACAATAAACACCACTCAACCATCAAAAAGCAAAGACTAATGGTGTCTTTAGTAATGTTTACCTCCTTCAGACCTCCTTCAGTGGTGTGCCTAATGATTTGCCCGAATCTCACTCACATGTCTTTCATAGTACATATCTATATTTCTATTAAAAGTATAAAGGTGATTTTTTTAGTTTCAGTACACAATTTTTTTATTTTTAAATAAAAAAATTATAATTAACCAAGCAAAACTCTTTCCTTTTTTATTTAAAGTATTTTCCAAGCAAAATATTTTCCTCTTTTATTAAAATTATTTTCCAAAGAAAACCCTTTCCTTTTTCATCAACCCTTTCTTTTTATTTCTAATTTTTAAATTTACTTTTTATTTAAATTATTTCCCAAGCAAAACCATTTCCTTTTTTACTAACCCTCTCTTTTCATTTCTAATTTCTAAATTTACTTTTTATTTAAATTATTTTTTCAGCATAACCCTTTCCTTTTTTTTTAACCCTTACTTTTTATTTCTAATTTCTAAATTTACTTTTTTATTTAAATTATTTCCCAAACAAAACCCTTTCCTTTTCTATTAACCTTTCTTTCTATTTCTAATTTCTAAATTTAAAAGGACAAAACCCTTTCCCGCGACCCTTTC
Organism: Cornus controversa; assembly: GCA_026545225.1. Lineage (NCBI taxonomy): Eukaryota > Viridiplantae > Streptophyta > Magnoliopsida > Cornales > Cornaceae > Cornus > Cornus controversa. The sequence continues at coordinate 20,239,944 of CM048852.1, forward strand.
TTTTTATTTCTAATTTCTAAATTTACTTTTTTTTAGTTTCAGTACACTATTTTTTTATTTTTAAATTAAAAAATAGAATCACCCAAGTAAAACCCTTTCCTTTTTTATTTAAATTATTTCCCAAGCAAAACCCTTTCCTTTTTTATTAACCCTTTCTTTATATTTCTAAATTTACTTTTTATTTAAATTATTTCCCAAGCAAAACGCTTTGCTTTTTAATTAACAATTTCTTTTTATTTCTAATTTCTAAATTTACTTTTTTATTTAAATTATTTCTCTAACAAAACCCTTTGCTTTTTAATTAACCCTTTCTTTTTATTTATAATTTTAAATTTACTTTTTCTCGCGGGAAAGATTTAAATTTACTTTTTTATTTAAATTATTTCCCAAGCAAAACCCTTTCCTTTTTAATTAACCTTTTCTTTTTATTTCTAATTTCTAAATTTATATTTTTTTAGTTTTAGTACACTATTTTTTTATTTTTAAATTAAAAAAGTAAAATTAGTCAAGCGAAACCCTTTCCGTTTTTATTTAAATTATTTCCCAAGCAAAACCTTTCCTTTTTTATTTCAATTATTTCTCAAGCAAAACCCTTTCCTTTTTTATTAACCCTTTCTTTTTATTTCCAATTTATAAATTTACTTTTTTATTTAAATTATTTCCCAAGCAAAACCCTTTCCTTTTTTTATTAATCTTTCTTTTTATTTCTAATTTCTAAATTTACTTTTTTTTTTAGTTTCAGTATAATATTTTTCTATTTTTAAATTAAAAAAATAGAATTACCCAGCAAAACACTTTTTTTATTTTTAATTATTTCCCAAGCAAAACCCTTTCCTTTTTTATTAACCATTTCTTTTTATTTCTAATTTTTAAATTTTTTTTTTTTTAGTTTCAGTACACAATTTTTTTATTTTTAAATTAAAAAAATAAAATTACCCAAGAAAAACCCTTTCCTTTTTTATTTAAATTATTTCCTAAGCAAAACCCTTTCCTTTTTTTATTAACCCTTTCTTTTATATTTCCAATTTCTAAATTTACTTTTTATTTAAATTATTTACCAAGCAAAACCCTTTCCTTTTTTATTAGGCCTTTCTTTTTATTCTAATTTCTAAATTTAATTTTTTATTTAAATTATTTTCCAAGCAAAACCCTTTCCTTTTTTATTAAGCCTTTCTTTTTATTTCTAATTTCTAAATTTACTTTTTTATTTAAATTATTTCCCAAACAAAACTTTTGTCACGTCCCGATTCCCGAGGCCTGAAAACCGAGGTGTGAGCTCCGTGAGATCACCCTCACGCTATAACCACCACCTGATCATACAATCTCAATTTCCTATTATTTTCACGAAAATTGGGCATGACCCATTCTAAATAATCAGATCCTGACATGTTATACCTGCTTTCAATTCAAATGGACACTTCTGGGCACGTGTCCCCTCCAGCATTTATATCTAACAATAAAAATGGACACTTCTGGGCACGTGTCCCCCCAGCATTTCTATCTAACAATAAAAATGGACACTTCTGGGCACGTGTCCCCCCAGCATTTCTACAACATGCATAATATAATCAAAAATATACATGTCTCAGTCCTTGAATGTCAGTATTATATACATACATCACATGAATAAAATACAACTGAAGGAACTAAATCAACATAAATCGCTCTATACATTTAATCCAAATGTACAGCATCTATCTATCCACTATCCTGGACATACATTAGATTCTAAGAAATCTAATCACTACCTCTGCAACCGGTACTGTCAGTCCCCTAACTAACTCCGTAATCAGCAATACCTGCAAAACCTGGGAGGGGGTGAGCTCAAAGGCCCAACAAGGTATGTAGAACCATACTATCACCGTTGCAGCAGGTCGATCCTCACATATTCTCAAAAATATACATGCACTTAAATATATCACCATATTTAAGACCATGCTCTACCTAGCATGTATGAACCAACGATATACATGGCTCTTCTAGCACATATGAACATACAAAATCCACTACACATGATTTTAGAAATCATTTTCAACATGCTTGTTCGGCGTGCAAAACATGATAAAATAATATGTAATATTGTCGTTGTTGTTTTACACCTCGACAAAAGAGAATTTATAAATACCTACAAATACTCTACTAAATTTAGCAAAGTGATGAGTAGGGGTCGAACCCACAGAGACTGCATTTGGTTGATTTGTTAAGCTATCAAGACTTCATCTAGTTCAATTTAAAAGAATTTGTTTTTGTATTTTTATGATAAAGTGCTGAAAATTAAATGACATAAAATAAAACATAAATTAAAGATAGAAGTTAGAGAGATAAAGAGTGGTTCAAACTTCACCACTAGCCTCATAAACATGTAAGACTTATAATAAATAGGAAAATTTATGTAAATGTGTACTAAATGACGCGTTTGGCAAGTACCACCTACAACGACGTCGCCAAGAGAATACATACACCTTAATATACAATAATCCATCCGCGATAAGTGTGAATTCCCCACCTACCTAATTACCTAAGTGTAGCGAAATCCTCGTCACTTGATTTCTCTACCTACCTACTTACCTAAATGTAGCGAAATCACCATCTCTAAGCATGGACTATGCAAATCTAGCTATGCATGTTATAGTGAAAACTAGTCTCAAGCCATCACTTGTAGTCCTTGTGAAACTTACAAGTGTTGAGGATCATGTGAGGAATTTAAGCATTCTAAGACAAGAAGATAAATCACAACACATGAGCATAAAGAGTTTGTAAACTTATATTTATATAAGGCTCAAGGCAAGAGACATATACACAACAATACATAAAAACTCCAATTTATTATAATTAAAACATATTTACATGGCTAGGGCTTTGTTCAAGCCCTAGAGAAGGCGTTGGTTGATCGTGGTGAGGTGGAAGAACTCCATAGACAGAGGCAATCCCAGCTCCATCTGATCTTCAAGGCTCCGTCACAGCCTTCCATGAAGCTTTCCCTCTCTAGACTTCTCTTTCTTTCTTAACAAAATAATAATACTATCTACATATATCTATATCTATTACAAATGTGTCTCTAATATATCACAAGTGTGCCTCTAATATATATGTACATGTCTTACAAATGAGCTCTAAGCTCCTTTTATAAGCAAAATAAAAGCATATCCAGAGCATATTCCACGGCATATTCCAGAGCATATTCCTCCAAAGCATATTCCAGATTTGATTGAATTTTGTGGAAAAGTCCTGAAATCAACAAAAACAAAAAAATAACATAAAAATACCAAAATAAATACAATTAAGGATTTAAGATATGCAATTAAAGAGGTTTAAATGTGCAATATTTAGCGCTTATCAATGCTTGAAAAGTAGTAAACATTCAGCACCAATATGTATATAGAACATATATGTCTAAGCATTTATATAAACAATGTAAATCAATCACCACGTCTCCTACTCAACAAGTAGCACATCTCAAATGCAATTAAGATGTATTAAACTCCATACAACATGCTCAAAAGCAAAAGGTATCCAACATATATCATGTTCCGTCACAAGCAACGCATATATAAGAATGCGTTAAATACATAGCATGCTTCACAATAGATAATGTAAGCAAGTTCACACACTTGTCCCTCTCCCTGACTCAACCCAATACCCTAACATGATTCTTAACCAATCATGTGACCGAGACGCATCTCACACAATTCCAACACCCCCACCGAGTCATCACATACTCCAAGGTGATTAGTTGGTTTTGGAATTCATCACCGAGTCATCACATACTCTAAGGTGGTTAGATAGTTTTCCTCGCTGAGTAAATCACATACTCCAAGGCGGTTAAATAGTTTATCACCGAGTCATCACATACTCCAAGGTGAAGAAACCACAATCACCGAGTATTTACCTACTCCAAGGTGATTGGGCATCTTTTTGGAATCCACATCGAGTATTTACCTACTCCAAGGTGAGTAGACCACCGTCATCGAGTATCTACCTACTCCAAGATGACGTAACCACTCCAATGCTCTCACCGTGACCGAGTATTGACCTACTCTAGGTGATTTGCCCACTTTATGACCACAACCATAACCGAGTATTGACCTACTCTGGGTTATTCAACCACACTTCCCCGTTTCCTCACAACGGCACCATATATGTATTTCGAACATATAATAACCAAACATTCAATGTTCATGCCTCACAATGCCTAAGCTAGTTAAAAGTACATAGCATGCATTTCATCTCCACATAAACCCACATATAACCACATATGTGTCATTTCCCTTCCATATATGCAATATGGATGCACATATACATAACATAATATTTTCATGCATCAACCCATGCTTATGAATACTAAAAAGAAGTATTTAGCATGCTTTTCATCACATTCCAACACATATAGCACATACATGTTCTAAGACTTGCATAACACCTCACATATGCAAAACACCTCAACTTTAGCACATTTTTATCATGCTATAACCAATGCACACCTTCGATATATGAATAAAGTTAGCATGCATCTCGTATCCACGCTACCACATATAAACACATATATGTCACATCTTGCATATATTCACATATGCATATATACTAGCATAAACATAATCATGCTCTCACTCAAGGCATGCATTTACTACAAGTAACTAGCATGCTTTTCTTTCACAATATATAACCACATATATATTCCGTCCCATATATGTATTAAGAACATATAAAACATTTAGCACATCAAAATCATGCTTTTCAAATGCTCGTCAAAACCATATTCAAATATAAAGCATGCATTTCTACTACCGCACCGATGTATAATCGCATATACATTCCACCTATGCATATAAAATGACACATAGCTAAACATGTACGTAATTTATCATATTTTTTACATGATTTCAATCAGCACTGTACATTCATATCACGATGCAAATAGGCGATAAATTTAACATGTTATCGCTCCCCAACCACACATATATATATACATACCCACATATATATATATCCTCACATCCCACGATACTCAATATCCACCTGTGCACACATATATATAAGCACATATATATAGATATACACATACCACATATGAGCAAATTAAGGCATATGTAAATTTTAAAGTAAGTAAAATATATGTACGAGACAGAGGCAAGAATCAACTTGCCTTAAGTCCCGCTCTCAACTGGTTCGTGCCTGCAAATCGGCCTATTTCCAAGCCCGACCCAGTCTTGTGTCGAAGTCCACACGAATAATCTATCGGACCACTTCGTTTCCTTTTTAATTTTCATTCTTGGACCATTTTAAATATGGTAGCCCAATAATCCATCAACGCACCATGGCTGAACTAAACTGTGACTCTATCAACACAAAGCCACCATTTTCAGCCCCTTTCGGCACCACCATAAGCAGTCGAACCTCACCCCGAATCCCAATCGAGAATTACAACCATGGAGTCCCAACCAAATCGTGATCAAAAGAGAGCCGAACAGCCCCTAACCGAGCCACCAAACTGAACTCATAACCAGCCACAACTCAAAACCCAATTTCGAAACTCAGCCGGAACCAACAACTACAAGGACCGAACCCACAGCCAACCACCATCCGGTCACCCAACACGGAAGACCCATTCGAACCCAAAGACCCACAACCGGCCACAATAGAACCCACCTAGAACAATCTATCAGCTGTGAAGGACCATCAACCGAACCGTCACAACCGAGCCAAGCCGAAGACCATCGTGTTCCACCACGCCTCAGCCACAGCCGGTTGCTAAAATAACCATACGAAACCACCAATTTCAACCAACCCAAGCCACAATCACCTCACAGCCACAAAGCGTGAGCAAACCCAGTCGAATTATAACCCCGGAGCCTCTAAAACAGGTTGTCCGAACAGCCGTAAGGAGCCATCCTTGGACCACCCGAAGCTGTTGAACGGACAGCCCAAGCCACTGCCGGAGCACCCCCTTCGCTGTTGCCCAGGTGAAGCCCCACCGCGAGCAACCCCCATTCGCGAACAGCCCAGCCGAACCGAGCCGTGAGCCTCCCTCCTCGGTACGATCTCGCCGAAGCACCGAGAGGACCCATCTCCGCACCACCAGCCCACCATCGTGAGCCAAAACCCCCTGCCGAAAACGACCACCGCCGCTGCTAGGGCCGCCGGGACGGGTTCCCCCCTTCTCTCCTTCGGTTCTCTCTCTCTCCCCGATTCTCTTTCTCTCTCTTCTTTTCTTTTTTTTTTTCCTTTTCTTTTTCCTTTTCTTCTTTTCCTTTTCTTCTTTCCCTTTTCTTTTCTTTTCTTTCTTCTTTTTCTCCTCTTCAGCTGACCACACATGTGGTCTTCCTTCTCTTCATTTTGGTCCACATATATATATTTATATATATATATATATATGTGTGTGTGTGTATAATACCATATACACTACACATTATTTATGTACATATATTATATATATACACATACTTAACCCACATACACTATTGACCCTCTTCATGCACAAAATCACAAATGTGCATCTCCATGTATTCACAATTACATAAAGACCCATTAAATATATATATATATATATATATATATATATATATATATCTATATAACATTTCAGCATTGATTTTGAATTTCCCCCCAAAATAAATTCTTCATCTAAGGGTCACAAATGCTTAAAAAGTTCATCTAACGGTTCAAAATATATATCCTTATCTACGATCTAAAGACAACCCACTAACTATATATCCCTATCAATGGCCCAGATTAATCCAACCCACTAACTATATTTTATTCTTTTCTCTCTCCAGCAGATCCACTCTCACTCTCACTCTATCTCTATCTCTATCTCTCTCTCACGTTTTTCACTTTACTTTCTCTTCTCTTCACCGTCCGACTTTCACACTGGAGCGACGACGGTGGCGCTGTCGGCTGTTGGAAGGTCATGGACGATGCCGCTGGAAGGGTGGGCCAGTGGGATCCGCCATGGACGACTCTGTGGAAAGTGGAAGCAGATCTCTGCAATCAATCGCTTCCGTATGACCATGGTTAGTTTTTCTCATATGATTTGGGTGTTCTCATTTTTTTGTTTGTTTGTTACCTAATGTAGATGAATGAATCTAGGACATCACCTGATTTTGAGACAAGAGGTTCTGGTTATGCTCTCGAGCATTGTCTGTATCCAACATTGTTTTTATGACCATGTTCTGTTGGATCTTCTTATTTTGTATCTGTTGAAGAATTGAGTATAGGATCGAAATGGGTATTTGTTATTCATCAGTAGGATAGGAGAGGAAAATTGATTTCATCTCCATTGATTGGAAAATTGGGCGGCGGCGGCAGTGGCGGTAAATTAACTACAAATGGCCACGGGCTCCATCAAATCTCCGACAGGCTTTTCGTCAACAGCGCAAGCAGTATCAACACCATGCCAGAAATTTTTCAGTTTCATTGTATCGACACCATACTAGAATCGAGATCTGATCTAATTCTGTTGTTTTGGTTTAGAACATCAACGATCGCGAACTGGCAGATCTTGATGGTCGCAGCAACACCATCAATGAAGCCCAGTCACGTTGAAGCGGTGGCGGCGATGGATTCTGCAGTAATGGTGGAGGAGGACGTCGTGATGGCGGTGGTCGCGTTTATGACATTCAAAGATGAGCAGTCAATAAGGGATAGTCGGTATGAACACTTTCACGAAACTGGAAGATCTCGACGGTCGGTATTAACACTTTCGTGTTCGTCTTCTATAAATGCGACTATTTTCTTAGCCCGTCTTACATTTTTCTTTGAAAGGTATATATTATCATATTCCATTCAATTCTTTCTTCTTCTTCCTCCTCCTCTGAAATTTATACACTTTTTTGTTAACCTTCTTGAATTGTTTTGTTTAATTTTTAAGGAAAAATACGCCACGGTTCTCATTGGTAACCCTCTGCAAGGTCTTTATGCTTTCTCTGTGTGGGTATGTTAAATTTTTATTCAACTTTTTATTTATTTGTTCGTTTGTTTTTGCTCTCATTGGTGCTACGGCTATGGTGGAGGTTGGTGTTGCCTTTAATGGAGGTGATGGGTTCGGTGTGGATAGAGGTTGAGCCATGGTGTGGCTGGGCATTGAATGAAATGGCTGTTGTGAGTCTTCGTTGCCCTCCGAAGGTGGCAGCGAGATTAATTTTTGCCTTTTCTGTTTTGGTTTTTAATTTGGGTTTTTTAGCATTGGATTGTGTCATTGAAATTTAGGTAAATAATGCTTTGTTGTATTTTGATAAACATGGTATATACGCATGTTATAGGTGGTGGAAAGAGGCAGAGGACTTCACAGTGATTGATGCCAGGACAATGAAGATAATTAACAACTAATTTAAACCAGATCTTCTGTTCAATCTTAGGAGAGAGGATGATTCTGTGCATAATAATGAGAATGGTGAAGTTGGGACCTCTGGCCGGGACTTGGCTTTGGTTTCCTGCGAAATATGGTTGCAGGCGCTCAAATGATGACAACGACGTTTATTAAATTGAATGAATGGTTGTGCATTTTGCCCATCTTTTTATTTCCTATTTCCTAATGTTGATCCTTTAATAATGTAGTAATTTTTTCTTTGATTTAATATATGAGATATTCTGCTGGCAGGTTGTTATCAACTGGTGCATCTACAAGGTTACTATCCCTATAATTGGAATTAAGAATATAAACAAGCAAAAGAAAATCTTGACGTTCTTGGTTGGCGATTCGGTTCAGATGAGGTGATTCAATTAGAATATGCACGCGAGTCTCCCTGCAAGATGATCCAAAATATTTTCCAAACAAGGTAAAATATCTCATTCCATTGTATGGTTCTCTCTCTGTTTTGGGAAAAAAATAAAAAAAATTCCAAGACAATGGTAATGTTTAGAAACTGTTCTTATTTTCTCCCTTTCTCCCCAAACTTACAGATTAAGTTTGATGATCGATGCTGATATATGGAATCACAAAAGGCAACCAAGTGGAGATGGTGTTGACAATGTCAAAATGGGAGAATAGTGTTGCAGAAGTTAATTATAGGATAGATATGTAAGTGAAATATTGAAATTGGTTAAATGTTATTATCAAATTCATTTCATTGTTTTGTTGAACAAGAGAGAAGTGAAATATTTAGTGGAAACTACAGTTTCTTGACACTAATTGTTACAAGATGAGTTCACTTTTGACCACAGTTATATTCTGAACCTCTTTTGGTGATTGTGTAGCCGAGTAGGTCACCAAAAGATTTGGCAGTCTTGTGCATGTTTGCAAATCTAATGTCTCAGCACCTCCAAAGCGCACACACCCATGTGAACTATGTTTTGAAGCATTAGTCATTGTTTTTTTTTTTTAATTCCCATTGTTTTTTATTTTTTTGGTTAAGCATGAGCTAATTCAAATATTGTTTTATTAACATTTGTTTATTGGGACGTTGATTATATGAAATTAATATTTCTTTTAATCCAATAATTTTTTATTTTATTTAGTGCCGTAGGCACGGGCAATACGCTAGTATATATATATATATACTTATGTTTCCATATATATATATATACACACTCACCATGCAACCATATATATATATATATATTCCCATATATATATATATATATATATATACGATTTTTCCATACCCTCCATCAACATACATATAATTCCATATATATATATATATATATGTATATCCACATTCTTTTCAAATTTAATTTATTCGAAAGAAAAAAAATAATAAATCCGGTCAAAATTCATCCGGGACCGGTCAAAATAAATTCCGGTCCTTACAACTTTCCTTTTTTATTAACCCTTTCTTTTTATTTCTAAATTTACTTTTTATTTAAATTATTTCCCAAACAAAACCCTTTGCTTTTTAATTAACAATTTCTTTTTATTTCTAATTTTTAAATTTAATTTTTATTTAAATTAATTACCGAACAAAACCCTTTGCTTTTTAATTAACCCTTTCTTTTTATTTCTAATTTTAAATTCACTTTTTCTCGCGGAAAAGATCTAAATTTACTTTTTTATTTAAATTATTTCCTAAGCAAAACCCTTTCCTTTTTTATTAACCCTTTCTTTTTATTTCTAATTTCTAAATTTATATTTTTTTAGTTTCAGTACACTATTTTTTTATTTTTAAATTAAAAAAATAAAATTACTCAAGAGAAACCCTTTCCGTTTTTATTTAAATTATTTCCCAAGCAAAACCTTTCCTTTTTTATTTCAATTATTTTCCAAGCAAAACCCTTTCCTTTTTTATTAACCCTTTACTTTTATTTCCAATTTATAAATTTACTTTTTTATTTAAATTATTTCCCAAACAAAACCCTTTCCTTTTTTATTAACCTTTCTTTCTAGTTCTAATTTCTAAATTTAAAAGGACAAAACCCTTTCCCGCGACCCTCTCTTTTTATTTCTAATTTCTAAATAACTTTTTTTTTTAGTTTCAGTACACTATTTTCTTATTTTTAAATTAAAAAATAGAATCACCCAAGTAAAACCCTTTCCTTTTTTATTTAAATTATTTCCCAAGCAAAACCCTTTCCTTTTTTATTAACCCTTTCTTTTTATTTCTAAATTTACTTTTTATTTGATAGAGTATTTGACTCCAACTGTAAAACTATTGACGTGGAAGATAAAAACAAAGTGACGTGGACAAGAGTCTATCTTTGATTGGGTGGTCTCTGTCTCCAAGAAGGACTGGGAAACTAAAGGACTCCAACTACAATGTAACCTTATTTGATAGCTATAAATACAGAGACTGTCCAGAGACCAAAGTGACGCAATAAATACTCTCTTGATTTCTTTACAGCTCAAAAGAAACGCTTCCTATTTCTGACTTGATCGTCGGAGCGTAGTCGGCCGGCACCGCGCCGGTGTCCTTTCGATTACTCTTCTTTTGTCTTTTTTCACAGGTCAGAATTTGACCAGCTCGGAGAGGATATTTGCTTCATCAGTTGGCGCCGTCTGTGGGAACAGTCACAAAATTTGACTGTTCTATTCGAATCATACACGAAGCATGATGCACCTTCGATCTGGATTGGAAACTACGGCCATACAAGATCCCCCTGTTGGCCAGGGTCCTCTAGAGCATGACCTACCTGACCAAAACGGCCCTCCGGCCGCGCAAGATCCTCCTATCGGTACTGACCTCCCAAACCCAAACGCACAAGACCCGACAGCCAATCCGCCCACGGGTAATGGAGGCAGACAGCCCCCTGGACAGACGGACCTTCTGGGGATACACCCCGAAGTCCCAAACGATCAGGGGCGTGTCGCAGCGTTGGAGCACCAAGTCCAGAATTTAAACCAAAGTCTGGTTCAGTTGCTCCAGCAAAATGCGGCGATTCTGCAACGCCTCCCTCCTGTGGCGCCAATGCCGTCGCCAAGTGACATAAGGCTTGTTAATCCGGAGGAGGACGACATTGAGAGAGAAGGTGAAGTCCCGATGGAGGACGCGGTTCAAAGTCAAGTGAGAGGTGGGACGAGTCACAGCCGTTTAGTCCCTCCCGAGAGGAACCAGCCCCGCGGAGATTCCGCATCCCTTGCTTATCACGATATGGAGATACAAGACCTAAGAGCCAGGGTAGAAAGCATGGCTCATGCTATAAGAGGGAAGGGCCCTGCCACCATAGAGGATTTGGTCCAACAAACCAACCTCCCTTTCTCTGCAGGGGTAATGAACTGCCCCCTGCCCCCCAGGTTCAAGATGCCCACGGTGGAAAGCTTTGATGGAACTAAGGACCCGCTAGATCACCTGGAGACTTATAAGGCCCTGATGCATCTCCAGGCGGTACCCGATGAGATCATGTGTAGAGCTTTTCCCACTACATTAAAAGGCTCTGCCCTGTCCTGGTTCAATAGTCTAAAACCATCGTCTGTCCGTTCTTTCAAAGAGTTGAGCCAACTGTTTGTTGGCAATTTCATTGCTGCCCGAAGACACAGGAAACCCGCTACCTATCTCCTGAATGTAAGGCAAACTAAAGGGGAATCGTTGCGGGATTATATCAATCGATTCAACAGAGAGATGTTACAAGTCGACGCCTTGGATGATAAGGTGGCAGTCACAGCATTCATGGGAGGGCTGTTACCTTCTAAATTTCTATACTCTGTGTCTAAGCATCCCCCCGAAAGCATGTCTGAATTACTTGTGAAAGCCCAAAAATACATGAATACCGAGGATGCCCTTGATGCCCGAAGGGACAAAGGTGATAGTGACAAGAAGGGGGACAGGAAGAGGGGAGCGCAATCTAGCGGAGAGGAACGGAACCCCAAGTATGGCAGAGTCTCACAGGAACAGAACGACAAAGCCGTGCGCCGCGAAAGGGGATTCAGTTTCACCCCGTTGAACACACCTATAAGTCAGATCCTCCTCCACATTCAAGACGACCCGGCGGTGTCATGGCCTCCAAAGTTAAGAACTGATTCGGCCAGAAGATCCCGTGACAAGTATTGTAGGTTCCATCGTGATAATGGCCACGATACCAATGAATGCATGGATTTGAAAAGACAGATTGATAGTTTAATTCAAAAGGGCCAGTTGTGAAGATTTACGGTCGGCGGGGGGCAGAGAGCACAGAATCAGACGCAGGATGTAAATGAAGGCACGGCTCGAAAAAACCCTCCAATAGGGGAAATTAGAGTCATCTCTGGAGGAGTCGGGGGCGGCGGAGAGTCTAATGCCGCTCGCAAAGCACATACAAGGAAAGTCAGGAATTTCTCTGAAGTCGGCGAGGTGAGTCAATCACCCGCCAAGTGCCCTCGGTTGAATGACCAGGTCATCACTTTTTCAGAGGATGACGCCAGAAAAGTTCAGCAACCCCACGATGATGCCCTCGTAGTAACATTGATTATCGCCAACTTCACCATTAGGCGGGTTTTAATCGACAATGGTAGTTCCGCAGACATCCTTTTTGTAGATGCATTCGATCAGATGAAGATTGGAAGGAACAGACTCAAGACCACCAATCTCCGCTCGTGGGCTTCTCCGGAGAGAAACTCCTTCCCTTGGGTACGATCGACCTCCCGGTCACTGCCGGTTCAAGTCCCCGACAAGTCACAAAAATGGTAACCTTCTTTGTGGTGGATTGCCCAACCACGTATAATGTCATTCTGGGAAGGACCACATTGAATGCTATGAGAGCAGTAACCTCCACCTATCACCTTCTCGTTCGATTCCCCACAGAACATGGTGTTGGGGAACTAAGAGGGGATCAGGCCACTGCCCGAGAATGTTATGCCACCTCCTTAAGGGAAAAGAAGATGTCAGAAACGCTAAACATTGAGGGACAAGAGATGGAGGAGAAAAAAGAGGGTCGTCGTGCAGAACCGATGGAAGAACTGGTCGAGGTCGACTTGAATGAGCAAGGTGCAGGAAAGAAGGTGAGCTTGGGATCGTCACTCTCACCCACCTCTCGGGAAGAGATGATACGATTCCTCAAAAAAAATGAAGATGTGTTCGCATGGTCCCACGAAGATATACCGGGGATTGATCCAACCATGGCCGTACATCGACTGAATGTCGACCCCACTGCCAAGCCAGTTAGACAAAAAAGGAGAATCTTTGCCCCGGAAAGAAACACGACAATTTCTGAGGAGGTAGAGAAATTATTGAAGGCCAACTTCGTACGGGAAACCAATTACCCGGACTGGTTGGCAAATGTGGTGCTGGTTAAAAAATCTAATGGCAAGTGGCGCTTGTGTGTCGACTTCACCGACCTAAACAAGGCCTGTCCGAAAGACAGCTTCCCCCTGCCCCGGATTGACATGCTGGTGGAAGGGATGGCAGGGTTCGAGCGGCTCAGCTTCATGGATGCCTACTCAGGATATAACCAAATTCCAATGTGGCCATCAGACCAGGAAAGAACATCCTTTATAACAGAAAGAGGATTGTACTGCTATACGGTGATGCCGTTCGGTCTAAAGAATGCCAGTGCAACTTATCAAAGGTTAGTAAATAGAATGTTCAAAGAGCAAATTGGCAGGAATATGGAGGTGTATGTTGATGACATGTTCGTCAAAAGTCAGAAGGCTGCCAACCACTTGGTTGATTTACAAGAAGCCTTTGATGTCCTTCGAAGGTACAGAATGAAGCTCAATCCAAGCAAGTGTGCCTTCGGGGTATCCTCCGGGAAGTTCTTGGGCTATTTAGTCAGTAAGAGGGGGATAGAAGCCAACCCACAGAAGGTACAAGCCATCCTGGATACAAGGTCACCCAGAACTGTTAAAGAAGTCCAAAAGCTGACAGGAAAGGTGGCAGTATTGAGCCGGTTGATTTCCCGTGCTACAGACAGGTGTCTCCCATTTTTTCAAATCCTCAAGCGGGCCTTTGAGTGGACTCCAGAATGTGAGCAGGCCTTAAACGAGCTAAAGCAGTACCTCAGCTCGCCTCCACTCTTGTCATGTGCACGTATGGGAGAGGAATTGTACTTATACCTGGTTGTCTCCCTCGCAGCAGTCAGCTCTGCACTGGTACGGGAGGAAGAGGGAGTGCAAAGGCCAGTCTATTATACCAGCAGGATTCTCAGGGGGGCGGAAGAAAGATATCCCTCTATAGAAAAACTAGCATTTGCCTTGGTTACGACGGCCAGGAAACTCAGGCCATATTTCCAAGCACACACCATTGTGGTACTAACTGATCAGCCGCTCCGACAAGTCCTCTTCAAACCCGAAACCTCTGGGCGGCTTGTGAAGTGGTCTATGGAGCTAGGAGAATTCGACATCCGATACAAGCCAAGGACAGCGGTCAAAGGCCAAGTGCTAGCAGATTTTATAGCCGAATTTACATACCCCCAGGAAGATGAACAAGTTCAGCAGTAAGAGGTGGAGGATACAATCCAGCAAGACAGGGAGGACCTAATGGACCCTGGTTGCACGTGGCAGTTATTTGTGGATGGGTCATCGAACGCGCAAGCTAGTGGCGCAGGGATACTAATCAGATCTCCAGAAGGAGAAACATTCAAGTACGCCCTGCAATTCGGATTCAAGGCAACAAACAATGAGGCCGAATACGAAGCCTTGATTGCAGGGTTGAAACTAGCTGGTATCCTCAAGGTTAGGCAGTTAAAAGCTTATACCGATTCCCAGCTAATTGCCCGGCAGGTCAGTGCAGAATACGAGGCAAACGGAGTAAGGATGAAATCTTACTTGCAAAAAGTACAAGAGCTGGTTGCCCATTTCCAAAGGTTTTCAATCACGCGGGTCCCCCGTAGTGAAAACTCTAATGCAGATGCTCTCGCTCGATTGGCTACGGCACACGAGGCCGCCCAAGGGGGGGTGCTTGTAGAGCGCATGGACCACCCGAGTATAACAGAAGTAACATCATGTGAAGTAAACCAGGTCACCCAGGGCATGGAATGGGCAGACCCGATAGTCAAATACATAAATAATGGTGAATTACCGTCCGACAAGGCAGAAGCGCATAGAACAAGGATCAGGGCAGCTAGGTACACCTTGATCGATGGAGTCCTCTACAAAAGGGGAGTCTCCTTACCATACCTGTGATGCGTATCGACAGGAGAAGCACAGAAAGTCATGAGGGAAATTCACGAAGGAGAGTGTGGAAACCATGCGGGGGGCAGGTCTTTGGCTCACAAGGCCATTAGGCAGGGATACTACTGGCCCTCTATGCAGCAGGATGCGCTAAACTTTGTCAAGAGACGTGAAAAGTGTCAACGCTTTGCCAACATCCCGAGACAACCTCCGGAAGAGTTAACACCTATAATGGCCCCGTGGCCTTTTACCCAATGGGGAATGGATTTTGTTGGCCCTCTACCTATGGGAAAGGGGCAGACAAAATTCGCAATTGTAGCAGTTGACTATTTCACCAAGTGGGTGGAAGCCGAGCCTCTAGCCACAATAGGGGAAAGGAATGTCATCAATTTCGTGTGGAAATCGATCATATGCAGGTTTGGTGTTCCAAAAGTCATAATCATGGATAATGCAAAGCAGTTTGAAAGCTGACGATTCCAAGATTTTTGCACAGAGCATGGCATAAATTATCGATATTCCTCGCTAGGCCACCCGCAGGCCAATGGGCAGGCTGAAGTACCCAACAGAACCATATTTAAAATAATCAAGAAACGCCTGGATGACTCCAAAGGAGCATGGCCAGAATTACTGCCAAGCGTTTTATGGGCCTACAGGACCACCGTCAGAGTCCCCACAGGAGAGACGCCCTACTTCTTAGCTTTCGGTAGCGAAGCAGTTCTTCCTGTCGAAATAGGGGCGGTGGCGAGCCATCGAGCCAAGTATTATGACTCAGATCACAATGAGGAGGAATTAAGAGCCAGTGTAGATTTCATCGACGAGAGAAGGGAGCAAGCACAGATACGAATGGCCGCGTATCAACAGGCCATGTCCCGGTATTATAACACCAGAGTTAAGCATAGAAGTTTCCAACCTGGTGATCTAGTCTTGCGAGAAGTCACTCAAGCTACCAAACCTCACGGCATTGGAAAACTGGCCCCTAATTGGGAGGGCCCGTATAAAGTGGTTAAGACTCAGAGGTGAGGCACTTACTGGCTGGAAACCTTAGAAGGAAGACAGTTGGCTCATCCTTGGAATGCCGAGCATTTGAAGAAGTTCTATTAGTAAAGTTTTTTTTTCTCTCGACTTATTAGTTTTTCGTCTCATCTTCTTTAGTTTCAGCAAGTATTATTGTAGAGGCAGGCTTTACTTGCCAAACCTCAGGTGTCATTCTAGAGGTTGGCTCCATAGCCCGAAACCTCAAAACAGGGTTCTGACCAGTCCCATCTTTTCTTTTGTAAGTTTTATTATGGAATGTCAATGGAGAATGTTATTCACACCAAAACGAACTGTTATGTTTAGAAGGCAAAACCCTACGGGGGCACACCTCCACGGAGGGCCTTTGAAGAAAAAGGCGGGATGAATTAATCCCGAGAAAAATACCGCCCTACGGGGATAAAAGCCCTACGGGGGCACACCTCCACGGAGGGCCTTTGAAGAAAAAGGCGGGATGGATTAATTTTGAGAACATTGTATAAACAACCCTACGGGGACACACCTATAAGGGTATACGAGAAAGACAGGATAAGTTAATTCCGAAACATTGTATTTATTCATGAAAGGCGTTACAAGATCATAAACATAAACTACAGGAAAAGAACTTCGGCTACAGTACGAAGTAAAATGATGGTAAGAAGTACATCAATCGTTGCCCTCATTCTCATCCCCTTTCAGTTGTAAACGGGAAAAATCCATGTCAGGCCACTCGTCTTGGGCCATGGTCCGGAAATACTCAAAACCTTCTATATAGGACTCGTCGCATAGCCTCTCAAGCGCGGGCGAATCCTTGAAACTCTCAACCGCCGCAGCTTGATAGCCTAGTAAATCTTCGGCCCAGCGCGCCAACTCCTCCTGGTTACGGCGAGCTTGGGCATTGAGAATATCAATCTCCCCGACTTGAGAGGCATGTGAAGTACGCAAATACTCTATCTCTGAATCGAGCACGGAGCGCTGGGTGTCGAAAGAGGCCTGTTGCTGCCCAAGTTGGTCCACTGCACGCATGTAGTCGTTGGAAACAGATTGAGCAAACGTCACACTCTGAAAAAAAATCATCAAATGATATAAAACGTGACGTGTCAACAAAGAGGCTTTTTGCTACTAGACAAAAGCAAAGAATCAAGAATCCGAACCTTGGCCATGAAGGATAGAAGATTTTCGGTAAAAAAGAGTGCCCCATGTGAGCTTGCCTCGTCGAGGTCGTTTTGCATAACATACTCTCCGGTACGACGAATTGCAAAATTTGGGTCATTTAACATTGACCCAGGGCCGCTATTGGCACATGAAAAAGAAGTTTGGGAGCCACCACTCCCAAAAAGAGGGGTCACAGGGGGACTAAAGAGTCTGGGGTTTTCGCCACTAAATAGTTGAGTTTGCGGCACTCGGAAGGTGCTGGGGTCAGGAATAACCCTCGAGCCAGCCGCAGAGGGAGGGTTCCCAACTGAGGGAGGAGAAGATAAATTCCCCATTCGAGTGACAGCAACCCTCGGTCTCTTTTGCCCAGGGGAGGAGGAAGAAGCAATGCATTTGCCCTTCTCCTGGAGAACCTCCTTTGGTATCCGCCTCGGTCCTGCAAGTTTGGGACCATAAGCAAACAAACTGATAAGCACAATCTCCTGAAGACCAAAAAGGCAAAAGGAAAGAAAAAAAAAAAAAAAAAACATACCCCTGCCCGGGACTGCGACCTGGAGAGGATAGCCTAGTAACTCTAAGCCTGCGTCATTGGTTAGGGTAACAACATCTCTTACTCTAGCGCGGCTTGCTTCTTCTAGTTTTTCCTCCTCGGCCTTGCTTGGAGGTGGCGTGGATTTCCAGGCTAAAAATAAAGAAGGAAGTAAGGCAAAGGAAAGAATGATGAATGTATATATAAAAAAGAAAAGGTGGCCAACTTACGGGCAGCATCCCCAGCCACCCACGAACGGGGTATGATATGAGGAGTAGGCTCCCAGCACCCGAAAACAAAGAAGAAGCGGTTCCTCCATGACTTTATGGTTTTGTTATGGTCAACTGCGACCAAACATGACTTTGCTTGGTCTCCGCCTGGGCCGCCGGAGCGGCTATGAACGTGGCGCCAATCGCTGTTCTTAAAGAGACCATAACGTGAAAAGAACCCATTTGCTGTCATTGGAATGTCAAAGAAAAAAGACTTCCATAGAACAACACAGGCCATAATAATGCGCCAAGAGAGAGGTGTGAGCTGGGAAGGACATATGTTTGCCGTGCTAAGAATCTCCTGGACAAGAACTGGAATTGGGAATCGAAGACCGCAGGTAAACGCGCCCTCGTAGAAACATGTCTCTCCAGGATGGACAGAGAAAACCCGATCAGTCGGAGAAGGGGCACGGACCCGGACTCTAGCAGGGAATGAATAGCGGAGGGCCACGTCCTGCACGTCCCGTTGAGTCATGGTGGAAGCAATATTTCGACATACAGAAAATTCATCCATCTAAGAAAAAACAGAGGAGGAAGGACGTTTGTGAAGAAGCAGAGAATTTAGATACAATCAAAGGGACACTAAGGATTTGTTGCTGGATGGAAGGGATGAGGAGGAGCTGAAATACAAGAAGACCTTTTATAGGTTTCCTCCAACGGCTCAATTCTAACGTTCAACTCCAACGGCTCAATTCCAACGTTCATCTTCGACGCAGTAGTGAATGGTATCCAACGACCCCAAGGAAGGCAACCCCGAAGACAGCTCCAGCGAAGGCGGACTCGAGGGAGGACAGTTTCTCCCGCGAAGGCAGCCAGTCGAGGGCAGCCACCCACGAAGGCAGCCACCAGCGAGGGCGGCCACCCGAGGGCGGCTACCCCCGAGGGCGGCCACCCACGGGGCTGCCACCCGAGGGAGGCCTGGGTGGGTCCCGCAAAAAAAAAAAAAAAAAAATTAGTGAAGCGAAACCCTTTCTGTTTTTATTTAAATTATTTTCCCAAGCAAAACCCTTTCCCGCGTTTATTTACCCTTTCTTTTTATTTCCAATTTATAAATTTACTTTTTTATTTAAATTATTTCCCAAGCAAAACCCTTTCCTTTTTTTATTAATCTTTCTTTTTATTTCTATTTTCTAAATTTAAAAGGGCAAAACCCTTTCCCGCGAACCTTTATTTTTATTTCTAATTTCTAAATTTACTTTTTTTTTTGGTTTTAGTATAGTATTTTTCTATTTTTAAATTAAAAAAATAGAATTACCTAGCAGAACCCTTTTTTTTATTTAAATTATTTCCCAAGCGAAACCCTTTCCTTTTTTATTAACCATTTCTTTTTATTTCTAATTAAATTTTTTTTTTGTTTCAGTACACAATTTTTTTATTTTTAAATTAAAAAAATAGAATTACCCAAGAAAAACCTTTCCTTTTTTATTTAAATTATTTCCTAAGCAAAACCCTTTCCTTTTTTATTAACCCTTTCTTTTTATTTCCAATTTCTAAATTTACTTTTTATTTAAATTATTTCCCAAGTAAAACCCTTTCCTTTTTTATTAGGCCTTTCTTTTTATTCTAATTTCTAAAGTTACTTTTTTATTTATATTATTTCCCAAGCAAAACTCTTTCCTTTTTTATTAAGCCTTTCTTTTTATTTCTAATTTCTAAATTTACTTTTTTATTTAAATTATTTCGCAAACAAAACTTTCCTTTTTTATTAACCCTTTCTTTTTATTTCTAATTACTAAATTTACTTTTTTATTTAAATTATTTCCTAAGCAAAACCCTTTCCTTTTTTATTAACCCTTTCTTTTTATTTCTAATTTCTAAATTTAAAAGGGCAAAACCCTTTCCTTTTTTATTAACCCTTTCTTTTTATTTCTAATTTCTAAATTTAAAAGGGCAAAACCCTTTCCCGCGACTCTTTCTTTTTATTTCTAATTTCTAAATTTACTTTTTTTTAGTTTCATTACACTATTTTTTTATTTTTAAATTAAAAAAATTGAATTACCCAAGCAAATCCCTTTCCTTTTTTATTTAAATTATTTTCCGAACAAAACTCTTTCCTTTTTTATTAACCCTTTCTTTTTATTTCTAATTTCTAAATTTACTTTTTTATTTAAATTATTTTCCAAGCAAAACCCTTTCCTTTTTTATTAACCATTTCTTTTTATTTCATATTTCTAAATTTACTTTTTTATTTAAAATATTTCTCAAGCAAAACTCTTTCCTTTTTTATTAACCATTTCTTTTTATTTCTAATTTCTAAATTTAAAAAAGCAAAACTCTTTCTCGCGAGAAAAAGTGTACAATGAGGCCGTAAACACCTATAAAATCATTATTTCTCTTGGCTACGGTTATCCATTCTTCCTCTCCGCTCTCATCTTCATTGTCATAATGCTATTTTTGGTCTAACATTTATTTGCAAAGAATTATGGTTGGTCTGATGAGAGTTATGTCATATAATAAATTTCTATCAAGCATTTGATGCTAAAGTTGGAGATGATGTCTATATTCTTAGTCTTTTGACTTCTTTTTCAGTAAGTTTGGTTGAGCTTTGAGAATATTTTCAGCAGCTTTTGTATCTGTTATTCTCCAATTTACATGGTTTATTTTGCTGTTTTAATTTTAGCTTAAAGTTGTAAGTTTAGAAAAAATAAATATAATTTTGTGGACTTCAAGGACTTGAAGAAGTACATTAATGGAAAAAAGTATAGGATTGTTTTCTTTTAACTCTTTACTCTCCTTGTATATACTTTCTCTTATATATAAATTTATAAGTTTAATTTTTACTCTCGCTAGATGTTTTAGGAATTGTTATTGAAGTATCTCTTGCATTCAACATAGTTAAGAAGAACAATGGAGAATCATCCAAATTGTGAGACATCATTATAATGGATATGAGATACATCATTACAACACTACATAAATACTCATAATTACCATTATAAATTATTGAACTAATTATTCTTTATAATAGTTAAGGAACAATTACTTTGACAATGTGAGACGATCTTGCTGATAATGAAGGAAACTTGATAATGAAGCTAATAAACGAAAGACCTATTATCATAGTTACACATTTGTCAATCAACACATTCAAAGGTAACTTATCACACAACATTGAGATAATTCACTTTATATTTTTTATTATATCTAAATGAACATAAAATAAAAAATAATATTATATTTCAGGTTTGGGTCTTCAAACACAACCGGGATCTACATTACAAATTAATATGAAAATTGAAAGAGTCAAAGTATTACGATATTGGTTGGTTATTTATTTCTTCTTACTTACACTAGGTTTTAATTATTTATTTTACTTAAAGAATATCTTGGTAGGACATGGTTGGTGGAAGCTAATCCACTATCAATAGTTAAAAAATCAAACAGAAGTGTGTTTGAACATATCAATGACATATTGTTCCAATAATTTATTATATAGGTTTGAAGAAAACGTAAATAACAAAAACATTGATGCTCTTATTTCAAGTTCAGAATATCAATTATTCGAAGAGGCTGAAATTTTTTCATTTGAAGACATAATTGAAAAATCTGCAATGACATTCAAGGTATTAATTTTTATATATATAATCATTTAATTTTTCTTTATTATATCACATGATTATAATTAATTTTTGTTAAAAAAATATATTTTGTCACTCAACTTGCAAAAAATGCATTACTTTTTTGAAACAAGAATTATAGAGATTTAAATTGCGTCTGAACCATGGTACAATGTATATAAGCAATGCAAGAAGAAAGTTGAAGTACGAAATGATGGACTCAATTGTACTAATTACAAAACAAAAGGTGCTAAATGCTTTCAAATGTATTATTATATCTTCAAACATTCTATTTTTTTTTAAAAAAAAATTACAATATGACAAATATGTCTTTTTATTATTATGTATCAATGAAGTATACTTATTTATGCAGATTTATGATGCAATTTTGAGTCAAAGATATAACAAATAATGTATATCTAACAATATTTGATGATTCTCAATCATTAATAAATTGTTCACTAGATGAGCTAATACAATTAAAAAGTTTGGTATTACTTTTTTCCTAGCTCATAAAATTTATGGATAAAACAATTCATTTGAAATGTATCAATATTATAATATATTTTGTCACTCAACTTGCAGAAAACACATTACTTTTTAGAAGGAAGAAGTATAGAGATTAAAAAATGCATCCGAACCATGGTACAATGCATGCAAGCAATGCAAGAAGAAAGTTGAAGTACGAAAGGATGGACTCAGTTGTACTAATTTCAAAACAAAAGACACTAATTGCTTTCAAAGGTATTATTATGTCTTCAAACATTTTTTTTTTATAAAAAAATTACAATATGACAAATATGTCATTCTTTATTATTATGTATCAATGAAGTATACTCATTTATGCATATTTATGATACAATTTCAAGTCAAAGATATAACAAATAATGCATTTTTAATAATATTTGATGATTCTCAATCATTAATAATTGTTCAGTAGATGAGCTAATACAGTTAAAAAGTCAGGTAATACTTTTTCCTCACTCGTAAAATTTATAGATAAAATAATTCATTTGAAATGTATCAATATTACTAAAATAAATTTATTCTTTTTGTAGGACGAGGAGATGAATGAATTTTATGATAAAGTGACAAGTTGCAAAGGAAAATCATTTCTTTTTATGATCAAGATATACAATAGTAAAAATGACGTAGTCAAAAATAGTTTTGTGGTCACAGCTATTAAAGAAGTTTCACTTGAGAATGATTTATTTGAAGAAGAACTCAGAAATATAAAAAGGAAAAAGTGTTGAGAATTTTCAAGAGAATAGTAATAGATTGTTTAAGAATTGTTAGAATTATACCTTTTGATTTCTTATAGTTTATACTTGATTCCTTCCATGTGAATAATAATTAACTTATAGTTTTATTTTTTAACAAGTGAATTTATATTACCAAGGTTACGTAATGGAAATAGTTTTGAGTGTTTTAATTAATGTGTTTGGATGTGTTATAATAGTTTTTAATGTTTTGGATAATATAATAGAGTTTTAATTTATTTTTTATCCACATGAATCGCATGTGCTTTAAACTAGCATATATATATACACACACACAGTAACGTATATGTAATTTGTATACCCACTTTGCCAAATGTTTGCAACTCTTTGCTCCATAACTTTTAACTTTACTCTAGCATTACCCACATAAATTATACATAGCCATCATAAGTAATTATATATATATATATATATATATCCATATAATTATATATATACTAGTTGAAGAGAACCTTCGATGCATGTGGACATAAGTGAATTTATAATCTTAATTGAAATTCTTATATAGATAATTTTGCATTGAGCTTAGCATCTTATTTTAAATCCTTATACAAATAATATTGCATTTTTTATTGATAACAACATCTAACAAAAATTTATAACTGCATATATATATAATATATATATATATATATATATATATATCTCCATATAATTATATATAAACTTGTTGACCTCAAGGTTTCAACCCTAGGTTACTTGGGTGATTTTGATTATAACAACCTATTATAGTGTAGATTTAATAAGTTTACTTGAGTGTGCAGTTTACAAAATATCATATTATCTCAAGTATCTTAAAGGCATTGGACTTCAAAAGGAATTAGAAGAAGATATATGAAGACACATAATCATGGAACTCAAAGATCAATAATCAAGATCAATGGCGAAATTGAAGTGAATCCAAGCCACATGATGAAGGAATCCAAAGGCTTAAAGATTTAAAGATCAAAAGACTTGGGTAGGCTAGTCTTGGGTGAGTGCTAGATTTAATGTAAAGGTATTTATGAAGTAACTTCTTTTGAAAGCTCATCTATTGACCTAGTGGACCTTAGGACCAATGCATATCATTTATATCATATCATGGTTCCTTGGACACTTAGAATTAGGTCATGAACTTCATTGAATCATCTTGAAAGCCTTCGTTGAGATTGAGTTAATTCAAGCTTAGGTTTAGCTTTGAAGGAATTCAATTCTTGAGTAAACAAATTCTAGAACCTACACTTGAATTAGAAAATATCATTTATGGTTCTTAGATAGATTGACCTAGGCTTTGAACTCAATTTAATCACTTTATAAAGCCGTGTCATGCACAATTACTGTTTCGGGTTCTTAGTGCAGAAATTTGGCTAAGTGTTGAATTCTAGGGGCAAAAACGTAAATATGAGTTTTTAAATGAATCTTGACATAAAAGTCCCGGTAACTGTACCTCATGATTTATCATGATCATATGAATTTTCTCAGCCCAAATGACTTATTTTGGTCATTCATATTGCACGTTAAATTATTATGTCAAAGTTGTGTTTTGTACTAAAATTGAAAAATCAGATTTTGATTCACTTAGAATTTGATTTTAAAACTATTTTTATTGAATCCAAATGGGGGGTACTTTGCTTAATTACATTGAATAACTTAAAGTAAATAGAAATATAAAGGTTTATGAGAGATTTACTTTAATGTTTTGAATGTAATTAAGTGTGCAGTGTATTAGTGCAATGTGTAGGAGAAACTGGCTGAGTCTGAGAACAGATTCTGACCTGGGGACTTTCGGTTGACTGATGAACCCATTAGTTGACTGATAGAGGCCTTTCGGTCGACTGAAAGAATCTATCAGTCGACTGATAGAAATTGGAAATTCAATCCAGTAGGGTGTGCAAAACAGGGGAGGTTTCAGCAGACCGAAGCAGTGCTTCAGTCGACCGAAACAACACTTTCAGTCGACCGATGAATTCATCAGTCGACCGAAACCTGGAGATTCCAACTCCAACGGCTAGTTTTCTGCACTTAATGTTTCCCAACCACTTCCAAACGGCCATAATTCATTCTTACACTATAAATACACCTTGTATATGCATTATACACGTGAGAGAGACTACCATGACCTTCATGATCATTTGTTATTGGTAGATGCTACCTTAGAGCTTAAATCTTCATTTCATTCATCCAATGGTAGCCACCACTATAAATTCATTTGAGCTGCATTTTACAAATAAAGAGAGAGATAGTGCAATGTAGATCCAAGAGTAGAGAGGAGTGGAGGAGAGAGCAAGAGACCTATAGAGAAACCTACCCTTGAGCATACATTTTAGAAACTCTTGAATGCATATTTTTGCATTCTACTTAGTAGAAAATCTCTTAGGAACCACCATTGAGCCTTATCTTTCATATCATTCATTGTGGTTCATCTTGCATATCTAGAGTTGAGCTTTTCATTTGAGTACTTCATTTGTAACTCTAGGATATTGAGCTATAATTTGTGTATCTATCCATTGAGGGATATTCTTCATTGTAATCAAATTCTTATCTACCTTTGAGAGGAAGACCAAGTGATGCACTTGGCAAAGAAGCCCAAGTCATGAGCTTGACAAAGAAGCTTTGGTGAAGTGTTCATTGAGCAAGGAAGCCCAAGTCATGAGCTTGGCAAAGAAGTCTTGGTGAGGATATCATTGAGGAAGGAAGCCCAAGTAATTCACTTGGCAATTGTAAGGTTTGCTTTCCACCATTAAGGAAGGCTCTATAGTGGAAACCTCAAGAAGTGCTCTTGAGGCATGGACGTAGGCAAGAGGGGCTGAACCATGTAAAAATCATGGTATCACTTGGTTTGCATTTCTCTATCCCTAAACTCCTTTATTTTATAGCATTTCATATGTTTAAATTATATATGCTTTATATATCAATGTTATGAGTTTATATGTTTTAATTTATATGAGGAGGATGGGATGAATGCTTGGAGTGCATTGGTTGAGTTGTGGATTTAATTAAATTATTAATTTATTGAGTAGTTATTTGAGTATCTATTTTTCAACAATTTGCATACCATGTATTTAACAAATGCACAATCAACATTTTCATAAACTACAAGTATGATATGTTGCACTTACATGTACACTTACACTTGTTATATCCACTAGATCATTTAAGTGCATAATAGATAAAGCATTTGCAATCCCACTTGTTGAATACATAAGTTCACCAACTATTTGACAAAATTCCATTAAAGCTAATTTTTGTCAAAACATTCTAAATCGAAAAAGTTCCATTGTTTGCTTAAAGTCCCTATTCACCCCCCCTCTAGGGACAATTATCGGGTAACAATACTAGTTGAAGAGCATCTGCGATGCATGTGGACATAAGTGAATTTATAATCTTAATTGAAATTCTTATACAGATAATTTTGCATTGAGCTTAGCATCTTATTTTAAATCCTTATACAAATAATATTGCATTTTTTATTGATAACAACATCTAACAAAAATTTATAACTACATATATATATATAGATAAAATTTATAACAATTATGAATTATCAAGTGTATATACACATATATATTAATAAAAAAAAACAAACATAGCAAACTCCTTATCTCATATTTAGTTAAGTACCAAAGAAAGACAAAAGAATTTAGTTAAAAACTTCTTGTTTTCTTCTCCTCTTTATCTCTTTTGGTTTCAATTTCAGCAACTCTCTCTCTCTCTCCCATAAAGAAATGTATCTCTCCTTTTATTTTTATTTTTCTTTTTCTTTCGTCCATTCTTTTTATATACATCCTCACTCTAATTTTCTTAAGGGTTTATATTCAAATATAAATACATATATATAATTGGTCAATAACCTTTTTGATTTAATTGATTATTCAATTTCATTAGTCCAAAATTTTCAATTCCTTTCTCCAAATTGTTTTTCATTAGTTCATTAGTGACTTATATAGATTACTAAGGTTATGACATATGCCGCATTGTTTATGTATTTTTTTTTAATCAAAACTTCTATTGGTAAATTTATTTTTCTCATGGTAGTTCATTAGTTGCTTTTTAACACCATTATCATTGAGAGAAAAAAGTATGAATGTATGATTGATATTGATTTCTTAATTATATAAAAACTCTTTTATTAATAAACTTCATTTATTATATAAAAATTATGTTTCAAATCAAAACTCTTATCAAAATTCTTTGACTAATAAACTCCTAAAAATTCTATATATATGCTAATAGGCTCCTAAACTTTATCAACTATCATATTTCACCACTCAATTAACGGTCCTTTCAACTAAAAAAACAATGGAAAAATAAATTAAAAATATCACTCAAGAAATCAATCAAATCAAAAAATCAGTTGGATGTAATTGGTGTCAACAAAATATATGCATATCAAATCTTGGTACAAAATAGTAGAGATGAAAAATTCATGTCAAACAACCACATCAAAAAGCAAAATAAAGAATAAATGGATCAAGCAGATTGTCAAAGATTATGATACAAAGTTGGCATACC
The DNA here is from genome assembly GCA_026545225.1 of Cornus controversa. NCBI lineage: Eukaryota > Viridiplantae > Streptophyta > Magnoliopsida > Cornales > Cornaceae > Cornus > Cornus controversa. Next base: position 20,267,690 of record CM048852.1, read on the forward strand.
TTAGATTACTTCCCAAACCTTTTCCACAGCTATTATAAATTTTTTTTTTTGAATTTTAGGGATAGAAAATGGTAAGAATGGAATACCTGATAATTTGGTAATATTGTGAATAAGATAGCTTCAGAAATTCTCATTAAATCTGTTAGGAACCACTGTAACAATTTAACATTCAGAAACTGTTAATGAAATTACATAAGAAGTAACAAAATTAAGAGTTTCTGGTATGTAAAATTTTTACCGAAAACATATTGCATACCAGAAACTTCATCAAAATTAAAGATTATCTAAATCAAGTTGATTTATTTAATGCATCATAATTCATCCTTCAAATCATAGGATAGAGGAGAACACATCTCCAAATATAACTAATATGAAAAACTACAAATCATTTCATGGAAGTTTTGTATTGAAAATTTATATATAGAAAGAGAAAATGGTCAATAAAAAGAATAATAAAGAAAAAAATGGAGAGAAAAGTAATAAAAAATAAATATAGAGACTAAAATTCATTATTTCAAATTAGTCACCATGAAAAATAAAATAAAATTACAATGATACCCAACTAAATATCTACCAAATAAATCCAAATATTAGTTTGTATAAACTCAAATAGAATTTTGTTCATTCTATTAACTAAAATTAAAATTTTTAATACACATATAGTAGCATCCAACATGAGATAAGCATTGTGTATGAGTAACAACTAATAATTGTTTCTTCAAAAGAAAGTGTTCCATCAGTTTCAAATTATAATGAAAAATAAATAGTAATTTCAAGTAAGTACCGTCCACGAGTTCCAAATATGTCTCGAGACAATGAAATCAGAGTGACCTAAAGAAATCAAACTAAAAAAATAAGAGCCAATACACACACATATATAAGTATTTATGGGTATAAAGTTATGAGAGAGTTGAAATGGAGAGATACTATAACCTAATTACCTGATAGTTAAAGAGAGACAATCCTTGTTACTGAAAGTGATTTCATAAATCATACCCCTCATGAATTAAGGTTTTAAACCATATGTTCTCTTTTTAAATTTCTAATTTCTTTGATATATATTTGTCAAATAAGATTAAAAGTAATGTTCAATTGGACCGTTATTCATAGAAAAACTTATCTATCACTAATTATAGTGAAAAAAATATATATAGAGTTTAGGAAGAGCTGATATATAATTTTTAGGAGTTCTTTAGTAAAGAAATTTTGATTGGTGAAATAGGATAATTGATAAAGTTTAGGAGTCTATTAGTAGGAGTTTATTAGCCAAAGAATTTTGATAGGAGTGAATGACTTGAAACACAATTTTTATATAATAAATGAAATTTATTAATGAAAGAGTTTTTATATAACTATAATAAAAGAATTTTTATCTAATAAATGAAGTTTATCAATAAAAGAGTTTTTATATCACTAAATGATTTGAAACACCTTCTACTTTTAATAATGGTATAGAGATATATATATCCAATCTATATAATTATATATCTATATAATATAAAAGCTTGGTATAATAAGGACCAAAATATCCAATCTAACAGTCAAAAGTGGTTAAAAAATTAATCTTGTGGCTCAAATATATTTCTCTATCTATGGTCTAAAATCACTTTATCTAACGGTCACAAATGTAATGGTCAAAAGTGGTTAAAAAACCAATCATGTGGTCCAAAATGTCTTTTGATATATATATATATATATGTGTGTGTGTGTGTGTGTGTGTGTGTCTATCATAAAAAAAATAAACTAATACTGTATAAAAAAAATAAACGAGTCTCTACATGAACTGGATATTAGTTATCCTAAGAAGGGTGTTTTGGTATGGGTATGTGGGCTCGGGATCGAATCAGTGGGACTCGGGTGGGTCGGGTGATCCGTAAGACTTTTACGGGTTTCGTGAATTTCCTATAAAGGTGTATATGAATTATTGAGGGTCTTAAATGATAAATGGAGAGAAGAGCATGTTTGTATGCAATTTATTCAAAGTTGGCAGGGACAAGGAGTATAGAGACCATGACCAGTTTTAGTTGGTTTGCATTTTTCACGTCATAATTGCCATAAATGCATTTTGAGTGATATTAAACATATTTTGAGTGTGGAGAATATGTTCGGGAAGTGGTATAAGGGTTTTGGAAAATTTTTGGGACATTTGAAAAAGTTTGACTTTTTGGTCAAACGGGGGCCCGGATGTGGTCTGAGTGGACCAGAGAATCCAAAAAATTTTAAAAAATATTTTTTTTCGGGAATTACTTAGATTGAATGTTAAGAGAGTTAAAGAAGTGATATTAAGGTCGTACGAGTTTTTGAAATCGAAAACAGAGGCTGGGAAGATACATTAAGTGGCTCGGGGGCATTTTAGTCATTTTATGTGCCAAGATATTATATGTATCAGTGGCTGAGATATCCCAGCCTATCTCATGCCTCTTCCTCTTTCTAAAACTCTCCATCTTCATAGCTCTCCCTTCTCTCTACATTTTGGACACGTTCGGCTTGGATTTGAGACTCGCCAAAAGAGGAAAGTAGGTAGGGGACGGCTAGGGCTTCGGTTTGAACTGAACAAAGTCGCATTTTGGAAAGATAGACCTTAGTGGAATTCTTGGATATTGCTTGGAACGCTTCCAAATTTGAGGTAGGGGTTCTCCTTCTTGCCTATTTGTTGATTCTAGAGTTTCGGGTGAAATGGTGAGAGGCGACGTTATGTATTACATGATTTAGAGTGGTAAAAGGGGTGGAATGTGGTGTCTTTCTCCTTCTCTTGAGCCTCTTGTATGCAATTGAAATGTATCTTATAGTATACGTGATATGAGGGACAAATGCATGAAAATATGGAAGAATGAGAGCATATATAATTATGTGCCTTATGTGATATGCATTGTAAATTATGTGTAAATGTGTAACATATAGATTTATTCATTGATATCATAAGTAGAAATGCATGCAAATCATTCGTGGTAAATGTATGCATAATATGAACCATGACTAAAATATGCTTAAGTGAGATTTATGAGCATATGTGAATTGTATGCTAGGTTTTACATGTATATGTGATTATATGTGCACTTGTGTAGAGATAAATGCATGCTGATAAGCGTTAAATGTTACACATTTATGCCTTCTTAATTGCATATGTTGATTTTGTATTTATGTTTACTTTGGTAATTTTATGCTATTTTTGTGTTTATGTTTTATATTAGGTTTTGTCCCAAAGAAGGGGGCGATGTTTCCGATCAAGTGCTGAGGAAGTGAAGGAATCAGGAAAAATTTATCAAGGCATTTCGCGCAATCGAGATGATGATTTCGTCGAAATCTCGATTGTGCAAAACCTCAATTTCGCACAATCGAAATTCTGCAGACTGCAAGTTGCCCACTTGTCTTGCCACTTGCTTCCAAGAATGACCTTTGCACGTCATTTTTGAGGACTTTCTGACTTCAAAGAGCCCTGTGAGGGGAATATATATATAGTAGGTGAACTATATAGATATATAGGCAAGGTGGGACCCAAGGACACAAGTGGATGGACATATATGCATGTTTTTGGGAAAGAGAAGACACAACTTTCGAGAGGAGAGAAGGAGAGCTAAAACCAGACCTTTGGAGCTTCATATCTCTGGCCATGGAGGATTGCAAGTCTCCAATGATCAACTAACTTTCCATTTAGGGTGTGGTTGAAACCCCTAGCCATGTAACTTGTGCATTTTGTAGCTATTTTGGGATCTATATGTATATGTTGATTACTTAGCCTAGTGTTTTGTATAATATTTGTAAACTTCTTCAATATATTCATTTAATGTTATTCTTCATCTTGTCTTAGAGTAGAAATACTTCATTTTGAAAGCTCAACATTTACAACTTTCACAAAAAGTGTAAATGATGGCTTTGTAATGGTGTTTAATGGAATGTGATGTTTCTTGCTTATATAGCCCATGCCAAGATAGGGTAGTTCGGACACACGTAGGTACATTTAGAAGGTATGATAAGTAGATAGGTTGAAGGACTATACTTGTTAAAGATGGGCTATGTTTAGTTAAAAATCACATTTATCTTTTGATATGTCATTATAGGTCACAAGCCTAATGACATTGTGTTGCATATACTTGTAGAAGATCCCATTAGCTACATAAATGAACATGTCAAGTGGCTAGAGTTGGAAACCACCCCTAGTTCACTCTCTCTCAACTTTACAAATTATTTTAAAATTTAATGCTTTTACATTCTACAAAGTAGTGTTAAATTTAAATCAAAATTCTGTTTTTAGGATTAAATTGAAAATTCTCTCTTAGTAGTGTGATTCAACCAAACTCCTTGTGGGATCGATACCCTCTATAAAGAACTGTATCTACAAAGATTCGTTCTCTTGCGAGTGGTTTAAATTATATTTTGATAGACAATAGTAAGCTAAAAAAATAAAGACATATTTGGCCACATCACATGCTATGTACTGTTATAACTAGCCTATGCATTGTGAAGCATGAAGAAGGAATGGTTGATCATTATATGTTTGAAATGCATATATGGGGTCGTTGTGAGGCAACGGGGGAAAGTGGTTTATACTTGATGGCGGTTTGGAAATGATCAACCAACTTGAGTCAATTTACGCTCTGTGGAAGTTTCAGAAATGGTCTACCCACCTTGAGCTAACTCATACATGGTGGCGGTTTCAGAAATGGTCTAACCACCTTAAGTCAATTTGTACTCAATGACGCTTTGAAAATGGTCTAATCGCCTTGAGCTAGTTCATACTCGGTGGTAGTTCTGAAATTATCTAATCACCTTGAGTAAATAAATGTTTGGTGACAGTTCAAAAATTGTCTAATCACCACTGGTAAAACCAAAATATTATTCTGGAAGCATGACATTGGCGAATAATGTCAAAGTCATGAAATGGTTATGAGAGGCGTCCCAGGTCACATGATTGGTCTAAATCATGTTAGAGTGTCGGGTTGAGTCCGAGAGAGAGACAAGGTTATGATTTTTCTTGCATTATTATTTGTGAAGCATGATATGTGTTTAATGTATTCTTTTAAATATGCATTGCTTATGAATGAACATGGTATATGTTGATTGGGACATAATGTAGTGACATGCATTCATGTAGGTCGGTGTCGAATAGGCACCTAGGTGGGTTGGGGTATCTCTACTGAGCCGCTGTAGTGCTCACCCTTTTTTTTAAAAAACTTTTTACAGATAAGGCACCGATGACGGATGCGACAGGAGTGTCGAAGTAAAGCGCTTGTAGCATTTTCAACACTTTTGGATATTGTGAATTTGGCTATCCATGTTGGCTTGTGGCATGAGACCCCTTCATTTTAAGTTGTAGTCATAGTTTAGATAAATGTAACTTGATAATATGCTTGGACTATAAGCTTGTTATCTATGAAAAGACTATGGACTTGTGTATGCAATGCTTATTGGGAGTGATAAGTGTTCAATTCTATGCATTTGAACCATCTTTATTGCATATGTTAGTTTCGTTTTTGCGTTTACCGAGATATGTTTACGGTATTTTTGTGTTTTTGATGTTTTGCAAGTATTGGAGTAAATGGAGCAAAGTTGGAAGCCTTCTGCAGTCAAGAGATGAAATCAGAAAATGTTGCCAAGGCATCTCGATCAATCGAGATGTGGATTTCGATCAATCGAGATTTCGATTGATCAAAATCTCATTTCGATTGATCGAAATCTCGATCAATCGAAATGCAATTTCGATCAATCGAAATGCTGCAGAGCCCACTTGGCCACTTGCTCACCTGCTCTCCCACTTGCAACAAAATCCCCCTTTTTGCACGACTTAGGGGGATTGTCTGACTTGAACAAGACTTTTGGGGGCCTTCTTGATACAAGAGATATATATAATGATATATATATATATATGGTGGGCCCAAAGGAGCCAAAAAGCATACAAAAAGCACCAAAAGCCACATATCTCATATCTCTCAACATACACATCAGAAGACTTCAAGAGAGACCTTCGGGAGAAGCCAAACCCTCAACCTTACAATCAAAGATCTAATTACCAACAACCACCACCTCCTCCGAGAAGCCAAAGCTTTGAAGAGCGAGTGATAAGCAATCTTGAGGCCAACACCCGCTTATTGCAAACTCACTCTCAATCAATCTCTAAGCTTGAAGCCAATGCTCAATCTATGGCTAGGTTAGAAGCTCAAATCGGGCAACTAGCTAATGCCTTAAATAGAAAGGAGGAAGGTAAGTTACCGAGTCAACCGGTGGCGAATCCCAAGGGTGTGCATATGATTGAAGATCCATCATCTTCAACTTGTAATGCTCCTCCAGAGCAAGTTCAATCAATCACAACCTTGAGGAGTGGTAAAATCATTAACTCCAAGGTAGGGGAGGAAGAGAGAAAGGAATTTCAAGAGCAACCTAAAAATCCAAAAGAATCCCAATTAAATCCAAAATTGTTTTCGTTAAATCCAAATTTGCAAAATACCCCTTCAAATCCAAAAGGAAAGGCAAGTGAAGTTGTGTCATCATCGATTCCAAATCTTGACACCTCTTATGAACCTCCGGTTCCTTTTCCTCAACGATTGAAGGAACCTTCTCATTTCGGGAAGCAAGGAGAGAAAATCCAAGACATGATGGAGATCTTCAAACAAGTAAAGATCAATCTCCCTCTCCTTGATGCTATTCGATAAATTCCCTCGTATGTGAAATTCTTGAAGGACTTATGCACTCAAAAGCGCAAATCTAGGAATAATGTTCCTAAGAAAGTCCTCTTAACTGAGCACATAAGCTCCATTTTCCAACACCAAGCCCCTCCTAAATTCAAAGATCAGGGTGCTCCGACCATTTCGTGCACCATCGAAAATCAATCTTTTGAAAAAGCACTTCTTGACCTAGGGGCTAGTGTCAATTTGCTTCCATTCTCAGTTTACCAACAACTAGGTTTGGGGGAACTCAAGCATACCACGGTTGTGTTGCAACTTGCCAACCGTTCGGTGAAGCAACCACGTGGCATCATTGAGGATGTCATCATTCAAGTGGACAAATTCTATTTTCCGGTGGACTTCATAGTCCTTGACACGGAACCGGTCCAAAATCCGAATCATCATATTCCTATCATTCTAGGTCGTCCATTCTTGGCCACGGCAAACGCTTGCGTTAATTGCCGTACTGGAGTGATGGACATCTCTTTTGGGAATATGAAAGTCCGCTTGAACATCTTCAATGTTTCCCACCACACATCCGACGATGAGAGTGAGTGCTTTTGTGTCGATGTTGTGGAAGACCTTGTTCAAGAAGCACTTCCTTCTATTCTTTCCAAGGACCCTTTAGAGGCATGCCTAAATCACTTCAACTATGATGATTTTGACATTGAGCAATCCATATGTGAAGTCAATTCCATGCTCGATGTTAATACTGTCATGGATTTGCCTAAGTGGAGAGTTCCGAGAGAACCCTTGCCCCCTTTGTCCAAAACTTCCCAAACTCCTTCTTTAATTTCCCCACCACAACTTGAGCTCAAGCCTCTGCCGTCTACACTCAAGTATGTTTTCTTGGGCGCAAATGAGACCCTTCCAGTCATTATTGCTTCCAATCTCACAAATGATCAAGAGTTGGAACTCATAAAAGTGCTAAAAGAACACAAAGAAGCAATAGGCTGGAGTGTGACAGATCTCAAGGGAATAGATCCTTCTATTTGTATGCACCGCATACACTTGGAAGAGGATGCTAAGACCTCAAGGGAGGCACAACGTCGATTAAATCCAAATATGAAGGACGTTGTCATGAAGGAGGTGGTGAAGTTACTAGATGCGAGGATCATATACCCCATCTCTGATAGCAAGTGGGTTAGTCCCACTCAAGTGGTTCCAAAGAAGTCTGGTATTACGGTGCAACCTAATGATAAGGGTGAATTAGTTCCCCAACGCACCACCACAGGATGGAGAGTGTGCATTGATTATAGGAAATTAAATTCAGCCACTCGAAAAGATCACTTCCCCCTCCCATTCATTGATCAAATATTGGAGAGATTGGCTGGGCAAAGTTTTTATTGCTTTTTGGATGGATATTCTGGCTATAATCAGGTTGCTATAGACCCGAGGGACTAAGAGAAAACCACCTTTACATGTCCCTTCAGCACATTTGCTTATAGACGCATGCCCTTTGGGTTGTGCAATGCACCGGCAACTTTTCAACGGTGTATGATGTCTATCTTCTCAGACATGGTGGAGAAATTCTTGGAAGTGTTCATGGATGATTTTTTCATTTTTGGGCCTTCATTTGAATCATGCCTCCAAAATCTAGCTTGTGTTCTCAAACGATGTCAAGAAACCAACCTAATTCTTAGTTGGGAAAAGAGCCATTTTTTGGTTCAAGAGGGTATTGTCTTAGGGCACATTGTGTCTAAGCGAGGAATAGAGGTTGATAAAGCCAAGGTTGAACTCATTTCTAAACTTCCTCCACCATCAACGGTGAGAGAGATTCGTTCATTCCTTGGGCATGCGGGCTTTTATCGCCGTTTCATCAAAGACTTTAGCAAGATCTCTCGGCCTTTGTGTCGCCTTCTTGAAAAAGAGTCTTGCTTTACCTTTGATGAAGCGTGCCTTAGCGCTTTTGAAAAACTCCGCACCATGCTTACAACTGCTCCAATTCTAATCCCTCCAAATTGAGCTCTCCCATTTGAGATTATGTGTGATGCTTCCGACTATGCCATGGGTGCTGTCTTAGGGCAACGAGTAGACAAACTGCCACATGTCATCTATTGCGCAAGTAAAACCCTTTCCGAGGCTCAAATCAATTATACCACAACGGAAAAGGAATTGCTTGCGGTAGTATTTGCATTAGACAAATTTCGAGCTTATTTATTAGGTTCAAAGGTCATTGTTTACTCGGACCATGCTGCCCTCCGGCATCTTTTGGCGAAAAAGGACACCAAGCCTAGGTTGATCCGATGGATACTCTTGTTGCAAGAGTTCAATTTTGAGATTAGAGACAAAAAGGGAACTAAAAATGTGGTGGCTGACCACCTTTCTAGAATTCTTGTTGAGTCCCTTCATAATTCCATTCCAGTTTGTGAATCCTTCCCGGATGAACAACTCTTTGTCATTTCTCAAGAGAGTATCCCTTGGTATGCAGATGTGGTTAATTATTTGGCAACCGGTAAAATACCATCTTCTTGGACCAAACAAGAGAAGGATCGTTTTCTCTCCCAATCCTGATCATATTATTGGGACGATCCTCAATTGTTCAAATATTGCCCCGATCAAATAATTCGAAGGTGTGTACCCAACAGTGAATTCCAAAGCATTCTCAAGTTTTGTCATACACTCGCTTGTGGGGGGCACTTTAGTGCTAAGAAAACCGCAGCAAAAATTCTTCAATGCGGATTTTTCTGGCCGACACTTCATCGGGATGCATATTCATTCTGCCGCTCATGTGAGCGATGTCAGCGCCTTGGCGCGATGTCTCGGAAGGACATGATGCCTCTTAACCCTATCCTTATCATTGAAATATTTGATGTGTGGGGCATTGACTTCATGGGACCATTTCCACCCTCTACTGGTCATGAGTACATACTTGTGGCGGTGGACTACGTATCTAAGTGGATAGAGGCCGTTGCTACCAAAACCAATGATCACGCAGTAGTGGTTAAATTCATTCAAGCTAACATTTTTAGCCGGTTTGGTACGCCTCAGGCCATCATCAGTGACGGAGGTAAGCATTTTTGTAACCGGTTCCTTCGAACCTTGCTTCTCAAATACTCCGTCACACACAAAGTAGCCACCCCCTACCATCCTCAAACTAGTGGCCAAGTAGAAGTATCCAATAGGGAGATTAAGAACATTCTTCAGAAAACTGTTCGGCCCGACCGGAAGGATTGGTCATTGCGACTAAACGATGCATTATGGGCATACCGAACCGCATATAAAACTCCCATTGGAATGTCACCTTATCGGTTAGTTTATGGCAAGGCGTGCCATCTTCCGGTTGAATTGGAGCATAAAGCTATGTGGGCCACCAAGACTTTCAATTTTGACATGGAAAAGGCCGGCTCTAATCGAAAGCTTCAATTAAATGAATTGGAAGAATTGCGCCATGACGCGTATGAGAATGCGAAAATCTATAAGGCAAAGTCCAAAGCCTTTCATGATCGTAATATTCGAGTCAAAACATTTTCGCCGGGCCAAAAAGTTTGGTTGTACAACTCGCGCCTCCATTTGTTTCCCGGAAAACTTCGCTCCCGTTGGGATGGTCCATTTTTGGTTAATTCCGTTGCTCCCCACGGAGCGGTGGAATTGAAGGACTTGAGAGATGGCTCGATATTCAAAGTAAATGGGCAGCGCTTAAAAGTGTGCGTGGATGACCAAGTCACCACCGAATATGTGGATGTCGTCACTTTGACGGATCCCGTGTATTTTGACTCGTGAGCCGATTCGGACGTCGCGCCATAGACGTGTAAGGTGGCGAAGCCATGGTAGCTATCAAGCTTCCATGATGTCCCTTTAATCCAAAGTAGGTTTGTATCTAAGCAATGTAGTATCTAATTCCCAAATATCCAAGTCCCTGAAGCATATTTTAAACTGACTGTTTTTGAGCATTTCGATTGATCGAAACCAAGATTTCGATCAATCGAAACTTTCGATTGATCGAACTTTTGGTTTCGATTGATCGAAAAATGCAGAGATTTGCCAAGTCCAAAGTCCCGAGAGGTGGTATTCTTCGATTGCACTTCGATAGGTCTTCGATCGATCGAAACTTTCGATTGATCGAAATGGGATTTCGATTGATCGAAATAAAAGTTCGATTGCATCAATTAAATGTTCGATTGATCGAAGTAAAAATGTGATTCAGGGAAGGAATTTTTGATTGATCGAAGCAAGATTTTGATCAATCAAAATTTTTGATTGATCGAAATGCACATTTCGATCAATCGAAATGCACGCGGAGCCTGCACGTGAGCCGAAAATCTATTTAAACCGTTGGGTTTCCCTCCCATTTTAAAAGACCATCCGACTTCTTCTCTCCCTCTGTGCGATCCAAGCCTTCTCCAAGCACTCCTGAGCACTCGATCTTCCATTCCTGATCATCCGCCGCCATCCGACGCAGTCCGACGCCGTCGCTAGCACTTGCGCGATCTTCTCTTCGCGGCTGCGAGTGGAGTTTTCTTCGGTTGAGCCGTTCATCTTCTTCCTCACGAGGTAAGTGATGCATGGCTACTTTTTGTTTACTCTCTCGCCATTTTTGATAATATTACGGCGTAATAAACATAGTTAGATAATGTTGGGGTGGATGGTTGCGATTGCGATATGTATAACGAGATTTTGTGGGTTTCGGGGGGGTAGGAATTCATGTAGGAGTGGGATTTGGCATTTTCTTCGTTTCAAACGCTTAGTGTACGGTGTGTAACCGCGGCACCTTCGTTTCGGCTGCACCCGTTCACATTGCCTCTTCGAGTGCAATTTTTTTTGCATTTTTGTCAGTACCTTGGACTAGGACTACATTTTTATTTTTATTCTTTTAGTCTAGTAGTAGTTTAACTTTCTTCTTATTCATCTTTTATTTACGTATCTTTTGGAATCCAGTGCAGACTGTTCCGAGGCCATGGCGAGAGTGAAGAACGCCGCCGGTGCTGTTCGCGACGTGCCCGGGTGAGCCTTCCGGTCCCGGAAGTTCCACCTGGAGCAGGTTTTCGACTTAGCGGAGTTCGAGAGGCGTCCCGACACCGAGTGGACGGTTGCCGAGCTAAGGAGGCGTCGCCTCGACCGGCTATGTGTGCCTCCCACCGACGTGGCACACGAGCGCCTAGTGCAGGTCTTTTACGAGCATATGACCTACTCCTGCACAGCGCCAGATACCCTCGAGACTACCGTGGCCACTGTCACGATCACGATTACGCCGAGCCGGATTGCTCATATGCTCGGCATTCCTCACCAGCAGCCGCCGGACATGGTTGGCCCGGACGGTCAGCCACTCTATAGTGCCGTGCTCCCAGCAGATACCACGCTCTTCTCGATAGTGATGGACATGTGTGGCGGGGCGTTTACCACGCCCAACCACAACTGCACGTCCAAGTCGATGTGCCTGAGCAAATATTGGTTCCTGGACACCGTTCTCCTCAAGAACGCATGTCCGTTGCAGCATGTGGCCGAGCGCAGGGGCGACCTCCTCCGTTGCCTCTATGCTTTCCATACGGGCGCTTGGTTTTCTGTCCCATCGCTTATCTGGGGGCAGATGCACAAAGTTTGGGATGGCCTCGTCAACAAGAGGAAGAGGAGAGCAGCAAGTTGGCGGCTTCCCTTTCCATTCCTGATCGCTGCTTTTCTCAGCAGTGCCAGTATACCGGTCAGTCGGACTGACATTCAGTTGGCACCGCCCACCCGCTTCACATCTACTCAGTGGGATCGGGTGAGGCGACACTTAGAGCGACAGGCCCATTAGGGTGATCCACCGGACGATGTAGACATGGATGCCCCGGTGGAGATGGATGAGGGAGAGCCAGCAGGGGCTGAGTCAGAGGACGAGGAGATGGAGGAGGAGGAGATGGATGTCGCTGCAGAGCGGCATGATATCTTAGCGACGGGCTATTCCTGCCTGGCGGCTGACGTAGAGCGGCTCCAGCAGGGTTTTGACGAGCACATCCAGGTGACGCAGAGTCAGCTGGCAGGTATTCGGACGGACATTTCTTCTCTGGTACAGGGCCAGAGAGCGATCGTAGATGAGTTCCGAGCCTTCCGGCAGGATCTGCAGTTCTTGTTCGCAGGTCGAGCCTCCACCTCCACTTCTGCTCCCACCGAGCCACCACCACCACCACCCGCCCTCGAGTAGCTACACTTTATTCACCTTTTATGCTTTACTTTCTGTATTTTTCTTTCTTTATTTTTGATAGGCCATGTTGGCCATATTTAGTTTCTTTTTGCGTATTCCACCTACATGTACACTTTGTACTGAAACGCATTTTCATCTTTATGGAATACATTTATATTTTCTTTTATGACATGTGTTATCTTTACTGTCTTTTCTTTTTGCTTTCCGTCAATTTATCTGTTCTCTATTCTTTGACTATGTATGTAGTACCACTTGTCTAATTGTTATATGCGATTCAGTTGATGATTTCCGTTTATTACCGCCTGGTTTTAATTCCCAATACTGTTGAGATTGCTTCAACACAGTATGGCGGTAATAAAGAAAGGCAGCCCCTTTGCGTGCTATACGTTAGCGCGCCTGGATAGTCAATATCTTGTCGCATAGACCTCTTAGACAATTGGGAAACACCAGTTCAGACCATTAGATATACAGTGATATTGGCATTGTCTGTTTGTGCGTAATTATTTCATTTTGTTCTATGTATCTACTTTTTGTTCCTTTTAATGCTCGTGGTATCCAGTTGGTATTCTGTGCAGGTTTTTCTTATTTACAGGATGACCGCCGCAGTGGAATACCATTTTTCTCGCCTTCTGCCATCCCGGTAACTTCTTTCCTTGTTCTTCTTGTCCAAACATTGAGGACAATGTTGCATATAAGTTTGGGGGTGCGGTATGCTATACCACTTGCATATGCATGCAATGTTCAGTCATTATATTGAGTGTCATTGTAGAGCAGTTTTTTTCTTTGATATTTTTGCATGCTTGCTATGATGTCTTGCTTTTTAAAGTAAGATCATTCGAATAAATGTCCGAGGTAAATGCAGCAGGTAGTTTAGAACTTTAACATTGTAAATACCCGCACTTTTGCAAGCTTTATAGTAGACTAGAACGGTCTACATTATTGTCCAAATTCGAGCACGTACAGTTCTTGCCCTAAATTTGTCCTTAACCGCACAAATTCGCACACATGCATTTTAAATTGTGGGGTATAAGTCTGAGGGAGAATTTTTGAAAATTTCTATTTTTATCTGAACAACTTAAAGAATAAGTTCTTCCGGTTGTTGTAAAAAAAAAAAAAGAAAGAAATAAAAAGAGAAAAATATGCAATAAGCCTTCTCACTAAATAAATCGGATTTCTATGCCTCAAAGCAGGAAATATTCGTGTAAAAGTGTGTAAGGTTGAGCAGTAATAAGCGGGTGGCTTACTTACGCTCATCGCCTTGTAAGCTCGGTTATTAAGTCCGAGGGGTGCTTCTTCACCTAATGCCCTAAAACCAATTGGTTTGGGAGTCATTGGCCCAATGCCGCTACATGGGCTTACAAGAAAGCAAAAAGAGCTAAGCATTGCACGGTCATCCGCACATGAGCAATCATGAATGTTTTGTGATAATGAAACAGTCGTGTTGAGCATTTTCAATGAGTTTTTCTCTTAAAAACAGATTTGTTCGTTTTCTTCTCCAAATATGACAAAAGCCACACGTTAGAATGCATGTTCACTTTTCAAAGAGGATTTTGGGGTTGGAACTGTTATAGTTGTTCGGGCTGGCCAGTATGTGGGGACTGTCGTTCATTTATAGCTTGTGAAAGTCCATTTTTGCTAATGACCACATAGTTCTGTAATACTTGTTGCATTTGCCAATTGTGAAATGAATGGATGAGCGCCCTTTATCTAGTTGATGACTGAGCATGATTAAACTTTTGTATAAGATAGTTGATTTCATTTTTGTAATATTGTATTGCTAAGGGACTAGCAATATGTAAGTTTGGGGGTGTGATAAGTGTTCAATTCTATGCATTTGAACCATCTTTATTGCATATGTTAGTTCCGTTTTTGCGTTTACCGAGATATGTTTACGGTATTTTTGTGTTTTTGATGTTTTGCAGGTATTTGAGTAAATGGAGCAAAGTTGGAAGCCTTCTGCAGTCAAGAGATGAAATCAGAAAATGTTGCCAAGGCATCTCGATCAATCGAGATGTGGATTTCGATCAATTGAGATTTTGATTGATCGAAATCTCATTTCGATTGATCGAAATCTCGATCAATCGAAATGCAATTTCGATCAATCGAAATGCTGTAGAGCCCACTTGGCCACTTGCTCACCTGCTCTCCCACTTGCAACAAAATCCCCCTTTTTGCATGACTTAGGGGGATTGTCTGACTTGAACAAGACTTTTGGGGGCCTTCTTGATACAAGAGATATATATAATGATATATATATATATATATATATGGTGGGCCCAAAGGAGCCAAAAAGCATACAAAAAGCACCAAAAGCCACATATCTCATATCTCTCAACATACACATCAGAAGACTTCAAGAGAGACCTTCGGGAGAGGAAGAGGAAAGCTGAACCAGACCAAGAAGTTTCATTCTCTTCATCAATGGAAGGGTGCAAGGCAACCATGAGCAACTAACTCTTCTATTAGGGTGTTGGTTTCAACCCCTAGCCATGTAAACTTGTTCATCTTTGTAGCTCTTGGGGATTTGTAATTAAATGTTGATTATTTAGCCTAGTGATTATGTACACAAATACATTTCTTATATATATTTATTTGATATGGAATTTATTCTTGTCTTAGAGTAGGTTTTGTCACTTGAATGCACAACATTTGCATATTCCACAAGAAGTGTAAATGATGGCTAGATAATGGTGTTTAAATGAATGTGTGATGCTAGTTTGTATAGACCATGCCAAGACAAGGTAGTTTGGATGCATGTAGTGTTTACGTAGAGAGTAGAGTAATTAGGTAGTTAGTTAGGTTGAAGAGCTATGCTTGTTGAAGATGGATTATGATAGGTTAGCACACACATTGATCTTTTGATATGTCATTGAGGTCACAAGCCTAATGACATTGTTAGGCATTTAATTAATGAATCCCATGCTTGCTACACTTATGAACATGTGAATGGCTAGTGGTGGAAACCAACCCTAGTTCCCTCTCCCAACTTTACTCTTTAATTTTATCGTCATTTCATTTATGCAATAGTTTTAAACACAAAACCAAAAACCTATTTTTAGAATTAAAGTAGAATTAATATTTCTTTATGACAATTAACGACTAGTCCTCGTGGGATCGATACCCTCTATATAGAACCTTATCTACAAAGATTCGTGCTCTTGCGAGTGGTTAAATTATATTTTGATAAAAAGGGCAAAATTAAGCTTACAATATAATTTAGTTCCGACCACATCAGGGAGCATTTAGTTTCATTTGATGAACTAATGAAGTTGACGAATGTTTTCAATATGAATGAAATTTGTTTATGAAGGATAATGATCCATATTGATGTATGATTTGACCATAAGTATGATTTAGAACTTGTGAATGATGTTAGTACCTTTCAGTTATGATTCAAATGTTGTATGGATGGGTTAGGATGGTAAAAAGGACTTTGAATATAAAAAATGACCAATGGCATAGTTGCAAAATTTTTTGCAGATACATCAGTCCGGGTATTACGATGCATCGTAATACCCATTTTGATGCATCGCCCCAGCGATGCATCGTAATGCACAAGATAATGCATCGTAAATTAAAGGCCAATTATCTGTACAAAATCCAACAGGTTTCACTTTTGGTTATGATACATTGGCGATGCATTATAATTACGATGTATCATAATCATCATTATAATGCATCATAATACATGGATGCTGAACAGTGAGGGACTAATATGTAGATGACTTTGAGGTGCCCATTGAGGTTGGTATAGTCTGTAGTGCATGCACTTACGTGTACACATGTAAAGTATGTTTCTGTGGTACTCGAGGGGTCGAGAATGTCCATTAGGGTTAATGGACGGGTTCACCCACCAGTTCTCCGGGAGTCGAAAATCGGAGCGTGATTTCATGACATCAAAGCACTAAGATTGAATACCTACGGAAGAAGGGTAAAAGATGGTTAAGTTTTCGCTTGATGTTAAGGACGTAGACATAAGGATTTAGACTTGAAGTTGTAATTCTCTTATGTGGAACTTGATTATATGCTTACGCGTTCATAATATGATAGCATGGTCTAAATTGACATTGTGATGTGTAAGCATAGTGAGAAATGTATAAGTGTGTGAATTCTTGGTTTTGAAATTCTCTTGTTGTGCATATAGCAAAATGCCTTCAAGAAGAGTGCAAGATGTAGGTACTGATACTCCTCAGGAGCCAACTGATGGAACGCAATTTCATGCATGGTATGACAGACACTATGAGAAGAATGGCTAGGGAAGCTAAGCAAAGAAGAGGTTCAGACACTATGAGAAGGATTGTAATTCATAATTTTGGAAATTGAAATTACGCGAGCATGGTGGTTGATTTGAGAAGGATTTGGGAGCCTAGGTAGAGGTTTAGAATCGAACGGATTGTGATGTTGAAATAGACATGTTGTGATAGACTTTGAGAGTGAGAGTCTAGTGGTGATAAAAAGGGTATGATTTGCCTTGGAGTTTTTTTTTCAAACCGAGAGTTTGGTGATTCTGGTTTGTGTTGAAATCTTGCATGACTAGTGAGGACTAAGAGTCAATGAATTGACTAAGACTATTGATGGTATTATGACATCGGAATTCTAAACAGAGTGTGTCTAAGAGGGGTTATTGAGATAGTCGGATGAGGACTCGGAATTGACCTAATTCTTGGAGTCAGCGGACATGTGATGACTTTGACGATGCATTGGCGATGCATCGTAATGCCTAGGTGCTGATTAATACAATAGTAATGCATGGAAGGATTTGTGGGGTCCTAGACGAAGCAGTCAAGATCTTGGGGTGTCAAGTGAGATGCTGGATCTTGGGGTCTCAAGTGAGATGCTGGAAAGGAATGGATAAATACCCGAGCAGTCGAAAACGTCCGTTGGGATTAATGGACGAGTAAGTCAGATTCATTCCTTGGGGAATGAGATTGTGAAGTTAAGGGCATGTAAAACCCTAATCTTGGCATTAAATGCCAATGGAGTGTAGTCCACTAAAATGGACAGAACTGGATGATTTGTTTTGACAAGTGCACTCCTTATGTGCCTTGATCTAAGTGGTGCGCTGTGGTGTACGCAAGATTAATATAGTGATATCATGGTGTGGATATGATGATAAGAAAATGATGAGTTGATAATGGATGAGGATCCTGACATATGGTAGCTGAAGTGAGGATAGTTTCTTGCCGTGAAAGGGAAGAGGTGGACGTGTGGACGCAGTGGGTTGCGGCCACTGTATGGCTGCTGTTTGGCTACTGTAGGTGACCTCTAACTCTCATTGGTAAGGGTTATCTAAAGTGAAGTGTTAATACGAAAGGAATTCTCTCTAATTGTCAACTGGTTCCTTAGTGTGAAGGATGAAAATGGGAAATAGTTCTCCTCTTGAGTATTGAGATTGTGGAATCAGTGGGATGTAAGATCCTGGACATGGCATTGAATTCCAGTGGGTTGTAGTCTATGAGACTGGGCAGAGTTATGTGGCTTGCTGTGGCAAGTACACTGCTTATGTGGTTTGTATCGGCGAGTACACTGTCATGTGCCTTGCTGGTGAGTGCGCTTGTGATGTGCATTAGATTGATGTGGTTTGTGTTGTGATGATGCCCAAGATATTGGACTAAGCTCGGGAATAGTATGCCAGATTGAGAGTCATGTTTGACAATGATAGAATGATTTTGAGTATTGATGATCCTAGATGATAGGGATGTATCACTGTGAGTGATTGGTATGATTAGTCGAGGATGTCGCCTTAGGTTAATGATAGAGATGGACTGGATAGGTCTTGAGGTAGAGACTGTGGACTCTAGGAAGCAAGTGCTTCAGAGGATTGTGGAAGTGAGCCGTACATGGGTTCAGGGTTTCCAAACCATGTCACGGAAGTGGTTACATTACTTTAAAACAATTAAGATGCACTGAGTGTGCTAGACTCGAGTGTTATGAGTTAGGTGTTGCAAGCGTAACGCCCAGAATGTATGGAAAGAGAAAGTTATGATTGTTGACGAAAATGACGTTCTGTATGGATTGGTTTTGGAAAGACCTTGACTATGCTAATTTCGGGGACGAAATTCCTTGAAGGAGGGGAGGTTGTAAGGACCGGGTTATTTTTAACCGGTTCTGGATTTTTTTGTTTTTGGACCGGATTTAATTTTTTCGAATCAATTAATTTCGAGAAAATGAGAATATATATATATATATAAATGGAAATATATATATATATATATATATAGAGGTGAAGAAAGTATTTGTATGAAGGATGTATATATATATATATATGGAGATATATGTATGTATATATAATGGATATATTTATATTTAATTATAAATATATATAGAAGGATACATGTATATTATTAAACATGTATGTGGAGAAGTATGTGGGTTTGTACGTAATTATAAAAGAATAAAGGACCATATATGCGTTTATATATGTATGTGTGTGGGAAAAATACATGGAGGTACATGTATTATGTAGAGTATATGTGTGTTATAATGTTTATACATGTGTGTACAAATAGAAACTTACACATGTGGTGGAATATGTTTAATATGTATATATATATATACATAACTTGTGGAGGAGATTAAATTAGGAACTTGTGGACCACAATAGAAGAAAAGAAGAGAAAGGCAAACATGGGTCAGCCGAGAAAAGAAAAAGAAGAAAGGAAAAAGAAAAGGAAAAAGAAAAGAAGAAAAGAAAAAGGAAGAGAGAGAAATCGGGAAAGAGAAGAAAGAAAGGGAAAGGAAGAGAGAGAGAGAGAGAGAGAGAGAAAGAGAACCGAGGGTAGAGAGAGGAGCTGGGCCGGCGGCAGCTGGGTTGTTCACGGTAGAGCTCCGGCCTGGGCGACGACGATAGCAGCGGCTGTGGGGTTCGTTTGGCTCGACGGTGGTTCCCACGGTAGTGACGGTCGCGAGGAAGAGATGGGTTTCGACTCTTGGGTTGGTGGCTAGGTTCGGTTGGGACGAGATGGTCCCGTGAGGCTTCGGGTTCGGTTCAGACAACCTGGTGGGTGGCCGGGTTCAATGGTGTTCGGCTGGAGCAAGGTGGAGCCTCGGATGAGTTTTCCACGGCTGGGTTTTGGGGTGGTTTCGGGTGGCTTGGGCATGGCTACTATGGCCGTGTATGGTGGTGCTCGAAGGTGAAGTGGCTCGGTTGAGGTGGTTAATGGGTCCGGTTTGTTGTGCTCAGTTGGGCTCTTCCAAGTGGTTCGATTTCAAGATTTTCATGGCTGTTTGGGCAGCTTGCTGTGGTGGTCTGATAATGGAGGTCCCATAGGTGGAGCTCGTGGGTTGCGACTAATTTTGGTGTTCGGTAGTTACAGGTGGCCATAACAGGTGGTGTTGGCGAGTGGTTCACCATGTTTGGCTTCGACTGGTAGGTCCGTTGAGGTGAGTCACTATGTTCGATTGCTAGTTGGTTGGGTTTGGTTTTCGAATGAGTTCCACTTGTGTATGGTTTGTTGGCTTGGTGAGTACTTTGGGTGGTTCACGGCTGATGGTGGTGAGGCTGGTTATGGGTCCGTTGACAGTGAAATTGGTGATGTCGGAGTTTCGGAAATAAATTTCTAATTCGTTTTTGGAGCCGACAACGGTTATTAGAGGTGGTAATGCTCGGCGGAGAGCTGAGTTGTGTTTGATTGTGGCTGTTTTGGTGGGTTCGGAGTGTCCAACGGAGGGCTTTAAAATTGGGTTCGACAGCTTACAGATTCAGTTTGAGCAGCCTGTAGTAGCTGGTTTGGGGTTTAGAAAGTGGCTGGTTTGAGATCATTTATGCTAGGTTGGGAGTGCTCATAGTTTTGAATCCATGGTAGTGCCGAAGGGGCTCCTATGGTGGGTTTGATTTGTTTGGCAGGAAGGTGAATCATATATACATATATAGGTGTGGATGATGGTGATGAATCCTTGGCAGTGGGTTAGGTTGGTGGTGGTCAGTTTCGGCGGGTTTCGATTGGTTGTTTGAGTGAGATGGATTCTCAATTATTGGCGGTGCATAGTAGTTGCCATGGTTGGACTTCGGGTGATTGTTTCGACAAGAAGGGGGTGGCTGAAGGAGACTTGAATCATAGGTCTTCACTCGATAGCTACAAGGTGGTTATGATGGCGTGTAGCAGCGGGTGTGTGTACGGCTGATTTGGATTTTCCATGGGGGTTACGATTGATGATTTGATGGCCATACTTGGATCTTGGATGGCTTGAGATAGTGGTGTCGAAAGTGATGATTCGACTGATGGTGAAGGAGCAGCTTAGTGTTGGATTTGAATTTGGAAATGGGTCGAAGATAGCTTGAGTTGGACTCATGATTTGGATTGTTGGCGTGGGCTTGACACGGGACTTAACCGGGCAAGGAAATGGACCGCTTTGCAAGCGCGGCATGGTGAAAGCGAGACTTAAGGCAAGTTGATTCTTGCCTCTATCTCTTATGTATATTTTAGTTATGTTGAGTAATTTTACATATGTTTCTAATTTGATCATGTGTGGTGTGTGTATATATATACGTGCATATATATACATAAAGGTGGATATTGTATATACGTGGGATGTGAGGATATATATATATATATATATATATGTGTGTGTATATACATATATGTGGTGGGAAGAAAAGCATGTTATACTGTTTAAATGCATGTGCATTGTATCTAAAATTTGCTACTTGTTGAGTAGGTGACGTGGTACTTGATTTACATTATTCATGTAAATGTTTCTATTCATATATGTTGTCTGTACATATTGATGTTGGATGTGTATTGCTTTTGAGCATGTTGTAAATGATTTTCATAAATCATGTGTAGTAGATTTTGTATGTTCATATGTGCTAGAGTAGCCATATACATTGTTGGTTCATGCATGCTAGGAGGAGCATGGTCTTAAATATCGTGATATATTTAAGTGCATGTATATTTTTGAGAATATGTGAGGATCGACCTGCTGCAGCGGTGATAGTATGGTTCTGCATACCTTGTTGGGCCTTTGAGCTCACCCCCTCCCAGTTTTGCAGGTATTGCTGATTATGGAGTCAGTTGGAGAACTGATGGTACTGATGGTAGAGGTGGTGGTTAGATTCCTTAGAATCTAAATTATGTCCAGGAGATTAAATGAATGTTGTACATTTGGATTAAATGTATGAAGTGTTTATATTGATTCAATTCCTTCAGATGTATTTCATTCATGTGATGTATGTATATAATACGGACATTCAAGGACTGAGACATGTATATTTTTGATTCCATTATGCATGTTGTAGAAATGCTGGGGGGACACGTGCCCAGAAGTGTCCATTTTTATTGTTAGATATAAATGCTGGGGGGACACGTGCCCAGAAGTGTCCATATGAATTGTAAAGCAGGTGTAACATGCCAAGAGCTAATTATTTAGAATGGGTCATGCCCGATTTTTGTGAAAATCATTTGCAAGGGCCATTGATGATCTAATGCCACTTGAAGGGTGTGCATATAGAATGCTTCCGCAATAGAATAGATTATAATGAGATTAAGGTGTGGGAACTTGAGGTGAAATTACAGATTCACCCCCGTTTCCCTCGCTCCTAACCGGGTGTCGGAAATCGGGGCGTGACAACTTGGTATCAGAGCACTAGGTTGGAATACCTAGGGACGACGGGTGATGGACATATCATGTGTATGGTTGAGAATATTGGATTATGTACCTGATGCCAGAATGGTATCTATCAGGGCTTAACCGGGTTTGAATACCTATGGACGACGGGAAAGTGTTAAGCCACGTGTTGGATTGGAAGGGTTTGATTATTCTCGGATTGCTATTCGAGTATTAGGTTTGGAGACCTTGGGTATCAAGTCATGGGTATGAATACCTAAGAATGAGGTGTAATAGTCCAGTTATGTGATAGATTGGAGTTATGAGATGACGTGTAAATTGTCATATCTATGGTATGTATACCTGGAGTGAATGACGAGAGATGATTATGAACTCATTTGAGGATGAGGATTGAGACATCCTAGTGTGTACAGAAGTACTAGAGGAAACTGGGTCATGCATTCATGCTTGCTCAGGCAGAGGGCGTACCGAAACCAGGCGTGGTCAATGGTATTTTCCTAGTGTTGGCCCGAGGGCTGGAATATTGGGTTGTTTAGATGCATTTCATCCCATATCATACATTTTATGTGCTTATTTGATTTAACATGCTATGTGTTATATGTTATGTGGAATATGTGATTCATATGACTGAGTATTTGCATTTTAGTGTTTCATTTTCGCATTGCATGACTTGTAGTGACATGTAGTCACACCTAGAAATTTTGGTTTTTGAGAATTATCAAACCTGGGCTTCGAGCGAATTGTGACGCTGTGATGAACTTTTAGACTATGAGTCTAGGATTGATGTAGCTGTGTTGCAGTATTGCAATGGATTTTTGACTATGCCAGAATGGCATGCTAGTTGGGAAACCATGATTGACAGTGATGGAACTGAAGTTGGAAGGACAAGTATGGCACGTTGCCGGGGTTGGGCTAACAAGGGAAAATGGCCCGGCCGGACATTTTTCTTTGATTAGTGCTTCTCTTACGATGTGTCAGGTCCAAGTGATTGTGGAATTGATTCGATGAGGTTTGACAAATAAGGAAATGAAATTTGAATGTAGTGAGTATAGAAAATTTTGCTCATAAATGAGTGTATGATTGAGATTGTGATGATAAGAGTAGGTTAGTTTAAATCACTCTTGAGGTTGTGAGTTCCGGTACATGATAGAGTACTTGAAGGAACATGTGATATTCTTGGAAGGGTGCAGACCCTGGGATGATCATTGTGATGCTGTCATTGAGACGCAGTTTTGTCTACTGACACATCAGTTAAAGGATCGGAGTCGTATGGACGCAGTTTTGTCTATCGACCCAATCATTGTCACTTAGACGCAGTTTTGTCTATTGACAAGGTGGTGGTGACTCTGGGTGCAGTTTTGTCCATTGTCCCATTTGAGTGGTGTTGTCAATTGGACGCAGTTTTGTCTATTGGCACACCAATTGAGGATCGGAGTCGTATGGACGCAGTTTTGTCTATCGACCCAATCATTGTCACTTAGACGCAGTTTTGTCTATTGACAAGGTGGTGGTGACTCTGGGCGCAGTTTTGTCCATTGTCCCATTTGAGTGGTGTTGTCAATCGGACGCAGTTTTGTCTATTGGCACACCAATTGAGGATCAGAGTCGTATGGACGCAGTTTTGTCTATCGACCCAATCATTGTCACTTAGACGCAGTTTTGTCTATTGAAAAGGTGGCGGTGACTCTGGGCGCAGTTTTGTCCATTGTCCCATTTGAGTGGTGTTGTCAATCGGACGCAGTTTTGTCTATTGGCACACCAATTGAGGATCGGAGTCGTATGGACGCAGTTTTGTCTATCAACCCAATCATTGTCACTTAGACGCAGTTTTGTCTATTGACAAGTGGTGGTGACTCTGGGCGCAGTTTTGTCCATTGTCGCATATGAGTGATGTTGTCATTTAGACGCAGTTTTGTCTATTGACAAGTGGTGGTGACTCTGGGCGCTGTTTTGTCCATTGTCGCATATGAGTGATGTTGTCACTTAGACGCAGTTTTGTCTATTGGCACATCAGTTGGAGGATCGGAGTCGTGGGGACGCAGTTTTGTCTATCGACCCAATCATGGTCATTTAGGCGCAGTTTTGTCTATTGACACGAGGGAAGGTGACCCTGGACGCAGTTTTGTCCATTGTCACATTTGTGGTTGGTGTTGTCACTTAGACGCAGTTTTGTCTATTGGCACATCAGTGGTGGGGGACGCAATTTTGTCTATTAGCCCATCTATTGTGGAATTGTTGTCATCACTATAGACGTAGTTTTGTCTATGGATGCAACCCTTGGATATTGTGATTTTCATTGAGGGGCTGTTTAGCCATTTGCACACCCAATGGTGTACTTGTTGTCATTGAGACACAGCTTTGTCTATTGACATACTTGTTGAGGTGTGATTTTCATCATGAGAGACAGTTTAGTCTATGGATGTACCATTATGGGTAGTGTGACCCTGAAGGATTGAGTTTTGATTGTCATATGAGACTGTGTGGTTTGTGACATGACTAGTTCTGATGTGATTGTTATCAGAAGTGACATGGGATATAATGTTATTGTGGTGTGTGACGAGACAGTTAGAGTGTGACTTAAGGCACACTAGAAGGATTGTAATTCATAATTTTGGAAATTGAAATTACGCGAGCATGGTGGTTGATTTGAGAAGGATTTGGGAGCCTAGGTAGAGGTTTAGAATCGAACGGATTGTGATGTTGAAATAGACATGTTGTGATAGACTTTGAGAGTGAGAGTCTAGTGGTGATAAAAAGGGTATGATTTGCCTTGGAGTTTTTTTTTCAAACCGAGAGTTTGGTGATTCTGGTTTGTGTTGAAATCTTGCATGACTAGTGAGGACTAAGAGTCAATGAATTGACTAAGACTATTGATGGTATTATGACATCGGAATTCTAAACAGAGTGTGTCTAAGAGGGGTTATTGAGATAGTCGGATGAGGACTCGGAATTGACCTAATTCTTGGAGTCAGCGGACATGTGATGACTTTGACGATGCATTGGCGATGCATCGTAATGCCTAGGTGCTGATTAATACAATAGTAATGCATGGAAGGATTTGTGGGGTCCTAGACGAAGCAGTCAAGATCTTGGGGTGTCAAGTGAGATGCTGGATCTTGGGGTCTCAAGTGAGATGCTGGAAAGGAATGGATAAATACCCGAGCAGTCGAAAACGTCCGTTGGGATTAATGGACGAGTAAGTCAGATTCATTCCTTGGGGAATGAGATTGTGAAGTTAAGGGCATGTAAAACCCTAATCTTGGCATTAAATGCCAATGGAGTGTAGTCCACTAAAATGGACAGAACTGGATGATTTGTTTTGACAAGTGCACTCCTTATGTGCCTTGATCTAAGTGGTGCGCTGTGGTGTACGCAAGATTAATATAGTGATATCATGGTGTGGATATGATGATAAGAAAATGATGAGTTGATAATGGATGAGGATCCTGACATATGGTAGCTGAAGTGAGGATAGTTTCTTGCCGTGAAAGGGAAGAGGTGGACGTGTGGACGCAGTGGGTTGCGGCCACTGTATGGCTGCTGTTTGGCTACTGTAGGTGACCTCTAACTCTCATTGGTAAGGGTTATCTAAAGTGAAGTGTTAATACGAAAGGAATTCTCTCTAATTGTCAACTGGTTCCTTAGTGTGAAGGATGAAAATGGGAAATAGTTCTCCTCTTGAGTATTGAGATTGTGGAATCAGTGGGATGTAAGATCCTGGACATGGCATTGAATTCCAGTGGGTTGTAGTCTATGAGACTGGGCAGAGTTATGTGGCTTGCTGTGGCAAGTACACTGCTTATGTGGTTTGTATCGGCGAGTACACTGTCATGTGCCTTGCTGGTGAGTGCGCTTGTGATGTGCATTAGATTGATGTGGTTTGTGTTGTGATGATGCCCAAGATATTGGACTAAGCTCGGGAATAGTATGCCAGATTGAGAGTCATGTTTGACAATGATAGAATGATTTTGAGTATTGATGATCCTAGATGATAGGGATGTATCACTGTGAGTGATTGGTATGATTAGTCGAGGATGTCGCCTTAGGTTAATGATAGAGATGGACTGGATAGGTCTTGAGGTAGAGACTGTGGACTCTAGGAAGCAAGTGCTTCAGAGGATTGTGGAAGTGAGCCGTACATGGGTTCAGGGTTTCCAAACCATGTCACGGAAGTGGTTACATTACTTTAAAACAATTAAGATGCACTGAGTGTGCTAGACTCGAGTGTTATGAGTTAGGTGTTGCAAGCGTAACGCCCAGAATGTATGGAAAGAGAAAGTTATGATTGTTGACGAAAATGACGTTCTGTATGGATTGGTTTTGGAAAGACCTTGACTATGCTAATTTCGGGGACGAAATTCCTTGAAGGAGGGGAGGTTGTAAGGACCGGGTTATTTTTAACCGGTTCTGGATTTTTTTGTTTTTGGACCGGATTTAATTTTTTCGAATCAATTAATTTCGAGAAAATGAGAATATATATATATATATAAATGGAAATATATATATATATATATATATAGAGGTGAAGAAAGTATTTGTATGAAGGATGTATATATATATATATATGGAGATATATGTATGTATATATAATGGATATATTTATATTTAATTATAAATATATATAGAAGGATACATGTATATTATTAAACATGTATGTGGAGAAGTATGTGGGTTTGTACGTAATTATAAAAGAATAAAGGACCATATATGCGTTTATATATGTATGTGTGTGGGAAAAATACATGGAGGTACATGTATTATGTAGAGTATATGTGTGTTATAATGTTTATACATGTGTGTACAAATAGAAACTTACACATGTGGTGGAATATGTTTAATATGTATATATATATATACATAACTTGTGGAGGAGATTAAATTAGGAACTTGTGGACCACAATAGAAGAAAAGAAGAGAAAGGCAAACATGGGTCAGCCGAGAAAAGAAAAAGAAGAAAGGAAAAAGAAAAGGAAAAAGAAAAGAAGAAAAGAAAAAGGAAGAGAGAGAAATCGGGAAAGAGAAGAAAGAAAGGGAAAGGAAGAGAGAGAGAGAGAGAGAGAGAGAAAGAGAACCGAGGGTAGAGAGAGGAGCTGGGCCGGCGGCAGCTGGGTTGTTCACGGTAGAGCTCCGGCCTGGGCGACGACGATAGCAGCGGCTGTGGGGTTCGTTTGGCTCGACGGTGGTTCCCACGGTAGTGACGGTCGCGAGGAAGAGATGGGTTTCGACTCTTGGGTTGGTGGCTAGGTTCGGTTGGGACGAGATGGTCCCGTGAGGCTTCGGGTTCGGTTCAGACAACCTGGTGGGTGGCCGGGTTCAATGGTGTTCGGCTGGAGCAAGGTGGAGCCTCGGATGAGTTTTCCACGGCTGGGTTTTGGGGTGGTTTCGGGTGGCTTGGGCATGGCTACTATGGCCGTGTATGGTGGTGCTCGAAGGTGAAGTGGCTCGGTTGAGGTGGTTAATGGGTCCGGTTTGTTGTGCTCAGTTGGGCTCTTCCAAGTGGTTCGATTTCAAGATTTTCATGGCTGTTTGGGCAGCTTGCTGTGGTGGTCTGATAATGGAGGTCCCATAGGTGGAGCTCGTGGGTTGCGACTAATTTTGGTGTTCGGTAGTTACAGGTGGCCATAACAGGTGGTGTTGGCGAGTGGTTCACCATGTTTGGCTTCGACTGGTAGGTCCGTTGAGGTGAGTCACTATGTTCGATTGCTAGTTGGTTGGGTTTGGTTTTCGAATGAGTTCCACTTGTGTATGGTTTGTTGGCTTGGTGAGTACTTTGGGTGGTTCACGGCTGATGGTGGTGAGGCTGGTTATGGGTCCGTTGACAGTGAAATTGGTGATGTCGGAGTTTCGGAAATAAATTTCTAATTCGTTTTTGGAGCCGACAACGGTTATTAGAGGTGGTAATGCTCGGCGGAGAGCTGAGTTGTGTTTGATTGTGGCTGTTTTGGTGGGTTCGGAGTGTCCAACGGAGGGCTTTAAAATTGGGTTCGACAGCTTACAGATTCAGTTTGAGCAGCCTGTAGTAGCTGGTTTGGGGTTTAGAAAGTGGCTGGTTTGAGATCATTTATGCTAGGTTGGGAGTGCTCATAGTTTTGAATCCATGGTAGTGCCGAAGGGGCTCCTATGGTGGGTTTGATTTGTTTGGCAGGAAGGTGAATCATATATACATATATAGGTGTGGATGATGGTGATGAATCCTTGGCAGTGGGTTAGGTTGGTGGTGGTCAGTTTCGGCGGGTTTCGATTGGTTGTTTGAGTGAGATGGATTCTCAATTATTGGCGGTGCATAGTAGTTGCCATGGTTGGACTTCGGGTGATTGTTTCGACAAGAAGGGGGTGGCTGAAGGAGACTTGAATCATAGGTCTTCACTCGATAGCTACAAGGTGGTTATGATGGCGTGTAGCAGCGGGTGTGTGTACGGCTGATTTGGATTTTCCATGGGGGTTACGATTGATGATTTGATGGCCATACTTGGATCTTGGATGGCTTGAGATAGTGGTGTCGAAAGTGATGATTCGACTGATGGTGAAGGAGCAGCTTAGTGTTGGATTTGAATTTGGAAATGGGTCGAAGATAGCTTGAGTTGGACTCATGATTTGGATTGTTGGCGTGGGCTTGACACGGGACTTAACCGGGCAAGGAAATGGACCGCTTTGCAAGCGCGGCATGGTGAAAGCGAGACTTAAGGCAAGTTGATTCTTGCCTCTATCTCTTATGTATATTTTAGTTATGTTGAGTAATTTTACATATGTTTCTAATTTGATCATGTGTGGTGTGTGTATATATATACGTGCATATATATACATAAAGGTGGATATTGTATATACGTGGGATGTGAGGATATATATATATATATATATATATGTGTGTGTATATACATATATGTGGTGGGAAGAAAAGCATGTTATACTGTTTAAATGCATGTGCATTGTATCTAAAATTTGCTACTTGTTGAGTAGGTGACGTGGTACTTGATTTACATTATTCATGTAAATGTTTCTATTCATATATGTTGTCTGTACATATTGATGTTGGATGTGTATTGCTTTTGAGCATGTTGTAAATGATTTTCATAAATCATGTGTAGTAGATTTTGTATGTTCATATGTGCTAGAGTAGCCATATACATTGTTGGTTCATGCATGCTAGGAGGAGCATGGTCTTAAATATCGTGATATATTTAAGTGCATGTATATTTTTGAGAATATGTGAGGATCGACCTGCTGCAGCGGTGATAGTATGGTTCTGCATACCTTGTTGGGCCTTTGAGCTCACCCCCTCCCAGTTTTGCAGGTATTGCTGATTATGGAGTCAGTTGGAGAACTGATGGTACTGATGGTAGAGGTGGTGGTTAGATTCCTTAGAATCTAAATTATGTCCAGGAGATTAAATGAATGTTGTACATTTGGATTAAATGTATGAAGTGTTTATATTGATTCAATTCCTTCAGATGTATTTCATTCATGTGATGTATGTATATAATACGGACATTCAAGGACTGAGACATGTATATTTTTGATTCCATTATGCATGTTGTAGAAATGCTGGGGGGACACGTGCCCAGAAGTGTCCATTTTTATTGTTAGATATAAATGCTGGGGGGACACGTGCCCAGAAGTGTCCATATGAATTGTAAAGCAGGTGTAACATGCCAAGAGCTAATTATTTAGAATGGGTCATGCCCGATTTTTGTGAAAATCATTTGCAAGGGCCATTGATGATCTAATGCCACTTGAAGGGTGTGCATATAGAATGCTTCCGCAATAGAATAGATTATAATGAGATTAAGGTGTGGGAACTTGAGGTGAAATTACGGATTCACCCCCGTTTCCCTCGCTCCTAACCGGGTGTCGGAAATCGGGGCGTGACACAAAGGATATGGGACTCTAAGAATCAAGCGAAGAGTGCGGGGCATATTCGGGTAGTTAGGGAAGGAAGAGGCACAGGGAGGGCGGGTCAGGTTCTTAGGGACAACAACAGCCTCGCCTGATACCTTTATTGACCTTGCCTACCTGATCTTTATGATCATCTGTGGTATGCTATATTTGCCAACAAACTAGCCATTATAGTAATGAGTGCCCTCAGAGATAGCAGTGGCACCAGTGTTAGCAGGAACAGTGAGGGAGAGGGCATGTTACTACTGTAAGCAGCCCGAACATATTAAAGTTAATTTCCCACAGAAGCATGGGACTTAGAATGATTTAGTATCTCAGCAGAGGTCAGTACATTCTCAATCTTGGGCTGTGAGAGGGTCTACACCTATTTCTAGTCAGCAGTTGGGTTTACAGGGGACTAGCCAGTAGGGTCAGTAGGCACGAGGCCGTGTGTTCACGGTTGCTCTGGCAAAGGATATGCCAGGCCAATTAGTGGTTAGAGGTATTTTCTTGGTTTCTAGCTCGTGGGTTAGAGTGTTGATAGATTCAGGAACATCACATTCATTCATATCTGTTGCATTTGCTTGTGCCTTGGGGCTACAGGTGTTATATCACGCCCCGACTCTCTAGGCCTGAAAATCAAGGTGCGAACTCCGAGAAATCACCCTCTCACAATCATAACCTGATCATACATATCCATACAGTCCCAATTTTATATTTTTATCAAGAAAATTAAACATCTCCAATTTAAATATAAGTCAGTCCCTAAATATCCATCTCATAGACATAAATCAAATGTATAGAATACAGCTTGAGAGTCTACTCAACATGAAATGTCCAATATATTTAATCTAAATGTACAACATATATATGATATTCTGGACATATAATAAATTCTAAGGAATTTATCACTACCTCTGCAACAGGTACTATCAGTCCCTAACTGACTCCATATTATCAGCAATACCTGCAAAACCCAGGAGGGGGTGAGCTCAAAGGCCCAACAAGGTATGCCGAACCATACTATCATTGCTACAGCAGGTCGATCCTCACATATTCTAAAAAATGTACACATTTAAATATATCACAATATTTAAATCATGTTTCACCTAGCATATATAAACCAACGACTCATATGGCAATTTAAGCACGTAGGACATAATTCTACTACACATGATTTTTGAAATCATTTTCAACATACTTGAAAGCAGTAAACATCCAACATCAAAATATATATAGAACATATATGTCAAGCATTTACATAAAAAAAGTAAATCAATTACCATGTCTCCTACTCATCAAGTAGCAAAGCTCGAATGCAATTAAGATGCATTTAATCTATACAACATGCTTAGAAGCATTAAACATCCAACATATATCATGTTCATTCACAAGCAATGCATATATAAGAATGCGTTAAACACATAGCATGCTTCACGATAAATAATGTAAGCAATTTCACACACTTGTCTCTCTCTCGGACTCAACCCGATACCCTAACATGATTCTTCACCAATCATGTGACCGAGACACTTCCCACACAATTCCAACACCGCCACTGAGTCATCACATACTCCAATGTGATTAGTTAGTTTTGGAATTCATCACCGAGTCATCACATACTCCAAGGTGGTTAGACAGTTTACCACCGAGTCATCACATACTCCAAGGTGATTAAATAGATCATCACCGAGTCATCACATACTCTAAGGTGATTAAATGGATCATCATCGAGTCATCACATACTCCAAGGTGATTTAATATGCTATCACCAAGTCATCACATACTTCAAGTGATTACATCTGATAAGTAATTAATATTGCATATTCAACATCCCTAAAATTATATAAATTAGTGTCTTAGTAATATTTCTTTCATGTTTTTATTAATAATTTTAATATTTTTATGATTGCAGGTGATTAAGGGTAATTCTGATTAATAATGGTGAAATTGGGCTACAAATGGTGCTTATTTAGTTATCACTGAAGCTTGGCCCATGAGAGATATGTTTATATTGAAGATTTAAATTAAATGGACTAAAGAAATGGGCTGGAAATGAATTTAAATGAAGAAAAGGAGCACGGGCCTATTCGCATTGAAGATTGGGCCAATTCAGGCCTAAAAAGTTTTGGACCTGTTTTGGTATTCAGACCATATCTCCGTACACGATTGTCAAAATGACCCAAACTTCGCGTGGGTTGAAGGAAATTCAATTCTACACAATTTCATATTTTACAAAAATTTCCTAAAACGGACGTTTTCATCAACTTTCTGCCCTATTTACGCAGCTGCCACTTTTTGGGCGCAAATGCCACTTTGTGAGGAGCAAGTGCCATTTTCTTATGCGCACTTGCCACTTTGGGAAGGCCAGGTGTCCCGTTGGTTTGGTTTTGCAAAGTAAAAATGACGAAACGAAGGAAAATAGGGTATGCTTAGAGGCTGAATAAAAGAGAGAAAAAGAGGAGAAAACGGGGGATTCTGGAGGGGGGAAGCAGAGAGAGATATACAGAGGCGATTCGTGACGATACGGGCAAGACGACGACGACTTCATCATCGTTCAAGCCTAGACCTCCGATCATGAGTGGCTAAACACCATTTCGGGGAAGTGATGTAACCCTAACCTGTCTTTCAATGTTTTAGTTTGTATATTAGTTTGAGAATTATTTATTTTGTGCATTGATTGTATAACCGAGACATAAACAATAGCTGTGCTATTGCTTTCAATTTGAATGTATTGTTTCATTGCATATTTACTTTTGTTCTTGTAGAATGAATGCAAGTTTGCAGTGATTAGGGTTTAGTTCTTTTCAACTTCTGTGATTTTGTTAAGACAGGTTATATAATAGTTTTCATAGATCATTCAATTTAGAGTTTTTATAATTCGTACTAAGCAAAGATGGGTTATCATATCATTAGTTAGTCAGATGTATAGGCCATGCTAAGCGAAGACGAGTTATGCTTAATTGTATGTTGAATGAATCTTCTTGATAGAACTGATTTTGGCTTGTAGCCATTCTCTTCTGAATGCATAGATTAAACGTCCCAAATTAGTACAACTGTCATTGTTAGAAGGTTAGTGGTGAAGTCAATTCCCAGGACCCTCTATCTCCAGTACCCATCATTTATTTATGTTATTTAATTTCAACAACTTAATTTAAAAACAAAACAAATTCTCTTTCAATTAAATTAGACAAGATCTTGATAGCTTAACAACACAACCAATGCAGTCTCTGTGGGTTCGACCCCTACTCACCACTTTACTAATTCTAGTAGAGTATTTGTAAGATTTTATAAATTCTTTTTTTGTCGAGGTGTAAAACAACAACTACATTATTCCATATTATTTTATCTCGTTTTGCACGTCGAACAACATCATTTTCAAGATTTTCACCGAGTCATCACATACTCCAAGGTGAATAGGTTACTCTCCCACATTTTCCAGTTTTTCTCACAACGGCGCCATACATGCATTTCAGACATATATGAATCAACCATTTAAGATTCATGCTACCCAATGCATAAGTAAGTTATGAAAACACTTAGTATGCATTTCACCTCCACAAAGCCACATGTATGATTATCTATACATGTAAAACCTAGCATAACACCCACATATGCTCACAAACTTCACTTAAACACATTTTAATCATGCTTCACCAATGCACACATTTTCTATGTATATGTAGCATGCATTTAACTCACATAAACCCACATATAATCATGTATATGTCAACTCCTGTATATAAGCCCTATATGCACGTAAACTAGCATAAATCTAATCATGCTTCCACTCAAGGCATGCATCTACTACAAGTAACTAGCATGCTATTCACCCACAATATAACCATATATACATTCTGTCACCCATATGTGTAAGAAGGACATATATAACACTTAGCACATCGTAATCACGCATCTCAAATGGTTCATATATAACATGCATTTCTACTACTACACTAATATATATTCGCATATATATATTTAACACATGCATAAAATCCACCAATGCATACGCAACAACACATAGCTAAATATAAATAATTTAGCATACTTCACATGGTTTCACCTACATCATATACATATCACAATGTAAATAAGCATTTAGTTAGACATGCTTTCATCTCCAACATATATATATATATATATACTCACATATATATAGATATCTTTACATCCCACGTATATATGACAATCACCTCTATATGTATATATGCACATATATATATACAAACACCATATATGATCAAATTAAGAGCATATGTAACTTAATCAGTATAATTAAAATATATATGTAGGAGATAGAGGCAAGAATCAACTTGCCTTAAGTCTTGCTTTTATTGTGCCCGTGCCTACAAAGCGGTCCATTTCCTTGTCCGGTCTAGTCCCGTGTCAAAGCCTACACGAATAATTTAACCGAACCCATTTCCCAACAAGTCCAAAGCCAATTGCAATCCAATATAATTTCCATTGCCAAGTCCATGTCCATTATCAAGCCCATCCATTTACGCAGGCCTACATCAATTGAACAAGCCCACATAACAATTTAGCCCATTTTCCATTTTTCCGCCAACTAAACAACTAGTCCAACCCAAGACCCAAATATCATAAGGCCCCATTTCAATAATCTAATGTCCAAGTCCCATTCTTCAATTTTGGCCCAATTCTTATTTATAGGCAGCCCATTCATCCAATCATCTTACATCACCCATAAATACTTACATATATATACATCATCACTATCATACACCCATGGTAGTAGCCACCACACCACTGCCAAGCCGAGTACACACCACCATCACCTTCTTTTGTCTCAACCACGACCCATAACAGCTGCTACCATGCCAACCTACAACCTCACTTTTTTGCCTCGGTTCACCATGGTCAAACCCAACCATGAGCCATAGCCACGGTCACCATGCACCGTCGAATATGGTTATCCACACAGACCCGTGAACGAGCCTCAACCGATCAGCCCACACCACTATGAGCCACCTCACACACGACCAACCATTTTTTGAACCCCCAAACCAGCCACTACAGGCTGCTCAAACTGACCCATGACAGCCCCCTCGCTGGAACCGCCACTAGCTGAGGAGACCCACGAGTAACTCAGTCTCAACACACCGTGAACAACCGCCATTAACAACCAATTATGGTCGCACCACAGCTCCACTGAAACCCATTTCAGAACCAGCCATAGTCGCACCAACAGCGAGTATCCAAATAGGCCATACGATCGGTCGACCAAATAATAGTTTCGATTGGTCGAAATGACATTTTCGGTCGACCGATGAAATCTACCAGTCGTCCGAAACTGCAACGCTAGAACAATCGCTTCCCAGCCATCTTCTTCGACCTCTCGACTATCAGAATACGCCATAAACAAACTCTGCCACAACTAGCCTAAACCCATTTCAACTGAGCCTAGCTACACACCACCTCATCATCACTCACCATCTTCTTCATTTAAGTTCCACCACCAACCATAGCCGGCCAGCCCGCCATCATTATTGGTTCCCTCATTTCTTCTCCACCAAGAAAAGCTGTGAGCAACCACTATGATCACCCACCATCAACCGATCTGAATAGAACCCACAAACCAGTCACCACCGAGCTGTTGTCACCATGTAGCGACCATCCACAAATAAAGAACCCACCACACAGTCGTGAGCTCCAGCCGAGCCCACACTCACCAGCTCACCATCATCCGAAACCATACCAGCCCAGCTACGAACCAGCTGTGCCAAACACAGCCTTCAATCGAACCAAGGAGACACATCTGTCACCCTCCTCGTCCAACCACCACACACCACCATCCTTTGCCAAAAAACCACCACTTTAGCCTACCGGAGACAACTATGAACCCCCATGGAGGAGGCCCGATCATCGTAAACCAGCGCTTCTCTCCTTCGGGTTCTCTTTCTCTCTCTAGAACCCTTCTATCTCTATCTCTCTAAAACTCTCTTCTTCTTTTTCTCTTTTCTCTTTCTTTCTTTTCTCTTCCTTTTAGTCGACCACTTGGTCTGGCTCTCTTATCCTTTTAAATTTTGATTATTCCTTTGTACACCACATGCTTCCAACTAAGTTCAACCACATAAAAATATATATGTAATATATATATATATACATCTAACCCACATGTGTATATAACTGGATACAAATACACTTATAATACGGTACACCCCCATATACATGTATTTATTATACACATGCACCACCATATATTTATAATTAAATACAAATATATTTACTATATATATATATACCTCCATATATATATATATATATACATACACCTTCAACTTACATATATATATATCCACACCTTTTTGAAATTTAATTAAATTAGAAAAGGAAAAAAAATCCGGTCAAAAATCACCCGGAATCGGTCAAAATTAATCTGGTCATTATATGTCATCACTGGAGTCACCATTGTGCATTGATACGCCTGTTGGGGGTAAGGTTACCTTGGATAGAGTATGTCGATCTTGTGAGATCGAGGTTGCTGGGCGTCGATTAATGTTTGACTTTGCGCTACTAGATATGACCACTTTTGACATCATTTTAGGTATGGATTGGTTATCTACATTTATAGCCACGATTGATTGTCTCTGTAGGAGAGTAACATTGTGCACACCCGAGGGTGATTACTTTTATTTTGTGAGAGAGCGAGATGATTTCTACGTTTTGTCTCTACTTAATTCCGGTATTTAGGACGGGATTGGATATTTTCTAGTTACCTTATTAGCTGAGGATGATGAGATTGTGACTAGTGGAGGATTTCCACCGGTGGTTAGTGAGTTTTTGGATGTATTTTTGGGGGACTTAACAGATTTACCTCCGATGAGAGATGTAGTGTTCAACATTGATCAAGCTCCTGGTACCACTCCTATCTCTGTGGCACTGTACCATATGGCACCGGTAGAGTTGAAGGAGTTAAAAGATCAGTTGCAAGAATTATTGGATAAGGGACTTGTACGACCTAGTACTTCACCTTGGGGAGCTCCGATCCTATTTGCTAAAAGGAAGGACGGATCTTTGCGGTTTTGCATAGACTACTGGAAGTTGAACCAAGCAACAGTTAAGAATAATTATCTTTTGCCAAAGATAGATGACTTGTTTGACTAGCTTAAAGGTTCAACTTGTTTTTTGAAGATCGACTTGAGGTCGTAGTATTACCAGTTGAGGGTAAGGGAAGAGGACATTCTGAAGACTGCTTTTTAGACTAGGTATGGCTATTATGAGTTTCTAGTGATGCCATTTGGATTGATGAATGCACCGGCGACATTCATGGATTTGATAAACTGGATATTCAGGGTGTACTTGGATAGGTTTGTAATTGTTTTAGTAGATGACATTCTCATGTATTCTTCTTCTATGGAGGAGCATGAGATCCACTTGAGGACAATGTTGTAGACATTGAGAGAGCACCATTTGTATGTCAAATTCAAAATTTTGAATTTTGGCTAACAGAAGTGAAATTCCTAGGACACGTAATGTCGGAAGGAAGAGTTTCGGTAAACCCTTCTAAGATTGTAGCGGTAATGAATTGGGAAATGCCTAAGAATGTATTCAAGATACGTAGCTTCTTGGGGTTGGCAGGATATTACTGGTGTTTTGTGAAAGACTTTTCGAAATTGGTAGCACCAATGACCAGGCTTACTCATAAAGGAGTGAAGTTTGAGTGGAATGATACTTGTGAGCATTCTTTTAAGGAACTGAAGCGTAGATTGACTAGTGCTCCTATATTGATTATTCTTGAACGTGGTTTGGGTTATGTCATCTATTGTGACACTTCAAGAGATAGTTTGGGATGCGTACTAATGCAAATCGAGAGGGTTGTTGCATATGGTTCCCGATAATTGAAGATCCACAAGCCAAATTACCTGACTCATGACTTAGAGTTGGCGGCGGTAATGTTTTCTTTGGAAACGTGGAGGCACTATCTCTACGGAGAGAAGTTTGAGATCTTCTTCGATCATAAGAGCTTAAAGTACCTTTTTACACAAAAGGAATTAAACATGAGGCAGACGAGATGGGTTGAGTACATGGAGGACTACAATCTTGATCTTCAGTATCACCCTAGAAAGGCTAATGTTGTTGCTGATGCATTGAGCAGAAAATCACATGGCACTCTGGCTAGTAATGCTATCCGTGACTGGAAGATGATGAAAGACATATCAAAAATGGGATTGTACTTTAGTGAGAGTGGTGGACATGCTACCTTGTTCACACTAATTGCACAACCAACTCTAGTGAGTAGGGTGGTTGAGGAGTAGAGGCATGACAGTGAGTTAGAGAGTTTTCACACTCGGATCATGGGTGGCAAAGTGGTGAAAGATTGGGTTATCCATTCAGATGGAGTTTTAAGGTTTAAAGGCAGAATGGTTGTTTTATTGACTTGTAGGGATGAAGTTCTGAGGGAGTTTCATAACTCTAGACTTGCAGTGTATCTTGGCGGTACCAAAATGTACCACATCCTTCATAGACATTATTGGTGGAAGGGTATAAAAAGGACGTCACATAGTTTGTGGCGAGGTGCCTCACTTGTCAGCAAGTGAAGGCCGAGCATCAAAGACTGTCAGGTTTGTTACAACCATTCCTAGTGGCTATGTGGAAGTGGGAACACGTCACTATGGACTTTATGATGGGGTTGCCTAGGACGAGGAAGGGTCACAACGCAGTTTGGGTCATTGTGGATAAATTGACCAAGGTGACTCATTTCCTTCTGATTTGAGTGATGAATGATATGGATAGTCTTAGTCGACTGTACATAGATTAGGTTTTGAGATTGCACGGAGTGCCAGTTTCCATTGTGTTTGACAGAGATCTGAGATTCACATCACAATTTTGGTAGACTTTTCAGGCTGCATTTGATACAAACCTCCATTTCAGTACGACTTTTCATCCTCGAATAGATGGTCAGTCTGAGCGTACCATTCAGATTTTGGAGGATATGTTAGAGTATGTGCACTTGATTTTTGAGGTAGTTGGGAGGATCACCTTCCATTGGTGGAGTTTACATACAATAATAGCTACCAAGCTAGTATTGACATGGCTCCATTTGAGGCTTTGTATGGTAGACCTTGCAGGTTTTCGGTTTATTGGATGGATGTTGGTGAGATAGTGGCTTTGGGGCTGAATATAGTCTGAGAGACTACGAAAAAGATAAAGATTATATGGTGGCGGTTGCTTACGGCTCAGAGTCATCATAAAAGCTATGCCGAAAGATGGCGGAGGCCTTTGGCATTCGAAGTGGGAGACCATGTCTTCCTAAAGGTCTCGCCACGATGGGGTTTGATCAGGTTCGGCCATAGTGGGAAGCTAGTGCCATGGTTTATCAGTCCGTTTGAGATATTGGATCGTGTGGGTAAGGTTGTATATCGCTTGACATTGTCACCGCAAATGTCAAGTGTGCACAATACTTTCTACGTTTTTATGTTGAGAAAGTATAAGCTTGATCCTTCATATATGTTAGATTGGACAAATCTCAAGGTGGAGGAAGATGTGCCTTATGAGGAGAGAACGATCCAGATTTTAGATACTAGGGAGCAAGTGCTTCGGGACAAGACTATTCCATTGGTTAAAGTCCTTTGGAGGTATCACGGAGTCGAGGAGGCTACGTGGAAGAGGGGAACAAGAAGTTCGCTCAAATTATCCTGAATTGTTTAACACTTGAGGTATGTTTCTAATTTCGAGGATGAAATTCCTTGAAGGAGGGGAGGTCGTAGAGATCGTGACTAGTTTTGGCTAGTTTGCAATTTTCACGTTATAATTGCTATAAATGCATTTTGAGTGATGTTAAATATGTTTTGAGTGTGGGGAACATGTTTGGGAAGTGGTATAAATGTCTTGGTAAGTTTTCAGGACATTTGGAGAAGTTTGACTTTTTTGTCAAATGGGGGCTCGGGATGTGGTTCGAGTGGGCCCGAAAATTTAAAAATTTTTGAGAAATATTTATTTTTGAGAATGGCTTATATGGAATGTTTAGAGAGTTAAGGAAGTGATTTCAAGTACGTAGAAGTTTTTGAAATCGAAAACAGAGGCCGGGAGGGTACGTTAAGTGACCTGGGGGCATTTTAGTCATTTTCTGCGCCAAGATATTATATGTTTCAGTGGCTGAGATATCCTAGCCATATCTCACACCTCTTCCTATCTTTAAAACTCTCCATATCATAACTCTCCATTCTCTCTACATTTCAGAACCGTTCAACTTGGATTTGAGACTCACCAAAGGAAGATGGTACGTAGGGGACGACTAGGGCTTCAGTTTGAACCGAACAAAGTTGCATTTTGGTAAGATAGACCTCGGTGGAATTCTTGGAGATTTCTTGGAAAGATTCCAAATTCGAGGTATGGGTTATCTTTCTTGCCTATTTGTCAATTCTAGAGTTTCGGGTGAAACAGTGAGAGGCAAGGTTGTGTATTGCATGATTTAGAATGGTAAGAGGAGTGGGATGTGGTGTCTTTCTCCTTCTCTTGAGCCTCTTGTATGCAATTGATATGTATCTTATAGTATACATGATATGAGGGACAAATGCATGAAAAAGTGGAAGAATGAGAGGATATATGATTATGTGCCTTATGTGATGTGCATATGTAAATTATGTGTAAATCTGTAACATATATATTTATATGCTGATATCGTGAGTAGAAATGCATGCAAATCATTCATAGTAAATGTATGCATAATATAAAGCATGACTAAAATGTGCTTAAGTGAGATTTGTGAGCATATGTGAATTGTATGCTAGGTTTTACATGTATATGTGATTATATGTGTAGTTGTGTAGAGATAAATGCATGCTATGTACTCTTAGAACTAGCCTATGCATTGTGAAGCATGAAAAAGGAATGCTTGATCATTATTTGTTTGAAATGCATATATGGGGTCGTTGTGAGGCTATAGGGGGAAGTGGTCTATACTCGGTGGTGGTTCGAAAATGGTTGAACCACCTTAAGTCAATTTACGCTCGGTGGTGGCTTTGGAAATGGTCTAACCACCTTGAGCTAACTCATACTCAGTGGCAGTTTCAAAAATGGTCTAACCATCTTTGAATGACCAAAGCATAAAACTAACTGACTAAAAAAAATATTTACAAGTATTAAGCGCAATCGGCCATGCAATGCCTAAGTCCTTTAAGTTTTCTAGCAAGCCCATGTAACAGTGTTGGGTCAATGGCTCCCAAAGCGAACAATTTTAGGGCATTAGGTGAAGAAACACCCCTCGGACTTAATAACCGAGCTCACTAGGCTTCGAACTTAAACAAGCCAATTGTTTCTTTATTGCTTAACCTTACACACTTTTTAGACACGAACACTCCATGCTTCCTGAGGCACAGAGGCCTAGTTTAATGAGGAGAAGGCTTATTGCCAATTTTATTCTATGTTCTTGTTTTCTTACACCCCCAAACTTAAATATTGCTAGTCCCTTAGCAATAAAATAAAATAAAACTAAAACAAAGGAAACTAACTAACACTAACTAAACTACCCAACTCCACTTTCGTGAGAGAAACGATTGCATTTAGTGTATGCAACAAGCCTTTAAACCTCTAGGTTCCCCCTAGTGGACGAGTTATAGTCTCGTGAGGGTTTCCAAACATGTTACCCATCAATATTCAAAATTTATGTTTAAACATTAACCAAAAAGAAGATTACAATATATAGTTACAAGCTTGCATTCAAGAATAATTTCAAACTCTTAGATTCCATAATTCAAAGCAATGGTCCCCACACATAATTCACATCAACATGTCTCAAAATAATCAACTCTAGTCCCCTCGTGTAAAGTGAACTAGCAGTTATCTCATGTAGCATAACCCAGCTCCAAATATATTAAGGCACATACCCCTCAACTCACTAGCTCCCCTTATTGAAATCATACTTCCAAACATGAATACATGACTTTTTCATTTTTTTCTTATCATTCCTTTTTTTTTCATTGCTTTATTGGTTATGCAATGTCTTAATCTATTAAGCTTTCTGAAAGATCCATGTAGCAAACTTTCAGTCAGTGACTCCCAAACCAGATGGCTTTAGGGCTTCGTTTTAGTGTTTTCTGTATTTTCAGGGCCTTAATGATAATTTCAGTTAAGACCATAATTTTGGGCTTTTAAAGATGACATTCAAGAGGGTTAGATGAAGCCTACATCAAATGGATCCATTCAACTCTTTATTTCAACTCGAATCAGCCCAAGGTAGTGGTCCAAAAGAATTACAGTTGCTTAAGGAGATTACGGGCCTAAAGCCCAATTCTGTGCTTAATACAGTTTTAATCCCGTTTTGAAAAACAGAACTGAGGTGTTATTTTCGAGCCTCAAATCGATTTAATTTCTTTTTAAGTTGAACGAAATTCGATTTTGGACACTTTTGTATTTCACGTAAATTTTGTGAATCAGAGTTCTACTGCGTCATAATTTGGGCCGAAAGTCAGTAGAAAAACTCACCTGATTAGGAGTTGTGGGAAACCCTAACTGTCTCCTAATTAGGTGAGGACTCTTCATATTCTCTTGGCTATTAAAAGTGACGAATTGGGGCTGTATTGAGAGGCTTGGCAGCAACTTTGAAGAAATTTTGGAGTGGAGAATCATTGGAGAATAAGGTATATTAATACTTCGATGGAGTTTATGTCTTCTTCCTCAACCATTGAAGCTTCTTCTTCTACCATGAGCGGCTAGTTCATCCACTAGGGTTTTGATGTAGCCCTAACTAAACATCACTGGTTTGATTGTTCTAATTATTGGAAATTTTTGTATTCATGCATAGATTGTATAATTTAGAGGATTCTTATTATAGAATTGAGCTATGAAAGTCTTATAAATTCAGTTTCAATGATTTCTTATCTTGTCTTAGATATTTAGTTGTTGTTATTGAACTCAATCTCTCTTATTTTCTGTAATCATGAGAGCGATTATTACACAATGGTATTCACTGAATATATCATTAAACGCTTTGATGGATTATGCCTAGAGAAGATGAATCATACTACACCCTAGAGTAGAGTAGTTAAGCAGATGGCCCATGCCAATCGAAGATAGTCCATGACTTAGCCTTAATCATATGTTATCTTCTTGACGGATGAAGGTAAGCTTGTAGCCACCGACACCACTTATGCATGATATGATGCCCATAGTTAGTTCAATTGACTATTGATTGTGAAGTTAGTGGTGAAGTCAATAACCCTAGATTTATTTCATACTTTCTACACTCCTTAGTTTCTCTTGCTTTTGTTCAATTTCTTCATTAGTTACTTTAGTTACAAAAATCAAAATTCTTTTCCTTTAAATTTAATTAGAATTAA
Organism: Cornus controversa; assembly: GCA_026545225.1. Taxonomy (NCBI): domain Eukaryota; kingdom Viridiplantae; phylum Streptophyta; class Magnoliopsida; order Cornales; family Cornaceae; genus Cornus; species Cornus controversa. The sequence goes on from CM048852.1 coordinate 20,311,210, forward strand.
TTCCGTATATCCAACTTAGTCAGACCACAGTCTTTAAGGTTCGGCACCCCTTTCGATAGCCATATTCTGCAAGGAATTTGTTCTATTGCGAAGTGTGGTAATTTTAATTAATACATTCACAACACACGCATCACTTCTTGAACTCCATTTTCGATTCTGAAAGTTCCTACGACCTCAAAATCACTTCCTTAACTCATTAACCATTTCATTAGGCTCAAATTCAAAAATAGTTATTTTCTGAAAATTTTTTGAATTCTTGAGTCCACCTGGACTGCGTCCTGGGGCCCAATGTCCCAAAAAGTCAAATTCTCAAAATGTTTCAAAAACTTTCCAAGACCCTTATGTCATTTCCCAAACATGTTCCCCACACTTAAAATGTGCTAAACATCATTCAAAATAATTTTATGGCAATTATGATGGATAAAATAAAATTTGACCAAAATTGGTCACGGTCTCTATAACCTCCCCACTTTCAAAGAATTTCATCCTCAAAATTCGAAACATTCCTCAAGTAGTGAACAACTTGGGGTACTTTGAGTGGACTTCTTGTTCCCGCTCCCACGTAGCCTCCTCGACTCTGTGATGCCTCTAAAGCAATTTAACCAAATGAATGATTTTGCCTTGATGTACTTGCTCTCTAGTGTCTAAAACCCGTATCGGTCTCTCCTCGTAAGTCATATCCTCCTCCACCTCAAGATCTGTCCAATCTAGCACATGTGAAGGATCCGACTCATACTTCCTCAGTATAGAAACATGTAAAGTATTGTGTACATTAGGCATTTGCGGTGGCAATGCCAAGCGATACGCAACTTCACCAACACAATCCAATATTTTGAACAGACCGATAAACCATGGTGCTAGCTTTTTGCTATGCCTAAATCTCATCAAGCCTCATCGTGGTGAGACTTTTAGAAAGACGTGGCCTCCTACCTCAAATGCCAAAGGCCTCTGCCTCCTATCGACATAGCTTTTCTAACGACTCTGAGCCATAAGCAACCGTTGTCTTATAATTTTTATATTTTCTATAGTGTCTCGAACTATATTCGGGCCCAATGCCACTGTCTCTCCAACTTCCGTCCAACAAACAGGTGACCTATAAGGTCTACTATATAAAGCCTCGAATGGAGCCATCTCAATACTAACTTGATAGCTATTATTATATGCAAACTACATTAATGGAAGGTGATCCTCCAAATTACCATTAAAATCAAGTGCACATGCTCTAAGCATATCCTCTAAAATATGTATGGTATACTCTAATTGACCATCTATCTAAGGATAAAAAAGCGTACTGAAATGGAGGTCTGTATCAAGTGCAACCTGAAAACTCTACCAAAATTGTGACGTAAACCTCGGATCTCTATCGGACATAATGGAAACTGGCACTCTATACAGTTTTAGAGTTTAATCAATATACAACCGACTAAAAACATCCACGTCATCTGTCACTTGAATCGGAAGGAAGTGAGCCACCTTGGTCAATTTATCCATAATGACCCAAACTGTGTCGTGACTTTTCCTCATCCTTGGTAACTGTAACGCCCTGACTCCTAAGTCTCGGGAACCGAGATGTGAATCTGTGAGATCAACCTCTCACGATAATCACAACCTGATTATACAAACTCAATTTTTTTATTATTTTTAAGAAAATTGTGCATCACCAATTTGAATAAATCAGATCCTGATATGTCATTCATACTTTAAATTCAAAATGAACACTTTTGGGCACGTGTCCCCCCCAACATTCCTACAGCATGTATAATATAATCAAAAATATGTCTGAGTCTTTAAATGTCCGTCTCATATACATACATCAAATGAAATGTACAACTGAGATAAATTACCCAACATACAATGTCTAGTTAAATTTAATCCAAATGTACAACTTCTATCTAATATCCTGGAAGTAAATTAGATTCTAAGGAATCTTGTAGAGACCGTGACCAATTTTGGCCGATTTGCATTTTTTGCATCATAAATGCCATAAATGCATTTTGAGTGATGTTTAATATATTTTGAGTGTGGGAAACATGTTTGGGAAGTATTTTAAGGGTTTTAGAAAGTTTTTGTAAGATTTGGAGAAATTTGACTTTTTGGTCAAACCGGAGCCTAGGATACGACTTAGGTGGGCCCGGGAATCCAGAAAATTTTTGAAAATATTTATTTTTGGAAATGACTTGGATGAAATATTTAGAGAGTAGAGGAAGTGATTTCAAGACCGTAGGAGTTTTCAAAATCAAAAACGGAGCCCGGGAGGGTACGTTAGGTGGTCAGGGGCATTTTAGTCATTTTTTGTGCCCTAGATATTTTAAATATCTATGGCTGAGAATCCCAGCCATTTATCATGCCTCCTTCTCTCTCTAAACTCTCCATCTTCTCCTCTCTACCTTCTCTTTACATTTCGGAGCCGTTTGGGTGCGATTCGGGTTTCGCCAAAGAAGGGAGATACGTAGGGGACGACAGGAGCTTCGGTTTGAACCAAACAAAGTTTCGATCCAGCAAGGTAGACATCACTAGAAATTTGGTGAAGTGCTTGGAAGGCCTTCAGTTTTGAGGTAGGGGTTCTTCTTCTCTCCTAATTGTCGATTCTTTTGGGTGAAGAGGAGAGGTGTAGGTTGTGTATCACATGTTTTAGGAGAGTGAGAGGGGCGGGAAGTTAGATTTTCTCCTTCTCTTGAGTCCTATCTTTTCACATTTGGTGTTCCTTGTGTTGGTTTTAGCATGTGGGTTAAAGTGTGTGAATGAAAGAAATTGGGTATATAGGCATTATGTGCTCAAATTGGTGTTTATATGCAAATGTGTAACCTTGTGTCATATATGTAATTATATGTGGAATATGTGATGGTTAAATGTATGTTAGTTCTATGTGCTAAAATTATGCATTGAGTGTAGCATGAGTAATGTATGCTAATTTTGAAGTTGTATGCATATGAGAGGTTATATGCATGTTTTATACATATATGTGCTATATGTGGTATGTGGTGATGGTAAACATGCTTTATACTTCCTTTTAGTATCAATGAGCATGAAGATAAAATTTCATGTGTTTATGCATTCATATTGCATATGTGGGAGGTTGCGGGAAAATGACGCAAAAGAGTTACACGGGACTTCGGAATGGTCCAACCATGTTGTGAAATGTGGTAAAATTATCCACTATGTATGGCCCTCGGAGTGGACCCGTCATATAAAGGCTTAATGCCTAGAATCGGAGAATGTCCAAGATTTGTGAGCCTCGGAGTTGTCCCCTCACTTTATGGCAATTCTATATATTGCTATAGTAGAATGACCCCTCGGAGTTGTCTCGGTCATAGGATGGTTATCGGAGGTGTCCAAGGTCACATGATCCTCGGAGCGGGCCAGTCATGTAAGGTATCAGAAGAGGGCCGAGAGAGAGAGCATTTACATTTCCTTAAAGCTTATATGTTTTAAGATGCTAAATATGAACTGTGAAGTATGCAATCCTCTTTAATTGTAACTTGTTGGTTTGTTTGTGAAATTATTGACGTGGCATGTAGTGTATGCATATGCATTCCATCTAGGTTAGTGTCGAGTCGGCACTTAGGAGGGTTGGGGTATCTCTACTGAGCTGCCGTGGTGCTCACCTCTTTCTCCCAAAATTTTTTTACAGATAAGGCGCCGATGACGGATGGGACTTGATTGTCCAAGAAAAGTTCTAGTTATCTTTTGCTACATTTTTGGATATTTGTACATTTGGCTTTCTGTGCCGGCTTGTGGTACGGTAATGATCTACTTGTAGTCATGGTAGAATTTGTTGCATTTTGAACCTTATGCATGAATTCTTGTAATGACTATGAACTTGAAAAAACCATATGAAAGATATGTACCTTTTGAGAAAAGTGTGTGTTGGAGATGTATGGCACCATAGGACCATTTTTCTCTTTAGTTATGATTTCTTGTATAGTTAATCATGAGCAAATGGAGTATAAAAAGTATGTATGCATGAGTTATTGAGTGAAGATGGTAAGAAAAATAGATGGAATTACATTTCAAATGTGAAATGCATGTTATGTGAATATATTTGATGGCCATTGAGGCATTAGAGTAGCCATTGGGGGGGCACATGCCCCAAAGTATCCATTTTGAGTTCAATGAGTGAATGGATATATTTATACAGAAGGAGAATTGTGTTAGCTTCATTTTGATAGGTTATGGGCCTTGTTTGGATTTAAATTGAGAAAGATATGCATGCTTTGGTGCAAGGGTTGGTAATCTGACCTACACCCATTGATTTGAGTGTAACTCAAGTTTTGGTTGGTATTTTTAGATGATTAAAGTTGGGTTAGAAACTAGACATATTGAGGATGATCCATGCCAAATTTCAAGTCAAATGGACTCACGAATTGTGAGATATTAGCATTTGAAGTCAGGTCGAGGAATGCTGTCAAGATTCAGGTCAGGTGCAGTTTGAGGCACCTCAAAGTGAAGTTTGAGGCGCCTGGAAATCTTTGAGGGGCCTTAAAGTATAGTTTGAGGCACCTCAAAGAGCCTTTTGGATGGTGTCATTCCTTTTGGAAGTTTGAGGCGACTCAAAATGATGTTTGAGGTGCCTCAAAGTCTAGTAAACCTTAAAAGGGTGGAATTTTATGATTTTTCATGATTTAGAAATGGAAACGGAATGTCATGGATATGTAGGCCGATGTGGGGCCCATTGGGATGAATAATGATGAGTATACGCATAGATAATTACATGCGTATGATTAGCTTCCACGGTAATCGAGAAATATGAAGAGGTTCATTGGGGTTTAATGAACGGGTTCACCTTCGATTCCCGGGATCGAGAAATCAGGGCGTGACAGCATGGTATCAAAGCATTAGGTTCGAAAACCTAAAGACGAAGGGTGAAAATTGATCTAGTGATCACTTGAGGTTAAGGATTGGAACGTGAGGGTTTGGACTTGGGGTTACAAATTGCTTACGTGTAACATGATTTTTTTTGTGCTTACGCTTTCTTAACATGCTTTTAGGGACTAAATTGCATGATGTTGTGTAAGCTTGATGGAAATTGAATAAGTTTATAAATTCTTGGCTCTAAATTTTTCTTGTGGTACATATAACTAAATGCCTCCAAGAAGAGCACGAGGCGGGGGCGCTAATGCACCTCTAGAGCCAACTGATGGGACAGTTCATGCATGATATGGCTGAAACCATGAGGAGGATGGCTAGGGAAGCCAGGGAAGAGGAGGTTCAGGCATTACCTAGGGTTGCCTTGAGCTGACAGATGGTGGCTATAAAGGAATACATGAGATTCAAGCCACCTATGTTTGACGGGACACGTGATCTACTCGCTGTAGAAAGTTGGATCGATCAGACACATAAGCTCATGGTTGCTCTTGCAATCGATGAGGACTTGAAAGTGGGGGTGGCAGTGCTCCACTTGTTGGGAGAGGTAGATTGGTGGTGGCAATTCACCGGGAATACCCACGACATTGAGACGATGGATTAAGAAACCTTCAAGACGTTATTCTTTGAAAAATTCTTTTCGACTTCAGTGAGGGACTGAATGAGGCAAGAGTTTATAGACCTAGCCCAAGCAGATCTAGATGTTATGGGGTACGAGACTAAGTTTACATCCTTGGCTCGCTTTGCCCCGGAGATGGTAGCTAATGAAGAGCTAAAGGTGAAAAAGTTCATGAAAGGACTGAAAACCTCTATTAGAAAGAGGGTGTCCATTTTGGGTTTGAGGACCTATAGTGAGGTGGTTGATAGAGCCTTGGTGACTGAGGAGGATGACAGACACACTCAGAGGTTATGGGACTACAGACAGCAATCGAAGGGTATGGGTACCTCTTCGAGTGGTCAGGGGAGGAAGATGAACAGGGAGGGCAAATCAGGTTCATAGGGGCAGCAGCAGACTCGCCCGGTACCTCTATTGCCTTTACCTACTGGATTTGCATGATCTATGGTTGTGTGCTACCATTGCCAACAGTCTGGCCATTTCCATTATGAGTTCCCTCAGAGGCAAATGGTTACATCAGTGCCAATGATTTCGGTGGGGGAACGGGTATGCTTTCATTGCAAGCAACCCGGTCATGTTAGGGCCAACTATCCATAGAGGCAGAGTACACTGAGTGGTATGGGGACTCAGCAGAGGGCTGGGCAGACAGTTACGGTTTAGTCTGGTTTCAGGGCATTACTGTCACCTCAACCAACGTATTCTGTTCAGGGATCCCGGGTAGTGAGAGGTTCTACGCCTACTTCTAGTCAGCAGTCGGGTTTACAGGGGACTGGCCAACAGGATCAGTAGACACGGGGTCGTATTTTCACACTTGATCTGGCAGAAGATGTACTAGGATCATCAGTGGTTAGAGGTATTTTTCTAGTTTCTAGCTCGTGGGCTAGTGTGTTGATAGATTTAGGTGCATCGCATTCATCCATATCTGTTGCATTTGCTTGTGCCTTGGGGCTGAGGGTGTCATCACTGGAGTCACCATTGTCCATTGATACACCAGTTGGGGGTAGGGTTACCCTGGATAGAGTGTGTTGGTCTTGCGAGATCGAAGTTGCTGGGCTCCTAGATATGACCACTTTCGATGTCATTCTAGGTATGGATTGACTATCTTCATTTAGAGCCACAATTGATTGTCTCCGTAGGAGAGTGACAGTGTGCACACCCAAGGGTGATTGCTTTTATTTTGTGGGAGAGCGGGATGATTTCTATGTTCCGTCTCTGATTAGTTCCAGTATGAGGGACAGGGTTGGATATTTCCTAGCGAGCTTATTAGCCGAGGAGGATGAGATTGTGACTAGTGGAGGATTTTCACCAGTGGTTAGTGAGTTTGTGGATGTGTTCCCGGGGGACTTGACAAAGTTGCCTCCGATGAGAGATGTGGTGTTTAGCATTGATCTTGCTTCTGGTACTGCGCCAATCTCTATGGCACCGTACCGGATGACACTGACAGAGCTAAAGGAGTTGAAAGATTAGTTGCAAGAATTGTTGGATAAGGGATTTGTACGATCTAGTACATCACCTTGGGGAGCTTCAGTCCTATTTGCTAAAAAGAAGGACGGATCTTTACGGTTATGAATAGACTACCGTAAGTTGAACGAAACAACGATTAAGAACAAGTATCTTTTGCCAATGATTGATGACTTGTTTGATCAGCTTAAAGGTTTGACTTGTTTCTCGAAGATCGACTTGAGGTCGGGGTATTACCAGTTAAGGGTAAGAGAGGAGGATATTCCGAATACAACTTTTCGGACTAGGTATGGCCACTATGAGTTTCAAGTGACGCCATTTGGCTTAACGAATGCACCGGCAACGTTCATGGATTTGATAAACCGGATATTCAAGATATACTTGAATAGATTTTTGGTAGTCTTCGTGGACGACATTCTTATGTATTCTTCTTCTATAGAGGAGCATGAGATCCACTTGAGGACAGTGTTACAGATTTTGAGAGAACACCGTTTGTATGCCAAATTTGAAAAATGCAAATTTTGGCTAACGAAGGTGAAATTCCTAGGTCACGTAGTGTCGGAAGGAGGAGTATCGGTAGACCCTTCTAAGATTGAAGCGATAATGAATTAGGAAAGTCCTAAGAACGTATTTGAGATATATAGCTTCTTGGGATTGGCAGGATCTTATCGGCGCTTCGTGAAAGACTTTTCGAATTTAGCGGCAGCGATGACCAAGCTTACTCGTAAAGGAGTTAATTTTGAGTGGAATGAGGCTTGTGAGCATTCCTGTATGGAATTGAAGCGTAGATTGACTAGTGCTCCGATTCTGATTATTCCCGAGCGTGGTTTGGGGTATGTCATCTACTGTGATGCTTCACAGGATGGTTTGGGATGTGTGTTGATGCAGACCGAGAGGGTTGTTGCATATAGTTCCCGACAGTTGAAGATCCGCGAGTAGAATTACCTGACTCATGACTTGGAGTTAGCGGTAGTAATTTTTGCTTTGAAAACGTGAAGGCATTATCTCTACGGAGAGAAGTTTGAGGTTTTCTCCAATCATAAGAGCTTGAATTACCTTTTCACGCAAAAGGACTTGAATATGAGACAGAGGAGATGGGTTGAATACCTGGAAGACTACAACTTTGATCTTCAGTATCACCTAGGAAAAGCTAATGTGGTTGCCGACGCATTGAGTAGGAAATCACATGCTGTTTTGGCTAGTGTTGCCATCCGAGAGTGGAAGATGATGGAAGACATCTCAGAAATGGGATTGTGCTTTAGTAAGGGCGGTGGACAGTCTACTTTGTTTATGCTTATAGTGCAACTAACTCTAGTGAGTAGGGTGGTTGAGGAGCAGAGGCATGACTTTGAGTTAGAGAGCATTCGCACTCGGATCAAGGGTGGCGAAGTAGTGGAGGACTGGGTTGTTCATTCAGACAGAGGTCTAAGGTTCAGAGACAGGATGGTCATTCCATTGACTTATAGGGATGAGGTTCTGAGGGAGTTTCATAGCTCTAGACTTACAATACATCACGGTGGTACCAAAATGTACCACAACCTTCATAGACAGTATTGGTGGAAGGGCATGAAAAAGGATATTGCACAGTTTGTGGTGAGGTGCCTCACTTGTCGACAAGTGAAGTATGAGCATCAAAGACTGGCAGGTTTGTTACAGCCATTACCAGTAGCCATGTGGAAGTGGGAACACGTCACTATGGACTTTGTGATAGGGTTACCTAGGACGAGGAAGAGCCATGACGCAGTTCAGGTCATTGTGGATAGATTGACCAAGGTGGCTCATTTCCTTCCAATTCGAATGACGGATGATGTGGATACTCTTAGTCGGTTGTATGTTGATCAGATCTTGAGACTGCACGAAGTGCTAGTTTCCATTATGTCTGCCAGAGATCTGAGATTCACGTCGTAATTTTGATAGAGTTTTCAGGCTGCACTTGGTACGGACCTCCATTTCAATACGGCTTTCCATCCTCAGACAGATGGGCAGTCAAAACGTACCATTCTGATCTTGGAGGATATGCTTAGAGCATGTGCACTTGATTTTTGAGGCAGTTGGGAGGATAACCTTCCATTGGTGGAGTTTGCATACAATAATAGTTACCAAGCTAATATTGAGATGGCTCCATTTGAGGCTTTGTACGGAAGACCTTGTAGGTCACTGGTTTGTTGGACAGAGGTTGGTGAGACAGTGGCTTTAGGGCCAGATATAGTCCAAGAGACTACGAAAAAGATAAAAAAATCATACGGCAGCATTTGCTTACGGCTCAGAGTCGTCAGAAAAGCTATGCCGACAGGAGGCGGAGGCCTTTAACATTTGAGGTGGGGGACCATGTCTTCTTGAAGGTCTCAAGACGATGGGGTTTGATGAGGTTTGGGCGTAACGGGAAGCTCGCCCCACAGTTTATTGGTCCATTTGAGATATTGGATCGAGTTGGCGAGGTTGCATATCACTTGGCAATGCCACCACAATTGTCAAGTGTGCACAATACTTTTCACGTTTCGATGCTGAGAAAGTATGAACCGGATCCTTCACATGTATTAGATTGGATAGATCTTCAAGTGGAGGGGGATGTGTCTTACGAGGAGAGACCGATACAGGTTTTGGATACTAGGGAGCAAGTGCTTCGGGGCAAGACCATTCATTTGGTTAAAGTCCTTTGGAGATATCACGGAGTCGAGGAGGCTACATGGGAGCGAGAACAAGAAGTCTGCTTAAAGTATCCCGAGTTGTTTACTGCTTCAGGTATGTTTCTAATTTTGGGAACGAAATTCCCTTAAGGAGGGGAGGTTGTAGAGACCGTGGCCAATTTTGGCCGGTTTGTATTTTTCGTATCATAATTGTCATAAATGCATTTTGAGTGGTGTTTAACATGTTTTGAGTGTGGAGAACATGTTTGGGAAGTATTTTAAGGGTTTTGAGAAGTTTTTGTAAGATTTGGAGAAGTTTGACTTTTTAGTCAAACCGGGGCTCGGATGCGACTTAAGTGGGTCCAGGAATCCGAAATTTTTTTTAAAATATTTACTTTTGGGAATGACTTAGATGAAATGTTTAGAGAGTAGAGGAATTAATTTCAAGACCGTAGGAGTTTTTGAAATCGAAAACGGAGCCCAAGAGAGTACGTTAAGTGACCGGGGGCATTTTAGTCATTTTCTGCGCCCTAGATATTTTAAATATCTGTGGCTGAGAATCTCATCCATTTCTCACACCTCCTTCTCTCTATAAAGCTCTCCATCTTCTCCTCTTTACCTTCTATCTACATTTCGGAGCCGTTCGGGTGCGATTCAGGTTTCGCTGAAGAAGGGAGATACGTAGGGAATGGCAATAGCTTCATTTTGAACCGAACAAAGTTACGATCCAGCAAGGTAGACATCCCTGGAAATTTGGTGAAGTGCTTGGAAGGCCTACAATTTCGATAACATTTAGCTAAATATATATAATTTAACATACTTTTAATGGACTTCAATCTATGCTATACATGCATATCACAATGCAATTAAGCATTTAAATTTAACATGCTTTCACTCTCTAAACCCACATATATATGTATACATATATATATATATGTATACACCTATATATATATATATATATATATATATATATACACATACCACATATGATCAAATTAAGAACATATGTAAATTACTCATCGTAAGTAAAATATACGTAAGAGATAGAGCCAAGAATCAACTTGCCTTAGCTCCTGCTTTTACTGTGCCCGCGCCTGCAAAAGACCATTTCTATGTCCGATCTAGTCCCGTGTCAAAGCCCACATGAACAAATCCACTGGACCGCTTCATTTTCTTCTTCTTTCCATGCTTGGTTCAATCCATATTATGGACCTAAACCAAGTACTAAATTCTCAAGCCTAACTAGTTGATCCAACAACTTGATCCAATATAAATTCCAAGAATTGGCTAACACCTCAATTATATATGTAAGCCCAATCCAAGCTTTCAAATTCTAGGCCCAACACTATTTAAGCCCATTTCCCTCCAAACATTAAGACCACCATCATCTATATATATATATATACACACACACATATGTATATAGGTATCACCACTTCCCTTGTTAATTGTCCACTCCATAGCCAAGCTCACCATGTAAACTCCCTTAACCAAGTTAAGAACCCATGTATAACGAGACCAATTTCAATACCAATCCAACCATCAAATGAGGTAGCCCAACCCAATTGTCATCGCACCAACCCACAGCTTCAACAACAACCTATCATCTATGGCCAACCCCTCACGGCTGATCCACCATCACCTCCTGTCACGTAACCCACACGACCAACTAATCAAATATCCATGGCCATACACAACTACTGCCATGATACCAACCCGAATAGTTTCCATCAGCTACTCCAAAACTCTGACCAAACTAAACCCACATCAAGCTAAACCCATCAACAAAACCATGCCCCAGTCACTTCGGAGCATTAATCCACAAGCTTCGGCAACCCACGACCATTACCACCAGTTGAACCGAGCTGCCAGCCACTATGGAGCTCACCATGTACTCCACCCATTTCAGCTGACCCAAAATCAAACCGACCGCCCTGCACGGCCACTACCGGATTGAGCTGTCACCTCCACCTCGCCGAGAAGACCCACTCACCAACCCAGCCAAGCACCACCACTGCCGGGGTTCACCACCCTCAGCAAAACCCACCGGAACTAATCGAAATTGTCAACAAACAGCCCAATACAACCAGCCGAGAACCACCATACACCACCTCACCACAGTCGAACCCAAGCTGCCTTTAACCGACCCTCCAAGCTCAGCCATCAACCGAACCCACTTGGAAGAATTCTCTCCACAAGGCCGAACCATCAGCCGTGCGTAACACCATCAGACCATCACCATTAGCCGATCCCCCGCCGTCAATGTCATCCACCACCGTGAGCCATGACAGACCCACCATAGGAGAACCCTCAAGCTCCTTCCTCATTCTCGGCTTCACCCTTTCTCTCTCTTTTCTTCTTTTCTTTCCTTTCTTTTCTTCTCTTTCTTTTCATTCTCTTCAGCCGACCCATGTTATTTCCTTTCATTTGAATCACTTATTTTCTCCTCCTTCAGCCGGCCACCCACGTGGGTCCTTCTCCTTCTTTTATTTTGAATTCCAATTCTCTAAATCTTGCACCACATACTTTCTAAACTACTATCATCACATGAACATATATGTATATAATATAACATATATTTATTACATACATAAAATACCACATGGGTATATAATATATTCCATACACCTATACGTATACATATTACACCATATACACGTATTCCTTTCTCCCACATATACCTATATATTTATAACTTAATATAAATATAACCACTATATATATATATATATATATATATATATATAATTCCATATATATAAATTTTCTCTAACTCTATATATATATCTATAATTCCATTTATATACATATATATATATATATATATATATATATATTCACACTTTCGAAAATTAATTAATTCGAAAAAAAAAATAATAATTAGTCCAAAAATAATCCAGAACCAGTCAAAATTAACCCGGTCTTTACAGTAACCCCGTCACAAAGTCCATAGTGACGTGTTCCCACTTCCACATAGCCACCAATAATGGCTGTAATAAACCTGCCGGTCTTTGATGCCCGTCCTTCAGTTGTTGACCAGTTAGGCACCTCGCCAGAAACTGTGCAACGTCCCTTTTCATACCTTTCCATCAATACTGTCTCCTCAAGTTGTGATACATTTTGGTACCACCGAGATGCACTGCATGTCTAGAGGTGTGAAACTCTCTCAAAACCTTATCCCTACAAACCAATGGAACAACCATTTTGCCTCTGAACCTCAAACCTCCATCTAAATGGATTACCCAATCTTCCACCACTTCGCCACATAAAATTCGTGTGCGAATAGCCTCCATCTCACTATCACGCCTCTATTCCTCAACTACCCTGCTCACTAAAGTTGGTGCTATGAGTGTGAACAACGTAGCCGGTTCACCACCCTCACTAAAGTACAATCCCATTTCTGAGATATCTTCCATCATCTTCCACTCTCGGATGGCAATACTAGCCAAAGTGCCATGTGACTTTCTGCTCAATGCATCAGCAACCACGTTAGCTTTCCCCGAGTGATACTAAAGATCAAAGTTGTAGCCTTCCATTTACTCTACCCACCTTCTTTGCTTTATGTTCAAGTCCTTTTGTGTAAAAGGGTACTTTAAGCTCCTGTGATTGGAGAAAACCTCAAACTTTTCCCCATAGAGATAATGTCTCCACATTTTCAAAGCAAAAATTACTGCCGCCAACTCTAAGTTGTGAGTTGGGTAATTCTACTCGTGTATCTTCAACTGTCGGGATCCATATGCACCAACCCTCTCAATTTGCATCAATATACACACCAATCATTCCCGTGAGGCATCATAGTAGATGACATAACCCAAACCACATTCGGGGATAATCAATATAAGAGCACTTGTCAATCTACTCTTCAATTCTATAAAAGAATGCTAACAAGCCTCATTCCACACAAACTTAACTCCTTTACGAGTAAGCTTGGTCTTCGGCGCCTCTAACTTTGAAAAGTCCTTTACGAAATGTCGGTAATAGTTCACTAATCCCAAGAAGCTACGTATCTCAAATACGTTCCTTGGCCTTTCCTAATTCATCACTGCTTTAATCTTAGAAGGGTCCATTGACACTCCTCCTTCTGACACCACGTGTCCTAGGAGTTTCACTTTCGCTAGCCAAATATCACATTCTTTATATTTGTCATACAAATGGTGCGCCCTCAAAATCTATAGTACTGTCCTCAAATGGATCTCATGCTCTTCCACAGAAGAAGAGTACAGAAGAATGTCGTACATAAATACTACCACAAATCTATCTAAGTACATATTGAAGACTCGGTTCATTAAGTCTATGAACCAAATGGCATCACTAGGAACTCATAATGGCCATATATAGTCTGAAAAGCTGTCTTCGGAATGTCCTCTCCCTTACCCTCAATTGGTAATACCTCAACCTCAAGTTGATCTTCAGAAAGCAAGTCGAACACTTTAGTAGATCAAATAAGTATCTATCATTGGAAAAGGATACTTGTTTTTGATCTTTTTTCAGTTCAATTCTGGTAGTCTATACACAACCACAACGATCTGTCCTTTTTTCTTAGCAAATAGGACTGGGGCTCCCTATAGAGACCATAACCAATTTTGACCGGTTTGCATTTTTTGCGCCATAATTACCATAAATGAATTTTGAGAAATGTTAAGCATGTTTTGGGTGTGGGAAACATGTTTGGGAAGGGGTATAGAGGTTTTGGTGAGTTTTTGAGGCATTTGGAGAAGTTTAAATTTTTGGTCAAACGGGGGGCTTGGGATGCGGTCCGGGTGGGCCCGAGAATCTAGAAAATTTTGAAAAGTAATAATTTTTGGTTTTAAACCAAATGAAATGTTTAGAGAGTTAAGGAAGGAATTTCAAGGCTGTAGTAGCTTTCGAAATCAAAAATAGAGGTCGGGAGGGTACGTTAACTAGCCTGGGGGCATTTCAGTCCTTTGCGTGCCCTAGATATTTTAAATATCAAGGCTGAGAGATCACATTCATATCCCACGGCTATTTCTCTCTCTAAACTCTCCTATCTTCATCCCTCCATGTTCTCTCTACATTTGGAGTGGCTTGGGCTTGTATTTGAGACCCGTCAAAGAAGTAAAGTGTGTAGGGGACGGGTAAGGCTTCCGTTTGAACTGAACAATCTCGCGTTCCAGAAAGATAGACCTCAATGAGATTCTTGGAAGTTTCTTGGAAGAATTCCAAATTCGAGGTAGGGGTTCTCTTTCTCTCTTAGTTGTCGATTCTAAGATTTCGGGAGAAAGAGTAAGGTGTGAAAATGTGTATTTCATGACTGAGAGTGGTAAGAGGGGTGGGGTTTGATTTTTTTCTCCTTCCATTGAGTCTCTTGTATAAAATATGATGTGCCTTGTAATATGCATAACATGAGGGGCAAGTATGTGAAAATGTGAAAAAAATGAAAGCATGTTTACTTATGTGCTTAATTTGTTGTGCAAATGTGGTTATGTGTAATGTGGAACATATATGTAATTATGTGTTGATAATGTGAATTAAAATGCATGCTAATTACTTGTGGCAAATGTATGCATTGGGTAAAACATAATTAATATATTCTAAGTTGGAGATTGTAGGCATATGTGACTTATATCGAATGTTTGACATATATGTGATTGTATGTGTGTTTATGTGGAGTAAAATGCATGTTATGTACCTTTTGAACTAGCTTGTGCAATTGAGAAGCATGAAAATGATATGCGTGATTTTATATGTTCAAAGTATACATATGGGATAAATGTTAGAAAATGGGAAAATGGACCATGCATGGAATGTCGGAGAGGTTCAACCATGCTAAGCAAGTGGCATTATTGCCCAATGAATTATGACTATCGGAGTGGTCTAATCATACTAAGGCTAGCGCCTAAATTCAAATTATATCCATATTTGTTGACTATTGGAGTTATCTAATCACTTTGTGGCATACCAAAATATTACCAATGAAGTATGACATTGTCAGAGTTGTCCACATCATACGAAAGTGTCTGAGGTTACATGATCTGTCAAAGCGGTACAAATCATGTTGGAGTATTGGAGTAGGGCCGAGAGAGAGAAGATTACGACATTGCTTGGGTAATATATGCTAAGCATGATATATGTTTTAATGCATTCTTATTTATGCATTTCTTATGTATAAACTTGTGAATGTTGGATGAGACATGTAATGTAGTGACATGCATTCATGTAGGTCATTGTTGAGTCGACACTTAGGTGGGTAGAGGTATTCCTATTGAGCCGATGAAATGCTCAGCTCTTTCCCCCATACTTTTTATAGATAAGATGCCTATGATGGATTGGACTTGAGCATCCAAATAGGGCTCCTTTTTCGCTTACGGCTTCATTTTGAACATTTTTGTATATCGCTATCTGTAAAAATGGACGAATGGATGAATGTAAAAATGTGTTTATGGAATAGAATAACGCGTATGGATATATGATTTTATTCAAATGCATGATTTAGGACTTGTGTATGATGACATTACCCTCCAATGATGTTTTAAATGTTGTGTGGATGAACCTAGGATGGTGAAAGGTGTTTTGGAGCCCAAAGTAAGTAAAGGACCAACTGTAGAATTTTCTGCAGAAAGTTTACGATGCATCGTAATCCCTATTACAATGCATCATAATCTAACGATGCATCGTAGGTATTTATAAATAAGTATCATTGATAAGTAATAAATATTGCATATTCAATGCCCTTAAAATTATATGAATTAGTGTCTTAGTAATATTTATTTCATATTTTTATTAATAATTTTAATCTTTTCAGAATTTCAGGTGATTAAGGGTAATTCTAATTAATAATGGTGCAATTGGGCTACAGATGGTATTAGGCCTATTCACATTGAACATTGGGCCAATTCAGGCCTAAAAAGTCTTGGACCCATTTTGGTATTCAGACCATATCTCCGTATACGATTGTCAAAACGACCTAAACTCCGCCTGGGTTGAAGGAAATTCAATTCTGCACAATTTCATATTTCACGAAAATTTCCTAAAACGGACGTTTTCATCAACTTTCTGTCCTATTTGCGCAACTACCACTTTTTGGGCGCAAATGCCACTTTGTGAGGAGCAAGTGTCATTTTCTTATGCGCACTTGCCACTTTGGGAAGGCCAGGTGTCCCGTTGGTTTGTTTTCGCAAAGTAAAAACGACGAAACGAAGAAAAACTAGGGTATTCTGGAGGGGGAAGCAGACAGAGATATACAGAGGCGATTCGTGACGACACGGGCAAGACAATGGCGACTTCATCATCGTTCAAGCTTGGACATCCGATCATGAGCGGCTAAACACTATTCCGGGGAAGTGACGTAACCCTAACCTGTCTTTCAATGTTTTAAGTTGTATACTAATTTGGGAATAAATTACTTTGTGCATTGATTGTATAACCGAGACATAAACAATAGCTGTGTTATTACTTTCAATTTGAATGTATTGATTCATTGCACATTTATTATTGTTCTTGTAGAATGAATTTAAATTTGCAATGATTAGGGTTTGTTCTTTTCAACTTCTGTGATTTTGTTAAGACAGGTTATACAATAGTTTTCACATATCGTTCAATTTAGATTTTTGATAATTCGTACTGAGCAAAGATGGGTTATAACATCATTAATTAGTCAGATGTATAGGCCATGCTAAGCGAAGACGAGTTATGCTTAATTGAATGTTGAACGAATTCCCTTGATAGAATTGAATTAGGCTTGTAGTCATTCTTTTCTGAATGCATAGAGTAACGTCCCAATTTAGTACAATTGTCATTGTTAGAGGGTTAGTGGTGAAGTCAGTTCCCAGGATCTTCTCTTCCTGATTAAATTTCATAACAACAATTTATAAAAAGCTTTAATTTTCTCAATTAATTTCAAGATCAAACATCAACAATTTGTTTCCAATTATTTTAGAATTAATTCAAAGACTGAGTAACATAACAATTCAACCTTGCAAGTCATTGAGGTTCGACACCCTCTATATAACCCTGTCCTATGAGGACTCGTTCTATTGCGAGTGGTTAAGTATAATTGAAATCACATCAATTTTTGGCGCCGTTGCCGGGGACTTGCTTAAATCATTTTGGTGCCTAGTCTTAAGATTAGTTTTAATTTAATTGTTAAGTTAGGATTTTTCTTTATTCTTTTCTGATCCATTTCATTTTTTTCATTTTTTTTGAGTACAGGTACTTTTGGTTACGAACCGTGAATAGAGGAGTGGAATTCATCGTAAATCTCTGTGAGCTTTTCATATTCAAATTACTTGTGCTAGCTTATTCTAACTAGTTAGTATTTTGCTTTCATTTGTTATTATTTTATTTTATTTATTTAATTATATTTTATTTTAGTTTCTTTTCTTATTTATTTTATTTTAGTTAGTTGTTCATTTATTTATTTATTTATTAATTCTTAGTCCTTGTGGTATATGTTGGGTCGTCGGTCTCTAGATACACCAATAGTCCCATATAACCCTGAACTTGAAAGAACCTTACATCAACATAGGGGAGAAATTAGGGCCCAAGACTTAGAGGAAGAACATTTATCTGAGACTGAGAGTGAGACTGAAAATATGGCTGAGCACAATCCTCGAGCCCTTAAGGAGCATTTCGCTCCTGGGGCATATACATTCCCATCCTGCATGCAATTAGCCTAATGTCACAGCAGTAAATTATGAGATTAAGTCTAGCGTTATACAAATGCTCCCGTCTTTTTATGGACTTAATAATGAGGATCCATATAAGCATCTTGATGACTTCTTAGAAGTTTGTTCAACTGTTAAAATCCAGAATTTTTCTGATGATGCTTTACGGATGCGTCTCTTCCCATTCTCTCTAAAAGATAAAGCTAAAAACTGGTGAAATTCATTAACACCGAATACGATCACCTCTTGGGCACAACTGCAACAAGAGTTCCTCATGAAATACTTTCCAATAGGGAAAACAAATCAAATGAGGCGATCCATTACCAGTTTTTCTCAAATAGAAGGGGAGCAATTCCACGATACATGGGAGAGATATGGTGATTTGCTTAGAAAGTGCCCTCATCATGATATTCCTAAGTGGCAACTTGTACAATTTTTTTATGATGGGCTGATTGAGTCGTATAGGCAAATGGTAGATGCATCTTGTGGGGGTATGTTCATGCTTAAGAATGAGGATGAGGCATGGACATTGTTTGTGAATTTGAGTGAAAATTCTACACAGCATGATTCTGCAAGTTGAGTTCAAACAAATAGTTCTCGTAAGACTGTAGGAATTTTTGAAATAGGCAAATCACTCGATGTCTCCACCAAAGTGGATGAATTATCGAGAAAAGTAGATCAACTCATGGCAGCTAGTCCATCCCTAAACAATCCAATCCCTCCGTCCCAAGGGCTAGTCCCTAGGTCAAGTTTTCAGTCTGGTCATCAAGCTACTCATCCTTCTTCCAATTTTGTGCCTCAGAATCAATATTATCATCAAACTTCTCAATCTCCACCTTGGAGTTCAGCGTTTGAGGATAAAGTATTAGCGGCATTAGATAAACTTGATGCTCACACTCAATTACTCGAAGCTAATACTCAGTTACTTCATTCTCACTCTCAATCCATATCCAAGTTAGAGGCTCAAATGGGGCAGCTAGTTAACACTTTGAATCGTAGAGAGGAAGGAAAATTGCCAAGTCAGCCAATAACTAATCCTAGAGGGCAATATGCAATTGATGATGTTACAGCCAATGGTCATCACTATGAGCATGTTCAGGCTGTTACCACTTTGAGGAGTAAGAAAATGATAGATAATAAGGTGGAAGAAAAGAGGGAGGTTGAAAGTGAAGTGGGAAAGAGTCCTAATCTAGATTTTGAAGTTAGTAAGGCAACACATTCTACACCTATTCCAACTTTTGAGCCCAAAGCTCCATTCCCTACACGTCTCCAAGAGGTGGCACCTTTTGGGAAAGAAGGGGAGAAAGTGCAAGATATGATGGAAGTTTTTAAACAAGTAAAAATAAATCTTCCTCTCCTTGATGCTATAAAACAAATCCCAGCATATGAAAAATTTTTGAAAGATTTATGCACTCAAAAGTCCCAAAGAAAATCTTTCTCACTGAGCAAGTAAGCTCGATTATTCAGCATAACACTCCCCCTAAGTTCAAAGATCCAGGTGCTCCTACTATTTCTTGTATTATTGGTGTTCATGAGGTTGATAGAGCACTCCTTGACTTAGGAGCTAGTGTTAATCTGTTACCTTACTCGGTGTATTTGCAATTAGGGTTAGGTGAGCTTCAACCCACGTCAGTTATGTTGCAACTTGCTGATCGATCTATGAAGCAACCACGTGGTATAATTGAAGATGTCATAATTAAGGTGGATAAGTTCTATTTTCCTGTGGATTTCATTGTTCTTGACACAGAACTTGTCCCTAACCCAAAGAAATCTATTCCAGTGATTCTTGGTCGTCCTTTCTTAGCCACGGCTAATGCAAACATTAATTGTCGTACTGGAGCCATGGATATTTCTTTTGGGAACATGAAAGTGAAATTGAATATCTTTAATGCCACTCCGTATTCCCCTGATGAGTCAGAGTGCTTTGTTTTAGATGTCATAGAGGAGTCTGTTGTGGAATCAGTTCCCCCTATCTTGCCTAAAGACTCTTTAGATATTTGTTTGACTCATTTTGGTTGTGAGAGCTTTGATGTAGGGCAACATATTAGTGAAAGTACTTCCTTACTACATGCCACCAATTTAGGTTCTCCACCATTCAAAGAATCTAAAGAGTTTGCACCCTTACTTTTAACTACGCTTCCCATTCCTTCCTTAGAGTTGCCCTTTCAATTTGAGTTGAAGCCTTTACCAAATAAACTCGAATATGCATTATTAGGATTTAATGACACTTTTTCAGTTTTTAATGCACCTAATATGTCTACCAACCAAGAGAGTGAGCTTTTAAGTGTGCTTAAGGAGCATAAGGAGACGATAAGATGGCGTATATCGGATTTAAAAGGGGACTAGGATAGATTTGAGTTTACGTCTAACCTAGACGTTAAACTTGGCTCCTTGGAGGTATTTTGTATCCCCATGTATGTTAGATATTTAGTGTTTTTGGTAGTTTAGTAGGATTTCTTTTATTTTATTTTATTTTTTATTATTATTATTATTTATTACTTTTTTTTTTTAGTGATTTTGTGTTTTTGTTCATTGTGTAAAAGAAAAAAAAGAAAAAAATTTTGCCGTCCGTTCTCTGACTATGTATGTAGTACCAAGTATCTATTTTGTCATATGTTTGATAAAGTTGATGATTTCCGTTTTTTAAAGTCTGGTTTCAATACCCAATACTGTCGAGATTGCTTCAACACAGTATGGCTTTACTAAAGAAAGGCAGCCCCTTTGTACTCTATACGTTAGAGTATCTGGATAATCAATATCTTATCACATATGCATCTTGGAAATTGGGAACCACCAGTTCAGAGAATGACGACACACATAAAAAATAAAAAAAAAACTTTCGTTACTTGTTTTTTCCATGTTCGTTCTTTATTTTTCTTATTATGAACCCATTCATTTCACTTGGCTTGTATAGTGGTGTCTTTTGACAGGATGTTGCACCCAAGTTTGGGGGGAAACATCATTGTTAACTTCCAGCTACTGGTTTGCCATCTGTCCACGCCCCTATTCATGGTAATATCGTTCTGACTCTCATCTATGTTTTTTCTCCTTGTACATTGAGGACACTGTACCATTCAAGTTTGGGGGTAAGACGATACATTTCTTGTGTTTTAAATATGAAGGTGAAATAGTGGCATGTTTTAGACATTTTTTTATTTTTTGTATTGATTTTTAGGAATTGTTTGGTAGTTTCTTTTTATAGGTTGTTTTGTTTTAACATCAGTCAAGAGTTTAATTCTTTATGTAGGTTCTTGACTTGAAATTGTAGAGTATGTGTAAAATTTCTAGAAACTATGGTTTGAATGCAGTGGTTTAAGTCGTTATTTGCATTGACATGACTTGGAGTGGTTGACTCTGGTTCTTTTCACAATTCACACGCACACTAGTAGAGTTAGTGGGGTTTGTACTTGGCTTTGAGTATCAATTATGTGTGCTGAATATAAGTCGGTATCCCTTGAGAATAAACATTTTAAACATGCTACACTTGTAAAAAAAATATATAAAAAAAATATAAAAAAAATAAAAAAATGAAAAAAAATAATAATCCTATGGTTTGTGGCCGTTTTGGTTCGAGTTATTAGGTCCCTCGAGGTATCTTGAAACCTGGTGCCCTAAAGCCATTTGGTTTGGGAGTCACAGGCTGAAAGCTCGCTACATGGACCAATTCGAAAGCCTAATAAACCTAGGCATTGCGTTATTGGTTAGTCTATGGTTTGTGGCCATTTTGATTCGAGTTATTAGGTCCCTCGAGGTATCTTGAAACCTGGTGCCCTAAAGCCATTTGGTTTGGGAGTCACAGGCTGAAAGCTCGCTACATGGATCAATTCGAAAGCCTAATAAACCTGGGCATTGCACAACCATAAAAAAATAAAATAATAATAATAAAAAAATAAAATAAAATAAAATTTTGCAAGTGTTCATGTTTTGAGTGATACATTCAATAAGGGGATCCAATAAATTGAAGGGACTTGTAATTGCTCACTCAAGGCCGGGTTAAACCACATTGATGAATGCTAGTTCACTTTTCATGAGGGGGCTAGAGTTAGTTTCTTTGAGTTGTGATTGATGTAAATTTTGGGTGAGAACCATTGTTTTGAATTATGAGGTTTAGGGATTTGAAAGTATTCTTGAATGCAAGTCTTTTAACTGCATTTTGTAGTCTTCGTCTTGATTAATGTTTGAAATAGGAATTTTGGCATGTTTGGGGGTAACATCTCTGGAAACCCTCACGAGACTTCACTCGTCCACTAGGGGTAACCTAGGGGTTTAAAAGGCTTATTGCATATGCTAAATGCAATCGAATCTCCCACGAAAGAGGAAGTAGTTTAGTTGTTTTATTTCATTTTTAGTTGTGTATTACTAAGAGACTAGCAATATGTAAGTTTGGGGGTGTGATAAGTAATAAATATTGCATATTCAATGCCCTTAAAATTATATGAATTAGTGTCTTAGTAATATTTATTTCATATTTTTATTAATAATTTTAATCTTTTCAGAATTTCAGGTGATTAAGGGTAATTCTAATTAATAATGGTGCAATTGGGCTACAGATGGTATTAGGCCTATTCACATTGAACATTGGGCCAATTCAGGCCTAAAAAGTCTTGGACCCGTTTTGGTATTCAGACCATATCTCCGTATACGATTGTCAAAACGACCTAAACTCCGCCTGGGTTGAAGGAAATTCAATTCTGCACAATTTCATATTTCACGAAAATTTCCTAAAACGGACGTTTTCATCAACTTTCTGCCCTATTTGCGCAACTACCACTTTTTGGGCGCAAATGCCACTTTGTGAGGAGCAAGTGCCATTTTCTTATGCGCACTTGCCACTTTGGGAAGGCCAGGTGTCCCGTTGGTTTGTTTTCGCAAAGTAAAAATGACGAAACAAAGAAAAACTAGGGTATTCTGGAGGGGGAAGCAGACAGAGATATACAGAGGCGATTCGTGACGACACGGGCAAGACAATGGCGACTTCATCATCGTTCAAGCTTGGACATCCGATCATGAGCGGCTAAACACTATTCCGGGGAAGTGACGTAACCCTAACCTGTCTTTCAATGTTTTAAGTTGTATACTAATTTGGGAATAAATTACTTTGTGCATTGATTGTATAACCGAGACATAAACAATAGCTGTGTTATTGCTTTCAATTTGAATGTATTGATTCATTGCACATTTATTATTGTTCTTGTAGAATGAATTTAAATTTGCAATGATTAGGGTTTGTTCTTTTCAACTTCTGTGATTTTGTTAAGACAGGTTATACAATAGTTTTCACATATCGTTCAATTTAGATTTTTGATAATTCGTACTGAGCAAAGATGGGTTATAACATCATTAATTAGTCAGATGTATAGGCCATGCTAAGCGAAGACGAGTTATGCTTAATTGAATGTTGAACGAATTCCCTTGATAGAATTGAATTAGGCTTGTAGCCATTCTTTTCTGAATGCATAGAGTAACGTCCCAATTTAGTACAATTGTCATTGTTAGAGGGTTAGTGGTGAAGTCGGTTCCCAGGATCTTCTCTTCCTGATTAAATTTCATAACAACAATTTATAAAAAGCTTTAATTTTCTCAATTAATTTCAAGATCAAACATCAACAATTTGTTTCCAATTATTTTAGAATTAATTCAAAGACTGAGTAACATAACAATTCAACCTTGCAAGTCCTTGAGGTTCGACACCCTCTATATAGCCCTGTCCTATGAGGACTCGTTCTATTGCGAGTGGTTAAGTATAATTGAAATCACATCAATCATAATGTCTATAGAGGTTTTGGGTCAAACTCTCGAGAGCTTAACAAGTCATTACGATACATGGTCGACACATCATAATTTTGAAGCATCGTAACCATGATTTCAATGTATCAAAATTCATGGAGATGAGTTGGCTGTTAGGTAAGGGTATGGAGTTAAGTGTGGGCCCATTAAGGGTGGTTAGGTCTACATTGCACGTATATATGTGCATCCATGTGAATTATGCTTTTGCGGTGTTTAATAGGTTGAAACAGTTTGTAAGGGTTTAATGGACGAATGTCACCACTGGTTCCCGGGAGTCAGGAAATCGGGGCTTAATAGATTGTTATTTGAGTGTTAGGTTCGAAAAGCTAAGGACAAAAGGTGAAACTTGATCTAGTGGTCACTTGAGGTTAAGGACGTCAACATAAGGATTTAGACTTGAAGTTGTAAATTGCTTATGTGCAACTTGATTATATGCTTACGCTTTTATGACATGCTAAATGTGAGATAAATGGACATGACGTTGTGTAAGCATGGTGAAAAGTGTATAACTGTGTGAATCCTTGGTATTAAACTTTCTTGTTGTGCATATAGCAAAATGCCTCCAAGAAGAGCGCGGGGTAGAGGCGCTGATGCTCCACAGGAGCCAATTGATGGAACACAATTCATGCATGATATAACAGACACTATGAGATGAATGACAAGAGAAACTAGAGAAGGGGAGGTTCAAGTATAGCCTAGGGTTGCCTTGAGCTGACAGATGGTGGCTATAAAGGAATATGTGAAATTTAAGCCACCTACGTTTGAGGGTGGACGAGATCCTCTAGCGGCGAAAAGTTGGATAGATCAAACTCACAAGCTCATGGTTTCTCTTGTAATCGATGAGGATCTGAAAGTTGGAGTGGCAGCGCTTCACTTACAAAGGTAAACAGATCGGTGGTGGCAATTCATTGGAAATACCCATAACACCGTGACTGTGGATTGGGAAACATTTAAAAGGTTGTTTTTTGACAAGTTCTTTACGACTTCGGTAAAGGATCGGATGAGGCAGGAGTTTATGGATTTAGTCCAAGGGGATATGGATGTTATCGGGTATGACACCAAGTTTACATCCTTGACTCGCTTTGTCCCGGAGATGGTGGTTAATGAGGAATTGAAAGTAAAGAAATTTGTGAAGGGGTTGAATACCTCTTTTAGAAAGAGGCTGTCCACTCTAGGTTTAAAAACCTACAATGAGGTTGTTAACTGAGCTTTGGTGGCGGAAGAGAATGATAGAGATACCCAAAGGATATGAGACTCTAAGAATCAAGTGAAGAGTGTTAGAGCATCTTCAGGTAGTCAATGAAGAAAGAGGCACAAAGAGGGCATGTCAGGTTCTCAAGGGCAACAGGAGGTTCGCTCGATGCCTTCATTGACCTTGCCTACCAGATCTTTACGATATTGGTAGTGTGCTATTATTGCCAGTAGTCTGGCCGTTTCCAAAGTGAGTGCCCTCAGAGGCAAGCAGTGGCACTAGTGCTAACAGTATCAACGGGGATAGGGCATGCTTCTATTGCAAGCAGCTCAGAAATGTTAGAGCAAACTAACCATAGAGGTAGGGGGCACGGAGTGGTTTAGAGTCTCAACAAAGGTCCGTACAGACGCCACAGTTCAGTCTGACTTTAGGGCATTACCACCGCCTTATCCAGCACAGACAGTCCAGGGATCTCAGACAGCGAGAGGACACACGCCTACTTCTAGTTAGTAATTGGGTTTACATGGGGGTGGCCAGAGAGGTCAGCAGACACAGGGCTGTGTGTTTACACTTTCTCAGGCAGAGGAGATGTCAGAACCGTCAGAAAAAAAAAATTCCAGCAATTGGAGAAAGAAGAAGAGAAGAAAAAAAAAATCCAACGGCAGTAGGAGAGAAAGAAGAAGAGAAGAAAAGAAAGAAGAACAAAAAAAAAGAAAAATAAAAAAAAATTCCAGCGATAGTAGGAGAAAGAAGAAGAGGAGAAAAGAAAGAAGGAAAAAAAAAATGAGAAAAAAAAAATTCCAGCGGCAGTAGGAGAGAAAGAAGAAGAGAAAAAAATATATATAAAAAAAAAATTTCCAGCGACTAGAGAAAGAAGAAGAGAAGAAAAGAAAGAAGAAAAAAAAAGAAAAAAAAAAAAAAAATTCAACGCCTGGAAAAAGAAGAAAAAAAAAATTCCAGCGCCTCGAGAAAAAAAAATTTCCAGCAGAAATAGAAAAAAAATAAAAAAAGAGAAAGATAGAAGAGCTTACCGTGTTTCTTCCAATAGCGGTTCGTGCGATCTCTCTCAATTATTTATTGATGTGAAGGGTCTGAAGCATAGATTACAAATATATAATAGCGGATTAATCATATTTGCTATTGGATTTTGAGGACTCCACTTCATATTGAAAAAGAAAACAAAAATCTTATTTGTAATAGGATCCTCAAGTCTTCAATTTCACTTGGACAAGGAAAAAAAAATTACACGATAAACCTAATATATAATTTGGGCTTATATTTAGTTTAGCCCACTTTGAAATGTGGCCCAATGAGTCAGATAATTTAAAGATCAAGTCCACTACAAATAAATGAGTTATGAGCTAGTCTAAATTGTCTGAGAAATCCAAGCCCACTTGAAAATGGGTCTAATGGATAATTATATATATATATATATATATGTAATTATCAACAAGGATAATTATTATGGATAGTTATCAATATTATCATAAAAGATAATTATAGGATAATTATCAAAAGAAAAGAAAGTTACAAATCTATCCCTCCGGTGAGCCTATAAATAAAGGTCCAGAGGTGGGAGAAAGAGGACCAGAAGATTCTTTGAAAAAGCTGAAACTCTGCAAAAGTCTTCACTCAAAATCCAAAGCTCCAAAGCCCCTAAACCCTGAAGAAGAAGAACAGGAAGCACATCATCCATGTGTCGTTCTTCACCAAAGTTTCAATCCAATTCAAGATCAAGCTCTAGCAGCCCTTGAAGCCGGATTACCAAGGAGATCGAATCAAAGGACTTTATCTTTATCTTTCTTTTGTAAAGATTCCCAGAGAATTGTACCCATTTTTCCAAAATTAATAAAATCGTTTATTTGTTACCAATTTTCATTCCTAGATTTTCGGACACGAAATTTGTGTGTACAACATTAACATAATCTGGAAAGGAACTTCATATTTATCTTGTGAGTCTAGATTATGCATTTAACTTTGTAGTTTTAGGTTTTTTTTTTTATTTTTTTTGTGAAGTCCTGTTAGAAAGAGTATGTTAACACAAGGAAATTAATGACACATAGATTACATGTGTATGACATACTATGGCTATGAGTTAAAAATTTTGGTTTTGCTTACTTGTTTCATTTAATAGATGAATCATAATAAATACATTTTCTAAATTATTTTTATGTCATTATTTTAGTCAGAGATAGTGTTGATGTGATAAAGTATTATCTGGGGCATTGATTTTTCAATGTTGTGCTAAAAAGACCAAAAAGAGTGATGAGTGAAAAGAAATTGCAACAACTGAAAAAGAAAAGAAAAATATATGTGAAAAATTACTATTGAACATATTCTTATAGAAAATGCTACCTTCAGGATTTGTTAGAAGCTACCTTTATGACATAAATCTACAACGAGATATCTTTTCAAAAGAAGTTGTTTTGAGAAACTAGTTGACTACCTGTAAGAGTGAAAGCCACCGAATATATATGTGCAAGGAACAGAAAAAAAAAATTTAAATCTATGCACATGTTGATTTTTTTATTTCTCAGTGAGTGTAATATTATTGAAATATTGTCTGAAAATCTAAACTATTGACAAACGGAATATTTTGGCTTATGAAAATATATGGTGATTTTACTACACTAACTAAGTGTGTGAAACTAATTGATTAAGCTTTGGTTTTAGTTTGTTGTGTTCATATAACTTTGTGGAGTCAATATTGTCTATTGTTTACATATACAAGTTCTATATGCTTGCTTGCATCCTCCTTAGTTTTTGTTTATTTCTTTTGAGTCCCTTGTCAATTTATGACAAAAGGGGAAGAGATTTGGGAGTTTTATTGGAGAGATTTTGTGACTTTTTTGACTATCAGGGGAGAATTGTCTAGTCATTTATCATTAAGGGGGAGGTGAGTTTGGTTGTTTGAGGGAGAGTATTGTATAAGCATTGTGTATTACATGAGCATTTTATTTTGTATGCATTGGAATTCCATGATTATTTTTATTTGTGCTTATGTTTATTTCTTTTTATTAAGTTTTCACGAAGGTATTTTGAGTGTTATTTTGCAGAATATCGAGGTTCATCGTATTTGTTTAATATAGGTATTCTTCATATTTGTCATAAGCTCAAGATCATAGTGAATGCTCGATTTGGCTCAACTGTATTTTTTTTTTGATAACTTGTAATTTATTTTTTCTGCTTCAAGGTAGATTACATATTGTCTAGGATGGTTTGTCACGAAATTGCCAAAAGGAGAGATTGTGACATATAAATTTGTAATTGTCAATATTTGGTGTCAAAACTAAGTTTGATCGAGTTGTAATCTTTCATTCATATTCTTGTAATCGATCATGGAGTTGAATACTGAGAACTTGGAGTGTGTTTTTCATCAATGAATCATCTAGAGATGCCTCAACAAATACTTTGGTTAATTGAAACATTCAAGTGACTACAAGTGAGCATGGACGTCGTTGATCATGATTTGAGCATCATTTAGTCTAGGTAATTTGGTGAGGACACATAGGTTTTTAAAATGAGTTTTTCAGTCTCAAAAAATAGAGTTTTAAAGTCACAATTTCATATTTTTCAAGGTTGGAGTGGTCCAAGCCTTACCCAGACCCGTCCAAGAGCTTTCAGGACCTAAAACACAGCTGGACTGGTCCAAGTAAAGGCTGGACTACTCCAAGAGGTCTCAGCATCTCGCATAGAGATTTCAATAGGGCTGGACCGGTCCAAGGCATCTGGTCCACAGGTTTTTGCCTACTATGTCCTGTTTTGACACGGATTTGACCCCAAACTTTTTGAAAACACCAAGATTTATTTTTTATTAATTTTAACTTATTTTTCAAGAAAAATTAGGGATTTATCATCTATATAAACCATCATATATTTTCTCTCTAAGGGTGAAAAAAGTAAGAAAAAATTAATGCTTTCAAGGAGCTTTTAATTATATATTAGAAAATCTTTCAGAGAGAGAGAGCAGAGGAGATATTTTTTCACTGAGAATTTTTGTTCTTTTGCTTATATTTTTGAGAGCACATACACACGGAGTATTTAAGTTGTGATACTTTTCACAGTCTGATCAACCTCATTCTCAAAGACATCATCAATTTATACAGTTTGATCAGAGCAACAGAGGTAATACCTTGATACTACTTGTTTTAATTTGAAGAGGAGTAGAAACAATCACTACGAAGGGGACAAAATACTTGAGGAGTATTTTTGTTCTTTCAACTACCCTTTTGGAAGAATTGTGATGTTAGTCGGAAGTCTACAGCAATTGGACGACGAGTCGCAATAGTAAGTTGATGGTCGAGAAAGCTCATGAGCATGTTTGCCTAAGTTTTAATGTCAAAAGGATATGCAAGGGCATTAGTGTCATTTCACTTAATTTCATGATTTAATTTCTTATCTTGTTTCTATTATATTTTATCTTTACTAACCTAATTGCAGGGACATAGTGGGCAATTCATTAAGAGGGGCATTTCAAGAATTTTGAATAAAGAAAAGAAACCCCAGCATCATTGAGGGTTATATAAAGAAAAAGAAAAAGGAAAAAAAAAAAGAGCAGTCTCAAATATGAATCGGTGTTGATATGGATAGCAACAGAGAGTGAGAGTTTTGGAGAGGCTCCCATGACTACCGTTTAAACCGTGTATGTGTGTGAGAGAGAGGTATGTATGAATGTGAGTTTCTGAAGAAGTGACTGCACAATAGTGAGAGTTGGGTGATAGAGAGTGAGATGTAGAGACGGTGGAACCCATGGCCACTGATCTAATTTATGTTCATGGCTCATCGTCGATCGAGTCATGAATTCACAGAGGTTTTCATCATCTACAGTTATCTGAGAATCGTGGTTCATACTCATCAACAGAAATCATAGTTCAAAATCTATGTTCATCGAGCATCATCCTCACCGACTTCATCGATGGCCTGAATCACCTTCATCGATTTCATCAATAGACCGAACTCCTTTTGCCGACTTCATCGATGGCCTGAATCACCTTTGTCGATTTCATCAATAGACCAACTCCTTTTGCCGACTTCATCGATGGCCTGAATCACCTTCGACAACTTCATCAATAGATCGAACTTAGCGCCGCTGGGTGTGTTTGGTCTTCATCAGAAATTTAACGTCATGGGTGCATTGGGTTTATCCTAATCAGCCAGTGATTCAATGACGCCGGCGTGCTTGGTTCATCGTCATCAATAGATTCAACGCCGCCGGCTTGTTGGTTCTCTGTTGCAGAACTGAAATCTCACACGGACGAAACCATGCTCTGTTTATATTCTGTTTTTCGTGTTCATGGTTCTCGCTGAATCTGGGTTGAGATCGGCACATATACAAAGGGTGTGAGAAAATATCATAACAGTGGTAAATTTGTTCTAACTCTCTTCTCACAATATGCACAGGCGCACTTATTGAGGCTTTGTTGTTGACACACACAAATCACAGGCGCACGATTCCATGTTCAGAATTCTGTGTTTATGTGGATGTTCTATATTGCTAATGTCGTTAAAATCATTTTCTGAATTCATGTTGTTGGAAACATTTCCTAGAAATCATTGTTGCTGGAAACATTTTCTAAAAACCAAATATTGATTTGGAATTACCATTTGTTGTTTTGGAATTGCCATTTGCAGTTTTGGAATTGCCATTTGCTGATCTGGAATTTTATTGCTGATTTGAAACTTTAAATAGTTGCTGATTTTGCTGACTTCTGTATGCTGAATTGCTGAACCTTATTTGCTTATAATACTGAATTTACAAGCTGAATTGCTGATTCTTTTGTGCTGATATTGCTGAATTGAGTATCTTGATGTCCAAAATATTATGCTGATTTGTGAACCTATATGTTGCTGAAAATTAAATTTGCTGAACCTAAATTACTGAATGTGCTGAATTAATGTGGTTGCTGTCCAAAAATCTATTTTGCTGATTTGAGTTTTAAAGAGTGTTGTTTGGTGGATTTAATAGTGTTGTTTGGTGGAAATAATAGTGCTGTTTGGTGGCTTTTATTAGTGTTGTTTGGTGAAGTTCAATAGTGTTGTTTGGACAGTTTTATAATGCTGATTGCTGGAAGTTAATGGGCTGTTTAAGCTGATTTATATTGCTGATTTTGGAATTTAAATAAGCTGAATTAGTGAGCTGTTAGTGCTGATTTATATTGCTGATTTGGTGATTTAAATATGTTGATTTAGTAAACTGGTATTGCTGATTTTGTAGTATTAAAATGCTGAATTATGTTTTGCTTAATTGTGTTCATGCTCTTCATATTTTAA
Organism: Cornus controversa; assembly: GCA_026545225.1. Taxonomy (NCBI): domain Eukaryota; kingdom Viridiplantae; phylum Streptophyta; class Magnoliopsida; order Cornales; family Cornaceae; genus Cornus; species Cornus controversa. Next base: position 20,342,653 of record CM048852.1, read on the forward strand.
ACTGCTTGAGCTACTAATTTCTACTCTAGTTGCAGCTGTGTCCATTTTTAAGAACAGGTACAAAGATAGAGAAATTCCAAGACGATTATCAAAAAGAAATTTCAAGCTGAATAGTTATTCAAGAAGCTGAGAACGAGATTAATTAAAATAGTGCTTTTACTTCAATTCTGTTGCACCTACACTCAAGGGTGTACAATATGAAGCCTATCTTTGAAGAATTTCAAGCGTCATTGTGTAATTCATATTGAAGACCTATCTTTGAAGAAATTGAAGAGTCATTACATGCCAAGAAGATCAAGTGCTTTAATGAATATCAAGTTGGACCTTGAAGACTAACTATTAGAGCTTGAGGATTTCAAGATCAACCTTTGACGACCAACATACAAAGCTTGAAGATGTTGTCGCTGCTCATTACATCGAACTGATTCCACTATCACTATGTATAGTCCAAGTATTGGCATACTTTGGACAAGGGGAGTGTGAGTGATTGTGGTGAGATTGAGGTGAGATAGCTTGGGTTTCGGAAAGCCTGAGTTGGGTTGAGATCAGAAAAGCTATTGTGAGATTTGGTGAGAGTGGTTCAAGCCTAGGGAGGCTGTGAACTGGATTGAGTTCTAGAGTGAGTATGTTGTGAGTTGGGTGAGTAAGAGAGTGATTGAGAGAATTACTGTACTACCCTTTCAGACATAGTGGATCTCAGTTCGAAGAGGTTTTTTTCCCTACCTTGGGGTTTTCCTCTATAAATCTGTGTGTCCAAAATTGTGTGATTGCATGTGCCAGCCAAACTTGCAATATTAGGAATAAAAATTGAAGAACCAATTCACCCCCTCCCCCTCTAGGTTCATCATAAGTCTGAGGTGTTCTACATTAAGTTCTTGTCAGAGTGGATTGGGTGGGAGTCTGGGATAAAGTCTGTTGTACTTTGCTTTAAGATAGTGGTACTTTGCTTTAAGATAGTGGATTGGTTTCTCTGGAGTTTTTTGCCTCACCCCCGTGGTTTTTCCCTTCCCAAGGTTTCACGTAAAATTCCTGGTGTCATCTCTAACTTTCCGTACTTGCTTTATTTTATTTTCTGATTGGTTTGGATACTTAATTAAAAATCATTATCAATCATAAAAATTGGACAAGAAGACCTATTCACCCCTCCTCTAGGTATAAGGATTAGCATCTCACTCTAAATTAACTGAACTGCTTACGCACCGCGTAACTCACAAATAGTTCTGATATTAATGCAACGCTAATTAAATCCTTGAGGTGGACCATAGAGCAACGGTGTAACCTGGGGATCACAAGTTCAAAAGCAGAAACATCCCCATACGAAGGTAAAGCTGCGTAGACCATGCCCGTTTAAGTATATCATTGATTGTTATTTGAATAGGCACAACTTAGAGACTGTTAAACATGATCTCAACATAATGATGCAATTGTTTTCTTATACTGGGATGTAACTAATATACTATATGAACCAATTTTTTATGGGATTATTATCACCAGGGCCGGCCCTGAGATTACAAAAATGTTGAGAGGCTCTAGGCGGACTTTCAAATGGGAGCCCTTTCTACATAAAGTTTCACGCGAGAATAAATTCTATAGCAGTGCAAAATTTTTATTAAAATGAGATGATAAGCAAATAAAATATATTAATGTTGAAAAAAAAAACCCTGGTCTTGGTACTTTATAAATAGCACGATCCAATTCACATAAAAAAATTAAAAGAAAATATTCAACATACCTTAGTCACAAAAATCAAAATTGAACTTCATATCAAAGTAAATGTGATTGTCTTGCATTTTGAGCTGTAAAATTATCAATTAAAGTGCTTAAATTAAGTTTCTCCAACATATCTTTTTCAATAGATATCATAGTCAATCCATTCAATTTCTTTTGTGACATCGTCAACTGTAAGTAAAATTTGATCAACTTTAACTTTGAAAAGCTTCTCTCAGCAGATGCAACTGTAACTAGGATAGTTAATAATACTCGATATGCAATCCAAACATTTGGAAAACAATAATCTAGCCTTTTTATAAAATCCAATACTTCAATTGCCTTTTTTGTTCCTCTTGGTAAAGCTTCTCTTAAGACTTACCTAAACAAATTAGACTTTGATGAACGGTTGGATCACAATCTCCGAAGGAAAATCGTTGCCTTGCCGCCTGCTATTGCTTATTGTGAAGATAGAAGAATAAAAGGAAAGGAGTTCTAAGAAAGAAGAAAAAAGAAAACGCTAGGACAAATAGTTAGTAGTAATTTTATTTTTTATTTTTAAAATGAGGCCCGTATTGGACCATTATCATTATTTTTTAAATGAGGCCTACTTGACTATTTGTTACTAAACTTTGGCCCAAACCAATGTATTGGGCTATTAGTTACTTTTTTTTTTTTTAAATAACATCTAGTGGGCTTAGTGGAAATTAGGGGCCCTCAAAAAATTAGAAAATTTGGAGGACCTAAGCAACCGCCTGGGCCGCCTAGGCCTAGGGCCGACCCTAATTATCACTAACATAGAATTAAGACAGTCAATTAAGCATGCAAGGCTCGTGGCAGTGATTGATCCAAAACATGCGTTTATAGCAAATATTGTTCAAATAATCATGAACTTTTAGCATCAACTAAGTTTGAAACTCTTTCTTCATTTATTAATACTGAAAATGCATTTGTTGCAATCCAAGGATTATTACCAATGGCTTACCCTGTAGCTGCAAAAGTTCTGAGTTTATGTAATGGATTTTGGCAGCACAAAGCTAGAAAGCTCCTCAACCAATGGTTAACATTTAATTACAAATTTTAGGAAACAATCTATCAAATGTTCTTCCTTCCTCCCATGGTGGGTTGTTCTTATTCAATTCTCGTAAATTCATGGGTTGTTCCTGTTCGCAATAGCAAGAATTTGCAAAAATAAAAATAAAGTTAAAAATTAAAAAGAAGAAAGAAAAAAAGGATATTATCTGGAAAAAAAAAAGAAATAATAATCAGTAAAGAGAGAGAATTGTAATCGAGTAAGTAGTTTTAAAACCCAGTCTAGGGATTTTCCAATATGGATGTTTTGCCAATAAGCAAATTCCAACTAGTCAGTAATTAAAATGAAAGGGAACACTTGTTTTAAGATCACCAAGCAAACTGGAAACTAAATCTTTTTGCTCAAGACTCCATCCACTACAACATATTTAATATTTTTTGGCAGTTTTTGATAGGCGGTATTAGAAGTATCGAAAATTTAAAGTTATTATCGGCGGTTTTTAAAAACCGCCAAAAATGACTAAAAATTCTGACGGTTTATTTGAAACCGCCAGAAATAACATTATATACTAGCACTTTCTTAAAAACCGTCAAAAATAATTGGCTTAGAAGCAGTTTTTTTAGAACTGCCAGAAATCATCAAGGTCAAGTGGGCTTATTACCGGTGATTTTTAAAAACCAAACTTATAACTTTAGCGTAGCCGAACCAAATCAATAAAATGCATTACCAAACTTTTTAAAAATAAAATGGACCAAGTCCAAGAGAATTTACATAGCTCAAACCTAAGCCCATGATCTGAAAACCCATCTAGATATATATTCTTTAACCACTCAATTACTCTCAACCCTAGCCACACGACCCGCACTCCTTTCTCTGCATCCTAAGCCCCAACTCACGACTACAAATCTGCATTTTGTGTTTGCTCTCTCTCTCTCTCTCTCTTGGCATGGGAGGACGGTGACGATGGCTTTGGCGAGATCGGAGCAGTGGCTTTGACGAGATCGGTGATTTTCCAGGTATTTCTACTTTTTATAATTTTGTATGAAATTTCTTTTGATGGAAATTAGTTTTAGACAGGTATGTGCATTCTGCATATGCGTGTGTGTAATGTGTGTATGATAGATCTATGCATGTGTGTGTTTTGTGTGTGTAATATCTGTATCTCTATACGAGTTTCGAGCTGAGCTCGAACACTTGAGGTTGGAGCTCGATTCGACTTTTAGATTAGGTGATGGATTAAGAAGGCATCGATCACTATGGATAACCTCTGAACCAACCATGAACAGCTGAGAATGCAAAAGAGACACCAACGCAGCTGCCAAGATATATGGAGGGTCATATTCGAATATCCAAGGGCTTCTCTGTTTGGAGGAGTATTAGCAACAAACAAACGTTTAAGAATTATTTCAATCAACCAAAATTAGAAGAATTATTTCAAAGTCAAAAATGAGTATTTTTGAAAAATGTGGATATCATTTTACATGCTCAATCGAGTAGAGGAAATGCTCTTTAACTGGAGTTGGAATCCCTTTGATACAGCTAGCTTCCAATGGAATTGGCAAACAAATAAAACAGCTGTTCTACATCACTCCATGGTTTGTTCTTGTAACACATTTCTTCCTCCATTGACTGAAACTAAGCTTTCTTTGTAACCGAGGACATGAGACATATTGAATTTTGTTTGAATTCCAAGATACTTGATTTCTTGGGTACCATGCTCGTAGAGAAACAGCTTTCCAAAGTGATTAGTTAAAAGAAACTGACCATTCTTCTAGAATCCCAACGGTTGATAGATTTCTGGAAAAGGGCCAAAAGATAGTAGTCTAGTCCAGGATTGTTCAACACCAAATTTATTCATCACCCACATCTCAAAGGATTGTCGTCCGTCATGTGGAGTATAAACAATCAGTGCAATGGAGTCATCGAAAGGCACAATAACCCTTGTAAACCTATCATTTCCCACAAAAGCTCCATAATATGATGGCACTGGTGTGATTAAGAAGACTTCATCAGACACATCAAATGAAAGGATGACACCACCCACGTCTTTGACCACAGCCCACCAGCAGATGATCCTATAGTTGGTACATACTGAGCTCCAGGATTGGTACCTTATTTTAGCTGGCACACTGATATCTAATTTTCTCCAAGAATTGGTATTTAAGCTGTATATCTCAACTTGGCAACCTATCCTGTAGGCGCTGTACGATTTACAACGCACGATTTGTACAACCTTGAAGTCATTAGTTCTTGAATCAAAACCCAATCCAACACTAGCTTTGATATACCGACAAGTATGGGGCGGACGAGGTATGCGTGATACTGGTAGAATCTTCAACTCTCTAATTGCAGGGTTCCATAGAGCAATGTTATCTGGTGGAGAACCATACAAGCAAACTATGCCACGACATGAACCAAAGAGCATGTGAATGCAACCGTAGAGCTTGTGGTTTAACAATGATGAGAAATCAAATTTATCAACAGAAATCACAGTAGAGGCATTGAGCTTATTATTATTATTATGCCTTGGAGTAGTATTATTATTATCAAAGGAGATCAAGGAAAAGATGAGATCTTTGCTGTACATGGGGCCCACGACGAGTTGATCAAAAGAATTGTAATTGAACAAGTGCTTTGAGATGAAACTAGGGTTTGTGATTAGAGTATGCCATGATTTGCAGACACACTTGAATCTCAAGAGAGATTTCACAGGAAGTCTTGATAGAATTTCAATCAACAAATCCTCATGAAGCAAAGATATAATTTTTCTTCTTCTTCTTATATTTGATCTATACTGTTTTTTAGATTTCCCCTTCTTTTCTTTCCGATTTGGATTTGTTTGTAATAATGATGTTTCTTCTTCTTTCACATTGCAAGGCAAAACACGAGAAGGACTCCAACGTGATGAACAGAAGAAGAGCAACAAGCAGGCAATAACACTTGAAGAAGAAAGAAATAGCAATAAATCACACACCTGTAGACTTCCCAAGGACACAGCCCACATCTTCCCCACCATCCTATATTTGCTTTGAAGATAAAACCAAACCTCGTGCGTGTATAAACTGTTGTTACTGAAAAACAGAGGTGTCCTCTGATTCAAGCCTGAATTTTGCTAGATGATATATCAAAGGAGAATTTTACAGGAGACGGTGAAAATTAGAAAGAAGAATGAATTATTAAATAAGGTAAAAACAAAGGCGGTTTGAAGGTGGTTGATCCTTCGCGGGAGTCCCAAGTCCTATACAGTTTGTGATTAGTATAGTAACAATATACACAGCTGTACCAAATTTTTATCAACTTTAAATTCAAGTCCAATTCAACTTAGGATTCCTCAAGTGAGTCGGCGCTAACACTTGAATTGGGATCCAACTAGGACTATCGTTAGTTAAGAGATGTCCCTTGACACATTAGTTGTCGTTTATTATAATAAATATATGTAATATAAAGCTTATTAAAATATATTTAAATATAAAGTCTACTCTTATACACAGCATGAGACCGATGCAAGAAATTAAAGTTGACCCAGCATACCGGTTCTAAGGCATAGAGTCAAACAAGCCTATGGGTTGTGTCTATTTTCTCTTCGAATTTTGGTTCCTCTTCATTAGTGGTGGTGGCGGTTACAATCATGTTTGATTTTTCGGTAACGACAATACGAACGCCGAAGCTGGCCTTCACAGCTAAATTAACTACAACTATTTAGTTAGTATATAAGACCTTGCAGTAGCTAAGGACATTTGAGAGAGTGTCTCTGAGTGCTTAGGATTTTTGTTACATAGCTTTGCTAATTTGATAGTGCTAGATTGTGCGCAGACGCTTGTGACCCTAGAGAGGATGTACTCCAACAATTCTATGCACTTCTGGTCACCATCCCAAGCTTTTTCCTTTATGAGCTTATAGACGAGGGCTGATATTCCAAGGGATTGAACAGCTTCAACAACAACGAAGAGGTTGTCATGATCGTGCACGATTAATCGTAGCAGCACCAACGCTAACATACCAAAGACCATGGCCAGGAAAGCCTCAACTTTTGGTGGTTGTCTATCAACCCATGTCGACACGGCACGAATCGGCTTCTTAGGTGCCCTCATGCGTCTCTCTCTCTAGATCTACGGTGGTGTTTGATTACGGCCTGTTTGAGTCGCTACAGCCTAATCAAGAACCCTATTTGAGTGTTTTTGGTATTATCTGAAACCGCCATGGAGATTGGCTTGGTGACAACACCAAGATACTGCCTTGCTTTGCTTTACGGAGTTTGGATAGCAACAGATTGAATGGTTATACCCATGATCTATTTAAACATGTTATCAATTGATGACTTAACCAATTGACAAATGGCTTAAAGGAAAATCAAGGTTGCACTACTGTTTGCTTGGCAATACATGATCATCTTGCTCTCTGTTTGGTACAACAGTGGACCGTTTAAGCATGGGTCCTCGTTTTCTTGAGAATGAACTCTAAGGTTAGGAAACTAATCTTCCCACATATGGCGCGCCAAATGATGCAGAAATTTTCACGATCCGATTAGGAGCTTTGTTCCTTCAAAACAGCAGGATGTCAGTATGATACACTCCACTTACAGTCGGATACACTCCAACAATTAAGTTTCCGATTAGGAGCTTCGTTCCTCCAAAACAGCAGGATGTCAGTATGATACACTCCAACAATTAAGTTTCCGATTAGGAGCTTTGTTCCTCCAAAACTCTAGTCGGATACACTCTAACAATTAAGTTAGTACTTGTTGTATTCGTATTAAAAGAAAAAAATTTCTACATTAAATTGTGGCATACCTTTTGATATGTCCGACTCTCCTCTTTATGGAAGATAATATTTAATAGTTGTATTATATTAGAAGACCCTTACAGTTTCCTTATCCAAATTAATTAGGAGAGATATTAGGTGATAAAGCACCGATCCTTATCTACCAATTGTAGCTCATCTTATCCATTTAACTTCTTTGTCCTTAGGACTTCTTGTTGGGTAAATTTTCCATATCAAATAAAATCGAAAGTGGAGAAAAATCTCAAATTTTTCAAAAAGTTAAATGAAACTAAGAATGGCCCTCGGATACCAATACCAAAGAAACAATTTTGATCTAAATTTAGTCTCTAGCTCAATCAAAGCAATAATAGGGTGTTTTTTTTTGTTTTAGGGGAGTCATGGGAGAGGGATTATTTTTGTTTTAGGCTTAGTCATGAGAGGGGGGTTTTTTTTAGGTCAATCATGGGAGAGGGAATTTTTTTTAGGCGAGTCATAGGAGAGGGTTTTTTAGGTGAATCATGTGAGATATGTTGCCAACTTGTCATTCTCATATACTTATAACCCCTTCAAGGATCTCAAGTATCATCTTAAACTACTATGAACTTCACATTTCATTGACAGTGAAGAACTTCATATTTCATTGAGTGAACTCATTTTAAAGTCAAAAAATTCCATACATTTTCTATCAAACCATTTTCTTGTTTTAGCTCAATTAAGATGCTGCTCAACTATTTCAAAGTAGTTTAAGATGATACTTGAAATTCGGGGTTACAAGTCTATAGAAATCATAAGTTGGCAACACTTCTAACATGATTCATCTAAAGTGATATGGGATTCTGAATCTTTTGCGGTTATCAGGACACATAAAGGAAGATACCAAAACTATATAAGATCCGAAAGATGTGATGACGTGTGGAGAAAAGATAGAGAACTTGTTCGCCAAGAATACAATCCCTATAAAAAGGGAGGCGATCTAACCCTAAAGAGGTTCGCAAACAATTAGACTTGATTTGATTCCCTCTGCCTCCATCCCTCTTTCGATCACTTGACTTAATCATCGGAGTGCATTCGGCCACTACCACACTGTGCCATTAGTAACCTTTGTTTGTCTCTTGCAGGAAACGTCATTCTGCAAGATCACCGCAAGATTTTTGATCCATCAGTTTGCGTCGTCTATGCACTACAAGAAATTCGGCTTTTAACAACAGACTTTCTACGATGGGCCCGCATGGCCCCTCATGAAAAGTATTTTTCTATGATGGGCCCGCATAGCCCCTTATAGAAAGTCACTTTTTACGACGGGCTCGCATGGACCGTTGTAGAAATTAGCTTTCCATGACAGGCCATGTAGGCCCGTGGTAGAAAGTTGGTTTCCACGATGGGCTAATGGCCCGTTGTAGAAAGATTTATTCTTATTACGAGCTTTGCCCGTAATTAAAAGTTTTTTTTTAAAAATAATTTTTCGAACTCTTATTTTGGTTTTGCGCGAGATACACTTTTCCTCTCTCATGGGCGCGTTCAATTTTCTCTCTCACTTCATACCTTCTCTCTCATTCCCTCAGCTCTACTCAAAATCTCAACCCATAATCTATATTCCTCAACCAAATTTAAACTCAATCTCACTCAACTATCGAAGCCCTAACCCATTCCCACTCACCGATCGAAGCCCTAACCCAATCTCTTTCCCTTCGGTGAAATCCCTAACCTAATCTCACTCCTTGATTGAGTCAGACCACAAAATGTTGAGACAAAACAGTGAAGTTACAGAAGGTTTAGAGATACTCCTCTAAGATCAAAGCTTATCCTAAAAGGTACTCCTCTAAGATCCATCAGATTTGGTACTCTTTTTAGGTCTTCAGTTCATAGATTGGTAATTTATATATAGATTTTCTATAAGATCGAAGCTTATTCTGCGAAAAAGATATTCAAATTGTGAGACACCCACTTATGAAAAAGTTGAATAAACTTCTTGGTGTAGATTTTTTCTTATGAATTCTTAATGTCATGATACTCTGTTAGTGGTGGTAATGGAAGAGAGAGCAACTGATTGATTTTGCTTCATAGTTTAATGTTTTGGGAAATGTATGTGAAAACATATATATATATATATACACTGATGTCATGATACTCTGTTAGTGGTGGTAATGGAAGAGAGATAGCTTTATGTGAGTTTCTCTTTGATCGTTCTCATTTCGTTGGATGCTAAGAAATTGAAACTAATTAAGAAAATGGGAACTAATTACCAAAAAAATAATGGGAGCTAGTTTTCCCTCATGTTCAATTTCGTACAAGTTAGTGACTGAAGGTCAATTTTATGTTTTCTTCAGAGCTAACTAAACAATGTGTAGTGTGAGTAAAATTTCTTCTCTTTTCCTTTGTTTTCTGATCAAACAAATACGATTTTTGCTCAATATTTTCAGATATTGTAATTGGTTTTGGGGTTTAATTTCCTTGATTTTTTTTTTTTTTGGATTTTTAAGGTTTGAAATTCATGAGAGGCCTCTAAAGCAGACACTTTGGGATTTCAATAAACTCTATCTCTCTAATTCCACTGCAAAAAGTAAATTTATCATAAACCCCATTGTGTTAAACGCACATGTACATGTGTATAACTGTATATATACGTGTTGAGTTTTTATGCATATTATTGTTTGCTTTCCTCTTTTCAAGTTTTTGTGATAAAACTGAGTATTAGTGCAGTGAATAGCATTTCAATACAAGTTTCAGGCTTTTTAAAGTTTAATTTTTATTTTAAAAAAAGTAGATTAGACTTTATAGAATGAATGAGCATCAATAGTTAGAAGCTAACCTAAGGAACATACCGTTGTCTAGACTCCAAACAAAGTACCAGAACTTTTACTTTTTCTAGTAATTACAAGTAATAGAACATTACTTTGGCCTTAAATCGCGATTTGTAGGAAGGATTACTATTTCTTGGTTGATTTCAACTTTTCCCAAATTGATTCGAATCTTGAAAATTATGGGTGGAAAAGAAAAAGATATGTGGTTGATTTCACCTTATAATGCAATATAAAACAAAACATATAAGTTATTTTCTAAGCAACCCATCTGAAGTTTTTGGGTTACATTAGGGAAAGACTGCTCCTGGAATTGTTGAGACCTCATACAGAAGTAGTACCACAGAGAATGCAAAGAAGGTACACTGCAAGATCAAGAAGCAGAAATCAAAGATAAGCATAACTTAGATGTAAAATTTCCCAATTTATTCGAATCTTTTAAAAAAAATGTAAGATGAGTTTTTACCTTATAATGCTATGCAAAAAAATTGGTTTTTGGAAAACTCGATTTGAATCTGATAAGGTGGAAAAAGAAAATTGTTATATGAAAAAAAAACATGGGTATGCTAGTTGATTTTGCGGGTCTGAGTCAAAGTTTATTGCGCAACTCCAAGGGGTCATTGTCTATTTGCTACAATGATCCTTATAAGGAAGTACTTCTGAGCTTTGATAGGAATAAACCATTCTTATAACAAATTTGCTTTCACATTTCATTTCAAGCTCTTTGTGGGTATTAAATTATCTTTCTTTCTTTGATTTAACTGGTAGCATTTCCGACGATGTAATTTATGTTGCCTTTTTATTATTGCTATAGTTTTCAACTAACTATTGCTTTCATTTCTTCAATATATTTATATATATATAATCTTTGGTTGCTTATAATATTGATTGTTGGATGTGAATTATAGTGGAGTGTGTTGCTTTAACTTGCTTGTACAAGCATTTTCATAAGTGTTCTAAAATAGAGTCATGGAATTTAATTGTGGGTTTGTTAGATTCTCATCTCATTTAACTCCATGTTCTATTTTTTTTCTTCTATAAAGCATGCCTATTTTTTGTTGGTTCCTACTGGTGTTTTATGTTTACTTGTAGAAGCAAGGTTAGAGAATGGGGGAAAAGCAAATATGGCAACCTCGTTTTGCATTCATGACCAATGAAGACCCTTGCATCTTCAAATATTTTGTGGGTGCTAAAGATTGCCAATTTTTTATTTTCTTGTATATATATATTAATAGTGATGGCAATTGCGTACCTTGAACTTTTTTATTGAATATAAAAGAAGTTCGCAATTTAATTATTTCTTTTTTATTTGTGGGATTTAGATGCAAATTTACCTTTTTTATGCCTTGAACGTTTTTTTTTTTGTTAGCATCATCAAGAGTTTGTAAAGACTTGGCGTGTTGGGTGGAGTTCTGGTTGTGTGTTGTTCGAAATATTACATAAGTGATGTTGTTGGTTGTTTTGACAGATTTAATTAAGCAAGCATTTTCTTCTATTTTTTTTTTAAAAAAATTTGTTTTTCTACTACGGGCGATGCCCGTCGTTAAAAGAGGCCCTTTCCACGAGGGGTTTAGCCCATTGTTGAAGCTAACATTCCACAACGCGATTACATTCAATAACGGGCGTATGACCGTTGTAGAAACATACATTCAACGATGTAGATTCAAGATTAGCATGGAATGCCCTATCAAGATTGTGTTAAATCCTTGTCTTCATTCAAAGCATGAAATTGAACTGTGTGCTCTAAAGTTGCTAACACAATAGGAGGAAAGATTTTAGGTTAATAGGGTATGTATCAATAGATAGAAATATCTTTCAGCATGGAGCTATTACTATTAGCAGTCCAGGTCATTTGTCATATCTAATTACTGAATTTCATGTCCTTTGACAGGCACAATTCAAGTCCTCGCATAATAATTTTTTGCAAAAATGATGAGAAAATGAAGTCCTACCAAGAAAGATTGGTTTTTGAAAAACTCGATTTGAATCTGATATGGTGGAAAAAGAAAATTGTTATATGGAAAAATATCACGGGTATGCTAGTTGGTTTTGTGGGTCTTAGTCAAAGTCTATTGTGCAACTCGAAGGGGTCATTGTCTATTTGCTACAATGATCCTTATAAGGAAGTACTTCTGAGCTTTGATAGGAATAAACCTTTCCTATAACAAATCTGCTTTCACATTTCATTTCAAGCTCGTTTTGGTATTAAATTATCTTTCTTTCTTTGATTTAACCGGTGGCATTTCCGAGGATATAATTTATGTTGCCTTTATATTACTACTATAGTTTTCAACTTACTATTGTTTTCATTTCTTCTATATATATATATAATCTTTGGTTGCTTATAATATTGATTGTTGGATGTTAATTATAGTGGAGTGTGTTGCTTTAACTTGCTTGTACATGCATTTTCATAAGTGTTCTAAGATGGAGTCATGGAATTTTACTGTGGGTTTGTTAGATTTTCATCTCATTTAACTCCATGTTCTATTTTTTTTTCTTCTATAAAGCATGCCTATTTTTTGTTGGTTCCAACTGTTGTTTTATGTTTACTTGTTGGAGCAAGGTTAGAGAGTGAGGGAAAAACATATATGGCAACCTCGTTTTGCATTCATGACCGTTGAAGGCCCTTACACCTTCAAATATTTTGTGGGTGCTAAAGATTGCCAATTTTTTATTTTCTTGTATATATATGTTAACAGTGATGGCAATTGTGTACCTTAAACTTTTTTATTGAATATAAAAGAAGTTCGAAATTTAATTATTTCTTTTTTATTTGTGGGATTTAGATGCCAATTTACCTTTTTTTGCCTTGAACTTTTTTTTTGGTTAGCATCATCAACAGTTTGTAAAGACTTGGTGTGTTGAGTGGAGTTCTGGTTGTGTGTTATTGGAAGTATTACATAAGTGATGTTATTGGTTGTTTGGATAGGTTTATGGCTTGAGTGGAGTTGTGGTTGTGTTTTTATTGGAAGTATCAAGTGATGTTATTAGTTATGTGGATAGATTGAATTAAGCAAGCATTTTTTTATATTTTTTTTCTACAACGGGTGATGCCCGGTCGTTGAAAGAGGCCCTTTCCACGAGCGGTTTAGCTCGTTGTTGAAGCTAATATTCCACAACGAGATTACATTCAACGACGGGCATATAACCGTCGTAGAAACATACATTGAACGATGGCCATTACCCGTCGTAGAATGTTTCATTCCACGATGGGCATCACCCGTCGTGGAAACATACATTCAATGACGGGCAAATAACCGTCATTTAAACATACATTCAATGATAGGCATTTCCTATCATGGAATGTCATACAGGTATAGCCCCTCGTAGAATGTAACATCCAATGACGGGCATTTCCCGTCATGGAATGCGACAATCAACGACAGGCATGGCCCCTCGTAGAATGTAACATTCAACGATATGCATTTCCATCGTGGAATAAGACAACCAATGATGGACATTGCCTTTCATGGAATGTCATATTCCACGATGAGTAATGGCCATCGTTGAATGTATCTTTCCACAATGAGCTTTAGACACTCGTTGAAAATCGTCAGTCAATTACGACGGGGTTTTTACGACGGACGTTGCCCATCGTAAAAAGCTTTTCTGCCTACCGTTAAAAGCCTATTTTGTTGTAGTGATGGGAACCTCTGTTTCTCTTGATACGATATTATGTTATGATCTGGTTTAAAAGTAAGAGCGGAGGGCACGTCGCAAGCTCGTGCTTCTGAGGACCCAAATAGGGCATGTCCCGACATCCCAAACGATGGGGAGCATGCCCCCCTTTGCAAGGAACCAAATAGGGAACACCCTCGGGCCCCAAATGACCATGAAAGGATCGAGCACCGGGTCAAATATTTCAATAGTTGATCCGGCTATATTGCAATGTTTTCCTCCTCCTCCCATTCAAGATCCAAGAGTTCCAATTCAATATCCCTCTAATAGAGAAGGAACTCTGCTAATGCCCTATGAAATAATGATCTTCCTCTAATGAAGGTGGATGATGTTGAACACAGTCTGTCACGCCCCGATTTTCGTCTCCCAGAAAATCGAGGATGATTAAGCTTCATCCACACTCTAATCATAATCACTCTTTGATATCATGCTTAATACCAAGTTGATATGCCCTGATTTTCTTCTCCCAGAAACCAGAGGTGACATCATTTGTTAAGCACTAATGGAACGTCTAACCATCTACATCAATGCGGAAGCTTAAATTATATACACGTGCTTATACACAGACATTGCAGACTCAACTAACCCTAATAGGTCCGGTATTTAATGTCCTACACTCATCCAAATACCTTTCAATGTCCCACCCTGCCACACATTATGATGTATCGTAATGTGTGATGCATCACACATGTTACGAAATATGTTGCAAACACTTCTGGAATTCAACCTCTATTTCTCACCCCAATTACGATGTATCGTAATATTCAGATAGATGCATCGTAATTTATGATACATTGCAAAAGATGCGTAACATCTTGCAAAACCTCTGGAATTCAACTCAAAACCTTCAACTTCTTACGATGCATCGCCAATGGATTTATGATGCATAGCCGAATCACAATGAATCGTAATCACTCGAACTGTTACTATTGTAAAACCCTTAAGTGACTACAATCAATACCCTCCTTATCTAACTCTCAATCTATAACACAAATACATTATCTATGAAATGTAAAATATCAAAAATAGTCCAAGACATACTCCACATGATCCAAACACAAATTTATGTCTCCAATGGTCATATCTATAAAACGCAAATTTAGAATTCAAATTAAACATCATATATTGAATCATTCAAAAGTTATACACGTTGCCATAGGTGGCGATTAAATTTGAAGTTAAAAACGTAAGCTTGTCCAAATGTAAAACAACATTTCTAAGGGAAACTAGTTCACATGCCACAAGCCGACATGGAAATCTATATACATATCCAAAATGAGCATTAAAATCCACTCTAGCTAATCAAGTCTCATCCTCCATGAGAGGTTTATCTGAAAAAGAGTTTGGGGGAAGGGGTGAGCATACAACTACGACCAATAAGAATAATCCACCCGACTCTACCTTAACTCAGGCAGCCATGCATGAATATATATGAAGTCTCTACATGACATATATCCATGCTTTTCATACATAAAACATACATTTTTAGAAATCATGAGTGATGTGCACATTTCAACATAAAAATAATTTATAAGGATTCACATATCACAATGAACTCAACATCATATATACCCGAAATCAATTCAACTAAGGACTTTTGCTTGTCACAATCCATAGTAAGGGTCGTTTTGGGACCACATTCTCTGCTTACACTCTACGGGTTGCTAACCCGGCAGAAACGACATCCGCTTGGCCAAATTTTAGGTCTTGCACCCTAAGGTTCAGAGCCCTTATTAATTCTCACACATACCCCCAAAAATCATTACTTCTTATAAAAGTGCATATCATCACATATATGCACAAAACCATGATTTTCACCAATTTTATCGAATGCAAAACATTTATCAATGAATGCATTTTTATTTTCAACTCGTGCTTGTCACAATGCAATTCACTAATCTCATGGAAATCAACACTTATGTGTTTTCAAGAAAAATCCTTCTTTTATGCATTTACTCAACATGTGGAATCAAATCTCATAAAACTTCTCAAATGAACGCGAATTCACAATATGCAATCATTAACATCACTAAGCGATGCACAATACATAAATTTTATCTAGGCACTCTAGACAATCTATATATATGCAAGAAAATCACATTTTCACAAAATTTTTGAAGAAAAGTTTCATGTCATAACTATGTGACCTATAGAATCAAAATAAGGAAGAGATTCACACCCCTACCTCAAATCTTAAGTCTTGAAGCTAATATTTCCAAATCTCAGCCCATTCAATTTTGCCAAAAGTGAACTTTGTTTGGTCCAATACGTAACACTCGTCGAGCAGAGCAATCCACTTGCCTTCGGCGTTCACCAAATCCTAGCTTAACACTTCCGAAATGTAGAGAGAAGGGAGAAAGATGAAGTGGGAGAGTTAGGGAGAGATAAGAGCTGTGCATAATGGATGTATCTCAGCTCCTCCGGATATTTATAATATCTTGGGGTGTGAAATAACTGAAACACCCCCGGGTCATTTAACGTACCCTCCCGACCTCCGTTTTTTATTTCGAAAGCGGCTATAGCTTCAAAATCATTTTCTTTAACTCCTTTAACATTTTGTTTAGTTCATAACCAAAAATAATATTTTTTTTAAAAACTTTTTAAATTCCCAAGCCCACCGGACCCGCGTCCAAGGCCCCATTGACCCAAAATGTCAAACTTCTCCAAATGTTCTGAAAGCTTCTCAAAACCTCTAACCAACTTTCCAAACATGTTTTGCATAATTTAAACATACTAAACATCATTAAAAATGCAATTAGGGAAAAAATAATGATTAAAATAGAAATCGATCAAAATTAGACCCAATCTCTACAACCTCCCAACCTTCAAGAAATTTTATCCTCAAAATTAAAACGTACCTCAAATGGTGAACAACTTAAGATACTTGGAATACACCTCTAGTTCTCGTTCCCACGTAGCCTCTTCAACTCTGTGGTGTCTCCAAAGCACCTTGACCAATGAATGGTCTGACCCTAAAGTACTTGGCCTCTAATATCCAGAATCTGAATCGGCCTCTCCTCGTATGACACGTCCTCCTCCACCTCAAGATCTGTCCAATCAAGCACATATGAAGGATCTGGTTCACACTTTCTCAAAGTAAAAACGTAAAAAGTGTTATGTACACTTGACATTTGCGGTGGCAATACCAAGCAATAAGCAACCTCCCCAACTTGATCCAAAATTTCAAATGTTCAAATAAAGCGTGGCGCTAGCTTTCCATATCAACCAAATCTCATCAAGCCTCTTCGTGGTGAGACCTTTAGGAAGATATGGTCCCCCACCTCAAATGTTAATGGTCACCGCCTTCTATCAGCATAGTTTTTCTGATAACTCTAAGCCATAAGCAACCGTTGCCTTATTATCTTGATCTTCTCCATAGTCTCCCCAACTATATTCGGCCCAAAAGAAACTGTCACTCTAACCTTGGTCCAACAAATAGGTAACTTACACGGCTTACCATACAAAGCCTCGAATGGAGCTATCTCAATACTAGCTTGATAGCTATTATTGTATGCAAACTCCAGTAATGGAATGTGATCCACCCAACTGTCCCCAAAGATCAAGTACACATGCCCGCAACATATCCTCCAAAATCTGTATAGTACGTTCCGACTGACCATCCATCCGAGGATGAAAAGTTGTACTAAAGTGAAGGTCTGTATCAAATGCTACTTGGAAACTCTACCAAAACCATAATGTAAATCGTGGGTCTCTATCTAAAATAATAGAAACTGGCACACTATAAAGCCTAAGGATCTGCTCAATGTACAATATACTAAGAGTATCCACATCTTCAGCCACTCGGATAAGAAAAAAATGACCCACCTTAGTCAATCTGTCGACAATGACCCAAACTGCATCATGACTCTTCCTCAACCTTGGAAGCCCTGTCAAAAAGTCCATAGTGACATGCTCCCATTTCCACATTACCACAAGCAATGACTGTAACAACCCCGCTGGCCTCTGATGCTCGGCCTTCACTTATTGACAAGTGAGACACCTCGCTACAAACTGAGCCACATCCTTCTTTATACATTTTCACCAATACTATCGGCATAGGTTATGATACATCTTAGTACCACCCGGATATACTGCAAGCCTCAAGTTGTGAAACTCTTTAAGAACCCCTTCTCTACAAGTTAAGGGAACAAACATTTTCCCTTTGAATTTCAAGCTCTAATAAAAAATTGTCCATCCTTTCACCACTTTGCCACCCAAAATTCAAGTGCGAATAGCCTTAATCTCACTATCCTTCCTTTGCTCTTCAATCACTCTACTCACAAGAGTTGGTTGAGCGATAAGAGTAAACAAGGTTGTCGGTCCATCATCCTCACTAAAATATAATCCCATTTCTAAAATATCCTCCATCATATTCCACTTATATAAAGCTATGATTGCTAAACTATCATGTGACTTCCTATTCAAGGCATCCGCTACCACATTAGCCTTTCTGGGATGATATTGCAAGTCAAAGTCGTAGTCTTCCATGTACTCCATCTACCTTCGTTGCCTCATATTCAAATTCTTTTGTGAGAAAAGGTATTTAAGACTTTTGTGATTAGAAAACACTTCAAACTTCTCTCCATACAAGTAATACCTCCAAACTTTGAGTGCAAAAATCACCGCCGCCAATTCCAAGTCATGTGTAGGGTAATTTTGTTCATGTATCTTGAATTGCCTTGAACCATACGCCACTACTCTTTTGGTTTGCATCAACACACATCCCAAATCAAGTCTTGAAGCTTCACAATAGATTGTGTACCCCAACCCACGTTCTGGAATAATCAATATTGGTGCCGAAGTTAATCGACTCTTCAATTCCATGAATGCATGTTCGCAAGTATCATTACACACAAATTTCACTCCTTTCCGGATAAGTTTACTCATTGGTGCCACTAACTTCAAAAAGTCTTTCACAAACCTCCGGTAATATCTAGCTAATCCCAAGAATATTTCAAATACGCTCTTAGGTCTTTCCCAACTCAACACTGCCTCTATCTTGGATGGAACCACAGAAACTCCTCTTTCGGACACAACATGTCCAAGGAACTTCACCTCCGCTAGCCAAAACTCACACTTCTTATAGTTGTCATAAAAATGGTTCTCTATTAGAAGTTACAATATAATTATCAAGCTCCCCTCATGATCCTCTTCTGAAGAAGAGTACACTAGGATGTCATCAACGAACACTACTACAAACTTGTCCAAATAAATGTTGAACACTCGGTTAATCAAATCCATGAATGATGCCGATGCATTCGTTAAACCAAACAACATCACCAAGAACTCGTAGTGTCCATATCGCATGCGAAAAGCAATTTTCTAAATGTCTGCCTCTCTAACCCCCAATTGTTAATATCCAGATCTTAGGTCTATCTTTGAGAAACATTTAGAACCCTTTAGTTGATTGAAAAAATCATATATCTTTGGCAAAGGATACTCATTCTTGATCGTTGCCCGATTCAACTTCCGATAATCAATGCAAAGCCGCAAAGACCCGTCATAAATAAAAAGAAAATAAAAGGAGTACTAAAATAAGAATAAAAATTAAAATGAGGTTCTAGTCCATGGTGCTGAAATGAATTCAAAAATTTGCTCTCAACGAGGCAGTGTAAGCGGATGCAACCGAAATGATGGGGCCGCGGTTGCAAACCGTACATTAAGCATTCGAAACAAAAATAATGCAATATCTCACCCATACATGCATTCCTACCCCCGAAACCCATAAAATCCCATTATGAACATAGCGAATGCACCATTCCACCCAACATCACCGGTCTATGCTTATTATGCCGAGAAACTAATAAAAATAGCGAGAAAGTACGCAAAATATAGCCATGCATCACGTACCTCAAGGTGAAAATGATGATCGGCACAAAAAGATGAAGACCCAACTCACAACTGCGAAGAGATGAGCGTGAGTGTGCTTGCGGAGATCTCGGACTACGGCGAACGGCGGTGGATGGTCGGGAATAGTAGATCAAGTGTGGGACGGTGCTTGGGGAAGCTCTGGCTTGCTCGGAGAAAAGAAGGAAGTCGGATGGTCTTTTGAAATGGGAGGGAAGCCCAACGGTTTAAATAAGAATTCGGCTTACGTGCAGGCATCGCGTCAATCTCGATTGATCGAGATGTACGTCTCAATCAATCGAGATTTTGATTAATCGAAATGCTACTTCGATCAATCAAAATCAGCTTCGATCAATCGAGACTTTACTTCGATCAATCGAGATTTCGATTGATCGAGGACCTATCGAAGTGCTATCGAAGAATACTACCTCTCGGGACTTTGGACTTAGCAAACTCTCTGCAATATTTCGTTCAATCGAGAATGAAATCTCGATCAATCAAAATCTCGATTGATCGAGATCTCTGTTTCCATCAATCGAGATGCTCAAAAACAGTCAGCTTGAGTTATGCTTCTTGGACTTAGATTTATGGGACATAGATACTAACTTGCTTAGATACAAAATTTACCTTGGATTAAAGGGACATCATGGAAGCATGATAGCTACCATGGCTGCGCCACCTTACACGTCTATGGTATGACGTACGAATCGGCTCACGAGTCAAAATACACGAGATCCGTCAAAGTGACGATATCCACGTATTCGGTGGTAACTTGATCATCCACGCACATTTTTAAGCACTGCCCGTTTACTTTGAACAACGAACCGTCTTTCAAGTCCTTCAATTCCACCGCTCCGTGGGCAGCGATGGAATTAATCAACGGAGGAAAAGGTTCTCTAGGAACTCTCCATTTAGGCACATCCATGACAGTAGTGACATCGAGCATTGAGTTGACTTCACTAATGGATCGCTCAATGTCAAAATCATCACAGTTGAAATGATTTAGGCATCCCTCTAAAGGATCCTTAGAAAGAATAGAAGGAAGTGCTTCTTGAACAAGGTTTCCACTACATCAACACAAAAGCATTCACTTTCATCTTCGGATGCGTGGTGGGAAGCATTGAAGATGTTCAAGCGGACTTTCATATTCCCGAAAGAGATGTCCATTACTCCGGTACGGTAATTAACGCAAGCGTTTGTCGTGGCCAAAAATGGACGACCTAGAATGATAGGAATATGTCGATTTAGATTTTGAACCAATTCCGTGTCAAGGACTATGAAGTCCACCGGAAAGTAGAATTTGTCCACTTGAATGATTACATCCTCAATGATGCCACGTGGTTGCTTCACCGAGCGGTCGGCGAGTTGCAACACAACTGTGGTATGCTTAAGTTCCCCCAAACCTAGTTGTTGGTAAACTGAGAATGGAAGCAAATTGACACTAGCCCCTAAATCAAGAAGTACCTTTTCAAAAGATTGATTTCTGATGGTGCATGAAATGGTCGGAGCACCCGGATCTTTGAATTTAGGAGGGGCTTAGTGTTGGAAAATGGAGCTTATGTGCTCAGTTAGGAGGACTTTCTTAGGAACATTATTCCTAGATTTGCGCTTCTGAGTGCACAAGTCCTTCAAGAATTTAGCATAGGAGGGAATTTGCCGGATAGCATCAAGGAGAGGGAGATCGATCTTTACTTGTTTGAAGATCTCCATCATGTCTTGAATTTTCTCTCCTTGCTTCCCAAAATGAGAAGGTTCCTTCAATCTTTGAGGAAAAGGAACCGGAGGTTCAAAAGAGGTGTCAAGATTTGGACTTGATGACGACACAACTTCACTTGCCTTTCCTTTTGGATTTAATGGGATGTTGTGCACATTTGGATTTAACGGAAACAATTTTGGATTTAATTGGGTTTCTTTTAGATTTTTGGTTTGCTCTTGGGATTCCTATTTCTCTTCCTCCCCTACCTTGGAATTGATGATTTTACCACTCCTTAAGGTGGTGATTGATTGAACTTGCTCCGTTGGAGCATTACAAGATGAAGATGATGGATCCTCAATCACATAAACACCCTTAGGATTCACCACCGGTTGACTCAGCAACTTACCTTCCTCCCTCCTATTCAAGGCATTAGCTAGTTGCCCGATTTAAGCTTCTAACCTAGCCATAGATTGAGCATTAGCTTCAAGCTTAGAGATTGATTGAGAGTGAGTTTGCAATAAGCGGGTATTAGCCTCGAGATTGCTCATCACTCTTTCTTCAAAGCCTTGGCTTCTCGGAGGAGGTGGTGGTTGTTGGTAATTGGACCTTTGATGGTAAGGTTGAGGATTTGGCCTGTATTGAGGCTGTTGAGATTGGGAATTGAAAGAATTTTTCCCTTGAAAAGAGGGACTTGATTCTTAAGGTTTCCATGAAAAAGCCAGATGATTCTTGTAACCAGGATTATACGTATTTGAATACGGATCATTCATCTGTTTAGAGTACAAGGCATTCGCTTGCTCTTCAGCATAATCGGGAGATTGCCCGGCAATAGGACAATCTCGCACAAAATGTGAAGTGCTATAGCAAAACGAACACCCTTCCTGATTTTGAACAGGTTGGCTTGGAGTAGGCAGCCCATTTTTCATGATTAGGTCCATTTTTCGGGATAAGGCTTCTACTTGCATGGCAACCTCATCTACCCGTGAAAATATAAGATAAGTCTAGGGTAATTGATTTCACCACTAACTTCACAATCAATGGTCAATTGAACTAACTATGGGGCATCATATCATGCATAAGTGGTGTTGGTGGCTACAAGCTCACCTCCATCCGTCAAGAAGATAACATATGATTAAGGCTAAGCCATGGACTATCTTCGATTGGCATGGGCCATCTGCCTAACTACTCTAATCTAGGGTGCAGTATGGTTCATCTTCTCTAGGCATAATCCATCAAAGCTCATAACAATATATTCAGTGATTACCATTGTGTAATAATCTCTCTCATGATCACAGAAAACAAGAGGGATTGAGTTCAATAACAACAACTAAATATCTAAGACAAGATAAGAAATCATTGAATTGAATTTACAAGACTTTTATTGCTCAATTCCTTAATAAGAATCCTCACAATTACACAATCTATGCATATATATAAAGGTCCCCAATAATTAAAACAATCAAACCATTGATGCTTTGTTAGTGCTACATCAAAACCCTAGTGGATGAACTAGCCGCTTATGGTAGAAGAAGAAGCTTCAACTGTTGAGGAAGAAGACATCATCTTTCTGAATTACGCGTATGACTTTGTTCTCCAATGGCTCTGCAATATGTTTCTGTTCTCTTCTCAGCCTTCTCCAAGCTCTGTGTAAAACTCCGTGTCTAATCTTCTTCCAATTCAGCCTCCAAGTCTTCCCTTTATTCTCCAAGAGAATCCACCAAAGTCCTAATCCAATTAGGAATAAATTAGGGTTTCCCGCAGCACTAATCAGGTGGGTTTTTCCTGCTGACTTCGGCCCGACTTTTGACCCACTAGAAGTAACGGAATTTTCGTGAAATACAAAAGTGTGCAGAATCAAATTTCGTTCAACCCCACGCGGAAATAATGTCAATTGGAGGCTCGGAAATAAGAGTTCTGGTCCATTTTCCAAAACGGGATTAAGACTGTATTATGCGCAGATTTGGGCTTCAGGCCCGAAACCTTCTTAAGCAGCTGTAATTCTCTTGGACCTCTTTCTTGGGCTGATTTGAGTTGAAATAAATGATTGAGTGAATCTCCTTGATGTAGGCTTCATCTCACTATCTTGGATGTCTTCTTTAAAAGCCCAAAATCCTAGTTTTAACTGAAATAATCATTAAGGCCCTGAAAATACATAAAACACTAAAACAAAGTAAAATCACAAAATAATCTATCACTAAGAGAATAAAATACATAAGTTAAGAGGCTAGAATGCGTAACATTCAACGCCTATCACACCCCCAAACTTACATATTGCTAGTCCCTGAGCAATAGAATAAAACAAAACTAAAACGAAGAAACTACTAAACACTAACTAAACTACCTAACTCCACTTTCGTGGGAGAAACGATTGCATTTAGCATATGCAACAAGCCTTTGAACCCCTAGGTTCCCCCTAGTGGACGAGTATAGTCTCGTGAGGGTTTCCAGAAATGTTACCCATAAACATTCAAAATCCCGTTTCAACATTAATTCAAGAAGAAGATTACAATATATAGTTACAAACTTGCATTCAAGAATAATTTCAAACTTTCAAATTCCACAATTCAAATCAATGGTCCCCATGCATAATTCACATCAACATATCTTAAAATAATCAACTCTAGTCCCCTCGTGTAAAGTGAACTAGCAATCATCTCATGTAGCATAACCAAGCTCTGAATATATTAAGGCACATACCCTTTCAACTCACTAGCTCCCCTTATTGAAATCATACTTCCCAACATGCATACATGACTTTTTCATTTTTTTTTTCATTCTTTTTTTTTCATTGCTTTATTGGTTGTGCAATGTCTTGATCTATTAAGCTTTCTAAAAGATCCATGTAGCAAGCTTTCAGTCAGTGACTCCCAAACCAGATGGCTTTAGGGCACTAGGCTTTAAGATACCCTGAAGACCTAATTACTCAAATCAGTCAGGCTACAAATCAAGACAACCAATGCTCATCTTTTCTCACCCTTTCACTTTTGACGCGAACACTCCGGGCTTCCTGAGGCATAGAGGCCCGGTTACTCATGAAAAAGATCAAATTGATTTGCTTATTCATCACTTTTTTTTTCTTTTTTTTTCTCTTTTTTTTCATTGAAGTCAAGTATAACACATCATCGGTACTCATTCTCAAGAGATACTAATTAATATCAAGCATATGTAACTCAATAACTCAAAACCAAAGTTTATACCCCCATAAGACTATGCTAGTGTGTGTGTGCATGTAAGGAAACTAAAATTAATCACTTCAAACATGTTATTTCAAACCATGAGTAAAACCACCTAATTTAAACCACAGTGTTCAAAAATTTAAAACATACTCAAAAATTGCAAATTATGCACCTACATAAGGTATTAATCCTTTGAATAATGTCAAAACATTCTATCTAAAAACAAAACAAAAGAAAATAAAATAAACAAACTAAGAAAAAGAAAATAAAATCCTAAAACAAAAAGAAGTTCACACAAATTTCCCCCATATGCAATAAAGCACAAAAATAGGCATCGCCTCACCCCCAAACTTAAACTGTACATTGCCTTCAATGTACTACCAATCGAAGCACAGAGAAGGTTAAGAATGATAATACCAGGAATCCAGAGAATGAGTGGCAAGAAAATAGAGCACACCAAGTTGTATGAAGGCAATGAAAGCACACCCCCATACTTGGATGTTACAACCTGTCAAAATAAACCACTATACCCCAAAGACCAAGTGAAATAATATGGGTGAAAATAAATATGAAAGAATGTTTTTTTTTTTTTTTTTTTTTTGAGATTTTTATAAGACTTTTTTATTGATAATAAAAATCTAACTACAAAAAGAAAAATAAATAGAAGAATAAAAGCTAAAAATAAAATAAAATACAAACGATGATTACCTTCCTGTCAAGGATGTGGTGGTGACTGAGCATCCGGATCCAAGTTTGCTTGGCGCATCAGTGCACGCATCATCCTCCTCATCTCTAGTTGCTCTTGGCGAGTGTCACGAAAGTGATCTGCCATCTCTGTTCTCATTGCACCAAACTGTGTGGAGACCTCTGTCTGTAGGGTGCCAAACTGGGCTGTCAACCCAGCAATCTGCCCTTCTAAATATTGATAATCATGGCCACCAGCCTGTGCCTGCACTTCCTCTTCCTCTGCCTCCACCTCCTCTGGATCTTCCACCGGTGGTGGTATATCTACATGCTCTCCTCCCTGGGCTAACCGAGATACCTCACCAGGCGCCGCTATGACTCTCTGGTGCATATGAGATCTACTCAAATTCCAGTCATGCGTGCCATAATGAAGATCATGTGGAAAGGCAAGCTCGTCCTCATGGACTGCATACCCCTATGCCACAAGCAACTGGTGAATAATAGTAGGGAATGGAAACTCCCAGTCACTTGCACTGTCTGGTACCTTGGCCACAACTTTGGAATAGAATTTCTCCATCTGGCCCCAGACAATCTGTGGGAATGACAGCCAATGCCCAAAATGTATAGCATATAATGATCGAAGGAACTCTTGACGTCTTTCAATTTTATGTCCAATTGGACATACATTCTTGAGTAGCACAGCATCAAGGAACCATAAATGATTGGCACACAATCGTGCATCTACATTGCCCACCGACAACTCATCGGGTAAAGGAGTATAGATATGAGATAAATCAGCTAGGCATTCATGAGGACAACCCATGGCAATGGCAATGGATGACATGTCCACTCGAACTATTATTCCATCTACGGAAGAAGTAAGCACATCCCGCTCATCAGGTTTCGGCATTAAGTTCTGATAAAATACCTTGACAAGCCTCGGGTAAATGGTAGATGAGAGTGGAACAAAAATGGATGCCAACCGACGACAACGGATGTCGAAAATCCCCCATCGTGTCTCGGGAAACATACCATAAAGTTCGGCTATGTCAAACGTTGTTTCAAAGTTCAACGCCCTTGGATGCCATCTCTCTTGAATACCTTCTCGGCGAGATCGTGAAAAACCTGTGGTCGGATCATGCCTCGCTCGGCGAGGATTACGTGAACTTGAAGCACCTTAGTGACTTTCTCTCTTTGGTGCCATAGAAGTAGAAAAAGTGTGGTTGAGGAATTAAATCGAACACTTGGTGTGCACAATTCTTTTGTAACCTTCAACTTCCTCTTTCCGGTAATTTTTCCACCCAAATCGAACAAGTGAATGCACCAAATTGATCCCCCAAACTTGGTCTTCAAAAGCCCTCAAAAAGATTTGAACAATTTCTTCAAAGAAAAACTTCACTTACTTGGATGTTGAACTTGAAAAAGTGAGAGCTTCCTTTGAGAACTAGTGATTTTTGATCCAATTCGATGTTGAAGTTGATGATGATCAATGTTGAATTCTTGTATAATAATCACTAATTGAAGAAATTAGTTTTCCGGATGATATAGGACTTGAATTGGAGTTCACAGAGGCTTAGGATGCAAGTAGTAGCAACATAGGAGGATAAGGGGTCCATTTATAGCATAAATTTTCGGCCAGCCCAAAAATTACCTTGGGCGATCGATCCCCCCAAGGATGGGCGATCAATCGCCCACCTGGTGGTGATCATCCTTGCAAAATATGGAGGGGCGATCGATCCCCCTTGACTGGGGCGATCGATCCCCCTCCTGAAGACCAGTTTGTCCCTCCATCGCCTAAGGTCGACCGAACCTTGATAATTTTGAGTCTCCATCGCCCAAGGTCGACCGAGAGCACGATTTTTCACCCGTCTTGAGTTCAAATACCTCGGTACACCTCTTGGCATCCTCCGGAAGCAACTTATACATCAAAAACTCAAAGAAAAAACATTAAAACGCAACTAGAATTGAAAGAAAAAGTAAGAAAACTAAAACTAAAATTTAAAATCAAAGAAAACTAAAGAAATTAAAGGATAGAAATACATACAAAACCTACAATTTAACGTCCATAGGAGACGATTGACTCTCCGAAGGGATTAAGTCGGATAGACGGGATCTGTCAAGTCGACGGACTCTACGTCTCTTCTTGGCACACATCCTTCCAAACAATGCTTCAACCTTTGGCCATTAACTTTCATCAAAGTGTTATCTCGGAAGCTTTGAATTTCCACGGCACTATGAGGAAAAACCGAAATCACTTGGAATGATCCATCCCACCTTGAACGCAATTTTTTGGGAAACAACCGAAGCTTGGAATTGAAGAGCCACACTTTATCACCTGGAGAGAAGGACTTTCGTGAGATATGTCGATCATGAAATGCTTTCGTCCTCTCTTTGTAAATTCGTGAACTTTCATAAGCATCACGTCTAAACTCTTCTAATTCATTCAATTGCAACTTCCTCTCTTCCCCAGCTCTTTTTGCATCAAAATTGAATTTTCGAATTGCCCAAAGTGCCTTATGCTCAATCTCTACTGAAAGATGACATGCTTTCCCATACACCAACCGATATGGTGACATACCGATAGGGGTCTTGTAAGCAGTCCGATACACCCATAGTGCTTCGCTCAGTCGCAATGACCAATCTCTTCTATCCGGTCTCACTGTCTTCTCGAGAACATGCTTAATTTCTCGATTGGGCAGCTCTACTTGCCCACCTGTCTGAGGATGATAAGGCGTCGCCACCTTATGTGTCACTGAATATTTAGCAAGCAAACCTCTCAAGAATTTATTGCAAAAGTGAGTACCACCATCACTGATCAAGGATCGAGGAATTCCAAATCGACTCAGAATATTCTCATGCATGAATTTGATTACCACCTTGTGATCATTGGTTCGAGTTGCAATGGCCTCCACCCACTTGGAGGCATAATCCACTCCAACCAGAATATATTCGTAGCCAAAAGAAGGTGGAAAGGGTCCCATAAAATCAATTCCCCAAACATCAAAAATCTCCACCACCAGAATGGGGCTCATTGGCATCATATCACGCCTCGACATTGAACCCAATCTTTGACACCGATCACAAGTTTTACAGAAAACATATGCATCGTGAAACAGAGAAGGCCAAAAGAATCCACATTGAAGTACCTTTGCTGCTGTCTTTCTTGCACTGAAGTGGCCTTCACATGCCAATGAATGGCAGAACTTGAGAATATCTTGAAACTCATGGTCTGGGACACATCGTCGAATAATCTGATCTGGACAATATTTAAATAACTCTGGATCCTCCCAAAAGTAATGATGAACTTTAGAGAAGAATCGATCACGTTCTCGCTTGGTCCAGTCTCTTTGCACTTTTCCCGTGGCTAAATAGTTCACAATATCTACATACCATGGTGTGGAGTTATCGGACACTCCAAACAATTGCTCCCTCTGAAGTGTTTCAGAAAGTGTAGTGCATACAGAAGTTACCACCATGGTAGAAATTTGATCTTCAAACACCTTCGTCTCCTTCTGTTTTTCTTGCACCCTTATTTCATCTATAGATTCAATCACATCTTTAGAGTCCATGAAGAAAACATCGGTCTGATCTGGAGGATTCTCAACAGCATTGAAAATATTAAGTTTAACC
The DNA here is from genome assembly GCA_026545225.1 of Cornus controversa. Classification (NCBI taxonomy): domain Eukaryota; kingdom Viridiplantae; phylum Streptophyta; class Magnoliopsida; order Cornales; family Cornaceae; genus Cornus; species Cornus controversa. Next base: position 20,371,666 of record CM048852.1, read on the forward strand.
TTCATGTTGCCAAATGAAATATCCATGATCCCCGACCTACAATTTATGCAAGCATCAGCAGTAGCTAAGAAAGGTCGACCAAGGATAACTGGAATGTGCCTCTTCGGATTGTGAACTGGCTCAGTGTCAAGTACAATGAAATCAACAGGAAAGTAGAACTTGTCCACTTTAATGAGCACATCTTCTATGATTCCTCGGGGTTGCTTTGTTGATCTGTCTGCAAATTGCAATACCACCGAGGTAGGCTTCAATTCTCCCAAGCCTAGTTGTAAATAGACTGAATAGGGTAGCGAATTCACACTTGCACCCAAATCAAGAAGAGCTTTATCCACATGGTGCTCCCCAATAATGCATGAGATAGTTGGAGCACCAGGATCATTGTACTTGGGAGGAGTAAATTGCTGAATTATTGAACTTACTTATTGTGGCAGCATCACTTTCTTTGGCACATGGCTTTTAGAACGCCTTTTCTGAGTGCACAAGTCCTTCAAAAATTTTGCATAAGGAAATTTGCTTGATGGCATCAAGGAGTGGCAAATTAATCTTCACTTGGCGAAACACCTCCATCATGTCATGCAGCTTGTCCCCTTGCTTCCCCAATTTAGATGCTTTAAGAAAACGTTGTGGGAAAGGAGCTTTGGGCTCATAAGGAATTTAAGCACTTGGACTTGTGGTCACTTTTTCTTCTTCTTTCTTCTCACCCACCTTATTGTCAATTATTTTCCCACTTCTCAAAGTGGTAATAGCTTGAACTTGCTCATGGTGTGGGTTGCTTGTGAAAGCTTGCATCCCTTTTGGATTAGCAATTGGTTGACTAGGGAGCTTCCCTTCTTCTCTTCTGCATAGTGAAGTAGCAAGCTGTCCAAACTGAGATTCCAGTTTGGCAATGGATTGAGAATGCGAGTGCACTAGCTGAACTGTAGATTGTACTGTTGCTGCAGTAGCTTGCACTGTCTCTATGAGAGAATCAAGCTTGTCAAATTTAGACAAGGTAAGAGTCAGCTTGTCTTCAATAGCAGAAATTCTTTGGGCCATAGGACTTTGTGTTTGATATTGTTGTTGAGGCACAAAAGTCCTAGGTTGATATGATGGTTGCATTGCTGCCCCTTGGTTACTGTAAGAAAAACCAGGATGATTCCTCCATGTGGGATTGTAAGTATTACCTCGTGGAGGATTCATTGGTCCAGTGAAAGTAGCTTGAACTTGCTCATGTTGAATATCAGAAAATTGCCCCATTGAAGGACAATTGCTCACATTATGCATAGGACTAGAGTAAAATTCACAAGGGCCTAGCAATAAAGAATTTGAAGCAGAAGGAGTTTGATTGGCAGCCATAATTGCTGCTACCTTCTGTACAATTAAATCAATATCAGTTGGCATAGCTTCTGAAGCACCAACCTCAAAAATCCCATCAGTCTTCCTTGTAGCGACAGGTCTGCTAGAACGAGTAGAGGACACATGTTGCAGAGAGTTGTCACTAAGATTTTCAAATAAGGTCCATGCCTCTTCTTCACTCTTCAACATAAAAGTACCTCCACACGACGCATCAACCATCTGTCTATTGGCTTTTGTGAGCCCTTCATGAAAACTCTGCACTAGTTGCCACTTAGGAACTTGATGATGGGGACACTTCCTAAGAAGGTCCTTGAATCTTTCCCATGTCTCATAAAATTGTTCCCCCTCATGTTGGGAGAAACCAGTGATAGCACGTCTGAACTGATTGGTCTTCCCTATCGGAAAATACTTCTTGAGAAACACATGTTGCATCTGAGTCCAAGTCGTGATAGAACCAGCTAGTAGAGAGTTGAACCAATACTTTGCTTTGTCTTTCAGAGAGAATCGAAAAAGTCTCATTCTGAAAGCATCTTCAGAGAAGTTGTGAATTTTTGTAGTTGAGCACACTTCAATGAAGTCATCCAGATGCTTGTAAGGGTCTTCTTGAGTCAGCCCAAAATAAGATGGTAGCATCTGAATAATGCTGGACTTGATCTCATAATTCTGTGCTGTGACATTGGGCAGTTGAAAACCTGCTGGCGAGGTATATGTCTCAGGAACATAGTAGTCCCTCAGCAGGCTAGATCTTTCTCCATCAGCATTAGGAACAAGGTTGTTATTCCTCTCTTCTGCCATGTCTTCAATTAATTCTTCCTCTTGTACAATGGTGTCAATAGGGATGTTCCTCTGTTGTCTAAGAGTACGTTCAGGATCAGGATCAAGAGGTATCAAAGGATCAGCCACAGAACGACGACCTTGCATATATTAACCAAAAGCACCTGAAAAGAAAATAAAAACAAAATATAAAATTTTTCTAAACTAAAAATCCAATTAAAACTAATTCTGTAAAATCCAATCAATCAAATAGATAATCCCCGGCAACGGCGCCAAAAATTGATTCGTGTGTGAGTGTGACTCAAAAAGTATATCAATTAAAAATTTTCACACTTCGCAATAGAACGAATTCCTTGCAGAATAGGGCTATCGAAAGGAGTATCGTACCTCAGGGATTATGGTCTGATGAGTTGGAATACGGAACTAATTCTAATTAAATTTATAAGAAAAGAATTCTGATTCTTAATTCTAAATTAACTAATGAAGCAATTGAACAAAAGCAAGAAAAACTAAGGAGTGTAGAGAATATAAGATAAGTCTAGGGTAATTGATTTCACCACTAACTTCACAATCAATGGTCAATTAAACTAACTATGGGGCATCATATCATGCATAAGTGGTGTTGGTGGCTACAAGCTCACCTCCATCAGTCAAGAAGATAACATATGATTAAGGCTAAGTCATGGACTATCTTCGATTAGCATGGGCCATCTGCCTAACTACTCTAATCTAAGGTGCAGTATGGTTTATCTTCTCTAGGCATAATCTATCAAAGCTTTTAATGATATATTCAGTGAAAACCATTGTGTAATAATCACTCTCATGATCACAGAAAACAAGAGGGACGAGTTCAATAACAATAATCAAATATCTAAGACAAGATAAGAAATCATTGAAACTGAATTTATAAGACTTTTATTGCTCAATTCTATAATAAGAATCCTCTAAATTACACAATCTATGAATGAATACAAAAATCCCCAATAATTAGAACAATCAAACCAGTGATATTTAGTTAGGGTTCCATCAAAACCCTGGTGGCTGAACTAGCCGCTCATGATACGCCTTGTTCTCCAATGATTCTCCATTCCAAAAGCTCTTCAAAGCTACTGCCAAAACCTCCCCAATACAGCCCTAATTTGTCACATTAAATAGCCAAGAGAATACATCAAAGCCCTAATCCAATTAGGAATTAATTAGGTTTTCCCGCAGCACTAATCAGGTGGGTTTTTCCTGCTGACTTCGGCCCAACTTTTGACCCACTAGCAGTCCGATTTACGGAATTTTTGGAAATACAAAAGTGTGCAGAATCAAATTTCGTTCAACCTTTCGCGTAAATAATGTCTATTTGAGGCTCAGAAATAAGACTTCTGGTCCGTTTTCCAAAATAGGATTAAGACTGTATTATGCGCAAATTTGGACTTCAGGCCCGAAACCTTCTTAAGCAGCTGTAATTCTCTTGGACCTCTTTCTTGGGCTGATTTGAGTTGAAATAAATGATTGAGTGAATCTCCTTGATGTAAACTTCATCTCACCATCTTGGATGTCTTCTTTAAAAGCCCAAAATCCTGGTTTTAACTGAAATAATCATTAAGGCCCTGAAAATACAGAAAACACTAAAACAAAGTAAAATCACAAAATAATCTATCACTAAGAGAATAAAATACATAAGTTAAGAGGCTAGAATGCGTAACATTCAACGCTTATCACACCCCCAAACTTACATATTGCTAGTCCCTGAGCAATAGAATAAAACAAAACTAAAACGAAGAAACTACTAAACACTAACTAAACTACCTAACTCCACTTTCGTGGGAGAAACGATTGCATTTAGCATATGCAACAAGCCTTTAAACCCCTAGGTTCCCCCTAGTGGACAAGTATAGTCTCGTGAGGGTTTCCAGAAATGTTACCCATAAACATTCAAAATCCCGTTTCAACATTAATTCAAGAAGAAGATTACAATATATAGTTACAAACTTGCATTCAAGAATAATTTCAAACTTTCAAATTCCACAATTCAAATCAATGGTCCCCATGCATAATTCACATCAACATATCTTAAAATAATCAACTCTAGTCCCCTCGTGTAAAGTGAACTAGCAATCATCTCATGTAGCATAACCAAGCTTTGAATATATTAAGGCACATACCCTTTCAACTCACTAGCTCCCCTTATTGAAATCATACTTCCCAACATGCATACATGACTTTTTCATTTTTTTTTCATTCTTTTTTTTTCATTGCTTCATTGGTTGTGCAATGTCTTGATCTATTAAGCCTTCTGAAAGATCAATGTAGTAAGCTTTCAGTCAGTGACTCCCAAACCAGATGGCTTTAGGGCACTAGGCTTTAAGATACCCTGAAGACCTAATTACTCGAATCAGTCAGGCTACAAATCAAGACAACCAATGCTCATCTTTTCTCACCCTTTCACTTTTGACGCGAACACTCCGTGCTTCTTGAGGCATAGAGGCCCGGTTACTCATGAAAAAGATCAAATTGATTTGCTTATTCATCACTTTTTTTTCTTTTCTTTTTCTTTTCTTTTTCATTGAAGTCAAGTATAACACATCATCGGTACTCATTCTCAAGAGATACTAATTAATATCAAGCATATGTAACTAAATAACTCAAAACCAAAGTTTATACCTCACAAAATTATGCTAGTGTGTTTGTGCATGTAAGGAAACTACAATTAATCACTCCAAAACATGTTATTGCAAACCATGATTAAAACCACTTAATTCAAACCATAATTTCCAAAAATTTTAAACATACTCAAAAATTGCAAGTTATGCACCTACATAAGGTATTAATCCTTTGAATCATGTCAAAACATTCTATCTAAAAACAAAACAAAATAAAATAAAAAACAAACGAAGAAAATAAAATAAAATAAAATCCTAATACAAAAAGAATTTCACACAAATTTCCCCCCATATTGCATTAAAGCAAACAAATAGGCATCGCCTCATCCCCAAACTTAAACTGTACATTGTCCTCAATGTACACCCAATTAAAGCATAGAGAAGAGTAAGAACGATGTTACCAAAAATTCGGAGTAGTGGAAAGAAAATAGAGTACACCACTAGCAGGAAGGCAATGAAAGCACACCCCCAAACTTGGATGTTAAAACCTGTCAAAACAAACCACTATACCCCAAAGATCAAGTGAAAATAGTATGGGTGAAAATAAATATGAAAGAGTAAAATCCTAAAAATATATATATATATATATATATATATATATATATTTTTTCATTGATAATAAAAATCTAACTACAAAAAGAAAAATAAATAGAAGAATAAAAGCTAAAAATAAAATAAAATACAAAAGATGATTACCTTCCTGTCAAGGATGTGGTGGTGACTAAGCATCCGGATCCAAGTTTGCTTGGCGCATCAGTGCACGCATCATCCTCCTCATCTCTAGTTGCTCTTGGTGAGTGTCACGAAAGTGATCTGCCATCTCTGTTCTCATTACACCAAACTGTGTGGAGACCTCTGTCTGTAGGGTGCCAAACTGGGCTGTCAACCCAGCAATCTGCCCTTCTAAATATTGATAATCATGGCCACCAGCCTGTGCCTGCACTTCCTCTTCCTCTGCCTCCACCTCCTCTAGATCTTCCACCGGTGGTGGTATATCTACATGCTCTCCTCCCTGGGCCAACCGAGATACCTCACCAGGCGCCGCTATGACTCTCTGGTGCATATGAGATCGACTCAAATTCCAGTCATGCGTGCCATAATGAAGATCATGTGGAAAGGCAAGCTCGTCCTCATGGACTGCATACCCCTGTGCCACAAGCAACTGGTGAATAATAGTAGGGAATGGAAACTCCCAGTCACTTGCACTGTCTGGTACCTTGGCCACAACTTTGGAATAGAATTTCTCCATCTGGCCCCAGACAATCTGTGGGAACGACAGCCAATGCCCAAAATGTATAGCATATAATGATCGAAGGAACTCTTGACGTCTTTCGATTTTATGTCCAATTGGACATACATTCTTGAGTAGCACAGCGTCAAGGAACCATAAATGATTTGGCATTGAAGACTTTGAAGCTGCATTCCTTTTCGATCCAGAAAATTGGTTGGCACACAATCGTGCAACCACATTGCCCACCGACAACTCGTCGGGTAAAGGAGTATAGATATGAGATAAATCAGCTAGGCATTCATGAGGACAACCCATGGCAATGGCAATGGATGACATGTCCACTCGAACTATTGTTCCATCTACGGAAGAAGTAAGCACATCCCGCTCATCAGGTTTCGGCATTAAGTTCTGATAAAATACCTTGACAAGCCTCGGGTAAATGGTAGATGAGAGTGGAACAAAAATGGATGCCGACCGACGACGACGGATGTCGAAAATCCCCCATCGTGTCTCGGGAAACATACCATAAAGTTCGGCTATGTCAAACGTTGTTTCAAAGTTCAACGCCCTTGGATGCCATCTCTCTTGAATACCTTCTCGGCGAGATCGTGAAGAACCTGTGGTCGGATCATGCCTCGCTCGGCGAGGATTATGTGAACTTGAAGCACCTTGGTGACTTGCTCTCTTTGGTGCCATAGAAGTAGAAAAAGTGTGGTTGAGCAATTAAATCGAACACTTGGTGTGCACAATTCTTTTGTAACCTTCAACTTCCTCTTTCCGGCAATTTTTCCACCCAAATCGAACAAGTGAATGCACCAAATTGATCCCCCAAACTTGGTCTTCAAAAGCCCTCAAAAAGATTTGAACAATTTCTTCAAAAAAAAACTTCACTTACTTGGATGTTGAACTTGAAAAAGTGAGAGCTTCCTTTGAGAACTAGTGATTTTTGATCCAATTCGATGTTGAAGTTGATGATGATCAGTGTTTAATTCTTGTATAATAATCACTAATTGAAGAAATTAGTTTTCCGGATGATATAGGACTTGAATTGGAGTTCAAAGAGGCTTAGGATGCAAGTAGTAGCAACATAGGAGGATAAGGGGTCCATTTATAGCATAAATTTTCGGCCAGCCCAAAAATTACCTTGGGCGATCGATCCCCCCAAGGATGGGCAATCGATCGCCCACCTGGTGGTGATCATCCTTGCAAAATATGGAGGGGCGATCGATCCCCCTTGACTGGGGCGATCGATCCCCCTCCTGAAGACCTGTTTGACCCTCCATCGCCCAAGTTCGACCGAACCTTGATAATTTTGAGTCTCCATCGCCCAAGGTCGACCGAGAGCACGATTTTTCACCCGTCTTGAGTCCAAATACCTCGGTCCACCTCTTGGTATCCTTCGGAAGCAACTTATACATCAAAAACTCAAAGAAAAAACATTAAAACGCAACTAGAATTGAAAGAAAAAGTAAGAAAACTAAAACTAAAATTTAAAATCAAAGAAAACTAAAGAAATTAAAGGATAGAAATACATACAAAACCTACAATTTAACGTCCATAGGAGACGATCAACTCTCCGAAGGGATTAAGTCGGATAGACGGGATCCGTTAAGTCGACGGACTCCACGTCTCTTCTTGGCACACATCCTTCCACACAATGCTTCAACCTTTGGCCATTAACTTTCATCAAAGTGATTTCAAACAATTGCTCATCCGGGAATGAGTCTCGAATAGGTAGTGCATCGATCACCGGCTCAAACTCGATTCGAGATAAATGATCCGCAACCACATTCTCCGTCCCCTTTTTGTCTTTTATCTCTAAATCAAATTCTTGCAGCAATAAAATCCACCGAATAAGACGCGGTTTGGTTTCTTTCTTTGCCAATAAGTGTCTCAATGCTGCATAATCAGAGTAGACAACCACCTTGGACCCCAATAAATAAGAACGAAACTTGTCCAAGGCAAACACTACAGCTAGAAGCTCTTTCTCTGTGGTTGTATAATTGAGTTGGGCATCAGAGAGAGTCTTACTAGCGTAGTAGATGACATGTGGTCGTTTCTCTTCTCTCTGTCCCAACATGGCTCCCACTGCATAATCAGAGGCATCACACATGATTTCAAAAGGTACAGCCCATTTTGGAGACTGCATAATTGGTGCAGAGGATAACAGAGACCGAAGCTTTTCAAAAGCTTTCACACAATCTTCATCGAAGATAAAGGGAACATCTTTAGATAACAAATGGCACAATGGTCGAGCCACTTTACTGAAATCCTTGATGAATCTTCTATAGAACCCGGCATGGCCTAAGAAAGATCGAACTTGCCTTACCGAAGTTGGATGAGGCAGAGTTGCAATTAGGTCGATCTTTGCTTTATCAACTTCAATGCCCCTCTCTGAAACAATATGGCCTAATACAATACCTTCTTTCACCATAAAATGGCTCTTTTCCCAACTAAGTACCAAACTGCGCTCTCGGCACCTTTGAAGCACAAGTGATAAATTGCTCAAACAATGTTCAAAAGATGATCCAAAAATAGAGAAGTCATCCATAAACACCTCCAAGAATTTTTCCACCATGTCAGAAAAGATGGCCATCATACACCTCTGGAATGTAGCTGGAGTATTACATAATCCAAAAGGCATACGACGATACGTAAAAGTACCAAAGGGACAAGTGAAAGTGGTCTTCTCTTGATCTTCTGGATCCATAGCTACTTGGTTATAACCAGAGTAGCCATCCAGAAAGCAATAATAGCTCTGACGAGCTAACCTTTCAAGTATTTGATCAATGAATGGAAGAGGGAAGTGATCCTTCCTTGTCATAGAGTTGAGCTTTCTGTAATCAATGCAAACACGCCAACCTGTGGCAGTACGTTGTGGAAGAGGCTCTCCCATAGAGTTAGGGACAATGGTAAGACCAGATTTCTTTGGAACCACTTATGTCGGACTCACCCATGTGCTGTCAGAAATTGGATAAATGATTCCTGCATCAAGTAACTTGACAACCTCTTTCTTTACCACCTCCTTCATGTTGGGGTTCAGTCGCCTCTGTGCCTCTCTAGTTGGCTTACATCCTTCTTCCAGATGAATTTTGTGCATGCAAATCGAGGGATCAATGCCCTTAAGATCAGCAACACTCCATCCAATGGCTTCACGATGTTGGTATAAAACCTCTACTAAGCTCTTCTCTTGAATTTCTGTCAGATCAGAGGCAATTATAACAGGAAGAGTTTTCTGTGCCCCCAAGAATACATACTTCAATTTGTCAGGCAAAGGCTTCAATTCTAATTCTGGAGGGGACTCCAATGAAGGCACTAAGGGAGTGCTAGAGAGAAAAGGTAGTGGCTCAATTGGAATTCTCCATGGTGGAGTATTCTGAATAGCATCCACTTCCAGCATATAATGCACTTCTTCACACAACCCTTCATCATTAATGTTCTTAAAGTCATAAAGCGACTTACATACCTCCCGGGAGTTTTGAGATATAGAGGATAAAACAAATTCCTCTACACATTCATCAATATCATCCATACAGAACACATCACTCTGATCTGGAGGGTGTTGGATAGCATTGAATACATTAAGCTTGACATTCATGTTGCCAAATGAAATATCCATGATCCCCGACCTACAATTTATGCAAGCATCAGCAGTAGCTAAGAAAGGTCGACCAAGGATAAATGGAATGTGCCTCTTCGGATTGTGAACTAGCTCAGTGTCAAGTACAATGAAATCAACAGGAAAGTAAAACTTGTCCACTTTAATGAGCACATCTTCTATGATTCCTCGGGTTGCTTTGTTGATCTGTCTGCAAATTGTAATACCACCGAGGTAGGCTTCAATTCTCCCAAGCCTAGTTGTAAATAGAGTGAATAGGGTAGCAAATTCACACTTGCACCCAAATCAAGAAGAGCTTTATCCACATGGTGCTCCCCAATAATGCATGAGATAGTTGGAGCACCAGGATCTTTGTACTTGGGAGGAGTACATTGCTGAATTATTGAACTTACTTGTTGTGGCAGCATCACTTTCTTTGGCACATGGCTTTTAGAACGCCTTTTCTGAGTGCACAAGTCCTTCAAAAATTTTGTATAAGGAAATTTGCTTGATGGCATCAAGGAGTGGCAAATTAATCTTCACTTGGCGAAACACCTCCATCATGTCATGCAGCTTGTCCCCTTGCTTCCCCAATTTAGATGCTTCAAGAAAACGTTGTGGGAAAGGAGCTTTGGGCTCATAAGGAATTTAAGCACTTGGACTTGTGGTCACTTTTTCTTCTTCTTTCTTCTCACCCACCTTATTGTCAATTATTTTCCCACTTCTCAAAGTGGTAATATCTTGAACTTGCTCATGGTGTGGGTTGCTTGTGGAAGCTTGCATCCCTTTTGGATTAGCAATTGGTTGACTAGGGAGCTTCCCTTCTTCTCTTCTGCATAGTGAAGTAACAAGCTGTCCAAATTGAGATTCCAGTTTGGCAATGGATTGAGAATGCGAGTGCACTAGCTGAACTGTAGATTGTACTGTTGCTGCAGTAGCTTGCACTGTCTCTATGAGAGAATCAAGCTTGTCAAATTTAGACAAGGTAAGAGTCAGCTTGTCTTCAATAGCAGAACTTCTTTAGGCCATAGGACTTTATGTTTGATATTGTTGTTGAGGCACAAAAGTCCTAGGTTGATATGATGGTTGCATTGCTGCCCCTTGGTTACTGTAAGAAAAACTAGGATGATTCCTCCATGTGGGATTGTAAGTATTACCTCGTGGAGGATTCATTGGTCCAGTGAAAGTAGCTTGAACTTGCTTATATTGAATATCAGAAAATTGCCCCATTGAAGGACAATTGCTCACATTATGCATAGGACTAGAGCAAAATTCACAAGGGCCTAGCAATGAAGAATTTGAAGCAGAAGGAGTTTGATTGGCAGCCATAATTGCTGCTACCTTCTGTACAATTAAATCAATATCAGTTGGCATAGCTTCTGAAGCACCAACCTCAAAAATCCCATCAGTCTTCCTTGTAGCGGCAGGTCTGCTAGAACGAGTAGAGGACACATGTTGCAGAGAGTTGTCACTAAGATTTTCAAATAAGGTCCATGACTCTTCTTCACTCTTCAACATAAAAGTACCTCCACACGACGCATCAACCATCTGTCTGTTGGCTTCTGTGAGCCCTTCATGAAAACTCTGCACTAGTTGCCACTTAGGAACTTGATGATGGGGACACTTCCTAAGAAGGTCCTTGAATCTTTCCCATGTCTCATAAAATTGTTCCCCCTCATGTTGGGAGAAACCAGTGATAGCACGTCTGAACTGATTGGTCTTCCCTATCGAAAAATACTTCTTGAGAAACTCATGTTGCATCTGAGTCCAAGTCGTGATAGAACCAGCCGGTAGAGAGTTGAACCAATACTTTGCTTTGTCTTTCAGAGAGAATCGAAAAAGTCTCATTCTGAAAGCATCTTCAGAGAAGTTGTGAATTTTTGTAGTTGAGCACACTTCAATGAAGTCATCTAGATGCTTGTAAGGTCTTCTTGAGTCAGCCCAAAATAAGATGGTAGCATCTGAATAATGCCGGACTTGATCTCATAATTCTGTGCTGTGACATTGGGCAGTTGAAAACCTGCTGGCGAGGTATATGTCTCAGGAACATAGTAGTCCCTCAGCAGTCTAGCTCTTTCTCCATCAGCATTAGGAACAAGGTTGTTATTCCTCTCTTCTGCCATGTCTTCAATTAATTCTTCCTCTTGCACAATGGTGTCAACAGGGATGTTCCTCTGTTGTCTAAGAGTACGTTCAGGCTCAGGATCAAGAGGTATCAAAGGATCAGCCACAGAACGACGACCTTGCATATATTAACCAAAAGCACCTGAAAAGAAAACAAAAACAAAATTAAAAACAAAATATAAAATTTTCCTAAACTAAAAATCCAATTAAAACTAATTCTGTAAAATCCAATCAATCAAATAGATAATCCCCGGCAACGGCGCCAAAAATTGATTCGTGTGTGAGTGTGACTCAAAAAGTATATCAATTAAAAATTACCACACTTCGCAATAGAACGAATTCCTTGCAGAATAGGGCTATCGAAAGGGGTATCGTACCTCAGGGATTATGGTCTGATGAGTTGGAATACGGAACTAATTCTAATTAAATTTATAAGAAAAGAATTCTAATTTTTAAACTAATTAAAAAGATAAAATAAAATATATCAAAGTAAACAAGATAGTGAAGATAATAGGAGAGAAATCTAGGGTGTTTGACTTCACCACTAACTTCACAATCAATGGTCAATTGAATCAACTATAGGGGAATTACATCATGCATAAGTGGTGTCGGTGGCTACAAGCTCACCTTCATCCGTCAAGAAGATAACATATGATTAAGGCTAAGCCATGGACTATCTTCGATTGGCATGGGCCATCTGCCTAACTACTCTAATCTAGGGTGCAGTATGGTTCATCTTCTCTAGGCATAATCCATCAAAGCTCATAACAATATATTCAGTGATTACCATTGTGTAATAATCTCTCTCATGATCACAGAAAACAAGAGGGATTGAGTTCAATAACAACAACTAAATATCTAAGACAAGATAAGAAATCATTGAGATTAAATTTACAAGACTTTTATTGCTCAATTCCTTAATAAGAATCCTCACAATTACACAATCTATGCATATATATAAAGGTCCCCAATAATTAAAACAATCAAACCATTGATGCTTTGTTAGGGCTACATCAAAACCCTAGTGAATGAACTAGCCGCTCATGGTAGAAGAAGAAGCTTCAACTGTTGAGGAAGAAGGCGTCATCTTTCTGAATTACGCGTATGACTTTGTTCTCCAATGGCTCTGCAATATGTTTCTGTTCTCTTCTCAGCCTTCTCCAAGCTCTGTTCTCTCTGTCTAATCTCCCTCAATTCAGCCTCCAAGTCTTCCCCTTATTCTCCAAGAGAATCCACCAAAGTCCTAATCCAATTAGGAATAAATTAGGATTTCCCGCAGCACTAATCAGGTGGGTTTTTCCTGCTGACTTCGGCCCGACTTTTTGACCCACTAGAAGTCCGATTTACGGAATTTTTGTGAAATACAAAAGTGTGCAGAATCAAATTTCGTTCAACCACACGCAAAAATAATGTCGATTTGAGGCCCAAAAATAAGACTACTGGTCCATTTTTCAAAATGGGATTAAGACTGTATTATGCGCAGATTTGGGCTTCAGGCCCGAAACCTTCTTAAGCAGCTGTAATTCTCTTGGACCTCTTTCTTGGGCTGATTTGAGTTGAAATAAATGGTTGAGTGAATCTCCTTGATGTAGGCTTCATCTCACCATCTTGGATGTCTTCTTTAAAAGCCCAAAATCCTGGTTTTAACTGAAATAATCATTAAGGCCCTGAAAATACAGAAAACACTAAAACAAACTAAAATCACAAAATAATCTATCACTAAGAAAATAAAATACATAAGTTAAGAGGCTAGAATGCGTAACATTCAAAGCCTATCACCCGTTTACTTTGAACAACGAACCGTCTTTCAAGTCCTTCAATTCCACCGCTCCGTGGGCAGCGACGGAATTAATCAACGGAGGAAAAGGTTCTCTAGGAACTCTTCATTTAGGCACATCCATGACAGTAGTGACATCGAGCATTGAGTTGACTTCACAAATGGATTGCTCAATGTCAAAATCATCACAGTTGAAATGATTTAGGCATGCCTCTAAAGGATCCTTAGAAAGAATAGAAGGAAGTGCTTCTTGAACAAGGTTTCCACTACATCAACACAAAAGCATTCACTTTCGTCTTCGGATGCGTGGTGGGAAGCATTGAAGATGTTCAAGCGGACTTTCATATTCCCGAAAGAGATGTCCATTACTCCGGTACGGTAATTAACGCAAGCGTTTGTCGTGGCCAAAAATGGATGACCTAGAATGATAGGAATATGTCGATTTAGATTTTGAACCGGTTCCGTGTCAAGGACTATGAAGTCCACCGGAAAGTAGAATTTGTCCACTTGAATGATTACATCCTCAATGATGCCACGTGGTTGCTTCACCGAGCGGTCGGCGAGTTGCAACACAACTGTGGTATGCTTAAGTTCCCCCAAACCTAGTTGTTGGTAAACTGAGAATGGAAGCAAATTGACACTAGCCCCTAAATCAAGAAATACCTTTTCAAAAGATTGATTTCCGATGGTGCATGAAATGGTCGGAGCACCCGGATCTTTGAATTTAGGAGGGGCTTAGTGTTGGAAAATGGAGCTTATGTGCTCAGTTAGGAGGACTTTCTTAGGAACATTATTCCTAGATTTGTGCTTCTGAGTGCACAAGTCCTTCAAGAATTTAGCATAGGAGGGAATTTGCCGGATAGCATCAAAGAGAGGGAGATCGATCTTTACTTGTTTGAAGATCTCCATCATGTCTTGAATTTTCTCTCCTTGCTTCCCAAAATGAGAAGGTTCCTTCAATCTTTGAGGAAAAGGAACCGGAGGTTCAAAAGAGGTGTCAAGATTTGGACTTGATGACGACACAACTTCACTTGCCTTTCCTTTTGGATTTAATGGGATGTTGTGCACATTTGGATTTAACGGAAATAATTTTGGATTTAATTGGGATTCTTTTAGATTTTTGGGTTGCTCTTGGGATTCCTATTTCTCTTCCTCCCCTACCTTGGAATTGATGATTTTACCACTCCTTAAGGTGGTGATTGATTGAACTTGCTCCGGAGGAGCATTACAAGATGAAGATGATGGATCCTCAATCACATAAACACCCTTAGGATTCACCATCGGTTGACTCGGCAACTTACCTTCCTCCCTCCTATTCAAGGCATTAGCTAGTTGCCCGATTTGAGCTTCTAACCTAGCCATAGATTGAGCATTAGCTTCAAGCTTAGAGATTGATTGAGAGTGAGTTTGCAATAAGCGGGTATTAGCCTCGAGATTGCTCATCACTCTTTCTTCAAAGCCTTGGCTTCTCGGAGGAGGTGGTGGTTGTTGGTAATTGGACCTTTGATGGTAAGGTTGAGGATTTGGCCTGTATTGAGGCTGTTGAGATTGGGAATTAAAAGAATTTTTTCCTTGAAAAGAGGGACTTGATTCTTAAGGTTTCCATGAAAAAGCCAGATGATTCTTGTAACCAGGATTGTACGTATTTGAATATGGATCATTCATCTGTTTAGAGTACAAGGCATTCGCTTGCTCTTCAGCATAATCGGGAGATTGCCCGGCAATAGGACAATCTCGCACAAAATGTGAAGTGCTATAGCAAAACGAACACCCTTCCTGACTTTGAACAGGTTGGCTTGGAGTAGGCAGCCCATTTTTCATGATTAGGTCCATTTTTTGGGATAAGGCATCTACTTGCATAGCAACCTCATCTACTCGTGAAATTTCATGCACTCCTCTACAAGGTTGGGTGGCCTTCCCTTTTCTAGTGGAGGAGCGTTGAGCTGAATTATTACTTAGGGTTTGAAAAAGTTTCTATACCTCATCGGGGCTTTTCAAAAGGTATCCACCTCCACAAGCGGAGTCTATCATTTGCCTATGTTGCTCACTCACCCCATCATAAAAAATTTGCACTAGCTACCATTTTGGGACAGCATGATGCGGACAAGATTTAAGAAGATCTTTTAATCTCTCCCACGTCTCATGAAATTGTTCTTGATCAATTTGGGTGAATCCGGTGATTGCTCGCCGAATATCACTCGTCTTTCCCATTGGGAAGTATTTTTTTAAGAACTCTATTTGCATCTCCGCCCAAGAATGGATTGAGTTAGGTTCTAGGGAATTGAACCAACTTCTAGCTTTATCTTTTAAAGAGAATGGAAACATACGCAGCTTTAGATCATCCTCCGTAAAGTGTGGCACACGAATGGTGGAACACACAGAAAGGAAGTAATCTAAATGCCGGTATGGACCTTCATTTGGGAGACCATGGAAGCTATTAAGAAGATTGATGGTGGAGGACTTTATTTCAAATTGATTTGCCGCTACATCCGGAAATTGAATACATGAAGGTACTTCAAATGTAGTCGGAAGATAAAAGTCCATAAGCAACTCTCCTTGAGGAGGAGGAGGTGGAGGTTGTTGTTCATGATTAAAAGGAGGTAGTCCGGGAGGTTGTCTTTCATTTGGGTCCATGTTTTCGTTCCTAGGCAATATAGGGTCCCTAGAGGTTCCTCTACGTTGTCTAAGTGTTCTTTCAAGTTCAATATTACACGGAAGTGACAAGGACCGTCTACTTCGCATGCATTAATAGTAAAACAACACCTCAATACGCAAAATAAACAATAATATATACAAAAAAAAATGAATGAGCTCAAACCCACTAATTTTAGACTTTATACTCACAAAGGGTTCCAACTTTAATCCTTTAGATGCCCGCTATGTGGTATACCTAAAATAAAGAAATTTGAGAAATAAGAACAAGATATATACAAAAAAGAATGAAAGAATTTCTAGCCTAAGAATTAAACCAGATTTAATCTTCCAATGGCGACAATTAAACCGTAGTCCCCGGCAACGGCGCCAAAATTTTGAAGTGGTTGGAACTTAAATTATATTGTAAGCTTATTTATGCCCCTTTTATCAAAATATAATTTAACCACTCGCAAGAGCACGAATCTTTGTAGATACGGTTCTATATAGAGGGTATCGATCCCACGAGGACTAGTCGTAATTGTCTTAAAGAAAGATTACTTCCACTTTAATCCTAAAAATAAGGTTTTGAGTTTTTGTTTATAAAACTATTGCATGAATGTAATAACAATAAAATTAAATAGTAAAGGACGGGAGAGAGAACTAGGGGTGGTTTCCACCACTACCCATTCATTTGTTCATAAGTGTAGCAAACATGGGATTCATAAATTAAATGCCTAACAATGTCATTAGGCTTGTGACCTCAATGACATATCAAAAGATTAATGTGTGTGCTAACCTATCATAATCCATCTTCAACAAGCATAGCTCTTCAACCTAACTAACTACCTAATTACCCTACTCTCTAAGTGAACCTACATGCTTCCAAACTACCTCATCTTGGCATGGTGTATACAAGCAAGCACTACACATTCATTTAAAGTACCATTACCTAGCCATCATTTGCACTTCTTGTGGAAGATGCAAATGTTGTGCATTCACATGAAAGATTATACTCTAAGACAAGAATAAAACCAAAATCACATGAATATATAAAAGAAATGTATAAGTGTACATTGTCACTAGATTAGATAATCAACATTTAATTACAAATCCCAAAGTGCTACAAAAATGAACAAGTTTACATGGCTAGGGGCTTCACCAACACCCTAGTAGAGAAGTTAGTTGCTCATGGCTGCCTTGCACTCTTCCATTGATGAAGAAAATGGAGCTTCAAGGTCTGGTTCAGCTCCTTCTTCTCCTCTCCCGAATGTCTCTCCTTGTATATTGTGATATGTGTGAGAGATCTGTGAGAAATGTGGCCTCTTTGTGCTGTATGGCTTCCTTTTCAACCTTGGGGCCCACCATATATATATATATATATATATATCAATATATATATCCATTATATCAAGAAGGTCCCCAAGGGTCTTGTTCAAGTCAGACAATCCCCCTAAGTCATGCAAAAAAGGGGATTTTGTTGCAAGTGGGAGAGCAGGTGAGCAAGTGGGCAAGTGGCTTCTACAGAATCTCGATCAATCAAGATTGGATCTCGATTGATCGAGATTTCGATCAATCGAAATAAGATCTCGATCAATCGAGATCTCGATTGATCGAGATCAACATCTCGATTGATCGAGATGCCTTGGCTGCAATTCTGATTTTTCTCTTCAGCTGCAAAAAGCCTCAAATTTTGCTCCTTTCACTACAAGACCTGCAATACATCAAAAACATAAAAATACCGTAAACATATCTCGGTAAACGTAGAAATAGAACTAACATATGCAATAAAGAGGGTTCAAATGGATAGAATTGAACACTTATCATTAGACATATCAAGGAGAATGAAGTCAAACATTAATCGGTGTCCCAAAAATTTGATCTCGCAAGACTGACAAACACTATCCAAAGTCACCCTACATCCAACTGGTGTATCAATGGATAAAACCGAGTCTAAGGATGACACCTCCAACCCCAAAGCACAAGCAAATGTATATGAAATGAATGAATGTGATGCACCCGAGTACACTAAAACCCTAGCCCACAAGCTAGAAACAAGGAATATACTTTGGACCACTGACAGTCTTGTTGAGGTCTCGGTTGGAACAAGAGTGAAGGCACGGCCCTATGCTCTCTGACCTTGCTGCCCTGTACTTGGATATCTTACATGCTGACTAGGAGCACTAGACATGATTCCCCTAGCTTGTGCTCATGAACTCTGTACAGATGGCACTGTCTGTGGTGGTGGCAATGCCCTAAAACCCGACTATGGAGTAGTAGGCTGCCTTGAACACATCTATGAACCAACCACACTCTGTGTACCCTTCTTCTATGGCCAATTCCAATTGATGTGCCCCATTCGCTAACAATGGTAACACTTCTTCTCTGTCACTGATGTAGCTTGCCTTTGAGTACATTCAGACATAAAATGTCTGAGTTTTTGACAGTTGAAGCAAACCACTCTAGACCGTGAAGATCCAGTAGGTACAGCCACTGATGGTGTCGATTGGGTTTGATGCTGCCCATATGAGAATGATCCACTATCTATTTGTTTCTTCCTAGCACGATGGTCTGGAAGAGACCTTGTGCTCCTCATTTGGTTCTTTGCTTCCCTAACTTTCTGATTATCATTGTTGAGCTCCTCAGCTATCAGTGCCCTCTTCACTGCCATAGAGTAACTTGTCAAACCCAAGACTTCAACTTTATCCCTTATAAATATTTGAAGACCTCTCACGAACTATTTTATCTTAAGTTCTTTAGTTGGGATCATCTCTCGTGCAAAACAAGCCAAGGATGTGAACTTGGTCTCGTATTCCATCGCTATCATTGAGCCTTAAGTCAACTCATAAAATTGCTGCCTCAAATTATCCTTTACCATCACCGAAAAGTACTTCTCAAAGAAGAGTACTTGGAACATGTCCCAATCCATTATCTCGATGTCATGGTAGTTCCCTATAAATTTCCACCAACGGTTGGTCTCACCCATAAGATAATGGGTGGTCACTTTCACTCTCAAATCCTCCTCTATCCCAAGTACGATGAGGAGCTTAACGATCTCGTCCAACAAATTTTTTGCCACCATATGATCCAACCCTACTGAATATAATGGTGGATCGTGCTTCTTGATATGTCCTAATAACGTAATCATTCGACTAGGATGAGCTGCTCTTGGCAAAGCTTGTGTCGTTTATGTCTCTTCTTGCATCTCCCTAACTATTTGCTGCATAGTCGTAACCATGTCGCCCATAAATTGTTCTTTATCTATAGGAGCTGCTGTCAGTACTCCTCCACAAGCTCTACATGGTGGCATCTTGCTATATTAATAACAAGGAGACACTTTAAAAATCCAACGCATGAATATCATTTCCAATTCTCTTTATGCACACTAACAACATGCTAAGTTACTTCATAGATAGCATGTTATATGAACAAGTAATCACCTAAGCATTTCCATATAATATATACCTATCTTTCAATCTATGATCACAACTTCAAGTTCACAATTCTGGAAATCATCAAATTCTTTCCAATCCAAAATGTGGTTCAACATTTTCCCATCGTCCTTAGGAATTCAAACTCAGTAGCTCTGATTCCAAGTTGTCACGCCCCAATTTTCATCTCCTGGGAAATCGAGGGTGATTAAGCTAATAATCCACACTCTAATCACAATCACTATTTGGTATCATGCTTGATACCAAGTTGTCACACCCCAATTTCCACCTCCCGAAAACCAGAGGTGGCATCATCAATTAAGCCCTAATGGAACGTCTAACCAACTACATCAACGCGGAAACTTAAATTATATACACATGCCTATACACGTACATTGCAGACTCAACTAACCCAATGGGTTCGATACTTGATGTCCCATACTCATCCAAATACATTTCAATGTCCCACCCAACCACACATTAAGAAGTATCGTAATGTACAATGCATCGCACATGTTACAAAATATATTGCAAAAACTTCTAGAATTTAACCTCTCTTCCTTACCCGAATTATGATGTATCGTAATATTCAGATCGATGCATCATAATTTACGATGCATCGCATAAGATACATAACATATTGTGAAAACCCTTAGAATTCAACTCAAACCCTCAACTCCTTATGATGCATCGCCAATGGATTCACGATGCATCACTAAATCACGATGCATCGTAATAATCACTCGAACTACTACTATTGTAAAACCCTCAAGTGACTACAATCAATACCCACCTTATCCAACTCTCAATCAACAACACAAATACATTATCTATGAATTGTAAAACATCAAAAATAGTCTAAGACATACTCCACATCATCCAAACACAAATTTATGTCTCTAATGGTCATATCCATAAAACGTACATTTAGAATTCAAACTAAACATCATATATTGCATCCTTCAAAACTTATACATGTTGCCATACATTGCGATTACATTTGAAGTTAAAAACGTAAGCTTATCCAAATGTAAAATAACATTTCTAAGGGAAACTAGTCCACATGCCATAAGCCAGCATGGGCATCTATATACATATCCAAAATAAGCATCAAAATCCACTTTAGCCAATCAAGCCTCATCTTCCATGGGAGCTTTATCTGAAAAAGAGTTTGGGGGAAGGGGGTGAGCATACAACTACGACCAATAGGAATGATCCACCCGACTCTACCTTAACTCAGGCAGCCATGCATTGTCACACCCCAGAATCTGGACCGCCGGGACTCCCCCGGACCGACCTGAATCCCAAGTTGCGAACCCGTTCACTCAACCCCGTGAACAACCTTAACCACACTCCTGCTACTGTATCAAGCTCTGATACCATTCTGTCACGCCCCGATTCCCGAGGCCCGAAAATTGAGATATGAGCTCTGTGATATCACCCTCACGCTATAACCACCACCTGATCATACAATCTCAATTTCCTATTTTTTTCACGAAAATTGGGCATGACCCCTTCTGAATAAATCAGATCCTGTTATGTCATTCCTACTTTAAATTCAAATGGCCACTTCTGGGCACGTGTCCCCCCAGCATTTGTATCTAAAAATCAAAATGGACACTTCTAGGCACGTGTCCCCCCAACATTTATATCTAAAAATCAAAATGGATACTTCTGGGCACATGTCCCCCCAGCATTTCCTACAACATACATATTACAATTGAAATAATATGTCTCAATCCTTGAATGTCCGTTTTATATACATACATCACATGAGTAAAATACAACTGAAGGAATTGAGTCAACATAATTGCTCCATACATTTAATCCAAATGTAATGCGTCTATCTATCCATTATCCTAGACATACATTAAATTCTAAGGAGACTAATCACTACCTCTGCAACTGGTACTATCAGTCCCTCAACTGACTCCAAAACCAGCAATACCTGCAAAACCTGGGAGGGGGTGAGCTCAAAGGCCCAACAAGGTATGTAGAACCATACTATCACTGCTGTAACAGGTCGATCCTCACATATTCTCAAGAATATATGTAACGCCCCGATTCCCCGTCTCCCGGGCAACCGGAGGTTAACCCGTCCATTAGTCCCAATGGACCCTCATAACCCTTATTCCCCGCAGAAGCTTAACCTAAATCTTGCATATGAATGCACACAAATCCATCTTAACCAACCCCCATGGGCCCTACATCAAATCACACACCTTAGTGAACATTTACACGCCCACACTTTTAAGAATTACTCACTTTCGAGCCTCAAAACTTTCTGTGTTTGGAATCTGGAACTGAGGCTTACACCATTAGATAGAGAATCCAAAAATACTCAAGTTCAAAAAAAACCACCCTCAATTCCAATCTAGAATGAAGAAATTACGTCGAAATGAAGTTTTGGAAAAAGCTGTGAATAGTAATTTCGATTGATCGAAATGGAATTTCGATTAATCGAAATGAAATCTCGATTAATCGAAATTCAAGCGAGATTTTCACCCTCTCGGGACCTCAGACCTGCAATATTTCGATTGATCGAGATAGGGATCTCGATTGATCAAAATTCTCTGTATCTGGACTCTAAAAATCACCATAAATCATCACCCTTTCGATCAATCGAAATGGGGGTTTCGATTGATCGAAATAGGCATCTCGATTGATCGAAATGCACTACCCGGGACCTCCAACAACCATATATATGATTCATTTGAAGCCCAATCAACATCCTATCATCCTAGAACCCCTCAAACATGATTAAGAACATAAATGGAAGGTTCCAACATCAATCAAACTCTCAAGATCACATCCATAATTGAATTATACATCAAAATGAATCATTTTCCTCCACAACCACAATTCATTCACAATAAAGGCATCATCAAATGAACAAGATGCCACCATGGGCATTACATATATTAAACCGTTGTCTCTCTATACCCAACAAGTTTATGATCCAATACATACATCAAAAGTACATATGTCCAAAGTACAACCACAACAAAAAGGGAAGTCACATGCCACAAGCCGGCATGGATAGCCACAAAAATGCTCAAAACTCAAAAGATAGCAAAACCACCACTAGTGATCCACTTGGACACTCACGTCCCATCCGTCATCAGCGCTTTATCTGTAAAAGAGTTTATAATAAAGGGGTGAGCACCACTGCGGCTCAGTAGAGATACCCCAACCCACCTAAGTGCCGACCCGACACGACCTATATGGATGCATGTCACAACATTTCACATATCATTCAACATACATCATATTCACTCTCAACAATGCATATATACATATAGGGATGCATTAAACACTTATCATGCTTCATAATTCAAATGAAGACAATAATCATACGCTTGTCTCTCCCTCGGACTCAACCCGACATCCCAACATAACTCTTGATCGAATCATGAAACCGAGACACTTTTCCACACCATTCCAATTCCGCCACCGAGTATTTACCTACTCCAAGGTGGATAGACCACCGTCACCGAGTATTTACCTACTCCAAGGTTACTTGGCCCCCTTTCTTTAAATTCCCACCGAGTATTTACCTACTCCAAGGTGAGCAACCCGAAATCACCGAGTATTTACCTACTCCAAGGCGATTGAGCAACCTTTTTAGAATCCCCACCGAGTATTTACCTACTCCAAGGTGAGTAAACCACCGTCACCGAGTATCTACCTACTCCAAGGTGACGTAACCACTCCAACACCCCCTCCGAGTATTGACCTACTCTCGGCAATTCAACCACACTTCCCCGTTTCCTCACAACGGCTCCAATATATGCATTTCGCACATATAAACATCAAGCATTTAATTTCATGCCTCACAATGCACATACTAATTAATAAAAACATGTAGCATGCATTTCATTTCCACTACACCACACATATATTTACCTATACATGCCAACCTAGCATAATATCCACATATGCTCACAAAACTTCACTTAAGCACATTTTTAATCATGCTTTACAAATGCACATATTTTCTATACAAATATAGTATGCATTTAACTCACTTACAACATATAGCACATATATGCCCAATATAACACATTTCTACATATATGCACAAGAGCTAACATATAAGCATACATGCTCTCATTCTCCCACATTCTCATGCATTTGTCACTCACATCATGCATACTAGGAGATACACATCTATTGCACACAAGAGACTCAAGAGAAGAATAAAAACACCTTATCCCACCCCTCTTACATCTCTAAAACATGCAATACTCAACCTTAGCTCTCACCACTTCACCCGAAACCCTAGAATCGACAAGTAGATGAGAAAGAACACCCCTACCTCGAAAATGAAGACCTTCTAAGCACTTCTCAAATTTCCAGTAATGTCAACCTTGCCAAACCGCGACTTTGATCGGTTCAAAGGGAAGCCCTAGCCGTCCCCTACGTATCTCCCTCCTTTGGCAAGCCTTGAATCTAAGCCGAAGACCTCCAAAATCTAGAGAGAAGGAAGAGAGAAGAAGTGGGAGCAATATAGAGAGAGAAGCAGCCGTGAGATATGAAATATCTCTGCAGATTTTGACCATTTAAGGCCCCTAGGTCACGAAAAGACCAAAATACCCCTAGGCCACTTAACGCACCTTCCCGGACTCCTTTTTCGATTCCGAAAACTCCTACGGACTCGAAATCACTTCCTCTACTCTCTAAATATTTCATCTCAGCCATTCTCAAAAATAAATATTTTTGGGAATTTTTCGGATTCCCGGGCCCACTTAAGTCACATCCCCGGGCCCCGGTTTGACCAAAAAGTCAAACTTCTCCAATTCTCCCGAAAACTTCCCAAAACCTTAAAAACACTTCCCAAACATGTTTTCTACACTCAAAATATGTTAAACACCACTCAAAATGCATTTATGGCAGTTATAATGCGAAAAAATGCAAAATCGGCCAAAATTGGTCACGGTCTCTACAATATACGTGCACTTAAATATATCACAATATTTAAGACCATGCTCCTCCTAGCATGCATGAACCAATAATGTATATGGCTACTCTAGCACATATGAACATACAAAATCTACTACACATGACTTATGAAAATTATTTACAACATGCTCAAAAGCATTACACATCTAACATCAATATATATAGAAAACATATATGAATAGAAGCATTTACATGAACAATGTAAATCAAATACCACATCACCTACTCAACAAGATCCATTGAGTCATGCATGAATGCACATGAAATCTCTACATGTCTACATGACAAGTATACATATTTTTTACCCATAAACAATCACGTTTTTCAAATCATGCGTGATGCTTTCCACCTCAATGCATATACATAAATATATATCAAATTGACAGTCACATCTCGTATATATAACTCACACCACAAATTTTTGGAAATCAATTCAATGGGGACTAGCTTATCACACCATCCATAGTAAGGGTCTCTTCGGCACCCAAACTCTGCTAACGCTTTATCAAGTTGCTAACCCGAAGGGAGCGCCTCCTCTTGGCCAAGTTTTGGGTCTTTCACCCTAAGGACCATTCCCTCACCTTAATTCTCAATGTTGTCACGCCCCAAAAACTCGCTTTTCATATAGTGCACATAATCACATCAATGCACTTATTCCACACCATGAATGCATTTTTTTCAAATCAATGCATTTTCCTTTCACCTCAAGATTGTCACAATGTCATCACACTCACATCATGGAAATCATCATGCTTATGCATTTTTCAAGAAAGTCATATCTTTCATGCATAAATCTATAAACACCACATTTTCACATTTTCACCAATGAACACATTTTTCACCAAAATCATTCATAGTCACATTTGCACATACACAACATATATATGTCACATCCTGCATATAATCACATATACATGTATATTAGCATAAATATAATCATGCTTTCACTCCAATCATGCATTTACTACAAGCAACCAGCATGCATTCCTACAACCATATACAATCACACAATTATATATATATATCATGTCACCCATATAGGTAATAAACATACATAACACTTCACATATTTCATGCTTTTCCAATGCCCTTCAATGCTATAATCAATTTAGAATGCATTTCTACTACTGCACCAAATGTATAATCACATATATATTTATATATACTCAACTCATGCATAAAAATCACATATGCATGCAAGGCAACATCTAGCTAAATATACATATATAATTTAGCATACTTTACATGGCTCAATCCATAAATATGCATATAACAATGCAAATCAGCATCTAAATTTAACAATGCTCTCATCCTCCAAGCCCACATATATATATCCTCACATCCCACGTATATATATAATATCCACCTTTATATATATATGCACATATATATATACAAATGCCACATATGATCAAATTAAGAACATATGTAAAATTAATCAACATAATTAAAATATACATAGGAGATAGAGGCAAGAATCAACTTGCCTTAGGTCCCGCTTTCACTAAGCCCGCGCTTGCAATGCGGCCTATTTCTCCATGTCTGGTCCGGTCCTGTGTCAAAGCCCACACGAACAATCCATCGGACCACTTCGTTTCCTTTTTAATTTCCATTCTTGGCCCAATTTAATTAGGCCCAAGAATAATCACATTCAGCCCAAAAATGTGGCTGCTCAAACAAACCCATCAACTACATACTAAACAATCCATGATCTCACTACCATCACCCTTACATCAGCCATGCCCAAACCTGATGCCAGATTACCAACCAAGCCCAGCTTCCACTCGAATTATCCAACCGAACAGCCCAAACCAGCCGTTAACCATGGCAAAACCCAATTCAGTCACCATGCCCAACTCTACTATCGAACCACCACAACATGGTTGCCCACCTACTGCCAAGCTAATTCAAACCGGCAACCAACGCCACCACTCAGTCGCACCTCAGCACAGCTATCTTCTTCAAACCGTGAGCTCCATCCACGAACCCACCATAACAGCCCCTTTCGGCATCACCATAAGCAGCTAAACAGACCCATTTCCCTTGCCGAAACCACCCATCAACAAGCTAGACCCAACCATCAACGTCCACCAACCAAACTGGCTGAAACCCATCCACCATAGCCACACCCGAGGCCATCCCAACCAGCCATTTTTGGCCACTATGAACAGACCCACCATGAAATGAGACCACCAAAAAGTCCCAAAAATTGGACCTAATCGACTCACCTCAACAGACCCAACGATCCAAGCCAGTCAGTCCCATCGTGACCACCACTTGCCACCGAACCCACCTGCAACCTCAGCCGGTCACCCACCACAGAAGACCCAACCGAACCGTCACAGCAGAACCCAGTCGTGAGCCACCCTCCTAGGCACGATCTCGTCAAAGCACTGAGAAGACCCAACTCCTCACCACCAGCCCACCACAAACGAGCTAAGCGTCACCGTCAGAGCCGAAGCCCCCAATCGAACCACTAGCCACTGTAGTCACACCAAACACGGCTCACCCGTGTCTCCACCATCGGCCACCTTGCCATGGTCACCCAACAACCAACCGAGAACCACCGTCGGCACTATCGCCGGTCCAATCTCCCACTGAACCAGCCGAGCTCAACCCACAAACCCCAACCGCAAAACCCCCAGTCGCGGCCATCAACTCACAAGCCAGTCACCACCGTCGCCCAGGCCAAAGCTCCACCGTGAGCGGTCGGCAGCCACAACCACCATCGGCGCCGGATCACTCCTTCTCTCTCCCGACTTCACTCAATCTCCCGATCCCTCTCTCTTCTCTCTACTTTCTCTCTCTAGCCATCTTGGCTCTCTCTCTCTTTCCTGATTTCTCTCTTCCTTCTTCCTTTTTCTTTTTCTTTTTTTTTTCTTTCTCTTCTTTTCTTTTAATATACACCACACATCATCCCAACATATCTCCTCCACATATATATATATATATACATAACATCACACAATACATGTATTCACATGTATTTTCCCACACTTACTTATATAAATATAAAGGTCCCTCTCTATTTATCCATAATCACATATAGACCCACCATGTGTATATATATATATATTTATGTCTCCATATATGTGTATATATATATATATACACACTCTCACCATGTAACAAAATATATATCTATATTTCCATATATATATATATAACTACATCCTCCATCTTCATATATATATATATATATATATATATATATATATATATATCCACATCTTTCCAAATTTAATTTATTTGAAAAAAATAAATCCGGTCAAAATTCACCCGGAACCGGTCAACATTAATCCGGGTCGTTACATGCATGAATACATATGAAGTCTTTACATGACTACATGATATATATCCAGGCTTTTCATACATAAAACATACACTTTTAAAAATCATGAGTGATGCTTCACATTTCAATGTAAAAACAATTTATAAGGATTCACATGTCACAATGAACTCTAACACCACGTATACCCGAAATCAATTCAACTAAGGACTTCTGCTTGTCACAATCCATAATACGGGTCATTTGGGGACTACATACTCTACTTACACTCTATGATTTGCTAATCCGACAGAAATAATATCCGCTTGGCAAAGTTTTGGGTCTTACACCCTATGGTTCAAAGCCCTTATTAATTCTCACACATACGCCAAAAACCACAACTTCTCATAAAAGTTCATATCACCACACATATGCACAAAACCATGAGTTTCATCAATTTCATCGAATGCAAAACATTTATCAATGAATGCATTTTTATTTTCAACTCTTGCTTATCACAATGCAATTTACCCATCTCATGGAAATCAACACTTATGTATTTTCAAGAACAATCCTTCTTTTATGCATTTACTCAACACGTGGAATCAAATCTCATAAAACTTCTCAAATGAACGCGAATTCACAATATGCAATCATTAACATCACTAAGCCATACATAATACATAAATTCTATTTAGGCACTCTAGACAATCTATATATATGCAAAAAAATTACATTTTCACAAAAGTTTTAAAGAAAAGTTTCATATCACAACTATGTGACCTATAAAATCAAAATAGGGAAGAGATTTACACCCCTACCTCAAATCTCAAGCCTTAAAGCTAATGTTCTAAAACCCCAACCCATTCAAATTTGTCAAAATTAAACTTTGTTCAGTCCAATACGTAGCCCTCACCGAGTAGAGCAATCTACTTGCCTTCGGCGTTCACCAAATCCTAGCCCAACACTTCCGAAATGTAGAGAGAAGGCAGAGAAATAAAATGGGAGAGTTAGAGAGAGATAAGAAATATGTGTAATGGATGAATCTTAGTTCCTCTACATATTTATAATATCTTGGGATGCGAAATGACTGAAACACCCCTGGGTCACTTAACGTACCCTCTCGACCTCCGTTTTTGATTTTGAAAGCGGCTATGGCTTCAAAATCACTTTCTTAACTCCTTGAATATTTTGTTTGGTCCATAACCAAAAATAATATTTTTTTAAAAATTTTCAGATTCTCTGGCCCACTGAACCCACGTCCTAGGCCCCATTGACCCAAAAAGTCCAATTTCTCCAAATGTTTCGAAAATTTTTCAAAACCTCTAACCAACTTCCCAAACATGTTTCCCATAATTAAAACATGCTAGACATCACAAAAATGAAATTAGGGCAAAAATAATGATTAAAATGAAAACCGGTCAAAATTGGACCTAGTCTCTACACAGTCATATGGGTGGTCTAAGCCCACGACAAAATGCTCATGTGGACACGATCATAGGTGATAGCCACATCGATCAGCAGGTGCAAGACCTCAAGGCTAAATTTGAAGGTATGGCCCAAGGTATAAAGGAAAAAGGTCCAGCCACCATAAATGAATTGGTGCAGAAAACAAATATGCATTCAGCCTTGCAGTTAGGAGCTACCCATTGCTTGATAAATTCAAGATGCCAAATATAAAGAGTTTCAATGGTACTTGAGATCCTCTTGACCACTTAGAGGCTTTTAAGACCTTAATGCTCTTCCATGATGTGCTCGACGAGATCATGTGCAGAGCTTTTCCCACTATGCTGAAAGGATCTGCCCGACTCTAGTTTAACAGTTTAAAACCTGATCCAATTCATACCTTTGGGGAATTCAACCAGATCTTTATAGGAAACTTTTTGGCATGCCGATGACATAGGAAGCCTGCAACATCCTTACTGAATATGAAACAAGGCAAAGGCGAGTTACTCTGAGATTACGTCAACTAGTTCAACACGGAAATGCTACAAGTTGATGGAACTGACAGCAAAGTAGTTATTGCTGCCTTTATGGCAGTTTACAACCCTCAATGTTTCTATTATCCCTATCTAAGGCACCTCCTGACAATATGACTAACTTGTTGATCAGAGCACAGAAGTACATAAATGCCGAGGATACCCTAAATGGGCAAATGTCAAAGGGGAATGATGATAAGGAACAGAAAACGAAGAGGCCCTCCAGCACGAAGGATGAAAGGGAGTCCAAGTTCAGTAAACCTAAAGGCAACCATGAGAATGGATAGACACGGCACGAAAAGTATACTAATTTTACTCCCATAAATGCCCCGATTAGCTAAATTCTTCTCTAGATCCAAAATGATCCTAATCTCACATGGCCCTAGAAGCTGAAAAGTGATCCAACAAGAAGTGCACATAAAAAATATTGCAAGTTCTATCGAGACCACGGGCATACTACAGATGAGTGTATCGACCTTAAGAAGCAAATCAAAAGTAGGGGCAGTTACACAAGTTTGTAGCGGGCGACAAGAGAAAAAGAGCATACCCTCTGCGGAGGGATAGGATAATCTACCTCAAAGACAGCATCCTTTGGGAGAGACTAAAGTTATTTTTAGAGGGTTCATTGGATGTGGTAAGTTAAGCTCCGCCCACAAAGCACATGCCATGAGAGCCAGAAATATGTTTGAGATGAATGAGATTGGGAGGGCACCCCTGGTGAAGTATCCTCGAATAGTAGAACAAATTATCACCTTCTTTGAGGATGACGTAAGAGAAATCCAACATCTAAGCGATGGTCCCTTGGTGGTAACTCTAGTCATTGCTAATTACACAACTCCACGTGTATTGGTGGACAACAGCAGCTCTACTGACCAATTGTTTCTTAAGGCCTTTGAAAAGATGGGCATAGGGAGAGAAAGGCTCAGGCCTACGAAATCCCCACAGGTTAGCTTATCTGGAGAAAAAGTCTTCCCTTTGGTGCAGTTACCCTCCCAGTGATGGCGGGAACAAACCCAACGCAGGTGGCGCTAATGGTTGATTTCCTAGTCATGAATTGCCTAACATCCTACAACATCAATTTAGGAAGGGCAACCCTTAACTCAATAAAAGCCATCACCTCCACATATCACCTCCTAATACATTTCCTGATAAAGTACAATTTTGTTGAATTAAGAGGGGATCAGCAAGCTGCTTGGTAATGCTATGTCACTTCTCTGAAGGAGAGGAAATTACCTGAGGCGCTAACTATTGAAAGCCTAGAGGGAGGAACAGATGAAACAAGGTATTGTGCAGAGCTAGTGGAAGAGCTGATTAAAGTCAATCTATGTGGTGAAGATCTTGTAAAGAGGGTAAGTATCGGATCATCACTACACCCCTCGGTTGGAGGTATGCTCACTCATTTTCTTAAAGATAACATGATTGTTTTTTCATAGGCACACAAGGATATGATTGGCATAGATTCAAAGATCATGAAGAACCATTTGAATGACAACCCGTGTGCCAAACTTGTCAAGAAGAAGAGGTGGAGCTTCGCCCCTAAAAGAAATCTAGTTATTTTTGAGGAAGTTGACAAGCTTCTGAAGGCTAGTTTCATTCAGGAGGTACGCTATCCAAACTGGTTAGCAAATGTAGTTTTGGTGAAGAAATCAAATGGAAAGTGGAGACTTTGTGTTAATTTCACCAATCTTAACAAAGCATGCCCAAAGGACAGTTTCCCTTTACCAATAATTGACATGTTAGTGAAAGGAATGGCGGGACATAAGTTGCTTAGCTTCACGGATGCCTACTCTGGGTATAACTAGTTTCTGATGCACGAGGCGGACAAGAAGAAAACATCATTCATCATCGACGGAGGATTATATTGTGATAAGGGGATACCTTTTGGTTTGAAAAATGCTGGCGCCACCTGTTAGAGGTTGATCAACGCCATGTTTAAAGAAAAAATAGGCAGAAACATAAAAGTCTATGTGGAGAACATGCTGGTCAAGAGTGTGAAAGCAGAAAACCATTTAACGGACTTAAAGGAAGCATTTGAGATACTAAGAAAGTACGGAATGAAACCCAACCCAAGCAAGTGTGCTTTCGAGGTCTCCTCTGAAAAGTTTTCAGGATACTTGGTGAGCAAGATGGGGATAGAAGGAAACCCATAAAAATCCAAGCCATCCTCCACATTAGATCGTCTAAATTCCCAAAAAAATGTCCAACGGCTAATGGGGGAGGTGGTAGCTTTAAGTAGACTAATCTCCCGAGCCACAGATAGGTGTCTTCCTTTCTTCATTGTACTCAAGAAAACTTTTAGTTGGCCCCAGAGTGTGAGCATATCCTCCTCAATTTGAAGAAGTACTTTAGTTCCCCGTTATTATTGTCTCGAGTAGGGCCAAGGGAAGAACTATAAATATATTTAGCTGTTTGCACTACTACAGTGAGTTTTGCCTTGATACGTGAAGAAGAAGGAGGGATCCAGAAGCCAGTGTATTACACTAGCCAAGTTCTCCATAGAGCCGAACAAAGATATCTGACAATCAAGAAATTGGCTTTTGCCTTGATTATCTCGGCTAGGAAGCTCAGGCCTTATTTTCAAGCTTACACAATAGTAGTCATGACCGACCAACCACTATAGTAGATTCTTTACAAACCAAAAACCACTAGGCAGCTCATGAAATGGTCGATGGAGCTCGAAGAATTTGACATTCAATATAGGCCAAGAATAGCTATCAAAAGCCAAGCACTTGTGGATTTTGTAGTTAAATTAACTTTCATTCCAGAAGAAGGAGAACACTCGCAGTCAACGGCAAAAGCACAAATAAAGGGGGATGGTCAGATGAACCCTAAGGATACATGGATTCTTTTTGTGCATGGATCATCCAATGCTCAGGCTTGTGGTACGGGGTTAGTACTCACCTCGTCGAAAGGAGAAAGTTTCGAGTATGCCCTTTGGTTTGAATTTAAGGCTATAAACAACAAAGCAGACTATAAGGCCCAAATAGCCGGATTAAGATTGGCAAAAAATTGGGAGTACGATAGTTGAAGGCTCATACAAACTCCCAATTAATTATAGGACAGGTCTGAGTAGAAGACAAGGCTAAGGATGAAAAAATGAAGTCATATCTATAAAGGGTAAAAGAGCAAGCTGGGCACTTCAAAAAGTTTGCAATCCACCACATACCACGAGAAGAGAATGGGAATACAGACTCTCTAGCGCAGTTAGCTACTATAATTGAGTCTGGTACAAATAGATTGGTGCCTCTAGAGTACTTGAAGGGGCCTAGAATTACCCTAGAAGAGTCCAAGGAGGTGAAACAAGTTATCCAAATGATGGAGTAGGCAGACTCCATCATCAAATACATCAGAGATGGGGAATTACCATCAAACAAGTTAGAAGCTCGTAAGGTGAGGATCTGAGTATCACGATACACAATTATTAATGGGATCATCTATAAAAGAGGAATCT
The DNA here is from genome assembly GCA_026545225.1 of Cornus controversa. Lineage (NCBI taxonomy): Eukaryota > Viridiplantae > Streptophyta > Magnoliopsida > Cornales > Cornaceae > Cornus > Cornus controversa. Next base: position 20,404,878 of record CM048852.1, read on the forward strand.
CACTACCATATTTGCGTTGTATTTCTACTGATGAAGCCCATTACATTATAAGGGAGATTCATGAAGGAGTCTATGGAAACCATGTAGGAGGTAGATCATTGGCATACAAGGCTCTCATTCATTTATGTCCCTTATTTTTGCATCTATTTTGGGATTAGAGGTGTCGACCTTGGATAAAACCTTGTGTGTTTATACACCAATTGGGGGTAGGGGGATCCTAGACATGGTTTGTCGAGTATGTGAGGTAGAGATTGCAAATCAGTGATTGGTATTCAATTTTGTTCTCTTAGAGATGATGAGTTTTGATGTCATTCTTGGGATGGATTGGTTATCCACTTTTTGAGCCAATATTGATTGCCACTGAGGAAGAGTGTCATTGTGTACACCCAAAGGAGATTATTTTTGCTTCGTAGGAGAACGGAGTGAATTTCATTCTTCATCATTTTATGAATTATGGAATCAAAATGACTATGGCTTTTTCCTAGATAGTCTTTCGATCGAAGAAGAAAGGGAAAACTTTGAAAACTTTTCCGAAGTGGTTTGTGATTTTGAGGATGTATTTCCAAAGGAGTTGACAGAATTTCTTCTAGACAGGATGTTGAGTTTATCATTGATGTCATACCTGGTACAGCTCCTATTTCTATGGCATTGTATCGTATGGCTCCAGCAGAATTAAAAGAGTTAAAAGACCAATTAGAGAACTTGAGGGCAAAAGGTTTTATACGTCCAAGTGTTTCACCTTGGGGAGCACTGGTCCATTTTGCTAAGAAGAAGGATGGGCCACTATGGTTATGTATTGACTGTCGAAAGCTAAATCATGCAATGATCAAGAACAAATATCCTTTACCAAGGATAGATGATTTGTTTGATCAACTTAAGGGAGCAAAGTGTTTCTTCAAAATTGACTTGAGGTCAGGGTATTATCAATTGATAGTTAAGGAGGAAGATGTTTCAAAAATGGTTTTTCATACACAGTATGGTCATTACGTGTTCCTTGTGATGCCATCTGGGCTAACAAATGCTCTAGTGGCATTTATAGACTTAATGAACCATGTGTTTAGTGCATGAGAATCACTTAAGAATGGTGTTGTGAATTCTAAAGGAAAATCGGTTGTATGCCAAATATGAGAAATGCAAATTTTGGATACTAGAGGTGAAGTTTCTTGGACATGTGGTTTCGGGAGGAGTATTCTTAGATCTTTCCAAGATTGAAGCTGCCATAGATTGGGAACATTTGAAGAATGTGTTTGAAATTCAGAGTTTCTTAGGATCAGCCGGCTATTACCAGAGATTGTGAAGGATTTTTCCTAGTTAGCGACACCTATAATGTGACTCACTCGTAAAGGAGTCATATTCGTGTGGAATGAAGCTTGTGAGCTTATCTTTTGAGAATTGAAAAATAGGTTGACTATTGCTCCAATTTTAGTCAGAACGTGGGTTGGGGTATGTGATATACTGTGATGTTTCACGTGATAGGTTGGGTTACATGCTGATGTAAACAGAGAGGGTTGTTGTTTTTGGGTCTCGACAATTAAAGACTCGTGAGCAAAACTATCTGACTTGTCATTTGGAATTGACGACAGTCATCTTTACTTTGAAGGGGTGGAGACACTACTTGTACGGTAAGAAATTTGAAGTCTTTTCTAATCACAAGAGTCTCAAATATCTCTTCTCTGAAAAGGATTTGAACTTGAGGCAACAGAGATGGGTGGAATACATGGAGGATTCTGATTTTGACCTACAGTATCACCCGGGTAAGGCCAATGTAGAAGCTAATGCCTTGAACAGAAAATCACATAAGATATTGGCTAACATTACCATTCAAGAATACAAAATGATGGAATACATAACAGAATTGGGCTTGTACTTCAGTGATGATAGTGAACTGGCTACCTTATTTAGTCTTGTTGCTTAACCAACTCTAGTTAGTGGAATAATTGAGGCACAAAGACAAGATGAGAAAATAAGGCTATTCACAATCAGATTTCAAGTGTTGAAGTTGTGGAAAATTGGACCTTGCATTCAAATAGAGGTCTACAGTTTAAAAGGAAGATGTATGTGCCTATCCCTTATAGGGAGGGTATTCTTTAGGAGTTTCATTGTTCTAGGCTTGTGATACTCCCGGTGGGATGAAAATGTATCACAACTTAAGACGCCATTTGGTTGAAGGGAATGAAAAAGGATATGGCTCAATTTGTGGCTAAGTGTCTTACTTGCTAACAAGTTAAGGTCGAACACCAAAGACCAGCTAGCTTGTTACAACCATTGCTAATAGCAGAGTGGAAATGGGAGCATAACACTATGGATTTCGTGATGAAGCTTCCGAGATCCCATAAAGGACATGATGTTGTTTGGGTCATAGTTGATAGGTAGACTAAGACAACTTATTTTCTACCTATTTGTATCCCGATTTCTACTTTTCAGATCGGGATCCTAGGTTTATTTCACAGTTTTGACAGGGTTTTTAGCTAGCCCTTAATACAGGGTTGCACTTTAGTACGGCATTTCATCCTTAAACTGTTGGTCAGTATATGCTGAGAGCTTATATCCTTAATGTTACCCAAGAATTGACCCTAGAGGGGGGTGAATAGGGGTCAATGGGAAACTATGACGTTTTCTCCACAAATTTAAATTGCAATAAGCAAATAAAACTATGCAAATAATAGATAAAGACAATAAATAAATTGCACAATGATAAAGAGCTAGAGATAGAGAAAATCAAACGCAAGTGACTCAAGATGTAGCGTGGTTCAGAATCTCCTACTCCACGACTCAAGATCCCTCTTGAGATTTTCCAAATCCACTATGGCTTCTCCTTTCGGGTGAAGAGCAAACCTTTACAATGAAGCTCTCAAGCTCCTCCTTTCTCTTGCTAAGTGAAGTCATCTACTTAGTCTTCTAGGGTTCAACCAACCCTTTACAATGAATGAGAAGAGGATTTGAAGTACAAATGTTGTATCTCTCAAAGATAAAATTCTCAAATAAAAGCTCACAACTATAGCTGTATATGATTCTAAAGTTTGAAGCTCAAGACTTAATTGAATGAGAGTGAGAAGAGTGAAACGTATATTGAATGCTTGTATCTCTGGTAACCTCATCTACCCTTGAAATCTCATGCACTCCTCTACAAGGTTGGGTGGATTTCCATTTTCTAGTGGAGGAGCGTTGAGCTGAATTATTGCTTAGGGTTTAAAAAAGTTTCCATGCCTCATCGGGGCTTTTCAAAAGGTATCCACCTCCACAAGCGGAGTCTATCATTTGCCTATGTTGCTCACTCACCCCATCATAAAAACTTTGCACTAGCTGCCATTTTGGCACAGCATGATGCGGACAAGATTTAAGAAGATCTTTTAATCTCTCCCATGTCTCATGAAATTGTTCTTGATCAATTTGGGTGAATCCAGTGATTGCTCGCCGAATATCACTTGTCTTTCCCATTGGGAAGTATTTTTTTAAGAACTCTATTTGCATCTTCGCCCAAGAATGGATTGAGTTAGGTTCTAGGGAATTGAACCAACTTCTAGCTTTATCTTTTAGGGAGAATGGAAACATACGCAGCTTTAGATCATCCTCCATAAAGTGTGGTACCCTAATGGTGGAACACACAGAAAGGAAGTAATCTAAATGCCGGTATGGATCCTCATTAGGGAGACCATGGAAGCTATTAAGAAGATTGATGGTGGAGGACTCTTTTCGAATTGATTTTCCGCTACATCCGAAAATTGAATACATGAAGGTACTTCAAATGTAGTCAGAAGATAAAAGTCCATAAGCAACTCTCCTTGAGGAGGAGGAGGTGGAGGTTGTTGTTCATGATTAAAAGGAGGTAAACCGGGAGGTTGTCTCTCATTCGGGTCCATGTTCTCAGTCCTAGGCAATATAGGGTCCCTAGAGGTTCCTCTACGTTGTCTAAGTGTTCTTTCAAGTTCAATATTACACGGAAGCAACGGAAGTGACAAGGACCGTCTACCTAGCATGCATTAATAGTAGAATAACACCTCAATACACAAAATAAACAATAATATATACAAAAAAAATGAATGAACTCAAACCCACTAATTTTAGACTTTATACTCACAAAGGGGGCCAACTTTAATCCTTTAGATGCCCGCTATGTGGTATACCTAAAATAAAGAAATTTGAGAAATAAGAACAAGATATATACAAAAAAAATTGAAAGAATTTCTAGCCTAAGAATTAAACCAGATTTAATCTTTCAGTGGCGACAATTAAACCGTAGTCCCCGGCAATGGCGCCAAAATTTTGATGTGGTTGGACTTGAATTATATTGTAAGCTTATTTTTGCCCCTTTTATCAAAATATAATTTAACCACTCGCAAGATCACGAATCTTTGTAGATACGGTTCTATATAGAGGGTATCGATCCCACGAGGACTAGTCGTAATTGTCTTAAAGAAAGATTAATTCCACTTTAATCCTAAAAACAAGGTTTTGAGTTTTGTTTATAAAACTATTGCATGAATGTAAAAACAATAAATGTAAAGGGTTTAAAAGTTGGGAGAGAGAACTAGGGGTGGTTTCCACCACTAGCCATTCACATGTTCATAAGTGTAGCAAGCTTGGGATTCATAAATTAAATGCCTAACAATGTCATTAGGCTTGTGACCTCAATGACATATCAAAAGATTAATATGTGTGCTAACCTTTCATAATCCATCTTCAACAAGCATAGCTCTTCAACCTAACTAACTACCTAATTACCCTACTCTCTAAGTGAACCTACATGCATCCAAACTACCTTATCTTCGCATAGTTTATACAAGCAAGCACTACACATTCATTTAAAGTACCATTACCTAGCCATCATTTGCACTTCTTGTGGAAGATGCAAATGTTGTGCATTCACATGAAAGATTATACTCTAAGACAAGAATAAAACCAAAATCAAATGAATATATAAAAGAAATGTATAAGTGTACATTGTCACTAGACTAAATAATCAACATTTAAATACAAATCCCAATATGCTACAAAAATGAACAAGTTTACATGGCTAGGGGTTTCACCAACACCCTAGTAGAGAAGTTAGTTGCTCATGGCAGCCTTGCACTCTTCCATTGATGAAGAAAATGGAGCTTCAAGGTCTGGTTCAGCTCCTTCTTCTCCTCTCCCGAATGTCTCTCTCTATGTATTCTGATGTGTATGAGAGATATGAGAGAAATGGCCTCTTTGTGTGCTTTATGGCCTCCTTTTCAACCTTGGGACCCACCATAAATATATATATATCAATATATATACCAACTATATCAAGAAGGTCTCCAAAGGTCTTGTTCAAGTCAGACAATCCCTCTAAGTCATGCAAAAAGGGAGATTTTGTTGCAAGTGGGAAAGCAGGTGAGCAAGTGGGCAAGTGGCTCTGCAGAATCTCGATTGATCGAGATTTCGATCAATCGAAATTAAGATCTCAATCAATCAAGATTTTGATTAATCGAGATCATCATCTCGATTGATCGAGATGCCTTGGCTTTAATTCTGAACTTTGCTCTTCAGCTGCAAATGGCCTCAAACTTTGCTCCTTTTACTACAAGACCTGCAATACATCAAAAACACAAAAATACCATAAACATATCTCGGTAAACGTAGAAACGGGACTAACATATACAATAAAGAGGGTTCAAATGCATAGAATTGAACACTTATCACTCACCATATCCTGTCTACCCCAATGCTTCTTTGTTTTGCATAATTCTTCAAGCTTGAGGTGCAAATTCCTTCTTCATTGATATTCACATGAGATGAAAGCTCCTTTGAATATATATGATCATTCTAGTCAATCACTCAAAAAGATGTTAGTAATTAACACCATTAATGGTTTGTTATCATCAAAATTATGAGATTACCCTTAGGTTAAAATCTTTAGGTCAACACTTAATTATAGAGGAAATTGGGAAGACCATTTGCCATTGGTGGAGTTTTCCTATAATAATAGCTACCAAGCTAGTATTAAAATAGCTCCTTTTGAGGCATTGTATGCTAGACCATGTAGGTCACTAGTTTATTGGACCGAGGTAGGGGAGACAGCTACCTTGGTACTGGATATAGTCTATAAGACTACAGAAAAGATCAAGTTGATTCAACAATGGTTGGTCACGGCTTAGTGTCGACAAAAGAGTTATGTCGATCGGAGGAAGAGACCTTTGTCATTTGAGGTAGAAGACCATGTGTTTCTCAAGATTTCTCCACATAAAGGGTTGATGAAGTTTGAAAAAAGTGACAAGTTATCACCACGGTTTATTTAACCCTTTGAGATTTTAGATTACGTTAGTGAAGTTGCTTATTGGTTAGCTTTGCCATCACAGTTGGAAGGTGTTCACAATGTCTTTCATGTTTCCATGTTGATAAAATATGAACCAGATCTATCACATTGAGGTCGAGAAAGACGTGTCATATGAGGAGAGACTGGTGGAGATTCGAGACACTAGAGATCAAGTGTTAAGGGGCAAGACCGTTTCTTTGGTCAAGGTTTTGTGGAGGCACCACAGATTAAAAGAGGTTACTTGGGATTGGGAACAAGAAGTTTGCTCCAAGTACCCGAACTTGTTTGTTTCACAAGGTATGTAAGAACCGTGACCACTTTTGTCAGGTTTTTCGTCATTTTTATTTAATTGTCATATTAATTCTTTAAATGATTATTTATGTGTTTTAAATGTGAAATACATGTTTATAGAACATATTTAAGGTTTAAAGAAATTTTCAGAGCTTTTGACCAAAGTTGACTTTTTCAAGTCCAGTTGACCTAGGGGTGCGGTGCGGGGCCCAAAAAATCTAAAATTGTCAGAATGACTACAAATTTTGAAGGTAGCTTAAATAAAATATTTGACGCGCTACGGAATCAATTTCGTGTCAATCAGAGTAACAGAACTCCAAAAAAGAGCCCGAAAAGGTTTAGGGAAAAGGTTATGGCATTTTTGCAAATAAGTGTAGGTCATTTTTCTGCATTTTTGCAAAGAGAGTGCCCATCCCTATCTCTCTTCTTCCCTCAGGCGAATGGATCATTATATATATATATATATAGCAACTTCTTCTTCTTCTCTTCTCTATTGATTTTGAGGGGCTTGGGTCCATAATTGGAGTTCGCCGAAAAAGAGAGAAACGGTCTACGGGTTGAGAGCTCGAGATTGATCAGTCCAGAGTCAATTTTTGAGAAGGTTGAAATTTTGAGTGAAGTAAGGAATAACTTGAAACTATAGCTATTGAGGTACGAGGTGTGTGTTGTCTCTTACATTTAAAATTTAATTTCATGTTTTAGTATAAAATTGATGTATTTATGTTATATATAATGTTATAAAAAAATTTAGATGAATTGTTGGAATTAGATTGATGATATATGTTTCATGAATTGGGAATGATTGATAGGTGTTATTAATTGCATGAATTGCTTAAATGTGAAAATTGAGACATGAATTGCATATGTAGAGTTTTGATGAATTTATTGAAAAGCTTAACTTTGGAATTTGAATGTGTACATGTGTCATTATGAGTTCTTGCATAACATGCTAGAATGGACATAGGACATAAATTGGGTGCAATACATCGAGATGTGTAAATGTGTGTGCAAAACATGACATGTTTCGTGTGAGTGGGTGTGGGGCTCGGAAGTGGTTCATGAGAAAAGTAGATGGGAAACATATTCCTGGGGGTTGAAAGACCTCTAACTTGCACAAAAGGGTTGGTTACCGGTAGGTTAGTAGCTTTACAATAACTAGGAAATGGGATATGGGTCTTCGGCACATATCCGGGACGTGTGTGAGTGTGACACAAATTCCAAGAGCGTCTTTGAGTTTTAAGTGTATAATGTGACTTTATGTTGAATTATGTGAGATAATGTGACTTATGTGGATTAAGTGGAATTGTAAATAAATTCGGTTATGTCATATGTTATAGATATGATGATTTATGCAATGAAACATGTTGTGAACTTTATGGTTGTCAAATGTATTTGATGAGTATGCCATGGAAATAAACATTGTAAATTGACTAGAATGCTAGGAAGCATGACACGTAACATGATTATACATGTTGAATTACCTTTATGCAATGATATGAAATGTGGACTTGAGTGGATTACACAACATATTACTTTGAGCCGTTGAACTTACTCATCCCCCTATATTAACATTTTTCAGGACATGGCAAGGAAGTAATTGATGGTGATCATCCATGAGATGAACATGGAGTCATGAGAACTCTCTTTTAGTTATTTTCATTATTTGGCACATCCGGGATGTGAACTTAGTGCATATTGACTTATGTATGAAACTTAGACTTAATATGTTGCTTTTATATTTCAAGAATATGTTGAGATTGTGATCTTATGATTTCAATGCTCTAACTATATATGATAAGTTTGACAACTCTTGAGGATTATGTAAAATTGATATTTAAGTAGGTGTATGATAATGCAAAGATTATATATATATATATATATTGTGTTTCAAGTGCATGAGATCGAATCTAATTGTGATGATTTATCACTTTGTGGATGTTTGGGATTTGTAAAAATGATAACTATGTTCTATGATTGTTTGTTAGGAGGATGAATTGGGAGGAGAATATGTTGTAATCACTTGGTGGATTTGTTAATATTCCAGGGTGAGTGATTACGATGCATCGTAATTCCCATTATGATGCGTCGTGATATGGTGATGCATCGTAAACCTAATAACGATACATCGTGAAATAAGTGGACTGTTCTATACAAAAATCTAGTAGGTTACGCAGGATGTTACGCATCTTCAGCAATGCATCGTAATCAACATTATGAGCATCGTAATGTGTGTCTGGGTGGATTGAGATCAAATTGGGTATGGATTGAGGATGAAATGTGTGGCCACGTGTGGGGCCATGGTGGGTTATTACAATTAAGTCATACGTAGGTAAACATATGTGGGTGATTATGATTCCGTATTAATTCAATGATTTAGGTTATTTATTAAGATTTTATAGACAAATTCGCCCTTGTAGCTATGAGCAAGTTCCGTAATTGGTCCAACTTCAATCGGGCATAATTCCTTCGTTTTAAATCGAAATTGAACGTGATTTTTTTTTAATTAAGTATTTTTGAATCCTCTTTCCGATGTGCCAAGTAACACTCTGAAATTCCAAACACATAGGGAATTGAGTTCTGGAATTGAGCAGGTTATGAGTACGAACCGTGTGGGATTTTCACTATTCATTCCCATTTCCCTCGCTCTTAACCGAGTGTTGGAAATCGGGGTGTGACAAGGCATGTCCGATTTCGGGGACAAAATCTCCTAAGGTGGGGAGGTTGTAGAGATCCATTTTTTTAATTTATTTTTGTTTTATTATTTATTTATTTATTTATTTTCTGAAAAGGGATTATAAATAGATTTGCACTTGTTATAAATGTGATTTGCATATATGGGGACTTATTTAGAGATCCAGAGAGTTTTATGAGCCATTCGGCTCATTTTGAAATTTTGGGTTGTCGGGAACTAGGATGGTGTCGGGTGAGATCGAGAAACAAGATATTTTTTTGAGAAATTTAGTTTTTGGTTTTAGAGCAAACAGAATTTTAGGAGAGATGTAGTTGATTTCGAGGCCATATCCACTCTCAGATTTGAAAACGGAGGTCGGGAAGGTACGTTAAGTGAACTAGGGGCGTTTTGGTCATTTTACGCCCTAGGGCTTATAAATATCAAAACTCAAATATTTTAGCCATATCTATCTCTCTCTAAAAAGCTGTATTTCTCTCTTATCTCTTCCCTCTTAAGCTCTTTATATTCTCTCTAAAATTTGGAGACCTTAAGGCTTAATTCGAAAGGTGTCGAAGAAGGAAAGTTCATTCTACGTGGCAAGGGCATCATTTTGAACCGAACAAAGCTAGGTTTGGGTAAATTTTGAGTTGTTGAATTCGAGGTGTAGCTTGAGATTTTATCTCTTGAGGTAAGGGGTGTGTGTTATATCTTTCAATACAAGTTTAATTTCATGTTATGAGCATAAAATTGATGTTTTCATGTTATATATGAATATATGAACTCTTGTAAATAGATTCTTGATTTGAATTGATATATATATATATATGGTTTCTCGGATTGAAATGTGATTTAGAATGCATAAATTACTAGTATATGTTTTATGTGAAAAATATAGCATATATGAGATTTGGTGACATGGGTTGAGACTATAGTTTCGATGTAAAATTTTATAAAGAGGTTGAAGGTCTGCATGTGTCAATATGATTTCTTATGTGACATACTAGAAATGAATATAGGACATAAAGTGGATGCAAATGCATCGAGACTTGTGAATGTCTATACTAAACATGATATGTTTGGTGTGTGTGAGGTGACATCTCAAAAATGACTCATGTACAAAGTAGAGGGGGAATAGATCCTCTAGGGTTAAAAGATCTCAAACTTGCACAAGAGGGTTGGTTACTAGTGGGTTAGTAGCTCAAAAATAACTAAGGACATGGGGTATGGGGCTTTGGCACGTATCCGATTTGGGTGTGTGAGTGTAAGCACAATTCCGAGAGCAATGTGAATAATGTGAGTTATTTGATTATGTTATGTTGGACTATGAGTCCGAATTTATTTTGTCATATGTTATAGATATGATGAAGTTGTATTGAAGCATGTTATATTGAGTTTTGTGGTGTCAAGTATATTGATGCATAAGCCATGTGAAATGTGAATTGTGGCATTTGACTAGAATGCTAGGAAGCATGACACATAGCTAGGCTATGTATGTTGATTGATTTATGCATTGAAATGAAATGTGAAAACTTGGGTGGATTGCACAACATATGACCTTGAGCCCATTGCACTTTGCCCATCCCCTACATTAACAATTTCAGAACATAGCAAAGAGGTTGTCAATGGTGAACAACTATGAGTTGGACTTAGAGTTTGAAATACTTTCTTTTTTGATTGTTTTGATGTTATGCACGTCTGGGATGTGGACATAGTGCATTTAATGTTGTATTTAGGCCTTTGAACCGAGAGTGTTGATGTTTGGACAAGAGAATGATGTATAAATGGTGTTTTGTTCAATTAATGAATGTTCAATGATTTATTTGATGTTTATGTATGTTGCATTTATATATAAACTCGTATAGATGTATGCTAGAGTGTGAGAAGGATTTGATGCAATTAATTGGGTGTCTAAGGTTTCAAAGATAGGGAAATGAGGACTCCTATGGATAGGCCTGCGATCAATCAAAATCAGAATTTCGATTAATCGAAGACTAAGCCATATTTTTGGGTCCAAAACCCGTGTGTTCCGATAGAAGTTACACAAGAAGCTCAATTGATCAAAGCACTTCGATTAATCGAAGCTCCACTTGCGATTAATCAAAGTTCCACCTTTGATTAATCGCAGCACTTGAAGTGTTGTTTGAGCTGGATTAAACTGTTAGCTTGTTTGGGTGTCCTGTGAAGGGCCAATAGTGGGAATACAAGCATGATGATATAGTATTGGAGTGTAAATAAGGTTAAAGAGTAATGATTTGTGATAAGGAGTGAATTAATCACCTCTATGACAGTATGGTACTAGAGCATGATAAAGGATAAGATGTGTTGATGTTTCACATTCTCGCCCTTGAGTTCTTGTACCATTCTGGGTATGAAAATTCGGGACGTGACAGCATGTGATATAAGAGCATGATAAAGGATAATATGTGTTGATGTTCTGCATTCTCACCCTTGAGTTCTTATACCATTCTGGGTATGGGAACTGGGGGCACGACAATACAACCCTTCATATGTTACGATATTTGAAAGGGACACCAAGCAGTGGCGATTGGCAAGTCGAACGGAAAGCTTCGATTCTACAATCGATCTGTAGGAGCTGATGTTCTAGGTCTTCACCGTCATCGAGCCGTTTGATTCCCTGACAATGCCTACGCTCTGACCATTCCGTTGCTAGTGGGGTTTATTGCCCACGCGATCCAGCTATTGGATTTGGCCAGAGGTGCGACGAAGGCAATGGAGAGAGAGGATTTAAACCTATTTTGTTCAAATCCATTTTGTAAAATCATTGATTTTGTTGAATTTCTACAAAAGAATGTTGTAAATGCTTTCATATATTGATAATGGTGTGTTTCACTTTATGGGTTTCTTCTATTCTTCTTCTTGTTTTATTTGATTGTTGAACAAAGAAAAATTTGGACAGATTTGTGAAAAATCCAAAAACAGAGAATCTATGCTATGAGAGGAAACTTTGTGGTTGTGGTGGGGGTTTCGTTCTCCTTCATTTATTTTTCTTCGTTTTTACCAGTCATTGTGAAAGGGAACTAATAAATAACATTTTGACTACTAAAATGCTTGGACCTTATTTGGTTATATTTATTGGGTAAATTTTATACACTCTAGGATTCATAATGTATAGGATAATAAAAGCCTTAGGTTTTGAGAACTTATATGGGTTTAATTGAAATGAGAAAAGCTTGAAAGCTTTAACAATGGGAAAATTAGGTGTTCTAGTCATAGCAAGAGAGAGATGGTGGGAGGAGAGAAAGTTGGAATATTAGTTAGGAGTATTATGGTCATTTCAATTATGAAATATTTTTAAATTAAAAATTAATTAAATAATAAGAGACAATTTAGACATTTAACAACTTTTTTAAATGAAAAAATTGACCAGGATACTTGTAAAAGAATTTCGTAAAATTATATCTAGGCAAAATAAGATTAAACTTCAGGAGTGTGAGTAAAATTTATCCAAATATTTAACTAAAAGTTAGTCACTCACAAATCACAGTTTCTACTCAAAAACTGGCAATTTATGTACAATTGTTCTGTTGTATAAGTAGGAGGGAATAAAAAAAATAATAACATTAATTATGAGGGCGAAAAATAGAAGAGAGAGGATAGTGTAATTCCTTTATCATATTTGGATAAGCAAGGAGGGAAAGAAATCATTCTCATGATTAGAGAGAGGGAAAAAAAAATAGGAAATAACAAAATTATCACTTATGTCCTATATTTGAAGTAGATTCAAGTCCGGCTGCAGCTGCCAACCTTTTCATATGTTCGTCGGAAAATCAGGACATGATGACAAGCAAAGTCTATAGTTTCAGCCTCACCCAAACATGCTCCACATCTACTTTTTTTCATCATCCTTCATTGTAGTTATGTCATCCAGAGCAAAATCCATAGTTAAAACATTAAAATGTCACAAATTTCGTTAAAATGCCACAAATTTCGACTCAATCAATAGAAGACGCATCATTGCCGCCATGGTGTTCTTCGAGGTGCATTATGGCTGCATGCAGATAACATAAATCTTCATAGTAAATTTTCTTCACCAGCATTTCCTGTTTCAACTCAGCTAGATGAGTGCTGATCTGCAATCCTAACTTGCATTTAGCATCACCATTGTTGGTCATCGGCAAAGGAGATGACTCTCTTGGTATCAAATTTGCAGACCATCGGCAGTCATCAATGACTGTATCATTCAACCTAACGATAGGGAAAAAGAATATGAATTCAGTTCAAGCTAAAACATGCTTACTCATTTATGTATATATAGCATGTGGGTATATGATAATGAAAAAAATGGAAGTCATAAATTCAGATGCAAGACAATGGAAAGAATCCAAGTTAAATATACACATGATCTGACGAATTTGTGTAGAACATCCACAGATTTGTACTTAAAAATGCTAAACAGATTTCATATTTGTTGGTTTCCTAAGCATGTAGCAATCACAGAAGACATAATAGATTAACAAAAACAATTGCACAATTAATTATGTGGAGTGGGCCAAAGATTAGAAGAATCATTGATTTCATCCATACATATACCAGCATAGCCATATCCTAATTATTTGGGATTTGGCAACATAAATTCTCCAAGATTATTCCAGCTTGTTTAAATTGTGTATTTACTTAGACACGTGACATTTTAAATTTGTTTCTAGTACATTTGGTTGATGAATACTCCCACACCTCCTCCCTCCCGTTCCATGTAATGTTTTGCGAAGTCGCAGGAAAATGTAGCAATTAAATTGACTTCACAACCTTAACCCGACTTTCTAGTTTCCATTCCTCTGTTGTATTCTGTTAATATTCATATTTACCATTTGGTGCCACATAAATGGAAAAAAGTGAGCGCATTAGAAGATCCAAGAGGAAGGAGGTTTGGAAATCCAATTACATCAGATGTTAGTGGCTATAGTATCTTTGAATAAAATAGAACAAAGAACAGGTATTTGATGGAGAGGCAAACATGAAAAGAGAACAAAGATACGAGAAAACCAATATGCTGGGCAAGTGACTCTTACTTTTTGAGAATGCTTTGTGACTCCAACTCCTGCTGCACTCTATAGAAGGCATCTACTGTATCCTTTTTTGCCCTTGCCAACCCCTCCAATGAACCAATCGAAACACACATCGAGTGTATAGCAGGATCCATAGTCTCACTGCTGATGTTCTTAATTCTAATCATAACAGTTTCTGGGTCATGATGACGATGAATTGGAAGATACAAGCTCCTTACAGTAATCCCACCCACTGAAGCTGCTTGCTTGCTTGATTCTACACACTTTAAACATTCAAATAACATTCTTATTAGATATCTTCTACACACACACACAAATACACAATACTCTTAAAGTGTTAAACAAATTAATATCTACCTCAAATACAACATCGCAGCAGTCAAGTTCATTAGGTACAGTCCTCATGGAGGCACTAGATATCTTTCCAAATATTGAAATTGCTTCAATCAGCTGGGAAAGCTTGATTACAGAAGGTACATTCTCTACAGTAATAGACCTCAAACTTTTGAAGTCAGAAGCACTCTTATTGTTATTAGGGTATCTAGAAACATCATCGCGGCTCACAAGATTCGGGCAAGGAGTTGGTGAAGGTCTACTTTTACTTGGGACGATGTCCTCCCGGCTAGGGCTGCTTTTTCCATTCAAAGACCTCCCAGATGAAAGTTTTCTGGCAGGATCAGTTTTCTGCTTCTGAAGAAGATTAAAGTCCCAGCATATAAGAACTTACTCATCATCTTTCATTCTAGATTACATGCAGAAATATAAAAACATCAAAAATCAATTAAGAAAAATATGAGAAAAATGACATTAAATGTAGATGTTTAATCAGATAAAATACAATACTAGAGCACATTGTACGCATACCCTGAATTTTTCAGGTTTTTCCGTCAACAATTTCAGCAATCCTCTGAAACCATGGGATGCAGGCGGGCCCAATTCTGAGAATTCATCGTCTTCATCAACAGAACTGTGTACTGACCGCTTCAAGCTTTCATTTCCTTGTAACTGGAGGCTGGCCAATGTTCTGATATGAGATACTCTATGTTGAGAATTGATCTATGAAATAAATAGTCCGGCATTCTCTAAGTCCGCAAAAGTAATCTTATTTTTACTACAACTTCTACAGATTATTATATTGACCTAAGTAATGGGTCATATTACACTCAGGCAGCAATGATAACTTCAACTTCTGGACATACAGCAAATGGATTATTGTTGCCAAGACCGAAAATATTTCCAAACAGGCACTATTTTCGTTACAAGTTTTGAAATAAGGAACAAATTATCATTATTTGAGTTTTGCGCCTACTCATATTTCCAAATTCATCAGGGAATTGGAAGTGTAGATTAACATTTCTGGTAGGTTTTCCCAATAACAGTTGCATCCCAATCGGGGCTAGAACCCTACAACACCTCCTCAATGAGGTGGCAGGAGATACTATTCAAACTAACTGGTCACTGGTGCTTGTAAAATTGGCTAGGGACCGGTTCGGACCGGCTTGGGGTATTTTGGAACCAAACCAATCCTAACAGTTCCACAAAAACTGGAACCAAACCAGACCATGAGGAGTGGATCCGAACAAAACCGAACCGTGAGGGAACGGTTCGGTTCCACTGTTCTAGCCTCAGGCGTCTCACATAATAGTGAAAAAAATACAAATCATAAAGCACAAGATGGGTAGAGAAAATGTAGGATGGAATCACTTCGAATATATATATATATATATATCAAAGCAAAAAAATCATTCAAAAATCCACAGAAAAATATTATATCAGAGTACTAAAAATCGTCCGATTACTAAACGCAAACTATATTGTTCGTCAATAATTGAAATAAACAGGACAGACCAATACCTTAAAACACGGGTTACAGTGAGAAGATACAGAGACTCAGAGAGAGAAAGAGAGAGGATCGATTGGCACACATGTAGTAATAGAGACTAGAGTGAGTCAAATACTAATCAGATTGATACCCAAATCCCAATTTGTAAAAACGAACAAAGAAATGTATACATGTATATATATATAGAGAGAGCGAGAAAGAGAAAGAGTACCTTCTGGAGAATTTGAATGTAGCTGCCCATCCGAAAGCCTTCACTAGTGATTTTTTTTTTCCTAATTGGTTCACACACACCACCCCCAAAGAATCGTTTGCACCAAGAGGACTTGATCCTTAGACCTAAATCTTGCTAGGCACTAGAACCAAGTTCTTTATCCACTTGAGCCAACTCCTTGGCAACAAATTGGCAATTTTTATGATACCCAAATCCCAATTTACCACCTTCACTAGTTATTTCTCCATGAGAAACAGTTGTAGTAGTAGGAGGGATGACTGAAGAGTGAAGAGAGAGAGAGAGGAGGAGGTCAGCGGCATTGGATTTGTGAAATGTACTTTGAAGTTAGGGACCTAGGTTTAGAAACTTGTTTTAAGTTTATATATTATATATAATATAAAAATATATTATATATACAACAAACGGTTCGGTACTGAAGGACCCCAAACCAGAACCATAAAATAACAGTGCCATGATTTTGGAACTGGACCGAACCAGCCAGTCCAATTTTTCGATTCCACGGATTTTTTGTGCACCCCTAAAATTGGCAATAGATGTAGATTTCTTTCTTTCTCTTTTTATTTTTTTTTTTTTTTGGGGGGGGGGGGGGGGTGTTTGTAAATTACACCAACCTCCCCTCTAGATTACGAAACCTACACATGGCACCTTTTAGTTTTCTAAAAATTACACTGACGTCCCTTATTAGATGCTAACCATTGACACCGTTAACAGAAATAATCAAATTCCATATTTGCCCATGTCAAAAAATGAAATTTTATGTTAAAGTAGCTGTTAAACTGAAGTTACAAAATTGCCATGGCATCACAATCAAGGCAAATTTATTACACTTGATGGATCACTGCCACGTTTCCCTTTCCCTCTTTTAATATATATGTGTGTGTGTGTGCGCGCGCACAAATGTATGCAATTGATGAAGAACTATGGGAACAATCGGGTATATACATACATATATAGACACATATAAAATACAACCCAAAGTTGATATTATTGAGAGAGGATAAGAAGGATTAAAGAGAAGTTGCTTTATAATAAGTAAACCCAGGTGAGAGAAGCACTGTAGATTCCAAAAGTGATGATCGGAATGCCGAGCTCTTCTGTAACATCAATGGTGAAATACATGATGCCATCTATTACACATACATTTTCTCTTTGCAGCATAAATTGTTAGAAAATTCTTCGTGAAGAGACCTCAAAGTAATTATATGTAAAATAAATATATCGCTTTGGCTTCAAGAATATGTGAAGAGCCATCAAAGTCCAATCTTCACTTCTCTCTCTCTCTAAAATCAACTCAACTACTCTTCCTTCAAATGGCTTCTATCAGCCCCATTTCTCAATCTCAACCTCTTTTCAACAAAATCCAATTTAGAAGCAGAAAGCTCCATACCACTTTCATTGCAAACCCTAATTTCAATTCTAGGGTTTTCTCTATTCGCAGTACAGGTGGTGGAACTGTGACAATGCATTCGAAGAAGAAGATGGTTGTTGTGTCGGCCACAACGGCGGAGAAGCCGAAGAAGAGGTACCCAGGAGAGGCAAAAGGGTTCATGGAGGAAATGAGGTTTGTGGCCACACCAGAGACCAGCCGAAAGAAGGCAAGAAGGAGCCCCAGGGTCAACCAGTGGCCAAATGGGAACCCTCCATTGATGGGTATTTGAGGTTTCTTGTGGACATCAAGTTGGTATACAATACGCTTGAAAGGATCAAAGCATCAATGACAGAACTTAGTTGGTTTCAAACTATTTGATTAGAGATCATCCATAACCTATTAGAGAGCCGTACCAGAAATAATTGATGGATAAATTATCCAAGTTAAAGGAGAATATACAAGCCGAAGCTTGCAGCTGATGTATAAGTAAGGTGTTGTTACAGCTCAAATCTTTACTAGGATAAACAATTGCATTTGGGTGTATATCAGGCAGAGAAGAAAAAAAAATTGTTCTCAAAATATATTGGTCAATATTAGGTCAACTAAACTTATGGGCATGTTAGATCAAAACGTGCAAATTTTAATATTCTGATTTCCACTTTGATTTATCTTCTCTGCACTTCGCATGAATTTCTCATAAAATTGTAGTTTATGACTCTGATTATATATATAAGTACAGAAGTATCCCTGTTTATATATATATAGGTATGTAAAGATATAAATGTGTGTGTGTGTGTGTGTGTGTGTGTATATATATATATGTATATGTAATTGTTTTGTTTAAAGTCAACTGAACATGGATGATGATGGTAATCACTTCGTACTCTGTTGCAATTTTTCAGTTCTTTTTCTTTTTCCTCTTTGCCATATGCTCCTTTTTCTCAAAATATATTTTTTTTTGAGTCAAGCCAGACACCACTAAAAGGAAAAAAATTAAATGTAAAAGCTTTCACATGAAAAATATTAGCCTTATAATCTGTCAAACTTTTATCAACAAATGAAATAAAACACAAACATTCCTTCTATTTAGACAGATGAGCGAACACAATGAAACTTTTGTAAAAGTTTTTTTTTCCAACTATTTCTTTTAACCAAAATTTAAATGTTAAAACCTCAAAATTGAACTCTAAACGAGCATATATAACCTCCTAGCAAATTTTGTCCCTTTTTCTCTCTCTCTCTCTCTCTCTTAGATTTTTCTCTATTTTCTCTGTCGGGATTTTTTTTTCTCTTTTCTATATCGCTCTCTTTCTCTCTCTCTCTATCTCAGAATTTTGTTTCTCTCTACGTAGTACGTACAACCGGAGAGAGAATTTTAGACATTTCAATCTTCAGGGGGTATTCACACATTTTTGTATATAACAGGGGTTTCTTTGCACTTTACCAAAAAAAAAATGTAGTTTAAGCTCTAATTTGATGTCTACGTTTAATCTTAAGCTGTTGAAAAAATGCTCAATGTCAACATATATATATATATATATATATATATATATAGAGAGAGAGAGAGAGAGAGAGAGAGAGAGAGACTTATAGTAGGAAATAGCAGTAAGACTTTACCTATTCCTGTAGGCATCAACGTTGAACAACGTGACCTTTGGTATGCTTGAAATGGCTTTGAAGACGCTTCTCTTACGTTGAGCTGAGAAGATTAAAATGCTATCGTTCAGAATGAGAAATGAGAATCAATCTAGGGTTTAGGGTTTTGTGGTACGTCTTACCAGTGAATAGCGTAGAAATTGAAGCTCCGAGTCTCGATTTCATCTTCTTCTACGCACCCTAGTTGTTGAGAATCGAACTTGTCTTCTTTTAGTTTCAGGACCAATTGGTTTTGTAATCTCTACGGATTATCATACAACATGGGCTGCCCAGGTTTGGGCAAAGCCCAAACCCATCTACCTGTTTCGTATAGCAGGAGGGCAGTGGAGGAAAAAAAAAAAAGTGTTAATCCACTCGTCGTTAATAGTGAGATAAAAGGAATGAATGAATGAATAGTGGTAGGCCGTTAGCATCTAATTATATTTCATAACAGAAAAAAAATAAAAAATAAAAACTATTTAATTAAATTTACTGCTATTTAATATTTTTGTTTCTGTCCGACGACAAAATCAGTATTATAAATAAAAGTTTCATTATATCATATATTAATTAAATTTACTTCTATTTAATATTTGTGTTTCTATCCTAGGACAATCAGTATTATAAATAAAAGCTTCATTATATCATATATTATTTTTTTCTATTTTCTTGCATTTTAGTAAGATTGCAAAATCATTGTTAGAGAAATTAATGAACTCTTTTTTCCCCCATTTAATTTCATTTTCTTCTATAACTTTATAATAAGCCCAGGAGGATTTTAAAAGGCTATATTAGAGCGAGGCTGGTTTGTTTTAGTGAAGGCGCCCCACCCAAAGTTCATCCTCAACTTGTGGGAGACCGCAGACCCAAGGAAAAAAGAGAAGTTAATTGACACTTGGCTAATGGTTAGTGGATCAAGCAACATTGAACCCTTCACTTAGGGTTGGTTTGGAAATCCGGTAACGTAAAATTTGTTGCAATATTTTTGAAAGCAAAAACATGAAAACATGTCTAGTAAAAATTGTTACAAGATTGAAAAATGAGATACCTAATTAAAAAAGACCACCTATAATTTTTTTAATTTTTTTTGTACTGTTCACCACTACATTATTTTTGCTACAGTGTGAAAAACACCAAACGCATATTGGTGTTTTGTTTCGCTATCGTACACGAAGCAAAAATAGTTCCTAGACAGGCCCTTATTGGTCAATTTTGGCATGACAAGTTGCAAAAAGTAGTCAGTTGTTGAAGCATAATGATCGCCTAAACTCTCACTACGACTCATTAAGTTTTGGATAAGGAGAGAGAGTGAGTTGCCAAGGCTCCATCTCGACTCCTCAAGCTCCGTATCATGTAACCTATCGTAATTTTTCAGTCATCATAAAGTTCGTAAACAAACAAGCCAATCGATTGGCTCCACATGCAACTGAAACTCATTGCAACACATGTTGAGACTCCTCGTATTTTTTGTATCTCCTTCAAACAAAAATATTTAACTTCTCAAGACAAATCTTTAGATCTAATACCACTTGTTGGGACAACGAAAGTGAACGAACATAGAGATGTAAGGAAAAATAATAAATAATCACACATAAAACACAAAATTTACATGATTCAGCCAATGTCAGCCTACTTCCATAGATAAAAATATATTTCCTTATAATTTCATAACAAAGTGTTGGTACAAGAAATTGCTCGGCTAATTTTCAGCCAATTAATTTACTGCACACACCCATAAATTCAAGAACACAATATATTTTTTCAGAGAAAGAGAGGAGAATTTGTATCCCTTTTCATTCATCTTTTCAGATTTTTATACTTGAAATTTGAATTCTTTTAGGACTCAAATTTCTGTATTTGCAGTTATCTTTTCTCTCAAACATATAGATTCATAATAAAGTTTAGACTGGCGTATATGTTGGGTTGCCTTGGCCCTGAAAAGGGCGACTAGGCCTATTCTTCTTTTTGAGACCATCATTTTGGGCTTTTGCTGAACTTTGAGCTTGACTTCTCTTGGGCTCGGCCCGTTCGCGTGTTAGTAAGCATATGTGAATAGCTGGGGGATTTTTTTCCCTACACTTTGCCCCCCAATTTTCTTTAGTATGAGCTTGCTTAAACTGGAGGAAATTTCTATAGATGCCAAGCATCATTTTGTTGTTCGTATCGAGAACCCTCATTAATGCTGAGGTACCAACGACAGCGCTAAGCACGTAAGTGACCCTTTTACGCTACCTTTACACTTTTTTTAGCTTGATACTTCTTTATTTTTAGCCACAAAATCTTCTGTAACTACTTGTCTTCTCTTTCAGATTCATCTCCTTTGAGTTTCCTGGTACCGGTTAATCTTTGTAGGTCAGTTTTCATTCTTTTACCTACGTCTTTTTCTTTTTACGATGTCTTCAAGTGATAGCGACCATACTCCTTCTGACAATTATGAGACCAATATCTCCAGTTCATCTCTTCAGATTATAGAAATTGCCCAACCCATCACTATCGTTGAGGAAGTAATTACATCCGATCAGGGTGTAGCTATTACTTCGGTGACTAAACAATTAGTTGATGTTGAGAGGATTCGGGAGGAATGTTGGATCCCTAATGATGTCACAGTTGAGAGTGACCCATTGGACTCTGATTACAGTACTAGTGAAGGAGTCGAAAAAGGCGAAGTCCTTTTCTCGTCTTCCTATTTGAAAACTTTTAGGTTTCCTCTTCATCCTTTCTTCAGTTTTGTCTTTATAAACTAAAGTTTGTTCCACTTCAGTTAAACCCTAATTTTTTTCACATCGTTTCTTACTTACTTTCTTTAAATCATGTTTACAAACTGAACTTAGGTCTAAACGACATTTTGTTCTGTTATTCTCTCCACCGAGTTAGATCAAAAGATAATCGCTACCATCTGTTCCCTAATAAGAATAGAAAGATTTGTGTTGATACCCCCACTACTGACAAGTTGTGGAAAAAAAGGCTTATTCTGGTAAAGGGAGCCTAGAGCGTTAGGGCTGCTCAGCGCTTTCCTATTCCCAATGCATTTTGCGATACTATGATTCCTTCTATCACTTTATTTGGCAAGTTTCCCCTTAGTTGCCCTAGGGAACCTTCAAAACTTGTTTTTGTTATTTTTTTTTCTTTTTGACATCTCTCTCTTATATAAAGTTGCTTATTCTTTTCTTTTCTGCAACCGATCAGATTGAGTTTTTGAAGAAGAAAGTTTGGGACATTCAACCTTCTGTGAAGAAGTTTCTGTCACCTCACAAGCTTCAGGCTCTTACTTGTGACGCGTCAATTGAGTCTTCCTCTCTGTATGTTGACTCAGACTCTTCAGATTTAAAGATGGAGATGCCTGAGCCTAAAACCAAGAGAAGATCTTCCACCTCTTGCTAGGTCAAGGCCAAAAATGCTTAAGGAAGGTCCAAGGCTAGGCAAGACAAGAACAAGTCTCCTGCGAGGAGAAAAGGCCTTCTTCTGGCGCTCCTCCTTCATCCAAGCACCAAAAATTGTTGGTGGACGCTATAAATGGACAAAACACTTTTTCTTTTTCTTTGGTTCTAGCTGATCCTGCCAATAGTGCTGTTAATGAGCCGTTCGTTTGGCTGATCCAATGGTGGATTCCAGACTTGAGGAAGTCTGATGGCTTGTTCTTAACGATGGGGGATTGCGCTGCCCTCGACTGTAATGTCATAGGAACTTTGGCCCGAGGAATCTGGCTTCCCCAAGATGAGCTCTATCAATAAGCAGTTGATAGGAATGAACTGCTTGCCAATGCACCTCTTCACATTATAGAGGTTCATTCAACCCCTTCTTTACTCTTGTCATTCATTCTTTTTTCTTTATATATATATATATATATATATATATATATATATATATATATATATATTTACTTCGTTTGATGTGTGGTGATGTAGAGCGCTTATATAACCGCTTCCCTTTGCAAGGCTCTGGAAGTTGAATAACTGAGAAGAAGTAAGGTTGAAAGCCTTGAGGGGAGGTGAAGTCTCTCACCAAGTCTCTTATTGAGAAGCAAAAGGCGATCCTGCATTTTGAGCAATAGGCCTTAGAGGCCGAACAGAAGGCTGTTGAGCTCCAAGCCATGCTGCAAGTTTGCTAGTCTGGCGGGCTTGAGATATATCAACGATTTTTGAATATTTTAGCTTTGAAGATTGCTGACAGCTTCTAGTACAGCTTTAAACAATGAGGGAAGCCTGAGGCTTAACGTGACTATCAAGATCTTGATGACTTCGATGCTGATCAGGGGATTGTGTCATTCGACGAATATAGTATTCCTAAGGCTAGCGAAGCTGAGAGGAAGTTTGGTAACTTTCTAAGTACCTTGTGTAGATTCTGTTGATGCTTCAGTACTTGGTAATCCACAAATTAGGAAGAAGGTTTTGGCAACTTAAGACCTGGCCTTATTTAATAAAATGAAAACTCTTTCCTAATCTTGTTTATCAATTGCGAGTTTTGCGTGGATGGCTGGCGTTTGGTAGATGATGTCTTAGCCTTTTTCATTTAGGAGATCAGCAAATGCTGCATTAATTTAGTATAGGATTTTCCAAGCGATCAACTTATAACACTGGTTGCTTCTTCTGTAAACTATCAATCACTGAGACCTCAGCTGTAGGGGGCTCAGTGCCCCCCCCCCATTTTTTATAAGCGATCAGTCATTGAGACACCAGCTCTGGTAGGCTCAATGCCTATTTTTGGAAGCGATCGGTCGTTTAAGACCTTAGCTTTGGTGGGCTCAATGCCTTTTTTTTTTTTAAGCGATCGGTCATTTAAGACCTTAGCTTTAGTGGGTTCAATATCTCTTTTTTTTGTAAGCGATCGGTCGTTTAAGACCTTAAGTTTTGATGGACTCAATGCCTCTTTTTTGTAAGCGATTGGTCGTTGATAAGCAGTGAATGTTCTGCATTCAATGCCCCAAAAATTATATGAATTAGTGCCTTAGTAATATTTATTTAATATTTTTAATAATAATTTTAATCTTTTTATGATTTTAGGTGATTAAAGATAATTCTCATAAATAATAGTGCAACTGGGCCACATATGGTGCTATTTTAGTAGGGAGATGAAGCTAGACCCATTAGATATGTTTCTATTGAAGATCCAAGTTAAATGGACAAATGAACTAGATTGGAAGTGGTTTAAATGAAGAAAATGAGCATGGACCTATTCGCATTGAAGATTGGGCCAATTCAGGCCTAGAAAGTGTTGAACCCATTTTGGTATTCTTGCCATAACTTCATATTCAACTGTCAAAATAGCCCAAACTTGGTATTAGTTGATGGAAATTCCATTCTGAAACTTTCATATTTCACAAAAATTTCCTGAATTGGACATTTACAACACCTTTCTTCCTTATTTGCGTAGGTGCACCCCCAAGGGCGCAAGTGCCCCTTCTATGGGCACAGATGTGCATATGGGAGCACAAGTTCCACTCCCAAGGGCACAGTGCACCCTCTATGGGAGCAGATGCAGCCCTGGGATGGCAAGTGTCCCGTTTGTCCTGATTCGCGAGATATATAGAAGAAAAGAAGAGGAAACTAGGGTATTCAGAAACACAGAAAGATATACAGAAGCAATTTAGTGATGATTACGGGCGAAATGAAAGCGAGAAGATGGATATTTCATCATCATTCAAGCCTGGACCTCCGATCATGAGCAACTAAACACCATTCCGGGGAAGTGATGTAACCCTAACCTTACTTTCAATGTTGTAATTGTATCTTAATTCTGGGACGTTTTAATCTATGTATTAATTGTATAACCAAGACATAAACAATAGATGTGCTATTGATTTTATATTTGAATGAATTATTTCATTGCATAGTTACTTTTGTTCTTGTAAACTGAACGTAAATTTGCAGTGATTAAGGTTTGGTTCTTTTCAACTTTTGTGATTTTGTTAAGACATGTTATACAATGGTTTTAACTGATCGTTGAATATAGAATTTTGATAATTCGTGCTAAGCGAAAATGGGTTATCATGTCATTAGTTAATTTAGTTTGTAGTCTGTAGTCAGATGTATAGGCCATGCTAAGTGAAGACGAGTTATTCTTAATTGTAGGTTGAACGAATCCTCTTGATAGAATTGAATTAGGCTTGTAGCCATTCTTTTCCAAATGCATAGATTAGAGATCCCAAATTAATATAGTTTGTCATTGTCAGAAGGTTACTGGTGAAGTCAATTTCCAGGACCCTCTCTTCTGATTAAATTTCATAAAACAAATTTACAAATAGCTTCAATTTTCTCAACTTAAATTAAGGATCAACCATCAACACTCTTCTCTAATTATTTTAGAATTTATTTAAAGACTAAGTAGCATAACAATTCAACCTTTCAAGTCCTTGAGGTTCGACACCCTCTATATGGCCCTGTCCTATGAGGACTTGTTTTATTGCGAGTGGTTAAGTAAGATTGACACCACATCAGTCGTTCAAACCTTAGCTTTGGTGGGCTCAATGCCTCTTTTTTTTGTAAGTGATCGGTCATTCAAACCTTAGTTTTGGTGGGCTCAATGCCTTTTTTCTTTTGTAAGCAATCGGTCATTCAGACCTTAGATTTGGTGGACTCAGTGCCTCTTTTGTTTAAGCAATCAGTCATTTAAGACCTTAGCTTTGGTGGGCTCAACGTCTTTTTTTTTTGTAAGTGATCAGTCGTTCAAATCTTAGCTTTGGTGATCTCAAGGCCTATTTTTTGTAAAAAGATGGTCATTTTGTCAAAACAAAACTGACAAGAGACTGGTGTTACACATATTCTCTTGTGGAGCACCCTGCCTTGTCGTAATCTTATACGAAGCTTTTTATCCAGTGTGGGACTATGTCCACTCACCTTTTGACAATAAATAACTGAAAAGTAACTCTTATTACTTATGAGGTCAATTATAAAGAAATATATTCCTATTTCATAGGGAAAGTGAAGGCTATATTGCCAAAGTTTAAACTCGAAGTTCTAGCATATTGAGTTTAAACATATAATTTCTCCAAGTGAATTGGACTATAGTCTTTGTAGAACTTGCAAATTTTTTGCCTTAATGGCTAAATA
Organism: Cornus controversa; assembly: GCA_026545225.1. NCBI lineage: Eukaryota > Viridiplantae > Streptophyta > Magnoliopsida > Cornales > Cornaceae > Cornus > Cornus controversa. The sequence goes on from CM048852.1 coordinate 20,431,269, forward strand.
TCTTTTAGGTAAAGAAAAAATAGGCAAGACAGTGCCGCTGTGCATGTATTCTTGCATAGCGCCTATGTCTTACCACAACTGTAGAGTTTAATTTTACTCTTTATTTATTGCAAAGTACGGAGATTATTTCTTGATGTGGAACAATGTCATTTCTCTTTTTGACATTAAAGTACTTTAGAAAATGTACCTTTATTATGAAACTTTTCTATTTTTAGGAAAAGCATGGAATACATTGCCAAAAAGAAGAATTTATTTCATTGTATAGTAAAATTCAAACATAGTACCTTCTCAAGTGGGTTGCATTCCAAGGCTTGCAAATTGATTCTGCATCGCTTAACTCTGTGAAGTTTGTATGCACCATTTCCAATCACTTCTGTGACTTCGTATGGGCCTTCCCATCTTGCTCTGATCTTTCTAGCATTAAGTTCTTTTGTATTGTCAGTGACTTTCCTTAGCACCTAGTCTCCCAAACCAAATGCTAAGTGTTTCACCTTTTTATCATAACTATTTTTAACCATCTTTTGATATGACGCCAGCCTGATCTGAGCTGCCTCCCTCTTTTTTTCTAGGAGATTTAGGTTTTGTTCTAGAATTTGATCGTTTGCCACCTTTCTAGCACTTCCGATCTAATTGTTGGGGTAGACAGCTCGGTTGGTATCACTGCTTTGGATTCGTAGGCTAGACAGAACGAACTTTCTCCAGTCGGACGTCTAGGCATTGTTTGGTAGGCCCAGAGCACTTTAGGTAGCTCGACCAGCCATTTGCCCTTCCAGACTTCCAATTTTTTGCGATTGCATTCAAAGATGGTCCAATTGGTTATTTCTATTTGGCCGTTCCTCTGTGGATTTGATCTTGAGAAGAATTTATGGTTGATCCCATATTTTTTGAAGAACTTCTCTATTGGCCGATTGTCAAAGTTTTTGGCATTATCTATGATAATGGACTCTGGCAAATCGAATCGGCAGATAATGTTGCTCCTGATGAACCTTTTTACTTGTACGTGGGTGATTGTTGCGTAGGTTTCTGCTTTGACCCACTTTGTGAAGTAGTCCGTGGCCAACAAGACATACTTCTTGCTGTTAGGAATTTAAATTTCTAAGCCAATGCCCGATCTTGTCTATTACGATGATCCATCGACATGGAGTTTCCATTCAGGTTGAGTTGAAACCTCTGGCTCCTCATCATTTTTTGGTTGGTACTCAAGTAGGAAATCTGCAACTGCTTGCCCATTTATTACGATCCGAGGCTCATAAGTTACGTTGTAGGCTCCTAATTCAATTGCCCATTTAGTGACTCTTCTTGACTGATTAAGCTTATGGAAAAGCGCTCTGATCAAAATTTTGGACGGGACAATAATTGGGTAAACGTCAATGTAGTGCCTAAGTTTTCTCTTTGCTTGGACTAGGGCTAGCACGGTCTTCTCAATTTTAGAGTACTTTTGTTCTGCCTCAGTCATGGTCGTACTTGAGTAGAATACTGGATATTGTTTTTTGCCAAGCTCTCTGATCAGAACTACATTTGTGGCTGTTTGAGATACTGCAAAGTACAAGTATAGAGGCTCTCCTGCATTCGGAGCTAAAAGCATTGGCAATTGAATTAAATATTGCTTGAGCTTTGTTATGCTCGGCTCCCCATATTCATTTTCCCTTCGCTCTAATAGAATAAAAAAAGAGCTTGCATTTATATGAAAGTTGAGATATGAATCTACTCAAAGCAGCGATGCATCATGTTAGGATCTGAACGTCCCTGAGAGTTTTTGGTTCTTCGTTCTGAAGAAGTGCCTTCACCTGAATTGGACTTGCTTCTATTCCCATTTGGTTCACTATGTGCCCCTGGAATTGTCCCGAAGAAACCCCAAAGGAGCATTTTGAAGGGTTCAATTTCATGTTGTGACTCTGTAAGGTGTCGAATACCTTGTGCCGATGTTTTATGTGATATTCCTTTTTAAGACTTTTTACCACCATGTCATCTATGTACGACTCAACCATTTGGCCTATCAAGTTTTTGAAAACTTTGTTGATAAGGCACTGGTAAGTTGCACCGGCGTTCTTCAATCCAAACAATATTACCTTGTAGCAATAAATTTTTTTCTCGGTGATAAATGAGATTTTTTCTTGATCATCTGGATTCATCAGAATTTGGTTGTATCTAGAGTAGGCATTGAAAAACCTTAACCGTTCGTATCCAGTTGTGACATCAACCATTTGATCAATCTTTGGGAGAGGAAAACTGTCATTGGGGCATGCTTGCTTCAAGTTGGTGAAATCTATATAGATTTGCCACTTGCGATTCTTTTTCTGCATCACTACCACATTAGAAAGCTAATCTAGGAACTACACTTCTCTGATGAAGCTAGCGTGGAGAAGTCGATCTACTTCTACTGCTATGATTTAGTTCTTTTCTGGAATGGATCGTCTCTGCCTTTGCTTCATAGGTAGGTAGTTCGGATTGACATTAAGTGTATGGCACGATACTGAAGGATCGATTCCTAGCATATTAGTATGATCCCAGACAAAGACATCTATATGTCTTTTAAGTAACTATATCAGTTGCGTTCTTTTTTCTATACATAAAATAGTCCCCAGATTTGTAGGATCTTTCTCGGGAATGATCTCAACTGTTTTAAGCGGCTCTTCAGTCAGCTTGTCATTTTCTTGCTCTGTTGGAACGCCCTTCGGTAGAGACTTTTGTAATTACTATTTGGCTTGATCACCCTTCATCATCTTCCTTTTCAGTATGAGAGCATAGCACTTCTTAGTGGCCATTTGGTCTCCCAGGATATCGATCGTATTCCTTTTGTTTGGTGCTATACACCTTATTAACTGATGAAGTGTTGATATAATCTAATGTATTCTGTGTATCCAGCCTCTTCCCATTATCATGTTGTATGAAGAGTTGGAAATGACAACAACAAATGACTCAGTCAAGGTTCTAGCTGCTGCTGTTACTGGGAGTTCCACCACCCCGGTTGGGATCACATATCTTCTATCGAACCCTACTAATGGATTAGCAGTAGGCTTAATGCGTTCTACCTCTAGTCCCATCTGTTGAAAAACCTATAAAGTCATAACATTTGCACTGCTCCCTGCATCAACCAAGACTCTTCTTACTTCACAATTGGATACGATGAGACTGATCACCAGCAAATCTTCGTGAGGTGTTTGGATCTTGCTTATGTCCTCATCTGTGAAGACTGTCAGGACTTTGGCTAAATAGTTGTACACTGAGCGAACCTCTCCGACCCTTTGGACCTTTTAGACACTTCTTAGGTGTGATCACCTTTCGAGTTCACTTTCTTGGTCTGACATCGGTCGACCATAAATAGGGTTAATGACTCGAACTGGAGTAAGGTTTTGCTGCCTGTTCAGCTTTGACTAAGCCTGATCAGTCAGTTTGGCTTGTTCTTCTTGAAGGACATACTCTGATAAGCCGTCTTTGGTGATTAGTGCCTTTACCTGTTGCCTTAAACTTCTACATTGATTGGTGGTATGGCCAAAATCGTTGTGGAGTGAGCAATACTTATTCTTATCATTTTGTTCTAAGGGTTGCCTGATAACCGGAGGCGAGCGAAAGATCCCCTTGCTTTTGTTCTCATAATATAGCATAGCCAGAGAAACTTTTAGTGGGGTGATCTTTTCTTCAACCTTTTACTTTTTCATTGGTTATTAAGTAGACAAAGGGGTAGCCCGGGGTGACTTTACCCTAGCGATCTAGGTTTTGCTTGTTGTGCCATAGTAATCAAAGTTGATCGCTGTTTTCTGGCTACTTTATCCTCCTTTATCCTCAAGTACTTCTGAGCCCGGAAGTTTAGATCACCCATATTCTTGGGATGCTTTTTACTAGAGACCTGTGATAACCTTCTTCTAGTAGAACTGCTATCTTAAAAGCTTCTACTGTCGCGTTTGATCGCACCGATCTATCATTGACATCTCAATTGAAGCGGGTTAAGAAAGATTTCAAAGTTTCTCCCTTAACCTATCTCATGGTGAATAATGAGGAGATTGTCCTCTTTCGTTGTTGATTTCTAGTGTACTGAGTAACGAACAACTCACACAGCTTTGTGACGCTCAAGATTGAACAAGGCGGTTGTTGTTTAAACCACAGCAATGCCAGCCCTGACAGGCTAGATGGAAAGATTTTACACATGAGTGCATCGTTCTTCGCATCTAGGGTCATCTTCTGTTGGTATTGATTGATGTGCTCCACCAGATCTGTCCTTCCATTGAAGGTAATAAACGTAGGCAGGGTAAACATTCTCAGCCTTTCGATCTTAACTATATTTTCTGTGAAAGGATATTCGACTAGCTTGCTAGTTACGAACGCTCAGTTGGCTGGATAACAGGATCTGCTACCTTTCAATTCATCGATCTCCCGCTGCATCTGGATCCTCCACTCCAGATAGAATTGTGCGGGATCGATTTGCCCTTCATTAGCCCCGCCAAGGTGTGGGTCTCCGCCTATGGGTTAGTTATGATGAGAGGCACTTAATGAGTGGTTACTTGATCCGGCTCCTTCATTCCGTTGTCGTCCTGGGTCTCTTGCGCTTTTAGCACATTTAACCCTTGCTTAGAGGTCAGCAATCTGTCGGCGCAGAGCCTCGTTCTGCTGGGTTAATTGCTGAACGTTTGGCTGCGCCATAGGCTCCTGGACGTTTGGCTGTATCGACAGTACCCCCCTTTGATTCCTAAGGGGTCTATCCAAATCTACCACATCGTAAGTATTTTTTCTTGTGTCCACCATGATTATAAATTCTCAAGTTTTGAATAGAAAATGATAAAACATTTCTCACAGACGACACCAAAGTGTTGGTATAAGAAATTGCTCGGATGATTTTCAGCCAATTAATTTACTGCACACACCAAAAATTCAATAACACAATATATTTTTTCAAAGAAAAAGAGGAGAATTCGGATCCCTTTTTCATTCATCTTTTCAGATTTTTATACAAGTTTAAATTTGAATCCTTTTAGGACTCAAATTTCTATATTTGCAGCTATCTTCTCTCAAGCACATAGATTCCTAATAAAGTTTGGACTGACGCCTATGTTGGGTTGCGTTGGCCTTGAAAAGGGCGACTGGGCCTATTCTTCCTTTTGAGACCATCCTTTTGGGCTTCTGCTGAACTTTGGGCTTGATTTCTCTTAGCTCAGCCCGTTTGCGTGTTAGTAAGCCCATATGAATAGTTGGGGAATTTTTCCCCTACACAAAGTATCATTTCATTTTATTTCTTCTCATTTCCTTCCAACTCTCTCAATCTAAACAGGGTGTAAGGGCACTCTGCCACACAAATCCATTGCCCCACAAATGATGTGATAATATAGGAAGAGATAATAATAGATTGACAATTTTGTGAGAAGAATTTTTGACATGTTTTGGTTTAGTATGTGTAGACATTAAAAAATTACATGATGGACCCAAAATATAATTTGGGCTTATATTCAATTTAGCCCACTTTGAAATGTGGCCCAATGAGTCATATAATTTGAAGCTCAAACCCATTACAAATAAATGAGTCATGGGTTGATCGAGATTGTCTAAAAACGTCTAAGCCCACTTGAAAATGGGTCAAATGGATAATTATATATATATATATATATATATATATATAATTATCATCAAAGATAATTATTATTATATATTGGATAATTATCACAATTATCATAAATGATAATTATAGGATAATTATCAGAAGAAAAGAAAGTTACAAATCTACTCCTCCAAGAAGCCTATAAATAGAGGTAGAGGGTGAAGAGAAAAGGGGGGGGGGGACTCTAATAGAATACTGAAGCTCTGCCAGACTCTGCCTTCAATCAACACTTGAAGCTCTGAAGACATAAGTTCATCCAACCTTCAAAGCTTTGAAGAAGAACAACAACAAGCACATCCAAAGTCGTGCCGTTCTTCCTCCACGATTCAATAAATTCAAAGAATCATCAACAAGACTGTTCGAGATCAAGCTTCTTCAACCCTCGTTCAGAAATTCTCATCGATTTTCTTCAATAACAAACACTTGAAAAGAACTCTCAACAATCCAATTCAAGATCAAGCTCTAACAGCCCTTGAAGTCGGATCATCAGGGAGATCGAATCAGGGGGAAATTTATCTTTCTTTTGTAAAGATATACAGAGAATTGTACCCATCATCTTTATGAAATTAATAAAATTCATTATTTGTTACTGATTTTCGTTCCTAGAATTTCGGACACGAAATTTGTGTGTACAGTATGTTCAGAATAGTTTGATGTTTTCAAAAAATTGAAAATGTAGAAAAATTTGTTTGATTGATACTTTCTAAATCTCAAATAAAGAAGACCAGTTATCTGAAAAGAATTTTTTCTTTTTCTGAGTTTTTGAAAAGTGTTTTTAAAATTTTGAAACAACTGATTCGGATAAAATGTAAATTCACCTTGGTAGATTCCAAATTCTATGAAAATGAACTACAAAATTCTAAAATTCTTATGGTCTGATTTATTCAATTTTCTAAAATTAATTTTAAAAAATCAGAAATCAAAAACCGTTTTTAGAGAATTCTAAAAAATTGTTCTAAAAAAATAAGCTATTTAAATGAGTTTTCAAAAATGATCAATCAAACACATTTTTGTACAATTTTCTATTTATAGTTTTCTAACATAAACTATTGTCACCAAAGACCCTTATATTTTGATAAATAATTTAAAATAAAAATCAAATCGTATTAAATCTCCCTATTCCAAACACAATATTAGTTGGGGAAAAAATATCATTTGATATTTAAATTTGCGAAAATGGATTGAAATGACAAAATGGGGCTTGAACGACTGAAAAAGGAGATAAATGTGGTTTTCCCTCTATTTTACATGACATATCGTGCCATGTGCTACATAATACATTACATTTTGAAGTTGATAAACTTCTTCACATTTTGAACGACTGAGAAAGGAGATGTCATGCGCAAGCGCAAGCGCAAGGCATGTGATCGGAAGTCGAATTTGTACGCCAAATTTGCATGATTACGTGCAGCTTCTTGAAGCTTGCATTGCATCAAAGTCACTCACACAAGGCAGGATAGTCCATCAGCATCTCCTTAAGAATGGCATTACCAACACCACCACAAACAAAAGTAACAATATGAGTGCCGGCGTATTGGACAAACTCACTCGTTTATACATTACATGTAACAAACCTGAAATCGCTCGTCGAGTTTTTGATGCAATTCCAGACCCAGAAAAGAGAAACAATGTAATATTGTGGAACCTGTTGATCAGAGCTTATGCTTGGGACGGACCCTTCCACCGAGCGATCGATTTGTATTACCAAATGTTCGAATTTGGGGTCACACCAACAAAGTACACGTACCCATTTGTTCTCAAAGCATGTTCGGGTCTACAGGCAGTAGAAGATGGTAAGGAGATCCATGATCATGCTACAAGACTCGGACTTGAGTCGGATGTTTATATTTGCACTGCTTTGATCGACTTCTATGTTAAATGTGGGTCTTTAGTTGAAGCACGAAATGTGTTTGATAATATGTCCAGTAGAGATGTTGTAGCATGGAATGCAATGATTTCTGGTTTGTCTCTTCATGGAATGTACTGTGACACGATACAATTGGTTGTGCAAATGCAGGAAGCGGGATTGAGTCCCAACTCTTCGACTGTGGTAGGGGTTCTTCCTGCGATTGGCAAGGCGAATGCATTGAGCCAAGGGAAGGCTGTGCATGGTTACTCTGTGAGGAGGTTTTTTCATAGCGATGTAGTGGTTGGAACTGGACTTCTGGATATGTATGCTAAGTGTCAGTGTCTATCTTACACCAGGAGGATTTTCGACTTAATGGGTGTCAAGAATGAAGTAACTTGGAGTGCTATGATTGGAGCATATGTTACATGTGGTTTTTCAACTGCGGCATTGGAATTATATGACCAACTACTGCTCGAGGGTGATTTAAGTCCGTCGTCAGTTACAATTGGAACAGTTCTTCGTGCTTGCGCTAAGCTTACTGATCCGAGCAGAGGGAGACAGATACATGGTTACACAATTAAATCAGGGTCTGTTTTGGATATAATGGTCGGAAACACGCTTCTTTCAATGTATGCGAAGTGTGGAATTATAGATGATGCAATGAGATTCTTTGATGAAATGGATTTGAAAGATACCGTTTCTTATAGTGCTATCATCTCGGGGTGCATGCAGAATGGTAATTCAGAGGAGGCTTTGCATACTTTCTACAAGATGCAATTGTCTGGGATAAACCCAGATTTGGAAACTATGGTTGGATTCTTGCCAGCTTGTTCACATTTAGCTGCTCTACAACATGGACTTTGCGGTCACAGTTACTCAATTGTACGTGGATTTACAACAGATACCTCAGTTTGTAATGCTCTTATTGACATGTACTCTAAGTGTGGTAAAATCAATATGGCCAGGACAGTTTTTGATAGGATGCACAAGAGGGATATTATTTCATGGAATGCTATGATTGTTGGTTATGGAATTCACGGGCTAGGGATGGAGTCACTTTCACTGTTCCATGATATGCACACTGCAGGTTTAAAGCCAGATGATGTGACTTTCATTTCTCTATTATCTGCTTGCAGTCATTCCGGACTTGTTGATGAAGGGAAACACTTGTTTTCTGCCATGAATGAAGATTTCAACATTGTCCCAAGGATGGAACACTACATGTGCATAGTTGATCTTTTGGGCCGTGCTGGACTTCTGGATGAGGCCCACAATATCATTTTGAGAATGCCATTTAAACCTGACGTTCATGTATGGAGTGCCCTGCTTGCTGCCTGTAGGATCCATAAGAATATTGAACTGGGAGAAGAAGTATCAAATAAGATCCATAGCATAGGACCAGAAGGTACTGGAAATTTTGTTCTCTTGTCTAATATATACAGTGCTGCTGGGAGATGGGATGATGCAGCAAATGTCAGAATCATGCAGAAGGAATGGGGCTTTAAGAAAAGCCCAGGATGTAGTTGGGTGGAGATAAAGGGTGTTGTGCATGCATTTGTTGGTGGGGACCGATCCCACCCACAGTTTGCACAGATAAACAAGAAATTAGAGGAATTGCTAGTGGAGATGAAGAGGTTGGGCTATTGTGCAGAATCTAGTTTTGTTTTCCAAGATGTTGAAGAGGAAGAGAAGGAACGGGTTCTCCTTTATCACAGCGAGAAGCTAGCTGTTGCTTTTGGAATTCTGAGTTTGAGCCCCAGCAAGCCCATTATTGTTACTAAGAATTTGCGCATTTGTGGTGACTGCCACATTGCCCTAAAATATATAACTACAATTACAAAGAGAGAGATAACTGTAAGAGATTCAAGTCGATTTCATCATTTCAGGGATGGAATTTGCAACTGTGGGGATTTCTGGTGAGGATAGTGATTGTGTGAGTGGTCACAGGATTCTGCGGTGCATGCCGTGAAATGTACATGTTGTGTTTCTCCTATATGATTGCAGCTTTGCAAGGTAACTTTGTTCACTTTTAGATCATCATTTGATTTTGATGTACTATTTATTGTGGAAACAGGTTCATGGCCTACATTTTTTGGTTAGTAAGGGCCTTTAGGTTTTCAAACATAAATGCAATATATGGGAATGTGAATAGGCCTCTTAAGAGCTTTTTACCGACCGTGAACACAACCTACATGATCACCTACTCAAAAGATCAGCTAAACTATCGATTTCATTATAAGGAAATAAACTAATGAGGCCATTCGTAATATAGTTTTCTGCAAATCATTAAAATTCTTCTTCTATAGGGAATTTTGTTATTCTCAAATGTTTAGGATGGGGGGCGGGGGCGGGCGGGGTGCTTCTGCCTGTGCGCTTACATGCATGTTTGATTGTTTATTTCTGTTTCTCTCAAAGTAGTGTCATTGACTGCACAATCTTACTGCAATATTTGATCTATGATGCTTCATCCTTGATTCTAAAAATTATCTCTCTTTTATTCTACAATTGTAGCTTATTGGTTGGTGATTATCTTGCAAATATCTATATTGACCTCAAGATTGCAATCGAAGGTTATTTGGGTGATTTTGATTATAACAATTTATTGTATTGTAGATCTAATAAGTTTACTTGAGTGTGCATTTTACAAGGTATCAAATAATCTCAAATATTTTAAAAGGCTTTAGACCTCAAAGGGACTTACAAAAAGATTCATAAAGCCACATGATCATGGAACTCAAAGATCAATGGCAAAGTTGACGTAGATTCAAACCAAATGATGATGGAATCCAAGAGCTTAAAGAATTGAAGATTAAAAGACTTGGATAGGCTAGTCTTGGGTGAATGCTAGTACTTAATGTAAAATTATCTTTGAAGCAACTTCATTTGAAGACTCAACTCTCGACTTAGTGGACTATAGGAATATGCATATCATTCATGAATCCTTAAACCATAAGCAATAGGTCATGAATGTCATTTATAATATCATGAGACCTTTACTAAGGTTGAGTTAGTTTAAGCTTTCATAAGTTTTGAAAGAACTCAACTATTAAACCATAATACTAAGACCATGTATTTTAATCATATCATTTGGGATGGTCTTTAGGAATTATAACAATAAGGTTTTGAACCTATGTTTAGATCATGAAAAGTCTTAAGTAATATTGAGATGATCTCTAATTAGGAATATCTTTAAATACTCAATATTTGTATTTCGTGAAGTTGTGAAGTAAGGACCTTGGAACAAATTGATTCATTTCATAAGGCCATTGTTGACTCTAGAAACCAACATTTAAATGAATTGTCAATCATGGTCTCTAGACGCATTGACCTAAGTTTTGAGCTAAAGGAAATTATCTTATATAACTTATGTTCAAGTTTTCTATGACAGCTTACTTATTTCTCAAGAAATTGAATCATCTTTGAAAGCTTGGTCATATATCTTTAGGTTGGACTTGAGATTCCAATTCATGTTGTGGACAAGGTCAACCATGTTGTCAACAAGGTCATCCATGTCGTGTACAAGGTCCGGCAAAGTCATATATACTGTCGACGAAACACTAAGCTTATCACCATGTTATCAACAAGATCTCTTATGTTGTCACAACATTGATTTTTAAAATTATAGATTAACCTCTATAAAGATGGTGTCGACAAAACAGAATGTATGATTTTTACTTTGATAATATTGACGACACATTATGTTATCAACAAGATCCCTTATGTTGTCAACAAGGTCCTTTTATTTTAAACTGAAACTAGCCATTTGACCTGCCAGTGACGGACCCAGGATTTTTTTTTTGGGGGGTGGGGGGGGTGGGGACAACAAAATTTGTTTTTCAAGCCATCGTAATAATTTTATTGAATAAATTTATCATTGTTCATTTATAACATTTACTTTATTATTAAAAAAAATCAAAAAGAATTTACTTTATTATTTTTAAAATTTATCTATTAAAAATTAAATGAATTTATTATTTGAAATTGTTTTTATAGATATAGAAAGAGAGGGGACAAAGACTCAAAGAGAGAGAGGAGGTAAAAAAAGAGAGATGAATATTAAAAAAGAGAAAGAGAGGGGATAGAGAGAGATCGGATAAAGAGAGAGAGGGGACAAAGAGAAAGAAAGGGAACAAGAGAGAGAAAGAAAGAGAGGGATAGAGAGAGAAATATTGGAGAGAGAGAGAGGGGGGACGGAGAGAAAGATTTTTTTAAAAAAAAATAGGGGAGACATAGTGGAGTTTTTTTTTGTAATTTTAGGGAGGCAAGGTGTTATATACAAATATATAATTTAAAAAATAAGAGTATACAAGAGGGTAAAAAAATTCAGTGGGGGCTGATGAGCCTAACATGGGTCCGTCCCTGGACTTTCCTTTATTCGCATTAAATGCTCACCTAAAAGCAACTAACGACCATATTTTGAGGGGCTATAAATATAAATGTCTTGAACACTTATTTCCAACGGACTACCACTATGCACACTTGATCATCAATGGTCGGTAGAAACCACCGTTGAGCCAAAACTTGAATATTATTCATGGTGAAACACTAGAGAAGAGCTTTCTCTAGAATACTTCATTTCTAACTCTAGGTATGTGAGCTTCAACTTGTACATCTGTGATTCAATAGGTCCGTCCCTGGACTTGCCCTTGTGCGCATTAAATACTCACCTAAAAGCAACTAACGGCCTTATTTTTAAGGGGCTATAAATATAAATGTCTTGAACACTTATTTCCAACGGACTACCACTATGCATACACTCGATCATCAATAGTCGATAGAAACCACCATTGAGCCAAAACTTGAATATTATTTAAGGTGAAACACTAGAGAAGAACTTTCTCTTGAATACTTCATTTCTAACTCCAGATATGTGAGCTTCAATTTGTACATCTATCTTTTGAGAAATATATATTGTTGTACTCCAAACTTCAAATTCTTATTTATTAAGAGTGGAAAGACCAAGAGGTGCTCTCGGCAAGGGAAGCTTAAAAAGCATTGTAAAGGTTCACTCTCCACTTGAAAGAGAGAGTGATTAGGTTGACTCTCCACCCGCAAGAGTGAGCAAGCTAGGTTGGCTTTTTACCCGCAAGCAAGAGTATGTAAATGTTCACATTCCACCCGCAAGGGAAGTCCCAAAGTAGAATCCTCAAAAGGTTTTCTTGAGGCATGAATGCAGGCTACCGGTGGTGATGCCAAATCATGTATATCGCCGTGTTCTTGAGTTTGCATTTCTCTAACCCTTAATTCCTTTGTTTTGCTAGCATATTCATTTGTTTAATTTTCAAATGCTTTTTATATGAATGTTATGAGATTGATTGTTTTAATACTTATGAGGAGGTTGGGATAAATAGTTGAAGTATGTTGATTGATTAAGTGATGGTTTTGCTTGAATTAATTGCACACCTAATTGAATTTTCATTTGTATTTTCAAGTTGCACACCAAGTGCTAGATAGGATGTATGTAAAACATTGTCTTTTCTTTGAGCCTTTTAGATAGTGCATTTACACTAACATTCTTATTTGTTGAATAAATAAGCTCACCAAATATTTAACAAAAGTCTAAATAAAGTTAGTCGAAAAAGTTTCATTATTTACTTTGGTACATTTCTTGCATAACAATTGAGATATTGTTGTCATGCCTATCTTCAAAATCACGTCAAGTAGCACTGCTAATAATAGACTGGATGGTACTTTGTTGGACTTTTACTAAGGGATAACCAACGTTTATTCATTCAACCAACATGTTATTTTATTTTTTATTTATTTATTTTTGCCATTGCCATTGCCAACATGGAAAAGGAAAGGAGTATATATTTACTTTACAATCTTGAAACTATTATAGAAATACGTCTCTTATTATAAATGAATCTTGTTATTTCTTTGATGAAAGACATGAAAATTAAATTTGGAAAAATTACTATAAAAATAGTTTGATGTTGTTTAATAAAACCGATTAAGCACTAAAAATTTTAAGAGCTGAACCATAGTATTTGAAGTTTTTAACTTGTCAGAACAAAAAAAAAAAAAAAAAAGAAAAAAACACTTGAAGTTTTAAGTGCTAATTGTAAATTGAGATTTATTTATGTTTTTAACTTGTCAAAAAAAAAAAACATAGCACTTGAAGTAAATTGAGATTTATTTATTTATTTATTTATGCTTGTTTGAATTTTGAGTGTTCAGTGTCTCTCACTTGAAATTTTATCTCTCATTTTAAGTGGAACTTATTATTTTAAGTGTCATCCAAAATTCGCTACCAAGCTCACTTAATTGAATAAACATTTCATTTATTCAAAATTAAGTATCAAATTGAGTTATCAAACAACATTAGTGAGGACACTGAGGATTGTACTAAATATTGTAGTTTAAAAATAGGTGTCAAATGTGCAGATTAATATTGAAAATTGTTCAAACCGAGCTGACTTAATTATAACTGGCTCATGCAGGTGCAAATATGGGTTGACCTTCCAACCAATTTAAAAGTTTAATATCACCAAAAGAATATTAAACTTTATTAAAATAAGAAAGAAATATCAAAACTATATATTTTATCATAACCTGATTTATTGATTTTAAAAACGTCTAAATCTTAACTCGTTTGGGCCTATTCATATTTGACTTCCAATGGGCCTCTTAAAGAACTGATCAAACTCTATGGCCCATTTAATTAGCTCATTAAACTATTTTTAATTTCACTAAATAAAAATAGTTTCCTCCAAATCATGAATAAATAACTAAATGTTATAATAATAATGTTACAAGTGTTAAAATACAAGATTACCCCTCTGGTAAATTGGGTTATTGGACATATAAAGCCATCAGTTCAATCACTAATTTATCCCTTTATCATGACTTCTTAATTAAATCTGTTGGATGGCATAAAAAGTTTCTTTTTGATAAAATAATATATTTAATAAGTAAATATATAATAAAACATGTTTCATCAAAATTACCAGATTTGGATTTTTGTGATCGAACTTAATCAAGTCACAATAAATGAACTAGTATAGGAACTGCATAGATGCCATCTTGAAAATATATGTTCCAGAGTCGTTCAATTAATGATTACTCAAAATATTCAGATGTCCTAGGATCTAGTAAAGTAAATTAAAACAACTACTAAAAAAACATATGTCTATTACTTTCTCAGATTTAAGAGTACCTTATTATAACACCAATAAGGAGAAATTACTATGACAACAATTGTAATTTCTACAACTTATTCTCAATCCGGTTAGTGTGTCGAACACTCCAATATGTACAAGTCCGATTTATAATGATCATTGAGACAAGTCTATCCATAAATAGAAACCTACATGTTACACCGTTATAGATCGAGTGACCAACTCTATCAAAAGTGCGAACATATTTATGAATATGTAATATTTATGACTTATATCTCCTAAGCATATCTCTCACCATGAGATGCACATAAATCATTACATAATCAATAGATATCTTGACTAAGGGCCTGTTTGGTAACCGTTTATGTTTAGTGTTTATTGTTTAAGTGTTTATATAAACAGTGTTTATGTTACGATTTTGTTTATCCATAAACATGAATGTTATTTGATAACGAAAAAATGTTTGGCTTATTTAAAAGTTATAAACAGAAAAACATGTTTGTTAACTTTAAACTGTTATTGTTTTTATAAAAAAAAAATTAACACAATAAACTGCATAAAAGGTCAAATTCATGCTACAACAAATCTATACAGCAATAACAGAGCAAGAAATATACATAAAAAAGAAATAAATAATATTGGGTTACATATATATCTATACACTGCGAATTATACTGTAAAACTAGAATGACCTACAACCCAGAAGACCCTAACAAGTAGGGGGATGCACGCGATTCTGTTCCTTACGGTTATTAGAAGAACCAGAACCATTCTCAACGGTTCCTTAATTTTGAAATCAGAATAATGGAGCTCGAGCTTGATTCAATTCGGTTATTATAGGAATTATATTTAGTCTTATAATAGTTGTAATAACTTCATTGTTTAGAGCCGGAACCGGAACCTGAACCGTAGTGAACGGCTCGGTTCGGTTCAGCTAAAGTTCTTTATGGTTTCACTGGTTCTTTGTGCACCCCTATCAACAAAACAAAATATATATAACTATAGAAAAGTTGAAAGTTTTCTAATTTATATGGAGTGAGAAGAGGAATTTGGAGGGCATACTCTTTTTCTTGAATTTCTTATGGTATTACTTTTTTTTATTTTTTTTATTTCTATTTTTCTTTCAACACTGAAAATGAATGAATATTCTTATTTCTTTGACAAGGAGATGATTGAGACTTCTTTGTTTTTTTTTCCTCAAATAAGTTTTTTTTTTTTAACATGGGTGCCCCTAAGTAACTATTTCTTATTATCAAGTATATTAGTAATTATTCATATTGTAACAAATATTTTTTCTCAATGCAATTGATGCTCTTTAATTCTGTTAACACTTGATAATTATAATATTTTTATCGTTGTATCAAACAATAGTCTTTTATAAAAAAAATTCTTTTCATTTTCTCACTTTTAATTTCAATTTTTAATTAAAATAATATAATCAATATTTTAAATAAAAAAGAATTTTTTTTAATAAACAATAAACATTATTTCGGTGTTTAAGATTTGAAGGCTTAATTACATTGTTGTTTTAAAAGTGTTTTAACAATTTATATACAAAACAAAAATTATCAAATATATTTATCCTAAAAATTTATTTTTATAAACAATAAACATTCACCGTATACACATGTAAAACACATAAACTAAAATAACATATTCCATTAATAATATACTTGTCAAATACAGTCAAATTAGCTTGTAGGGCACGTATAATCCCATCATATGGGTCCACGTATAATCTCGATTTGGTCTTCTCGTCCGCCATTGGTCGATTCATAGACAAATCTATCACTATCATAAACGAATTCAAAAACCCTCAACTATATAAACACACTCGCATATAGATCGAGACTTATTATATAGATAGAGCATATCAAAACCCAGATAGAACCCTAATATATATCTTTCTCTCTCTCCAATCTGTATCTCTCTCTAGCAGGCAATCATGGCGGCTGCTAGAGACTTCGACCCGACGCTGGGATACCTGACTCGGAAAGAGACGGAGGTGAAGCTACCTCGACCAACTAGGGTCAAGAATAAGACCCCCGCACCAATCCAAATCACCGCCGAGCAAATCCTTCGGGAGGCCCGTGAACGCCAGGAGGCGGAGATTCGACCGCCCAAACAGAAGATCACCGACTCCACAGAGCTCGCTGACTACCGCCTACGGAAGCGCAAAGAATTCGAAGACCTAATCCGCCGTGTACGACGGAACATCGGCGTCTGGATCAAGTACGCCCAGTGGGAAGAGTCCCAGAAGGATTTCAATCGGGCTCGCTCCGTCTGGGAAAGAGCCCTAGAAGTCGATTACCGCAACCACACGCTCTGGTTAAAGTACGCCGAGGTCGAGATGAGGAACAAGTTCATCTAGGAAGCATGGATACTTCTACAAGAGTAATGTACCCGTATCGGATACTTATCGAATACCGATACTCCTCGGATACTCGCGGATACGTGTCCGATACTTCCTAAACGTATCCATAATTTTAAAATATATATTTTTATTTCTAACACGTATCCGATACTTCTTAGATACTTTGACCATGTATTCGATATTTTTCAAATACTTCACAACACATTTCTAACAAGTTTTGAACATTAAAATGTACAATAATATCATATTATAATTGTTAAGAAAAGTTCAAATTTATTTAAACAAGAACTATTAAGATATATATCATAATTTAATATAAAATTTATCTATGCAAATTATGCAATATGATTTGTAACTCTTATTTTGTTTGTTACTCAATATATTTTATAAAAAAATGTTAATAATTATACTTTTTGTATATATAAAAATATAATTTGTTATTTTTATATTGCCGTATCCTGCCGTACCCGTATCCTATTTTTTTGAGATTTGTCGTATCGTTGTACCCGTATCGTATCGTACCCGTGTCCCGTATCCGTATCCATGCTTCATAGAAGTTCATCAATCACGCCCGAAACGTTTGGGACCGTGCGGTTTCGTTGTTGCCTAGGGTTGATCAGCTATGGTACAAGTACATTCACATGGAGGAGATGCTCGGGAATGTCGCCGGAGCTCGGCAAGTCTTTGAAAGGTGGATGAATTGGGAGCCTGACCAGCAAGGTTGGCTCTCATACGTCAAATTTGAGCTCCGGTACAATGAAGTCGAGAGGGCAAGAGGGATTTTCGAGAGATTTGTGCAATGCCATCCAAAAGTCAGTGCTTGGATTAGGTTTGCCAAGTTTGAGATGAAGAATGGGGATATTGCGAGGGCCAGAAATTGTTACAAGAGGGCGGTGCATCAGTTGGCCGATGACGACGAGGCGGAGCAGTTGTTTGTGGCTTTTGCGGAGTTCGAGGATATAATAGAAAATATATAATCTCACAAAAAAATATAATAGAAAATATATAAAGTGTACTACATTTCAATTATTGGAGATTGATATATGGGTACTATGATTTACATTTATATTTTAAATTTCAACCATCAACTATCAACCAATGATGTAAAAATATACATAGCACAATGCCTAGTCAAGCAGATCAAATCTACTCTTCAATCCGTGAAATTTGTTTTTGGTTTTGATATCCTTGTCTCACCATCTAAGTGAATTGATAGTGAATGAAAGAAACAAAGTCTACTAATTGGATTGCTTGAATGTACTCTAACATGCCTCACAATGCTTGTACATGCTCTATGTTTGCTTGTAGATGCTTGAATAAATTTTCTGAAATATAAGGTTTAGACCTTGGAGGCTAAACCTTATATTACTATATAATATATTGCCCACATTCTTGAATTTCAGATGTATGTGTGTATATATGTGCAATATTACTGGTAACCCAGTGTTGGATATCTTTATTTACAAGCAAAAGAAAATATATCAATAAGACATCTCTACAATTGGCAGCCACGTCCCACAAGCCAACGGTAATATTCTTGTTGAGAAATTACTGGTACAGTATTTAATTTTGGTTAAAATTATTTTGGGTAATGTTACTTAGACAGAATTGTTACACAGAAGCTTTTATATCCATTAGATGCATGTGATAGGTCCCACCACATATACTCACCACATGCATCCAATGAATGTAAAAATTTCTACTTAACTATTCTGCCTGTCTGCCTAAGTAGCATTTTTCAATTATTTTATATACATAGATAATTATGAATATTTTTCATACTTCAGTTACGTTTGGTACATTATATAATGTTTGACGGTCTTTAGTGCTGTCCATCACTACTGAAGAAAACTTAAAAAGTGAAATTTGCAAAATTTTTCTTAGGAGGACATTCAGTGCCTAAAACAGTCATATCTCCTTCCTCTGATGTCGGATTCATTTGCCCTTTTTTATTTATTTAAATGAAGCTAATGAATAGAGCTACATTGTTAAAAAATTTCAAAACGTTTGGAATTGGGAAAGCTTCTCAATCACTATGTAAAGTCGCGATCAAATAGAGTTGAGTCTTATATCGAAAGAAAAGTAATTGGATAACTATGCATTAGAAAAAATTCAGCTAGAAAACAGTTCATCTAGTACCCGAAAATTCATTTGAAGTTGTTGTTCTTAATCTCATTTTTCTCAAAACAATAGTTAGTAAAACATGCATATTTTTTTCATCCGATATCGGATTGACTTGAAATTAGTGCCAAATTTAACATCTGGGGCTATGTTGTTGTAAAAAATCATACTTTATAAAGATCCACAACATTGCTAGTAGCAGTTCAAATTTGCTGGTCCTGTTGTGCAATCCAGTGGGAAGAGTCTAGAGTTGTTAAACTTGAAATTCAAGAATGTGGGCAATATATTGATTGTCCAATGCGGGCACTACATAGTCATCTACAATCAAAGGTCGAGTCATATTGACTCCAGATTATTCACAGTCGATAATGTACTCCCCTTACTAAATAGTCGAATTGACACCTCCCCTTACTAAAGGGTTGAGCCTATTCCTCCCCTTACAAAAGAGTTGAGCTGAAACTCCCCTTACTAAAGGGTCGAGTCACAAACTTTCTCTTATTATAGGGACATCAATAACGGTGATTTTTGAACCTACTTATTAAATGAGTGAAACTCTACGAATCTCCTTATTAAAGGAACGGAATTCTATGAACCCCTGTTGTAAAAGGGCAAGCTCACGAATCTCGAAACTATCAAACCCCACAGGGGTTCATCTTTAATAAGGGCCTATATTAAAAAGGGTGGGATGAATGAGTCCCGAGATCTGAATTAAATCTCACGAGGGTTCACCTTATTAAAGGATCCTTATTGAAAAAGAGCGAGATAGATGAATTTCGAGAACAAACAATTAACCACTTGTCAAATGATAAGGCGTATGCCTCGTTAGAGAGCCTTTATCAAAGGGCATGATGGATGAATTCTGAGAATAAACAATTAACCCCTTGTCAAATGACTTCGCTAAAAAGCCTTTGTTAAAGGGCGGAATAGATGAATACGAGAACAAACAATTATACCCCTTATTAAAGGGCCCTTATTGAAAAGGGCAGGATGTGTGAATCCCAAAATCACTGTTAAGCCCCAAAAGGGCCCTTATTAAAGAGCTATCTGGTTGGAATAAAGTTTGAGGTATATCTTATTCCCTTATTAAAGGGATGAGAGTTCAAGAGAAAAATAAAAGCTACACAACTCGACACAAAATAAGCTCAATTCCCCAACAAAAAAGATGCTCTCTTAGAGAGGTTACGTTAGAATTGATTGAAAAAATAGAAAGAACAAAAAAACCATGACATTCCCTATGTTAACAAGCAAACTCAAGAATGTGGAGCAATTGATATGGAAAATTTAAACTAAAGATAACTACTTTATGTCTAGATATCTCTTCTAGTTGAATTGGAGAAGGTAACTGAAGAAGTTTTCCACTATAATACAACTATTAAATATTATCTCCTATAAAAAGGAGAGTCGGAGCACATTAAAAGGGACGCAAATATTAATTACAAAATTAATTCTTGCCTATACGTTACTAATACTAACTTGACTGTTGGAGTGTACCCGACCGACAATCTGCCGATACGGTCACATCTCCTCTGTTTTGCTGGAAGGATACGTCGAACTACATTGTTGGAATTTCTACATCAACAAAAAGCTTGATGATCAATTGAAGAAGTAGCAAATTGAGGCGGTTACGGCTCTAAGTGGTGGTTAAACATCACTGATAGTTTCCATGGTTGATGTTGTGTTAATCTATTGAGGTTGCTTTTTGGTTTTGTGGGTCTGGGTTGGTTATGGGAGGTCTAAAGAAAAGATGGAGGATTTGAGAGAGTTTAGGGTTAGGTTGCAGTAGATTTAAGTAGTATGTATATATATAGAGAGAGTGTCGAACTAGGCCAAATGAAATCAGTACAGCAACTGTGGCCTCAACTGTCTAATTATAAAATTTTCTCAATTATTTTGTTTGACGGATATGTATATAAAGTGTAATTGATGACCAATTAGTAATTGAAGTTTCAATAACAAAATAAGGTTTACAAGTATCAAAATTGAAAGAAAAAAAAAATTAGAAATATGGTTGAACTTGATCCCAGTGGATGACAGGGAATTCTGCTTCGACCTCAATAGTTGGAACACGTGGCTAAAAGTAATGATTTAAATTTGTCTTTTGATCCCATTTTCCTAAATACGTCAATTTGGTTCAATTTTATGAGAATAATTTTTTGTTTTCATAAAACTGCAAATCAGAAAGCTGTACGTAAACTTGTTTGGTTGTAATTTTCTAAAAATTATTTTTTGAAAACTTAGTTTAAAAGGCTTTTAAAAGAATTATCTTTTAAATTTTTTTTCTATTTTTTGAGTTTTTAAAAATTATTTTCAGAAAATTGAACCAAATAGGCTCAGTGTTTTGCATGACTTTAAATTCAAAACAACTAATATTTTACAAGTTTCAAGTATGACCATGGTATAGTTAGGGAAGTTACTGCTCATATGATCCTTGTGCACGAGTATCCATTTAACATGATGGAGCATGATTTGTTTAATAATTTAGGACAACTGCCACTTAATATTATGAAAAGATTTCATGTACCACAATGAAAATGATTGCATGCCTACACGTGAGCTTGAAAAGAAAATATTGAAAGGAATTTTAAAGGATGTTAATAGAGTTAGCCTGAAAGGAGATTGTTTGATATTTGGGCAACAAGTTGGATATATGATCTTACATGTCACTTCATCGATTCTGATTGGAAGCTACAGAAACCTATTTTGAACTTCTGTGACATACCTCCTCCACACACACTCGACTCATCATTTTTTATACTTTTTCACATAGTGTAATTGATTGGGGGATTGAAAACAAAGTCTCAACTAACATTCAACAATGCAGTTAAACAATGATGCAACTGTGAGTATTTAAAAGAGAACTATTCTTTGAAAGATAGACATTTTTCAGATGAAAGTATATGTCATGTAGGATGTTGTGCAGACATTTTAAACCTTATAGTGCATGATGGGATGAATGAAATTTCTGGTGTCATTGAGAATTTGAAAGCATCAAAGTTACGTCTAATTAAGTTTGGGTAAAGTGCATAAAACTCCCTTGTAGTTTGAAAAGTGTGCAAAAAAATTCCATTCATGCTCACTTTCCTCCTCTATAGATTATATTTGGTGCAAATAAGCCCTTTTGAGCTAAAAACACTCTTTAATACCAATTTTACCCTTTTTGGATTTTTTTTTTCAAACTTATATATATATATATATATATATTAGAATAAAGTTCATAAAAAAAATATTTTCTAAAAAAAAAAAATTGCAGCACTATTTTTTTCTAAAAAAAAACATTTCAGCACTGTTTTTCAAAAAAAAAGAAAAAAAAATTCAGCACTGTTTTTTTTTTAAAAAAAATTAAACAATTCAGCACTTCTTAAAAAAACAAAATTCAGCATTTTTAAAAAAAAAACAAATATGCATTATTTTATATATATATATATATATATATATGAGTTTTAAAAAATTCTAAAAAGGGTAAAATTGGTATTAAAGGGTGTTTTTAGCTCAAAAGGAATTATTTGCACCAAATACAAACTACAGGGGGGAGGAAATGAACACGAAGGAGATTTTTTGCACACTTTTGAAACTAAAGAGGGGGGGGGGGGGGGTTATGCACTTTACCCAATTAAGTTTGGAGAAATTGTGAAAACAACTACAGTTGCCTGAAACAAAAATTGGTTATGAATGTTCCAACTCATTAGAATTCAACATCTGCAATGTTAGTTGTACTAATAAAGTTCAAGGCAGTGTTCCTGAGTATTATAATAGGGATTCGAGAACAAAAGAAGTTAGTAAGTTTCTAGAAGTGTTTGAAAAGATTATGAACATTATATTAGAAAGTGACTATCCAACATCAAACTTGTTTCTTATTGAAATTTGGAGGATAAAGCAAGTGTTGGATCAAAAGTTTGTTGATGAAAATATCTATATTTGGGCAATGGTTGATAAGATGAAGGAGAATTTTTACAAGTACTGGGGTGATTATAATTTTCTTATGATCATTGGTGCTGTTTTGAATCCATGATACAAGATGAAGGTGATTGAATTTTATTTTCCCAAAATCTATAATGAGAGTGAAACTTTTGGTGACATTACCTTAATTTATGTAGAGCCTCAAATTTTTTTTTTCAATTTTAATTAAGTTTTAAATTGATTTTATGCATGATTTAATTACATGTTTAGTGATTTTGAGAGTTCTTTGGTGTTTTCATGTGCGGGTGCAGGACCGATGAGATTTCAGGTAACCCGAATGGTGTTTACGGGTTTTATAAGTGACGTGAGGGTATAAGTGAACTTAGAGGGACATAAGTGAAGTTTGGAGGAAAGAGGAAAGGATAGTTAGCGATTAAGGGAAAGTTCAAGAAGGGTAGAGTAGCAAAATTAGAAGCTTGAGGGACTAAGTTGCAAAATCTTACATAAATACCTAATATATAGATATATATGCATATGTATAGGCTAGAAATCAGATTTCTCATCTCTCTCACTCTCTTTTGGCTAGCCACCTCTCTCTCCCTTATCCATTTTCATTTTTTTTGCTTCCTCCTTGATTTTGAGTGTCTTGGAGTGAGATTGGGATCTTGGAGCAAGAAGGAAAATGTCTCTCTTCATTTTCTCTCCGTGTTGATCAGAAGAAAGTTAGGTTTGGACAACTTTGAAGCTTTGGGATTTTTAGGATTTTGTTTCTTTGACTTAGAATTAAGGTAGGGGCGTAAATTTCTTCTTAACTTTGATTCTATAGGTCACATAGTTATGGAATTTGTATTTTAATATGAGTTGTATATGTAAGACTGGACTTGTCTTTGAGGTTTAAGCTTTCTTGCATGTTCTAAGTGAGTTTTTATGTACCATATACTTGCTAATTGATGTATATGTGAATAAAGTGCATAATATGATTTATTTGTACTTGGAAAGTATGTTCATTATGTACTAGTGTATTGTACATTTATATTTATTAATGAAATTGATGCTTACATTGATTTGGAAGCATATATATTTTCAATAGAGTCATTTACATTCATTTAGAATCATATGTTAATTTTAGACTCCACGTGTTTGGTAAAATGTCTAAAAGAGTGCTTTTCTTGAAAATGCTTGATAATTGATTTATCATGAGTTTAATGGCATTGCATGGTTATATGCATGCTTTGAGTATGATGTGAGTTAGCTAAATGATATTGTAATGCACTTGATGTGAACTTTTAAGATTTCTCAAATTTATGTACTTGACGTACTTTTAGACCTATGTGTTGACCCAAATGTGTTGACCTAAGGGCAATCTAGTAATTTTGATAATTACAAACCATTAATGATTTCTTTACTACTAATGTCTACATTGAGTGATTATACTAGTGATTATATTCAAAGATAAGACTCATGAAAACAAATCCAATTCCAATACTTCAAGCTCAAAAAATGTATCATACATATTCAAGTGTACGAAACATAAAGAAACATCAAAAAAGAATCCTTCATGCTTACAACATTATTCAAATTCAAAGAAGTTTTTAAAGCAAGCAAGTCATGCCTCCAAAAGCTCAAACTGATCAATTCACATTGAAGAAAGGGGTAGATAGGAAGGTGAGTGTTTAGGAAAATATGTTAAAGTATATTTAGATTCCTATGAAGCTCAACTCTTTTAAGATTATGCATCAAAACGTTTTCAAACTCATATTGATCTTTTAGTATAGGTCTTGATCATCACTCATATTTTATCATTGACCTATTTATACCATGGCCATTCAAAAACTTGTTTAAAATGCACTTTCACATACATATAGAGTTTCGGTCGCGTGATGAGTACCATCAGCCGACTGGTTAACCCTGGAAATCAATTGCAATAGGCTATGCAAAATAGGAGAAGGTGAACCAATGTTTCAGCCGGCCGAAGCTCAGCTTCAGCCAACCAAAACATGGTCATCAGCTGTTTGATGAAATACATCAATCGGCTGGTAAGAGCTGGAAATGAATTCCAGTAGGGTTGCAAAACAGGGGAAGCTGAAACATTGTTTCAACTGACCGAAGCATAGCTTCAGCTGACCGAAACAATGTCCATTAGCCAGCTGAATGAATTCATCAGCTGGCGGATAATATCAGACTTTAAATCTAACGACTATTTTCTGCATTAATGTGCCCCCAACCAACTCCAACCACTTGGATTCAACCTTCATTGCCTATATAATGGTTATATGCATTGAAGAGCAAATACATATAACTTGAGCATTCAATTCTTCATCTACCATATTGCTAAAATCATTCAAGAGTTTTTGAGCTTCATCTTGTGAATATATTTCATACTCTAGACTTGTGAGATTTCATTTGAGTATTCATCTATATTGAGATATATATATTGAGAGCTTACAATTGTAAATTTACTTTAAGATTTTCATTTGTAGTCACTTCTTCCATTCAAAGGATTGGTTGAATCCACAAAGAAGCCTAAAAGAGGTTGTTCCTTTAGCAAGGGTTGGTGAGACCCAAGGAAGGTTAGGAGAAGGAGTTTCTCTTAGCAAGAATGTTTTGCTCTCCACCTATAAATTCGGAATGTCTTAAGAAGGGTCTTGAACTGAGGAGTAGGAATTTCGAACCTCGCAAAAATCATCGTGTGATTGGCGTTTGATTTCTCTATCTTTATTTTCTTGTATTGTGCTTAAATTGCGTTAATTGCTCATTTTGTCTATCTTATATAATAGAAGATATTTTGATTATCCATATAACATTTTAAAATGCAAAAATTATACATAGTTTGTCCTTGACCCTAATCATCCCTCCCCCTCTAGGGTCAATACTTGGCTAACAGTATGTGATGGTTGATGATTTTTGGGGGAAAAGTCGTAGGAAGGTTAAAATTCCAGAAATTTGCCAAGTAGGATTCTTTACCATAGTGTTAGTAGTCTGTAAAGTGAGAGTAGGGTACTTGGCCTATAAGGCATGTTCATCAAATTTAATTATCAATAATTCCTACCAACCTTGGTTGATTTTGATGTATGTGTGGTGTTAAATTTAATTGTGAATGAGATTTCAAGTTGATCTGTTTATATGTATTTGTTATACCTAGCTTTATATTTGTAATGATATTGAATGAGCTTTGTTTATGTGCATTATGAAATATGTTATATAGTCGGATAGGAATGTCATATTGCATTCATGCATGACCCTAGTCATTGTTGGTGATAGAGTGTTTGACTCCGATTGTGTTTTATGTGACGTGGATGGTTGTGATTATTGTGACGTGGATAAAAGATGAGCATTGACCATGACTCTCCTATATCTAGATAGACTTAAAAATTGAAGAGTTAGTCTCCTACTCGGATACAGATTCACCTGACTTTTATAAAAACAGGGGCGATCCATATTTCAAGTATGTAATTAATACTGTAACGGCCCGGATTATTTTGACCGGTTCCGGGTGATTTTTTGACCGAATTTATTTTTTTTTCTGAATTAATTAATTTCAGAAGGGTGAAGGAATATATATATATGTAGGGTGGATATATTTATATTTAATTATAAATATATAGAGGTGAAATTATCAAGAGATGGAATACATATGGTGTCATATACATTTATATAAGTGTATGATTTTATATGGGCTTGTATGCAATTATAAGGGAATGATGGTGCACATGTATAATTATGTGGTTGTTATGTATATAGGTATGCATACATATATATATATATGTGCTTTATTTTTGCATGGGCTGATTTAGATTTATATATATATATATATATATATATATATATATATATATAAATATGTTATATTTGTTATGTGGTTGAGGGTAGTTGGAATCATGTGGTGCACAAATGATGATTCAAATAAAAGAAAAGAGAAGACGACATGTGTGGTCAGCAGAGAGAGAGAGCAGGAGAAAAAGAAGAAAAAAAAGAAAAAGAAAAGAAGAAAAGAAAGGAAGAAAAAGAAGAAAAAAGGAGAGAAGAGAAGTGACCGAGAGTTTAAGAGAGAGAAAGTAGAGAGGGAAAGAGAGAGGGAGCCGAGATGGCTAGAGAGAGAGGAACTACGACAGTGGCAGCGGGGTTGGCCGCGGTGGAGCTTCAGTCGAGCGACGGTGACGGTGGGGATGGCAAGCTTGGATCGCTGGGCCCGTGGTGGTGAGTCGCTAGGCTCGATGGGTGCGCTCCACGGTGAGCCTTGGTCAGAACTTGATGGGTTGTACCTGGTCTTTAAATGGGTTTAATTTTTGGACAGTTTGGAGCTTCGGTTGATGGCCGACGAAGGTTGGAGTGGGTCTTCTCGGTGCTTCGGCAGTTAGGTGGTGATTGTGCCGAGGAGGGTGGCTCACGGCTGGGCTTGGCTGTGGCTGGGTCTATTTGGTCTTCGGCTTGGGTTGAGCTTGTGGGTGAGAATCATGGTGGTTCATGGTGGCAATGGGTTCGGTTGTGGCTGATCAAGGGGGTTCGATTTTGGTTGTTTGAGGCCAAGGAGGAGGCTGTTCATGGTTGTTTGGACAACCTGGTTTGGTGGTTTCGGATGGTGCCAAAGGGGATTGTTTGCGGGTTCTCGATTCGGTTAGTAGCCAAGGTGGTCGGAGGTGGTCTTCTTGGCAGGCAGTGGTAAGCTAGAGGCTGATATATATATATATATATATATATAATGATGTTAAAAATGGAAGCTTTTGGGCTAGTGATTGAGGATGATGTGCCGAGGCTTAGAAGTAAAGCTTGGTAGAGTGGGCTGAATTTGGTTTAGTGATTGGGCCTTCTTATAGTGATGGTATATATATATTATATAGATGATGGCTTGTGGATTGGGCTTGGACCTTAAAGAATGAGTTAAATTAAAATTTAAACTAGACTCAATCCTCTAATTTAGCAATTTAACCGTAGTTCTCGTCAACGGCGCCAAAAATTATTGTGTGCAGTTGCGCTACTCGCAATTTATATCATTCACAATAGAACGAATCTTTGTAGGATAGAGCTCTAAGTTGAGATTGTCGTTCCCCACAGAGACTACGTAGGTATAACTCACTAAGGTTGAGGGTTGATTCTTGTTTAAATCACAACCGTGTTGGTTGTTGCTTACTCTACTTTGAAAGCATAAAAGTAATTTAAATACAAAGGTTGAGAGAATAAATAAGAATTAGGGTTAGACTTCCCTGCTAACCTCGTAGTATGTCACACTTATAATAAATTGGGGGGATTCATGCAAATGTGTACTAATGACGCGTTGGAAAGTCCCACCTACTACGGCATCGTCAAGAGAATACACACACCTTAATATATTATAATCCATGTTCGAAAAACGTGATTTTCCTTATTTACCTAATTACCTACTTGTAGTGAAATCATCGTCACATGATTTTCCTACCTACCTACTTACCTAATTGAAGCAAAATCACCTTCTCTAAGCATGGACTATACAAATCTAGTTATGCATGTTATAATGAAAACTAGTCTCAAGCCATCACTTATAGTCCTTGTGAAACTTACAAGTGTTTGAAGATCATGTGAGGAATTTAAACATTCTAAGACAAGAAGATAAATCACAACACATGAACATGAAGAATTTGTAAACTCATATTTATATAAGGCTCAAGGCAAAAGACATATACACAAAATACATAAAAAAATTTAATTCATTGAAGTTAGAATATATTTACAAAGCTAGGGTTTGTCAAAACCCTAGAGAAGGATTAGTTGATCATGGTGGACTGGAAGCACTGCATAGACAGAGATGATCACATTCTCAAAATGGTCTTCAAGGCCTTACAAAGCCCTCTTTGAAGCTTTCCCTCTCTAGAACTTTACTTTCTCTCTCTAGAATTCTAAAATATACTCTCTCTTACAAAAATTGTGTCTCCTTTTTATTATTACATATTCTCTAGCTATATAACTAATCTGAGGCTCAAAATATCATAGAAATTCCGTGCAAGGCTTTATCCAAGCAAAGTTAGACAAGTGGCAAATGGAGAAAATATCTGCAGAAAAATATTTTCAGCATGTTCGGACGATGCATCGAAGTAGGGACTTCGACGCATCGAAGCTGCGAACTTCGATGCATCAATCTTCCTTCTTCTGTAGATCTTCAACTTTCTAACTTTTCGACTCCGGTCTTGACCCACCATTCACTATTCCTTAATGTAGATTCTTCATAAAGGATGATAGGAATTTGGAATGCATTGTTGAACTAATAAAGGAGTCGAATTATGCCACATTCTGAGTTTGAACCTGAAATCAACAAAAACATAAAAACACGTAAAAACTATACAATATATGCAACTCTGGGATCAAGATACATAAGTAAAGGCTCGAGAATGTATAACATTCAACGCTTATCAGTCGAAAATGTCTAATCACCTTGAGTAAATTAATACTCGGTGACAGTCAAAAATGTCTAATCACCTTGAGTCAATTAATACTCGGTGACGGTTGGAAATGTCTAATCACCTTAAGTCAATTAATACTCGGAAACGGTCCGAAATGTCTAATCAGCTTGAGTAAATTCATATTTGGTGACGGTCGAAAATTGTCTAATCATCATTGGGCAAACCAAAACATTTTCCCAGAAACAGGACATTGGCGGAGTATGTCAAAGTCATGTAATGGTTATGGGAGGCGTCCCAGGTCACATGATCGGTCGGAATGGTCTAAATCATGTTAGGGTATCGGGTTAAGTCCGAGAGAGATGGATAAGGTTGATTTTGCTTACATTGTTGTTTGTGAAGTATGATACGTGTTTTAATGCGTTCTTATACATGCATTACTTGTGAATGAATGTCGTAAATGTTAAATGATACATGTAATGTAGTGACATGTATTCATGTAGGTCGGTGCCGAGTCAGCACCTAGGTGGGTTAGGGTATTCCTACTGAACCGTTGAAATGCTCACCCCTTTTCCCCTAAACCTTTTACAGATAAAGCACTTCTGACGGAAGGGACTTGAATAATCAAACGAGGTTCCTTGTAGCATTTTGATTGTTTTGAACATTATGGATTTGGCTAACCATGACGGCACGTAACATGGCAATTTGCGTAGTTGTAGTCATAGTAGAATTTTTAGCACTTTTGGACATTATGCATGAAATTCTTGTGATGACTATAAACTTGGAAACCATATGGATTGGAATGTATATTTGGACCAACTTTATGTTTTGGAATGTAAGGATTGTAAAGCTATGACCTCTTCTCATGTTATAGGTATATGTATCGATATTTTGTTCAAGTAAATGAGTTATGAATGAAATAAAATGGATGTATGAGATGTAAGAATTGATGGAGTTATATTTCAATTATGTAATGCATGTTGTATGAATGTGTTAGATGGAAATTAAAGCATTGAAATAGCCATTGGGGGGGGGGGGAGACACGTGCCCAAAAGTGTCCAT
Organism: Cornus controversa; assembly: GCA_026545225.1. Classification (NCBI taxonomy): domain Eukaryota; kingdom Viridiplantae; phylum Streptophyta; class Magnoliopsida; order Cornales; family Cornaceae; genus Cornus; species Cornus controversa. Next base: position 20,461,648 of record CM048852.1, read on the forward strand.
TTTGGATTCAAGGTGTGATAGGTCATGGACCTTGTTTGGATTTAAATTTAGTAAGATATGCATGTTTTAGTACAAAAGTTCATAATATGGTCTATACCTGTTGATTTACGTGTAATCCGAGTTGTGAGCCAAATTATTAGGTGATTCAAATTGGGTTGGAAACTAGAAATGTTGAGGATGATCCATGTCAAATTTCAAGTTAAATGGACTTACAGTTTGTGAGATATTTGAATTTGAAGTCAGGTTAAAAATTGGCCAAGTTTAGTCTTGGGAGTGAAAATGCTCGATCCCTTTTTAAAGCACTCGAGCTCTTTTACAGCAGGCATTGACCAAATTTTGCCAACTTCAAATGAGCACATCTTCTTCGTTTCAAATCGAATTTGAATGATTGTTTTTTAAAAGTAAGTGTTTTTAAACCCTTTTTCCAATGGTTTCATTTTTTTGACATAGGTTAAAAACTTACAAGGAGTTGTGTACCCCCACTTGTGTGATAGAATCATTTGAAGGGTTATATGGTTGAGGCCCATTGGGATTAGTTGATGTTGAGTTATATATATACATGTATACATGCATATGTATGTAATTATGCTTCTATGGTAATTAAACGTTAATATGGTTCATTAGGGCTTAATGGATAAATTCACCCTCAATTTTTGGGAGTTAGAAATATGGGGCATGACAGGTGTAGTAGGAAAGGAACTCATTCACGAAAAGTGATCCGTTTTCACATGATTTTCACAGAATTATAGAAGCTATGAGTATCTGCCAAGAATTTGGGATAATTTGGAAAAGACAGAGATTGATGGCATGAAGTAAGTCCTTGATGAACCCCGAAATCGGGAACCGGAGGCTGCATGTGAATGCGCTATCATAAAATCACATCTCTTCATTAACAATGGAGTACACCCTTTCCGCACTAGTGGGTGCTCTAGCAAAAACTCCAACCGAAAAGGAGTAGCGGGTAGCAAACTCTGCCACTTCCAAGGGAGTCATTGAAGATGCCAAGTCTTGGCACTCTGAGTAAGTATCCATGAAAGAATAAATAAAATCAATACATTCCTGAAGTGGAGAATGGGGTGTAAAGGGCCCTAAATTAGGTTTGTAAAAATTATGCCGAAGAAAGTAGTAACAGCGAGAGAGATGAGGTGATGGATTCTTGTGGTTGTATAAGGTGGTGTGTAAACAATGAGGTTGATAAGTGTTTATATAGGTACGACTACCTTACAACGTCTATATTCCAATGACTACTTTACAACGTCTATTTTCCAATAATTACATTACAACATTCATAATCCAAACGTCCACATTCCAACGGGCAGAAAATTCACAAAAATAGGTAGTAGCCAAGGTGTGACCAAGCAACCAAGGCTAGGCACCCAAGACCTAACGGGCTCTAGTTGGTCGTAGATCCAAGATCCAGTTTCTTTTATGCAGGAGCATGGGTCGTAACCCAATAGGTTATTTGGCTCCAAAATGTTCCTAAAATTTGACAAGTGAACCTCATAAACAGGGGGCATCTGATAGAGTGTTTGACTCCGATTGTGTTTCATGTGACTTGGACGATTGTGATTATTGTGACATAGATAAGAGAGAAGCATTGACCACGACTCTCCTATGTCTAGATAGACTTTGAAACTGAAGAGTTAGTTTTCTACCCGGATATAGACTCATCTAACTTCTATAAATACCGGGGCAATCCATATTCCAAGTATGCAATTAATACCTTCTACGTGCCTTAACAACATCCAAAGTCTTTTCAATTTTTCTGACTTGACCATCGGAGCGTAGTTGGCCGGAACCACACTAGTGTTTGTTTTGGTTACTCTTCTCTTATCTTTTTCAGGTTAGCATTAACTCGGATCGTGCATCGATTTGTGCATCATCAGTTGGGTTGGTTGGAGCATCTCTTTTGGGCATGTTGTCGCTCACTCTTTCCACACAAATATTTTTTAGATAAGGCACATAAGATGCTAAGGTTGAAGTACTTGGAGCTTGTTTTGAGTTATGTTTATATATGTTTATGTATGCCACGTTTGACACTTAGAGAAGATTTGTAATTTGAAATGAAACGAGGAATTAGTGTTGTGATAAATGTACTGTATTATTTTTGGTTATTGTTCCATTGCATCTTCTCTCTTCTGGATGTTAAAGATGTTTGTATATCATTGATGGACAAGCTTTTACATTTGGTTTCAATATATATATTTCAGACATGTTTCCGTTTTAAATGATGTAACTATGGATTTACGTTGTATATGCATGCTATGGGTTATATAGGATCTATTTGAGCCAATGAGAATGTATGCATGTTCTAAATCAAGGATTTTGACATCAAATGGATCATGTGTGGAAAATGAGGATCCACTACCCGAGGAATCCGATAGATCAGGTTCTTCACTCCGATTGATCGGATTCATGAACTATAGTAATAGAATTAAATTGATGAATTAACTAAATAATCCAGTAGCTTCCGATAGATCCCAGATAGATTAGAATATCCGATAGATTGGATTTCCCTTATTCCATTCCGATTGATCGGATCCCATGATCTGATGTATCGGGTTGTATTGCAGACTTGAGTGATTTATGTTCAGTTGTTGTATGTATGTGCCCTATCGAGGGATCCACTAGTATGAGTTGTTGTATATATATGCATACATATATATGGATATGCTTTCGCGTTTACGAGAATTATGGATTGATCATTAGTTAGGTTGATGATTAATTTAATCACCTCCATTTCTCATGCTCCAAATTGGGTGTCGAAAATCAGTTGTATATGAACTTTTCAATGATTATGTTGCTAATCATTCTTCTAGCAACAACACATAAAGTATTTCTATAAATACTCAAGGAGGTGGTTCTAGTAATGTTGGAATTGGTATTTTGAAAGAAAAGAGCAAGACAAGCGGCAAAACTAAGTCTGATCTCTTTGTTAGAGCAATTGAAAATATCTATAGTGTAAAATCAGACTTGGATATATATCTTGAAGAGTGTTCTTTTATTTGTAATGAAAATTTGGATTCACACTTTGATAGTTTAGAATGGTGGAAGGTGAAAGCCTCAAGTTTCGCATTTTGTCAATGATGGCAAGTGATATCTCGTCCATTTCCACCACTATTGTAGCTTCAAAATTCACCTTCCAACATTGTTGGTTGAGTTATTGATCCTTATTGATTGTCTTTTTCAAGAAAAACTGTACAAGCATTAGTTTGTGGTGCGGATTGGGTGCGTAATGTAATCTTCATGGAATAAAAAAATCAATAAAAGTAAGTGCTTTACTGTTTGCTATTATTTGCTACCATATATTACTTTAATATTGAGTCTAACACTGTGTTGTACTTCAATTTAAAGTGAAACTGATGTTAAACTGAAACTGAAACTATTATTGAATTGCCAAAATGAAAATGTTACAGTTACTTAAATTTTTATTATATGTTTATGAACTTATTTTTAGAAATGGCATAAAATAGTTTGAGTGTAATGTGGTCCAATGTGTAGGTCAAAGGATAGACTTTTTGCTACTTCTAAATGAAGGAAAAAATATTTTTTTTTTGGGAAGACAATAATTTTTCCCTTTCTATTATAAGATGTTAATAACTGTGATATAATTGTACAGAGCATAAAATGTTATTTTCTTTCTGGATGGGTAGTTGTTAGAATACAATACAAGAAAATATGTTAATGTTTTCCAAACTAGTAGTTTCAAAGCATGCTTGATTACTTCACTGGTCAGAAATGTTCGAGGCTTCTCAAGAAACTATGGCGTACAAAAATTGATATTAATTTGTTCTCTTATCACTGCACATCGTAATGAATTAATAGCTTTGTCTATGTGCTGGCTTGGAAAATGACTATCCACTTGTTTTGCTCAAGTTTTTCTTTTTTTTGGGTAAATATCATTAACACTTCTTGAGGTTTGATATATTATTAGGCGGCTACAACTTTGTGATTTTTCGTCACCAACACCTCTTGTCAGAATTTTCACTTTTTTAATAAGTGAAATGTCATAATTGTCCCGAATTATATAATTGAATTTTAATATAAAAACATTAGAATTAGAAAATGACAAAACTATCCTCATCTCTTCTACCTTCTTCAACCACAATTAGAAACCCTAGCCGCTGCTACTACTGTTTCTTTCTCTCTCATCTCCTCCAACCACCACCACCGCCACCAACCACAACCACCAATTAACCACAACTGCCACCACCACCGTTTCTTTCTCCTCTTCCAACCACCACCGCCACCAACCATAACCACAACCACAACCACAACCGCCACCAACCATAGCCGCCACTACCACTGCTTCTTTCTCTCTCATCTCCTCCTCTAACCACCACCACCACCAACCACAACCACCACCGCCAGTTAACCACAGCCGCCACCACCACCGCTTCTTTCTCTCTCATCTCCTCCTTTAACCACCACTGCCACTAACCACAACCACCACCGCCAGTTAACCATAGCCACCACCCTAGAAATCTTTTCTTTTCCTTCAATCACCGCCGCCACCAACCACAATCATCACAATCTTTCCCAGATCAATCAAAACTCCTAATTTTTTGCCGTTGAGAACTGAAATTAAGAGCTAATTTTTTGTCATTGAGGACTAAAATTATAAGCTTGAAGGTAGATGATCAGAAATTAAGCACAAATATATATAGAAATAAATAATTAAATATATATGTTAACATTAATATTTATGGAAATAAATAATTAAATATATAGGTTATATATTATAGTATAAATATATATAGCTAGAGAAAAAGAAAAAAAATTGTGTATATATGTATAAACTGTTTTGTTCATTTGGATTTATATATGTATAAATTCTTTTGTTCATTTGGATATATATATATATATATATTTTTTTTTTCTTTTTCTCTAGCAATATATATATGGATTTTGGAGTTTCGAATTTTCTGCTACATTTGTAATATGGATTGTTCAATGACCTTAGCATTTTAATTACTTTTTTATTTGATGATAACATTCTTATTTATGGAAATAAATAATTATATATAAGGTTATATATTATAGTGTGTGTGTGTATATATATAGATAGAGAAAAGAAAGACAATTTTGGTTCATTTTTTATTTTATGTTAATATTAGTATTTATGGTAATAAATAATTATATATATAGGTTATATTATTGTATATATACAAAAAAAGAAGAAAATTTTAATTATTTTTTATTTTATGTTAACATTATTATTTATGAAATAAATAATTATATATACATGTTATATATATTATAGTATTATATATATATGGGGTTGATGAAAGAGACATTTTGGTCCATTAGACGGGTTAGAAGAGTAAATTTATTATTCAAATGAGTTAAATTAAAATTTAAAGGATAATATGGTCATTTTACAATCAAAAAATGGTCTGACATAATGTACTTTTGGCTATAAAAGATATTGGTAACAAAATTGCACAAATTGTAGCCGCGTGACAATATCACAAACTTCAAAAGGTGTCACTTGTAATCTTTCAATAAACCTATCTTGCCTATCAAAATATATATACAATTCAATGTAATTGATTATTTTCAAAACCTTAGAAAGCATTAAAGGCAACTTCTGTTTTTTTTTTTTTTAATATATATATATATAAAGCCGCAAGTCTCTAAAATGATTAAAATATTAGAAAATAAATAACTTCCGTTGCCGGGAATCGAACCCGGGTCTCCTGGGTGAAAGCCAGATATCCTAACCGCTGGACGACAACGGAACCTTTGATTATTTTATTCTTCAAAATTTTATTAATAGATTAAGACACAGATATAATATATTATATTCCTATATATACATGTGTTGAGCTGGGGTTCTTCATTTGCTGTGTACGCTTATCCTTCAGTGTGAGAGAGTCGATGTCCACCGAGCAGCCTTCGGCAATGGCCACTGAACTGCCCAAAGATGTCATCATCGATATCCTCTGCAGATTGCCCGTCAGGTCACTGATCCGATTCAGCTCCGTCTGCAAATCATGGTACGCTCTGCTCAGAAACCCTAATTTCATCACCAAATACTTCAATCAATCATCCACTTCTCACACCACCGACACCGACAACAGTTATTTTGTCTACACCCCTCTAAACCACTCAAACACCACCAACAACACCAATCAATTGGTATCGTTCCTCTCCAACAACAACGTGACCTTTGATATGCCCATTAATCTGGGTATACCCTTTCTGAGCGTTTCGAAACCGTTTAGGGTTTCGGGTTCTTGTAATGGGTTGGTTTGTCTCAGTATTCTGCCTCTTGGGCCGATCATTCTGTTGTGGAATCCTGCAACGAAGGTCTTCAAGGATTTACCCATTTCCCCAATTGATCGCCCACGAACGTTGCCGATCAAAGTCGTTATCAGTTTCGGCTTTGATCGGAACACGAATGATTACAAGGTTCTGAGGATCGTGTACTGGTGCTACCCTCTTAATCAAGTTGAGGTTTACTCGTTGAGGACCAATTCTTGGAGGGAGATCAAGACTGATCTGAAGTATCTGATTTTCGACTCATCGTGTAGTGTGTTTTTGGAAGGAAGGTTTCATTGGAGAGCAGTTGGGTTCCAGGAGTTGAATGGTAAGCAGGTGATTGTATCTTTCGATATGGGAAGTGAGGTGTTCGGGCATATGTTGCCTCCCCGATTTGTAGACAATGAGAAGTTTGGCTGGCATCTTGTGGTGTTCAAGGAACATCTTGGTGTGATTGCTAGTTTGGATGATGGACCCAATAAGAAGTTTGATATATGGGTGATGAATGAATATGGTGTCATGGATTCTTGGGCAAAGTATACATCTTTTGGACCCCCCTATACGACAATCAGTAGGCCGTTGAGGTGCGGAAAGAATGGTGAGGTTTTGCTGGAAAAAAATCATGGGAAGCTGGTTCTGTATGATCCCACTACTCAAGCAATTAAGAATGTTGGAGTTCATGGGGTTGTGTGTTGGTCTGAGGTTTTTATTCATGTGCAGAGCCTACTTCCAATCAGGGGGGGTAAAATTGTGGAGCAGATCAACTTGCGTGCTATACGTCCTGATCCTTACTTTGTTCGAAAATTTGATTTGGTGCGGCTGGAGCAATAATCGCATGGATCAGGCTTGACCCTACACCAAACGAATTCTCAAGAAAGCTGTTTTATTGTAATATTTCTGTTGCTGCTAGGATGTTTAGTTTTTTATGAGCCATCAATATCTGTAGATATAACAGATGCTGAAGGATTGAAAACTAATTTTCTTTTCAGGTTATGGAGTGATCTATTTTGCTGTTGTTCGCTGTTTCATTGTTGGTAATCGTATTCCTTAGAATTTGTTTCATTTCTATAGAAATTATTGAGTGTGTGAAGCAAGAAGAGCGGAGGTATCATGACTTCTCTCTCAATCGTATTTCTGGCTGTTATAATGCTTGTTGTTGCAAATTAAATATGTTTCTTGGTGTCATATATGTTCTGTGTCTCAGTGAATATATTAAACTTGCACATGCACACATTGTAAGTTATGAAGTTTAGCCAATGGAATATGTTAAAGATATGTAGGGTTGGCATAAGTTTATCCTCTATAACTATTCTCATTTATGTATTTATGTTTATTGTTTGTTACTAGATGATTGTTAACTGTTTTGTTATTAATATAGATTTATTGTAATCTAAGCACTTGGTTTGGAATGGATATTTAGTTTCGGCGAGTGTTGAAAATTATTTTGGTATATCATCTGGACTTGTTTACTTATAGGCTATGGCTTACTGAATCTTCTGTATCTTTTTCTGTCTTAGAAATATAATTGTTGGCATTGTTTGGTTTTAGCAATTGCAGTTTTAGCCTAAATTGGGCATGTGAAATTTATTTTTTATACATGTATTTTGAATTGACAGTCAATTTAATTAAATACAACGTATCTGACAGTTGAGAAGCTACTAGAACGTGACCTGCAAAGCTTAGTACCTACAATGGTGTATGGTATTTTAGTTTTCTGTTTCAAGACCCATATTTCTTGATTAAGGGAGACGATATCTGATCAATTCTTCCTATGTCAAGGCTTCCCTTAATTGCAATATCTAATTGGATTAAATAGTTAAATATGCACCTCTATTTAGGCTGAGTTAATTTAATTTGCTAAACTATAAAGAGAATATAGCACAACCAGTCATCTTTTTGGGAATTGATACTCTCTTTTGGTAAATATTTCATCTGTAGATGTTACCATCCTTACACTTAACCTTTCAAAGAGACTTTTTTATCAACTTGAATGTAATTTATCTAATCATAATCTAGGTATTTTCAATATCACTGTCCTTTTCATTTTTATTTATGTATCTTGTTGACATGATAAAACTTAGTGATGAAAACTTCAATATGAAGAGAAAAAAAATTAGTGCAATAGCATACATTAATTGGAAGGACACAATTTGCCAACTATTGTCTCACTTAGCTTCTTTTATCATGCTTGAAAGTGCTTACATAGTTACATTTGTTTTCTTTGAAAGTTAATTTCAAATTTTGTTGATTCCTTTCTTCATAGAATTAGTTTCTTGTTGGTTTATGTCTTTAATTGAGGACGCCATGTTACCTTCCAATTAGCCTCTTTTTTTTTTTTTTCTCCTTTTACATTCCAACTGCTTCTCTTGCTGCTGTCACATAGAGTGAAGTGTTGGTCCTATTGTTCATTTTCATGGCAAAGACAAACTAAGATTGTTGACTATAGTTTTTATGAGCCATCAATATCTGTATATGTTAGATACTGAAAGGTAAAATATCCCTTCACCTAATGGAGTCATCTTTTTTCCTGCCATTTGATCTGTCATATTGGTAACTCTTCCTTAGAATGTAATTCATTAGTGTAGCAACTTGAACACTCAAACCTCCTATGAGCGAGGAGATTCCACCTGAGCTAGAGCTAAAAGCCTTGTGGATTTCTGAACGTTTAAAATGCTTGATGTAGCATTTGACTACATTTTTTTTTTGTCATAAATGTCTACTGCCTCATCGTATTTGATAAGCTTGCAGATACACACACAATATGATAAAATTTGTCCAACAAACATTTTATAGATGTTTTATGTTGTTATGAGTTCATCCTCTATTACTAATGCCATTTACTTATAAACATCTCATTGTTTGTTACTGGATTAGTTTTAACTGCATCATTATGGATATAAATATATATTAATCCTAGCACTTCATTTGAATAGATATATATGGTTAGGGGTAATGTTGACAATTATTTTGGTATTTGTCCCTTATTTGAATAGATATATATGATGACCTTTATTAAATATGCTTCATGTTTTTTAGGTTTTCATGTTTTTTTAGGGTGATTTTGGATTAAAAAGTTAAAATATGCACCATATTACTAAGTTGCAACTTCTTTTTCCTTCTTGTATTTGATGGATTTGGTAACTGCAGGCTAGAAATTTTTGTTGTGTATTTGTGTCGATTCAGACTCTTACGTATTTAACGCAATAAAGTTTTTTCACGACTTAAGTGATTTATCATTGGAGTGAGATTTTTAATGTAGACTCTCAATTTATCCATTTATACAGTATTTTAGGCTTTACTTTCCTTACCCATCACTCAGGTTCCAACATTTATACACCACAACCCCATTCCTGGGAAAGAAAAATGTAGCACTGAATAAAGAAAAGAGCGAGATGGTTCAGCAGCTTCAGCCACACTTGGTGCCATGAAATGATTATGAACTACCACTGGTGGAAATGAATTTGGTTCTTTGTATTCATCAAGTATTGCATGACCGAATAATTCAAAGAAGGGCACACTGCAGGGAAGGTTCTTTTAAGTGGATGACGAGTCGTCGGAGCTTTGTTTTTCTGAAGGAGTCGTCATTTTCTATTAGGAAAGCTATGTCATTTACAACCCCAGCGTATTTCAGATGCTTGAAGGCTCTGCTGACCCAAAGTGATTCTTTATCAATGGTCCGAAGGTTCTGCTGACCCGAAGTGATTTAGAAAGATTCTTCTTTATGGATGGTGATCCGTCATGGTATCCGGGTGTGTGACTTTCACTTCCCGTGTTAGCTTTTAGGTTGGGGAATTAAATTTGCTACCTACAAAGAGAAAAGGTACGTGTGACTTTCACTTCCCTTGTTAGCTTTTAGGTTGGGGAATTAAATTTGCCACCTACAAAGAGAAAAGGCATCACGAAAAGTCCATCTTTTTTGGTGATTGATGCTCTTTGTTTGGTAGATTTTTTTTTTGTTTTGTTGTTGATAATGACCATCTTTAAAGTAAACAGGAACAAAAGACTTCTAGTCACATTTCTTTTTTATGTATACTTCTGACATGATAAATAAAATTATCATATAGTTGTTCACTTATTGATGAAGAACTAATATAGGAAGAGAGAATTAATTGATGCAATACAATCCACTAGTTGGAAGACATTTGGCTGACTCTAGACCTCTATTAGAGTTGTTATTGACATACTTGAGACTGCATAAGTGTGTTAGTTTTGAATGGTGAGGACTTAATATATTGGGGCTTCTTAGAATTAGTTTCTTACTGTTTTATGTTTTTATTAAAGTGCACTCCTTTCCATAGTTTTCTTCTTCTTTATGTTCTTCCTACCCTTGGGTCTTCCATGTCTATTGGGATATTTAGTGTCCTATACTACATTATTCCAATAATATCTATTTTCAGTAAATATGTTTCTCTGTAGAATCTAGAGTGATCTTCTTTATTACAATCTAGAGTTTCATTAGCTGAAAACTTTTAGAAGGATGACTAACATTACTATTCCTAGTTTGAATAATGGGAGCATGAATATTCTTAGGAGTAGCAATTGTCACAAGTTTATCATTAGCTTTCACAGTAGGAGTAGGATTTTGTGTACCTTTTAGTCAAAGCAGGAGTAGACAACTTGCTTTACATGGAGAAGGTGAGAGTGAGAGTTAAACACTATCTTAAGAGGTTTTAGCACCAGTATAACCTAAACCTAAACCAATTTTATCACTTGAAGATTTGCCTATAATATGTAGCTTGTTCAGTTGTAAATTCCAGAGTCACTTCTTTTGTGCTTTTAAGTTCAGTGATTCTGTTAAATCAATTATCTTAATTTTATCTATATCTTGCTTTTTTCTATGGCAGTGACTTTAGCCCTAAAATTTTACTTTCCTTTTAAAGTGATTGGCTTGCCTAACATGAAACTATTGTTCATTATGTTGTCAATCTTAGTATAATATTAATTCATCAAACATTTTATGTTATTAGTTCATCTTTTGTCCAGTCAGACATAGCCTTAGATAATTCCATTCTTAGTTGTTGGTAATTTATAACCTAGTTCTACAGATTGCTAGACTATTTCATCTGAGGAAGGATTTCACAAGTATCTTGATCATAATTTGTTCCTATCCAACAAAATTGGCCTAGATATGGAATTACCTTCTTCAAGACTTTTCATCACCTACTCACTGTTGTTCGATCCATCAACTCGCTCTACCAATTGAGTTGAGTTGATGGATTTACATGCGTGAAACGTAACCAAACCAAAGTCGGTTGATCTAGACCTCTAGATAGAGGTTGAATGTCGGTTGATCTAGACCTAGAAAGAGGCTGAATAGGTCTTTTACAACTTTTAAACTTATGTTATTAATTAATTCCATTAATCTGGTAATGTGATTAAATTTTTAAACAAACTATAAACAGAGAATGTTGAACGAGAAGTCATCTTTTTGGTGATTGATATTCTTTGTGGGCTAGATGTTTTTTCTGTTGATAATGACTCTCTAACATAAACCTGAACAAATGACTTCATGATAATCACACTTAGGGGTGGCAATTCGTGTTTCCGTGTTGTATTCGTGTCGTGTTGATCAATAAGTATTCTACTAAACAGCTCAATTATAACCCGATTCATTTAATAATCGTGTCATATACCCTCAACACTATCCCAACCCGTTTATTAAACGTGTTATCTGTGTTGACCTGTATAATCCGTTTAATAAACTTGTCATATAATGGCACGACTTGTTTAATAATCTTTTTAATCTATTTAACTTATACCATATGAGTTTCTCTATTCCTAAAAATCTCTCTAAAGATCATATAATAATAAAGTACATATTAATACATAAATTCTAAAATCAAACTATATTATAAATTTTGTATCTATATATAAACTCAAAAACATACTAAGGTGGTTAACAACTGGGAAGATATGGTAACAATCTCATCTTTGCGTTTTATGGCTACATCAGTCCTGTAATAAACAAATAGATTACAAACAAGTGCAATATATATAACTATGTATATATAAGTTTGTATAAAATCATAATATATGAATAATTCATGTCGTAATCGTATTGTAATCGTGTCACGGGTTAGACAGTTTAAATCCAAATCCAATCCAATTTTTGCATGTCGTGTTCGTGTCGACCCATTTATTAAACGTGTCGGCTTACCTCAAACTCAAATTCGCTTAATTCATGTCGTGTTCGAGTTAATTTTGTCACCCCTAATCACACTTGGATTATATTCAAAGAACAGAATTATGGTTTTTCCAATTGCACAGGCCCTTTATATATATATATATGTATATATATATATATATATATATATATATATTCTTTGATATGATAAATAAAACTATTATTTCTTCACTTCACCAACTGTACATTTAATACAATTGGTTTTCCAACGACTATTTACTTACTATAGGTTCAATCTTAAAACAAAGGATTGTTGTAATCACAAAAAATATATATATTTTCTTTGTAATCATTAAATCATGTGTTTAACAAACAACTGTTTCAGTTATGAAAATTGTTAAAATGAAACTTCTCAACAAGATGGATCATGAGTTTATAGCTAATTACTTAGTTGTTACCATTGAAAAATAAGAAGATAATAGTTGGAAAAAGTGGCTAACACTATGCTGTGCATTCCAATCATAACTCTCCAACTAGAAAAAATGGTTTCATAAGAGTTCAATAAAATATTATAAAGAAACAAAAATATTAATTTTGATTGAATTGAACTACTAAGTGACTTATAGTCTAGAAGTATCTAATAATTTCCTCCGAAGATGAAGAAAAAAGTGACTACCACTTGGGTTTGCAAATGAACCGAGCTGTTCGCTTAGACTCAGTTCATTAAAAGCTTAGCTCGGGACCGTTCATTAAGTAAATGAACCGAATTCGAGCTCGAGCTCATTTTTTAGCTCCGTTTAGTAAACGATCCGAATGTGAAGAATGTTAAGCTTGTGAAATATAATTTTGTAATTGGCAAATTTCATTGTCAAAACTAGAATGATCGAGTTGTAATTTTTAGTTTAATTATTGTAATCAATTATAGAGTTTAAGATCAAGTGCATGGACACCATTGGATGGTTGAGAACAACATATAGAACAAGTATGGTGTGTGAGGAAATTTTGCACTTTATGTTTGATAGGTTGGTTTTGAAAACTAGGGTTTTAAACCAAAATTTTGGTTTCTTACAAAATCCAATCGGTCCTACTTTGAGGACTGATTCAACTTATCTGGGTTGTATAGTTTTTTTTTTTTTTTTATCAAATTGGTTTCCTTTTCGTTTAAAAACTTCATGGAACGTCCTAAATAGATATATAACTTATTTTCCAAGCATGATTAGGGCTCCCATATCTATATATATTATTATATAATTTCTCTATAATTTATGCTTTCATATTACATTGTTTTTAGAAAGAGAAAGCTTTGGAAAAGTATTAGCGTAGCAAATTTCTTTAAATTTTCTTTTCTTTTCTTCTTTGAGAGCACACCTACATACCCTGAGTGATTTAGGATGTTATTCTCTACTTGATCAATTGTTCAAAAGCTACTTCAGATTTCTTATTGACTAAGGCACTAGATTGTTTGATTTCTTCTCAATTGTTCATTTGTAAGGAAGGAAAAGTTGATCACACTACAAAGAGGACATAATATTCGCGAAGTGTTTGTGTTTTTTCAGTTACCCTTCTGCAAGGATTGTGGCATTAGCCTGAAATAAGCAACAATTGGATGTGGAGTCGCAAGAGTAAGCTTGAGACATTAAGCATCAAGTTTTTGGGCTCTTGGCAGATTGGAATCGGTGTGAGTCTGTGACAGGGTCTATTGTGTTTTGCTTCAACGGTAGTGGATTTGTTTCTTGGGGGCTATAGTCTCACCATGGTTTCTCTCATTCTGGTTTCCGCATAAATCTTGTGTAACTCTTTACTTTACTTGCACTTAGATTTATTTACTTGCTTGTGTGTGGTTGATTAATTGTTAATTGGTTCCAATCTAGGTTCCAATCTATATTTTGTAGCCACTTCCACACCACGCAACTCACACTTGGTATCAGAGCAGTGCTACTTTAATTTGTGAGTTGTTCATTGCAAAAGTTGTTTTAAAAAATTAAAACTATTCTTGTAATTCTTACTTTACTTACACCTAGATTTATTTACTTGCTTTTGTGTAGTTGATTAATTGTTAATTGGATTAAAATTGAATTAATCTGAAAAATTGAGCAAACGAGCAAGTAAACTTATCCACCTTTCTCTAGGTTACAATCTATCTTTCGCAGCCACTTCCATACCACGCAACTCACACTTGGTATCAGAGCAGTGTTACTCTAATTTGTAATTTGTTCATTGCTAAAGTTATTTTCAAAAATTAAAACTACTTTTTTTTAAAAAAAATCATGGAATATAATATAAAAGAGGGTGGATTGGTTCAGCAAACTCCTTTGTTTGATGGTTCAAATTATACCTTTTGAAAATCTCGCATGAAAGCCTTTCTTAAGTCTTAAGGTGAAAGAGTATGGATGGTTGTAGAAACTGGTCATACTGCTCCTACTATTACTACTGGTGATGGGGCTGAAAGAGTGATTGGGTGAAAGGATTCTTCAGGTTTAGGTTGTTAGAAAAATTTTGAAGTCACTTCCGTTGAGGTTTCAAGCTAAGATAGAAGTTACAGAAGAGAGCAAAGATGTTGACTCTATGAATGTAGCAGAATTAGTGGATCTATTCAAACTTTTGAGATGAAGTATCCACAACTTTAGAAATAAAAAAATAAAAATATATATTGGCTTTAAAATCTTCAAAGATTACAAAGTCTTCAAGTTTTTTAAATACTTCAAAAACTGAAGTTGGAAGAATTGAAAGTTTTGAATACGATTTTGATGAGGATGTTGCACTTTTGGTTAGGAAATTTAGAAATAGAGATTACTTGTTAGACATGTGGTAAAGATCATACATCTACTCAATGTCCAATTTCTAAAAAGAATAGCTTTAGTGCTAAGAAAAGTTCAAAAGATAAAAAGAAGGCTATGAAAGTTATTATCTCTAAGTCTAAAGCTTCTAATTTTGATAGTGATTCTTCTATTGAAAATGATTCTCTTGCTTTCATTGTTGTTTTGAACGATAACACTGCTAAAAAATTTTCTTCTTATGTAGGTGAAACAGAGAAATATAAAACTCTAAGTCAAGTTGGTTCTGATGATTCTAAAGATGAAACAATTGAATAACCAAGTGAAGAACACATGACAAAAGCCTTTAAAGAGTTGTTTACTAAAACTATCAAAGTCAAAAAAGCCTATAAAGAGCAAATTTTGGAATTGAAGTAGTTGGGAAGTGAAAAAGAAGCATTGAAAAAAGATAATGAAAAAAAACTGAAGTTGATTGAAGAAAACAAGCCAGATATTCAAAACCTTCATAGTAAGGTAAAGTTTCTCGAAAGTGAAATAAGTCAAGTTATTTCTGCTAGAGATTCTCTTGTTGCTAAAATTACTTTTTTGAGTCTGAATTAAAAAAGTCCCAAGAGAAATTAATAACTTTTACTTCTAGGCAGATTAAGCTTGATAGTATGAATAGTGTTTCTAAGAATATGTCCAATGTGCTTTATTGTATTTATTGTGGTAAAAGTGAATATAATTAACACTATTACTATAAGAAGAGAAATGATTATTTCTCTAATTTTTATTTCAATAATTCTTTTGCAAAGAATAGGATTCAAGCTAAAAAACCAAATAATCATAATAAACCCAAAAACTCAAGCTCAAAAGAATTCAACTAAAAAGAAGAATGTCTTTAATTTTTCACAATTTCATCTTGATAGCTTGTATGTTAAGACAATTTGGATGAAGAAAGAGGATTTGGAGAAATTTGTTCTAGTTGATACTATGGGATTTATTACTGATAGGTCTATAGGTGCAGACCCTACCAACTGAGACATTAAAATTTATATGGTCATGGACTGAGCTTATGAAATTTTCAACTGAGACTCCCATGTCAATATATCCTGCTTTATGTTTTCTCCATAATTATGCTTTCAGAATACATTGCTTTTAGAGAGAGAGCTTTTGAGAAGTATTAGGGCAGAAAATTTTCTTTAAAATTTCTGTATATTTTTCTTTGAGAGCATACCTACATACACTCAGTGATTTAAATTGTTGTTCTCTACTTGATCAATCGTTCAGAAGCTACTTTAGATTTTTATTGATCAATGCACTAGATTATTTGGTTTCTTCTCAACTATTCATTTGTGAGAAAGGAGAAAGTCGCATTATGAAGAGGACAGTATATTCGTGGAATGTTCGTGTTTTTCTAGCAACCTTTATGTAAAGATTGTGACGTTGCCTTGAAGTCTATATCAATAGGATGTGGAGTCACACGAATAAGCTTGAGGTGCTAAACATCAAGTTCTTGGCAAAGTGGAGTGGGTGTGAGTCCGTGACGGAGTCTGTTGTACTTTGCTTCAACAATAGTGGATTCGTTTCTCCAGGGTTACAGCCACACCCGTGGTTTTCTCCAATTCTAGGTTTTCATGGAAATCTAGTGTTATTCTTTACCTTACCTGCACTTAAATTTATTTACTTGATTGTGTGTGGTTGATTAATCGTTAATTGGACTAAAATTGGATTAATCTAAAAAATTAAGCAAACAAGCAAGTAAACCTATTCACCCCACTCTAGGTTCTAATCTATCTTTTGCAGCCACTTCCACACCGCGCAACTCACAAAACTCAATGTCGACTTTCAACACCCGGTCAAGAGTGAGGGAAGTGGGGTGATAATGAAATGTATTAACCGATTCACACTCATGAACCTCTCAAGTTTGAGTACTTAACTCCTTATATGATTGAAATTTAAAATTGAACTTTATCTCATTGGATAGAGGATTTAAAAATACTCAATTTCAAAAAAATAATCACTTGATTCGGGTTTAAAATGACGAAGTTATGCCACTTCAAAACTAGGATAATAGTGTTGTGAATAGTGTGCGACCCTTCGCATTTGGGTTGCGAACCTTCGCAAATTTTCAGCCAAAATTTGATATTTTTCCAATAACTTGCGAACTTTGGAAAGGCGAACCTTCACATTTGCCCCAACTACAAACCTGATTTCAACTTCAATTTTCTCATAATGTTAAAGTCTGTTTGGCTTGAAATTTGACATGCAAAAAGTCTAGTTTCTAACCCAATTTAAATCATTTAAAAATTTCATTTTCAACTTGAGTTGTACTCAAAACAACAGCATAGGTCAGATTATGCACACCTGTAGTAAAACATGCATAACTCACTCAATTTAAATTCAAATAAGACACATGACCTATCAAATTAAAGCTAAGATAATCCTCCTTCCATACATATAAGTAAAGAAATCATAAATACATTATTATACATGGAAACATGTCTGAAAATACCTACTTTGAAACCAAACACTACTTGTCTGATACTATTACTTACATATCCTTGAAATCCAAAAGATAGAAGGTTAATGGGGACAATAACTAAAATGGGAGACACACATATCCATAACCCTAATATCACTTATTCCCCATCAAAACTATAAATCTTCTCTAAATGCCATAGACATAAATATACAAAAGCTCAAAAGAGTGTCCGAGTGCTTCCAACATAGCACTTCTAAGCATCCTCCATAACCGGTACCTTACCTGTAAAAATATTTTTTTTGGGGGTGGGGGGGAGGAGTAGAAATGCTTGAAGCAACCCAATGATGACTCAAGAGGTCATGCATGAATGCAACATGAAATGTCTATCCGATTACATGTCATACTTCATAATGATCATGATTCTAATTTAGAATAAATGTTTCACATACTTTCACAATTATATCAACAAGCTTAATCAACTCAATAAGAAAGAATGATATCTTAAACATACTTTAAACAATTAACCTCAATTAATAAATCACCTTGACATAAGACTTAAATATCAAGTTAAGTATATGTCAAAATCAAACAAGTTGGGAGTACTCAACAATTTAAAATTGTAGTACATGCTTTGGAAGCCAAGTACTCTTCTTTCATTTTCACGGGTTACTAACCCGACGATAACGACACCCTTTTGGCCAAGTTTTGAGTTTTTCACCCTTGGCCCTTCTTACTTCCTACAACGTTCTCCCAAAAATCAACAATCATCACATAAGTTTACAAGTACTTCAAGTACACAAATCTAAGAAATCTTCAAACTCACTCCAAGTGCATTACAACATCATTTAGTCAATACATGTAATACTCAAATAATGTATATTACAATGCAATGCCATTAAACTCAGGATATATCAAGTATCATGCATTTTTCAAGAAAAACTTTCTTTCATGCATTTTATCAAATACATGGAGCATACAAAATTTCATATAATTCTAAAAACATGTAAATGACTCCAATAGAAGTATATATGCTTCTAAGTCAACCTAGACTTCAAGTACAATAATAATTCCAAGCATACAACGCACTAGTACACAAAATATACACTTTTCAAGTACAAAGAATACATGTTGTGCATATCATACACATATATATTAAATAACAAGTATAATGATACATGAAACTCATCTAAGACATGTAAGAAAGCACAAATTTCAAAGACAATGCTACTCTTAATATATATATATATATATATATATATATATATATATATATCACACCATAACTTAAGTCCACAACTATGTGACCTATAAAATCAAATCCAAGAAGAAAATAACACCCCTACCTCAAATCCAAGCTTTAAAACAAAAATGCTAGAATCGCCAAAGCTTTAATGACTTCTAGATTCTTCAAACTCCACCAAAAACAAACTTTTTACCAATTAGAATGTAGAGGAATTGAAGGGGAACAACTCTTCTCTAATGCTTCAAAACCCAAATCAAACCCTAAATCTTCCAAAACCAAGAGAAAAGCTTGAAGATGAAAAAATGGTAGCAGGGAGAGACCTAGAGCCGTCCAAGAGAGGGAGAGAGAGATTGAAATCTGATTTCTAGGTCAACCAACACCTATTTATCTTATTTATAAGTCCACTTTGCAACTTAGTCCCTTAACTTTTTAATTTTGCTCCTCTACCCTTTTGAACTTTCACTTAATCGCCTACTAGCCTTTCTTTTTTTCTCCAAACTTCACTTATATCCTTCTTACTTCATTTATACCCCTATGTCAACTCATAAGAGTCGTAGACAACTCTCGGGTAACCCGCACTCATCCTGGTCCCACACCTGAACCCAAAAACTTCAAAGCACCATTTAAATCACTAATCATGCAATTAAATAATTAATTATGCTTAAACTTAAATAAAAAATTATTGAAATCAAAGAAAATTATTAGGCTTTACAACCTCCCAACCTTAAGGAATTTTGTCCTCAAAATTAAAACGTACCTCTTGTGGTGAACAACTTGGGATACTTTGAGCAAACCTCTTGTTCCTATTCCCACATAACCTCCTCGACTTAGTGATGTCTCCAAAGCTTTTTGACCAATGGAATGGTCTTGTCATGAAGCATTTTCTCTCTAGAATCCATAATCTCCACCAGTCTTTCCTCATAAGACATATCTTCCTCAATCTCAAAATCCGACCAATCTAGCACAGGCGATGGACTCGGTTCATATTTCCTCAATATATAAACATGAAAAACATTGTGTACACTTGATATTTGTGGTGGCAATGTCAAGCGATATGCAACCTCACCTACATGATCCAAAATCTCAGATGGACTGATAAATCATGGTATTAATTTGCCACTTTGCCCAAATCACATCAATCCCTTGCATAAGGTAACTTTAAGAAACACATGATCTTTAACCTCAAAAGCCAACGGTCGCCTCCTTCAATCAGCATAGCTCTTTTGATGACTTTGAGCCATAATCAACCATTGTCGTATCACTTTGATCTTGTCCATGGTCTCTCTAACTGTATTGGGTCCCAAGGCCACAGTCTCACCTACCTTGGTCCAACAAATGGGCGGCCTACAAGGTCTACCGTGCAATGTCTCAAATGGTGTCATCTTAATACTAGTCAGATAGCTATTATTATAGGCAAACTCCACTAATGGAAAGTGGTCCTCCCAACTTCCACAAAAATCCAAAATACACCTGGATAGTCTACTCAGACTGACCATTTGTCTGAGGATGAAAAGGGTTGCTAAAATGAAGATCTGTATCAAGTGCCACTAGAAAATTCTACAAAAATTGTAATATAAATCATGGGTTTCTGTCCGACACAATATAAACCAATACGCCATGAAATTTTAGTATCCGCTCAATATACAACTGACTAAGAGCATCTATGTCATCAGTCACATAAATAGGGAGAAAATGAGCCACCTTGGTCAATCTATCAATAATGACCCAAACGGTGTCATGGCCCTTCCTCGACTTCGGAAGTCCGATCATGAAATCTCATGTTTGAAGAAAGAATGGAAAGTTTCCAAATGAGTTTACCGCTATACTCTTTCCCATTTAAAAACATATATATAGGTAAGAAGTGGTCATACAAATATGAAAATTGTGCTAAACATTATTTAAGACAATGAGAAAATTTAAAAATAAAGAAAGGGTCAAAGAAAATAAAAAAACATGTCCCAAGATTAGTATGATATTTTGATTTTGTTTTTAAAAAAAATAAGAACAAAATCCGTATTAAAAAATTTTCCTTAAATTTTGCATCCCTCTCTTCAGATTTCCTTCTATTTCTAATTTGTATCCTTTCAAATCCTTACAATTCCTTTTAAAAATTATACTACCAGACACACCGTATCATTTCCCCTCAATCACCTTTCTTTTCATTTCCTTCTATTTCTCTCCAACCAAGCTCGGCCTAATGGTACGATTCAACGGACCTTTCTGTATATAATTCATTGATCTCCCTGTCTCTGTGATAAGCTGAGCTAGGATTTCATACTCTCGTCTTCCTTCTCTCTCAAAACTCGATACCCTAAAAAATGTCGGACTATTTCCCCAAAGAAGTGTTGATCGAAATACTCTCAAGACTGCCGGTGAAATCTCTGCTGAGATTCAGGTGTGTGTCTAAGTCATGGCTCTCTCTCATCACCAGCCCTGATTTCATCAATACCCACCTCAATCAATCCAACAACAACAACTCTCATCTCCTCATCAGATACTTCTCTCTCAACCCCAGCAAAGAGCGCTATTCGCTCCATTTCGACACCCAAACAACACTCAATCACTGTGCTGAATTCAACTGTCCATTCACGACCCGTTCCAAAACCTTCTTCCGAGTAGCAGGCATTTGCAATGGCTTGATTTGCCTCTCAGACGACCACTTCGGTTATACCTACACTTTGATCATCTGGAACCCCGCGATTCGGAGGTGTGTGAGCCTTCCGAGGCCTCGCGTTTGCTTCGATGTCTATGGCCCATACATGTTCGCTCTTGGGTTCGGGTTCGATTCTCGAACCAATGACCACAAGGTGGTGAGGCTCGCGTGGCTTCAAAACAGAATGGGTTCTTGGGACACCAGTCAAGGTGTTTTGCCACTGTTGTATTCAGGAGGTAAGGAGGGTTATCTAGCTCCTCCTGAAGTCGAGGTCTTCTCTCTCAGCACAGGCTCTTGGAAGACAGTTGATGCTGATGTTCCTCCGTATAACATGATTGACCATTTCTGCTCTTCGATTTTTCTCAATGGGTCTCTGCATTGGCTCGCTCATAAGAGAATGGAGGATTTGAATCGTAGTTATCACAGTGCAATTTTGACTTTTGATGTGGGCGGTGAGGTGTTCGACGAAATGATTCTACCAAAACGGTTGGCTGGCAAGTTTCCACTTAACTTGATTATCGGAATGTTTGGGGACACACTTGCTGTTTTTCATTATGATGGCTGGAAATTAACCAAGCGCTGTTCTGTGTGGGTGATGGAACAGTTTGGCGTAGCTGAGTCTTGGAGGAAGCAATTCACTGTTGAGATTCAAGAAGGAATAGGGGCAGCACATGGGTTTAGGAAGAACGGGGAAATGATACTGGTGAAGCATAATGACGAAGTGGTTCTGTATGACCCGGTTAGTAAATCTTTTAACAGTCTTAGAATTCGCGGCAATAGAGACTCAGTTTATGTGGGTACCTATGCTGAGAGCCTGGTTCTGCTTGATGGAGTGAATGGAGTCTTTGGGGCACAGGTAGAGTCTTGTTCCTCTGTTGCTTCCGAGGAAGAAGCTTTTTCAGGTGGACAAGATGAAGGAGCTCTGGCGCTTGCACTTGAAGAGAATTCCTTTATGAATCGCGGTTTTGGAGCACATTTTCTCTGTTACTAGTATGTCTTCTTTCTAAAAATATTTTTGACTCTAAGGCTAACTATTAATGCCAAATCTAAGTATTGCATTACTTCACCACTTGTAAATGCAGATATGTTGCCATTTTTTAAGTTGTTAAAACTTGTCTAATCTTTCCTTCTGTTAGATATCTGCACATCAAGGTCATCAAGCAATGTTACAATACCTGTTTGATTATGAGAGTAATAGTTATAGCGTTAAGGTTTGATGTTATTCAGTGTCTTATAATTGTGGAATGTTGTGTAATGGTTGTGTACACTTCAAATGTTCTTCCTGTTATATCATGAATGAATATCTGTTTCCTTAGTAGTTTTGTTGAGTTGGGTTGGGTTGGTTGGACCCAACACAGCTTGAGAGCCGCATAATCATGTTCTTTTAACAGAAATCATTACTACTATTATGGTGATGTGTTATGTTTTTGATTGCTCAAATACTTTGGGCTGTGCTGTGTGGGGTGCATCTTTACTTAAAGACTGTAATTAGGTTTTGTTACATCATTTCAAGAATACTTCAACCTAGAGAGAAGGATGACTTCTCACAATGAACTTGTGATGCGATTGCTTTTCACAATTTTAATTCTGACATTTTTTTTCTCTTGCTAAATACATAGTACTGATTTAGAGCTACATATTTAAGTTTGAAATTCAGCTTTGCATTAATGTAATTCGTCCACTGTTAATGCTTTAGATCATATATAAATGCAGTGATTGTGGTGTTGAGCAATAAAGCGACATTGTGTTTCCTTTCCTTGCAGTTGAATTTCATTTGTTCAATCCTGTACGGGTGGGATTTTACACCTCAAGTTTATGGTTGGATTAGAAGTCAACAATTGGGGAAGCAAGGAAAGGCGGAAGCCACAAAACATGGATGAAAAAGAAGATGCATTTTTTTTTAACATTTCAGGGTTCTAGTGAACTTCTTTCTTTATTTCTCTCTCATTTTTTCGAATATGGTTGTTAGTGGCTACAACTAATTAAGTTGCACTCTCTTTAATAGTTTAAATTTTCAAATACATGGTAGCATAACAGGCAAGGTTCTGAGTTCAACTCTCACTGTCACCTTAATAATTATTCTGAGATTTGGCCGTGCGTGAGGGGTGTGTTAGAAGATATGAATAATTAAGCTACACATTCTCTAATGCAGCTTAAGATTTTAGAGTAGCTGGTGATTAATAGCTGTTAACACTTTCTGAAGGGAAGCTATAAAGAGAGAATGTAGCACGAGAAGTCATCTTTCTTGGTGATTGATACTCTTTGTTTGGTAGATGTTTTTATCTATTGATGATGACCACCTTTAAAGTAAACCTGAACAAAAGTCTTCTTTATCATCACACTTGGAATGTGTTCTTCTTTTATGATTTTTTTTTTCTTTTTATGTATCATGTTGACATGATAAATAAAATTATCATATAGTTCTTCACTTATTGATTAAGAACTATATGAATAGAAAATTAATTGATGCACTACAATCCACAAATTGGAAGGACATTTGGCTGACTCTAGTGTCACTCTATTAGACCTGCTATTTAAATGCTTGAAACTGCACACATCTGTTAGTTTTGAATGGTGAAGACTTAAAATATTGAGACTACTTAAAATTAGTTTCTTATTGTTAGACGTTTCTAGTAAAGTGCATTCCCTTCCCATTCAATATCCCAGAACCCCATTTTTATGTTGATTAACTGCTACTCTTGCTGTCATCAATTAAGAGTGAAGTGTTGACCATAGTGTTCATTTTCCAAGGCTAAGACAAGTCAAGAATGTATGTTTCTCAACCCTGACAATGGGAGCTCCACTATACACTCTTCTTAACCTAACATGAGCCCTTCAGTTTTACCTTTTTCTCTGCTATTTTAATTTGTTGATGGGAACATGGGGTTTTTTTTTGCTCCAACGTTGACACCCATGTACTGCATATAGCAATTTTGTAGTCTCTAAAATGTGTGAGCTTACACTCCTTCGCATGGGTGTGGTGTGTAAAGCTTGGAATAGAGGTCTTGAGAAGTGGTGTGTCTGTGATAGTTGTTTGCATGGATTGAACCTGGTTTGGAATAAAGGTTTAACAAGAGTTTTATTGAGTTTGACTCTTGAGTTTCTCATCAGTGTGATTAAGAATGAATTAGAGGAATGTCGTCCATACGATCAACTGATGAAGACATACTAAGAGTTAATTGATAAAGGAGGCTGGTAATCTCCAACACAGCTATAGCAAAGGGAGTTATCACATGGATTGGTTTGTGAATCGTTGTCTTTTCTTTCTTTACATCTCATGACCCCCAATTCTGGGTTGGTTCAGCTTCTTCATGTTGGCCCTTCATACAGCTTCTATGTATATTAATTAGGAAGAAGAAAGGGTGATAAAAAATCACTTGTTCATGGTAACTGTATAAAACAAATTACATTAGATAGATATTTTAGAGCTAAACCAAATGAATGACACCACGGTGATTCTATTATTTTCAAGATTTTTCCTCATAAATGAGTCGTGATACAGGGTTTGAACATCGGATTATGTGATTGGGATGTTGTCATCATAACATCATTATAATGGCTAAGAGCATCAACAACGGGTGCAAGTCTAAGCCAAGCAAACACTACTGTAGCCAATCAATGGATTGGCTTGATTTGTTGGATCCATGAACGGTTGGCTAAGTGTCAATCAATGGGTTGGCTTGATTTGTTGGATCCACGGGTGAAGCACATACGCAACCAATTACCTTTTTTATTATTATTTTTTTGTCCTTACATTTATAAAAGTTTGTGCCATATATATATATATATATATATATATATATATATATATATATATATATATCATTCACTTAAATCTCAATAACTTTTACTACAAATTGAATTTTTTGATGAAACCATTTCTGATAGAAAGATAATTTCGAGAGCTTTAATTTAAGTATCACTTAAGCTATTTTTTGACTTAAAACAAAAAAATTATGAATTTTTCAAGTTAAAAAAGTATAAAAAAATTTAACATATATATGTATATACATAAAATTTTAAATTAATTTAATTGTGAAAAATTATTTAATTGTGTGGATAGTGAAAATTTAGAGAACCTGTTGAGGAAATCAAAATTTAAATATCTTGACATGATGATGTGGCTGGTTAAAATGTTAAGGTGATTCGCTAAAATTTAAATTTGGAGAACTATTTTTTATCGACCCATAGTGAATGCCCTAACGTCATTATAACATCATTGTGATACAATATTTGAAAGTCATGTGACTGAAATGCTCTCGTCATAACATCACATCATTATAATGGCTACATCATTATAATGGCTAGTGTCATTATGCACTCGCATAAAACATGCATGTCATTTTTTAAAATAAATAGTATGAGTATATGTTTAGATAGAAAAGGGCTTGTTTTTTACGTTTGGTACGTAACAATGAAATGAATAAGCATTTCATTAAAGTGAGAATTGAATGAGAATGAGAATGGAATGGAATTATCATTCTTATTCTATTGTTTGGTTTCAAACATAAAATGATGCAGGAATGGAATGATGATTACATTATTTTTGGTAACTAATTTTTTTTTTAATGTTTATTGGGAATGGAATGACCATTCCATAGGTTGAGTAGTGGAATGAATTTTCATTCTTTTTCATTCTAAAGGAATGATGCGGAATGATCATTCCTACTTTTATTTTTCTTACCAAACAAATGAATGAATCAAAAAAGGTAATATTGACTTCCCCGTTCCCGTAACCGTTTAACTTTTTCCGCCCCGCAACTGTATATGAATGGGCGGGGCGGGACGGGTTTTGACTTCCCCATTCCCATAACCGTTTAACTTTCTCCGCCCCACCCCGTTTATACTTTTTTTTTTTAATGCAAAATTTTTTATAATAATAAATCTGATATTTCGATATATATACACCAAAAACACACATTTAGGTACATGCAACACAATGGCTAATATTGAGTCATCCATTACTGATATAATAAACTTGTATAGTTGTATGATATATATAATATTAATATTTCCTTTATATATTATATATATAAGTATAAATATATATATATACTTAAACGGGGCGAGTACCCGTCAGGGTAGGGTCTAACCCCGTCCCCGTCCCCGTCCCGTTTAAGTGCGGGTTATTTTTTCTAATTCCATCCCCACCCCATTTCCTTAAACGGTTCCGTAAACGGGTTTTAAACGGGGCGGGGCGGGACAAATTGTCATCTCTACTCGCGCTCACTATCTCTCTCTCTCTTAATCCTAAGAAGCACAATACTCTCTCAAAAGTGTTGTGACAGTGTTAAACATGTTTTGAATGTGGACATGCTATGAATATGGCAAGACATGTGTCAGACATGGTTAGAAGATTTTGGATGTGGACATGCCAGGAATATGGCAAGACATGTGTCGGATGGCTAGAAGTGTCCACATTTTTAAATGATTATTTTTTTGAGATGGGCATGGCCTGCATACGCCAAGGACGCGGCTGGCACATTTTAGGACATGTAATACCCCGAAAAATTTGGACGTCTATTATTTTAAAGAATTTAAATTTCTTTATATTATTATTATTATTTTTTTTCAATTCATGTGGAATGCCTTTATATGCATTTTATCATTTCATGTGAATTGTTAGGTCTTTATACAATTATTATTTTATGTGAATTGGTTGTCTTTATAAATTCTTTCATTTCATGTGAATTGCTTTATTTTTATTTTTTATCAATTTATATGAATTGTTTATTGATTGTGTATTAGTTGATTTAAATATTTTAAATGCTTTGGATTGGGCTAGGGAGGAATCTGGGCTGGAATGGTTGGGCTAAGGATATGCTTAAGTTGTTGGGCCATGGTTATAGTTATTTTATTATTATTATTATTATTATTTTTAGTTATTTAGTTTTTAGAAAAAAATAATAAATAATAATAGAATAAAATGATTAGGACAAAAGATAATAAGAAACTAGGGTTTTTGCCGTTTGCATTACGCACAAAAATCAGGAGAATAAACAAAAGAGAGAAGGAGTTCGGGTGAACGAGTGTTTGAATCGTCAAAGAGGCAAGTTTGATTCTTCTCTTCCCCTTTGAATCCGTATGCATAGTCTAGGTTTGAGAATTGTGTTTATTTTGGAAATTTGTATATAATTGTATTTTTTTTTTTAGTTGATAAACTTTGTGAGAATTAATTATGCTAATTGTATAGACATGTTGCTAGAAATTTGTATGCATTTAATTATGAAATTAAATGATTTTGCATGCTAAGAATAATTCTGTGAATTAAACATTAGGATTTGGAGTTTCGGTACTGTTTTAGGGTATTTTTACATATGTATATACATGTATATATGATTGTATAGGCGGGTGTATATATATACGAACATGAAATTTGGGTCTACTGTGTTTATCATTTTTGAGGGATTTTGTTCCGATCAATAGGTAGATCTTACTTCCTAGAACAATCCTTGAAAGTTTCGTTATGAACCGTTGGGTAGATTGACGGGAAATTGAGTTTAAAATTTTAGATTTTCGAAACTTGAAATTGGGCGTTTTTGATTTAGTCCACGAGAGGGGATGATTTTGGTACTAATGCGTAGCTTAGATCGATACGAGTTGAATGGTATATTCATATGCGCGATTTGGTGCCCGGAAGTGATTGGAAAGTGATAGAGAAGTTCAGCCACCATTGTTAACTCGTGAAGCTTCAGGTAAGGAAGAAGAAGAAGAAGAAAAAAAAAAAAGGGGGCCACGAGTCTGCCGGCGCGTGCCGCCGGCGCCGGTAGCCGGAAAATTGTTTTCGGGCCCCACTCGCGGGGCCCACCTCTGGGTCCAATATGGGCCCATTCCGAATTGTTTTGATATTTATTTTGTATTTTTGAAATTTTTGGGAAAACTTGAAAATCTGAAAAAACTATTTTTTTAAAATACTTTTATAATTTTAAAAATTCCCAAAATTTTATGTCAACTTCCTGGGAGCTTAAGGGGCTTGGGGTTTAAATTTCATATCAAAATTATTTACCATTATCTTTAAATTAATTTTTAAAGTGTCTAAAAACTGGATTTTTCAGCCTCTTTAATTTTAGAAAATAGTTAAAAATTTTCAAAAATTCTGAAATTTTTACTGTAGCTCTCTGGAGGCTAAATACACTTGGGTTTAAATTTTCAACTCAAAATAATTTTTCCTTATTATTCAATTGATTTTTAAAGTGTTCAAAAGTTGGGTTTTTCAATTTTTGTAATTTTAGAAAATACTTTTATAACTCCAAAAGTTCCACTGTAACTTTTTGGAGGTTAAATAAACTTGTTTGTAAAATTTCATCTTGAAATGAGTTTCTTTTGGTGTTAAGTTAATTTTTTTAAAGTGTCTAAAAGTAGGATTTTCACCTTCTTTTATTTTTAGAAAATATTTTAAAATTTCAGAAAATTCTAGAAAAATTTAGTTAACTTTATAGAACTAAAATGCACCTGGGTTTTAAATTTCATGTGAAGATGAGTCTCCCTTGTGATTGTGTTGGTTGTGAAAGTATGCCTCGAATTATGTTTATTTTCTTTTTGCTAGAAAAATATATTTTTTAAAATTCTCAAAAATTCTAGAAAATTTCAGCATGATTTAATAGGGTTATTAGCAGTAGAATATGCCCAGAAACCTAGATAAAATTTAGGTTTAGACTCTCTCATATATTTGAGTGCATTGAAGGTTGAATTAAGAAATCTTTAATGAATGTTTGAGTTATTTGATTTAGTTGAATGTAATTTTCTTTAAGGATATAAATGCCCATCAAATACTTGATTATAGTCTACTTGTGAACGATTTGTCTTATGATGATAATTTCATGTTGGATGATTTGAAATAACGGTTTGTGCAAATTTAAATCATAATGCACCTTGTTATTTTATATTGCATATTGGAATGTATCTATGCATTTTATTTTGGCATGTAAGGATTGCCCGGCGTGTCAAGATCGCCCATACCTAATAAGGTATTTATGTATTTTATTTGGCATGTAAGGATTGCTCGGCGTGTCAGGATCGCCCATACCTAATAAGGTATCTATGCATTTTATTTGGCATGTCAGGATTGCCCGGCGTGTCAGGATCGCCCATACCTAATAAGGTATCTATACATTTTATTTGGCGTGTCAGGATCGCCCATACCTAATAAGGTATCTATACATTTTATTTGGCGTGTCAGGATCGCCCATATCTAATAAGGTATCTATACATGTATGCACATGTTTTCTTTATTTTGAACTTAAAAAATGTGTTCATTATTGGATGATAAGAGTTTGTTGGAACAATGTATAAGATGATTTTACTTCTGAAAACATGAACTAAATAGGAAATGACTAGTATGTATATATTTATACCTATTAAGGTATCAAAAGATTAAATGATGGCATGTTAGGATTGCTTAAACTTGATATTATTTCATGTTATGTTTAATTCTGCTGAACTTAAGAAATGTGATCACTTTTGCATAATAAGGATTTGGGTGAAATATTATAATTAATGACTGTTGTTTTGAAAACATGAAACTGGAATAAGAATAGCTTATATGTTAAATCTATTATTTTCTTTTGTGTCCCTTATACTGAGGGTATGTATATTGGTTCTCTGATTGAGATGTAGTAGATAGAACTTGCTCGTGTGTTTAACCCACTTTGTTGATATTTCAGGTTTCAGACAGGTTTCACTGCAAGGATAGAGTTTTAGGGTTAGTTGTGGCAGACATCTCTTCTCATCGGTCATAGGGTAGAAACCTATCCTCTTATTCAAGGGTCAGACTATGAACTCTTTTGGAGGTTTTGGTTGTTGGTTTTAAATTAGAGTCTTAAACTTGTGTTTATTCTGGTTAAGGGGTCCTTGCGTTACGGGACTTCCAAATTGTATTACCAGGCATATAACTATTTATTTATCGGTTATTTCAATTCAGTGAAATTTTCTGTTCAGCTTTTAGAATTTATTTTAGTCTGTCTTTTGTATTTTATGCTTGTTGCTACCAGTTGTATGTATCTCCCAGGTTTTGTGTATGAGACTAGCCACCTCATGCGCGAAATTTTCTGGGAGTATTTCAGGACACAACGAAGTTAATTTGTGAATATATATATTTTTTAAAAGAGTAGTGATAGATAGTTTGAATCAGACTAGTCTGAGAATAATTTTATGTGAGTGGGATGGGAGCCCCACACATGACATCACTATGACATCATGTGGTGGGACACACCAACCTCAATCACATAAAAAAAAAAAAAATTGGACTAGTCCGATCAACCTCCAAATCATTATTCTTTTTTAAAATCATGGGCTCATGTCAAATTTTAAAATCTAATGGAGTAAAATAATAATAATAATAATAAGCTTAAAAGCCCAAGAACTTCTTTTAAGTGTATTTATTTACGGAAATTAAAAACAACATATGCATATTCAAGTTTTCAGTTTGTTCTTTTGTCTAAAGTCTTGTTCTCATTTAACATATCAAAATGTAAGCCAAATCAGTGTGTGTGTGTGTGTGTGAGAGAGAGAGAGAGAGAGAGAGGGAGAAGAAGAGGAATTAAAGAAAAAGTAGAGACATTCCCTAGAATGTGTATGTTATTATTGACAAATTGAAAGAAGTTAAAATTTTTTGTACGGTAATATGTATTTTATTTAGTTATTTTTTTTGATGTATTCTTGTCGTATTCGTGTCCTATTCTTTTTTTAGATTTTTCATATCGCCATGTCAGTATCCTGTCATACCCGTGTCTACATGGGAACTTGCAAAAAAATGAATTACTTTTGTGTCTTACTAGTCTACTAATTTGTTTCTTTTTAAAATTGGAAAGATTAGGGCTAAAGTTATGTTTGGGAGCACCAAATGGCCAATTTGGTGCTCCCGAATTCATCTTATTTGGGTTTGAAGTTCTCAACAACAAAATATTCCCTTCTCTCTCATTTTATTAAGAGTAAAGTGCAAAAAAAAAAAAAAACTCTTGAACTATTTTCCTTTTGCAAATAACTCCTTGACCTACAATTGTTCCCTGAACTAATGATTTGTTGCAATCAAAGACATAACATCACAAAAGACAATTTTACTCATTCTTATTAAATATGTCATTTCTTATTAAATTATCTTTATTATCCTTTCTCTTATCTAAATATTAATTATGTCATTTATCTTAATTTTATTACTGGTATCAATTTATCAAAACAATGAAAAAAATACAGAGTTGTAACTAAAACCAAAGTTCGCCATTTTCTAAAATAATTAATTTATTATTAAAATTTTACTATTTATAATAAAATTTATTATGCCCAGTTTAAACTTTTTTTGTCGTAAAAGAAAATACCTTTTTTTTCATACAATATATTCATGAAAATTTGAGAAATTACTTAAATTGTTTTAAAATTTTCTACTTAAGATTTTTTTATTAAAATAATTAATTTCAAGAATTAAAAGTAAATTTATGCAAATCTGATGGAGAATATGTCATCAAAATAGTATCAATTTGTTTCATAATTTATTTTAATAAGAAAAATGGGTTAAGTGTAATTCAATAAGAAATGACATTATGATCATTTAATGAAAAATAATCCATCACATGATAGGCATGGTGGCATATTGTTTCAAGGTGTCTTTTGTACTTTACCCGTTTATTAACTCTGCATTATATATTTCAACTAAAGTTATGTTTGGAAGTACCAACCTAATGCATCAATTTAGTACTCTTGAATTCAACCTAAGTAACAAAGCTCTTCAACTAAACAAATTGGACAAAATTGGAAAGTTTTTGTTGCTTGAAACTCCAAAGATATAACTAATTAGATGGTCATGGATCATGTGGTCATTTCAATCAAATCTCTCAAACTAAGAAAAGTGGACCTATAAGAGTTCAATAAGATATTATAAATAAACCTAAACATAAGTTTTGATCGGAGTGGACTATCAAATGGCTTATTGTCGAGAGCTATATAATAATTTTTCTCCAAGACGAACAAAAAGTGCCTACTACAATGTGGTCAAGTCCAGTCAAAACTCTCTAATTAAGAAATATGGACTCACAAAAGTTTAATAAAATATTATAAAGAAACTTAAACGTAAGTTTTGATTAAATTAAACTACTAAACTGACTTATGGTCCACAACTATCTAATAATTTCTCAAAAAAAAAAAAAAGAGTGTCAGTCACTTATTAAGTATAAAAGTTTCGAGACTTGTCACGACTTAGTTCATTATAGAAAGAAACAAATGGTAGAGTATTAAAAATAGGAAAACTCAATTTTCTACCACAACAGACTACTCACAGGAATGACACAACATTTTGAGTAGTCACAATGTTGGTTGTCGACAAGTTTATCATGGTTGTTAAATATATAAAATGCATTAAAAGTGGGAGAGGATCTAGACTCTATCAAAATTAGAGATTGCATCATCAAATGATAAGAATAGACCATCATAAGTCTCATGTGGTGATCCATTCCTACCTTTGGGGGCAAAGTCGAATGACTAAAATCTTCTCTTATAAAGAATTTTTTAAAATTTTGTAATTGATGATGACTCACGTTATTACAATGAGTGATATCAATGTCGCTCATTTTATAATATATTTTACGTAGTAATTAATGTGACACATTGTAACAACGGACACCCTGTATGTTAGAAAGGGGTCAGTCTACGAAATTGTGAGAAAGCCTTCGTGAGTGAATTTTAGTCCATGCACGAAATTGTGAGAAAGCCTTCATATGAGTCCATACAAGAACCTCACCAGCTTGGGCACTACCCTACCCACACTCTCAATCACGAACGGCGTCGTTTGCATTCCTCTATCATATTCCCAGTCTCAGTTGTACTCTCACTCCAGCTGGCTTTTCTTGTATGAACGAGAAGATCCTTTCATTTCACTGGTCAGCTCCTTCCTCCAACCAGCTAGGGTTTCTCTTACACTCTCTCTCTCTCTCTCTAGGAGCCCTATCTAAAATCATTCTCCTCTGTGTAAACAATGTCCGACTACTTCCCAAAAGAAGTGTTGATCCAAATTCTCTCGAGACTTCCGGTGAAATCTCTGCTAAGATTCAGGTGCGTTTCTAAGTCCTGGCTCTCTCTCATCACCAGCCCTGATTTCATCAATGCCCACCTCAATCAATCCAACAACAACAACTCTCAACTCCTCATCAGATATTTCTCTCTCAACCCCAGCAGAGAGCGCTATTCGCTCCATTTGGACACCCAAACAACTCTCGATCACTGCGCTGAATTTAACTGCCCTTTCAAGACCCGTTCCAAAACCTTCTTCCGAGTAGTAGGCACTTGCAATGGCTTGATTTGCCTCTCAGACGACCAATTCGGTTACACCTACACTTTAATCATCTGGAACCCCGCGATTGGGATGTATGTGAGCCTTCCCAAGCCTCGCGTTTGCTTCCAAGTCTATGGTCCATACATGTTCGCTCTTGGGTTCGGGTTCGATTCTCGAACCAGTGACTACAAGGTGGTGAGGCTCGCGTGGCTCCTAAACAGAATGGGTTCTTGGGACACCAGTCAAGGCATTTTGCAACTGTTGTATTCAGGAGTGGAGGGTTTTCTAGCTCCTCCTGAAGTCGAGGTCTTCTCTCTAAGCACAGGCTCTTGGAAGACAGTTGATGCTGATGTTCCTCCGTATAACATGATTGATCATTTTTGCTCCTCGGTTTTTCTCAACGGGTCTCTGTATTGGCTCGCTCATAAGCGAATGGAGGACTTGAATCGTAGTCATAGCAGTGCAATTTTGGCGTTCGATGTGGGCTGTGAGGTGTTCGACGAAATGTCTCTTCCAGAACGGTTGGCCGGCAAGTATCCATTTAACTTGGCAATTGGAATGTTTGAGGACACACTTGCTGTTTTTCATTATGATGACTGGAAATTAACCAAGCGCTGTTCTGTGTGGGTGATGGAACAGTTTGGCGTATCTGAGTCCTGGAGGAAGCAATTCACTGTTGAGATTCAAGAAGGAATAGGGGCAGCACTCGGATTTAGGAAGAACGGGGAAATGATACTGGTGAAGAGTAATGACGAAGTGGTTCTATATGACCCGGGTAGTAAAGCTTGCAACAGTCTTAGAATTTGCGGCAATAAAGACTCAGTTTATGTGGGTGCATATGCCGATAGTGACTCAGTTTATGTGGGTACGTATGCTGAGAGCCTGGTTCTGCTTCATGGAGTGAATGGAGTCTTTGGGGCACAGGTGGAGTCTTGTTCCACTATTAATTCTGAGGAAGAAGCTGTTTTGGGTAGACAAGATGAAAGAGCTCTGATGGTTGAACTTGAACAGAGCTCCTCAATGCATCGCCTTTCTGCAGTACATTTTCTCTGTTACTAGAATGTCTTTTTTCTGAAAGATATAGTTTTGACTCTAAGGCTAACTATCAATGCCAAATCGAAACATTGCATTACTGTACCACTTGTAAATGCAGATATGTTGGCATTTGTTAAGTTGTCTGGGTTAGTCTGATCTTTCCTTCGGTTAGACATCTGCAAGTTAAGGTCATCAAGCAATGTTATAATACCTGTTTGATTATTGGAGTAATAGTTATAGCTTCAAGTTTGATGTTATTCAGTGTCTTATGGTTGTGGAATGTTGTGTGCTATTGAATGTTCTTCCTGCTTTATTTCACTTATCTTTACTGTTTTATCATCAATGAAGTTCTGTTTTTATAGTAGTAGTTTTGTTGAGTTGGGTTGGTTGGACTCAAGATGTGCACTGAGAGCTACATAATCAAATTATTTTAACAGAACTCATTACTACTATTATGGTGATGCGTTATGTTTTTGATTGCTCAAATACTTTGTGCTCTGCTGTGTGTGTGGGCTTGCACTTGAGGGTTTTTGGAAAACCCTCAGGGTGTGTTTGAAAGTCAAGAACGAAGCACAATGAACTTGTGATGCAATTGCTTTTCACCATTTTAATTGTGACATTTCTCTCTGTTGCTAAATACCCAGACTGATTAGAGCTACGTATATAAGTGTGATTTTCAGCTTTGTATTAAAGTAATTCTTCGAGTGTTAATGTCTCAGGTCATATATGAATGCAATGATTATGGTGTTGAGCAATAAAGCAATATTATGTTTTCCATTTCTGCAGTGAAATATATGTTAACCTTGATTTTGTGCAATCTTGTACGATCAACAATTGGGAAGCAATGAAAGGCGGAAGCCACAAAACATAGATGAAAAAGAAGATGCATTTTTGTGAACATTTCGGGGTTTTAGTACACTTGTTTCTTTATTTCTCTATTTTTTTCGTGTGTGTGTGTGTAATGATTATGGTTGGTAGTGGATGCAAATAGTTTTAACTTTGGAATAGATGGTGGTAAATATGGTTATCATAACAAGCAAGGTCCTGAAGGTAAGCTATGATTAACATGTTTTGTAACTTCACATGCTCAAAGCCTCCTTTTGCAGCTTAGATTTGTTTCTTCAAAATTTGTTACCTAAACGTAAGCCATCAGTCAAAGTTCCTTTGTATGCGAAGTTGAGATCAGGTACATCTTCTGGTGCCATTTTGATTCATGTGCTACATTTTTATGATTAACTTTTTCTCCTTACATTTTATTAAGTTAATAGTCACATAATTACATGTCCAAGCACAATATTTTCTTCATGATCATTCTAATGCACTAAACTACTGAAGCTGGTATATTTCCTGTTTGCAAACGGCTTTAGCGAATGTCTTTGCGAGCAGAGTTTTCTTTTAATTATCATACCTGTCCTATTTAATCAATTTGGACCTACATAAAGCCAATGGACTTACTTGAATTCAAGGTTGAAAAATGCTCTTAGAGTTAGTTTTTTTTTCCCGATTGCCTGTCATATTTTGTTCTCTTAAAGGCATAGCTGTAGTGTAGCTTTAATGGACTGAAGCTCAGGCAAGTTCTCTTAGCAAAACCTCTGTTATCCTCTGTTTCATCATACTGGTTTGTGGCAGTCCCTTTTCATGTGGCTATGATCATTAAAAACTGTCAACTGTGTGCGGTATTCGTGATATGCATCAGTATATAAAACTAATTCTCTAATACTGTCTCTTAGGCAATGAATTATGGTGTTGTCTTGATGCCACTTCATATCTCATTCTGTTGACTGTCTCCAGGCTAGAGTAAGTGTGTTGTGTAAAGGGTAATAGTCAACTACCTTGAAAATTTTGTGAAACATAACACGAAACAGAGGAGGTAGTATGGATTTGGATGGTATTTCCAACTAAGGTGTAGCTTTAACTATGTGAGTTGGGAATTTTGTTTCTATGGGTGTGAATGTTTTATGGTTGTATTTCCATAACTCAGATGAATGTAAGCTTATTCCTTGAGCGATAGGGCTCATCCTTATTCGCTTTGCTTTGATTTACAGTTTCTTCCACTTTTAGTTTAGTCAGGGTGGATGAATTATTATCATTGTTCGATATAGTTCGATGAAAGAAGCCCAATCGAGTGTTTGGGCACAGTGATAGCTTGTTTGTCAGGGAGAAAAATGTGTTTTGCTAAGAAGCACGAATACGGACATTGGCACGGATATGACATGATACGGACATGGCAATACGACAAATCTAAAAAAAGAAATGGGACACGAATATGGCATGGGTATGTCAAAAAATAATATTTTCTTGGTCATTTTATCCGTATAATCATGAATAAGAGTATTAATTTAGAGCTTAGATTTAGATGTTTGTTAATTTTGTTTTCTTAAATTTATATTACTTTTCTAATTAACCTATAATATATTTTAAATTGCATTAAATCTCTTTTTTTTTATTTAAAAATAATAATAATTAAAAAAATCACTCGATCGCGTCCAAGTATTATGATTGTTTCTTAAGAAACAGGATAAGAGAAAATCTTTATATTATATAGTTTTTATTTGTTATCTATCATTTTGTGAGTAGGATTTCTATTATGTGTCAAGTTATTTTGATTCTTGTAAATTGTAATTAAAGTTGCAATTTGGAGGGAGCATTCAAAAAGCAACTCAAACCCATGCGGATTTTTGGACTGGTTTAGACTGCTTTGTTCTTTACGTGAAATGGGTTTGGGATACAAACTTTTGAACCTAATCTTAATTCACGCTGTGCCTGTCCTTGTGTAGTGACGCTGTTTGGTTGTTCAGATACTTGTTTTAGATGAATAAGCTGATTAAATTGAAAGCAAAATGCAAAAGCAACAAGTTCATCGGGAAAAAAAAAATGGAAAAAGAAAAATAATATTCATATCCAAACAAAGGAACTAGGATCGTTTTCGGTGCACTCGGCAAGAGTAGAGACTTTGTCCTCTCCTGTGCACTTGACAATGGCAAAATTGATATCCAAACAAAGAAACTTGATTCTCTCTTGTATTCAGTGGACAGGAGAGAATCCAATTTCCAAACACAGAGAGATGAACAAGAAATCAAGAATCATTATAAGTAAGCTGAAAAAGAAAAAAATAGTCCAATCAAAACCAAATCCAATATAAATTAACAAATAATCGAGTCATGATTGATGTTAAAGACTTAACAGGGTGGGAGGGTGGGACACATTGCCCTATCTGAAACCTGTCTCATAATTAAAAAGTTTTTCTCAAATTCGTTTTACATCGGAGTTGGAGCAGTTTAGTTTAAGGTACTCTGGTATACATATTTTTTAAGAAAAATAATTCAAAACTTGAACAAATTTAAGATAAAATTTGTAAAAAATTCTAAGTATAAATAAATACTTAACAATCATAATAACAAAAAAATTGTTAAAATTTAAAATTATCATAAAATGAAGAAAAACTATAGCTAATAAAAAATATTTATTTATATATTATTACTAATTGGGATGCGTTTGAAATTGGCAGATTTTAAACTCTTTTTTCAAATCCGTCTCTAACTTGTGATTCCAAACCTGTTTTACTAGCCCTAATGAAGTGAGTGGGATGTGAGATGTGTGGAATTGCATCTGATGTATTGTTAAGGAAGCTCGTCTCATTGTACAAGTCAATCGACCTTCAACTCGAGTTGAACTCAACCAATCTCATACTTTCATACAAGCATTAGAAAATAAATAAATTTGATGATGACGTTTAACGATGATGTTTTTTTCAATGAAATAAACACTTTAGAAGGAGATATTTGATGATGTTTTTTTCAATGAAATAAACACTCTAGAAGGAGATATTCAATTCTTACGCATGTTTTTGTTGGACACTAATGATTGGAGTAGCTTTGCATAATAATTCTAAGCAAAAATATGTATTTTGAGATATTGATTTTTGACTTCCAAATGATTTCTCAATTGATTTTGGACATTGGAACTTGGAACCTCTCATAAAAGTTCCCTAATAAAACAAATACAATTAAATGATTGCATAAATATAAATTAAATCAAAAGAGTCCGTCCTAGAAAGCAACCGCGTGGTCTTGGACACTACTCCTTTCCCATATGAGTAGTGCTACAACACCCGACTAAAAAAAATTGATTACTATCGACATTGCTTATGTGGTTGGTCATGTGTCAAATAAAATGGAACTCATTTTTAAAACAAACATATTTTTAAATTCAAACAACTTTTTATCTTCCTGATTTTTCAAAAAATAAAACTTTTCATTTCTACTCTCTCAATTCCTTTGTCTCACGCTATGAAGAACCAATGTTTCAAGAAAAAAAATCTCAAATGAAGAAACTGAAATCTCAGATATAATTTTAAATTTATGTAATATATTTTATATATATGTTTTAATGAATTGTGTTATTTGGTTTGTCTGTATTCTTGCCTGTTATTTTCATTTCCTTTAGTTTTTTTTTCGAAAAGACATGAATGTGGTAACATATATAATGCCATTCGAAGTGATTTACTTTTGAATTTTGTTCTTTGGCTTTTACTTTCATTTATGAATTCTTTGCTAAATTCATTGTTGTGAGTGAGAGAGAACGAGCAAGAGAGATTAATTGGGATGGAGTGAAGCGAACTATTAAGATTCTAAATTTTGTGTGATAAAATAAAAAATGAAGAGAGAACGAAAAATTGAAATTACAGCTATGTAAGTTTTTCACATAAGTGAGGTTTTTTTTGTTTTTTTATAGGTAAATTGAACCAGATGATACTTTAATTTAACTGGTTTTTCACGTAAGTGGGTTTTTTAAGGTAAATTGAACCAGATGATCCTTGAATTTAACTGGTCAGCTCCTTCCTCTAACCAGCTAGGGTTTCTCTTACTCTATTACTCTCTCTCTTCCCCATTCGTTCTCTCTCTAAAACCGTAGCTAGAAAAATCACTCTCTGTGTAAACAATGTCCGACTACTTCCCCCAAGAAGTATTGATCGAAATACTCTCAAGACTTCCGGTGAAATCTCTGCTTCGATTCAGGTGCGTTTCTAAGTCTTGGCTCTCTCTCATCACCAATCCTGATTTCATCACTACCCACCTCAATCAATCCAAAAACAACAACTCTCACCTCCTCATCAAATACTATTCTCTGGACCCCAAGAAAGAGCGCTATTCGCTCCGGTTCGACGACGACAACGAAAAACCCACCCTCGACGAGTCCTTCGAACTTAAATGCCCATTCAAGACTCGCGCCAAGAGCTTCTTCCGAATGGTCGGTATTTGCAATGGCTTGATTTGCCTCTCAGACGACCATTTTGGTTACACCTATACTGTTTTCGTTTGGAACCCCGCGATTCAGAAGTGTGTAAACCTTCCCAAGCCTCGAGTTTGCTTCGAGAGGTATGGGCCGTACATGTTCGCTCTTGGGTTTGGCTTTGATTCTCGGACCAACGATTATAAAGTTGTGAGAATCGCTTACCTTTCGCATAGAGAGGGTTCGTGGGACGCCAGTGCCGGTGTCGAATTAATGTTGTTCGGAGGGACAGAGGGTTACATTGCTCCTCCTGAGGTGGAGGTCTTCGAGCTGAGAACCGGTTCGTGGAAAACAATTGAGGCGGGTGTGCCTCCGTATCACATGATTGAGTATTTCTGGTCTTCGGCTTTTGTCAATGGGACTATACACTGGCTTGTGTATGGAAAGTGGGAGGGTTTGAACGAGGATAATCATCACAGCACCATTATGGGATTTGATGTTGGTAGTGAGGTGTTCTGTGAGCTGAACCTGCCGAAGAGATTGGCTTGTGAGAATCCCCTGAATTTGGCGATTGCGGTGTATGGGGGCACACTTTCGGTGTTTCAGTATGATAATCGGGCAAAGATTGAGCATTGCTCGGTGTGGGTGATGAAACACTATGGTGTGGTTGAGTCCTGGTGCAAACAATTCAATGTCGATTTGGAAGGAGGAAGCTTACTGGCTGCACTTGGGTTTTGGAGGAATGGCGAGATATTGCTTGCTAGGAGCAATGGTGAGGTGATTTCGTATCACCCTGATAACAGAGGTGCTAAGAGTCTTGGAATTTCTGGCGGTAGAGACTCCATTTATGTGGGTACATACGCTGAGAGTCTTGCTTTGCTCGATCGGGTGAATGCCGTCTCCGGCGCTAAGGTAGATTCGTGTGATGTGGTTGATTCCGAGGAAGAACCTGTTTCTGATGGACCAGATAAAGATGCTCTTAAAAAGCACGCATTCACGCATTTCATTTTTTCATCAGTGTTTCTTTATCACTAAGGTATCTTCATATTGGTATTCATAGTGGTGACTTAAAGGCTACTTACTCATGAAAGTCAATTGTAAACATTGCAATACTTCACATCTTTTGAATGATGATTTGTTGGCAATTGGTAAGTTGTTAGGATTAGCTTACTATTTGTTTTGGCTAGATATCTGCGCCTGAAGGTGATCAATCAATGTTGCAATATATACTTCATTATCAGAGTGATGATCATATTGTGAACTTTTGATATTGTTCATTAACTTCATTATCATATATTGGAATGTTACATCACAGGGTCGCATATTATTTGTATATTTTTTTTAAGTTACAATATACTATCTAATAGAGTTCTCTTTATGGGTGACTCCTAGAGTCCTAGCTGTGCATTGAGAACTTCATGAACATGATTTTGAATATAAAATAGTTGCAGGTGTCATGATGATTTGTGATGTGGGAGTTTATGCTTCAATTTAGCGAGGATAGAGTTGGGACAGCATTTGATGCATTGCTTTTTAACTTTATTAGTTGTTGATATTCGTTCTTCTATGCTCGTGATCAGAAGAGGTTGAAGTTCGAGGTGGACGCACTGTGGATGCAGGTGAGCTATTTGATTGCACAGCGGGATGGTCTACTTCAGAAGATCCGGAACGTGAAGGGTCGAGTGCAGGAGCTTCAGCGTTTGGACAGTGAGCAGGTTGATGGTGCCTTAGGGAGACAAAGGGACTTAGACTCTGAGATTTTGGATTTGTTTGAGGGCTTATGAGTACCGGAGATATCTGCACATCAAGGCCGTCAAGCGATGTTACAATACCTCTTTGATTATTGGAGTAATAGTTATAGCGTTAAGGTTTGATGTTATTCAGTGTCTTGTAGTTGTGGAATGTTTTTTAATGGTTGTGTGCAATTCAAATGTTCTTTCTGCTATATTTCACTTATCTTTGCTGTTTTATCACGAATGAATATCTGTTTTCATAGAAGTAGTTTGTTGAGTTGGGTTGGTTGGACCCAAGCTGTACATTGAGAGCTACTTAATCATGTTCTTTTAACAGAATTCATTACTAATATTATGGTGATGTGTTATGTTTTTGCCTGCTCAAATACTTTGTTCTCTGCTGTGTATGGGGTCTTGCATTGGAGGGTTATTAGAAAACCCTCAGGGTGTGTTTGAAGGTCAAGAATGGAGCATCTTTACTTAAAGACTGTAAATTGGTTTTTGGTACATGATTTCAAGAATGCTTCAACCTAGAGGGAAGGATGGATTTCACACAATGAACTTGTAGATGCAAATGCTTTTCACCATTTTAGTGTTTCATTTTTTTTTTCTCTTTCTAAATATATAGTACTGATTTAGAACTGCACATGTAAGTTTGAAATTCAACTTTGCATTAATATAACTCTTGGACTGTTAATGCTTTAGGTCATGTATAAATGCGATGATTGTGGTGTTGAGCAATAAATTTTTTTCTCTTGCTAAATATATAGTACTAATTTAGAGCTACATATGTAATTTTGAAATTCAACTTAGCATTAATGCAACTCTTGGACTGTTTTTTACCGGAAAAAAAAAAAGAAATACCCTTGGACTGTTAATGCTTTAGGTCATATATAAATGCAATGATTGTGGTGTTGAGCAATAAAGCAATGTTATGTTTCCTGTCCTTGCTGTGGAATTACATTAATATTATTAACCTTGATTTTGTGTCATCCTGTATGGGTGGATGTTGTGCCTCAAGTTTATGGTTGGGTTAGAAGTGAACAATGGCGGAAGCCACAAAACATGATGAAAAAGAAGATGCATTTTAGTGAACATTTCGTGGTTTTAGTGAACTAACTTTATTTATCCCTCCACCACCCACACCCACCCCCCCTTTTTTGTTGTTGTATAATGATTATGATTGTTAGTGGATATACTCTCTAATATGGTATCATAACGGAGGCAAGGTTCTGAATTCAAACCTCACCGCCACCTTAATAATTTTTATTGGTAATGTGTTGGACCAATATCCCGCTACACGTGATGGGCGCGTTAGAAGATGTGAATAATTAAGTTACATGTTCTCTAATGCAGCTGAAGTTTTTATACTAGATAGTGGTTAGTAACAAATCTTGTTATCTAAATTTTAGTTCCTTTGTATGCAAATTGAGGTCAGTTACATCTTCTGTCACTTATAATCCCATTTTTATTTGCGGGCTACATTTTTATGATTGATTTTTTCCCTTTTGTTTTATAAGTAATAGTCATATATGTACATGTCGAAGCACTCTGTTTTCTTTATGATCATTCTGATGCACTAAACTACTAAACCTGATATATTTCCCGTTGTAGATTCATCCTGTTTGTAGTTTGTACACGGCTTTGACGAATGTCTTGGAGAGCAGAGTTTATCTTCTCTTTTGTTTTTATTTATTTATGTTAATGAGTTCATCTTTTAGTTATTATACCTGTCCTAGTTACTCTGATATGTACTTGAATCACCTAGATGAAATGCAGAAAATATTTGAAATCCTGAAATTAACAAGTTTTAAATAAAACATGTTCTTTTCATATGCTTAAGAAAAATGATATAATCAATTTTGACCTATTTAAAGCCAATGGGCTTATTTGAATTCAAGGTTGAAGAATGCTCTCAGAGTTGGTTTCCTTTCCCTATCTAATGTCTTGTTCTCTTAATAGACTGAAGCTCTGGCAAGTTCTCTTAGCAAAACCATGGTTAAGGGGCTTATCCTTTGTTATGTGGTAGTCCCTTTAGGTGGCTAGGATCATTAAAAACTGAAGTAAATATAAAACTAATTCTTGTCTCTTATTAGGAAATGAGTTATTGTGTGATTCCAGTATTAATCTATTGTTGTTGAATCTATTGTTGTTGATTCTGTCTCAAGGCTAGAGTCAGTTAACCTTGAAAAATTGTGAAATATACCACAAAACAGAAGAGGTAGTACTAGTATAGATTTGGATAGCATTTCCAGCTAAGGTGTAGCTTTAACTATGTGAGTTGGGAATTTTGTTTCTATGGGTGTGAATGTTTTATGGTTTTATTTCCATAACTCAGATGAATGTAAGCCTATTCCTTGAGCAATAGGGCTCATCCTTAATCGCTTTTCTTTGATTT
Organism: Cornus controversa; assembly: GCA_026545225.1. NCBI lineage: Eukaryota > Viridiplantae > Streptophyta > Magnoliopsida > Cornales > Cornaceae > Cornus > Cornus controversa. The sequence goes on from CM048852.1 coordinate 20,505,827, forward strand.
GCAGTTCTTCGAATTTTTAATGTGGTCAGAGTGGATGAAATATTGTCATTGTTGGATATTATAGTATGATGATAGCAGCAGCCTAATTTAGTGTTTGTGCAGGTATGAGATTAATAACATGGCAAAGAAAGTGTAGTGGCAATATAAATTTCATCAGCTGGTATATCATGAAGGGATCAGGATCCCTCCTCCTGGTGGAGAAGATCCTTTGGTATGTCTTGTGGCATAAAACGATACAGTTTTGTAATTTTTAAATAATTATTTTTTAAAATGCCAAATCACCTGATTTTGTATGAATAAAATAATACTTTTTATTTCAAGTAAATGTTTCAAAAATTTTAGGCAAACAGAGATCAAATCTCTCACATCTCTTTAAACTAAGAGTTCATTTAATTTGAGAATTTAAAATTCATAAAAAAATCATCTAACTCTTAATTTGAGAGTCCTAAATTCATAAAAAATTCTCTATTAAATGAATTTGTAATTTCATTTATTATATAGAGCGATCAAATATGCAACAATTTTATACCAAACATGTAAAAACACACTCTAAAATAAAAAATACAAGACCTTGACGAACAACTCTTACTTAAAAATTTTATTAATACTCTTGTTAAACATAAATTAAATTATTATTATTTTATTTCTTATGTGTAATAAATATTTTTATTTGTTATATTATGTTAAATTTTATTAATTAATGTACAACTAATTTGATGTGTGAGTGAGATGGCCCAATGAATTGAGCAGCGACAATAGGAGAAGGTGTCTTTGGTCCATTGACGAACAATTATGTAGCGGTATGTTGGGGGTGATCTTCACCCTCATGTACGGTTGCAAGAGGCGGGTGCATACGTCACTAACAATCATTGGAACACAATCCGATCTCCTATGTTTGCAAGGGGTCTAAAGCAAGATCATGATATTGTCATAAAATGAAATGAAATACAAGTATGGATTGGTTTGAAAGCAATGCACAAGCATTGGTGGTTTACAGATTATTGATGTCTCTTAATTGTTTTGTTAATGATTTGATCTCCACGAAATGTTTTTCTTTATGATAAATTAATTTGAGAATTCAGCTTTAGATTCATTTTACTCAGATTTCTTTTATTTATTTTTTATGATAAATTAATTTGAGAATCCAGCTTTAGATTCATTTTACTGACTGGCATAGGCATTAATTGTACTTATTCATCACTGATGTTGTAGATTGTTGATGGACTCGTGTTACAATAATTCAAGCTCCTAACCTTTTGTTTAGGATAGTATAAACTTTTTTTGTCCAGATCTTACAACTCTTTATTTAGAATTTTATAACTCATTTTTGTTTAAGATATTAAAACATCTGATGCTAGCGTGTTTTTGCTCAAATTAGTGGAGCTTAAATTGTTTCGGATAGACTTCTTTTTTTGTGCGATGGGTTTTATTTGTTTATCTTGCAAATAATACTTGTTTGGTCGTCCTTTTTCCTTAATGCATAATTATATATATATATGTTTGCATTGTCATTTAACTCATTTGAATGAGGTAAATTTTATTTTAGAATTATTTATTTTATTTATATTGTTAATAATTTATAAATAACAGTATAATAACTGATAATTAGTAAAAGATTATTATTTTATGTAAATGAAAAAAATAATAAGAATCATTTATCACTAAATTTGGTTATGGCAAGTAAAAATTTATTGCCATGGATAAATTTTTTTGGCATTTGCTTGTTATTTGTCACGAGATATATTTGTGGTGATCAAATTTATTTTAAAATTTATTATTATTAATAATAAAATAGCCACAAATCAATTTCGTGGTAAAAGACAACCTTCCGAGTAATATGTTTGTGGCAAAAGGATTCAATTAGCGACAACTAATCTTCGGGAAATAATAAATGACCACAAAACATTAAAAATTAGGGACGAGGAATTTTGTGGCAATAGAATGTATTTTTCCACGAGTACAAACTCGTCGCAAGAAAGGCTCAATTAACCACGACTAGTACCCATAGGGAAATGGTTAATAGTCACAAAAACGTTAACATTTAGCGACAAAATTGTTTGTGACAATAGGACTATTTTGCCACGAGTTCAACTAGTGGCAAAAAGGTTCACATTTTACACCTAACTGGCCTATCCATGTACATTTTCTAAAAATGTTGCTGAGTTGGGTGTTCGTCAGTCGGACCCATTCACAATATTCAACTTGATAATCTGAATTCGGGTAAACCAGAATTTGACTAGATAATTTTGACCCGATTTAGAAAAACTTACCAAATTTAGCTCTTCTGCCATTTATCATCTAAACTTTAAATATTGTTTTAAATAAAAAAGAAAAAATATTTTTTAAAAACAATTTTCATTGTGACAACATTTCCAACCATACATAGATTAGTTAATTTTGATACAAAACATGTTGAATATAGATTCGTTAATTTTTATCCAAAACATATTGACTCAGATCCAACCATTCTAACAAAATCTTTCTATGCAAAATTCTCTTGCTCTCTATTAACATGTTGACTCAGATCCAACCATTCTAACAAAATCTTTCAATGCATCTCTTGCTCTCTATTAACATGTATTTAGGCCATATTGCATTAAACCCTCTTGTATTATCAAAAAATTGCAAAATAACTCCTACTATTTTTTTTTTGGTAAGAAACACCCTCAATTTCTCAAAAGTTACAAATTACCCCCTCTCGTAGTTGGAATTCTAGTGTTAAAATGGTCACGTGCAATGTGTGTGACAAATGTTGTAGAGACCGGAATCAAATTTGACTGATTTTCGAATTTTTTTCATCATTTTTGCCATAAATGCGTTTTTAATGATGTTATGGATATTTTGAGAGGGAAAAATATGTTTATAAAGTTATTTAAAGCTTTTTGGAAGTTTTCAGAAAGTTTAATTTTTTGGGTCAACGGGGCCTCGTGACGTGGTCCGGGTGGGCCCGAGAATCCAAATTTTTTTTGTAAAAATATTATTTTTGGTTTTAGAGCAAACATAATTTTTTAAGTAGTTAAGGAAGCGATTTTGGAACTATAGCCACTTTCGAAATCGAAATGAAAGTCGGGAGGGTATGTTAAGTGATCCGGGGGCATTTTAGTCATTTCATGCTCCAAGAGGATATAAATTTCTCTAGATGGGATCTCAATCATTTGAAAATACAGAAAATATATATCTTTCTCTCTCCCTTTTCTTCCCTCTTCCTTCTCTCTTCATTTCGGAGGGCACAAGCTATGATTCGGGAGTTGCCGAAGAAGGATAAATCGTAGAGCTTGGTGAGAGCTTTGGTTTGAACCAGACAAACTCAAGTTTTGGCAAGGTGAAACTCGATGAAAATCTTGAAAAGTGCTCTAAAAGTCTTCAAATTCGAGGTAGGGGTGTTCCTTCTTTCCTAGTTGTCGATTTTAGGATTTTGGGTGGTTCAGAGAGGTTTAGCATGTATGAGGGACATGGGGAGGGGCTATGGTGTTTAGTTTTAACTCTTTCCTTATAATTTTACTTGCTAATGTAATTCATATTGATACATATATGATGTACGGATTGAATATGTGCTATTCATACAAAATGAGAGCATATTTTGCAATAATGTAATTTTTAGGCATATGTGAAATCCTATGCATAATTGTGTGTACATATATGTTTATGTGTTGTTGTGGAGGTAAATGAAGGTTGAATGCATGCTAGTTTAATGGTAGCAAATAGGTGTATTTGGGCAAGCATGATCAAAATATGATAGGTTGTGAATGGTAAGCATATAGGAGGGTTATGCATATTCGTGATATATATATGTAGTTATATGTGGTATGTGGTGAAGTGATGCATACTAGAATATATATATAGGAAGGGTTTGCATTGAAAAACATGAAATTATATGTGTGTGGTGTATGCCTAATATAGGTTGTGTTTGGGTAGAAATTGGTATGAGACTTGAGGATGTTGAATTATGATGATGGATACACATAGATGGTGTGATGAGCTTATGTCCTAATTAGCAGATTTCAGTTGGCGGCAAATGGATTCAGCTCTCTCAATTGGCAGTTTTCAATTGACGAGGAACCACAGTGATAACCTTAAGGTTGTCAAGTGTCAACATGTAATAATCTTGGCAGTTGTAATAATCTTGGTTTATGAAGTTGAAAGGTTCCATTGTGACATTCTGGGAATTTGTGGAGTTTAACCAGTTGGGTTGGTAGTTTGAGTTTGGTTCATGAATTGTGAATTCATGTTAAGGTTTTGGTTGGTGAAATTAAAGTGTATGTTATGTTGCTTATGATTATGCATGGTTAAATGAGCATTTGTTCTTTTGTTGCATATTTGAATTGTTAATAACATGGACATAATGAGCATGCCATATAGTGTAGGAATGACATGATGCATATCATGTAGGTCGGCGTCGAGTCGATGCCTAGACGGGTTGGGACGTTCCTACTGGGCATAATTGTATGCTCACCTCGCTCCCCCAAACCATTTTTCAGGTAAGGCACGGATGGTGGAAAGGACTTGCTTGTCACTTAGAGCTTATTAGAGCTCCTTTGGATATGTAAATAGATGTCCATGTTGGCTTGTGGCATGTGGATTAGTTCTCTTGGAAAATGTTGTATTTGCACTTGGTTTATCTTGATGTTTTAGATTTCAATGTAATTACCACATGTGACTTATATATAACTTTTGAGGAATGCAATGTATGGTGTTTAGTTAAATCTCAATGTATATGTGTTATGGATTTGACCAATTGGAGATTCAATTTATGTGTTTAGGCTATGCGAAGTATATCTTGGATCATTTCAATGTTTTGCAAAGTATAGAGGATGTACGTATGTTATGGATTGAGAATTGGGATAAGAGTGATTAGGTTGTAATCACTTAGTGGTTTGTATTTACAATAGTTTGAGTGATTACAATGCATCATAATCCCCATTACGATGCATAGTGATCCGACGATGCATCGTAAGGAGTTGAGTGTTTTGACTGGGATTTTAGGGGTTTTCGTAAGATGTTACGCAACATCTGCGATACGATGCATCGAAAAGGGTATTTCGACATATTGTAATTAAGTTGGGATTTGGGTTGAAATTCTAGAAAATTTTGCAGGATGTTACGTAACTTGTGCGATGCATCGTACATTACGATGCATCGTAACCAACATTACGATACATCATAATATATGGCTGGGCTTAGGATTTGAGGTGTGATTGGAGGTGCATGTGTGGCCACGTGTGGGGCCCATAATAGGTTATTGAGGTTGAGTCATATGTAGGTAAACATATGTAAGTAATCATAGTTCCGCATTGATTTAGTAATTGAGGTAGTTCATTAGGGTTTAATGGACATAATTGCCTTGTAATTACGGTGGATCGTAATTACTATTTATAGCATGCTCCAAAATTGATCCAAATTTCAATCAGGTATAGTTCCTTCGTTTTAAATTTGAATTGAGTGTGGTTTTTTTGAAATTGATTATTTTTGGATCCTCTTTCTAATGGACTAAGTATCACTCTGAAATTCCAAACACACAAGAAGTTGAGATCTGGAATTGAACAGTTCATGAGTGTGAACCAGGTGGGACTTTCACTGTTCACCCACATTTCCCTCGCTCTTAACTAGGTGTCAAAAATTAGGGCATACACATGTGCTGATTATTTTGACAAAAATACCCTTACACATACCCATTTTACCTTTTATAATTGATTTTATACTTGAGAAGTTAAGGGTGTTTGTTGCATGCTTAAGGGTATTTTTTTATAAAACAATAAGCTTATGTGTTATGTATATTGCAATATGACCACTTTACACACCAGAATCCCAATTTTTAGTTGTCAGAGGGGGTGATTTGTAACTTTTAGTAAATTGAGGGTGTTTGTTGCAAAAAAATAGTAAAAGGGTATTTTACAACTTTTTAATAATATAAGGGAGTTTAGTGCAATTTGGCCCACGTATTTATATACATGTATATTGATAAATATTAAACAAACATATAGAAATCTCCATAGGCTAGTCTTAATTGTTCATAAAGAGAGTTTGGAGAGAGAAAGAGACCCAAAGTATATCAGGGAGACAAAAAAGAGAGAGAATAGAAAGAGAAAGAGACCTGTAGTATATAAGGCTAAGGTTAGTTAAGACTAGCCCACCATTAATGCACTGTTCCTACAACCTTCCTCCTCTGTCTTCTCTACTTTCTTTCTCTGAAATTTTATATACTTCCGAGTTGTAGTAATAATGAACCAAAGTTGTAGATAGATCTTCTGTCTCTCGTTAAAAGCTTCAGATAGCTAGACATCTTCCAATCAAACCTATCCTATTTCTCTCTCTAAATTCGAAACCCAAGGTTATAATTCAACATTGTGTTCACAATTATAATTTAACTTCTTTATAATTTTGTATTTGAGTGGCTAGGGTTATTAAGTTTTAGAAAGCAAAGAAGAGAGAGAGAGAGTCATGATGCATTTTGGTGGCGGCTAGGGTTTCGAAAAAGAAAGCGAAGAAGAGAGATAATCACAGTGCATTTTAGTGGTTGCTAGGGTTTAGTTATGTTTAGGCAAAATGATCTTTAAAAAAAAAGTTATGTTTGGATGGATTAGAAGTGGGTACCCACTCCAGCCTGTGAACAACCCTCTAATTTTAACATTCTTTGTCAAGGACTAATTTATGGCCTACTAATCACTCATCCAAAATTCATTAATTAGCGGGCAGGTTAAAGTAGAATTTGCCACCCCTACTACTAAGTGACTTATGGTCCAAAACTATCTAATAATTTCTCCTATAAAAAAATGGGGGTAAACTACACTGACACCCTCTAAGGTTTGACTTAATTACACATAAATACAACTTGTAGCGTGTGTTATCCAATAACTCCCTGAGGTTTGCTCCATATTTCATTGACACCCTCTCTAGTCAAAAGTACATCATGTAATGCACATTTTCACGATAAAATGACCTTATTGCACTTTTACTTCTGAAGTGACCCTTTTAAATAATGAAATTACTAATTTAACCATTTGTAACTAATATCAATGGACCAAAATAACCTCAACGTTAACCTATTCATCCTCTCTTTCACGTTGCAACCAGAATGTAATCCCCTACTTGCAAACCGCTGTTATGCCATGAACTTAAACCCAAAACCCACCTAAATCAACCAACCTCCACCTAAAGCGATTTCACACACACACACACACACACACACATATTCATGATTAGAAGTACAAATTAACCCAAATCATGGCCTACATGGCTGCTTGCAACCCATGAAAACTAGGATTTCAAAACTCTATAATTTCTTCAAATATGTCACTAATTAGCCCAACTTGATGCACAAAGTCTTTATATTTAAGCATCAATACATCAAAATCATCTATATAATCAATCAATTTGTCAATACATATCCATTAAGCATGATTTCACACCCATTCATTTAGTTTGCCTACTTTTATACCATACATATATATAAACTATTATTTCATTATTTTTACCTATATTTATGTTCTAAATCCAATTAATCACTCATCCAACTTTGGATCAAAAATTCAAAAAAAACTAAAATAAAGATAATGAACTATAATGTCAAGAATTAGAGAAAAATAAACAAACACAAAATTATAAGAAAATGAAAAACCTTTTGAACTTATATAGATGATCTATATATTAAAAGAATAGACTAATATTTTGCTTAATGACATTGGACTGGTTTATCAAACCAACATTCTACAAGATAAATCTTGTGTGACGTGATTATACAATGGAATTCTCACAATTCCATAATTAACCTTGACAACAACAAATAAGAATAAAACAAATGAATAATTAGGAGCTAATAGATGATAATTCCTTTTGATTCGGACTTACAATGTGGAGGGGCAGAATCCATGACGACGATGACTATGCCAGTCGTCAAGGAGGGAAGATATAGTTTGGTCCTCTGTCAAGGTTTTGTCGACTGTGTGGTGGAGTGAGGTAATGGTCTCATGATGGTGGTGGTGGTGGTGAACATCTTGTTGTGGGTTTGGGTAATTTGATTTCATGAGCTATGATAGGGTATAGAGAGAGAGAGAGAGAGATTATACGATCTTATAAAAGGTGATAGGGTAGAGAGCAAAAATATGGTGGGTTTATTATTAGGGTTAGATGATCTTGCAAATTAGGGTTAGATGGTTAGATGATGTTGCTTACAGAATTAAGGTGACAAGGCAGAGAGAGAGAGGAAATATGGCAAGTGTGTGTGCAGTGGTGATAGTGATGGTGTGGTGTGTGTTCCGAAGACATGTAATGATGAAGGGGCAAATATGTCAATTTACACATCGAATATTTTGATATAAGAACTTGTTTAAATAATAAGGGGTAATGTACACATTTCACACATATTTAAAATGGAAAAGCTGATAGGAGGTGTTTGTGCAAAAAATTTGCCAAGTTATATCTGGCTGTAATTAGGGCAAACCTCAGGGAGTGTCACTACAAATTACCCAAAAAACAGATGACTACCATTATTTGGTTAAGCATCAGAATTTCGGGACTTGTCATGACTTGGTTCATTTATAAAAAGAAACAAATGGTAGAGTGTTAAAAATAGGAAAAACTCTATTTTTTGTGACAACAGACTATTCACAGGTAGACCTAAAAACAGATCAAATACAGTACCTGGGAACCTATGAGGTGGAGTTAGACCAAATTACTATCAATCCATTTGGAATCTGATAAGCATAATAAGTGAGATGATTCGATTTGATAATCAGATGGATTTTCATTTAATGAATCCATGTCCAATATTAACTTGATCAGATGTTCAATCTAATAATTTGATCTAATTAAATTATACACATCTGTACAAATCAAACAATTAGTGCAAACAATTATCTCATTCTTGTTACTAAATGAAAGTAAACACCAAATCTCAGCATGCTATGGTTTACTGAAAATATGTTAATATATATTTTTTCCTAGTTGGGGACTCACGCACATCTTTTTGCCCACACCGGGGCTCAAACCCCTCCCCTATTTTTTGAGGTTGGGGAGGTTACACCATTAGGCTACAAGCCATTTGGTAATATGTTAATATTGTTCAATTAAAGGTAGAACAAAGAGAATCACAATTTTTTTGTGCCAATGAGATAAAATCACTTGGTTTTGTACTCTATGTTAAAGAACTAAAACTACTTAGAGAAAAATGAAAGAGGGAGGGGGGATGATGGTGAAAAAAATAGGAAATAACTTTGTTGTGAAAGAAAATTAGGTTTTAGTTGAAAAAGAAAAAAAAAGATAGAAAATGAGGGCTTCTAATGGAGAATAAGACATGGATGAAAAGAAGGAAAATGAAATAAAAAACGCAATCAAAATACTCACTATGCGAGGGTTTCAGCGAGATTGTCAACGAAATCCCATCCCCTTCATTGTTTTTCTTTAGCCTAGAGTGTTGTATGGTTCATGGTTCTAGAACTTTGTGAGTATTGAAGCTTAGGTGATATATATAAGGAGAGCTACTATAATGTAGGTGAGAACACAAGCGTTATGATTGGTCTTTTCCTTAAATCAAAACAAATCTGGTGGTTGATGCTTGATATAAGATAATATATAAAATATAAATAATATATAATTTTAATTATATAAGACTATTAATGGATTGGATTAATTCTAATCTAAATTCAATTTGTTAACTTAGCGGGTTATTAAATTCAGATCATTAGCAACAAACGGATTGAATTTGGATGATATAGATCTTCTCACAGGACGACATCACTACCTTGGTTATCGGGAAGTATAACATAATTGTTAAAGATATAAAATCATTAAAATAGGGCTTGGATCCTCTTAGTGTTGGGTATTTCATTAAAAGTGAAGATTACATTGATAATAAAAGTGAACCATTATAAGTGAGTTCCACTCGATGATCTAATCTCCACCCTGACGAAACACAAAGGGTAAATATCATCTACCTCCCCTAAGGTTCTGATTCGTGTAACGTACTCCCCTCCTGTTATGGTAGCAGACGTAGTCAAAAAAAATCTATTGATGTTAGCCACAGTAAATAGGTAAAGGTCTATTTTGCCCCTCTGATGCATCGAATGATTCTTTTAACCTATTGACCAACTAAATATTACTTATATACCATTATGCATATTTACATATATACCTAACCTACAAACCCATTTGGCCATTATTCTCTCTCTTGTTCCTGCCATAATAACAGCTCTCTCTCTCTTTCTCCCCTCCCTCCTTGCTTGCCTAATATTAGGGCTTTTGAATCTATCATTATGAAACTAAATATGGAGTCTTCTAGTACACATAGAAACCATGGTAGGGATCTAAGATACAGAGAAATCTTCTGTTGTTGTGGTAGTATATATAGAGACTGTGACCAATTTTGACCGGTTTGTATTTTGTGCATCAAAATTGCCATAAATGAATTTTGAATGATGTTAAGCATGTTATAAGTGTGAGAAACATGTTTGGAAAATTTTATAGTAGTTTTGGGAACATTTGGAGAAGTTTGACTTTTTGGTTAAACGGGGGCCCAGGATACGGTCTAGGTGGATCTAAAAATCTAAAAAATTTTGAAAAATAATTATTTTTGTTTTAGACCAAATGAAATTTTTAGAAAGTTAAGGAAATGATTTCAAGGCAGTAGGAACTTTTGAAATCGAAAATGGGGGTTGGGAGAGTGCATTAAGTGGCCCAGGGACATTTTAGTCATTTTGTGCCCCAGATATTATAAATATCTAGGGTTGAGAGATTCCAACCATTTCTCACAGCTGATTCTCTTTCTAATCTCTCCCAACTTCATCTCTTCACATTCTCTCTACATTTTAGGTATCTTTGGCTTAGATTCGGGATTCGTTGAAGAAAGAAAGTGCGTAGAGCTCGGCAAGGGCTTCACTTTGGACCGAACAATCTTGGATTTTGGCAAGGAAGACCTTGGTGAGATTCTTGAAAATTGCTTGGAAGCCTTCCAAATTCTAGGTAAGGGTTCTTCTTCTCTCTTAGTTGTCGATTCTAAAGGTTTTTTATTTTTTTATTTTGGCGGGGGGGGGGGGGGGGGGGGGGAGGTTGGGTTTGGAAAGGTACAAGATGTGTTTGCATATATGTGAGTGTTGAGAGAGGTTGTGTACAGATCGAGACCAATTTTGGTCAGTTTTGCATTTTTCGCATCATAAGTACCATAAATGCGTTTTGAGTGGTGTTTAATATGTTTTTGAGTGTGGAGAACATGTTTGGGAAGTGTTTTAAGGCCTTTGGTAAGTTTTCGAAAGGTTTGGAGAAGTTTGACTTTTTGGTCAAATTGGGCCTCGGGATGCGGTCAGGGTGGTCCCGAAAATTTAATTTTTTTTTTGAAAAAATGATTATTTTTGACATTGGCTTAAATGAATTGTTTTATGAGTTAAGGAAGTGATTTCGAGACCGTAGGAGTTTTTGGAATCGAAAATCGAGACCACATGAGTTTTTTGAATCGAAAATCGAGACCGGGAAGGTACGTTAAGTGACCCGAGGGGTATTTTAGTCTTTTCATAGCTTTAGGGCTTTAAAGGGGTAACTCAGCTGAGATATTTCATTTCTCAGATCTCATGCCCAATTGCTCTCTCTCTCTTCTTTCTCCCTCTTCCTTCTCTCTAAGTTTTGGAGACCTTCGGGTGTGATTTGGGTTTCATCGAAGAATGGAGATACGGAGGAGACGGCTAAGGCTTCCATTTGAACCAAACATCTTCACGGTTTGGCAAGGTAGGCATCGTTGGAAATTTGATGAAGTGCTTGGAAGGCCTTCAATTTCAAGGTAAGGGTTTTTCTTCTCATTTAATTGTCTATTCTAGGGTTTCGGGAGAAATAGTGAGAGCTGGGGATATATATTGCATGTTTTAGAGTGGTAAGAGGGGTGGGATGTGGTTGTTTTCTATCTCTCTTTAATCTTTTATGTGTAATTGGTGTGTATACAGTAGTATGCATGATAAGAGAGATGAATGAGCGAGAGAAATTATTATGTACACTCATATGCTAGGTTTTGGTGCACTTATAGGAAATGAGTTATATGAACATAATTGAATTATGTGATATTTTGTGAGTTAATGCATGCTAGCCTTTTTATAGGAAATGTGTGTGTTGGTGAAGCTTGACTAAAATGTGCTTAAGTGAATTTTGTGAGCATATATGAATTTGTATGCTTGATTTTACATGCATAGGTAATCATACATGTGGCTTTGTGGAGGTGAGATGTATGCTATGTGATTTTTAATTAGCTTATGCATTGTGAAGTATGAATTTTAAATGCTTGATCCATATATGTCCGAAATGTATGTATAGGGTCGTTGTGAGGAGAACGGGAAAAGTAGGTAGACTAATATGTTCACTTGGAGCAACAAATGCTCGGTGAAGGTCAACGGTCTAATTACCTTGGAGTATGTGATGACTTGGAGATGAATTCCGAAAGCAACCAACCACCTTGGAGTATGTGATTACTCGACGGTAGTGTTGAAATTGTGTGGGAAGTGTCTTAGGTCATATGGTTGGTCAATAATCATGTTAGGGTATCAGGTTGCGTCCGAGAGAGAGACAAATGTATGACTAATGCTTTCATTGTTTATTTTGAAGCATGATATGTGTTTAATGCATTTTTATATATGCGTTGCTTGTGGATTATCATGTTATATGTTGGATGATACATGTAATGTAGTGACATGTATTTATGTAGGTCAGTGTCGATTCGGCACTTAGGTGGGTTGGGGTATCTCTACTGAGCCATCGTGGTGCTCACCCCTTTCTCTTAAACTCTTTTTATAGATAAGGCACCGATGATAGATGGGAATTGAGTGTCTAATTGAAACTCTAGTAGCATTTTACTTTCTTTTGGATATTATACATATTGTGGCTATCCGTGGCAGCTTGTGGCACGAGACTTCATTTTGATATTGTAGTTATATTTGGACAAATATAACTTGTGTGTTTGCTTGGACTATGAGCTTGTTAAATATGATAAGACAATAGACTTGTTTATGTAATACTTGTTAAGAGCATCTAGTTTCATTTGATGGACTAATGTAGTGATGGACGATTTCAAGATAAATTGGAATATGTTTATGGTGGAGAATGACTCATATTGGTGTATGATTTTATTATGAGCATGATTTAGAACTATTGAAGGTTATAAATTGTCACGCCCCGAAATCCGAATTGCCAGGACTCCCCCGGATCAACCCGAATCCTGAATGTGAACCTGTTCACTCAACCTCGTGAACGACCTTAACCACATTCATGTGATAGTATCAAGCTTTAATACAATGTTGTGACGCCCCGATTTTAGACTCCCGGAGAACCGGAGGTTAACTCGTCCATTAAGCCCAATGGACCCTTATTACCCTTAATTACCGTAGAAGCTTAACATTTATTCTTACACATATATGTGGACAACTTCACCTCATCCAATGCCAATGGGTCCTACATCAAATCATATCACCTTAAAGGGGATTTTATTTATCCACACTCTTATGAATTACTCACTTCCAATACTCTATACTTTGTGTGTTTGGAATTGAAAACTAAAACCTATACCATTGGATAGAGAATCCAAAAATACTTGATTTAAAAAAAAAAACCACACTCAATTTCAATTTAAAATGAAGAAGTTATGCCCGATTGAAGTTTTGGGCAATTTTCAGGGTATGCTGTAAAAAGTGACTTCGATCCATCGAAGTGATGAGTTTGATGCATCGAACAAGTATCGAACAAGTATCATCCAAAAATAGCTCTCGGGACTTTTACATTTTCAAAATCCTGCAGGTTTTTCGATGCATCGAACTGGGGACTTCAATGCATTGAAGCTTCGATGAATCGAACGGGATGTTTCGTTGCATTGAACTGCCTAGAAGATGAAACTTTGCAAATGATCATTTTTTACCTTCTAAGCCATTTCTACCAACATAATCCATTCCAGCAACCCCCAAATCATATAAGAAAGGAGTCTACATCATTCACAAGTCCTAGATCATGCTCATACCCAAATCATACACCAATATGAGTCATTCTCTCTTATAGACATACTTTATTCATAATGAAAAACATCCACCAACTTCGTTATTTCATTAAATGAAATCAAATGCTCTTAACAACCACTACATGAATAAATCTATTGTTTTATCATATTTAACAGCTTATAGTCCATGCATAGACACAAATTACATTTGCCCAAAATATAACTTCAACTCAAAAAGAAAGATCACATGCCACAAACAGGCATGGATAGCCACAAAATATACAATATCTCAAAATGTATCAAAATATTACAAAGGTTCCACTTGGACACTCAAGTCCCATATGTCATTGGCGCCTTATGTGTAAAAGAGTTTAGAATAAAGGGTGAGCACCACTGCGGCTCAGTAGAGTACCCCAACCCACCTAAGTGCCGACTCGACACGACCTACATGAATGCATGTCACTACATTACATGTATCATCCAACATATACAATGTTCATTCACAAGCAATGCATATATATAAGGATGCATTAAACATATATCATGCTCCATAATTTAAAATAAAAGCAATATCACACACTTATCTCTCTCTCGGACTCAACTCGATACCCTAACACGATCCTTAACCAATCATTTGACCTGGGACACTTCCCACACAATCTTAACACTGCCACCGAGTAAGTCACATACTCCAAGGTGGTTAGGTGACTTCAGGATTCCTCTTTGAGTAAATCACATACTCCAAGGTGATTGGATAGTCCCAGAATACATCACCGAGTAACTCACATACTCCAAGGTGGTTAGGTGGCTTCGGGATTCCTCACCGAGTAAATCACATACTCTAAGGTGATTGGATAATCTCGGAATACATCACCGAGTAACTCACATACTCCAAGGTGAGTAGACTATTTCGAGATTATCATCGAGCGTTTATTGCTCTAAGTGAACTGGTTATGCTACCACTCTTCCCATCTCCTCACAACGGCCTCGCATATATGCATTTCGAACATATAATCAATCAAGCATATATAATTTATGTTTCACAATGCATAGGCTAGTTATAAAGGAACATATCATGCAATTTATATTCATCAATCTACACATATAATCATCTATATATGAAAACCCTAGCATAAGTTACATATGCTCACAAAATTCACATAAGCACATATTTGTCATGCTTCACCAATGCATACATTTTTTAGTATTTTCACAAAAGTGTACCAAACCTAGCATACAAGTGTTCATGTTTGTTTCTCTCTCTCATTCACCCTTTTTATCATGCATAACACCATATATATTTCCATTGCATATAAGAGACTAAAGAGAGTAGAAAACTCTCATATCCCAACCCTCTTACCAC
Source organism: Cornus controversa (assembly GCA_026545225.1). NCBI lineage: Eukaryota > Viridiplantae > Streptophyta > Magnoliopsida > Cornales > Cornaceae > Cornus > Cornus controversa. The sequence goes on from CM048852.1 coordinate 20,521,141, forward strand.
TCTAACATATGCAATACACAACCCTAACTCTCACTGTTTCTCTCAAAACCCTAGAATTAACAAATAAATGGGAAGGAGAACCCTTACCTCAAAACTGAAGGCCTTCCAAGTACTTCTCAAAATTCTAGCAATGCCACCTTTGCCGAACCACAACTTTGATTGGTTTAAAGGGAAGCCCTAGCCGTCCTCTACGTATCTTCCTCATTCGGTGAGTCTTGAATCCAAACCGAACGGGTCCGAAATATAAAGAGAAGGTAGAGAGGAGAAGAGGGAAAGGTTTAGAGAGAGAGAGATCTGTGAGAAATGGCTGGGACTCTCTCAGCCATATGTTTTAAAAGTATCTAGGGTGCGAAAAGACCAAAACGCCCCCGAGCCACTTAACGTACCTTTTCGGACTCCGTTTTTTATTTTGAAAACTCCTACGGCTTCAAAATCACTTCCTCTACTCTCTAAATATTTCATCTATGTCATTTCCCAAAATAAATATTTTTAAAATTTTTCTGGATTTCCTGTCCCACTTAAGTCGCATCTCGGGCCCTTGTTTGACCAAAAAGTCAAACTTCTCCAAATGTTCCAAAAACTTTCAAAAATCTCAAATTAATCTTCCCAACATGTTCCCCACACTCAAAACATGTTAAGCACCACTCAAAATGCATTTATGGCAATGATAATGCGAAAAATGCAAAAGCGGCCAAAATTGGTCACGGTCTCTACATAGATTCCTTTAATGTATGATTTCAAGGTGTTACGAATGAATTTTGAGGGAAGAAAGGACTTAGAATGTGAAAAATGACCATTTACAGAATCTGGGCACTTCGATACATCAAATTGCTCATTTTGGATGTATAAAAAAAGGTACAGGATTTTAGAATGTTAAAGTACCAAGAGTGAATTTTGGTTGATACATGTTTGATACTTATTCAATGCATCAAAATCATCACTTCAATGCATCGAAGTCACTATTCACAGCATGCACCAAAATTTGCCCAAACTTCAAGTGGTCATAACTCCTTCGTTTTAAATCGAAATTGAGCATGGTTTTTTTTTATTTTTAAAATAGAGTAATTTTGAATTATCTATCCAATGGTGTAGATTTTAGCTTTAGGTTCCAATCAAATGAAGTGTTAAGTCCTGGAGATGAGAGGATCATGAGTGTGAATAAATAAAATTTTTACTAAGGTGATATGGTTTGATGTGTGACTCATTATGGTTGGATAAAGTAGATTTGTGCACATCTATGTGCAAGAATAGAGTTAAGCTCCCATGGTATTGAGGGTAAAGATGATCCATTTGGGCTTAATGAACGGGTTAATCTCCGGTCTTCCGGGAGTCGGGAAACTGGGGTGTTACAGAATGGTATCAGAGCGTTAGGTTGGAATACCTAGGGACGATGAGTAAGGGTTAAGGATATAACGATTCTCTGATTGCTATTGAAACATTGGATTTGGAAAGTCTAGGGTAGAAAAGTCATAGGAAATGAATACCTTGGACAAATTGAAAGTGAGATTAAGAATTGGAACATAAGGATTTAGATTTGAGGCTATAAATTGCTTATGTGAGACATGATTACTTGTTTATGCATTTATAACATGCAAACTATGAATTGACTTACCATGACGTTGTGTAAGTATGATAAGAGTGGATTAGTCAATTGAGGTATACCTTGTTCTTGAGAATTTTCTTGTTACCTTTGTAGCAAGATGACTTTGGGGAAAGATCATGGAAAGGCACCATATGGGTCACGGGAAACCAATAAGGGGATTCAGGCTGCTATGGATGTAGTTGTAACCTTACAATAGCTTGCAAGGGTGATGAGTACTGCGACAGGACCGCAACAGGCGAGTCCGATGCAGGTGAGTGGACGTGCTAAGAAAAGACAAAAGGATGATGTTTCATGTTCTCAGGGACAACAATAGAGACGAGTGGTGCCAATAACCACTTTACCCATGGGATCTTTCCGATTGGATGGGTTATGCTTTCATTGCCATCGACCAGACCACCAGTGGTCTAAGTGCCCAAGGAGATAGTTGGCACCAAGAGAAGCTCATTTTTGTTACCATTGTCATCAATATGGCCACAATAGATCTGTTTTTCCTAGGAGGATGAGTACACAGTACGAGACAATGTCTCAACAGTATCTTTCATAATGTTCTATGAGCTAGTCTAGCCGTGGGATGCTACCATTAGCACCAATGGCCTTGTGGATTCCTTTGCCTACGAAATCCTCTCAACCACCAAGGAATTGTTATCATTGTCGCCAGCATGGACACGTTAGGCGTGGTTGTCCTTAGAGGCAAGTAGTGGCACCAGTGCTAGTGGTATCAGTGGAGGATCAGGCATTCTACTATTGTCAGTAACTTGGCCATTATCGTAGTGAGTGCCCCCAGAGGCACGCGATCCCACCAGTTCCAACAGTACCGGCAGGTGATAGGGCATGCTATTATTGTAAGCAACCTGGACATATCAAGGCTAACTGCCCCCAAAGGCAGAATGCAAGGAAAGGGATAGGATCTTACCGACAGCTTGGTGACGAGGTATGTTTATGAGTTGTAATCCGAGGACTGGGTTACTGCGTCATATCATGTATTGTTTGTGTTTATTTGGTTTAGTATGTTGTATGTTATGTGCTATATGACATACGTTAGTTATGTGATTGAGCATTGCATTTTAGTGTTTTCTTATGTGTCATATGATTAGTAGTGACACATAGTCACCACTTAGGAATCCCAGATTTTGAGGATAAGTGAACCTAGGTAGAGGTTTGGAATTGAGTGAATTAGGATGATGAGATTGACATGATTATTGCTTACACCTTTAATTACATGCTAGCTGTAAATTGAATTGGCATTGAATGTGTAAGCATGGTGGGGGCTCTATATGGGTACAAGTGTATAGTATTAAATTTTTCTGTTTTGCATATAGTAAAATGCCACCAAGAAGGGAGCGAGATAGAAGCGTTGATGCTCCATAGGAGCTAATAGATGGGATACAGTTCATGTGCGACATTATAGACACGTGAGACTAATGGCAAGGGAGGCTATAAAAGAAGAAGTTCAGACACAACCCAGGGTTGCGTTGTGGTGACAAATGGTTGCAATGAAAGAGTATGTGAAGTTTAAACCGCTTAATTTTGAGGGTGGATGTAATCCACTAGCGGTAGAGAGTTTGATTAATCAAACCCACAAGCTTATGGTTGCTCTCGCCATCGATGAGGACCTAAGGGTGGGAGTGGCAGTGCTTCATTTACAAGGAAAAATGGATCGGTGGTGGTAATTCATTAGAAATACCCACAACACTGAGACTAAGGAGTGGAGCACCTTTAAGAGGTTGTTCTTTGATAAGTTCTTCCGGCTTCAGTAAAAGACCAGATGAGGCAAGAGTTTATGGACCTATTCCAAGGGGACATGGATGTTATAGAGTACGAGACCAAGTTTACATCTTTGGCTCTTTTTGCACCGAAAATAGTGAATGAAGAGGAACTGAAGGTAAAGAAGTTTATGAAGGGATTGAAAACCTCTATTAGGAAAAGATTGTTGGTTCTGGATATGAAAACCTATAACGAAATAGTTGATAGAGCTCTTGTGGCAGAGGAAGATGATAGAGATACCCAAAGGATATGGGAGTCTAAGAATCAGGCTAAGAGTATCAGAATGTTCCGAGTAGCCAGGTAAGGAAGAGATAGAGAGGTGGTACCTCATTTTCTCAGGGGCAATAGAGGATTAGCTTGACACCATCAGCATCCTTGCCCGTGGGATCTTCACGATCAAAAGTGGTGTGTTACCACTGTCAGTAGCCGGGTTATTATAGGTCTGAGTGTCCCAGCATATAGTTGGCACCAGTGGTGGAACAGATTTGTTATCACTGCCACTAGATTGGTCACATCAAAGCATATTGTCATTGGGGACAGAGTGTATAGAGTGGAACGAGATCTCAACAACGTACCACTCAGCTTTCGGTGGGTCAGCTTAGTTTTAGGGCATCACTGCCACCACAGCTTGCTTAGGATTTTTGAGCAATGGGGAGGATCAATTCTAATATGTTAGACCGACAGTCCAGGTATTAGAGGACTGGTCCATAAGAGCTAAGGTATGATTATGGTTTCTAGCTTATGAGTCAAAGTATTGACTCATTTGATGCATCGTGTAACACCCCAACATGAGTGTGTATTGCATCTAGGAATGCATATTCAATTTTATATGCTAGATACAGCAGGTGATGTGCTAGGCCATTAACATGAATTATGTGACTATACGAATGTATAAGTCTTTACATTATGAATTGTATAATATATGTAGACATATTATTATTGCCTAAAGATTCTAGTTTTGGGGATTTGATGAGACATGCCAAAGATTTGAGCTTGAGTGAACTCACAATAATTGAGAAGTAGGAGTGGTGGTGAACGCCAGTCGTGAAAGTCTGGAACCTTGAGAAAGGTTTAATGTAGTGCTTCCCATATAAGAAAAACTGGGAACTGATTGTGGTCATAGGTTTGAGGTAACCAAAGTTAGGAGGACAAGTGTGGCATATTGTCGGGGTTGGACTAACGGGGGAAAATGGCTTAGCCGAACATTTTTCTTTGATTAGTGTTTCTCTTACAATATATTAGGTCCAGATAGTTATGGAATTAACTTGTTAGGTATTGACAAGTAAGGAAATGAAATTTGGATGGTTTATAGCATGAAAGATTTTTCTCATAGAAGGGAATATGATTGAAAAAGGTCTGTATGATAAATTACTGAGGTGTATGGTTGCAAATAAGAAGGAAAATATTTTTTAAATGATTCACGATGACAAGAGTATATCAGTTTTAAGTCACTCTTGATATAGGAATGTAGTACTTATTAGAGTACTTGAGGAAATAGTTCAAGGTTCTCGAGAAGTGACAGATTTTGGAATGGTTATCGAGAGAGAATGTCTTTAAGGCACAATTTTTCCTATTGACATATCTATTGTGTTGGTTGTTGTCAATATGGACATAGTCTTGTTTATAGATGCATCCATTGGAGTAATGGTTGTCTCGAAGACACAATTTTGTCTATTGACACGCCGGTGAGAATGATGTCGTCATAAGGACACAGTCTTGTCTATTGACACATCAGATGAGGGATAAGTGCCACTTCTGGACACAATTTTGTCCATTGACCCATCCACTGTTATAGGTTATCATCGCTAAAGATATAATTTTGTCTATGACGCAACCCTTGGATTTGTTGTTCGTCAGTTGGGGACAATTTTCTCCATTGACATGCTTGATGGAGTGTTGCCATTTTGGACATAGTTTTGTCTATTGGTACATTTATTGGAGGATTGGTGTCACTTTTGGACATAGTTTTGTCCATTGACCCATCCACTATTATAGGTTATCGTCCCTGAAGACATAGTTTTGTCTGTGACTTAACCCTTGGATTTGTTGATTGTCAGTTGGGGACAGTTTTCTCTATTGACACGCCTGATGGAGTGTTGCCATCTGGACATAGTTTGTTCTATTGGCACACTTGTTGGAGGATTGGTGTTATCTCTAGACACAGTTTTGTCCATTGACCCATCCACTATTATAAGTTATCATCACTGAAGACACAGTTTTGTCTAGGTGGTACTGGATGAAAAATTGATAATCTTTCACGAATTCCAACCACCTGCACTGTCTCATATTCAGCTCCTTCTTTGAAAAGAGATACTACAAACTCTTGTGATCGTTGAACAATCTAAAGGTCTCTCCCAAAAGGTAATGCCTCAAAATCCTCAAGGAAAAAACCACAGCTGCTAATTCCAGACCGTGAGTTGAGTAGTTAAGCTCGTAAGGCTTAAGCTTACGTGAAACATAAGATATTGGTCTCTCCTCCTGCATCAACACATAACCCAAACCCTACAATGATGCATTGGTATATACCAAGTACTCAACCCCGCTCTGAGGAGTAGATAGAACAGGTGCAGTCATCAACTTGCTCTTCAACTCATCGAATGTTGCTTGACAAGAGTCATCCCAAACAAATGGCACACCCTTTTTAGTGAGATGGGTGAGCGGTCTAGCAATCTTAGAGAAACCCTAAATAAACCGACGATAGTAACCAGCTAACCCAAGAAAGCTGTGAATCTCTAAAGGTGAGGTAGGTTGTCCCCACTCCAAAACTGCTGACACTTTACTAGGATCGACCGTTATCCCTTTCTCGAATACTATGTGACCCAAGAACTTCCCCTCCTTTTGCCAGAAATCATACTTCTCAAACTTTGCATACAGTTGATGATCTCTCAGTGTCTGTAGAACGATACGAAGATGTCTGGTATGATCGTCCTCTAACCTAGAATAAACTAGAATGTCATCGTGAAGACAATAACAAACTGATCTAAGTAGGCCTTGAACACTCTGTTCATCAGATACATAAAGACAGTTAGGGTGTTTGTCAACCTGAAAGGCATAACCCGGAACTCATAAGATCTATATCTAGTAAATAAGGTTGTCTTTAGTACATCCTACTTCCTAACTCAAATCTATCTCAAATCTATCTTCGAGAAGTAAGTGGCTCCTTTCAGTTGATCGAACAGATCATCAATCCTAGGCAACAGGTACTTGTTACAAATTGTGACCATATTCAATTCTTTGTAATCAATACAAAGGCGAAGAGACTATCCTTCTTTTTCACAAATAACACCGGTGTTCCCCACGGTGAAGTACTCCTGCGAATAAATTTCTGACTGAGAAGTTACTGAATCTGATCATTCAACTCCCTCATTTCTACAGGCGTCATCTGTATGGGGCCCAAGAAATAGGCTTGGTGCCTGGAGCTAAATCTATCACGAAGTCTATATCACAACTTGGTGGTAACCCTGGGATCTCTTGAAACACATTCTGAAAGTCTTATACCACTGGAATGGAATCTAGAGAACTGTGGTGTCTTCTGGAGACTCTTCACTGATAAAGAACAAGTGCGTACTAGACCCTCTATTTGATTGCGGCATAATAATCAAATACATCTCTTGACCCGATATGGAAAAAATAATTGCCTTATCATGGCAATTAACCTGAGCATGGTAATGTGATAACCAATCTATCCCGAGTATGACATCATAAGAATGCATATTGATAAGTGTTCAATTCTATGCATTTGAACCCTCTTTCTTATATACGTTAGTTCCGTTTTCGCGTTTACCGAGATATGTTTACGGTATTTTTGTGTTTTTGATGTTTTGCAGGTATTGGAGCAAATGGAGCAAAGTTGGAAGCTTTCTGCAGTCAAGAGAAGAAATCAGAAAATACAGCCCAATGCATCTCGATCAATCGAGATGTTGATCTCGATTAATTGAAATCTTGATTGATCGCGATCTCATTTCAATTGATCAAAATCTCGATCAATCGAGATTCAATCTCGATCAATCGAGATGCTACAGAGCCCACTTGGCCACTTGCTCACCTGCTCTCCTACTTGCAACAAAATCCCCCTTTTTGCACGACTTAGGGGGATTGTCTGACTTGAACAAGACTTTTGGGGGCCTTCTTGATACAAGAGATATATATAATGATATATATATATATATATATATATATATATATATGGTGGGCCCCAAAGGAGAAAAAGGAGCCAAAAAGCACCAAAAAGCCACACATATCTCATATATCTCTCAACACACAAGAAGACTAGAGAGAGACCTTCGGGAGAGGAAGAGAAAAAGCTGAACCAGACCAAGAAGCTTCATTCTCTTCATCAATGGAAGGGTGCAAGGCAACCATGAGCAACTAACTCTTCTACTAGGGTGTTGGTTTCAACCCCTAGCCATGTAAACTTGTTCATCTTTGTAGCTCTTGGGATTTGTAATTAAATGTTGATTATTTAGCCTAGTGATTATGTACACAAATACATCTCTTATATATATTCATTTGATTTGGAATTTATTCTTGTCTTAGAGTAGATTTTGTCACTTGAATGCACAACATTTGCATATTCCACAAGAAGTGCAAATGATGGCTAGATAATGGTGTTTAAATGAATGTGTGATGTTAGTTTGTATAGACCATGCCAAGACAAGGTAGTTTGGATGCATGTAGTGTTCACTTAGAGAGTAGAGTAATTAGGTAGTTAGTTAGGTTGAAGAGTTATGCTTGTTGAAGATGGATTATGATAGGTTAGCACACACATTGATCTTTTGATATGTCATTGAGGTGACAAGCCTAATGACATTGTTAGGCATTTAATTAATGAATCCCATGCTTGCTACACTTATGAACATGTGAATGGCTAGTGGTGGAAACCAACCCTAGTTCTCTCTCCCAACTTTAAACTCTTTACTTTTCCTGTCATTTCATTTATGCAATAGTTTCTAAACATAAATTCAAAAATCTATTTTTCGAATTAAAGTAGAATTAATCTTCCTTTAAGACAATTGCGACTAGTCCTCGTGGGATCGATACCCTCTATATAGAACCTTATCTACAAAGATTCGTGCTCTTGCGAGTGGTTAAATTATATTTTGATAAAAAGGGAAAAATTAAGCTTACAATATAATTTAGTTCCGACCACATCAAAATTTTGGCGCCGTTGCCGGGGACTACGGTTTTATTGTCACCATTGGAAGATTAAATCTGGTTTAATTCTTAGGCTAGAAATTCTTTCATTCTTTTTGTATATATTTTGTTCTTATTTCTCAAACTTCTTGATTTTAGGTGTACCACATAGCGGGCATCAAAGAGAAGTAAACTTGGAACCCTTTGTGAGTATAACGCCCAAAATTAGTGGTTTGAATTCATTCATTCTTTTTGTAAAGATTATTGTTACTTTGTGTATTGAGGTGTTGTTCGATTGTTAATGCATGCTAGGTAGACGGTCCTTGTCACTTCCTTTGCTTCCGTGTAACATTGAACTTGAACGAACACTTAGACAACGTAGAGGAACCTCTAGGGACCCTATATTGCCTAGGACTGAAAACATGGATCCAAATGAGAGACAACCTCCCGGACTACCTCCTTTTAATCATGAACAACCACCTCCACCACCACCTCCTCAAGGAGAGTTGCTTATGGACTTTTACCTTCCGACTACATTTGAAGTACCTTCATGTATCCAATTTTTGGATGTAGCGGCAACTCAATTCGAAATAAAGTCCTCCACCATCAATCTTCTTAATAGCTTCCACGGTCTCCCTAATGAGGATCCGTACCGGCACTTAGATTACTTCCCTTCCGTGTGTTCCACTATTCGTGTACCACACTTTACGGAGGATGATCTAAAGCTGCGTATGTTCCCCTTCTCCCTAACAGATAAAGCTAGAAGTTGGTTCAACTCCTTAGAACCTAACTCAATCCATTCTTGGGCGGAGATGCAAATAGAGTTCTTGAAAAAATACTTCCCAATGGGTAAGACAAGTGATATTCGGCGAGCAATCACCGGATTCAACCAAATTGACCAAGAACAATTCCATGAGACGTGGGAGAGGTTAAAGGATCTTTTAAAATCTTGTCCGCATCATGCTGTCCCAAAATGGCAGCTAGTGCAAAGTTTTTATGATGGGGTGAGTGAGCAACATAGACAAATGATAGACTCCGCGTGTGGGGGTGGATATCTTTTGAAAAGCCCCGATGAGGCATGGAAACTTTTTCAAACCCTAAGCAACAATTCAGCTCAACGCTCCTCCACTAGGAAAGGGAAGGCCACCCAACCTTGTAGAGGAGTGCATGAGATTTCACGGGTAGATGAGGTTGCCATGCAAGTAGAAGCCCTATCCCAAAAAATGGATTTAATCATGAAAAATGGGCTGCCTACTCCAAACCAATCTGTCCAAAATCAGGAAGGTTGTTCGTTTTGCTATAGTACTTCACATTTCGTGCGAGATTGTCCTATTGCCGGGCAATCTCCCGATTATGCTCAAGAGCAAGCGAATGCCCTATACTCTAAACAAATGAATGATCCATATTCAAACACGTACAATCCTAGTTACAAGAACCATCCGGCTTTCTCATGGAAACCTCAAGAATCAAGTCCCTCTTTCCAAGGGCAAAACTCTTTCAATTCCCACTCTCAGCAGCCTCATTATAGGCCAAATCCTCAACCTTACAATCAAAGATCTAATTACCAACAACCACCACCTCCTCCGAGAAGCCAAAGATTTGAAGAAAGAGTGATAAGCAATCTTGAGGCCAACACCCGCTTATTGCAAACTCACTCTCAGTCAATCTCTAAGCTTGAAGCCAATGCTCAATCTATGGCTAGGTTAGAAGCCCAAATCGGGCAACTAGCTAATGCCTTAAATAGAAGGGAGGAAGGTAAGTTGCCGAGTCAACCAGTGGCGAACCCCAAAGGTGTCCATATGATTGAAGATCCATCATCTTCAACTTATAATGCTCCTCCGGAGCAAGTTCAATCAATCACAACCTTAAGGAGTGGTAAAATCATTAATTCCAAGGTAGGAGAGGAAGAGAGAAAGAAATTCCAAGAGCAACCTAAAAATCCAAAAGAATCCCAATTAAATCCAAAATTGTTTCCGTTAAATCCAAATTTGCAAAATACCCCTTCAAATCCAAAAGGAAAGGCAAGTGAAGTTGGGTCGTCATCGATTCCAAATCTTGACACCTCTTATGAACCTCCGGTTCCTTTTCCTCAAAGATTGAAGGAACCTTCTCATTTCGGGAAGCAAGGAGAGAAAATTCAAGACATGATGGAGATCTTCAAACAAGTAAAGATCAATCTCCCTCTCCTTGATGCTATTCGACAAATTCCCTCCTATGCGAAATTCTTGAAGGACTTGTGCACTCAAAAGCGCAAATCTAGGAATAATGTTCCTAAGAAAGTCCTCTTAACTGAGCACATAAGCTCCATTTTCCAACACCAAGCCCCTCCTAAATTCAAAGATCCGGGTGCTCCGACCATTTCGTGCACCATCGAAAATCAATCTTTTGAAAAAGCACTTCTTGATCTAGGGGCTAGTGTCAATTTGCTTCCATTCTCAGTTTACCAACAACTAGGTTTGGGGGAATTCAAGCATACCACGGTTGTGTTGCAACTTGCCGACCGTTCGGTGAAGCAACCACGTGGCATCATTGAGGATGTCATCATTCAAGTGGACAAATTCTATTTTCCGATGGACTTCATAGTCCTTGACACGGAACCGGTCCAAAATCCAAAGCGTCATATTCCTATCATTCTAGGTCGTCCATTCTTGGCCACGGCAAACGCTTGCGTTAATTGCCGCACCGGAGTGATGGACATCTCTTTTGGGAATATGAAAGTCCGCTTGAACATCTTCAATGCTTCCCACCACACATCCGACGACGAAAGTGAGTGCTTTGGTGTCGATGTTGTGGAAGACCTTGTTCAAGAAGCACTTGCTTCTATTCTTTCCAAGGATCCTTTAGAGGCATGCCTAAATCACTTCAACTGTGATGATTTTGACATTGAGCAAGCCATATGTGAAGTCAATTCCATGCTCGATGTTAATACTGTCATGGATTTACCTAAATGGAGATTTCTGAGAGACCCCTTTCCTTCGTTGATTAATTCCGTCGCTCCCCACGGAGCGGTGGAATTGAAGGACTTGAAAGACGGCTCGTTGTTCAAAGTGAACGGGCAGTGCTTAAAAGTGTGCGTGGATGACCAAGTCACCACCGAATACGTGGATGTCGTCACTTTGACGGATCCCGTGTATTTTGACTCGTGAGCCGATCCGGACGTCGTGCCATAGACGTATAAGGTGGCGAAGCCATGGTAGCTATCATGCTTCTATGATGTCCCTTTAATCCAAAGTAGGTTTGTATCTAAGCAATGTAGTATCTAATTCCCAAATATCCAAGTCCCTGAAGCATAACTCAAGCTGACTATTTTTGAGCATCTCGATTGATCGAAACCAGGATCTCGATCAATCGAGATTTCGATTGATCGAGATCTCAATCTCGATTGATCGAAAAATTGCAGAGATTTGCCAAGTCCAAAGTCCCGAGAGGTAGTATTCTTCGATTGCACTTCGATAGGTCTTCGATCGATCAAAAATTTCGATTGATTGAAAGAAAATCTCGATTGAATGAATTAAATGTTCGATTGATCGAAGTAAAAGTGTGATTCAGTGAAGGAATTTTCGATTGATCGATGAGACAATCTCGATTGATCGAAGCTGATTTTGATTGATTGAAGTGAAATCTCGATCAATCGAAATCTCGATTGATCGAAATGCACATCTCGATCAATCGAGATGCACGCGGGGCCTGCACGTGAGCCGAAAGTCTATTTAAACCGTTGGGCTTCCCTCCCATTTTAAAAGACCATCCGAATTCTTCTCTCCCTCCGTGCGATCCAAGCCTTCTCCAAGCACTCCCGAGCACTCGATCTACCATTCCCGATCATCCGCCGCCATCCAACGCAGTACGAAGCCGCCGCTAGCACTTGCGCGATCTCCTCTTCGCGGCTGCGAGTGGATCTTCTTCGGTTGAGCCGTTCATCTTCTTCCTCTCGAGGTAAGTAATGCATGGCTACATTTTGCATACTCTCTCGCCATTTTTGATAGTTTTACGGCGTAATAAACATAGTTAGGTGATGTTGGGGTGGATGGATGTGATTGAAATATCTGTAATGAGATTTTGTGGGTTTCGGGGGGTAGGAAGTCATGTAGGAGTGAGATTTGGCATTCTTTTTGTTTAAAATGCTTAGTGTATGGTGTGTAACCGCGACACCTTCGTTTCAGTTGCATCCGTTCACATTGCCTCTTTGAGAGCATTTTTTTTTTTTTTTTTTGCATTCTTGTCAGTACCATGGACTAGGACTTCATTTTTATTTCTATTCTTTTAGTTTAATCGTAGTTTAGCTTTCTTCTTATTTATCTTTTATTTATGTAATTTTTGGAATCAAGTGCAGACTGTTCCGAGGCTATGGCGAGGGTGAAGAACGCCGCCGGTTCTGTTCGCGACGTGCTCGGGCGAGCCTTCCGGTCTCGGAGGTTCCACCTGGAGCAGATTTTTGACTTAGCCGAGTTCGAGAGGTGTCCTGACACCGCGTGGACGGTTGCCGAGCTCAGGAGGCGTCGCCTCGACCGACTATGTGTGCCTCCCACCGACGTGGCACACGAGCGCCTCGTGCAGGTCTTTTACGATCACATGACCTACTCCTGCACCGCGCCAGATACACTACAGACGGTGGTGGGCACCGTCACGATTATGATTACACCGAGCCGGATTGCGCATATGCTCGGCATCCCTCACCAGCAGCCACCGGACATGGTTGGCCCGGACGGTCAGCCACTTTACAGTGCCGCACTCCCAGCAGACACGATGCTGTTCTCGATCGTGATGGACATGTGTGGCGGGGCGTTTGCCACCCCCAGTCAGAACTGCACGTCCAAATCGATGTGCTCGAGCCGATTCTGGTTCTTGGACACCATTCTCATCAAGAACGCGTGTCCGCTGCAGCACGTGGCAGAGCGCAGGGGCGACCTTCTCCATTGCCTCTATGCTTTCCACACGGGCACTTGGTTTTCTGTCCCGTCGCTGATCTGGGGGCAGATGTTCAAGGTCTGGGATGGCCTCGTGAACAAGAGGATGAGGTGAGCAGCTAGTTGGCGGCTTCCCTTCCCTTTCCTGATCGCCGCTTTTCTCTGCAGTGCCAGTGTACCGGTCAGTCAGACTGACATCCAGTTGGCACCGCCCACCCGCTTCACATCTACTCAGTGGGAGCGGGTGAGGCGACACTTAGAGCGACAGGACCACCAAGGTGATCCACCAGACGATGTAGATATAGATGCCCCGGTGGAGGCGGATTAGGGCGAGCCAGCAGAGGGTGAGTCCGATGACGAGGAGATGGAGGAGGAGGAGATGGATGCCGCTGCAGAGCGGCATGATATCTTAGCGATGGGCTATTCCTGCCTGGCGGCTGACGTAGAGCGGCTCCAGCAGGGTTTTGACGAGCACGTCCAGGTGACGCAGAGTCAGCTGGCAGGCATTCGGACGGACATTTCTTCTCTGGCACAGGGTCAGAGAGCGATCTTAGACGAGTTCCGAGCCTTCCGGCAGGACCTGCAGTTCCTGTTCGCAGGTCGAGCCTCCACTTCCACTTCTACTCCCACCGAGCCCCCACCACCACCTCCCGCCCTCGAGTAGCTGCATTTTATTCATCTTTTATGCTTTACTTTCTGTATTTTTCTTTATTTATTTTTGATAGGCCATGTTGGCCATATTTAGTTTCTTTCTGAGTATTCCACCTACATGTACACTTTGTACTCAAACTCATTTTCATCTATATGGAATACATTTATATTTTCTTTTATACCATGTGTTATCTTTACTGTCTTTATTTTTGCTTTCTGTCAATATATCTGTTCTCTATACTTTGATTATGTATGTAGTACCACTTGTCTAATTGTTATATGCGATTCAGTTGATGATTTCTGTTTATTACCGCCTGGTTTCAATTCCCAATACTGTTGAGATTGCTTCAACACAGTATGGCGGTAATAAAGAAAGGCAGCCCCCCCTTTGCATGCTATACGTTAGCGTGCCTGGATAGTCAATATCTTGTCGCATAGACCTCTTAGCCAATTGGGAAACACCAGTTCAGACCCTTAGATATACAGTGATATTGGCATTGTCAGTTTGTGCATGATTATTTCATTATGTTCTATTTATCTACTTTTTGTTCCTTTTAATGCTCGTGGTATCCAGTTGGTGTTCTGTGCAGGTTTTCCTTATTTACAAGATGACCGCTGCTATGGAATACCATTTTCTCGCATTCTGCCATCCCGGTAACTTCTTTCCTTGTTCTTCTTGTCCAAACATTGAGGACAATGTTGCATATAAGTTTGGGGGTGCGGTATGCTATACCACTTGCATACGCATGCAATGTTCGGTCATTAAAGGAAGTCATTCGATTAAATGTCCGAGGTAAATGCAGCAGGTAGTTAAGAACTTTAACATTGTAAATACCCGCACTTTTGCAAGCTTTATAGTAGGCTAGAACGGTCTACATTTTTGTCTAAATTCGAGCACGTACAATTCTTGCCCTAAATTTGTCCTTAACCGCACAAATTCGCACACATGCATTTTAAATTGTGGGGTATAAGTCTGAGGGAGAATTTTTGAAAATTTCTGTTTTTATCTGAACAACTTAAAGAATAAGTTCTTCCGGTTGTTGTAAAAAAAAAAAAGAGAAATAAAAAGAGAAAAATTTGCAATAAGCCTTCTCACTCAATAAACCGGATTTCTATGCCTCAAAGTAGGGAATATTTGTGTAAAAGTGTGTAAGGTTGAGCAATAATAAGCGGGTGGCTTGCTTACGCTCATCGCCTTGTAAGCTCGGTCATTAAGTCCGAGGGGTGCTTCTTCACCTAATGCCCTAAAATCAATTGGTTTGGGAGTCATTGGCCCAACGCCGCTACATGGGCTTGCAAGAAAGCAAAAAGAGCTAAGCATTGCACGGTCATCCGCACATGAGCAATCATGAATGTTTTGTGATAATGAACAGCCGTGTCGAGCATTTTCAATGAGTTTTTCTCTTAAAAACAGATTTGTTCGTTTTCTTCTCCAAATATGACAAAAGCCACACGTTGGAATGCATGTTCACTTTTCAAAGAGGATTTTGGGGTTGGAATTGTTATATTTGTTCGGGCTGGCCATTATGTGGGGACTGTCGTTCATTTATATCTTGTGAAAGTCCAATTTTGCTAATGACCACATAGTTCTGTAATACTTGTTACATTTGCCAAATGTGAAATGAACGGATGATCGCCCTTTATTTAGTTGATGACTGAGCCTGATTAAACTTTTGTATAAGATAGTTGATTTCATTTTTGTAATATTGTATTGCTAAGGGACTAGCAATATGTAAGTTTGGGGTTGTGATAAGTGTTCAATTCTATGCATTTGAACCCTCTTTCTTACATACGTTAGTTCTGTTTTTGCGTTTACCGAGATATGTTTACGGTATTTTTGTGTTTTTGATGTTTTGCAGGTATTGGAGCAAATGGAGCAAAGTTGGAAGCTTTCTGCAGTCAAGAGAAGAAATCAGAAAATACAGCCCAATGCATCTCGATCAATCGAGATGTTGATCTCGATTAATTGAAATCTTGATTGATCGCGATCTCATTTCAATTGATCAAAATCTCGATCAATCGAGATTCAATCTCGATCAATCGAGATGCTACAGAGCCCACTTGGCCACTTGCTCACCTGCTCTCCTACTTGCAACAAAATCCCCCTTTTTGCACGACTTAGGGGGATTGTCTGACTTGAACAAGACTTTTGGGGGCCTTCTTGATACAAGAGATATATATAATGATATATATATATATATATATATATATATATATATGGTGGGCCCCAAAGGAGAAAAAGGAGCCAAAAAGCACCAAAAAGCCACACATATCTCATATATCTCTCAACACACAAGAAGACTAGAGAGAGACCTTCGGGAGAGGAAGAGAAAAAGCTGAACCAGACCAAGAAGCTTCATTCTCTTCATCAATGGAAGGGTGCAAGGCAACCATGAGCAACTAACTCTTCTACTAGGGTGTTGGTTTCAACCCCTAGCCATGTAAACTTGTTCATCTTTGTAGCTCTTGGGATTTGTAATTAAATGTTGATTATTTAGCCTAGTGATTATGTACACAAATACATCTCTTATATATATTCATTTGATTTGGAATTTATTCTTGTCTTAGAGTAGATTTTGTCACTTGAATGCACAACATTTGCATATTCCACAAGAAGTGCAAATGATGGCTAGATAATGGTGTTTAAATGAATGTGTGATGTTAGTTTGTATAGACCATGCCAAGACAAGGTAGTTTGGATGCATGTAGTGTTCACTTAGAGAGTAGAGTAATTAGGTAGTTAGTTAGGTTGAAGAGTTATGCTTGTTGAAGATGGATTATGATAGGTTAGCACACACATTGATCTTTTGATATGTCATTGAGGTGACAAGCCTAATGACATTGTTAGGCATTTAATTAATGAATCCCATGCTTGCTACACTTATGAACATGTGAATGGCTAGTGGTGGAAACCAACCCTAGTTCTCTCTCCCAACTTTAAACTCTTTACTTTTCCTGTCATTTCATTTATGCAATAGTTTCTAAACATAAATTCAAAAATCTATTTTTCGAATTAAAGTAGAATTAATCTTCCTTTAAGACAATTGCGACTAGTCCTCGTGGGATCGATACCCTCTATATAGAACCTTATCTACAAAGATTCGTGCTCTTGCGAGTGGTTAAATTATATTTTGATAAAAAGGGAAAAATTAAGCTTACAATATAATTTAGTTCCGACCACATCACATATCCAAGATCAATAAGTCTGCCGAGAACTTGAGTATACCCATGTCTATAGGGACCTGTTTACCGTGTTCTCGTAGAACCGTACTAACCCTCAATGGCATAGCTATTGTAAATGGAGAACTATATGGTTGAATGTCTATACCAGATAAGCTAGCAAATGCTCTAGATGCGAAGGAATGAGATGCACCAGTACCAAATAAAACATGACCAAATCTACCATTGATTAGAAACATACCCTCAATCACCTGAGGAGCTTGCACATTATATGGCATGACATTGTAGACCCTCCCATAATGCATCTACTGACCAGGTTGCCCCGCGGGTGGTGGCGGTGTGGGTAAAGCTTGACGGTGCTAAGCCTAAATTCGTGGAATTTGTGGTACCGGCAAAGGTGGTTATTGTCTCTGTCCCTGCTGACCAAGCTGTCCCAGATTGGTGTGAGGGCAATATTTAGATGAATTCTCTATCTCACCACACCTATAACAATTTCCTCTAAATGCACCAATAGGCCTCCTCAACTAATTTCCTTATGACTGACCCTAACCTGCCTGCGGTACCCCATTCTGTTTCTTGTGAGTGGAGGTTTCCCTTCTCTGAGCATCACCATTAGCTCTGTTCCTCTTCTATGGCTGCTGCCCTGGTTGGTTGCCCCTATCAAAGTGCCTACTACCATTCCCATTTCTCTTCTCCACTGTCTAACTAGTGGAGTCCCTGTCATGTCGTTTCTCTCCCTTTCCCTTCTTGTAGTCCTTCCTCGACTGACAATGCTGTAATGCAGCACAACCACCTGAGCATATGTAGTATAAGTTGGATAACCCAAAATGACCTATCAAATGGGCCAAATCAACCCATTCACAAAGCAGCATATCTTCTTTTCCTCAGTGTCCACCTCCTCAGGTGCAAACAACGATAAGTTGGTGAACTCCTGCTCATACACTTCAATTGTCCTGTCCCCTGCTGTAACTCTAGAAATTCCCTCTTTTTAGCTGCCTTCACTACATATGGGAAATACTTAGCATCAAAACGGACCTGGAAAATGGCATAAGTCAACGTAGTTTGATGCTCTAGTGTAGTCAACGACTCCTACCACTGTAATGAATCCCCCACTAGCTTAAAAGTAACTAGCATCTATTTTTATACTTCAGAGCACGTGATCATGAGAAGATGACACTCAATGTCCTTCCTCCACTGATATGCTTCATTCACCTCCGTAGACTCTAAGAACTTCGACGGATTCCCTTTTGTGAAGGAATTACATACCCTCTCCCAAGTGTTAGGCTATTCCATTGGTAATGGAACATGTGCCATTTGCGGTGGTTGTTGTAGTGGCTGCTGATTTTGAAGAGCAGTCGTCACTCCTATAGCTACAGCCTGAGTGATAATAGATGCCAAATTGGGAGGAATCTCTGCATTTACACCCTGAGCATTATCCTGACCCAGGATTTGGTTCACATCCTTTTTCCTAAGAGTGGCATATGAAGATGAAATAGAAAAGACATCAATACCCCAATAATAGATTAGAGTACAAGGAGTCATATACTTAGATTCTATTTATCAGAATATGCAACGCAGAAGCTACCCTACGACGAACCCTTAAAACCCGAGGATACTTGAACCTGGAATGCTCTGATACCAACTGAAATACCCCCTACAAATTTCAAAAATAAGGTGGCCAATCTCACACATAAAACATAAGGGATACCTACAATCGATAGCAACAAGTATAGACTACAAGGACAGAATGAATGAATTATAAATACTCAAAGAAAAGTCTATCTTAAATAATAATAAAGTTAAGTAACTAAAGTACGTGACTGTGCAATACAATTTGGAAGTCCCATAACCCAAGGAACCCATAACCAATAGAACAAGAGTAAATACCAAAGATTAAATAACCGAAGTAAATAAAGTCCCAAAAGAGTTCATATGCTGAACATGAAGAAAGAATAGGACCTTACTCTGAAAACTGATGAGAGAGAAGCTGTCTATGACAATCTACCAATCCACGACTCTATCCTCACGGTGGGACTGGCCTGTGACCTGAAATATCAACAAAGTAGGTTAAACCCACGAGCAAGTTCTCTCTACTACAACCCAATTAGAGAACTGATAAACATACCCTCTATATGAGGGACAACAAGTATATACAAATAGGTAGAAATCATTTCCTTATTTATCTCATGTCTCCAAAATAGAAGTCGTCCTATATACCGTCCCAATTCAACACCTGTCACACAAGTTTAGAACCTATTTCTAAGTTCAAACCAAAGGCACAAAAATATAATACCTTATTAAAACTAGGCAATCCTAACATGCCTCTTATACTAACTTTAAATACCTTATTAGGTATTGGCAATCTTGACATGCACCCTGGCAATCATTACATGCCTCCTTAACTAACCTTAGATACCTTATTAGGTATTGGCAATCCTGACATGCCCCCTGACAATCCTTACATGTGTCCCTAACTAACCTTAGATACCTTATTAGGTATTGGCAATCCTGACATGCCCCCTAGCAATCCTTACACGCCTCTCTAACTAACCTATTACCAAAACAAAAGATCTAAAGTACATTAATTTAATCTAACAGAAATTCAATCACCATAATAAAATAACTCATTCATAATTAAACTAATATCAGGTATATCATGAACGGTTATGGTTTCAAAGAATTCAATTAAGGAAGAAAATATTATAACCAACAATTAAAAAAACAGGCACAAAATCAAATCTCCAACGTACCTAAATCATCGAGGGTCTCTAAATAGCTCTAACCTAGATTTTCAGGCCTATTCTGTTCCTAAGAACCCTAGTTAATCATTCTGGAATTTTTTGGAATTTTTCAGAAATTTAAAATATTTCCAAACTAAAAGAAAATAAAAATATAATTTTTGAGGCACACTTTTCATACTAATTTAACCATAAGGGAATCACATTTTGACTTGAAATTAAAAACCCAAGAGTATTCTATCCCTAGAAGGTCACTAAATTTTTTTTAAAATTTTCTAGAATTTAAAAAAAAAATTTTAATTATTTTTCTTATTTTTACAATTTAAAAAAATTTTAAAGTATAAAAAATATTCCGGACTGGGCCCAGAGGTCGGTCCCGGCGAGTGGTGATTCGTGTGTGAGTGACTCAAAACGTATATCAATTAAAAATTTCCACACTTCGCAATAGAACGAATTTCTTGCAGAATAGGGCTATCGAAAGGGGTATCGTACCTCAGGGATTATGGTCTGATGAGTTGGAATACGGAATTTATTCTAATTAAATTTAAGAGAAAAGAATTCTGATTTTAATATTTAAACTAATGAAAAAGTAAAATAAAATAAATCAAAGGAAATAGAAAGTGAAGATAATATGAGAGAAATCTAGGGTATTTGACTTCACCACTAACTCCACAATCAATGGTCAATTGAATCAACTATGGGGGATTACATCATGCATAAGTGGTGTCGGTTGCTACAAGCTCACCTTCATCCGTCAAGAAGATAACATAAGATTAAGGCTAAGTCATGGACTATCTTCGATTGGCATGGGCCATCTGCCTAACTACTCTAATCTGGAGTGCAGTATGGTTCATCTTCTTTAGGCATAATCTATCAAAGCTTTTAATGATATATTCAGTGATTACCATTGTGTAATAATCGCTCTCATGATCACAGAAAATAAGAGAGATTGAGTTCAATAACAACAACTAAATATTTAAGACAAGATAAGAAATCATTGAAACTAAATTTACAAGACTTTTATTGCTCAATTCTATAATAAGAATCCTCTAAATTACATAATCTATGCATGCATATAAAGGTCTCCAATAATTAAAATAATCAAACCATTGATGCTTTGTTAGGGCTATATCAAAACCCTAATGGATGAACTAGTCGCTCATGGTAGAAGAAGAAGCTTCAACTGTTGAGGAAGAAGGCATCATCTTCATGAATTATGCGTATGACTTCGTTCTCCAATGGCTCTGCAAAGTACGTCTTCTGTTCTGTCCTCAGCCCTCTCAGACTCTCCAATCTCTGTAATCTCCTCCAAAACTCAGCCTCCAATTCTTCACTTTATGCCCCAAGAGAATACACCAAAGTCCTAATCCAATTAGGAATTAATTAGGTTTTCCCGTAGCACTAATCAGGTGGGTTTTTCCTACTGACGTTCGGCCTAACTTTTGACCCACTAGAAGTCCGATTCACGAAATTTTCGTGAAATACAGAAGTGTGCAAAATCAAATTTCGTTCAATCCTACTTAGAAAGTATGTCGATTTGAGGCTCAGAAATAACACTTCTGGTCTGTTTTTCAAAATGAGATTAAGACTGTATTATGCGTAGATTTGGGCTTCAGGCCTGAAACCTTCTTAAGCAGCTATAATTCTCTTGGACCTCTTTCTTGGGCTGATTTGAGTTGAAATAAATGGTTGAATGGATATCCTTTATGTAGGCTTCCTCTAACCATCTTGCATGTAATCTTTAAAAGCCCAAAATCATGGTTTTAACTGAAATAATCATTAAGGCCCTAAAAATACAGAAAACACTAAAACAAAGTAAAATAACAAAATAATCTATCACTAAGAGAATAAAATACATAAGTTAAGAGGCTAGAATGCGTAACATTCAACACCTATCACACCCCCAAACTTACATATTGTTAGTCCCTTAGCAATAGAATAAAATAAAACTAAAACAAAGAAACTACTAAACACTAACTAAACTACCCAACTCCACTTTTGTGGGAGAAACGATTTCATTTAGCATATGCAACAAGCCTTTAAACCCCTAGGTTCCCCCTAGTGGATGAGTATAGTCTCGTGAGGGTTTCCAGAAATGTTACCCACAAACATTCAAAATTCTATTCAACATTAATCAAGAAGAAGATTACAATATATAGTTACAAACTTGTATTCAAGAATAATTTTAAACTTTCAAATTCCAGAATTCAAATCAATGGTCCCCACACATAATTCACATCAACATACCTCAAAATAACCAACTCTAGCTCCCTCGTGAAAAGTGAACTAGCAGTCCTCTCATATAGCATAACTAAGCTCTGAATATATTAAGGCACATACCCTTTCAGCTCACTAGCTCCCTTTATTGAAATCATACTTCCAAACATAAATACATGACTTTTTCTTTTTTTTTTCATCATTCTTTTTTTTTTCATTGCTTTATTGGTTGTGCAATGTCTTGATCTATTAATCTTTCTAAAAGATCTATGTAGCAAGCTTTCAGTCAGTGACTCCCAAACCAGATGGCTTTAGGGTACTAGGCTTTAAGATACCCCGAAGAACCTAATTACTCGAATCAGTCAGGCTACAAATCAAGACAATCAATGCTCATCTTTTCCCACCCTTTCACTTTTGACGCAAACACTCCGTGCTTTTGGAGGCATAGATACCCGGTTACTTATGAAAATGATCAAATTGATTTGCTTATTCCATATATATTTCTTTCTTTCTTTTTTTCTTTCTCTTCTTTTTTTTTTCTTTTTCATTGAAGTCAGGTAAACACATCATCGGTACTCATTCTCAAGAGATACTAATTAATATCAAGCATATGTAACTCAACAACTCAAAGCCATAGTTTATACCCCCACAAGACTATGCTAGTGTGTCTGTGCATGTAAGGAAACTAAAACTAATTACTCCAAAACATATCAATGCAAACCATGATTAAAACCACTTAATTTAAACCACAGTTTCCAAAAATTTAAAACATACTCAAAAATTGCAAGTTACGCACCTACATAAGGTATTAATCCTTTGAATAATGTAAACCCCTCAAACAAAGAATTAAAGCTAAGTCATGGACTATCTTCGATTGGCATGCACCATCTGCCTATATACTCTACTCTAGGGTGCAATATGGTCTATCTTCTTTAGGCATAATCCATCAAAACTTTAATTATACATTAAATCAATACCATTGTGTAATAATCACTCTCATAATAACAGAAAATAAGAGGGATTGAGCTCAATCACAACAATTAAGTATCTAAGATAAGATAAGAATAATTGAAACTGAATATTAAGACTTTATTGCTCAATTCTTTAATAATAGAATCCTCTAAATTACATAATCTATGCATGAGTACAAAAATCCCCAATAGTTAGAAAAATCAAACCATTGATGCTTAGTTAGGGCTATATCAAAACACTAGTGGATGAACTAGCTGCTCATGGTAGAAAAGAATGTTTCAACGGTTGAGGAAAAAGGCATCGTCTCCATGGAATTCACGCAAGACCTTGTTCTCCAATGATTCTTTACTCTAAAATCTCTTCAAAGCTGCTGCCAAAGGTCCTCAATACAGCTCCAATTCGTTACTTTTAATTGCCAAGAGAATATGAAGTGTCCCCACCTAATTAGGAGACAATTAGGGTTTTTCCACAAGTACTAATCAAGAGGATTTTTTTGCTACACATCGGCCCAACGTTTGACACCTTAGAAGTCCGTTTCATGAAATTTTTGTTTAAATACAAAAAGATCTAGAATCGAATTTGTTCAACCTTTATGAGATTTGGGGCATTTTGACAGTCGAAAGTAAGAGTTACGAGCAGTTTACCAAAACGGGATTAAAACTGTATTTAGCGCAAAATTGGACTTTAGCCATTTAGTTCCATGCGAAGTCCAGTGACCTCAGATACTTATTTCGATACTTGTTCGATGCATCGAAATCAGCATTTTGATGCATCGAAATACAAAAATACTGATTTGTTATAGAATGACACTTAAGAAGGCTTGAGGGGCCCATTGAGATTGGTTTGGTCTGTAGTGCACGTACATACGTGTACGCAAGTGAGAAATGCTTCTGCGGTATAAGAAATGTTGAAACGGTTCATTAGGGTTTAATTAGACGGGTTCACCCTCGGTTATTAGAAATCAGTGCATGACAACTTGGTTTTAAAGCACGATATCAAAAAGTGATTAGGATTAGGAGTGTGGTAACTTACATAGTCACCCTCAATTTTTGGGTATCAAAAATCGGGGCAAGACAACATGGTACCATAGTGAGATTATTGGTCAGAGGTGATGCTTTCTTACATAATCACCCTCGGTTTTTGAGTATCAAAAATAGGGGTGTGACAACCAAACATTCAATAGTTAATCCAACAGAATGAGGCTCTACGCTAGCAAAACGAGGCTCTCTACCAGCAAATTGCTGACCTCCAAGCAAGGGTCAAATGCATTGAAAGCATGAGAGACCTTGGACGACAGCAGAATGAAGGAGCCGGATCGAGTAACCACTCATTGAGTGCCTCTCATCACAATCAACTCGTAGGCGAAGACCCACACCTTGGCCTAGCCAATGACGATTAGATTAATCCTACACAATTCTACCCAGAATGGAAGACCCAGATGCAGTGGGAGATTGATGAATTGAAATTCAACAGATCCTGCTATCCGATCAACTGAGAATTTGTAGCTAGCAAGCTGATCGAGTCTCCCTTCACAAAAAATATAGTCAGAACCAAAAGGCCGAGAAGGTTCACCCTACCTATGTTCATCACCTTCAATGGAAGAATAGATCTTATAGAGCATATCTATCAGTATTAGCAGAAGATGGCACTATATATAGAGAACGATACGCTTATGTGCAAAATCTTTCCATCCAGCCTATCAGGACCAGCGTTGTTATAATTTAAACAACAACCATCTCGCTCGATTATGAACTTTGCAAGGCTATGTGAGTTATTTGTTGCTCAGTATGCTGGAAATCAAGAACATAGTGGTGCATTTACACCTAATAGGGGGAGATTTGGGCTAGTAGACTATACTAATACTATTTACTAGAAATTTTTTAATTTGCTTATTGTAGGGCATGGGAAGGAAAACACAGTCACATGTAAAGCCTCACGACCATGGTGATCCCATTATCTAAAGCATGAGAAACAGCATAGAACAATCTTTGTCTATTTTGAACTCTTTAAGCAATGTGTGATTTATGAGATATGTTTGAACATTTCCCATCAATATTTTATACAGTTCATTGGGTTCTACATCAGATTTGAAATGCTTTATTTATTTTTTATTTTATTAGCAATTTCCCTTTACTTTCTACACCTTGTTATGGTTACATAGCTTTTGCCATTTGATATTGATTTTTGTGAATGACATATTTAGCTGAGCCCAAAAATAAAAAAATGCATTTAAGATGTCATTGGTTTTAGTTTCTGAATTGGGTTAAGCTCTTTTAAGTTTTTAAACACTATTGTCATCTTGCAAATTGTTAATTTCTAGTCAGTTAAGGGCTATTAATGGTTCAT
This sequence comes from Cornus controversa, assembly GCA_026545225.1. Taxonomy (NCBI): domain Eukaryota; kingdom Viridiplantae; phylum Streptophyta; class Magnoliopsida; order Cornales; family Cornaceae; genus Cornus; species Cornus controversa. Next base: position 20,546,652 of record CM048852.1, read on the forward strand.
TTCTCTTATTTTTAAAGTATTTTTGTTATGTTAAAGATTAAACACATGTTGATTGGACAAAAGCTAGTAGTCCAGTATTAAATTTTTAGATATGTCCAATAAGCATACTATTTTGGTGCCAGTCTTGGAATTCCTCCCATGTTTTGAAATTTGCATGCTAGGGATTGATTGGGAATTTAAGGGTTGATTTAAAAGATTTTCAAAATACTTTAAGTGAAAAAAATATAAGGTAAATTACACTTAGCTCCTCTGTAGATAGGGTAAATAACACTCTGCCTCCCCTCTTGTTTGGTAAATAACACTTGTTGTACTCTTATGCCGGTGGTTTTTGCCCTTTGGTTGTTTTTCTCCTTGTTGTTTTTCTCTTGTACATTTTATCATTTATCTAATATACAAACCTACTGTGGAGGAAAAAATCCCACTAATAGGAAGGTGACACTTGAAAATTTCAGCAAGCCAAACACTTGGCAAGTCACGTCACTAGAACAGGTCCATTTAACCCATCAACACTTGAGGTCAGCAATCAAATCCCTATAGCAGGCATGGCTTGACTCACGCTAAGGGATTACTGTAAACAAGGAGAGAATTGTGCTCTCTAACAATCATGGAATAGATGTAGACTAAATGTCGTTAATCAAAGGTAGTATAAAAGAAATGGCAAGGGCACAAAACACGACATACAATTCCTAAAAATCATTTTTCTCTTGAGTGTAGTTGTATTTATCTATTTTTCCGTAGTAGATTTCTTGCACCTACAACTACCTTACTAGAAAAAAAAATATATAAAGAAGAGAACTTGTTAAAATAGTTAAGAGCTGACTTTAAGTTTTTATTATAATAGTTGCGTATTTCATTGTAGATGGGAGTTTCGATCAAAATCAGTGTCCTTTTAGTTCCCACTGTTTAGTTTGATGCTTGACACTTCCATTGATCATTAATGCATACTGCAAACTTGCATTTTGCAAACTTGCTTATGTCAATATTGAATCATTTCATTGATGCAGTATTCCATAGTGTCTTACCAATTACATTGCATATTGCAAACTTATGCAAACATTGAAACAACTAATCTTGACCTTAGCTAAATGGAACTGACAAGTCACTTGAGGTTAATTTTAAAAATTAACTAGCGTTTAATATTATAGCTCTAGGAATAATTTTTTCCGATGCTTGCATTTTTATGCCTTTTGATAGAATAGATTGTAAGTTGTTATCTTTGATATGCAACTCTTCACAAATTAATGTACATATGATATGATGAATTGGGGTCTACCCATACATTATATATATATATATTTGAAATATAGATCATCATGTCATATCAAATTTGCAACTCTAATATATATACCACATCAAATTTGTATTTCTTAATACCTATTTTCTTGACAGGTATTGCTTCAATGATCGACACTCCAAAACCAGACTTGTGTGTCTATTTGAGTCTAAAAAGTATATAAATGTGCTACATATTTTTCTTAAAGTTATCATGATTATGGGATTTATTTAGTGTGTGCAGGATAGCAGTGGAAAGTTGGACCTCAAAATTTACAAGAGAAAGGCTCTGCTTGCGGTCAATGTTGCTTCCAATGAGAAGGTCCTTACATCTTCAAATTTTTTGTGGTACTACAAGATTGCCAATTTTTCAATTCCTTGTATATATATGTTAACAATGATGAGAATTTTGTACCTTGAAGTCTTTAATGAATATAAACTAAATTTGGAATTTATTTCTTTGTGATTGTTGGGATTTAGATGCAAATTTACCTTTTTTTTATGCCTTCAACTATTTTTTTTATTTAGCATCATGTTGTTTGTAAAGACTTGGTGTATCAATTTGGGTGGAGTTTTTCTTGTGTATTGGTGGAATAGGGAGATATTGGATGAGTGATGTTTGGTTGTTGGACAGGTTTTCATGTTGGGGAGAATTAAAGCAATCATTTTCTTTTCTTTTATTTTATTTTTAAAAATCACTTTTCGACAATGGGCTATGCCCCTAGTATAAACTATGCTTTTTACGACGGTCAAAGTCTGTTGTAGAAAGTAACATTCTATGTTTTGCCTGTCGTGGAAGGTACGATGGGCCTATGCCCATTGTCAAAAGTGGCTTTCCACGACGGGTCTACGCTGGTCGTTGAAAAGCATCAGTCAACCACGACAAGGGCTACTACGAAGAACAAAGCTCATCATAGAAAGACTTTTTACCCATCATTGAAAGAAAATTTTCTTGTAGTATCGCATATTTAGACATGATCGTTTGCAAGTTAATGCGATTGATCGGAACCAGCAGGGATGAATATTTTTTCGGGACTTGAACTTCGCAGAATGCGATCGAGTGCCTTTTGAGATACTGTAGCTTTTAGCTACTGCCCAAAAGTTGAAAGTTGGGCTTCAGGTCTCCTTCAAATGTTCTAAATTATGTTTTCAAGTTTCTTTGGACTTGGATGAGACAATGGTTTGAAATTTTTGTTGGAATATTTTATGAAAAGTCACCATTCACGGGGGTGAAAACCCTCTTTTGTTTAGGAATCATTCCAAATGATTTCTAATGATAAGAACACTAAATATGTTATTTATATGCATCTTGAGTTGCTTCAGCGGTTATGAAAATTGATTTGGGTGTTAGTTGTTCCAAGAAGGTTATTTTGGTCATTCTCACCATTCACACCCCATTTTCCTTGCTCCTCGTTGGGTGTCGAAAATTGGAGCGTGACATTTCATGTTTAACGAAGACTGATAATTGGGTTTGATTCAGCATTGTGCTTGTTTTGTTTCAGAGTTGCAGAGACACTAAGTATATAAAATGGAGGAGAGATAGAGAGAGAAATGGGTTCAGGTTATGAGTGAGAGGGAGAGGATTGGAAATTAAAAGGTATTTTTGTTCATGCAAAGAGTCTTATTAGAGTAAATTGGTAATTTAACGAGTCAAAAGTGTCATTTTAAAAGTCAAAAGGCAATCTAGTCATTTTACCATGCAATAGTGCCCAGACACTAGGGGTGTACACGGTTTGGTTCCTGAGGGAATTGGAATCGATTCCAATGGTTTCTTAATTTTGGAATCGGAATCGCTTTCAATAGTGTCTTAGTTTTGGAATCAGAATCGGAATTGTTGAGTTTGGTTTGGTTCGATTCTGGTTCTTTGTGCATTTCTAGTTGAAACAAGAGAAAGAAAAAAAAGTTTATTTATTTATTTATTTTTAAGTATGTATATATATCATCCAACTAATTTGGCAGACAACTTTATTATTTAGACAAATCAGATTTTTCAGCTAAACAAACAGCTCGTTAAAAGCAAAGACATGCAAATAAGACTGCAATTATTCGTTCCTCCTCTAAATATCAAGCTAAAATGTTAAATGCATTTAAAAGAAAATTGAGCATGTGATAATGTTTAGAGTAATAGCAAGGAGGTATTGACCATTGGAACATAACACTGCCTAGTTTTGAAGGATTCATTATATTCATGATAGTTTTACACCCTTTCATAAATTTTTTATATGGGCCATTACAAGCCAAATCAACTTCACATAAACTCAAAATACTGAAATGTAACTGTTTGAAATAGATCATAAGAATGAGTAAGACTAACATCAGATTTGTGATTGAATATAAAGATATTAGTATTTATTTACATATTATATATATATATATATTAATGATTCCAGCTCCAAGGAATCATTATATAAGGATTAGGTTCGATTCTAATGGACCTAGAATCAAAATTGAAACCGTAGTAAACAGTTTATAAAATTTAAAACTGGAATCGAACCCGGTTCAACTACGATTTCGATTTCACCTGTTCTTTGTGCACTCTTGCCTGACATAATGTCCTTTTGACAAAAGAGAGCATTACTAAAATACAAAACAAATTTCAGGCCTAATTAAATAGCATGCACCACAAGTTAAATATGTGTGTAATTAAAGTAAATCTCAAAGAGGTGTCCAATAACCCTGCGGGGTAGCTCAACTGGTCAGGCCTTGGGTTTACTCTCCAATGGTCACCAGTTCGAGTCCCCTCAGGGCCACTGGAGGGCTTGCCTGGTCGTTAACTTCAGGGCCTCATGGTATATTAGTCGAGGTGTGCGTAAGCTGGCCTGGACACCCATGATTGAAAAAAAAAAGGAGGTGTCCAATGAAGTTTATCCAAAATATTTTGATCAAAACTTTTAGTCACAAGCAGTACAATATTTGTTGCCAGAAGTTAAAAATACATCCCCGCCCCCCAAACACAATGGCGTGTTTTTGCAACGGATAATCGATGGCCACTTGGACTCATTTGTTTGAAACTTCTTTGGTGTCCTATTTCGAACTTTCAAAGATATAGGGCCCGTTTGGATGGGTGTTTTGATATTGGTTTTTGTGTTAACAATTAACATAACATGTGTTATGTTATATTAGTGTTTTGAATGTTAATTGACAACGCGTTTGGTAACATTGTTGTGTTTTATGATTTACAAAAACAGAAAATGCATAACATGTTTGGTAACATCAATGTGCTATGAAAATTTTGAAATCAAAACTCTGAAAGCACATTTGGTAGCTCTAAGAGGAAGTGGTGTGATTTTTAGGAATTAAATATCTAAAACAACTTAAATGAATGAATTTAAATCCTTTAATTAATACCGGTTTTACTTCTACTACACTCAATTGTAAGTGCATCAAGTTTAGATTTTTTTTTGGTCAAAATGCTTTCACACTCCCAATCCTTTTTTTTTCTTCTTTGAGTCACTAAAGGAATTGAAACTTAATATAAAAATGGAGGTGTATTCACACTCCTAATCTTTTATTTATTTAAATTTGTAGTGAATTTTGATAACCTATCATACATGTTTACCTTGTTAAAGTTGAATAGCTAAAGTAGTTGATAATGTTTCTAACCCCTTTAGGTATTTAGTCCATTGAACTTGCCATGTCAAATTTATAGCAACTGACCACAACAAGCAACATACAAGATTCAATACTTACTTCGCTTTAGTAAGTCATCATATTGTATAGCAACCTTAACCCATTAATATGATTTGTTCGCTTTGTATTACAAAATACAACATAAGAAGTGCATCTCTCCAAAACCTTTCAGCATTTGGTAGGATGCATGTTCTGCAAGAGTGGTTCACCCCATGTGCTACGGATGCCTACAATTTTCCTGCACGTAAGGTTTCAAGATTGTAGAAATTAATTTTCATTATTACAATAGTTAATCACAATACACTAGAAAGGATAAGCAGAGCAGCCCAGCAAGGCAACCCCACCAACCAACTCAACCCAGAACTACAGCAAAGAAAATATTTCCTTTTATTTAGGAATCTTGTGAAGTTCCTCTACAACAAAAATCCTTTGCTATAAATTTTGTCATATATGCCATCCAACTATACATGAATACTGAAACTCAAGAAAACTCAATACAAGTGAGGGAGAATTAAACAACTGGCTACAGACAATTCTAGATTACACATGAAAACCAAACTTCAACCAGACAAAACTAAGCCAAAAAACACTTGAAAAACATAGAACAAAGCTCTGATGAAGCTTCGCTTTTACTTCCATCACTAGCTGCAAGTTTAAGAGTGGCATAGACTGTAGAGTTCCACCAAAGTTATGGTGAATTAAGGATCACAAATGCATTATCATTCCATGTATTTGGTGATAGAGTGAATTGATTTCTTACTCGACAAGGAAAACTGGGAGCACAATGCACCAAATTAGATTAACCTTGGTTGTCCTAACAACTACAAGCCATAATGGTACTAAAGGAAACATGGTGAGCTCATGGTCTACAATCAGATTTCATCTTTAAAATGCCGAACAAAGGAGTAACAAGTTAAATACAATACAAAATATCATTGAAAGGAAAACAAACTCAATTTTTATTTCATCTTTAAAATGCCAAACAAAGGAGTAACAAGATTAAATACAATACAATATATCATTTACTTGAAAATTTCTACAAAGTCCTTATTCTTTAATCCTTTTGCTATCCTTTCTCTACGCAACTATTAAAGAGAAATAGAGCTGTGGCATAAAACAATGATATACAAACATAAAACTCTCCCCTCCATGTTCACTAAAACAGAAACACATGTAATGATAAGATTATATTTTATTTATTTGTTTTTTAACTTCCATATGGATTATTTTGAGTATGATTTTCTTGAACAATTTTTTTTTTATAAAAATTAAATAAACATACAGCAAATTTGAGTCTGTTCATCATGGAATACTTCAGGATTCCTTCCTCTTTTTACTAACAATGATTAGGCTTGCAAAATTACACACACTTAAAACAAAAAAATTTAACCTAACTTGAAATTTTTCGAGATTTTGGGAATTTAATCACACTTAGACCAACTTCCTTTATCTATTCGAACAACTTAACCTTCCTGCCTCCTTAAAGAAAAATTCTACAAACTTTATACTAAAAGAAAAACACCCATCAAGGACAAAAAACTCTGAAAAAGTAGTTGATGTAAGTTGATTATAAGCCTATCAAATTTCCTCAATAAATATGCACACACTTAAATATACATATATAAATCTATATACAATAATAAAACTCAAGCAACCCCCAAAACCCTAACTCGTCCTAAGAACAATACCTGACAAATCCAGTGTCCAAAACATACAAGGTTAATGTGGAACAACTATTATTGTAATTTTGGAATACTTATGAATCAAAATAACATAATAGAGAAACATGCGATAGAGAAAATAATGATTAGGTTGTACCTGCGATGGAGAAGAGCGCGCGAGAGAGAAGATAGCACAGATCTAGGGCTTCAAACTTGTCGCCTTCAAATCGCCAAAGAAGAACGCGAGAGAGAGAAGATAACATAGATGTGTGTCGCAAACTTGTCGCCTTCAAATTGCCAGAGAAGAACGCGCGTGAGAGAAAAGATAGCACAGATCTAGGGCTTTGCTTGATGTCGCCCTTCAAATCGCCAGAGAAGAACGCGAGAGAGGAGAGAGAAATATATCAGTTCAAATGAACGAAGCTATTTTTAGAATGACTTTTGTATGTGATGCGGTTTGTTTCATAAGTGATACCACTACAGTAATGTTTGATGTATTTGTGCCAAAAAAAACATAACAATATCACCAAAATTTTGATACAGATTTTGGGCCCAAATTAATTTTGGTTTTAATCTTCTCAAATCATATCACAACTTGCCAAACATGTTTTGAGTCAAAAAAATTGAAAACATAATACAAAACTCATATCAAAACAGGCCAACCAAACAGGCCCATACTTTGAAGGGAATACGGTGTCGTTTTAACACCCTAATTTAACCAGAACTCATGGCCGTCCTCATCTAGTTCATCGTCACTAGGTTTGGAGACGATGTGTTCGCTGCCCAGTTTCTCTCTCTTTTTTCTCTGCTCCGGTGAATCAGGTTCACTTCTCACTCTTATCTTTGCTCGATTAGGATGTCTCTCCTTCTACGTCAAAGTACATTGATTATATATATATATTATAAAGGGAAATGGGTCCTCTTTTCTGAACTATGTAACTCCAGCATGCGGATCAGATTCAGTCACGTCATTGTCTTATTCAACTTTAACATCTACAAATTCAGTTCTAACATAAATTCTATTCTTTACCATAATTAAAAATAAAATGACATGGAAATATTGGAGAGATAATTTTGCATAAAATTGATTTTCCTCTAGTTTTTGAATTGCCAAGGAAAAAATATAAAGGACTTTTTGCTCCATGGTGCTAATCATTTTTTTTTTTCCTAAGCAAGATATTATTAACCAGAAACAACATTGTTACAAGCAATTAAAGGAGCACATCCTTCTAAAACCAACAATACATCTTAGAAACACCCACTTCCAAAAACCAGCTAACAGAAAAAGGAATAAAAAGAAAAACACATTCAAGGAAATAGACCAGTTTAGAACAACACAGGACCACCCCACAACATAGTCATCCAAGGAAGACAAAACTATTAAAACTTCAAACTTAAGCCACCAAGCCATCCACAATGTCTTGAAGTTGCAATCCCAACATATCAGTTGTTTCCCAAATGATTTTCCTGGCCAACTGAGAAGCATTATGAACAGTAGCATTATGCAGAACTTGATTCCTGTTCCACCAAATATTCCACACTGTGGTAGTGAATAAACATCTAAGGAATTTACTCCTAATGGATTTCCTTTTACAGTTAGTGAGGAACCACCGGATTAGAAGCTCAAAGGAGGTCACATCCCTCCAATTCCACTGCAATATGCTATTAAACCAATTCCATATTTCTTGAGCATAAACACATTTGAAAAAAAGATGTTCGACTTCATCACTAGCAGCCATGCAATTGTGACACACAGCCACTAGAATAATACCTCTGTTCTGCAAATTATACAAGGAAGGGAGTTTATTCTGAATCATCAGATTAGTTGTGAAGCAAGCAGCAAGTCTACTGTCATTCCACACTAAATGAGCCCAAGGTTTTTTAGGAGAATGGGCTCTACATGCCTCCCAAAAAGACTTAAAACAGGGTGCTCCATTTTTCCATGTAATTTGATCATTGCCTTGACAAATATGAGTCTGAGATATCAGATTCCACACATTCTCAACATCAATGGCTAAGAATTGAGGTTTCACCCATGTACCATTCTGCATAACAACACTGATATTTGAATCTTTAGGTAAATCAAATTTTCTAACAATTCTATGCCCAAAAGCATGAATGAGCGATTGTCCATTCCACCAAGGATCCAAGAATAACTTGATAGAATTGCCATTTCCCACTTTAAATTGCAAATTAGCCGCCAAAATCTCCCTAATATCCAAGATTTGCTTCCAAAGTATAGGTTGATTAGCTGCAGGAGTACAAGACCATATAGAAGGAAGATGGAGCTTCAAGGCTTTGTACCAAGCAACCCAAGCTCTATCATTTTCTTGAATGAAGTCCCAAAGCATCAAGCATTTTGCAGTTTTCTCAATGTCTACAATTTTTCTGAGGCCAAAACCTCCTTCAGCTTTAGGTTTGGTAACCATATTCCACTTTAATAGATGTAGTTTCTTATGATTCTCTCTACTTCCCCAGATAAAAGATTTAATCATCCTCTCCATGGTTGCAATAGTAGAAGCTGGTAGCTTAAACGTAGAACACCAGTACTGAATAAAAGAGTAAATGACAGATCTAACTAATTCCACTCTACCAGCTAGAGATAAGTTCAGAGATCCCCAACTGTTAATTTTAGCAGAAATTTTATCAAGAAGAGGATTGCAATCACCATGTTTCAGACCTTTATCCATCATAGGTAAACCCAAATAAGTCATTGGAAGCTTTCCCATTCTCATCTTCAGCATCCTAATTATAGATCTCTTCCTTTTGACAGATTTTGAGAAAAAGATATGACTTTTGGAATTGTTCACAGAGAGACCAGACATGGCTTGGAATTGCTGTAGGAGATTGCCAATACTTCTTGCAGAACTTAACTCGGCTTTGGAGATTAAAATAAGATCATCTGCATAAAAGCAGTGTGAAAAGGACATACCAGCTTGTTGAACCAATTTACAACATTTCAACCTTCCCATATCCACTTCTGTCTGCACCATAGAGGAGAATACTTCAGTAATGAGGGTAAAGAGTAAAGGGGAGAGAGGACACCCTTGTCTCAAGCCTCGTTGGGGTTGAAAATAACCGGCTGGGGAGCCATTTATAATGATGGAGAACCAGGAGGAGGTGAGACACTCTTTTAACCAGCTGATCCACTTGTTACCAAAACCAAAAGCTTGCAGAACTTTGAAGAGAAAAGGCCATGACACAGAGTCATAAGCCTTTTTTAAGTCTATTTTTAAAGCCATAGATGGGTGGATCCTTGAGGAGTTAAAACCTCTAATTAGAGCATTAATCATGACCACATTATCATGAATTTTCCTTCCTTTGATGAAGGCACTCTGTTCAATTCCAACTATGTTGTGCAACAAAATACTGAGTCTGTTTGCCATCAGTTTAGTAATAATCTTGTAGACGGTTGAGCATAAGGATATTGGCCTATAATCAGCAGCCTTGGAACAACTATTAGTCTTTGGAATTAGGCAAATGAAGGCAGAGTTTATACCTTTAGACATTTTAGAATGAGTAAAGAAAAACTTGACAGCAGCAGTCACCTCTTTACCCACAATGTCCCAAAAAGTTTGAAAGAACCTAGGAGGAAAACCATCAGGTCCAGGGCTCTTGTCAGGACCTAAATGATCAACCACTTGTTTTATTTCTTCATCAGTAAATTCAGCTTCCATCATGTGAGATTCTTGTTGAGATAAACTCTTCCTAGTATTGATTGGAAAATCTGTCATAGTAGAGATGGGATCTGCACTAAACAACTTCCTGTAGTAATCCACAAACCAGCCTTTAATCTCATCTAAATCAGTAGACCAATCCCCATTTTCATCTTGTAAAGCAGAGATAGCATTTATTGCCCTATGTTGAGCCACTTTTTGGTAGAAAAACTTCGTACTTCTGTCATTGTCATTTAACCATCTAATTCTAGATTTTTGGGCTTGCAAAATTTCTTCATTGCTTAAGGCATGATCCAGATTAACTCTAGCTTGATGTTCAGCTTCAATAAGATTCTCATTCAGCGGATTATCAAGCAAGGACATTTGAATTTTCTCTAGCTGACTTCTGGCTTCTGTAAGTTGCACATTGATATGCCTGAAGACATTTTGATTCCAATCTTTAACCATAGTCTTCACAATCTGCAATTTCTTAGACAAAACAAACAAAGGATTTCCTGTCACACTCTCTTTCCATGCTTGATCAATCACCTCTTTAATACCAGCCTGCATGCACCACACTTTAAGGAATTTAAAAGGTTTAGGGTTATTTGCAATCTTATCTGAGGTGTGGACACGCATAGCATAGTGGTCGGATAAACTAGCAGCTGACATATACAATTTAGAGTTAGGAAACTCTAGCAGCCAATCTTTATTTACCAGCCCCCTATCCAACTTTGCAAAGATCCTCTTACCTATGATTTGTCTGTTACACCAGGTCCACAGACCATTAGCCACCGGGAGATCAGAGAGACCAACAGACATCAAGACAGAATTAAATTCTTCAAGAATTCTATTAGGAACAGTTCGGCCTCCTTTCTTTTCAGTTTGATATCTGACAACATTCCAATCCCCTATGGTCAACCAAGCCTTGTCCACCATATTTCCACAGTTAGTTAATCCTTTCCACAAGTTTTTCCTCTGACTTTCAGTGTTTGCAGCATATATAGGAGAAAGAAAGAAGGACTTATGATCAGAAAGCTGAGTTATTTTAAGAAGCATCCATTGATCACCCTTATTTATCAGCTGAACTCCAAAGAAAAGAGGATCCCAGCCAACAACAATTCTACCCAGAGGATGACATTGGTGATTACTGATCCAAACCCATCTGGAATTCAATTTTTTTGTAATCAGATCCACTTTATCGGATTTTAATTTGGTTTCTAAGAGACATACTAGTTTTGTAGAACAAGAACACAACCATTTTTTAACTTCTTTCTGCATGTGGGGTCTGTTCAATCCCCTCACATTCCAGCAACTAATCATTTAGAAGAGGGTTGGGTTTGTGGAGCAGCCCCACTAGCTTTAGTCCTGGTGATTCTATCATATGTCACCCCAACTTTTTTCTTAGCTTTCTTTTTGTTTTCCTTAATAGGACCCTTAACAGTCTCATAATTCATAGGAGATTTATTAGTGTCAAAGCTTGAAGCTACCTGCTGATGAGATTGTCGGGCTTGAGATGACACCTCATCTTGAAAGTCAGCTGGTTGGCAACCTACAAGATCCTTTAGAAGAATATCGGTGCTATCATTTCCTTGATTGTCTTTACCTCTCAAAAGAGGAGATTCTGGAATAGGGTCAGAAGCTTCAGAGAAACAATCTGCATGGGAGTTTTCCTCATCAATCTGATCTTGAAAGGCAGCCAAGGCTTGAAACTTATTAGGACTGTTCCTGTAGTTCGTATCAGTGTTGCTCATCTTAGAAATCTTGTTAATATCAGCATGAAAGACAAGCTTATCTCTCTCTTCATCTACCACTTTTTGTGGACTTGGTACCATAATCCCACTTTTATTCTTATGCTTCACCACCACCCATTCTTGAGTAACTGATTTGGCTTTAGTAGTAACCTCATCTATCTGCTTCTTCTCATTAACAACAGAGTGAGGACAATTCTTTAATTCATGACCAAAAACCTTGCAATGTTGACAACAAACAGGCTTCCACTGATACTCAGCACGAATGGTAATTTTATCCCCATTTCTCAATCTTAATTTGAACTCCTCTAATGGCCGCTGATCTGCCCCAATCTCTACACAAACTCTTGAAAATGAAATCCTTTGTTTTGATGCTGTCAAGGAGTCGGTATAAAGGGGTTTCCCCAAAGCACTAGCAATATAACTAAGCCCCCTCAGACTCCAATACTCCAACGGAATGTTGAATAATCTTACCCAAATCGGAATTTTATCAACTTTATCTTTATTCAAGACCATCCCTTCCTCCCACTTCTTCAAGACAATAAGACGATCCAAAAAATGCCATGGGCCTTGTTCCAAGATAGTATCCCGGCCTTGTTCATTCGAGAATTTGAAATAATAGAAGCCATTTTCAACCCCCAGAACCTCAATTAACCCCAATTTTGTCCAAAGTTTTTTTGCAATGGAGCTTACCGTGAAATATGGAAGACGTTTGTCGATAAAGTATCCAACCAAGCTGTTAGTCCATTCTGCCATACCATCTTCTGGAACATCAGTCGGAGGATCTATCATGATTCCATCTTCATCAGAAGTTGGAGGAAAGAGTTGAAGGTTTAGTTGTTTCTGCTGGTTATCTGTTGAAGCAATTTGAGCCCATAGTTTTTTACTAGGGCAAGTAACACCTGAAACATTTGTAACCATTGGATCTTTAGTAATCAACATGGACGATTGAGATCCATCAACAGTAGAATTAATGTTACAGGTGGACACTTGTTGTAAAGCAGGGAAATCCTCTGTAACTGCCCCATTTATCTCCTTCCAACTGTTACCAGCTGGCTTATCACGCGCTTCACCACCCACCTCCTCACGCGCCACCACCTGCGATTGAGTTTCCTTGATTTTCTGATCAACATCACCATACTCCATCATATCAGAATTTTGATTGTATATTCCACGACGACCATCATTGTTCATAGAGAAAGTGCCACCACGTCCATTGAATCTGCCACCCCTGTCAAAGTTCCGACCACCACCTTTAGGACCACCGCGACCACGGTTGCCGAAGAGAGTACCACCATGACCACGATACATGCCACCATAATTGTTTGTTCTTGCTAGTAATCGATCACGCTTCAAGTACAGATTCTCTTGTTCTAGTTCATGTATTTTCAGCTTCAACGTCTCTGTATTCAAACTCTCATCTAGGTTCTTCTCCACAACTGTATTTTCAGCATCAGCAGGAATTTCGTTCATCTGAATCTTTCCATGATCCGATTGAATTCCTTGCCGAGAAACATCACCATCCAAACATTGCTCTGTTACTGCTGTAATCTCCATAGACGAATCAATCCGGGAAAGCATCGCCGGAGCAGGAGATTACACTTCAAGAAAAAGAAAAAACTGAGGGGGAAAACAGATATCGTGATAAGCAAAAGCACCTCGCCGGCACGATTACGGCCGGAGAGGGGCAAGAAAGGTCCTATTGCGATCCATAGCATTCATGCCCATATCCTAACAAATTATATTGTAGCATCACACTGCCACCAGCAATATTCACAAATTACACCAGAACTGTATGTAGATTTAGCCGACGAACACTTTCAAAACTTCTCACCGATCAATCTCTCTCCATTTTAACAATCGAAGCACACCAAAGAAATCAAAACCCTAGAGAGAGAAAGAGAGGAGAGAGAAGCTCCCGCTAATATCCATAGAGAGAATACAAAATGTTTTTTGTGCTAATCATTTTTTGGTATCAAATAAACCAGTAGCTCAATAAACTATTGCCTGATAGATGGAGCACAATTATGTGATAGCTTCATTTGTTGCAATGAGAAATCAAAGGCTTAGAGATGGATGAATCCTTGAAAAATCTAGTCGTTTATGGCCAGATAGAATTCTTAAGAATCCAATGATCATGGTCAAAGCCAGAAAGAATACTTTAGAATTATTCCTAGGTCTACGAATTTCATGAATTATGCATGCTTTGTTTGAATTATTTACTTCGTTATTTTTTTAGTTGTTTATTTATCTATTTTTATTGACTTTCCCATTGCCGGTACCAAGGCCGAATGTGAAAGGAGGTGGCTTAGTGTTACCAACTGTAAAACTTTTGTCAAATCATTATTGATCCATTCACATGGGATTAAGAAAATGATGATGATGATCCATACAATGAATTGATATAAAACAACAATTTTGTTCTTAACACATCTTCAGGGCTTTGAAGTTCTCTAAATCAGAAAGTATGGAACGCTTTCCATGTTTCTCTCTAATGATCTTGTAATCTGAGCTCTCATGGCTTTAAAGTGTATTCTAGCTAGGATACTGGAACAAGAAAAAGGAGAATCATAAAAAGCGGCATTCAGGATAAGATGCCATTAACTCATATATTTTCTGGAAAAAGAAAATGGATTCCAGCGAACTTTTTCCCCACCTCTCTCTCTCTCTCTCTCTCTCTCACACACACACAGTACACACACTTTGGGTTTTGTAACCGATCCTCTCATTTTTTGATTCTTGGGTTTTAAGTATCTTTTGTTAGAGTCTTACTCTGTTACTGCAAATTAGACAATAGATAGCAAATGGTATAGAATGTGGACATCAAAACAACTCACTGGCTTCATATATCTTTGAAATGACCTGGGGTGTGAGTGGAGTTGGGAGTTTGAGAGGTGGTGGGAGTATGGTAAGATCTGTGGGTAGGCTCGGTTGCAAATACATCATACTTTTACATGGACAAATATATATAATTACCCCTAGTAGAGTACGTGTCATTGTAGAATGATAGACGTCATAATTGGTTATTCATTACCTATTAGTAGGTTGGATCTGTTTCCCTCTGTTTCTGTCCTTCTCCATGCCTTTCTCTGGGATGTGTTTTTTTTTTCTTTTGGTAATTCCATACATTTCTGCATAGCTTACCTGGAACTAGAAGAGCATTGGAAAATGATGATGGCCAAGTATTTTCCAGCTCTTTCCTAACAATAGTTAGAACTCTTGGTGATGAGATCCATTTTGAGTCTAATGGCCAAGTCCTGTGACATTTTTCCCAACTCTGTTAAGAGGATGCATAGTGCCTTAAGTGGTTTTCCCAAGTCATTCTGTTAAGGATGTGAGGAAAGAAAAAGAAATTAACATATCTTAATCTCGATATGCAGCAATTTAAGATATCTTTATTAAGTATATGGTTCGATTGAAGACCAAAAAATATAAGAATTTGCCCTTTCACATGTTGAAGTTGCAGAGTTCAGAAGAGAAATTTGGCTATGTAATAAAAGTATATAATATATCAAACCATCACAAGGGAAGGAGTTGGTGATGGAGAGACCGGTATATCCATAGTGCCTTCTAACATGAGGATCACATTCTTCATCGAGGGACACAGACTTGGATTAATTTGAATGCATATCAATCCAACCTTCACCATCCATTCCAGGTTCTTCATGTCTACTTCTTCATCTCCCACAAGCTTTTCCAACTCTCTGGCCACAAAGCAATTATATACCCAGTCAATAAGAAGTATCTCATCTGATGTAGACACATGAACCTCCATGTTACTTCTGCAGCATAATCTCCAACAGCACAACTCTAAAGCTGTAAATGTCTGCCTTCTCTGATATCGGGGTGTTTCTCTGCCATCCGGGTGCCAAATATCCTCTTGTCTCTCTGACCCCAGTGAGTGTTCCAGTTTGACTTGGCATCAAAAGTTTGCAAGTCCAAAATCAGATATCTTAGCTGTCCAAGAATCGTCCATGAGTATATTTTGAGGCTTTATGTTGCAGTGGATTATACAGGTCTCACACTCTTCATGTAGATATAAAATCCCTCTTGCTACTTCCATTGCAATTTTCACTCTCTCTTTCCAACTGGGGTGCATTTCAACCTTGAAGAGAAGATTTGCCAGCGAGCCATTCTTCATGAATTCATATACAAGAAGCTTGCTAGCGCCTTCTATGCAAAAACCAATCAATCGAACCAAATTCCTGTGGTGAGTCCCAACTGCAATCAGATATTGCCCTTATACACTGCTCCAAAAGAATTCCTACCCAATTCTTCCTTGAACCCATCTGTAGCTTTCAAAAGCTCACTATAAGAAAATGATTGCAGAGTAAACTCTCCGTTTAGGCCCAAACTTGCATTTTCAGACAGTCTTTTGAATCTATTACCTCGACGTCTATAGATAAAAAACTATAGATTGCAATGATAGAACACAAGAATGCAAGGTAACCCAAACTCACAGCTAGAATCAGAATAAGTGTTTTCTTATTTTCAGCCACAACCTTTGGATTCCTTGAATTTGAAGGACCGCTCTTTGGAACTGAGCGGTTGTGGCCTGCGATTTGGGCAGGTCCACTCTTGATAAAGGCCGTAATTGACTTAGTTGGTTTTGAAACTCCATATAACAATGGAAGCTTATACTTTTTGCAAGTATCATTCAGATACAGAGCTGCCCAACAATTACAATCTTCTAGGCAAGACCGACCACAATATTCCCCCTTATTCATCAAGATCGCAGAATAAGGATAGCCAACCCACTCCATATTTTTGAAAACAGTGATGTTGTAGATGGATGCTGGGTCTTTCCTTGTGCAACCTTCTTCATCGATGAAGCTTGGGTAGCAGCCCAGGAACATGTTATGGTGGTTGAGTAAAGTGAAACCAGGAAAGCAAGAACAAGTGGCTATGGACTATGGAGTCAGTGTTGGAGCAGAAGCTGTTAACACCACAGATACCTTTGACATCACATTGGTTTTGCAACACCGACCACTGTATCCACCCGGTAGAGTTATTAGTGATTTTAAAGTTATGTGAGTAGAGCCTAAAATTTCCATCAGCATCAAGCGTTGCACGGTAAATTATCATCTTGTTATGGCCAGAATATGAGCTGTTAAATAGAGTGTGCACGCAAACACCACCAGAAGAATTGCGTGAACATAGAAGGCCTCTACTGTTGAGATCTAACACAAAGTTTTGAGAATAATCTCTATTAATAGTTTGTGTCTATGTGTCCCAACAAGAGTCTTAATGTAGATCAGAACTGTTTTGTAGAGACCCGGAAAATTAATTGTTTATTTATTTATTTACTTATTTAATTATTCCTTCCTTAGATGTCTATATATGTGCAATTTTAAAGATTAGTGTGTGCGTATCATGTGACATATTTATCTCCCTTTTAGTATGATTAAACTAGAGGCAATTTGAACAAATTGGTGGTTCTAAAGAAATTAAAAAGGGCATAGGGGTAAATTATGACAACCCTCAAATTAGGTTAACTTATATGTGTATAGATATAAAAAGTAGAGGATAAAAAATATCAGCTCTCTCTCTTTCCCCAAATCAGCCGCTTCTATCTCTCTCTCTAGAAATCAAAAGGGTTGGAGATGGATGTTGTTGAAGACCTAAGAATGAAGGTTGGAGAGCTCACCTAGGTCTACAATTTGACACCATTGAATCTACAATTTGGAGATTCTCAGAAATTCTAAGGTTTGTCTTTAATCTGTGGTAGGGATGTTCAAATTTTTTAAGCTTTAGGTTGTGAGATGAGTTCTCTTTGTGTTTTAAATAATTTATATGTGTTTATATGATTTTCTGTGTAGATGCAATCTGTGTATATATATATATGTTTATGTTTGTATTGATGATTTAGTGAAATCACTGTGGGTTTGGATGTGTGAGCAAGTAGGACCTGCTCTACATATCTCTTTATTAATAGAAGTTATTTTTTTTGGGTGTTTGTGATATCTCAGTGATGGGGCTCTGTTTGTGGATGTTTTAGAGTTGTTCCATGTGAGACGGAGATACTCAATTGTGTACGTCTTCAGCTATACAAATAAATATGTATATCTAATATATGATATATAATTGGTTTCTTTTTTTTATCTATTAATTTTTGGTAAATTGTATGTAATTGTTTTGGATGGGTTCGCCCTTAACTGTTTACATTTCTCATGTTGTTATTGTCTTTAGTGGAATTATTTGATTGGTGAAAGTTGATGCAAATTGTTATTGGACTTCAATGCGTATGGTTTTGTAGCAAAGCTTGTATTAATTGTTATGCATTAGTCTGTGTGCATATGAAAATGAGAGAGAAGAATAAGATTAGGGGAGAAGAAGAAGCAGGAAGAGAGAGAATGAGATAGAAGAATAAGATTAGGGAAGAAAAAGAAGCAGGAGGAAGTATGTAATCTCAATAATATTCAATATTCAATCATCAAAAGTACCTTTCACAATACATGAACCAACATATAAATAGGCAGCAAGGAAAACCCTAATCAAATCCTACTACCAAAAATAAAACCCTAAAATATCAAATTACAAAAATATTCCTAAAATAAAAACATTACAAATATAATAATAATATTAAATAAAAATTATTCCTAATTATCTCTCTTTGCCCCTTCTCCAGAAATAGAAGCGAACACGTGCAACTTATACATGCGAATCATAACTTGTCCTACATCAATTCTCCCCGGCTGAGAAGAACTCTTCTCCGAAGAGTGAAGCAGACAATCCTGCTTGAAAAATCTCGAATCAACATGGCAAAACTTATTTGTGCACCATGTGAAATTAGAAGAGGGGTAGTATTTCTATAGTAGCCATAGTAGATCACTCCGATGGTCAAAAATGTCCTCTACCCAATCCAAAAACCATGGCTGACAGAATGAAAGAACAAGTGCTAATGCTGAAGAAAATATAGCTCCACCTTTAGGAACACAAGATAATAACATAGATGCTTAAAAAGTACCACGGTTAGGCATCAAATACTCCACATAAAAAATTGAATTAGTACTCAAATCTAATGACCAATCAAAGAAATATGCATTAGGTCTTGACTTATGATTGATGTGGAAAAGTCTGACAATATGGCCATGTTTTATATGGAAGGAGTTCTTAAGATAAGGATGAAGTAATGTACATATTATAACAAAATCTCCTTCAAAACATTCATGATTCCTATTATGAGCATATGTAGCAAGTTCATAATTTTTATTACTCAAAACAATTTCGTATCGCATATCGGCATGAAAATCATGGACAAGCTGGACAAAGGAATCAAGGAATTCAAGCGAATACATATATGGAAGTGGGTGATTATAATTAATGGACTGGCATGGTAAAGAATGGTAAATAATCTCAAAAGAACAACTACCAATACAATAATTAGTCAAACTAGTATAAGCAAACTCCATGATAGGCAAAAACAAATCCCAAGTGTCTAGATGCACTCTTACAAGATAACTGACCAACTTTCCTAGACTTTGGTTAACAAGCTCAATTTCCCTATCAGTCCGAGGACATGATGCAAAAGGAAATTTTAGATTTGTCCCTAAAAATGTCCAAAGTGTCTTCCGGAAACTACTGTTGTACTTCACATCTTTATTTGTCACAATGGAAGTGGATAACTCATGATGTGTAACAACTCTCCCATTTGTTTCAAGAAGTATGTAGTCAACATAATCAATGTTGCAGTCATCAAGGGCAACTACTGACTGAGGAACACAATGACCAATTTCTTCACAAGACACCCCATCAGAGACGTGACTACTTTCAAAATAAACTTTTCCAAATGGACAAATAGAAGTGACTACTTCTGCAAAGTCAATGACCATAAGGCTCATAGATTGCACAACCTTCAAAAGACAAGGCTTAAGAATTGTAGCACAGTTGTTCAGGACCCTTTCTCCTAACTCGAAAGATATAGGTGAAATAGTTTGATTTTCTTTTTTAACACTAGTTAGAAGATGATGAAGTAGTTCTGCTGAAATATAGTCGCTTTCCTCCAGTACAAGAGTCATAATTTTCTCCATGGATGAAAAGACACTATTTGAGTGAAAATACTTTATTCCCTTTAAAAAGTGTTCAAACATTTCAATAATTATTTCATTACAATCCAAATCAAGCATGACCAAGCATGACTTGACTTTTGCAACAGTGTGAAGCATTGAAATTGCCTTTCTGTAGCAACGATCAGAAATATGAGACAACCTCTCAGAAGACATAACAGTTAGCTGAAAAATCTCATTTAGTTGTTCATTGCTGAAAGGCTCATTTGGCGCAACAATTCTCAAAATCTCATTAAGGCAACAGACAACTGAAATTCTCACATCTATATTTAAGTGTCTGAATAAGTCATTTGTAAGTAAGACCTCTATTGCCTGCAATATTGCATTTTGAATTAGTGTAGATGGATCTTGCCCCACTTCACATAAAAGAAGTTATAACTCATCGAGTAGGCTAAGAAGTTCATGAACGGATGAGGGAAGCATAAGAAGCCTATTTCTAATTTTTAGGAATTGTTGGACTACTTCTCTTTCAACAACTCTCTTTATCTCTCTTTCATCTTCACACCAATCAGTTTGATTTTCGTGTGATAGAAAACTTAGTCTACACTCAACAGTCTTAGTCTTACTTGACTTGGAACATAACCATTGGGGACATAAAACAATGTTCTCTTCGATGGTCATGGTGGTCTCAAAAGAATGATATAGACATAAAAATGGTTGAGAATAATGCCGACACAAGACTCGAATTGAATTGAGTAAATTAAATTATAACTACCATAATGCAAAATCAAGGAATTGAATGCAATTAAAGTGATTATGTTAAAACGCATGCACTAGTGCAAATTCAAGGGGAAAGAAAGCAAAAATAAAAATAGATTTTTTTTTTTTTAAGTAAAAATAAAAGTGGATATAATGATAGCAAGACAAAATATAATAAAAAATGAAAAGAAATAAAGGGGCAATGGAAAAAGTAAAAGAGCAATTAAAGTAAATAATTGGGTTCAATAATCAAATGGCTCAATTAGAACCTTTTTGCAAATTTCAGGACTAATCAAATAATTAAAAGTACTAATCACAATTTCAAGTGACGAAATTGTACCTTTACCCAAAGTCCAATGTAGTCACACAGATGTTGAATGCTTCCAAATGATGTAGTCAGTGAAAAGTGGCACTAAAACTGTAGCATAGATTGTTTTTTTTTGCTGAACTGATTCCACTACTGGACTGGCTTCTGCTGAAGCTGGTTCAGGACTAGTTCCAGAACTAGGGTAACTCAGAACATGTATTCAAATAATCTGAATCTGACTCTGGATTGAACATGGGCTGGGCTGTGATTAAAACTGAAACTCTGGGCTGATTCGGTTGGGTCAAATTTCTCTGCGCTTTGAGTCCTGGATTGGCTGTTTTAGCTCAGCAGGTGTTATGGTTGAAGTTTGGACTTATAAAACAGGAATTAAATTGGGCCAAAACAAACTAATCCGGTCCGGTGCAAATTTGGGCTGCTAGATTGCTGGATTTTCTCTGGATTGAACTGGATAAAAGAGATCATGGGTCGGGTTGGCTGGGTTATAAACAAATCAACTGGCAGCCTTCCCAAGTCAAACGTACAGAGGCTTCTGTGGTGCTGTTACGCAGACGAGTGACGACGACAGAGCTCCAGAGACAATGATGGCTTCAAAAAGGCTCTAACGATGACCAAGATGACAATAAGCAGAGAGGAAAATATTCCTAAAATAAAAACATTACTAATATAATAATAATATTAAATAAAAATTATCTCTAATTATCTCTCTTTGCCCCTTCTCCAAAAATAGAAGCGAAGCACGTGTAACTCATACATGCGAATCATAACTCGTCCTACATCAGTTACACTAACGCATTCCAATGTTTGATTAAAGTGATTGTTTAAGGATATATGTAAATCTTGCCAATTGAAATGCCTAAGTTTTCCAATTTTTTTATTAACGTGTTTGATACCAAGAACCTATGTCTCTTTATGTATCATGTGAGTATATATATAATAAGTGCTGTGAATTCAAGTTTGAGAAATTGAATTGTTTTGGTGTTGTGACACATGTAATATATATGTAAATAGATACATGTGATATTGTGAGTGATGTATTACTATCTCTTTTGCATCCGTATATGTATATAAATATATATATATATATACATACATATATATACACTTAATATTAAGTTTACTAAGTACTGACATATTGTGCATTACATATACAATTTAGAGTAGAATTCTTTTATTG
Organism: Cornus controversa; assembly: GCA_026545225.1. Taxonomy (NCBI): domain Eukaryota; kingdom Viridiplantae; phylum Streptophyta; class Magnoliopsida; order Cornales; family Cornaceae; genus Cornus; species Cornus controversa. The sequence continues at coordinate 20,568,889 of CM048852.1, forward strand.
ATACTTGTCATATAATGGTGATTTGAATACTCTAAATTCATGAGTTCTTGGTTTCTTCTAAAATTCTTTTAACTAATGGGTCTTAGTTAATTATTGTGAAATTAGGTGAGATTAATTACATCCTTGTTTTGGAATCAATTAAATTCTTGCAGATATGTTACAAGATCATGTATACATATATGTTATTGTGTTGACTCGAGGAATGAGATTAAAAGATGACAGTTTGTTTTTATTTTAAATGCATACCCAATTTTTGATAAAATGCTAAAATGAGTTGATTGGTATGTGTATTGCATGGAAATTGATTTGGTTAACGGGGTTGTGCAGGAAAATGAAAGGGAAAAAGACCCTAAACTTGGCCAAGTGGTGTCGGATTCTATCGGGTTAGTAGCCCATAAAACTGACAATGCTACGTGGCTTATTTTTAAACAAGTGCACGGAATTTATGTGACTTGCCTCGTGTAAGTGCACGGAATCTACGTGGCTTACTTTTGTAAGTGCACGGAATCTGCATGATTGATTTCAGTAAATGCACAAAACTACGGACAATGCCAGGAATTGTATGCTTGTATTGTGGTTCATATTTTCTTGAAAATGATGGAATAAAATACGATTAATTCCTTAAATATCAGAGTTGAAATTTGCTTGGCCTGTTATTGCCTGATCATGTGACTTTAACTATGAATATTAATTGATTCTATTGTTTTACCCACTTACTAGCATGTTATATCATCGTATATACGTGCATGTTGTCACATCTCATGAATTACTGCATAATTTAGTTAGAATACCATTTACGGAGCTTTTTCAAAAAAGCTCACCTCCCCACAGATTTTGCATATGTGAGAGCTAATACTGGCAAGCAGATAGCCTAGTGTGAGGACGTCCTGCCATATTCTGGATGGAGATCTAGTTATCTTATGTTATCTTTGTTCACTTGTTCGAACTTGTAATAAATCGAGGGTGTTGCCTTGAGATTGACTTGAGTTTTGTTATCTTCAGTGTTAGAACTTTGTATGAATGCATGGACCACTATGGTTTTTATCATTCATTTGAGTTGGGTTAAACCGATATATTTAGAATTGTATTTATTTATCTATGGATTGTATTTCCCTTCCTCAAAAAAAAAACAAAGATTTTTTTCGACCCTTGATTTTAAAAATTCATAACTTGTTCGTTTTAAATCCAAATTGGATGATTCTTTTTTTTTATATATATAAATTGTGTATCTCAGAGCCCTCTTTTCAATGAAATTATTTGTTTAAAGAAATCATAATGAAACAGTGCCCAGTTACTTTAATCTTGAGAAAAACGATTTTCTTTAAGAAAAACAAAAATGTCCAGGTTCAAGGGTGTTAATAATAACGTTTTGGATTTTAATTTCTTCTTTCTATCACAATCCGGGTTTTAGAAACCAGGACGTGACATGTTTACAGGGTATGCAACAAGATTTCCGTCGGCAGATTGCATTAGGAGATGATACCGTCCACTTGAGTGGTCTGATGTCGATACACTTAAGAGCAACTCATTGTCAGAATGCAGATACTGACTGCCTAATATAGTATCTGTTGGGTTATCGAAGCTTTGCCAGGTAATGTGAGATGTATTGTCGTAGATCACAAAATTACCTGAATCAAGCATAGAAGCTGAAACTGCTTGATCTTCTTCAAGATCATCTGTGATGGATTTTCCTTCCCCTTTCCAGGTCCAAAGGAAAAGGCCAGTGTCTTTGGTGAACACAAGTGTGGCATTTGAGGAGACTGGTGGGTTGTCTCGGTTTGCAGTCCAAACAACAGTGGTTGTAGGCTTACTAGCCAGCCATATTCCAACTGCAAATCCTTTTTCTTTTGGGTAGAAACCAAATGCGAAAAGGCCTGAAGGTGAGAGCCACGAATTGTGTGGAGTGTTGGGAGAGAGTGAAGAACCCAATCTTATATACTTTCCAGCTCCTAGAGCTGTTGAAAGTAGAAACAGCAGTAAGAACATTACTGCAGGTACATCAGCCATGAGAGAGAGATTATTTGTATGGAGATCCTATTGTTAATTTATAAAACCTAGCTATTTCCAAGAAATAAACTCTTTTTATTTATTGATCTTTTTGTTGTTGTTGTTGCAGTTGCTTGGTTTTGCTGTTTCTAGGTCTATTCTCTCTCTGTATCTCATTGTTGACAAGGAAAGAGATAGTTGGAATTAATTGAAGGATTGATAGTACCTAACAGACAAATCAATAGATGTACAAATTGCCAGTAGACTAGTGATTGAGGTCTTAAACGAGAAAGAAGTATTCAAGATTCTTTATCTGCTGGCTAAGTCGTACTCTACTGTCATTTTTGCAAATTTAAGCCACTGAATGCGTCATAATTTAAGCCACTGAATGCTCATCCTTTCATTCATCTGCATGCATGCAGGGTCAAAAGAAGCACAACCCAGCTGGGGCCTAATCAAGTTACGCACACAAGTTTCCTTTTCCACAAGGCATGTTATTATGTTCACACCCAGTCTTTTGAGTCTTTGACATATATCTAGCGTGTGTATCTATACCCTATACCCTATACCCAAGTTTACAAATTGATGCACATAGTTTCAAACCAGTGCTTAGACGATTATATCCAAATTTATGCACTGGTGCATGTACCAAAAGAAATATATAAACCGGTGCTCATTTTCACACTCACAATTTAGAATTGATACATGTAGTGTAATTCTATACTTAAATTTAAGCCCCCTTCTTCCATTGACTTGAAAAAGTCCTCCGTCAATTTATCAATTTTCTATTTTCCACCACTAACATCAACATTTTCATACTCACAATTTAGACGGTCTAAGTTTGATGTAAAAAAATGTAAAGGAAATAGGATGTAAAACTTTAACCGTCTTCTATAAATTCAATTTATGATATTTTGAACTTATTTTTTTTGTGTGAGAAGATTTTAGTATTGGCTACGTGATGATATTTTTCTCTGTTAAAAAATATTTATTTTGAGGGAGAGCTCATGTAGCATTACTCTAAACGATATATTTGGTCATAGATAGTTGAGAGAGTTGAGTCTCCATAAATATGCAAACTTTGAATGAGCTAATGGTTGATCAGCAGTGGGATATTTCTAAATTTAATTACTGTACTGACGGTATTATGAGATTTATTAGAACAGTGAGAAATCATGGTGGTTGGCTCTGATCAAATCCAGTGGGCTAAGGGGTCATTCTCTTTCAAGAGTTACTGCCTGGGAACCATGTAGAATTGTTAGACCCAGTGTTGGACTGGTTTAAGCTTTGTTGGAATGGAGGTAGAATGAGGTGGTCAATGTTTACTGTTTTCGTTCTCCAAGATGCTGTTTTGACTTAATTTACAGAGGAGAAGAATAATTATGACTTTTGCTTGTACTATTTGTGTAAAGAATGAGGAAACTGTTGATCGCCTCTTTTTGAACTGTCATTTTGCTTTGGTTGGGACTTGCAGGTTCAGAATTCAGTCTCTGGTTTGGCTGCCCTGCCCTGTTCAGTAGTCAGTCAGTAGAGTGAGGAATAAAATCTCTAGAATGCTGTTTTCTGCTACTCTCTATCATTTGTGAATGGGGAGGAATCTCAGGTTTCATGGTGGGGATCACAGAGCAGCTACGTACCCCTTGTACATTATTTCTTATATTTTATAAAAAATCTTATTAAGGAAAAAAAAAAGAAGAAATAATTTACAATTAGTTTTTATTATTTTAAGTACATAAAGCTTTTTGTCGCCCTTGTTATATTCCTCTTACCAAACGGAACATAAGTAGGGCTGTAAATGAACCAAGTTTCGACAAACAGCTCGAGCTTAAGCTCGATAAGGGCTCGGTTTGTGTTCGTTGGTTTAGTAAAAGAACCAAGATCGAACACAATTTTCAAGCTTGATTATTAAATGAGTCAATCTTAAACAGTTCTGGCTCAACACGTGACTACACATATATTTGGCCCAACCAACATCCTAATATTAGCTAGCCCATAAATCAGCCCATATCGTGTACATTACAAACTTTATCTCAACCCTAATTTTCTTTCCAAATCATGGGGCTAAACTACACCGGAGTCTCATGCCTCTCTCTAAACCAATCATCATTCTCTCTCTAGTTCTGTGTTGTCTTACCCCGTGTAATCAAGAGGTGGAAGATGGTGGCTACGTCTTTTTGTCCCCTAGTTGTTACACACACCCACTCACAAACAATATGACTTGATCCTTAGACCTAATGTTGTTAGGTACTAGGACCAAGTTCTTTATCCACTTAAGTCAACCTTTTGGTGTAATATCCCGAAAAATTTGGACGTCTATTATTTTAAAGAATTTAAATTTCTTTATATTATTATTATTATTATTTTTCAATTCATGTGGAATGCCTTTATATGCATTTTATCATTTCATGTGAATTGTTAGGTCTTTATACAATTATTATTTTATGTGAATTGGTTGTCTTTATAAATTCTTTCATTTCATGTGAATTACTCTATTTTTATTTTTATCAATTTATATGAATTGTTTATTAATTGTGTATTATTTGATTTAAATATTTTAAATGCTTTGGATTGGGCTAGGGAGGAATCTGGGCTGGAATGGTTGGGCTAAGGATATGCTTAAGTTGTTGGGCCATGGTTATAGTTATATTATTATGGTTATTATTATTATTATTTTTAGTTATTTAGTTTTTAGAAAAAATAATAATAATAATAGAATAAAATGATTAGGACAAAAGATAATAAGAAACTAGGGTTTCTGCCGTTTGCATTACGCACAAAAATCAGGAGAGTAAACGAAAGAGAGAAGGAGTTCGGGTAAACGAGTGTTTGAATCGTCAAAGAGGCAAGTTTGATTCTTCTCTTTCCCTTTGAATCCGTATGCATAGTCTAGGTTTGAGAATTGTGTTTATTTTGAAAATTTGTATATAATTGTATTTTTTTTTTCTCTGTTGATAAATTTTGTGAGAATTAATTATGTTAATTGTATAGACATGTTGCTAGAAATTTGTATGCATTTAATTTTGAAATTAAATGATTTTGCATGCTAGAAATAATTCTGTGAATTAAATATTAGGATTTTGGAGTTTTGGTACTGTTTTAAAGTATTTTTGTATATGTATATACATGTATATATGATTGTATAGGCGAGTGTATATATATACGAACATGAAATTTGGGTCTACTGTGTTTATCATTTTTGAGGGATTTTGTTTCGATCAATAGGTAGATCTTACTTCCTAGAACAATCCTTGAAAATTTGGTTGTAAACCGTTGGGTAGATTGATGGGAATCTGACTTTGAAATTTTAGATTTTTGAAACTTGAAATTGGGCGTTTTTGATTTAGGCCACAAGAGGGCGTGAATTTGGTACCAATGCGTAGCTTAGATCGAGACGAGTTCAATGGTATATTCATACGCGCGATTCGGTGTCCGGAAGTAACCGAAAAATGGTCAGAAAGTTCGGCCACCATTGTTGAGCTTTAAAGCTTCAGCCGTGGGAAGAAGAAAGAAGAAAGAAAGAAAGAAAAAAAAAAGGTGTGGGGGCAGCACCGCCGGCGCATGGGGGCCCGTGCCGCCGGCGCCGGCTACGGCCGGTGGCCGGAAAGATGTTTTTGGGCCCCACTCTCGGGGTCCCACCTCTGGGTCCGATATGGGCCCATTCCGAATTATTTTTATTATTTGTTTTGAATTTTTGAAATTTTTGGAAAAACTTGAAAATTCGGAAAATCATTTTTTAAAAATACTTTTATAAATCTAAAAATTCCCAAAATTTTTTGTCAACTTACTGGGAGCTTAAGGAGCTTGGGGTTTAAATTTCATGTCGAAATGATTTACCATTGTCTTTAAATTAATTTTTAAAGTGTCTAAAAACTGAGTTTTTCAGCGTCTTTAATTTTAGAAAATATTTAGAAATTTCCAAAAATTCGAAAATTTTTACTGTAACTTTCTGGAGGTTAAATACACTTGGCTTTAAAGTTTCAACTCAAAATGATCTTTCCTTGTTGTTCAATTGATTTTTAAAGTGTCCAAAAGTTGGGTTTTTCACTTTCTGTAATTTTAGAAAATACTTTTATAATTCCAAAAATTCTCAAATTTTTACTGTAATTCTCTGGAGGATAAATACACTTGGGTTTAAATTTTTAACTCAAAATAATCTTTCCTTGTTGTTCAATTTATTTTTAAAGTGTCTAAAAGTTGGATTTTCACCTTCTTTTATTTTTAGAAAATATTTTAAAATTTCAGAAAATTCTAGAAAAATTTAGGTAACTTTATAGGATTAAAATGCACTTGGGTTTTAAATTTCATGTGAAAATGAGTCTCCCTTATGATTGTGTTGGTTGTGAAAGTATGCCTCAATTTATGTTTACTTTCTTTTTGCTAGAAAAAAATATTTTTAAAATTCTCAAAAAAAAATTCTAGAAAATTCCAGCATGATTTAATAGGGTTCTTAGCAGTAGAATATGCCCAGAAACCTAGATAAAAGTTAGGTTTAGACTTCCTCATATATTTGGGGGCATTGAAGGTTGAATTGGGAAATTGCTTCTTTAATGGATGTTTGAGTTATTTGATTTACTTGAATGTAATTTTCTTTAAGGATATAAATGCCCATCAAATACTTGATTATAGTCTACTTGTGAACGATTTGTCTTATGATGATAATTTCATGTTGGATGATTTGAAATAACGGTTTGTGCAAATGTAAATCATAATGCACCTTGTTATTTTATATTGCGTATTAGAATGTATCTATGCATTTTATTTTGGCATGTAAGGATTGCCCGGCGTGTCAGGATCGCCCATACCTAATAAGGTATCTATGTATTTTATTTGGCATGTAAGGATTGCCCGGCGTGTCAGGATCGCCCATATCTAATAAGGTATCTATGCATTTTATTTGGTATGTCAGGATTGCCTGGTATGTTAGGATCGCCCATACCTAATAAGGTATCTATACATTTTATTTGGCGTGTCAGGATCGCCCATACTTAATAAGGCATCTATACATTTTATTTGGCGTGTCAGGATCGCCCATATCTAATAAGGTATCTATACATGTATTCATATGTTTTCTTTATTTTGAACTTAAAAAATGTGTTCATTGTTGGATGATAAGGGTTTGTTGGAACAATGTATAAGATGATTTTACTATCTGAAAACATGAACTAAATAGGAAATGACTAGTATGTATGTATATATCTATACCTATTAAGGTATCAAAAGATTAAATGATGGCATGTTATGATTGCTTAAACTTGATATTATTTCGTGTTATGTTTATTTCTGCTGAACTTCAGAAATGTGATCACTTTTGCATAATAAGGATTTGGGTGGAATATTATAATTAATGACTGTTGTTTTGAAAACATGAAACTGGAATAAGAATAGCTTATATGTTAAATCTATTGTTTTCTTTTGTGTCCCTTATACTGAGGGTATGTATATTGGTTCTCTGATTGGGATGTAGTAGATAAAACTTGCTCGTGGGTTTAACCCACTTTGTTGATATTTCAGGTTTCAGACAGGTTCCACTGCAAGGATAGAGTCTTAGGGTTAGTTGTGGCAGACATCTCTTCTCATTGGTCACAGGGTAGAAACCTATACTCTTATTCAAGGGTCAGACTATGAACTCTTTTAGAGGTTTTGGTTGTTGGTTTTAAATTAGAGTCTTAAACTTGTGTTTATTCTGGTTAAGGGGTCCTTGCGTTACGGGACTTCCAAATTGTCTTACCAGGCATATAACGATTTATTTATCGGTTATTTCAATTCAGTAGAATTTTCTGTTCAGCTTTTAGAATTTATTTTAGTCTGTCTTTTGTATTCTATGCTTGTTGCTACCAGTTGTATGTATCTCCCAGCTTTTGTGTATGAGACTGGCCACCTCATGCGCGAAATTTTCTGGGGGTATTTTATAAAATTTCTTTATGGGTGACAGAAATTTGTCGGCCCAATAATGGAAAAGAAATAGACATTGGACAGTGCGGTCACACATATGAAAGTAGTGACCAATAGTCAGTTCCATTTGGTCATGTTCCGAGTTTATGAGGCGGAATCTACTTGGGACAGGGAGGTTGAAATAAAGGCAGAGTATCAAGAGCTTTTTATTTCAAGTATGAGGTGAATTCCGAGGACGAAATTCCTATTTTAAGGGGGAAGAATGTAATACCCCGTAATTTTGAGGTTACGTAATTTTAATTTGGTGTTTTTCTAATTGTTTAAATTGATGATTTAGTGTTTTAAATGTTAAATGTTTTACTTGTTTAAATTGGTATTGGGTGTCTTAAATGCTAAATGTTTTAGATTGTTTTATTTTATTTATTTATCTTTTTTAGGTTGAACTACACTTTTGTATTTTCTGTTAGTCTTTTTAAATTTTTTTTTTTTGGATTGGATTAGTGAGAATTTGGGTTTGAGTTTTGGAATATATTATTTGTATATATATATATATATATAATTATTTATATAGTGAATATATATAAATAATTATATATGGATAGATACATATATATTGTGGATATGTATTAGTATATAATTATATATAAATAGAGATATATATATATATATATTCATGGTAGATATGTATATATATATATATATATATATAATTTCGTTGTGGTGAGATACATATATTGTATGTATGATGATGACTTTAGTTGAAACTAGTAGACCAAAAGTGGTATTTATAGTAGATGCGAAACCTTGCTGGGAGTGGGCTTGTTTTTTTTAATATATGTATATCTTTTGAAAGTTGATAAAAAGGAGAATGGGCCAAAAGAAAAGGGGGACAGAGAAATAAAACCCTAGAGAGAGAAAGCTAGAGAAAAAAAAGAGAGAGAGAGAGAGAGAGCCGAGATAGAGAGCGGGCAGCGGCTGTAGGCTCGCTTGTGGCTGTCGTCATTGGGGTTCATGGCTGGTAGTGAGGAATCGTGGGCAGTGCCCTCCAAACGTGGGTGCAACGCGGCTGCCATGGCTTTCATGATGGTCCGTTGCGGAAGGTGGGTCTTCCTTTTAGCGTTAGGTGGTTGCGACCAAGGCTCCGAAGTGCTCCATGGTGGCATTCGGTTTGGGTTTCGGCAACCATTGTGGCTGATCGCGGTTATGTGAGGTGGCTGTTGTGGGTGCATGTGTGTTTGGCTGTTATGGGTTGTGATTGGAAGGCTGGCCATGATGATGGTGGCAGCAGTTGGTGGTGAAGCCGAAAGTGTGATCATGGTGGGCTTGGGTTCGTCTGCCTCCATCATTTCTTATTATAGACACCAATGTTGTTCTCAAGTAGGTCAGTTCATATGTTCTTGTTTTACATTGCAGAAATTATATTATACTTAGATACATGATAGATATGTATAACTAGAACTTTGGTTTGGTTTTCAATGTTTGCTTTCTCAAGTAGATTGATTTGCTCGAGAATTCGGCAATTGACAATGTTATTGTTGTAAAGTTTTTTTTTAAAAAAAAAAAATATATATATATATATATATATAAAGTGGGGTTTCACTGATGGTGAATATAAAGTTGGATCACTTAATTGGAATTGGGCTAGGCAGATGACAAATGGGCTGAAATTGTGATTTGGGCTGAATTTGTTTGATTTGGGTCTTAAAGTTGGATTGGTATAACATTGGGTCTAGATTGTAGACTAGAGCATTGGACTTGGGACTGTAAACCTTGATAATTGTTTGGGCTTCATTTTGACTTGAGCCTATTATTTATATAAAAATTTGGGCTCACAATTTTAATTGAATTTGGATCAATTAAATTAGACTTGGATTGGGTTGCTCAATTAATTGGACTTTGACATTGAACCGCTACTGGATGATCCAAACGGCTATGGATTCGCGGGCTGCCGGATATAATAAATCGAGGCAAGTTGATACTTGCTCTTTTCTCCTATTCGCCTATATTTAATTTACGTATGTTTTATATATATATGCATACGTGATTTAATGTGTATAGAATTTATATATATAAATATATGTATATATAAATTGGATGTGTTAGTATTTTTAAATACTTACTTGCATTAAATGTATATATATAATAATATATATATATTGAAAATTATTATGTGTACGATATATATATATATAGATGACTATGGGCATGGTGATTTAAATTGCTTTATTTGAAATTATGTTTTGCAATTTAAATTGTGGTTGATAAAGGTGTTTTTGTTATAATTTATTTACGTGATGACTATGGACATGGGGTTTTAAATTGTTTTATTTGAAATTATGTTTTTGCAGTTTAAATCGTGGTTGATAAATGTGATTGGGCTATAATTTATTCACGTGTTTTAATACTTCAGTGCAATTGGTGTATTATTTTATGTGCATTATTTGTTAATGTGCATGTGTGTGCTAGTTAACTTTTCTGTACAATTAAATGTGCTCGTTGACTAAATTGTGCATTTAAATTATGTCTCATTTTATGTGTACAATGGTAATTGTTATTTATACTTGTGGATGTATAATTGGTGCATTTATATTATGTCAGGTTATGTGCATAAATTGTATACGGTTGCTTGTACTTGCCGATATATTTTTGTCGATTTAAACTCATTGAATATTAAATGTTCTGGGATTAAACTGTAATATTGATTGTATTACTTATTTATATATAAATTAAATTATTTTGAGATTATGACGCAAAAGTCAACTTGCTGCGGCAATGAAAGATTGTTCAGCATATCCTTGTCGAGCTTTGAGCTCACCCCCTCCCAGACTTTGTAGGTTAGGTTGCTGACACGGGGACAATTTACAGGACTTGGTAGTACCGGTCAAAGAGGTAGCAGTGTGGAATCATTAGAATTCATTTCTGTCTACTTTTGAGATATTGTATATTTTTGAGAATTTGTATGGAAGAAATACATTTAATATTATCTTCCAATGTAATAGCGTTTGTACAGGAGTTTATGTATAAAGTGACTGTTTGGAGACTTTAGATTTCCCTTTCTCCCTTTATTTTATTTTAATTTTTTTTATATGTTTTTCACATCCTGGATTTCTCTTCGAAAATTCGGGGTGTGACAATACTGTAATACCCCGCTCCAACACATGGTATGATATTGTCCGCTTTGGGCCTGAGCCCGCACGGTATTGCTTTTGGGTTTTACTCCAAAAGGCCTCATACCATTTGAAGAGAACATACTACATATAAGCACATCCCCTTTTTCACACCTAGGTAATGTGGGATTGAGCACCTTGTACTCTGTCAATGTGGTAGCTCAGCCCAGTGTCTGTCTATGCACCCGCCCACTCACACCCGTCCACAAGGGTTACTACAATCCACCCCCTTACGAGGCCCGATGCCCTCGTCGGCACACTTACTTCCGGCTGGGTTCAGGCTCTGATACCAACTGTAATACCCCGCTCCAACACATGGTATGATATTGTCCGCTTTGGGTCTGAGCCCACACGGTTTTGCTCTTGAGTTTTACTCCAAAAGGCCTCATACCATTTGAAGAGAACATACTACATATAAGCACATCCCCTTTTCCACACCCAGGTGATGTGGGATTGTGCACCTTGTACCCTGTCAGTGTGGTAGCTCAGCCCAGTGTCTGTCTATGCACCCGCCCACTCACACCCGTCCACAAGGGTTACTACAATCCACCCCCTACGAGGCCCGACACCCTCGTCGGCACACTTACTTCCTGTAATACCCCGCTCCAACACATGGTATGATATTGTCTGCTTTGAGCCTGAGCCCGCACGGTTTTGCTCTTGGGTTTTATCCCAAAAGGCCTCATACCATTTGAAGAGAACACACTACATATAAGCACATCCCATTCTCCACACCCAGGCGATGTGGGATTGAGTACCTTGTACCCTGTCAGTGTGGTAGCTCAACCCAGTGTCTGTCTATGCACCCGCCCACTCACACCCGTCCACAAGGGTTACTACATTTGGGATCCGCTACAATAGCATCTCCATGGAGCTCTATTGCTGATTGGAGATCGATGGGAGTTTGAATGAAAATCACAAGTAATTTTCTATATATATATATGTGATTTTATAGATCATATGTGTTTGTATATATATGAATATGTAATTTTATATATTAGTTTTGTAGATCCGTATAATATATATACAGATATATAGTTATGTTGTTGAGATATGTATATTAATTATGTATATTTGCAGATTGTGTGATATATATATATATATATATATATATTGAGCTCAAGAGCCGAGCTCGAGTTTTGCTTGAATAATGCAAGCCGAGCTCGATCATCTTCAAGCTGGGCTCAATCGAGGACCGAATTGAGCTTGGACACCATCTAAACTTGCTGAGCTGAGCCCAAACAAGTCAATACTTGGCTCAACTCAGCTCATTTACAGCCCTAAACTTGTCACAAGTGTTTATTTGGTACGAGCAAGTATGTTATTTAACAATACTAAATTTCTTCATCCTTTTTATTTTTAAATTAATTGAAGTAAAAGAATAATTTCACCTTAATTTTTGGTATCCATAAGTGGCATATTGGTACTAAGAGCAAGTTGAAGTTTTTTTTTTTTTTTTGGCTTCAAAATTTTTGCTCATTGTAATTTCACCAAACCTGAGAAATTGTCAGCAAATTTTACCTTATTATTTGAATAACCAAGATCATGTGTACTAACATCACACTTACTCGTTCATACTACTTAGCAGTGTGTGCATATATATATATATATATATATATATATATTAGGGTATTGCCCGTGCCTACGGCACTATAAAACAAAAAATTATTAGACTGAAATAAAATTATTGGATTGAAATAGAAGCTAATTTTATATAATTAATCAAAAATTGTACATTCAAATTTACTCTTACGTACATACACTTTATACACAGTTCCTAACTAACTGTATAATACATCCATACTTCATCTCACAAATCCGGAAGATACCCGGCCAAAAGGTATTGACTGATGTTTATTGTTGCTAACAAATCTGACAAATCCAAAAATAGCAAGTCTTACATTTCTTAATATTTTAAAGTTGTTATATGATGAACGTTTAGAATATGGCTAATATACGATTTCTTATTGTTCATGATAATTATGCAATTAACCCTAAAGTAAAATCATAATCTATTATATCAAATTTGGCACTTAGTATCATTAAAATTTATTATTATTTACTTACTAACCTCTTATTATATATTTTATATTTGTCAAATTTTTACATTTAAAAAAAACATAAAATATAAATTAACAGAAGCCCCAAAAGTTAGATTATTCTCACCCAAAAAATTTCCAATAATTTAGGATTTTATAAGTGAAAAATCCTCCAAATTATAAGAATTAATTTTCAATCTTCAAAATATAAGAATATGCAGAACATAATGGTAAGTAACCACATAAAATGATTCAGTTTTCGTGGGATTAGTGGTCAAAGACTTCACTCCATCCACTACAGTCATTTTTTCTTCCAAGTAAACACATTTTGTCCTTTGACCACAGCCATTGTGAGTATTCAATATTTATTGTCATTTTCTTGTCATGTAACCAACTAAAAAGAAAGTTCAAGTAAAGCAGCCAGCACGAATATATATATAGAATTTGATCACACCAAACCTAACGTGGATTTCCTAGGAAAGCTCTAAACCCATAGAAACAGATCATTGACCATACTCAGTCAAATGTAAGATTCTTCCCCGCATGCATGTTTACAACTCATACATTTTTTCACTATACACGCACAACAACAAAAAAAAAGCTAGAAAAGAGGAGTTATCACTAAAAAAAAGAAAAAAAAAAGATATACAACAGATTGGATTCCAATGCCAATTATTTCGAATCTCTCATTTTTAGAAATTAAACAAATTTCAATCATATCTTAACAAAAAATAATTATAAAATTAATTAATAACTGTAACTATTAATTGAAGTTATTTAACAATACGGAGAAAGGAGTTTTTGGCGGGAATTTCGTTCCACACATACACCATCAACCTCCACCATCACCTCCGTGAAGCTCCAACCGCGCTGCCAAAAGAAATCATACAGATATAATATTTATATATACTGAAAAAAAAGAATAAAAAAAGAGTAGAAAAGATACTTTCACCCGAAGTAATAAACTATCGTGAATAATCACTACCAAGAACACCCATCAACCTCCACCATCTCCTCCTTAAGCTCCAACAGCGCTGCCAAAATAAATCATACAGATATAGTATTTATATATACTGGAAAAAAAAAGTAAAAAAGATACCTTCAGAAGTCATAAACCATATATCATGAAGAATCACTACTAAGAAGACCCATCAACCTCCACCATCTCCTCCATGACGTCACCATCTTCACCCACCATGGCCGGAGCTACCAGCACCAGTGACCACCTTCATACACCCGCTGCCATCAACACCACCATAACTAAACTCTTTTTTACTGTCGAAACTCCACCGTGAAGACAACCTTAGCCTCCAACCTTCTCTCCGGCAAGTCAACCACCACTGCTATGCCCACCATTGAAGACCCGTGGGAAGCCAAGAAGAAAAAAGAAATGTGCAGAAAGTATGGGTGAGGAGAGGGGAAAGAGAAGAAAAGAAAAAGAAAAGAGAGGGAGAGAGAAAATGTCGGAAGATGTGATGGTACAAATAAAGAAAGAAAATAAATAAGAAAAGAAGAGAAAAGAGGGAGAGAGAAAATGTCAGAAGATGGTAATGGTATGAATAAAGAAATAAAATAAAAGAGGAGAAAAGAGAGGAGTGATGAGCGGAGAGAGGATGTGAGATATATATATAATATATATAGATATAGATATAATGTTATTTTATATTTGAAGATAGATTGATGTCAATGTTATTTTAGGGAGAAAGTTGGTAAATGTTTAAATTTGAATTTAGATGGGAGTGAATTGTGACCGTTGATTGAAGATAGGGAGAATAATTTAGACCGTAGATAGGTATAGATATTTTGAACCGTCAGATGACTTTTTTAAGCATTTTTGACCGTTAGATGATGAATTTTTTTAGGTGGGAGATTCAAACACAAAGCTAAAATGTTATATAGATATATATTTATGTATATATATATATTTATGTCGGAGAAAAGAGAAATTATTGAATACCTAGGGCTATCATACCCCCACCACCCACAACCAATAAGGCTTTTTTTATTTTTAGCATGGGTACCTTAAATAATTAGTTTTTATTATCAAATAAAATAGTGATTATTTATATTGTATCAATATTTTTTTTCTCAAGACAATTGATGTTCTTTTATTTTATCTAGACTTAATAATTCCAACATTTTTATCATTGTATCAAGCAATAGTCTTTTATAAAAAAATTCTTTTCATTTTCTTTCTCTTAGTTTCACTTTTTAATTAAAATAATATACTAATTGTTTTAAATAAAAAAGTAACAAAAGAATTTTTTTTTTTTAATAAACATAAACACAAACACTCAAACTTCATTTCAATGTTTAGATTTGGAAGGCTTCTACTACAGTGTTGTTTTAAAAGTGTATAAAAAATTTATAAACAAAAATAAAATTATTAAACATGTTTATTCCACAAATTTGGGTGTGGAATATGGCAAGTGCCATGACTCACTAACGATGTTATGTATATAGCATGAGAATATTTTGAATGAATATCAATTTGGTACTTTCTGGAAAAAGGAAAATCAATTTGTGATTGTAATAATTAAATGCATGCTAAGGTTATCATAATTTTTGAGAGCTATTTCTCCAAGCAATGCTACACGTCTCATATAAATATCATGAATTTTAACTCGAATCTATTTGACATGTTATATAGTCTATTATTTTAGGAGATAAAATTAAGAGCAATGCTACACGTCATGAAATAATTTCATGAATTTGTATCATGAATGATGTGGCAGGTAACGTGGAGAGTTAGTATTGGTGGGATTCCCCCCATACACAGAGTCCTATGATATTATCACTGAATCCCATCAATACTAACTCTCCACGTTACCTGCCACATCATTCATGATACAAATTCATGAAATAATTTCATGACGTTTAGCATTTCTCTAAAATTAAATGGTAAGTTACTATTGGTGAAATTCTCCCCATACATGGAGTCCCTGTAGTATTATCACCTGTCACATAGATTCGAATTAAAATTCGTAAAATAAAATTGTAAAGTTTAACATTTCTCCTATTTCCCCTTATCACCCATCACTGTCTATTTGTGACGCATAAAAAAGCTTGCTAGCTCCTTACCCACTAAATTCACAAGGACTTGGAACTCTCTGTGTTAAATAGAAGAAAAAACAGTTATTTACTAATGCATATATATATGAGCAATGCTACACGTCATGAAATTATTTCATGAATTTGTATCATGAATGATGTGGCAGGTAACGTGGAGAGTTAGTATTGGTGGAATTCCCCCCATACACATAGTCCTATGATATTATCACTGAATCCCACCAATACAAACTCTCCACATTACCTGACACATCATTCATGATATAAATTCATGATATAATTTCATGACGTTTAGCATTTCTCTCTATATATATATATATATATATATGAGTGTGTCCAAGAAAGATTTTTAGTCACAATTACAATAGCACTTGCAATATATGCGTTTACATAATAAGGTAAAATAAAATTACAGAAAAAATATAGGCGTTACAAGACAGCAGCAAACAACATATATAAATGAACCACCAGAGTGAATTCTGAAATTACATGGAGCTATTAGTTGGGCATGGAGGTGCGGCAATGTCAGTAATCCCCTCCAGCATCAGCACTACACTCTTCATTGAAGGACGAAGAACTGGTTCATCCTGAATACACCATAGTCCCACTTTCACCATGTTCTCCAGTATCTTCTTGTCAACTTCTTCACCACCCACAAGCTTATTCAATTCCCTAGCAACAAAGCACTTGTACACCCAATTGGAAAGAACAACCTCATCTGGTTCTGATACATTGACTTCCATGTTCCTTCTGCAACATACAATTTCTAGCAACACTATTCCATAGCTGTAGATATCAACCTTCACCGTTATTGGGATGTTCTTTTGCCATTCGGGTGCCAAGTAGCCTCTAGTCCCTCTGACCTGCGTGAAGGTCCTTGTTTGATCTGGCATCAGCAACTTTGCCAACCCGAAATCAGAGATTTTAGCAGCCCAGAAATCATCCATCAAAATGTTGTGAGGCTTTATATCGCAATGCACGGTAGGAGCCTCACACTCTTCATGTAGATAAAGGATCCCTCTAGCAACATCCAGCGCAATCCTCACTCTCTCATTCCAATCCGGACGCGTTTGAGCTCGAAAGAGAAGATCTGCAAGTGAGCCGTTGCTCATGAATTCATAAACCAGAAGCCTCTTTGATCCCTCTGCGCAGTAGCCAAGCAACCGGACTAGATTCTTGTGATGAGTTCTCCCAATTGCTCGCATTTCTGCTGTGAACTCTTTTTCGCCCTCTTCCACAACCTTCTCTAGCCTCTTCACTGCAATTAGTTTTTTACCTTTGTACAAAGCTCCTTTGTAAACTGCTCCAAAAGAGCCTTGGCCCAACTTCTCTCTGAAGCCATTGGTAGCCTTTCGAAGCTCATTGTAAGAATATAACCTCAGGGTGAACTCCTCAGTTAGGCCAGATCTCCCTGTTTCCAGCAACCTTGTATACTTCAATACACGGAATTTGAAAATGAAAAGGCCTGATAATGCAAGGGCGAAGCATGAATAGGTAACCAAGCTCAAACAAAGAACAAGAATGAGCATCAATGCCTTCTTGCTTGTGGTCACCACCACTTGTGGGTTCGGAGGATCTTGATCTGGAATTGGATGGCTATTGCTTCTTGTACCAACCTTAAAGAACACAGTGCCCGTGTTCGATTTCCTTCTAAAATATCTCAGTGGAAGCGTGAATTTCATGCACTGACCCGTCGACAAAAACATCGACGCGTCGCAAACACAGTCCTCCAAACAGGCCTTGCTGCAGTCATCCTTGGTCATTTTTGCTGTATGGTAAGGAGGGTCCTCGGAGTAAAGATTATCCATACTAGTAATGCCATTTTTTTCTCCATCTCTGCAACTTAGTCCTTTGGTGAAATTCCTCTCGCAGCCACCAAACATGTGATCGGGATCAAGAAAATTAGTACCTGGAATACAACTGCAGTAAGGTTTATCGTCATTCAAGGTACAGTAGCTGTTGAAACCACAGAAACTCTTCACATCACACATATCGTCCATGGCTTCCCACTCTGGTTCTGGTTTAGAGTTGTCACTGGGATGAGAATACAATCGGAAATTTCCATCAACATCAAGGGTTGCACGGTGGACAACTGTATTGTTGCTAATAGATGAATATCTCAAGAGTTTGATCCTGGTTGAATCAGTGGTGTTGATGAGTAGCAGTGAACCGCTACTATTTAGATAAAGATGATACTGCTGGTACCGGTGGTAGGCGCTCCAAGTGCCCGAACTCCAGGAAGCATCTACCGATATATCTTTAGTATTCACAGGATATGCAACCAGATTCCCATCATACTGCATCTTGAGACGAAACTTTCCAGTGGAGTGGTTTGTTTCAGAGAAACTAGAAAACAAGGAACTCCCACTGGAAAGATTTTGGCCCCCTAAAATGGTATCAGTAGGAAAGTCGAAACTCTGCCAAATGACATCATGGTCCTTGTTGTATAACACAAAATTTCCAGTGTCGAGCATGGAAGCAAAGGAAGCAGAGGCAGTGGTAGTATTAGTGATTGATCTATCTTCTTGGCTTTGCCCTGTTCTAAGGAGAAGCTTACCTTTGGTAGTGAATTCCAGTGTAGCATTTGAGGACACTGGTGGGTCATCACGATTGGCAGTCCATACTGATACTGTAGTAGTATTTTGTGAGCCACCCACCATTACCAACCAAATTCCCACTAAAAAGCCACCGCCTTGCTCGTAAAATCCAAATGCAAAACGGCCCGACGGCGACTGCCATGAATTGGGTTGACTGATGGGGGTGAGAGAAGATCCAGGGCTTATCTTTCTCTGATCAGCACCAACCGATTCAAAGCATACAAAGAGGAGGAACAGAAAAGCAGAAAAAGAAGCCATGATCGAGAGAGGGAATATGGAGAAATTGGTATTAATTAATTCCTAGTTTGTGACATGTTTTCTTCTATACCGCCTGACCCGTATTGTCTATTCTGTGCAGAAATTTCTTCGTTGACGGACTTGCTATTCAGTCTTTCACAATGAATATTACACGAAATTTCTTCTAGCAACAATATTTAAAGGAACAAATGACGCAGCAAGTCTTTCTTAAAGGCAGACAACAAACACAAAGCTTGTGGTTGTTGTACATATGGGGTGCCCCCAAGAAATATAAAATGGGCATGGTGTGTGAATGGAAGTATGTGTGGGGGCCTGAAATTGTGTAAATCGTGGAAGTTGATTGGTAAGGTGATTTGGAATGATGTAATTGGTGACCTGGTTTGCAGTTGTGTATATATATATATATATATATATATATATATATATATCTATGTGTGTGTGTGTGTGTGTGTGTGTGTTGCTATACATTCTGGTATCCCTTTACTAGAGTTGCTTTTTGTGAACACGTTTTGGAGGTTTTGTTTTTACTAATTTGTTTCTGTTTGAAATAAAATAAGTGTTTTGTTACTAGTGTGTTTTAAATAGAATCAAAAACACGTTTGACAAGAAAAATCTATTTTAAATATTTTTTGTTTTTATTTTTCCTGTTACACAGTTGCTGAAACACAATAAAAACATCAAAATGGTGTTTCCAATTTCGAACCAAAATTTTAAAACGATTTGATACTATTCAAATGCAACCGGCAATACTAAACATACTTTGTTTTTACAATGTCGAACAAAACAAAAAAATAAAAATAAAATGCATGCCAAACATGCCCTATATCTCTCGGCTATTATATTCATCTTTGAGTTTCTGTTTGGAAAATTTTTACCATGCTCCCGACCAATAAAAAAATATAGATTACCAAATACTAGTAGTTTTAAACAGGTTACAACTTGGTTGCATGTGCAATAACTATAACATTAACATTTTACCAAGTATACTACTGATTGAACTGATGGAACTATGAGCGAACTGAAAATTAATCTACAACTTGGGATCTCTAATTACTGAAAAAGTAAATTATAACTGAATTATATAAACCTAGAAAGTGTGGATACATATATGACAAATCTTCTTACATTCCACAGTATGACCTATATTTCAAACCGCATAGTTATAACACGTTTTCGTTTTGAAAATGAGTGACAGATTTAGGTTCTCGAATATGTCAAATCAGAACTTTGAAACTTTTACGTAGATACACCGGCAATTTTGCCTTCATCACATATAAGAAAGTGGAAAAGCCCAACAAGTATTGTGAGAGCAAGATTAAATAACAAAATTCCAATCAAATGATGCATTCGATATATATATATATATGATTTAGGTTCTCGAACATGTCAAATCAGAACTTTGAAACTTTTATGTAGATAGACCGACCACAATTTTGCCTTCATCCAGGGCCGGCCCTGGGCCTAGGCGGTCGCTTTGGGCCCCCAATTTTAGGGGCCCCAAATTTTAGACTAAGTATACTATACTAGTATATAAATTAGGCTCATAATAACAATTTTCATTGGACTTTTAAAATTTTAAACCAAAACAATTCCATTGGCCTTATAATTTTAAACACAAACACTCACCCATATACTTTAAACCCCTCTCCCTCTCTATACATATATATATCCTAACCCATGTGGGCTGTCAGTTCCCACAACTTTTTATACTTTAAATATATATATATATATTCGGCTCTTGGACTCCAAAAAGTTATATTATATTATATTTTATATCTATTATATATATATAATATATAATATAATATAACATAATATAATGTATTAATGTTATGGAGCCAGGAGTCGATTATATATATATATATAACGGTCAAAACTCAATACAACTTTACCAAATACCAAACCAGCAAACCTGAAACCTCTCGCTCTCTCTCTCTCTTTTAATTCACTTAGCAAGTATTAGTGAAGATCCCAAGACAAAGAGTGATGCTGAGTGCTTAAATGAAATTGAGAATTTTGAGTTCTTGCTTGGCATGGTTATTTGGTTTAATAAATTAAATGCTGTTAATAGAGTAAGTAAAATTATGCAAACAGATGACATGCAGATTGATGTTGCTATAGATCTCTTAAGAGAACTCATTTCCTTTTTTGAAACTTATAGAGAAAATGGATTTGAATATGCTATATTTGAGGCTAAAGAGATTGCAACTAAAATGGAAGTTGAACCTATTTTTCGTGAAAAACGTATCATTCGTAGAAAGAAACAATTTGATGAGAGTGCTAGCGAAGAGATGACACAATCAGCCGAAGAATCATTTAGAATTAATTATTTCATATACATAGTTGATCAAGCTCTTGCTTCACTCAAGAGTAGATCTGAACAATTTCAACAATATGATGACTCTTTTGAATTTTTGTTTAATTTGGAGAAGTTAAAGTTTGAAGATAATGATAGTTTAAAGTGTTCATGTCATAAACTTGAAGACCTAAAACATGACATGGTTTCTGATATTGATGGCACAATTATTTTCAGAGTTAAAAGTCTTAAGAGAAGCTTTACCAAGAGAAACAAAAAAGGCAATTGAAGTATTGAATTTTATAAAAAGGCTAAATTATTGTTTTCCAAATGCTTGGATTGCATATAGAGTATTATTGACTATCCCAGTTACAGTTGCATCTGCTGAGAGAAGTTTTTCAAAGTTGAAGTTCATCAAATCTTACTTACAGTCAACAGTGTCACAAGAGAGATTAAATGGATTGGCAATAATATCTATTGAAAAAAATATGTTGAAGAAACATGATTGAAACACTTTATTTGAAACGATTACATTTACTTTGATATGCGCGTGTAAAATTTTTTGTATAAAGGACCTCTCATTTAAAAGTTCGCTAAGAGCCTCTCAAAAATTTGAGAATCTCAAGGCCGGCCTTGCCTTCATCACATATAAGAAAGTGGAACAGCCCAACAAGTTGTGGGAGCAAGATTAAATAACAAAATTCCAATCAAATGATGCATTCGAGATATATATATATATATATATATATATATAGTACCTCCTTACCCAAGAAAAAAAAAGAAAGAGGAAAGAAAAGTACATAATATATCAAACCATCACAAGGGAAGGAGTTGGTGATACTGGTGAGACCTGTATATCCATAGTGCCTTCTAACATGAGGATCACATTCTTCATCGAGGGACGCAGACTTGGATTATCTTGAATACACAGCAATCCAACCTTCACCAACCTTTCCAGGGTCTTCATATCTACTGGTTCATCTCCCACAAGCTTTTCTAACTGTCTGGCCACAAAGCAATTATATACCCAGTCAACAAGAAGTATCTCATCTGCAGTAGACACATTAACCTCCATGTTACTTCTGCAACATATGATCTCCAACAGCACAACTCCGAAGCTGTAAATGTCTGCCTTGTCTGTTATCGGGGTGTTTCTGTGCCATTCGGGTGCCAAATATCCTCTTGTCCCTCTGACCCCAGTGAGTGTTCCAGTTTGATTTGGCATCAAAAGTTTTGCTAATCCAAAGCCAGATATCTTAGCTGTCCAAGAATCGTCCATAAGTATATTTTGAGGCTTGATGTTGCAGTGGATTATATGGGTCTCACACTCTTCATGTAGATAAAAAATCCCTCTTGCAACATCCATTGCAATTTTCACTCTTTCTTTCCAACTGGGGCGTCTTTCAACCTCGAAGAGAAGATTTGCCAGCGTGCCATTCTTCATGAATTCATAAACAAGAAGCTTGCTAGCGCCTTCTATGCAAAAACCAATCAATCGAACCAAGTTCCTGTGATGAGTCCGCCCAATTGCAGTCATTTCTGCTCGGAACTCCCTTTCGCCTTCTTCTTCCACAGATATTTCCAATCTCTTTACAGCAACCATCTGTTTACCCTCGGCATCAGATATAGCCCCTTTATACACTGCCCCTAAAGAATTGCTACCCAGTTCTTCCTTGAACCCATCTGTAGCTTTCACGAGCTCACTATAAGAAAATGACCGCAGAGTAAACTCTCCGTTTAGGCCCAAACTTGCATTTTCAGACAGTCTTTTGTAACTATGAGCTCGACGCCTATAGATAAAAAAACTATAAATTGCAATGGCAGAACACAAGAATGCAAGGCAACCCAAACTCACAGCTAGAATCAGAACAAGTGTTTTCTTTTTCTCAGCCACAACCTTGGGAATCCATGAAGTACTTGAGTGATTACGGCCTGTGATTTGGGCAATTCGGCTCTTGATGAAGGCTGTGATTGACTTATTTGAAAGTACTCCATCTAACAATGGAAGCTTATACTTGTTGCAAGTATCATCCAGATACAGAGCTGCCCAGCAATTACAATCTTCGAGGCAAGACCGACCACAATCTTCCTCCTTATTCATCAAGATCACAGAAGAATAAGGATAGCCACCCCACTCCATATTTTTGAAAACGGTGATGTTGTAGATGGATGTTGGGTCGTCTTTCCTTGTGCAACCTTCTTCATCGATGAAGCTCTGGTAGCAGCCCAGGAACATGTTATGGTGGTCGATAAAAGTGAAACCAGGAAAGCAAGAGCAATTCGCTACGGAGGAGTCGGTGTTGGAGCAGAAGCTGTTAACCCCACAGCTACCTTCGAGATCACATTGGTTTTGCAACGCCGACCACAGTATCAACCCGGTAGAGTTATGAGTACTGATTCCAAAGCTATGTGAGTAGAGCCTAAAATTTCCATCAGCATCAAGTGTTGCACGGTAAATTATTGTCTTGTTATTGCCAGAATATGAGGTGTTAACTAGTGTGTGCATGCAAACACCACTAGAAGAATCGCGTAAACATAGAAGGCCTCTACTGTTGAGATTTAATGACAAACTATAAGAATAATTTGCATCAGATGTGTGTGTGTCCCAATAAGGGGCTTGTAATAGATCATTACTGTTTACACGGTACGCAACAAGACTATTGTTTCTTTTCAGTAAGAGAGAATACCGTCCACTTGACTGGTCTGATGTCGATACACTAGAGACCAACTGATTACCAGCATACAGATCCTGACTGGCTAATATAGTATCTGTTGGGTGATCGAAGCTTTGCCAGGTAACCTGAGATTTATTGTTGTAGATCTCAAAATTACCAGAATCAAGCATAGAAGCTGAAACTGGATCCACATCAAGAAGATCTGTGATGGATTTTCCTTCCCCTTTCTGGGTCCAAAGGAAAAGGCCATGGTCTTTGGTGAACTCAAGTGTGGCGTTTGAGGAGACTGGTGGGTCGTCTCGGTTTGCTGTCCAAACAACAGTGGTTGTAGGCTCACTAGCCAACCATATTCCAACTGCAAATCCTTTGCCTTTTGGGTAGAAACCAAATGCGAAGAGGCCGGAAGGTGAGAGCCACGAACTGTTGGGAGAGAGTGAAGAACCCAACCTTATCATACTGGAGTGATTGAGTCCACCTCCTCCAAGAGCTGTTGAAAGTAGAAACAGTAGTAAGAACATTACCGCAGGTGCATCAGCCATGAGAGAGAGAGAGAGAGAGAGAGAGAGTTTTTTTTCGCTTGATTTTGCTGTTTCTACTTCTATATATTCTCTCTCTGTATATGATTTTTATAACCAGGCATTTGCCATACTTTTGTCTGCTTTATGCCACTGAATGCTTCATTTTTTTCATCTGCATGCGGGGCCGACCCGAAAGAAGCACAACCCAGAGCTGTCTGCTTTCCGTCCTCCAAGGGCATGTTATGTTCACACCAAGTCTTTTGAGTCTTGACTTTAGGCGAGCGGCCCCGTAATAAGTTGGGAGCGCAGTGCAGATCGTCTGTAGTCCACTAATGTCGTAAATCAATTATTCCTTCTCACATCACAATTAAAAAAAACTTTATAATTAATAAAATAATTTTATTTGTGATAAATGAGAAAAAAAAACCAATAAACTATAATATAACATTCGATTTCACGTAAATAAATCATAACAATTTATATTCATTTTTTTTCTACTTACTTTTCATATATTTAAAGTAATTTTTCACACACTGAAAATAAATAAATTTTTATTATTTTATTTTTTTAATTTTTTAGCAACATTTAGGCACGCTAAAAAGATGTTTTCACACAAATAAATTATAACAGTTGATGTTAACATTTTTAAGCTTCACTTAAAAACACTAAAAAATAATTTTCACACACTAAAAATAAATAATTTTTTATATTTTTTCTTTTCATTTTTTTAAAAACATTTAAGCACAATTTTTTTTTATAAATATTTAAAAAAATTAAAATATATATGTTTTAAGTGTGTGAAGAAATATTTTAATTACATGTAAAATGACTTTAAAGTTATGAAAATTTACTTTATATATATATATATATATATATATATGATGTAGGACAACATCTGGGGTCCACAACTTAAATGTGAAATGAGTGTTTTGTGTGCGTAGAGTCAAAAGTCAAGTCACAGGTCTGAAAAGGCAAGTCTTTTGAGTCTTTAGATTAGGTGAGCAACCCTCTAATAAGTTTCCAGTAGCAGTGTCTTTAGCGATTGTTGTTGCGGAGTCGATTTTACTGTTCGGTGGAAATCAATCACAAAAATTAAATATTTTTTTTTGTAATAAATATCTTACTTTTTCATCAATCAATATATTCTTCTAGCACTAAAGTATTTATAATGGTACCATCAACAAACAAATAAAATTATAAATATAAATATAAAGTATTAAAATATTTTTTTTAATATTTGTTTATATTGTCCTGCTTTTAAATATTTTTAATAATCTATATACTTATTATAATCATTTCCTATATAATTTTAAAATTTTGTAATTATGGTTAATTGAATTAAAGAACATATTTTTAAAGTAGTAAATATATACAGACGACTCTTATATCTATCTATATCTATCTATATATTATTATTATTATCTACTAAAAGTGTGAGGCTATTTATTTTTTCTATACATTTTTTTAATTTTTAATTTTATATTATTTGTGTTATGAGTTAATACTTTCTAAATTAAATATGATTATTAATATATTCCTAAACATTTTCTTTTCTTGTCATAGGATAGAAACGTTGGTGATTAATAATTGTATTCTTAAACGTTTCTTAATTATTTTTCTTAAAAGTTTCTTTTTTCACAACAATGCTCAAACATTTCACATTATTATAATATTTATATATTTTTTCCTAAATTTATATTATTTGTTATATGAGTTAATACCTTCTAAATTAAATATGGTTATTAATATATTCCTAAATGTTCCCTTTTCCTTCAAAGGACACAAACATTGCTTATTAATAATTGTATTTAAATTTTTTTTTTTTAACAATACCAAAAGATACAAAAGTTTCACATCTCATTATTATAATAATTTCTTATATAATTTTAAAAGTTTTGTAATTATGGTTAATTGAATTAAAGAAATATATTTTTTCTATATACTTATTATATTTTTCTTTTATAAATAGTTTTATTTGTTTGTTGATGGCACCAATGTAAAAACTTTAGAATTAGAAGCGTATATTAATTGAAGAAAAAGTACGACATTTATTATAGGAAAGCATTTAATATTTGTAATTAGTTTTTACCAATCAATGGAGCGACTGTGCAAGAATCTACTGTCCCTAGCACTTCTCATATATAATATGTATGCAAAGCGGCTGGTCGATTAGGCAACTTAGGCGGTCGTTTAAGGTCCCGGTCCATATAATTCATTTATTAGGCTCCTAAAAATTTTCATTTCCTTATATTTAGCCCTAAGCTCGAGCTAATAGAATTCATTTATTAGGCCCCTAAAAATTTTCATTTCCTTATATTTAGGCCTAAACAAGTAAGATATATTAAAGTACGCTCCTACCTTATTTTCATTGGATAAATGGTATTGGAATGTATTAAAGTATGTTTCTACCTTATTTTCATTGGATAAATATATAATTTCTTATATATTTTGTTCTCTTAAAGGCATAGCTGTAGCGTAACTTTAATGGATTGAAGCTCGCTCCTACCTTATTTTCATTGGATAAATATATAATTTCTTATATATTTTGTTCTCTTAAAGGCATAGCTGTAGCGTAACTTTAATGGATTGAAGCTCGCTCCTACCTTATTTTCATTGGATAAATATATAATTTCTTATATATTTTGTTCTCTTAAAGGCATAGCTGTAGCGTAGCTTTAATGGATTGAAGCTCAGGCAAGTTCTCTTAGCAAAACCTCTGTTTCATCATACTGGTTTGTGGCAGTCCCTTTTTATGTGGGTATGATCATTAAAAACTGTACTGTGTGCGGTATTCGTGATATGCATTAGTATATAAAACTAATTCTCTAATACTGTCTCTTAGGCAATGAGTTATGGTGTTGTCTTGATGCCACTTCATATCTCATTCTGTTGACTGTCTCAGGGCTAGAGTAAGTGTGTTGTGTTAAGGGTAATAGCTAGTCAACTACCTTGAAAATTTTGTGAAACATAACACGAAACAGAGGAGGTAGTATGGATTTGGATGGCATTTCCAACTAATGCGTAGCTTTAACTATGTGAGTTGGGAATCTTGTTTCTATGGGTGTGAATGTTTTGTGGTTGTATTTCCATAACTCAGATGAATGTAAGATTATTCCTTAAGCAATAGGGCTCATCCTTGTTCGCTTTGCTTTGATTTACAGTTTCTTCTAATTACTGTAGTCAGGGTGGATGGATTTTTATCATTGTTCGATGAAAGAAAGCCTAATCGAGTGTTTGCGTGATAGATTGTTTGTCAAGGAGAAAAATGTGTTTAGCTAAGAAGCACGAATACGGACATGGGCACGGATACGACATGATACGAACATGGCAATACGACAAATTTAAAAAAAAATAGGACACGGATATGACATGGGTATGTCAAAAAATAATAATATAATATATTATTATATATATAAATAATATTTTTTGTCATTTTATCCATATAATCATGAATAAGAGTGTACTAATTTAGAGCTTAGATTTAGATGTTTGTTAATTTTGTTTTCTTAAATTTTATATTATTTTTCTAATTAACCAATAATATATTTTAAATTTCTTTTTTTTAAATAATAATAATAATTAAAAAAATCACTCCACCATGGCCGATCAAAAAAACTCTAGAATGTTTCTAGACGTATTCGAGTGTTTGACACTGTCACTGCACCCAAGTGAGGTTTCCGTGCTTTCTAGTGTTGAGAGATGGCTATTTTGTCTTCTCAAGTAGCAATGAAATTTGAGACTCTGGCACATTGCATGGTGGGATGGCTTTC
Source organism: Cornus controversa (assembly GCA_026545225.1). NCBI lineage: Eukaryota > Viridiplantae > Streptophyta > Magnoliopsida > Cornales > Cornaceae > Cornus > Cornus controversa. Next base: position 20,597,156 of record CM048852.1, read on the forward strand.
ACTCAGTCTAAGTATTTATGATTGTTTCTTAAGAAACAGGATAAGAGAAAATCTTTATATTGATCTTTATATTATATAGATTTTATTTGTTATTTATCATTTTGTGGGTAGGATTTCTATTATGTGTCAAGTAATTTTGATTCTTGTAAATTGTAATTAAAGTTGCAATTTGGAGGGAGCATCCAAAAAGCAACTCAAACCCATGCGGATTTTTAGACTGGTTTAGACTGCTTTGTTCTTTACTTGAAATGGTTTAGGATACAACTTTTGAACCTAATCTTAATTCACGCTGTGCCTGTCCTTGTGTAGTGACGTTGGAAAATCCTAATCATAAAATACTTGAGGACCATGTATGGTTGCTCAGATACTTGTTTTGGATGAATAAGCTGATTAATTGAAAGCAAAAGCAACAAGTTCATCAGAAAAAAATAAAGGAAAGAGAAAAACAATATTCATATCCAAACAAAGGAACTTAGATCATTTTCAGTGAACAATAATAAATAGTCGAATCGAAACCAATAATGGTTCACTCCACCTGATGGTATGATCGTCTCCATTTTGAGTCTAAGTTTGCACAATTTTGCTCTTGAATTTTATTCCAAAAGACCTTATATTATTTGGAGAGCCACATAACATATAAGCACATTCCCTTCTCCACATCCAGGCGATGTGGAATTGAGCGCCCTTGAGGATAAGAGAGGACAAACACTACACACTTCTTCCACACAACCAAAATCTTTGCAAAACCCAATTTAAATTAACAAAGAATTGAGTTTTCATTAGAAGAGCATGAGTGATGTTAAAGACTTAGTGGAGTGGGACACGTTGCCCTATTCGAAACCTGTCTCATAATTAAAAAGTTTTTCTTAAATACGTTTCACATTGGAGTTGTAGCAGTTAAAGGTACTCTAATATACATATTTTTTAAGAAAAATAATTCAAAACTTGAACAAATTTAAGATAAATTTTGTAAAAAATTTTAAGTATAAATACTTAACAATCATTATAACAAAAAAGTTGTTAAAATTATCATAAAATGAAGAAAAGCTATACCTAATAAAAAATATTTATTTATATATTATTACTAATTGGGACAAGTTCGGAATTGTCAGATTTTAAACTCTTTTCCAAATCGGTCTCTAACCTTGTGATTCCAAACCCATTTTTTTAGCCCTAATGGAGTGAGTGGGATATGAGGTGTGTGGAATTTCATTTGATGTATTGTTGAGGAAGCTCGTCTCATTGTACAAGCCAATCAACCTTCAGCTTGAGTTGAACTCAACTAACCTTACACCTTCATACAAGCATTAGAAAATAGGTAAATTTGTCGATGAGATTTAACAATGATGTTTTTTTTAATGAAATAAACACTCTAGTAGGAGATATTTAATTCTTAGATGTGATTTTGTTAGACACTATCTAGGAAGCATGGACACGGACACGGGTACGAAACGACACGGACACGACGATACGAAAAATTTTAAAAAAACAAGACACGAACACGGCAAACATACGACTATAAAATAATAATATAATATATTAATATATATTAATTATTTAATAAAAAATACTACATTATAGAAATAATTCAATTCATCATCATGCAATTAAGAACCAAACAAACTTATAAACAAAAATAGACAAATAGATTAAAATAAATTAAAGAACCAGACTTATTTAGTCTTCTACGTGTATTAAGCTTAGATTTTAATCATAACTTAGTATCATATAATTTCTATTCAAAATATTTGAATATACATTACTATTATTGTAAGGACCGGAATATTTTGACCGGTCCCGGATGATTTTTGGGCTGGATTTATTTTTTCGAATAAATTAAATTCGAAAAGAATGTGGATATACATAGATATATATATATATATATATATATGGAATTATATGTATATTGATGGAGGATGTAGATATATATATATAGGGATATATATATATATATATATATATATATATATATATAGTTGTGGTGAGTGTATTTATATTAAATTATAAATACATGTGAAGGTATGTGTATGTAGTGTAATATGTATGTATGGAGTATGTGTGTACATACACATGTGCTTTATTTAATTGCACATGGGCTGATTTGGGTATATATATATATATATATATATATATATATATATATATATATATATATATATATAAATGTGTTATTTGTATATAATACATGTGGCTGGGAAAGAAGAATCAGCCGAAAAAGGAGAAAAGAAAGAAGAGAAAAGAAAGAAAGAAAAGAAGAAAAGAAAAGAAGAAAGAAAAGAAAAGAAAAGAAAAAGAAGAGAAGAAAGAGAATCGGGGAGAGAGAAGAGAGGGAGAAACCGAGAGAAGCCGTGACAGCGGCAGAGGGGTTCTCACGGCGGGGCTTCGGCCCGCCGTCGGCAGCGGGGGTGACCGGCGGTGGTTGCAGGTGAACCCGGTCGGCTAGACCGCTGGTGGGTCTTGCGGGGTGGCTCGGTGCGGCGGAGCGGTTCGCGGTTCGATGGAGGGCCGTCCGCGAAGGGGGTTTCGCGGCTGGAGGTTGTTGGTTCCGGCGAGTGCTGGGATGGCGTGGGTTCACTGGCGGTGGGCCGGTGACGGCGGCTTGCGGTGGTCTGCAGGCAGTGGGGGTTCTCGGCTGTTGCAACTGGGTTCGGCTGAGGTCCTTCTCGGGCTTGGCTCGAGTCGGCTGATGGGTTGTTCCAGGGGGGATTTTCTTTGGTTGTTTTCGGTGGGGTTGATGCCGGGGGTGGCTTGATGTGGTTGCCGAAGGTAGATGGTGGGTTCGGTGGCTGGTCCGTGGATTTGGTGGTAGCGGTTGGGATTGTTTGGCCGTGGATGGTGGTATGGCTGATTTGATAGTCGCGGTTCTAGCTCGATCTTGCGTGTTGAGTTGGTAGGTTCATGGTGGTTCCATAGCGGCGTGGTGGTGGCCGGGAATGGCTTGGTTGGGTGGTCTCGGTGTGGCCATTATGGGCCGACCGTGTGGGCTGGTTATGCTGATTGTGATGGACAGTGGCAGGGGATGGTTCACGGCTGGACCATAAGCTATCATAACTGATTTCAATGGTGATATGGTGGAGTATTGAAGGTGGTCCGACGGCAGCGAAATAGGGGCTGGTTTTGGATCGTTCGGCAGCGAGATGATGGCTCAGTTTGGGGCTATTTTGTCTTGGATTTGTAGGGCTGATGGTGGCATTCTCATGGCTATTGGACAGCTCATTTTGGTGGTCAGTTTCGACAGTGTTTGGTGTCATTTGGCTAGTGTTTGGCTCGGCTAGTTTAAGTGAAGTGGCGGTTAAGGACTATTTAATGGGTTCTTCCATAGGGGTTTGCCATAGCTAGAGTGGGTTGTGGATTGGCAGCCATTGTTGATATGGGTTCGATTGATGCTTGAGGTTGACAACGGTAGTCAAGGGGTTCGGCTTTGGGGTCGACAAAAGTGCCGAAGCTGGGAGCTTCGATTGGATGGTTTGGTGATGCCGGCCTTGGTGTTGGCTTGAGGGACTGGACCGGACCGGACATGGAAAAAGGATCGCTTTGCAAGCGCGGACTTGGCGAAAGCGGGACCTAAGGCAAGTTGATTCTTGCCTCTATCTCTTACGTACATTTTATTTACGTTGAGTAATTTACATATGTTATCAATTTAATCATATGTGGTATGTGTCTATACATATATATATATATATATAGGTGCTTATATATATGTGGGTATAGGTGGATGTTGTGCATACATGGGATATGAGAGGATATATATATGCGTGTGTATATATATATGTATGTGTGGGTTTGGGAAGCGATAACATGTTAGATTAATCGCCTGATTGCATTGTGATATGCATGTATGTATAGATTAAAGTCTATGTAAAGCATGCTAAATAATACTTGTTTAGCTCTGTGTGGTCTTGTATGCATATGTGGTTCTTACGCATGGTGTTCAGGAAGTATATATAGGTATGTGATTACCTATATGTATGGTTGCAGTGGTAGAAATGCATACTAAGTTGAATATAACTTTTGGCGAACATTTGAAAAGCATGAAATGTGCTAAGTGTTTTATATGTTCTTGATACATATGTGAGTGATGTAATATATATATGTGTGTATATATATTGTGGTTGGAATGCATGTTAGTTACTTTTAGCGAATACATGCATTGAATGAGAGCATGACTATATTTATGCTAGTGTAAGTGCATATGTGATTTATATGCATGATTTGACATGTACGTGTTTACATGTAGGGTTACGTGAATGAAATGCATGCTATCTGTTTATAGAAAATGTATGCATTGGTTATAGCATGATAAAAATATGCTAAGTTGGAATTGTTTGCATATGTAAGGTGTTATGCAAGTATTTGAACATATATGTGCTATGTGTGTTGGAATGTGATGAAAAGCATGCTAAATACTTCTTTTTAGTATTCATAAGCATGGGTTGAAGCATGAAAGTGTTATGCTAGGTATATATGCATCCATATTGCATGTATAGGAGGGAAATGACACATACGTGGTTATATGTGGGTTTGTGTAGAGGGAAATGCATGCTATGTACTTATATACTAGCTGGTGCATTGGGATAGCATAAAATAGAATGCTTAGTTACGTATACATCCATATTGCATATATGGGAGGTTGCGGGAAAATTAACGCAAAAAGAGGTGCACGGGACTTCGGAGTGGTCCAACCGTGTCACGAGAAGTGGTATAGCTATCCACTACGTATGGCCCTCGGAGTGGACCCGCCATACAAAGGTTTTATGCCTGGAATTCGGAGTATGTCCAATGAATGTGAGCCTCGGAGCTGTCCCCTCACATAACGGCAATCCTATACATTGCCAGAGTAGGATGACCTTTCGGAGTGGTCCAGGTCATAGGATGGTTATCGGAGTTGTCCTAGGTCACATGATCCTCGGAGCGGGCCAATCATGTGGGGTATCGGATGAGGACCGAGAGTGAGAGTATGTGCAAGCTTAGATGCTTGTCTTATGTATCGGATTATGACCGTGGAAGGTGAAAAATACCTTTATGCTTATGTGTTTATCTGTTAAGCACGTTTTTATGTTTAAATGCATCTATATTGCATTTGAGATGTGCTACTTGACGAGTAGGAGATGTGGTAGTTGATTTACATCGGTTATGTAAATGTGTTGACATATATGTTCTATATACATATTGATGCCTGATGTTTACTGCTTTCAAGCATGTTGAAAATGATTTCTAAAATCATGTATAGTGGATTTTGTATGTTCATATATGCTAGAGTAGCCATATACATCATTGGTTCATGCATGCTAGGTGGGGCATGGTCTTAAATATTGTGATATATTTAAGCGCATAAGTATATTTTTGAGAATATGTGAGGATCGACCTGCTGCAGCGGTGATAGTATGGTTCTACATACCTTGTTGGGCCTTTGAGCTCACCCCCTCCCAGGTTTTGCAGGTGTTGCTGATTTTGGAGTCAGTTGGGAAAACTGATAGCACCAGTTGCAGAGGTAGTAATTAGATTCCTTAGAATCTAATTTATGTCCAGGATATTGGATAGATAGATGTATTACATTTGAGTTAAATGTATGGAGAGATGTATATTGATTCAGTTCCTTCACTTGTATTTATTCATGTGATGTATGTATTTAATACGGACATTCAAGGACTGAGGCATGTATATTTATGATTGAATTATGCATGTTGTAGAAATATTGGGGGGACACGGGCCCAGAAGTGTCCATTTTTATTGTTTAGATATAAATGCTGGGGGGACACGTGCCCAGAACTGTCCATATAAATTGTAAAGCAGGTATATCATGCCAGGAGCTGATTATTTAGAGTGGGTCATGCCCAATTTTCGTAAAAATGATAGGAAATTGAGGTTGCATGATCAGGTGGTGGTTAGAGCGTGAGGGTGATCTCACGGAGCTCACACCTCGGTTTCTGGGCCTCGGGAATCGGGGCGTGACAATTATGAAGTGTCCGATACGTCTTCGAGAAGTGTCCAAGAAGTGTCCGAGGAGTGTCTAAGAAGTGTCCTAAAAAGAAAAATGTCAAGACACTTCTACGAAGTGTCCGACACGGAGTCGGAGTATCCGATATGGGTACGGCACCCTTGGTGAAGTGTCCGTACTTTCTAAGACACTATTAATTGGAGTAGCTTTGTAGAATAATTCTAAGTAAAAATACGTATTTTGAGACATTGATTTTCGGCTTTCAAATGATTTCTCAATTAATTTTGGACATTGGAACCTCTCATAAAAGTTCTCCAATAAAACAAATACAATTAAATGATTGCATAAATATAGATTAAATCAAAAGACTCAACGGCGTCGTTTCCCTGTCTTGGACACTACTCCTCTCCCATATTTAGTGCTGCAAATGAACCAAACTGCTCGTAAACAGCTCGAGTTTGGGCTCATTAAGGGCTCGACTCAAGCTCGTTCGTTAAGCAAACGAGCCGAGCTTGAGCTCGATTTCTAAGCTCGTTTAATAAACGAGCCGAGATCGAATAATGTTGGGCTCGACTCGTGAACATAAGTTCATTTATGTTCATGAACAAAGCTCATTTAGGGCTCATAAGCTCGTGATTATATTCATGAACATAGGCTTGTGTAGGCTCATTTACGTTCACGAACAAGCTAAAACGAACTTGAACACGAATTCGAATGATTTTTTTTATTAAACGAGCCGAGCCCAAACTGAACCTGAGCCCGAACCCGAGCTCAACTTTTTGAGCTCGTCACGAGCCCGAGTAGGCTCAAACTCGACTAACTTCGGTTCATTTGCAATCGTACCCATATTATCTCCTTAGTTTGTACACCTGTACTCTCACTCCAGCTGGCTTTTCTAGTATCAACCAGAACATTTCTTTTTTTTTTAAGGTAAATAGAACCAGGTGATCCTTTAATTTAACTGGTCAGCTCCTTCCTCTAACCAGCTAGGGTTTCTCTTATTTTCTCACTCTCTCTTCCCCATTCGTTTTCTCTCTAAAACCGTAGATAGAAAAATCAGACTCTCTGTGTAAACAATGTCCAACTACTTCCCCTAAGAAGTATTGATCGAAATACTCTCAAGACTTCCGGTGAAATCTCTACTTCGATTCAGGTGCGTTTCTAAGTCTTGGCTCTCTCTCATTACTAGCCCAGATTTCATCATTACCCACCTCAATCAATCCGAAAACAACAACTCTCACCTCCTCATCAAATACTATTCTCTGGACCCCAAGAAAGAGCGCTATTCGCTATTGTTCGACGACGACAATGAAAAACCCACCCTCGATGAGTCCTTCGAACTCAAATGCCCATTCAGGACTCGCACCAAGAGCTTCTTCCGAATGGTCGGTATTTGCAATGGCTTGATTTGCCTCTCAGACGACCATTTTGGTTACACCTATACTGTTTTCGTTTGGAACCCCGCGATTCAGAAGTGTGTGAACCTTCCCAAGCCTCGCGTTTGCTTCGAGAGGTATGGGTCGTACATGTTTGCTCTTGGGTTTGGCTTTGATTCTCGGACCAACGATTACAAAGTTGTGAGAATCGCTTACCTTTCGCTTGGAGAGGGTTCGTGGGACTTCAGTGCTGGTGTCGAATTAATGTTGTTCGGAGGGACAGAGGGTTACATTGCTCCTCCTGAGGTGGAGGTCTTCGAGCTAAGAACCGGTTCGTGGAAAACAATTGAGGCGGGTGTGCCTCCGTATCACATGATTGAATATTTCTGGTCTTCGGCTTTTGTCAATGCGACTATACATTGGCTTGTGTATGGAAAGTGGGAGGGTTTGAACGAGGATAATCATTGCAGCACGATTATGGGATTTGATGTTGGTAGTGAAGTGTTCTGTGAGCTGAGCCTCTAGTACCCCCAAAATTTGGACGTCTATTATTTTAAAGAATTTAAATTTCTTTATATTATTATTATTATTATTTTTCAATTTATGTGGAATGTCTTTATATGCATTTTATTATTTCATGTGAATTGTTAGGGTTTTATACAATTATTATTTTATGTGAATTGGTTATTTTTATAAATTCTTTCATTTCATGTGAATTGCTCTACTTTTATTTTTATCAATTTATATGAATTGTTTAATGATTGTGTATTATTTGATTTAAATATTTTAAATGCTTTGGATTGGGTTAGGGAGGAATCTGGGCTGGAATGGTTGGGCTAAGGATATGCTTAAGTTGTTGGGCCATGGTTATAGTTATATTATTATGGTTATTATTATTATTATTATTATTATTATTACTTTTAGTTATTTAGTTTTTAGAAAAAATATTAATAATAATAGAATAAAATGATTAGGACAAAAGATAATAAGAAACTAGGGTTTCTGCCGTTTGCATTACGCACAAAAATCAGGAGAGTAAACGAAAGAGAGAAAGAGTTCGGGTAAACGAGTGTTTGAATCATCAAAGAGGCAAGTTCGAACTCTTCTCTTCCCCTTTGAATCTGTATGCATATATATTTTTGTATATATATGTTGCTGGAATATATGTATAATATATATTAATTGTATAGACATGTTGCTAGAAATTTGTATGCAATTAATTATGAAACTAAATGATTATGCATGCTAAGAATATTTCTGTGAATTAAACATGAAGATTTTGGAGTTTTGGTACTGTTTTAGGGTATTTTGGCATATGTTTATACATGTATATATGACTGTATAGGCGGGTGTATATATATATACACACACACATATATATATATATATATATATATATATATTAACATGAAATTGGGTTTACTGTATTCATCATTTTTGAACGTTTTTATTCCGATTAAAAGGTAGATCTTACTTCCTAGAACAATCCTTGAAAGTTTGGTTATGAACCGTTGGGTAGATTGACGGGAAATTGAGTTCAAAATTTTAGATTTTCGAAACTTGAAATTGGGCCTTTTTTATTTAGTCCACGAGAGAGGATGATTTTGGTACCAATACGTAGCTTAGATCGATACGAGTTCAATGGTATATTCATATGCGTGATTCGGTGCCCGGAAGTGATCGAAACATGGTCGGAAAATTTCGACCTCCATTGTTGAGCATGAAAGCTTCAGCTGAGGAAGAAAGAAACAAACAAAGAAAAAAAAAAAAAAGGGGGGCCACCCGTCTGCCGGTGCGTGGGGGCGCGTGCCACAGGAGTCGGTGGCCGGAAAAGTATCTTTGGGGCCCACTCTCGAGGGCCCACCTCTGGGTCCGATATGGGCCCATTTCGAATTATTTTATTATTTGTTTTGAATTTTTGAAATTTTTGGAAAAACTTGAAAATTCGGAAAATCATTTTTTAAAAATACTTTTATAATTCTAAAAATTTCCAAAATTTTATGTCAACTTCCTGGGAGCTTAAGGAGCTTGGGGTTTAAATTTAATATCCAAATGATTTACCATTCTCATTAAATTAATTTTTAAAGTTTCTAAAAACTATTTTTTTTAGCTTCTTTAATTTTAGAAAATACTTAGAAATTTCCAAAATTCCAAAATTTTTACTGTATTTCTCTAGAGGATAAATACACTTGGGTTTAAATTTTCAACTCAAAATAATCTTTCCTTGTTGTTCAATTTATTTTTAAAGTGTCTAAAAGTTGGATTTTCACCTTCTTTTATTTTTAGAAAATATTTTAAAATTCCAAAAAATTCTAGAAAAATTTAGGTAACTTTATAGGATTGAAATGCACTTGGGTTTTAAATTTCATGTGAAAATGACTCTCCCTTGTGATTGTGTTGGTTGTGAAAGTATGCCTCAAATTATGTTTATTTTCTTTTTGCTAGAAAAAAATATTTTTAAAATTCTCAAAAATTCTAGGAAATTCCAGCATGATTTAATAGGGTTCTTAGCAGTAGAATATGACCAGAAACCTAGATAAAAGTTAGGTTTAGACTCCCTCATATATTTGAGTGCATTGAAGGTTGAATTGGGAAATTGCTTCTTTAATGAATGTTTGAGTTATTTGATTTACTTGAATGTAATTTTCTTTAAGGATATAAATGCCCATCAAATACTTGATTATAGTCTACTTGTGAACGATTTGTCTTATGATAATAATTTCATGTTGGATGATTTGAAATAACGGTTTGTGCAAATTTAAATCATAATGCACCTTGTTATTTTATATTGCATATTGGAATGTATCTATGCATTTTATTTTGGCATGTAAGGATTGCCCGGCGTGTCAGGATCGCCCATACCTAATAAGGTATCTATGTATTTTATTTGGCATGTAAGGATTGCCCGGCGTGTCAGGATGGCCCATACCTAATAAGGTATCTATGCATTTTATTTGGTATGTCAGGATTGCCCGGCGTGTCAGGATCACTCATACCTAATAAGGTATCTATACATTTTATTTGGCGTGTCAGGATCGCCCATATCTAATAAGGTATCTATATATGTATGCACATGTTTTCTTTATTTTGAACTTAAAGAATGTGTTCATTGTTGGATGATAAGGGTTTGTTAGAACAATGTATAAGATGATTTTACTTCTGAAAACATGAACTAAATAGGAAATGACTAGTATGTATATATCTATACCTATTAAGGTATCAAAAGATTAAATGATGGCATGTTAGGATTGCTTAAACTTGATATTATTTCATGTTATGTTTATTTCTGCTGAACTTAAGAAATGTGATCACTTTTGCATAATAAGGATTTGGGTGGAATATTATAATTAATGACTGTTATTTTGAAAACATGAAACTGGAATAAGAATAGCTTGTATGTTAAATCTATTATTTTCTTTTGTGTCCCTTATACTGAGGGTATGTATATTGATTCTTTGATTGGGATGTAGTAGATAGAACTTGCTCGTGGGTTTAACCCACTTTGTTGATATTTCAGGTTTCAGACAGGTTCCACTGCAAGGATAGAGTTTTAGGGTTAGTTGTGGCAGACATCTCTTCTCATCGGTCACAGGGTAGAAACCTATCCTCTTATTCAAGGATCAGACTATGAACTCTTTTGGAGGTTTTGGTTGTTGGTTTTAAATTAGAGTCTTAAACTTGTGTTTATTCTGGTTAAGGGGTTCTTGCGTTACGAGACTTTCAAATTGTATTACCAGGAATATAACTATTTATTTATCGGTTATTTCAATTCAGTGGAATTTTCTGTTCAACTTTTAGAATTTATTTTAGTATGTCTTTTTTATTCTATGCTTGTTGCTATCAGTTGTATGTATCTCCCAGATTTTGTGTATGAGACTGGCCACCTCATGCGCGAAATTTTTTGGGGGTATTTCATTTGGTATCAGAGCCTGAACCCAGCCGGAAGTGTGCCGACGAGGACGTCGGGTCTCGTAGGGGGGTGGATTGTAGTAACCCTTGTGGACGGGTGTGAATGGGCGGGTGCGAAGACAGACACTGGGCTGAGCTACCACACTGACAGGGTACAGGGTGCTCAATCCCACATCGCCTGGGTGTAGAAAAGGGGATGTGCTTATATGTAGTATGTTCTCTTCAAATGGTATGAGGCCTTTTGGGGGTAAAACCCAAGAACAAAACTGTGCGGGCTTGGCCCAAAGCGGACAATATCATACCATGTGTTGGAGCGGGGTATTACAGAGCCTGCCGAAAAGATTGGCTTGTGAGAATCCCCTGAATTTGGCCATTGCGGTGTATGGGGGCACACTTTTGGTGTTTCAGTATGATAATCGGGCAAAGATTGAGCATTGCTCGGTGTGGGTGATGAAACACTATGGTGTGGTTAAGTCCTGGTGCAAACAATTCAATGTCGATTTGGAAGGAGGAAGCTTACTGGCTACACTTGGGTTTTGGAGGAATGGCGAGATATTGCTTGCTAGGAGCAATGGTGAGGTGATTTCGTATCACCCTGATAATAGAGGTGCTAAGAGTCTTGGAATTTTTGGCGGTAGAGACTCCATTTATGTGGGTACATACGCTGAGAGTCTTGCTTTGCTCGATCGGGTGAATGCTGTCTCCGGCGCTAAAGTAGATTCGTGTGATGTGCTTGATTCCGAGGAAGAACCTGTTTCTGATGGACCAGATAAAGATGCTCTTAAAAACCACGCATTCACGCATTTTGTTTTTTCATCAGTGTTTCTTTATCACTAAGGTATCTTCATATTAGTATTCATAGTGGTGACTTAAAAGGCTACTTACTCATGAAAGTCAATTTTAAACATTGCAATACTTCACATCTTTTGAATGATGATATGTTGGCAATTGGTAAGTTGTTAGGATTAGCTTACTATTTGTTTTGGCTAGATATCTGCGCCTGAAGGTGATCAATCAATGTTGCAATATATACTTCATTATCAGAGTGATGATCATATTGTGAACTTTTGATATTGTTCATTAACTTCATTATCATATATTGGAATGTTACATCACAGGGTCGCATATTATTTGTATATTTCTTTTAAGTTACAGTATACTATCTAATAGAGTTCTCTTTATGGGTGACTCCTAGAGTCCTAGCTGTGCATTGAGAACTTCATGAACATGATTTTGAATATAAAATAGTTGCAGGTGTCATGATGATTTGTGATGTGGGAGTTTATGCTTCAATTTAGCGAGGATAGAGTTGGGACAGCAATTGATGCATTGCTTTTTAACTTTATTAATTGTTGATATTCGTTCTTCTATGCTCGTGATCAGAAGAGGTTGAAGTCCGAGGTGGACGCACTATGGATGCAGGTGAGCTATTTGATTGCAGAGTGGGATGGTCTACTTCAGAAGATCCGGAACGTGAAGGGTCGAGTGCAGGAGCTTCAGCGTTTGGACAGTGAGCAGGTTGATGGTGCCTTAGGGAGACAAAGGGACTTAGACTCTGAGATTTTGGATTTGTTTGAGGGCTTATGAGTACCGGAGATATCTGCACATCAAGGCCGTCAAGCGATGTTACAATACCTCTTTGATTATTGGAGTAATAGTTATAGCGTTAAGGTTTGATGTTATTCAGTGTCTTGTAGTTGTGGAATGTTTTTTTAATGGTTGTGTGCAATTCAAATGTTCTTTCTGCTATATTTCACTTATCTTTGCTGTTTTATCACGAATGAATATCTGTTTTCATAGAAGTAGTTTGTTGAGTTAGGTTGGTTGGACCCAAGCTGTACATTGAGAGCTACTTAATCATGTTCTTTTAACAAAATTCACTACTAATATTATGGTGATGTGTTATGTTTTTGCCTGCTCAAATACTTTGTTCTCTGCTTGCATTGGAGGGTTATTAGAAAACCCTCAGGGTGTGTTTGAAGGTCAAGAATGGAGCATCTTTACTTAAAGACTGTAAATTGGTTTTTGGTACATGATTTCAAGAATGCTTCAACCTAGAGAGAATGATGGATTTCACACAATGAACTTGTAGATGCAAATGCTTTTCACCATTTTAGTTCTGTCATTTTTTTTTTCTCTTTCTAAATATATAGTACTGATTTAGAACTGCACATGTAAGTTTGAAATTCAACTTTGCATTAATATAACTCTTGGACTGTTAATGTTTTAGGTCATGTATAAATGCAATGATTATGGTGTTGAGCAATAAATTTTTTTCTCTTGCTAAATATATTGTACTAATTTAGAGCTACATATGTAATTTTGAAATTCAACTTAGCATTAATTGTAGTAACCCTTGTGGACGGATGTGAGTGGGCGGGTGCGAGGACAGACACTGGGCTGAGCTACCACACTGACAGGGTACAGGGTGCTCAATCCCACATCGCCTGGGTGTGGAGAAGGGGATGTGCTTATTTGTAGTATGTTCTCTTCAAATGGTATGAGGCCTTTTGGGGTAAAATCCAAGAGCAAAACCGTGCGGTTTCAGGCCCAAAGCGGACAATATTGGAACGGGGTATTACAGTTGGTATCGTACAGGGTGCTCAATCCCACATCGCCTGGGTGTGGAAAAGGGAATGGTATAAGGCCTTTTGGGGTAAAACCCAAGAGCAAAACCGTGCAGGCTCAGGCTCAAAGCGGACAATATCATACCATGTGTTGGAGCGGGATATTACATTAATGCAACTCTTGGACTGTTTTTTACTGGAAAAAAAAAAAAGAAATACCCTTGGATTGTTAATGCTTTAGGTCATATATAAATGCAATGATTGTGGTGTTGAGCAATAAAGCAATGTTATGTTTCATGTCCTTGCTGTGGAATTACATTAATATTGTAGTAACCCTTGTGGACGGGTGTGAGTGGGCGGGTGCAAAGACAAACACTGGGCTGAGCTACCACACTGACAGGGTACAGGGTGCTCAATCCCACATCGCCTGGGTGTGGAAAAGGGGATGTGGTTATATGTAGTATGTTCTCTTCAAATGGTATGAGGCCTTTTGGGATAAAATCCAAGAGCAAAACCGTGCTGGCTATGGCCCAAAGTGGACAATATCATACCATGTATTGGAGCGGGGTATTATAATTGGTATCAGAGCCTGAACCCAGCCGGAAGTAAGTGTGCTGACGAGGGCGTCGGGCCTCGTAGGGGGGTGGATTGTAGTAACCCTTGTGGATGGGTGTGAGTGGGCGGGTGCAAAGACAGACACTGGACTGAGCTACCACACTGACAGGGTACAGGGTGCTCAATCCCACATCGCCTGGGTGTGGAAAAGGGGATGTGCTTATATGTAGTATGTTCTCTTCAAATGGTATGAGGCCTTTTGGGGTAAAATCCAAGAGCAAAACCGTGCGGGCTATGGCCCAAAGCGGACAATATCATATCATGTGTTGGAGCGGGGTATTACAAATATTATTAACCTTGATTTTGCAATTTCTTCGAATTTTTAATGTAGTCAGGGTGAATGAAATATTATCATTGTTGGATATTATAGTATGCTGATATAAGCCTAATTGAGTGTTTGTGCAGGTACGAGATTAATAACATGGCAAAGAAAGTGTAGTGGCAATATAAATTTCATCAGATAGCATATCATGAAGGGATCAGGATCCCCTCTTGTGTGGGAGGAGATCCTGTGGTATGTCTTGTGGCATAAAACGATAAATCACCTGATTTTGTATGAATAAAATAATATTTTTTATTTCAAGTAAATGTTTCAAAAATTTTAGACAAACAGAGATCAAATCTCTCACATATCTTTAAACAAAGAGTTCACTTAATTTGAGAATTTAAAATTCATAAAAAAATCCTTTAACTCTTAATTTGACAGTCCTAAATTCATGAAAAATTCTCTATTAAATGAATTTGTAATTTCATTTATTATATAGAGTAATCAAATATGCAACAATTTCATACCAAACATGCAAAAACACATTCTAAAATAAAAAAAAAAAAGTACAAGACCTTCGAACAACTCTTACTTGAAAATTTTATTAATACTCTTGTTAAACATAAATTAAATTAATTTTTTTTTATATTTCCTATATGTAATAAATATTTTTATTTGTTATATTATGTTAAGTTTTATTAATTAATGTACAACTAATTAATAATTTAAATTATAATCTATTTAACACTTGGGGGAGCAATATATATATGCAATTTCTTTACCTCTTCTCATTCCTTTAATTTAATGTTATTATTTATAATTATATAATACTATTTAATGTTATTATTTGTAATTATATAATGTTATTTAATTATATAATATTATTTATAATTTATATATATTTTTATGTTATTTCATGTTATATAATTTAGTGTTATATATTATTTATAGTTAGAAAGTAATATATATATATATATATATATATTACATTTAAGCTTTGTAAATGTTAGAAGCTATCAATGGTGTAGAATCATTTCATGTAACGGTCACGGTGACGAGTGCACGATAGTGCCGTAGGCACGAGCATACAGTAGTATGTATATATAGAGAGAGAGAAAAGGGAATAGGAGTTTGTTGTGCTTCAAAAAAATCATGAGAGAGAGAAAGAAAGAAGGGAATAGGAGTTTGTTGTCCTCCAAAAACATCAAGAAGACACTGATGTTTTTCACATCATCGTGGGGGCCTTTGTGTTTGTTATCTCTACTGAGTGGCTATGCAAGTTCATACAATGCTTAGATCCAATTGAACACCTGGTTTGATTGGGTTCATTGAACTGGAGCCATGTGGATTAGGATGTGATTTGGAGGACAATGTATTTTCAGTTATTAGAGTATTGGGCTAAACTAAATTTCCATTTAAATTTGGTAAAGCTCTTTTCCATCACTTGTATACTTGAAGTTAGGAAGTATTTGAATCTTCTGTTAGTAATTCCTATTGATCCGCAAAAAATGGACTTACTGAATAAGAAAATAAAGAACACATGTGATCGAACTCCAAGTTTCAGATTTTAGAGTCCACTTTCTTTTTCAGAGAATAAGAAAAACGTAAATCATACATCACACAATACATAAAAAAAAATGAAAATTACAAATTCTCAAACCCCCAACTCCTCTCTCTCTCTCAATTTTTGTTCGGCTTTCAGTGTTCTCTTCTACCCATGCACACCACAAACCCTAATACCCTTACACATGAGATACAACATAAACTTGACAAAATGGGTCAGTTCACACAAAACCCATTACTCAGACTCTGAAACAAAATTCGGACCATAACTTCTAACAATCAATAATGTCGTGCAAGGGTTGCAGCAACATCCTAAGCAAATACAATTTAATTTATATTGCTTTTCCATCTGAATGATAAAATTGTTGGAGCCAATTTGTGAATGGAACTTCACATTGAGGCAAGTTAGCAGGGCGATCCCGAACACTTGTCTCAGGAGTGTCACCATTCTTTACTATAAAAACTGTGCTCATTCCCCAACTTAGATGTTTAGCAAAATGACAATGCCAAAGCCACACACCTAGCAAAAATATCCATTTTTAGCGTTAGTATGCGTGAAAAACACATAAATTTTAAGAAATCAGAATCAATAGTGCACGTAAATATATATGCAAAAATAATGCGGCATACCTGGATTGTTGGCCACAAATCTGATGGTCATCCATCCGTTCTTAGGGACTGCAAATGTATTCACTTTAGGTGGATCAACCAAATTGTAGCCTTTCGGATCAATTTCTGGGTCAAAATCCCCGTATCCAGATCCGACCACGTAGAAGTGATAGCCATGCAAATGCAATGGGTGAGCCTCTGATGAATCCATGAAATTGGTCCCTTGGAATATTATCTCCACTGCTTCATTATAATCCAACATCTTCACCCTGGTCCCTTTAGTTGTTGCTGAAGCATAAATCGAAGTATCAGGATCTGTGAAGTTAAAAAAATAAGACGGCTTGTCTGGAAAATCTGTGGTATAAAACCCACTCATGTTCCTGTATAAGAAATTTAAGAAACCAGATTAGAAAAATCATATGAATGCTAAACAATAGTAGTATCAATCACACACACACACACAAATATATATATATATATATGTCACCGCATGGAAGAAGAACACAAACTAGGCCTACCAATAATAGGCGTCCAACACATCGGTGGTAGGGTTGGAGAAACTGATATTGTTCAGGGCTGCAGAGAGCATAAATGAACCATTTGCAACAAAAAACATATTCATAGAAACTGCTATGAACATACTGGTAGTGATATTTTTGGGGACCTCAGCCGGATTTTGTGGACTTGCCAAGCTCCTAAGTCGATCCAAGAAATTGTTTGCTGCAAATTTGTCATCACTTGAAGGAAGCTGATAAAATGGGAAGGAAGGGTAAGCTGGAGGAGTATAGTTGCCACTATACTCGAGAATTGCGGTAGCATTTGTTTGGTCATAGTAAATATAAGCTATACTGTGATATTGTCTTGCGGCAATATAGTAGTGACCCAATGACTGGTTTGCTGTGAGTAAAACATCCATGGTTTGTCCAGGGAATATCACAATATAAGGTGTTGTTATGGGTTTGATGTAGTTTCCATCCATTCCAACCACTGTGACATTGTGTTGAGAAATAGCAAGGAAGAGATTCGCGTCCATCGCCCCATTCACTATGCGGAGGAGATAGGTCTTACCATAATCAATCACCCTGCGATATGTTGTTTCTGTAACACATGAATTACAATAATCAATATATATATATATACTTGTATAAATACTGATATACATGTTATCTTTGACATACATACATAGGTACGTACACAGCTATCATAGTACCTTTAGAGCATTCCCTTAAATCTCCTGGTTGGCCATTGATAATAATAGAATCTGACTCAGGTATGTCCGCACCAGTTTGGAGGTCCACAAGAACTTCTTTGTATATATCTCCTTTATACCAAGATCCTGCATGCATGCAATTAAATACATTAGGAGAGATAAAAGTGAGGAATGACCTTTAACACGTACTTAGTTAAAATAGTGAAATTAAACTCAAAACATGCAAGGACACAGACACACATACAAATAAATTGAGGTGCCGGGCATTTTTTAAATTTCAAAAAAACACTATACATATACATATACATATACAGGTAAAGAAAAAAAAAATCAGGGGGGCATGTCCCCCATCCTGGGCACATGCTAGTTCCAACTCCTGCAAGTACAATAATTCATACCAAGTATAATAATTTCTTCTTCATCGGGCTTGGGAAAGGGGTAAGTAGTTCCAGTTGCAGGATAAATGACAATGGCACCATGGACACTGTTTCTTGTCCAGTCACTATGGGCATGCCACCAGAGGGTTCCTTCTTCATCAGAAAATATCACCTCGTAAGTCAAGTTTTTCCCTGGTTCAATGGCACACTGTGTGATATACAATGGTCCGTCTGACCATGGATTTCTTGGTTGCTTCACTCCATGCCTGTTAGTTCCATCACATGCATATCGATCTTAGCTAGCTTGCTTTATATAACCAATAGCTCTCCTATATCTTTTAATTTATATATTTTTATAGCTTTATGTTGATCATTATAAATAGATGTAATATAATAGTCAAACTAAAGATCAGTTAGAGAATACCAGTGAAGAGTAACACCATAATTTCCTTGATTGTGAACATTGACAAACATTGTATCTCCTTTCTGAACACGAATCACTGGTCCTGGGAAACTATCATTCACTACTAGCATGCTTTTCGTGTTACACAACCTTGTAAAATTGGCTTCTTTGAGCTGCAATGAAATATGGAAAGAGAAGATTAGAATATATATATAAGCCTGAGTCAATGCTTGCATGGTAGACAATATAAGAAGGTATATAACTATATATGAATGTAATGCATGCAAGAGAATTCCATCCTGTGCACCACCGTTTTGGTGTTGGACTCCATGTCGACGCACTAAAACATCTAAACGGCACTGTTTTGGTATACTGGATGGATGAACATGACCGATCGGATTTGGGTCCGGGTCGGGTCCGGATTTGTAATGCACAATTAACGCTAGTTGTATACTTACAATAAAGTCATAGTAATGGATGTTGTTGCCTTGCACCAAACAAATATATGTAACACTCAAATACACAAACCCAATAACCTCACACACACAAATCTTCTTCAATTTCATCCTTTCACTCTTTCCTCAAAATGATGAAGTGATATACTACAGACTGATCCTTTTATAAGTGGTGATGATTCAATAGCGTTCACAAACAGAACTCATTATCTGCTTAATCCTGGGTAGATGGGTTTTGGAGACTTTGACTTCTTGCTGGACAATAAGGCAAGGATGGGCAAATCTTAAAGGCTAGTTTGTTAGGCAATAATTGAGGAGCAATGTAAAGATCATTTCACTTCTGATTCTTTTTCTATCGTTTGTTGTACTACATTAGAAATTGAATGGTCATTTATAATCATTTTCTTGGAATGCTCATTCCAACAAAACCATTCCTTTTTTTGAATTATAGAATGATCATTTCATTCTCACTTATAATCAAAATCACTATCTCTCTTCATTAATTTCTCTCCTTTTTTCACAACTCACTCTAGAATGTATATATATAAAATAGGTAATTAGTGTTAATTTCTCTCTCTATATATATAATAGAGAAAATATTTTCAGTGACTAGGCCTAAACAAAATTGATCTAAAGGGCCCATAAAATAAAGAAAAGATGTATAGTCACTAAACTTAAAACTTAAAATACTCTTCTCACCTTCCTTCTCTTCTCCTTTGCAAATCCCCTGTCATGAAATATCATTGAAAGAAAGCAAGCAACCCCAATAAAATGATAAAAATAAAAATTACATTTTTTTGTTTCAATTAATGGAGAAATAAGGGTACAAATTACTTAATAAAATACATTTTTTAAAAAAAAAAAAAGGCAATAGTGTTGAAGGCAGTGGAGCGAGGACGGGGTGAAGTTTTGAAATTTCGTTCTATTTCAAATTCGCGGCGGATTTGAAAATAGTGTTGAAGGCAGTGGAATGGGAACGAATTTAGGCAAATCTGTGCCGTACGTGTCCCGTTATTATCTGCAGATATATTTATGTAAATATATTAAGTGAATCTGAATTATGTATGTTATAAACTACAACTGAAAGACACTCTACGATGCACCGAGTGTATCAGCATTCATTGATCTCATTTCAACATAAAAAAAAAAACGTGTACTTAAATAACAACTTTAGTTAGCAATTGAATTCACACACACATTCAACTTTTGAACCGCAGTTGTGGTATGACCGTTAGACTATTAGCCATAGTATACATGCATTCCCCACTGGGGCCACTGATCAGAACTAGGAAACTGACTGAACGTAAACTTTACTGGTTACTATTTCGAGCCATGCCAAAAATTCCGGAGTCACTTATTGATGCAAGTCAAGAGTAGGGCGATCACGATTTTTGATAGAATCGAAATCAAAATCATTATCAACCGTTTCTAATTTAAAAATGGCATTCCATATATATATATATATATAATTATTATATTATATACATAACTATAATAATTATATACATTAATAATTATATATAATGTATATATATTATATATAATAATAATTATAATTATATATATACATTATTTATAATTATTATATGTAATGTATTTATATATATTATATATAGTTATTATATTATATATATTATATATAATAATAATTATAATTATATATATACATTATATATAATTATTATATGTAATGTATTTATATATATTATATATAGTTATTATATTATATATATATACACATTTAATATAAAACGGTTCCGGTTTCGGTTCGGTTCTAGGGAATCGTTACTCTCAAAGGTTCCGGTACAGTTCCACTGGTCCTGGAACCAGAACCGTTAGTAACGGTTCCTAATTTTAGGAACCGGAATCGAAACCGTAATCACGATTTGGTACCGTTTCGGTACAATTCCCCTCGGTTCCGGTTCATTTGATTCTTTGTGCACCCCTAATCAAGAGATCACAATTGTTCTATTTAAATAACTTTCACTAAACTTTCACCTTGTTTATTTAAATAAATTTGATTTGAATTTAATTGTGTGATAAATAAGTTTAACCTGGCACCATCAAGTCTGAGTAGTCAATTCTGTCAGTAAAAAATAATAATAAAAAATTCTGGAAAAATAAAAATAAAAAATCCAACTAGTAAATTTCCATTGGTCTATAAAAAAAAAAAGTAATGATATTTATAAGAAAATTACTGCAAAGGACAATTAGGACCTATAATTTCTTTTTATGGACCATGAAGTTCTACTTTTGAAAAACAATCATTTAAGTTATAAATAACTCAACTTTCACTTATATCCTTGCCACATTAGATTTCAAATTTTACGATTATAATTTTATTCAAAAATTGATATGCAGTACTTTTTATTATGTTCTTTAAAGGTGTAGTTAATTAATGAATATTATATTATAAATTTAAATTATAATTAATTTAGTTAAAGTTAAATTCCAAAAATATTTTCTAGATTTTACGACAATACTTTTTCATATACAAAAATTAAAATTCTATCTAAAAATTAATAAAATATTATAATTTCTTTTATTGAAACTATTTGAATAAAATTTTATCATTTTGAAAAATTGACTGATTATTTTGAAAATAAAAAAAAATTAATTGCTAATAGAAAAAATTTAGACATGTTTAAATAGTCAAATTGAAAAATGTGACATACATATCAAATTTGGAATGGAAATTATAATTGCCTAATTTTAAATCTAATTTGGCAAGGGATATGAGTGAAAAATTGAGTGATTTAGAACTTAAATGAAAAATGATTTCAAAACGTAGGACTTAGGGCAAAATATACTCACACCCCCCTAAGGTTTGCTCTAACTACACATATATTTATAATTTGGTAAAACCTACACTCACACTCTCTGAGATTTGGCGTATGAATACACTTAACTCTAACACTATATGTATTGTCTGTTTTACTTTTTCATTGACTAAAAGGACATTCTTAACCTCATTTTTCTTTTTTAATTAGACAAAACTATCTTACTTCTTTTTTAACCTCAAGTCACACACACAAGTGCGCAGGGGCTTGCACACAGATATATATATATATAGTTGCAGAACTAAAAATATATTGCAAATTTTATTAAATATGTTTTTAATTTATATTACGTATTTTACTAAAAAAATAAATTTAAATTAATAAATAAATTTACTAAAATTACATATATTACAGATTGAAAAGGGAAATTTTCAATTTAATAAATTTAATATATGTTATATTACTTATATTACAATTTTTACTAAAATAAATAAAATTTTAATATATTGTAATTCTTATTTTTTTAGTAAAATACGTAATATATATTAAAAACATATTTAATAAAATTTGTAATACATTTTTAAAGTTACTTTTGATTACTTTAATCTCTATTTCTTTTAATTATGGTACTTTAATTTTACATCACACACCATCATTGTGAGTAAAAGGAACCAAAATTTCCTATTCCCTCATGTGCTGATATTGTACATTGAAACAATATCATTTCAGTGTATAAATCACAATCAAATATCAGACTTCTTATACTAGATATGACCCTAATAGCGAACTAAAATCTTAATTTTGATGATACAAAAAATGGTGTCAAGGGACTTGTAGATGCTGGAGTTACAAAGATTCCACCAATATTTATCAATCAGAAACATCATAATCAACTTGGAGATGACTTAAAAATATATTGCAGATTTTATTAAATATATTTTTAATATATGTTATATTACGTATTTTACTAAAAAAATAAGAATTACAATATATTAAAATTTTATTTATTTTAGTAAAATTTGTAATATATGTAATATAACATATATTAAATTTATTAATTTATTAAATTGAAAAACTCCCTTTTCAATTTGTACTATATGTAATTTTAGTAAATTTATTTATTTAGTAAAATACATAATATAACATATATTGAAAAAATATTTCATAAAATTTGCAATATATTTTTAGTGTTGCAATAATATATATATGTGTGTGTGTGTGTGTGTGTGAGAGAGAGAGAGAGAGAGAGAGACTTAAGGTTAAAATGGAAGTAAGGGTAGTTTTGTCTAATTAAAAAGAAAAAATAAGGTCAAGAATGTCCTTTCAATCAATTGAGGGGTAAAACAGGCAATACATATAGTGTTGAGGTTGAGTGTAATCATGCACCAAATCTCAAGGGGTTTTAGTGTAGGTTTTGCCAAATTATAAATATATGTGTAGTTAGAGAAAATCTCAGGGGGTGTGAGTAGATTTTGCCCTAGGACTTATTGGTCCTATAAAAAACTTATAGGACTTGTTTTTTTGTAGAGAAAAGTTGAACTTTGTTGTAATTTTTTCTATTTATAATACTAAACATTTAATAAAAAAATGGAATATGATTATGTTGGAGAAGTATTCTATATGATTGTTCTACGCATGTGTTGAGATTTGTCTCATGCAAATTTTAAATTTGATTTAGATTCCATATTAGAATTGGATTATGGTTAGTTCTTGTTTGGGATGTACTTGCGTATTAAAGAATTACACTTATAGTGTAAGGAAGGTGGAGATATAACATTGTATAATTGGGTGAGAGTGCTGATCAGAAGAAAAAAACTTAAGAAAGTATTGGATGTCTCTCGATTAACATATCCTTTTACACATTCAACCGATGTTAAGGGTATCATACCTCTGGGAAATTCAATTCTTTTTTTTGTTTCACTCTTGAGGGGTGTAAAGAACAATACTGAGTCCTGTCACGCCCCAATTTCCCTACTCCTGGGAAACTGAAGGTGAACCCATTCACTAAACCCCAATGAAGCTCCTCAATTTTCTCGATTACCGCGGAAGCTAATCATACACAAGTAATTATCTATGCGTATACTCATCATTATCCATCCCAATGGGCCACACATCGGTCTATGCATCCATGACATTCCATTTCCATTCCTAAATCATGAAAAATCATAAAATCCCACTTTTTAAAGGTTTACAGGACTTTGAGGTGCCTCAAACTCCATTTTGAGTCGCCTCAAACTTCCAGAAGGATCGACACCATCCAAAAAGCTCTTTGAGGCACCTCAAACTACACTTTGAGGCCCCACAAAGATTTTCAGGTGCCTCAAAGTTCACTTTGAGTCGCCTCAAACTGCACCTGACCTGGATTTTTGACAATAGTCCTCAACTTGACTTCAAATGCTAATATCTCACAATCCGTAAGTCCATTTGACGTGAAATTTGGCATGGAGTATCCTCAACATTTCTATTTTCTAACCCAACTTGAATCATCTAAAAATACCTACCAAAACTCAAGTTATACTCAAATTAGTGGGTGTGAGTCAGATTACCCACTCTTGCACTAAAACATGCATATCTTTCTCAATTTAAATCCAAACAAGGCCCATGACCTATCAAAATGAAGCTAACACAATTCTTTTTTCTATATACATATATTTTATTCACTCTTTGAACTCAAAATGGACACTTTTGGGCATGTGTCCCCCCCCCAATGGCTACTCTAATGCCTCAACGGCCATCAAGTATATTCACATAGCATGCATTTCATATTTGAAATGTAATTTCATCTATTTTTCTTACCATTTTCACTCCATAACTCATACATACATACTTTCCATACTCCATTTGCTCATGATTAACTATACAAGAAATCATAACTAAAGAGGAAAATGGTTCTAAGGTGCCATACATCTCCAACACACACTTTTCTCAAAAGGTACATATCACTCATATGGTTTCTCCAAGTTTATAGTCATTACAAGAATTCATGAATAAGGTTCAAAATGCAACAAATTCTACCATGACTACAACTAGATCATTACCGTGCCACAAGCCGGCACAGATAGCCAAATGCACAAATGTCCAAAGTATAGCAAAATATAACTAGAACTCTTCTTGGACACTCAAGTCCCATCCGTCATCAGCACCTTATCTGTAAAAGAGTTTAGAATAAAGGGGTGAGGACTACTATGGCTCAGTAGAGATACCCCAACCCACCTGAGTGCCGACCCGACATGACCTATATAGATGTATGTCATAACATTTCACGTATCATTCAACATACATCATGTTCACTCACAACAATGCATATATATATATATAGGGATGCATTAAACACATATCATACCTCATAATTCAAATAAAGGTAGTAATCATACGCTTGTCTCTCTCTCCTACCGAGACACTTTTCACACCATTCCAACTCTGCCACCGAGTATTTACCTACTCCAAGGTGGATAAACCACCGACACCAAGTATTTACCTACTCCAAAATGACTTGGCCCCTTTTCTTGAATTCTCACCGAGTATTTACCTACTCTAAGGTGAGTAAACCACAATCACCGAGTATTTACCTACTCTAAGGTGATTGGGCAACCTTTTTAGAATCTCAACCGAGAATTTACCTACTCCAAGGCAAGTAAACCATCATCACCGAGTATTTACCTACTCCAAGGTGACGTAACCAATCTAACGCCCTCACCGAGTATTGACATACTCTAGTCAATTCAACCACACTTCCCCATTTTCTCACAACGGCCCCAAATATATGCATTTCGAACATATACATATCAAGCATTTAATTTCATGCTTCACAATTCATAAGCTAGTTATATAGGAACATAACATGCATTTCATCTTCACAACGCCACACATATATTTACCTATACATGCTAAACCTAGCATACTATCCACATATGCTCACAAAACTTCACTTAAGCACATTTTTGTCATGCTTCACAAGTGCACACATTTTCTATATAAAAATAGTATGCATTTAACTCATTCAACAACATATAATACATACATGTTCAATATAACACATTTTCATATATATGCACAAAAGCTAGCATATAAGCATACATGCTAATATCTCTCACACATTCACCCCTTATACCATGTATACTACCATATATATATATCTATTGCACAATAGAGACTAAAGAGAGTGGAGAAACACCACACCCCACCCCTCTTACCACTCTAAATCATGCAATACACACCCTTAGCTCTCACCGCTTCACCTGAAACCCTAGAATCGACAAAGAGATGAGAAGGAGAACCCCTACCTCAAAAATGAAGGCCTTCCAAGGACTTCTCAAAATCCCAGCAATGTCAATCTTGCCAAAACGCGACTTTGTTCGGTTCAAACTGAAGTCCTATCCGTCCCCTACGTATCTCCCTTCTTCGGCGAGTCCCGAATCCAAGCTTCAAGCCTTCAAAAGCTAGAGAGAAGGTGGAGGGAGAAAGAAGAGAGAGAGAGTAGCGGGCGAGAGAAAGAGAGATCTGAAATATCTCTGCAGAAATTGACCTTTTAAGGTCCCTAGGCCGCGAAAAGACCAAAATACCCCGGGCCACTTAACACACCTTCCCGGACTCGGTTTTTGATTTCGAAAACTCCTACGGCCTCAAAATCATTTCCTCTACTCTCTAAATATTTCATCTAAGCTATTTCCAAAAATAAATATTTTTGAGAATTTTCTGGATTCCCGGGCCCACTTAAGTCACATCCCGGACTCCGGTTTGACCAAAAAGTTAAACTTTTCCAAATCTTCCGAAAAGTTTCCAAAACCTTTAAAACACTCCCCAAACATGTTCCCCACACTCAAAACATGTGAAACATCACTCAAAATGCATTTATGTCAATTATTATGTGAAAAATGCAAAACCGGCCAAAATTGGTCATGGTCTCTACAAGTCCACTCACTAGAGAACTAATGTTGATCGAAGCAAATGTTGATTAGTAACATATTATTAGAACATAAAAATACTATTTAATTATTTTAACATATCTGTAATGATTTAATTGGGCCATGTTTGATTCTCCTGTGAGTAGACCCAAGTATTGTTAGGTCGCAAAATCTTGATCGGTTGTATGACACGAAAGCTCAACCAATCAAGTTAAAGTGTAGACTGGAAAAAATTATTCAATACTATGGGTATTTTGTGTATGGTGAAATTCTACAAATAGATATTTATTGTTGGTAGATTACTCTGCATACAAAATCACTGGGTAGCCAATAATTACTCGTGAACGGGTTAGAGATGCATAGTGGATTAATTTGTCTTGTGCATGTAGGGAGGATTTTGTTGAATTATGTAAAACTTTTTGCATTAGTGTTAAATCATGTGATTCTATCTCGATGTATAAAATCGATCGATTGTGCACAACATCTATGTGATAATCACCAAATAGCATACCCTTTAAAAATACTAAATCATTGTGAGTTTGTGGAAGGGGAATTACATGTGCTTGATGATAGATTATGAGATATTGGGCTAGTTTGGTACACACGAATGAAATGGAATGGGAATGGAATGAAGCTGAGAATGGAATGAGAATGATAATGAGAATATAATGGAATATATGCCCATTCTCATTCCAATATTTGGCTGCGGATAGAGAATGATGTAAGAATGAAATGGTAATACCTTTCAACATGTTATACTTTTTCGTAAAACATAGTCAATTTTAAAAATGCAAATGATAAAACAAGAAACTTCTTTTTTATTTCACAACTTAAAATATAGCAAGTTATATATATGGGCATGTGACATGTATATATATATATATATAGACGTGTGTCAAGTATATAACATACATATTATATAGGAAAAATTAGATTTTAGTGACCAAGCCTAAACAAAATTATCCTAAAGGGACCATAAAGTAATGGAAAGATAAATAATCACCAAACTTAAAACATAAATGCAGTTAAGGGACCATTTTAAATTTGTTCCTTAAAATACCCTTCTCACGTTCCTTCTCTTCTTCTCCGCAAACCTCTATCTCTCTCAAACCACCACCGCCTCACCCTATTGTTTTGACATTGTCCCTCCAGGAACTATGAAGAGAAAATTTAATTTATTAAATTGATACTTTTTCTTTTCGTCATCGTTTCTCAAGAATTCAAATCGGGACAAGATGATATGCAACGAGCATACATATGATGAGGAGGTGAAAGATGCTGTGGCCAAAATTTTTGATGTCACTTACAAGGTACAAGATTAGTATAAAAGATGAAAATTAGAGATGTAGCTTTTGCAATTTACTTTGTGGTGACTTAAGGAAAAGTCTTTGAACGTCATGGGTCCTCTCTCTCGCTCTCTCTCTTATTTAACTGTCATTTTTACAATTACCAGTGACTGGTTCAAATGTCTGTTTATACGAAGAAACCAGCTCTAGTATATATGCAGTGGCATTGTGGCAACCTATTTGGACACCTGGCATTAGACATACAGTAGATAGATATTTACAAGGTAGAGAATAGAGAGAGATAGATTTGAGTTTCTCTCTCTCCCTTGGTCATAATATGTGTGTAAGAATTAAGTAGTTATTTTATGTGAAAATTCTGATAGGTGAGTACTCAAGTGATCTTAATTCCTAATGGGTTCTATTACTTTCATGGAGTAGTAAATTGGCATGGTGGACCCATAGGAAAGGTGGTGGTGGTTGTGGTCCGAAGTTCTTTTAGACAAGCCATGTGAGCATATAACCAATTTTTGACTAAATTTAAGAAGAAGAGAAGGAAGGTGAGAAGTGTATTTTATGACGATAAGTGTAAAAAAGCAATAATGATCTAGTGGTCTAACTATCAACAGAGATTCGCAGAGTAGAAAACTTGGGTAGGATAATCAGGAGAAAACTCATTACAACTTAGATTGCTCTTATTATCAATACCCAAAACTTGATTTAGAGACAATTTTCAATATTGCACATGCAAATGGTATAACACGTTATATATGTATGTGCAAATTATAATTAATGTTAAAACAATTACACATTCTTATAGAAATCTTAGAATCATTGCATATTTTAATAAATATAATTAATATTAAAACCCTTACAAATTCTTAAAGAAATTCTGAAGAAACAAAAGAAAATTTTCAATGAAAAAAAATCTTTAAGTAATAAGAAGCAGTAAGCACTCTGATTTCTTTTACGTATTTGATTTTTAGTAGTAATAAAGTATATAGGCCAGGCAGGGCCAGTACAGGACGGGTTATTATAGAGTCTCGAACCTGCCCCGTACCCGTGACGAGTTTTGGTTCCTTTCCCAAACCCGCCCCTACAAAAAAAAAATGGCTCTCATACCCATTCTATATAGGGCGGGATGGGGCGAAAACCCGGCGGGGCGGACAAAATTGCCATCCCTAGATATACTATAGATCTTCGCTCTCCACCTCCTCAATGATGTTCATTGGTACATGGAACATCACGAGTATGAATAACCCCTCAAAACAGAAAGAGATTTGAAGCTTTCTAAAAGAACACATTTTAGATGTGATGGGAATTTTGGAAACAAAGATTAGAAGTCATAAGGTGAATGTTGTCCAAAGCCTTTTCTCCATAGTCCATGATTAATAGTGATGAGTTCTCCCCACTTGGAAGAATTTGGATCTTATGGAACCCTCTAAAGTTTTTCATTAATTGTCTATGTTGACCCAAAGGTGTTGGCCTAAGGACAATCGAGTAATTTTGATGTCTACAAACCATTAATAGTGTTTTTAACCACTAATGTCTACATTGAGTGATTATACTAGTGATAAAATTTAAAGACAAGACTCAAATCCAATTTCAATGCTACAAGCTCAAAGAAGTATCATACATAGTCAAATATCATAAATTGAATATATGTCAAAAAGGAATCCATCAAGCTTACAACGTTATTCAAATTCAAGGAATCTTTTCAAGCAAGCAAGTCATACGTTCAAAAGTTTAACCGATCAATCCACATTGAAGAAAGGGGTAGATAGGATGACTAGTGCCTAAGAATTTATGTTAAAGTATATTTAAATTCCAATGAAACTCAAACATTTTCAAAGATCATGCATTTCACACATTCTTGATCATTCATCATCATTCAATAGGGTTTTTAATTTCACTTACATTTCTTCATTAAGCCTATAAATACGTTTGAACATTTAAATCTTTCAAAAATGACCAACTCACATCTTCATAGAGTTTCAATCGCCTGATGGGTTCCATCAGCCGGCTGATAGACCATGTAAATTCACTCAAGTGAGATTGCAAAACAGGAGAAGTTGAAATATTGTTTTAGCCGGCTCAAGCATAGCGTCAGCCTACCAAAATAGTATTATCAGCCGGTTGATGATAGCCATCAGACGTCTGGTAGAACATAAACATTCATTCCAGTAAGTTTGCAAAACAGGGGAAGCTAAAACATTATTTCAGCTGGTCGAATCATAACTTCAGCCCACCGAAACAATGTCCATCAGTTGGCTGAAAAATTTATCAGCTGGCTGATAGTATCAGACTTTGAATACATCGACTATTTTTTACATTTAATACACCCCAACCAACTCCAACTACCCTGTTTTAGCTTGCTTTGCCTATATAATGTTCATATGCATTGAAGAGCTTTACACACACAACTTGAGCATTTAATATCTTCATCTACCATATTGCTAAAATCATTCAAGAGTTTTTGAGCTTCATCTTGTGAATTTATTTCATACTCTAGACTTATGAGATTTCATTTGAGTATTCATCTATATTGAGAGATGTATATTGAGAGCTTACAATTGTAAATTTACTTTGAGAGTTTCATTTGTATTCACTTCTTCCACTCAAAGGATTGGTTTAATCCACAAAGAAGCCTAAAGGAGGTTATTCCTTTAGCAAGGGTTGGTGTTGTCACGCCCCCAAATTTAAATACAAGGAACTTTAGTCTAATACTTGAATTTGGTGCACAACTTGAAAAACTACTACATCCAACATACCATACATTCATCCAATATTTACATAGTACAATCAAACTATGATCATCTAGATCATCCATTATAAAAGCTTCATCTGGAGACCTCATCCCTCATCTTAAGTATCAGCTTTGTATAAGAAAAGATAATTACATACCAAAGAGATTTACTTGTAAATGGCCTCCAATGTCCTATACCGTGCCTCCATTCACTTGGTACCTGAAAATAAAATGGGGTGAGCTCAACAAGCTTAGCAGGAACTACAAAACACTATTATTGCTCAACAAATTGACCGTGCCTTAAATTCCTATATATAAAGACACGTACAACAATCTTTATTGATTAGATTCACAAATTTTCTTATTATAATTAAACTCTAGTTAATTATTATATCCACAATTTCTTTCACACACAGGAACCATATTCTCAACAATTCTTTATTAAGCTAATCGTCTATATTAACTTAACATTAACAACCTCACATGAGCCCCGGGCTCGCCTCAAATAGATGGCATTCTTAGCCAACAAGTGATGCGCATCACATAGTCCTGGACTAAAGAAGCTCACACATGTGGCTGAGCTTGTACGTCTTCTCACCCAGATGGTCCCGGACCACGTCCACACAATAAGGGCACGCTTCACCTAATGGCTATAACAAAATGGTAGTACACACCCCATAGGTAGGTCCCTAACCATAGCTCAGCATTTCATTAAGAATTTTATCTCATTTTCAAGATTTCAAGCTTTTAGAATTTACCAAATGCTTTTAACATTTAGTAGTTAAATCGTTTTTTTAATGTGATCACTAATCACATTAATTAATTACTTTAGGATTTCACCACATAAAATTTTTCTAAACTTAATTAATTTAGCATAATTAAGTTTATTATGCCAAAATGTACCACAGTAGGATTTTCGTAATTTTTAGAGCATTTAAGGATATTTATCCCAAATTTAGACTAAAATGAAACAAGGAAAAAAAAGCAAAACATGCTTATCTCCAACATTTTATCTTTTATAATTTATTAAGTATTTTTCACATTTAATAAATTAAATGGCCGAGTGTGAAATCATAATGCTTAAACATCACCAAACAGATTTAAATCCCTAGAACTAACTATTCTAACATAATTAGTTCTATCAGCAAAACATACAATTTAGGAACTTTTTATGTAAATTATGGAGCATTGCAAAAAATTTTTTTCTCCAATTCCTAATGTTTAACATTTAGCGACTCATTGAAATTAAATACACAATCCAAGTCCATACCTTCTAGGCCCAAACAGAAATTGCTACCTAACTCATATACTTCCAATTTCCTAAATCAAGTGAAAAATCTATATGCTCAAAATAGATTACTAGGCTAATGACCCATCAGCTAATTTTCATAGTCAACAATTAGTCCAATCCACATTCTAAGCCCAAATTTAAACCAGCTATACTAAACTCATTTCTATCCAAACACCAAGCCCGCCGAAAACCAAATTCAAGGCCCAACTATGCATGCCCAAAACCCTTCAAAACCACAACTAATTCAGCCTACATCACAAGGCCATGGTACTACCCTCACCATACCAAAACCACCAAACCATCATCCTACCACTGCACCACCAACTCAAGCCATAAGCCTAACCAAACAACTTCACCATCAACCACTTTAGAACAGCCCACACATCATATATATATATATATATATATATATATATCACCAACTGATATATGCAAAACTATGTGTAAACAATTCAATACTCCACGAGCCACCAATTTTCTTAATCCAACAACATCACTAAACAATACACACAAAGACGCACAAGCTAGCACCACACCACCACACCATAGCTACCACCCTCACAGTCGAGCCATGCATAACACCATCTCAAAGTATCCCATGAAAACTAACTTCCACCAACACCAACGCCAACCATCTCACATACAAGACCAAGCCAAGCTTGGCTGAACCCATGGCTAACTGAAACACCATTGTTCCAGCCATGAGGCCCACCTTCACTACTACTCCAAACATCAGCCGCCATGCACCTACTACCACGACCATGAGCAGACCTATCACCTACTCAAACCAAGAAGATCCCATATATATATATATATACATATATACATATATGTATATATGTATATATATATATACACATATCTAAACATTACATACATATTGATACAAAAAAAACTCACAACTATATACATATACACATGCATCACTATAGTTACACCTATAATGAAGATCTCCAAAGAACACCTAAGTCTCATGTAAGAATCATCGCATTAATGACATATTTATACACATCAATAGATTTATATATCAATCTATATATATATACAGCCCAAAGACTAATCAAACAACTCTTAATCTCAAGATCCAGAATTTATAATCATATTTATATACATCTATATCATCTACATAAATATATATATATACATAGAAATGCAAAGGCAAGATTAAACTTGCCTGGTTGAGTCTTTTTCTTCTCTTTTCCTCTTTCTTCTTTCTTTCTTCCTCTTTTCTCTATTTTTCTCTTTGTTTTTCTCTGTTTCTCTTCTGATAATCTCTATTTCTTTATTTCTCTCACTCTCTCTCTCTCTACAGAAAGTTAGTGTCTTACTCTTTTCTTGTTTCCATCGAATAGCCTCAGGTTCTATATAAGTGGGTTACATCACTTAACAACATATCTATACTACACATGCAAAGGCCATGTCCTCCATTTGTCTACCATGCACATGTCTGTCACCAACCCCCAATCAGGCTTAAGGCTTCGGT
Organism: Cornus controversa; assembly: GCA_026545225.1. Classification (NCBI taxonomy): domain Eukaryota; kingdom Viridiplantae; phylum Streptophyta; class Magnoliopsida; order Cornales; family Cornaceae; genus Cornus; species Cornus controversa. The sequence goes on from CM048852.1 coordinate 20,630,930, forward strand.
CAACCCACCTAAACTCTTAGCATAAGCCTGTCACATACATCAGAAAAGCAAATGCTGCATATCTATAAATAACTATATATGTATATATATATAACCCATATGCATAACTACACTTATAGCCCTACAAACTCTTAAAATTACCTTTGAATCCTAAAAGAATAAAGACAGAAAAGGAAATCCTATTTTAAAGATGTTACATTCTACCTTCCTAAAAAGAAATTTCATCCTTAAAATTTACGTACCTTATTCAAAAAGTTGTGGATATTTTTCCATCATCTTTGACTCCAACTCCATTGTAGCTTCTTTTTTGTCATGATGACACCACTGCACCTTCACAAGTGGTATCTCTGTCCGCCTTAATTGCTTCACCATATGATTCACAATGCGGACAAGGGTCTCAACATTTGTAGCATCAGGGAATAACTCCACCTCACTACTGTCAATGGCTTGAGTCTTAACTCTCACACATTTCCTCAACATGGAGACATGAATAACATCATGAACTGCTGCTAAACTGGGAGGTAAAGCTAACCTATATGCCACTTCTCCAATTCTTTCGATAATCTAGAAGGGTCCAATAAATTGAGGAGCTAACTTTCCTTTTCTTCCTCCAAATCTGACCATTCCCTTCATATGTGAGACTTTCAGAAACACCAAGTCCCCTACATTAAACACCAAAGTACGTCGATGTCGATCTATATAGCTCTTTTGTCGACTCTGATTTATACGAACCCCCCGGTCTCTAATAGTAGCTACCTTCTCTATAGTTTCTTGCACTAACTCAGGCCCAATAGGCGGGTATCACCGACCTCAGCCCAACATACTAGTGAATGACAAGTTCTCCGTACAACAATATGCATAAAATTAGTACAATGCCAATATCATATCTCATACATATTGTTACTCACATAATTCCCAATGTAGATTAGCATGCCAGTGCACAACTATCACATAAAAGTCACATGTTCATAAAACACACTAACAGTTCCATGTGCGTAACACCATCATCCACAACCAAAAATCATTACCAATTTAGCAAATTAAATCCTTGTATCCCATGAGAGACAATATAAAGATCTAACATAACACTAAATTCCACTTTCCTAATACTTACTACCTAGGCCATAGTTCTTTTTTCACTTGTTAAAATCCAACAAGTCAATTTCATAACTACTTGGACTTGACACATTATAAGAGAAGTACTAATCAAAGAAAAATGTCCGACCAGACTATTTTCTATCGTTAGCTCAACCCTGACAATATGTCTTCCTTTTCCTTACACCTTCGGTTCTGTAGAGACCGTGACCAATTTTGGCCAATTTATCGATTTTTCATCATTTTTGCTATAAATGCGTTTCAAATGATGTTATGGGTGTTTTGAGAGTGGGAAACATGTTTGTAAGCTTAATTTAAGGGTTTTGGAAGTTTTCGGGACATTTAGAGATGTTTGACTTTTTGATCAAACTAGGGCCCAGGATGCGACTTAAGTGGGTCCGGGAATCCGGAAAATTTTCAAAAATATTTATTTTTGGGAATGGCTTAGATGAAATCTTTATAAAGTAGAGGAAGTGATTTCGAGGCCGTAGGAGTTTTTGAAGTAAAAAACGGAGTCCGGGAAGGTACTTTAAGTGGCCCGAGGGGCATTTTGGTCTTTTTGCGGCCTAGGGACTTTAAATATCAATGGCAGAAATATTTTTGCAGAACTCACGCCTCTTTCTCTTTTTAAAAGACTCCATCTTCATAGCTCTACCTTCTCTCTACATTTTGGAGCCGTTCGGGTGCGATTCGGGTTTCGCCGAAGAAAGGAGATGCGTAGGGGACGGCTAGGGCTTCGATTTGAACTGAACAAAATCGTGATCCGACAAGGTGGACATTATTGGAATTTTTGGAAAGTGCTTGTAAGGCCTTCAAATTCGAGGTAGGGGTTCTTTTTCTCTTCTAATTGTCGATTTTAGGGTTTCAGGTGAAGAGGAGAGGTGTAGGTTGCGTATCACATGCTTTAGGAGAGTGAGAGGGGTGGGAAGTCATATTTTCTCCTTCTCTTGAATCCTATCTTTGCACATTTTGTGTTCCTTGTGTTGGTTTTAGCACGTGGGTTAAAATGTGTGAATGGAAAAAATTGGGTATATAGATGTTATGTGCTCAATTTGGGGTTATGTGAAAATGTGTAACCTTGGGTCATATACGTGATTATATGTGGAATATGTGGTGATTAAATGCATGTTAGTTCTATGTGTTAGAATTATGCATTGAGTGTAGCATTAGTAAAGTATGCTAATTTTGAACTTGTGTGCATATGAGAGGTTATATGCATGTGTATACATATATGTGCTATATGTGGTTTGTGGAGATGAAATGCATGCTATGTTCCTATATAAATAGCTTTTGTATTGTGTAGCATGAATCTTAAATGCTTGTTATTTATATGTTCGAAATGCATATGTGGGGCCGTTGTGAGGAGTCGGGGAAAAGTGGTTAAATTGCCTAGAGTAGGTCAATACTCAGTGAGGGCGTTAGGGTGGTTCAGTCACCTCGGAGTAGAGAATACTCGATGACAAATTTCAAAATTATCTAATCACCTCGGATTAGAGAATACTCGGTGATGGTTCGATCACCTTGGAGTAGAGAATACTCGATGACGAACTAGGAAATAATCTAAGCACCTCACAGTAGAGAATACTCGGTGACAGATTTTGAAGCTGTCCGATCACCTCGGAGTAGAGAATACTCGGTGGCGGATTCTATCACGGTCCAATTGCCTCGGAGTAGAGAATACTCGGTAATGGATTTCGTAATTGTGTGGAAAGTGTCTCGGTCACATGGTTGGTCAAAAATCATGTTAGGGTACCGGGTTGAGTTCATGAGAGAAAGACAAGTGTATGACTTTGCTTTCATTTTAAATTATGAAGGATGATAGGTGTTTAATGCGTTCTTATATAAATGCATTGCTTGTGAATGAACATGGTATATGTTGGATGATACATGTAATGTAGTGACATGCATTCATGTAGGTCGTGTTGGGTCGGCACTTAGAAGGGTTGGGGAACCTCTACTGAGTTGCAGTGGTGCTCACCCCTTTATTCTAAATTCTTTGACATATATTTAATAAAATCTGCATATATTAAATTTATTAATTTATTAAATTGAAAAACTCCCTTTTCAATTTGTAATATATGTAATTTTAGTAAATTTATTTATTTAGTAAAATACATAATATAACATATATTGAAAAAATATTTCATAAAATTTGCAATATATTTTTAGTGTTGCAATAATATATATATGTGTGTGTGTGTGTGTGTGTGTGTGTGAGAGAGAGAGAGAGAGAGAGAGAGAGAGACTTAAGGTTAAAATGGAAGTAAGGGTAGTTTTGTCTAATTAAAAAGGAAAAATATGGTCAAGAATGTCCTTTCAGTCAATTGAGGGGTAAAACAGGCAATACATATAGTGTTGAGGTTGAGTGTAATCATGCACCAAATCTCAGGGGGTTTTAGTGTAGGTTTTGCCAAATTATAAATATATGTGTAGTTAGAGAAAATCTCAGGGGGTGTGAGTGTATTTTGCCCTAAGACTTATTGGTCCTATAAAAAAACTTATAGGACTTGTTTCTTTGTAGAGAAAAGTTGAACTTTGTTGTAATTTTTTCTATTTATAATACTAAACATTTAATAAAAAATGGAATATGTTTATATTGGAGAAGTTATTCTATATGATTGTTCTGCCCATGTGTTGAGATTTGTCTCATGCAAATTTTAAATTTGATTTAGATTCCATATTAGAATTGGATTATGGTTAGTTCTTGTTTGGGATGTACTTGCGTATTAAAGAATTACAAAAAAGGATCAGCGATGGTTGGAGGTTTTATGTGTATTCTTGCTGAAAAATCATCTTTTTCACCAATGATCCCGAAGGCGACCCAATTTCTTTGGGTGCATAAAGTTTTGACCTCTTGATATAATACCATGTTTGGATCTCACGGTACAGTAGATGTATTGTTGCAGCTCCTTCCCTTGCTTCACCTTTCATCGTGACATATTTGATTCAATTACATCAGAACGATCTTTTTAGGTAATCAATTGTTTCGAACAGACGGCGGCAATGTGTAGGTGCAAAATTTTTCCGAACAAAATGTCAAGTAATTAATGCATTAAGAACACTCAAGAAAAATAAAAAGAAGAATAATTAACACACAAGATTTACATGGTTCAACACAATTCAGCCTACGTCCATGGTGAGGGAGGGGAATTGTATTTATTTCTTCTAAGACACTACAAAGATACAAGGTCGTACAATTTTCGATACTCTTCCCGTTGCTCTAAGGCTTATATTTATACACGGAGCAATCCTAGTTTCAGTTTGATTTTGTGCTCCTTTTTGTGTAGGATTCTGCTTTCCTTTTTCAATTTGATTTTCATAGAATTCTTGTTGACTTTGGAGACAAGTTGCTAAGTCTTTGCCACCTGTGCTGCCACATATGCTTCCCTTTTGCTGACTTGGACCATGCGACATAAAATATTTGACTTTTCGTCTGTACAAGTGGACATTTCTTATTGGGGGGGGGGGGGGGGGAGGTTCGCCCCCCCCCCCCCCGGTCCACAATATCCAACATCTTAACTGGGTAAAGAAGGAGAAAGCAAGTCAACAATCTGGAGTTTTAATCAAAATCGGCATCGGTACCAGGTCCAACACGGATAGGGAATAGACCCAGTAGGGCAAAGGATTTGTATTCATTCTTGTGTAGGTAGTGAAGTAATATCAATCACCTTATCACATTTTAGAAAAATGTTGAATTGAAAAGATGTATTTCATATATTATTATGATTCTATCATGTTTTAAGTATGATATTTGATTGATTGACTTTAATTTTAATTGTTTAATGATATGATCAATCATTCTTTAAAACTGAAACGATAAGAATACTTTTAAACACGTATTTGATGCTTTGATTTTCTCGGAGGACTAACAAAAATTGAGAATCAAATTAATGTAGGGCCTCTTGTTCTTTAAAAAAGGTGAATCAACATGTATTACTTGCTTCGTTTCTTTCGACTAAATCATTACCAACCTTCTTTGAATTTCTCTCTGAATAGGTGTCACGCTTCCAAATTTAAATACAGAAAATCGTCATCTCATACTTAAATTTAGTTCATGACTTACATTCAACATTTACAATCAAAGTAGGACAACAACTCATAAATTACTCATCTAATCGACAAATATTTTGAATATATGTTTTAAAATTTTAGAAATATTACTATAGGCGCTCTCATTCATTAAAGAACCTGGCTTAACAATTCATTTCATTCTCTAATATTGTATGAGTAGTGAAATTACCTCTCTCACATAAATCATGATAAAAGTTGTTTGAAGATTTGCCTCGATATACTAAAAATAATCTAACAATCCTTTACTGGATTGTATTTGTGATGTTCCATATCGTCTGAAAGAGATTTGGTAAGACTTATATGTGTGGATATTCCCTAACTTTGTAGACATATTCTGAGCAAAATCGTGACCACAAAACATGTAATATCTACACAGTGTGGGCGAATCATGACAGTGCCTTGAGTGATCTTTTATGTTTGAAGTGACTCATAAATAAATAAATAAAACACAAGAAAAGGTTTTTTAATTCTTTAATTTCAGCTAAGTCATTAGTTTTCCTTTTAACTCAACAGCTCTTAAGAAGCCTATGCATACAAAGGCAACTATTATGGCATATATTTATTGTAGGAAGAACATTTTTTTTTAATGTTTGTTGCAAGCGTTACTGTTTAGTACAGTGGTGAAATTTAACTTGAGAGCAAATGTGTGATATCATGAAAGTCATTTTGTGCAAATTTATAAGCAACTGTTTTCTCTTTTTATTTATTTTTTATTGAAAGGTAATTTATACGCAACTTTTCCCTTCCAACACCTTTAATTTAGACCATGGTTTAGTGTCCTTTATCAGCATGTTCCTCAAATTAAAGATTTTATTCATAAATTTATAAATATATTTTCGAAAGGGGTCGTCACGAAGGGCTAACACGGCTCAAGAAATGAAGCTAAGTTAAGACGAGTGATTTAGTGGTATTTTTTCCAATGTATTTAGACTTGGGTAAAATTACCCCTAAATCCTTTTTTTTTGGTAAATAACTCTTATAAATTTTTCTTAGAACCAATATTATGTCTTATTTTTAAAATTTATTTCCATTTAAATTCCTTCACAATTATTAGTAATTTTTTATTTTATTTGGTGGGTGCAAAACATTTGGACGTAGTTGGAAGCATGATTGAATTAGTGCTGGACAGAACATCTAACAACGTTCCAAATAAGCATTTTCAAACCTGTCTTCTCTTATAATTGTGTACTAAGGGTGATTTGTATCTAACAGAAAAGAAAAAGAACGAAAATCACAAGTTGTGATCGGCCGTTTAGTGAAAAGACTTTCAATATCACTTCGTCAAAAGGTAAATTTGTTTGTTATTGGGTGGTTGAAAGTTCTTGTCATTATTAATATTTTGCTTTCACTGTTCCAAGTCCCTCGATTAGCTCGTTGTTGAAAAAAAGCACAAGATCTTGACTCGCACACTAGACAAAATGTACGTAACACTTTTAATGCTTTGAAATTAAAGGCAATTGCAAAATGTACGTAACACTTTTCATGCTTTGAAATTAAAGGCAATTGCCGAATCAACTTGACATTGACCACCTGCTCTTGTGGTCCAGTGGTAGTTTTCAATCTTTTCATAGAAAAGATATAGGTTCGATTCTCCAAACTAGAGTTTGGAGCTGCTCTTGCAAAGAAATTCTTGCCGGCCTAAAAGAGTGTTCCAGACTTAAACTAAACCCTTGGGACTAGTGGAAGCCCAAAACCAATTAGACAAAAATATTAGAACACCACTAGGGCTGCAACTCGGGCGGGTTGGGGACTTAACCCGACTATGTGAACCCGAGCTCAACCCGTTTTTTATTTTCAGAACCTCGGGTTGAAATCGGGTTGGGAATTTCGGGCTACAAATCGGGTTTGATACTGTAATCTGAGTATTTTTATCAAAAAATAAATTTACGTTGCTGCCACAAGGAATCGAGCCTCCTCTCTCTTTAATTTAGTCCTACACTCCAACTACCTTTCCATCAATGTACTATGTTAATATAAGATGTAATAATAATATTTAATATATCAAACTGAAAGTTTGGACTAAGTTTAAAATATTAATTAAATTACAATAATATTTCCTCCATTTAAATATAACAAAAAAATATTATAAATTATGTTATTAACTAAATCAATGGCCCAATTTTCATTATCTTAAAATCAAATAAAAATAATAATTTCACTCAAATAATAAAGCATTGAGAACAAACATTAAGTATAGATCTCATTGAATTAACATATTTTTTAGATCCCCATTAATATCTCTCGACATTATTACAATATTAACATTCTAATATATATTAATGTTGAAGTATTATTGACAAAAAATAAAAGAGTGGTATAACTTATATTACTTTAACTAATGTGCTACACTATATATCTCAGGACACTAAAGAAAAAATTAATTTCATAAAATTAAATATTCAGATTAAATGGTTTAAACCTATCAATTAATCTAATTGAGTTTTTAGACATATGACTAACTAATTAGAATAATATACTATATATCTTGGGACACTGTAACTATTGTACGATAAGTTATTACTTATTACTTTTATGGGCAAAGTCGGTTCCAATCATAATGGCAATTGGATGTTGTGTATTCACATAGAGTGAATAAGAAATAGAGATAGGACATATATATATATATATATATATATATATATTGACGGCAAGAAGAAAAAAATCTGAAAAGTTAGAAAGTTGGTCGGATTGTCGGAAACAAGATCCGCACTTTTAGGATGATCATCAGTCAGTCCCATTTGGTTATCTTCTAGATTTGTGAGATAGATACACAGATGTATTGTAAAGTTAGGAATAAAATGTGTATAAGTATGTTACGTAGATTATTTACATTTCAATTGGAAATTTCTATTAATTGATGTATAAATCATGCAAGCTAGTGTAAATCTTGGTTGTACTAATAATTTGAATTATAAGTTTTATATTAATCTTCAATTAAACTAGATGTTTAGATTAAATGATTTAAACTCATCAATTAATCTAATTGATTTTTTAGACAGTTGACTAATTAATCAAATTGTGATAAAATAGAAGAATATATAATTTATAACTGGCTCACCAATCACATTTAGCAAAAGTAATAATGAAATACCCCCAGAAAATTTCGCGCATGAGGTGGCCAGTCTCATATACAAAACTTGGGAGATACATACAACTGGTAGCAACAAGCATAGAATACAAAAGACAGACTAAAATAAATTCTAAAAGCTGAACAGAAAATTTCACTGAATTGAAATAACTGATAAATAAATAGTTATATGCTTGGTAATATAATTTGGAAGTCCCGTAACGCAAGGACCCCTTAACCAGAATAAACACAAGTTTAAGACTCTAATTTAAAACCAACAACCAAAACCTCCAAAAGAGTTCATAGTCTGACCCTTGAATAAGAGGATAGGTTTCTACCCTGTGACCGATGAGAAGAGATGTCTGCCACAACTAACCCTAAAACTCTATCCTTGCAGTGGAACCTGTCTGAAACCTGAAATATCAACAAAGTGGATTAAACCCACAAGCAAGTTCTATCTACTACATCCTAATCAGAGAACCAATATACATACCCTCAGTATAAGGGACACAAAAGAAAATAATAGATTTAACATACAAGCTATTCTTATTCCAGTTTCATGTTTTCAAAAGTGATCACATTTCTTAAGTTCAGCAGAAATAAACATAACATGAAATAATATCAAGTTTAAGCAATCCTAACATGCCACCATTTAATCTTTTGATACCTTAATAGGTGTAGGTATATACATACTAGTCATTTCCTACTTAGTTCATATTTTCAGAAGTAAAATCATCTTATACATTGTTCCAACAAACCCTTATCATTCAACAATGAACATATTCTTTAAGTTCAAAATAAAGAAAACATATGCATACATGTATAGATACCTTATTAGATATGGGCGATTCTGACACGTCAAATAAAATGTATAGATACCTTATTAGGTATGGGCGATCCTGACACGTCAAATAAAATGTATAAATACCTTATTAGGTATGGGCGATCTTGACACGTCGGACAATCCTGACATGCCAAATAAAATGCATAGATACCTTATTAGGTATGGGCGATCCTGACATGCCGGACAATCCTTACATGTCAAATAAAATACATAGATACCTTATTAGGTATGGGCGATCTTGACACGCCGGGCGATCCTTACATGCCAAATAAAATGTACAGATACATTTCCAATATGAAACATAAAATAGATAAGGTACATTATGATTTTAATTTGCACAAACAACTAATTCAATTTATCTGCTATGCAATTATCACCATATGACAAATCGTCCACAAGTAAACCATGATCAAGTATTCCATGGGCATTTATATCTTTAAAGGTAAATACATTCAAGTAAATCAAATAACACAATTTAACCACTTTAGAAGCAAGCACCCAATCCAACCCCCAATGCACTCAAATCTATGAGGGAGTCTAAACCAAACTCTTATCTAGGTTTCTGGGCCTTTTCTACTTCTAAGAACCCTATTAAACCATTCTGGAATTTTCTGCAATTGTTTGGGAAATTTAAAAAAAAATATTTTTTTAGCAAGAAGAAAAATAAAACATAATTCGAGGCGTACGTATATAACCAACACAATCACAAGGGAGATTCATCTTCCTATGAAATTTAAAATTCAGGTGCATTTTAATCCTATAAAGTTACCTAAATTTTTCCAGAATTTTCTGGAATTTAAAAATATTTTCTAAAAAATAAAAGAATGTGAAAACCCAACTTTTGGACACTTTAAAAATCTATTGCACAACAAGGGTGAATTATTTTGAGTTGAAAATTTAAACCCAAGTGTATTTAGCCTCCAGAAAGTTTCAGTAAAAATTTGGGAATTTTTCGAGTTGTAAAAGTATTTTCTAAAGTTACAGAAAGAGAAAAAAACAACTTTTGGGCACTTTAAAAATAAATTGAACAACAAAAGAACATTATTTTGAGTTAAAAATTTAAAAACAAGTGTATTTAACATACAGAAAGATACAGTAAAAATTTAGGAATTTTTGAAAATTTTTAAGTATTTTCTAAAATAAAAGAAAGTGAAAAACTCACTTTTTAGACACTTTAAAAATTAATCTAAACACAACGGTAGATTATTTTGACATGAAATTTAAAATACAAGCTCCTTAAACTCCCAGGAAGTTGACATAAAATTTTGGAAAATTTTGGAATTATAAAAGTATTTAAAAAAAATGATTTTCCGAGTTTTCAAGTTTTTCCAAAAAATTTAAAAATTAAAAAAAAACATATCAAAATAATTCGGAATGGGCCAATATTGGACCCAGAGGTGGGCCCCCGCGAGTGGGGCCCAAAAACATCTTTTCGGCCACCGGCAGTAGCCGGCGCCGGCAGCACGCACCCCCACGCGCCGACGGCGCTGCCCCCACTCTCTTTTTTTTTTTTCTTTTTTCTTTCTTTCTTCTTTCTTCTTCCAACGGCTGAAACTTTAAAGCTCAACAATGGTGGCCGAACTTTTCGACCATTTTTCGGTCACTTCCGGACACCGAATCGCGCGTATGAATATACCATTGAACTCGTCTCGATCTAAGCTACGCATTGATACCAAATTCACGCCTTCTCGTGGCCTAAATAAAAAACGCCCAATTTCAAGTTTCGAAAATCTAAAATTTCAAAGTCAGATTCCCATCAATCTACCCAACGGTTTACAACCAAATTTTCAAGAATTGTTCTAGGAATTAAGATCTACCTATTGATCGGAACAAAATCCCTCAAAAATGATAAATACAGTAGACCCAAATTTCATGTTCGTATATATATACACCCGCCTATACAATCATATATACATGTATATACATATGCAAAAATACCCTAAAATAGTACCACCTCCAAAATCCTAATGTTTAATTCACAGAATTATTCTTAGCATGCAAAATCATTTAATTTCATAATTAAATGCATACAAATTTCTAGCAACATGTCTATACAATTAGTATAATTAATTCTCACAAAATTTATCAACAGAAAAAAAAAACATACAATTATATACAAATTTCCAAAATAAACACAATCCTCAAACCTAGACTATACATACGGATTCAAAGGGGAAGAGAAGAATCAAACTTGCCTCTTTGACGATTCAAACACTCGTTTACCCGAACTCCTTCTCTCTTTCGTTTACTTTCCTGATTTTTGTGCGTAATGCAAACGGCAGAAACCCTAGTTTCTTATTATCTTTTGTCCTAATCATTTTATTCTATTATTATTATTATATTTTTCTAAAAACTAAATAACTAATAATAATAATAATAATAATAATAATAACCATAATAATATAACTATAACCATGGCCCAACAACTTAAGCATATCCTTAGCCCAACCATTCCAGCCCAGAGTCCTCCCTAGCCCAATCCAAAGCATTTAAAATATTTAAATCAAATAATATACAATCAATAAACAATTCATATAAATTGATAAAAATAAAGTAAAGCAATTCACATGAAATGAAAGAATTTATAAAGATAAACAATTCACATAAAATAATAATTGTATAAAGACCTAACAATTCACATGAAATGATAAAATGCATATAAAGGCATTTCACATGAATTGAAAAAAAAAAAATTAATAATAATATAAAGAAATTTAAATTCTTTAAAATAATAGACGTCCAAATTTTGGGGTATTACATTTTTTCCCCCAAAAAAGAGGAATTCCGTCCTCGGAATTCAGCTCATACCCGAAAGAAAACTCTGGATACTTTGCTTTCATTTCATCCTCCCTTTCCCAAGTGAACTCTGCCTCGCTATGGTGGTTCCACTGAACTCGAACTAGTGGAATGGTCTTAGAACGAAAAACCTGATCTCTACGGTCAAGAATACAATAAGGCTGCTCTACATATGTTGCATCTTGCTGCAACTCAATCTCTCCAACCTCAATGTGCTGGTAAGTATCCTCATCTATAAGGAACTTCCACAGCATAGAGACATGAAAGACATTGTGCACCCTATGCATAGTGTCCGGTAACGCCAGTCTATACGCTATCGCTCCCACCCTATCTGTAATCATAAAAGGACTTATAGAACGAGGTGTCAGCTTCCCTTTCCTTCCGAACCGCATAACTCCCTTCATGGGAGAAACCTTGAGCAGAACTTGATCCCCCACTTTGAACTCTAGTGCACGAGTTCTTCGGTCAGCATAACTTTTCTGTCTGCTCTGCGCAGTCCACATACGGTCTCTAATAGGGACAACTTTTTCTGACTTGTCCTTAATGAACTCAGGGCCCAAAAACATATTCTCTCCAACTTCTAACCAGCAAATCGGTGATCTACACGGTCGTCCGTACAGAGCCTCAAATGGTGCCATACCAATAGTCTTTTGACAACTATTGTTATAGGCAACCTCAACCAACGGCAAATAAGTCTCCCAATTGCCCTTGAAGTCTAGTACACATGCTCGCAACATATCCTCCAAAATCTGATTAACCCTCTCAGTCTGACCATCGATCTAAGGGTGATAAGTTGTACTGAGATGCAAAGCTGTACCCATTGCTTGTTGAAAGCTCTTCCAAAACCTTGAAACAAAACTCGAATCTCTATCCGATAGAATGGATAAAGACACACCATGAAGCTTCACTATCTTTGCAATGTAAAGCTTCGCGTATTGCTCTGAGGTGTAACTCGAGCAAACTGGCAAGAAATGTGCTGATTTCGTCAACCTGTCTACTATCACCCAATAGCATCATGATTTCACTATGAGGTGGGAAGTCCCACAATGAAATCCATAGAGATGCTCTCCCACTACCACTCCGGTATAGGCAGTGGTTGCAAAGACTCTGGCGGTCTCTGGTGATCAATCTTGATCATCTGACAACTACTGCACTTAGAGACAAATATGGTTATGTCCCTCTTCATGCCTACCCACCAAAACTGTCGTTTTCATGTTTTGGTACATCTTATCCCCTCCCAAGCGTACCAAAAACTGAGAACCGTAGGCCTCACTCATCATGCTGCCTCCATCTGTACCCATCGTATAAAACGGTACCTATCCAGATTTCAACTCAGCCACATTCTCTACGCACTACGGGTCAGTAAGCTGATTTTAAATTACCCTCCAAATAATAGCAGGTGTGACCATTACACACGTTACAAAAACTCAGTGTCTACAAAATGATACAAAGATGTCTGGCATGATCCTCCTCTGACCTAGAAGTAGGCCTGGTGCCTGAAGCTAGGTAAATTACAAAGTCTATCTCACGACTCAGTGGTAATCCTAGAATTTCTTAAAACACATCCTGAAAGTCTCGTACCACTGGAATGGGATCCGTAGAAACTGTATTTCCCTCTGGAGGCTCCTCACTAATAAAGAATAGGCGAGTTCTAGACCCTTCATTTGATTGTGGTATAACAACCAAATACACCTCCTGACCCGGTATAACAAAAGAATTGCCTGATCATGGCAATTGACATGGGCATGATAATTCGATAACCAATCCATCCTGACTATAACATCATATGAATTCATGTCTAGGACCAATAGGTCCACTAAGAACCTGAGATTGCCAATGCCTATAGTGACTTGACTACAACGTTCCCGTAATACTGTATTAACTCCCAATGGTGTAGTTATAGTAAGTTGAGAACTACACGACTAAGTAAGTATACCCGATATCCTAACAAACGACTGAGACACAAAAGAGTGAGATGCCCAGTATCAAATAAGAACACAATCAAAGTTACCCTTTTATCGGAACCCTACCCCTGATCACCTGAAGAGTCTGCTCATCATATGGCATGACGTTGTAAACCCTCCCATAGTTCATCTATTAAACATATTGCCCTGCTATTTCCATTTTTTTCCCACTATCTGACTAGCAGAGTATCTATCATTTCGTTTCTCCCCTATCATTTCCTATACTCCCTCCTTATTTGACAGTGCTGCAATGCAGCATCAACCACTTGAGTGTAAGTGAAATAAACTATAGTATCCACAATAACTTGTTGAGTAGTCTAAATCAATCCCTTCACAAAATAGCTCATTTTATTCTCTTCAGTGTTCACCTCCTTAAGTGCAACAATGATAAATTAGTCAACTTCTGCTCCGACCCTGCGATTGTCCTGTCCTTCTTTTGTAAGTCCAGGAATTCCCTCATGTGAAATACTTTTGAATCCTTCCCAACTGTTAGGTTGTTCCACTGGTAATGGAATACGCACCATTTACAGTGGTTGCTGTGGTGGCGGCTGATTCTAAAGAGCAGTCGCCACTCCTGTACCTACAGCCTAAGTGATCATGGCTACCAAATCGAGAGAAAGTCCAACATTTCTATCCTGAACATTATCCTGACCTTAGTTGTGGTTCGCTTTCCTCCTCCTACAGGGCGACATCTAAATAAGATCCCAATAATAGACTAAGATATATAGAGTACAATAAACCCTCTACTTAGATTCTATTTATCAGAATACGCAATGCGGAAGATACCTTACGACGGACCCTACAGACCCGAGGATACTTGAACCTGGAATGCTCTGATACCAAATGAAATACCCCAAATGAAATACCCCCAGAAAATTTCGCGCATGAGGTGGCCAGTCTCATACACAAAACCTGGGAGATACATACAACTGGTAGCAACAAGCATAGAATACAAAAGACAGACTAAAATAAATTCTAAAAGCTGAACAGAAAATTCCACTGAATTGAAATAACCGATAAATAAATAGTTATATGCCTGTAATACAATTTGGAAGTCCCGTAATGCAAAGACCCCTTAACCAGACTAAACACAAGTTTAAGACTCTAATTTAAAACCAACAACCAAAACCTCCAAAAGAGTTCATAGTCTGACCCTTGAATAAGAGGATAGGTTTCTACCCTGTGACCGATGAGAAGAGATGTCTGCCACAACTAACCCTAAAACTCTATCCTTGCAGTGGAACCTGTCTGAAACCTGAAATATCAACAAAGTGGGTTAAACCCACAAGCAAGTTCTATCTACTACATCCTAATCAGAGAACCAATATACATACCCTCAATATAAGGGACACAAAAGAAAATAATAGATTTAACATACAAGCTATTCTTATTCCAGTTTCATGTTTTCAAAACAACAGTCATTAATTATAATATTCCACACAAATCCTTATTATGCAAAAGTGATCACATTTCTTAAGTTCAGCAGAAATAAACATAACATGAAATAATATCAAATTTAAGCAATCGTAACATGCCACCATTTAATCTTTTGATACCTTAATAGGTGTAGGTATATACATACTAGTCATTTCCTACTTAGTTCATGTTTTCAGAAGTAAAATCATCTTATACATTGTTCCAACAAACCCTAATCATTCAACAATGAACACATTCTTTAAGTTCAAAATAAAGAAAACATATGCATACATGTATAGATACCTTATTAGATATGGGCGATCCTAACACGCCAAATAAAATGTATAGATACCTTATTAGGTATGGGCGATCCTGACACACCAAATAAAATGTATAGATACCTTATTAGGTATGCGCGATCCTGACACGCCGGGCAATCCTGACATGCCAAATAAAATGCATAGATACCTTATTAGGTATGGGCGATCCTGACACGCCGGACAATCCTTACATACCAAATAAAATACATAGATACCTTATTAGGTATGGGCAATCCTGACATGCCGGGCGATCCTTACATGCCAAATAAAATGTACAGATGCATTTCTAATATGAAACATAGAATAGATAAGGTACATTATGATTTTAATTTGCATAAACAACTAATTCAATTTATTTGCTATGCAATTATCACCATATGACAAATCATCCACAAGTAAACCATGATCAAGTATTTCATGGGCATTTATATCTTTAAAGGTAAATACATTCAAGTAAATCAAATAACATAATTTAACCACTTTAGAAGCAAGCACCCAATCCAACCCCCAATGCACTCAAATCTATGAGGGAGTCTAAACCAAACTCTTATCTAGGTTTCTGGGCCTTTTCTACTTCTAAGAACCCTATTAAACCATTCTGGAATTTTCTGCAATTGTTTGGAAAATTTAAAAAAAAATATTTTTTTAGCAAGAAGAAAAATAAAACATAATTCGAGGCGTACGTATACAACCAACACAATCATAAGGGAGATTCATCTTCCCATGAAATTTAAAATCCAGGTGCATTTTAATCCTATAAAGTTACCTAAATTTTTCCAGAATTTTCTGAAATTTAAAAATATTTTTTAAAAAATAAAAGAATGTGAAAACCCAACTTTTGGACACTTTAAAAATCTATTGCACAACAAGGGAGAATTATTTTGAGTTGAAACTTTAAACCCAAGTGTATTTAGCCTCCAGAAAGTTTCAGTAAAAATTTGGGAATTTTTCGAGTTGTAAAAGTATTTTTTAAAGTTACAGAAAGAGAAAAAAACAACTTTTGGGCACTTTAAAAATAAATTGAACAAAAAAAGAACATTATTTTGAGTTGAAAATTTAAAACCAAGTGTATTTAATATACAGGAAGATACAGTAAAAATTTAGAAATTTTTGGAAAGTTTTAGGTATTTTCTAAAATAAAAGAAAGTGAAAAACTCACTTTTTAGACACTTTAAAAATTAATCTAAAGGCAACGGTAGATTATTTTGATATGAAATTTAAAATACAAGCTCCTTAAACTCCCAGGAAGTTGACATAAAATTTTGAAAAATTTTGGAATTATAAAAGTATTTAAAAAAAATGATTTTCCAAGTTTTCAAGTTTTTCCAAAAATTTTAAAAATTAAAAAAAAATATATCAAAATAATTCGGAATGGGCCAATATTAGACCCAGAGGTGGGCCCCCGCGAGTGGGGCCCAAAAACATCTTTCTGGCCACCGGCCGTAGCCGGCGCCGGCGCCGACAGCACGCACCCCCACGCGCCGACGGCGCTGCCCCCACTCTCTTTTTTTTTTTCTTTTTTCTTTCTTTCTTCTTTCTTCTTCCAACGGCTGAAACTTTAAAGCTCAACAATGGTGGCCGAACTTTTCGACCATTTTTCGGTCACTTCCGGACACCGAATCGCGCGTATGAATATACCATTGAACTCGTCTCGATCTAAGCTACGCATTGATACCAAATTCACGCCTTCTCGTGGCCTAAATAAAAAACGCCCAATTTCAAGTTTCGAAAATCTAAAATTTCAAAGTCAGATTCCCATCAATCTACCCAACGGTTTACAACCAAATTTTCAAGAATTGTTCTAGGAAGTAAGATTTACCTATTGATCGGAACAAAATCCCTCAAAAATGATAAACACAGTAGAACCAAATTTCATGTTCGTATATATATACACCCGCCTATACAATCATATATACATGTATATACATATGCAAAAATACCCTAAAACAGTACCAAAACTCCAAAATCCTAATGTTTAATTCACAGAATTATTCTTAGCATGCAAAATCATTTAATTTCATAATTAAATGCATACAAATTTCTAGCAACATGTCTATACAATTAGCATAATTAATTCTCACAAAATTTATCAACAGAAAAAAAAAAATACAATTATATACAAATTTCCAAAATAAACACAATCCTCAAATCTAGACTATGCATACGGATTCAAAGGGGAAGAGAAGAATCAAACTTGCCTCTTTGACGATTCAAACACTCGTTCACCCGAACTCCTTCTCTCTTTCGTTTACTCTCCTGATTTTTGTGCGTAATGCAAATGGCAGAAACCCTAGTTTCTTATTATCTTTTGTCCTAATCATTTTATTCTATTATTATTATTATATTTTTCTAAAAACTAAATAACTAATAATAATAATAATAATAATAATAACCATAATAATATAACTATAACCATGGCCCAACAACTTAAGCATATCCTTAGCCCAACCATTCCAGCCCAGAGTCCTCCCTAGCCCAATCTAAAGCATTTAAATATTTAAATCAAATAATATACAATCAATAAACAATTCATATAAATTGATAAAAATAAAAGTAGAGCAATTCACATGAAATGAAAGAATTTATAAAGACAAATAATTCACATAAAATAATAATTGTATAAAGACCTAACAATTCAAATGAAATGATAAAATGCATATAAAGGCATTTCACATGAATTGAAAAAAAAAATAATAATATAAAGAAATTTAAATTCTTTAAAATAATAGACGTCCAAATTTTTGGGGTATTACAAATAAGTTTTTAGTGATTTTTTGTTAGAAATAAGTTTTTAGTGAATTTTAATTAATTTAGGAAAATTTATTATTGGAGACCATTTAGCATAAGTAATGATTCATTTATAAATTGCATGTCCATGTCTTTATTTAAAAAGTGAGTAGTTATTTTTTACTAAATCAATGAATACTAATAGATTTAAAAATGAAATATATGAAAATTTATACTATTAGAAGATAAAAAAATTATATATAATACACGTCAGAACAAGTAGTGCGAAAAAGTGGTAAAAGAACTCTTCTTATATATGTTTAAATGTTTTTAACATTTTGAAACAAATTTACAATATTAAGCTTTATATTTTTTATATTTTAAAATGAATTAATAAATATTAATGCTAAAGTATTATAAGTAAAAATAAAAAGCTTATAGCATGATACTAGTATTTTGTAATTTGGTTAGAGTGCTTAGCTTCTTAAAGAAATCCATTAAATATAATTATTGGTCTAATATAACATAAAGAAGTTGCTGGCATTATGGTTTGAGTGCCAAGACAAAATGGTTTGAGTGACAGATCGACTCTCCATAGTAGCGAACTTTTTATATATATTAGCTTCGGGTTGATCGGGTTCGTATTACGGGCCGGGCTCGGGTTGAGTTCGGGTTGGAATTCATACCAGCCCGGGCCCGGACCGAATTAAAATCGGGTTCTAAAATTCCAGCTCGGGCCCGTCCCGAGGTTCAATAACAACCCAGGCCCGAAAATTTTCGGGCTGGGTCGGGTTGAACCCGCTCGAGTTGCAGCCCTAAACACCACCCATGTTATGGAAACCACATCAGGCTTAACCAATAGTTGATCCAACATCGATCACATACGCAATTTGACTACCGGCAACGACAACTCCTCTGTTCCGGTGATTCACTACGGAGGTCCCATTCCCATTCCATGGCAATTGTTCTATATTTATGAGAGCATTTGAAGTTTTCTATTGCTAATCTACCTTAAACGGTTTCATATTTCAGTTTTTACTTTCATTTTTTTAGAAGTCATAACAAAAATCGTATTTGGTAACGCAATTTTCATTTATGAAAAAATAAAAGTGATTTCAAAATTTTGACAATTCTCAAGCATAATTTGAAAGCTTCATAACGAAGCTTTTAGTTTGAGATTTCATTTTTTAGTTCAAGTTTTTATTTTTGATTTTTTCATAAAATTAAATAAATAAAAATTTTGCTTACTCAAAACTATAATATAATACAATAAATTAAAATTTTATAAAAAAAAAAAGAATAAAAAAATTAAAAAATAAAATAAATAAAAAACTGGTTACTCAAATAAATATAAATATAACAAAATAAAATACGATAAATAAGAAAATTATAATTAAATATAAAATAATATAAATAAAATACAATAAATACAAAATTATAAGTCAATAAGAATAAAATATTTTATAAATATATATATATAAGAGATATAAATATAATAATAATAATAAATAAATATAATATATATATATAAAGATATATATAAGAAGAAAATATAATAAAATAAGAGCTATGTATAAATACAATTATATACAATATAAAAATATAATATAATAAATTCAAAATTATAAGTCAATAAGATTAAAAAACTTTTATAAAATAAAATAAATAAAAATATATGTATAAATATATAAAATAATAATAATAATAATAATTAATTATATAATATATATAAAGATATACATAAGAAGAAAATAAAATAAAATAATTTTTATATATAAATACAATTATATATAATATAAAAATATAAAATAAAATAAAACAAGTATATATAATTATATTTGACAATTACCAAAAACATGTAAATAGTTAGAATTTATGACAATTACCAAAAACATGCAAATGCTTAAAAATAAATTTTTAATTAAAATAAACTAAAATAAAGTCCTAACAAATATAATTTCAGAGGAAAGAATATAAATTATCATATTTATATTGGTTAAAATGAGTTTGAACCATATTACTCAAACACAATTTTTAGTCAAAGATACCACTATTTTCTTTTTGAAAATTAATTTTGGGTTACCAAACATATTTTCAAGTTTGTGCTTTCAAAATTTCAATAGTATATGACGTTACCAAACGTATTCTACTTTTGACAGAAATGGCAGCACAACAGATTTTCATATTTAATTTTTCTAAAATCAGAAAATGAAATCCAACAACGTTACCAAAGAGCCCCTAAAAAGGATCATTTGCCTCTTAATGGCAAGAATGCTAAGAAGCTAGATCTTGCGTGCTATATACACTAGGTGTATTGTGTGAGTAGCGCGGTGCGGAAGCGGTTGCGAAAAGTATTTTAGAACCTAGAGGGGGGTGAATAGGATCACTTGCTCGTTTGCTTAATTTTTAATTAATTCAATTTTAAGTCCAATTAATCAAACAATTAAAGCAAGCAAATAAATAAAGTACAAGTAAGAAAAGAATGCACCAGATGTACGTGGAAACCCAAGGCGGGAAAAATCACAGAGGGAGGCGGCACGCCTCAGGGAACCAATTCACTATGATGAAACAAAGTACAACAGAGTCTGTCTCAGTCTCACACCCCTCTTCACTCTGTCAAAGATCTGAAGCGGAACACCTCAGGCTTAGAACTTAAATGAAAAATGATTTCAAAACGTAGGACTTAGGGCAAAATATACTCACACCCCCCTAAGGCTTGTTCTAACTACACATATATTTATAATTTGGTAAAACCCACACTCACACTCTCTGAGATTTGGCGTATGAATACACTTAACCCTAACACTATATGTATTATCTATTTTACCCTTTCATTGACTAAAAGGACATTCTTAACCTCATTTTTCTTTTTTAATTAGACAAAACTATCTTACTTCTCTTTTAACCTTAAGTCACACACACACAAGCGCACAGGGGCTTGCACACAGATATATATATATATATATATATATATATATATATATATATATATATATATATAGTTGCAGAACTAAAAATATCTTGCAAATTTTATTAAATATATTTTTAATTTATATTATGTATTTTACTAAAAAATAAATTTAAATTAATAAATAAATTTACTAAAATTACATATATTACAGATTGAAAAGGGAATTTTTCAATTTAATAAATTTAATATATGTTATATTACTTATATTACAATTTTTACTAAAATAAATAAAATTTTAATATATTGTAATTCTTATTTTTTTTAGTAAAATACGTAATATATATTAAAAACATATTTAATAAAATTTGTAATACATTTTTAAAGTTACCTTTGATTACTTTAATCTCTATTTATTTTAATTATGGTACTTTAATTTTACATCACACACCATCATTGTGAGTAAAAGGAACCAAAATTCCCTATTCCCTCATGTGCTGATATTGTACATTGAAACAATATCATTTCAGTGTATAAATCACAATCAAATATTAGACTCCAAGTTATACCAGATATGACCCTAATAGCGAACTAAAAGCTTAATTTTGATGACACAAAAAAATGGTGTCAAGGGACTTGTAGATGCTGGAGTTACAAAGATTCCACCAATATTTATCAATCAGAAACATCATAATCAATTAGGTGATGACTTAAAAATATATTGCAGATTTTATTAAATATATTTTTAATATATGTTATATTACGTATATATTGTAATTCTTATTTTTTTAGTAAAATACGTAATATAACATATATTAAAAATATATTTAATAAAATCTGCATATATTAAATTTATTAATTTATTAAATTGAAAAACTCCCTTTTCAATTTGTAATATATGTAATTTTAGTAAATTTATTTATTTAGTAAAATACATAATATAACATATATTGAAAAAATATTTCATAAAATTTGCAATATATTTTTAGTGTTGCAATAATATATATATATATATTTGTGTGTGTGTGTGAGAGAGAGAGAGAGACAGAGAGAGAGAGAGAGACTTACGGTTAAAATGGAAGTAAGGTTAGTTTTGTCTAATTAAAAAGGAAAAATAAGGTCAAGAATGTCCTTTCAGTCAATTGAGGGGTAAAACAGGCAATACATATAATGTTGAGGTTGAGTGTAATCATGCACCAAATCTCAGGGGGTTTTAGTGTAGGTTTTGCCAAATTATAAATATATGTGTAGTTAGAGAAAATCTCAGGGGGTGTGAGTGTATTTTGCCCTAGGACTTATTGGTCCTATAAAAAACTTATAGGACTTGTTTCTTTGTAGAGAAAAGTTGAACTTTGTTGTAATTTTTTCTATTTATAATACTAAACATTTAATAAAGAATGGAATATGTTTATGTTGGAGAAGTTATTCTATATGATTGTTCTGCCCATGTGTTGAGATTTGTCTCATGTAAATTTTAAATTTGATTTAGATTCCATATTAGAATTGGATTATGGTTAATTCTTGTTTGGGATGTACTTGCGTATTAAAGAATTACACTTATAGTGTAAGGAAGGTGGAGATATAACATTGTATAATTGGGTGAGAGTGCTGATCAGAAGAAAAAAACTTAAGAAAGTATTGAATATCTCTCGATTACCATATCCTTCTACACATTCAACCGATGTTAAGGGTATCGTACCTCTGGGAAATTCAATTCTTTTTTTTTTTTTTTTCACTCTTGAGGGGTGTAAAGAACAATACTGAGTCCTGTCACGCCCCAATTTCCCTACTCCCGGAAAACCGAAGGTGAACCCGTTTACTAAACCCAAATGAACCTCCTCAATTTTCTCGATTACCGCAGAAGCTAATCATACGCAAGTAATTATCTATGCGTATACTCATCATTATCTATCCCAATGGGCCCCACATCGGTCTATGCATCCATGACATTCCATTTCCATTCCTAAATCATGAAAAATCATAAAATCCTACATTTTTAAGGTTTACAGGACTTTGAGGTGCCTCAAACTCCATTTTGAGTCGCCTCAAACTTCCAGAAGGATAGACACCATTCAAAAAGCTCTTTGAGGCACCTCAAACTACACTTTGAGGCCCCTCAAAGATTTCCAGGTGCCTCAAAGTTCACTTTGAGTAGCCTCAAACCGCACCTAACCTGAATTTTTGACAGCAGTCCTCAACTTGACTTCAAATGCTAATATCTCACAATCCGTAAGTCTGTTTGACGTGAAATTTGGCATGGAGTATCCTCAACATGTCTAGTTTCTAAATCAACTTGAATCATCTAAAAATACTGACCAAAATCAATTTATACTCAAATTAGTGGGTGTGAGTCAGATTACCCGCTCTTGCACTAAAATATGCATATCTTTCTCAATTTAAATCCAAATAAGGCCCATGACCTATCAAAATGAAGCTAACACAATTCTCTTTCTATATACATATATTTCATTCACTCTTTGAACTCAAAATAGACACTTTTGGGCATGTGTCCCTCCTAATGGCTACTCTAATGCCTCAACGACCATCAAGTATATTCACATAGCATGCATTTCATATTTGAAATGTAATTCCATCTATTTTTCTTACCATCTTCACTCCACAACTCATACATACATACTTTCCATACTCCATTTGCTTATGATTAACTATATAAGAAATCATAACTAAAGAGGAAAATGGTCCTAAGGTGCCATACATCTCCAACACACACTTTTCTCAAAAGGTACATATCATTCATATGGTTTCTCCAAGTTTATAGTCATTACAAGAATTCATGCATAAGGTTCAAAATGCAACAAATTCTACCATGACTACAACTAGATCATTATCGTGCCACAAGCCGGCACAGATAGCCAAATGCACAAATGTCCAAAATATAACTAGAACTCTTCTTGGACACTCAAGTCCCATCCGTCATCGGGGCCTTATCTGTAAAAGAGTTTAGAATAAAGGGGTGAGGACCACTATGGCTCAGTAGAGATACCCCAACCCACCTAAGTGCCGACCCGACATGACCTATATGGATGTATGTCACAACATTTCATGTATCATTCAACATACATCATGTTCACTCACAAAAATGCATATATATATATATATATATATAGGGATGCATTAAACACATATCATGCCTCATAATTCAAATGAAGGTAGCAATCATATGCTTGTCTCTCTCTCCTACCGAGACACTTTTCACACCATTCCAACTCCGCCACCGAGTATTTACCTACTCCAAGGTGGATAGACCACCGTCACCGAGTATTTACCTACTCCAAGATGACTTGGGCCTTTTTCTTGAATTCTCACCGAGTATTTACCTACTTTAAGGCGAGTAAACCACAATCACCGAGTATTTACCTACTCCAAGATGATTGGGCAACCTTTTTAGAATCTCAACCGAATATTTACCTACTCCAAGGTAAGTATACCACCGTCACTGAGTATTTACCTACTCCAAGGTGACGTAACCACTCCAACGCCCTCACCGAGTATTGACGTACTCTAGTCAATTCAACCACACTTCCCCGTTTTCTCACAACGGCCCCAAATATATGCATTTCGAACATATACATATCAAGCATTTAATTTCATGCTTCACAATTCATAAGCTAGTTATATAGGAACATAACATGCATTTCATCTTCACAACGCCACACATATATTTACCTATACATGCTAAACCTAGCATACTATCCACATATGCTCACAAAACATCACTTAAGCACATTTTTGTCATGCTTCACAAGTGCACACATTTTCTATATAAAGACAACATGCATTTAACTCATTCAACAACATATAATACATACATGTTCAATATAACACATTTCCATATATATGCACAAAAGCTAGCATATAAGCATACATGCTAATATCTCTCACACATTCACCCTTTATACCATGTATACTACCATATACATATCCATTGCACAATAGAGACTAAAGAGAGTAGAGAAACACCACACCCCACCTCTCTTACCACTCTAAATCATGCAATACACACCCTTAGCTCTCACCGCTTCACCCGAAACCCTAGAATCGACAAAGAGATGAGAAGGAGAACCCCTACCTCAAAAATGAAGGCCTTCCAACCACTTCTCAAAATCCCAGAAATGTCAACCTTGCCAAAACGCGACTTTGTTCGGTTCAAACCGAAGTCCTATCCGTCCCCAACGTATCTCCCTTCTTCGACGAGTCCCGAATCCAAGCGTCAAGCCTTCAAAAGCTAGAGAGAAGGTGGAGGGAGAAAGAAGAGAGAGAGAGTAGCTGGCGTGAGAAAGAGAGATCTAAAATATCTCTGCAGAAATTGACCTTTTAAGGTCCCTAGGCCGCAAAAAGACCAAAATACCCCCGAGCCACTTAATACACTTCCCGGACTCCGTTTTTGATTTCGAAACTCCTACGGCCTCGAAATCATTTTCTTTACTCTCTAAACATTTCATGTAAGCTATTCCCAAAAATAAATATTTTTGAGCATTTTCTGGATTCCCGGGCCCACTTAAGTCATATCCCAGGCCCCGGTTTGACCAAAAAGTCAAACTTCTCCAAATCTTCTGAAAGTTTACAAAACCCTTAAAACACTCCCCAAAAATGTTCCCCACACTCAAAACATGTGAAACATCACTCAAAATGCATTTATGACAATTATTATGCGAAAAATACAAAACCGGCTAAAATTGGTCACGGTCTCTACAAGTCCACTCACTAGAGAACTAATATTGATCGAAGCAAATGTTGATTAGTAACCTAAAATTGTATATTATTAAAACATAAAAATACTATTTAATTTTTTTAACACATCTGTAATGATTTAATTGGGTCACGTTTGATTCTCCTGTGAGTGGACCCAAGTATTGTTCGGTCGCAAAATCTTGATCGGTTGTATGACACGAAAGCTCAACCAATCAAGTTAAAGTGTAGACTGGGAAAAATTATTCAATACTATGGGTATTTTGTGTATGGTGAAATTTTACAAATAAATATTTATTGTTGGTAGATTACTCTGCATACAAAATCACTGGGTAGCCAATAATTACTCGTGAACAGGTTAGAGATGCATAGTTGATTAATTTGTCTTGTGCATATAGGGAGGATTTTGTTTAATTATGTAAACCTTTTTGCATTAGTGTTAAATCATGTGATTCTATCTTGATGTATAAATTCGATCGATTGTGCACAACATTTATGTGATAATCACCAAATAGCATACTCTTTAAAAATACTAAATCATTGTGAGTTTGTGGAAGGGGAATTACATGTGCTTGATGATAGATTATGAGATATTGGGCTAGTTTGGTATGCACGAATGAAATGGAATGGGAATGGAATGAAGCTGGGAATGGAATGAGAATGATAATGAGAATAGAATGGAATATATGTCCATTCTCATTCCAATGTTTGGCTACGGATAGAGAATGATGTAAGAATGAAATGGTAATACCTTTCAACATGTTATACTTTTCCATAAAACATAGTCAGTTTTAAAAATGCAAATGATAAAATAAGAAACTTCTTTTTTATTTCACAACTTAAAATATAGCAAGTTATATATATGGGCATGTGACATGTATATATATATATAGACGTGTGTCAAGTATATAACATACATATTATATAGGAAAAATTAGATTTTAGTGACCAAGCCTAAACAAAATTATCCTAAAGGGACCATAAAGTAATGGAAAGATAAATAATCACCAAACTTAAAACATAGATGCAGTTAAGGGACCATAAAGTAATGGAAAGATAAATAATCACCAAACTTAAAACATAAATGCAGTTAAGGGACCATTTTAAATTTGTTCCTTAAAATACCCTTCTCACGTTCCTTCTTTTCTCCTCCGCAAACCTCTATCTCTCTCTAACCACCACCGCCTCACCCTATTGTTCTGACATTGTCTGTCCAGGAACTATGAAAAGAAAAATTAATTTATTAAATTGATACTTTTTCTTTTCGTCACCGTTTCTCAAGAATTCAAATCGGGACAAGATGATACGCAACGAGCATACATATGATGAGGAGGTGAAAGATGCTGTGGCCAAAATTTTTGATGTCACTTACAAGGTACAAGATTAGTATCAAGGATGAAAATTAGAGATGTAGCTTTTGCAATTTACTTTGTGGTGACTTAAGGAAAAGTCTTTGAACATCATGGGTCCTCTCTCTCTCTTATTTAACTCTCATTTTTACAACTGCCAGTGACTGGTTCAAATGTCTGTTTATACGAAGAAACTAGCTCTAGTATATATGCAGTGGCATTGTGGCAACCTATTTGGACACCTGGCATTAGACATACAGTAGATAGATATTTACAAGGTAGATAATAGAGAGAGAGAGAGATTTGAGTTTCTCTCTCTCCCTTGGTCATAATATGTGTGTAAGAATTAAGTAGTTATTTTATGTGAAAATTCTGATAGATGAGTACTCAAGTGATCTTGATTCCTAATGGGTTTTATTACTTTGATGGAGTAGTAAATTGCATTGTGGACCCATAGGAAAGGTGGTGGTGGTTGTGGTCCGAAGTTCTTTTAGACAAGCCATGTGAGCATATAACCAATTTTTGACTAAATTTAAGGAGAAGAGAAGGAAGGTGAGAAGTGTATTTTATGACGATAAGTGTAAAAAGCAATAGTGATCTAGTGGTCTAACTATCAATAGAGATTCGCAGAGTAGAAAACTTGGGTAGGATAATCAGGAGAAAACTCATTACAACTTAGATTGCTCTTATTATCAATACCCAAAACTTGATTTAGAGACAATTTTCAATATTGCACATGCAAATGGTATAACACATTATATATGTATGTGCAAATTATAATTAATGTTAAAACAATTACACATTCTTATAGAAATCTCAGAATCATTGCATATTTTAATAAATATAATTAATATTAAAACCCTTACATATACTTAAAGAAATTCTGAGGAAACAAAAGAAAATTTTCAATAAAAAAAAATCATTTAGTAATAGGAAGCAGTAAGCACTCTGATTTCTTTTACCTATTTGATTTTTAGTAGTAATAAAATATATAGGTGAGGCGGGGCTGGTTATTATAGAGTCTCGAACCTGCCTTGTACCCGTGACGGGTTTTGGTTCCTTTCCCAAACCCGCCCCTATGAAAAAAAATGGCTCTCATACCCGTTCTATATGGGGCAGGATGGGGAGAAAATCTGGCGGGGCGGACAAAATTGCCATCCCTAGATATATCATAGATCTTCACTCTCCACCTCCTCAATGATGTTCATTGGTACATGGAACATCACGAGTATGAATAACCCCTCAAAACAAAAAGAGATTAGAAGCTTTCTAAAAGAACACATTTTAGATGTGATGGGAATTTTGGAAACAAAGATTAGAAGTCGTAAGGTGAATGTTGTCCAAAGCCTTTACTCCACGGTCCATGATTAATAATGATGAGTTGTCCCTACTTGGAAGAATTTGGATCTTATGGAACCTTCTAAAGTTTTCCATTAATTGTCTATGTTGACCCAAAGGTGTTGGCCTAAGGGCAATCTAGTAATTTTGATGTCTACAAACCATTAATAGTATTTTTAACCACTAATGTCTACATTGAGTGATTATACTAGTGATAAAATTTAAATACAAGACTCAAATCCAATTTCAACGCTACAAGCTCAAAGAAGTATCATACATAGTCAAATGTCAGAAATTGAAGATATGTCAAAAAGAAATCCATCAAGCTTACAACGTTATTCAAATTCAAGGAATCTTTTCAAGCAAGCAAGTTATACGTTCAAAAGTTCAACCGATCAATCCACATTGAAGAAAGGGGTAGATAGGATGGCGAGTGCCTAAGAATTTATGTTAAAGTATATTTAAATTCCAATGAAACTCAAACATTTTCAAAGATCATGCATTTCACACATTCTTGATCATTCATCATCATTCAATAGGGTTTTTAACTTCACTTACATTTCTTCATTAAGCCTATAAATACGTTTGAACATTTAAATCTTTCAAAAATGACCAACTCACATCTTCATAGAGTTTCGATCGCCTGATGGGTTCCATCAGCCGGCTAATAGACCATGTAAATTCACTCAAGTGAGATTGCAAAATAGGAGAAGTTGAAATATTGTTTCAGTCGGCTAAAACATAGCTTCAGCCGACCAAAATAGTATTATCAGCTAGTTGATGATAGCCATCAGACGGCTGGTAGAACATAAAAATTCATTCCAGTAAGTTTGCAAAACAGGGGAAGCTGAAACATTATTTCAGCCGGCCGAATCATAACTTCAGCCCACCGAAACAATGTCCATCAGTTGGCTGAAAAATTTATTAGCCGACCGATAGTATCAGACTTTGAATACATCGACTATTTTTTGCATTTAATACACCCCAACCAACTCCAACTACCCTGTTTCAGCTTGCTTTGCCTATATAATGTTCATATGCATTGAAGAGCTTTGCACACACAACTTGAGCATTTAATATCTTCATCTACCATATTGCTAAAATCATTCAAGAGTTTTTGAGCTTCATCTTGTGAATTTATTTCATACTCTAGACTTATGAGATTTCATTGAGTATTCATCTATATTGAGAGATGTATATTGAGAGCTTACAATTGTAAATTTACTTTGAGAGTTTCATTTGTATTCACTTCTTCCACTCAAAGGATTGGTTTAATCCACAAAGAAGCCTAAAGGAGGTTATTCCTTTAGCAAGGGTTGGTGTTGTCACGCCCCCAAATTTAAATACAAGGAACTTTAGTCTAATACTTGAATTTGGTGCGCAACTTGAAAAACTACTACATCCAACATACCATACATTCATCCAATATTTACATATTACAATCAAACTATGATCATCTAGATAATCCATTATAAAAGCTTTATCTGGAGACCTCATCCCTCATCTTGAGTATCAGCTTTGTACAAGAAAAGATAATTACGTGCCAAAGAGATTTACTTGTAAATGGCCTCCAATGTCCTATACCGTGCCTCCATTCACTTGGTACCTGAAAATAAAACGGGGTGAGCTCAACAAGCTCAGCAAGAACTACAAAACACTATCATTGCTCAACAAATTGATCGTGCCTTAAATTCCTATATATAAAGACACGTGCAACAATCTTTATTGATTAGATTCACAAATTTTCTTATGATAATTAAACTCTAGTTAATTATCATATCCACAATTTCTTTCACACAGGAACCATATTCTCAACAATTCTTTATTAAGCTAATCGTTTAGATTAACTTAACATTAACAACCTCACATGAGCCCCGGGCTCCCCTCAAATAGATGGCATGCTTAGCCAATAAGTGGTGCGCATCACATAGTCCAGGACTAAAGAAGCTCGCACATGTGGCTGGGCTTGTACGTTTTCTCACCCAGATGGTCCAGGACCACGTCCACACAATAAGGGCACGCTTCACCTAATGGCTATAACAAAAGGGTAGTACACACCCCATAGGTAGGTCCCTAACCATAGCTCAGAATTTCATTAAGAATTTTATCTCATTTTTAAGATTTCAAGCTTTTAGAATTTAGCAAATGCTTTTAACATATAGTAGTTAAATTGTTCTTTTAATGTGATCACTAATCACATTAATTAATTACTTTAGGATTTCACCACATAATTTTTTTCTAAACTTAATTAATTTAGCATAATTAAGTTTATTATGCCAAAATGTACCACACTAGGATTTTCATAATTTTTAGAGCATTTAAGGATATTTATCCCAAATTTAGACTAAAATGAAACAAGGAAAAAAAGCAAAACATGCTTATCTCCAACATTTTATCTTTTATAATTTATTAAGTGTTTTTCACATTTAATAAATTAAATGGCCGAGTGTGAAATCATAATGCTTAAACATCACCAAACAGATTTAAATCCCTAGAACTAACTATTCTAACATAATTAGTTCTATCATGCAAATCATACAATTCAGGAAGTTTTTATGTAAATTATGGAGTATTGCAAAAATTCTTTTTTCTCCAATTCCTAATGTTTAACATTTAGCGACCCCATTGAAATTAAATACACAATCCAAGTCCATACCTTCTAGGCCCAAACAGAAATTGCTACCTAACTCATATACTTCCAATTTCCTAAATCAAGTGAAAAATCTATATGCTCAAAATAGATTACTAGGCTAATGACCCATCAGCTAATTTTCATAGTCAACAATTAGACCAATCCACATTCTAAGCCCAAATTTAAACCAGCTATACTAAACTCATTTATATCCAAACACCAAGCCCACCAAAAACCAAATTCAAGGCCCAACTATGCATGCCAAAACCCTTCAAAACCACAACTAATTCAGCCCACATCACAAGGCCATGGTACTACCCTCACCATACCAAAACCACCAAACCATCATCCTACCACTGCACCACCAACTCAAGCCATAAGCCCAACCAAACAACTTCACCATCAACCACTTTAGAATAGCCCACACACCATATATATATATATATATCACCAACTGATATATAAAAAACTATGTGTAAACAATTCAATACTCCATGAGCCACCAATTTTCTTAATCCAACAACATCACTAAACAATACACACAAAGACCCACAAGCTAGCACCACACCACCACACCATAGCTACCACCCTAACAGTTGAGCCATGCACAACACCATCTCAAAGTATCCCATGAAAACTAACCTCCACCAACACCAACGCCAACCATCTCACATACAAGACCAAGCCAAGCTTGGCTGAACCCATAGCTAACCGAAACACCATTGTTCCAGCCATGAGGCCCACCTTCACCACTACTCCAAACATCAGCCACCATGTACCTACTACCACGACCATGAGCAGACCCATCACTTACTCAAACCAAGAAGATCCCATATATATATATATATACATATATACATATATGTCTATATGTATATATGTATATATACACATATCTAAACATTACATATATATTGATACAAAAAAAAACTCACAACTATATACATATACACATGCATCACTATAGTTACACCCATAATGAAGATCTCCAAAGAACACCTATGTCTCATGTAAGAATCATCGCATTAATGACATATTTATACACATCAATAGATTTATATATCAATCTATATATATATACAGCCCAAAGACTAATCAAACAACTCTTAATCTCAAGATCCAGAATTTATAATCATATTTATATACATCTATATCATCTACATAAATATTTATATATATACATAGAAATGCAAAGGCAAGATTCAACTTGCCTGGTTGAGTCTTTTTCTTCTCTTTTCCTCTTTCTTCTTTCTTTCTTCCTCTTTTCTCTATTTTTCTCTGTTTCTCTTATGATAATCTCTCTTTCTTTCTTTCTCTCACTCTACAGAAAGTTAGTGTCGTACTCTTTTCTTATTTCCATCGAATAGCCTCAGGTTCTATATAAGAGGGTTACATCACTTAACAACATGTCTATACTACACATGCAAAGGCCATGTCCTCCATTTGTCTACCATGCACATTTCTGTCACCGACCCCCAATCAGGCTTAAGGCTTCGGTCAACCCACCTAAACTCTTAGCATAAGCCTGTCATATACATCAAAAAAGTAAATGCTGCATATCTATAAATAACTATATATGTATATATATATAACCCATATGCATAACTACACTTATAGCCCTACAAACTCTTAAAATTACCTTTGAATCCTAAAAGAATAAAGGCAGAAAAGGAAATCCTATTTTAAAGATGTTACATTCTACCTTCCTAAAAAGAAATTTCATCCTCGAAATTTGCATACCTTATTCGAAAAACTGTGGATATTTTTCCATCATCTTTGACTCCAACTCCAATGTAGTTTCTCTTTTGTCATGATGACACCACTGCACCTTCACAAGTGGTATCTTTGTCCGCCTTAGTTACTTCACCATATGATTCATAATGCGGACAAGGGTCTTAACATTTGTAGCATCAGGGCATAACTCCACCTCACTACTGTCAATGGCTTGAGTCTCAACTCTCACACATTTCCTCAACATGGAGACATGAATAACATCATGAACTACTGCTAAACTGGGAGGTAAAGCTAACCTATATGCCACTTCTCCAATTCTTTCGGTAATCTAGAAGGGTCCAATAAATTGAGGAGCTAACTTTCCTTTTCTTCCTCCAAATCTGACCATTCCCTTCATATGTGAGACTTTCAGAAACACCAAGTCCCCTACATTAAACTCCAAAGTACGTCGATGTCGATCTATATAGCTCTTTTGTCGACTCTGATTTATACGAACCCCCCAGTCTCTAATAGTAGCTACCTTCTCTATAGTTTCTTGCACTAACTCAGGCCCAATAGGTGGGTATCACCGACCTCAGCTCAACATACTAGTGAATGACAAGTTCTCCGTACAACAATATGCATAAAATTAGTACAATGCCAATATCATATCTCATAGATATTGTTACTCACATAATTTCCAATGTAGATTAGCATGCCAGTGCACAACTATCACATAAAAGTCACATGTTCATAAAACACACTAACACTTCCATGTGCGTAACACCATCATCCACAACCAAAAATCATTACCAATTTAGCAAATTAAATCCTTGTATCCCATGAGAGACAATATAAAGATCTAACATATCACTAAATTCTACTTTCCTAATACTTACTACCTAGGCCATAATTTTTTTCTCACTTATCAAAATCCAACAAGTCAATTCCATAACTACTTGGACCTGACACATTGTAAAAAAAGTACTAATCAAAGAAAAATATCCGACCAGACCATTTTTCGTCGTTAGCTCAACCCCGACAACATGTCTTCCTTTTTCTTACACCTTCGGTTTTGTAGAGACCGTGACCAATTTTGGCCAGTTTACCGATTTTTCATCATTTTCGCTATAAATGCGTTTCAAATGACGTTATGGATGTTTTGAGAGTGGGAAACATGTTTGGAAGCTTAATTTAAGGGTTTTGGAACTTTTCGGGACATTTAGAGAAGTTTGACTTTTTGGTCAAACCAGGGCCCGGGATGCGACTTAAAGTGGGTTTGGGAATCCAGAAAATTCTCAAAAATATTTATTTTTTGGAATGGCTTGGATGAAATTTTTAGAGAGTAGAGGAAGTGATTTCGAGGCCGTAGGAGTTTTTGAAGTCAAAAACGGAGTCTGGGAAGGTACGTTAAGTGGCCCGAGGGGCATTTTGGTCTTTTTGCGGCCTAGGGACTTTAAATATAAGTGGCAGAAATATTTTTGCAGATCTCACGCCTCTTTCTATCTTTAAAAGACTCCATCTTCATAGCTCTACCTTCTCTCTACATTTTGGAGCCGTTCGGGTGCGATTCGGGTTTCGCCGAAGAAGGGAGATGCGTAGGGGACGGCTAGGGCTTCGGTTTGAACCGAACAAAGTCATGATCTGGCAAGGTGGACATTGCTTAGTTTTTTGGGAAGTGCTTGTAAGGCCTTCATATTCGGGGTAGGGGTTCTTTTTCTCTTCTAATTGTCGATTCTAGGGTTTCGGGTGAAGAGGAGAGGTGTAGGTTGCATATCACATGCTTTAGGAGAGTGAGAGGGGTGGGAAGTCATATTCTCTCCTTCTCTTGAATCCTATCTTTGCATATTTTGTGTTCCTTGTGTTGGTTTTAGCATGTGGGTTAAAGTGTGTGAATGGAAGAAATTGGGTATATAGGTGTTATGTGCTCAATTTGGGGTTTATGTGCAAATGTGTAACCTTGGGTCATATACGTGATTATATGTGGAATATGTGGTGATTAAATGCATGTTAGTTCTATGTGTTAGAATTATGCATTGAGTGTAGCATTAGTAAAGTATGCTAATTTTAAACTTGTGTGCATATGAGAGGTTATATGCATGTGTATACATATATGTGCTATATGTGGTTCGTGGAGACGAAATGCATGCTATGTTCTTATATAACCAGCTTTTGTATTGTGAAGCATGAATCTTAAATGCTTGTTATTTATATGTTCAAAATGCATATATGGGGCCGTTGTGAGGAGACGGAGAAAAGTGGTTAAATTGCCTAGAGTAGGTCAATACTCGGTGAGGGCGTTAGAGTGGTTAAGTCACCTCGGAGTAGAGAATACTCGGTGACAAATTCCAAAATTATCTAATCACCTCGGAGTAGAGAATACTCGGTGATGGTTCGATCACCTTGGAGTAGAGAATACTCGGTGACGAACTACGAAATAATCTAATCACCTCAGAGTAGAGAATACTCAGTGACAGATTTTGAAGCCGTCCGATCACCTCGGAGTAGAGAATACTCGGTGGCGGATTCTGTCACTGTCCAATTACCTTGGAGTAGAGAATACTCGGTAATGGATTTCGTAATTGTGTGGGAAGTGTCTCGGTCACATGGTTGGTTAAAAATTATGTTAGGGTACCGGGTTGAGTCTGTGAGAGGAAGACAAGTGTATGACTTTGCTTTCATTTTAAATTATGAAGCATGATAGGTGTTTAATGCGTTCTTATATAAATCCATTGCTTGTGAATGAACATGGTATATGTTGGATGATACATGTAATGTAGTGACATGCATTCATGTAGGTCGTGTCGGGTCGGCACTTAGAAGGGTTGGGGAACCTCTACTGAGCTGTAGTGGTGCTCACCCCTTTATTCTAAACTCTTTTACAGATAAGGTGCCGACAATGGATGGGATTTGAATGTCCAAGAAGAGTTCTAGTTATGTTTTGCTATATTTTGGGATATTGTATATTTGGCTATCCGTGCCGGCTTGTGGCACGTTATCTATGTAGTTGTAGCCATGGTTTGATTTTTAGCATTTTTGGACTTTATGCGTGGAATCCTTGTAATGACTATTGTAGGTGTCGGGAAATATAAACACGTAGACTAATAATAATATCAAATGTTGATAAACAAAAAACAGATGTAATAGATAGAATAATCTCTTGTTTTATTTCATTCTCTCCGAAAATCCTCCCTTTACAATGGGGGTCTCTCTCTTTTTATACTACTTCCCCGAGCATGAGGTGGTATGATAACGATGACTTCGTCTTTAATCATTATCCTCGGTTGTCTTTATCTTGATCCTTGATGAATAGATCGTTCAAATCATACGAAGCAAGAGGTGGTAGTGCGGGTGTTGTGTCAGATTTTTATTGGTCTATATGGTATGCTTAGGTTTGTTTTGCCCTTTATCATTCTGGCCCAGTCCATCATTCGTATGTTCAGGTCTGATTGGGCCTGTTCAGTCTTTTTTATCCTGGCCCAGCCCATCATTTGTATGGTTGGATCTGATTTGGGCCTGTTTAGTCTTTTTTTATCCTGGCCCAACCCATCATTTGTATGGTTGGATCTGATTTGGGCCTGGTCACTCATTTTATTGTTTTGGGCCGTTATTTTGGCCCACAACTATATAAACTCGATATCTATCGCATTGGGATGTATTTCTTGGACAAGATTCATGTTTTGAAACATTTGGAATGTAAAGTCATGACCTCTTCTCATGTTGTGACTATATGTATGAATTTTTCTCAAGTAAATGAATTGAGAATGAAATGAAGTAGATATGTGGTTTGAATGGATGGAATTAAATTATATTTTTGTATATCATGTTTGAAGTATGATTTGGAATGCAAAGATTATGAAATTATGTTTTCATTCATATGTTGTAAGTCGTGTGAATGTTTTGATGCCAATTGAGGCAATTAGAGTAGTCATTGGGGGGACACATGCCTAAAAGTGTCCATTTTGAGTTCAAGGAGTGAATAAAATTTATGTATATAGTAAGACAATTATGTTAGCTTCAATTTGATAGGTCATGGACCTTGTTTGGATTTAAATTGAGAAAGTTATGCATGTTTTAGTGCAAGTGTGGGTAATCTGACCTAGACCCATTAATTTGAGTGTAACTTGAGTTTTGGTTGGTATTTTTTAGATGATTCAAATTGGGTTAGAAACTAGACATGTTGAGGATAATCCATGTCAAATTTCAAGTTAAACTGACTTACGGATTGTGAGATATTAGCATTTGAAGTCAGGTTGATGAATGTTGTCAAAAATTCAAGTCTGGTGCAGTTTGAGGTGACTCAAAGTGAACTTTGAGGTGCTTGGAAATCTTTGAGGGGCCTCAAAGTGTAGTTTGAGGCACTTAAAAGAGCTTTTTGGATGGCGTCGATCCCTCTGGAAGTTTGAGGCGACTCAAAATAGAGTTTGAGGCGCCTCAAAGTCCTGTAAACCTTAAAAATGTGGAATTTTATGATTTTTCATGATTTACGAGTGGAATTGGAATGTCATGGATGCATGGACCGATGTGGGGCCCATTGCGATGGATAACGATGAGTATACACATAGATAATTACATGCGTATGATTAGGTTCCGCTGTAATTGAGAAATATGAGGAGGTTCATTGGGGCTTAATAAATGGGTTCACCTCTGATTTTTCGGGAGTCGGGAAATGGGGTGTGATAGAATGGTATCAAAGCTTGATAGCTTTGATACCATCACATGTGTGTGGTTAAGGTCGTTCACAGGGTTGAGTGAACGGGTTCACACTCAGGATTCGGGTCGGTCTGGGGGAGTCTCGGCAGTCCGGGTTCCTGGGTGTGATAGGTTCCTTCAAACTTGTAATCTCAATCAATTCTCCATTCCCACATGAAATTACTATATCCAAAACTTTTCAAAGTTCTAGGATCCCACAACTAGAGTCTACCACGACTCGTATATCTCAACTATCATATCTCTACCTAGACTCCAACCTCAGGTCTAACTTACCAAATTACCAAAACTAGATAGGTGATAATGATATGTCCTCAAATACCATGTGACAATCCAACTGGCTTGATATCTCGCTAACCAATCCATACCCAGTATTGTATCAAATTCTCTCATTTGCAATACTTTCAAGTCAACCGGAAGTTCTTTCAATAATCCTAATAGGATAAGCACGACACACCCTATCAAATGTCGTTGTGTGTCTAAGGGGAGTTGCAATGGGTAAAGGACCATTCATACTTTCAGGTTCCAGTCCAAGTGCATTTACTAATGATAGTGAAATAATGACTACGCAGAATCTGAATCAAATAACACTATAGCTATATTGCCATAAATAGTAAATGTACCTTCCATTGCAGGTGGTGCAGCATCCTGCCCAACTTTTGGGTAGACAACATAAACCCTTGCTCCCCCTTACTACTGTGGTGCTTGACCCCTCTACTGACCTTCCTTACATGTTACATGGTTTGGTACAATAGCGGGCTATATGTCCTTTTTCTTGACAATTGTAGCACTGTCCATAGAATTGGCGAGGATGAGCGTTATGAGGTGCAGCTGGTACCGTAGTTGTGGATTGTTCACCTCCACTAGCTCTTTGTCTTTTCACTGCTTGCCAATCCTGCCTACCTCTCTGCCCCACTTGGCTCTACATATCTTTTGGAGGTTGTTGCTGCGAGTTAAAGCTACTTTTCCCTTTTCCTTTTCTACAGCCTTATGCTCATTCCTTCGTTGATATTTAAGGTTATCCTATTCGATCCTCATAGCACGCTCTACGACCTCTGCATAACTATTTAATCCCTGACTAATCACTAGCCTCCTTATGCTAGGAGCTAATCCTCTGCAAATCTTCTGGCCTAACTCTCCTCATCTGCAACCAAATAAGGAGCAAATCGAGAGAGTTTTGCAAACTTTGCCTCATATTGACTCACTATCAATGCCATAGCTTCTTGCTCCAGGTGTATGATCTTAGCTGCCATTCCATCCCTCACTGCACGTGGAAAATACTTGTCATAGAACCGATTCTTAAACTCATCCTAGTGCATGTGTGTGACAT
The DNA here is from genome assembly GCA_026545225.1 of Cornus controversa. Taxonomy (NCBI): domain Eukaryota; kingdom Viridiplantae; phylum Streptophyta; class Magnoliopsida; order Cornales; family Cornaceae; genus Cornus; species Cornus controversa. Next base: position 20,669,920 of record CM048852.1, read on the forward strand.
CCCCGACATTTCTAATCACAGATTGCCACCACTGTCGGGCATCGCCAGATAAGTAAAAAACTGCTATCCTTCTTTTCTACACTTCGGTGCAGTCCATAATTTCAAAGTACTTCTCCATATCCTCTATCCACTTTTCTGCATCCAGTGGATCTCAAGCATTTGTGAAGTCAACCATTCCCAATTTCTTTATTTGCTGGACCAGGGTAATGATTGAACCCTATCCCACCTCTGGGTTCGGTATTTGAACGCTTGGGTTTGGCATTTGAACATTCGGGTTTGGCATTTGAATCTCTGGGTTCAGCATTTGAATATCCGGCGTCGGCATTTGGACCGCCTCATCCATTAGTTCCACTCCACGGCCGCCTCTTCTATGACCAGTGTCACCTTGTCTACCACATCCTCTACCAGCTCCAGACATCCTATTTTCCATTACAGGATGATAAAATCGTTAGTCTTAAAATTAATCATAGCTAAATTCGGAGCATGGTAAGGAAATAAATTGGATAATCAATATGACTCATATAACTCCTATCTTAAATATCACTTCCACTAGCTAGGTACCTCATAACCTAGGCTCTGATACCAAACTGTCACGTCCCCAAATTTAAATACAAGGAACTCTAGTCCAGGATTTAAATTTGGTGTGCGACTTGAAAAACTACTACATCCAACATACCATACAGTCATCCAATATTTACATATTGCAATCAAACTATGATCATCTACATTATCCATTACAAAAATTTCATCTGGAGACCTCATCCCTCATCTTGAGTATCAGATTTGTACAACAAAAGATAATTACGTGCCAAAGAGATTTACATGTAAATGGCCTCCAATGTCCTGTATCGTGCCTCCATTCACTCAGTACCTGAAAATAAAATGGGGTGAGCTTAACAAGCTCAGCAAGAACTGCAAAACACGATCATTGCTCAATAAATTGACCTTGCCTTAAATTACTATATATAAGGACATGTACAATAATGTTTGTTGATTAGATTCACAAATTTTCTTATGATAATTAAACTCTAGTTAATTATCATATCAACAATTTCTTTCACACATAGGAACCGTATTCTAAACAATTCCTTATTAGGCTAATCGCTTAGATTAACTTAACATTAGCAACCTCATATGAGCCCCAGGCTCCCCTCAAATAGATGGCATGTTTAGCCAACAAGTGGTACGCATCACATAGTTCCGGAGTAAGGAAGCTCGCACATGTGGTTGGGCTTGTACGTCTACTCACCCAGATAGTCCCCGACCACGTCCACATAATAAGGGCACGCTTCGCTCAATGGCCATAGCAAAAGGGTAGTTCACACCCCATAGGTAGGTCCCTGACCATACCTCAGAATTTCTTTAAGAATTTTATATCATTTTCAATATTTTAAGCTTTAGAATTTACCAAATGCTTTTAACATTTAGTAAATCAAATCATTCTTTTAATGTGATCACTAATCACATTAATTAATCACTTTAGGATTTCACCACATAAAATTTTTCTAAACTTAATTATTTTAGCATAATTAAGTTTATTATGCCAAAATGTACCATTCTAGGATTTTCGTAATTTTTAGAGCATTCAAGGATATTTATCCCAAATTTAGACTAAAATTAAACATGGGAAAAAAAATGCTTATCTGCAACATTTTATCTGATATAATTTATTAAATATTTTTCACATTTAATAAATTAAATGGCCGAATGTGAAATCATAATGCCTAAACATCTCCAAACAGATTTAAATCCCTAGAACTAACTATTCTAACATAATCAGTCTATCATGTAAAACATACAATTTAGAAAGTTTTTACATAAATTATGGAGCATTACAAAAAAAACTTTTTCTCCAATTCCTAACTTTTAACATTTAGCCACCCCATTAAAATTAAATACACAACCCAAGTCCATACCTTCTAGGCCCAAACAGAAATTGCTACCTAACTCATATACTTCCAATTTCCTAAATCAAGTGAAAAATTTATATGCTCAAAATAGATTACTAGGCTAATGACCCATCAGCTAATTTTCATAGTCACCAATTAGACCAATCCACATTCGAAGCCCAAATTTAAACCAGTTGTACTAAACTCATTTCTATCCAAACACCAAGCCCACCGAAAACCAAATTCAAGGCCCAACTATGCAAGCCAAAACCCTTCAAAACAACAACTAATTCAGCCCACATCACAAGGCCATGGTACTTCCCTCACCATACCAATACCACCAAACCATCATTCAGCCACTGCACCAGCAACTCAAGCTATAAGCCCAACCAAACAACTTCACCATCAATCGATTTAGAATAGCCAACACACCAGATATATATATATATATATCACCAACTGATATATGCAAAACTATGTGAAAACAATTCAATACTCCACGCGCCACCAGTTTTCTTATTCTAACATCAGTAAACAATACACACAAAGACCCACAAACTAGCACCATACCACCACACCATGGCTACCACCCTCACAGCCGAGCCATGCATAACACCATCTTAAAGCATCCCATGAAAGCCAACCTCCACCAACACCAACACCTGCCATCTCATATACAAGACCAAGCCAAGCTTGGCTGAACCCACGGCTAACTGAAACACCATTGATCCAGCCATGTGCCCCACCTTCACCACTACTCCAAACATCAGCCACCATGCACCTACTACCACAGTCATGAACAAGACCCATCACCTACTGAAACCAAGAAGATCCCATATATATATATATATATATATATATATATATGTTCACACATATCTAAACATTATATACATATTGATACAAAAAAAAACTCACAACTATATACATATACATATGCATCGCTATATTTACACCAAAATGAAGATCTCCAAAGAACACATAAGTCTCATACAAGAATCATCGCATTAATGACAGATTTATATACATCAATAGCTATGTATATCAATCTACATATATATAGAACCCAAAGACTAATCAAGCAACTCTTAATCTCAAGATCCAGAATTTATAATCATATTTATATACATCTATATATATACATCTATATCATCTACACACACACTCACACACACACATATATATACATAGAAATGCAAAGGCAAGATTCAAATTGCCTGGTTGAGTCTTCTTCTTCTCTTTTCCTCTTTCTTATTCTTCTTTTTCTTCTTCTTCTTCTTCATTCTGTCTTCCTCTTTTCTCTCTTTTTCTCTTTACTTCTCTCTGTTTCTCTTCTAATAATCTCTCTTTCTTTCTTTCTCTCACACTCTCTCTCTCTACAGAAAGTTAATGTCTTACTATTTTCTTGTTTCCATCGAATAGCCTCAGGTTCTATATAAGTGGGTTACATCACTTAACAACATATCTATACTACACATGCAAAGGCCATGTCCTCCATATGTATACCATGCACATGACTGTCACCAACCCCCAATTAGGCTTAAGGCTTCGATCAACTCACCTGAACTCTTAGCATAAGCTTGTCACATGCATCAGAAAAATAAATGCTGCATATATATGAATAACTATATATGTATATATATATATATATCCCATATGCATAACTACACTTATAGCCCTACAAACTCTTAAAATTACCTTTGAATCCTAAAAGAATAAAGACAAAAGAAATCCTATTTTAAGGATGTTACAGGTGTGACCCAAGGAAGACTAGGAGAAGGAGTTTCTCTTAGCAAGAAGGTTTTGCTCTCCACCTATAAGGAGGTGGCTTATTGGATTCGGGAAGTTGCAAGAGGGGTCTTGAGCTAAGGAGTAGGAATTTCGAACCTTGCAAAAAATTATCATGTGATTGACGTTTGAGTTCTCTATCCCTATCTTCTTATATTGTGCTTAAATTGCGTCAATTTCTTATTTTGTCTATCTTGCATAATAAAAGATATTTTGATTATCCATATAACTCTTTTAAAATGTGAAATTTATACATAGTTTGTCCTTGACCCTAATCACCCCCCTCTAGGGTCAATACTTGGCTAACAGTCTTCATAAATCTAGCCAATTTATCCAATGTACAACCACTTACCATGACCTTGACATCTCCCTTTGCCTTAACTTTTATTTATGGATCAAAGTGAACTGAGTAAAGCAAGTCTCTTTTGTAGTCTATTGATAATATTGTTGTAAAAAATTAACAGAAAAGATGATCAAACACACAAGCAAAGACACACAGAATTATAAGGTTTACCCAAAATCTAGGGCTACATCCTTGGTGTTGCAGGGTTTTCACTATGATGAGAAAAACGTGATACAATTGCAGAAAGTTTAGACTGTATATATATAGGCACCTCCTAGGGCTACATACAAGTGTTAAAGTATCAAAATACCCATCTAACAAATTGGATTCGCAAAGTTAGGCCAAGGTGTATAGTATAATTAGTCTCCACACTTCCTATAAATATCCGACTTGGAGATTGATAATATCAATCTACAAACTCCCTTATGCTCATACCCCAAACCGTAGCAAAACACCACAATAACTATCTTCTTTGTCCTCAAGCTCGAACACCAACTAAAGCTAAGCATAACTTCAGTTTCTCAATAGTCACTACCTTGGTTAACATATCTGAAGGATTCTGACCTTCATGGATCTTCTCAAGTGATAGCACCTTGTTATCCAAAAGCGAATGAATGAAGTGGTACCTCAACTATATATGTTTTGTTCTGGAATGATAAGTCAGATTCTTAGCAAAATGAATAACACTTTGACTGTCACTGTATAGAATACTATTCTCTTATTCCTTACCCAACTCTTCCAAGAACCTCTGTAGCTAAACCATCTCCTTCCTCGCTTATGTAACTGTAACATATTCAGCTTCTGTTGTCACGCCCTAATTTTTGACTCTTGAAAATCAAGGGTGATTAAGTTATAAACCCACGCTCCCAATCACAATTATTCTAAGCTTACCCAAGTATCCTACCTGGAATACTTGGATTCAACTCTCAATCATCATCATTATGACACAATAGAAGGTTCGTTTCACTCACCATGAATCCTTATGTAGGACCCATGAACTCTCACTGCCCAATCAACACATAATAGGACCACACTCAGGTTTGGTCAGCTGATAGGGGTCTTTCGGTCGGCTAAAGGGTTGTTTTGGCCAACCGAAATAGGTACCTGCAGATGCAAACATTCGATATCTCACCATTTTGGTCGGTGAAAGGATGTTTCAGCCGACTAAAACTCTCTAGACTCTATTTCTCACTGTTTTCAAGTCTCAATTCATCCTCCACAAGATCCAAAAATCAAGGGAACCATTCTATGCATGCATGCACTTTATTTTATCAATTCATCAACTCAACCATTCTCATAATCTTATACATGTAGGGATAAATGTAAATGAAGGATCACCATTTAAATATGCAACATGTTACCTTGCTCAAAACCATGCTTACAATGTATGGAATCATAAGTCATGTGATGCGGCTAAACTGTGATTATATTGTAAGCTTAATTTTGCCCAATTTATCAAAATATAATTTAACCACTCGCAAGAGCACGAATCTTTGTAGCTAAGGTTCTATATAGAGGGTATCGATCCCACGAGGACTAGTCGCAATTGTCTTAAAGGAAGATTAGTTCTACTTTAATCCTAAAAATAGGTTTTTTGAGTTTTGTTTATACACTATTGCATAAATGAAATGACAATAAAAGTAAAGAGTTTAAAGTTGGGAGAGAGAACTAGGGTTGGTTTCCACCACTAGCCATTCACATGTTCATAAGTGTAGCAAGCATGGGATTCATGAATTAAATGCCTAACAATGTCATTAGGCTTGTGACCTCAATGACATATCAAAAGATCAATGTGTGTGCTAACCTATCATAATCCATCTTCAACAAGCATAGCCCTTCAACCTAACTAACTACCTAATTACTCTACTCTCTAAGTCAACGCTACATGCATCCAAACTATCTTGTCTTGGCATGGTCTATACAAACTAACATCACACATTCATTTAAACACCATTATCTAGCCATCATTTGCACTTCTTGTGGAATATGCAAATGTTGTGCATTCAAGTGACAAAATCTACTCTAAGACAAGAATAAATTCCAAATCAAATGAATATATATAAGAAATGTATTTCTGTACATATTCACTAGGCTAAATAATCAACATTTAATTACAAATCCCAAGTGCTACAAAGAGGAACATGTTTACATGGCTAGGGCTTCAACAACACCCTAGTATGGAAGTTAGTTGCTCATGGTTGCCTTGCACCCTTCCATTGATGGAGAAGATGAAGCTTCTTGGTCTGGTTCAGCTCCTTCTCCTCTCTCCCGAATGTCTCTCCTCCTCAAGGTCTGATGTCTATTGAGAGATATATGAGATATGACCCTTTTTGTGCTTTTTGGCTCCTTTTTCTCCCTTGGGGGCCCACCATATATATATATATATCAATATATATATCTCTTGTATCAAGAAGGCACCCAAAAGTCTTGTTCAAGTCAGACAATCCCCCTAAGTCGTGTAAAAAGGGGGATTTTGTTGCAAGTGGGAGGGCAGGTGAGCAAGTGAGCAAGTGGATTCTGCAGAATCTCGATTGATCGAGATTGGATCTCGATTGATCGAGATTTCGATCAATCAAAATGAGATCTCGATCAATCGAGATTTCGATTAATCGAGATCAACATCTCGATTGATCGAGATGCCTTTGGCTGCATTTTCTGATTTCTTCTCTTGACTGCAGAAAGCTTCAAACTTTGCTCCATTTACTTCAATACCTACAAAATGTCAAAAACACAAAAATACCGTAAACATATCTTGATAAACGCAAAAACGGAACTAACATAAGCAATAAAGAGGGTTCAAATGCATGGAATTGAACACTTATCACACCCCCAAAGTTACATATTGCTAGTCCCTTAGCAATACGATATTACAAAAAAAATAATAAAACTAACTATCTTATACAAAAGTTTAATCAGGCTCAGTCATCAACTAGATAAAGGGTGATCATCCGTCCATTTCACATTTGGCAAATGCAACAAGTATTACAGAACTATGCGGTCATTAGCAAAAATGCACTTTCACAAGCTATAAATAAACGACGGTCCCCACATAATGGCCAACCCGAGCAAACATACCAATTCTGACCCCAAAATCCTCTTTGAAAAGTGAACATGCATTCTAACGCGTGGCTTTTGTCATATTTGGGGAAGAAAACGAACAAATCTGTTTTTAAGAGAAAAACTCATTGAAAACGCTCGACACAGCCGTTCATTATCACAAAACATTCATGATTGCTCATGTGCGGATGACCGTGCAATGCTTAGCTCTTTTTGCTTTCTTGTAAGCCCATGTAGCGGCATTGGGCCAATGACTCCCAAACCAATTGGTTTTAGGGCATTAGGTGAAGAAACACCCCTCGGACTTAATAACCGAGCTTACAAGGCGATGAGCTTAAGCAAGCCACCCGCTTATTATTGCTCAACCTTGCACACTTATACGCGAATATTCCCTGCTTTGAGGCATAGAAATCCGGTTTATTGAGTGAGAAGGCTTATTGCAGATTTTCTCTTTTTATTTTTTTATTTTTTTTTTATAACAACCGGAAGAACTTATTCTTTAAGTTGTTCAAATAAAAACAGAACTTTACAAAATTCTCCCTCAGACTTATACCCCACAATTTAAAATGCATGTGTGTGAATTTGTGCGGTTAAGGACAAATTTAGGGCAAGAATTGTACGTGCTCGTATTTGGACAAAAATGTAGACCGTTCTAGCCTACTATATAGCTTGTAAAAGTGCGGGTATTTACAATGTTAAAGTTCTTAACTACCTGCTGCATTTACCTCGGACATTTATTCGAATGACTTCCTTTAAAAAGCAAGACATCATAGCAAGTATACAAAATATCAAGAAAACTGCTCTACAATCACACTCAATATAACGACTGAACATTGCATGCATATGTAAGTGGTATAGCATACCGCACCCCCAAACTTAAACGCAACATTGTCCTCAATGTGTGGACAAGGAGAACAAGGAAAGAATTTACCGGGATGGCAGAATGCGACAAAAATAGTGTTCCATAGTAGCGGTCATCCGGCAATTAAGAAAAACCTGCACAGAACACCAACTGGATACCACGAGCATTAAAAGGAATAAAAAATTGATAAACAGAACATAATTAAATAATTATTCACAAACGGACAATGCCAATATCACTGTATATCTAAGGGTCTGAACTGGTGTTTCCCAATTGTCTAAGAGGTCTATGCGATAAGATATTGACTATCCAGGCACGCTAACGTATAGCATGCAAAGGGGCTGCCTTTCTTTATTACCGCCATACTGCGTTGAAGCAATCTCAACAGTATTGGGAATTGAAACCAGGCGGAAATAAACGGGAATCATCAACTGAATCGCATATAACAAGTAGGCAAGTGGTACTACATACATAGTCAAAGTATAGAGAACAGAAATATTGACAGAAAGCAAAAATAAAGACAGTAAAGATAACAGATGTGATAACAGAAAAGATAACTGTATTCCATCAATATATAAAATGAGTTCAGTACAAAGTGTACATTCATCGGGAATACTCAAGAAAAGAACTAAAAATGAAAGAAAACATGGCCAACATGGCCTATCAAACATAAAGAAAGAAAAAGAAATACGGAAAGTAAAACAGAAATTTACAAAATTCTCCCTCCTCGAGGGCGGGTGGTGGTGGTGGCTCGGTGGGAGCAGAAGTAGAGGTGGAAGCCCGTCCTGTAAACAGGAACTGCAAGTCCTGCCGGAAGGCTCGGAACTCGTCTAGAATCGCCCTCTGACCCTGTGCCAGAGAAGAAATGTCCGAACGAATGCCCTCCAGCTGACTCTGCGTCACCTGGACGTGCTCGTCAAAACCCTGCTGGAGCCGCTCTACGTCAGCCGCCAGGCAGGAGTAGCCAGTCGCTAAGATGTCATGCCGCTCTGCAGCCATATCCATCTCCTCCTCCTCCATCTCCTTGTCCTCTGAGTCAGCCCCTGCAGGCTCTCCCTCATCCGTCTCCACCGGGGCATCCATATCTACATCATCTGGTGGATCACCCTGGTGGTCCTGCCGCTCTAAGTGTCGCCTCACCCGCTCCCAATGAGTAGATGTGAAACAGGCGGGCGGTGCCAACTGGATGTCAGTCTGACTGACCGGTATACTGGCACTGCTGAGAAAAGCAGCGATCAGGAAAGGGAAGGGAAGCCGCCAACTCGCTGCTCGCCTCATCCTCTTGTTGATGAGGCCGTCCCAGACTTTGTACATCTGCCCCCAGATCAGTGATGGGACAGAAAACCAAGTGCCCGTGTGGAAAGCATAGAGGCAACGGAGGAGGTCGCCCCTGCGCTCTGCCACGTGCTGCAGAGGACACGCGTTCTTGATGAGAACGGTGTCCAAGAACCAAAACCTGCTCGGGCACATCGATTTGGACGTGCAGTTGTGACTGGGCGTGGTAAACGCCCCGCCACACATGTCCATCACGATCGAGAACAGTGTCGTGTCTGCTGGGAGTGCGGCCCTGTAAAGTGGTCGACCGTCCTGGTCAACCATGTTCGGTGGCTGTTGGTGAGGGATGCCGAGCATCTGAGCAATACGGCTCGGCGTAATTGTAATAGTGATGGTGCCCACGACCGTCTGTAATGTATCTGGCGCGGTGCAGGAGTAGGTCATGTGATCGTAAAAGACCTGCACTAAGCGCTCGTGTGCCACGTCGGTGGAAGGCACACATAGTCGGTCGAGGCGACGCCTCCTGAGCTCGGCGACAGTCCATGCAGTGTCGGGACGACTCTCGAACTCTGCCAAGGTGAAAATCTGCTCCGAGTGAAACTTCCAAGACCGGAAGACTCGCCCGGGCACGTCTCTAACTGCACCGGGGGCATTCTTCACCCTCGCCATAGCCTCGGAACAGTCTGCACTTTATTCCAAAAATTACGTAAATAAAAAGATAAAATAAGAGGAAAGCTAAACTAAGAATAGAAATAAAAGAATAAAAATGAGGTCTTAGTCCATGGTGCTGACAAGAATTCAAAAAGTCACTCTCAAAGAGGCGGTGCGATCGGATGCAACCGAAACGAAGGGTCCGCGGTCACAAACCGTACACTAAGTATTTGAAACAAAAAGAGTGCAGAATCTCACCCATACATGAATTCCTACCCCCCGAAACCCACAAAATCTCATTACAGATATCACAATTGCACCCATCCAAACCAACATCATCTAACTATGTTTAGTATGCCGTAAAACTATCAAAAATAGCGGGAGAGTACACAAAATGTAGCCATGCATCACTTACCTCAAGAGGAAGAAGATGAACGGCTCAAACAGAAGAAGATCCACTTGCAGCCGCGAAGAGAAGAGCGCGCGAGTGCTAGCGGTGGCTTCGGACGATGTCGAACGGCGGGGGATGATCGGCGATGGAAGATCATGTGCGGAATGGTGCTTGGAGGGCTCTGGATCGCTCGGAGAAGAGAAGGAAATCGGATGGTTGTTTTGAAATGAGAGGGAAGCCCAACGGTTTAAATAAGAGTTTGGCTCACGTGCAGGCATCGCGTGCATCTCGATTGATCGAGATGTGCATTTCGATCAATCGAGATTTCGATTCTCACTTCGATCAATCGAAATCAGCTTCGATCGATCGAAATTCCTTCCTCGATCAATCAAAAATTCCTTCACTGAATCGAGTTTTTACTTCGATCAATCGAACTTTTAATTCATTCAATCGAAATTTTATTTCGATCAATCAAAATCCCATTTCGATCAATCGAAAGCTTCGATCGATCGAAGACCTATCGAAGTGCAATCGAAGAATACTACCTCTCGGGACTTTTGAACTTCTCAAATCTTTGCAATTTTTCGATTGATCGAGACCAGAATTTTGATCAATCGAAATCTCGATTGATCGAGATCCTGGTCTCGATCAATCGAGATGCTCAAAAACAGTCAGCTTGAGTTATGCTTCAGGGACTTGGATTTTTGGGAATTAGATACTAAGTTGCTTAGATACAAAACCTACTTTGGATTAAAGGGACATCATGGAAGCATGATAGCTACCATGGCTTCGCCACCTTACACGTCTATGGCGCGACGTTCGGATCGGCTCACGAGTCAAAATATACGGGATCCGTCAAAGTGACGACATCCACGTATTCGGTGGTGACTTGGTCATCCACGCACACTTTTAAGCGCTACCCGTTTACTTTGAACAACGAGCCGTCTTTCAAGTCCTTCAATTCCACTGCTCCGTGGGGAGCGACGGAATTAATCAACAGAGGAAAGGGGTCTCTCGGAACTCTCCCTTTAGGCACATCCCTGACGGTCGTGACATTGAGCATTGAATTAACTTCACAAATGGATTGCTCAATGTCAAAATCATCATAGTTGAAGTGATTTAGGCATGCCTCTAAAGGATCCTTGGAAAGAATAGAAGGAAGTGCTTCTTGGACAAGGTCTTCCACAACATCGACACAAAAGCATTCACTTTCGTCTTCGGATGGGTGGTGGGAAGCATTGAAGATGTTCAAGCGGACTTTCATATTCCCAAAAGAGATGTCCATCACTCCGGTACGGTAATTAACTCAAGCGTTTGCCGTGGCCAAGAATGGACGACCTAGAATAATAGGAATATGTCAATTTGGATTTTGGACCGGTTCCGTGTCAAGGACTATGAAGTCCACCGGAAAATAGAATTTGTCCACTTGAATGATTACATCCTCAATTATGCCACGTGGTTGCTTCACCGAGCGATCGGCAAGTTGCAACACAACCGTGGTATGCTTGAGTTCCCCCAAACCTAGTTGTTGGTAAACTGAGAATGGAAGCAAATTGACACTAGCCCCTAGATCAAGAAGTGCCTTTTCAAAAGATTGATTTCCGATGGTGCACGAAATGGTCGGAGCACCCGGATCTTTGAATTTAGGAGGGGCTTGGTGTTGGAAAATGGAGCTTATGTGCTCAGTTAAGAGGACTTTCTTAGGAATATTATTCCTAGATTTTTGCTTTTGAGTGCACAAGTCCTTCAAGAATTTCGCATAGGAGGGAATTTGTCGAATAGCATCAAGGAGAGGGAGATTGATCTTTACTTGTTTGAAGATCTCCATCATGTCTTGGAATTTCTCTCCTTGCTTCCCGAAATGAGAAGGTTCCTTCAATCTTTGAGGAAAAGGAACCGGAGGTTCAAAAGAAGTGTCAAGATTTGGAATGGATGATGACACAACTTCACTTGCCTTTCCTTTTGGATTTAAAGGGATGATATTCACATTTGGATTTAAAGGAAACAATTTTGGATTTAATTGGGATTCTTTTGGATTTTTAGGTTGCTCTTGGAATTCCTTTCTCTCTTCCTCCCCTACCATGGAGTTAATAATTTTACCACTCCTTAAGGTTGTGATTGATTGAACTTGCTCTGGAAAAGCATTACAAGTTGAAGATGATGGATCCTCAATCACATGGACACCTTTGGGATTCGCCACCGGTTGACTAGGCAACTTACCTTCCTCCCTTCTATTTAAGGCATTAGCTAGTTGCCCGATTTGAGCTTCTAACTTAGCCATAGATTGAGCATTGGCTTCAAGCTTAGAGATTGATTGAGAGTGAGTTTGCAATAAGCGGGTATTGGCCTCAAGATTGCTTACCACTCTTTCTTCAAAGCTTTGGCTTCTCGGAGGAGGTGGTGGTTCTTGGTAATTGGATCTTTGATTGTAAGGTTGAGGATTTGGCCTATAATGAGGCTGTTGAGATTGGGAATTAAAAGAATTTTGCCCTTGAAATGAGGGACTTGATTCTTGAGGTTTCCATGAAAAAGCCGGATGGTTCTTGTAACCAGGATTGTACGTGTTTGAATATGGATCATTCATTTGTTTAGAGTACAAGGCATTCGCTTGCTCTTGAGCATAATCGGGAGATTGCCCGGCAATAGGACAATCTCGCACAAAATGCAAAGTGCTATAGCAAAACGAACACCCTTCCTGATTTTGGACAGATTGGTTTGGAGTAGGCAGCCCATTTTTCATGATTAAATCCATTTTTCGGGATAGGGCTTCTACTTGCATGGCAACCTCATCTACCCGTGAAATTTCATGCACTCCTCTACAAGGTTGGGTGGCCTTCCCTTTCCTAGTGGAGGAGCGTTGAGCTGAATTGTTGCTTAGGGTTTGAAAAAGTTTCCATGCCTCATCGGGGCTTTTCAAAAGGTACCCACCCCCACACGCGGAGTCTATCATTTGTCTATGTTGCTCACTCACCCCATCATAAAAACTTTGCACAAGCTGCCATTTTGGGACAGCATGATGCGGACAAGATTTTAATAGATCTTTTAACCTCTCCCACGTCTCATGGAATTGTTCTTGGTCAATTTGGGTGAATCCGGTGATTGCTCGCCGAATATCACTTGTCTTACCCATTGGGAAGTATTTTTTCAAGAACTCTATTTGCATCTCCGCCCAAGAATGGATTGAGTTAGGTTCTAAGGAGTTAAACCAACTTCTAGCTTTATCTTTTAGGGAGAAGGGGAACATACGCAGCTTTAGATCATCCTCCGTAAAGTGTGGTACACGAATAGTGGAACACACAGAAAGGAAATAATCTAAGTGCCGGTATGGATCCTCATTAGGGAGACCGTGGAAGCTATTAAGAAGATTGATGGTGGAGGACTTTATTTCGAATTGAGTTGCCGCTACATCCGAAAATTGGATACATGAAGGTACTTCAAATGTAGTCGGAAGGTAAAAGTCCATAAGCAACTCTCCTTGAGGAGGTGGTGGTGGAGGTGGTTGTTCATGATTAAAAGGAGGTAGTCCGGGAGGTTGTCTTTCATTTGGGTCCATGTTTTCAGTCCTAGGCAATATAGGGTCCCTAGAGGTTCCTCTACGTTGTCTAAGTGTTCGTTCAAGTTCAATATTACAAGGAAGCAAAGGAAGTGACAATGACCGTCTACCTAGCATGCATTAACAATAGAACAACACCTCAATTCACAAAGAGAAATAAATTAAACAATAATATATACAAAAAGAATGAAAGAACTCAAACCACTAAATTAGATTTTATACTCACAAAGGGTTCCAACTTCAGTTCTTTTCGATGCCCGCTATGTGGTATACCTAAAATCAAGAAGTTTGAGCAATAAGAACAAAATATATACAAAAATAATGAAAGAATTTCTAGCCTAAGAATTAAACCAGATTTAATCTTCCAATGGCGACAATTAAACCGTAAGTCCCCGGCAACGGCGCCAAAATTTTGATGCGGCTAAACTGTGATTATATTGTAAGCTTAATTTTGCCCAATTTATCAAAATATAATTTAACCACTCGCAAGAGCACGAATCTTTGTAGATAAGGTTCTATATAGAGGGTATCGATCCCACGAGGACTAGTCGCAATTGTCTTAAAGGAAGATTAGTTCTACTTTAATCCTAAAAACAGGTTTTTTGAGTTTTGTTTATACACTATTGCATAAATGAAATGACAATAACAGTAAAGAGTTTAAAGTTGGGATAGAGAACTAGGGTTGGTTTCCACCACTAGCCATTCACATGTTCATAAGTGTAGCAAGCATGGGATTCATGAATTAAATGCCTAACAATGTCATTAGGCTTGTGACCTCAATGACATATCAAAAGATCAATGTGTGTGCTAACCTATCATAATCCATCTTCAACAAGCATAGCCCTTCAACCTAACTAACTACCTAATTACTCTACTCTCTAAGTGAACGCTACATGCATCCAAACTACCTTGTCTTGGCATGGTCTATACAAACTAACATCACACATTCATTTAAACACCATTATCTAGCCATCATTTGCACTTCTTGTGGAATATGCAAATGTTGTGCATTCAAGTGACAAAATCTACTCTAAGACAAGAATAAATTCCAAATCAAATGAATATCTATAAGAAATGTATTTGTATACATATTCACAAGGCTAAATAATCAACATTTAATTACAAATCCCAAGTGCTACAAAGAGGAACATGTTTACATGGCTAGGGCTTCAACAACACCCTAGTATGGAAGTTAGTTGCTCATGGTTGCCTTGCACCCTTCCATTGATGGAGAAGATGAAGCTTCTTGGTCTGGTTCAGCTCCTTCTCCTCTCTCCCGAATGTCTCTCCTCCTCAAGGTCTGATGTCTATTGAGAGATATATGAGATATGACCCTTTTTGTGCTTTTTGGCTCCTTTTTCTCCCTTGGGGGCCCACCATATATATATATATATCAATATATATATCTCTTGTATCAAGAAGGCACCCAAAAGTCTTGTTCAAGTCAGACAATCCCCCTAAGTCGTGCAAAAAGGGGGATTTTGTTACAAGTGGGAGGGCAGGTGAGCAAGTGGGCAAGTGGATTCTGCAGAATCTCGATTGATCGAGATTGGATCTCGATTGATCGAGATTTTGATCAATCGAAATGAGATCTCGATCAATCGAGATTTCGATTAATCGAGATCAACATCTCGATTGATCGAGATGCCTTTGGCTGCATTTTCTGATTTCTTCTCTTGACTGCAGAAAGCTTCAAACTTTGCTCCATTTACTCCAATACCTGCAAAACGTCAAAAACACAAAAATACCGTAAACATATCTTGATAAACGCAAAAATAGAACTAACATAAGCAATAAAGAGGGTTCAAATGCATGGAATTGAACACTTATCATCATGAACAAAATGTGCTTTAAAAACCGTAATTGAATGTATACAACCACAAGTATAAATAACATATATTCTCGAAACATAAATGATCTTTACATGTTCATCGCATGCATATAGTCCACAATTCAGACATACATTAAATTCAAATAACATAGAGTTTTTAAATGAAACCAAAATTCACTCCACGCCAATACTCTATTGGGGAGACTCCATCACTTCCTTTTCATTTCCTAAAAAGAGTTAATCTTCATGGGATGAGCGAGAAACCACACACTTAGTAGGAATGTCTAAAACATAATTTCATAAGTTTCAGAAATACCACATAACACACATTTGCATTTAATTATGTTAAGAAAATATTCATATATCATAACCATATCATAAGCAAAGTATAAAGCGATATGACATGAGCAACTCCCTCATCCTCTCCACACAACTATTGATCTCCAATTCACTTGGACGACTAATCCCACCTAATAAGGTTTACCTTTACCGGAATACCTCTTGAGGGTTACCTTTACCGGAATACCTCATTACAAATCAATTCACTAGGGTACCTTTACCAGAATACCTCATGAGGGTTACCTTTACCGAAATACCTCACTATTTTATCGAGTGAACTTTACTGCCTCAATTACATTCACCACCCTCACCATGCATTTTCCAATGAATGAGGATGGATTCATTATACTCATGGTAGTGTATACATACAATTCAAATCAATGTAACATTAATTGTCATGCTTGCATATTTTTCACGTAGTCATTACACATTCTCACATTGAACACATTTCACATAATGCACATTTCACCTTACTTGAATAGAAAACTAATCTTGTTCCACATTTAAACATGCTTCCAAGACATTTTATCAAACACATAAGTGTCACCTTAACACATATACATATTTTCACATAATTACTTCACAATTCAACCCCAACATGATATATAATCATCTAAGAAAAATTATAAACGTGTATTCACAACTTTTAGAATAGATTACACATTTAATGGCATAATTGATCATGCTTTAATATTAAAAAATATCTAATTATACCCACATAGCCAATTGGTTGACTTAACAACCAATATACTCACAAAACTCCAGATTCTATGGGTTAGGCATCCTTACCTCAATTTGGAAGAGCTTCCAAATGATTTTCTCAATTCTTTTAAAATTGATTTTCCCAATTCTTTCAAAATCAGCTTACTTTGGAATTGATTCTAGATGGATCAAAATCAATCCCTCAATGCATAGACCGTTTCTCTCTTCTTCGGCGTCGTCCAATTCTCACCTCAAGACCTTCTAATTCAATGGAGAAGTGAAGAAGAAGATGTAGATGTATATATATATATATATATATATGAGGGCTAGGTCATTCTCCTCCTATTTATATAATTTAACCTCCATTTATTTATAAAAATACCACTACATTTTCACTAAACTTTTTTGAACTCCATTTTTGATTTTCGTAACTCCGATTGATATGAAATTAATTCCATAGTGCGTTAAATATTTTATTTAAGTTACCCTCCAAATTTGGTGTCATTCCAACACTTTTGAATTTTTTGGGCTTGCGTCCTAGGTCAACCGGACCCGAAAAAGTCAACTTTTGCCAAACGCTCCAAAATTTTTTCCAAACCTCAAATAAGTTTCCAAAAACATTTATTGTACATTTGAAACATATATATAATCATTTAAAGTATTAATATGACAATAAATGAAATTAAAGGAAAACTGACCAAAAATGATCACGGTTGTTACAACCTACCCAACTTAAAGGGATTTCGTCCCTAAAATCAGGCCATACCTAAAGGAAACAAGTCCGAATACTTAGATTAAACTTCCTACTCTCACTCCCAGGTAGCCTCCTCAACACTATGATGTTGCCACAAAACCTTGACCAAAGGAATGGTCTTACCTCTCAAAACTTGCTCTCTAGCGTCAAGAATTTGAATTGGTCTCTCCTCATAGGTGACATCCTCATCAACCTCAACGTCTACCCAAATTAAGACATATGATGGATCAGGTTTGTATTTACTCATCATCGAAACATGGAATACATTGTGAACCTTTTCCAACTGTAGTGGCAAAACCAATTTGTAAGCCACCTCACCGACACACTCAATGATCTCAAATGGTCCGATATATCTTAGTGACAACTAGCCACTCCACCCAAAGCATCAATCCTTTTCATGGTGAAACCTTAAGAAACATATGGTCTCCCACCTCAAAGGATAACAGTCTACTCCTCCGATCAGCGCAGCTCTTTCTTCTACTCTGAGCAGCCAACAATCGTTGTTTAATCAACTTGATCTTTTTTGTAGTCTCATGCACGATATCTGGTCCTAAGGCTGTGGTCTCGCCTATCTCAGTCTAACAAATTAGAGATCTATATGGTTTGCCATATAACGCCTCAAATGGTGCCATCTCAATACTGGCTTGGTAACTATTGTTGTACGCAAACTCCATAAGTGGCAAACGGTCCTCCTAATCACCGCCAAAATCAAGAATACAAGCACGAAGCAAATCCTTCAATATCTGTATAGTACGCTCTGACTGTCCATCAATTTGAGGATGGAACGTTGTGCTAAAGTATAACTTAGTGTCCAACACCGTCTGGAATCCCTGCCAAAATTTTGAAGTAAACCTCCCTATCCGACACAATAGATACTGGAACCCTATGTAATCTCATAATCTACTCTACATATTGCTTACTAAGCCTTTTCACATCATCATTCAACCTTATAGGCAAGAAGTGAGCTATTTTGGTCAACCTATCCACAACAACCCAAACTGTATCATTGCCATTGTTTGATCTCGAAAGACTTGTCACAAAATCCATGGTAAATTGTTCATATATGTTTCCATTCCGTCACTAGTAATGGTTGTCACAATGTAGCTAGTTTCTGATGTTCCGCCTTTACTTGTTGACAAGCATTTTGCCACAAACTATGCCACATCCTTCCTCATACCTCACCACCAATATTGGCGTCTCATATTGTGGTACATTTTGGTTTCACCAGGACGAACTGCAAAATGAGAATAATGAAATTCCCACAATATGTCATCACAACATTCAGGAGTACCTACCATCAATCATTTGAATCGTAGACCCCCATCGGAATGTAAGGTCCAACCCTCTACTATCTTATCACCAACAATCTGTGAGTGAATGGCCTCTAGCTCACTATCATGTTTCCGTGCCTCAATAACCTTGCTCACAAGCATAGGTTAAGCTACCAAGCTAAATAACTTAGTTGGCTCACTATCATCACTGAAGTACAATCCTAACTCTAAGAAATCTTCTATCATTTTCCATTCCCGTATGGCTATGCTAGCTAGAGTCTTGTGAGACTTTCTGCTCAATGTATCCTCCACCACATTTGCTTTCCCTAGCTGGTATTGCAAATGAAAATTATAATCTTCCATGTACTCAACCTATCGTCTCTGCCTCATGTTCAAGTCTTTGTGGGAGAAAATGTACTTGAGACTTTTGTGATCGAAATACACCTCGAATCTTTCACTGCACAAGTAGTGCCCCCACCCTTTCAAAGCAAATATCACTAACGCAAGCTCTAGGTCATATATAGGATAGTTATGCTCGTGAGTCTTTAATTGTCTAGACCTATAAGCAACTACTCTGTCACATTGCATCAAGATGCAACCTAGTCTACTCCCCAAAGCATCACAATAAATCACATACCCCAAGCCACCCTCGAGTATCACCAAAATAAGAGCTGTAGTTAATCGCTTCTTCAATTCACAAAAGGCTAACTCACATGCCTCATTCCACACAAATTTCACACCTTTACGAGTGATTCATGTCATTGGTGCTATAATGCTAGAGAAGTCTTTAACAAACCTTCTATAGTAACCCACCAACCCAAAAAACTCTGAATCTTAAAAACACTCTTTGGACTCTCCCAACTCATCACGACCTCAATCTTAGATGGATCAACTGAGACTCCCCTCCGAAAACCACATGCTCAAGGAATTTCACCTATTGGAGCAAAATTCACACTTTTCATACTTAGTGTATAATCGGTGCTCTCTAAGGATTTACAAAATAGTCCTCAAATGCAACTCATGCTCCAACTCCGAAGATGAGTACACAAGTATAACATCCACAAACACTACCATAAAGGTGTCTAAATACTCATAAAATACGCGGTTCATCAAATTCATAAATGTCATCTGTGCATTAGTCAAACCGAATGGCATTACAAGAAATTCACAATGTCTATACTACATACGAAAAGCTATTTTATGGATATCCCCATCCTTCACCCTTAATTGGTAGTAACCTGACCTTAAATCAATTTTTGAGTAGTGAACTCCCTTCAATTGATCAAATAGGTCATCTATCCTTGGCAATGGATACTTGTTCTTGACTGTCACATGATTCGACTTTTGATAATCAATGCACAATCTTAAAGAACCATCTTTTTTCTTTGCAAACAACACCGGTGCTTCCCAAGGTGATGAACTCGGTCTAATAAATCCTTTAGCTTTCAAATCATCCAGTTGGTGCTTTAATTCCATTAACTCCACCGGTGCCATCCAATATGGTGCCACAGAGATGGGAACCATACTGGGTATAAGATCAATGTTAAACTCTACCTCTCTCTTGAGAGACAAATTTATCAAATCCTCTGAAAAGACATCTAAAAAGTCACATACTGATGTGATTTCAATTATACTTAACCACTCGCAATAGAACGAGTCCTCGTAGGACAGGGCTATATAGAGGGTGTCGAACCTCATGGACTTGCAAGGTTGAATTGTTATGTTACTCAGTCTTTGAATTAATTCTAAAATAATTGGAAAATAATTGTTGATGTTTGATCGTGAAATTAATTGAGCAAATTAAATCTTTTAATTAATTGGTATTATGAAATTTAATCAAGAAGAGAAGGTCCTGGGAACTGACTTCACCACTAACCCTCTAACAATGATAATTGTACTAATTTGGGACGTTTACTCTATGCATTCAGAAAAGAATGGCTACAAGCCCAATTCAATTCTATCAAGAGAATTCGTTCAACATTCAATTAAGCATAACTCGTCTTCGCTTAGCATGGCCTATACATCTGACTAATTAATGATGTTATAACCCATCTTTGCTTAGTACGAATTATCAAAAATCTAAATTGAACGATATGTGAAAACTATTGTATAACCTGTCTTAACAAAATCACAGAAGTTGAAAAGAGCAAACCCTAATCATTGCAAATTTAGATCCATTCTACAAGAACAAGAATAAACATGCACTGAATCAATACATTCAATTTGAAAGCAATAGCACAGCTATTGTTTACGTCTCGGTTATACAATCAATGCATACAGTAAATCATTCCCAAATTAGTATACAACTTAAAACATTGAAAGATAGGTTAGGGTTACGTCACTTCCCCGGAATGGTGTTTAGCCACTCATGATCGGATGTCCAAGCTTGAACGATGATGAAATCGCCATCGTCTTGTCCGTATCGTCACGAATCGCCTCTGTATTTCTCTCTGTGTTCCTCCCTCTCCGAATATCCTAGTTTTTCTTCGTTTCCTCCTTTTTACTTTGCGAAAACAAACCAACGGGACACCTGGCCTACCCAAAGTGGCAAGTGCGCATAATAAAATGGCACTTGCTCCTCACAAAGTGGCATTTGCGCCCAAAAAGTGGCAGCTGCGCAAATAGGGCAGAAAGTTGATGAAAACGTCCGTTTTAGGAAATTTTCGTGAAATATGAAATTGTGCAGAATTGAATTTCCTTCAACCCACGCGGAGTTTGGGTCGTTTTGACAATCGTGTACGGAGTTATGGTCTGAATACCAACACGGGTCCAGGACTTTTTAGGCCTGAATTGGCCCAATCTTCTATGCGAATGGGCCCGTGCTCCTTTTCTTCAATTAAATTCATTTCCAGCCCATTTCTTTAGTCCATTTAGTTTGGATCTTCAATATAAACATATCTCTAATGGGCCAAGCTTCAGTGATAACTAAATGAGCACCATTTGCAGCCCGATTTCACCATTCCTAATCAGAATTACCCTTAATCACCTGCAATCATAAAAATATTAAAATTATTAATAAAAATATGAAATAAATATTACTAAGACACTAATTCATATAATTTTAAGGGCATTGAATATGCAATATTCATTACATATCACATACCACTGCTGAGTATACCTCTTTCGGAATCTCCTCTCCCTCGGCCAAAAGGCTAGCCAAGATGAAACTGTGTTGCTCTCGACTACTAATGTCATAGCATGGTGAAGTATAGGAGTCACTCCGATCTCTCACAAAACAAAAGCAATCGCCCTCGAGCGTGCAATTCATTACCCTCCCTATAAAATAGTCAATTGTAACATGAAACTCTAATAACCAATCCATTCTTAAGATGATGTCAAAACTACTCATATCAAGGAGAGGGAAATCAAATTCAATTGTCATCCCGTCTATCTCAATAGCACATCCCGGACACACTCCACCAATAATCTCTGTACCACCCACTGGCGTATCATCACAAACTATTCTACCCAATGGACTAATCTCTAGCCCTAATGTCTATACAAATGATGGAGTAATAAATGAATATGATGCACCTGAAGCAATCAATACACGTGCCCAAGAACTATATACCAGAAATATACTGATAAGCGTTGAATGTTATACATTCTCGCACCTTTACTTATGTATCTTGATCCCATAGCTGCACATATTGTATAGTTTTTACGTATTTTTATGTTTTTGATGATTTCAGGTTCAAACTCAGAATGTGACGTAATTCGACTCCTTTATCAGTTCAATAATGCATGCCTATTTCTTACCATACTTCATGCAAAGTCTTCATCAAGGAATAGTGAAGTGCGTGTCAAGACCAGAGTTGAAAAGATAGAAAGTTGAAGATCTGTAGAAGAAGGAAGATTGATGCATCAAAGTGCCTACTTCGATGCATCGTCTGAACCTGCTGAAGATATTTTCTCCACTTGCCATCTGTCTAATTTTGCTTGGATAAAGCCTTGCACGGAATTTTTATGATATTTTGAGCCTTAGATCAGTTATATAGCTATAGAATATGTAATAAACAAAAACACACACAATTATTGTAAGAGAGCATATTTTATAATTCTAGAGAGAGAAAGTGAAGTTTTAGAGAGGGAAAACTTCAAAGAGGGCTTTGTAAGGCCTTGAAGACCATTTTGAGCATGCGACCATCTCTGTCTATGGAGTGCTTCTAGCTCATCATGATCAACTAATCCTTCTCTAGGGTTTTGACAAACCCTAGCTTTGTAAATATGTTCCAACTTCAATGAATTGGGGATTTTTATGTATTTGATGTATATGTCTCTTGCCTTGTACCTTATATAATTATAAGTTTACAAATTCTTCATGTTCATGTGTTATGAGTTATCTTCTTGTCTTAGAATTCTTAAACTCCTCACATGATCTTCAAACACTTGTAAGTTTCACAAGGACTACAAGTGATGGCTTAAGGCTAGTTTTCACTATAACATGCATAGCTAGATTTGCATAGTCTATGCTTAGAAAAAGTGATATTGCTTCAGTTAGGTAAATAGGTAGGTAGGGAAATCATGTGACGATGATTTTACTAGAAGTAGTTAATTAGATAAATAAGGAAAATCATGCTTTTCGAAGATAGATTATAGTATATTAAGGTGTGTGTATTTGCTTGGTGACGTCGTTGTAGGTGGGACTTGTCAACGCATCATTAGTACATATGTGGATGAATTTTCCCTAATTTATTATAAGTGTGACATATTATGAGGTTAGCGGGGAGGTCTAACCCTAGTCCTTTATTCTTCTCTCAACCTTTGTATTTAAATTACTTTTATGCTTTCAAGGTAGAGTATGCAACAACCAACACGGTTGGGGTTTAAACAAGAATCAACCCTCAATCTTTAGTGAATTATACCTACGTAATCTCTGTGGGATTGACACCTTCAACTTAGAGCCCTATCCTTCAAGGATTCGTTCTATTGCGAGTGGGAAATTTATAAATTGAGAATAACGCAACCGCACATAACAATTTTTGACGCCGTTGGTGGGGACTTCGGTTAAATCGCTAAATTAGAGGATTGAGTCTAGTTTAAATTTTAATTTAGTTCATTCTTTATATTCTTTATTTGTAAATATCTTTATTTTTATTTCTTAAGTGTTTCATTGTAGGTACTTGTCCAATCAAGGCATCAAGACTTAAGCTTGGATCCTTCTGACTAGAGTACTCAACTTTCTTGCACTTAGAAATTTAAAATTTTGTTTTTGCACATAGTTTAAAGTTTTTCATTTATTCATATGCAAGGTAGGAGATCCTTGTTATTACCTTTGTTGCCTTGCGACCTTGAACTTGAACGAACTCTTAAACAACATAATAGTGTTCCTAGGGACCCTATATTGTTTAGAGAACATAGGAGAGAAACCATGGCAAATAATGACAATCAAAATGTTCCACAAAATCCAATCTTACCACCCCAACCGGGCGGTGAGATTCTTCGAGATTTTTATGTTCTATCTACCTATGCATCTCATTCTTGTATTCGTTTCCCGAATGTGAAGAGGAACAATTTTGAAATTAAATAATCAATAATTAATCTTCTTAGTTGTTTTCATGGACTTCCTAACCAAGATCCTTACAAACATATTGATGAATTCTTAGAAGTGTGTCCGACTTACAGTTGAATGCACAAGCGGAGGACAACTTAAGACTTCGTCTTTTTCCCTTCTCACTTAAGGATCAAGCCAAACAATGGTTTAATTCCTTAGAGCCAAATTCCATTAACTCTTGGGCAAAAATGGAACGAGAGTTCCTAAATAAATACTTCCCAATGGGAAAGACTAATGATGCGCGAAGAGCTATCATTGGCTTTTCTCAAAGGCAGGGAGAAGCTTTTCATGAAACATGGGAAAGGATGAAAGATCTTTTGAGGTCTTGCCCACACCATGCTATTCTCAAATGGCAATTGGTGCAAGGATTCTATGATGGGTTAGGAGAGCCTCACAAACAAATGGTTGATGCTAGTTATGGAGGTACATTTTTTCTAAAAAGCCCCGATGAAGCATGGACACTCTTTGAGAACTTGAGTAAAAATTTGTCTCATCGTTTTTCTAATGAAAGGAAAAATAAAGTCGTCGCTCCTCTTAACGCCCAAACTAAAAGTATTTTTGAAATACGTACGGAACAAGCAACAGATAGGAATATAGAAGCTTTAGAAAATAAATTGGATCAAATTATGTTGGCTGGTTCTTCTTCTTCCTCAAATCCTACTATTCCTAATCCTACCCTTTATCCCACATATGATGTGTGTTCATTCTACTCTAACCCTTCACATTATATAAAGGATTGCCCTCATGCGGGGTAATATCCCAAATTTTCACAAGAGCAAGCAAATGCACATTACTCCAGGCCGGGCCAAGTGTCATACCAAAATTCTTACATTCCCGGATGGAGAGATCAAAACCAATTCCAATATGGGAACCAGGGCCAATATTAAGGACCTTGGGGACCACCTAGACAACAAGGTCCATCTCAATTCCAACCTAAACTTTATCACATCCCCAATTCAAATTCAAGCTTCTACTGCACTCCCAATCAATCACCTTCTCAAAACCTAAGTTTTGAGGAAAAGGTTTTGGTAGCTTTAGGCAACATCGAAAGTAACACTCAAAAGATAAATGCCCACTCACAATCTATTGCAAAAATAAAGCCCCAATTGGGACATCTAAATTTTCACTAACTCCAAATCAATCGGCTTCATATGAACCTCCTATTCCTTTTCCTCAAAGATTAAGAGAACCTACTCAATTCGGGAAACAAGGAGAGAAATTGCAAGATATGATAAAAATCTTCAAGCAAGTAAAAATCAATCTACCTCTTCTTGTTGCTATAAAACAAATTCCCTCCTATGCTAAATTTCTTAAGGACTTATGCACTCAAAAGCATAAAACTAGGAACGAAGTTCCTATGAAAGTCCAATTGACTAAGAAAGTGAGTTCAATTCTTCAAAACAACACCCCTCCAAAGTTCAAGGACCTGGGTGCTCCCACAATCTCATGTGTCATTGGTGACCATGAATTCGAACGAGCCCTCCTTAACTTGGGAGCAAGTGTTAATTTACTTCCTTACTCAGTCTATGAGAAATTAGGGCTCAGAGAGCTTAAACCGACCACAGTTGTGTTGTAACTTGCCAATCGATCGGTGAGGCAACTACGTGGGATAATTGAGGATGTTCTTATCAAAGTGGATAAATTTTATTTCCTGGTTGACTTCATAGTCCTTGATACCAAACCTGTCCAAGATCCTACAAAGCATATTCCAATCATTCTAGGTCACCCATTCTTGGCTACAGCTAACACTTACATTAATTGTCGTACTAGGGTGATGGACATCTCCTTTGGGAATATGACTGTTTGGATGGATACCTTTGACACATCTCATCATTCTGCCAATCATGAGAGTGAATGCTTTGAGGTAGATATTGTGAATGAATTACTGCACACGTCTTGCCGTAGACGTTAAAATTGGCAACAACTTTCGCAATCCTATCATTTTCCGTGTGACCCTCCGAATCCAAAAGGAATGTATCTAAATATTTTTGAATGTGTCTGAATGTGAGAGGTATGATTTGAGGATTAAACAAATTTTTTTTATATAATTGGGGTGATTTTTGCAAACTTACAGTCACAGAAGTTTCGATGCATCGAAGTAGCTACTTCGATGCATCGCCCCTTCGATGCATCGTCATAAGCAATGATGCATCGATCTTTTAATGTCCCATTTTTCCTGTCAATTCTAGTAGCCTCCGCACCTTATGTTGATAGATGGTCGATCCATCGTTAGCTTCGATGCATCAAAACCTCTACTTCGATGCATCGTTAGAGACGATGCATCGAAGTAACCACTTCGATGCATCGTACCGAGGCACATGACTGCGTAAGCAGTCATTTAATATTCGAACCCCACATCTTTCCCTCTCATTTTCTCCCTCTCTATCGTGACTCTCTCTTTCCTCTCTCTCATCTGAAGCTCCCGCGCACCGATTAGGTCTTCATCCGAACGTCCGTGAAGGGATTCCACGTGTAGACCCCTTGAATACCCAATTTTTCTTCTTTGAGGTAAAGATCCTATTTGGTGTTTTCCTTACATTCTTCTTTTCATTTTCTATATTATAGGTGGTATATAGTATTTATTTGAGCTTGTTGTGTGAAGTTAGGGGGTAGTTGCCTCCACTTTGATTTTGATAGGAATTGGGAGTACAATGACGGTATTTGGTGGAGTTTTGAAAGGATTGGGCATCTTTCCTAGGGGCTGCCAACCATCTTTCCTACTAAGTATTTGAGAACTAGTTTTGAACCCATATTTTTGTGTAGGGATGGTCCGAAACAAGACCCCTACGGGAGTTATTCGTGATGTCCCAAGTCGGCAATGGAGGAATCGGAAGATTATTCCTGAGAGTTCGATAGTGGCATCAGATTTAGAGGATGACCGATATGCCAGCTACTGTTTAGAGGATTTATGAATCCGTGGCCTCATGGCCTTGCTTTCGCCGGCAGTCGATGAAGCCTATCCGAGGCTTGTACGTGTTTTTTATATAAATCTCCGATATGACTGCGTTGAGCCCGGAGTTTTGAGAATTACTGTGGATGGTGATCATGTGTGAGTGTGTCTCAAGTAAAATTACCACACTTCGCAATAGAACAAATTTTTTGCAGAATAGGGCTATCGAAAGGGGTGTCAAACCTTAGAGATTATGGTCTAATGAGTTGGAGTATATAATTAATTCTAATTAAATTTAGAGAGAAAAGAATTCTAATTTTAATATTTAAACTAATTAAAAAGTAAAATAAAATAAAGCAAAGAAAATAGAGAGTGTGAATAATATGAGATAAATCTAGGGTATTTGACTTCACCACTAACTCCACAATCAATGGTCAATTGAATTAACTATGGGGAATTATACCATGCATAAGTGGTGTCGGTGGCTACAAGCTCACCTTCATCCATCAAGAAGATAACATATGATTAAGGCTAAGTCATGGACTATCTTCGATTGGCATGGGCCATCTGCCTAACTAGTCTACTTTAGGGTGCAGTATGATCCATCTTCTCTATGCATCTCCATCAAAGCGTATAATGATATATTTAGTGATTACCATTGTGTAATAATCGCTCTCATAATCACAGAAAATAAGAGAGATTGAGTTCAATAACAATAACTAAATATCTAAGACAAGACAAGAAATTATTGAAACAGAATTTATAAGACTTTTATAGCTCAATTCTATAATAATAATCCTCTAAATTACATAATCTATGCATGTATTTAAAGGTCCCCAATAATTAAAACAATCAAACCATTGATTCTCTTGGTGGATGAACTAGCCACTCATGGTAGAAGAGGAAGCTTCAACGGTTGAGGAAGAAGGCATCATCTTCATGAATTATGTGTAAGACTTCATTCTCCAATGATTCTCCACTCGAAAGCTCTGCAAAGTATGTCTTCAATTCTGTCCAAAGGCTCTCCAAACTCTCTAGAACTCTCTCCAATCAGCCTTCAATTCGCCACTTTATGCACCAAGAGAATACACCCAAGTCCTAATCCAATTAGGAATTAATTAGGTTTTCCCGCAACACTAATCAGGTGGGTTTTTCCTGCTGACGTTCGTCCCAACTTTTGACCCACTAGAAGTCCGATTGACAAACTTTTCGTGAAATAAAAAAGTGTGCAGAATTGAATTTCGTTCAACTATAATTGAAATTAAGTCGATTTGAGTCTTAGAAATAAGACATCTGGACCATTTTCCAAAACAAAATTAAAACTGTATTAAGCGCAGAATTGGGCTTCAGGCCCGTAATCTTCTTAAGCAGTTGTAATTCTCTTGGACCTTTTCCTTGGGCTGATTTGAATTAGAATATGGAGTTGAATAGATCCATTTGATGTAGGCTTCATCTATCCTTTTGGATGTAATCTTTAAAATTCCAAAACCATGGTTTTAACTGAAATAATTATTAAGGTCCTGAAAATACAGAAAACACTAAAACGAAATAAAATCACAGAATAATCTATCACTAAGAGAATAAAATACGCAAGTTAAGAGGCTAGAATACGTAACATTTAACACTGATAACAACCCCAAACTTACATATTGCTAGTCCCTTAGCAATAGAATAAAACAAAACAAAAACAAATGAAACTACTAAACACTAACTAAAACTACCCAAACTCCACTTTCGTGAGAGAAACGATTTCATTTAGCATATGCAACAAGCCTTTAAACCCCTAGGTTCCCCCTAATGGACAAGTATAGTCTCATGAGGGTTTCCAGAAATAATACCCACAAACATTCAAAATTTTGTTTCAACATTAATTAAGAAGAAGATTACAATATATAGTTACAAACTTGCATTCAAGAATAATTTCAAACTTTCAAATTCTATAATCCAAAGCAATGGTCTTCACATATAATTCACATCAACATATCTCAAAATAATCAACACTAGTTCCCTCGTGAAAAGTAAAGTAACAGTTATCTTATGTAGCATAACCCAGCACCAAATATATTAAGGCACATACCCCTTCAACTCACTAGCTCCCCTTATTGAAATCATACTTCCAAACATGAATACATGACTTTTTCATTTTTTTTCTTTTTCATTCTCTTTTTTTTATTGCTTTATGGGTTGTGCAATGTCTTGATCTATTAAGTTTTCTAAAAGATCCATGTAGAAAGATTTCAGTCAGTGACTCCTAAGCCAGATGGCTTTAGGGTACTAGGTGTCAAGACACCCCGAAGAACCTAATTACTCGAATCAGTCAGACTGCAAATCAAGACAACCAATGCTCATCTTTTCTCCCCCTTTCACTTTTGACGCGAACACTCCGTGCTTCCTGAGGCATAGAGGCCCGGTTACTCATGAAAATGATCAAATTGATTTTCTATTCAATATATATTTCTTTTTCTCTTTTTTTTTTTCATTGCAGTCAAGTAACACACATTATTGGTACTCATTCTCAAGAGATATTAATTAATATCAAGCATATGTAACACAATAACTCAAAGCCAAAGTTTATACCTCACAAGAGTATGCTAGTGTGTCTGTGCATGTGAGGAAACTAAAACCAATTATCCCAAGGCATGTTAATGCAAACCATGACTGAAATCACTTAATTTAAATCATAGTTTCCAAAAATTCAAAACATAATAAAAAATAACAAGTTATGCACCTACATAAGGTACTAATCCCTTGAATAATGTCAAAACATTCTGTCTAAAAATAGAACAAAAGAAAATAAATAAAATAAACTAAGAAAAATAAAATAAACAAAAATCCTAAAACAAAAAGAATTTCTCACAAAAATTTCCCCCATATTGCAATAAAGCACATAAAAGGTGATAAGTAATGAATATTGCATATTCAATGCCCTTAAAATTATATGAATTAGTGACTTAGCAATATTTCTTTCATGTTTTTATTAATAATTTCAATCTTTGTATGATTTCAGGTGATTAAGGGCAATTATGATTAATAATGATGAAATCGGGCTACAAATGGTGCTCATTTAGTTATCACTGAAGCTTGACCCATGAGAGATATGTTTATATTGAAGATTCAAACTAAATGGACTGAAGAAATGGGTTGAAAATGAATTTAGATGAAGAAAAGGAGCACGGGCCTATTCGCATTGAAGATTGGGCCAATTCAGGCCTAAAAAGTTTTGGACCCGTTTTGGTATTCAGACCATAACTCTGTACACGATTGTCAAAATGACCCAAAATTCATATTGGTTGAAGGAAATTCAATTCTGTACAATTTCATATTTCACGAAAATTTCCTAAAACGGACGTTTTCAGCAACTTTCTGCTCTATTTGCGCAGCTACCACTTTTTGGGCCCAAATGCCACTTTGTGAGGCGCAAGTGCTATTTTCTTATGCGCACTTGCCACTTTGGGGAGGCCAGGTGTCCCGTTGGTTTTGTTTCACAAAGTAAAAATGATGAAAAGATAGAAAACTAGGGGAGTCTGGAGGGAGGAAAGAGAGAGAGAAATACAGAGGCGATTCATGACGATACGAACAAGAGGATGGCGATTTCATCATCGTTCAAGCTTGGACATCCGATCATGAGTGGGTAAACACCATTCCGGGGAAGTGACGTAACCCTAACCAGTCTTTCAATATTTTAAGTTGTATATTAATTTGGGAATGATTTACTTTGTGCATTGATTGTATAACCGAGACATAAACAATAGCTGTGCTATTGCTTTCAATTTGAATGTATTGACTCATTGCATGTTTATTCTTGTTCTTGTAGAATGAATTCAAATTTGCAATGATTAGGGTTTGTTCTTTTCAACTTCTGTGATTTTGTTAAGACAGGTTATACAATAGTTTTCACATATCGTTCAATTTAGATTTTTGATAATTCGTACTAAGCAAAGATGGGTTATCACATCATTAGTTAGTCAGATGTATAGGCCATGCTAAGTGAAGACGAGTTATGTTTAATTGATGTTGAACGAATTCTCTTGATAAAATTGAATTGGGCTTGTAGCCATTCTTTTCTGAATGCATAGATTAAACATCCCAAATTAGTACAATTGTCATTATTAGAGAGTTAGTGGTGAAGTCAGTTCCCAAGACCTTCTCTTCCTGATTAAATTTCATAACATCAATTTATAAAAAAACTTATATTTCCCCATTAATTTTAACATCAACAATTATTTTCCAATTATTTTAGAATTAATTCAAAGACTAAGTAACATAACAATTCAACCTTGCAAGTCCTTGAGGTTCGACACCCTCTATATAGCCTTGTCCTACGAGGACTCGTTCTATTGCGAGTGGTTAAGTAGAATTGAAATCACATCAATTTTGGCGCCGTTGCCGGGGACTTGCTTGAATCGTTTTGGTGCCTAGTCTTAAAGATTAGTTTTAATTTAATTGTTGAGTTAGGATTTTTCTTTATTCTTTTCTGATCCATTTCATTTTTTTTTATTTTTCGAGTACAGGTGCTTTTGGTTACGAACCGTGAATGAAGGAGTAGAATTCATCGTAACTCTCTGTGAGCTTTTAATATTCAAATTACTTGTGCTTGCTTATTCTAGTTAGTGCTTTTCTTTCATTTATTATTATTTTATTTTAGTTTCTTTTCTTATTTATTTTATTTTATTTTTTTTATTTGTTCATTTACTTACTTATTTATTTTATTATTTTTAATTAATTCTTAGTCCTCACTTGTGGTATATGTTGGGTCGTCGGTCTCTAGACACACCAATAATCCCATATAACCCTGAACTTGAAAGAACCTTACATCAACATAGGAGAGAAATTAGGGCCCAAGACTTAGAGGAAGAACATTCATCTGAGACTAGGATTGAGACTGAAATTGAGACTGAAAATATGGTTGAGCACAATCCTCGAGCCCTTAAGGAGCCTTTCTGTAGAGACCGTGACCAATTTTGGCCGGTTTTGCATTTTTCTCATTTTAATTGTCATAAATGCATTTTGAGTGGTGTTTAACATGTTTTGAGTGTGGGAAACATGTTTGGGAAGTGTTTTTAAGGTTTTGGGAAGTTTTCAGGAGATTTGGACAAATTTGACTTTTTGGTCAAACCGAGGCCCGGGATGCGACTTAAGTGGGCCCGGTAATCCGAAAAATTTCCAAAAATATTTATTTTTGGGAATGGCTTTGATGAAATGTTTAGAGGGTAGAGGATGTGATTTCGAGACCGTAGGAGTTTTCGGAATCGAAAAAGGAGTCCGGGAAGGTACGTTAAGTGACCGGGGGCATTTTAGTCTTTTTGTGAGCCCTAGATATTTTAAATATCAGTGGCTGAGAGTCCCAGCCATTTCTCACACCTCTTTCTCTCTCTAAAGCTCTCCATCTTCAAAGCTCTCACTTCTCTCTACATTTCGGACCCGTTCAGCTTGGATTCAAGACTCGCCGAAGGAGGGAGATACGTGGGGGACGGCTAGGGCTTCCCTTTGAACCGAACAAAGTGGTGATTCGGCAAGGTAGACTCCGCTGGAAAATTGGTGAAGTGCTTGGAAGGCCTTCATTTTCGAGGTAGGGGTTCTTCTTCTCTTCTAATTGTCGATTCTAGGGTTTCGGGTGAAGAAGAGAGGTGTAGGTTGTGTTTCACATGCTTTAGGATGGTGAGAGGTGTGGAAAGTTGTATTTTCTTCTTCTCTAGAGTCCTATCTTTCCACAATTGTGTATATTGTGTTGGTGGTAGCATGTGGGTTTGAAGTATGTGAGTATAAGAAATTGATACATAGGCATTATATGCTCAATTTGATGTATATGTGAGAAAATGTGTACCAAGTGTCATATATGTGATTATATATGGGAATGTGGTTGTTCAATGCATGTTTAGTTCTATGTGCTAAAATTATGCATTGAGTGTAGCATGAGTAAAATATGCTAATTTTGAAGTTGTATGCATATGAGATGATATATGCATGTGTTATACATATATGTGCTATATGTGGTATGTGGTGATGGAAAATATGCTTGTTACTTCTTTTTAATATCAATGAGCATGATTTGTGCATGAAAATAAAATGCCATGTGTTTATGCATTCATATTGCATATATGGGAAGTTGCGGGAAAAATGACGCAAATGAGGTGCACGGGGCTTCGGAGTGGTCCAACCGTGTTGTGAGAGGTGGTAAAATTATCCACTATGTATGGCCCTCGGAGTGGACCCGCCATACCAAGGCTTAATGCCTAGGATCGGAGTATGTCCAATACTAATGACCTTTCGGAGTTGTCCCGGTCATAGGATGATTATCAGAAGATGTCCATGATTTGTGAGCCTCGGAGTTGCCCCCTCACTCTATGGCAATCATATATATTGCTATGGTAGAATGACCTTTCGGAGTTGTCCCGGTCATTGGATGGTTATCGGAGGTGTCCAAGGTTACATGATCCTCGGAGCGGACCAATCATGTAGGGTATCGGATGAGGACCGAGAGAGAGCATTTACTTTCCTTAATGCTTTTATGTTTGAACATGTTATACATGATTCGTGATATCTACAATCCTCTTTAATTGCATTTATTGATGTGTTTGTGAGATTGTGGATGTGGCATGTAGTGTATTCATATGCATTCCATGTAGGTCGTGTCGGGTCGGCACTTAGAAGGGTTGGGAAACCTTTACTGAGCCGCAGTGGTGCTCACCCCTTTATCCTAAATATTTTACAGATAAAGCGCCGATGACGGATGGGACGTGAGTGTCCAAGTGGAACACTAGTGGTGGTTTTACTATCTTTTGAGTTTTGAGCATTTTTGTGGCTATCCATGCCGACTTGTGGCATGTGACTTCCTTTTAGTTACGATTGTGCCTTGGACGAATGTAATTTGGATATATGTATGGGATTTTAAACTTGTTGGGTGTGGAGAGACAACGGTTTAATATATGTAATGCCCATGGCGGCACTTAATTCATTTTGATGATGTTTCCATTTTGAATGGGTTATGTTCGTGAAAGAAATGGTTCATTTCGGTGTATAATTCATTATGAATATGATCTTGATTGTGAGATTGATGTTGGAACCTTCCATTTATGTTTTTAATCATGTTTGAGGGGTTCTAGGATGATAGAATGTTGATTGGGTTCCAATTGGATCATGTATAGGGCTGTTGGAAGTCCCAGGAGGTGCATTTCAATCAATCGAGATTTCATCTCGATCAATCGAGATGCCTATTTCGATCAATCGAAGTCCCCATTTCGATTGATCGAAAGGGTGATGATTTATGGTGATTTTTAGAGTCTAGAAAAGAGGAATTTCGATCAATCGAGACCCCCATCTCGATCAATCGAGATATTGCAGGGCTGAGGTCCCGAGAGGGTGAAAATCTCGCTTGAATTTCGATTAATCGAGATTTCATCTCGATCAATCGAGATTACTATTCACAGCTTTTTTCCAAAACTTCATTTCGACATAATTTCTTCGTTCTAGATCGGAATTGAGTGTGGTTTTTTTTTTAAATTGAGTATTTTTGGATTCTCTATCCAATGGTGTAAGCTTCAGTTCCAGATTCCAAAGACAGAAATTTTTGAGGCTCGAAAGTGAGTGATTCTTAAAAGTGTGGGCGTGTAAATGTTCACTAAGGTGTGTGATTTGATGTAGGGCCCATGGGGGTTGTTTAAGATGGATTTGTGTGCATTCATATGCAAGAATTAAGTTAAGCTTCCGCGGGGAATAAGGGTAATGAGGGTCCATTGGGACTAATGGATGGGTTAACCTCCGGTTGCCCGGGAGACGGGGAATCGGGGCGTTACAGAATGGTATCAGAGCACTAGGTTGGAATACCTAGGGACGAAGGGTGAAACTTGATTTTGTAGTCACTTGAGGTTAAGGAGTGGAACATAAGGATTTGAACTTGAGATTATAAATTGCTTATGTGGAACTTTATGTATGCTTACGTCTTCATAACATGCTTTTGTGGATTAAATTGACATGGCATAAGTAAGCATGATGGATATGTGTGAGAAGTGTAAATTTGTTGGACGTAAAAAAAAAAATTTCTTGTTGTGCATATAGAAAGAGATGCCTCCAAGAAGAGCGCGAGACCTTGGCGCTGATGCTCCTCAGGAGCCAACTGATGGAACGCAATTTATGCGTGACATGGCTGATACTATGAGAAGAATGGCTAGGGAAGCCAGGGAAGAGGAGGTTCAGGCATTGCCTAGGGTTGCCTTGAGCCGACAGATGGTGGCTATGAAGGAATATGTGAAATTTAAGCCGCCTACCTTTGATGGCGTGCGTGATCCACTTGTGGCTGAGAGTTGGATTGACCAAACTCACAAACTCATGGTTGCTCTTGCAATTGATGAGGATTTGAAAGTGGGAGTAGCAGCGCTTCACTTACAAGGAGAAGCTGATCGGTGGTGGCAATTCATCGGGAATGTCCACAACACCGAGACTATGGACTGGGAGACCTTTAAGGGGTTATTTTTCGATAAGTTCTTTCCGGCTTCGGTGAAGGACCGGATGAGGCAAGAGTTCATAGACTTAGTCCAAGGGGACTTGGATGTGATGGGGTACGAGACCAAGTTTACTTCTTTGGCTCGCTTTGCCCCGGAGATGGTAGCTAATAAGGAGCTAAAGGTGAAAAAGTTTGTGAAAGGACTGAAAACCTCTATCAAAAAGAGGGTGTCCATCTTGGGTTTGAGGACCTATAGTGAGGTGGTTGATAGAGCCTTGGTGGCTGAGGAAGATGACAGGGACACTCAGAGGTTGTGGGACTCTAGACAGCAAGCTAAGGGTACGGGTACCTCTTCGAGTGGTCATGGGAGGAAAAGAAATAGGGAGGGCAGATCAGGTTCACAGGGGCAGCAGCAGACTCGCCCAGTACCTTCATTGTCCTTACCTACTGGATCTGCACGATCCACAGTTGTGTGCTACCATTGCCAGCAGTCTGGCCATTTTCGTTCTGAATGCCCTCAAAGGCAAATAGTGGCATCTGTGCCGGTGGCTTCGGTGGGGGAATGAGTATGCTTTCATTGTAAGCAATCTGGCCATGTTAGGTCCAACTGTCCACAGAGACAGAATACACCGAGTGGTATAGGGACTCAACAGAGGGCTGGGCAGACAGCTACGGTACAGTCTGGTTTCAGGACATTACCGCCACCTCATCCAGCGCATTCTGTACAGGGATCTCGGGTAGCGAGAGGTTCCACGCCTGCTTCTAGTCAGCAGTCAGGGTTACAGGGGACTGGGCAGCAGTCACGGGGCCGTGTGTTCACGCTTGCTCCGGCAGAGGATGTACCAGGACCGTCAGTGGTCAGAGGTATTTTCCTGGTTTCTAGCTCATGGGCTAGGGTGTTGATAGATTCAAGTGCATCACATTCATTCATATCTGTTGCATTTGCTTGTGCCTTGGGGCTGCGGGTGTCATCACTGGAGTCACCATTGTCCATTGATACACCAGTTGGGGGTAGGGTTACCCTGGATAGAGTGTGTCGGTCTTGCGAGATCGAGGTTGCTGGGCGTCGACTAGTGTTCGACTTTGTGTTGCTAGACATGACCACTTTTGATGTCATTCTAGGCATGGACTGGCTATCTACATTTAGAGCCACGATTGATTGTCTCCGTAGGAGAGTGACAGTGTGCACACCTGAGGGTGATTGCTTTTATTTTGTGGGAGAACGGGATGATTTCTATGTTCCGTCTCTGTTTGGTTCCGGTGCGAGGGACGGGGTTGGATATTTCCTAGCTAGCTTATTAGCCGAGGAGGATGAGATTGTGACTAGTGGAGGATTTCCACCGGTGGTCAGAGAGTTTGTGGATGTGTTTCCGGGGGACTTGACAGAGTTACCTCCGATGAGAGATGTTGTGTTTAGCATTGATCTTGCTCCTGGTGCCGCGCCTATCTCTATGGCACCGTACCGGATGGCACCGGCAGAGTTGATGGAGTTGAAAGATCAATTGCAAGAATTGTTAGATAAGGGATTTGTACGACCTAGTACATCACCTTGGGGAGCTCCGGTCCTATTTGCTAAAAAGAAGGACGGATCTTTACGGTTATGCATAGACTACCGTAAGTTGAACCAAGCAACGATTAAGAACAAGTATCCTTTGCCAAGGATAGATGACTTGTTTGATCAGCTTAAGGGTTCGACTTGTTTTTCGAAAATCGACTTGAGGTCGGGGTATTACCAGTTGAGGGTAAGGGGAGAGGACATTCCGAAGACAGCTTTTCGAACTAGATATGGCCACTATGAGTTTCTAGTGATGCCATTTGGATTGACGAACGCACCAGCAGCGTTCATGGATTTGATGAACTGGATATTCAGGGTGTACTTGGATAGGTTTGTGGTGGTCTTCGTGGATGACATTCTTGTGTATTCTTCTTCTATGGAGGAGCATGAGATCCATTTGAGGATAGTGTTACAGACATTAAGAGAGCACCGTTTGTATGCCAAATTTGAAAAATGTGAATTTTGGCTAACGGAGGTGAAGTTCCTAGGACACGTGGTGTCGGAAGGGGGAGTATCGGTAGACCCTTCTAAGATAGAAGCGGTAATGGATTGGGAGAGGCCTAAGAACGTATTCGAGATACGTAGCTTCTTGGGATTGGCAGGATATTACCGGCGCTTCGTGAAAGACTTTTCGAAGTTAGCGGCGCCGATGACCAAACTTACTCGTAAAGGAGTTAAGTTTGAGTGGAACGAGGCTTGCAAGCATTCCTTTATGGAATTGAAGCATAGATTGACTAGTGCTCCAATATTGATTATTCCCGAGCGCGGTTTGGGTTATGTCATCTACTGTGACGCTTCACGGGATGGTTTAGGATGTGTATTGATGCAGACTGAGAGGGTTGTTGCATATGGTTCCCGACAGTTGAAGATCCACGAGCAGAATTACCCGACTCATGACTTAGAGTTGGCGGCGGTAATTTTTGCTTTGAAGACGTGGAGGCATTATCTCTACGGAGAGAAGTTTGAGGTTTTCTCCGATCATAAGAGTTTGAAGTACCTTTTTACGCAAAAGGACTTGAATATGAGACAGATGAGATGGGTTGAATACATGGAAGACTACAACTTTGATCTTCAGTATCACCCGGGGAAAGCTAATGTGGTTGCCGATGCATTGAGCAGGAAATCACATGGTACTTTGGCTAGCATCGCCATTCGTGAATGGAAGATGATGGAAGACATCTCAGAAATGGGATTGTGCTTCAGTGAGAGTGATGGACAGGCCACTTTGTTCACACTCATAGCGCAACCAACTCTAGTGAGTAGGGTGGTTGAGGAGTAGAGGCATGACACAGAGTTAGGGAGCATTCGCACTCGGATTACGGGTGGCGAGATAGTGGAGGATTGGGTTATCCATTCAGACGGAGGTCTGAGGTTCAGAGGCAGGATGGTTGTTCCATTGGCTTGTAGGGATGAGGTCCTGAGGGAGTTTCATAGCTCCAGACTTGCAGTACATCCCGGTGGTACCAAGATGTACCACAACCTTCGTAGACAGTATTGGTGGAAGGGCATGAAAAAGGACGTCGCACGGTTTGTGGCGAGGTGCCTCACTTGTCAACAAGTGAAGGCCGAGCATCAGAGACCGGCAGGTTTGTTACAGCCCTTACTGGTAGCTATGTGGAAGTGGGAACACGTCACTATGGACTTTGTGATGGGGTTACCTAGGACAAGGAAGAGTCATGATACAGTTTGGGTCATTGTGGATAGGTTGACCAAGGTAGCTCATTTTCTCCCTATTCGAGTGACAGATGATGTGGATACTCTCAGTCGGTTGTATGTTGACCGGATTGTGAGATTGCACGGAGTGCCAGTTTCCATTGTGTCTGATAGAGATCCGAGATTCACATCACGATTTTGGCAGAGTTTTCAGGCTACACTTGATACGGACCTCCATTTCAGTACAGCTTTCCATCCTCAGACAGATGGTCAGTCGGAGCGTACTATACAGATTTTGGAGGATATGCTTAGAGCATGTGCACTTGATTTTAGAGGCAGTTGGGAGGATCACCTTCCATTGGTGGAGTTTGCATACAATAATAGCTACCAAGCTAGTATTGAGATGGCTCTATTTGAGGCCTTGTATGGTAGACCTTGTAGGTCGCCAGTTTGTTGGACAGAGGTCGGTGAGACAGTGGCTTTGGGGCCGGATATAGTCAGAGAGACTACAGAAAAGATTAAGATTATACGGCAGCGGTTGCTTACGGCTCAGAGTCGTCAGAAAAGCTATGCTGACAGAAGGCGGAGGCCTTTAGCATTTGAGGTGGGGGACCATGTCTTCTTGAAGGTCTCACCACGACGGAGTTTGATGAGATTTGGGCGTAGTGGAAAGCTAGCCCCACGGTTTATTGGTCCATTCGAGATATTGGATCGTGTGGGTGAGGTCGCATACCGCTTGGCATTGCCACCGCAATTGTCAAGTGTGCACAATACTTTCCACGTTTCGATGTTGAGAAAGTATGAGCCGGATCCTTCACATGTGTTAGATTGGACAAATCTTGAGGTGGAGGAGGATGTGTCTTACGAGGAGAGACCAGTACAGGTTTTGGATGCTAGGGAGCAAGTGCTTCGGGGCAAGACTATTCCATTGGTTAAAGTCCTTTGGAGACATCACGGAGTCGATGAGGCTACGTGGGAGCGAGAACAAGAAGTCCGCTCAAAATATCCTGAGTTGTTTTTTACTTGAGGTATGTTTTAAATTTCGGGGACGAAATTCCCTTAAGGGGGGGGGGAGGTTGTAGAGACCGTGACCAATTTTGGCCGGTTTTGCATTTTTCGCATTTTAATTGTCATAAATGCATTTTGAGTGGTGTTTAACATGTTTTGAGTGTGGAAAACATGTTTGGGAAGTTTTTAAGGTTTTGGGAAGTTTTCAGGAGATTTGGACAAATTTGACTTTTTGGTCAAACCGGGGCCCGGGATGCGACTTAAGTGGGCCCGATAATCCGGAAAATTTCCAAAAATATTTATTTTTGGGAATGGCTTTGATGAAATGTTTAGAGAGTAGAGGAAGTGATTTTGAGACCGTAAGAGTTTTCGGAATCGAAAAAGGAGTCCGGGAAGGTACGTTAAGTGGCCGGGGGCATTTTAGTCTTTTTGCGAGCCCTAGATATTTTAAATATCAGTGGCTGAGAGTCCCAGCCATTTCTCACGCCTCTTTCTCTCTCTAAATCTCTCCATCTTCAAAGCTCTCACTTCTCTCTACATTTCGAACCCGTTCGGCTTGGATTCAAGACTCGCCGAAGGAGGGAGATACGTGGGGGACGGCTAGGGCTTCCCTTTGAACCGAACAAAGTGGTGATTCAGCAAGGTAGACTCCGCTGGAAAATTGGTGAAGTGCTTGGAACGCCTTCATTTTCGAGGTAGGGGTTCTTCTTCTCTTCTAATTGTCGATTCTAGGGTTTCGGGTGAAGAAGAGAGGTGTAGGTTGTGTTTCACATGCTTTAGGATGGTGAGAGGTGTGGAAAGTTGTATTTTCTTCTTCTCTAGAGTCCTATCTTTCCACAATTGTGTATATTGTGTTGGTGGTAGCATGTGGGTTTGAAGTATGTGAGTATAATAAATTGATACATAGGTATTATGTGCTCAATTTGATGTATATGTGGGAAAATGTGTACCAAGTGTCATATATGTGATTATATGTGAGAATGTGGTTGTTCAATGCATGTTTAGTTCTATGTGCTAAAATTATGCATTGAGTGTAGCATGAGTAAAATATGCTAATTTTGAAGTTGTATGCATATGAGATGATATATGCATGTGTTATACATATATGTGCTATATGTGGTATGTGGTGATGGAAAATATGCTTGTTACTTCTTTTTAATATCAATGAGCATGATTTGTGCATGAAAATAAAATACCATGTGTTTATGCATTCATATTGCATATATGGGAAGTTGCGGGAAAAATGACGCAAATGAGGTGCACGGGGCTTCGGAGTGGTCCAACCGTGTTGTGAGAGGTGGTAAAATTATCCACTATGTATGGCCCTCGGAGTGGACCCGCCATACCAAGGCTTAATGCCTAGGATCGGAGTATGTCCAATACTAATGACCTTTCGGAGTTGTCCCGGTCATAGGATGATTATCGGAAGATGTCCATGATTTGTGAGCCTCGGAGTTGCCCCCTCACTCTATGGCAATCATATATATTGCTATGGTAGAATGACCTTTCAGAGTTGTCCCGGTCATTGGATGGTTATCGGAGGTGTCCAAGGTTACATGATCCTCGGAGCGGACCAATCATGTAGGGTATCGGATGAGGACCGAGAGAGAGCATTTACTTTCCTTAATGCTTTTATGTTTGAACATGTTATACATGATTCGTGATATGTGCAATCCTCTTTAATTGCATTTATTGATGTGTTTGTGAGATTGTGGATGTGGCATGTAGTGTATTCATATGCATTCCATGTAGGTCGTGTCGGGTCGGCACTTAGAAGGGTTGGGAAACCTTTACTGAGCCGCAGTGGTGCTCACCCCTTTATCCTAAATGTTTTACAGATAAAGCGCCGATGACGGATGGGACGTGAGTGTCCAAGTGGAACACTAGTAGTGGTTTTGCTATCTTTTGAGTTTTGAGCATTTTTGTGGCTATCCATGCCGGCTTGTGGCATGTGACTTCCTTTTAGTTACGATTGTGCCTTGGACGAATGTAATTTGGATGTATGTATGGGATTTTAAACTTGTTGGGTGTGGAGAGACAATGGTTTAATATATGTAATGCCCATGGCGGCACTTAATTCATTTTGATGATGTTTCCATTTTGAATGGGTTATGTTCGTGAAAGAAATGGTTCATTTCGGTGTATAAT
Source organism: Cornus controversa (assembly GCA_026545225.1). NCBI lineage: Eukaryota > Viridiplantae > Streptophyta > Magnoliopsida > Cornales > Cornaceae > Cornus > Cornus controversa. The sequence goes on from CM048852.1 coordinate 20,711,874, forward strand.
TCATTATGAATATGATCTTGATTGTGAGATTGATGTTGGAACCTTCCATTTATGTTTTTAATCATGTTTGAGGGGTTCTAGGATGATAGAATGTTGATTGGGTTCCAATTGGATCATGTATAGGGCTATTGGAAGTCCCAGGAGGTGCATTTCGATCAATCGAGATTTCATCTCGATCAATCGAGATGCCTATTTCGATCAATCGAAGGCCCCATTTCGATTGATCGAAAGGGTGATGATTTATGGTGATTTTTAGAGCCCAGAAAAGAGGAATTTCGATCAATCGAGACCCCCATCTCGATCAATCGAGATATTGCAGGTCTGAGGTCCCGAGAGGGTGAAAATCTCGCTTGAATTTCGATTAATCGAGATTTCATCTCGATCAATCGAGATTACTATTCACAGCTTTTTTCCAAAACTTCATTTCGACGTAATTTCTTCGTTCTAGATCGGAATTGAGCGTGGTTTTTTTTGAACTTGAGTATTTTTTGATTCTCTATCCAATGGTGTAAGTCTCAGTCCCAGATTCCAAACACAGAAAGTTTTGAGGCTCGAAAGTGAGTGATTCTTAAAAGTGTGGGCGTGTAAATGTTCACTAAGGTGTGTGATTTGATGTAGGGCCCATGGGGGTTGTTTAAGATGGATTTGTGTGCATTCATATGCAAGAATTAGGTTAAGCTTCCGCGGGGAATAAGGGTAATGAGGGTCCATTGGGACTAATGGACGGGTTAACCTCCGGTTGCCCGGGAGACGGGGAATCGGGGCGTTACACTTTCACTCCTGGGGCATATGCATCCCCATCCTGCATGCAATTGCCTAACGTCACAGCAATAAATTATGAGATTAAGTCTAGCATTATACAAATGCTCCCATCTTTCTATGGACTTAACAATGAGGATCCGTATAAGCATCTTGATGACTTCTTAGAAGTTTGTTCAACTGTTAAAATCCAAAAATTTTCTGATGATGCTTTACGGATGTGTCTTTTCCCATTCTCTATAAAAGATAAAGCTAAAAACTGGTGGAATTCATTAACACCGAATACGATCACGTCTTGGGCACAACTGCAACAAGAGTTCCTCAAGAAATACTTTCCAATAGGGAAAACAAATCAAATGAGGCGATCAATTACTAGTTTTTCCCAAATAGAAGGGGAGCAATTTCATGATACATGGGAGAGATATAGTGATTTTCTTAGGAAGTTCCCCCATCATGATATTCCTAAGTGGCAACTTGTACAATTTTTTTATGATGGGCTGATTGAGTCATATAGGCAAATGCTAGATGCAACTTGTGGGGGTACATTCATGCTTAAGAATGAGGACGAGGCATGGACATTGTTTGTGAATCTGAGTGAAAATTCCACACAACATGATTCCGCCAGTCGAGTTAGAACAAGTAGTTCTCGCAAAACTGGAGGAGCATTCGAAATAGGCACATCACTCGATGTCTCCACCAAAGTGGATGAATTATCGAGAAAAGTCGATCAACTTATGGCGGCTAGTCAATTTTTGACCCCTTCTCCTATCTTACAGGAAGGATGTGGTATCTGCACTAGTTCGTCACACTATTCTATAGATTGTCCCATGTCGGGGCAAATTTTTGAATCCAATCCAGAACAAGTTAATGCTACTTTCTCTAGACCTGGAAATAATCCATATTCTAATACATATAATCCAGGTTTGAGGAATCATCCAAATCTCTCATGGCGTAGTCCATCTCTAAACAATCCTGTCCCTCAGTCCCAAGGACCAGTCCCTAAGTCAGGTTTTCAGTCGGGTCGTCAATCTGCTTATCCTTCATCTAATATGCCCCAGAATCAATATTATCATCAAACTTCCCAGCATCCACCTCGCAATTCAGTGTTTGAGGATAAAGTGTTAGCGGCATTAGATAGACTCGACACTCGCACTCAGTTACTTGAATCGAGCACTCAGTTAATTGAATCGAACACTTAGTTACTTCATTCCCACTCTCAATCCATATCTAAGCTAAAGGCTCAAATGGGGCAACTAGCTAACACTTTGAATCATAGAGAAGAAGGAAAGTTGCCAAGTTAGTCAGTAACTAATCCTAGAGGGCAATATGCAAATGATGATGCCGCTGCCAGTGGCCATCATCATGCGAATATTCAGACTATTAGCACCTTAAGGAGTGGGAGAATGTTAGATAATAAGGTGGAAGAGAAGAAAGAGGTTGAGAGTGAAATGGAAAAGAGCCCTAATCTAAAGTCCAAAATTAATAAGGCAACACTTTCTCCACTTACTCAAACTCTTGAGACAACATTTGAGCCCAAAGCTCCATTCCCTACACGTCCCAAGGAGTTGGCACCTTTTGGGAAATAAGGGGAAAAAGTGCAAGATATGATGGAAGTTTTTAAGTAGGTAAAAATTAATCTTCCTCTCCTTGATGCTATAAAACAAATCCCAACATATGCAAAGTTCTTGAAAGATTTATGCACTCAAAAGCGTAATTCAAGGGGAAGTGTCCCAAGGAAATTTTTCTTACCGAGCAAGTGAGCTCGATTATTCAGCATAACACCCCCCTAAGTTTAAAGATCTAGGTGCACCCACTATATCTTGTGTTATAGGGGATGTTGGTGTTGATAGGGCACTACTTGATTTAGGGGCGAGTGTGAATCTTATCCCTTACTCAGTGTACTTGCAGTTGGGATTGGGTGAACTTAATCCCATGTCAGTTGTTTTAAAACTAGCAGACAGATCAATCAAACAACCATGTGGGATTATTGAGGATGTTGATGTGGCTAAACTTGATTGTAATTGTAAGCTTATTTTTGCCCTTTTTCAAAATATAATTTAACCACTCGCAAGAGCACGAATCTTTGTAGATACGGTTCTATATAGAGGGTATCAATCCCACGAGGACTAGTTGTTAATTGTCTTGAAGAGAGATTAATTCCACTTTCAATCTAAAAACAAGGTTTTGATTTTTGTTTTAAAACTATTGCATGAAATGTAAAAACACTAAATTTAAAGAGTTGTAAGTTGGGAGAGAGAACTAGGGGTGGTTTCCACCTCTAGCCATTCACATGTCCATAAATGTAGCAAGCTTGGGATTTATAAAATGAAATGCCTAACAATGTCATTAGGCTTGTGACCTCAATAACATATCAAAAGATCAATGTGTTTTCCAACCTATCATAACCCATCTTCAACAAGCATAGTTCTTTAACCTAACTAATTACCCTACTCTCTAAGTGAACCTAATGCATCCAAACTACCTCATCTTGGCATGGTTTATACAAGCAAGAACAACACATTCCATTTAAACACCATTGCTTAGCCATCACTTACATTTTTTGTAGAAGATGCAAGTGTTGTGCATTCATAAGATGGATTCTACTCTAAGACAAGAATAAAAACAACATCATATGAATATATATAAGAAATGTATAAGTGTACATCATCACTAGACTAAGTAATCAACATTTAAATACAAATCCCAAATAATGCTACAAAAATGAACAAGTTTACATGGCTAGGGGTTTCACCCACACCCTAGTAGAGAAGTTAGTTGATCATGGCAGCCTTGCACTCTTCTATTGATGGAGAAAATGAAGCTTCAAGGTCTGGTTCAGCTTCTCCTTCTCCTCTCCCGAAAGTCTATAATGTATGGTATATGATATATGAGAGAAATGGCTCCTTTTGTGCATATTTGGCTACCTTCCATCATTGGGACCCACCATGTATATATATATAGCAATATATATACCAACTAAATCAATAATATCTCCATGTGTCTTCTTCAAGTCAGAAAATCCATCCAAGTCGTGCAAAAAGGTGGATTTTGTTGCAAGTGGGAGAGCATGTGAGCAAGTGGGCAAGTGGGTCTGCAGAATCTCGATTGATCGAGATTAGAATCTCGATTGATCGAGATTTCGATTAATCGAAATGCATGTCTCGGTCAATCGAGATCTCGATTGATCGAGATCAACATCTCGATTGATCGAGATGCCTTAGTTTCATTTTTGAATTTTGCTCTTCAACTGCAAATGGCCTCAAATATTGCTCTTTTTGGTACAAAACCTGCAATACATCAAAAATACAAAAATACCGTAAACGTACCTCGGTAAACGTAATAACAGGACTAACATATGGAATAAAGAGGGTTCAAATGCATAGTATTGAACACTTATCAGATGTGTTAATAAAAGTGGATAAATTTTATTTCCCAATCGATTTCATTGTCGTAGACACCGAATTTGTACCTAATCCTATGAAGTCCATTCCTGTGATTTTAGGTTGTCCTTTCTTAGCCACGGCTAATACTTGCATTAATTGTCATACGGGAGTTATGGATATTTCTTTTAGGAATATGAAGGTGCGGTTAAATGTCTTTAATGCATCTCAATATCACGCAGATGAAAATGAGTGCTATGTTGTAGATCTTATAGAAGAGGCTATGGAAAATTCACTTCCACTGATTTTGACCACAGACCCTTTAGAGGCATGTTTAACCCATTTTGACTGTGAGGATTTTGATGTAGATCAGAATATCTGTGAGGTAAACTCTTTGTTTAGAAGTATAACTAGTGCTAATTTTTTGCCTTGGAGGTCAGCTAAGGAACCATTGCCTAGATTGTCTAGTACTCCGCCGATTCCATCCTTGGTGTCTCCTCCTGAGCTAGAGCTAAAACCTTTACCAAACTATCTTAAGTATGTTTTCTTAGGATTAAACAAAACTCTTCCGATCATCATTTCCTCTAGCCTATCTAGTGACCAAGAGAGTAAGCTTTTGGGTGTCCTTAGAGAGCATAGAGAAGCCATAGGATGGTGTGTGGCAAACCTTAAGGGTATAGATCCTTCAGTGTGTATGCATTGAATCCATTTAGAGGAAGATGCTAAACCTTCGAGAGAGGCTCAACGTCGTTTAAATCCTAACATGAAAGAGGTAGTGATGAAGGAAGTGGTGAAGTTGTTAGATGCGAGTATCATTTACCCAATCTCTGATAGCAAGTGGGTGAGTCCCACTCAAGTTATGCCCAAAAAGTTTGGAATCACTGTGGTTCCAAATTCTGAAGGAGAGCTTGTGCCACAACGAACCACTACCAGGTGGAGGGTATGTATCAACTATAGGAAGTTGAATTCAAACACTCGAAAAGATCATTTTCCTTTGCCATTCATTGATCAAATCATAGAGAGGCTTGCAGGTCAGAGTTTCTATTATTTTCTAGATGGTTATTCTGGGTATAACCAAGTGGCAGTCGATCCTAATGACCAAGAGAAAATGACTTTCACATGTCCGTTTGGTACATTTGCCTATAGACGGATGCCTTTTGGGTTGTGTAATGCACCCGCTACTTTTCAAAGGTGTATGATGTCTATTTTCTCAGACATGGTAGAGAAGTTTCTGAAAGTTTTTATGGATGAATTTTCAGTTTTTGGGGATTCATTTGATAGTTGCCTAAAATATTTAACCCTTGTGCTTAAACGTTGCAAAGACACCAACTTGGTGTTAAGTTGGGAAAAGAGCCATTTTATGGTTCAAGAGGGTATAGTGTTGGGTCACATAGTGTCAGGGAAGGGCATAGAAGTTGAGTGGGCCAAGGTTGAGCTTATCTCTAAACTACCTCCACCAAATTCAGTGAGGGGTATTCGTTCCTTTTTAGGGCATGCAGGTTTCTATCGTAGGTTTATTAAGGACTTTAGTAAGATTGCACAACCATTATGTAATCTACTCGCTAAAGACGCTCCTTTTCACTTTGATACTGCATGTTTAGAAGCCTTTAAAAAGCTTAGGTCACTTATATCCTCTGCCCCTATCATGTAACCCCCCAATTGGTCATTACCGTTTGAAATCATGTGTGATGCCTCAGACTATGCCGTAGGTGATATTTTGGGGCAACGAAAAGAAAGGTTGCCAATTGTGATTTACTATGCTAGTAAAACTCTTTCAAGTGCTCAATTGAATTACACCACTACAGAGAAAGAGTTGTTAGCTGTGGTGTTTGCCTTAGACAAATTCGGTCATATCTTCTAAGGTCCAAAGTTGTAGTGTTTTCTGAGCATGCTACTTTCAAACATTTGTTGACCAAGAAGGAAACCAAACCTCGACTCATTAGATGGATTCGCTTGTTATAAGAGTTTGATTATGAAATTAGGAGGTAGACCGGGAGGTTGTCTCTCATTTGGTTTCATGTTTTCAGTCCTAGGCAATATAGGGTCCCTAGAGGTTCCTCTACGTTGTCTAAGTCTTCGTTCAAGTTCAATATTACACGGAAGCAAAGGAAGTGACAATGACCGTCTACCTAGCATGCATTAAAAGTAAAACAACACCTCAATATGCAAAATAAACAATAAAAAAAATTACTCAAATCCACTAATTTTAGACTTTATACTCACAAAGGGTCCAACTTTGAGTCTTTGAAATGCCCACCTTGTGGTATAACTAAAATCAAGCAAATTTGAGAGATAAGCACAAGATATATATAAAAAAAAAAAGAATGAAAGAATTTCTAGCCTAAGAATTAAACCAGATTTAATCTTTCAATTGCGACAATTAAACCGTAGTCCCCGGCAACGGCGCCAAAATTTTGATGTGGCTAAACTTGAATTATAATTGTAAGCTTATTTTTGCCCTTTTTCAAAATATAATTTAACCACTCGCAAGAGCACGAATCTTTGTCGATACGGTTCAATATAGAGGGTATCAATCCCACGAGGACTAGTTGTTAATTGTCTTGAAGAGAGATTAATTCTACTTTAATTCTAAAAACAAGGTTTTGATTTTTGTTCTTAAAACTATTGCATGAATGTAAAAACACTAAATTTAAAGAGTTAAAAGTTGGGAGAGAGAACTAGGGGTGGTTTCCACCACTAGCCATTCACATGTCCATAAGTGCAGCAAGCTTGGGATTTATAAATTAAATGTCTAACAATGTCATTAGGCTTGTGACCTCAATGGCATATCAAAAGATTAATGTGTGTGCAAACCTATCATAATCCATCTTCAATAAGCATAGTTCTTCAACCTAAATAATTACCCTACTCTCTAAGTGAACCTAAATGCATCCAAACTACTTTGTCTTGGCATGGTTTATACAAGCAAGAACAACACATTCAATTCAAATACCATTACTTAGCCATCATTTGCATTTCTTGTGGAAGATGCAAATGTTGTGCATTCATATGAAAGATTCTACTCTAAGACAAGAATAAAATCAACATCAAATGAATATATATAAGAAATGTATAAGTGTACATTGTCACTAGACTAAATAATCAACATTTAAATACAAATCCCAAATAATGCTACAAAATGAACAAGTTTACATGGCTAGGGGTTTCACCCACACCCTAGTAGAGAAGTTAGTTGGTCATGGCAGCCTTCCACTCTTCCATTGATGGAAAAAATGAAGCTTCAAGGTCTGGTTTAGCTCCTTCTTCTCCCTCTCCCGAAAATCTCTATGTGTGTATGTTGTATATGAGAGAAAATGGCTTCTTTTGTGCTTTATGGCTCTCTTTTCCTCCTTGGGACCCACCATGTATATATATATATATATCAATATATATACCAACTATATCACTAATATCTCCATGTGCCTTGATCAAGTCAGAAAATCCCTCCAAGTCGTGCAAAAAGGGGGATTTTGTTACAAGTGGGAGAGTAGGTGAGCAAGTGGGCAAGTGGGTCTGCAGAATCTCGATCAATCGAAATTGGAATCTTGATTGATCGAGATTTTGATCAATCAAAATCCAAGTCTCGATCAATCGAGATCTCGATTGATCGAGATCAACATCTCGATTGATCGAGATGCCTTGGCTTTAATTCTGAATTCTTCTCTTCAACTGCAAATGGCCTCAAACATTGCTCCTTTTGGTACACAACCTACAATATATCATAAATACAAAAATACCGTAAATGTACCTCGGTAAACGTAAAAACGGGACTAACATATGCAATAAAGAGGGTTCAAATACATAGTATTGAACACTTATCAACTGACATTGTGAATTACCTAGTAATAGGTAAAACTCCTCCTCATTGGTTCAAACATGAAAAAGACCATTTCTATGCCCAGGTCAAGTCCTATTATTGGGAGGACCCTAACTTATTCAAATATTGTTCGGATCAAGTGATCCGACGTTGCATACCTGAGGGTGAGGTCCACAGTGTGCTTACTTTCTGTCATACCTTAGCTTGTGGCGGGCACTTCAGTGCTCAAAAAACTGCATTTAAGGTTCTGCAATGTGGTTTTTACTGGCCTTCAATATTTAAGGTTTCTTACCAGTTTTGTAGGGCATGCGTGAGATGTCAACAGTTGGGGGCCATGACCAGGAGAGATATGATGCCACTTAACCCTATAATAGTTGTAGAGATTTTTGATGTTTGGGGCATTGATTTTATGGGACCATTCCCAATATCCTTTGGATTTGAATATTCTAGTTGGGGTCAACTACGTCTCAAAATGGGTTGAGGCGGTGGCTACTAGAACGAATGATCACAAAGTGGTGATTAAATTCATTCAGGAAAATATTTTCAGTCGTTTTGGAACGCCAAGGGCAATTATAAGTGATGGAGGTAAGCATTTCTGCAATAGGTTTTTCAAAACTTTACTTTTTAAGTACTCTGTCACGCATAAGGTTGCCACCCCCTACCACCCCCAAACTAGTGGGCAAGTTGAATTGTCAAATAGGGAGATTAAAAATTTTTTAGAAAAAATGGTTCGGCCTGATAGGAAAGACTGGTCATTGAGGCTTAATGATGCTCTTTGGGCATATCGTACAGCTTACAAGACTCCCATTGGCATATCACCCTACCGACTTGTTTATGTGAAGCCTTGTCACCTCCCAGTCGAATTAGAACATAGAGCAATGTGGGCAATTAAAAAGTTTAATTTTGATATGCAATTAGCAGGCTCTAATCGTAAACTTCAATTGAATGAATTGGAAGAATTATGTAATGATGCTTACGAGAGTGCAAAAATTTATAAAGCAAGAACTAAGGCATTTCATGACAAGCACATTATGCGAAAGTCCTTTGAATCGGGGCAAAAAGTGTGGTTATATAATTTTAAACTCCAATTTTTTCTTGGTAAGCTTCGTTCGAGATGGGAAGGCCCTTATGTTGTCTTATCCGTGTCTCCACATGGAGCAGTTGATATTCAAAATATCAAGGAAGGTAAAGTCCTAAAGGTGAATGATCAGAGATTAAAACTTTACATTGAGAATGAGGTGCTTAGTGAAAGGCGGAGGTCGTCGAGTTGGCAGATCTCGTTTATTTTGATGAGTGAGTGTTGGTGTCCGTCTGGCCGGGACGTTAAACCTGGTTTTCTTAGTGTAATTCTGCTTCAATTTTTTTAATTATTTATTTATTTATTATTATTATTTTTATTTTTTTGTTTTGTATAGAGTGTTTCATTTTTATTTATTTATTTACGATTTTATTTTATTTTATTTTGTTTAATTCTTTATTTATTTTATCTGTTGTACTTTCGTTGAGTTTTGAAGTTAGTTTTTTTTTTATGTGTGGACGTTTTTAATGTGTTTGTTGATGAGTTCAGGTAAACCTACTAGTTAATAAGCGCAAAAGCGTTTCCGAAAGCGCATCTGTGCAATTACAAGTTTTCAAGGTGAGTCTACTGGACAAAACGCGCAATAGCGCCTGCTGGAACGCATTTGCGCAATTAAAGACAGTAATTGCCTGAACCTACTATCCACAAGACGCACTTATGTAGGAGGATCACTAAAAGTTGTGCAAATGCGCATTTTGTTGCGGCCCATGCCAAAAGCCCGCAACCATTTCGTTTCCTAGAGGTTGCGTATATGCATTGTCTTCAACCTCCAACAACCCCAAGCAAACCCTAATGCGCAATAGGGCATCCAGCCGCCAGTAACTCTACACTAGCAACAACGTAGTAACCTTCAGCCTTGCATACCTGCACCTCATCGCAGTGCACTAAAGCTAGCGCCAACCCCAAGCGCACTAGCGCCCCTCTACGCACACCAGCCGCCCACCCCAGCGCACTAGCGCCCCTCTGCACACAGCAGCTGCCCACCCCAGCGCGCACCAGCGCCTTGCATCGACCCACCTCAGCGCACAACAACAACCTCCATACACAGCCACCGCGCCCTAGTGCAGAGCACAGCCTTCGGCCTCACCAGCCGTGCAGCGGCGCACCTGTGCACCAGCGAGCGTGCAACTGCGCACCCCCAGCCACATCACAGCACCATCCCTTGCGCGCGCAACTGTGCACTAGCGCCCATCTACCGCGCACGACTCCCGGCAGCGCTTCTACCTACGCACCCTCCAGCCGCACCGCAGCACCCTCTAGCGTGCACAACTACGCCCTTCTAGCAGGCGGTTTCCTTTATCCTAGCCATTGCGCACCAGTCCGTATTAACATCCTTGCACGTCTTCTTCAACCAGTTGCAGTTCATCTAAAAGTAATTAAATCCTCATCTGTGAGTGCACTTATCATCCCGTCTCTCTTTCAATTGATCACACCGTCTTGAACAACTTTGACTATTGTACGACGATTTTGTTTTGTTCCATATCCGACCTCACCTTGTGAGTTTATTTTTGGCATTGGCCTACGGTGCTTATAAAGTGCTTGAACAAATTACCCAGTGCTTACCTTCTCCTAATGGCGAGGAAGGGTGTCTTTTCCTCCAATCCACCACCTCCGAAGCGTGTCCGGAGCGCTAAGGATGTGGTGTGAGCGGAATGGGCTTCGTGGAAAATTACTCCAGAGACTACATTCATGGTAGATGATTTCATCAATCATGACGATACAAAATGGGGAGTGCAAGCATTCAGAGATAGACTTTTGGAGCCATTATTCACTCTAGCATCCAAAGTGTATTACCCTCACCTTGTCAGGCTATTTTATTAGAGTATGACATCTTCAAAAGATGAACAGGGGGTGTTGTTTAACTTGATAGATGGTCATGAAATTCGAGTTGAGATAGATGTTGTTGAAACGGCATTGGGGGTTTGGGATGATACGCCCAACAATTTGTGGAGTACTTTTAAGGAGTTCTCGGACATAGATCTTCATGATATGATCCAAAACATGTGTAACGGGCAGTATGCTGATAATAAGCTGAATGCCACAACCCGTTCTCGGCTTCCCAGACAGTTGTGGTTTGTGGATTCTGTATTGTCTCAAAATGTTCATCTGATGGGGCATTCAAATCAGAGGCGAGGAACAATTTTAGAAGCTTTCTATGCTTTTCATGTGAAGCAGTGGATCTCCATCCCTGCCATAATTTGGGGGCAATTCTACACCGTTTATGAAGGGTTGGTTCAGAAAAGTAAAGAGTCGGCAAAGAATTGGACTATTCCATTTCCCTATTTAATCACCAAAATATTACAACATCATGATTTCCCGATTTCTGCCTCTTAGCCAGTAGAGAGAGGCATCGTTGGTTTTTCTCTTACCGATTGGACAAGAAGCACTAGTCGGTTATCTAGAGTAGTTGGAGCCCAACTAAACATTGTTGCAGAATCAACAGTTGAGGATACTCCAATACGGGGTCATGTGGGTGTGGTTATAGCAGAATAGTAGGTTGCCTAGGGGGCCTAGCCAACACCTTTTGTTATGACCCAGACGCACTATAATTATCTTACTGGTGAGATAGAGGGATTGCGTGCAAACATGAATGCACATTTTCGTCAAGTGCATGAGGATCAGCTCCAAACTCAGAAGATGCTTGCTGAGTTCGCCAAGCAAGTTGAGCGTATGAATTCTGGGGGAGCGTCGACGTCTGCCTCGCAATAGGACGATCTGGTATTGGTGGTTTCACAGTGGGGGTAAGGTCGAACATTTTATTTTGCGTTATTTTTTTTTATTTTTGATTTTTTTAGTTTTATTTATTTATTCTTATTTTTATTATTTTATTTTATTTTATTTATTTATTTATTTTTATTGTTGCTTTCTTCTTCTTCTTCTTTTCGTTTAACCTTTATTTTTATGATTTTGTGTATTGGTTAGTTCATAAAAAAATATATATTTATATCTTTTTCTATATAGATACAAATATTAAAATTCAATACATATATAAATAATAAAAATTTTACCGTCCATTCCCTGACTATGTATGTAGTATCAAGTATCTATTTTGTCATATGTTTGATAAAGTTGATGATTACCATTTTTTAAAGTCTGGTTTCAATACCTAATACTGTCGAGATTGCTTCAACATAGTATGGCTTTACTAAGGAAAGGCAACCCCTTTGTACTCTATACGTTAGAGTATCTGGATAATCAATATCTTATCACATATGTATCTTAGAAAATTGGGAACCACCAGTTCAGAGAATGATGACACACATTTAAGAAAAAAAAAACTTTAGTTATTTATTTTCTACATGTTCGCTATTTATATTTCTTATTATGGACCCATTCATTTCACTTGGCTTGTATAGTGGTGTCTTTTGACAGGATGTTGCACCCAAGTTTGGGGGGGGGAGGGAACACCATTGTTAATTTCCAGTTACTGGTTTGCAATCTGTCCACTCCACTATTCATAGTAATATCGTTCTGCCTCTCATCTATGTTTCTCTTCCTTGTACATTGAGGACACTGTACCATTCAAGTTTGGGGGTAAGGCGATACATTTCTTGTGTTTTAAATATGAAGGTGAAGTAGTGGCATGTTTTAGGGAACTTTTTATTTTATTGATTTTTAGGAATTGTTTGGTAGTTTCTTTTTATAGGTTATTTTGTTTTAACATCAATCAAGAGTTTAATACTTTATGTAGGTTCTTGACTTGCAATTGTATAGTATGTGTAAAATTTCTTGAATGCAGTGGTTTAAGTCGTTATTTGCATTGACATGACTTGGAGTGATTGACTCTAGTTCTTTTCACAATTCACACGCACACTAGTAGAGTTAGTGGGGTTGGTACTTGGCTTTGAGTATCAATTATATGTGTTGAATATAAGTTGGTATCCCTTGAGAATAAACATTTTAAACATGCTACACTTGTAAAAATATATATATATATCCTATGGTTTGTGGCCGTTTTGGTTCGAGTTATTAGGTCCTTCGAGGTATCTTGAAACCTGGTACCCTAAAGCCATTTGGTTTGGGAGTCACAGGCTGAAAGCTCGCTACATGGACCAATTCGAAAGCCTAATAAACCTGGGCATTGCGTTATTGGTTAGTCTATGGTTTGTGGCTGTTTTGATTCGAGTTATTAGGTCCATCGGGGTATCTTGAAACCTGGTGCCCTAAAGCCATTTGGTTTGGGAGTTACAGGCTGAAAGCTCGCTACATGGATCAATTTGAAAGCCTAATAAACCTGGACATTGCACAACCATATATATATATATATATATATATATATAAAATTGTATGTGTTCATGTTTTGAGTGATACATTCAATAAGGGGATCTAATAAATTGAAGGGACTTGTAATTGCTCACTCAGGGCCGGGTTAAACCATATTGATCAATGCTAGTTCACTTTTCATGAGGGGGCTAGAGTTAGTTTCTTTGAGTTGTGATTGATGTAAATTTTGTGTGACACCATTGTTTTGAATTATGGGATTTAGGGATTTGAAAATATTCTTGAATGCAAGTCTTTTAACTGCATTTTGTAGTCTTCGCCTTGATTAAAGTTTGAAACAGGAATTTTGGCATGTTTGTGAGTAACATCTCTGGAAACCCTCACGAGACTTCACTCGTCCACTAGGAATAACCTAGGGGTTTAAAAGGCCTGTTGCATATGCTAAATGCAATCAGATCTCTCACGAAAGAGGAAATAGTTTAGTTATTTTACTCCATTTTTAGTTTTGTATTGCTAAGAGATAGGAATATGTAAGTGATTCGTGTGTGAGTGTGACTCAAAAAGTATATCAATTAAAAATTTCCACACTTCGCAATAGAACGAATTCCTTGCAGAATAGGGCTATCGAAATGAATGGGTATCGTACCTCAGGGATTATGTTCTGACGAGTTGGAATACGGAATTAACTCTAATTAAATTTATAAGAAAAGAATTCTAATTTTTAAACTAAACTAATTAAAAAGATAAAATAAAATAAATCAAAGTAAACAAGATAGTGAAGATAATAGGAGAGAAACCTAGGGTGTTTGACTTCACCACTAACTCCACAATCAATGGTCAATTGAATCAACTATAGGGGAATTACATCATGCATAAGTGGTGTCGGTGGCTACAAGCTCACCTTCATCCGTCAAGAAGATAACATATGATTAAGGCTAAGCCATGGACTATCTTCGATTGGCATGGGCCATCTGCCTAACTACTCTAATCTAGGGTGCAGTATGGTTCATCTTCTCTAGGCATAATCCATCAAAGCTCATAACAATATATTCAGTGATTACCATTGTGTAATAATCTCTCTCATGATCACAGAAAATAAGAGGGATTGAGTTCAATAACAACAACTAAATATCTAAGACAAGATAAGAAATCATTGAGATTGAATTTACAAGACTTTTATTGCTCAATTCTATAATAATAATCCTCACAATTACACAATCTATGCATGTATATAAAGGTCCCCAATAATTAAAACAATCAAACCATTGATGCTTTGTTAGGGCTACATCAAAACCCTAGTGGATGAACTAGCCGCTCATGGTAGAAGAAGAAGCTTCAACTGTTGAGGAAGAAGACATCATCTTTCTGAATTACGCGTATGACTTCGTTCTCCAATGGCTCTGCGAATATGTTTCTGTTCTCTTCAGCCCTCTCAGACTCTCTCTGTGTTCTCCCCAATCTCTCCAAAATCCCCCCAACTCAGCCTCCAAGTCTTCACTTTATTCCCCAAGAGAATACACCAAAGTCCTAATCCAATTAGGAATAAATTAGGGTTTCCCGCAGCACTAATCAGGTGGGTTTTTCCTGCTGACTTCGGCCCGACTTTTGACCCATAAGAAGTCCGATTTACGGAATTTTCGTGAAATACAAAAGTGTGCAGAATCAAATTTCGTTCAACCCCACGCGAAAATAATGTCGATTTGAGGCTCGGAAATAAGACTTATGGTCCGTTTTCCAAAACGGGATTAAGACTGCATTATGCGCAGATTTGGGCTTCAGGCCCGAAACCTTCTTAAGCTGCTGTAATTCTCTTGGACCTCTTTCTTGGGCTGATTTGAGTTGAAATAAATGGTTGAGTGAATCTCCTTGATGTAGGCTTCATCTCACCATCTTGGATGTCTTCTTTCAAAGCCCAAAAACTTGGTTTTAACTGAAATAATCATTAAGGCCTTGAAAATACAGAAAACACTAAAACAAAGTAAAATCACAAAATAATCTATCACTAAGAGAATAAAATACATAAGTTAAGAGGCTAGAATGCGTAACATTCAACGCCTATCACACCCCCAAACTTACATATTGCTAGTCCCTTAGCAATAGAATAAAACAAAACTAAAACAAAGAAACTACTAAACACTAACTAAACTACCCAACTCCACTTTCGTGGGAGAAACGATTGCATTTAGCATATGCAACAAGCCTTTAAACCCCTAGGTTCCCCCTAGTGGACGAGTATAGTCTCGTGAGGGTTTCCAGAAATGTTACCCACAAATATTCAAAATTCTGTTTCAACATTAATTCAAGAAGAAGATTACAATACATAGTTACAAACTTGCATTCAAGAATAGTTTCAAACTTTCAAATTCTATAATTCAAAGCAATGGTCCCCATGCATAATTCACATCAACATATCTCAAAATAATCAACTCTAGCTCCCTCGTGTAAAGTGAACTAGCAATCATCTCATGTAGCATAACTCAGCTCTGAATATATTAAGACACATACCCTTTCAACTCACTAGCTCCCCTTATTGAACTCATACTTCCCAACATGCATACATGACTTTTTCAATTTTTTTTCATCATTCTTTTTTTCCTCATTGCTTTATTGGTTGTGCAATGTCTTGATCTATTAAGCTTTCTGAAAGATCCATGTAGCAAGCTTTCAGTCAGTGACTCCCAAACCAGATGGCTTTAGGGCACTAGGCTTTAAGATACCCCGAAGACCTAATTACTCGAATCAGTCAGGCTACAAATCAAGACAACCAATGCTCATCTTTTCTCACCCTTTCACTTTTGACGCGAACACTCCGTGCTTCCTGAGGCATAGAGGCCCGGTTACTCATGAAAAAGATCAAATTGATTTGCTTATTCATCACTTTTTTCTTTCTTTCTTTTTTTCTTTTTTTTTTTCATTGAAGTCAAGTAAAACACATCATCGGTACTCATTCTCAAGAGATACTAATTAATATCAAGCATATGTAACTCAATAACTCAAAACCAAAGTTTATACCCCACAAGACTATGCTAGTGTGTTTGTGCATGTAAGGAAACTAAAATTAATCACTTCAAAACATGTTATTGCAAACTATGATTAAAACCACTTAATTTAAACCACCGTTTCCAAAGATTTAAAACCTACTCAAAAATTGCAAGTTATGCACCTACATAAGGTATTAATCCCTTGAATAATGTCAAAACATTCTATCTAAAAATAAAACAAAATAAAATAAAGAAACAAACTAAGAAAATAAAATAAAATAAAATCCTAATACAAAAGAATTTCACACAAATTTTCCCCATATGCAATAAAGCACATAAATAGGCATCGCCTCACCCCCAAACTTAAACTGTACATTGTCCTCAATGGACTATCAATCAAAGCAAAGAGAAGAGTAAGAACGATATTACCAGGATCATGGAGTAGTGGAAAGAAAATATAGCAAACCAATAGCATGAAGGCAAGGCAAGCACACCCCCAAACTTGGATGTTACAACCTGTCAAAACAACCACTAAACGCCAAGACCAAGTGAAAATAGGGGAAAGAAGAATAAAAAGAAATAAATAAAAATATAATATAATATAATAAAATAAAATGAGAAAAGTCATTGAATACAAAGGAAAGGGGTAAGAGAAAAAAAATAAAAAAAAAATTTTTTTTTTTTTTTTTTTTAAATTTTTTTTTTTTTTTTTTTTCCATTGGGCGATCGATCCCCCACCATTTGGGCGATCGATCGCCCACCTGGTGCAAAAATTTTTCAAATTTTTTTTTTTTTTTTTTCTCTCTGGGCGATCGATCCCCCTACAGGGGGGCGATTGATCGCCCCTACTGGTCTGAACTGGGCTGTCCATCGCCCAAGGTCGACCGGGAAGGGTATTTATGAAGTCTCTATCGCCCAAGGTCGACCGAGAGGGCCTTTTTTCGCCTATTTTGGGTCCAAATACCCCGACACACCTCCCGGTATCCCTCGGAAGCAACTACGACATCAAAACTTCAAAGAAAACTCATTAAAACACACCTAAAATTGAAAGAAAAACTAAGAAAACATGAACTAAAAATTAAAAGAAAGAAAACTAAAGAAATTAAAAGGATAGAAATACATACAAAACCTACAATTTAACGTCCGTAGGAGACGATCATCGACTTCAATTGAGAGTTCACCCAATGCCACATCGCTTGAGGATATTTAACTTCATCCCCTCTATATGATCCTCACTTCCTTGTACCAAACTCAAAGTGACCGGAATGGTCTCATTGGCTTCGAAAAATACATCTTTTCGCCTTAACGGAAGATGTTTCAATTTTACCCATGGAGAAGACTCTAATAATGGCACCGAAGGAGTGTTTGAAATAGGGAGAAGTGGTTCAAGCGGAATCCTCCAAGGTGGCTTATCTTTCATGGCCACTACATCAAATATGACATTCACCCCCTCAATGGACTTCTCAATATCTTGAGATGGAGCAACCGAAGTAATTTCTTCCAAACAATCATCAATGTCATCCATGAAGAAACACTCACTCTCATCTGGAGGATGTTCAATAGCATTAAAAATATTCAATTTCACCTTCATGTTGCCAAATGATATATCCATGATCCCCGCTCTACAATTAACACGAGCATTAGCAGTAGCTAGAAACGGACGACCAAGGATGACTGGAATGTGCCTCTTCGGATTATGCACTGGCTCGGTATCTAGAACAATGAAGTCCACTGGGAAATAGAATTTATCCACCTTGATGATGACATCTTCAATGATCCCACGAGGTCGTTTGGTTGATCTATCTGCAAATTGCAAAACCACCGTGGTAGGCTTCAATTCTCCCAAACCCAACTGTAGGTAAACCGAGTAAGGTAATAAATTCACACTTGCACCTAAATCCAGAAGAGCTTTTTCCACATGGTGCTCCCCAATGATGCATGAGATAGTTGGAGCACCAGGATCTTTGTACTTGGGAGGAGTGCACTGCTGAATTATAGAACTCACTTGTTGTGGCAGCATCACTCTCTTTGGAACATGGCTCATTGATCTCCTTTTCTGAGTACACAAGTCCTTCAAAAATTTGGCATAAGGAGGAATCTGTTTGATGGCATCAAGGAGTGGTATATTAATCTTCACTTGTCGAAACACCTCCATCATGTCATGCAACATGTCCCCTTGTTTCCTCAACTTGGATGTTTCTCTTAAACGTTGTGGGAAAGGAGCTTTGGGCTCATATAAATTTTCAGCAATTGGACTCATGGGCACCTCTTCTTGATCATTCTTCTTCTCCCCCACCTTGTTATCAATTACTTTTCCACTTCTCAAAGTGGTGATGGCTTGAACCTCCTCAAGATGTGGGTTGCTTAAAAAATCATGCATCCCTCTAGGATTGGCAATGGGTTGACTTGGTAGCTTTTCCTCTTCTCTTTTACTCAAGGCATTGGCAAGTTGTCCAAACTGAGATTCCAGTTTGGCAATTGATTGAGAGTGAGAATGTACCAATTGGGCAGTGGATTGAAGTACTTCAGCAATAGAGTCAAGCTTGTCAAGTTTTGCTAGGGCAAGTATCATCTTATCTTCAAGAGCCGAACTCTTTGGTGGCATAGGAACTTGTGCTTCATATGGTTGTGGAGGCACATAGTTTTGAGGCTGAAAAGTGGGCTGTATTGCTGCCCCTTGTCCTTGTGGAAGATCGACAAACTGCCCAAGTGAAGGGCAATTATTCACATGGTGCAGAGGACTTGAGCAAAAATCACATGGCTCAAACATAGGAGGGTATGAAGATGGATTAGGAACTTGACCAGCCGCCATGAGTTGCACCACTCTCTGTGACACAGTATCCACGATGGTAGACATAGCATCCGCAGAACCAATCTTAAAAATATCATCTGTCCTCCTTGTATTGAATGGTCTGCTCAAACGAGATGAAGACACATGTTGTAAAGAATTGTCACTGAGATTCTCGAACAAAGTCCATGCTTCATCTTCACTTTTTAACATAAAAGTACCCCCACATGATGCATCCACCATTTGTCTATTACTCTCTGTTAGCCCCTCATAGAAACACTGCACTAACTGCCACTTTAGAACTTGGTGATGAGGACACTTCCTAAGAAGGTCCTTGAATCTCTCCCATGTCTCATAAAATTGTTCCCTCTCAAATTGAGAGAAACCAGTGATAGCACGTCTGAATTGATTGGTCCTCCCTATCGGAAAATATTTCTTCAAGAACTCACTTTGCATTTGAGTCCATGTAGTGATAGAGCATGCCGGTAGAGATCTGAACCAATACTTGGCTTTCTCCTTTAGAGAGAATGGAAAGAGTCGCATCCTGAAAGCATCTTCTGAGAAGTTTTGAATTTTTGTTGTTGAGCAAACTTCTATAAAATCATCTAAGTGCTTGTATGGATCTTCATCAGTCAGCCCAAAGTAGGATGGCAACATCTGAATGATACTGGGCTTGATCTCATAGCTCTGTGCTGTGACATTAGGCAGTTGAAATTCAGCTGGTGAATTGTATGTCTTTGGGACATAGTAATCTCTGAGTAAACGCGCCCTCTCCACAACAGCATCAGGCACAATATTGTTTTCCTCATTATTATCACACACACCAGCCATGACATCAATAATTTCTTCCTCTTGCTCAATGGTATGGTGATTGAAGTCCCTCAAAAGAAAACAAAAAAAAAAATTAATACAAATTAGTAACAAATATAAAAATTATAAAAATAAAATAAAAATAAAACAAGTTAGTATCTAAAAATAAAACAAAAACAAAATTAAAAGAAAAATATAAAAATTAAAAAAAAAAATTCCTAAACTAAAAATTCAATAAAAATTAATTCTGTACAATCCAATCAATCAAATAGATAATCCCCGGCAACGGCGCCAAAAATTGATTCGTGTGTGAGTGTGACTCAAAAAGTATATCAATTAAAAATTTCCACACTTCGCAATAGAACGAATTCCTTGCAGAATAGGGCTATCGAAATGAATGGGTATCGTACCTCAGGGATTATGTTCTGACGAGTTGGAATACGGAATTAACTCTAATTAAATTTATAAGAAAAGAATTCTAATTTTTAAACTAAACTAATTAAAAAGATAAAATAAAATAAATCAAAGTAAACAAGATAGTGAAGATAATAGGAGAGAAACCTAGGGTGTTTGACTTCACCACTAACTCCACAATCAATGGTCAATTGAATCAACTATAGGGGAATTACATCATGCATAAGTGGTGTCGGTGGCTACAAGCTCACCTTCATCCGTCAAGAAGATAACATATGATTAAGGCTAAGCCATGGACTATCTTCGATTGGCATGGGCCATCTGCCTAACTACTCTAATCTAGGGTGCAGTATGGTTCATCTTCTCTAGGCATAATCCATCAAAGCTCATAACAATATATTCAGTGATTACCATTGTGTAATAATCTCTCTCATGATCACAGAAAATAAGAGGGATTGAGTTCAATAACAACAACTAAATATCTAAGACAAGATAAGAAATCATTGAGATTGAATTTACAAGACTTTTATTGCTCAATTCTATAATAATAATCCTCACAATTACACAATCTATGCATGTATATAAAGGTCCCCAATAATTAAAACAATCAAACCATTGATGCTTTGTTAGGGCTACATCAAAACCCTAGTGGATGAACTAGCCGCTCATGGTAGAAGAAGAAGCTTCAACTGTTGAGGAAGAAGACATCATCTTTCTGAATTACGCGTATGACTTCGTTCTCCAATGGCTCTGCGAATATGTTTCTGTTCTCTTCAGCCCTCTCAGACTCTCTCTGTGTTCTCCCCAATCTCTCCAAAATCCCCCCAACTCAGCCTCCAAGTCTTCACTTTATTCCCCAAGAGAATACACCAAAGTCCTAATCCAATTAGGAATAAATTAGGGTTTCCCGCAGCACTAATCAGGTGGGTTTTTCCTGCTGACTTCGGCCCGACTTTTGACCCATAAGAAGTCCGATTTACGGAATTTTCGTGAAATACAAAAGTGTGCAGAATCAAATTTCGTTCAATCCCACGCGAAAATAATGTCGATTTGAGGCTCGGAAATAAGACTTATGGTCCGTTTTCCAAAACGGGATTAAGACTGCATTATGCGCAGATTTGGGCTTCAGGCCCGAAACCTTCTTAAGCTGCTGTAATTCTCTTGGACCTCTTTCTTGGGCTGATTTGAGTTGAAATAAATGGTTGAGTGAATCTCCTTGATGTAGGCTTCATCTCACCATCTTGGATGTCTTCTTTCAAAGCCCAAAAACTTGGTTTTAACTGAAATAATCATTAAGGCCTTGAAAATACAGAAAACACTAAAACAAAGTAAAATCACAAAATAATCTATCACTAAGAGAATAAAATACATAAGTTAAGAGGCTAGAATGCGTAACATTCAACGCCTATCAGTAAGTTTGGGGGTATGATAAGTAATGAATATTGCATATTCAATGCCCTTGAAATTATATGAATTAGTGTCTTAACAATATTTCTTTCATGTTTTTATTAATAATTTCAATCTTTGTATGATTTCAGGTGATTAAGGGCAATTATGATTAATAATGGTGAAATTGGGCTACAAATGGTGCTCATTTAGTTATCACTGAAGCTTGACCCATGAGAGATATGCTTATACTGAAGATTGAAACTAAATAGATTGAAGAAATGGGCTGAAAATGAATTTAAATGAAGAAAATAAGCACGGGCCTATTCGCATTGAAGATTGGGCCAATTCAGGCCTAAAAAGTTTTGGACCCATTTTGGTATTCAGACCATAACTCCATACACGATTGTCAAAATGACCCAAAATTCGCGTGGGTTGAAGGAAATTCAATTCTGTACAATTTCATATTTCATGAAAAGTTCCTAAAACAGATGTTTTCAGCAACTTTCTGCCGTATTTGCACAGCTGCCACTTTTTGGGCGCAAATGCCACTTTGTGAGGCGCAAGTGCCATTTTCTTATGCGCACTTGCCACTTTGGGGAGGCTAGGTGTCCCGTTGGTTTTGTTTCGTAAAGTAAAAATGACGAAAAGGAAGAAAACTAGGGGAGTCTGGAGGGAGGAAAGAGAGAGAGAAATATAGAGTCGATTCGTGACGATACGAACAAGAGGATGGCGATTTCATCATCATTCAAGCTTGGACATCCGATCATGAGTAGGTAAACACCATTCCGGGGAAGTGACGTAACCCTAACCTGTCTTTCAATGTTTTAAGTTGTATATTAATTTGGGAATGATTTACTTTGTGCATTGATTGTATAACCAAGACATAAACAATAGCTGTGCTATTGCTTTCAATTTGAATGTATTGATTCATTGCATGTTTATTCTTGTTCTTGTAGAATGAATTCAAATTTGCAATGATTAGGGTTTGTTCTTTTCAATTTCTGTGATTTTGTTAAGACAGGTTATACAATAGTTTTCACATATCGTTCAATTTAGATTTTTGATAATTCGTACTAAGCAAAGATGGGTTATCACATCATTAGTTAGTCAGATGTATAGGCCATGCTAAGCGAAGACGAGTTATGCTTAATTGAATGTTGAACGAATTCTCTTGATAGAATTGATTTGGGCCTGTAGCTATTTTTTTCTGAAAGCATAGATTAAACATCCTAAATTAGTACAATTATCATTATTAGAGGGTTAGTGGTGAAGTCAGTTCCCAGGACCTTCTCTTCCTGATTAAATTTCATAACATCAATTTATAAAAAAACTTTAATTTACTCAATTAATTTTAAGATCAAACATCAACAATTGTTTTTCAATTATTTTAGAATTAAGTCAAAGACTAAGTAACATAACAATTCATCCTTGCAAGTCCTTGAGGTTCGACACCCTCTATATAGCCCTGTCCTATGAGGACTCGTTCTATTGCGCGTGGTTAAGTAGAATTGAAATCACATCAAAAGGCATCGCCTCATCCCCACACTTAAACTATACATTGTCCTCAATGTAGGCCCAATAAAAGCATAGAGAAAGGTAAGAACAATATTACCAGGATCCCGGAGAAGTAGTGGCAAGAAAATATAGCAAACCAATTGTATGAAAGCAAGGCTAGGACACCCCCAAACTTGGATGTTACAATCTGTCAAAACAAACCACTATACCCCACCAACCAAGTGAAATAGCATGGGTGAAAATAAATATGAAATAGAAAAATGCATAATAATAAAAAAACTGAAATTTTTTTATTTTATTTTTTATTATTGAAACTATTCTGAATTTAAATACAGAAAGAAAAATAAATAAAATAAAAATAAACTAAAAATAAAATAAAATACACAAGATAGTTGCCTTCCAATCAAGGATATAGTGGTGACTGTGCATCTGGATCCAAGTTTGCCTGACTCATCAAAGCACGTAGCATCCTCCTCATCTCTAGCTGATCTTGGTGAGTCTCACGAAAGTGATCCGCCATCTCTGTCCGCATAGCTCCAAACTATGTGGAGACCTCAATCTGTAAGGTGCCAAACTGGGTGGTCAATCCAGCAATCTGCTCCTCTAAATAATTATAATCATGTCCACCAGCTTGTGCATGGACATTCTCTTCTTCTACTTCCATCTCCTCTGGATCCTCTATCGGTGGTGGTATATCTACAGCTTCCCCTCCTTGGGCCAATCTAGATACCTCACCTGGTGCTGCAATGACTCCTTGATGCATATGAGATCGGCTCATGTTCCAGTCATGTGTGCTGTAGTGAATATCTTGTGGAAAAACAAGCTCGTCCTCATCAACTGCATATCCTTGTGTAATGAGTAACTGATGAATAATAGTTGGGAATGGAAATTCCTAGTCACTTGTACTGTCTGGTGCCTTGGCTACAACTTTTGAATAGAACTTTTCAATTTGGCCAAATGATTTGTGGGAATGATAGCCAATGACCAAAGTGTATGGCATATAGAGCTCAAAGGAACTCTTAACATCTCTAGGTTTTGTGCCCAATGGGACACACATTCTTGTACAAAACGGCATCAAGGAACCATAGATGACTTGGCATGAGGACTTTGAACCGTGGAACTAAATTACCCATTGACAAATCATCGGGTAAAGGAGTGTAGATATTGGTCAAATCAGCTGGGCATTCAAGAGGATAGCCTATGGCAATAGCAATGGATGACATATCAACCTGAACTTGTGTTCCATCCACCGAAGAAATAAGTGTACCCCACTCGTCAGGTTTTGGCATTAATTTATGATAAAAGACTTTGATGAGCCTTGGGTATATAGTAGTAGATGATAGACCAAAAATCGAAGCAGCCTGATGACGACGGATGTCAGAAATCCCCCATCGTGTCTCAGGAAACATAGCGTATAGTTCGGCGATGTCAAACGTCGCTTCAAAATTCAAGTCTCTTGGATGCCATCTCTCATGAATTCCATCTCAGTGAGATCTTGAGGAAATGGGTGTGGGATCATGTCTTGCTCGGCGAGGATTATGCGAGCTTGAAGCACCTTGGTTACTTGCTCTCTTTGGTGCCATAGAAATAAAAAAAGTTTGGTTGAGGAATTTAATCAAAAACTTGGTGTGAACAATAAAAGTTTCTCCTTCAGGCTCTTCTTTCGGCAACTTTTTCACCCCAAATTGAACAATTTAATCCACCAATTATGCCCCCCAAACTTGGTCTTCAAAGCCCTCAAAAAGATTGGTACAATTTTGCAAAATAAAAACTCTACTTACTTTGATGAAGAACTTGAAAAAGTAAGAGTTTTCTTGAGAACTAGTGATGATTAATTCAGTTTTGATGTTGATGTTGATGATGATCAATGATAAATACTTGTATTAGAATCACCAATTGAAGAAAATATATTCCCGGTTGATGTAGGAGTCAAATTAGGTCACAAAGTTGGCAAGGAAGCAAGTAGATGAGAGAGGGGTCATATATAACGCAAAAATTCGGCCACCCCTTATTAGGCTTGGACGATCGATCCCCCTTGGATTGGGCGATCGATCACCTAGCTGGTTGCTCTCCCAAGGTTGGAAAAAATGGGGGCGATCGATCCCCCCTGCTGATGCCTATTTGGTGTCTATCGCCAAGGGTCAACTGAGAAGGGTATTTTGGAAGTATCTATCGCCCAAGGTTGACCGAGAGCACGTTTTTTCACCCATTTGGAGTCCAAAGACCTCGGTACACCTCTTGGGATCCTCCAGAAACAATTTATACATCAAAAACTCAAAGAAAACACATTAAAACGTAATTTAAAATAAAAGAAAACTTAAGAAAACATAAACTAAAAATTAAAATCAAAGAAAACTAAAAATATTAAAGGATAGAAATACATACAAATCCTATAATTTAACGTCCATTGGTGACGATCAACTCTCCGAAGGGATTAAGTAGGATATATGGGATCCGTCAAGTCGACGGACTCCACAACTCTTGTCGACACGAATCCTTCTACACAATGCTTCAACCTTTGCCCATTAACTTTTTCATCAAAAATCCCAAACAATTGTTTGTCTGGAAATGAGTCGCAAATAGGTAATTGATCGGCGTTGAATGTTGCTCATTCTAGCCTATTAATTTGCATATTTTATTCTCTTAGTGATAGATTATTTTGTGATTTTATTTCGTTTTAGTGTTTTCTGTATTTTCAGGGCCTTAATAATTATTTTAGTTAAAACAATGATTTTGGGCTTTTAAAGATGACATGAAAGAAGGTTAGATGAAGCCTACATCAAAGGGATCCATTCAACTCCATAATTTAACTCAAATCAGTCCATGAAAGAGGTCTAAGAGAATTACAGCTGCTTAAGAAGGTTACGGGCCTGAAGCCCAATTTTACGCTTACTACAGTCTTAATCCTATTTTGGAAAATGGACCAGAAGTGTTATTTTTGAACCTCAAATGGACTTCATTTTTGTAGAAGTTGAACGAAATCCGATTCTGGACACTTTTGTATTTCACAAAAATTTCGTGAATCGGACTTCTAGTGGGTCAAAACTTGGGTCGAACATCAGCAGGAAAAACCCACTTGATTAGTGCTGCGGGAAAACCTAATTAATTCCTAATTGGATTAGGACTTTGGTGTATTCTCTTGGGGCATAAAGTGGCGAATGGAAGGCTGATTTAAGGGGAGATAAGGAGAGTCTTAGAGTTATGAGAGAGCCTTTGGACAGAATTAAAAAGATACTTTGCAGAGCTTTTGAGTGGAGAACCATTGGAGAACGAAGCCTTACGCATAATTCATGAAGATGACACTTTCTTCCTCAGCCGTTGAAGCTATCAGCCAAGTAGGTTGATTGCTTGTAGGTGTGCCAGAGCCGTGGTGTCAGCTTGATATAAACAGTTTAATCGAATATAAGTATCTCCTTTGGAAGTCTTTGTTGGATCAGGCAATTGGTTAAGGAGAGAGATTACGAAACTCTCTATTAAGTTCTTTTCTTGCCTCAATTAAGAGCACTTTTAACCATGCGTAAAGAATTACGAGACTAAATCATAGAAGGAGGGAGGTAGAAAGAGGGAGAAATAGACTGACGAACTGATTAGACGAGGCCGAGAGTAATAAAATTAAGGGAGATGTAGATCAAGTAAGAAACAGAGTAATATTCCAGGAGAATATTATGGGAAAGACAGATTACACGTGATGCAAATGTATAATTATGGTTGTGAAAACTTTTAAAATTGAGTTCTGTTCATTTATTTACAGAGAAGAAATACATCACTGTATCTAAATTACATTAGAAGATAAATGCAGCAAATAAAATAAGCAAATGAAAAGAAACACATTATCTAAATCCTGTTGTCCCATATCTCCATCAATCCGTCAACCTCTCTTGCAAGAGTCCTCAATCAGCCGAGTCTTTCAAGGTAGTTTCAACTTGTAGGAGTCCTTATACGTGAAGATTCCATCAGAACTTAGACTCAACCTAGAATCCATGTTTAACCCAGTCTTTCATTATAACTGAAATTCATAAGAGTCCCTTTATTAGCCTTTCCACAATATGGAGTCCACCTTATAAGATCAAATGATACTCATGCATATTCTTTTATATATATACACGCACGTGTATAGATGTTTTGTGCAAATAATCAGATAGGTACGTGCATGTTTATAGGTGTCAATCACTTCTGTTAGGATAATTTTGTTCAAATCTCATCCCCTTAGAGTTTTGCACCCAAGAAGACTCCTTGTTAGCCTTATTATAACATCTTTTATCCTTAGTTACCAAGTGGCGCCAAGTTTTGGTGCCAACACTCACATAACATAAATTTGTGGATCCGATTTGATTAGTGTGCTCCAGATAAACACTGCAAAAGAAAGAGAGTAGGGATGTCAATTTAACCCGCTCTGCTTGAGCTTGTCCTATCTCGCTCATATTGGGATGGGTTTGAAATTATTCTAGTAAGGTTAGGAACGGATTTGAAACTCTCCAACTCCTGAATTCCCGTCCCGATTAATAATAAGTACATAAATAAAAATTATTTTATTAGTTATAATTTATTTTTCTTTTAGTTTAGATGGAAATTTTAAATTTTAACAATAGTTTTATTATTATGATTGGTAGATACTTGATTATACTAAAAAAAATTATAACATTTCTCTAAAAATATGTATATTGGTGCGTTCTGAAACTCGCCCCGTCTCCAATGTGAAGCCAATTTTTTTTTTTTATGAATTTTTTTTTCATTTGCAAAATGATTCGAGAGAATTAATTCTTACAAGAGTTCTTGCTGGACAATAATAATTGGAGTTCTGTTTGTAGCATTACTCTTACAAAAACTACTTGTTTTAAGGCATTGGATTTACCACTTCCAAATGAGTTCTCAATTGATTTTGGACATTGGAGGTGTACAAACCGGTCCAATTTTGATCAGTTTTCTTTTCATTCATCATTTTTGTGACAAATTGATTTTAAATGATGTTGCATGTGTTTTGAATATGAAAAACATGTTTGGGAACTTCTTTAGAGGTTCGGGAAAGTTTTCAAGTCATTTGGCTTATTTTGAGATTTTTAGGTCAGCGGGGCCCGGGACGCAGGTCGGGTGAACCTGGGAGGTTGAATATTTTTTTGAAAAATATTATTTTTTATTTTAGACCAAATGGAATGTTAGAAGTGGAATGAAATAGATTTCGAAACTGTAGCAGCTTTTGAAATAAAAAACGGAGGTCAAGAAGGTACGTTAAGTGGCTTAGGGACATTTTGGTCATTTTATGGCATAGAGGCTTAAATATCAGATTTACAAATATTTCCTTATTCTCTCTTGACCAAAATAGTCGCCCACTTCTTCTCTCTCCCTTCTCTTTATCTCTTATTCTTTCTTCTTTGATTTGGGAGCCTTAAGGTAGGATTTGGAAAGTGCTAAAGGCCAACGATTTGTTCTACTCAATGAGGACTACGTTTTGAACCGAACAAAGTTCATTTTGGTGAAGGTAGAAAAGCTGATATTTATAGGGCTTTGCTAGAAAGGCTTGAAATTTGAGGTAGGGATGTGAATTCCTTCTTATCTTTGATTCTATAGATCCTTTAATTGTGACATCGAACTTTTACTTGAATTGTATATGTAAAAGTTGATTTATCTTTTGTATTTAATTTCTCTAGCATGTTCTAGGTGGAAATTATGTGTCGTATACTTGTTAAATGATGTATATGTGTTTAAGATACCCTATGTGAGTTTATTGTATATTGAATGTATAAATGAAGTGTACTAGAATGTTGTGCATTTAAGCTTTTGAGTGGAATAGATATTTTCATTAATGTTGAAGCATATGTGTTTATAGTGAGTCATTAGTATTCGATTGGAAGTAAATATGAATTTGACTTCATGTATAAAAGAAATTGCATAAATGAGGTTTTCTTGAAAAATGCACCAAAATGAATTTTTTTTTATAATTTGATTGGAATTGCATTATAACATGTTTGAGTTGAGTTGATACGCATTAGTTATATGAATGTAATGCATTGGAAGTGAGCTTTGCAAAATTCTTGGTTTTGTGTGTACTTGTGATAATTATACACTTACGTGGTAATTGTTGATTTTGGAGAAGTGTGTGAGAAGAAAGAAAGGCCTGGAGTCCTAGGATGAAAAACTCAAAACTTAACCAAGCGGATATCACTACCGTTAGGTTAGCAACCCATAAAGCGTAAGCAGAGTATATGGAGAACGCTTAGAGTGGGTGGATCGTCTCTATTGGGATTGTTTTATGCTCACCCCCTCCCTCCAACACTTTTACAAATAAGGCACTAGCTATAGAGAACGTTTAGAAGTATTATGTTGGGAGCACCAAAAAATCTTTTAAGTTTGATGTGTTCATCATATCTGTGTATGCCATGTTGGCACTTAAAGAAGATATGCAATCGGATTATAGAACAAGTGTATTAGTACCATGAGCATGTGTACTTTATTATTTTGATTATTGTTCCAATGTATCTTCTTTCTTTTGGACATTAAAGACGTCTTTGTATATTAGGTGGACGAACTTGTATTTTGAATTCAATGCACACATTTCGGACAAGTTCCATTTCACATGATGGAATTATTATTTAAACGTTGTATATGTATACTATGGATCATTCTAGATGTCTTTTGAATCAAGGAAAATATATGTGTGCTAAGGGTTGAGAATTGTGCATAGTTTGATTAAGTGTGGAAAGTTACAATTCTTTTTTCGACGATAACTTCGATTAATTGAACCTCCAATTAAGATTAATCGTGGCCCTATTGAAGTTTTAGAGCCAAAAATTGAAGAATTTGGACCCCAAACCAACAAGTTTCAATACTTGGATCGATACATCAACGATTAATCACAGCTTCAATTAATCGAAAGCCTATTTTTGATTAATCAAATTTACTATTCACAGCATGTTTAAAAATTGGTTTCAACTTCAAACGGCTTAATTTCTTCATTTTAAATCAAAATTGAGCATGGTTATTTTTTTTAAATTGACTATTTTTTAACCCTCTTTCCAATGAACTAAGATTCAAGTTGAGATTCAAATCATAGAAGAAGTTGAGTTCTGGACTAGAGTAGCTCATGTGTCTGTGTTGGTTTAATCTTCATTAATCACCCCCATTTCCCTCGCTCTTAAACGGGTGTCAAAAATCGGGGCATGACAACATGGTATCAACGTGTTTGTAGTTGCAAGGTGTTGATGTTTCATTTAATCATCTCCATTTTCTATGTTTTTTCGGACGTTGGAATTTGGGGCATGACAACTTGGTATCAGAGCTTAACCGGGTTTGAATACCTTTGGATGATAGGTAGGGTTGAACCATGTGTATACTTGAGGTTTTGTGAATGGAATTAAGGTTATGACATTTTATGTGGAATATCCTTATATGCTTACATGTGTGGTGTAGCATGCTATATTATGGAATGACTTAGCATGTCATTAAGTAAGCATAATAAGAGTTGGGTGACATTATATATATCGTGGTTTTAAGTGTCTTCTTGTTATCTATATAGAAAGATACCACCAAGAAGAGCTCACAGAGGAGCACTGTAGTTCCTACTGATAGAGAGCAATTTATGCGAGACATGGTTATGACCATACGACAAATTGCTAGAAAAATGCAAGAGGAAACTCAAGCTCAACCTAGAGCGAGTCCTACTAGGATGATGTTGGCTTTAGGATATGTTAAGAAGCATAGTCCACCATCATATGCGGGCGGATCTGACCCTATTGTGGTGGAAGACTAGATTGATGAGACAGCTAAACTCCTCACCGCACTAGAGGTTGAAGAGGACTAGAGGGTGAAGGTTTCCACTCATCACCTTACGGGTGAGGCGAACCATTGGTGGAAGTTCATTGGAAATTACCATGACACTTAGGTAATGGATTTAGATATGTTCAAGGCATTGTTCTTCAAGAAATATTTTTTGATGATGGTGAAAGATAGCTTGAGGCAAGAGTTCTTGGATTTACTTCAAGGCAATATGACAATCATGGAATACAAGACCAAGTTCACTTATTTGGCTCGTTTCACACATGAGGTGATCCCTACTAAGGAACTCAAGGTGAAAAAGTTTGTAAGAGGTCTTCGGACTTTAATTAGGGATAATATCAATTTTGGGTTTAACAAGCTACGCTACGGTGGTGGAAAGAGCATTGACAAAGGAGGAGGTTAGTAAGAACAATCAGAGGATAAGAGATGCTAAGAATCAGATGAACAGCATGAGTTCTTTTCTAAAAAATTGTGCTAGAAAGAAGCAAAGGGATGGTGGTTCGTTCTCACAAGGGCAACAATAGGCTTGATCGACACTATTTGTGGTTGTACCTATAGGATCTTCATGATCTAGAGTGGTGTGTTTCAATTGTCAGCAGCAGTACTACAGGTCTGAAGGCACACAAGGGTAGGTTACTTCAGTAGGGGAACGAAGGTGTTTTCATTGCAACAGATGGGACACATTAGTTGGAATTATCCTAAGAAGAAGGGTACTCATAGTGGGGTTGGGTCACAACAGCACTCTACACAGCCTGCTACTCAGTCTTGCTTTAGAGCATTGCCTCTGCCTCAACCAATACCATCTGTTCAGAGTTCATAACTACAAGCTAGAGGAGTCACATCTAGTGCTCATAGTCAGCAGTTTGGATATCAAAGGACTGGGCAGCATGGCCATAGAGCATAGGATCGTACCTTTACTCTTGTTCTAGGAGAGACCTCGATAGGACTCAGTGGTTCGAGGTATATTCTTAGTTTCTAGCTTTTGAACTAGCGTGTTAATTGACTTGGGTGCATCTCATTCATTCATCTCTGTTGCATTTGCTTGTGCTTTGGGGTTAGAGATGTCATCTTTAGATATCACCTTGTCCTTTAATACGTTGATCGGTGGTAGAGTGACCTTGGGTAATGTTTATCGGTCTTGTGAGATTGATATTTTGGGTCATTGGTTAGTGTTTGATTTCGTTCTTCTCTACATGTTTAGTTTTGACGCAATTTTGGGTATGGATTGGTTATCTACCTATAGTGCTACTATTGATTGTTATCATGGGAGAGTGACTATATACACACCGGAGGGTGATTGTTTTTGTTTTGTGGGAGAGCGAGATGACTTCCAAAGGCACTTGATGGATCTCCAGTTCTGGCTTGAGAGGACCATACAGATTTTAGAGGATATGCTTAGAGCTTGTGCCTTAGACTTTCATGATAGTTAGGAAATCCATCTCCCATTGGTGTAGTTCTTCTATAACAATAGCAATCAATCTAGTATTGTAATGGATCCATTTGAGGCATTATATGGTAGGCCTTGTAGGTTAACTATTTTGTAGACACCGTGCCCAATTTTGGCTAGTTTTTTAATTTTTCATCATTTATTACTTTAAATGCATTTTAAATGATATTTAACATATTTTGAATGCGGAGAACATGTTTAGAAGGTTGGATCATGGTTTTGGAAAATTTTGGCAACTTTTGAAAAAGTTTAACTTTTTGGTCAACGGGAACCCCGGGATGAAGTTAAGTTAGTCAGAGAAATTCGAAAAATTTTATTTTTGGTTATGGACTAAATGAAATGTTTAGAATGTTATGGAATCGATTTCGAGTCCAACAGAGCTTTCGAGAATTAATTCGGAGGTTAAGAGGGTACGTTAAGTGGCCCAGGGGAAAAACGGTCTTTTCGCGCTCCTAGGAGTGAAATAAATATCCCAAGGTCTGGGATATTTCATATTTATAGATCTCACTCTCTCTTTAAAATTCACCACTTCATCTCTCTCCCTTCTCTCTAGATTTTAGGTCACTTGAGGTGTGATTTGTAAGATCCTAAAGAAGGAAAGTGCGTGGAGGACATCGAGGGCTTCAGTTTGAACCAAACAAAGTCCGCATTTCATGAAGTTGAGACAGCTGGGATTTTTCAAAATTGGATTCAAAGCTTAAGATTCGAGGTAGGGGTGCTAGATTCATCTTTACTTTGATTCTATATATCCTTTTCATTGTAACATGAAAGATAGGTTGAGATTTCTTGAGTTAGGGTTTGGTGTAAGTATTTATACATATGAAAATATTATTTATGCATATATATATGTCTAACATGTTAATTAGGGCTTATATACGTCGCATATGTGATATTGAGACTATGTGTGCTAATTGTTGAAATTGTGTTCATTTGATGAAAATGTATAAATCTGAGTTTTTATATAGAATAATGCATAAAAGATATGATTTTCTTGAAAATTGCATAAACATGATGATTTTCATGAGGTGAGTGATATAACATTGTGACATATTTGATTTGAGGAAGAAAATGCATTGATTTGATAAAATGCATTTCATTGTGTGAGATATGTGCGTTATGTGTGACGAGTTTTGGGGCAGGAGTGTAAAAATTAAGATAAGGGCATGGATCCCTAGGGTGAAAGACCCAAAACTTGGCCAAGCGGGTGTCACATCTGTCGAAATAGTGAACCGAGAAGCGTAAGCAGAGTTTGGGTGCCAATGGGGCCCTTACTATTCATTTGATAAGAGCGCTCCTTTGAATTGATTTCTGGACTTATGTGGCGTGAGTTATACATTGAATTGTGACTTGCTCAATTTGCTACATGTATGTATACATTGGAATGTGAAGCATCACGCATGATTTATAAAACATGATTGTTTATGGGTAAAAAGAATGGATATTTGTCATGTAGACATGTAATGATTTCATATGCATCCATGCATGGCTGCCTGAGTTAGAGTGGAGTTGGATGGACCATTCCTACTGAGCGAGAGAGGATAAGTTCACCCCCTATTTATATAAATTTTTCAGATAAGGCACCAATGGAGGATAAAGCATAAATAGCTCAATGGACCTTGTTGAGTTCCATTTTTGAATTTTTGACCCTTTTGAGATGTAAATAGATATCCATGCCGGTTTGTGGTATGTGGATTATGTTAATGATGTTATATTTACATTTGATTTATGTTGATGCACTCTAGTTTCAAATGTAATGATCATATATGGATCATATGTAATTTGTGGGTTTTGAATGGAAGAATGTTAGTTTTGGTTCCATTATGTATAAATTCTTGGATATGATTGTTGGAGATGTATATTCATACTTAGAATGATGTTTGATGATGTTTTTATCATTTGTACATGTTGTAGATGATTGATGATTTCTAGGCTTTTTAGAAGAGTTTTGGAGCTTATAAGTTGGAAATTTCGACCACTAGGTAATAGGTTTCAATACTTGAGTCGATACATGTTCGATACATCGCAACTTCGATGCATGTAACTCACCAGTTTGATGCATCAAAGTTACTATTCGAAGCATGCTCCGAAATCTGCCAAATTTGATTTGGGCATAACTTCTTCATTTTAAATCAAAATTGAGTGTGGTTTATCGGCGTTGAATGTTACGCATTCTAGCCTCTTAACTTATGTATTTTATTCTCTTAATGATAGATTATTTTGTTATTTTACTTTGTTTTAGTGTTTTCTGTATTTTCAGGGCCTTAATGACTATTTCAGTTAAAACC
Source organism: Cornus controversa (assembly GCA_026545225.1). NCBI lineage: Eukaryota > Viridiplantae > Streptophyta > Magnoliopsida > Cornales > Cornaceae > Cornus > Cornus controversa. The sequence continues at coordinate 20,746,528 of CM048852.1, forward strand.
ATACTTTTGGGCTTTTAAAGAAGACATCCAAGATGGTTAGATGAAGCCTACATCAAGGAGATTCATTCAACTATTTATTTTAACTCAAATCAGTCCAAGGAAGAGGTCCAAGAGAATTACAGCTGCTTAAAAAGGTTTCGGGCCTGAAGCCCAAATCTGCGCTTATTACAGTCTTAATCCCGTTTTAGAAAGTGGACCAGAATTCTTATTTTTGAGCCTCAAATCGACATAATTTTTGCGTTGGGTTGAACGAAATTTGACTCTGCACACTTTTGTATTTCACAAAAATTTCGTGAATCGGACTTCTAGTGGGTCAAAAGTTTGGCCAAAGTCAGCAGAAAAAACCCACCTGATTAGTGCTGCGGGAAAACCTAATTAATTCCTAATTGGATTAGGACTTTGGTGTATTCTCTTGGGGAATAAAGTGAAGACTTGGAGGCTGAGTTTGGGAGAGATTACAGAGCTTGGAGAGTCTGAGAGGGCTGAGAAGAGAACAGAAACATATTTGCAGAGCCATTGGAGAACGAAGTCATACGCGTAATTCATGAAGATGATGCCTTCTTCCTCAACAGTTGAAGCTTCTTCTTCTACCATGAGCGGCTACTTCATCCACTAGGGTTTTGATGTAGCCCTAACAAAGCATCAATGGTTTGATTGTTTTAATTATTGGGGACCTTTATATACTTGCATAGATTGTGTAATTCAGAGGATTCTTTTTATAGAATTGAGCAATAAAAGTCTTGTAAATTCAGTTTCAATGATTTCTTATCTTGTCTTAGATATTTAGTCGTTGTTATTGAACTCAATCTCTCTTGTTTTCTTTAATCATGAGGGCGATTATTACACAATGGTAATCACTGAATATATTATTAAGAGCTTTGATGGATTATGCCTAGAGAAGATGAACCATACTGCACCCTAGATTAGAGTAGTTAGGTAGATGGCCCATGCCAATCGAAGATAGTCCATGGCTTAGCCTTAATCATATGTTATCTTCTTGACGGATGAAGGTGAGCTTGTAGCCACCGACACCACTTATGCATGATGTAATTCTCCATAGTTGATTCAATTGACCATTGATTGTGGAGTTAGTGGTGAAGTCAAATACCCTAGATTTCTCTCATATTATCTTCACTTTCTATTTACCTTTGATTTATTTTATTTTACTTTTTAATTAATTTAAAAATCAGAATTCTTTTCTCTTAAATTTAATTAGAATTAATTCAGTATTCCAACTCATCAGACCATAATCCCTGAGGTACGATACCCCTTTCAATAGCCCTATTCTGCAAGAAATTCGTTCTATTATGAAGTGTGGAAATTTTTAATTGATATACTTTTTTAGTCACACTCACACACGAATCAATTTTTGGCTCCGTTGCCGGGGATTATCTATTTGATTGATTGGATTTTACAGAATTAATTTTAATTGGATTTTTAGTTTAGGAAATTTTTATATTTTGTTTTTGATTTTGTTTTTGTTTTCTTTTCAGGTGCTTTTGGCTAATATATGCAAGGTCGTCGTTCTGTAGCTGATCCTTTGATACCTCTTGATCCTGAACCTGAACGTACTCTTAGACAACAAAGGAACATCCCTGTTGATACCAGTGTTCAAGAGGAAGAAATAATTGAAGACATGGCAGAAGAGATACCTGTTCCTAATGCTGATGGAGAAAGGGCTAGATTGTTTAGGACTACTATGTTCCTGAGACATATACCTCACCAGCGGGTTTTCAACTACCTAATGTCACAGCACAGAATTATGAGATCAAGTCCAGCATTATTCAGATGCTAGCATCTTATTTTGGGATGACTCAAGAAGACCCTTACAAGCATCTGGATGACTTCATTGAAGTGTGCTCAACTACCAAAATTCACAACTTCTCTGAAGATGCTTTCAGAATGAGACTTTTTCCATTCTCCTTGAAAGATAAAGCAAAGTATTGGTTCAATTCTCTACCGGCAAGTTCTATCATGACTTGGACTCAGATGCAACATGAGTTTCTCAAGAAGTATTTTCCAATAGGGAAGACCAATCAGTTCAGACGTGCTATCACTGGTTTCTCCCAATATGAGGGGGAACAATTTTATAAGACATGGGAAAGATTCAAGGACCTTCTTAGGAAGTGTCCCCATCATCAAGTTCCTAAGTTGCAACTAGTGCAGAGTTTTCATGAAGGGCTGACGAAAGCCAACAGACAGATGGTTGATGCGTCGTGTGGAGGTACTTTTATGTTGAAGAGTGAAGAAGAGGCATGGACCTTATTTGAAAATCTTAGTGACAACTCTCTATAACATGTGTCCTCTACTCGTTCTAGCAGACATGCCACGACAAGGAAGACTGATGGGATTTTTGAGGTTGGTGCTTCAGAAGCTATGCCAACTGACATTGATTTTATTGCACAGAAGGTAGTAGCAATTATGGCTGCCAATCAAACTCCTTCTGCTTCAAATTCTTCATTGCTAGGCCCTTGTGAATTTTACTCTAGTCCTATGCATAATGTGAGCAATTGTCCTTCAATGGGGTAATTTTTTGATGTTCAACATGAGCAAGTTCAAGCTACATTCACTGGACCAATGAATCCTCCACGAGGTAATACTTACAATTCTACATGGAGGAATCATCCTGGTTTTTCTTACAGTAACCAAGGGGCAGCAATGCAACCATCATATCAACCTAGGACTTTTGTACCTCAACAGCAATATCAAACACAAAGTCCCATGGCCCAAAGAATTTCTGCTATTGAAGACAAGCTGACACTTATCTTGTCCAAATTTGATAAGCTTGATTCTCTTATAGAGACAGTGCAAGCTACTGCCGCAACAGTACAATCTACAGTTCAGTTAGTGCACTTGCATTCTCAATCCATTGCCAAACTGGAATCTCAGTTTGGAAAGCTTGCTACTTCATTGAGTAGAAGAGAAGAAGGGAAGCTCCCTAGTCGACCAATTGCTAATCCAAGAGGGATGCAAGCTTCCACAAGTAACCCACACCATGAGCAAGTTCAAGCCATTACCACTTTGAGGAGTGGGAAAATAATTGATAATAAGGTGGGTGAGAAGAAAGAAGAAGAAAAAGTGACCACAAGCCCAAGTGCTGAAATTCTTTATGAGCCCAAGGCTCCTTTCCCACAACGTTTCCTTGAAGCATCTAAATTGGGGAAGCAAGGTGACAAGCTGCATGACATGATGGAGGTGTTTTGACAAGTGAAGATTAATTTTCCACTCCTTGATGCTATCAAGCAAATTCCTCCTTATGCTAAATTTTTGAAGGACTTGTGCATTCAGAAAAGGCGTTCTAAAAGCCATGTGCCAAAAAAAGTGATGCTGCCACAACAAGTGAGTTCTATAATTCAGCAGTGCACTCCTCCTAAGTACAAAGATCCTGGTGCCCCAACTATCTTATGCATCATTGGGGAGCACCATGTTGATAAAGCTCTTCTTGATTTGGGTGCAAGTGTGAATTTGCTACCCTATTCAGTCTACTTACAATTGGGCTTGGGAGAATTGAAGCCTACCTCAGTGGTGTTGCAATTTGCAGACAGATCAACAAAGCAACCCCGGGGAATCATAGAAGATGTGCTCATTAAAGTGGACAAGTTCTACTTTCCTGTTGATTTCATTGTACTTGACACTGAGCTAGTTCATAATCTGAAGAGGCACATTCCAGTGATCCTTGGTCGACCTTTCTTAGCTACAGCTGATGCTTGCATAAACTGTAGGTCGGGGATCATGGATATTTCATTTGGCAACATGAAGGTCAAGCTTAATGTGTTCAATGCTATCCAACACCCTCCAGATCAGAGTGATGTGTTCTGCATGGATGACATTGATGAATGTGTAGAGGAATTTGTTTCATCCTCTATATATCGAAACTCCCTAGAGGTATGTAAGTCTCTTTATGACTTTGAGAAAATTAATGATGAAGGGTTGTGTGAAGAGGTGCATTCTATGCTGGAAGTGGATGCTATTCAGAATACTTCACCTTGGAGAATTCCAATTGAGCCACTACCTTTTCTCTCTAGCACTCCCCTAGTACCTTCATTGGAGTCCCCTCCATTATTAGAGTTGAAGCATTTGCCTGGCAAGTTAAAGTATGTATTTTTGGGGGCACAGAAAACTCTTCCTGTTATAATTGCCTTTGATTTGACAGAAAGTCAAGAGAAGCGCTTAGTAGAGGTTTTATATCAACATCACGAAGTAATTGGGTGGAGTGTTGCTGATCTTAAGGGCATTGATCCCTCAATTTCCATGCACAAAATCCATTTGGAAGAAGGTTGTAAGCCATCTAGAGAGGCACAGAGGTGACTAAACCCCAACATGAAGGAGGTGGTAAAGAAAGAGGTTGTCAAGTTACTTGATGCAGGTATTATTTATCCAATTTCTGACAGCACATGGGTGAGTCCAACACAAGTGGTTCCTAAGAAGTCTGGTCTTACCATTGTCCCTAACTCTATAGGAGAGCTTGTTCCACAATGTACTGCCACAGGTTGGCGTGTTTGCATTGATTACAGAAAGCTCAATTCTATGACAAGGAAGGATCACTTCCCTCTTCCATTTATTGATCAAATACTTGAAAGGTTAGCGGGTCAGAGCTATTATTGCTTTCTGGATGGCTACTCTAGTTATAACCAAGTGGCTATGGATCCAGAAGATCAAGAGAAGACTACTTTCACTTGTTCCTTTGGTACTTTTGCTTATCGTCATATGCCATTTGGATTATGTAATGCTCCGGCGACATTCTAGAGGTGTATGATGGCCATCTTTTCTGACATGGTGGAAAAATTCTTGGAGGTGTTCATGGATGACTTCTCTGTTTTCGGATCATCCTTTGAACACTGTTTAAGCAATTTATCACTTGTGCTTCAAAGGTGCCGAGAACGAAATTTGGTACTTAGTTGGGAGAAGAGCCATTTCATGGTGAAAGAGGGTATAGTGTTGGGCCATATTGTTTCAGAAAAAGGCATTGAAGTTGATGAAGCAAAGATCGACCTAATTGCAACTCTACCTTATCCAACTTCGGTAAGGCAAGTTCGATCTTTCTTAGGCCATGCTGGGTTCTATAGAAGATTCATCAAGGATTTCAGTAAAATTTCTCAACCATTGTGCCATTTGTTATCTAAAGATGTTCCCTTTATCTTTGATGAAGAATGTGTGCAAGCTTTTGAAAAGCTTTGGTCTCTGTTATCCTCTGCACCAATCATGTAATCTCCAAAATGGGCTCTACCTTTTGAAATCATGTGTGATGCCTCTGATTATGCAGTGGGAGCAGTGTTGGGACAAAGAGAAGAGAAACGGCCATATGTCATTTATTACGCTAGTAAGACTCTCTCTGATGCCCAACTCAATTATACAACCACAAAGAAAGAGCTTTTAGCTGTAGTATTTGCCTTGGACAAGTTTCGTTCTTATTTATTGGAGTCCAAGGTGGTTGTCTACTCTGATCATGCAGCATTGAGACATTTATTGGCGAAGAAAGAAACCAAACCGCGTCTTATTCGATGGATTTTATTGTTACAAGAATTCAATTTGGAAATAAAAGACAAAAAGGGGACTGAGAATGTGGTTGCGGATCATTTATCTCGGATTGAGTTTCAACCGGTGATCGATGCATTACCTATTTGAGACTCATTTTTGAATGAACAATTGTTTGGAATTTGTGAGATGAAAGTTAATGGGCAAAGGTTGAAGCATTGTGTGGAAGGATGTGTGCCAAGAAGAGACGTAGAGTCCGTCGACTTAACGAATCCCGTCTATCCGACTTAATCTTATCGGAGAGTTAATCGTCTCCTACGGACGTTAAATTGTAGGTTTTGTATGTATTTCTATCCCTTAATTTCTTTAGTTTTCTTTGATTTTAATTTTTAGTTTTAGTTTTCCTAAGTTTTCTTTCAATTCTAGTTGCGTTTTAATGTTTTTTCTTTGAGTTTTTGATGTATAAGTTGCTTCCGGAGGATGCCAAGAGGTGTACCGAGGTATTTGGACTCAAGACGGGTGAAAAAATGTGCTCTCAGTCGACCTTGGGTGATGGAGACTCAAAAATATCAAGTCTCGGTCGACCTTGGGCGATGGAGGGTCAAACAGGCTTCCAGGAGGGGGATCGATCGCCCCAGCCAAGGGGCATCGATCACCCCATGATTTTTTAAGAAGAATCCCACCAACAGGTGGGCGATCGATCGCCCACCCCATGAGGGATCGATCACCCAAGCCCAAAAGTGGGCTGGCCGAGAATCCTCCTTATATATGGACCACCTCTCCTCCTTTGTTGATACTACTTGCATCCTTGACCTCTTTGAGCTCCAATTCAAGTCCTACTTCAACAGGGAAATTATTTTCTTCAATTGGTGATTATTAAACAAGTATTCAACCTTGATCATCATCAACATCAACATCAAACTGGATCAATAATCACTAGTTCTCAAAGGAAGCTCTCACTTTCTCAAGTTCAATATCAAAGTAAGTGAAATTTTTCTTTGGTGAAAGTGTGCAAATCTTTTTGAGGGCTTTTGAAGACCAAGTTTGGGGGATCAATTTGGTGCATTTAATTGTTTAATTTGGGTGAAAAAATTGCCGACAAGAGCAGGTTGAAGGATACAATTTTATTGTGCACGCCAAGTGTTCGGTTTAATTCCTCAACCAAATTTTTTCTACTTCTATGGCACCAAAGCGAGCAATTCACCAAGGTGCTTCTAGTTCACGCAATCCTCGTCGAGCGAGGCATGATCCAACAACCGGTTCTTCGTGATCTCGCCGATAAGGTATTCATGAGAGATGGCATCCAAGGGCTTTGAACTTTGAAACCACGTTTGACATCGCCGAACTCTATGGTATGTTTCCCGAGACACAATGGGGGATTTTTGACATCCGTCGTCTTCAGTCGGCATCAATTTTTGTTCCGCTCTCTTCTACTATCTACCCAAGACTTGTCAAGGTATTTTATCAGAACTTAATGTCGAAACCTGATGAGCGGGATGTGCTTATTTCTTCAGTAGATGTAACAGTAGTTCGGGTGGATATGTCATCCATTGTTATTGCGATGGGTTGTCCTCATGAGTGCCCAGATGATTTGACTCATATCTATACTCCTCTACCTGACGATTTGTCAGTGGGTAATTTGGTTGCACGTTTATGTGCTAATCAATTTTCTGGGCCGAAAAAGAATGCAGCTTCTAAGTCTTTTATGCCAAATCACTTATGGTTCCTTGATGCTGTTCTACTCAAGAATATATGTCCCATTGGACATAAAACCGAAAGACGTCAAGAGTTCCTTCGATCTTTATATGCCATACATTTTGGGCATTGGCTGTCATTCCCACAGATTGTCTGGGGCCAGATGGAAAAGTTATATTCCAAGGTTGTGGTCAAGGCACCGGACAGTGCAAGTGACTGGGAGTTTCCATTCCCTACTATCATTCATCAGTTGTTTATTGCACAGGGGTATGCAGTCCATAAAGACAAGCTTGCCTTTCCACATGATATTCATTATGGCTCGCATAACTGGAATTTGAGCCGATCTCATATGCACCAGAGAGTCATCGCGGCGCCTGGTGAAGTGTCTCGATTGGCCCAGGGAGGAGAACATGTAGATATACCACCACCGGTGGAAGATCCAGAGGAGATGGAAGCAGAGGAAGAGGAGGTGCATGCACAAGCTGGTGGCCATGATTATCAGTATTTAGAGGGACAGATTGCTGGGTTGACAGCCCAGTTTGGCACCCTACAGACGGAGGTATCCACACAGTTTGGAGCAATGAGGACTGAGATGGCGGATCACTTTTGTGAAACTCGCCAAGACCAACTAGAGATTAGGAGGATGCTGCGTGCATGATGCGCCAGGCAAACTTGGATCCAGATGTTCAGTCACCACCACATCCTTGACAGGAAGGTAACTATCTTTTGTATTTTATTTTATTTTTAGTTTTTATTTTTTATTTTTTAGTTTTATTTTTCTTTCTGTAGTTAGATTATTAAAAAAAAAAAAATTTTTTTTTTTTAGGATTTTTCTCTTTCATATTTATTTTCACCCATACTATTTCACTTGATCTTTGGGGTATAGTGGTTTGTTTTGATAGGTTGTCACATCCAAGTTTGGGGGTGTGCTTGCATTGCCTTCCTGCAATTGGTGTACTCTATTTTCTTGCCACTACTCCATAGTCCTGGTATTCTCGTTCTTACTCTTCTCTATGCTTTGATTGGGTGTACATTGAGGACAATGTACAGTTTAAGTTTGGGGGTGAGGCGATGCCTATTTTTGTGCTTTATTGCATTATGAGGGAAATTTTTGTGAAATTCTTCTTGTTTTAGGATTTTTATTTATTTTATTTTTCTTAGTTTTTTTATTTATTTTCTTTTGTTTTGTTTTTAGATAGAATGTTTTGACATTTTTCAAGGGATTAATACCTTATGTAGGTGCATAACTTGCAATTTTTGAGTATGTTTTAAATTTTTGGAAACTATGATTTGAAGTAAGTGGTTTTAATCATGATTTTGCAATAACATGTTTTGGGATGATTAATTTTAGTTTCCTTACATGCACAGACACACTAGTATAATCTTGTGAGGTATAGACTTATGCTCTGAGTTATTGAGTTACATATGCTTGATATTAATTAGTATCTCTTGAGAATGAGTACCGATGATGTGTTTTACTTGACTTCAATGAAAAAAAAGAAAAAAGAAAAAAAGTGATGAATAAGCAAATCAATTTGATCCTTTTCATGAGTAACCGGGCCTCTATGCCTCAGGAAGCACGGAGTGTTCGCGTCAAAAGTGAAAGGGTGAGAAAAGATGAGCATTGGTTGTCTTGATTTGTAGCTTGACTGATTCAAATAATTAGGTCTTCGGGGTATCTTAAAGCCTAGTACCCTAAAGCCATTTGGTTTGGGAGTCACTGACTGAAAGCTTGCTACATGAATCTTTCAGAAAGCTTAATAAATCAAGACATTGCACAACCAATAAAGCAATGAAAAAAAAGAATTAAAAAAATGAAAAAGTCATGTATTCATGTTTGGAAGTATGATTTCAATAAGGGGAGCTAGTGAGTTGAAGGGGTATGTGCCTTAATATATTCAGAGTTGAGTTGTACTACATGAGATGACTGCTAGTTCACTTTACACGAGGGAGCTAGAGTTGATTATTTTGAGATATGTTGATGTGAATTATGCATGAGGACCATTGATTTGAATTACAGAATTTGAAAGTTTGAAATTATTCTTGAATGCAAGTTTGTAACTATATATTGTAATCTTCTTCTTGAATTAATGTTGAAACAGAATTTTGAATATTTGTGGGTAATATTTCTGGAAACCCTCACGAGACTATACTCGTCCACTAGGGGGAACCTAGGGGTTTAAAGGCTTGTTGCATATGCTAAATGCAATCGTTTCTCCCACAAAAGTGGAGTTGGGTAGTTTTAGTTAGTATTTGTTAGTTTCTTTGTTTTAGTTTTGTTTTATTCTATTGCTAAGGGACTAGCAATATGTAAGTTTGGGGGTGTGATCGGCGTTGAATGTTACGCATTCTAGCCTCTTAACTTATGTATTTTATTCTCTTAGTGATAGATTATTTTGTTATTTTACTTTGTTTTAGTGTTTTCTGTATTTTCAGGGCCTTAATGACTATTTCAGTTAAAACCATACTTTTGGGCTTTTAAAGAAGACATCCAAGATGGTTAGATGAAGCCTACATCAAGGAGATTAATTCAACCATTTATTTTAACTCAAATCAGTCCAAGGAAGAGGTCCAAGAGAATTACAGCTGCTTAAGAAGGTTTCGGGCCTGAAGCCCAAATCTGCGCTTATTACAGTCTTAATCCCGTTTTAGAAAATGGACCAGAAGTCTTATTTTTGAGCCTCAAATTGACATAATTTTTGCGTTGGGTTGAACGAAATTTGACTCTGCACACTTTTGTATTTCACAAAAATTTCGTGAATCGGACTTCTAGTGGGTCAAAAGTTTGGCCAAAGTCAGCAGAAAAAACCCACCTGATTAGTGCTGCGGGAAAACCTAATTAATTCCTAATTGGATTAGGACTTTGGTGTATTCTCTTGGGGAATAAAGTGAAGACTTGGAGGCTGAGTTTGGGAGAGATTACAGAGCTTGGAGAGTCTGAGAGGGCTGAGAAGAGAACAGAAACATATTTGCAGAGCCATTGGAGAATGAAGTCATACGCGTAATTCATGAAGATGATGCCTTCTTCCTCAACAGTTGAAGCTTCTTCTTCTACCATGAGAGGCTAGTTCATCCACTAGGGTTTTGATGTAGTCCTAACAAAGTATCAATGGTTTGATTGTTTTAATTATTGGGGACCTTTATATACATGCATAGATTGTGTAATTCAGAGGACTCTTCTTATAGAATTGAGCAATAAAAGTCTTGTAGATTCAGTTTCAATGATTTCTTATCTTGTCTTAGATAGGCAGATGGCCCATGCCAGTCGAAGATAGTTCATGGCTTAGCCTTAATCATATGTTATCTTCTTGACGGATGAAGGTGAGCTTGTAGCCACCGACACCACTTATGCATGATGTAATTCCCCATAGTTGATTCAATTGACCATTGATTGTGGAGTTAGTGGTGAAGTCAAATACCCTAGATTTCTCTCATATTATCTTCACTTTCTATTTACCTTTGATTTATTTTATTTTATTTTTTAATTAATTTAAAAATCAGAATTCTTTTCTCTTAAATTTAATTAGAATTAATTCAGTATTCCAACTCATCAGACCATAATCCCTGAGGTACGATACCCCTTTCGATAGCCCTATTCTGCAAGGAATTCGTTCTATTGCGAAGTGTGAAAATTTTTAATTGATATACTTTTTGAGTCACACTCACACACGAATCAGTGGTTTTTTTTTAAATTGAGTATTTTTGAATCATATATCCAATGGTGAATGTTTTAGTTTCAATTTCTAGTCACACAAATAGTTGAGTGCTGGAATTGAGGGGTTATGTAAGTGTGGCTTGATGTGGGACTCTCTGAGGTTGGTGGTGTTTGAGGTTGAGTTAGCACATCCATGTGTAAGAAAGAGGTAAGATTTTGCTGTATTTGAGTGTAAAGAGAGAGTTCATTAGAGATTAATAGATGGGTCACCCTTGATTTTCGAAGAACGAAAATTGGGGCGTGATATGTTTGTTGGATAAAGTTAGTAAGACAATAGCTTTGGGGTCGGATATAGTTCGAGAGACTACAGAAAAGATAAATGTGATACGTTAATGATTGATTATAGCTCAAAGTCACCAAAAGATCTATGCAGATAGAAGAAGACATCATTTGGCATTTGAAGTGGGAGACCATGTTTTGCTTAAAGTCTCGCCATAGAAAAGGATTGATGAGATTTGGGCATAGTGGCAAGTTATCGCCACAGTTTATCGGTCCATTCGAGATCTTGGATCGAGTTGGTGAGGTTGCATATCGTTTAACACTGCCACCACAAATGACGAGTGTGCATAATGTATTTCATGTTTCCATGCTGAGAAAATATGAACTGAATCCTTCACATGTGCTAGATTGGACAACTTTTGAAGTGGAGGAGGATATGTCATATGAGGAGAGGCCAATTTAGATTTTGGACTCTAGAGAACAAGTGCTTAGGGGAAAGACCATTCCATTTGTCAAAGTACTTTAGAGACATCACGAGGTCGAAGTGGCTACGTAGAAGCGGCAACAAGAAGTTCATTCAAAGTATCCTGAGTTGTTTACCACTTGAGGTACATTTTGATTTTGAGGATAAAATTCTTTGAAGGTTGGGAGGTTTTAGAGACCGGGTCTAATTTTGATCGATTTTATTTTTATTCATCATTTTTGTCGTAAATTGATTTTTAATGATATTGCATGTGTTTTGAATATGAAAAATATTTTTGGAAACTTGTTTAGAGGTTTGGGAAAGTTTTTGAGCCATTTGGCTCAATTTGAGAATTTTGGGTCTATTAGGCTCGGAACGTGGGTCGGGTGGTCCTGGGAGATCGAATATTTTACTAATTAATATTAATTTTGGTTTTAAACCAAATGGAATGTTAGAAAAGGAATTGAATTTATTTCAGAACTGTAGTCGCTTTCAGAATAAAAAACGAAGAGGGTACGTTAAGTGACGTAATGGTATTTTGGTCATTTTATGGCGTGGAGGCTATAAATGTCAAATTTATAGATATTTCCTCATTCTCTCTTGACCAAAACAGGTAGCCATTGAAACTCTCTTCCTCCTCTTCATCTCTTCTTCTCTCTCCTTTGATTTGGAAGCCTCTTAAGGTAGGATTTGGAAGTTGTCGAAGACCAAGCGTTTGTTCTACTCGACAAGGGCTGCATTTTGAACTGGACAAAGTCCATTTTGGTGAAGTTGAAAAAGTTGGGATTTCTAGGGCTTGGCTAGAAAGGCTTGAAATTTGAGGTAGGGGTGTGAATTTCTTCTTAGCCTTGATTCAATAGGTCCTTTAATTGTGATATCGAACTTTTACACGAGTTGTATATGAAAAAGTTGATTTATCTTTTGTATTTAATTTCTCTTGCATGTTCTAGGTAGGAATTATGTGTCATATACTTGTTGAATGATGTATATATGTTTAAGATGCCCTATGTGAGTTTATTGTATATTGAATGTGTAAATGAAGTGTACTAGGATGTTGTGCATTTAAGTTTTTAAGTGGAATTGATGTTTGCATTAATGTTGAAGCATATGTGCCTAGAGTGAGTCATTTATATTCGATTGGAAGATAATATGAATTTGACTTCATGTATGAAAGAAATTACAGAAAAAAAATTTCTTGAAAAATACACGAAAATGGATTTTTCATAAGTTGATTGAAATTGCATTATAACATGCTTGAGTTGAGTTAATATGCATTACCTATATGAATGTAATGCATTGGAAGTGAGCTTTGTGAAATTCTTTATTTTGTGTACTTGTGATAATTGTACATTTATGGGGTGGTAATTGTTGATTTGGGGGAAGTGTGTGAGAAGCAAAAAGAGCCTAGAGCCCTAAGGTGAAAGACTCAAAACTTAGCCAAGCAGATGTCGCTACTATCAAGTTAGCAACCCATAAAACGTAAGCAAAGTATGTGGTCTCTCAAGGACACTTACTATGGTTGTGATAATCGGAAGCCCCCACATGTTTGATTTTAAAGGATACGTGGTGTTGAGTTTAATTGTGAATGTGATTTCATGTTGAACTGCATATATGTTTTTGAGATAGCTTATATCATACTTGTTTCCAATGTTGTGTAAGAATTGAACATGAACATCTCGAAGCATGCTATGCAATCGGATAGAAATTCCATTAACATTCATACATGGCTACCTAAGTCATTGTTGAGTTGGGTGGATCATTTCTACTAGACTTGTTGTATGTTCACCCCCCTCCCCCCAATATTTTTTCAAATTAGGCATCAGCTATGGAGGATGCTTAGAAGTATTATGTTGGGAGCACCGAACAATCTTTTAAGTTTGGTATGTTCATATCTATGTATGCCATGTTGGCACTTAGAGAAGATATGTAATCGGATTATGGAAGAAGTGTATTAGTACCATGAGCATGTGTACTTTATTATTTTGATTATTGTTCCAATGTATCTTCTTTCTTTTGGACATTAAAGACGTTTTTGTATATTGGGCGGACAAACTTGCATTTTGAATTCAATGTACACATTTCGGACAAGTTCCATTCCACGTGATGGAATTATAATTTAAATGTTGTATATGTATAATATAGATCATTCTAGATGTGTGTTGAATCAAAGAAAATGTCTGTATGCTAAGGGTTGAGAATTTGGCATAATTTGATTAAGTGTGAAAAGTTAGAATTCTTTTGTCGAGGATAACTTCAATTAATCGAACCTCCAATTATGATTAATTGAAGCACTTTGATTAATTGAACCTCCGATTACGATTAATCGTGGTCCTATTGAAGTTTTAGAGCCAAAAATTGAAAAAATTGGATCCCAAACCAGCAAGTTTGATCGTAACTTCGATTAATCAAAAGCCTGTAGTAACCCTTATGGACGGGTGTAAGTGGGAGGGTGCGAAGACAGACACTAGGCTGAGCTACCACACTGATAGGGTACATAGTGCTCAATCCCACATCGCCTGGGTGTGGAGAAGGGGATGTGCTTATATGTAGTGTGTTCTCTTCAAATGGAGTGAGGTCTTTTGGGGTAAAACCCAAGACCAAAACCGTGCGGGCTCAGGCCCAAAGAGGACAATATCATACCATATGTTGGAGTGGGGTATTACAGTTGGTATCAGAGCCTGAACCCAGCCGGAAGAAGTGTGCCGACGAGGATGTCGGGCCTCGTAGGGGGGTGGATTGTAGTAACCCTTGTGGACAGGTGTGAGTGGGTGGGTGTGAAGACAGACACTAGGCTGAACTACCACACTGACAGAGTACAGGGTGCTCAATCCCACATTGCCTGGGTGTGGAGAAGGGGATGTGCTTATATGTAGTGTGTTCTCTTCAAATGGAGTGAGGCCTTTTGGGGTAAAACCTAAAAGCAAAATTGTGCGGGCTTAGGCCCAAAGCGGACAATATCATACCATGTGTTAGAGCGGGGTATTACAAAGCCCATTTTTGATTAACCGAAGTTACTATTTACAGCATGTTCAGAAATTGGTTCAAACTTCAAACAAGCTTAATTTTTTGTTTTAAATCATAATTGAGTGTGGTTGTTTTTTGAAAATGAGTATTTTTGAATCCTCTTTCTAATGAACTAAGATTCAAGTTGAGTTCTGGACTAGAGTAGCTCATGTGTATGTGCCGGTTAATCTTCATTAATCACCTATGTTTTCCTTGTTCTTAACCGGATGTTGAAAATAAAAACGTGACAACGTAGTATCAGAGCATATTTATACTTGCAAGGTCTTAGGGTCAGTTTGGTAGGAAAGAAATAGAAGGAAAAGAAAAGAAAGGATTTGGAGGGTTATGGTTTGGTGTGTTTGGTATGAAATTTTTAAAGGAAAGGAAAGAAAATGGAAGGATTTGGAGGGATAAATTAAGGGTGAATAGTAGCTTTTGTTATTCTTCCAAAAATAGAAAGAAATGGAAGGAAAGGGAAGGAAAGACTACATTTTTTAATAAAATTTTGTTAATACCAACTTTACCCTTATTTTGATAAAAGCTAAAATTTATTCCTTTAAATATAAAAGGGTATAATGGTAAAAATTTTAAATTATTTTCTTTCCTTTCTTTCTCCAAACATGTTAACTATCATTTCATTTCTTTTCCTTTACTAATCAACCAAACACGATAAAAGTTTAACACTATCATTTCTTTTCCTTTCTCTCATTAATAATTTTATCCTTTTTTTTTTTTCCATTCTACCAAACATAGCCTTAAGGTTTCATTTAATAACTTTGATTTTCCATTCTCTTTTGAGGTTGAAATTTGGAGGCAGGAGCCCTCACATAAAAGTTTAATAAAACACATTCAACTGCATGATTGCATAAAATATAGATTAAATCAAAAGAGTCCATCTTACAAAGCAACGGCGTCGTTTTCCTTTCTTGGACACCACTCCTCTCCCTCAGTTGTACTCTCACTCCAGCTGGTATCAACCAGAACATTCTTTCATTTTACTGAACCAGAGGTAGGGCTTTCTTATACTCTCTCTCTTCCCCTTTCCGCCCCCCTCTCTCTCTCTCTAAAATCCCTAGCTAGAAAAATCAGTGCCCTGCTCTGTGTAAACAATGTCGGACTACTTCCCACGAGAAGTGCTGATCGAAATACTCTCAAGACTTCCGGTGAAGTCTCTGCTCCGATTCAGATGCGTTTCTAAGTCTTGGCTCTCTCTCATTAACAGCCCTAATTTCATCACTACCCACCTCAATCAATCCAACAACAACTCTCACCTCCTCATCAAATACTATTCTCTCAACCCCAAGAAAGAGCGCTATTCCCTCCGATTCGACGCCGACGAAAAACCCACCCTCGACGAGTACTTCGAACTGAAATGCCCATTCAAGACTCGCAACAATAGCTTCTTCCGAATGGTGGGTATTTGCAATGGCTTGATTTGCCTCTCCGATGACCACTTTGGTTACACCTATACTGTGCTCGTTTGGAACCCTGCGATTCGGAGGTGCGTGAGTCTTCCCAAGCCTCGCGTTTGCTTCGACAGGTATGGGCCGTACATGTTCGCTCTTGGGTTCGGCTTTGATTCTCGGACCAACGATTACAAGATTGTGAGAATCGCTTACCTTCAGCACAGATTGGGTTCGTGGGACGCCAGTGCTGGTGTTGAATCGCTGTTGGGAGGAGGGGAAGAGGGTTACATTGCTCCTCCTGAGGTGGAGGTTTTCGAGCTGAGAACCGGTTCGTGGAAAACAATTGAGACCGGTGTGCCTCCGTTTCACATGGTTGAGTATTTCTGGTCTTCTGCTTTTGTCAATGGGACTATCCATTGGCTTGTGTATGACAAGTGGGAGGGTTTGAACCAGGTTAATCGCAGCACGATTTTGGGGTTTGATGTGGGTAGTGAGGTGTTCTGTGAGGTGACCCTGCCTAAGAGATTGGCTTGTGAGAATCCGATGAACTTGGCCATTACGGCAAATGGGGACACACTTTCGGTGTTCCAGTATGATAATCAGGCAAAGATTAAGGATTGCTCAGTGTGGGTGATGAAACAGTACGGTGTCGTGGAATCCTGGAGCAAACAGTTCAATGTGGATTTGCAAGGACGAATCTTAGTGGCCGCACTTGGGTTTAGGAGAAATGGCGAGATATTGCTTGCTAGGAGCAATGGTGTGGTGATTTTGTATAACCCTGATAACAGAGGTGCTAAGAGTCTTAGAATATCTGGCGGTAGAGACTCCATTTACGTGGGTACCTACGCCGAGAGCCTTGCTTTGCTTGATGGAGTGAATGCCGTTTCTGGAGCTAAGGTAGATTCTTGTGATGTGGAAGATTCCGAGGAAGAACCTGTTTCTAATGGACCAGATAAAAATGTGCTTAAAAAGCACGCATTCATGCATCACATTTTTTCATCAGTGTTTCTCAATCAGTAAGGTATCTTCTTATTAGTATGCATAGTGTTGACTCAAAGGCTACTTGCTCATGAAAGTCAATTGGAACCATTGCAATACTTCACATCTTTTGAATGATGATATGTTGGCAGTTGGTAAGTTGTTAGGATTAGCTTACTGTTTGAAGGTGATCAATTAATGTTACAATATGTACTTCATTATCAGAGTGATGGACATATTGTGAACTTTTGATATTGTTCATTAACTTCATTATGATATATTGGAATGTTACATCAATTGGTCGCATATTATTAGTATATTGCTTTTCAATTACAGTTTACTATCTTAACTGTTTATCATGAATAGAGTTCTTTTTATGGAAGTAGATCTGTTGAGTTGGGTTGGCAAACTTCGGTGACTCCAAGCTGTCCATTTACAACTCCATGGACATGATTTTTGAATATAAAATATTTGCAGTTGTCATGACGATTTGTTATGGTTTTTATTTCTCAAATAATTTGTGTGCTCTCCTGAGGTGGGGGTCTGTGGTGGAAGGTTCCCGTAACACACTTTGGGTGTGTTGGAAGAAGGTCAATCATGACCACTTTTACTGAAGGATTGAAATTGGATTTTGGTATCTGATAACAACGAATGCTTCAATTCAATTTAGTGAGGATGGAGTCTGGACAATAAGCATTTGTCTCATTTGCTTTTTAACTTCATTAATGGTTGATATTCATTCTTGTTAAATAAATAGTATTAGGCTGCACATGGATATTGAAATTCAACTTCGCATTGAAGTAACTCTCTGAGCGCCGAGCACCAAATTTATGGGTCATATATAACTGAAACAATTTTTTTATGGTATTGAGCAATGATGCAATTTGGTGTTTCCAATCCTTGCAGCAGACTAACATCAATAATGTTAACCTTGATGTTGTATACCATATCGTATGTTTGGATGCTGAGCCTCAGGGAAAGATCCTCTCCAATGCACTAAGAGTGCACTGGGAAGGGAAGGGTTGAGATCACCCCACCAGTGGGCCCCAGTGCTGATGGGGTGATCTCAACCCTCCCCAGTGCACTAGAGAGGATCCTCTTTCGGTGTGCGGCTTGTGTCTCAATGTGGTGGTTGAGTTGAAAATGGACAATGTGGCAGAAAGGAAATGCAGAATGTGTGATAAAGATGTGTTTTGGTTAGTATTTTGTGGTTATAGTAAACATATCTTTTATTTTATTTTGTATAATATTATATGTTGAATATAGTGAACAATTTCCAAGGAAAAGGTGTGGATAGCTTGTCTTTGTAGCTATACACTCTTGAAGCCTCCAGTTGCTGCCATATAATTTTTTCTCAAATCTTGTTATTCAAAGTAATCAGTCAAGTTCCCCTAATATGTGAAGTTAAGGTGAAGTTCCTTTATATGTGAAGTTGTGATCAATGCATCTTCCTTCATTTCTTTTATGCCATTTTTGGTTTGTGTTCTATGGTTTTATGATTTTTTTCCTTTTTGGGAAATAAATTGTTACATTCTTACATGTACAAGCACACTATTTCTTTGTGATCATTCTGGTGCACTAAAATTTTGAAGCTGATTGGAGATTCATGATGTTTATACACTGCTTCTGAAAATATTTGATTGAGCAGAGGTTACCACCTACCTTGATATTGTACACGATCTCATATGGTTGGATTACTGGGATGTTGTGCCTCAAGGTTGTGGTTGAGTTGAAAATCAACAATGGGGGAGAAAGGAAAGGCAGACTGTGGATGAAAAAGATGTGTTTTGTTGAATATTTTGTGGTTTAGTAATCCTTTATGGTATAATTTTATACATTGCATATAACTGGTTTTATTGGTTTACACTCCTGAAGCCTCTATTGCTGCTATATATTTTTTCCCTGGAATCTTATCACTTTTGATGCCATTTTTGTTTTGTGTGATGTGTTTTTTTTGTTTTTTTGGATAATAAATTGTTACATCCAAGCACATTATTTTGATCATTATGATGTGGTAAACTCTTTGAAACTGATTGAGATGTGTGTTGTTTATACTAGGGTTTAGCAAATGTTTGAGAGAGCAGAGCTTATTGCTTATCCTCTAACTATCACACCTGCCCTAATTACCCAGGGGGTGTTTGGACATCTAATGAATTTCGAATTGTCTGATATTGAAGTTGAATGCACAAGTTGGTACTACCGTCATAGTTAGACGTTGAATAAGCTAGATAAGATGAAATGGAAGATTGGCTGATATCCTGATCTCAGCAAGTTTGAATTAAAACTGATCCTTTTCAGATGCTTAAAATCATGATGTACACTCATTTTTGAGTTATGTAGAACACTTTGGGCTTGTTCCAATTTCAGGTTGGAAAATAATCTCACAGTTTCCTTTCTCAATTTCATGTTACTTCTTGTTCTTCTTGGGCTGTAGTAATGTAATTTCTTAGTATTCTTTTAGCAAAACTAGCATTAAAGACATATCCTTGGTTTGGTAAAGAGAAAAACAAAACAAATTACATCATGCTGGTTTATTGCAGTTATCATTAACTTGTATGGGTCATCTGTTCATTTTGTATCACTTGAGGTTTACATAAATCCTTTTTTGTTTTTTCATACTTCCTCTAGCACCCTCTGACTTTTGTTTCTGAAGAATTTGTGAGTTATACCATGACCACAGAGGAGGTGGTGTCAATTTGGATAGTTTACCATCTGAAAGAAGTATAAGAAGCCCAAAGCGTGCATGATAACTATATGTATTATGAATTTTGTTTCTATAGTATTGGATGGAACCCATATTCATGTACTTGTTATTAAGAATTCACTGGAATCAATCAAAATATATAATATTTGGATGGACAGTTCTGCATTGACTGTTGAAAGCACAGCTCCAAGTCTCGAACGCACAACCTCTCCTTCGGAAAGGAGAGACTAATGTGCATTGGTTATAACCATTGACCTTGATATGACATGACAACCTATCAAATTTGCATCGTTGAAAAAAAGAATATATATATTTTTTACCCATTTTATCAATTGCGACACATGGGTGGAATTCATACAGAGCTATGGCCAAAACTCTAGTGACTCAAAATGCTAATTCTTCTTTGCTTGTGAGGATCCAAGTGTGATGCACATATATGTTGATTGGGATTCATAGTAAGTCATGCATGCACATACTATGAAAGAGGAACTTTTATTGAGGTCTAAAAATGCAAGTTGTTGCATATGACAAATTTGTGTTGCCAAAAAGATGAAGATGACATCTAGTTTGGGAACCATCACATCTAGTATGTCATGGTATATGAATGTGTGTATTATGCTGTGTTGGGTGAATGACCACAGATGTTCAGATCAATCCTCATTTTATGATGACAATTCTCTGTCATATTATCCAACCAATGTGAAGGAATTCGATTCCTTCCTTCAAATCTACTTTATCTTTAAATCACCATGAAAGAGCATCTCTTAAATGGGCAAAGAATCACACTTTACATTTAGCATAGAATAAAGAAAGACATCAAAACAGAAAGAATGCAAAGAAGAATATATGTTCACCATCACACAAACGAACAAAAGCTATAAAATACCACAGCTAGCCCAAAGAAAGCATTACTATAACTGAGATTCCAGAAATCATCAGGAAGAAGAAGAAGAAGAAGAAGCCATGAGCAACGGCACCAACAACACGTCGACACCTGTGAATTGGCGGACCGGACAAAGGTATGAAACCTATGCTCCTCACAGTAATTACCAGAACCTTATGATGCAACCCATGTTGCCCTGGTCACTTCCCCTCAGAGCAACTCCGGTTAGTATCCAATCCATATAAATTTATAATGTGATATAGGATGATACATAGTGAAGCTGAATTACCACAAATTTTGCTGAACAAGATGGTCTTAATTTTTCCTATGGGATAATTAGATATTGATTTAAGTTGTTTTGGTGTGTGTTGTAGAATGCCAGTGGAGGTGCACAGGAACCATGGTGGCCATATGAGGAAAGAGTCATCACAGGACCTCCTTTTGGTTTAGCCAGGTGATTACTTCTTATTTCCAAATCTGTTTGAAGGGTACTTAATCTATTTTGAGTTTTATGCCAGTGGACTATTCTCATCATACTCAAAATTAGGGGTCTACAAAGAATCGGTGAAATCGGAACCGAACCGTTCACTACGGTTCCGATTCCAATTTTTAGGAACCGTTCATTACGACATGAATCAGAACCGTTAGAAATATATATATCTATATATATATATATAATATAAAATATTTTTTTCTAGTTATATATATAATATAAAACATATAATATATAAGTAACTAAATAAGATTAATAAATAGATATTAAAAAATCTAAATTTGTGAACTCCAGGAGATTTATATTGACATTTATACTCCCGGAGCAAGATGGTATGCTGAATACAGTCTTTGTTATTTTGGATTTTATGTATTTACATGTGAACTTGGAAAGAGGATTGGAAAAGAACTTCATGAGAAGGAATATGCTGATTTGGAATTGATTCTTAAAAATGAAGAGTCTCTAAGCGTTCATGGTGTCATTTTAAAGGTTCTATTATGTCCATCATTGCTTCCTCCAAAAGAATTACCTTACAGTGAGAAAACATCATATGGTTCCTTTGATTGACATGAAACAGAGAAGTCCCAACGGTCAAGGAAAGAATAGCTATTGTCATAGAAGATATGCTTGGTTTGCTAAAAAAATAAAAAAATCAGAAAATTCAAAAGAACCGTGGTTCCGGCTCCGGTTCTTAACGGTCCCAAACTCCAACGGTTCCGGTTCCAGTTTAAACATTATCGCTACCATGACCAGGACTAGAGTCCTTCAGATTAAAAAGTACATACAGTTAAACACAACTAATTTTTGAAGTCTAAAATTGTAAGGGGTGCCAACATGTGAGTCCTTGCATGTTTATTAAGCACATCACAAGTCACAACCAATTGGTATTTGTGCCACAAGGTGCATAATACAGGGGAAAAATCATTGATAGCAGGGTTCATGGGTGGAAAACTAGAGTTTTATTCACTACTAGTAGTATTTAGATTTATAATTCAAGTGTATTCCCTATAGTTAATAGTTCACAGTTAGCAAAAGAGGGCTAACTGATCTCAGCTTTTCAAATATAAATTTTCCAACAATGCTTTAGATTATACATGTGATTATATGAAAGTTTCCTGCACCATCAACCTTTAATTCCTAAGAACAACCCCTTACTCAACCTCCGATATTCTCTTCCAAACTTGATCTCATTTTATGATTCCAAGAGATGCTATCATATCAATTATATATGCCTATAGTTTAAAGGGACCTTGTTTCAATTATTAAGAAAAAAGAAAAACCTTTAAAATTTTGTCAATTTTCATGGATTTTTACATTTCTACTTAGACATTATATCGAAAACCTTTTCCATCTCTTTCTGATTAATTTGCTACAACCAAATATGGATCAATTTGCAGCTTTCCAGCCCCACTGCATTCTCCTATGCGACTTCTAGTCCTCGACAATGATATGCCAAGAGACACGAACCCCAGGCTCAGACAGTTCAGCCAGTACGAATCCCGTCCAAGGTCCATGGGACAGAGGACTATGCAAGTCCCTCCACAAGATGAGGAGGAGTCCAGATTGACCAAAGATGAGCAAGAGATGGCCTTGAAGAAACTGAAGAAAGAAATGTACAACCCAACGCCAAAAAGCTTGGCAAAGAGACACAGCTTGTATTACAGAGACCGTGCCATAAACAGTTACAACGAGAAGGGAAAAGTGCAAGACGAAGATGGTAAGGCTTGTGCCATTTGCTTGGAAGATTTTGAGGCTCCACAGATGGTTATGATCACCCCCTGCAATCATATGTTCCATGAGGAATGCATTGTGCCATGGGTAAAGAGCCATGGTCAATGCCCAGTTTGTCGGTCTGCAATCTGCGAGCCACTGAGACAAAGTGCTGCGCGATTCAACAACAACGGGATGCCATCCAGTGATCCAACTGTAGGACAGCTCCTTTCTATTTTAAGATCCTTTGAGGGACCTATTGAATGGGGGAATATGACCCGCTGATGCAGTAGCAAGCAGAGAAGGACAAAATGTGCTAACTAGTTTGAGTTGTCACACTCCTAAATTTAAATAATAGTTTAAATAGAAACATTGGTTCTATACTTATACTTAAATATAGTGTAACTTGCAAGAACATTCATCTCAAACAGAATACTATAACTTTCCCATAAAGAATTTTATAGAAAAATATAAATAACTACGGAACAAATGTAGTATCATCTAATACAATTCATAAAAATCCTCAACCTTATTACATAAATTCAAATCAATTTTATTGAACTAAATAGAAGTAAGAAAATAGTTAGATCATCTACATCAACGTGTACTTGAAAATTGTCAAGGAGTGAGCTCACAAGTTCAGCAAGGGATTGCTAAACACATTCACTACTCAACAAATCAACTCACCTTATATTTCCATATATAAAAGCAACTCGTGAAAATGCATTAATTACATATATTCATCTCAAGTCATAAATTTTCATATATTATAATCACCAAAACATAAAATAAAACAATTTCCACAATTACAAACCATAAACATGTTAACCATCTTCATTAACTTATTAAATTTCACTTATCTCACATGAGCCCTGGGCTCCCTTCCAATCGATGGTGTGCATCACATAGACTCGAACTACCGAAAACACATATGTCGCTAGGTTGCACATCTACTCACCTAGATGGTCCAAGACCATGTCCACATAATAAGGGCATGTTGAGCCCAATAACCATAACAAAAGGGTAATCCACTCCCAATAGACAGATCCCTGACCATGCCAACAAAGTTATCATAAGAATAGTTCGGGACTACTCCTTCGACTACACACAATTATCCATTACTTACAAAGTATTAAATGTATTGTAACATTTAAAGCATTTTATCTCATAACAAACATAATCATAACTATACTCTAAATTTCTCTGATTTAATCTAATTAAAAAAAATCATTTTATTTGAAAGTTGTTTTCTCCAAATATACCATCACAATAATTCAGGTTATATTTTCACTATCAACTTCTCCTACGGTACCACAAAATATCCAGAGCTATCAACTTCTCTTACTATACAATAGAATATGCAAAATATTATTAGAAGATTTGTTACAAAATATCTACACTAAAAAATATCTATAAAGTATCCAGAGTTATTACAAGAAACTATCTAAATATATCTATATCCTAGTAAACAAATTATTTATAAATGACCAGTTCTGTTATATTAGGTTTTCAAACCTCACATCATAGATGTTCTGCTAGTTTGAGACCAAAAAGTCAAATCATGTGAAACAATTACTTAATACTTAATATATGAATTATGACATGTATCAATATAAATGACCAGTTATGTTATATTAGGTTTTCAAACCTCACATCATAGATGTTCTGCTAGTTTGAGACCAAAAAGTCAAATCATGTGAAACAATTACTTAATACTTAATATATGAATTATGACATGTATCAAAGCAAACTCATTTCACTCGCAAATGTATAATACACGTTGAGTGTCACTCCTAGTCTCTAGTAACAACAACAAAATTAAAGATTAAGATTCATCCATCCTAAACCATTAACCCTCATCAAACCCAAATTTCACTATATACTTCCACTATCCTAAATATAATCAAATAAATATACCGCCACTATCCTAAATATAATCAACTAAATATACTGCCACTGTCCTAAATATAATCAAATAAATATATAGCCACTACGCATCAGCCACTTTATATTCTAAATATAATCTCGTCAGTACATAAACATACCAAGTTTAATTACATATTCATATAATTATGACACTTACACGATAACAGTAAATAATACTCCTAACTTTCTTTATATAAAACTATATTCAGTGTTTCAAGAGAAGCAAAAAGGTTGAAGATCCTGGCTATATTTATACATATACATATTTATCAAAATCATGTTTATTTCCTATTTGCACATATACATTCAAGAATGTCTCTTCTTATTCATTATTTACACAAAATTGAACAAAAGATTTCATATTTAGTCTATTTCCAAAATTAGATAGAATCTAATAAATAGATTACATTCTCATATATCAGTACAATCTTGCAATCAATGTTATTGACGACAAAAAATAACTTAAATCCCTAATTATCAAATGATCAATTTTTTTTAACCCTAATATATTTAACAAACAAGTCTCAATTATATATAAATATATAAGATAGACCGACTTGCTATATCGCTATTCCAATCAATGTCTCTCTCTACGCAACTCTTCGATCACCGTCTCTCCTTCTATCAATTGCAGATTGTATTCACGTACGTCAGTATTTATTTCTCTCTCCCTCTATTTTCAAAAAATATTGTGATTTCGTGTAATGAATCAAGCGTCAGACTATTAAGGAGTAAAATGAGAAATTTTAGTTACTTAGGAACTCTTTAAATTTTGAATTATAAGACATATAACTTATCTCTATTATTTGATTTCCTAAACTTAAAATCATATATATATATATATATATATATATATATATATATATATTTATTTATTTACGTTTATATATTTTAAGGATATTACATCCTACCCTCCTAAAACGAAATTTCGTCCTCGAAATTTATGTACCTTACTCAAAGAGCTGTGGGTATTTTTTTCATCATCTTTGATTGTAACTCCCATGTAATTTCTCTCTCATTCTGATGATTTCATTGCACCTTCACTAGAGGAATCTATGTCCGCCTCAACAGTTTCACCATACAGTCCACAATACAAACAAGTGTCTCAACATATGTAGCACCAGGACATAACTCTACTTCGCTTCAATCACTAGTCTGAGTCTTATCTCTCAAACATCTCCTCAACACAGAGATATGGAAAACGGCTGATAAACTAAAAGGTAGAGCCAATCTATAAGCCACTTTTCCAATCCTGTGTGCAATCTCAAAAGGTCCAACATATCGAGGATCTAGCTTCCCTTTCCTTCCACCGAACCTCATAACTCCCTTCATAGGCAGACTTTCAGAAACACCAAGTCTCCCACAGTAAATTCCAAAACTCATTGTCATCGATCTGCATAGCTTTTCAGAAACACCAAGTCGAAGACCCATGTTCGATTAATCACAGAAATTGAGAGAGATTGAGTTTCAAAACTAGTGTGTTCCGATGGAACTTACAATACAACTGCAATTGAACGTAACTTTGATTGATTGTAACCTCACTTGCGATTAATCACAGAGAGGGTTGCAATTAATCGAAGCACAGAATGCGATTAATCACACTAAGGGTCAATAGTGAGTTGATATATGAACTGGTGTTGAGGCATAGGTACACATATGTCCTAATGAGGGACCCACTTGTACTAGTCGACTTTTATACGTATATGTACACTCATTGTATGTATGATTATGACGATACTTCCGTGGTTATGAGATTTCGAATGAATTAAAGATTTGGTGACGGTTCACTTATGGTAATCACCCCTATTTCCGAGTATCAGAAATCTGGGCATGACAATAAATATTAAAAAATTTGTAGACCGAGACTAGAGTTAGACTCTATGTCCTTAAAATAATTGTCACCCCGCATGTGCTATATGGATCCATTGACGCTTATCTCCCAAGATACAATGACCTGTCACTGATCAAAAGTAGCACTTCAATTTGATCGATTCAAAAACCAACTTCAATTTGATCGACTCAACGAATCAACTCTATGTACTGTACTCTCTTAACTTGACCACCTTCTAAAAATTTGGTTTATGTCTTGGTTATACTTAGGTTAGTTATGGTTTCACTTGGGTTGCACGATAGAGAGACTTCTTGTAGAGAGGGAGTGAGAACGTTGGGTTTTAGATAGCAACGAATTAACACTTAGGCTTAACTAACGAATGCACGCGTCTATTCGGTCATCAACCGAATAATTTGTATCTCAATGCACACTATTGTATCCATTTATTTCCAAATG
The DNA here is from genome assembly GCA_026545225.1 of Cornus controversa. NCBI lineage: Eukaryota > Viridiplantae > Streptophyta > Magnoliopsida > Cornales > Cornaceae > Cornus > Cornus controversa. Next base: position 20,773,485 of record CM048852.1, read on the forward strand.
TTACAAAACATATTTTTATATTTATATTTTGGACATGCAACATTCAAATACACGTTCAATTTTCATTCATTTGAAAAATAGGCACAACCATTTTTCTAACAATTCTTTGAAAAATAGCCACAACAACGATTCAAACAATTCCAACAAACATATAGCTACAGATACTTAACGAATTAGGATGTAGATCACCAAGATTCAACCACTTCGTAAAATCCATTCTCAATGGAGACAATTTTTAGATGAAAATAGAATGGGAACATGTGAACAGAAGATGGACAATATCTTCCTCTTCCACTCCACACCGTGGGCACAAAGGATCAGTAGTAATGTGGCGGGACTTAAGGGTAGGTCGGACTGGAAGAGCGTTCTAACAACACCTCCAAATAAAGTGTTGAACCTTTGGAGTAACTTTACATTTCCAAATGCTTTACCAAAGCTGAAGAGAGGAAGAATTCGAATTAGAGGCTATTGGGACCCCTTGGACTGAAATCTCTTTTAAGTATTGGTGAGCTAAATAGTAAGGAGTCTCAACTAAAAAGACACCCAGGGACTCCGAAGCCCATCGAAGAACATCCTCTCTATCACTCAGACTAAAGTTGTATCGCCTGATGGCCTAGACTTCTGTTGGAGCAAACAAGGATTGGAGCACATCCTCCTTCCAAGAGTGACGATACAAATCAATGAGAATGACAAGGCTAGCTATTGCAATTTATATGATAATCCAGGCACTTAGTAATCCGTCCAAATATTAATGGACTTTTCATTACCCACAAACGAATGAAATATTAAGCCAAACCCATGACGGGTTGGCTCCTAACAATGCTTGGAGAAAAGAGCAATCTGAGAAGTATTTGGCTTTGAAAATGTTATAAACCAACCATTTCTTAGAGACATGAAAGTTCCTTGCATGCTTTGCTAACAATGCATAATTAAATGCTTCAAGATTTCTAAACCTCAAGCCACCCCTTTTTTTTCCCTTCACAATATATCCCATGAGGTTTCCTAGACTTCGCTTAAGTGAGGTGTTGTGCACTGGGTACGACTTTCTTTTTTTTTTTTCAAAACATATCCCATGAGGTCTAGTGCACTGAAGAAGAGCCATCCAAACAATCCCACCAAAAAGATAAAATGTGTTTTGTAACGGCTTGAGTCAACTTCTTGGGGAGCTTGTAACAAGATATCACAAATTTTGGGAGAGCACTTAAATTTTCTTTAATAAAAACTTTCTTTCCACATGCTGATTGAAGATAACTCATCCATCCAGCGAGAAGATCTTAACTTTCTATCGAACAAACTTGAACACGTCCTATTTAGACTGACTAATGCACCGGAAATATGATATTATACTATTACCTACTAATTAAACACTGACACATTATGATACGACTCACTCCAATACATGTATTCTTTTTTATATAAGAAGATATAATTAGTTCATAAAATTGATGGCATGGTATTTTTAATGTTAAAAAAAAACACTCTCATGAAAAGTCACAAATATTTTTGGTGACATGACCCTAAGAAAAAGTAATTACAAATATAGTATTATCCATTAATTAAACACTACACATAGTGATACGACTCACTAATGTATTCTTTTTTATATACGAAGAAATAATTAATTGATAAAATTGATGACATAATATTTCTGGTGTAAAAAAAAAACGATTTTCTCATGAATCTTAAAGTTTATCACCACTCTCTTTCAAATAAATTTGGCCACATGGACTCTGGAAAAAAAAAAACACTACAAATATAGTATTACACGCTGGCGTAATACTATATTGGTTGATAAAATTGATTGACACGAGTGTAAAAAAAAATAAAAAAAAAAATAAAACTTTTCTCAAGAATCTGAAACTCTATCACCACTCTCTCTCAAATACTTTTGGTGGCGTGGACCTAAGAAAAAGTAACTAACAATCCTACTTGAAACGAAGTCTAATGTCCAAACCCTTACAAAAATAAGCGGTGCAGATCTCGATACGCGCCCACCACGGCCACCAGCCCCTCTCATATTTGGTTTCGAATTTTTGGTGTAGAAACCATTTCCCATTGCCAAATATCTAAAGATTTACCTAAAAATAAATAAATAAATAAATAAAAATAAATAAATTCTAAAAGATAGACACGTCTATAGTTTGTAGACCACATACGCTCCTCTCACTCTCTCTCTCTATATATTGTGTTACCGAAGCCCAACTCCTCTCTACTTGAGCGCAGCATTCCCTGCGCCACACAGCGCCATCTCACATCCTCCTCATTTACTATACTTGGAAGTCATCTGAGTCAAGTTAGTAAGTACTTCTTCATATTCTGCTTCTTCTTTAGGCAAATCGATCAATTGTTGTCTATAATTGTTAAGAAGGTGCAAATTTGATCTTTTCATTCATTGGTTTTTACATTATTTGATTTTGGTTTTTGAAGAATTGTGGTTTAGTTGTGTTGTGTGACCATAACTATGATTTATTGAAACAGGGTGTGAACTGAATTGTGGGTTAGAATTGTTTGTATACTCCATGAAAACCTGATATGTGTGTTTGATGTTGTGTTGTTTTGACATCAGTTCAACTGCAGACTAGTTTATCTGGAAGTTTTGTTTGTCTCAAATTTCTCAATTAAGGAGAAGGGTCAATTTTTAATGGAATTTTTTTTTGGTCTATGATTCATAGGTTTTATTTTTATTTTCCATTTCTATGTATATTTGGACCAATTGCAGTTTATTTCTATGATACCTTTGGTGTTTAGGAAAAATTCAAAGAACAATCATAAGAAGTTAGATTGGAAAATGTTTATGTAGTTTAAGTAAATTGTATTATTTTGCAAGAAGAATTATTCCAGAATCTTGTGAATTAAGATGCCCAATTTATTAAAAAAAGGCTAGGAGAACTATAGATAGGACAAATCGATATAATGAAAGCAAAAGGAAATGGGTTTAGTGCGTCCTTTAATAAATGCTTCATAAGTTGGGTGCTTCCTGCTTATGAAGCATAATGTTTAGAGTTACCCTATTCCTGCGCTTTCAAGCTATTTTTACCATGTTCGGTTTAAAATTCGGTCCTACGCTATTGTATGTATTCTTCATACTAAATTATTTTGGCTGTAAATGTTACTCTGCGTACCAAGCCTCAATATAGGGTTTTGAAGCATTGCTTGAAATAATACTGTCTTCTAAATAAGTTTTGGCAATGGATTTCTCTCTTACGGAACTGCAAAGGTTTCTTTGTCAATGATGGTGAACTATGTATCGTGTTTGTGTATGGTACCTGTTTATGTGGTCCTCCTTTTTCATTTTATTCATTGAAATATTGCCTGATTTATAGAAAATAGATGTAGTAGTTGATCTTCTTTTCTTCTTTTTATTTTCTGAACTAGAATTTTTGAATGATTTTTAGTTATGTTTTCTCAATTTTTAATTTACCTCGAACATTGTATAAGGTTTCTTTGTCAATGATGGTGAACTATGTATCGTGTTTGTGTATGGTACCAAATATTGCCTGATTTATAGAAGATAGATGTAGTAGTTGATCTTCTTTTCTTCTTTTATTTTTTGAACTAGAATTTTTGAATGATTTTTAGTTCCGTTTCTCAATTTTTAATTTGCCTCAAACATTGTATCAGAAGGTAATGATAAATGATGTCTTTCACCAAGGTTCTTTTGAGTCAGCTAAAATCCAATAGAATATATAAATCCACTATCAGTGAAAATAAGGCTGTGAAAAATATTTCTTTGTTCATAAGCAATACAAAATTATATTCACTGCAGAGTGAGAAAAATCAAAAAGAAAAGTAGAAAAAGATAGTGATGTTACTTTGGATCCTATAGTGGATTTCGCTCTTCTTCTGAAGCTTCATATTTTCTATGTGCTTTTTGCTGCTTCACAATTACTACATCTTAAATCTGTTGTGGGTGTTAGTTTTCTTATTTAAAATTATTTTAAATGACTATTCTATACATTAACATTGTTTTTAAACTATCTATATATGTCTTTCTTTGTTAAACTGACATTCAATAATTTGACATGTCCAGCTTTCTGTTCAGGGTCATTATACCATAGATGGCCGCATCATCAGCATGCCTAGTGGGAAATGGTTTGTCTACCTGTAGTAGTAAACCAAGTTTAAGTGAGGAGTTCTATGGCAGGCATCTATTTCCTTCCTCAAGCCTTCCATTGTTGGGCAAGGTTTCAAAGCCAGTTCTTATAAAAGCATCTCTGGACCAAAGGCAACATGAGGGAAGACGAGGCCTTCTAAAGTTGTTGCTTGGTAATGTGGGACTTGGTGTATCAGGATTACTTGGTAGTGGGAATGCTTATGCTGATGAACAAGGGGTTTCTTCCTCCAGAATGTCTTATTCTAGGTTTTTGGAGTATTTGGACAAGGATAGGGTGACAAGAGTAGATTTATTTGAGAATGGAACCATAGCTATTGTTGAGGCTGTTTCTCCAGAGTTGGGTAATCGGGTGCAGCGAGTTCGGGTACAACTCCCTGGACTCAGTCAGGAGCTCCTTCAGAAGTTCAGGGAAAAGAACATCGACTTTGCTGCACACAATGCTCAAGAGGACTCAGGTTCTCTATTATTCAACTTGATTGGGAATCTGGCTTTCCCACTGATCTTAATAGGGGGTCTGTTCCTTCTCTCAAGGCGCTCCTCTGGAGGAATGGGAGGTCCTGGTGGACCTGGATTCCCCCTTTCTTTTGGTCAGTCTAAAGCCAAGTTTCAGATGGAACCCAACACTGGTGTGACTTTTGATGATGTCGCTGGAGTAGATGAAGCAAAACAGGATTTCATGGAGGTGGTGGAGTTTCTGAAGAAGCCTGAGAGGTTTACTGCAGTTGGGGCTCGCATTCCTAAAGGGGTTCTTCTTGTTGGTCCTCCAGGAACTGGAAAGACCCTATTAGCCAAGGCAATTGCTGGTGAAGCAGGTGTTCCGTTTTTCTCCATCTCAGGTTCCGAGTTTGTTGAGATGTTTGTTGGTGTTGGCGCCTCTCGAGTTCGTGATCTTTTCAAGAAAGCCAAGGAGAATGCTCCCTGCATTGTATTTGTTGATGAAATTGATGCTGTTGGGCGGCAAAGAGGAACTGGAATTGGAGGAGGGAATGATGAAAGGGAACAGACCCTCAATCAGCTTTTGACAGAAATGGATGGTTTTGAGGGAAATACTGGTGTCATAGTAGTTGCAGCGACTAATCGGGCAGATATACTTGACTCTGCCTTATTGAGACCGGGACGATTTGACAGACAGGTAAGAATATATCATTCTATGTTTTCTTTTCCTTTTTCTTTTTCTTTTGTAATCTTAACCATCTTAGAAATGATTAATTTGAAGCTCTGCTGCAGGTAATGGTTGATGTTCCAGATGTACGGGGAAGAACAGAGATCTTAAAAGTTCACGCCAGCAACAAAAAGTTTGAAGCGGATGTCTCTCTTGATGTGGTAGCCATGAGAACACCTGGTTTTAGTGGAGCAGATCTTGCAAACCTCTTAAACGAGGCTGCTATATTGGCTGGTCGACGTGGAAAAACAGCAATCTCACCAAAAGAGATTGATGATTCAATTGATAGGATTGTGGCTGGAATGGAAGGAACAACTATGACAGATGGGAAGAGCAAAAGTCTCGTGGCATATCATGAAGTCGGCCATGCAATTTGTGGGTAAGTAGAAAATCGTTCACATCTTTGTTATTAATGTTTGATGTTACCAATTCCATACTTTTTAATAATATTAATGCAAAAAGTTAGTTCTTACAAAGTCACATTGCACATTATTCTACAATCTTGAGCTAGCCTTGAATTTTATTATGAACTGGTAGTCTTTCTCTTGATAACGTTTTCTACTCCCATTTTGTTTGGTTGTGCAATAATAAGTGCAAAATTTGCAATCTACATGGTTGTTAAAAGTCTCTATTTTCTACTCCATTTGTTTAGTTGTGTAATAATTAGTACACATGTTTCTTGACCCCCTCATACCTTGCGGATCCCTAATTAGGAGTCTTGTGTTAAAAGAACTTCTTGGTGTTTTGACTATGGTGATGTAGTCTTGTGTTAAAAGAACTTCTCGGTGTTTTGACTATGGTGATCTAAATCATTGACATTGTTAGCATACAATGGTTAATGAAGTGTGGTACAAGCAAATTCTCTGCTTTTGTGTACAAGGAAATGCTGTAACCTTGATTAAAACTTTGGACCCTACCAAAAATGAGAAAACATTCTTTTATTTTAGGCATAAGAAATACATTTATTTGAATATATAAAATATGAATGCTGAAAATTATTACGTTCTATTTCACATATTTTAAGAGTTAAAGTGCCACATAGCAAATGCCAAACAAGTGTAAGACGTGGGTGGACACCACGAGTCATGTCAGCACTGTTTGACATGGCAATTTTCAACAGGGAGAGGTGCCTTGCATATCGTAGATCTTATGTTGATTCCGTAATTAAAGTTCTGATTTCGTTTCGGAGATTTTCTTTTGTTCAAGCAAAGATAGAACATATGAAATTTATTATTACATCAATTTATGGAAACGTGTCTAATTATGTTTGCAGCAGAGACATGTACACATCCACATCTATTCCTCTTCAATTTGTTTTGCCACATGAAGAAATCTCACTTTTTCATATGTGGACCAGTACAGTTATCTTTAAACTAATCATAAATGGATACAAGTAGAATTAGTTGGCATTGGAATTGAGGATTCAGGATCCATTTAGTTATGATAGTGAGGATTTGGTTTCTTTCAAGCAATCTGCCTTTTCTATTTGTGACATGGTTTTTTTGTGGAATATTTCATGGATATCAATGTACAAAATTCATTTTATGCTGGATTTGGTAACCACATGGTCTTTATTTTGTGTAAAATCAATTTACAACAAAAAGGGTAATTTGAATAATTTAACTAATGCTTTATTTTCTTTTTCATGCAGAACTCTGACTCCAGGGCATGATCCTGTTCAAAAGGTGACCCTTGTCCCACGTGGTCAGGCACGGGGTCTCACTTGGTTCATTCCTGCAGATGACCCAACCTTGATTTCTAAGCAGCAACTCTTTGCAAGAATTGTTGGTGGTCTTGGTGGTAGAGCAGCTGAGGAAGTGATATTTGGTGAGCCTGAGGTGACCACAGGTGCAGCCGGTGATTTGCAGCAGATCACTGGTTTGGCCAAGCAGGTAAATGATCCATATATGTTCGCTCTTTCAAGCGAGGTTTCTAATTTTAATATGAACATCAATCTGATCCCAGCCATAACTGAAATGAATCCTCGTCAAATTATTGAGGCCGGAAACAATAATTCAAACTTTGAATTATTTGCTGAGTTTCTAATAGTGTTAGAACTTCTTATGGCAATAGTTGAACTTCAGTTTGTAAAAAGTTTCGGTGTCAAGTCTTTTTCATCATCCCTGAAATTTAAAATCCATGCAGTGAAAAGCTTGTTCCAGTCCAACCAGTAGCCCAACTCTACTTTGCATGATGTTCCTATTTTACTTATTTAACCAATTGGCTATAGACTCTCTTCCCTTTATTAGTTCATTTGGCATTTTTCATGAAATTATGGGGTTTAATTGATCCATTTGCAGATGGTAACCACATTCGGAATGTCTGAAATTGGTCCATGGTCACTTATGGACTCAGCTCAGAGTGGTGATGTCATCATGAGAATGATGGCTAGGAATTCAATGTCAGAAAGGCTTGCTGAAGACATTGATGCTGCTATCAAGAAGCTTTCAGATGCTGCATATGAGATTGCATTGAGCCAGATACGGAGCAACCGTGAAGCAATGGACAAGATTGTGGAAGTTCTTCTTGAGAAGGAAACAATGACTGGAGATGAGTTCCGGGCAATTCTCTCTGAATTTACTGAAATTCCAGCCGAAAATCGGGTCACTCCTTCTGTACGTTCTCCAGTCGCTGTATAATAGCATAGTTATACTACAATTGTAATTTTACAATTGTAATTTACACTTGACTGTACGTTGTTGATTGGTGTAAATGTATAATCTGTAATATTTCCCTCATTTTGTAAAATTACACTTTTGGATCAGAATGCCAAGATTTCCATTTTTGAGCCTTTGTTCTCTTTGTAAACCTTGTTAGATCAAAAGTTTTCAGACAATTGACTCTTCAGTTCCTTGTTCATCATCGTCATCTTCAGCATACATGTTTCATCTAATGAGTTCATGTGTCATTGCATTGTTTTTTGTCATGAGATGTACCAAATTCAACAAAATTTACAAGTTTCTATAAAATGAATTGGGTGTGAAAGTTGAGCTGTTTATTTCCAGTTTTGGGTAGTTGAGCTGAAGATGGTGAAATGAAAGGCATGCGCGTGCTCTGTTCAATCAGGAACATCTTGTGCACCATGCTGCTTAGGCAGTTGATGAATTGGGTGTATCAGTCTATTTTGTACAGCACAAAGAGTGAGAATGGAGCTTTACACCACAAGTCTACATATATGCATGTACGTATAAAAAAAATTGACTTTTGTTTTGTACAAGTTTTAAACTTGATGAATGATACTCGTATTTTTGTATTTGAATCATATAACACACTTGTTAACGTTTTGCTTATCATGAAAGTGTAGAAAATTTAATTATTTTAAGAAAATAAATAAAATTTTGAAATAGTGCAATTATTGTAATATAACGTGTAATTATTTTCACCATTTACCCTTCTAGTCGGTGGAAAAGTTAGTAGTTTTATACAGGGGTACAACGGTACAACTTGGGCTGGGCAACTCGAATCCAACCCAAGACCAGTCCCATTTTTTACAAGCTTAGACAACTATTTTTACAATTAGGGTTGAGCTTAAGTTGAAATTTTTTATCCCGAATTTAATTAAAGTTGAGCTTAGGTTGAGGTGCCAACAACCCGAACCTAAATTTTTGTATTATTTTTATACATATTTTTTTATTTTAAATATATTATATATAATATTCAAATTATGATAACCTTTTTCATTTCAAGTTTCTTTATTTAAATCTTAATTTATTATATGTTAATACTTTAGAGAATTCATTTCCTAAAAAGATTGTTTGTAATTTTTTAGAAATTTGTATTAAGTTCTTAATTTTGTGTGTGTTTAGGAGTAAATCTAATGTGAAACTAACTAAAGATCAATTAAATTTTTAACGTGGAGATTGGTCACATAGATAACCCGACTTTCTAACCCGAAATCTCAACCCGAGTTGCAAACCAAGTTTAAAAGAATTATGGGTTTGGCTTGGGTTGAGTAGTTAGAGTTGGAGGCCGAGTTAGGGTTAAACATTTTATATATCGGGTTAGGCCCGAGTTGTATCTCTAACCCACTTGAGTTGCAGCCCTAGTTTTATACCTAATCACTATAACAAGTATTATATAATGTTATAGCCTAGATACCTTTTAAAATGTTATAATAAATTAATTCAACTACATATTTATATTTTGTTACAATTATAAATTAACATTTGAGATTAAAAATAGGGAGATGATATTGACACTCCACTAATATAATTAGGCACTCCACTTTCTTTTTTCTTTAAAACGAAATTACAAAAGAGTCCATAAGTCATGAAATGCTTGATTCTTATATTTTTAATGTCATAATTGGCCTTCTCTCATATTAGTAGTTAATACAGGAACTTACCTTTACACGTTTGTATGTATGTGATTAAGATAAAAAGTATGAATTCGAAACAAATTTCATATCAATAAATAAAATCTATCTCATTATAAGTAAAACATTAAATTGAAAGCTAGCCAATCTCTGCAATAAACATTATTTTTTTTCTCCGATTTTGAAAGTATGTTTAATTGAATTAAAAATTAAAAGAAATCTAGTTTTATTTTAATAGAAATTATGTTGCATACTTCAACAAGCAAACAAATCAAGGAATGCTTTCTTGATTTAAAAAGAAACTTTTAAAAATTATATTATTATGTGATTAAATTAATTATTTTTAAGTAGTATATAATATAGTACACATATATTTACAAAACAAAAAAAAAATCCTTTCCCAAAAATTTAACTTCCCTCATAGAGCAATGATTATGTTATTCAAGAGTTGAGACTCTTGACGGCATTTTGATGAAGATTTGCTTTATTGTTGTTGTTCAGAAGAAATTTTGGCTTTCAATGTTTGTGATGTTTGATTTATAATATTTCTCTTTTATTATTTTGAAAAAAAGAAAAGAAAAAAGAAAACTATAATCTAACTAAAAGGATGCATTAAAACTAAAGAACGTGAGAGAAGACCAATGAAATAGAACTTAAAAATCTTGACTTTAATATGGAAGGACCAATATGTTATTAAAAATGTAAGAACCAAGCAAGTGTATTGTGATTTGTGGACTCTTTAAATTCATTTAAAGAAAAAAAAAGTGTGGAGCGTATAAGAATAATTTGATTTAATTTGAGTATATAATTGAAAAAATGATCAAAATAATAATTTTGTAATATGTATACAACAAAAAATATATAAATGCTAGTATGCTACCGTCTTTTACCTTGAATCTTTTGTTAGTATTTGCATTATACTCCTACACATATACACACTTACGTTTTTTATATCAAAATTTTAATCGTGTTTTATACGAAAAATCGTTATTTATACATATTATATATATACTAGTGTATGTATGTGCCTTCACGCTATTATGCACTCGTAATTTTTAGATAAAATGATTTTAGCCTGTGAGAGAAAAATACATTTTTTAATCACTTTTGGTCCTTATCTATATATATATATATATTTTCAGTTGTGTGTCTTGCTTACTTTTCCAAAGAGGACGTTCAGTGTGAAATAAAACCCTTCATGGATTAATAAAAGTATTTTCCAAATGGCCGTTTTGCTTCATCCCAAGTGTTACATGGGTCACAAAGCCAACATAAACGCATGGGTAAGTCTTGTCTTAGGGCTCTTGGCTTCATTTCTCTGCACACTCCAACCTCTCGCTTTATCTCCACAGGCACCTGTAAAATTCCCTCTAAATCTGTAGACGAATTCCTCAAACTATGCAACAAAGGCAGCCTAAAAGAAGCGTTCGAAGACTTCAAATCAGACTTATGGTCAGACCCATCTCTGTTCTCTTATCTCTTCAAAGGATGCATACAGACCCATTCACTCTCAGTCGCGAGACAACTCCATTCTTTGGTAATCACATCTGGGTGTTCCTCAGACAAGTTCATATCCAACCACCTCCTCAATGTCTACTCAAAATTCGGAGAATTGAGAACTGCTGCTGCGTTGTTCGGCGTAATGCCCAGGAAGAACATCATGTCTTGCAACATTCTGATTGGTGCGTATGTGCAAAATGGTGACTTAGGGAGTGCACGTAAGGTGTTTGACGAAATGGGTGAAAGAAACCTTGCAACGTGGAACGCGATGGTTACGGGTCTAACCCAGTTTGAGTTTAACGAGGAGGGATTGAATTTGTTTTCTCAAATGCATGAGTTGGGGTTTTTGCCAGATGACTTCACTCTCGGTAGTGTTCTTAGGGGTTGTGCCAGTTTGAAAGATTTAAATGCAGGGAGGCAGGTTCATGGTTATGTTATAAAATCTGGGTTTGAGTTCAATTTGGTTGTTGGGAGTTCATTGGCCCATATGTATATGAAGTCTGGAAGTTTGGGAGAAGGAGAGAGAGTGATCAAAGCGATGCCAATTCAAAATGTGGTTGCTTGCAATACTCTTATTGCAGGCAGGGCTCAAAATGGGTGTTCTGAGGGTGCTTTAGATCAGTATAATATAATGAAAATGGCAGGTTTTAGACCTGATAAAATTACATTTGTCAGCGTAATAAGTTCATGTTCAGAGTTAGCAACACTTGGACAAGGCCAACAGATTCATGCAGAGACAATAAAAACTGGGGTCAGTTCTTTAGTTTCTGTGGTTAGTTCATTGATTAGCATGTATTCAAGATGTGGGTGTTTGGATGACTCTGTAAAAGCTTTCTCGGAAAGAGAAGAAGCTGATGTTGTCTGCTGGAGCTCGATGATTGCTGCTTATGGGTTTCATGGGAGAGGAGAGGAAGCCATCAATTTGTTTAATCAGATGGAACGAGAAGGATTGGAAGCAAATGATGTTACATTCTTAAGCTTGCTCTATGTTTGTAGTCATTGTGGGTTGAAGGATAAGGGGACTGAATTCTTTAATTTGATGGTAGAACAGTATAGATTGGAGCCTCGGCTTGAACATTACACATGCATGGTTGATCTCTTTGGGCGGTCTGGCTGTTTGAAAGAAGCAGAAGATTTGATAAGATTTATTCCCATAAAGGCAGATGCTATTCTCTGGAAGACTTTGTTATCTGCCTGTAAAATACACAAAAACGCAGATATGGCAAAGAGGATTGCCGAAGAAGTTCTTAGGCTTGATCCTGAGGATTCAGCTTCTTATGTGCTCCTTTCAAATGTTCAAGCTTCTGCTAAAAGATGGCAGGATGTTTCAGTTGTGAGGAAAGTAATGAGAGATAGGAGGGTGAAGAAGGAACCAGGTATAAGCTGGTTGGAAATAAGGAACCAGTTTCATCAGTTTTCTATGGGTGACAAATCCCATCCGCAATTGATGGAGATTGATAGGTACTTGAAAGAACTGACTGATGAAATGAAATTACGGGGTTATGTGCCTGATATTGGCTCTGTTTTGCATGACATGGATGTTGAGGAAAAAGAATACAACCTGGCACACCACAGTGAAAAGTTCGCAATTGCTTTCGCTCTAATGAACACTCCAGATGGTGTTCCAATCAGGGTGATGAAGAATTTGCGGGTCTGCAGTGATTGTCATATTGCTATCAAGTACATATCTGAGATAAAAAACCGAGAAATAATTGTACGAGATGCTAGTAGGTTTCATCATTTCAAAAATGGGATATGTTCTTGTGGAGATTACTGGTAAGGCAGCTTACAGTGCTCTTGTACTTGGTGGGTATAATTTTATTATCAGATTTAGAAGAAGATGGCTTCTTTTCCAATTATTTCTGTGACAGAAACTGCACCATTTTTTCTTACCGGAAAGAGATGATTTTATTTCGTACTTAAAATCTTTATTGAGGACTTCTGAATTATAATGCTGTGGGTACTCTATATATAAATATATATAGCTAATGCCTTTTCTTGATTCATAATAATGATTCAACGCCTCGGAAGGATTAGCTTGCAATTTAGTTGCATTAATTTTCAGTTATTCAAGTTGAGAACATGTAAGAATTTCATGACTATTTGATTCCTAATACGCTGAACAAAGATCTTTTTTGTTGCAATTTATTGCAAATACCTACAAGGTAAAGAACACATGTTTTGGAGAAATAACTAGGAACGTAAATGTTTGGTCATAAACTCATATTTGAAGTTCAATTGTTGATACATGGAGCCTTGATAGTGGATATTACATGAAAATAGGGGTGGCAAAAATTTAGGTCATAGTGGAGATAAGAGTCATCTTGCATGTTTAAACCCGATGTGAAAAAAGATTCTAGACATCTAGACCTGGATTTTCTGCGTGCTGATTGTATCAACTAAAAACTCAGCATATATATGCATAGAAGAGGAATAGAACAAGTTGGCTAGTTGTTAAAGGAAGTAGAAGCTCTCTGCAGCTTCTTAGCAGGTTTCCCTTACTAGTAGATATAGTTCTTGATAAGAACTCTTTGTAGGTCCTCATCCATCATCTGATAGCCACCTGAATGGCATCTCCATTTGTATGTAATTCGCATGCAGCAATTCCAAAAACAATAGCTTTATTTAGCTGCTGTACTCTCTAACTACACATTCTCTAGCTTTAGTTGCATAAAACTGTGGTTTACAAACTGCATGTAATTAGAATGTAAGAACTAGCATGTTATTGCTTGTGTCATCTCTTCTTCTGTCTTACTTGTTAAAAATATTTAATAAAATCATAACGTTATTAAATTATTCTTCTTATAATTTTATTTATTACCATTATTATTTCTTGTTTAATTCTGTAATGATGATATAGAAATGTTACAAGTTGCAAGTCTATAAAGGGCTCTCTATTATACATGGTGTGTGTGTGTGTTCATGGAGAAACCTCTCTCTCTCTCTCTCTCTCTCTCTCTCTCTCTATCTCCCTTTATCTATCTCCCTCCTATTTTTGTTGCATTCCTATTACACATTATATTATCTTACATATTGTGCTTGGAGTAACTTTGACATAAGATCGGTACACCCCGTCTTTCTTTGGACGTGCCTGAAGAAGATTGCTGGCGGATATGGACACCTTCACTTAGAAAGGGCATACGACTTTAGAACAGTGCCTAGCATACCTCTCATTATGCAAGTTAGTTCTTTCCAACTTTTTTTATTATTGTCGTTTTCTTAATTATTATATTATGCTTAATTCTTTTTACTATCAATCTCATTTGTGAATTTCCATCATGTAATTGTGTTATAGTTAAATGTTCATTTAAATTGTTCATATTTGTTTTTGATAAATAAAAGGCGCTCAAGAGGGGAGCGCTCTCGAGGAGATACAAAAAGTTGAACACGGCCAATTATATGTTTAAGCTATCAATGAAGTCCACAACTTTACCACCCGATGTACAATTTTTTCCGTTTACCAAAAAAAATAACGAACTCAATATATTGTATTTGAGAGACCAAATAGGAGATTCCACGTCCTCGAAGCGCCTCCTATTCCTCTCATGTCACAAACCCCACCATAAACAAAGGGGAGTGATCCTCCAAGCTTCTCTGACTCGGTTATTCATTGTACACTCTCTCCAAGCCTCGATTATATCAGCCTTGGAACTAGGAAACACCCAAACCATACCAAACGCAACCAAGAACATATACCAAACATCCCTCGCCACTGGACAATGTAAAAGAAGATGATTCACCGTTTCCTCCGACCTTTTGCACATGTAACACCAATTCACCATAATTCGACCTCTTCTCCTTAGGTTATCTATAGTAAGAATCTTGCCTAAGACGGCTGTCCAAGTAAAGAATGACACCTTCAAGGGGGCCTTTGTTTTCCAAATAGCCTTCCAAGGGAAGATGAGACCCGTGAAATCCAAGAGATTTCTATAAAAGGAACGAACCTCAAAGGTTCCCCTCTTGGAACCCATCTATACCATCTCGTCCATCCCCTCCCCCTCAACCACCTGACTGCTCAACAGGGCTAAAAACTCTGCTACCTCTGTAAGCTCCCAGTCATAGAATGCCCTATGAAAGCGGACATCCCAAGTCAATTTTCCGCTATCAAGTTGATAGCAGTCGACAACCAAGGTTTGCCTGTTCGTAGCAATCATGAATAGTTTAGGGAATTTACGGGCCAAAGATATTTCCCCACACCAAATGTCCTCCCAGAAACTGATGTCTCCCATTCCTCACCCTAAAACGAATGTGTTTGGAGAACTCATCCCAACCTTTCCGAATGCATTTCCAGACCCCCACCCCCATAGGGGGGTTCATCTCTGTAGACCACCACCCACCAACTCCTTCCCCACTCCGACTAGCAACAACCCTCCTCCATAATCTGGCTCTCTCACCTCCGAAATGCCAAAGCCATTTACCTAACAACAACTTATTGAACAATTCTAACCTCCTTATTCCCAATCCCCCTTTCTGAATCGGGGAACACACCTTCCTTCAGCTCACCAGGTAAAATTTGAACTCATCCCCTAAACCACCACCCCACAGAAACTTACTTTGAATCCTCTCTAACCTCCTGACTACTGACATCGGCATCGAAAATAAGGACATGTAATACGTTGGGAGATTCAAAAGGGTGCTCTTCATGTGGGTGATGCACCCCCCTTTCGATAGATATTGCTTCTTCCAACCGGCAAGCCTCCTCTCAAACCGCTCTATAATTGTATCCCAAATTGAAACCATCCTTGACAAAGCTCCCAACGGCATCCCCAAATAAGAGGTCGGAAAAGACCCAACTCCGCAACCAAGGATATCGACAAACTCGTGAATTTCCTCTATTGCCCCAACTGGCACCAACTCACTCTTTCCGATATTAAGTTTCAGGCCAAACACTACCTGAAAGCAAATCAAAATGTATTTCAAATGCTTCAACTGATCCTCTCTCGCATCACAAAAGACAATGGTATTGTCTGCATATAGAAGATATGACACCACTAAATGATTAGGTCCTCTCCCTACTAATATTCCTCTGATAATCCCTAGATCGTCCGCCCTCTTCATCATCTTACTAAATGCTTCCATAACGATGATAAACAGGAGAGAAGAGAGTGGATCACCCTGCCTCAGGCCTCGAGAACTGGGAAAGAAGCCAACTGGGGATCCATTCATCAAAACTAAGAACCGAACTGTCAAGATCTAGGAAGCATGGATACGGGTATGGCGACACGACAATCTCAAAAAAAAGGATACGGGTACGACATGATACGTCAATATAAAAATAACAAATTATTTTTTCATAGATACAAAAAATAGATTTATTTACATTTCTGTATAAAATATTATGATTAACAAAAAAACTAAGAGTTAAGAATCATATTGCATAATTTGCATGAATATATTTTGTACTAAATTATGATATATATATCAACACTTCTTTTTTAAATAAATATAAACTTTTCTTAACAATTATACTATGATATTATTGTTAGAAATATGTTCTGAAGTATCTGAGAAGTATTAGATATATGGTCGAAGTATCTAAGAAGTATTGGATACGTGTTAGAAATTAAAAAAATATTTTAAAATTATGGATACGTTTAGGAAGTATCGGACACTTGTCCACAAGTATTCGAGAAGTATCAGTATTCGATACGTATTCGATACAGGTATGTTACTCTTGTAGAAGTATTTGTGTTTCCTAGGTCGAGATACAATGGTGGATCCATCTTCTCCATCTAGGCCCAAACCCCATACTCTCTAACATATACAGCAAGAAATCCCAGCTCACATGATTGTATGCCTTTTCAATGTCCAACTTACAAACGATTTCGGGCATGCCGCTTCTAATCCTTACCTCCACACACTCACTAGCAATGAGAACTGAATCCAAGATCTGTCTGCCTCTCACAAAAGAGTTCTGAGTGTCCGAGATCACCACATCCAAAACCTTCTTCAGCCGATTAGCTAGAATTTTGACAAAAAGCTTGTAGATTGCTCTTACCAAGCTTATTGACCTAAAATCCTTAGTATCAATAGCTCCACCCTTTTTCAGGATAAGGGCGATAAAGGATGCATTAAGGCTCCTCTTAAATGACTGATATTTACATGACTTATATTTGTTATTTGCCTTATTTGAGATACTGAAATGTACTGTTTGATGAGACTGGGGGATTTTGTTTGACTTAATTTCACTAAGATTTGAATTATCTATGAATTTTTGAAGTTGCTTGAGGTTGGGTGTTGGACTGTTTTACACAGCAGAATTTTTCCTACTATTTTGGCTATAATTGATCTGTTTTATGAAGTTTTTCATGGATGTTAATTTATGATAGTATGGTAGTACATGTAAGCTTTCAAATGGCTTCGGTTTTGTGTAATTTGGATTTGTATGCTATTTTTGGCGAAATTTCAAAGTAAAGGTGTCTTTGCTGTGAAATATTATTTATTTGCAGAAAATTGGTCACTGTTTTATCAAAATTTGATTCAATTGATCAATTGTCATGTTATAATTATATCCTTGCATTAAAGAAGAGCTTGCTAACTTTCAATTGCCTTTGGTTTCATACAATTTGGATTAGTATTCTATTTTCTATGAATTTTTAAAGAGAAATAGTTTTTACTAGGAATTTTTGTGATGGCAGTACCTTCAGGTAATTTTCTTATGTATTTATAGTTTGATTTTAGGGATGACGTTTTGAGTATTTAAACTAGACACATAAAGGTTTCGGTAGAAAGATCTTTCTCTATTTAATACGAAATATGTGATTTATGGTGAATTTTCTAAATGTGAGTTGCGACTACGTAAAGAGTATGAAATGTTCATGAAAATTGAGTACAAACTACCTATGGTGCTATTTGACTGTGTTTCTCCACTGTGTATGTGCCTGTATGAAATAGGTCGGGTAAGAGTTTCCCTTGGGTTGAAAAGCCCAAACGACCCGGGTTTTAACGAAGGGGTGTTCACGGTACCGGGATGCAAGCCCCTAAAGCTGAAGGATGACGGACGGGGGCGGTTGTTTGGGGGGAAGGCCCTTAAAGACAGTACAGTATATGATTTCTTGACGTATATTGAATGATGTTGTAGTTGGAATTGGGTTAATTTTGAAATGGGATTTGACTTCAGTTTATTTGAGATACTACCTTTTATTTGGTAAATTCAGCATTAAAATCTATGATGTTCAGTTCATTTTTTTACAAAATTGCTGAAAATTATGCTTTCCATAAAACTGTTCAAAGAAGTTCGTTTTCAGAGAAATTTTTTTTGTTTTCAACAACACTGGGAACCTACTGGGATCCGTGAGCTAACCTCATTTTCTAAAATATTTTCAGGTGTTAAACAAGGCGAGCAAGTTACGAGGAAAGCTACCATGAACATGAGGAGTATGGTAACTTCAGATTCAAGATTTAGATCATTATATATTCTTTGAGGTTGTTTACGTGTTATGCAGGGTGTTGAAATATCTAATGGTTAAGATTTTAAGTTAATTTGGATTTTTTTTTTCCGTGTGGTTATTTCACATGCCGTGGAGAGCGGGACGTGACAGTTGTCTAAACTCAGTTTGTATTATTTAATCTTTTGGTAGAGTTGTCATTCATTTTGCATGTAGAGGTGAGTTGTTTGAAATTGACATTGACATTTGGGGAAGGATGCCCTGTTTGATGTGTAGATATTAAGTGCATCCGGTGTAGTGCGCGTGGTGTATCCCAACCCTCCGTGCACTACACGCGCGGTGGGCGCGTATAGAACACGGAGGCTGGAATGCACCTGGCGCACGATGCGCCGGGTGCAACGTATACCTGCTCCTGTTTGATCATCGTTCACTTCAATTAAATGAGGATGATTATCAACTGTGTTTGTCAAATTCTAATTAAGGAGGTTGGGTAGCTTTATCTCCAGCAACCTGGGCAGATGTAGGTTTCGTTATTTTCTATCAATGATCATGATTCTTTATTTTGTAGCGATGGTACATTTAATTATCTACTAATTGCGTGTTTTTCACTTTCAACAGGAAGCTGGGCATTTAACTTTGAGCATAACTATTGTATGAGTGATAATTTGTTCACATCAAACACACATGACTTGTGAGCATCATAAGTTTTGTCACTTCATTAGTTTGTGATCAACTCTGTTTATAAAAGTATGCATATATTTTTTTCATTTTTGAATGTAAAGGTATAACATCACTATTTATTTTCTTATGTTCCATGCTTAACAAAATGATATATGGGAGGAAACTAATGATATTAATTATATTATTAGAAAATTAATATTAACGATAACACGAGAAGGTATAAAAGAAATTGACAACTATGTTGAATGTGAATGAACATCTTCAGCAAATTTAGCTCAAAGTATAGTAAATTGAGAAGGTTTAAAAGAAATTGAAAAGGGTAGTTCAGCTCACGGTAAATAGAGAGAGAATTATTGGACTACTTTCTTCTCTGATGTTGGAAAATCGAAAAACCCAAAACCCAAAAATTAAATAGAAAATAAGCATTGTTATTATAACTGGAAAATTAGAAAGCAAATATAAAATGAGAATTCTTGTTATAATTCTTCTTGCTGATTTGTATTTCAATCGACAAAAAAGCTTCGATTTTTATTCCGTCTATATTGTATGTACGTCAACAGTAACTGTTAATTAATCGATAATTATATTAATATTAATGGCCTTGTAACTCAATTTAGAAATATAATTATATTTAAGTATAATTATGCTTTACAAAAATGTAAAAGTATAATTATGGAATGTTACATTTGATTGGAGGGATAGATTGATGATAACTTTTTATGTTTGGTTATAAGGAAAGAGAGGGAGCAAGCTAGGAGGGATGGAGGAGCATTCTCATTTTTGTATCCTTCCAAATTGTACGGAATAGAGGAGGAAAAGAATGGAAACTAATTAAAAATGTGAAATACTTAATTTAACTTTGAATTAATTACAAATTTGTTTTGTTAAATCCTATTGAAATTCTATTACATAAATATTTATGGTCCTGATTTTTACTGCGTGAACTTGATGATATTTCTTAACTTTGGTGATGATATATATATATATATATTTTTGTGAGTTGCGCGGTGCGGAAGCAGTTTAATTAATTTAGAGTGAGATGCTAATCCATAGACCTAGAGGGAGGTGAATAGGTCATCTTGCCCAATTTTTATGATTGATTAATTTCCCACAATTATTATTAATTAAGCATCCAAACCAATCACAAACTAAATAAAGCAAGTAAGGAAAAGTTAGAGATGACACCAGAAATTTTACGTGGAAACCCAAGATTGAAAAAATCACGGGGGTGAGGCAGAAACCCCAGAGAAACCAATCCACTATCTCGAAGCAAAGTACATCAGACTCTGTCCCAGACTCACACCCTTCTTCACTCTGTCAAGGATCTGATGCGGAACACCTCAAGCTTATGATTGCGACAACATGTCCAACTGCTGCAAACTTCTGGCTAACGTCACAATCCTTACATAAAGGTAGCTGAAGGAACAACAATACTCAGCAAGTATTTTGTTCCCTTCGTAGTGATCGTTTCTCTTCCTCTTCAGATAAAATCTTGTAGTTTGAAGGAACCACCTTTGCTGCTCTTGATCAACTGTGTAGACTGATGTTGTCTTGAAGATTTCGTTGATCAGATGAAGAAGAACATCACAACTTAAACACTCCGTGTGTGTGTGCTCTCAAAAATAAAAATCAATGAAGATTTTCTCTCATAAATTCCTCTTTTAGCTCTCAAAAATATATTCCTGGCTCTGAATGTTAAATCATTGAGTTCCTCATCTCTCTCTTTTTGATTGAAGCATAAAGAGGTATTTATAAGGTTTAGAATCCTTAGCCTACTTGAAAAACAAGTTTAAAACACCTAAGGAAAGTTTTAGAGAAATTTTGGTTGACTAGGAAATCAATTCGGATCAAAAAGGAAATTTTCGCGCATGTCAGCCAAGTCGGACCGGTCCTAAAAATTGGGGGACCGGTGGGACTTTTGCAAACACTTGAAAATTTCCAAGTCCTGAGAAAAGTCGGACCGGTCCTAAAAATTAGGGACCGGTGGAATTTTTCAGACATGTTAAATTTTCAAAGTCCTGAGACAAATTGGACCGGTCCTCATATTTGGGGACCGGTGGGACTTAGCAAAAATTCAATTTAACATTTAAAGCATATTTTTCAAGTCCTAAACCCACCAAACTTCAAAACATAGTGTCCTCACTCACATACCTGTTTAAGTGATGTTCTCATCAAATCCACGGTATCGAGACACCTTCCGTTTAGCTCCGAAGATCGAGACACAAGATCAAACAAAAATTACAACTCGATCAACAAGTTTTGACACCAAAATTTGCCAATTACAATTATATATCTCACAATCTCCCCCTTTGACAATTTCGTGACAAAACCAACCTAGACAATATGTAATCTACCCCGTAGCAGAAAAGATAAATTACAATGTTGTCAAAAATAAAAAATACAACTGAGCCAAACTGAACATTCACTTTGATCTTTAGCTTGTGGCAAATATGAAGAACACCTATATTCAGCAAATATGATGAACCACAATAATCTGCAAAACAACACTCAAAGATACCTTCGTGAAAGCTTAATAAAGATAAATAAGCATAACCATAAGCAAGAATAAAACAAAACATGTAATGTCAATGCTATGTAATGTTCTCTCTCAAATAATTTATCTCCCCCTTAATGATAAATGACTAGACAACTCTCCCCCTGAAAGTCACAAAGTCTCTCCAATAAACTTCCCAAATCTCTCCCCCTTTTTGTCACAAATTGACAAGGGACTCAAAAGAAATAAAATAATAATAAGGAGGAAGCAAGCAAGTATATAGAACTTGTAAATGTAAACAATAGAAAATATTGACTCCACAAGACTATATGAGCACAACAAACTAAAACCAAAGCTTAATCAATTAGTTTCACACACTTAGTAAGTGTAGTAAAATCACTATAAATTTTCATAAGCCAAAATATTTTTTTTGTCAATTGTTCAGATTTTCAAACTATATTTCAATGACATTACACTCACTCAGAAATCAAACAATCAACATGTGCACAGACTTTCAAATTTTCTTTTATTATTCCTTGCACATACATATTCGGTGGCTTTCACTCTTACGGGTAGTCAGCTATTTCCTCAAAATAACTCTTTTCAAAAGATATCTCATTGGAGATTTATGTTGTAGTGGTATCTTCGAACAAATCCCGAAGGTAGCCTTTTCCATAAGAATATGCTCAACAGCAATTTTTCAATTTTTTTTTGTTTATTCTTTTCTTTTCCGGTTGTTGATATTTTTTTTTTTCACTCATCACTCTTTTTGGTCTTTAGCACAATATTGAACATTCAATTCCCAAGATAATACGCTATCACATCAACACTATCTTTGACCAAAACAATGACATAAAAATAATCCAGTAAATGTACTCATCATGATTCATCTACTAAATGAAATAAGTAAGCAAAACCAAAATTCCAACTCTTAGCCATAGTATGTTATACACATGTAATCTATGTGTCACTAATTTCCTTGTGTTCAAACATACTCATTCTAACATGGTTTGCTTAACTTCTCAATAAAAATAAAAATAAAAATAAAAATAAACCTAAAATTACAAGGTTCAATGCATAATCTAGACTCATAAGATGAATATGAAGTTCCTTTCTAGATTATGTCAATACTATGCAATCTAATCAAGACAACAAATGCCTATAGATTTTCTAAGTCGATGAAACCTAGAAGCATCTAAAGGCTTTGTGAGAATGTCAGACAAATTATTATCAATATGCACTTTCTCCAAAGACACTACATTTTGTTCAACTAGTTCCCTAATAAAATGATGTCGAATGTCAATGTGTTTTGTCCTAGAATGCAAAATTGGATTCTTTGAGATATTAATTGTACTATTGTTATCACAAAAGATAGACATTGTACCTTGTTCAATTTCATAATCCAGTAGCATCTGTTTCATCAAAATCAATTCCTTCAACTTGAGTGTATCCTTGTGCCACTAACCTGGCTTTATTTCTCATTACAAGCCCATTCTCATCAAGTTTGTTTTTAAAAATCCATTTAGTTCCTATGATGTTCACATCATTAAGTTAAGGCACTAACTCCCAAACAACATTTTTCACAAATTGATTCAACTTTTCTTGCATTGCTACAAGCCAATCAGAACTTTGAAGAGCTTCATCAACATTTTCAGGTTCAAATTGAGCCATATGACATGAGTGTCCTATGTTATCCCGGACTATACTCCTAGTATTTCTCTCCTCCCATGGTCCTATCACATTAGTCAATGGATGACTACTTCGAATCCTAGAACTAACAGACATTGGGACTTCCTCATTTGGTGTAGGATTTTCTATAGGTGTATGTGTATCATCAATTACTTCCACAATTTCATCACCACTTACATGTTCACCTTCATCCTCAGTCTCACTTTCTTTCTCAACCTCTCTCTCACTAGGTTCACTCTCAGGTAACCCTAAGGTGTTTATACCCTCTTCTTTCTCAAGTTGATCATGTATCTCCTTAGGCCTTGAGTCATCAATCACAACATTAATTGACTTCATTACAACTTTAGTGTGACGATTATACACCCTATATGCCCGACTGTTCAAAGCATACCCCAAAAAGTATCCTTCATCACTTCTAGAGTCAAATTTTCCTAAATTCTCTCTATCCCTAAGGATATAACATTTACTCCCAAAGACTCTAAAGTGTTTAATGTTAGGCGTCTTTCCATACCACAATTCATATACAGTCTTTTCAGTTCCAGGCCTAAGGTACACCATGTTTAAAACATGACAAGCAGTACTAACAGCTTCAGCCCAAAAATGTTTAGCTAACTTACTTTCATGAAGCATAGTTCGTGTCATCTCTGCAATTGTCCTATTCTTTCTTTCAACCACACCATTCTGCTGAGGTGTTTTAGGTACAGAAAATTCATGACTTATGCCAAGATTATCACAATACTCAATGTAAGGTTTAGGTTCAAACTCACCTCCTCTATCACTCCTAACACGAGTTATTGCATATTCTTTCTCATTTTGAATCCTTTGGCAAATTGACCTGAAGAACACAAAATCATCAGATTTTTCTCTCAAGAAAGCAATAAAAGTAAATCTACTTATACTTTGGGTTCTTACTGGACCCATTAAATCCATATGAATCAGTTCCAATGGTCTTGAAGTGACTTGATGCTTAAGTCTCTTATGTGACACTCTAGTTTGCTTACCTAATTGACATGATCCATATACCTCATCTGTTGGTCTTTTCAATTTAGGCAAACCTCGAACTCGTTCATGATTAGACAAACTTACCAAATCATTGTAATTCACATGACCAAGTCTCCTATGCCACAAAATAGCTTCATCAGTCACAGTAGAAAAACACATATGTGAAGGATCTGAAAATATCACAACAATTTTCAGGAGTTCTAGATCCTTTCAAAATACAATCACCCTGCTCATTAGTTACAAAATATCTATGTTGAGTAAAATTAATTTGAAAACCACTATCACATATTTGACTGATACTCAACAAGTTTGCAACTAAACCTTTAACATATAGAACATTTTTCAATTCACCAAAAGCAGGAAAATTAATTTTACCTTTACCACTTACTTTAGATGCATTGACATCACCAAAGGTAACAGACCCACCAGTATAATCCTTAAAAGTGGTAAACAATGTTCTATCTCCAGTCATGTTCCTAGAGCAACCACTATCAAAGTACCAACCTGCAAGACCAAGTGCTCTAAGTGCAGTGTGCATGACAAAATATTTTATATTATTCTTTTTCACCCAAACAATTTCAGATTTTTTATCAAATGATTTCCTAACTGTTTCAGAATCAGAATTATCAGTTTCAAGGGGCTTTTTCTTCTTATTGCCTATAACAGAATTAAAGCAATTCAATTTATCAAATTTTTCTTTCAATTCCTGTTACTTCTTTTCAAGTTCTTTCATCTCATTCAGCAAAACTCTTGAACTCTTTAAGTTTTAATGCTTTTTCAGTTCAACTTTTCTCTTCTGACATTTGTATTTAATATGACATATTTCTCCACCAAAATGACATGTTGGAGTAAGTTTTAGAGCATGAGTAATAATAGAAGGCTTAGTCTCAACTTTCACAAAAATATCTTTTGATTTTAAAAATGAAAATTCCTTTGAAATTGAAACCAATTTTTCTTTGTTACTCAAATTTTTAGAAAAATCCAACTTACCAAATTTGCAAGTGTCATACTTAAATTTCTAGAAAGACTGATTAGATTTAACAAGTTCACAATTCAAGTTATCAATTTTATACTCAAGTGAATTATTAAACCCTTGAATCTATTTAACTTCCTGTTCCAGAAATTCAACTTTACCAAGAAGATTCATCTTTTCATATCTAAGTTCTTCTAAATTTTTATTGGTAACAGAAACTTCCAATTTGTAAATATCTCTATCAAGTTCAGCAAGTTTCAATTTTTCCAACAAATCTCCATAGTCCCTTTTCAACTTAGACCACTCATGATGCATGTCAGTTAAAGAATCAGAAAATTGAGGTAAGACAATTTCATCATCAAAAGACACAATGTGAGACATCATACAATTCACAACTAAATTAACAAAAAAAAATCTAACTCAGAATTGAGCAACCCGCTCTGATACCAAATGTGAGTTGCACGGTGCGGAAGCAGTTTAGTTAATTTAGAGTGAGATGTTAATCCTTAGACCTAGAGAGGGGTGAATAGGTCATCTTGCCCAATTTTTATGATTGATTAATTTCTCATAATTATTATCAATTAAGCATCCAAACCAATCACAAACTAAATAAAGCAAGTAAGGAAACGTTAGAGATGACACTAGGAATTTTACGTGGAAACCCAAGATGGGAAAAACCACGGGGGTGAGGCAGAAACCCCAGAGAAACCAATCCACTATCTCGAAGCAAAGTACATCAGACTCTGTCACAGACTCACACCCCTCTTCACTCTATCAAGGATCTGATGCGGAACACCTCAGGCTTATGATTGCGACAACATGTCCAACTGCTACAGACTTCCGGCTAACATCACAATCCTTACAGAAATGTAGCTGAAAGAACAACAATACTCAGCAAGTATTTTGTTCCCTTCGTAGTAATCGTTTCTCTTCCTCTTCAGATAAAAGCTTGTAGTTTGAAGGAATCACATCTGCTGATCAACTGTGTAGACTGATGTTGTCTTGAAGATTCCGTTGATCAGATGAAGAAGAACATCACAATTGAAACACTCCGTGTGTGTGTGCTCTCAAAAATAAAAATCAATGAAAATTTTCTCTCATAAATTCCTCTTTTAGCTCTCAAAAATATATTCCTGGCTCTGAATATTAAATCATTGAGTTCCTCATCTCTCTCTTTTTGATTGAAGCATAAAGAGGTATTTATAAGGTTTAGAATCCTTAGCCTACTTGAAAAACAAGTTTAAAACACCTAAGGAAAGTTTTAGAGAAGTTTTGGTTGACTAGGAAATCAATTCGGATCAAAAAGAAAATTTTCGCGTATGTCAGCCAAGTCGGACCGGTCCAAAAAATTGGGGACCGGTGGGACTTTTGCAGACACTTGAAAATTTTCAAGTCCTGAGAAAAGTCGGACCGGTCCTAAAAATTGGGGACCGGTGGGACTTTTCAGACATATTGAATTTTCAAAGTCCCGAGACAAATTGGACCGGTCCTCATATTTGGGGACCGGTGGGACTTAGCAAAAATTCAATTTAACATTTAAAGCATATTTTCCAAGTCCTAAACCCACCAAACTTCAAAACATAGTGTCCTCACTCACATACCTGTTTAAGTGATGTCCTCATCAAATCCACGGTATCGAGACACCTTCCGTTTAGCTCCGAAGATCGAGACACAAGATCAAACAAAAATTACAACTCGATCAATAAGTTTTGACACCGAAATTTGCCAATTACAATTATATATCTCACAATTTTTTGGTAAATACTGGTGCAATTTAATTTTATTTGTAAAATACCGAAGTAGTTGGATTTTTTTTTTTCCGGTGTTATTGGCAGTAACATTTTTTTTCATTAAAATTTTCATTGAAATAAAACATCTAATTACAACCGCTATGAAAATAAATTCCTTCATTCATTCACGTGAACAATGCATGGCCGATCAATTTAATTAATGAAGGTATATTAGTAAAAGTAAATAAAATCTCTCATTTACTTCTTTCCAACCAAACAAAAAAAATTGTCATTTCATCAATCATTTCTAGCCTCTCTTTCATTCAACCAAACAAAAAATGAGAAAGACATCATCCCTTCTGTAAAAATACCAAACAAGATTGGATTTGTGTGACGAGGAAGTTGAGGGTTTGGGAGTGTGTTTTGTTATTAATGTCATTGGATTTGTAACATTTGTCAATGCTATTTTTTAACACCCACAAATATTGTTAGTATTCAGTATTACTAGACAATATGCTTGAGGTACGCATCTTCAACAAACAAGGCCGCGAACAAGCAACAAGTTGTGAACCACAAAAATAGAAGGGTAAAAATAAAATAAAGAAAAAAGAATGTTTAATGGTCATGTCCAAACTATATTTGGTAAAAAAATGAGAAAAATAACTTTTAATCGACTTTAAGTTTCATACGTTTTTGGGCATAATTTGCAGAGGGTTTTGATTTTTAGCGGATGAAGAAAATGACAGTTGTGGTTGGGTGTTAAAAGGGTGTTTTTTTTTAGTAATTTTGGTGGCAATGGTTGTTTCAAGGGTATCATAGTCATTAAAACACATGGTTTATTTACTATTAGCTTTAACTGAAATCTAGTAGAAAGGATTGTGCTCAGGAAGGCATACGACGTACTAATGATGTGTCTCACTCACCGAATATCTACTCGTTTACACGAACGACAAATTAGAAACAGAGTAAACTCTTAAAATATTGTTCCCTCCTACACTCTCCCTTTGACTAAACCTAATTGTAAATTCCACATCCACATTTTTATACATTATAATTAATTTGGTTACGATTAATGTTAAATAAAGGCAGTGCAATCTGCTAAATATTAATTATGGAGATATCTGCATTGGCAAATGACACTTTTTACAACTTATGGTGTATTATAACCCCCAACTGATGATAGTCGAGTAATTGTTTCGTATTTTGTACCAAGAATGAGTTAAAATTCAAAATTTTATGTGGGACAATTGTCGTAGTCATTGAGAAATTGGGTATTTCTGTCAATTTGCCAAACTAAATTTTAATTACTAGGAATTTTGATTTACTTATTAGGATTTTGGGATGTTAATCCGCAGATATATATATATATATATATATATATATATATATATATATATATATATATATATATATAATTGGATCATTACTTGCAGTGTCATTGGATGAACCTGTCATTGCTAGGACTTTCAATAGTTGGGGTGTCATTGCTGTGAATGAATTTTTAACTTTGCCGTTTAACTTAAATCAATAATAAATACTTGACATGCAAATCCATAGCGAAAGATTTCATTGAATTTCCAATTCTCGAATCCAGCAAACAAAAAGTACTCCAAATTTCGTAGGTTCTCTTGTAATCCATATAAAAATCTGCCATTGTATGGCTTTCCTTTCTAAGCCTTTCATGTGTGATGGATATGTATTCCTTCTTCTCTAATACAAAGATCAGAGAATTATTTCTTTCAGCTAGTTTAGAAGGTATATTACATGGTTACCAAGGCATAACTTGGGGCCAATGGGCCACCCAAACAACGCATAAAGTCCTGCTCGGACAAACAAAGAAAAGTTTGGATGTTGTGCAAGACAACATGTAGGATAACTCAGCCCATTTTACCAATAATCTATTTGATTTTGAAGGACTGATGCGAAGCCCCAGCAATAAAGACTCGCCATTTGCACCAAATGATCATACATATATATATATATATATATATATATATATATATATATTATACTGGAACTGGATGGAAGTTCTAATTCATAGAGAATTTGTCTTTGCTTTGATCTGTCAATATATAGTATCAATCTGCAAGTAATGGGCAGAAGAATACAACCAGAAGACAGACTTTTATCAGGTGATTGAGAAACCAATAATCAATACACATCTGCAGTTATGGTTGTGCAGTGTAAGTCATATAACAAGATAGTGGTTTCACTGAGTAGCAGATAAATTATTTAACACTTGCTTCTAACATAGAACTATCTACTGCAGGTAAAGAAAGTGGTGATATAAGCAGCTCAGTAGATCCAGATGCTGAAGCTCAAACAAAATGCAAGGCAAGAGTGTAATTGCTGATTCTATGGTTACCTCAAGTCTTACCCCATAGATTCTCGAAGAAAAACAATTACATAATAATTTGATTGAGAAACGTCTGCTGAAACGAAGGAAAGCTCTGATCCAAGCAGCTCAGCACTGCCACAAACCAAA
Source organism: Cornus controversa (assembly GCA_026545225.1). Lineage (NCBI taxonomy): Eukaryota > Viridiplantae > Streptophyta > Magnoliopsida > Cornales > Cornaceae > Cornus > Cornus controversa. The sequence continues at coordinate 20,803,018 of CM048852.1, forward strand.
GGCTCAAATAGGAAACCTGGCAAGAGGGCTTTTGCTGAAAATGGGCACCTGTTTCTACTCCTGTTACTGATATCCTGCAAGAGGTGAAATTACCACAGAATGGGATGGAAAAGTGCAGCAGTAGGAAAAATTGGATTGATATATATGAGCTGGTGCAAGAGGAAATTAGCACTTGGCTTGTCTAGTCGGTTTTCAAAACGTCTTGTAGGGCTCAAACCTGACCAAGCGCCGGATTTGGGGTTAAGTGAACCAGTTTTAATTTCAAGCTTTTGGTAGCGACTCTAAAGAAAGTAAAGTTGATCCATCATTGGTTTCTGCCCTGGATGGTGTGGCTGATGGCATACCTCAGCATGCACCTTATGGCTGAGCTACGAACGGAAATTTCACATCATGCTTCCATAGGCACAGAAGCTCCATCAAATGTAGAGCCATCCAACAAGAATGAGAAGCCTCTAGAGGATCAAGCTGCTCTAGAACAGCAAGGAACTGACAAGAAAGATGATCTGAACCCAGAATCAGAACTCATCGTTCTCCACTTTGACCTAGAATTTGCTTTCAAAACTTTTACAGGGGCAATACCAATTGAGTATAATCTGACAATTCAAGGTTATTTCAACCAAGAAAATGACGCTTGTCATACTCAGGGTGCTGATTCCATGTTTTACCAAGTTGCAGTAATCTTTGTCCTCAGCAAACAAGCTCGGAGGCAAACAAGGAATCTGGCTAGCTTTTTGCACTAAAAGTTTGGTACCTGAGGCTGAAGGTAAATTTTTAGATAAGAATGCTTGTTTCAAATACTAGGTTATGTAGGATTAAACTCGACCTAAACCTATTTTTAATTTTCTTTTGCTTTGCTTCTCTTTATTGCCAATTCGTCTACAGTTTTTGTTGCTATGTTTGCCTTCAGATGGAGGAACCTATATCTCCTTTACAAAAGATTCTCTATTTATTGGTATTAACTTTTCCTCAATTCTCTATACTTGTTTGGTTGCTCAGAAACTACAATGAAAAGCACCAAATTGCATAAAACAAACACGTTCACCAATCATCCAATGTTCGAATCAAACTGTCTACAATCAAAACCACCTACAGTAATTGCAATCCAATGTACACAAACAATTTTGACAGATGAATTTTCCCAATTCTCTGTCTAGGTCCCTCTCAAGGCTGTCTCATTGATTTGGATGAATTCCAGCTACATCACCCACTCTTGTAAATAATAGTTTGTATTATTATTTGCAATATTTGAAGTAACAGAATGCTTTTAACAGTTTTGATGTTTCAATATCATGAAGCAAAGAGTAATCGTTCATTGTCCTCATATATATATATATAAGAAAACCAGAAAACAAATCCATTACAGAGTTACATGGGGGCATGCCCCACAATCAAGAATGAAAAAAACAAAAGGTTTGAAAAACAACAAGCCCAAAGGCAACTCTGAAACATAGCGCAACAAGGATGAATTAACATAGTACAAAGGCAAAATAGAGGTGCAATTAATAGAGATTCAAATTGCAACTCAGCATGAGCTTCATTCATTCACAAACCATTACACCATACCTAAAGAATGGGCAAAACACTACCTTATAGTTGGTGCCCCCGGGGCATGTAGAGGTGCTAGTTTGATCATCAAGGGGGTAACTATAAGCATTTGGGCACCTATCCTTGAAAAACCTAGAGTAATTTGTAGGACCACAGTTGGAAGGAGTAGAATTAGTACCAGTACAACAGTATTCATCGGTCTTGAACACTGTACAGGGGTTGTTGCAACCACCGGGCACCTTCAATTCATCGGGGCACTGCCCGGTGATGTCTTCTCTACAATTGATGCGACGGGGGCACCCACTGCTTGTAGAGCTAAATTCCATTGGCACATTGAAGCCATCAACAAGGGAGATGTCAAAGAAATCCATGTTGTTAAATTGATTTAGGGAGTACTCGGCCAGTGTGTTAGGGGGATCACCAAACGATTCGCATACGAGTAACCCATTGCAGTCACCAGTTTGACACTTGATCATGCCTGCTGCATCAAAAATGCAATTGGTTCGAGCCCAGATACGGCCAGTACTTGTGCCGGGCGAGACAGTTAAGCTCCAACTCTCGCCTTGTTTCAGCGGCTTGCCGCCACCGGGATTGGCGGCAGCCCAGACCGTGTAACGGCAATTGTTTTCAATTTCGAAGGTCGCTGCATGACTCACGGTGAAGAAGAAGGCCTTGAGGAGGAAAACCGAAATGGACAGGCATCTGAAGAAGCTCATGTTATTGAGATATTGAGAGAGAGAGAGGATCTGTGTCTGAGTGGTGTTTCTGAGGGAATGACTCGAATATCTGTCTACTCTTTTTTGTTGACTTTTTTTTTTTTTTAAAAAGACTATTTAAAAATAATCAGACATTTTTTCATAAATAATGCTGGGATCTTGTCCTGGCATCACTAACTTCATTCTCTCTGCTTACATGGACCAATGAGTGTGTAGATGAGAGTTGAAGAGAAAAAAAAAAAAAAACAATAAACGATAAACTTTTCGTTTAACTCACAAAAAGATGGATAATGTTCATTTTAAAAAAACAAAATTTTGAACAATTGTTTTAATTCTATTAGTTTATATAAACAGGGAGAATAAAGTTGGTGCTGCCAGGACAGGACCCAAGTATTATCCTTTTTTCTATTGTTGCTTTTATTAATTAAATGATAAGTATAAAAAACTCCCTCCTTACACAAAAAAAAAAAAAATAATGCCAGCAAACTTCCTTCCAATTCCGTGTGAGCATATAACCTTCTAATATTTATGAAATATGTTCAAATTGCCCACTCCATCTAATGAATTTTAGAAATATCCAATGCTCGTCAAATCTTACCGAAAAAAAAAACTTATTTGAAAACCCCCTAATACCTTTTTTAAATACCCAATATACCCCTTACAGATCTATATATTTTAGGTTAATGTGTAAGAAATTCTCCTGTTATATAAAAAATGTGCAGCAAACCCCTTTATAACTCACTATGAGCATATAACCTTATATTTTTTTGAAGATCTTTCATTATTGATGCGACGGGGCCACCTGTAATACCCCGTAATTTAAGAATATCTAAATTGGATTTTTATTTATTTTATCGAGTTTTTAATTATTTAAATGCTTTAATTAATTTTGTCAATGTCTGTTTTTATATGTTTAATGTGGATGTTTGAATTGTTGCCAAGTGTTGATTGAGTTTAATTGTGTGTTAAATATTTGTTTTAAATATAGTTTTTTTTTCTGTTAAATAAAAATATGTTGGTTTGGGCTGCATTTTTTTTTTTTTTGTTTTATTATTATTATTATTAGGTTGGACTAAGCTGCTGGGCTGGGCTATATATATATATTTATATATAGTTGGGCTAAATATTTTATATTTATTAGTTTAATTATTTAAGAATATTAAATAAGAGAAAAGAAATTAGGGTTCAATAGTTTCTACGTACAGAGGATTCCTACGCACAGATAGGGAGAAAACGGTAGACGCCAGGAAAAGAGAAAAAAATTATTTTTGCTCAACATCACAAGGCAAGTTCGAACTCTTCTCTTCCCCTTTGAATATGTATACATATATATTTTTGTATATACATGTTGCTAGAATATATGTATAATATATATATATTAATTGTATAGACATGTTGCTAGAAATTTGTATGCAATTAATTATGAAACTAAATAATTTTTGCATGCTAAGAATATTTCTGTGAATTAAACATGAAGATTTTGGAGTTTTGGTACTGTTTTAGGGTATTCTTGCATATGTATATACATGTATATATCACTGTATAGGCGGGTATATATATATATATTAACATGATTTTTTATTTCAGTTAGACTTTCCTTTCAGCATTTATAATTCTTTTTCTTTTGTCATTGTATTCTATGCTTGTTTGCTATCAGTTGTTAGTATCCTCAAGTTTTGGGTGTGAGACTAGCCACCTCATGCGCGAAATTTTTTGGGGGGTATTTCAACACCCATTGGTTGTAGAGCCAAATTCCATTGGTACATTGATGCCGTCAACAAGGGGGATGTCAAAGAAATCCAAGTTGTTGAATTTATTTAGGAATACTCACCCATTGTGTTAAGGAGTGTACCATACTGATCTTTGCAGTTTACCCCCTTGTAGTCACCTATTTGACACTTGAATATGCCTATTGTATTAAAGCTACAATTGATTTGAGCCTAGATATAATCATTAACTGTGTCGAGTGAGAGACTAAAGTTCCAATTTTGGCCTTGTTCAAACGGCATACCACCAACGGGAATGGCGACAACCCATACCGTGTAAAGGCAAATATTTTGGATTTCGAAGGTGGTTGCTTGAGCGACAATGAAGAAGGCCTTAAGAAGGACAAAATAAATGGATAGACATCTAAAAAGCCTATGTTATTGAGAGAGAGAGAGCGTATGTGCCTCAGTGGTGTTTTTGAGGGAATGAGTTGAATATTTGTAGAGAAATTATAGCTCTAGGTTGGTTAATTTTTGGTCAAAAATCCTGAGAACTTGCCAGGAAAAGAAAACTGAGTAATCACGACATTGCTGAAAGCACTAGGGATAAGGAATTTTTGAGCCGCTCTGACATTCCAGGGCCCCTTTTATAAGAACCAGTTTTTCTTGCCATAACTTATCAGAAGTGGGAGCGCCATAACATAGTTTCCTATCCTTGCTACTAAGGAATAGGTGGTAACGATTGTCTTATGATATGACCCGATGAAGAGAGTAACAGAATAGAAGATTATTCAAATTCAAGTCAAGCTTGTGAAAGTAGTTCAAGGAGAGCATACAAGAAATAATTAGGGTTTAACTGAAGTGGCGCAAGCTTCAGGTTGAACAAAGCAAAGCTAAAAAGAGGATGAAGGGGAAATCTTAAGGCTTTCAGATGGGAAGCTGAGAAAAGGACTTTTCCATCCTTAACTCATTCCCCTGTGCTATAATCAAAGTCCAAGGGGTAACCCTCTATGGTGACCTCGCTAGGAATCCTGCATTCCTTTCTGACCTTATCAAGGTCAACCAATAGCCTTGTCACCAGAGCAACGACCACACCCTGGTCAGATGTGACCGCTTCTCCAGCCATCCCAACAGGATGAGCAGTCTCTATAATAGGGTGAGAGGAACTAGACATAGATATTTCTTGGTTGTCATAAAGGGTATGGTCACTATCACTAGAAGACATTTTTTCAGAAGAAAAAAATGAAAGCGAACGGACGAGAACTAACCTGAAGAGACAAATCAACACCAAGAAAGTCAAGAGGGGATGAATCTGGAAAAATGAGTCAGGCAGTTGTAGAAGGTTTGTGGCTGAAAATGACAAGTATAATGGCAAAATACAAAGAGGAAACGTGAAGAAGATACTTACGTGCTCTGCGTCGTCGTTGGTACCGAGCATTAAATGGGGAATCTCGATGCAAACAAAGAAATCATGATAGAACCCAAACAAATTCCCTCCATTATGACGAATTTCATAACTGAAGGGAATTTGGGGCAATGTGTAGGGACAAAATTATCACTTGGTCTAATAGGTTAAACTGGTACAAAAAATGGACCAGGCCCACTTCGGCTTGAGCCCATGTATCAGTAGAAAGCCCAAAAAGGCTGGATCAATGGTTACAAAAGGGCCAAGTCGTCCCGTCCCAAGGCTGGAAAGCCCAAGTCAAATACAAACCTAAAACTCAAAAAGAAATTCAAACTCCTTGAGAGAAAATTTAGCTGTAAAAAAGGGAATTCAAGTCCTAAAAGGTTTCAAATTCTCAACTGTATAAATATTCAACAAACCATGAATGAAAGATATCCTCGAATACACCTCTTGCAATTTCTTCTCTTTTTCTTTGAAAATTGTGCTCTTAATTTTGGGTGTGTGCATCGAATTGTTTGGCAATAACAAGTTGAACAATTTTCTGTACCTATAAATATTTTTTAAAAATAATCACTTTTAAAATATAGGGTAAAATACACTGACCTCCCCTAAGGTTTGGCCTAATTACACCTAACATCAAACTATTAGATTTTGTTACAATGACCTCCCGTGAGGTTTGCTCCATTAGACAAAGACCCCCCTCCGTCCAAAATTCTGTTAGTTTTGTCAAAAAATTTAGGGTAATTTACACTGACCTCTCCTAAGGTTTGAGGTAAATTACACTGACCTCTCCTGAGGTTTGGCCTAATTACACATAATATCAAAATAATTGATTTTGTTACAATGACCTCCCTGTAATAGAAATGAACTAATCGACATTAACTTTTGAGTGAAATGTCTATTCTACCCTTAATATTATATTGATATAAAAATTAAAATATTTATATATATATAATATTATATAATTAAAATATACTTTTGCCCCTCTTAATTATATATATATAAATATTTTAATTATATAATATTATATATATATATAATATTATATTATAATATTATATTAACATTATATAATATTATATAATGTTATCAATTACATCTTAATATTATATATAATATTATTAAAATATTATATATAATAAATATTTAATATTTATATTATAAAAATTAAAATATTATATTAAATATTAAAAAATATATAAATATTAATATTTATTTTATTATAATATTAAAATATTAATATTATATATATATAAATTACAATATTTATATATATATAATTACACTTTTGCCCAAGATATTATATATATATAAATATTTTAATTTTTATATTATAAAAATAATATAATATAATATTATTATATTAGATGGGCAAAAGTGTCATTATATATATATAAATATTTTAATTTTTATATCAATATAATATTAAAGGTAGAATATACATTTCACCTTAAAGTTAACATCGGTTAGTTCATTTCTGTTACAGGGTGTAATACCCCGGAAAATTTAGGTGTCAATTTAATCTCTTTACATTATTACTTTATTTTATTAATTCATGTGAAATATTTTTTTTATATAAATTATCATTGTAGGTGAGTTGCTTGTCTTTTATACATGCATATTGTCATTTTATGTGAATTGGTATCAATTGTGTGTTATTTTATTTAAATGTTTTGGGTTGGGTTAGGGAGGAATTTGGGCTAGGATGAGTGGGCTAAGGTTATGTTTAAAATGATGGGCCTAGGGTTATAATAATAATATTATTGCTATATTTATTATTATTAATTTGATTTTTATTAGTTTTAGGAAAAACAATAAAAGAATAATTAAAACAAAAAGGAAAAGAAAAGAAGAAGAAATTAGGGTTTGTCGTTGTTTTATGCACAGAACTAAAAGAGAGTAAACGAAAGAGAGAAGGGAGTGACGATCGGGTGAACAAGTTGATTCGTCAAAAAAAAGGCAAGTTTAATTCTTCTCTTCCCCCTTGAATCCGTATCCATAGTCTAGGTTTGAGAATTTATTTATATTAAAAATTTGTAGTTAATTGCATGTTTATATTTTTCTGCTATTGATAAATTTCGTGAGATTAACTGTGATGATTGTATGTAGATTTAATTGATTTTGTTCATGTAAGGTTATATGCATATGTGTTCATGTATATGTATATTGTGTTAAGAAAGAAATAATTCATGTATGCAATTTGTAAGAAATAAATGTTTAGTTGTGAACCTACTGTGTTGGGATTATATTGTAAACAACTCTGAATCCTTAGGAAAATAGATCGTGAATTATTGGGTTTTAAAATTTTGAATTTTGCGAAGAACCCTAGAACTTGTGAATTGGGGGTTTTTGATTCGGGCTGTTTCGAATGGGGCTTTTTGCACCAATAGGTAGACGGCGTCGAGAGGAGAAGAACGGCGCAAAAATGGAGGCGAACGGTGGCCGGAGGAGGCCGGATCGTCGCCGGGAAGTCGCCGGCAGCGCGCTGTGCGCACTGCTGGACGCGCTGGGGAAGAAGCCCCAGCGCAGGGACTTCCCCACGCGCCTGGCCGGCGCGTGCTGGCGCGTGGGGCCGGCGCCGGGAAAAATGTTTTTGGGCCCCACTCGCGGGGGCCCACCACTGGGTCCACTTTGGGCCCATTCCGATATGTTTTGATATTTTTTTTTGAATTTTTTGGAAAAACTTGAAAATTTGATAAATCATTTTTTTAAAAATACTTTCATGATTCCAAAAATTTTGAAAATTTTACTGTATGATATTGGAGGTTAAATACACTTAATTTTAAATTTTCAACTCAAAACAATTTTCCCTTGTTGTCCAATTAATTTTTAAAAGTACCCAAAAGCTGTCTTTTTCCCTTTTTGTAATTTTAGAAAATACTTTTACAACTCCAAAAATTCCCAAATTTTTACTGTAACTCTCTGGAGGTTAAATACACTTGGTTTTAAATTTTCAACTCAAAATGATCTTTCCTTGTTGTTCAATTGAATTTTAAAGTATCCAAAAGCTGGATTTTTCACTTTCTGTAATTTTAGAAAATACTTCTGAAATTCCAAAAATTCCCAAAATTTTTCTGTAACTGGTTAGAGATTAAATGACCTTGGGTTTAAATTTTCACCTCGAATTGAGCTTCTCTTGGTGTTCAATTAATTTTTAAAGTGCCTAAAAGTTGGATTTTCACCTTCTTTGGTTTATTAAAAATGTTTTTAAATTACAGAAAATTCCAGAATATTTTCTTAGTGTTCTTAGAAGTGAAATAGGCCCAGAAACCTAGATAAAAGTAAGTTTAGATCCCCTCGGAGATTTGAGTGCATTGGAGGTTGGTTTGGGGAATTGTTTCCTCTAATGGATGTTAAGTTATTTTGATTTAATCGATTGTGTTTATTATATATATAAATGCACATGGGATACTTGATTTAGGTTCACTTGTGAATGATTTGTCATATGGTGATAATTGCATAGCTGATAATTCAAATTGGTAGTCTGTGCAAATTAAAAATCATAATACATCTTGTTTATTTATTATTTCATATTGGGAATGCAATTGTATTTTTATTTGGCATGTAAGGATTGCCCGGCGTGTCAGGATCGCCCATACCTAATAAGGTATCTATATTTTTATTTGGCATGTAAGGATTGCCTGGCGTGTCAGGATCGTCCATATGTATCTTTATTTGTGAACATAAAGAAGGGGATCGTTTTTACATTGTAAAGGTTGTTGAGGAAATATATGAGATGATTTGTATCTTTAAAAGTATGAACTGAATAAGGAATAAACTGAGGGGTTGAACGTATATTTATCTATTGTGTCCCCTCACATTGAGGGTATGTATATTGATTCTCTGATTGGGATGTAGTAGATAGAACTTGCTCGTGGGTTTAACCCACTTTGTTGATATTTCAGGTCCCAAGCAGTTTCCCCCGCGAGGATAGAGTACTAGGGTTGGGCTGTGACATACATCTACTCTCACCAATCTCAGGGTAGGAATCTACTTTTTCTTCAGGAGTAAAACTATGAACTCATTTAGAGGTTTTGGTTTTGGATTTCAATTTAAGTGTTAAACTTTTATTTCTTTCTGGTTAAGGGGTCCTTGGGTTACGGGATTTCCAAATTGTATTACCAGAATTTAATGATTTATTTATCAATTATTTCAATTCAATGGAATTTCTGTTCAGCTTTTAGCAATTATTCTATTTCTGTCTTTTGCATCTATGCTTGTTGCTATCAGTGGTTAATATTCCTCAGATTTTGTGTATGAGACTGGCCACCTCATGCGCGAAATTTTTCTGGGGGGGTATTTCACAGGGAAAGTCATTGTAATAAAATCAATTATCTTGATGTCGGGTGTAATTTAGCCAAACCTCAGGGGAGGTCAGTGTAATTTACCCCAAACCTCAGGGGAGGTCAGTGTAAATTATCCTAAATTTTTTGACAAAATTAACAGAATTTTGGATGGAGAGGGTCTTTGTCTAACTGAGCAAATCTCAGGAGAGGTCATTGTAACAAAATTCAATAGTTTGATGTTGTGTGTAATTAGACCAAACCTTAGGGAATGTCAATGTATTTTACTTTAAAATATAAAAATTGTCAAATAATCAGTCACATAATTCGAGATACAATTCATAAATTGTATCGGTGAAAGTTTAGCATTTTTCAATACATAAATCAATAATTTATGTCGTGTCAATAAATTAACTTTTATTTTGAATTTTTTTAAAATAGGACATGATATATCATATGTCATGTCAATGAATTAATTTTTATTTTGACTTTTTTTAAAAATGGACGATGTTTCGTGGTAAATTCTGAACCAAAGATTTAAAGAATCACGACAATAGAGAGGATTCAAATCCTGTGGCCTACCACAGGCTGAAACTTGTCAAAGCCTACATTAAATTGGACCGTGGCCCACACGCCGTGTGATTGTACTAGAAAAGTCTTTCTTCAAACTGGACTGTGGCCCACATGCCGTGTGCATTGGTAGTGTAATTTTTATTAAATTGACCGTGGCCCACATGCCATGTGCATTGTAGGACCCGAGAAGCTAGATCCAATTGATTTTAACAATTCCGATTTATACGCATACTATAACTATATAGTAGGTTGTTAATAGGCTGGCAAACGGGTGGGTTGTCAAATTTGAATCGGGTCAAATATCGATTCCGTCGAAACGAATTGGGTCAATCCATCATGACCCATGACCGTTTACATAAAAAATAAAAATTTATTACTTAACCATATTTGGTTTGTACCGAATTTTTTGACCCGAATTCAGGCCCACCCGTATACAAACGCAGCCCACTTTCATAAATGATCGAATCAATTTTTTTTGGATAAAATACATTGACCTCTCCTGAAGTTTGGCCTAATTACACCCAGCATCAAACTATTGAATTTTGTTACAATGACCTCTCCTGAGGTTTGTTCCGTTAGACAAAGAGCCCCCTCCGTCCAAAATTCTATTAGTTTTGTCAAAAAATTTAGGGTAATTTACACTGACCTCCCCTGAGATTTGACCTAATTACACCCGACATCAAAATAATTAATTTTATTATAATGACCTCCCTTGTAACAGAAATAAACTAATCGACGTTAACTCTTGGATGAAACGTATATTCTACCTTTAATATTATATTGATATAAAAATTAAAATATTTATATATATATAATGATACTTTTGTCTATCTAATATAATAATATTATATTATATTATTTTTATAATATAAAATTAAAAAATATATATATAATATCTTGGGCAAAAGTGTCATTATATATATATAAATATTTTAATTTATATATATATATAATATTAATATTTTAATATTATAATAAAATAAATATTAAATATTTATATATTTTTTAATATTTAATATAATATTTTAATTTTTATAATATAAATATTAAATATTTATTATATATAATATTTTAATAATATTATATATAATATTAAGATGTAATTATTAACATTATATAATATTATATAATGTTAATATAATATTATATAATTAAAATATTTATATATATATATAATTAAGATGGGCAAAAGTATATTTTAATTATATAATATTATATATATAAATATTTTAATTTTTATATCAATATAATATAAGGGTAGAATAAACATTTCACTCAAAAGTTAACGTTGATTAGTTCATTTCTGTTACAGGGAAGTCATTGTAACAAAATCAATTATTTTAATGTCATGTGTAATAAGGTCAAACTTCAGGGGAGGTCAATGTAATTTATTCCAAATCTCAGAGGAGGTCAGTGTAAATTACCTTAAATTTTTTGACAAAACTAACAGAATTTTGGACGGAAGAAGTCTTTGTCTAACGGAGCAGACCTCAGGGGAGGTCATTATAACAAAATCCAATATTTTGATGCTAGGTGTAATTAGGTCAAACTTCAAGAGAGGTGAGTATATTTTAGCCATTTTTTTTCCTTGGACTTCTGTCCCGATTCTATATATAAACATCTGTGTTTGTACATACATATATATATATATATATATATATATGAGTTTTTAAAAGAATATAAGAACAAATAGTTTTTCTTTTACTGGATTTTTCATCCAGTTTTTTTTTCTCCTTTTACTGGCTTATTAATAAAGATCTTTATTATGGGTTTTTAGAAGCTTGTATGATACAAAGCACGGACACTTCATCGAGGGTTCCGTATCTGTGTCGGACACTCGGACACTTCGCGGACTCGTGTCGGACACTTCATACCCGTGTCTTGACATTTTTCTTTTTAGGACATTTCTCGGACACTTCTTGGACACTTCTCGGATACTTCTTGGACACTCCTCGAAGACGTATCGAACACTTCATAGCAGTGATATATATTGAAATATTTAGAATGAAAATTATATGCTACTAAGTTATGATTAAAATCTAAGCTAAATATATATAGAACACTAAATAAGTCTGGTTCTTTAATTTATTTTAATCTATTTGTCTATTTTTGTTTATAAGTTTGTTTGATTTTTAATTATTTGATGATGAATTGAAGTATTTATGTAATGCAGTATTTTTTTATTGAATAATTAATATATTATATTATTATTTTATAGCCGTATCCTCACCGTGTCCGTGTCCTATTTTTTTAAAATTCCCGTATCGCCGTGTCCGTGTCGTACCCGCGTCCGTATCTGTGCTAACTAGCTTGTATGTTTTTTTATATACACACACAATAGTGGCGAATTTTGTGGGTGAAGATATGAGGATTGGAAAGGGTTACGGTTTGCTGAAGGTGAGGTACGGTTTTGAGAGATTGGAGAGATGGGTTTGAAGAGAACTTGGAGGCAGCGTCTGTTCGCCATAGTTTTTTAATTTTGGTCCACCATCACGACGTGCTCAACGCCGTCCGATCCATCGCCGACGCCGCAAAGCGCAAGCTGTTTTTCCGCGGCCTCGGCTCCGATACCACCTAGAAGCTATGCTACGTCTTCGAAAAGAGAGAGATGAATAGAGAGAGGGACAGGGCAGATGAGAGAGGGAGGCCAGTGTACTGGGGTTATTCGGAGAGAGAGAGAGAGAGAGAGAGAAAGGGGAGGGACAGATTACGTAGATCGAGAAAGGAAAAGTAATCACGCTTTTTATTTTATTTTTTTATTTTTTATTTTTAAGAGAAGGGGTGAAATATGGGTGCGAATATTCCACTCATTTAACCTTCGAATTAATAGGTGTATTTTTAAGTAATTCATTTTTGACCCACAAATGAAAAATAATTCACCCAAATTCATTTATTAGTGACAAGTTAGCAGACCAACACCCATTTTGCTATCTTAATTAATGACACTTATTGATTAATTAATCATGTAACAATATGGATGAAATATGAGGTGTATTTTTAACCAATTCATTTTTGACTGGTAAATGAAAAATAATTCATCCAAATACACTTATTAGTGAACGGATTGACAGGTCAACACCCATTTTGCTATTTCTAATTAATGACATAATATCACTTATTGATTAAATAATAACACATGGTGATAGTACTTACTAAAATAAATGTATTTTTACTTATGTGACAAAATATAATTAATTCATCACACCGATTGATTACATGATATCAGATAAGTCCGTATGGTGGAAGGAGGTCTATTTAGATATAAACAACAATATTTAGATATAAGTCTTTGGTGGAAGGGGTCTATTTGGGCATAAACAACAACATTTAGATATACGTTGCTGGTTAATAAATTGAGTTCAAATTTAACTTGCAAAAATTGAGTAGTTGAGTGGATGCTTTTGTAATCTAACCTAAGAAGAGCACACACTTCAACTAGGTGTTGTATTCGTGTTGGACACTTGGACACCAGAACACTCAAACATTTGTCGAGCACTTTGTAAAAATGTTTTGAAATTTTTTTTTTTTTGGACATTTTTCAGACACTCATCAGACAAGTGTCAAACATTTCGTAGCAGTGATGTATTCAGTTATTTTGAAAGAAATTTATATGTGACTGAGTTATAATGAACAAATTGAACTAAATATATGTAGAGGATTAAAAAATGAACAAAAAATTGAAGATTCTTTAATCTATTTGTCTGTTTTTGTTTATAAGTTTATTTGGTTTTTAATTGATTGATAATGAATTGAAATATTTATGTAATGTACTATTTTTTGTTGAATAATGAATATATATTAATATATTTTATATTACTCAGTATTATTTTATAATCGTATTCGTCATATTAATGTCTCAACTCTTTTTTAAAATTTTTATGTTGTCATATTCCCGTTGTATCCGTAGTGGTGCTTCTTATAATCTAACCCCTAAAATTTCATATCTAAAACAGAAAAGACTACAATATTGTGTATGGTACAGTTGAACTTAATAAGTTGTGTACAGCAATTCCTTTGAACCATCATCCTATTCTAATCCAACTTTGACCTACCAAAGGCTGAAACTCGTGAACAACATACGTTGATTCAGTCAATTCAATTGGTCCACACACACGACTTTAGCTTTGGTTTAAGCTATTAGAAAAGTCTCTCTTCAATGGATGTTTAGTCAAAAAGTACTAATAGAAATTTAGTTAAGAAAAGTACAAAGTTACAAACCCAATGAACACGACTCTTGCTGTCAGCAATTGGAGGACTAAATATTAATCAAATAGGGCGGGGTGGCTAAGGGCCTGTTTGGCAAGTGGCTATTGACGTTTTCAGAATCTTGCTACAAGAATTGTGCTTAGGGGATGAAACCCATCATTCTTTAGAATATCTATACCACTGTTAAACGTACAATTTGTTTCAAATAGTTTAGTGATATAAAAATTATTTTATTGATAAACTATTTTATTATAGTTATATAAAAATTCTTTTATTAACAAATTTTATTTATTATATAAGAACTCTTCTATTGAAAAGTACAAAGTGTTTCTAACAATTTAGTGATATAAAAATTATTTTATTGATAAGCTTTATTTATTATATAAAAACTCTTTTATTCATAATCAATATAATAACTCTTCAATCCTGATTTTAAATTTTAAAAATAATAATCAATAATATATGTCTATACTATTATTATATTAAAAGTCCTAAATTCTTTTATAATTATTATTACTCCCCTTACACATAATTCTAAATTAACTATAGATTTAAAATCTTTTATAATTATTATTTTATTTTATATGTATAAAAATAAATGTATTAAATAACCAATAATTATTAATCGCATATTAAGGCCAAACTACTGAGCTCTTAAAAATACTATTTGCACTAAACTAATACTCTAATCTTATCCATTCTCTCTAATTTTCTCCATTCTAGGACTCTGAGAAACAAAAAAAAAAAAAAATTAGAATGTTTGAAATTTCAATTTTACTTAAACTCATCTTCTCTTCTATAATTTTTATTTTCGATAAATAACTTCTCTTCTATTAATTAATGAAAGAAGAAATTATTCACTCAAGTTGATGGTGTCTTATGCTTGATCTAAAGGTTTGAATACTTGTGCTTACTACATTGTTAAGTACATGCGTGGTGAGATTATTTGTCAATTTGCTCTGATATAAAATTTTTTTTTGTTCTTATAGGCTATGGAACTATTGTGCTATTTTTCATAGAAGTATAATCTGATACTGAGTATATGGGATGATATGCATTGTGAGATTATTGATCAAAGTTAATAATGGCAAGGAGCATGAATTTTTTGACCTTTTGTCATCAGGTAGGTAGTACTTAAAATAATTGATTATATACAAAATATTTGAGCATATATTATCCAATATCTATTAGTTTTTTACCCTTTTAAATTATTCACTTGTTTTGAATGGAATAATAATAGATTGTATTTTAGATTTTGCTTTGATATTTTTGTTTTAGAACAGTTCTTCACTGAAGTGAGGAATCTAATCTCTTTAATTATGTTTTTACTTGTTCTCAATCAATTTCTTCACTTTTCTTAAGTTTTAATAATATGATAGTTATGATTAATGGCCATGCATGATATTGTGTAGAAGGGTGGATTATTCCTTTCGACGATGAGTCAAAAAAGGATATCGATGCAGCAGATCGACCCTCGATTTCATGTACAAATTCATTCATACTGAAATGATCATGATGCTTTTAGCATTGAAAATTCTCTAATATTGTGTTTGGAGTACTAAATGGACGCTTTTAAATCGAAATTGAGGAAAAATTAACATATTTTAAAATGTGTCATGCAGATCATAAAACATAATTTAACCCATTATTCATTTGAATTTTGAGCTTCCAAAGAGGGAATATATATATATATTACAAATATTGGTTTTTCGTGTTTTTTTTTCTAGGTTTATGGAATCATTGAAAAGTTGCAGCTATCATCTTCTTGCATAAAAAAACAAGTTACTGGACAAATTCTTGCTCAATTACTAGAGGTAGTGTTTAATATAATCAATCTATTTTTGTGCTTTATATATTTTCTTTATTTTCCATGCAAAATGTTTACTTCATGTTATTGACAATAAATTTATGTTGTTGCATGAGGGGTAAAAATTGTGGAGTTCGTTCTTTGAAAGCGTTGTGCCCAACTATTGTACTTATTCCGTTAACTTGCAAAGTTCGATTATTTTACTTAAAAAAAATTATACCAATAACATGCCTAACACAAACTCTTATGACAAAAAAAAAATATATCTATATATATATATATATATATATATATCACATGAAGTAAGCTCTTGCTGCCTCCAATGCTTAGTTATTGATTGTTCTTTTGGTTGATTTGTTTCCTTTGGTTTATCATATCTTTCTGATTCAAAAAAGAATGAAAGAAAAAGATTATGTCTAAAACCCCTCATGATATATTATTCTGGATATATTATCCTTATATATATATATATATATATATATATATATATATATATGACAAGATGAAGGAATTTTATTGAAAAAAAAATACCAAAATACACATTAGTGCATTAATACTTCTTTCTATATTGGACTTCTAATCTTATAAAAAAATTGGTCTTTATAAACTTTCTCTAATCTAACATCAATAACCACACTGGAGAAATAATTTTTGCTCCGTGTTTAGACTGGATAAACTAATTCTTAGAGAAAAATTTGTTGCTAACATAATCTGACTAACAGATGAAGAAACCATTAAATTAATAAGGGTATAATAAGAAAATAAAATATAAAAGAACAACTTTCACAATAAACTAAAATTTTTCTGTGTTTTATATGGGAAATGTTTTGAGGAAAAATAGACAGTTACGAGAATCCTAATTTTTTAAAAATTTTCTGTTTCACGCTATCCAAACTCTTAAAAAAATTAAAAAATTTTTGTTTCTTTTCGTACTACTTCCCGCTAACCAAACTCACCCTTTGAGAATTTTATAAAAATTCAGCGGAAGTATTTATATACTTAACTAAAACTCTATATACATAATAAGAATAACATGAAAGTGAGTGGGAGCAGTTGCCCTCACCGGACCCTGAGTACCATTCAAATATCTATTTATAGAAAAGGGTTCTAAACTATAAAAAGTTTGCAAATAAATCTCTTAAACCATTGAAAAGCAAAATATTTTAGGTTAATGTTTTGAGAAAAGAGGAGTGTTAGGGACAGAATAGTCGCTCAAGCGACTGTGCGTGAATAGTAAACATGCATTAATTATTGTGTTATTTTTAGTGTTCTATTGGAATAAAAAACATGTATTAATTATTGTGTTATTTTAAATTTTTAGACCAATAAAAAAAGTGACTGCTCTATCACTACTCTTGACAAAAATAATATATATATATATATATAGGGTCGGCCCTGCTAATCCTAAAATGAAAAGGGGCTCAAAACAAATTTTTAAATAAAAGGCCATTTTTACATATAATTTCACAAGCGCAGAAAAATTATAACAGTGCAGATATTTCATTAAAATGACACAATCGACACATTTTGTTTCTGTATTGTTTTTAAAAAACTTTGGAAGAGCTCATTTTTGAGATTGAATGAAGTTTTCTTTTTTTATACCTAGATTCAATTTTTCCGAGTAGACATAAGAAAAAACTCCAAGTTATCAATCTCTTTTTGATTCGGATTTGGGGCTGTAAAAAATATAAAAAAAAAAAAAGACCAAACATCAATAAAGTTCATTTATCTTAAATAATAATAATAAAAAAAAACACAACACAAATCACTTAAATTAATCAAAACAGAAAAAATTGAATAAAAAAAATACACACATAGCATTCATGAATATGCAAAAGAAGAAGAATAATAGCATGTGTCTTTTTCCCCGCCCTCATTTCCTTGTCTACAACAGTCAACAGACAGTTTATTTGAGTTTGTTTTTTTTTATTCCTCTCTTGTTTATTTATTTATTTTTTTTTCGTACCAACATTTCTATCTTTAATATAGTTCGCTCTCTCTCTCCTCCCATCATTCTTTTATTTTGTCTTCCACTCATGACTCATGACTATATATATATATATATATATATAGCTCTCTCTCTCTCTCTCCTCTCATCACTATTTATTCTACTTATATTTCTTATTTATTTATTTATTTTTGGAAAAGGCAAATGTTTCATATTGTATACATATATTTATATATATATAAATTATTTTTTTGTCCTCATACATACATACATACATACATATATAATTTGGAGGCTCGACATCTATATGTTTATATATATATATATATATATATATATATATATATATATAATTTTTTTTGCTCCTTATATATATATATGCACATATATATAAAACTTTTTGGACTCCCCTATGTCTAGAGTCAACCCTGTATGTATGTATGTTTATTTATCTATCGATGGTGGTGCTCTAGGATACTCCAAAAAGAGCCCCCGTGGCCGTATTTGACACTTATCTGATATGGATACGACTAGGATATGTGTCCGATACGGCTAAAAAGTATCCAAGTTTTTAAAATTATTTTTTGAATATTAGATACGGCTAGGATACGCGGGGGATACAACTAGGATACGCGGGAATACGCCAGGATTCGTCTGGGATACGACTGAGATACTTTTTGGGACAAATATGTAATTTTTTATTCTATAAAATGGGGTTGAGATTGTAATATTAAAAACTTTATAGATTAGAAAATAAGGATCATTTTATAATAAAACAAAAATATTTTAAAATCCCTCAGTAAGTGAATCATTGTAAAGAATATTACAAAAGATAGTGAATTTCTAGGTTTTAACTTCTTATGTTTTGTATAATTACTTTAACTATATTTATTGTATGGTTGAAAAGTAAAAATTAATATTTTAAATATAATATTATATTTTTATTTATTTATTTGACGTATTCTTGCCGTGTTAATATCTTATTTTTTTAAAATTTTCTGTATCATCATATTCGTATGATGGTATTTTGTGTCTGTGTCCGATCTTCCTTGGTGGTACTCTTTTAGGCGTTTCACATGTAGAGTACAATTATTGAACAAAAATCTTTGTTGTGTGTGTGTGCAAGCAGTCAGCAAATGAACAAAATAAGTTATCACGTGCGCATGTGATAATATAAAATATGGAATCACGAAATTGTCATTTTTTATTGACAAAATAACCTATGAATAGAAGATAATCCAGATTTCTATTTTGGAGGCATGTGATGACCCGTTTAGAATATGGGTATTAAAGAAGGCATTTTTGGACGCATCTATCCTATTGAGATCAAGCTAGCTAGTTCTGTGTTCATGCCCTAGTTTACAAATTCAATTTTAAACCAAGCCCTAAATCGAAGACACCATTGCGATGCTCAAAGTGGAAATGCCATGTGCGATGAAACCCTAGTTTGAAGGTGCACAAATCATCAGTGATTGAAAGTGCTGACTGCGATTTCATCTGTGTTCGAAGGTAGATTCTCTCTGTTTCTCTTTTTGCCAAGGAGTTTGGGAGGGTTTTGGGAGCGGAGTGAAAGCTTGGTGGTTGGACAAAGAGAGTCAAATGACATCTATACTTAAGGGCATTTACGTAATTTTGTTTATTACACTATTCAGTATTTGCAAAAACTTTTTTGTGATTGACATTCTATAATAAAATACAAACTTGAAGCACCAAAAAATTGTTCTTATTGAAGGTGAGAATGTATATTTGAATAAAAAAGAATTCACTCGTTGGAGTCTCGCCACAAAAGTGATGGTTATATATATATATATATATATATATATATATATTATCCGAAGGCGTTATTGATAAAAGAGTTTTAACGATAGTTACTACCTAAAAAACACGAATACTTCATCGAGAGTATCGTATTCGTGTTGAACACTCGGACATCCAAACACTTCTCGAATATTTTTTCTTTTAGAACACTTCTCGGACACTTCTTGAATACTACTCGAACACATGTTAGACACTTCATAGTAATGATGTATATTCAAGAATTTCGAATAAAAATTATATGCTACTAAGTTATAATTAAAAATCTAACATAAATATATGTAGAAGATTTAAAGTCTCGTTCTTTAATTTATTTTAATCTATTTATTTATTTTTGTTTATAAGTTTCTTTGGTTTTTAAATGCTTAATAATGAATTAAAATATTTCTTTAATGTAGTATTTTATTATTGAATAATTAATATATATTATATTATTATTTTATAGACGAATCATCGCTGTGTCTACATCTTTTTTTTAAAATTTTTTTTTCGTATTGTCATATCCGTGTCGTATTGTATTCGTGTACCGTATCCGTGCTTCTTACCTTACAACCATATATGACTAGCATAACTTTTGACATAGACACATTTGTATACATTTTGTAAGACTCATTTCATCGTATAGTTGAGGTGCTGCTGAGAGAACGTAGGATTCATTGAACCAAATGTATTTTAGACAAAATATAATCGGTTGATGATACAAGCGACATGATATTATTCATATACTAAATTTTTTCTGCATAGACTAAATTCGGTGCTTCTCCAATGCATTGCACCGAACTGACAAAATATAATTGATTGATGATATTAGTGAGAAAAACTTGAAGAATCTGATGCTCTTAAAATTAACAAAAATATAATTGATTGACGACACCTGTCACGTATTATCAACCGTTGGCTTTTTGTGCGGAGGGGATCTTGTGCTCCTCTTGTGCACCGAAATGGTGCTGTTTTCATGCACAGGCACAGAGCCTCGTGTTGAGGTGTCGCGACTCTCAAAATAGGCTGCGCACTGCGACTCAAACGGTGTCATTTCGGTGCACTGGAGAGCACCGAATACTAGTAAGCGTTTGTCCGGGCCATTTGACTATGTTCTGAAGAAATACCAAATAGAGAAAATTCAGAAAGGACCAATGATCTTTCTCTATCCAAAGCTGCCCTCTTCAATACTCCAGCAAGGCTTTCCATCTGGATAGTCTTGACTGACTCTCTCTCTCTCTCTCTCTCTCTTCAATATAATTTCTACCTATTCGGCAAGGCTTGCCTCTCTCTCTCTCTCTCGTTCACCATTTATTCTGATCAATGATCAAAACATAGATCTTCTCTTTGGCTTTGGCAGTAATCATGGCTTGCTTCATGCTATTTCTGATTCTCCCTTATCTTCTCTCGCATAACACTGCTGCATCGGCCAGTTCCATTTTCTACCTTAATTCAAGCCTTCCTTCTGTTTGGTACAACAACAATTCAATCAATACGGCTCATACTGGCACTGATGGATCCAAAGTAAGATCAGTACTCTCAACAAAACAGACCGTTGGTTTTGTTTGTGGATTCTACTGCATCAACACTTGCACATCTTACTTGTTCTCAATCGTTGTGATAGGTGGAGGCAATCCCGGTGTAGTGTGGTCAGCAAACAGAGATCATCCAGTGCAGGAAAACGCAGCACTGCAACTGACCCGAGATGGAGATTTAGTCCTGCAAGATTCTGATGGAACAAATGTGTGGTCAGCAAACACATCAAGCAAATCTGTAGTGGGAATGAACATGACTGAATGGGGAAATTTGGTTCTGGTCAACGATAAAGGAGCTATTGTTTGGCAGTCCTTTGATCACCCAACTGATACATTGCTCTTTGGGCAGCGTTTGTATGAGAATAAACAACTCATTTCAAACTCAGCCCCCTCTGAAACCAACTGGAGTCGCGGTTTTTACCGCGTCAATTTCTCAGCAGTCACTGGTTTTACTGCATACACCGAAGATTATCTGGGTCAATCACAGGTGTATTATCAGTTGGCGCCAGAAGAAAGCTCAATAAGTAATCAAGGGTCACCAAGAGGCAAGTGTAGGCTTTTGATGAGAGAAGAAGAGGTAAATAGCTCGAGCACTAGCAGTGACAGATCAAATTATCCCCAACTTCAAGAAGGAGTATTCTTTGTGAACTGGGGAGCATCTCAAGAAACAAATGGATCAAGTCCCTTTGAATTGCCACCAGTAAGACCATTCATTGAGTATATAAAACTTGAAAGTGATGGGCACTTAAAGATATACAGGCACAACAATGGAAGTGGATTGAGTGAGGTTATTGATATTGTTACCCAAGATCTTGGTGAATGTCAACACCCTCGTCGATGTGGGAAATATGGGTTATGCAGAGGAGGCGAATGTAGCTGTCCAGTTCTCAATGAGGCTCAATTTCTCTCCCGCGATGATGGTTGCTCAAGGACTAATCCGTTGTCTTGCCAGACTTCCCTCGATGATCTTGTCGAAGTGAAAAATGTTAGCTACTTCAACATCATCGATTCAGATGCTGCCTTTCCGAATATCAGTGATATAGATGGATGCAAACAGGCCTGTATGCAAAATTGTTCCTGTGGTGCAGCCTTTTTCAGGTATGACAACAACAATGTCTCACAGGGGTATTGTTATATGCCAGCTGAGGTCTTAACAATGAGGGAAGGGCAAATTCCAAATCATAATTTCTCATCAGCCACATATATTAAGGTTCAGATACCCTCTAAGACACCAAGTCCTGTGCCACCCTCAAGAAATAGAAAAAATCCAATAGCAATAATAGCAGGGTCTATTTCTGGTGCCCTTGTAATGTTTTGTCTCTTAATTGCTACTATATTCCTGGTGAAATGGAGGAAGACTAATACAGAAGACGGGGAAGACTATATCAGCCAAGTGCCAGGAATGCCAGTGAGGATTTCGTATGAAGACCTACGCATCGCAACAGAGGATTTTAAGGAGAAACTTGGGGCAGGAGGGTTTGGTTCCGTTTTCAAAGGAACGCTGAGAGATGGCACTGAGATTGCAGTGAAGCGGTTGGATAAAATGGGGCACGGTATGAGGGAGTTCTTAGCAGAAGTTGAAACAATTGGAAGCATCCATCATTTCAATTTGGTGAGGTTGATTGGATTTTGTGCAGAAAAATCTTGCAGGCTTCTGGTATATGAATATTTGAGCAATGGGTCTCTGGACAATTGGATTTTCTATAGAGACCAGAAACCTTGTCTAGATTGGCAAACCCGAAAGAGGATTATACATGACATAGCCAAAGGGTTGGCTTATCTACATGAGGAATGCCGGCAGAGAATCATTCACCTTGACATAAAGCCACAAAACATTCTATTGGATGAAAATTTCAATGCCAAAATCTCTGATTTTGGGTTATCTACGCTAATGGACAGAGATGAAAGCCAAATCCTTACAACATTGAGGGGAACTCCTGGATATATTGCTCCAGAGTGTGGAAAATCAAAAATCACTACAAAAGTTGACATATATAGTTTTGGAATTGTTCTTATTGAAGTAGTTAGTGGAAGAAGAAATTTGGATAGCACTCGGTCAGAGTCTAGCAAACATCTACTCGGATTGTTGCAGAAGAAGGCTGAGGAAGATCAAATCATCGACATTGTGGAACATTTGGATGAGGATGTAGAGGGCCACAGAGAAGAAGTGGTGAGGCTGATTAAGATTGGAGCTTGGTGTTTGCAAAATGATCACACAAGAAGACCTCTTATGTCCACTGTGGTGAAGGTTTTGGAAGGAGTAATGGAGGTTGATTCAGACATCAGTTATAAGTTCACTCATGCAATGGCATCTTCTTCTGTGGTCAATAACCATGTTTCTGCAGCTCCACAGGCATCTGTTCTTTCAAATCCTAGATGAAAGCATGACTTGTTATGCAATAAAGTTTGTGCCTTGCAAAATTCTTTCACTGAATTGTATGCAAAACCAAATTCATGAAATTTGTGATGATGAATGTTTTTAATTTTTTTCCTTTCCAGGATGTGGTTTTTAGTAATATAAATTTCAATTGAACAAAAATCACTTGGTTGTTTGTACATTTGTGTTCATTATTTCAAATTCGAGCAAAACCACTTAGCCATAACTTCCATGCTTTTTTGCCTGTGACAGTCATGACAATTAGGCAAAACCACTTGGCCATAATTTCCATACTCTATAGTAAAAGAATTATATATATTTAAGTATGTATATGCATAGGAGAGAGAGAGAGAGAGAGAGAGAGAGAGAGAGAGATTCTTGTAAGAAATATAGGTATAGATACTCAATTTGATGTACAGGTAATAATTAAAGATTTGAGCAGCTTTGAATCAGCAGAAACTGGTTGCCATAATATTTACAGATTAAATATTTAAAGTTTAAAAGAAACTTATATTCTCAGTGACTTTTAATTTTACGTGTTATTTGAGTCCTTCAAATTTTATTAGTTCCATTTCAATAGACCCTTTTAAGTTTCACTTATTCAGTTAAGGCAGTAGTTGCTCCTAAAATGTGGTTGACAATTTGAGTCGAATTTTAATCCTTCTTTAACTTAACATCTCTAAGCTTCTCATTGTTTAGAATACAATAAATTAGCATCTCTAGATATTATTATTGTTGTTATTCTAAATTCGT
Organism: Cornus controversa; assembly: GCA_026545225.1. Classification (NCBI taxonomy): domain Eukaryota; kingdom Viridiplantae; phylum Streptophyta; class Magnoliopsida; order Cornales; family Cornaceae; genus Cornus; species Cornus controversa. Next base: position 20,827,666 of record CM048852.1, read on the forward strand.
AGATGCAATAATGATAAATAAAAAAAATAAAAAAAGTAGTATTTGTGCATGATTATTACAATAGGTATGGGGAGCTCTTTCTCAACTGATATATGCAAGAAGAAAATGCAGGCTTAGAGAGTCTACTTTATAGGAAATGTTTATGCAGTTTCTATGATGGACCCTCAACTCATTAACTTGTCCAACACTTACCGATGTCTAAGGGAATTGATTGTACCTTAGAAATCCACCCTCCACCCTTTTATTGACTTGGGAGTCTGGGACTCTCAATATCTGCATTTTCTGTGAAAGTATAGGTTTGTTTAACCGTGTATGACTTTGCATTTTGTGATGGCAATTTCTTTGTATTCACATTACTTTTTTCTTTGACTTTGAGTAAAAATACCTCCATACATGCATTCATTGAATACAGAAATGCATGTGCATAGTTGCTAAAAAGAAACACACTTTCATAACATGACCAGTCACATCAGTGTCTACCTTTAATAATCAACTCTATCTTCCATGGATGACTTTGACTCATGACTCTTGCCCCCATTTCCTTTCTCATGCACCCCTTTTACTCTTTGATCAATTATCAAAATATAAGGCAACCAAGTAACATATATTTTAAAAAAGAAGGAAACCACATAAGGAAGAAAATTTACTGTGTTAGTGATCATGGCCTCCTGCTTCATCCTAATTTTGATAATCTCATACTTTTTTAGTGTTTGCATTGCCCAATTTCCGGGCTCTACATTCTACCTTAATTCAAGCTTTCCTTCAGCATGGCACAACAACGATTCAATCCATCACTTTTTTAATGCTGATGATGGATCAAAGGTAAGAGTAGTTCTGTTAAGAGAAAGGGGTATTGATTTTGTTTGTGGATTCTACTGCATTGATAACTGCAACTTTTACTTGTTCTCTGTCGTGGCTGTTGGTGGGGGAAATCACAGTTTAGTTTGGTCAGCAAATAGAAGCCATCCAGTGCGAGAGGGCGCGACACTGCAACTGACACCAGATGGAGATTTGGTGCTACGCGACTCAAATGGAGCCAGCGTATGGTCTACCAATACATTTGGAAAATCTGTGGTGGGAATGAACATGACAGCAGAAGGAAACTTGGTTCTGTTCAACAAAGGAGGAGCAACTGTTTGGCAGTCTTTTGAGTACCCCACTGACACAATGATCATGGGACAGCGGTTACATGAAGGCCAAAAACTCATTTCAAGGTCCACAATCAATTGGAGTCGTGGTTTGTACTATACCGAGATAAAATTGGCCAGAGGTTTTGCTGCATACACCAGAGTGGATCAGGGTCAACCACTGATGTACTATCAGTTGATGCCATTTCAAAGCTCAACACCAAGCAGAGGATCTTGCTATGCAGAGCTCCAGCAAGGAGCATTTATCGTGAAATTGGGAACATCTCAAGCAAGTTTTTCAATAAATACCACTGAATTTCCATCCAATGAAACTGTGAAGTACTTAAAACTTCACAGTGATGGGCATTTGAAGATATACTCTCATGGAAATGCAACTGGATTGAGAGAGATTGCTGATATGGTCACAGAAGATTTGGGTGAATGCCAATATCCTCGCCACTGTGGGGAATATGGGTTATGCAGACAAGGCCAGTGCAGCTGTCCCATAGGCGCTGACGGGCTTCAATATTGGCAGCAGACTCAACTTCAATTGCCCAACAGTGGTTGCTCTAGGCTTACTAACTTGTCTTGCCCACCTTCCCTCAACCATCAGCACCATCTTGTTGAAGTAAGAAATGTTACCTACTTCAATGTCATCGATTCAGATGCTGCATTTCCAAATATCAGAGCTATAGAGAGATGCAAACAAGCCTGCCTGCAAAATTGTTTTTGTGGAGCAGCCTTTTTCAGGTTTGTAAACAGTGTTTCAGGTGGTTATTGTTATATGCCATCTGAGATTTTGACAATCAGAGAAGGACAAATTCCCAATTACAATTTCACATCAGCCACATATATCAAAGTACAGATTCCATACGAGGCTCCGGACCCTAAGTCTGTCGAAGAAAATACATCCCATGGTTCGTCACCAACTCCACATTCTAGAAATGGAACAAATTTAACAGCAATAATAGCAGGATCGCTGTTTTAATTTTGGGTCTTATGATTGTTTTTGCCCTCGTGAGGTTGCGGAAAACTAACACAGAAGATGGAGAAGACTCTTTCAAGGAAGTTCCTGGAATTCCCATAAGGTTTTCATATGAAGACCTCCGTGTCGCAACAGTGGATTTTAGGGAGAAACTTGGTGGTGGAGGATTTGGGGATGTGTTCAAAGGAATGCTTGGAAATGGAATTGTTATTGCAGTGAAGCGATTGGATAGATTAGGCCAAGGAATCAAGGAGTTCATGGCAGAAGTTGAGACACTTGGAAGCATAAACCATTTTAATCTTGTGAAGTTGATTGGATTTTGTGCAGACAATTCTTATAGACTTCTGGTATACGAGTATCTGAGTAATGGTTCTTTGGAAAACTGGATTTTCTACAGAGACCGAAGAGCTTGTCTTGATTGGCAAGCAAGAAAGAAAATTATACTCCACATAGCCAATGGGTTGGCTTATCTCCATGAAGAGTGCCGACAGAGAATTATTCACCTTGATATAAAGCCACAAAACATTCTCTTGGATGAAAATTTCAATGCCAAAGTCTCTGACTTTGGGCTATCTAAACTGAGACAGAGATCAAAGCCATATTCAAACAACAATGAGAGGAACTCCTGGATATATTGCTCCGGAATGGAAACGAGGAAGAATCACCACAAAAGCAGACATCTATAGCTTTGGAATTGTTGTTCTTGAAGTCGTCTGTGGACGGCGAAATTTCGATGACACTCGATCAGAATCAAGCCAACATCTACTCAGATTGTTGCAGAGAAAGGGTGAGGTGAATCGACTCATTGACATTTTGGAACATCTGGATGAGGAGGTACAAAGTCATAGAGAAGAGGTGGTTGGGATGATAAAGATTGGAGCTTGGTGTCTGCAAAATGATCAGACAAGTAGGCCTTCCATGTCTACAGTGGTGAAGGTTTTGGAGGGAGTAATGGAGGTGGAGCCAAACATCATATACAACTTTGCACATGCAATGACATCTCCTATTGTGGCCAATGACCACGTTTCTGCACCACCACCACCATCAGTTCTCTCTAATCCTAGGTGAAAGCGTGATATGAGGTAAAAGGTAAATAAAGTTTCTACATTTTCACATGTCTAGCACTGAATTGTACTTGAACCTAATATTTGAAATTCGTAATCAAATAATTGGTTTATGTATCCAATACAAAGCATTTTTAAGCACAACATATGGGTTAATATATCCAAGGATGTGCATTTTTGTTGAACAAAAATGATTCAAACAACTTGTGTTGCCCATGGAGCTTCCATTGGATAGAAGCCTAGTCGTATGAGTAACAATAGTCTTATGGGTATTTTTTTTTATTATCTGAAGTGTTGTGGTTGTTATAGTTTTGGAATTAGTTCTGCTGCATTTTTATGGAAAATTGCATTTAACAATTGGGTTGTCTGATTATGCCAAAATCATTTTGTTGGGTGGGGGTGACCTTGAATGGATGTGCTGCTTCAACCCAGAAAGTATTTTGAACCTCTACAACCCCACTCCAATATATATATATCTTCGAAATTTTTTACCAAAATACAAATTCAATCTCTCGTACTGAGTAAAGTTGCATGCTAGCTAGTATACAAAGAACAAATTTTCAAACCGATCATGTTATCAACTTTTTAAACCGTTGTGCTTAAGAAGTATGAAATATTGTAATATGAACAAGGCCAATTATCTGAATGATTAGATATTTGGGTAAGACAAGGATTCAGAAAGATAGAAATAGAGGCAAATGATCACATACGAGAAAGATGAATCTTGTAGACTCTAACTCTATCCAAAAAGTCTTATCTCCGTTCAAATAAATAGTTGATCTAACCAAAATGTTCATTCCTCCGTTTGAAATGACTTTGTTAACCTTAGAATGATATTTAATTACCGAAAGAACTTATAGTTATAGACAAAATTAACCTCTTTCTTTATTTGCTTCATTCACGCGTAGAAGAAGACTCATAATCTAGGAAGCATGAACACGGAACAAGAGTACGACACAAACACAAACAATATGATGTGAATTTTTTTTTTAAAAAAGGACACGAACACGACAATGATACGGCTATAAAATAATAATATAATATATTAATATATATTAATTATTTAATAAAAAAATACTATATTATAGAAATATTTTAATTCATCATCAAACAATTAAGAACCAAATAAATTTATAAACAAAAATAGACAAATATTTACATATATTTAGCTTAAATTTTTTATCATAACTTAGTAGCATATAATTTTCATTCGAAATACTTCAATATATTACGAAGTGTCCGACACGTGTTAGAGAAGTGTTGAAAAAATATTTGAGAAGTGTCTTAAAAAAAAAATATTAAGACACTCATGTGTTTGAAAAATATTCAAGTATCTTACACGGTATTCAAATATTTAACACAAAAACAACACATTCGTTAAGTTCCGTTGCTTTTCAGCTCATAATCAAGATATGGATTGAAGATAGGATCAAAATTGTCTTTAATATGCCTTTCTTTGTTGTTCCCTCCGGTGCGAAATATGTGATTCAAAATGAGTTACGTAACTGCACTTTCTAAAATTAGAAAATGAATGGCTGAAAAAATAACTTTACTTTTTGAGTTTAAACTTTAAAAAAAAAAAACTTTCAGTTCCTTATTAGGTGGTCCGGTGCCCACCACCTGTAGTACCGGCCAATACTCAATTGCCACGTCAGTTTGGTATAAATGACTTTACATATCATCATATATATGATTGTATGATTTTAATGGCAGAGAGCAGCCTTTGTTGGGGCTGGTTTCTCTCTCTACCTGTGATAATTTCTCACATTTCTCTCTCGAGGTCATTGTTGTGTGTGTGTCTCTCTCTCTCTCTACAAGGGAGTCAACTTTCTCTCTCTGTATATCAATCTATTCATACAAAATATGATATAAAAACTACAGCAAAAAAAAGAAAAAGACAATAGGTTTGACGTGTGTTTTTAATTTTTTTTTTTTTTAAGACAATAGGTCTATATTGGTTGCCTTTGCCTTTGATCCGTATGAAGTAGAGAGATTGAACATGGAGGTTTGTCTTCCTAAACGAGGTAGAGAGAGAAACGTCTCTAATCAGAGTTTGTATAATTAAAATTATTAATTAGACTGTTTCCTATTTTACGGAAGATTAAAAACATAACATTTGGCAACAATATTACCCTTTCAAAATTCTCTTGGCCTTTCGTGTGTGTGTGTACAGCTAGCTTTGTGTGTTCTTTCTTTTTTTTTCCCAAGCAATTAGTTTTTTGGGAAAATTAGATTTTGGTGACCAAAATTAAAAAAAATTGATTTACAGTGACCTTAAACTCAATAAAAGGTAAATAGTGACCAATCTTGAAAAGTAATTGCCAATGAGTGACCAATTAACTTTAATGTCCAAAATACTCTCTTTTTATTTAGAAATTCTCAATCCCTTATTCGTCTTCTCCAATCTCAATTCTAAATATCAAATCTTCAAAAGACATACAAAGATTCTAGAAAAGAAAGTATATATAGAGAGAGAATCTCTCTCTCTATATATATATATATTTAGATATATATGTTCATCTTACAATTAATGCATGTGCATATATGAATTTTTTTTCTCTGGTAGATTTTAGGGCTCCAAATATACAGCAAGAGTTATAACTTGAAATGAATTAACTATGGGATACTTGATATAAAAAAAAGAAAGATATGAGACAGTAGGTAATATGTTTATTAGCCAAGTCTATTTATATCCTCCAATATTCCTTATTAATAATTAATTGCACCCAAATTAGGGTTTTTTTTTTTTTGTTAATGAGATATTAATATACAAGAATATATATATATATATAAATTATATCTTTTTTAGAATGTATATATGTTCATATATTGTATACAAGTCATTGGATTCTTTAATTTTTTTGATATTTGGGTTTAAAAAAAATGAAGAAGAGATGGGGATTTATGGACATAATGAAGGGTATTTTAGGCTTTAAGATTAAATGGTCACTTATTAGCAATTATTTTTTAAGTTTGGTCACTATTTACCTTTTATTGAGTTTAAGGTCACTAAAGAGCAATATTTTTTCAATTTTGGTCACTGAAATCTAATTTTCCCTAGTTTTTTTTTTAATTGGCTCCTCTCTCTCTCTCTCTCTCAATTTATATGTATGTGTGGCCTTTCGTGTGTATATAATCAACAGTTAGCTTTGTGTGTCCTTTTCATTTTTTTCAATCAATTTGTCTTTGTTTGATTTTGGTGAGCAATTCTAAAAAAATTACTTTAAATTGATCATAAAGTCTGAAAAACATGAATAATTATCAAAATTGAAATTTAATTGTTGATTAGTGATCATTTAAGATTAATTTGATAAAGAACATTTCATATTTATTAAACATTTTAAAATAATTTTTAGATAACGAATTTACCATTCAATATAAACATAACTTTTTGAATTCATTATCCTTTCTCTCTTCCTCATCCAACTCTCTTTTCTTCTTTTTAATTTGTCAATCTACTAATTAAAAATATATGTTTTCTTTATCATCTTTATCACTTTTCTCATTCTCTCTACCATGGTCTCAAAACATACTACATAACCAAAATGATAAGAAGTTACATAACAAATTTGAGACATATTAAGAGTTGCTTAAATTTGCTTACGAAGTGTTTGAGAGAACGAAAAATAAAATTCTTTATTTTTCCTCGCAAAGAGATCAAAATTTTAATTAGATCAACAGAACAAATATCATAAACATCATTTGTATTTAATTCATACTAACTCTATGTAAAAATTGAGAAGCAATATATATATATATATATATATATATTTCTATGGTATAGAAATGAACAAAATTGATGTTACCAATATATGACAAGTATAAACTTTAAGGCTATAAACTGGGAGTGTATTGCTTTTCAATTTCTATGCTACTAAGGAGTAAAAGAAAGTCATTCTACTTGGACCTGAGAAAAAAATACAAAAAACTCAAACCAAATGCTTCTACAATGCTTTTTATATTGCTCTAATTTAAAAAAGATTAAACAACCCACGGGCCACACCATTACGCGCAAAAAACTGGTACTTCAATTTGCTTTATCAAAAAAATTATATTTTAATATATGCTATCAATTATCCAAAATTAATAAAAAAAAAATCATTTCCAATAATTAAACAAGATCACCATGAAAAAGAAACAAAATCACTACAAAATCCAATGTAATGAGAAAATGATTTTAATTGTTGCCGCTCTAAATTATTATTTTTTATTCTAGTTGTTACTCTAGTATTTTGGTTGTCATCATCAAATAACAACTTCTAGCATCACCTACAAATAAACAATAAAAACCAGGAATTATATAAGAATATAAATAATACAATATATGAAAATAAAAATAAATAATTATTAGTTAAAAGTTATTTCTAAATATTTATTAGACAACTTGAAAGAGCCGCTACTTATTGGGCAACTTGAAGCAAAACGTTTAATGAGTTTTAGCTCTGACTTGTAGAGTCACTGAGTTTTTGATGACTTGTGTGATTGGGTTATTTTTTTCATTTTTTATGTCATTGTCTTAAACTGAATTTTTTATATACGTAAGTTTTGATTGAAGTAAAATTGTGAAATTTAGTTTTAGTTGAAGTAATATTGTCTCAAAATGTTATGTTTCTTAGTTTTTCATAAAAGTAGGAGATAGTTAATTAATAGTTTTAATTATACAAGTTATGATTGATTTTTTGATCAAGAAGTCACGTACCAAATAACAATAAGGTGAACATGATGAGAAGCAGAGCAATGATTCCAAATTGTTTCTCCTCCTGCCCTTGATCTCTGCCAGGGGCAGAGCCAGGATTGCAATGTGGCGGAGGAGGGCTAAAAGTAAGAAAAATTTAAAATAAAAGCAATAATTTTATGACAAATATATGTTATAAATATTCAAAAATAGACAAAAAAATAAGAACGTTCTCATATAGATTAATCAAGTACATCATATATAGATACAAAAATAAATATAATATTTTCTTAAGCAAGCTATTGAATATGAACCCTACGATCCTTAAGAGAGTCAAATTCATTAACTACTGAATCTATATCAGTATCTTCAACAAGTTCTCTTTCAATGTTGAAAATAATGCAATCTATAAGAAATTCATCACCCATCTTGTTGTAAAGTTCAATTTTGACATGCTTCATTGCCGGTACTCATTAGAAGTTGCCCCACTCTTTGATTTATTATTTTTCAGTTTATAGAACGAAAACAAAATTTTCATCTTGCAATGTAAGTGATTCGATAATCTAAAACAATAGAGGCTCCTAAAAATAAAAATAATTTAAAGTAAAAACGAAAAAAAAAATTCAAAATGCCCTTGAAGACAAAATTTAAATGCAGTCAGTAAACAAACACAGCTGAAGAGATTCTCCTTTCAAAGAAGACTAAACATTTTCTTTTTTTTCCCAAAAATTAAAGATAAAAAAATATTTCCTTTAACAAAGTTGCTCATTTTTAAAAATCAACCTTGAAATTATAAATGAAAAAATAATTAAATTCAACAGAGTACAAGAAATTTTACAAGTGAAATCATAAATTATGAGAAATTACTAGTTATCTCTTTAGTCTTTGACTCTTTATTTATCTCTGTTTGTTTCTCTACAAAGGAAATCACGAAAAAACAATATAATGACCGATGAAAGTTAAATAAGAGTCCTAGTCAGAAAATAAAAGGTTTGTGGGCTGGGCTATGCTAGTGAGCTTCAACTAAACAAGTAGTAGTAAAAAAAAATATTCTTTTTAGACCTGGGCTATAGCCCAAGTTAGCCCACCTTAAGTTCCGCCCGTGAATTCTTTGGCCAAACACCTTTAAATTGTCCTTAAAAACTTGCATCTAAAAGTTTCTTCACAACCAAATTGGAGAGAAAGAGAGATTATAATAAGAGCGTGACTAACTTGATATAACGCTTATAAAAGGCTTCGATCTTGCCACTTTGTGTGGCCTATGATATTTGCATATTGTAGTTCGCTCAAAGATGGATTTTGGACTCTTGGGTATTGAGTTACATTTTAGGATAAAATACACTGTTGATATTTTCTTATATTTGCTCTAATTATATATGATATAGATGTTTGCCGTTTATTATATTGTGTTTTCTTGAGATTAGACGCTTGTCATCAAGAACCTTTCCTCGTGCCATGAAATTTAAAAAAATGACAAAATTGTCCTTGACATATGCATAAAAAAAATTCCATAGTATTTTTATTTAAAAGTTATAAAATATTAAGAATAAAAAAGACATATTATACCGCGTTTTCTTATAGTTCATAATTAGGGGTGTACACGGTACGATTCCTTATAGTTCTTGGTGGAACCGGAACCGTTATTAACTGTTCCTTAATTTTGGAATCGGAACCGGAACTGTTGAGTTCGGTTCGGTTCTGGTTCCGGTTCCTCAATGGTTCTTTGTCAATTTTATTTTTTAACATTGGCAAGATACACACTCATACTTGTTCACCCCTAGTTATAATAATAAATTAGAAGTTATTAGTATTTATTTATATATCTTATATTATATAAATATATAGAACATTATAACTTAGAAGCTAAATATATTTATCTATATATTATATATTTTATACTTTATATATAAATAGAACACTAGAATTTAGAAGGTATTAATATTTATTTATATATTATATATTTTATACTTTATATATTAAATATTTATATAAAACACTAGAACTTAGAAGTTATTATTATTATTTTATATATATATATATATATATATATAATTTTTTTTTCTAATGGTTCCGGTTCCGGTTCCTTGACTTGGAACTAGGATCGAAATCGTAGTTGTAATGAACGGTTCTTAAAATTTGGAACCGGAACCGGAACCATAATGAATGATTTGGTTCGGTTCAGGTACAGTTCCGATTTTATCGGTTCTTTATGCACCCCTATCCACAATTGTGGATTTCCTTCTCTTTTCGGCCAGTGTTGAACGTTATTCGTGGACAGTGACTATCAAATTATCTACAAAAAACATATATATATATATATATATATATATATATATATATATATATATATATATATCAGACAAAAATAAAACTAGACAACGAAAGGCTTTATATGAGAGTTGAAAATTATCAAATTAATATAAGAGTTGAAAATTAGTTGCTTTAAGGATACGGTTGCTTACCATATTATTCAATGAGCAATTGAGGATCACATATATCATATTGATATTGTAGATGTTTGAATATAAATTGTCATTTAAATTTCACAATTAGCAAAACAAATATAATCTCTACAAAATAAGAATGGAAACAAGATACCGGCCAAAGAAACTTTCATACACAAGTTAACAAGGGAGAAGATGGACAGTTCCTTGTGCTTTGTGCTTGGACGTTCATGTTTAATTCCCTTTCTCCCGTACTAACACCTAACACTAACTCTTAACTTTGCCTATTTCGACACTCCACGTAATTATATATGAACTAAATAACTAATTTTCTTAAGAATAAGAAAAATGAATATATATATATATATTTTCATGTCAATAAAACTTAAAGTTCAAAAAGAAACAAAATAAAGTCAACACTATAATATCACGTCAATTATCAAACTTAAAATCGAGGAAAAAAACTAAAAACAAAATCAACCCAATACTATCACGTCAATTAAACTTAAAATTTAGGGAAGAAAAACAAAACAAAATCAACACTAAAATATCACGCCAAGTATTAAACTTAATATTCAGAAAAAAAAAAAAAAATCAACCATCTAATATCACGTCAATTAAACTTAAAATCTAGAAAAAGAAAAAAACAAAACAACATTATGTACCAAAATGATAATAACCATCATCATAAATCACGTTACTCAAGATCCCTCTCGATGTTGGGAAAAAAAAAAACCCCTCTCATAGAATGCAAGCAGGTTGCTAAGGAGCATGGATTGATTTTTATGGAAGCATTTGCAAAAAAGGCTCAACCTTGAGAAGGTGATTAAACTTTTAAGTCCCTAATCACTACAATAAATTTGGCCTTTAACGACAGGCTTTTTACGGCGGGCCCGCACAGCCCGTGGTAGAAAGTCACTTTCTACGGCGGGCTCGTGTAGCCCGTGGTTGAAAGTTACTTTCTATGACGGGCCTGCATAGCCCGTCGTAGAAAATACTTTTCACCACGGGCTATTTGGGCCCGTGGTAGAAAGAGACTTTCCACCAATGGCAAAGCCCGTGTTGGAATGTTTTATGTTTATCACGGACATAGCCCGTGATGGAAGTTCAATTTTTTTTGGAGCTAAACTCTGTGCGCGCAAAAATTAAGCCGCCACCTAAATATTTTTTAAACCTCATTTCATGTGCTTTGTCTTCTTTTTGCTAACAAACCCTTTTATTTCTCTCTCTAATCTCATGAATTTTGGAAAAGGGGACACGATTTCAGGTCACCATTTCACTCTCTCACTAGCCTATCTCTCATTCTCTTTCACGATTCTTTTTAAATTTCATCTCTCTCACACCTTCTCTCTCATCCAAGCACCATTTTGCACCAAATGGAAATCGAAGTCGTTGAAATTGCTAGTCCAAGGGAGATGATTAGGATACACAGCGTCTCTCTCTCTCTCAAATACGACAGCTTACGCACTGCTGTCGCTCAGGTGGGTACATTGGCAACAGCATTCGAAGCCTTCAGCGAGGAAGGAGCACGAATCGACGAGGTGTAGTCCCACCACGCCGCCGTTCAACCTCGAAACGGCGCCACCCAGCGATGGCTACGACGAGTCCAGTGTACTCCTCAGATCAAAACCATCGCTGTCGTTCAATCTTCGTTCAAGACTTAGATCCACTGCTTCAAGCCAAAATGTTTTGGCTCAAGCTACGTCGGTGAATCTGCCGGTGAAACTTGAACAGTCACCGTGGCAGGGGGAGACGATGAAGCCGTTGATCGCGTTGACAGCCACTGGAATCATTCTCGGGTTGATTCTAATCTTGTTCGGCAACGATTTAAGGTTCTTTTGATCTGTGAGTATGGTTTCAGAGTTTGAGAAAGCCTTCTACTGGTATAATTTTCTCTGTCTCTCTACACACTCATAGACGCACGTATTTCAGTTCGTATACACACTCACATGCGCACTTGATTGAGATTTGGTGATTTATGAATTAATTGTAGTGACACACTTTCACAGGAGCACAAAATTGATATATGTTTGCGTTGAATTTGCGTTTGTTGTGTGTTGAGTTAATTTTTCCCTAAATTGAATGTTGGAATTTTGTCGCTACTGCCCAGTTTGCATTATATTTTTGGTGTTTGATAATTGATTTATCATTCTTGGTACTTCAATTTATGTTGGAAATTGTACAACACTGTATATCTCTTGCGAATTTGTGTTTGCTGTTATTTTTATCTTGCTGTTAGATCTATATAGTGGTTCTTTTTTTCAAACAATGACATCTATAAACAGTGAATATGTTTCAACTGAGATTTGATTTATATGTCATGATTGAAAAAGCTCTGCAATGTATGTGTATTCATCATTTTAGGCCTTTTTCCTCTCTGTCGGATTCTGGCGCTAATATATGATCTTTAAGGTTCATCTTGTTATGTAATTGTTTAAGTGAGGAGTATTCTTGTGTGTTCATACCAGTGGTAGTTTTGTTCTAGAAAACTATGCTTGGGGATCAATTTCATCAATCTGTTTGATATTAACTTCATTTGTTTAAGTCATGCAATTTTGTATTGCAAGACAGAGAATGAAACTTATCAATGGCCATTCTGGACAGTGACATTTGAATAAAATTTACAAGTAGTGTTCTTTTTTTTTCTTTTTTTTTTATTATCTCATTTTAAGATTCCATTTTCTGAATCTTGTATTGAATTGATACATTCAATTACTGTTACAAATTCATGGAGTTCAGAGATTTGAGTGAAAATTAAGTTCTCTATTTCAATACAATATGAACAATAATCAATTAAAAGCAGCAATAGATATTATGATGACTCTCAAAACTCCTTACCAAACAAGCCACCATCAAAGAGCGACTAATTCCTCCAAGAGAATCTTGTAATATTCTAGTCAGTTTGCTTTCTCGATATGGCATTTGGGGCTTGTTATTATTTAGTGCATAAATCACATTGGATAGTGCAAATAAAGACTGGTTAATTTTGGTACTTTCTTGGAGACGAATACATTCATTGCAATGGTTCAATTGTTCTCCCTTTCTTAGATTTTCTGATTGATTATGTTGTAAGTATTCATAAACTTTTACATAGAAGAATTTACTTAACTATTGAAATCTATTAACTGATTTGATTTTTTGTCTATTAATAATCAATATAAATATATAAAATAATGCAATAGAATTTCAGATAAATATTGAATTTTATGGAACATAATAAGTAGTATAGCAATATAATTCTAATTTACTTGTCAAAATTGTGTATGGTTAAATAGCAAAAGTATATTTTTTGTTTTTTTAATTCAATTTACATTTGAAATTCTTTATCACACTCCTATTTTTAGTTACATGATTTACATCTCATATATATTATTACATAGAAAGCCTGAACTACTGGTTTCGCTACATTTGCCAGCTCTGAGGATTGAAAGTTTTGTAGTCTGTTATCCTACATATGTTTTGTTTCTAAAATTTCTCTCGGTTGAATTGATGAACCTCATTCAGTTTATTATTCTGTTGACTATTTGTAGACTTGTTGGACTATACCATTGTTTTTGGTTGTTCTCAATACTAAATTATGTACTCATATATAACAACTAGCAGAATGTTTCATGCTTGCTATCATTTTGCGGACACATAAAATGTTTGATTCCCTGAATAGAATAACCTGCTTGCATTATGTTGCTTATTATGGCCATTCAAATTGTCTGCAATCTATTCTTTTTGCTGCTCATTCAACCCATGTTGCAGCTTCTTGGTAACTCTACTCTCTCTTTCTCTCACTTTAATCTCTGTCACAAACAAACACAAGTAGGTATGTGCTGAATTCTATTAAATTGCTTATCTTACTGTGTTATTTGGTTTGGTTTGGATTTAATGGCAGGATATTTGCAAGATTTGTGAATATAAGGGATGGAAATGGAGCAACTCCACTGCACTTGGTAGCCGGACAAAGGTGCCCAGAGTGTCTTCATACTCTGTTAGACAGCGGAGCGCTAATTTATATTTCTACTGGTGGATATGGGTAACAATCTTAATGAAGCTCTTTTATAAATTGTATAGGTAGTGTTATTTTGTCTTTCAAGTTGGTAAAAGTTCCATTTGCAGCTACCAAGGGAGTACGCCACTTCATATGACAGCTCGTGGAGGTTCCTTAGACTGTGTGTGGGAATTAATTGCTTGGGGCGTAGATCATCTGCAACGAGATTCATCTGGGTAAGACTTTGTAAACATTTTATATTATAGTACTTTGAATTTAAAATTTGGCTAAAACTTAACTTGGTCAATTTTAAGTTGTTGTTGGTGAAATCAATTTTTATTCCTTGATCTCTGTCATACAAAACCTAGAATGTTGTTAGACCACAGATGGGAATAAAAGTTGAAGCATAAAGTAGATTCCCCGGGAATTTCCTTTTTGCACAACTAAACTTGCTAAAATTTAAAAGTTTCTTTCGTGGTCAAACTACATCTTCCTCTAAGATCAATTACTTTGGTTACCAAGAGTAATTGGTTTCAAAGTTATAATGATGAGAGGAAGGTAAAAGAGAATGTGGTTAGAGACTTGAGGAATATGATTTAGAAGAATAGATGATGATACTGAGAAGGATTTATTGAGCTGACTTCAAGAACTTACAAAACACTTTTTGTGTGTATGTTCATTGTTACTTGATTTCGATTTCAATGACCCATTGTATATCTAGCACACATACTTAATTCTTACTCTTTTGGTTCCATTTGTATCC
Source organism: Cornus controversa (assembly GCA_026545225.1). NCBI lineage: Eukaryota > Viridiplantae > Streptophyta > Magnoliopsida > Cornales > Cornaceae > Cornus > Cornus controversa. The sequence continues at coordinate 20,842,703 of CM048852.1, forward strand.
TGATTGTGGGAGGTTTCTCCTGTGTGTAATTGATGACAAAAGTTGTCAATTGTGAACATTTGCAAGTAAAATTTATCATTATCGATGGGTAATTTGCAGGAGAATGCCTTACATGGTTGCCCTGAAGCACAAGCATGGAGCATGTGCAGCATTGTTGAACCCTTCATCTTCAGAGCCTCTTGTCTGGCCATCACCTTTGAAGTTATTTTCTGAGTTCAATCCAGAAGTAAAAGCTCTGTTAGAGAAAGCCTTAATAGAGGCAAACAGGGAGAGGGAAAAATCTATATTCAAGGAGACAATCTACTCACTTCTATCATCTTTGCACTTTGGTTTTGAGGCTGGCAATGACATGTCTGAGGTATTCTAAAGTTTTTAGTTTCCGGTTTAAATTCTTATGACCATGTAGACTAAAATCAGTCTGTCTTTTCCTCTTATGTGTGTGTGTATGCACACATTATATACTACACCAGCTTTGTTCCTTTACATGGGATATGTGTTTGGCAGAAATATAGTATCACAACTGTTAACCTCAATTATGATTTAAATTGTTGTGAATCCATAACAAATGGAAATGGCTTCCAAAATTTTCTAGCTATTTATAATTATATTGCAACTTTTGTTCTCCAACTATAGGATGTGCAATTGAGGGAATCTTGTTCCAATTTTTCTTAATGTTTTGATATGCATTCATAGGATGTTAGGCATAAATATTTGCTCTGATATTAAACCTGTTGTGTAGAGCTCAAAACTTATGTTCTCTTCCTTTTCAACACATAATATAGTTAAAATATGATAACCTGATACACCTGCTTGTAGTTTGATTGTAGTATAGCATCTCTCTCTCTTTTTCTGTTATAAGTAGTTGTGCTATAATGATTAGGCATCTTCCCTCAAGCAGCAATTTGGAGTTATTTTTCTTTTTATGGTTACTTCTTTCATTTAAATGTGATGGTATGACTAATTATGGTTGAATTTATTGTAGATTTTGACAGATGCTGCCTAGTTGAAGCGACAAAAACTAGAGATAGAGGAACTGCGTAACAAACTTCAGGTGACGTTCATATATTTTTTACTTCACACCAATGAGGCTAAGAACCAATAAAATGTGGTAGAGTTTTTGTTTAGGGATCTTGTGCTGAGTTGCTGGAGGAGGAGATCTTGAAGCTGTGAAATGACATGCTCAAGGTAGATTGTTGTTTTTTCCTTATGTAGAAGGGCCATTCTCTTGTGCCTCAAGCACAAGTTAAGTCAGCTTTTTCATTGCATGAATTTATTTTCTTACTATTCCATTCTCAGTATGAACTAGAGCATGAGAAGCTTGCTATGGAGCTTGAGGAGGAGAGGAAATCCCATAAAGAACGAGATCAATGTATAATTGAGCAGCACATGAAAAATTAACAATCTCTGTAGTCTTGTCACTTCTTCAGATTCTGATAGAAGTAGAACCTCCATCCAGGTAGAACTTGTTAATGCAATATGCATGAATTTTTGTTTAATAGCATTGGTATTTTTGTGTATTCCTTGTGTTAAAATGCTGTGTGATTAACCATCTTTGCCCTATTATGATCAACTGTTATTTTAGGGATAGAATAGTACCTAATATCCTGTCTCACAAGCATTTTGTAAATATATATTATAACTTATATTTATTTAAACCTTAGCCATTTACTTGGTTTGGCCAATTTACTATAAATTTCTCTGCCTAATTAATTTTTTTTCTTAATCACAACAAAGCTACTGTTTTTATTGACAATTGTAAACACTTCAAATACGTTTCTGACTAAAATTAGGTTGACAAGAACAATATACACAATTGGACTTGTTATAAATGTTTATCCTAGCCACAAATTGAGAACTTTGAGACCTTAAGAATTTGAGAAGAAATTGTTCCTACTATCTTGCTCAGCTTTGAGAGAAATGCATCCACCACACAAGGAAGCATATGGATCATTACCTCACCAGAGCTACTGACATTTTTAAACATCCTTTGGTTATACTTTTTGTTAAGATAATGAATTGTAAACGGAAAAAAAGAAAAAAAAAGAAAAGAGTTTTGCAATTTTTTTATTTATTTAAAAAAGTTAACTTCTCTTTAAATCTATAACTATCCCTTTTGTATTTCCTATATATCTTCAAACTATGCACCTACTTTTCCAGATTATACCTTCTGCTTAACTTTTCTTTAAATATGCGTTATACTTTTTCTATCAATCTTCAAAGTATACACCTTGTTATTCACTCGGAATAGTACTTCTTGGCAGGCCAACAATGTCGAGTTATGCTACATTTGCTTTGATCAGGTCTGCACAATTGAGGTTAAAAAATGTGGTCACCAGATGTGTGACTCTTGCACTCTAGCTCTGTGCTGTCACAACAAACCAAACTCTGCCTCTGCTTGTCCAAAGGCCCCAGTTTACCTCTTTTGTCGAGGCAACATTACTCAACTAGTTGTTGCCAAGGTCAAAACAAACAAGAGTACATAAAGAACTACAATTCAGTTCCTCAAGGCCAACTACATCTAGAAAGTCTTTGAACATCAGTGAGGGCATCAGCAGCTTCAAGAGTTTGTTAGCCATGAGCTCATTTGGGAGGATGAATGGCTAAAGTTCAGGAAAAGTTTATGCTGAAAATGAGGGAATTGACAAGATATAAAAATTGGTACACAGATGCACGAGTCAAGGACATTCAATTCTAATCCCACCACAACAAGGTATACATATGGGCATTCTTTAATTCCTTTAGAATCTAAACCCATTGGGTATGTATTTGAAAATCCATCGTGTATGTACTGTTGATTTTTAAGAGCATATGAGATGTATACGAGTTAATTAAAAGGTCTTTTGTAGTTGTAAAGTGCTTCAATATAGTTTCAAAAATACAATATAGTTATTGGTTTTCTTATAATGCTAAGTTGCATTTGATAGTTGCTCAGCCAATTTATATGGGAGGTTTTTGTGTTAGGAACAATGTATATGTAAAGTATATAATTTTTTTTTTTTAAAAAAATACACTTTTTACCACGGGCTTAGCCTGTGGTAGAAAGTCTACTTTTTACCACGGGCTGAGCCCATGGTAGTAAGAAAACTTTCTACCACGGGCTTGGCCCGTGGTTAAAAATAGTACTTTCTACCACGGGCCAAGCCCGTGGTAGAAAGTCCTTAAGCTTTTACGACACCGGATACCACGACGGGCCAAAACCGCCGTAAAAGCCCTTTTTGCCCGCCGTAAAAAGTCATTTTTCTTGTAGTGAATAGAAACCTTTTTTTTTCAACAAATATGGAACTGAGTATTGGCTTATTTTCCTATGGTTTTCACATACATATAGTAGTTTTTTTTTTTTGTAGGCATTCATAAATATATATATATACCGATCCAACAACATACAAAAAGATTGAGGATGGAGTTTTCGATGAATCAAATCAGGTAATGAAGTTCGTCTTCTTTTTATAATATATTTTTTATTTTCAATGAATCAAATCAGGTAATGAAGTTCATCTTTTTTTTATAATATATTTTTTATGTTTTACTTGTGGTCATACTTAACTTTGTTTGAAAATTAATTTAAAGTTTTCACTTTTGGAGTTTGGTTCTATTTGTTGCAGAATGTATAATGTCTCCTATTGTGAAATTTGTTTATGGGTTTGTACACACAAATTTCGTGTTTGAAAATCTAGGAACGAAAATTAGTGACAAATAAACAATTTTATTGATTCAAGAAAAAAGGTACAATCCTCTGTAAATCTTTACAAAAGAAATATAAAGATAAGGTCCTCCGATTCGATCTCCTTGGTAATCCGGCTTCAAGGGCTGCAAGAGCTTGGTCTTGAGTTGGATTGAAACTTTAGTGAAGAACGGCACGTGGATGATGTGCTTGTTATTCTTCTCCTTCAAGGTTTAGATGCTTTGGAGTTTTGGACTTTGAGTGAAGAGTTCTGCAGAGTTTCAGCTTTTTCTGAGAGTCTTCCGGTCCCCCTTCTCCCACCTCTGGACCTTTATTTATAGGCTCACCGGAGGGGTAGATTTGTAACTTTCTTTTCCTTTAATAATTATCATATAATTATCTTTTATGATAATTATCCAATATATATATATATATATATATATTAGACCCATTTTCAAGTGGGCTTTGACTTCTTAGACAATTTAGATCAGCCCATAACTCATTTATTTGTGGTGGGTCTGGTTTCAAATTATCTGACTCATTGGGCCATATTTTAAAGTGGGCTAAACTAAAGATAAACCCAAATTGTATTTTGTGTCTATCATGTAATTTTTTAATGTCTACAAATTGCCCCCACTTTAAGTCTCGCGCCATGTTGAGTTTGTCACGTATTTAAAGCGGGACTTGAAGTATTTAAATTTCGTTTTTTTTTTTGTGCGAAAATTCAACTGGAAAAAGGATGTCTTCTTTGTCAAGTTGAATCAAATACTTGAGGATCCTATTACCAATAGGATTTTTTTTCTAGTCCAAGTGAAATTGAAGACTTGAGAATCCTATTGCAAATAGAATTTTTTTTTTCTTATTCAATTTCAAATAGGATTTGCTGTTTTTCATGTTCAAACGGAATTGGAGTCTTGAAAATCCTATGTCAAATAGGATTAACTCACCACTATATATATGTAGCCTACACTTCAGACTCTTCATATCAGAAATTCCATGAATTCCAGCAACTGTAAGCTCTCTTTTCTTTTTCCTTTTTTTTTTTTTTTTCTCTTTTTCTTCTTTCTTTCTCCTCTTCCAGCGCCTGTTTTCTTTTTTTTTTTCTCTTCTTCAGCCGCCACCTCATCTTTTTTTTTTCTTCTTCTCTTCTTTCTCCAGCCGCCACCTCCTCTTTTTTTTTTTTCTTCTTCTCTTCTTTCTCCTCTTCTTCTCTTCTTTCTCCAACCGCCACCTCCTTTTTTTTTTTTTTTCTTTTCTCTTTTTTTTTTCTTCTTTCTTTTCTTCTTCTCTTCTTTTTTTTTTTTTCCTTCTTCTTCTCTCCTTTTCTCCTACTGCCGCTGAATTTTTTATTTATTTATTTATTTTTTCACTTTTTTTTTCTTTTTCTTCTTTCTTTCCTTTTTCTTCTCTTCACGTTGACTTTTTTTTTTTTTATCTTCACTCCTGTTTCTTCTTCTTCTTTTTTTTTTTCTCTTTTTTTTTTCTTCCTTCTCTTTTCCTTTGATGTGTAAAAAAAATAAAGTTTCTTTTTTTTTTTTTTTTTTTGCTTGGTAGATTTGAACACAAGATCTCATGAGAAGACATTATAGCACCACACCATCTCTGCTACACAACTCCTTGTATTATAAAATTTTGCAACAAAATATATATGTCCTTAAACTTTAAAAGGAACATTTTTCTTTAGTAACAACTTTGTCTTCCGTAACCGCTATTAATCAAATCTATTTTTTTTTTCAGATCAGATTTCACTTGTGGGCCCTGCTCGAATTTTGTGCTGTCTCTGGAATGACGAATAGATCTATCGAACTCATTGAGGAAGATATCTTTACGTAAGTCACTCAACTTTTGTTGGCAAGTTTCAAATATATATATATTTTCAATTCTTGTAGGTCAAATCGTCTTTCTCAGAATATGGAGTTCCAGACGCCATTCATTAGTCCCTTCGGGGTCCCTTAGTGCACTTCGGTGTCACTCTTTCGTCCTTCGGGGTCCCTTAGTGCACTTCGGTGTCACTCTTATTGTCCCTTCGGGGTCCCTTAGTGCACTTCGGTGTCACTCGTCCCTTCGGGGTCCCTTAGTGCACTTCGGTGTCACTGTTATTGTCCCTTCGGGGTCCCTTAGTGCACTTCGGTGTCACTCTTTCGTCTCTTCGGGGTCCCTTAGTGCACTTTGGTGTTACTCTTATTGTCCATTCGGGGTCCCTTAGTGCACTTCGGTGTCACTCGTCCCTTCGGGGTCCCTTAGTGCACTTCGGTGTCACTCTTACTGTCCCTTCGGGGTCCCTTAGTGCACTTCGGTGTCACTCTCACTGTCCCTTCGGGGTCAGGCCAAGTCACCACGATGCAGCAGACATTCGTCAATATCTCGGCGGCAGGTCAGGTCACCCAACTCTTCTCTTGCAAGCTTCATGTTTTTTTTTTTTTGTAAAGATAGTTTATACTATTATCAAGGAGTGATTATTTCTTTTTTAATGCAGACAGTTTATACTCACGTCATGAGTGTTTTTTTTTTTGTAGACAATTTATACTCGCATCAAGGAGTGTTTTTTTTTTTGGTAAACAGTTTATACTCGTGTTAAGGAGTGTCATCTCTTTTTTTTTTTTTTTGGTAAACAGTTTATACTCGTGTCAAGGAGTGTCATCCTTTTTTTTTTTTTTGGTAGACAGTTTATACTCGTGTCAAGGAGTATGTTTTTTTTTTGTAGACAATTTATACTCGTGTCAAGGAGTGTTTTTTTTTTCTTTTTTTTGTAGACAGTTTATACTCGTGTCATAGAGTATCATCCTTTTTTTTTTAGTTAGACAGTTTATACTCGTGTCAAGGAGTGTTTTTTTTTTTTTTTTGTAGACAGTTTATACTCGTGTCATAGAGTATCATCGACAGTTTAGGCTCATATCGGGGAGCACTTTTAGCTTTAATTAGTCTTTAGCTTTGCAAGACTCAGGAGACAGTCCAAGCTTGTGTTGAAAGGTGTGAATCAGCTCAACGTCAATTGAAGATTTTCTTCTTATTTTATTTCTTCATTATACTCTTCTCGTACTTGAGAAGAAAACTCGTCTTCGAACTCGTCTCCCCACCCAAAAGGAAGAGGTATTTCATTCGTCGTGGTCCATGCAGGAGGATTGAACCTCACCCAATGTGCTTTTATTTCGCTACGAGATTCGATCCAGACAGCATCTTCGGGCTTTGGTCCCCACACTTTCCTTTTTTTTAGTCTTTTAATTTTTTGGCCCTCTCGTTCCATCTAGGATTGTAAACGATTTTGTTCTTGTTCCTCGCTTTCTTATTCGAGACCTTCGTTTCGCTGATTGTTAGAGACAGTTCGAGAAAATGACTATTGAGACATCACTTGTGTGTTTCTGGGCCATGATTCTTGCGAGATCTTTTTATAATCATTCCCTTCTTCAGCATTCTTCTTTGGCCTCCAAGCAAGTACAGTATTTTGAACTCTCTTACTTGAAGTTATTTGAGTGAAATTTGACGGATTATTCCGATACCGCATCTTCAACACAAATCCTTAAGATTCGTCATTTTGGTTATGCTTTTGTTTTTCTTGTTTCCTTCTTGGGACTTCTTTCTTATTTCTAGATTTGATAAAATGTGTAGGCCTTTTTAAAAGACAGTCGTGAATCTTGCCCCCATGCCAAGGATATTTCATGTGAGAGAGTTGGGAATGAGTCTTGTATGGAAGGTTTGCCCCCTGTCTGTTCAATCTTCTATCAAGGTTTTCTTGACTTAATGTTTTATTTAATAGAGAACTATCAGATGAAGTCACGGAAGGAACACGATGTGTTTTTTGATACAGGTCGTTAGAGACGATACTTGTAACATAAGATGTATTTATTTCATCATCCGAGTTAGGAAGTATTTCGTCTTCCTCTTCCTCTTCAGACTCAACCTCTTCATCTTTAAGACAGTTGTCAGACAGATTGGAAAAGGCAAAAGCCTTTGCACCATGACTTGTTATGCTGAGTTCCATATCATAGGCACGAGTAACCAATTCTTCAAATGTACGAGGCTTGATTCCTTGTAGAGTGTAACGAAGCTCCCAGTGCATGCCTTGCATACACATTTTGACTGCTGATACTTCAGAAAGACGGTCTTTGCAATCAAGACTTAGAGCTCGCCAGCGGTTGATATAGTCGACCACAAGCTCGTCCTTAATTTGTTTCGTGCTACTGAGTTCTAGCATGCTTACTGTTCTACGAGTACTGTAGAAGCGGTTAAGAAACTCTCGTTCCATCTGCTCCCAACAGTCAATACTTCTAGCTTTGAGGTCCGTGTACCAATCAAATGCATTCCTTTTGAGGGAACGAACAAATTGCTTGACCAAGAGATCCTCTTCGGTGCCAGCGTTATTGCAGGTCTCCACAAAGTGTGCAACATGTTGTTTGGAATTGCCTCTTCCATCAAATTGTTGGAACTTTGGCGGTTGATATCCCACTGGCGTCTTTAAGCTGTCAATTCTTTCAGTGTAGGGTTTTGAGTACATAAGAGTGCTTTGAGGGGCGTCGCCATACTGTGCTCGGATTGTGTTCATTATTATATCTTGCAACTGTTGGACAGATAACAAAGCGACTGGCGAAGTAGGGTTAGTTTCGTCAGCCATGTGTCTTGACGCAGATGTGTGATGACGCTCTTTTGATTGGGCACCTTGAAGAGAGGAATTTGAAGTATTCGCAGGCAAATGTGTTGACTTGTCAGGATTTGGGATTTCAAGCTTCCTCATAAGCGCGGCGATCTGCAAGTCCTTCTCTTCGACAGTCTTTGTGAGGCTTTCGATTGCGCGTGCCATGACTGCCAGTTGGTCTTCCACTGAGGTTGTTCCAGTCATCATAGCTGCGACAACATTCGAATATGAAAGACCTTGAGGGCCAACATTCTTTGAAGGGACCGATTGTTCTGAAATCTCGAGTAACGACTCTGAGAGTGAACCGACACTAGAGTTGGTGTTAGAGACGGAGTGGGGTGAATGTGGTGGCACCGATTTTTCTGAAACTACGCCAGAGTTCTTTGCCCCCTGAGGACCAATAGTGTTAACATGTTTAGTTTTCACATCCATTGGTTTAGCAGGATTCACCAAATCTTGTTGATTCTTGAATGAAACAATTGCTTTGGTCTTGCTACGCGTCATAGGACCTGCTGAGGTGCTGCTAGCACTTGACAGATTCCTAGTATTCTTGTCACTGCTTGCGTCAACTTTGGTGTTAGTCATTGCAGCAGCGGTTTCTTTTGAGTTTTTCTTGTTTGTCGTCTGAACCTTGGTAGGAGCCATAGATTCTGATGAACAGAGTTTTGGAGGTATGATTTAGGAGACAGAGATGAGAGGCAGAGGATGTCCCACCGGGCGTGCCAGAAATTTGTACACACAAATTTCGTGTCCGAAAATCTAGGAACGAAAATTAGTGACAAATAACCAATTTTATTGCTTCAAGAAAAAGGGTACAATCCTCTGTAAATCTTTACAAAAGAAATATGAAGATAAGGTCCTCTGATTCGATCTCCTTGGTAATCCGGCTTCAAGGGCTGCAAGAGCTTGGTCTTGAGTTAGATTGAAACTTTAGTGAAGAACGGCACGTGGATGATGTGCTTGTTGTTCTTCTTCTTCAAGGTTTAGATGCTTTGGAGTTTTGGACTTTGAGTGAAGAGTTCTGCAGAGCTTCAGCTTTTTCTGAGAGTCTTCCGGTCCCCCTTCTCCCACCTCTGGACCTTTATTTATAGGCTCACTGGAGGGGTAGATTTGTAACTTTCTTTTCCATTAATAATTATCCTATAATTATCTTTTATGATAATTTTGATAATTATCCAATATATATATATATATATATATATATATTAGACCCATTTTCAAGTGGGCTTTGACTTCTTAGACAATTTAGACCAGCCCATAACTCATTTATCTGTGGTGGGTCTGGCTTCAAATTATCTGACTCATTGGGCCATATTTTAAAGTGGGCTAAACTGAAGATAAACCCAAATTATATTTTGGGTCTATCATGTTAGACCATCTAACCCTCGATGATATCCCTCAAGCATCGCCACTAGCCTTGACGCCATGTCAGGCTACCTAAGCCTTGAGAACATCCCTCGGGTACCACCACAAGCCTTGACATTAGTCCACCTAAGCCTCGAGGACATCCCTCGGGTACCACCACAAGCCCTGACATCAGGCTATCTAAGCCTCAAGGACATTTCTTGAGCACCATCACAAGCGTTGATGCTATGTCAAGCCACCTAAGTCTCGAGGACATCTCTCGAGCACCACCACAAGTCCTAACACCATGTCAGGTCATCTCTAGCATCACCACAAGCCCTACTGTCATGTTAGACCATCTAAGCCTTGAGTAGATCTCTCGAGCACCACTACAATCCCTAATGTCATGTCTGGCCATCCAAGCCTCAAAAACATCTCTCGAGCACTACTACAAGTACTAACGTCACGTTAGACCACCTAAGCCTCGAAGGCATCATTCGAGCACCATCAGGTTCATCAAATGTCAAGTGGGACCTAGTAGAATCTCCTTACACTGATGTAACCAACTTTTTTGGAATACTTGGAAGGAACTTGGATTGGTGGATGAGAAGCAGAGAAAGCCTAACGTATCTAATAGGCCTAGTTAATCGATAGTGAACACATGTCATGATATAGACCCTTACAATCACCATTAATGCTCTGTTAGGAGTCATTAATGTCGTCAACCACTGCCAATGTGGGACGGACAAATGCATTTATTACCCATAAGAGCTAACACGCCACACCACTTGAAGGCGTGATAATGTGAATGAATTGACTCCTTAGGTATTTTAGGAAATTATTACCTTAACACCTTATGTATGAGGTAATAAGCATAATGGGTCAAACCTGTCACACCCCAATTTTAACACCCAGTTAAGAGTAAAAGAAAAGGGTTAATTATTAACTCATGAAACCCTCAAGTTCAAACACTTAACTATTCATAAAATTTTAATCTCAAACAAAAACTTATTCCATTGGATAGAGAGTTTAAAAACACTCAATTTTAATAAAAGAATCACTCAATTCCAATTTGAAATGAGGGAGATATGCTCATTTGAAGTTGAAGCAAAAATCTATTCGAGCTGTGAATAGTGTGCTCGAATGCCTTTAGTTCAGTAGCGTTGTATTCTATGTGATGTATATTTTTATAATTGTCAATATTCTATATCAAAACTAGACATGATCGAGTTGTAATCTTTTATTTATATTCTTGTAATTGATCATGTAATTGAAGTCTCTAAGTGAGCATGAAGTTCTACACCAACAATGCAAATTTTCTTCAGAGGTATGAAGCTTGAATCTTATAAAAAAAACTAATGATCTGAATAAGGATTTGATAGGCGTTGAATGTTACGCATTCTAGCCTCTTAACTTATGTATTTTATTCTCTTAGTGATAGATTATTTTGTTATTTTACTTTGTTTTAGTGTTTTCTGTATTTTCAGGGCCTTAATGATTATTTCAGTTAAAACCAGGATTTTGGGCTTTTAAAGAAGACATCCAAGATGGTGAGATGAAGCCTACATCAAGGAGATTCACTCAACCATTTATTTTAACTCAAATCAGCCCAAGGAAGAGGTCCAAGAGAATTACAGCTGCTTAAGAAGGTTTCGGGCCTGAAGCCCAAATCTGCGCATAATGCAGTCTTAATCCCGTTTTGGAAAACGGACCAGAAGTCTTATTTCCGAGCCTCAAATCGACATTATTTTCGCGTGGGGTTGAACGAAATTTGATTCTGCACACTTTTGTATTTCACGAAAATTCCGTGAATCGGACTTCTAGTGGGTCAAAAGTTGGGCCGAAGTCAGCAGGAAAAACCCACCTGATTAGTGCTGCGGGAAACCCTAATTAATTTCTAATTGGATTAGGACTTTGGTGAATTCTCTTGGGGAATAAAAGGAAGACTTGGAGGCTGAATTGGAGGGAGCTTACACAGAGATTGGAGAGTCTGAGAGGGCTGAAGAGAACAGAAACATATTGCAGAGCCATTGGAGAACGAAGTCATACGCGTAATTCAGAAAGATGATGTCTTCTTCCTCAACAGTTGAAGCTTCTTCTTCTACCATGAGCGGCTAGTTCATCCACTAGGGTTTTGATGTAGCCCTAACAAAGCATCAATGGTTTGATTGTTTTAATTATTGGGGACCTTTATATACATGCATAGATTGTGTAATTGTGAGGATTCTTATTAATGAATTGAGCAATAAAAGTCTTGTAAATTCAATCTCAATGATTTCTTATCTTGTCTTAGATATTTAGTTGTTGTTATTGAACTCAATCTCTTTTGTTTTCTGTGATCATGAGAGAGATTATTACACAATGGTAATCACTGAATATATTGTTATGAGCTTTGATGGATTATGCCTAGAGAAGATGAACCATACTGCACCCTAGATTAGAGTAGTTAGGCAGATGGCCCATGCCAATCGAAGATAGTCCATGGCTTAGCCTTAATCATATGTTATCTTCTTGACGGATGAAGGTGAGCTTGTAGCCACCGACACCACTTATGCATGATGTAATTCCCCTATAGTTGATTCAATTGACCATTGATTGTGGAGTTAGTGGTGAAGTCAAACACCCTAGGTTTCTCTCTTATTATCTTCATTATCTGTTTACCTTTGATTTATTTTATTTTATCTTTTTAATTAGTTAAAAATCAGAATTCTTTTCTTATAAATTTAATTAGAATTAGTTCTGTGTTCCAACTCATCAGAACATAATCCCTGAGGTACGATACCCATTCATTTCGATAGCCCTATTCTGCAAGGAATTCGTTCTATTGCGAAGTGTGGAAAATTTTAATTGATATACTTTTTGAGTCACACTCACACACGAATCAATTTTTGGCGCCGTTGCCGGGGATTATCTATTTGATTGATTGGATTGTACAGAATTAATTTTAATTGAATTTTTAATTTAGGAATTTTTTTTTTTATTTTATTTTGCTTTTAAGTTTGTTTTTGTTTTATTTCAGATACTAATTTGTTTTATTTTTTTATTTATTATTTATTTTTTTTAGATTTTTTATTTTGCTACTAATTTGTATTATTTTATTTTTGTTTTCTTTTGAGGGACTTCAATCACCATACCATTGAGCAAGAGGAAGAGATTATTGATGTCATGGCCGGTGTGCGTGATAATAATGAGGACAACAATATTGTGCCTAATGCTGTGGAGAGGGCGCGTTTACTTAGAGATTACTATGTCCCAGAGACATACAATTCGCCAGCTGAATTTCAACTGCCTAATGTCACAGCACAGAGCTATGAGATCAAGCCCAGTATCATTCAGATGTTGCCATCCTACTTTGGGCTGACTGATGAAGATCCTTACAAGCATCTGGATGACTTCATTGAAGTGTGCTCAACTACCAAAATTCATAACTTCTCTGAAGATGCTTTCAAAATGAGACTTTTTCCATTCTCCTTGAAAGACAAAGCAAAGTATTGGTTCAGATCTCTACCGGCAGACTCTATCACTACATGGACTCAAATGCAAAGTGAGTTCTTGAAGAAATATTTTCCGATAGGGAGGACCAATCAATTCAGACGTGCTATCACTGGTTTCTCTCAATTTGAGGGGGAACAATTTTATGAGACATGGGAGAGATTCAAGGACCTTCTTAGGAAGTGTCCCCATCACCAAGTTCTAAAGTGGCAGTTAGTGCAGTGTTTCTATGAGGGGCTAACAGAGAGTAATAGACAAATGGTGGATGCATCATGTGGGGGTACTTTCATGTTAAAAAGCGAAGATGAAGCATGGACTTTGTTCGAGAACCTTAGTGACAATTCTTTACAACGTGTGTCTTCATCTCGTTCGAGCAGACCATCCAATACAAGGAGGACAGATGATATTTTTAAGATTGGTTCTGCGGATGCTATGTCTACCATTGTGGATGCTGTGTCACAGAAAGTGGTGCAACTCATGGCGGCTGGTCAAGTTCCTAATCCATCTTCATATCCTCCTATGTTTGAGCCATGTGATTTTTGCTCAAGTCCTCTGCACCATGTGAATAATTGCCCTTCACTTGGGCAGTTTGTCGATCTTCCACAAGGACAAGGGGCAGCAATACAGCTGACTTTTCATCCTCAAAACTATGTGCATCCACAACCATATGAAGCACAAGTTCCTATGCCACCAAAGAGTTCGGCTCTTGAAGATAAGATGATGCTTGCCCTAGCAAAACTTGACAAGCTTGACTCTATTGCTGAAGTACTTCAATCCACTGCTCAATTGGTACATTCTCACTCTCAATCAATTGCCAAACTAGAATCTCAGTTTGGACAACTTGCCAATGCCTTGAGTAAAAGAGAAGAGGAAAAGCTACCAAGTCAACCCATTACCAATCCTAGAGGGATGCATGATTCTTTGAGCAACCCACATCTTGAGGAGGTTCAAGCCATCACCACTTTGAGAAGTGGAAAAGTAATTGATAACAAGGTGGAGGAGAAGAAGAATGATCAAGAAGAGGTGCTCATGAGTCCAATTGCTGAAAATTTATATGAGCCCAAGGCTCCTTTCCCACAACGTTTACAAGTAACATCCAAGTTGGGGAAACAAGGGGACAAGTTGCATGACATGATGGAGGTGTTTCGACAAGTGAAGATTAATATACCACTCCTTGATGCCATCAAACAGATTCCTCCTTATGCCAAATTCTTGAAGGACTTATGCACTCAGAAAAGGAGATCAATGAGCCATGTGCCAAAGAAAGTGATGCTGCCACAACAAGTGAGTTCTATTATCCAGCATTGCGCTCCTCCCAAGTACAAAGATCCTGGTGCTCCAACTATCTCATGCATCATTGGGGAGCACCATGTGGAAAAAGCTCTTCTGGATTTAGGTGCAAGTGTGAATTTATTGCCTTACTCGGTTTACCTACAGTTGGGTTTGGGAGAATTGAAGCCTACCACGGTGGTTTTGCAGTTTGCGGATAGATCAACCAAACGACCTCGTGGGATCATTGAAGATGTCATCATCAAGGTGGATAAATTCTATTTCTCAGTGGACTTCATTGTTCTAGATACCGAGCCAGTGCATAATCCGAAGAGGCACATTCCAGTCATCCTTGGTCGTCCATTTCTAGCTACTGCTAATGCTCGTGTTAATTGTAGAGCGGGGATCATGGATATATCATTTGGCAACATGAAGGTAAAATTGAATATTTTTAATGCCATTGAACAACCTCCAGATGAGAATGAGTGTTTCTTCATAGATGAAATTGGTGATTGTGTGGAAGAAATTGCCCCGTTTGCTCTATCTCGAGATGATGTGAAGTCCATCGCGGGGGTGAATGATATGCTTGAGTTAGTGGCCATGAAAGATAAGCCACCTTGGAAGATTCCGATTGACCCATTTTCTTCTCTTTCTAGCACTCCTCTAGTGCCATCAATGGAGTCTCTTCCATGGTTTGAATTGAATTCAAGGGAAGGATATATATTTTTAGAAGCCAATGCGATCCTTCCGGGTACTTCGAGTTTGACACAAGGAGGTGAGGATCATATAGAGGGGATGAAGTTAAATATCCTCAAGCGATGTGGCATTGGGTGAACTTTCAATTGAAGTCGATGACCGTCGCCTACGGACGTTAAATTGTAGGGGTTGTATGTATTTCTATCCATTTAATTTCTTTAGTTTTCTTTCTTTTAATTTTTAGTTCATGTTTTCTTAGTTTTTCTTTCAATTTTAAGTGTATTTTAATGAGTTTTCTTTGAAGTTTTGATGTTGTAGTTGCTTCCGAGGGATGCCGAGAGATGTGTCGGGGTATTCGGACCCAAAACAGGCGAAAAAAGGCCCTCTCGGTCGACCTTGGGCGATGGAGACTCAAAAATACCCTTCCCGGTCGATCTTGGGCGATGGACAGCCCAGTTCGGACCAGTAGGGGCGATCGATCGCCCTCCTGTAGGGGGATCGATCGCCCAGCAGAAAAAAAAAAAAAAAAAAAAAAAAATTTTTGGAAAATTTTTCCCAGGTGGGCGATCGATCGCCCAGCCAAGGGGGGATCGATCGCCCAATCAAAAAAAAAAAAAAAAAAAAAAAATTTAAAAAAAAAAAAAATTTTTAAAAAAAAAAAAAAAAAAAAAAAAAAATTTTTTTTTTTCCTCTTTCCCCTCTCCTTTGTATTCAATGACTTTGATCGTTTCATTTTATTATATTTTATTTTATTTATTTCTTTTTATTCTCTTTCCCCTATTTTCATTTGGTCTTGGTGTTTAGTGGTTGTTTTGACAGGTTGTAGCATCCAAGTTTGGGGGAGTGCTTTCATTGCCTTCATGCAATTGGTGTGCTCTATTTTCTTGCCACTACTCTTTGGTCCTGGTAACATCGTTCTTACTCTTCTCTATGCTTTAATTGGGTGTCCATTGAGGACAATGTACAGTTTAAGTTTGGGGGTGAGGCGATGCCTATTTATGTGCCTTATTGCAATATGGGGGGAAATTTGTGTGAAATTCTTCTTGTATTAGGATTTTATTTTATTTTATTTTCTTAGTTTATTTTTTATTTTCTTTTGTTTTATTTTTAGGTAGAATGTTTTGACATGATTCAAAGGATTAATACCTTATGTAGGTGCATAACTTGCAATTTTTGAGTATGTTTTAAATTCTTGAAAACTATGGTTTAAATTAAGTGGTTTTAATCATGGTTTGCAATAACATGTTTTGGAGTAATTAATTTTAGTTTCCTTACATGCACAAACACACTAGCATAGTCTTGTGGGGGTATAAACTTTGGTTTTGAGTTATTGAGTTACATATGCTTGATATTAATTAGTATCTCTTGAGAATGAGTACCGATGATGTGTTTTACTTGACTTCAATGAAAAAAGAAAGAAAAGAAGTGAAAAAAAAAGAAAGAAAAAAAAGAATGTGATGAATAAGCAAATCAATTTGATCCTTTTCATGAGTAACCGGGCCTCTATGCCTCAGGAAGCACGGAGTGTTCGCGTCAAAAGTGAAAGGGTGAGAAAAGATGAGCATTGGTTGTCTTGATTTGTAGCCTGACTGATTCGAGTAATTAGGTCTTCGGGGTATCTCAAAGCCTAGTGCCCTAAAGCCATCTGGTTTGGGAGTCACTGACTGAAAGCTTGCTACATGGATCTTTCAGAAAGCTTAATAGATCAAGACATTGCACAACCAATAAAGCAATGAAAAAAAAAAGGAATGATGGAAAAAAAAAAATGAAAAGTCATGTAATCATGTTGGGAAGTATGATTTCAATAAGGGGAGCTAGTGAATTGAAAGGGTATGTGCCTTAATATATTCAGAACTGAGTTATGCTACATAAGATGATTGCTAGTTCACTTTACACGAGGGGACTAGAGTTGATTATTTTGAGATATGTTGATGTGAATTATGCATGGGGACCATTGGTTTGAATTATAAGATTTGAAAGTTTGAAATTATTCTTGAATGCAAGTTTGTAACTATATATTGTAATTCTCTTCTTGAATTAATGTTGAAACAGAATTTTGAATGTTTGTGGGTAACATTTCTGGAAACCCTCACGAGACTATACTCGTCCACTAGGGGGAACCTAGGGGTTTAAAGGCTTGTTGCATATGCTAAATGCAATCGTTTCTCCCACGAAAGTGGAGTTGGGTAGTTTAGTTAGTGTTTAGTAGTTTCTTTGTTTTAGTTTTGTTTTATTCTATTGCTAAGGGACTAGCAATATGTAAGTTTGGGGGTGTGATAGGCGTTGAATGTTACGCATTCTAGCCTCTTAACTTATGTATTTTATTCTCTTAGTGATAGATTATTTTGTTATTTTACTTTGTTTTAGTGTTTTCTGTATTTTCAGGGCCTTAATGATTATTTCAGTTAAAACCAGGATTTTGGGCTTTTAAAGAAGACATCCAAGATGGTGAGATGAAGCCTACATCAAGGAGATTCACTCAACCATTTATTTTAACTCAAATCAGCCCAAGGAAGAGGTCCAAGAGAATTACAGCTGCTTAAGAAGGTTTCGGGCCTGAAGCCCAAATCTGCGCATAATGCAGTCTTAATCCCGTTTTGGAAAACGGACCAGAAGTCTTATTTCCGAGCCTCAAATCGACATTATTTTCGCGTGGGGTTGAACGAAATTTGATTCTGCACACTTTTGTATTTCACGAAAATTCCGTGAATCGGACTTCTAGTGGGTCAAAAGTTGGGCCGAAGTCAGCAGGAAAAACCCACCTGATTAGTGCTGCGGGAAACCCTAATTAATTTCTAATTGGATTAGGACTTTGGTGAATTCTCTTGGGGAATAAAAGGAAGACTTGGAGGCTGAATTGGAGGGAGCTTACACAGAGATTGGAGAGTCTGAGAGGGCTGAAGAGAACAGAAACATATTGCAGAGCCATTGGAGAACGAAGTCATACGCGTAATTCAGAAAGATGATGTCTTCTTCCTCAACAGTTGAAGCTTCTTCTTCTACCATGAGCGGCTAGTTCATCCACTAGGGTTTTGATGTAGCCCTAACAAAGCATCAATGGTTTGATTGTTTTAATTATTGGGGACCTTTATATACATGCATAGATTGTGTAATTGTGAGGATTCTTATTAATGAATTGAGCAATAAAAGTCTTGTAAATTCAATCTCAATGATTTCTTATCTTGTCTTAGATATTTAGTTGTTGTTATTGAACTCAATCTCTTTTGTTTTCTGTGATCATGAGAGAGATTATTACACAATGGTAATCACTGAATATATTGTTATGAGCTTTGATGGATTATGCCTAGAGAAGATGAACCATACTGCACCCTAGATTAGAGTAGTTAGGCAGATGGCCCATGCCAATCGAAGATAGTCCATGGCTTAGCCTTAATCATATGTTATCTTCTTGACGGATGAAGGTGAGCTTGTAGCCACCGACACCACTTATGCATGATGTAATTCCCCTATAGTTGATTCAATTGACCATTGATTGTGGAGTTAGTGGTGAAGTCAAACACCCTAGGTTTCTCTCTTATTATCTTCATTATCTGTTTACCTTTGATTTATTTTATTTTATCTTTTTAATTAGTTAAAAATCAGAATTCTTTTCTTATAAATTTAATTAGAATTAGTTCTGTGTTCCAACTCATCAGAACATAATCCCTGAGGTACGATACCCATTCATTTCGATAGCCCTATTCTGCAAGGAATTCGTTCTATTGCGAAGTGTGGAAAATTTTAATTGATATACTTTTTGAGTCACACTCACACACGAATCAGGATTTGATTGATTGAAGTTTTTGGATGGTTTCGATTGTATGATGACATCGTTGACCAAATATAAAAGTCACGTAATTCAGGTAAAATGCTGAGAACACATATATTTCAAACTGGAAGGTTCTGACCTTGAAAACTAAGGTTTTTCAGCTATTTTTTGAAATATTCAAGGTTGGACCGGTCTAGGGTTTCGCTGGATTGGTCTATGAAGTCTCTATACTTCACTTTCTACAGGGCAGAGCCCTGGACCGGTCCAAGTGAAGGCTAGATCTGTCCAAGGCTTCTGGTGGCAGATTTCTGATTTATAGTGTCCTGTTTTGACATGGATTTAACTCTGAAATTTTCTTAAACTTTGTGACTTGTTTCCTATTAATTTTTAACTTATTTTTTTTAAAGAAAATTAGGATTTTTAATATCTATAAAAACCTCATATGATTTCTCTCTCGAGGTGTTTTTCACAAAGCTTTAATATGCATCAAAAAGATATTTTTAGAGAGAAAGCATAGAGATATTTTTTTCAACGAGATTTTTTTTTTCAATAGAGAACTTTGATTTTCTGTTTCTATTTTGGAGAGTACACACATATTCACTGAGTGGTTTATGATGGCTCTCTCTGCTTGATCAATCGTTCGGAGACTGTTTCAAAGATTTCTTATTGATCAAGTTACTGAATTTGTTTCTTCTACAACTATTTGTTGGCGAGGAAGGAGAAGAAGACCGCACTACGAATGGGACATAATACTTGTTGAGTGTTCATGTTCTTTCAGTTACCCTTCTGCAAGGATTGTGATGTTAGCTAGAAGTCTACATTAATTGGACAAGGGAGTCGCAAAAGTAAGCATGAAAACCTCACTCGTGGTTTTTTTTTTCCGATTTGGGGTTTTCATATATATCTAGTGCATTCGTTTACTGTATTGCACTTTATTTTATTTACTTGTTTTATGGAATTGTTTTTATTAAATTGGACTTAAAATTGGATAATCTGAAAAATTAAGAAAAAAGAGAGTAAACCTAATCACCCCCTTTTAGGTTTTAAATTTAACTTTCAATACCACTTCCGCACTGTGCAACTAACAATTGGTATCAGAGTAGTGTTCTCTAATTTGTGAGTAGTTCTTTGCGAAAGTTTTTTTAAAATTAGAAAGTATTTTTGTTTTCAAAAATCATCATGGAATCTAGCATGAATGAGGGTGAATCGATTTATCGAACTCCTTGTTTGATGGTCAAATTAAACTTTTTGGAAGTCTCGCATGAAAGCCTTTCTTAAATCTCAAGGTGAAAGAGTTTGGACGTCTGTTGAGAATGAATATAAAATTCCTACCTTTACTACTAGTACTAGAGATGCCATTATAACTGTAGAGAAAGATAAGGCAACATGGTCAACTGCTGAGCATGAAGAAGCAAATAATAACAACAAGGGTTTATATGTTATATTTAATTATGTTGTTCTATTTAAATTTGCTAGAATCTCTGCTTGATATATTTCAAAAGAAGTATAGAATATTTTACAGGTGACTCATGAAGGTACTACCAAGGTAAGGAAGTCAAAGCTATAAATGCTATCAACTAGGTTTGAAACAATTAGGATTGAGGAAGATGAAATGTTTTCTGATTTTTATTCTAAGCTTAATGATATTGTTCAAAGTTATGCTAACCTTGGTGAAAGAATTCTATCTTTTTCAAGTTGTCAGAAAAATCATGAGGTCACTTCCTAATAGGTTTCAAGTTAAGTTGGAAGCCTTGGATGAGAGTAGAGATTTTGATTCAATGATGTGGTAGAATTAGTTAGATTTATTCAAATTTTTGAGTTGAAATATCCAAAAATTCTGAAATAAAAAAATCTGGCTTTAAAATCTTCAAAGACTTCTAAGTCTTCAAATTTGTCAAATATTTCAAATTCTTCAAAAACTGAAGTTAAAAATGTTAAATATTTTGAATATGATTTAGATAATGATGTTGCACTCCTAGCTAGGAGATTTAAGAAGATCCTTAAGTATGAAAAAGATAGAAATCTTAAGAAAGAAAATCCTTCTAAATTTCGTAGTTAAGGCTCATCATCTAAAGGTAATGAGAGGATGAAAAAAGAATTTAATGACTGTAAGGATTCTGAAATCACTTGTTGGACATGTGTTGGTAAATGTCACATATCTACTTAATGTCCAAGTCTTAAGAAGAATAATTTTAGTGCAAAGAAAAATTCGAAAGATAAAAAAAAAAGGGTAATGAAAGCTATTATTTCTGAGTCCGATTCTTCTAATTCTAATAGTGATTCTTCTATTGAGAATGGTGGTCTTACTTTTGTTGCTTTATTGAATAATGACACTTCTAATGATTCCTCTTCTAATGTAGGTGAAACAGAGAATTATACAACTCTAAGTCAAGTTGGGTTTGATGATTCTGAAGATGAAGAAAGAGAAGAACCAACCAAAGAAGAATTGTCCGAAGCTTTTAAGGAGTTGTTTACTGAAACTGTGAAAGTCAAAAGAGCCTACAAAAAAGCAAGCTAAGCAATTGGAGATGGTGAAAATTGAAAAAGAATCTCTGATGAAAGAAAAAAAGAAGATCTAGAAGAAGATTGAAGAGAACAAATCAGAAATTCTGAATCTTCAAAATAAAGTCAAGTTTTTTGAAAATGAGGTAAGTCAAGCTATTTGATGGTCCAGGAAGACCATGAGCATGTTTGCCCAAGTTTTAATATCAAAAGGATCTCTAGGGGCATTATTGTCATTTCACTTTATGTGCTTA
Source organism: Cornus controversa (assembly GCA_026545225.1). Taxonomy (NCBI): domain Eukaryota; kingdom Viridiplantae; phylum Streptophyta; class Magnoliopsida; order Cornales; family Cornaceae; genus Cornus; species Cornus controversa. The sequence continues at coordinate 20,864,320 of CM048852.1, forward strand.
TATTGGGTGTATTTTCATGATTATTTAACTATGTTGTTACAATTATATATGCTTTCATGTACTTTCTCTAACAATGTTTGTAGGGGCATTTATGTCATTGTGTACAAGAGCTAATCATTGGCTGTCGTTTCAAATTGTTGTTACAAGACAAAATAGGATGAGGTGTCATCCTTATCTCAAAAAGGACCGTTTCTCTCGAATTTGTGACCTAAATATATATACATGAAATGAAAGGAGTTTCAGTTTACACACATAAATAGCACTGATAAAAAGCCGTGAGAGAAGATGTTAAAGAGAGTGAGAGCTTCTTGTATTCGTCTACTCAAAACATCGCAAGTTAGGGTTTCTGCCATTGATGTAGTCTTTGCTTGAGTTGTGAGAGAAACTGAGTAAAGTGAGTATTGTAGAGAGAGAAGCCATCATAGCACATCACAACGTTGAAGGTTCAACGAAGAAGAAGAATCTGAAGCTACCATGGAGTCATCTTCAGCAAAATTTTATATTTTATCCAAGTTTCTTAAGATCTTTGAGTTTATATACGTTTAACTTCAAAATTTCAGAGCAAGTTTTTGGTATAATCTATCTCTCTCTCATTACATATGCACAGGCACACAAAAATGGGTTTGATATTGATCTGTAAATGGACACTCTCACAGGCTTACTTGATTGAGCTCTGGTTGTTCTTGAATTGACTATATTTGTATATATTCATAGGAGCACAAATTTGTATATGTTTGAGTCAAATTTGCGCAGGGTGTGTGTTGAGCTTATTTTCCCCCAAATTTGGAACCCCAATCTAAAACCATTGTGTATTGATGTGCATGTTTTAGGCTATTGATTTTTGAGCATTCAATGAAAATGTGTTTTAAAAACTTGCACAGATATCACCATCCTTATTAAAACACCACTAAGTAGCATTAGACTAAACATTTGTGTACATCTCATTTTTAGTTCTCTAAACATAAATCAGTAGCTTTTGAATTAGCATTATTTTTCAGCTGCTGTCAAATTATACAGTTCTTCTATGAGCAGGTTGACAAATGCAGAATAATGGATGGATGTCGTTATTTTTCTACACTTCGTACAAAAATAAAACCTGCAAAAATGTTACTAAAAATTGTATAGTAGTAACCAGGGTCAAACCACTCTCAAGTGAGAATCTATAATAAGTCTCGAATTCAAAACCTCAATCTTTTGGGATGAAAAATGAATATTTAAAAATAAAATTCTTATTTTTTAATAATGAAAACTAATATTAAATGTCTTTGATCAAATGATTGGAAAAATCTCAAGAAAAGAGAATTCCCCACCATGATTCCATATAAATAAAGTTTCTAATATTCTTATCTAATTTTTTCTCCAGTAATCAATACACTTCATCAATCCAATTAGAACTTGGAAAGATGAAAGAAGATATGGCATAAAAAATAACACTTGATTATATATAAGAGAACATTTTTTCCCTTAATCTGATGTACATTGGCTAGGTAAACAGAGGTAGGCATTCTTCGAATTACCATTACTTGGCAAACATGAAGAATCCTCCCTCTAATTTTTGAAAATAAAAATTCAGAATAGAAGAATAAAAGAATGCTCTTGAAAGGAAAAATTAGATAAGAAAATAAAATAACTTACTTATATTTTAGTCATGGTGGCTTCATTACTCACTTGAGAAGGATGCTTATGCTTGCATATCAATAGAAAAGATACATATAAAAATGAAACTACTATACTTCATTGAATAAAGAAGATGATTACACAATTTTTTTTTTACAATTTCTGTACAAATTTCCCACTCCTTCACCAACTCCTAAAACCCCCTATAAATAGAGTTAGAGGAGAATGATTTAGGCGGGAAAAGAAAATTTAAAATAAAAAATTTTGAAACACAAAATTTAAAAATAAAATAAAAAATACAAAATCTGAATTTGAATTTCTAAGATTTGATCTCCATATCTTCAGTTTGAATTCTGGACTACTGAAGTGGCCATGTAAAAAGATAATATATTTCTAAAATTTAGAACTTGAGACTTTTTGTGGAGTAGTTTGTACAGAATACCATCTCTCATCCAATTCTTCTTATGTTCATCTTTTGCTATATATTTCTCATTTTCAGCCCCTTTTTTGCTACTTTTCTTCTCACTTGAAAATCAATCCCTATAAAACATAAAATGTAAAGATAAGAACATTTAAATAAAGTAAAAGTGTAATTAAAGACTTATTTTAAGATATAAAATAACAAGTTTGGTGTACTTACCACAGGTTAGGTGATGTCAGGCTAATATTTGCATGAGCAAGTTTCTTTTGACATAATTAGACTGTTTGAATTGTCCAGAAACTATGCAAGCAACTGGTTTACACTTAATTTCACACCTCATAACCTCATTTAAGGACTCATTTCAACAGTAAACAGTGCACTGTGTGATTTACTCTGGTTTACACTTACTATATATATATATATATATATATATATATTCTTGTTAGAATGGAGCCTCCAGAGGACCAGAACAATATATTTTTAGCCCATATATCATGTGATCCAGCCATTGGTTTGGAATAGCTAAGGTGAATGCACTATGATTAAATCAAATATCTAACATTTACTACAATAAGGTTTTGATAACAATTTGACATATATCTTCGAAAATTTTAACCAAAATACAAATTCAATCCTGTACTTTAATTTGGGGGTAAAATCAATGTTTAGTTCTATGAGGAAGAGCTGACAATTCGTATTTCATACTGAGTAAAGTTGCATGCTAGCTAGCATACAACCAACAAATATTCAAACCGATCATGTTATCAACTTTTTAAACCGTTGTGCTTAAGAAGTATGAAATAGTGTAATATGAACAAAACCAATTATCTGAATGATTAGATATTTGGGTATGACAAGAATTTAGAAAGATAGAAATAGAGGCAAATCATCACATATGAGACAGATGAATCTTGTAGACTGTAACTCTATCCAAAAAGCCTTAGTTCTGTCCAAATAAATAGATGAGCTAACTAAAATGCCCATCCCTCCATTTGAAATGACTTTGTTAATCTTACAATAATATTTAGTTACCAAAAAAACTTATATTTATGGACAAAATTAACCTCAAATTTATTTGCTTCATTCACTCATAGAAGAAGACTCATAATCAAGATATGATTTGAAGATAGGATCAAAATCCTTTTTAGTAAGCCTTTCTTTGTTGTTTTCTCTGGTGTGAAATATGTGATTCAGAATAATTCACGCCACTGCACTTTTTAAAATTAGAAAATGAATGGCTGAAAAAATAACATTACTTTTTTAGTTTGAACTTTAAGAAAAAAGAAATTTCAGTATCTTAGCATTAGAGATATTATTAGGCGGTCTGGTACCCACCACCTCATATGTGGTATCGGCCAATACTCAATTGCCACGTCAGTTTGGTATAAATGACTTTACATATCATCATATATATATATATGATTGTATCATTTTAATGGCAGAGAACAGCCTCTGTTGGGGCTGTTTTCTCTCTCTCTACCTATGATAATTTCTCACATTTCTCTCTCTAGGGGTCATTGGTTATGTGTGTGTCTCTCTTTCTACTAGGGAGTCCAGTTTCTCTCTCTATATATCAATCTATTCATATAAAAGATGATACAAAAACTACAAAAAGAAAAAAAAAAAAAACAAATCTCTTATCGTTCAAATTTCAATTTCTTTGCTTAGTCCCTTTCTCTATAAAAACAAAGCTTTGGGTCTCTTCTCTACATGTTCCTCTTCACAAATTTTGTAAGGCATTCTCCGCAATCCTAAACCTTCTATAATCGTCATCTCCTTGTAATACTCTATGGTAGAGAAACAGCCATTGAGGCAGAGATGAAACTGCAACATTCAGCTTTGATTATGGGTATTGTAAATGGAATAAAAGTTTGAATAGGTTTGACGTGTGTTTTTAATTCTTTCTTTCTTTTTATTTATTTATTTATTTTTATAGAAAATAGGTCTATATTGGTTGCCTTTGCCTTATATCTATAAAAAAAAACAAAGTTTTTGATGAAGAAGTAGAGAGAGATTGAACCTGGAGGTTTGTCTTCCAAAACGAGGTAGAGAGAGAAACGTCTCTAATCAGAATTTGTATAATGAAAATTATTAATCAGCTATTTCCTATTTTTATGAAAAATTAAAAGGCAAAAGGGGCAAAAAAAAACCCTGTGCTTTGAAAAAGGTGCAAGAAATCTCTTGTGCTTTTTTTTGACCATATCACACCCTCACATTTGCAAAAGTGAGCAATTTACCCCATCTTGTAAATATTATATTTTTCTACGAACATTTTACCATTCTATTATTAAAAAAGGATGAGATTTTTTTTCCAAAAAAAAATTCCGAAAATAATTTCGGAGAAAAAACTAAATATTTACAATTACATAATAACTGATTACTGTTTCACACTTCTTTAGGTTTTCGATTGTGTTGTGAATGGGCTTTGTGACGTTGCAAGGTAAAATATGTGCATGAACATGGGCTTTGCATAGTGAGTTCTTTACATCAGTACATGCTCTAGTTACATTTGTATTGAGGTTGCAATTAAATTAGTTTTTTTTAAAAAAAAAAACCTTAAAATTTGATTTTCAAAGTTGTAGTCTAAAGGTTTGGAGAACCCTTAAAATTGGTGAAGCTTTCTTTATTTCAGTTTTGGAAAGCCTAAGTATAAGATTTTCTGTATAGCAGCCTGTTTTGATTTTGTTCCTTCATAATTCCTTTTACAGTTCATTATCACCTTTAACATGTCGTATAAGCTGATTTATAGATGTGTTGCTGTCTCTAACATATATATATATATATATATACATATATATATATATATATATATTAGTGCTTGAAATTGATTTGAGACAGCTTCAAGTAGGCGTGTCTTAATTAGCATCACTTACTCTTGCTGAATTTAAACTATAGAAAGGTCATTTGCAAGTATACTGACAAGTGGAGTACACATCTCAAGCTATAATTCAACCAGCTCACTACAGATCCGTATTTGCTTAAGTTTTGATTACATCCTTCAGACTACACGAGCAACCTTCTTTACATTTGATCACTTGGAGCTAATTGAAGATCTTCAAGTACAAAGAGTAGATTTCCTAACTTGAGTACTTGAAACACTTTGTTATATTCTGTATATTGTTTCTACACTCATTATTTGTTGTCCAAGTATAGGGATACTTTAGACAAGGGGAGTTAGAGTGACTTGTAGTGAGATTGGTGAGAGACAGATTGGGCTTGGGAAAACCTGTGCTGGGTGATAAGAATATTATACATTCTCGCGTCTTTACTTATATATTTTAATCCCTTAGATGCACAAATTGTATAGTTTTTAGGTGTTTTTATGTTTTTGATGATTTCAGGTTCAAAGTCAATTTTTGGTGTAATTCGACTCCTTTATCAGTTCAAGAATGCATTCCTCAATTCAAGCGTACTTCATGGAAGATTGTTAGCAAGGATGGGTGAATGGTGTGTCAAGACCGGAGTCGAGAAGCTGAAGAGTTGAAAGATTTCAGAACAAGGGAAGATCAATGCATCAAAGTTTCTATTTCGATGCATCGTCTAATCCTGTAGAAGATATTTTTCTGCAGATATTTTCTTCACTTGTTGTCCAATTTTGCTTGGATGAAGTCTTGAACGAAATTTCAGTGATCTTTTGAGCCTCAAATCAGATATATAGCTAAAAAATATGTAATAGACAGATATATCACAATTCTTGTAATAGAGAGCATATATAGAATTCTAGAGAGATAAAGTGAAGTTCTAGAGAGGGAAAGCTTCAAAGAGGGCTTTGTAAGGCCTTGAAGACCATCTTGAGTATGGGATCATCTCTGTCTATGGAGTGCTTCAAGTTCACCATGATCAACAAATCCTTCTCTAGGGTTTTGACAAACCTTAGTTTTGTAAATTAATATGTTCTAACTTTAGTGAATCAGGGTTTTTATGTAATTTTTGTGTATATGTACCATGCCTTGAGCCTTATGAGTAATATAAGTTTACAAATTCTTCATGTTCATGTGAGTAATTTATCTTTCTTGTCTTAGAATGCTTATTTTCCTCACATGATCTTCAAATACTTGTAGTTCCACAAGGACTACACGTGATGGCTTGGTACTAACTTTCACTTTAACATGCATAACTAGATTTGTATAGTCCATGCTAAGAGATGGTAAATTAGCTACACTTAGTTAATTAAGTATTTAGGTAAGTAGGTAGGTAGAAAATTTATACGTATCGAAGATGGATTATAATATTTTAAGGTGCATGTATCCTCTTGACGGTAACATTGTAGGCCATAAGCCATTTGCACCAATTAGTACACAATTGCATGCATTTTTCCAATTTATTAGAAGTGTGTCATACTTCGAGGCTAGTGGTGAAGTCTCAACCTTAGTCCTTTACTCTTCTATCAAACTTCACATTTTAATTATCTTTTATGCTTTTGTAGTAGAGTAAGAAGACAACCAACATTTGGTTGTGATTTAAACGAGAACCAACTCTCGACCTTTAGCGAATTATTCCTATGTAGTCTCTACGGGATCGACACCCTCAACTTAGAGCCCTATCCTTCAAGGATTCGTTCTGTTGTGAGTGGTAAATATGAATTGCAAATTTCCGCATACAACAATTTTTGGCTTAATCGCTTAAACTAGAGAATTGAGTCTAGTTTGAATTTAACTTAACTCACTCTTTACATTCTTTAATTATAATTATTATTTTTATTTTTTAAGTGTTTCATTTTAGGTACTTATATAATCAAGACGTCGAGACTTAAGTTCGGATCCTTTGTGAGTATGAGACCCAACTTTCTTGCACTTAAGTGTTTAAATTTTTGTTTTTGCGTATCATTTAATTTTAGTTCATTCATATGCACGGTAGGAGATCGTTGTCATTACCTTGTTGCCGTGTAATTTTGAACTCGAAAGAACTCTTAGACAACATAGTAGAGTTCATAGGGACCCTATATTGTATAGAGAACATAGGAGAGAAACCATGGCAAATAATGATAACCCAAATGTTCAACAAAATCCTGTTTTAGTGGCCCCACTAGGCGGAGTGGTTCTTTGAGATTTTTATGTTCCATCTACGTATGCATCTTCTTCTTATATTCATTTTTTGAGTATGGGGAGGACTAATTTTGAAATCAAATCCTCAATAATTAATCTTCTAAATTGTTTTCACGGACTTTTTAACCAAGATCCTTACAAATATATAGATGAATTCTTAGAAGTGTGTTGGACTTTACAGTTGAATGCACAAGCGGAAGATAACTTAAGACTTTATTTTTTCCCTTTCTCACTGAAGGATAAAACCAAATAATGGTTTAATTCCTTAGAGACAAATTCAATTAACTTTTGGGCCGAAATGCAACGAGAGTTTCTAAAGAAATACTTTCCAATGGGCAAAACTAATGATGTGCAAAGAGCCATCATTGATTTCTCTCAAAGGAAAGGAGAAGCTTTTTATGAAATATGGGATAGGATGAAGGACCTTTTGAAGTCATGCCCACACCATGCTATTCTTAAATGGCAATAGGTGCAAGAATTTTACGATGGTTTAAGAGAGCCCCACAATCAAATGGTAGATGCTAGTTGTTGGGGTACATTCTTTCTAAAATGTCCTGATGAAGCGTGGATACTTTTTGAGAACTTGAGCAAAAAATCGTCTCATCATTCTTATAATGAAAGGAAGAATAAGGTAGTTTCTCCTCTTAACGCCCAACCCGAAAGCATTTTTGAAATGCGTAAGGAGCAAGCAACTGACAGGAAGATAAAGACCTTAGAAAAGAAACTTGATCAAATCATGTTAGCCGGGTCTTCTTCTTCTTCCTCTTCTCCTATTATTCTGAATCCTACTCTTCATCCCACATATGATGTGTGTTCTTTTTGCTCTAGTCCTTCCCATTATATAAAAGATTGTCCTCATGCGGGCCAATACCCTGGATTCTCACAAGAGTACGCAAATGAACTTTATTCTAAGCCCGATCAAGGTTCTTTTCAAAATTCCTATAATCCTGGATGGAAAGATCAAAACCAATTCCAATATGGGAACCAAGGTCAATATCAATGACCTCGGGGACCACATGGATAGCAAGGTCAATCTCAATTCCAGCCTAGACCTTATCAACCAAGTCAAAATTCGAGTTTCTATTACACTCCCAATCAACCACCTTCTCGAAACCCTAGTTTTGAGGACAAGGTTTTTGTTGCTTTAGGCGATATTGAAAGCAATACCTAAAAAATCAATGCCCACTCACAATCCATTGCTAATATAGAATCTCAATTGGGACAATTAGCTAATGTAATGAATCGGTGAGAGGATGGAAAATTGCCTAGCCAAACGGTGGCAAACACTGATGGAGTGCAAGTAATTAATGATGCTTCTCATTCTTTTGAGTTTAATTAAGAACAAGCTCAATCAGTTACTAATTTAAGGAGTGGTAGAGTGTTAGAGAATCCGATTGATGAAATAAGAGAGAAAGAATATGAGCGTCCGATGAATCCAAAGATTCCTATAAATTCAAATAATTGTCCTAAAAATCCAAAAGAAGCTTCCAATAATCCAAAAGACAAAAGGAAGGAAAATGAAGTTAAATTCTCATCAATTCCAATTCGAGAATCTTCATATAAACCTCGAGTTCCCTTTTCGCAAAGATTAAGGGAACCTTCTCATTTTGGGAAGCAAGGAGAGAAATTGTAAGATATGATAGAAATCTTTAAACAAGTTAAAATCAATCTTCCTCGCCTAGATGCTAGAAGGTAAATTCCCTCCTACGGTAAATTTTTAAAGGACTTATGCACTCAAAAGCGAAAATCTAAGAACCAAGTTCCTAAGAAAGTCCATTTAACTGAGCTGGTAAGTTTAATTCTTCAAAATAACACCCCTCCAAAATTCAAGGATCCGAGTGCCCCTACAATCTCTTGTGTCATTGGCGACCACGAATTTGAGAGGGCCCTCCTTGATTTGGGAGCTAGTGTTAACTTACTTCCATACTCGGTTTATCAAAAATTAGAGCTAGGAGAACTTAAGCCAACTATAATTGTGTTGCAACTTGTCGATTATTCGGTAGGGCAACCTTGTGGAATAATTGAGGATATTCTAATCAAAGTGGACAAATTCTATTTCCTGATGGACTTTATAGTCATTGATACCAAACATATCCAAGATCCAACAAGACATATCCAGAACATTCTAGGTCATCCTTTCTTGGCTATGGCTAACGCCTACGTTAATTACCGTACTGGGGTGATGGACATCTCTTCGGGAAGATGACCATTAGGTTGAATACCTTTTCACATCTCACCAAAACGCCAATATTGAGAGCGAGTGCTCTTGTGTAACCATTGTGGATGAACTTGTGTTCATGTCTTGCCATAAACGGTAAACTTGGCATTCCCACGGTCCTATCATGTTCCGGTAACCCTTCAAATCCAAAAGTAACGTATCTAAATAATTTTGAATGTTTTTGAGTGTGAGAGGTGTGACTTTGAGGATTAAACACAAATTTTTGTACTTGGGACAATTTTGCAAAATTGATGCATCGAAGTAGCCACTTCGATGCATCGCTGCTTTGATGCATCAAAGTATCAACTTCGATGCATTGATCTTTAAATGTCCCATTTCTATATCAATTCCAGCAGCCTTCGCACCTTGTGTCAATAGATATTTGATGTATCAATAACTTTAATGCATCGAAGTAGCCACTTCGATGCATCAAACTTGGGCACGTGATTGAACACGCAGTCACTTAAAATTTAAACCTCTCTTCTCTCCTTCTCATCTCTCTCTCATGACTCCTTCTTCTCTCTCACGTTCGAAACCCCCAAGAACACCCCTATCATCATCCATCACCAACATCATCACGATCATCATTTTTTCTCTTCATTTTTGCTCTTACAAAAGGGATTGGATGTGTGGACAGCTTCGTTAGATTTTGTTTTGACTTTTGTAAGGTAAAGGTTGTTGTTTGCCCCTTTTTAGTTGATCTGTTGAGTTTGTTGGAATTAGAGTGTGGGTTGTGCATTAATTTCATATTTTTGTTGAGCCTTATTCACCCTTGCTAAGGACTGCCAGAACCAAGACCACCCTTACCCTTTGTGAAATTTCTCTTGACACATTTTTGAAATAAGAATGGTTTGGTATAAGGTTACATCGGATGTCCTTCACGACGTCTCGAGTCTACAATGGAGGAATAGGGAGATCATTCCAGAAGGTTTGATAGTGGCATCAGATTTTGAGAATGATCAGTATGAGAGTTGGACCATAGAGGCATTACAGAGTCGTGGCCTCATGACTTTGTTATCACCGGTGACTGAAGTGGCTTACTCGTGGCTTGTATAAGCCTTATATATGAACCTCACATATGATTGTGCAGAGCCAGGCATTTTGAGGACTACCGTGGATGGTACAGCTCTTACCATCACTGTCACCACCATTTCTGAGATTATCGGCTTGCCACACGTGCAACCCGAGGATATTGAGCAAGGGGAGGATCATTTTGTGTTCCACGAGCTTCCACAGAACCTTACTTTCTCTCAGATGGTGAGAAAATTATGTGCTGGGCATTTTACTAGCTATAAGAATAACGCCACAAACAAGTCTTTGGTCTCGCGATGTTGGTAGTTTTTAGACACCATCTTACAGAAGAATGCCCACCTTTTTGGGCATTCTACCGAGCCCTGGGGTGAGTTCTTACTGGCCCTCTATGCCATGGATATCAGGTGTTGGTTTTCTATACTGGCAATTATTTGGGGTCAACTTCACAAACTCTGAGACCAGCTTATTCGAAAGCCTAACAAAAGTCCCCTTCAATGAAGCGTTCATTTCCCTATCTCATCACCGCCTTTTTGAATATAATGACTTTTCAGTTTGAGGCATCTGAGATTACTATGGGACCTCCATCGTGTTTTACTTTACAGAGTTGGAAGAAGATGGTGGCCCATATGTTCGCTTTACCACAAGTTGCCCCTGAGGTGGAGGCCGGTGATAGTGAGGTGGAGGAGCCTGGAGATGAGATGGATTTGGATGAGGAGGAGGAGGTGGGCCAGGGTAGGCCACGCATGAGCTGAGCAGACTATGATTATCTTGCCACTGGGTACAAGTGCCTTAGTGCGGGTCTGCAGCAGTTGCAGCTGAATTTTGCAGACTATCGCGTGAGACCAATGATTTCCTCGGTACTATCGGTGAGGGTATGATCAGCTTGTTTGAGGGTCAGAAATGCATTGAGTAGCTGCTGCGGATGACCCTAGGTTCCTATAGTACAGTTGTCGCCTCAACATTAGTTCTAGTTTCCTTATTTTTGAATTATTTTCATCTTAGTATGTATTTTCTTTTCTTTATAGTTATGGAACTGTACAGTGCCATGTAGGCACTCTTTTGTTACTTTTTGTCGATGTATTCTATAAAATCCATCATCTGTACTTACAAATGTTTGAATTAATGGAATATTAGTACTTTTGTTTTATTGTCTGTGCATATTCCTTTTCTTTCTTTGAAATTTTTGTCTTTTCCAGTTCTTGTATGTTATGTTGGTATGTACTCTGTCCTTGTGTAGATTTTGACACCCCACGTGGCCGATACATACCCGTGTACCCATGACCCTTACACGGTTGATGTTTTAACTTTTTGAAACCCATAAACTCGTTGGTAACATTGTTTTAACTCTTTTAGTATAAATATTGAGGACAATGTTTTATTTAAGTTTAGGGGTAGTATAGTACACTTGCATACACTTTTTTTGCACATATTGCATCTTTATTTCCACATATTGCATCTTTATTTCATATTTGCCATGATGTCCTTCATTTGAGGATGTAATACTCAAAACATCGTTGATAAATGCATCTTGTAATTAGGAGCTTTGACATCTGAAAATACTTGAACTTTTGAAACTTAAGTGTTAGGTTAGAATGGTCCACATTTTTGTTCAATCTTTGAATATTATATAGTTCTTCCCCTAAATTTATCCTCAACGGCACAAACACACACACATACAATTGAATTGTGGGGTATGCGTCGTATGGAGAATTTTGAAAATGTTTGTTTTTATTTGAACAACTTGAAGAACGAATTGCCTTAGCAAAGTTTAAAGCCCAAAAAAAAGAGAAAGAAAACAAACAAAACAAAATAAAACCTCCAATAAGCTTTCTCACTCAATAAACAAGACCTCTGTGCCTCAGGAAGCATGAAGTTTTCATGTCAAAAAGTGTGCAAGGTTGAGCAATAAAGAAAGAATTGGCTCGTTTTTGTTCGTAGCATAGTGAGCTCGGCTATTAAGTTCGAGGGGTGTTTCTTCACCCAATGACCTAAAATTGTCTAGTTTGGGAGTCATTAACCCAACGTTGCTACATGGGATTGTGATTCGTGTGTGAGTGCGTCTCAAATTATAATTACCACACTTCGCAATGGAAGGAATTCCTTACAGAATAGGGCTATCGAAAGGGGTGTCGAACCTCAGGGATTATGGTCTGATGAGTTGAATTACGGAATTAATTCTAAATAAATTTATAAAAAGAAGAAATCTGATTTTTAGACTAATTAAAAAGTAAAATAAAACAAATCAAAGTAAAATAGAAAGTGAAGATAATATGAGAGAAATCTAGGGTATTTGACTTCACCACTAACTCCACAATCAATGGTCAATTGAATCAACTATGGGGGATTACATCATGCATAAGTGGTGTCGGTGGCTACAAGCTCACCTTCATCCGTCAAGAAGATAACATATGATTAAGGCTAAGTCATGGACTATCTTCGATTGGCATGGGCCATCTGCCTAACTACTCTAATCTAGAGTGCAATATGGTTCATCTTCTTTAGGCATAATCCATCAAAGCTTTTAATGATATATTCAGTGATTACCATTGTGTAATAATCGCTCTCATGATCACAGAAAATAAGAGAGATTGAGTTCAATAACAACAATCAAGTATCTAAGACAAGATAAGAAATTATTGAAACTGAATTTACAAGACTTTTATTGCTCAATTCTATAATAAGAATCCTCTAAATTACACAATCTATGCATGTATATAAATGTCTCCAATAATTAAAACAATCAAACCATTGATGCTTTGTTAGGGCTACATCAAAACCCTAGTGGATGAACTAGCCGCTCATGGTAGAAGAAAAAGCTTCAACTGTTGAGGAAGAAGGCATCATCTTCATGAATTATGCGTATGACTTTGTTCTCCAATGGTTCTGCAAAGTATGTCTTCTGTTCTGTCCAAAGCTCTTTCAAACTCTCCAATCTCCCCCCAACTCAGCCTCCAATTCTTCACTTTATGTCCCAAGAAAATACACCAAAGTCCTAATCCAATTAAGAATTAATTAGGATTTTCCACAGCACTAATCAGATGGGTTTAAAAGACTTGTTGCATTCTCTAAATGCAATCGTATTTCCCACGGAAGCGGAATTAGAATAATTGCTTTATTTTCTTTTTAGTTTTGTCTTGTTAAGGGACTAGCAAGTGATGTGGCTAAACTAGGATTATATTGTAAGCTTAATTTTTGCCCTTTTTATCAAAATATAATTTAACCACTCACAAAAACACGAATCTTTGTAGATAAGGTTTTATATAGAGGGTATCGATCCCACGAGGACTAGTAGCAATTGTCTTAAAGAAAGATTAATTCCACTTTAATCCTAAAAATAGGTTTTTGAATTTTTGTTTACAACCTATTGCATGAATGTAATGACAATAAAATTAAAGAGTAAAGGATGGGAGAGAGAACTAGAGTTGGTTTCCACCACTAGCCGTTCACATGTTCATAAGTGTAGCAAGCATGAGATTCATTAATTAAATGCCTAACAATGTCATTAGGCTTGTGACCTCAATGACATATCAAAAGATCAATGTGTGTGCTAACCTATCATAATCCATCTTCAACAAGCATAACTCTTCAACCTAACTAACTACCTAATTACCCTACTCACTAAGTGAACCCTACATGCATCCAAACTACCTTGTCTTGGCATGGTCTATACAAGCAAACATCACACATTCATTTAAACACCATTATCTAGCCATCATTTGCACTTCTTGTGGAATATGCAAATGTTGTGCATTCAAATGACAAAATCTACTCTAAGACAAGAATAAACTCCATATCAAATGAATATATAGAAGAAATGTATTTGTGTACATGATCACTAGGCTAAATGATCAACATTTAATTACAAATCCCAAGTGCTACAAGAAGGAACAAGTTTACATGGCTAGGGGTTGAAACCAACACCCTAGTATGGAAGTTAGTTGCTCATGGTTGCCTTGCACTCTTCCATTGATGGAGAAGATGAAGCTTCTTGGTCTGGTTCAGCTTCTTCTCCTCTCTCCCGAATGTCTCTCCTCTTGATTGTCTGATGTGTGTTGAGAGATATGTGAGATATGAGAGATATGGCCCTTTTTGTGCTTTTTGGCTTCCTTTTTAACCTTGGGGGCCCACCATATATATATATATATGACTATATATATCCCTTGTATCAAGAAGGTCCCCAAGGGTCTTGTTCAAGTCAGACAATCCCCTTAAGTCGTGCAAAAAGGGGGATTTTGTTGCAAGTGGGAGAGCAGGTGAGCAAGTGGCCAAGTGGGTTCTGCAGAATCTCGATCAATTGAGATTGGATCTCGATTGATCGAGATTTCGATTAATCGAAATGAGATCTCGATCAATCGAGATTTCGATTAATCGAGATCAACATCTCGATTGATCGAGATGCCTTTGGCTGCAATTTCTGATTTTTCTCTTGAACTGCAAAAAGCCTCAAACTTTGCTCCATTTACTCCAAGACCTGCAATACATCAAAAACACAAAAATACCGTAAACATATCTCGGTAAACGCAAAAACAGAACTAACATAAGCAGTAAAGAGGGTTCAAATGCATAGAATTGAACACTTATCACACCCCCAAACTTACATATTGCTAGTCCCTTAGCAATACGATATTACAAAAATGAAATTAACTATCTTGTACAAAAGTTTAGTCATGCTCAGTCATCAACTAGATAAAGGGCGATCATTCGTTCATTTCACAGTTGGCAAATGCAACAAGTATTACAGAACTATGTGGTCATTAGCAAAAATGGACTTGCACAAGCTATAAATAAATGACGGTCCCCACATAATGGCTAGCCCGAACAAACATATTAATCCCGACCCCAAAATCCTCTTTGAAAAGTGCACATGCATTCTAACGCGCCGCTTTTGTCATATTTGGAGAAGAAAACGAACAAATCTATTTTTAAGAGAAAAACTCATTGAAAACGCTCAACACCGTTGTTCATTATCACAAAACATTCATGATTGCTCATGTGCGGATGACCGTGCAATGCTTAGCTCTTTTTGCTTTCTTGTAAGCCCATGTAGCGGCATTGGGCCAATGACTCCCAAACTAATTGGCTTTTGGGCATTAGGTGAAGAAACACCCCTCGGACTTAATAACCGAGCTTACAAGGCGATGAGCTTAAGCAAGCCACCCGCTTATTATTGCTCAACTTTGCACACTTATACGCGAATATTCCCTGCTTTGAGACATAGAAATCCGGTTTATTGAGTGAGAAGGCTTATTGCAAATTTTTCTCTTTTTTTCTCTCTTTTTTTTTTTTTAACAATAACTGGAAGAACATATTCTTTAAGTTGTTCAAATAAAAACAGAAATTTACAAAATTTCCCTCAGACTTATACCCCACAGTTTAAAATGCATGTGTGCGAATTTGTGTGGTTAAGGACAAATTTAGGGCAAGAACCATACGTGTTCAAATTTAGACAAAAATGTAGACCGTTCTAGCCTACTATATAGCTTGCAAAAGTGCGGGTATTTACAATGTTAAAGTTCTTAACTACCTGCTGCATTTACCTCGGATATTTATTCAAATGATTTGCCTTTAAAAAAAAGCACGACATCATGGCAAGTACGCAAAAATATCAAGAAAAAAACTTGCTCTACAATGACAATCAATATAAGACTGAACATTGCATGCATATGCAAGTGGTATAGCATACCGCACCCCCAAACTTATATGCAACATTGTCCTCAATGTTTGGACAAGAAGAATAAGGAAAGAAGTTACCAAGATTGCAGAATGCGACAAAAATGGTATTCCACCGTAGCAGTCATCCTGCAGATAAGAAAAACCTGCACAGAACACCAACTGGATACCACGAGCATTAAAAGGAACAAAAGTATATGAAAAGAGCATAATAAAATAAGTATGCACAAAGAGACACTGCCAAAACACTGCATATCTAAGAGTCTGAACTGGTGATTCCCAATGGTCTAAGAGGTCTATGCGATAAGATATTGACTATCCAGGCACGCTAACGTATAGCATGCAAAGGGGCTGCCTTTCTTTATTACCGCCATACTGCGTTGAAGCAATCTCAACAATATTGGGAATTTAAACCGGGCGGTAATAAACGGAAATCATCAACTGAATCGCATATAACAATTAGGCAAGTGGTACTACATACATAGTCAAAGTATAGAGAATAGATATATTGACAGAAAGCAAAAATAAAGACAGTAAAGATACGACATGATATAAAAGAAAAGAAAACTGTATTCCATAAATATATAAAATGAGTTCAGTACAAATCGTACATGCATCTGGAATACTCATAAAAAAAAAACTAAAAATGAAAGAAAACATGGCCAACATGGCCTATCAAATAGAAAGAAAGAAAAAGAAATACAGAAAGTAAAACAGAAAAGACACATAAAAGCAGCTACTCGAGGGCGGGTGGTGGTGGTGGCGGCTCGGTGGGAGCAGAAGTGGAGGTGGAAGCTCGTCCTGCAAACAGGAACTGCAGGTCGTGCCAGAAGGCTCAGAACTCGTCGAGAATCGCCCTCCGACCCTGTGCCAGAGAAGAAATGTCCGAACGAATGCCCTCCAGCTGACTCTGCGTCACCTGGACGTGCTCGTCAAAACCCTGCTGGAGCCGCTCAACATCAGCCGCCAGGTAGTAATAGCCCGTCGCTAGGATGTCGTGCCGCTCTGCAGCAATATCTATCTCCTCATCCTCCATCTCCTAGTCCTCAGACCCATCCCCTGCAGGCTCTCCCTTCTCCATCTCCACCGGGGCATCCATATCTACATCGTCTGGTGGATCACCCTGGTGGTCTTGTCGCTCTAGGTGTCGCCTCACCCGCTCCCAATGGGCAGATGTGAAGCGGGTGGGTGGTGCCAACTGGATGTCAGTATCACTGACCGGTATACTGGCACTACTGAGAAAAGCTGCGACCAGGAAAGGAAAGGGAAGCCGCCAGCTCGCTGATCGCCTCATCCTCTTGTTGAAGAGGCCATCCCAGACTTTGAACATTTGCCCCCAGATCAGTGATGGGACAGAAACCCACATGCCCGTGTGGAAAGAATAAAGGCAACGGAGGAGGTCGCCTCTACGCTCTGCCACGTGCTGCAGGGGACAC
The DNA here is from genome assembly GCA_026545225.1 of Cornus controversa. Taxonomy (NCBI): domain Eukaryota; kingdom Viridiplantae; phylum Streptophyta; class Magnoliopsida; order Cornales; family Cornaceae; genus Cornus; species Cornus controversa. The sequence goes on from CM048852.1 coordinate 20,881,759, forward strand.
GCGTTCTTGATGAGAACGGTGTCCAGGAACCACAGTCTGCTCGGGCACATCGATTTAGACGTGCAGTTGTGACTGGGCGTGGTAAACACCCCGCCACACATGTCCATCATGATGGAGAACAGTGTTGTGTCTGCTAGAAGTGCGACCCTGAAAAGCGGTCGACCGTCCAGGTCAACCATGTCTGGCGGCTGCTGGTGAGGAATGCCGAGCATCTGCGCAATCCGGCTCGGCGTAATCATAAAAGTCGTGGTGCCCACGACTATCTCTAATGTGTCCGGTGCTGTGCAGGAGTAGGTCATGCGCTCGTAGAAGACCTGCACTAAGCGCTTTTGTGCTACATCAGTGGGAGGCACACATAGTCGGTCGATGCGACGCCTCTTGAGCTCGGCGACAGTCCACGCAGTGTCGGGACGACTCTCGAACTCGCCCAGGGTGAAAATCTGCTCCGAGTGAAACTTTCGAGACCGGAAGACTCGCCCGGGTACGTCTCTAACTGCACCGGGTGCATTCTTCAGCCTCGCCATGATCTCGGAGCGGTCTGCACTTTATTCCAAAAATTACGTAAATACAAGATAAAATGAGAGAAATTCTAAACTAAGAATAAACTAAAACAAGAAAAATGAAAATGAGGTCCTAGTCCATGATGCTGAAAAGAAGTCAAAAAGTCGCTCTCAAAGAGACAGCGCGAGCGGATGCAACCGAAACAAAGGGTCGGTGTTTCAAACCATGCGAAAAGCATTTGAAACAGAGAGAATGCAGTATCTTATCCCTACATGAATTCCTACCCCCCGAAACCCGCAAAATCTCATTACGAATATCGCAAATGCACCCAACCAACCCAACATCAACTGTATATGTTTATTACACCGTAGAACTATCAAAAATAGTGAGAAAGTACGTAAAATGTAGCCATGCATCACTTGCCTCAAGGTGAAGAAGATGAACGGCACACGAAGGTGAAAACCCAACTCGCAGCTGCGAAGAGAAGAGCGCGCGAGTGCTAGTGGCGGTCTCGGACGATGTCGAATGGTGGTGGATGCTCGGTGATAGAAGATCACGTGCGGAATGGTGCTTAGAGAGCTCTGGATCACTCGGAGAAGAGAAAGAAGTCGGACGGTTTGAGGAAGGAATGTGAAAATGAGAGGGAAGACCAACAGTTTAAATAAGATTTCGGCTCACGTGCAGGCATCGCGTGCATCTCGATTGATCGAGATGTACATCTCGATTGATCGAGATTTTGATTAATCGAAATCCAACTTCGATCAATCGAGATCAGCTTCGATCGATCGAGATCTCTCTTTCGATTAATCGAGACTTTCTTCACTGAATCGAGACTTTAATTCGATCAATCAAAATTTTATTTCGATCAAGCGAGAATTTACTTCGATCAATCGAAATCCCATTTCGATCAATCTAAATTTTGATCGATCGAAGACCTATCGAAGTGCTATCGAAGAATACTACCTCTCGGGACTTTGGATTTGGCAAACTCTCTGTAATTTTTCGATCAATCGAGACTGAAATCTCGATCAATCGAAATCTTGATTGATCAAGATCCTGGTTTCGATCAATCGAGATGCTCAAAAATAGCCAGCTTAAGTTATGCTTCAGGGACTTGGATTTTTGGGAATTAGATACTAAGTTGCTGAGACACAAACTTTACTTTGGATTAAAGGGACATCATGGAAGCATGATAGCTACCATGGCTATGCCACCTTACACGTCTATGGCATGACGTTCGGATCGGCTCACGAGTCAAAATATACGGGATCCGTCAAAGTGACGACATCCACGTATTCGGTGGTAACTTGGTCATCCACGCATACTTTTAAGCACTGCCCGTTTACTTTGAACAACGAGCCATCTTTCAAGTGCTTTAATTCCACCGCTCCGTGGGGAGCGACAGAATTATCCAAAAATAGAGGAAAGGGCTCTCTTGGAACTCTCCATTTAGGCACATCCATGACAGTATTGACATCGAGCATTGAGTTGACTTCACATATAGATTGCTCAATGTCAAAATCATCATAGTTGAAGTGATTTAGGCATGCCTCTAAAGGATCCTTGGAAAGAATAGAAGGAAGTGCTTCTTGAACAAGGTCTTCCACAACATCGACACAAAAGCACTCACTTTCATCTTCGGATGTGTGGTGGGAAGCATTGAAGATGTTCAAGCGGACTTTCATATTCCCGAAAGAGATGTCCATCACTCCGGTATGGCAATTAATGCAAGCGTTTGCTGTGGCCAAAAATGGACGACCTAGAATGATGGGAATATGTCGATTTGGATTTTGGACCAGTTCTGTGTCAAGGACTATGAAGTCCACCGAAAAGTAGAATTTGTCCACTTGAATGATTACATCCTCAATTATGCCACGTGGTTGCTTCACCGAGCGGTCGGCAAGTTGCAACACAACCGTGGTATGCTTGAGTTCCCCCAAACCTAGTTGTTGGTAAACTAAGAATGGAAGCAAATTGACACTAGCCCCTAAATCAAGAAGTGCCTTTTCAAAAGATTGATTTCCGATGGTGCACGAAATGGTCGGAGCACCCGGATCTTTGAATTTAGGAGGGGTTTGGTGTTGGAAAATGAAGCTTATGTGCTCAGTTAAGAGGACTTTCTTAGGAGCATTATTCCTAGATTTGCGCTTTTGAGTGCACAAGTCCTTCAAAAATTTAGCATAGGAGGAAATTTATCGAATAGCATCAAGGAGAGGGAGATTGATCTTTACTTGTTTGAAGATCTCCATCATGTCTTGGATTTTCTCTCCTTGCTTCCCAAAATGAGAAGGTTCCTTCAATCTTTGAGGAAAAGGAACCGGAGGTTCAAAAGAAGTGTCAAGATTTGGAATTGATGACGACACAACTTCACTTGCCTTTCCTTTTGGATTTAATGGGATGTTATTCACATTTGGATTTAAAGGAAACAATTTTGGATTTGATTGGGATTCTTTTGGATTTTTGGGTTGCTCTTTGGATTCCTTTCTCTCGTCCTCTCCTACCTTGGAATTGATGACTTTACCACTCCTTAAGGTGGTGATTGATTGAACTTGCTCCGGAGGAGCATTACAAGATGAAGATGATGGATCCTCAATCATATGAACACCCTTAGGATTTGCCACTGGTTGACTCAGCAACTTACCTTCCTCCCTTCTATTCAAGGCATTAGCTAGTTGCCCGATTTGAGCTTCTAACCTAGCCATAGATTGAGCATTAGCTTCAAGCTTAGCGATTGATTGAGAATGAGTTTGCAATAAGCGGGTATTAGCCTCAAGATTGCTTATCACTCTTTCTTCAAAGCCTTGGCTTCTCGGAGGAGGTGGTGGTTGTTGGTAATTGGATCGTTGATGGTAAGGTTGAGGATTCGGCCTATAGTGAGGCTGTTGAGATTGGGAATTAAAAGAATTTTGCCCTTTAAAAGAGGGACTTGATTCTTGAGGTTTCCATGAAAAAGTCAGATGGTTCTTGTAACCAGGATTTTACGTGTTTGAATATGGATCATTCATTTGTTTGGAGTACAAGGTATTCGCTTGCTCTTGAGCATAATCGAGAGATTGCCCGGAAATAGGACAATCTCGTACGAAATGTGAAGTACTATAGCAAAACGAACAACCTTCCTGATTTTGAACAGGTTGGCTTGGAGTAGGCAGCCCATTTTTCATGATTAAATCCATTTTTCGGGATAGGGCTTCTACTTGCATGGCAACCTCATCTACCCGTGAAATTTTATGCACTCCTCTACAAGGTTGGGTGGCCTTCCCTTTCCTAGTGGAGGAGCGTTGAGCTGAATTGTTGCTTAGGGTTTGAAAAAGTTTCCATGCCTCATTGGGGCTTTTCAAAATGTATCCACCTCCACACGCGGAGTCTATCATTTGTCTATGTTGCTCACTCACCCCATCATAAAAGCTTTGCACTAGCTACCATTTTGGGACAGCATGATGCGGACAAGATTTAAGAAGGTCTTTTAATCTCTCCCACGTCTCATGAAATTGTTCTTGGTCAATTTGGGTGAATCCGGTGATGGCTCTCCGAATATCACTCGTCTTTCCCATTGGGAAGTATTTTTTTAAGAACTCGATTTGCATCTCCGCCCAAGAATGAATTGAGTTAGGTTCTAAAGAATTGAACCAACTTCTAGCTTTATCTTTTAGGGAGAAGGGGAACATACGCAGCTTTAGATCATCCTCTGTAAAGTGTGGTACACGAATAGTGGAACACACAGAAAGGAAGTAATCTAAGTGCCGGTATGGATCCTCATTAGGGAGACCATGGAAGCTATTAAGAAGATTGATGGTGGAGGACTTTATTTCGAATTGATTTGCCGCTACATTCAGAAATTGGATACATGAAGGTACTTCAAATGTAGTCGGAAGGTAAAAGTCCATAAGCAACTCTCCTTGAGGAGGTGGAGGTGGAGGTGGAGGTGGTTGTTCATGATTAAAAGGAGGTAGTCCGGGAGGTTGTCTTTCATTTGGATCCATGTTTTTAGTCCTAGGCAATATAGGGTCCCTAGAGGTTCCTCTACGTTGTCTAAGTGTTCTTTCAAGTTCAATATTACACGGAAGCAATGGAAGTGACAAGGACCATCTACCTAGCATGCATTAATAGTAGAACAACACCTCAATACACAAAATAAATAAATTAAACAATAATATATACAAAAAAAATGAATGAACTCAAACCTACTAATTTTAGACTTTATACTCACAAAGGGTTCCAACTTTGATCCTCTTAGATGCCTACTATGTGGTATACCTAAAATCAAGAAATTTGAGCAATAAGAACAAAATATATACAAAAAGAATGAAAGAATTTCTAGCCTAAGAATTAAACCAGATTTAATCTTTCAATGGCGACAATTACACCATAGTCCCCGGCAACGGCGCCAAAATTTTGATGTGGCTAAACTCGGATTATATTGTAAACTTAATTTTTGCCCTTTTTATCAAAATATAATTTAACCACTCGCAAGAGCACGATTCTTTGTAGATAAGGTTCTATATAGAGGGTATCGATCCCACGAGGACTAGTAGCAATTGTCTTAAAGAAAGATTAATTCCACTTTAATCCTAAAAACAGGTTTTTGAATTTTTGTTTACAACCTATTGCATGAATGTAATGACAATAAAATTAAAGAGTAAAGGATGGGAGAGAGAACTAGGGTTGGTTTCCACCACTAGCCGTTCACATGTTCATAAGTGTAGCAAGCATGAGATTCATTAATTAAATGCCTAACAATGTCATTAGGCTTGTGACCTTAATGACATATCAAAAGATCAATGTGTGTGCTAACCTATCATAATCCATCTTCAACAAGCATAGCTCTTCAACCTAACTAACTACCTAATACCCTACTCACTAAGTGAACCCTACATGCATCCAAACTACCTTGTCTTGGCATGGTCTATACAAGCAAACATCACACATTCATTTAAACACCATTATCTAGCCATCATTTGCACTTCTTGTGGAATATGCAAATGTTGTGCATTCAAATGACAAAATCTACTCTAAGACAAGAATAAACTCCATATCAAATGAATATATAGAAGAAATGTATTTGTGTACATGATCACTAGGCTAAATAATCAACATTTAATTATAAATCCCAAGTGCTACAAGAAGGAACAAGTTTACATGGCTAGGGGTTGAAACCAACACCCTAGTATGGAAGTTAGTTGCTCATGGTTGCCTTGCACTCTTCCATTGATGGAGAAGATGAAGCTTCTTGGTTTGGTTCAGCTTCTTCTCCTCTCTCCCGAATGTCTCTCCTCTTGATTGTCTGATGTGTGTTGAGAGATATGTGAGATATGAGAGATATGGCCCTTTTTGTGCTTTTTGGCTTCCTTTTCAACCTTGGGGGCCCACCATATATATATATATATGACTATATATATCCCTTGTATCAAGAAGGTCCCCAAGGGTCTTGTTCAAATCAGACAATCCCCTTAAGTCGTGCAAAAAAGGGGATTTTGTTGCAAGTGGGAGAGCAGGTGAGCAAGTGGCCAAGTGGGTTCTGCAGAATCTCGATCAATTGAGATTGGATCTCGATTGATCGAGATTTCGATTAATCGAAATGAGATCTCGATCAATCGAGATTTTGATTAATCGAGATCAACATCTCGATTGATCGAGATGCTTTTGGCTGCAATTTTTGATTTTTCTCTTGAACTGCAAAAAGCCTCAAACTTTGCTCCATTTACTCCAAGACCTGCAATACATCAAAAACACAAAAATACCGTAAATATATCTCGGTAAACGCAAAAACGGAACTAACATAAGCAATAAAGAGGGTTCAAATGCATAGAATTGAACACTTATCAGCAAGATTTAAGTTTGGGGGTGTGATAAGCGTTGAATGTTACACATTTCTGCGCCTTTACTTATGTATTTTAATCACATAACTGTACATATTGTATAGTTTTTACTTGTGTTTATGTTTTTGATGATTTTATGTTCAAAGTCCATTTTCAGCATAATCCTCTCCTTTATCAAGGGAATAATGCATTTGTATCTCCAATCGTACTTCATTGAAAGTTTAGATCAAAGAATGTCGAATGGTGTGTCAAGACCGGAGTCGGAAAGTTGAAGATATGAAGTCCTGCAGAAGTAGCAACTTCGATGGATCAAAGTTGAAGCTTCGATGCATCAAAGTACCCACTTCGATGCATCGTAAATTACTGCAGAAGATATTTTGTTGAAGATATTTTCTCCTCTTGGCCACTTGCCTCATTTCTTCTAGAAGAAGCCTTGGACAAATTTTCAGTGATCTTTCCAGCCTCAAATGAAATATATAGCTAGAAAATATGTAATAGAGAAAAAAACACAATCTTGTAATAGAAAGCATATATAGAATTCTAGAGAGAGAAAGTGAAGTTCTAGAGAGGGAAAGTTTCAAAGAGGGCTTTGTAAGGCCTTGAAGACCATCTTGAGTATGGGATCATCTCTGTCTATGGAGTGCTTCTAGCCCACCATAGTCTTGTAAAGATGTTCTAACTTTAGTGAATTGGGGTTTTTATGTAATTTTTGTGTATATATACCTTGCCTTGAGCCTTATAAGTAATATAAGAGTACAAATTCTTCTTGTTCATGTGAGTAATTTATCTTTCTTGTCTTAGAATGCTTATTTGCCTCACATGATCTTCAAACAGTTGTAGTTCCACAAGGACTACATGTGATGGCTTGGTACTAGTTTTCACTTTAACATGCATAACTAGATTTGCATAGTCTATGCTAAGAGATGGTAAATTAGCTACACTTAGATAATTAGGTATTTAGGTAAGTAGGTAGGTAGGGAATTTACACATATCGAAGATGGATTATAGTATTTTAAGATGTATGTATCTTCATGACAGTAGCATTGTAGGCCACAAGCCATTTGCACCACTTAATACATAATTGCATGAATTTCCCTAATTTATTAGAAGTGTGGCTTACTACGAGGCTAGTGGTGAAGTTCAACCCTAGTCCTTTACTTTTCTCGCAAACTTACATTTTTATTATCTTTTATGCTTTTGTAGTAGAGTAAGAAGACAACCAACATTTGGTTGTGATTTAAACAAGAACCAACTCTTGACCTTTAGCAAATTATTCCTACATAATCTCTGTGGGATCAACACCCTCAACTTAGAGCCTTATCCTTCAAGGATTCGTTCTATTGCGAGTGGTAAATATAAATTGCAAATTTTCGACACAACACTTTTGGTATACCAAATCAATTAAAGACATTCTCATGCATGAATTTGACAACGACCTTATGATCATTGGTTCTAGTTGCTACTGCCTCCACCCAATTAGAAACATAATCATGCCCCATGAGAATATACTCATATCGAAATGAAAGTGGAATAGGGCCCATGAAATTAACTCCCTAGACATCAAATATCTCCACAACCAATATGGGGCTCATTGGTATCATATCCCACCTCGACATGGAACCTAATCTCTGTCATTGATCCCAAGTCTTGCAAAAGACATAAGCATTATGAAATAAAGAGGGCCAAAAGAACCCACATTGAAGTGCCTTCGCCGCCGTCTTTCGTGCACTAAAATGACCTCCACATGCTAAAGAATGGCAGAATTTAAGAATATCTTGGAACTCATGGTCAGGAACACATCGACGAATGATCTGGTCTGGACAATACTTGAATAACTATAAATCCTCCCCAAAATTATGATGAATTTAAGAAAAGAATCTGTCATGCTCTTGCTTGGATCTCCCCAATGGTAACCTTCCAATGGCCAAATAGTTCACAATGTCTGCATACCATGGCAAAGACCCGTTGGAAACTCCAAATAATTGCTCATCCGAAAAGGATTCACAAATAGGCAATTTAGAAAGCAAAAATAAAATAAATTAAAAGCAAAATACAAAAATTCCTAAAATAAAAATGCAATTAGAACTAATTCTTAAAATCCAAACAATCAAAATAAAATAGTCCACGGCAACGGCACCAAAAATTGATCGTGATTAATTATTACCAATTAAAATTACCATTCACAATAGCATGAATCTTTGTACGATAGGGTCAAAGTGATGGTGTCGAACCACAGAGACTGTTATTACGTTTGTATTGAATTTATAAGATTAATTCTAATTAAATTAAAGATAAGAGATTGCATAATTTTGTTTCTAATTCTAAAAATTAACTAAATGAAAGTATGTAAATGGAAGCAAGAAAATCTGATAAGTGATGATAATATGAGATGACTCTATGGTTGTTGACTTCACCACTAACCTCATAATCAATGGTCAATTGGACTAACTATGGAGAATTATATCATACATAAGTAGTTTCAGTGGATACAAGCTCACTTTCAACTGTCAAGGGGATGACATATAATTAAAGCTAAGTCATGGACTATCTTCTATTGGCATGCACCATTTACCTATCTACTTTACTCTCGGGTGTAGTATGGTCCATCTTCTCTAGGCATAATCCATCAAAACTTTATCATACATTCAATTAATACTATTGTGTAATAATCACTCTCATAATTACAGAAAAGAAGAGGGATGTAGTTCAATCACAACAACTAAGTATCTAAGACAAGATAAGAAATCATTAAAATTGAATATAAACTTTATTGCTCAATTATTCAATAATAGAATCATCCAAATTACACAATATATGCATGAATATAAAAATACCCAATAATTAGATCAATCAAACCATTGATATTTAGTTAGGGCTAAATCAAAATGCTAGTGGAAGAACTAGTCACTCATGGTAGAAGAAGACATCTCAACGATTGAGGAAGAAGACGTTATCTCCATGGAAGTAGTGCAAAACCTTGTTCTCCAATATTTCTTTACTCCAAAAGATCTTCAAAACTTCAACAAAAGGTCCCTAAAACATCCCCAAGTCATTACTTTTAATTGCCAAGAGAACATGAACTGTCCCAATCTAATTAAGAGACATTTAGGGTTTTTCTATAGCCCCTAATCAGGTGGATTTTTCTACTGAACTTTGGCCCAACTTTTGACACCTTAGAAGTCTGATTCATGAATTTTTTTGTGAAATACAAAAAAATTCAGAATGGAATTTCGTTCAACCCATTTGGATTTGGGCCATTTTGACAGTTGCAAACAGGAGTTACGAACAGATTACCAAAATCGGATTAAAACTATATTTTGAGTATAATTGGATTTTAGGTTGCAATCTCCTTAAGCAGTTGTACTTCTCTTAGGCCTCTTTCTTGGGTTATTTTGAGTTGAAATATTGACTAGACTTGGTCCACTTGATGTAGGCTTCTGATAACCTACTTGATTGTCATATTTAAGAGCCCAAAAATAATGGTTTGAGTGAAATTACTATTAATGACCTGAATATACGAAAAATACTAAAACAAAGAAAAATCACAAATAATCTTCTACTGAGAGAATAAAATATGCAAATTAAGAGGTTAGAATGTGTAACATTTTACACCTATCAGTCCTTGACAGCAATTCCTGTAGAATACTCCAAATGTCATCACATGAAGGGAAACAAGTCCAAAAATTATACATTTATCTAAATCTAATTCTTAATTATTTCAAGTGCCAAACATGGCTCATACATATACAATCCAAATGCTAGTTTTAACATCCATTATTACAGCGTTTTTAAAAGTATCAACATGACACGTACAAGCGTGAATAAATATACAAAAGTCCAAAATGGATCCAGAACTCCAATCGGGCAACTCTAGGTCTCATCGCTTGTTGGCACTTTATTTGTAAAAATGTTTGGGGGGGGGGGGGGGGAGGGGGTGATCGATACACGTGCTTTGTAGAAATGTCCCAACCCACCTAAGTATTGACCCAACACCAACCTACATGAAATACAACATGGCATTCCTATAGCTACATAACATTTTCAATGTCTAAATTCATCATTCTCAGGGCAATACATACACATAACAATCCATTATGCTTATTTAATGTAAACATATAAGCACTCACATGTTTATAACTGTTGGTTAAACTCTGAGAGCACACGTGATTGGCCGAGCTCTGAGTGTCATATGATATTGGTCAAACTCCAATAACTCCAATATGATTGGCCAACTTCGAGTGTTATATGAGAATGTGGACAACTCCAATTCTTAGGTATTAGCCTAGGTATGATTGGGAAACTTCGAACGTCATACCAATGTGGATAGTTTTTTCACCTCCATGACATGGTTGGGCAAATCCGAATGCCATGCATAACTCCAGACAACTCAATCCATCAAGAATTTTAGCAATTCTACAAATGTGCATTTAAACCACATATCTTCACAACTAACATAGTTTTCATACCTACATCGCATTTTAAACCATATCACACTACAATGCTAAAATATGCTCAAAATACATATCACAATGCATATAATTCCTTACATAATGCATCAACATAAACATTTTCACAAAATTTCTTCCTTTGGTGCATTTTCTTAAACACCTAGCATTATGAATGCATACATGTTATTTCATGGTTCAAAATAACATTAATGAACCTTATGCTTCTCCAACCAACACATACACACAATCTCATCATATAACACATATGAGAAACAATCTTAACATGCTTAGACATGAAAAAAGATAGTAAATTAACATACTCAACCTTCCTACATCACTCTAGCTTGCTGAACCACCAAAATTACCTCCAAAACTTATGTAATCAATGAAAAGAAGGAGAAGAAGCCTCTACATTAAGTTTGCAAGCTTCTTAGCAAAATTATGGAATTCCTCAAGCTCCAACCTTGCCCAAATCAAACTTTGCTTATGCCAAAATGTAGCCCTTATCGAGTAGAATAAGTTGTCCTTCACTTGCACCTTCCAAATCTAAGCTCTAGGGCTCCAAAATGAATAGAGAATGAAGAAGAGATGAAAATGAAGAGAGATGGAGTAGTGGTCGGTTGTCTTACCTTCTCAAATGGTTGGGATTCCATCCATATGGATATTTATAATATATTGGGGTGCAAAATGACTAAAATGCCCTTATGTAACTTAACGTACCATCCTAACCTTCGTTTTCAATTCTGAAAGCCGCTACGACTTCAAAATCAATTTCATTCCTCTTCTAACACTCCAATTGGTCTAAAACCAAAAAAATATATTTTTGAAAAATTATTCAATTTTTTAGACCACCCGACCAGTGTCCCGGGCCCGCCAACCCTAAAATCTCAAAATGAGCCAATTGGCCCAAAACCATCCCCGGACCTCAAAACAAGTCCTCAAACATGAATTTGATCTATATAATGCACATACCAACATTTATATTCAATTTAAGTCAGTAAATAATAAACAAAAAGAAATCGGTCAAAATTGGACCTATCCTCTACAATATACATCATAAGAAAAATGAAACCAACTTAAGTATGTTGACGAAACACTGAATGATCTATCTGACATATGTGGAGACCAAAATGTAGTTCTAATTCAAAAAAATTCGAAACCAAGCTCTCTGTGAATATTGTTTCAGACTATAAAGGGCCTTCTTTAAGTGCCAAACATTGTGGCGATACTCACCCTGGGCAACAAACCTAGGTGGTTGCTCTATCAAAACCTCTTCAACTAAGTTGCCATGTAAGAAATCATTCTTGACATCTAACTGAAACAAAGGTCAATGACGATTAGCAACAAGAGAAATTACAACACGAATAGATGAAATCTTGGCAATAGGAGAGAATGTTGCATTATAATTAACACCAAAAGTTTGAGTATATACTTTAGCAACAAGTTGAGCCTTTAAACGCTCAATAGAACCATCAGGAAGGTATTTGGTAGTATAAACCATTTACAACCAACAGGTTTAGTACTAGGAGGCAAGGAAACAAGATCCCATATCCCATTACGATGTAGTGCATCTAATATCTTCTATTATTTTTTGCCAGCCTGGAATAGAAAGAGCATGCTGCACAGTCTTAAGGACAAAGGTGGCAGACAAGTGGGATGAGAAACATGAGAAATAAGGTAATAAGGAACTATATGAGACATAATTAGTAATTGAATGATTAGTAACACAAGATCGAGTACCTTTACATAGAGTAATAGGTAATGAGTTAGATACATTAGACGAGGCAAGATTCAAAGACTCCGAAGAAGATGGAGGAAGCATAGTAGGCGACTTTGTCTCCGAGGGTAAACCTATAAAGGAGTAGAAGATTAGGAAGGAGTGGATGATAAAGTGGGAAAAGGTGGAATTGATGGCTCAGGAGTAATATCAATAGGAGGACCACAATCAAAAAAATATGAGATAGACTTAGAAAAACAGACATCAGCACTAGTGAAATACCATTGAAGACTAGGATTATAACAATGATAACCTTTTTTAGTACGAAAATAGCCAAGAAACACACACTTAGTGGCACGAGAGTCGAGTATGTTAAGAACAGGTCCAAGATTATGAAAATAAAAAACACACCCATAAACGCGTGGAGTAAGAGTGAATAAGGCTGAATTAGGAAATAGGATCGAATGGGGAGATTTAATTTGCACCATATATGAGGGTATATATGATAGGCATTGAATGTTACGCATTCTAATCTCTTAACTTATGTATTTTATTCTCTTAGTGATAGATTATTTTATAATTTTACTTTGTTTTAGTGTTTTCTGTATTTTCAGGGCCTTAATGATTATTTCAGTTAAAACTAGGATTTTGGGCTTTTAAAGAAGACATACAAGATGGGTAGATGAAGCCTACATCAAGGAGATTCATTCAACCATTTATTTCAACTCAAGTCAGCCCAAGGAAGAGGTCTAAGAGAATTACAGCTGCTTAAGAAGGTTTCGGGCCTGAAGCCCAAATCTGCGCATAATACAGTCTTAATCTCATTTTGGAAATGGACCAGAAGTCTTATTTTTGAGCCTCAAATTGACATAATTTATGCGAGGGTTGAACAAAATTTGATTCTGCACACTTTTGTATTTCACGAAAAGTCCGTAAATCGGACTTCTAGTGGGTCAAAAGTTGGGCTGAAGTCAACAGGAAAAACCCACCTGATTAGTGCTGCGGGAAACCCTAATTTATTCCTAATTGGATTAGGACTTTGGTGTATTCTCTTGGGGAATAAAGTGAAGACTTAGAGGCTGAGTTGAGGGGTGATTACAGAGATTGGAGAGTCTGAGAGGGCTGAGAAGAGAACATAAACATATTTGTAGAGCCATTGGAGAACAAAGTCATACGCAGAAGTCATGAAGATGAGGCCTTCTTCCTCAACAGTTGAAGCTCCTTCTTCTACCATGAGTGGCTAGTTCATCCACTAGGGTGTTGATGTAGCCCTAACAAAGCATCAATGGTTTGATTGTTTTAATTATTGGGGACCTTTATATACATGCATAGATTGTGTAATTCAGAGGATTCTTATTATAGAATTGAGCAATAAAAGTCTTGTAAATTCAATCTCAATGATTCCTTATTTTGTCTTAGATATTTAGTTATTGTTATTGAACTCAATCTCTCTTATTTTCTGTGATCATGAGAGCGATTATTATACAATGGTAATCACTGAATATATTGGTAAGAGCTTTGATGGATTATGCCTAGAGAAGATGAACCATACACCATACTGCACCCTAGATTAGAGTAGTTAGGCAGATGGCCCATGCCAATCGAAGATAGTCTATGGCTTAGCCTTAATCATATGTTATCTTCTTGATGGATGAAGGTGAGCTTGTAGCCATCGACACCACTTATACATGATGTAATTCTCCATAGTTGATTCAATTGACCATTGATTGTGGAGTTAGTGGTGAAGTCAAATACCCTAGATTTCTCTCTTATTATCTTCAATATCTATATCCTTTGATTTATTTTATTTTACTTTTTAATTATTTTAGTTTAAAAATCAAAATTCTTTTCTTATAAATTTAATTAGAATTAATTCCGTATTCCAACTCATCAGACCATAATCCTTGATGTTCGATACCCCTTTCGATAACCCTATTCTGCAAGGAATTCGTTCTATTGCGAAGTGTGGAAAATTTTAATTGATATACTTTTTGAGTCACACTCACACACGAATCAATATAGTTAATGAGGTGACAAGTAGTAAGAACGGCTGTTGTGAAAAACAGCCATGAATCAAACACAACACAAAATGAAATAAGCACAATACACAAAACATAAGAATTTAGAAGGTTCGGTGATGTGCCTACATCCACGACGAAAATTCAATGAAAGTTTCCACTATACAAAAATTAAAAAATTACAAGTTTCAACCCCAAACTCTAGCTCTCGCTCTCTTACTCCCTTTTTGTGTTTTTTCTTGTTTTTCACTCCAAACCCTTAGATGTCCTTATATATCGGGCTACTAGAGAGTCCTAATTCGGGTCAAAAACCCGCAAGCAAAAAATGAGTTACAAAATTTTTGGTGGATTAAGGCCACATAGCTTATTTTTTGGGTCGCAACATGACACGGGCCGAGATAAAATTTGGGCCATAACATAATAAATCTCCACCTTGGCTCGAATTTTGCCAAACTTCACGATCCTAGCTACTCCTTTGTATGACCCTAAGGTCCTCAACAACTCTAAACACGAATTAAGTCCAGATAGTGTCTGAACTTGATAGTAGGAATAACCTTAGTTATCATATCCATTGGATTCTCCATTGTCCAAATCTTCCTCACTGAAATAACACTTTGTGCAGTCACATCTCTTATGAAGTGTAACCTGACATCAATATGCTTGGTCCTCTCATGGAACATCTAATTTTAGTTAAATGCATAACACTCTAGTGATCGGTGTTGAATGTTACTCATTCTAGCCTCTTAATTTGTATATTTTATTCTCTTAGTGATAGATTATTTTGTGATTTTACTTTATTTTAGTATTTTCTGTATTTTTAGGGCCTTAATGATCATTTTAGTTAAAACCATGATTTTAGGCTTTTATAAAGGACATCCAAGAAGGTTATATGAAGCCTACATCAAGTGGATTCATTCAACTCCATAATTTAACTCAAATCAGCCCAAGGAAGAGGTCCAAGAGAATTACAGCTGCTTAAGATGGTTACAAGCCTGAAGACCAATTTTGCGCTTAATAAAGTTTTAATCCCATTTTGAAAAATGGACCAGAAGTATTATTTTTGGGCCTCAAATTGACTTAATTTTCATTTAAGTTGAACGAAATTCGATTCTGGACACTTTTGTATTTCACTAAAATTTTGGGAATTGGACTTCTAGTGGGTCAAACATTGGACCGAACATCAGTAGAAAAACCCACCTGTTTAGTGTTGCAGAAAAACCTAATTAATTCCTAATTGGATTAGGACTTTGGTGTATTCTCTTGGGGGCATAAAGTGGTGAATTGGAGGCTGTTTGGGAGAGTCTTAGAGAGCTTTTGGAGACCATTGAAGATATATTTTGCAGAGCTTTGGAGTGAAGAATCATTGGAGAACGAAGTCTTGTGCGTAATTCATGAAGATGATTCCTTCTTCCTCAATCGTTGAAGCTTCTTCTTCTACCATGAAGTGGCTAGTTCATCCACTAGGGTTTTGATGTAGCCCTAACTAAGCATCAATGATTTGGTTGTTTTAATTATTGGGGACCTTTATATACATACATAGATTGTGTAATTTAGAGGATTCTTATTATATAATTAAGCTATAGAAGTCTTATAAATTCAGTTTCAATAATTTCTTTTCTTGTCTTGTCTTAGATATTTAGTTGTTGTTATTGAACTTAATCTCTCTTATTTTTTGTGATTATGAGAGCGATTATTACACAATGGTAATCACTGAATATATCATTAAACGGTTTGATGGATTATGCCTAGAGAAGATGGGCCATACTGCACCCTAGAGTAGAGTAGTTAGGCAAATAGCCCATGCCAATCAAAGATAGTCCATGACTTAGCCTTAATCATATGTTATCTTCTTGACGGATGAAAGTGAGCTTGTAGCCATCGACACCACTTATGCATGATATAATTTCCTATAGTTAATTCAATTGACCATTGATTGTGGAGTTACTGGTGAAGTCAAATACCCTAGATTTATCTCATATTTTATACACTCTCTATTTCCTTTTGTTTTATTTTAATTACTTTTTAATTAGTTTAAATATTAAAATCAGAATTCTTTTCTTTCTAAATTTAATTAGAATTAATTCAGTATCCCAACTCATTCAGACTATAATCCCTGAGGTTCGACACCCTTTTCGATAGCCCTATTCTGCAAGGAATTCATTCTATTACGAAGTGTGGTAATTTTAAATGAGACACTCACAAGACACGATCAATTTTTGGCACCATTGCCGGGGATTATCTATTTGATTGATTGGATTTTACAGAATTAATTTTAATTGGATTTTTAGTTTAGGAAATTTTTATATTTTGTGTTTAAATTTGTTTTTGTTTTCTTTTTAGGTACTTTTTTTTTTAATATATGCAAGGTCATCGTTCTTTGGCTAATCCTTTGATACCTCTTGATCTTGAGTCTGAACGTACTCTTAGACAATAGAGAAACATCCCTATTGAAACTATTATGCAAGAGGAAGAATTCACTAAAGACATGGTAGAAGAAAGGAATAACAACATTGTTCCTGATGCGGTTGGGGAGAGTGGTAGATTGTTTGAGGACTACTATATTCCTGAGACATACATTTCACTAGCCGGTTTCCAACTGCCCAATGTCACAGCACAGAATTATGAGATTAAATCTAGCATTATTCAGAAGCTACCATCCTATTTTGGGCTGACTCAAGAGGACCCTTACAAGCATCTAGATGAATTCATTGAAGTGTGCTCAACTACCAAAATTCATAACTTTTTTAAAGATGTTTTCAAGATGAGACTTTTTCCATTCTCCTTGAAAGACAAAGCAAAGTATTGGCTCAATTCTCTACCGGCAGGTTCTATCATGACTTGGACTCAAATGCAACATGAGTTTCTCAAGAAGTATTTTTCGATAGAGAAGACCAATCAGTTCAGACGTGCTATCACTGGTTTCTCCCAACATGAGGGGGAACAATTTTATGAGACATGAGAAAGATTCAAGGACCTTCTTAGGAAGTGTCCTCATCATCATGTTCCTAAGTGGCAATTAGTGCAGAGTTTCCATGAAGGGCTTACAGAAGCCAACAGACAGATGGTTGATGTTTCTTGTGGAGGTACTTTTATGTTGAAGAGTGAAGAAGAGGCATGGACCTTATTTTAAAATCTTAGTGACAACTCTTTACAACATATATCCTTTACTCATTCTTGTAGACCTGCCACTGTAAGGAAGACTGATGGGATTTATGAGGTTGGTGCTACATAAGCTATGCCAACCGACATTGATTTAATTGCACAGAAGGTAGCAGTAATTATAGCTACCAATCAAGCTCCTTCTACTTCAAATCCTTCATTGCTAGGCCCTTGTGAATTTTGCTCTAGTCCTATGCATAATGTGAACAATTGCCTATTTGTTGGGCAATTTACTGATCTTCAACATGAGCAAGTCTAAGCTGTATTCACTGGACCAATGAATCCTTCACAAGGTAATACTTACAATCCAACATGGAGGAATCATCTTGGTTTTTCTTATAGTAACCAAGGGGTAGCAATGCAACCTACCGATTAGCCTAGGAATTTTGTACCTCAACAGCAGTTCCAAACACAAGTTCCTATGACACAAAAAATTTCTGCTATTGAAGACAAGTTGACACTTGCCCTAGCAAAGTTTGAGAAACTCGATTCCATTATAGAGACAATGCAAGCTACTGCAGCAACAGTGTAGTCTACAACTCAACTAGTACACTCTTATTCTCAATCTATTGCCAAACTGGAATCTCAGTTTGGACAACTTGCTAATTTGTTGAGTAAAAGAGAAGAAGGGAAGCTCCCTAGTCAACTAGTTGCTAATCCGAGAGGGTTGCAAGCTTCCACAAGTAACCCACACCATGAGCAGGTCCAAACCATTACCACTTTGAGGAGTGGGAAACTAATTGATAACAAGGTGGGGGAAAAGAAAGAAGAAGAAAAAGTGACCACAAGTCCAAGTGCTGAAAATTCTTATGAGCCCAAGGCTCCTTTCCCACAACATTTCCTTGAAGCATCTAAGTTAGGAAAACAAGGGGACAAGCTGCATGACATGATGAAAGTAATTCGATAAGTGAAGATTAATTTGCCACTCCTTGATGACATAAAATAGATTCCTCTTTATGCCAAATTCTTAAAGGACTTGTGCACTCAGAAAAGGCGTTCTAAAAGTTATGTGCCAAAGAAGGTGATGCTGCCACAACAAGTGAGTTCTATAATTCAGCAGTGCACTCATCCCAAGTACAAAGATCCTGGTGCTCTAACTATTTCATGTATCATTGAGGAGCACCATGTTGATAAAGCTCTTCTTGATTTGGGTGCAAGTGTGAGTTTGCTACCCTATTCAGTTTACTTATAGTTGGGCTTGGGAGAATTGAAGCCTACCTCAGTGGCGTTGCAATTTGCAGATAGATCAACAAAGCAACCCTGTGGGATCATTGAAGATGTGCTCATTAAAGTGGACAAGTTCTACTTCCCAGTTGATTTTATTGTACTTGACACTGAGCCAATTCATAATCCGAGGAGGCATATTCCAGTCATCCTTGGCTGACCTTTCTTAGCTACTGTAGATGTTTGCATAAATTATAGGTTGGGGATCATGGACATCTCATTTGGCAACATGAATATCAAGCTCAATGTTTTCAATGCTATCCAGCACTAGGGGTGGCAATTCGTGTTCACGGGTCATGTTCGGGTTGTGTCGAGACAGGGGTATACAAATAAATGGGTCAACCCAAACACGACACGATTAGTAATCGTGTCAAATAGGTTCAACACAAACATGACCCACTTATTAAATGGGTGACACGACACGACCCGTGTAACCCGTTTAATAAGTGGGTCGTGTTGGGTTTGACATGACACGACCCGATTATAAACCCATTTAACTGTTTAACCCATTTATAACCTGTTTATAAAAAATAAAAATAAAAATATTAAAAAGCTTCAAGATAGACATTACAAACATTAATGCACTTATATAACCTTTTTATAAACATTCCATACTTAAAATTACAAAATCCTTCAAGTACATCACTTAAACAACTATTATTAATCTATTACAAACATTCCACACTTAAAATAAGGCTTCATGTAACACTTAAAACAATTCAAAATTGGACTCATTCACTTTTTGGAAGCATTCCTTGCAAAATGTCTTATGTTTTCTTCTTTCTCTTTGGAACATTCCTGCAAGAATAAAATTGAAAAATATTATATATCAGTTAGGATATAGAAAAATATTATATATATATATATACACACACACACACGCATACGGTATATGTATATTTTTACATGCTTTTAAAGTGCATGCAATTGCATTTTCAGTTTCCAAAGGTAACAATTGGAGCCAATTGTGAGATTTAGTTACCAAGTGTTACAATGGCTCAACAGAAAAGAAAGGATGTGAATTGGGAAATAAATAAAATTTATCATGGTTACTCTAATGCTGATCACTACCAATTCGTTCACAGTATCTATTCTTGACATGTTGTAGACCATCAATCCATACTCTGAGAACCAATACGAACTTCAAAATTTTCCTAGAATTACCACAATTAAAGAAAGTAAGAAGTAGCAATTTGCATTTCAACAATAATTTAACAGAAATGTAGAGTCAAAAATAGCCAAAGGGTTAATCTTACTTTCAAGATATGTAGAAGAAGAAAAATCACTTTTCTTCATATAGGAAAAAGAAAATGATCAAGGTTACATTCACTTGATCCTCTTGAAATTTATTCTTAGATTTGATATGTACAAGCTCATAGTTATAGGATTTGAATGGTTGCTAAAGTTGGGTCTTCCATATTTAAAAAGGTACAATGCCTATTAGACCTTGTAGGAAAATTCAGTTGAACTTGACACTTAAACAAGCTTTTAAAAAGCTTACTTAAAATTCAGTATAATACAAGACTTCAACGAGCTTCAAACTTTTTGCTCTCTAAAGTTGCTTCAAAAAATCAAACCTATGAAAGTCTCCACCTTGTGATAGGTACAAGCTTTTTTGCTCTCTAAAGTTTCTCAAACTACTTAATGATCCCACCTCATGCCCCTTTAGCTTTCAAACTTGCTCTCAAAGTAGAACCAAGACAAAATGAAATGTGGAATGTGGCTACTATATGGTAAATTAGACAAGAACTTCATTATTTGGATAGACATGATAGGAAATCTTTAATTTCAGTACTTGGCCATACATGATAGTTGTAAAGTTGAAGGTTATTGCTAGAATTAATAACAAGGAAGAGAGGATTGGAAATAACAGGTTATTGTATAATCAACTCATAGGAAAGACTAAAAAGAATAATCAACAGAATTAGAAGATTTGGGAGGCAAGCACACAACTACATGGATAATCTTCCTTTATTGTGGAGCCATTGACAGGTCCACAAAACAAAAATGCAGCCACTGCTTCAATAAGAGTCAAATGAAAAAGGCTTCTATGCAAAGAGTATATACAAATTATGTCACTATGGTATATCAATTCCAACGAAGTCCATGCAAAGAGTAGCACAAATCCTCAAGCCAATTGAAATTTTAAAAGTAGCAACAAGCCCACAAGGAACACCATGCACTAAGATAGGGAAATAATCAATTTTCTTCACCTCTCTCCCAATACTTCTTAACATAAACAAAGGGAAAGATTAATTCACAAGATCTTAGGACAATTATTTATTAAATTTAAGTATAGTAACCACATTATTATATAGAACAAGGACAATTATTTATTAAATTTTTTTTGACAAATATAAATAGAAATAAACTTTGGAATGTGAATTGTGACTAATAATTAGAATTACAGTCTATATGACCCCTAAGGAGCTAAGGTGAAACTGACTTAAAAGAATGTGCATGACAAGTCTTAGAATATAAGCACAAATAAGACGATTTACATATTATACTTGATTAATGCTCCAAATACCGCTAACGGGTGAAAAGATTTTAAATAAAATTAGAGCTACAAGTCTTGGAATCAAAAATAGATAATCACAATAGGTTTCATTTTATCTCAACTAAAAAGTAAGAGAATCCAAAATTTCAGAAAAACAGTGATGCTTAGGGGGGAAAATTTAAGAAAAAACAGTGAGCACAAAATATTCATTATATCTAAGAAATAGTGTTTTACCTTCGAAAGTAACAGCAACAAAATTAATCCATTTCCACTAGACAACAAGCTGAAGGTGAAAGAAAACAAAAGTCAAATTAGTATTTTCATTAAAATAGTTATATATTGTGACTATTGTCCAAACCTCATAGATCCATAACTTCACAAGTATTTGAACATTAGGTTGAATGAATGCTCTCTTTGTTACTAATGATCAAATCACCAAAGTCCACAATAAGGTCATCCAATTGAAGTTGCATGCTCTCTTCATTTAAACAAATCAAAAGAAAAATTAAGATAAATACTATTGAAAGTAACTCATTTTAGTTAATAAAACTTTGAATAGATTACCTTTCAAATTAAACAACTAATCTCTAGTGCATACCAAAGCCTCCACATTCTCAAGTTTAAGAGAGTTACGGAATTGATCAAGAATAGTACCACCAACACTAAAAGACCATTCCCTTGGTCAAGGTATTATGGCATCAACACAATGTTGAGGAGGCTACGTGGGAATGAGAAGAAGAAGTTCTTTCTAAGTATCCTGACTTGTTTTCTTCTGGTATGACTTGATTTCGGGGACCGTGACCATTTTTGGCTGATTTTCTTGAATTTTTATTTAATTGTCATAGTAGTACTTTAAATGATTTTATATATGTTTTAAACTTAGAATGCATGTTTAGATAACGTATTTAAGGTTCTGGCGAGTTCTTGGAAGATTTAGAGAAGTTTGACTTTTGGTCAAATTGGGGGCCCCGGATATGACTTAAGTGGGCCCAGAAATTCAGAAAATTTTCAAAAATATTTATTTTTGGTACTAGCTTAGATGGAATGTTTAGAAAGTAGAGGAAGTAATTTCGAGGCTATAGGAACTGTCAAAATCGAAAACGGAATCCGGGAAGGTACGTTAAGTGGTCTGGGAGTGTTTTGGTCTTTTTACGCCCTAGATGCTTTTAAAACATATGGCTGAGAGAGTCCCAGCCATTTATCATGGATCTACCTCTCTCTAAACCTTTCCCTCTTCTCCTCTCTTCCTTCTCTCTAGATTTCGGAAGCCTTCGGGCGTCATTCAAGCTCCGTCGAAGAAGGGAGATACGTAGGGGATGGCTAGGGCTTCCCTTTGAACCGATCCAAGTTTCTGTTCGACAAGGTTGACATTGATGGGATTTTTAGAAGTACTTGGAAGACCTTCATTTTCGAGGTAAGGATGCCTAACCTATAAAATTCAGAGTTTTTGCGAAGATATTGGTTGTTTATGACAACCAATTGGTTATGTGGGGTAATTACATGTTTTCTAATGCTCAAGCATGCTATTCTTACCATTTAAATTTTATTTTACTGTTGGTTGATATAATTGTAAGTTTATAAATGCCTTAGAGGAATTTATAAGCATGGTGGAATTATTTTGTGAATTTATTTGGTGGGTTCATGTGTAATTGTGAAGGTGACTCTTATGTGTTTGATAAATTTCTTTAGAGATATGTTTTATTGTAAAGCTTGATTTAATTATCAAATTTGTGAATTTGGTGAAATGTGAAGGATACGTGGCTGTGTGAGATGTGGAGATGTGAAGCATGTTCATTGTAAACACCTATGGTGCTTAAATGAGAACTTGTACAAATGTGATCATTAAATGCTCATTGGTTGTGAATTTTTTATGCACATTTGATAAGGTTGTGGGGTTCGTCTTCATTGACATGGTGAGGGAGGTGAGCTCAATGTGGACGGTGGAATCCATTCGGTAAAACAGTGAGGTATTACGGTAAAGGTAACCCTCATGTGATATTTCGGTCAAGGTACCCTCATGGATTGATGTGTAGTGAAGTATTTTGGTAAAGGTAACCCTCAACAGGTATTCCGGTAAAGGTAATCCTCTGTAGGTGGGATTGGAGATCAATGGATGTGTGGAGAGGATGAGGGAGTTGTGCATATCATGTTAAATTCTACCTTACTTATGATATAGTTATGTTATGTGCATAATTACTCAACATGTTAAATGCAAATGTATGTTTACGTGGTATTCACGAAACTTGCGAAATTATGTTTTAGACATTCCTACTGAGCCGCAGTGGTGCTCATCCCTTTATTCTAAAATTTTTTACAGATAAGGCACAGATGACAGATGGGACTTAAGTGTCCAAGTGAAACTTTTGTAACATTTTGATACATTTTTGATATTGTATATTTTGTGGCTATCCATGTCGGCTTGTGGTATAAGACTTCTTTTGAGTTGTCGTTATGTTTTGGATAAATGTAACTTGGGTTATAACCGTGTTGTATGTGATATGACAATAGCTTTGTCCATGTAGTGCTTGTTAAGAGCATTTGGTTTCATTTGACTAGTTGATGAAGTTGGTGGATGTTTATTCATTATGAATAAAGTATGTCTTCGAGGGAAAATGACTCATATTGTTGCATGATTTGATTATGAGCATGATTTAGGACTTGTGAATGATGTAAACTCCTTTCTTATATGATTTGGAAGTTGTTGGAATGGATTATGTTGGCAGAAATAGCCTAGAAGGTCAAAAAGAACCATTTGCGAAGTTTCAGCTTTTTGGGCAGTTCGATGCATTGAAGTATCCAGTTAGACACATTG
The DNA here is from genome assembly GCA_026545225.1 of Cornus controversa. Taxonomy (NCBI): domain Eukaryota; kingdom Viridiplantae; phylum Streptophyta; class Magnoliopsida; order Cornales; family Cornaceae; genus Cornus; species Cornus controversa. The sequence goes on from CM048852.1 coordinate 20,905,954, forward strand.
AAGCTTTAATGCATCGAAGTTGCCAATTCGATGCATCGAAAAACCTATAGAGATTTTGGAATGTAAAAGTCCCGAGAGCTATTTTTGGACGATACTTGTTCCATGCATCGAAGTTTCGACGCATCGAACTCAGCACTTCGATGCATCAAAGCTCCGATGCATCGAACTGATCACTTCGATAGATCGAAGTCACTTTTTACAACACATCCTGAAAATTGCCCCAAACTCCAAAACAGGCATAACTTCTTCGTTTTAAATCGAAATTGAGTGTGATTTTTTTTTTTGAAATCAAATAATTTTGGATTCTCTATCCAATGGTGTAGGTTTCAACTTCAGATTCTAAACACATGAAATGTTAAGTCCTGGAAGTGAGTTGAGTTGACTTGGGATGAGTGAACGGGTGAGTGTGTTGTACACATGGGATTCCATATTGAGAATGACCATTGAAATTAGTGGTTTTAATGTGTAAGAAATGCTTCCGCTGAATTATTTCTGATTTGTGTTGTTGACCTTTGGGACACGTTGAGCGAACGAGTTCACACTTAGAATTCGGGTCGGTCCGGGGGAGTCCCGAGGTCTAAATTTTGGGGCGTGACAAGGAAAGTGAGAGAGAGAAGATAGGAAAGAAATGAGAGGGAAAAGCCAAGAGATTGAAGAAGAAAAATGAAGAAAATGAGAGGCCCAAAACAGGGGTTGCGACTGTTGGGGTTATCAGAGAGAGAAATATGCGAAATGAGGGTTTCAGGCTCATTTTTTAAATAACTCGATACTTTGAGACATCTTAAAATTTCTAGACACCTCAAAGTTGAGTTTCAGGTGCCTCAAACACCTCTTTGGATGGTCATAAAACATTTTGTGACTTTGAGGTGACTCAAAGTAGATTTCCAAGTGCCTCAAAGTTGATGAGAATGTGTTTTAATCAAAAAATCAAGTCAGGAGCATTTCATTCTCCTTTTCCATGTCAATCTCTCTCTAATGGTGAAAAATCTATCTTCTTGAAGAGGTTTTGTGAATATATCGGCGAGTTGTTTCTCTGTATGAACGAAAATGTGCTCAATGTCTCCTTTAGACATGTGATCTCTCAAGAAGTGGTGCCTAATCTCAATATATTTGGTCCTAGAGTGTTGAATAGGATTTTTGGAAATACATATCGCACTCGTATTGTCACATCTATTAGGTATGTGATCAAATGTAAGTCCAAAATCCTCAAGTAGTTGTTTAATATAAAGCGTTTGTGCACAACAACTACCGGCGGCCACATATTCGGCTTTCTCCATTGACAAAGCTACCGAATTTGGCTTCTTACTTGACCATGAGACTATAGTGAGTGTCCTGGAAAATGACAAGTGCCACTTGTGCTCTTTCTGTCTATTTTGCATCCGGGAAAGTCGGTATCCGAATAACTTATGAGATCAAAAGATGTATCCCTAGGAAACCAAAGTCCTAAATCAATAGTGCCACTCAAATATTTAAAAATTTGTTTAATGGCACTTAAGTGGGATTCTTTGGGGCATGATTGAAATCTTGCACATAAGCAAGCACTAAACATTATATCTGGTCTACTTGCCATTAAGTACAAAAGATTTTCAATCATTCCTTTATATTTCTTGATATCAACGTCTTTCGGTTTTTCATCCTTATCAAGTTTAGAGGAAATACTCATAAGAGTTTTTACATGTTTGGTGTCATCCAAGCCAAATTTCTTTAGCAAATATTTAACATATTTGGATTGGCAAATGAATATACCATCTAATGATTGTTTGATTTGCAATCCTAGAAAGAAGTTAAGTTCACCCATCATGCTCATTTCAAATTCATTTTGCATGCTTGAGGCAAATTCTTTACATAACTTATTATTTGTTGATCCAAAAATGATATCATCAACATAAATTTGAACTATCAACAAATTTTTATCAATATTTTTTTGTAAAGAGAGTGTTGTCAATTTTTTCTCTTACAAAATCATTTTCTAGAAGAAAACCACTCAACCTTTCATATCAAGCTCTAAGAGCTTGTTTCAAACCAAATAAAGCCTTAGATAATTTAAAGACATGGTTTGGAAGGTCATGACTCTCAAAACCCGGTGGTTGTTCTGCATAGACTTCTTCTTCTATGAAGCCATTCAAGAAAGCACTTTTTACATCCATTTTGAAATAGCTTGACGTTCTTATGAGATATGTATGCAAGTAACATCCTAATTACTTCTAATCTAGCTATGAGAGCAAAGGTGTCCTCATACTCAATCCCTTCTTCTTGGTTAAAACTTTGGGCAACTAATCTAGCCTTATTTCTAATTATAACACCCGACTCATCCTTTTTATTCCTATAAACCCATTTGGTTCCTATGACGGTTTGATCTTTGGGTCTAGGAACTAAATTCCAAACTTGATTTCTCTCAAATTGGTTTAGCTCTTCTTGCATAGCTAAAATCCATGACTCATCATTTTCGGCCTCATGGATATTTTTTGGTTCTATTTGAGACACAAAGGCCAAATGATCACACATATCTCTAAGAGAGGATCTAGTACTAACTCCTTTTGAAGGGCCACCTATAACTTGGTCAACTGGATGATAAGGAATGACTCTTTGACTTTTTGGAAGAGAGTCATGCATGTCATTATTGGTGTTTTCCTCTTTAGAAGCATTTTCTTGTGACTTATCAAAGGTAGACTCTTTTGGTGTTTCAACTAGCGTAAGTCTATCAATATTATTTATAGATATGGTAGCCCGCTAGAATCTAGAAAATAGATCTGGAAGAGAAAGAAGCATAGAACGACCCAAAATTTGGGCCTGAACTAGCTCATATTCTGGTGACAGCCCTGTGAGAACCCACACTACATTAAAATCCTCACATTGTTGTTGCATATGCTTCACATCCTAAGTAATGGGCTGATATAAGTTCATTTCATCACAAAGTTCCATTGCCTTTCAGAAATATTCTTTTAGAGTCTGATCAACTTGCTCAAGGCTAAAGTAGTGTTTGCACAACCCGTAGATGCATGTGATATTACTGGTGCCTCAATATAATTTTTTGAGTTGATTCCATATATCCTTCACAGTCTCCAAATACAGTTTGTTGGAGTTAATATCGGGTTTAATATTGTTTAACATTAAAGAAATAATTTGAGCATCCCTCTATTCTCATGAATGAATTGAAGTCAATATTGTTAGAAATATAAAAGATTTTATTGAATTGATATTTAATTGTCTTATATTATGAAGAATACATAAAGGCCTATTTATAGGCATATAATGTTGGAGACTAAGTAAACTTAAGAGAAAAGAAACCTAGGTGGTTTACAAAAGGAGATAGAAAATCCTAGATGGTTTAGGAGAAGATATAATAGTAAACATATATTCTAACAATCCCCCTCAAACTTAGGGTGGGTTTTATGAAGCCAACTTAGGTTTGGAGACAAAATCTTGAATGCGACTCGTGAAAAAAATCTGGTGATGTTACTAGTCGTGGCTGTGAAGACAAACAAAGAAATTTTAAAAAAGCAGCTCGGTAGACAAAAGCAGCTCGTTGGAGCGATGAAAAGGCCAAAAGCGGCTCATTGGAGCAAAAATTGATTTGAAAATCACACAATGCATGGACCGAACATAGCTCAACTGACAGAACAAATAACTATCAAAATTAGTCAGTAGCATTGAAAATGGCTCATTGAAATTAGCAACTTTGTCACACAGATGGTAATGGGAGCCAATGAATTGAACTTTAGCTGGGCTATCGGTGGAATAGAGAGCTCTAAGGAGACCTAGATCATGGTCATCGACTGCTTTGGACAACGTATCTACTGTCTTTGAGGAAGAACAATTTGAATCTCTTCATGAATCCAAGTCGAAAAAGTTGAACTTCAAATGCAGATTTCACCACATTATTCTACTCATAATATTGACGAATAAATATCAAATCGAAGCTCTTCAAATTTCCTATCTTTTGGAATTCATATCAAGTTGTTTTGATTAGTAACGAAGAAGTTATGACCAAAACAGGTTTGTTATGCAAAAATGTACAAACCAGATTTTTTAATCCTTATGAACACGATTCGAATACCACGAATCTGATTTTCTCGTCTTCCAAACACTCCCAAATCTTGACTCATATGTCTTTGTATGGAATACACAAGCAAGAGAAGAGTGTGGCTTCAAGTTACCTTTGAATTAGGGTAAATTAGAGAAATAATTAGAAGACAATTCTTACGTCGGTTGTGTAACGACATTGACTTAGTAGAAGTTATTTTCTACGGTTGACCGTCGGAGATGAAGCGAATGGTGTCATCCCTAGTGGTGAGGGTGATCGACAATGAAGACTACCAGAAATTGATAGGCTCTGATACTATGTTAGAAATAATGAGAAGAGAATATCGTATTGAATTGAATATTGTCTTGTATTATGAGAAATACATAAAAGCCTATTTATAGGCACATAATCTTCGAGTCTAATTAGTAAACTTAGGAGACAAGAAACCTATGTGGTTTGGAAAGTAGATTGAAAATCCTAGATGGTTTTGGAGAAAATATAATAGTAAACATATATTCTAACATCAGACAATATTTAATTCAATACAATTTTTTCTTTATTTTTAACATGGTATGAGAGCCTACCAATCTCTGGTAGTCTTCATATTCCGTTGCGTCACCGCTAGAGATGGCACCATTGGCTTCATCCCTAGCGAGCAATCGTTAAAATAATTTTTCTCTTTTATATATATATATGATAGCCCAACTCAAGTTCAATTCATCGGCTCTTACTAGCAACTGTGTGTCAAAGTCGCTGATTTCAACGATTCACTTTTCAGTGCTACCGACTGATTTTGACAGTTATTTGCTCTGTTCGTTGAGCCACTTTTGGTCAGTGCATCGTCTGATTTTCAAATCATTTTTTGCTTCAACGAGTCACTTTTGGTCTTACCATCGATCCAACAAGCCGTTTTCGGTCTTTCCGTCGCTCCAATGAGCTGTTTTTGTCTACTATGACACTCTTTTGCAGCTTCTTTGCATGTGTTCGCAACCACGACTAGTAATATCACCAAATTGCTTTCATGAACCATATTCAAGATTTTTCTCCAAAGGCAAGTTGGCTTCATATAACTCTTGAATTTTCGGAGGGCTGTTATATTATATATTTTGTTAAATCACATAGGTTTCTTACACCCTCTCATAAACCATCTAGGATTAGAATTTCTTGTCACATAAGTTTAGTTAGCCTCCAAAATTTCTTGTCTCATAAGTTTAGTTAGCCTCCAAAATTATGTGCCAATAAATACGTTTTTATATATTGTTCATAACAACAATTCATTAAATACAAATAGCTATAAGACTAAAATTAATACCCCTGTGAGGTAGACTAATTACAATAGTGTCCTAATACAACTATTCTAACAGATAGCAATACGACGTCTTGGAAATTTTTAACATACAAATTCAATCATATAAATTTTATTCTAACATACAAATTCAATCATATACGTACATTCGGGGTAAAATCAATGTTCACTTTTTTGAGGAAGAGCTGACAATTTGTTTCTCGTACTTGCTTGTTAGTGGGGTGGAGTCCTTGTACCAGTACGAATATGATCCCTCTACTGAAGAATCATTTGAACTGTTGTCAGTACTATTGAATGGTTTGAGCACATTCATGCCTACTGAAAACAGATAGTGGAATGGTCTAGGAGGCGGGGCAATGTCCACTCCTGCCTCCAACATCCTTACCACAGCACTCATTGGTGGCCTAGCATCTGGCGAGTCTTGAACACACCACAAAGCTATCATGGACATTCTCTCCGCCTTGTCTCTATCCTTTTCTTGAATCCCACACGATATGGTCATCGTTGCCAAATCACCCTTCTCAAACTGATCCCAAACATGTTTTGGGAACCAATCTAGGCTCTCAGTAGGACCTCCTTTTGCATTCTTCCTCCTTCCAACTATCTCAAACAACAGCATACCATAGCTGTAAACATCACATTTATTAGTTATTGGGAAGTTGTTCAGCATAAGCTCTGGTGCAGAGTAACCAGGAGTCCCCCTATATCCGGTCACACTTACATGGCTTCTATCTCTATTACACAGCTTTGCTAGCCCGAAATCTGCAACCTTTGGACAGAAGTCTGCATCAATTAAAACATTACCAGGCTTGATGTCGTAGTGAATGATTTTTTGCTTGCATTCTTCATGCAGATAAGCAATACCTTTGGCCGTCCCAACTGCAATTTCATGTAGCTTCTCCCACTCAATTGCTTCTGTATCTCTGAATAGGTACTTGTCAAGTGATCCATTTTCCATGTACTCGAACACTAACGCACTTATAGATTGATTATAGCAAAATCCATATAGTCTAACTAGATTTATATGGTTGGTTCTTCCTATGGTTCCGACTTCTGCCATGAATTGCTTTTCAGCACTTCTATCTGAGCTCCTTTTGAGGACCTTTACAGCGAGTTTCACTCCATTTGGAAACTGTCCTTTGTAAACAACCCCAAAACCTCCAGAACCCAACCTTGTCGAGTAATTACTTGTGAAGCTTCGTAGTTCCTGTTCATGAAATCTAATAGGTTTCTCATTTGCCAGGTCTTGGAAGAACCTCGCCATTGAAGGTGCATCAACCTCCCAAACTGGGACCCCATTCAGTGCTGGCGGGTTTAATGTTCGTTGCACTTCTCCTATGACTGATTGTAGTTCTGGTATGATTGTTTTTTGTAAGAACTTACTAATTGAAGACATGGAGTCGTTCTTGGATATCTATGGAGGACAAAAAACAATCTCTTCAGTTTCATTGTCTATATTTCAATTGCATTTGTAGGCAATGCTATACAGATACAGATTGGTTCAAACATATGATAAAGTTAATTGTATGCAAGTTTTTAGGTTTATGCATTGGGTAAATTTGCATGCTGGCATAAAATGAACAAATTTATTAATAAAATTAAACCTAATCATATGTATTTAACATACTTCTATGTATCTCTGCTTCTATCTCTCTGTGGTAAGAGTTGACCTGAGGTTGATTTCTCATGATGTGTGGTTAAAATGGTTTACTGGCATTAAGGCAGTGAAATATCTGTTTTGATGTCTGCCTCTCTTCTTGATTATACAGCACAAAGTGTTGGATTTTAAAAAAAAAAGTAAGAATAAAGCATTCTTGTAGCGAAAACGAGAATGTTAATAGAATGGAATTATTAGAAATGATTTATAAAAAAGTAAATAGTAGAAGAGAGATGGTAACAGAATAAAATGAAAAACCAAAATAATCTGATTATTTTTTTCCACCTTTCGAATATAACATAAAATAATCAATAACACAACTTTCAGTATCTTCAAATAAAAATAATCAAGTAAAAACATTAATCTCACTCAAATAATAGTAAATATAGAAACTTTTATTTGATCGTTAAAACATACTTAGTTTATTAATTAAAACTAAACAAAAAATGACATAAATAATTAATATGATCATATATTAAATACGTGATATAATAATATATGTCATGAATTGTATATATTTTTGACTTGTATATTGTATTATATTTTTTCTATTATTTTTTTTTATTTATTTCCTCTTAATGTGTGTTATACATGGCATGAGTTTTTATTTATTTCATGCTTAAATCTATTATCATTTATTAATTTCATAAAAAGTATAATTATCAAGCATTTTTATTATCTAAAGAAAGTTAAAATTCATGAATGAGTCGTTACTTATTTTAGATGGCCTTAAAAATTCAATAAAATCACTAAAAGTTCATTTTAACAAATTATATTGTAAGAAATTACTTATTGGTCCATTTTTAGCTATATGTGCGAGTTCGAAAAAAAATTCACAACTATGGTAACCTATTCTGTCTCTACTATATAGTGAAGTTCATAAATAATATAATGCCTGTACATAGAAAGATAGATACATAAATATATGTGATTCCTTTATACTTTTCTCAACTGCAAAACTGGCTTGAGAGCATGCGAACAATACAAGAAACTGACCTTGCTGAACCAAAATTATAGGCACAAAAGGCATTCTCCGAATAACCCATCAATAATTTGTGGTGTTCATGACTAAATAGCCCTTTTCTTTTCCACTCAACAAAATTTAAAAAATAGAAAGAGGAAGCTTAGTTGTACACTGATCGAGTTAAACAAAGAACAACCAACTCATTAAGCTTAAATAAGCAGTAAGTCACTTACCAACTAACAATCAGGCTGAGAAGCAGAGCAAATTGTCCTTGTTGTTTCTCCTCTTGCCTTGATCTTTGGCCAAAACACCTTTAAAATGTCCTTAGAGAGTTGTATTCTAAAGTTTCTTCACAACCAAACGTTAGAGAGAGAGAGAGAGAGAGAGAGAGAGAGAGGAGATTACAATAAGAATGTATTAGACTTTGATCTTCCTTGAGACAAAATGGAGAGAGAAAGATATTAGACTCGTCTAGGAAGGTGAGAGGAGGTATGGTAGGGAAGTCTTTCTCGGATTTGATTATTCTTAGTCAAATAAATATGCTAGAATATTTGAACCGGTTCTTAATCATACCTAGTCTAAATTAAATAATAGAAGAGAGACAAAAAAAAAAAAAAAAAAAAAAAGAAATTCATTTATAGATTGAATTGTTCATCTCTCCTAAAATTTGGCATGGCAATAATAGAGGACAGACAATTGTGAGACTTTTCTCTGTCAGGCGGGTGTTATTCTTAAAATACTCTGAAAGTTTAGTTTATGCGCGAATAAGTTTATTCCGCACGTTAACAAAACGATGAATTTATCAAAATACTCATCTGATAAGAACAAAAATAAAAATAAAAATAAATAGGAAAGATATTTAGTGAAATGACCGGAAAGGACAAAGCCTATATGATGAGCGAGAGTGGAAGAGAGAGTATGCTCACCATGAACAGTTGTCTCTCTTCGTCATCACCTTCGGAATTTTGAATCCCTGTGGTCTCTGTAGTTTTAGAGAGAGAGAGAGAGTCACTGTGTGGTGTAGAGAGAGAGGGGAGTTACAGATGCTCTGCAAATGGGGAAAGTGGAAGAACAACTATATCTGCAGCGGTAGCAGATTGAGGGGAATCGAACTCGAAGGAATGGCTCTACACTCTGCTGCGAGAGTTGTTCGATGGGTCTGTCTAGAATCGGTGGGCAGTTCAATGTCAAATGCGTCGTCGTACTGATTTTCAGCGTATGTGCCTTCCTCTCTGCTATCTTTTGGGTCATTCCTCGTCACTCAAGACAATCTGGGTTTGATGCCAAAGAGGCAGTCAAGCTTAGTGGTAAGTTTATTTTCCTTGATTTTTTATGGTCTCGAATACAAGTGTTGTTATGCAATTAGAGTTTTTTTTTTATGATTTGGGGGAAAAAGATGCATTATTTCACCCTTTTGTTTTTTAATTAGGGTTTTCCGATGATTTGAGAAATTGGGTATGTGATTTTTCTTTAATGAATATGTGAATTGTTTATCAATATTTAAGTTTAGCACAACCCATTACAAGTGTCACAAAGTAAAAATACAAAGTGGGTTAATAAGGCACAGGAGCATTTTGGGTACAATAAAAGGTTATTTCTGACTTTTCAAATCTAAAAAACTCACATGCCTAACACGTGAGTAACTTAACGGGAAAAAAAACGAATGACTAGCTAATAGAGAGTACCAACTTTCATACTTTTTTCAAACTTATCGGGGTGGTAAACGCACAAATTCTATATCACATGAGTATTTTCTAAACTTCAGCCTATATATATATATATATTCCTTCATTTTATATCGTTGTGTTTGGATATTGATAGTGAGAACATCAAGGATCGATACGAGGGTCTAAAGAGAAAATGAGAAATTGGAATAACAATTGAAATAGACTGGTCCTTGACAAAAATAAGTTTCAACTATTTCTAAAAGAGAATCTTCAAAATCAAGGTGTCGACAATTTCTTAAATTGATGAGTAGAGATGTATTTAACCCTACAGTGGTGAGGGGTTTAATTTCGGGCTGGACTAATCCTAAGTGGATATATTTGAATTTCTCCTTTAATTTATCGAGTGAAGATTTGTTAAGGAGTTAGAAGGTTTGGTTACTATTTGTAATATTTAAATCTTGTTTAATAATTTTAATGGTGCAGGGCGATTATAGTTCAAATTGTGTAAAATAAATATCACTCATTTTAACTTAGGAATTCACCGATTCCAATTCGCTAAGCGTTCTTCTGTATAGGATATATTAACTTTTATATATATATATATATATATCAGACAAAAACAAAACCAGACAGGCTTTATAGGTAGGTAAATATATAGAGATTTTATACAAAGATATCATTGAGATATTGACCAATATATTGGCATATCTGTTGGATTGCTTAGCACGTGGTCAAACATAAGAGTTGACTTTAACATTTTATTCAATGGGTAATTTATGATCACATGTATCATATTTATTGGATATCTGAATTTAAATTGTCATTTAACTCAGCAAAACAAATACAACCTCTATAAAATAAAAATGAAAACATGATGATATTGGCCAACGAAACTTTCGAACCTAAGTTAACAAGGGAGACCAATGCAAGTAGGAAACAAATTCTTGATTTGAGATCGATTGCATATCTTGCACATGTGGTACCACTTAGTTTTATGGGTGACTCAATATTTGTATAAGATAATAGCTCTTTTGAAAAAATATAATTTGTCATACATTCTTCAATAATTTTATATATATTCTTAGTATAACAGAAGACGTAAGATGTTAATAAATCAAAAGTTAGTCACAAATTCATTAATTTCATACAAAAATGAATCTTATGTATGTAAAAAATAATAATAAGAAGATAAAAGGATTTAACTTTATTATAGAGGTGTGACATAAATTTGAACAAAAATATGATAAAAGAGGAGGTCATACTATAACATTGAAAGCTCAATGAGTCGATGTTACAAATAAAAAGAATTTGATATAAATAAAATTTGTAAATCTTCTAAAGACACTTGTTTATCAGTTTTTCTAGTTTCTACAACAAAACAAAAGAGAAAAAAAAAAAAAGAAGAACACATGCAAGAAGAGGTAGGAAAGAAAAAGAAAAATATATAAAAACATTTTTAAAAAAATAAGTAGGAAAAGAAGTGTGTGAGGGAGAGAGAGAATTTGGTTTTGTGATGGATAAAAATAGCAAGAAATGAAAGAAAATGAAATTTTTTTAAACACAGGAGTTTGGATAGAAGGAAAATAAAATTTTGCCAGAAAATGGTTTTCATAACCACCTAACTTCTCATAAAATTTTCTTAGAAAAATATAGAAAAATTTTGCTTTCTTGAAAAAGTTCTATATATGAATTTCATATAATATCATTTCTTCTTTTATGAGTTCCATGGACTTCAAATAAAATGGAAATTTTCCAATCTATCTTGAAAAAAATTATGCTGATGCATGTTGAAAATTTTATTCTTTTCATTTACTTCACATTATTTTACGTTAACATTCTGCTATAATTAGTTTTTACCTAATCAAAAGAAAAATAAAATGTACTATGTTTGTCACGCCCCCAAATTTAAACACAGGAAATCCCATGTCCCATATTTAAATCTAGTGCATGACTTAAATATAACATCCACAACCAACCTTAAAACACTAAATGAAATCATCTCTATTCAATAATTCCATTAAATATAAAATAAATCCATAAATCAACACTAATAAAATTCCACCAACTAACATCATCCTCATTGTATAAGTTCTCAGTAACAAAAGAAACTGAACTAACTAGAAATAAGAAAATAAAATTAGATGATCTCTATCTCCACCATTGGTCTCAAAAAACGAAAAACATTTCGCTGGAAAAAATGGAATACAGATAAAACTCCTTCAAAAAAGAAGAAGTATATCAGGAAGAAAAAAACTTCGAAGAAAAAAACTTCAAGGAGAAAATTGCTCGATGGAAAAAGAAATATCCAGAGGTAAGATTTATACATATTGGAATCATCCAAATAAAAATAATACCACAACGAGTACTTGAAAGTTGTTAAAGGAATGAGCTCACAAGCTCAGCAAGAGTATCGCTATACATAATCACTATTCAACAAATTGACCCAACCGTATATTTTCACATATAAAAGTAACTCGCAATAACCAATTATATTACCTCAATGACAGATAATTTAAACAAACATTAAATAAAAAATACACAATCTCATATAAAATGCATGGATCACGTATAACTCATCTCAAGTCATTTTATGATTTTCATACGTTATCATCGTCAATATCATATAATTAATAACGCACTAATTACGATATCAAAACTCAAAGTTCTTATAATTTAATTTATGTCACAATTATCTCAATTTTGAACCATAAATCAATTAGACATCTTGATTAATTCTTATTAAGTTCTCACATATCTCACATGAGCCTCAGGCTCTCCTTTAATAAATGGATAGTTCAACCAACAAAATAGTGCACATAACATAGTCCCAGACTATCGAAGGTCACACATGTGACTGGATTTGTAGGTCTACTCACCTAGATGGTCCCCGACCACGTCCACATAATAAGGGTACGCTTAACCCTATGGCCATACAAAAAAGGATAGTGCACTTCCAAATAGGTTGGTCCTAGACCATGCCTATAAAAGTCCTTATAGGGTTAGTCCCGGACTACCCTCCGACTAATCAGATAACATCAATTAATTACCAATTATGCTGATTTATCAAATATATACAACATTAAGCAAATTTAATCAATAATCAATGTGTTTCTATACACTTTAATTATTACTCAAAGTAGACAACATTAAACAAATTTAATCAATAATCAACGTGTTTCTATACACTTTAATTATTACTCAAAGCAAACAAAGCGCACCTAGTGAGAGTACAAAATTCATGAAGATTCTTGACATCAAATATAAGTCGGTAAAATTTCAAAACCTAACTCTTTATCGTTTCTTCGTACTCTCCAATTACATGCACCAAAGATATTACTTTTTTTTTTTTACTTTGATTAAACTACCTAAACCTCATCTAAAACCAGTATTTCAACACAATTACATTCATTATGCCTAAACCTATTATTCTGAATTTTTTTATAATTTTTGGAATCTAATTAATATTTTTCTCTAATTTAAAATTATTTAAAAAATTAATTAAAATATTATTTTATTTCGGTTGGACCCAAAAGTGGACCCAACAGACTGGCTCGACAAGTGGACCCTAGTGATCGTTTCCGACAATCGAGTCGCTGCCCTACGACCTCTCACTCTTCACCACTCACAACAACTCTTAATACCAAATTATTTAGAAAGTATCGAGAGTTGTTATAAGAAACTATCTAGATATATATATAGACTAACAAATATTTAGGTGGTATACAAATTCCTTATAAATGACCAATTATATACATTAGGCCTCAAACCTCAAATCATAGTTATTCTACTACTTTGAGCCTCACACTCAAATCAAATATTGATGTGAAACAATTACTTAATATATCAATTCATGAAATGTATCAAAGGCAAAGGAAACTCATTTCACTGTTTAATGGTTAACTCACGTTTAGTGTCACCGCTAGCCTTTAGAATAACAACCAAATTTAAGATTAAGATTCATTCCTGAAACCCTAATTTCACATCATTGGAGGGTGTGATTTTCGTTTTGATTACCCTACCATACAGCCTGTCACAGGGGTGAAATTGAACACCGAATTTTTTCCGCTGTGATGGCACTAGGACAACCCTTGTTTGACACTTCCTAGTCTCAGCCAACACCCTTGATATTTAGAACATACACCAAAGATCACTCCCACACACCCAAAGAAGGTAATGCAAGAATAAAAAGAGCAACACACAGCAATTATAGAAACCTTACGATTTTCAATCTTATATTATTATATTAACAAAACAATACAAGGAACTCTTGTTTAAGACTGTAGAAAACAGACAGTGGCACTTCGATGCCAACCCTTCCAAAGTGTATAACTCTCACCAGTATTACACTTCAGACCCTCTGTCTCTATCTCAAACTAGCAGCCCACACAGCTATATATAGGCATCTCTCAAAACTGCCTATAACTACCCATTTTGTTGGTGGATGACACCCCCATCCACCTAGGGTTATGCTGGCATATTAGATTATGCCACCTTGTATGGGTGGTTTGCTAACAACTTCCCACTAATCCTCCATGTTAGCACATGTGTAGGAAGTGTCAACAACCACCTCCAACCGACTTAGCCCACTAAGCCATGTGCCCATGTCTACACATATGTAGGAAGAGCCAACAACCACTTCCAACCAATTGAGCCCACTAATCCATCAACTCATGTTTGCACATATGTAGGAAGTGCCACCAACCACCTCCAACCGACTGAGCCCACTAAGCCATTAACTCATGTCTGCACATATGTAGGAAGTGCCACCAACCATCTCTAACCGACTGAGCCCAAAATGCCTTGGACCAATGCCATTTTATGAGTAAACTGAGCAATGCCTTGTGCCTCCGTACACACAAGGACTACATTTGAATGTCAATGCCAAGCTTTGTCTGTGTCTTGGCTTGTGAACATGCATTGCGCCACGCCAACATATCTTATCTGCTAAGCGTCACCACCTTTGGTGTCGTGCACATCCATGCCAAGTCATGTTACCGAACTTTGACTTAATTACAAAACTGCCACTATGCCCTCTTGAGCATCCTAATAACAGCCATGAGCATCCCAGCGCATGTCATGGCATTAGTGGGGACTCCCGATTTAGTTATTCACCCAAAATAGGCTTCATGTATTATCTATAATCAGTGTGTAGTTATTACAAGATTAGATTTAATCAATAATCAAGGTTAAATTCAAGAAAAAAATCCAAGTCACATGCAAACTAATTCCTAGGTCAAGTATGCACGGTGAGCAATCAAACCTATTGACTGATTCTAATTCTTTCATTGTGAGTTACTAATCCAAGTCATATGTGATGTTATTAGGCATAAAACGATCAATGTTGCAATCAGTTATACAATCAAAATCTTAAACATACAAAACATTTTATATAATATTAATAAGCAAGTTACGACCATATACAAAAATATAATGCAAAATCAACTTGCCTGGATTATTTCTTTAATTCAATATTTTTCTTCTTTCCAAGCAACTCTCTTCATCACCGCTGTCTCTCATCCCGACTTCTAAAATTTCAGGTTATATTATATGATAGGATTTGTCGTATAATTTATATAGAGACTATTTAGTGGTTATAATCTCATTAGGATTAGGATTTTAATTAAATTTAAATACCTAATCTTGTTTACCAAGCATAAATATATATACTTATAAATAAATATACTCAAAATTACTCATCTAACCCTCAAAATATTTTAAAAATCTATTCTAAAATTTTGGGGATATTACACTATTGGAGAGAGATAAAGGAATTTTGATGGTCCGGGAAGCCCATGAACATGTTTACCTAAGTTTAATGTCGAAAGGATCTGTAGGGGCATTAGTGTCATTTCACATTATTTTATGATTTAATTAATTGCCTCGCTCTATTACATTTTTTTTCCATGTATTTGCACTAACAAAATTGCAGGGTCAATTTAGCCATTTATTAAAGAAGGGCATTTTGAAAATTAATGCAAGGGCAAAGAAGCCCTAAGGACATTTTGGGAACATTGGTACATTAGGATTTCTTGCATTTATAATGTTAAAAGGAAATGAAAAAGAAAAAGAAAAAGATGATATAAATATATCATCATGCTCGGTTCTTCACTGTGCAGCCGAAAACAAAATATAAGGGGAAAGTAAGAGAGAGAGAATGAGCTAGAGAGAGAGAAAACGTGCATATACATTCATGGCAAGCGTGTGTGTGTGTGTATGTATATATATATATATATATATATATATATATTCATGTATAGTGTGAAGGTCGTGGAAGCTTGACTGTGAGCAGAATCTGTTCTCGATTTGGGCAGTTGAAGATTGATCCATATTGTCACCGCCCTCAAAAGTCAGAATCTACAAATTGAAGTGAAGAAGAAAAGTGGGCTCGGTGTGGCTATGTAGTGATAGAGAGAAACATCAAAGCTATCTTTGTCAATCTCATACATAACAGCAGAGTTCTTCTTCATCGATTACATACAGAACATCAAAGTGGGTGTGTGAGTATGCGGCGAGAGAGAAGGGGTTTCGGGTCTTCATCTTAACACTTGGAATCCATTCATGGCAACAACAAATTGAAAACCCTAGGCTCGAATTTTAGGTATAAACGTTATATTCTTTTGTTTCACAATCACAGGCACACAAAAGTTTGATCTATTACATATATGTATTCACATTTAGCATACGCGCACAGGTTGTGGTTTTCATGTTGACACACACCCATCACAGGCGCACACTATATGATTCATGTGTGATTCGTGTATCTCATGTTATCTGTGTTTCTTTATACTAAAATTTTGGAATTTGGGTTAAATTTATTGTTACATGGTTGTGTTTCTTCTTACTAAAATTATGGAATTTGGGTTCAAGTTTAATGTTATTGTTGTGTGAGTTTTCAAAGTGCTGTTTGGTGAGTCTTAATTGCGGAAATTATGCTGGCTCAAAATTCTGTTTTGTTGAATCTATGTTGCTGAGATTATACTTCTTCAAAGTGTTGTTTTGCTGAGTCTTAATTGTTGAAATTATGCTGGCTCAAAATTCTATTTTGCTAAATCTATGTTGCTGAGATTATACTTATTCAAAGTGTTATTTCGTTGAGTCTTAATTGCTGAAATTATATTGGCTCAAAATTCTGTTTTGCTGAATCCATGTTGCTGAGATTATGCTTATTCAAAGTGTTGTTTTGCTGAGTCTTAATTGCTGAAATTATATTGGTTCAAAATGCTATATTGCTGAGTTTTTGTTTCTATAATATGCAATTTAACAATACGTTTTTAGAAAGCTTTACTTGCTGAACTTCGTTTCTAAAATCTACAATTTACTAATCTGATTTTTGAATTTGCAACTTGCTGTCCAAAAATCTTTATATGCTGAATTGTTGAAGTGTGTTTTTACTATATGTTCTTTGTGTTGCTAATTGCTAAATCTGCATTCATAATTTTTGTGCTACTAAAGTCTGCTCTAGTTGCAGTTGTGTCCATTTTAAAAATAAGTACAAAGACAAAGAAATACTAGGACCACTGTTTTAGTGAATTCCTAGCTGAATCGTTATTTAAGAAGCTGAGAACGGGATTCCTTGAAAGAGTGCTCTTTTACAAGTTCGTTGTAGCTACACTCAAGGGTGTACTTATTGAAGCCTATCTTTGAAGAAATTCAAGTGTCATTATCTGCCAACAAATCAAGTGGCAGTGTCATTATCATAATGGACCTCGACAACTAAGTATCAGAGCTCGAAGATTTATAGATCAATTTTGAAGACCTATAATCAAAGCTTTAAGAGTTGTTGCTCATCACATCGAACTGACTCTGATATCACTATGTATAGTCCAAGTATTGGGATACTTTGGACAAGGGGAGTGTGAGTGATTGTGGTGAGATTGGGTGGGAGATAGTTGGGGCTTCGGGAAGTCTGAGCTAGGTTGAGAGCGAAAAAGCTGTTGTGAAATTTGGTGAGAGTGGTTCAGGCCTAGGGAGGCTGTGAATTGGGTTGAGTGCTGGAGTGACTATGTTGTAAGTTGGGTGAGTGAGAGACTGATTGAGAGAATTACTGTACTACCCTTTCAGACATAGTGGAGCTCAGTTCGAAGACATTTTTTCCCCACCCTGGGGTTTTCCTCTATAAATCTGTGTGTCCATTAATTATGTGATTGCATGTGCCAGTCAAACCTGTAATATTAGGAAGAAAAATCAAAGAACCTATTCACTCCTTCCCCCTCTAGGTTCACCAATTGGTATCTGAGCACAAGTCTACATTTCTTGGTTTAACCACCGACGGTAAAGATCCTAAGTATGGCTGAAGACAGTTTCACTCACAAGGCTCCTATATTTTACGACACCAGTTTTGACACTTGGAGGATTAAAATGGAGGCCTTCTTATTTTTTATCTCCTATGATGTTTGGCACACTACATTAGAAGGGATTGTCATCCTTGATCCTGCAAACCCCTCAGCAGTTGATAAGATTACGAAATCAGTCGATGGGAAGGCTAGAATTGCCTTATACAAAGCACTGCAATAGTAAGAATTCACAAGAGTCAAAAATTGCAAAATTGCAAAAGAAATTTGGGATACACTTATAACTGCTCATGAAGGAAGCAACACCATCAAGGAAAATAAGATTCAACTTCATCAAGTCAAGTTTGATGGTCTTAAGATGTACGAAAGAGAGGATGTGGTGGATTACTTCTTCAGAGTCAAAGAGATTGTAAATGACATGAGGGCTTTGGGTAAATAGATTGAAGACAAAGTGGTATGCAAAAAGATACTGCACACTATGACTGATAGGTTCAATCCCAGAGTCACCATTTTAGAAAACAAAGACATCTCTAAACTCAGCATTGATGAGCTGGAGTCATTTCTCACGGCTTATGAGATAAGAATTGGACCTCCTACTCAAACACGGAGGGAATCGGTTCTAAAAGCAAAAGAAGTGGAGTTTTCAACTGAAAAGGAATCAAATTATGACTCCTCTGAAGATGAAATGGTTACATAGCAAGAAATTTCAAACAATTCAAGATGAGGAGAAAAGCAAAGCAACAGTAAGGACAAGGTTGCTTTGGGAGTGGAAAGCAATGTCACTAGATAGCAAATTATCCAACTGCTCCCAAGAAACAAAAACACAAGAAGTTTAGTGCTCCGCAGTACAAAGGAAAAGGCAAGAAAAAAGTCTTTTACACTAATTGAGATTCAAGCTCAGAAGAAGAAGAACAAGAATCATCAGATGAGAATGACGAAGAGACATGTTTTTTTATGGCCTTACAAGAATCAGATGTGGGTAATTCAGATTCTGAGAGTGAAGAAGAACCAGATTTTGATGAAGTCCTTGCTAAATGTGAAAGGATGGCACAGAAGTGTACTGAATGAAAGAAGCAATTGAAAAGGGCCAACTCAGAGAAACATAAATCAAAGGAATTGCTTGTCAAGCACTTAAAGGTAAAATTGTCTACCTTATGTGCTATTTCACTTACTATGTGTTATCTAATAAAATATAGGACTCAAGAATCAAATTGGAGCACCAAAAGGTGAAAACTAGAACTGAGTTCATTTATTGAGGAGAGATCTCCAAAGATGCATGAGATTTGGGAAAAATCTACGAAGCAATTGGGCAAAACAGGTATTGGTTTTGACAACAAAGCCACTCAAGTGATATCAAACAAATCCCACTCAACTTTTGTTAGAGCTGAAAATGGTAATATATATGCATCATATCCTGTTGTTGATATAGCTAGTAGACCAAAATATGAAATTCTATATAATGCTTATCATCAATCTAGGAATAAGAATGCTTCTGCTAGAATTGCATGTCCCAATTATGTGAAGCTGAAACCCATGTATGTTAGAAAGACAGATCTACACATGAACAGAGCACCTGTAACTTCAAAAGGTTGATTAAAACTAAAATGATGTGGATTCCTAAGAAATTGAACTCTGTAAACATGCTTGTCTACACTGCTTTGAAAGCTTGTAATGTCAATACTAAGTGGTATGTTGATAGTGGTTGTTCTAGACACATGACAGGAGATAAGACCAAATTTGCTAACACTAAAAATTTTGATGGTGGTTCAGTTATTTTTGGAGATAATAAGAAAGGTAAAATTGTAGAAAAATGCACAATACCTGAAACCAAAGAAATGCCTACGCTAAGTGATGTGCTCTATGTAGTGGGTTTAAAGCATAACTTGTTGAGTGTGAGTGAATTATATGACACTGGTAGCTTAGTAAATTTTGACAAAGAAAACTGTAATGTTTTTGATAAACAATCCAGTAAAACTCTTTTTACCGCATATAGAGCTCCAGGAAATGTCTACACTATTCATGAAGACTCCTCACACATTATTTGTAATTTCACTAACATGAAAAATTCAACACTTTGGCATAAAAGGTTAGGGCATGTGCATTCCAAGAACATAAAAAAACCTTATCAACCATAAGTCTATTAGAGGTCTTCCAAATTTGTCTCTGAATGGAAATCAAGTATGCGATGCTTGCCAACAAGGTAAGTAGACAAAAATCTCTTTTAAAACAAAGGAAGTGAATACCTCTCAACCACTTGATATTGTGCATATGGTTTTGTGTGGACCCATGAAGACCACAAGTATTGGTGGTAGCAAGTACTTTAGGCTAGTCATTGATGATTATAGTAGAATGACTTGGATTTATTTTCTGAAAGAAAATTTTGAAGTTATAATTCATTTCAAAAATTTTGTTAACCTTGTTGAAAATGAGAAAAGTTGCAGGGTTAAGAGACTTAGATCTAATTTTGGAACTAAGTTCATTATGAAAGAATTCAGTGATTACTGTGACTCAAAGGGAATCAAGAAAGAATTATCAGTAGTTAGAATACCTCAACAAAATGGGGTAGTTGAAAGAAGAAACAGAATAGTTCAAGAAATGGGCAGAACACTTCTGTTTGAGAAGAATCTATCCAAGGGTCTTTGGGCAGAAGCGGTAAACACAACGGTCTATATTATAAACATTGCTCTTCTGAGATCGAATTTGACAAAGACACCTTTTGACTTGTGGTTTGGGAGGCCTACAACTGTGTATTACTTCAAAATCTTTGGAAGTAAATTCATCATCTACAACAACCATGATAATATGGGAAAGTTTGACTTAATAGCTGATGAAGGCATCTTTTTGGGATATTCAACAAAGAGCAAAGCATACAGATGTTACAATCTGAGGATCAAGAAAATGGTAGAATCAATCCATGTGAAGATTGATGAAGAAGATGCCATTACAAAAGAAGATTATGAAGAAGAGTTTCCTCAAGAAACCGAAAAGGAAAACGAGCAACCCAGCTCATCCAATGCCATTGAAGAAGAAAGAAGAGAGCCTCGTTATCCAAATCTACAAAAAGAAGTCTAACAAGAAAACATTTTGGGTAACAATGAAGGAAGAGCTCTTACAAGAGCAAAGAAGAAGGCATTATCACTTGTAGTTGAGGATGAGCATAGTCACTTTGTTATGTTATCCTCCATTGAACCAAAGAACTACTTCAAAGCAAAAGATGACCCTGATTGGATAACTGCGATGCAAGAAGAACTACGTTAAATTGATAAGAATGATACCTGGATTCTCATACCCAAGCCAACCAATAAGAATGTTATTGGCTCCAAGTGGATCTTCTGAAACAAGATGAATGAAGAAGGGACAGTCATCAAAAATAAAGTTGGATTGGTCTATAAAGGATTTGCTCAAATTGTCAGATTGGACTATGACGAGACTTTTGCTCCAGTTGCTCGATTGGAGTCCATCCGAATGTTTCTCTCCTTTGCATGCTACAAGAGAGTAATGGTCTATCAGATGGATGTCAAGTCTGTTTTTCTCAATTGTGATCTATCAAAAGAAGTATACATTAAGCAACCTGAAGGATTTGTCAATACAAAGGATCCTCAACATGTTCTCAAGCTCAGAAAAGCGCTCTATGGACTCAAGTAAGCTCCAAGAGCGTGGTATGACAAACTCCACTCCTTTGTCATTAAACAAGGTTTCCAAAGAGGAAAGGTTGATGGCACACTCTATGTGAGGCACTCTAACTCAGACTTTTTAATTTTTTAAATTTATGTGGATGATATAATGTTTTGTGGTTCACACTCGAGTCAAACCACATAATTTACCGCACTTATGCAATCTAAGTTTGAGATTTCCATGTTAGGCACTTTGAAATACTTCTTAGGACTTCAAATAATTCAACATAATAAAGGTATATTCATATCTCAAGAGAAGTATGCAAAAGAAATTCTGAAAAAATTTAACATAGATGATTCAAAATCAATGTCTACTCCCATGTGTGTTACCACAAAATTGTCCAAGGAGTGTACCACTGACCCTATTGATAATACACTTTACCAGTCCATGATAGAAAATATTTTATACCTTGCTGCATCAAGGCCTGACATCATGTTTGCAGTTGGTTTAGTGGCTAGCTTTCAGAGTAATCCTAGAGTCTCACATTTGAAAGTTGTCAAAAGAATCCTTAGATATATTAAAGGCACCATTAAACTCGGATTGGATTATACCCCCTCTTTAGTGTTGTCTCTTATGGCCTTCTCCGATGCTGATTGGGGTGGTTCACAAATTGATAGAAAAAGCAACTCAGTATGTTGTTATATGTTTGCAAATAATGTTGTTTTATGGCTTAGCAAGAATCAAGCCTCTGTGTCTCTTTCCACCTAAGAAGCTAAATACATTTCAGCTGCACAAGCTTGCACTTAAGCATTGTGGATGAGAACCACACTCATAGATCTAGGCATTGAATTCTCGACTCCCACTACCATTTTCTTTGATTATCAAAGTGCAATTCTCATTAGCAAGAATCACACTTTACATAATCGAAGCAAACACATAGACATCAAATATCATTTCCTGAGGGACAATGTACAAAAAGGAAATATACTCATCAAGTATATCAATACTGAGGCACAATTAGTAGATATTATGACTAAACATTTGCCTCCGACCAAATTTGAATCTCTTCGCACTGCCTTGGTCTCACCCTTCCTCCTCACTAGCTTTCTGCTCTACTACCCTTTTGACTTTCATTATGAAAATGGGGAGAAAGAAGTTAGGTGGTTTTTGACATTAAAAGGCAAAATGGGAAGATTGATGGTTCAGGAAAACCATGAACATATTTGCCCAAGTTTTAATGTCAAAAGGATCTGTAGGGGCATTAGTGTCATTTCACATAATTTTATGATTTAATTAATTGCCTCGCTCTATTACATTTTTTTAATGTATTTGCACTAACAAAATTGCAGGGTCAATTTAGTCATTTCTTAAATAAGGGTGTTTTGAAAATTAATGCAACGGCAAAGGAGCCCTAAGGACATTTTGGGAACATTGGTACATTAGGGTTTCTTGCATTTATAATGTTAAAAGAAAAAGAAAAAGATGATATAAAATATATCATCATGCTCGGTTCTTCACTATGCAGCCAAAAACAAAATATAAGGGGAATGAGCTAGAGAGAGTGAGAAAGCTTGCTGCATATATATTCATGGCAAGCGTGTGTATGTGTGTGTGTGTGTGTGTGTATATATATATATATATATATATATATATATATATATATATTCATGTATAGCGTAAAGGTTGTGGAAGCTCAGCTGTGCGCAGAATCTATTCTCGGTTTGGGCTGTTGAAGATTGATCCATATTGTCGCTGCCCTCAAAAGTCAGAATCTACAAATTGAAGTGAAGAAGAAAAGAGGGCTCGGTGTGGCTGTGTAGTGAGAGAGAGAGACATCAAAGATATCTTCATCAATCTCATACATAACAGCAGAGTTCTTCTTCTTCGATTGCATAAAGAACATCAAAGTGGGTGTGTGAGTGTGTGGCGAGAGAAAAGGGGCTTTAGTTCTTCATCTCAACACTTGGAATCCATTCATGGCAACAACAAATTTAAAACCCTAGGCTCGAATTTTGGGTATAAACAGTCTATTCTTTTCTTTAACAATCACAGGCACACAATAGTTTAATCTATTACATATATGTATTCACACTTAGCACAGGCGCATAGGTTATGGTTTTCGTGTTGACACACACCTATCACAAGCGCACGTTATATGATTCGTGTATCTCATGTTATCTGTGTTTCATGGTTCGTGTTTCTTGATACTAAAATTCTGGAATTTGGGTTCAATTTACTGTTAAATGGATGTGTTTCTTCTTACTAAAATTCTGGAATTTGGGTTCAAGGTTAATGTTGTTGTTGTGTGAATTTTCAGAGTGCTGTTTGGTGAGTCTTAATTGCGGAAATTATGCTGGCTCAAAATTCTATTTTCTGAATCTATATTGCTGAGATTATACTTATTCAAAGTGTTGTTTTGTCAAGTCTTAATTGCTGAAATTATGCTTGCTCAAAATTCTATTTTGCGGACTCTATGTTGTTGAGATTATACTTATTCAAAGTGATGTTTCGCTGAGTCTTAATTGTTGAAATTATGCTGGCTTAAAATTCTATTTGCTGAATCCATGTTGCTAAGATTATACTTATTCAAAGTGTTGTTTTGTTGAGTCTTAATTGCTGAAATTATACTGGTTCAAAATTCTATATTGCTGAGTTTTGTTTCTATAATCTACAATTTACAAATCTATTTTTAGAAAGCTATACTTGCTGAACTTGGTTTCTAAAATCTCCAATTTAATAATCTGATTTCTGAATATGCAAATTGCTGTCCAAAAATCTTTATATGCTGAATTGCTGAAGTGTGTTTTTGCTATATGTTCTTTGTGTTGCTAATTGCTAAATTTGTATTCATAATTTTTGTGCTACTAAAGTTTACTCTAGTTGCAGTTGTGTAGATTTGAAAAATAGGTACAAAGACAAAGAAATACCAGGAACCAAGACCACTGTCTTAGTGAATTACTAGCTGAATGGTTATTCAAGAAACTGAGAACAAGATTCCTCTTCTACAAGTCCGTTGCAGTTACACTCAAGGGTGTACTTATTGAAGCCTATCTTTAAAGAAATTCAAATGTCATTCTCTACCAACAAGTCAAGTGGCCGTGTCATTATCATGCTGAACCTTGAAGACTAACTATCAGAGGTCGAAGATTTACAGATCAATTTTGAAGACCTACAATCAAATCCTGAAGAGTTGTTGCTCATCACATCGAACTGACTCCACTATCACTATGCATAGTCTAAGTATTGGGATTATTTGGACAGGAGGAATGTGAGTGATTGTGGTGAGATTTGGTGAGAGATAGCTTGGGCTTTGAGCTGGGCTGAGAGTGGAAAATCTGTTGTGAGATTTGGTGAGAGTGGTTCAGGCCTAGAGAGGCTGTGAACTGGGTTGAGTACTGGAGTGACTATGTTATAAGTTGGGTGAGTGAGAGAGTGTTGAGAGAATTATTGTACTACCCTTTCAGTCATTGTGGAGCTCAGTTCGAAGTGGTTTTTTTCCCACCCTAGGGATTTCCTATATAAATCTATGTGTCCATTAATTGTGTGATTGCATGTGCTAGCCAAACCTACAATATTAGGAAGAAAATTCGAAAAACCTATTCACCCCCTCCCCCTCTAAGTTCATCAAATTTTGTGACGATAGAGTACTGTTGAGAACAAAAAAAAGTAATAGTATTAGTTGAGACCAAAATTAGATAGAGATGGAAAAATACGAAGAGAGTATTTGTGACGGTAAAATAGTGTCACAAGTAATTTATTATAGGTAACGAAAATTTGATGTCACAAATAAAAAGTTTTTGTGACAGTAAAATAATGCCACAAGTAGTACATTATAAGTAACGAAAATATGTTGTTAAAAATAAAAAGTATTTATGACACCTCAAAATTGTCATAAATGAATACTTCAATTGTGACGAAATAAAGGGATGCCACTAAAGTAACTTTTTTTGTGATAATATTTTTCCGTCACAATTAACAAGCATTAGTGACGGTTGGTAATGAATAGTCACAATATAGAATTCGCAACGTAGTTTAAGGTGACGGTGCCATGATGATATATTTTCATAATTAAAATTTGTTAGCGACAAAATTTGAAATATTAGTGACATTTTTTTCTATTAGAAATTCCCTTATTTGTTGTAGTGGAACTTACTTATGATCAGTCCAATAATAATCCTAAACCCTGTATTAAATTCCTCCTTGCTTGATGGTGAAGACATGGAATCGTTTGTAAATATCTGTGTGGACAAAAACAGGCAACAAAAAGACATGACTTTTCAATTTCATTGTCTCTAATTATAATGAACATAATAAGATTGGTTTATATATCAATATTTTGTACGCAATGCTATAGAGAGATTTTTAAACATATGATAAAGTTTGTATGCAAGCATTTAGGTTTATAGATTGAGTAAAGTTGCATGCTAGCTTGCATACAACCAACAAATTTTCAAACCGACCATGTTGTCAACTTTTTGCACCGTTGTGCTTAAGAAGTATGAAGTAGTGTAATATGAACAAGACCAATTAACTGCATGATTAGATATTTGAGTATGACAAGGATTCAGAAAGATATAAATAGAGGCAAATGATCACATATGAGACAAATGAATCTTGTAGACTATAACTGTCATCAAATTTCTTTTTTTTTTATATATATTTTTTCCGTTATCCTTTTAATACTTTTCCAACTAAAATCTCCGTATATATTAGGGTTAAATACACCGACGTCCCTATGATGTTCGCCCTAATTACATGCACAAAACTTTTCAAAAATATTGCACCATGGCCTTTGGTCACTTGCTACAAATATCTCCCTCTATCCAAAAAGCCTTAAGTTCCTTCCAAATAAATATATGATATAACCAAAATGCCCATCCCTCCATTTGAAATGGCTTTGTTAACCTTACAATGGTATTTAATTACTAAAATAACTTATATTTATGGACAAATTAAATTCAAGTTTATTTGCTTCATTCACTCATAAAAGAAGACTCATAATTAAGATATGGTTTGAAGATAGGATCAAAATCCTCTTTAGTGAGCCTTTCTTTGTTGTTCCCTTTGGTGCAAAATATGTGATTCACAATAAGTCATGTCACTGCACTTTTTAAAATTACAAAATGAAACCCTAAAAAATAACAACATTACTTTTTGAGTTTAAACTTTAAGAATAAAGAACTTTTAGTTCCTTAGCATTGGAGAAATTATTAGGTGGTCTGGTACCCACCATCTCATATAGGTATCGGTTAATACTCAATTGCCACGTCGGTTTGTTATACGAGACTTTACATATCATCATATATGATTGTATACTTTTAATGGCAAAGAGCAGCCTCCGTTGGGGCTGGTTTCTCTCTCTCTGCCTATGATAATTTCTCACATTTTTCTCTCTCTAGAGTGTCTATCTCTCTATAAAGGAGTCCAATTTCTCTCTATATATATCAATCTATCCATATAAAAGATGATACAAAAACTACAGGAAAAAAAAAAAAGAAATCTCTTATCATTCAAATTTCAAATTCTTCAATTTCTTTACCCAGTTCCTCTCTCTGTGAAAACTAAGCTTTGAGTCTCTTCTCTAATGTTCCTCTTCATAGATATTGTAAGGCATTCTCTGCAACTCTAAACCTTCTATAATCATCATCTCCATATAATACTCTATGGTAGAGAAACAACCATTGAGGAAGAGATGAAACTGGAACATCCAGCTTTGATTCTGGGTATAGTAAATGGAATAAAATTTTGAATAGCTTTGATGTGTGGCTTTAATTCTTTCTTTCTTTTTAATTTTTTTGAAAATAGGTCTATATTGGTTGCCTTTTCCTTGTATCCGTAAAAAAAAAAAAGTTTTTGATCACGAAGTAGAGAGAGATTGAACATGGAGGTTTATCTTCTAAAACAAGTGTTAGATAATATATTTAATAATATGTTACTTACTTACTATTTTGGTTTTATCTAGAACCACTTAAGATTTCTTACACTCTTTTCTAAACAATCTAGGACTAGGATTTCTTGTCTTCTAAGTTTACTTAGCTTTCAAGATTATGTACATATAAATAGTCCTTTTATGTATTCTTCATAACTCAAGTCAATTCAGTATATAATTTTTCTATATTTTTAACATGGTACCAGGGCCAACCGATCTTTGGTAAAGTCTTCATTGTCCATTGCTCTCACCACCGGAGATGACACCATCGACTTCATCCCTGATGGTAAATCGTAGAAAATAATTTCTACTAAATCAATACCCAATCAACGTCGTTACACAACTTGCGTAAGAGTTATTAAATAATCTTTCCCTCCTTTACCCTAATTCAAAGGTGACTTGAAGCTCACTCTTCTCTTACTTGTGGATTCTATATAAGCACATAGGATTGAAGATTTGACAGTGTTTGGAAGTCGAGAAAATCATATTCGCGGTGTTCGAATCGTGTTTGTTAAGATTGAAAAATCTAGTTCACACTTTTCTACACAATAAAACTGTTTTGGCCATAACATCTTCGTTACTAATCCAAACGACCTGAGACAAATTCTAGAAGATAGTAAATTCAAAGAGCTTCGATTTGATATATAATTTATCTATATTCCTAGTAGAATAGGTTGGTAAATATGAATTTGAAGCTACTATCCTGACTACGAATTTCTATGCGGGAATTCATCTTTTTCGACTTGGATTTGCGAAGAGATTAAAATTGTTCTTCATTCAAAGCCACCAAAAACCATCATCTGGGTCTTCGGGAGCTCTTCATTCCACTTCTTTAGTTCCATCATCAAGGCCAATTGGTTATTGGGTTAAACAATTAAATCAACCCAATATTCAGAGCAATAATAGAAGGCTCTTGATTAGTCACCAAAATCAAGATGCTTTTATGCGCCTCTCCAGGATGAATCCACAGATTCACCACCGTGTGACCACACGCCTTCGGTGGTCCTCAACGTAATTCCTTGCACCTCAATGTGCCAGAGCTTCACAGATCCGCAATCGTGCTTCCATGCACCAACCAGTGTTAATAACACTCTTCCATGATTGATCATAACACTTGCATGTGCCTCCTGTAATACCCCTCTCCAACACATGGTATGATATTGTCCGCTTTGGGCCTGAGCCCGCACGGTTTTGCTCTTGGGTTTTACCCCAAAAGGCCTCATACCATTTGAAGAGAACATACTACATATAAGCACATCCCCTTTTCCACACCCAGGCGATGTGGGATTGAGCACCCTGTACCCTGTCAGTGTGGTAGCTCAGCCCAGTGTCTGTCTTCGCACCCGCCCACTCACACCCGTCCACAAGGGTTACTACAATCCACCCCCCTACGAGGCCCGACGCCATCGTCGGCACACTTACTTCCGGCTGGGTTCAGGCTCTGATACCAACTGTAATACCCCGCTCCAACACATGGTATGATATTGTCCGCTTTGGGCCTGAGCCCGCACGGTTTTGCTCTTGGGTTTTACCCCAAAAGGCCTCATACCATTTGAAGAGAACATACTACATATAAGCACATCCCCTTTTCCACACCCAGGCGATGTGGGATTGAGCACCCTGTACCCTGTCAGTGTGGTAGCTCGGCCCAGTGTCTGTCTTCGCACCCGCCCACTCACACCCGTCCACAAGGGTTACTACACCTCCTGTGATAATCACATGTATCCGTGATTGATCACAGTACTAATATATGCCTAATGTGGTAATCATATGATTCTGTGATTGATCACAATAGTTGCATGTGCCTCATATGGTACACACGAATCCGTAATTGATCACAACACTTACATGTGCCTCTTGTGGTAATCACATGTCTATATTGACTGACCACAGCATTTTCGTGCACCTACCAGTGGTAATAACACACCTCCGCGCTTCTGTGCGCTATTATCGCACTTCCATGTGCCTTCAGAAGTAGTCATCCCGTGCTTCCATGTATAGCCATCGCACTTCCATATGCTACAATAGAAGTTACGCAATTTAAGCACCTCCAAAAGTCATCACGCATTTCCATGCACCGCCATTGCGCTTCCATGAACCTCCAAAAGTCATCCTGCGCTTCCTTGCGCCTTAACATGTCGGATCTTCACAACTCCGTCGTCGTTTTCATGATTATGTATCCAAAGTCAAATTGGTTTCATATAATTCACCTTGAGTTTGAAGGGGGCTGTTAGATAATATATTTAATATTATGTCACTTACTATTTTGGTTTTATCCTAAATCACCTAAGATTTCATATACCATTTTCTAAACTATCTAGGACTAAGATTTCTTGTCTCCTAAGTTTACTTACCCTCTAAGATTATGTTATTATAAATAGACCTTTATGTATTCTTCATAATATAAGATAATAATATCAATTCAATCTTATCATATTAGATTTAACAATCTGATGAGAACTAGTGGCTAGGGCAGGAGAACTAGTATCATCTTCTTTAAAAGTCACTTAATGCGTATGAGTAGAAGTTTTTGGTTTTCTGTGAAGATCCTATCAAAACTTGAGTCACGACTGCCACGTGTAGAACGACCACCATGACCTTCACGAGAATTTTGAGGTTCCACCTGGGAGGTCAATAACGCTGAACGTTCATTGCTATTATAAGTGGGTACACAACTAGAAGCGCTCTAGATATGGTAGCCCACTGGAGTCTAGAAAATACATTTGGAAGAGAGGGAAACATAGAATTGCCAAAAAATTGGGCCTGAACTGGCTCATATTCTGGTGACAGCCTTGTGAGAACTCGAACTACATTAAAATCCTCATATTGTTGTTGTATACGCTTCACATCCAAAGTAATGGGCTAATATAAGTTCATTTCATCACAAAGTTCCATTGTCTTTGAGAAATATTCTTCTAGAATCTGATTACCTTGATCAAGGCTAAAGAACTGTTTGCACACCTCGGAGATTCGTGTCATATTACTAGTGCCAGAATATAAGTTGATTCCATATATCCTTGGTAGTCTCCAAATACAATAAGTTGGAGCTGACATTAGGTTTAATATTGTTCAACATTAAAGAAATAATCTGAGCATCCCTGTATTCTCATGAATTGAAGTCAACATTGTTAGAAAAATAAAAGATTATATTGAATTGATATTGAATTATCTTATATTATGAAGAATACATAAAGGCCTATTTATAGGCATATAATATTGGAGTCTAAGTAAACTTAAAAGACAAGAAACCTAGGTGATTTAGAAAAAGAGATAGAAAATCCTAGATGGTTTAGGAGAAGATATAATAGTAAACATATATTCTAACATCCCCCCTTAAACTCAAGGTGGGTTTTATGAAGTCTACTTGAGTTCGGAGACAAAATCTTGAATGCGGCTTGTGAAAGCAATCTGGTAATTTTACCAACCGTGGCTACGAACACATACAAAGAAGTTGCAACAGAGCAGCTTGGTAGACAAAAGAAGCTCGTTGGAGCAATGGAAAGATCGAAAATGGCTCATTGGAGCGAAAACTGATTTGAAAATTAGATAGTGCGCGGACTAAAAGTGGCTCAACTAACAAAACAAATAACTATCAAAATCAGTTAGTAGCACTGAAATGTGACTTTTTTAAATTAGCGACTTTGATATACAGATGCTAGTGGGAGCCGATGAATTGAACTTGAACTGGGCTGTCGGTAGAATGGAGAGCTCCGAGGAGACCTAGATGATGGTTGCCGGTGGATTTGGATAGTGTATTCACTATCTTTGAGGAAGAACAATTTGAATCTCTTCGTGAATCCAAGTCGAAAAAGATGAATTCCCGCGTAGAAAGTTATAGTCATGACAGTAGCTTCAAATGAAGATTTGACCACCTTATTTTACTCAGAATATAGTTGAATAAATATCAAATCGAAGCTCTTCGAATTTTCAATCTTTTGGAATTCATATGAAGTTGTTTCGATTAGTAGGGAAGAAGTTATCAGCAAAACAGTTTTGCTGTACAGAAAAGTGCGAACCAGATTTTTTAATCTTCGCGAACACGATTCGAACACCACAAATATGATTTTCTCAGCTCCAAACACTGCCAAATCTTCACTCCTATGTCCTTGTATGGAATCCACAAGTAAGAGAAGAGTGGATTTCAAGCCACATTTGAATTAGGATAAATGAGAGAAATAATTAGAAGACACTTCTTACGCCAGTTGTGCAACGACACTGATTTGGCGGAAACTATTTTCTACGGTTGACCGTCAGGGATGAAACAAATTATGTCATCCCCGACAGTGAGGGCGATCAACAATGAGAACTACCAAGATTTGATAGGCTTTGATACCACGTTAGAAATAATGAGAAGAGAAAATTGTATTGAATTGAATATTGTCTTTTATTATGAAAAATACATAAAGGCCTATTTATAGGCACATAATCTTGGAAACTAAGTAAACTTAGGAGACAAGAAACCTATGTAGTTTAGGAAAGGAGATAGAAAATAATAGATGGTTTAGGAGAAGATATAATTGTAAACATATATTCGAACACTAGACAATATTCAATTCAATACAATTCTTTATTTATTTCTAACATGGTATCAGAGACTACCAATCTCTAGTAGTCTTCACATTTTGTTGCATCACTGCTGGGTATGGCACCATCGACTTCATCCCTAGCAGGTAATCATTAAAATAGTTTTCCTCTTATATATATATACATACACACACACACACACATATATTATACAGATATTAAAAGAAGAAAAAATATGACACTCCAGCTCAAGTTCATTCATCGGCTCTTTCTAGCATCTGTTGTATCACATCTTTCATAAATTCTAATGATGTGTAAACATATATATACAAGAACACAAATAGCTATAAGACTAAAATACCCCTAATTACAATAGTGTCCCAATACAACTATTCTAACATATAACAATATGACGTCTTCGAAATTTTTAACTGAAATAGATGAAATAAAATTTATTCCAAGATACAAATTCAATCCTATACTTTCGGGGGTATGATCAATGTTCACTTTTACGAGGAAGAGCTGACAATTTGTATCTCGTGCTTGCTTGTTAGTGGGGTGGAGTCCTTGTACCAGTACGAATATGATCCCTCTACTGAAGAATCATATGAACTGTTGTCAGTACTATTGAATGGTTTGAGCACATTCATTTCTGTTGAAAACAGAAAGTGGAATGGTCTAGGAGGCGGGGCAATGTCCACTCCTGCCTCCAACATCCTTACCACAACACTCATTGGTGGCCTAGCATCTGGCGAGTCTTGAACACACCACAAAGCTATCATGGACATTCTCTCCGCCTTGTCTCTATCCTTTTCTTGAATCCCACACGATATGGTCATCGTTGCCAAGTCACCCTTCTCAAACTGATCCCAAACATGTTTTGGGAACCAATCTAGGCTCTCAGTAGGACCTACTTTTGCATTCTTCCTCCTTCCAACTATCTCAAACAACAGCATACCATAGCTGTAAACATCACATTTATAAGTTATTGGGAAGTTGTTTAGCATAAGCTCTGGTGCGGAGTAACCAGGAGTCCCCCTATATCCGGTCACACTTGCATGGCTTCCATCTCTATTACACAGCTTTGCTAGCCCGAAATCTGCAACCTTTGGAAAGAAGTCTGCATCAATTAATACATTACCGGGCTTGATGTCGTAGTGAATGATTTTTTGCTTGCATTCTTCATGCAGATAAGCAATACCTTTGGCCGTCCCAACTGCAATTTCATGTAGCTTGTCCCACTCAATTGCTTCTGTATCTCTGAATAGGTACTTGTCTAGTGATCCATTTTCCATGTACTCAAACACTAACGCACTTATAGATTGATTATAGCAAAATCCATATAGTCTGACTAGATTTATATGGTTGGTTCTTCCTATGGTTCCGACTTCTGACATGAATTGCTCTTCAGCACTTTTATCTGAGCTCCTTTTGAGGACATTTACAGCGAGTTGCACTCCATTTGGAAACTGTCCTTTGTAAACAACCCCAAAACCTCCAGAACCCAACCTTGTCGAGTAATTACTTGTGAAGCTACGTAGTTCCTGTTCATGAAATCTAATCGGTTTATCATTTGCCAGGTCTTGGAAGAACCTCGCCATTGAAGGTGCATCAACCTCCCAAATTGGGACCCCATTCAGTGCTGGCCGATTGAATGCTCGTTGCGCTTCTCCTATGACTGATTGCAGTTCTGGTATGATTGGTTTTCTTTTATTCCAACAATAAAAAGCTATAATGACAATTACTGCCGGTACTATAATAGACACTGCTGCGACTGCAAGTTGAAATAATTTAATAAGGGTGAGTTCTTAGGCTCAATTTGATGTCAATTAATGAAAATTCTTGATTTCCTTTTTCTCCTTTTTGTGCAAGAACCTACCAATCGATATTGCAATGATGAACGTTTTCGCTGGTGAAGACATGGAGTCGTTCTTGGATATCTCTGGAGGACAAAAAAACAATCTCTTCAGTTTCATTGTCTATATTTCTAATGAACATATATAATATTTTTCTATATTTCAATTGCATTTGTAGGAAGTGCTATACAGATGCAGATTGGTTCAAACATGTGAAAGTATTGTATGCAAGTGTTTAGGTTTATGCATTGGGTAAATTTGCATGCTGGCATAAAATGAACAAATTTATTAATAAAATTAAAGCTGATCATATATATGTATTTAACATACTTCACAGTACTGTTGTGCTTAAGAAGATATGAAATATTGGAATATAAACAAGAACAATTATCTGGGTAGTTAGATATTGAGCATCTCTGCTTCTGTCTGTGTGTGGTCAGAGTTGACCTGAGGTTAATTTCTCGTGATGTGTGGTTAAAATGGTTTACTGAGATTAAGGCAGTGATATGTCTGTTTTCATGTATGCCTCTCTTCTAGATTATACTGCACAAAGTGTTGATTTTAAAAAAGAAGATCAAAACATTCATGTAGCGAAAACGAGGATGTTAATAGAATGAAATTATTAGAAATGATTTTAAGTAGATAAATAGTAGAAGAGAGATGGTAAAGAATAAAATCAAAAAACAAAATTCTTATGGAATTAGGAGAGTCGGGATTCTAAGAGCCACACACTTCACCAAGTTAGTCTAAATCTACATTTTGTTTATAATACCACAAAATTAATATTTATTATAGAATGTTGAAAGTTTGAAATATGAATTATAATGGTTAACTTGAGTTCAACATTGTCACAAATTTTAAAGCCCACTGTGACAAACGATACATAACTCCTTTTTTTTTTTAGCAGCTCTATAGTAATTTTATTTATCTTTTATTTAGTTGTACTTTTGATTTTTTTTCCACCTTTTGAATATAACAAACAAAAGTTATTAATTATATTAACTAACTAATATAATCAATAACACAAATTTCACTGTCTTCAAATAAAAAAAAGAGTAAAAATATTAATCTCACTCAAATAATATAACATTCAAAACAAATATCCAGTTTCCATCTTACTGAATTATTAATTTTACATCTAAATTTATATTTGTCTCTATCAATATATATAAAAACTTTCATTTGATCATTAAAACATACTTAGTATATTAATTAAAACTAAACAAAAAATGACATAAATAATTAATATGATCATATATCATATATGTCATGAATTGTATATATATTTTTACTTGTATATTGTATTATATTTTTTCTATTATTTTTTAATTTTTATTTCCTCTTCACGTGTGTTATATATGGCATGAGTTTTCATTTATTTCATGCTTAAATCTATTATCATTTATTAATTTCATAAAAAGTATAATTATCAAGCATGTTTATTAACAAAAGAAACTTAAAATTCATGAATAAGTCCTTAATTGTTTTAGATGGTCTTAAAAATTCAAAAAAATCGCTAAAAATTCATCTTTATCGAATTATACGGTAAGAAATTGCTTATAGATCAATTTTTAGTCATATATGTGAGTTCGAAAAAAAATCACAAATGCGATAACTAATTCTGTCTCTATATATATGTGATTCCTTTATATTTTTCTCAACTGGCTTGAGAGCATGCAAACAATACAAGAAAATGACCTTGCTGAACCAAAAATATAGGCACAAAGTAGTGATACGATTAATTCAAGGCATTCTCAGAAGAACCCATCCATTATTTGTGTTGTTCATGACTAAATAGGCCTTTTATTTTCCACTCAACAAAATTTAAAAAATAGAAAGAGGAAGCTTAGTTGTGCACTGATCGAGTTAAACAAAGAACAACTAACTCATTTAAGCTAAAATAAGCAGTAAGTCACTTACCAACTAACAATCAGGAGAATATGCTGAGAAGCAGAGCAAATTATCCTTGTCTCTCCTCTTGCATGCCCTTGTTCTTTGGCCAAAACACCTTTAAAATGTCCTTAGAAAGTTGTATTCTAAAAGTTTCTTCACAACCAAACGGTAGAGAGAGAGAGATTACAATAAGAAGGTAGAGAGAGAGAGAGAGAGATTACAATAAGAATGTATTGGACTTTGATCTTCCTTGAGACAAAAATGGAGAGAGAAAAAGAGATTAGAAATTATCTGTCAATATCTTAATTATCTGTTTTAAAAATTGACTTACCACCTCTCATGTTCGACGACAATAACAAAACCAGGCTTTATATGTAGATAAATTATATAGAGATTTTATACAAAGATATTATTGAGATATTGACCGATATATTGGCATATCTGTTTTAAAAATTGACTTGCCACCTCCGAAAGTTTTCCAAGCTTTTTTCCTCACGTTCTTTATGACGTTTGACTTATTGGCTTCATGCATCACATAGAAGGGTGGATTACTTGGGACGTCGTGGAACATAGGAGTTGACTTTAATATATTATTATTATTATTTATGATCACATGTATTATATTGATTGGATATTTGAATTAAAATTGTCATTTGACTCAGCAAAACAAATACAACCTTTACAAAATAAAAATGAAAACATGTTACTGGCCAACGAAAATTTCAAACCCAAGTTAACAAGGGAGAACAATACAAGTAAGAAACAAATTCTTGATTTAAGATCGATTGCATATCTTGCCCATCTGGTACCACTTAGTTTTAGTTGTATATAATTAAGGATTCAATCCTGTGCAAGCTAACTTTGTGCGAACGGTTGATGTGGTCTAATAAAATTTAAACTAGGCATTACCCATTTTTAGGTGTTAAACCAAGAGACTTTCTTTTTTCTCTCTTCTTCTCGCTCCCATCATCGTAGCATTCCTCCAACAAAATAGCATTTTCACTTCAACTTATACTTTTGTTTCAAAGAGTCTTCTCTTCGTTCGTTTCTTCTCTCATTTTTCTTTGCAAATCGAAACACAGTAAAGGCTCATAGCCTCATACAATAACTATTCACAGCAATTTCTTCATTTTTCAAAGCTTCATTTGAGAGTTTCAGTCCTACTGTCATCCCAATACCTCCTAGTCTCTCCTCAATCTATTCGCCTCTATATTTAGAGTGAAGATATATATATATAGATCATGGGTTTGTTTTGAATCTGATTAGATCAGTGGTGTATTGAATGGTTTTTGAATTTCTGTTTTGTTGTATCGTTTGGATATTCAGATTTCGAAGAGTTGTATCTCATTGTGATTCAATTTCGAGACACACTACAAAAAAATAGACTTTTTACGGCGGGCAAAAAGGTCTTTTACTACGGTCTTCGCCCGTCGTGGTATCCAGTGTCATAGTTGCTGATGTACTTTCCACCATGGGCTCAGCCCGTGGTAGAAATTGATTTTTAACCACGGGCGGAGCCCATGGTAGAAAGTATATTTTCTACCACGGGCTGAGCCTGTGGTGGAATGCTGGCCGTTGTAATTTTTTACCACGGGCTCAGCCCGTGGTAGAATCCTGGCAGTTGTAATTTGTTACCACGGGCTCCGCCCGTGGTAGAAAGTCGATATGTTACCACGGGCTCAGCTCGTGGTGGAATGCTGTCTGTTGTAATTTTTTACCACGAGTGGAGCCCGTGGTAGAAAGGCGATATTCTACCACGGTCTTGAGCGTGTGGTGGAGTTGCTGGCCGTTGTAATTTTTTTACCACAGGGGCAGCCCGTGGTAGAAAATAGGTATTCTACCACGGGCCTCGCCCGTGGTAGAAAGTTTACAATTTTTTTTAAAAAAATAAATGGCTACTTATACAAAAACCTAGCCAACAAACATCACTATATATACTCATATTCCAGTAATACAGAACAAAACTCCACCCAAAGCCACGCATATTCACACCGAGCTTTGCAAAATAAATGTCACTTTACCATATTGTCCACAACAGAATACAACAATGCCTTGGATATTCCACCAATACACAACACCCAAGCCTCACAAATTAAGAATATGATGCTATATATATGAATAATAGTTAAAAGACATTAAAAAAGGTAAATTTGCATCTAAATATTAATCCAACCAATCACAAAAAATAATTCCCAAACTTCTTTCGTATTAAAGAGTTCTGAGTATAAAGTTCTAATCATTTTTAACATGTCTATTCAATAGCATTCCCATCAACCAAAACATTAAGATGTATCAAAACTACATTAAAAAAGAACTAAATACTTTGCTTACACATAACACAACTATACCAAAAAAGTAGACAAAGTGTCCAAAAGTCAGTCACTATCCAAAATATTTGTTTAGTCTTCAAAAAAGAGTCATATGTCCAGAACTTGGCTGAAATGAAAGAACCTGCATTATTAAATATTCCCTACAAGAGGAGAGAAAAGAAAGGTTCATTAATATTCTGAAAGCTCATAAATTGTTTGGAATTCATATACAACATGCCATATTTCTAATATTATCAAAATTATACAAATTGAGTTCAAGATAAACATTTGATGAACAAGCTTGAATAAAACTAAGAATTTCATTACCCTATTCATCTCTCATTATACAGACACTTCAATAACATAGATCATCAAAAGTACATACAAACACAATTCATATTATCAACAACCATCTCTTGTTTCACCGTGTTCCTCGATATATTTCCAATTCATACAGCAATTTTTCCCAATCCAAGTCATATCATTGGATAAAAGATAGATATCTCATGATATTAGCTTCAAATAGTAACATCTAGAGTGACAAATATGCTTCTCTTGAAACCACATAACAGTAAAAGCATCTACCACCTTCAAGGAAAACACAACCATTTTACCAATAAGAATTCTGATGAGAAGCAACCGGAAGCCAACCTAAATACAATTCTCTTTTTTTCTCTCTTTTCGTAAGTAGATTCCATGGAAACACATGGAACCAGAAAGAAAATGAGAAAGCCGATAGTTCCTTCGTTTGATCATATTCCATAATAGAGATTACACCGTTGAAGGGTTTAAATTATACAAACAGCATTTCTACGGGACCCAATGTGCGTCTAACTATAATAACTCCAAAAACAATTGTTGGAGCATTGTCTGTCTAATTCTCTACAGGAAGGGAGAAAAAGATCCCAAAAAAGAAAGCATGGAGAAACAAAAGAATGAATACCTGAGCTCCAATACAATATATAGTTTCTGCCTGGAAGAAAAGGCTAATGTATAACCCTTCAAGGTGGATAGTGCTTTACTTCATTTCTTGCATGTCCTCTTCTGTTTTCCAAACCACATCCTCAAGGCAGGTTGAAAGATTCTTATAGAACTGTCAAATGAGAACACCAAAAAAATTATACATTAATTCAACAACAAAATAAAAAAATTTGTGCCTTAATAACCGACTTTTACAGTAGAGGGAATGGAAATAAATAAATAATTAAAAGTTCCAATTCCTTGACAGACAAATTGAAATGCCTGATACTTTATTTATTCACCCAGTAGGAAAAGAGTAGGAGTGCATTTAAAATGAACCCTATACTACCATTTCAGCGTCCAGAACCTATGCTGTATCATACTAATCCCAATGTTGGGAAATGCAGCCAAGCACACTATACAACACAAATCCACAGCTCAATGTTTGTATCTGACCTCTACATCAAACTACCCAATATTTTCAAGCTATGGTATATTTGGACAAAGATACCATTTATGATACCTCAGTTTTAGCCAATTATCTCCCAATGTCAATATCCTCTTCAGTGAACCGTGCAAGTGGCTAGCTTACAGTACAGGTTGAAGGGTATGTGATGGCTCAAAAATTAAATATCAAGTCAAAGAGACATTAAAAAGTTAACAAAGAGACCTAAACATCATTTTATGCAATACATGTTCTAAATTAACAAATTTATTCTATAAGTTTCTCATATACAACCTGGTTTGGTTTCAATACCAGATGACTCAAAACATAGTAAATCAATATTGGTTCTTCACTCAAGGTTTCTACTCATGCAAAAGATTATGGAAACTCTCTTGAACTGTGAAGGTAACTACCTACACGTTCAGGTTGACTCTAACTTAATGGCTTCGATCCCAAAAAAAATTAGTTTCTAAAATTGACTTTCGTTGTACCTTTTGTAAGTTTTAAGAAACCAAATGTCTAACAAACCTCAATTAGTGAAGCACTTATATCAATTAGTGTAGTCCTTCTATGGATATAAGAAGCAAAATTCTTGTCATGGCCATGCTCTCTCTTCATCTTTATTTAATCAAGTATAAGTTGTTACCACCTTCTATCTAATTCAAGGCAATCTTCATAGAATAGAATTAACACAGATGCTTTCAGAATTACAATATCAGCAAACATGCACAAGCTAACCAAAGAAGATATATGCACAAAACATGCATATCAAGCAATTATATACAACTCCTGCAAATCAGTATATCAAATTCAATCAAAATTGATCATAACCACAGAATACAACAATAACAAAATAAAATTTTCAACAAAACATAAAGCATCTTTAAAAAGAAAAGCTACCATAGTGCATACTGATGCCACTAATTGGGCTATCAATTTTAGATCTTTAAAAAATATAGGTGCCAATAAACCTCAATTTAACCCAACATGAAATTTAATTCAGGATCAAATAAGCATATAAAATAAGCAATAATTTCAACATGGTAGCAATTATATAATCATTTATCCAAACCAAAATAGAACCATACTTAAATAAATGTTCATGTAGCAAGGTTGATAACAAAATTCAATCATTATATCAACTAGAATCTGAATTAGCTAATTTCAAGACTAAATCAATAAGAAACAGTAAAAAAAACAATCCTTATGCATGTATGAGTAATTTCAACAAAATATATCAAAATTATTAATACACAGACTCCTAAAATTAATTCGCTACCTGTTTTGTGATACTGTAAAAGTTGTGTCAACTTTTCCTTTTTCTTCTCCTTTTCTTCTTTCCTTTTTCTCTCTCTCTTCTATCTTCTCTCTTCTCTTAGCCGAACTGATTTTCTGTCTCCCTTATCGTCTATATATATATATTTATAGTTAATATGCAAATACAAACAAAAAGCTTCTCAAAGCTTCCAACCAAACTCTCTGTAAACCGTGTGCATGGGACACCTGTAGTAGCACATGTAAAGAGAACAAAAATATTAAAGTTTCCATAGGAAGCTTTATGAAGATCAGCTTATGTTATATAGAATGATAGATATAGGTATATATAATAGAATACTATTAAAGTTCTCTTACACTCGGAAAACCCAGAAATCGCAATCCTCTAATTATCAATCACGCGAATTAATTTTCAGTTGATGTTACATTTAAGGTCCATAGAGAAACTAAAAAAGAGATTTACGCATTCCACTTCATCAGAAATCCCAATAAAATGAATTGCACAAAAGTGCACAAAGAGAGAGGAATAATACCGGTGAAGGAGATGATGACTTGGAGACTGAGGAGGCTCAGAGTTTGCTTCAATGGAGAGCAATTGGGGCTTCAGTTCCTTTGATATATGGAGAGTAGTTGGGGTTTCAATTCCTTCGGTGGAGTGAAATTGATGTTTCAGTTGTTCCGATCGATGGAGAGAAATTGGAGATTCAGTTGATATAGAGTCAGCTTGCTTCAGTAGAGCTAAAGAACGACGACGCCGATCGAACGAATGGACAAAGAAGGTTAGGGTTTGGTTGAGATTTGA
Source organism: Cornus controversa (assembly GCA_026545225.1). Lineage (NCBI taxonomy): Eukaryota > Viridiplantae > Streptophyta > Magnoliopsida > Cornales > Cornaceae > Cornus > Cornus controversa. The sequence continues at coordinate 20,947,471 of CM048852.1, forward strand.
GGGTTAGACATTTGGGTTCAAAAGGTGATCAATGTTGTTTTGGGGGTTAGGGCTTCCATTTCCGACAAGCTAGGGTTACCATCATTTCCATTGGAGGAAGAGGGAGAGAGAGGGAGTAAGCTTACGCGTGAAGTTTAATTCCCATAAAAAAAATACCGCGCCAAATTAAGTGAATTTTCTGAAAAAAATAAGGCTTTCTATCACGGTCTTGGCCCGTGATAGTTATAAAACTTTCAACCACGGGCCTAGCCCGTGGTAGAAAGTAACTTCCAACAGCGGGCCACATAGGACCGTGGTAGAAAGTATTTTCTACGACGGGCTATATGGGCCCGCCGTAGAAAATTACTTTCTACCACGGGCTAACCGGGCCCGCCGTAGAAAGTAACTTTCTACCACGGGCTATGCGGGCCCGCCGTAAAAAGCCTGTTGTTAAAAACTAAATTTCTTGTAGTGACAATAGGGATTCTTTGACTCTCCTACGATCCGTTAGATCTATTTAGAATCGCTGCAATCAGTATGGTGTGTTCTTGTTGTCGATCCTGTTTTGGTTCTGGGTTTGGTTCATGCCATACTGATACACACTTACATGTACGTATATATGTGCCTATATGGGCTATATATGTATGTATTTTGGTTCTGAGTTTAGTTCTTGGTGTACCATTTGTTTGAGATCGTTTGGTGGGTGTTGTGGGGTAGCGAGTGGCGAAGGAATAGATGGTTGAAAGGGCGATGGCCTCTGGTGATGGAGAGATGGAGGACAGTTGTATATATTGTATTGGAGTTGTGGAGATCAATGATGTTTTCGGTTTAATCCGTAAGTAAACGGGGAATACCCATATTTAATTTTTTTTAATTTTAAACAGATGGCTAAATTTCACTGGACCATGTCAATGGGTGTACCAAATTGGTTCGTATATGGTTGGACTTAAGTATTGTCCTATAATTAATAGCTTTCGAACCAAGGAATTCCAACTTGGGGCGGAACTAATACTAGGATAATAGCTGTTTTTAAAAAATATAATTTGTCATACATTCTTCAATAATTTTATATATATTCTTAACATAAGAGAAGACGTAAGATGCTCATAAATCAGAAGTATGTCACAAATTCATTAAGTTCGTACAAAAATGAATCTTATGTATGTAAATAATAATTATAATAATAATATTATGAAAGGATTTAACTTTATTGTATATCTAGTGAGGTGTGACATAGCTTTGAACAAAAAAATATGATAAAAGAGGAGGTCATACTGTAACATTGAAAGCTCAATGAGTCGATGTTACAGATAAAAAGAATTTGATATAAATAAAATTTGTCAATCTTCTACAGAAAAATTTTGCTTTCTTGAAAAAGTTCTATGAATTTAATATAATATCATTTCTTCTTTTGTAAGCTCCATGCAACTTCAAATAAAATGGTAATTTTCCTATCTGTCTTGAAAAAATTTATGCTAATGCATGTAGAAAATTTTATTTTCTTTTTATTTACTTTACATTCTTTTACTTTAACTTTTTGCTATAATTAGTTTCCATTTAATCAAAAGAAAAGAAAAAATGGACTCTATAAGAGAGAGATAAAGGAATTTTGTGATGAAAAATGTTGAGAATGTTGCCCAAACAATGACCCAACAGGGGGTTGAATTGGATATTTTGGCAAACTATAAAAAAAATTTTGAATATACTTGTTGAAGTGTACACTAAGCAAATGAATATGAAGTCATAACTTAAACAAGCTGAAAGTAAATAGAGATAAGAGTAGAGAGAGAATAAAATACAAGAACACCAAGTACATAACGTGGTTCAGCACCCCCACCTACATCCATGCCTCAATAGCATCTCTCAAGGATTTCAAAATCCACTATCAACTCCCCTTCACAAGAGGAGAGCAATGCTTTACAAAACTTCCCTTCATAGATGGAAAGCAACCTTTATATACAACTCTCCTTCACGGGTGAAGAGTAACCTTTTCAAAGCTTCATAAGTTTATCTCTTTTTTTGCTAAATGAACACCTTATTAGTCTTCAATGGTTAAGTCAAGCCTTTACAACAATATTCAATGATGTGGAGGTGTTTGAGTATAACAATGAATATCTTTCGATGGATGGATATACAAATCAAAGCTCACTCTAGAGTAATAGATGAAGCAAGTGATGAAAACTCAACTCTAGATGAAGATGGTATGAATGTTCAATAAGATTTTTGTAAAAATATCCTAATTTAGTAAAGTTCTCAAAAAGGTACTATAGATGAGCAATAAACCTTCTATTTATAGCCTTTTGGGAAATGTGTACATTAGACCACTTTAAGGCATTTTGGATCTAATATCGTAAAATTTAAGAGTTCAAATAGACGTCTATGAGCCTTAAATTTCTCATAGATGTCTGCAAGTGTTTTATCATATCCAAATTTAACGTACTAGAATCAATATAGATGTCTATGAGTTTATGAAAAATCTCAAATAGACATCTGTGACTGTTGTATATATGTTTGTGTGATACTTTTATGAAATGTGTACTTGCAGTCAGTTCCAATCATGAAGATATATAAATGTCTTTGGGTGTCTTATAGACGTTTATGAGCCTTTTTTTTTTTAAATCTGTTTAAGGCTAGATAATGAAGGCATGGATTTCTATGACTATAATATAAGTATTTGTAAAGCCTTTGACAGAAATTCCTAGCCTTAGCCAAAAAACTTTTCAATCTTTTTCATTGATGATTCCTTAGCATGATTCAATTATGTTCAAGAGTTAAGTCAATTGTTCTAGTCACATATAAATGATGTGATTCATTTGGTTTGTGGGTCCTAGGGACTTCTAAGTCAATGAAGTTAGCTTTCAATCAACATGTCTATACTACCCATGATCTTGATTCTTGAATTTTAGCTTTGAGCATTATGAGTTCCATCAATCAAGTGCCATGAATCCATTTGAGCTTTTTCATTGATCTTTTATACTTAAGTTCGTAAATAATCTAAAATTGATCACAATCAAGTAGAACATTAAATTCTCACATTACTAGTTTGTTGTCATCAAAATTACCCAAATACCATTGGGTTAAAATCTTGGGGTTAAAAAGTATTAGCTTATGGGGCCAATATCTACTCTGTTACACAAGGCTCCCTTTGTTGGCACGGGGCAAGCGTAGGGAGAACTAACCACCTTTACCCATTAGTGTTTTATAACATTGTGAAGCTCTTTATGTATGTTCACTGCTTAGTGTGGAGTTCTGATTTTTCTTTTAAAATATTAAGTTGTGCCTTCTTTAACAGCAATTGCATTTATATTCAAGCTAAGTCACGAGTTTGAGTCCCCTTTTACCCTTATGGGGCCAACACTTACCTTTTTACTCAAGGTGACCCCCCTATTGGTATGGGGCAAGCATAGGGAGGACTAACCGCCTCCACCCGTCGGTGTTGCGTGGGTAGCATTGTGAAGCTCCTCATATTTGTCTGCCACTTAGTATGAGGTTCTATGTTAAAAGATTCGATTGCGCCTTCCCTAACAACAATTTGTTTTAGGAGAGTTGATAAGAGATTGATCCTAACAGGAAAGAATAAAAGGAAGAAAGACAAAAATATATATATTTAGGAAAAGAAATAGAAACTAGCAACTAGGACTTCGGCTAACTATTGTGAAAGAAGAAAAAGATGATGAAGAAAAGAGAGATTATTGTAGTGAAGAACCAACTATGGGTTGTATCATGTGGAAATAAAGTGGAAGTTTAATCTGATTTGGAAGACCTAGTTTTCTAGTAAAGTGGAAGTTCAAACTAGTTTTCTAGTTTGATTTATTTTTTTAATTATTTTTATTTTAACCTAGTAAATTAATCATACACAAGCAAATAAGTAAAAACAAATAAAATTAAGGAGTGACACGTAGATTTTTTAAGTGAAAAAACTTAGTAAGAAAAATTCACGGTGATTGATTGTCTCAAGCGAAACAATCCACTATACTGATAAATAGTACAATGAGTTCCAATACTTCTACGAATGTTTTCCACGAGTCCTTAATTCTAGTTCCTTTTTAATCACCTTCCATAGCTTTACATCTGAAGCTCAGTATCCTCTAACTCCAGTTCTTTTGGAATCATCTGCAATACTAATCCACGCCAATGCAACTATCTCCTAATGATCGATCGCTCTATCTTCTATAGGATAATACAAAGATTCTAATGAATTTTATAGCTTTGATCAAAAGTGAATAACTTTATAATAAGGCTCGTAATACAATTGGTGTCACGCCCCAAAATTCAAACCACCGAGACACCCCCGGTTCGATCCCGGACCCTAGTTCGTGAGGTGTCATGGTCACCCGATCGTCATCCCACAACCCGAATAATCATGACAAATTACCATTGATCACCCTTTGATATCCCCATTGATACCAAGCTATCACGCCCCTATGATCAAGTCGTGACTTGTCGTGAAAGCCTTTACAAATTCATCCCAAGTCTCCTACATAGAACACTTGGTTTCAACTCTCAATCGTCATTGTATACGTTCCTCAAGAGTTGCAAACTTGTCATGCATATAAACTACTCAGTTATAGAACTTAACTCCTTGTATGATTAGAACTGGAAATTAAATCTACACCATTGGAAAGAGGATTGAAAAATACTCAATTTTAAAAAAAGAATCACTCGATTCAGGTTTGAAACGACATAGTTATGCCTATTTCAAAATAGTTGAAAATCTATAGTAGTAAAATAGTCGATTGTTCCTGGGGAATAGTCGACTATTTTTCTGCTCTAGAAAACTCAAAAATGCTCTACCGAAAATAGTCAACTTATCTAAAAGGGACAGTCAACTATTTTCACCTAGACACCGCTTTTTAACATATTTTGCCCATAACTTACACCAATCCTCATACATATACATTTCCAAAACACAAATTTCATCCAATCAGATCATAATTATGAATGGAATGTCAAAACCTCATACATTCCATATAATTAACCATTAAATTATAAACATGTTTGGACATTAATGAGAATACAACTCATTGACACAACCACTCTCACAAGTTGTACATGTAAAAATAAACATAGATGAAGGTTCATCATTTAAAAATGTCTAACATTCTACCATGCTTAGTACCATGCTTACAATAAAATAAAGCATAAGGCATGAACAACACATGCTTAAAAATGTATTTAAACGTATACAATCATAAAGCATAAATATTATATGTTCTCGAACATAATTAGTCTTTACATGTTCATTTCATGCATATAGTCTACAATTCGGACATGTATTTAAATACAATACTTAAATACCAATTACAAGTTCGATAAATGCCTAAATATGGCATGTAAAAGCATATCATAAATGATAGCAACGAAATGTAGATTCCGTAACTCGAGCACCTCAAACTCCATCAACGATCGGTGCCTTATATGTCAAAGTGGTTGGGAGAAGGGGGTGAGCATACAACTATGCTCAGTAAAGATACCCAAATCAGCTTATGCATCGACTCGACGCAACCCACATAAATACAAGCATGGCATCCCTATACTACATGACATACTTCCAATGCTAGTGAGATGCTATCATGGCATTCCTACCTACTACGTGGCATACAACAATGCGTGTGCTCAAGGAATCTCAATTCAACCTTTAAATAGAATGCATACTCAACAATGTTCTCTTGAAATAGAAGGTCACATAATCGTCAACATGAATATCACAATTCAATAACAAGACTTAAACACTAAGTCACGTAAGTTTTGAAATCACACAGGGTGGGAGTAGTCGTAGGTTGCGGGTCAAAAGCTTTTCAAACAATTTTCTCAAATATTCTACTTCATGAGCTAAAACCCGAGGGTCTAGACAAAACCCAATATTCTACTTCACGGGCTACTAACCCGAAGATCTAGACAAAACCCCCTTGGCCAAGTTCTGGATTCGGGGCCCTTTCTCATTTCTAACTTACTTTCAAAATCAACAACCAATCACATAAGGTTCAAGTATGTCAACACATACAATTCTAAGTGCATCATAAGCCACTTAATTTTTATGCTAAGATATACAATTTCATACATATAACAATGCAACCATTCTATAATTCAAGTGCATTATAATCCATTTAATTTCTATGTTAAAACATGTAATTCCATGCATATAACAATGCAACATTTAAAGAAATGATCATTTTCATGCATTTTATAGAACATATAAAATACATCATGTACGATATAGTCTTTACAACTATAACTCATGTTATAAGGTAACATTTATCCACAATTGATAACATATTAGCATGTAAACATAATTCTCATCTTAATTCACTTTGATAAACATTCAAATACACACGAATTCAACAATGTCATCAATTAATAAGAATTAACCCAATTAAAGATGCAACTCTCATTTTTTAGCAATTCTAAACATGCTAACCAATACAACTCACATCAATTCCTGATAAGATGGAAAGAACACCCTTACCTCAATTCCAAATCAAATTCTCACCAAACTTCACTTTGTCTGAATTCGATTTTGTTCATACCAATCTCAAGCCCTCAATGCGTAGACCGTTTCTCTCTTCTTTAGCGTTTTCTAATTCTCACCACAAGTCCCTCTAATTTGATGAAGAATGAAGAATATGGTATAGATACATATATAGATATATATATTTGCTCTCTCACGGCTGATGGGAATGAGAGAAAATGAATTCAGCATTTTCTACATTGTCATTTATAGACCTAGTTGTCATATTTACAAAAGTGCCACTAACCTTTCACTTTACCTTCTCGGGCTCCGTTTTTGAGTTGCATAACTCCGATTGACATGAAATCAACTCCGTAACGGGTCAAATATTTTATTTAAGTTACCCACTGAATGTGGTATTATTCTGACACTTTTGAATTTTCTGAACCCACGAGACCCACTCCCTGGGTCAACCGAACCCGAAAAAGTCAACTTTTGCCTAACGCTCCGAAAACTTTCTCAAACCTTAAATAAATTCCCTAAACATGTATTTTACATTTAAAACACTAATATAATCATTTAAAGCATTTAAATGATAATAAATAAAAATAAGAGAAAATCGTCCAAAAATGGTCACGGTCCATACAATTAGTCTTATTTAAAACACCACATTGAAAGCTCAATGTGAATGTGTGTGCTCAAATCAAAGAAAGAAATTTTAGAATAATCTCAGATGATTTTTCTCTCAAAAACCTCATTAAATATCAGTGAAAGCTCATATATATTATGTCATAAAATCCTTATCAAAGTTGAGTATTTATAAGCAAAAGAGTTTTTAAAAACATTAAAAAAGTTATGAATAAATGTTAGATCATCTCTTATAGTTTGAATTGAAGTTGGAAACTCAACCTACACAAAAATGTAGTTTCCATATCAAATTAAAATACCCAAGACCCATTGGTGGATTTTCATAATTGGTTGGGGAGCATTCTGGAACAATTTAAAGTTGCTCCAAAATTATGCTCAATTGAATAGGAAGCACTGTGGAGTTAGCCAAAATTTCATAAAATCATGTTGAACTAGTTGGGAAAAATTGACCAACCAGTTGGAAAGTGTTCTATTTGGACACTTACCTTAATGCCATAATTTTCCAAGAACCCTTTTTGAACAACCAAGTAGACTCACACACTCATTTACTTGACCTAAATAATGTTTAATTTTGATCAACAAGTATTGAGCTCGTGATCATCAATCAGTCTTCAGCTTTTGAAAGAGATGTATCATGATTGATTGTGGCATTTGCAAGAGCATATAGTTGGTTTCTTTGACGACATTACACCACGAGAAGGGTGAATGGGTTTAATAATTTCACTTTTGGATTGATTTCAAACTACGAAGTACGAACATGAATATGGATACGAAAATGAAAACGGGACATGAGTACAACATGATACAAATATGACAACACAATAAGTTTCAAAATAATATAATGCAAAGAAAGTAGGAATACATTAATAAAATATTAATATAATATCTTACTATATATATGCAAAAAAAAATTGAAATTGTTTTGTCCACATTATCATGAAAGTAATCAATAATTCGGAGTTTTCAGTGGGATGGATGTTGATTTTTTTACAAAAAGTTTATGTTATGGATTCTATTAGCTCATAATATGTTTTAAAAAAATTGTATTGGAACCCTTTTTTAACAAAATAATTTCAAATCTACCCCTACCATGTCCAAAAAGTGTCTAAATTTCCCTTGAATGTGCATATCTTTTTTGAAGAGTTCACACTTGTTGAACTAGTTTTCACATTACAACATTTCACATATACTAAAAAGAGTAATTACATTAATTTTTTGATTCGCTAGTTAGGAGGTGCATAAACACCTTATGGACTCCACACTTCTTTGCGGGACATATGCAACAATTTTTTGAGCATCCTACACTCACTTAAGTAGTTCAGAACTATTCCTACACACTTGATGTGGGCTCACAACACATTAATGCATATTTCTACACTAAACTCATGTGCCATGATAGTTTTTTGCGTATAGTATGATCATTAAATTAATTATTATGATATTCATATTTATTAAAATATAGTAACACAAATTCCCCATAAAAATATTATCGCATTACACAATTGTTCAAAAAGAATTTTGAAACTTCACTTTTGAGGGATAACATTTATTTTTTAAAAAAAATAAGAGAAATGTGAGTATTTTTTCTCTTTTAAAAAAGCAAGTGGTCCTATGAATAAAATGAAAATGCATTTGTTAAATAATTGTACTGATGAATAAAAATAAAAATAAAAATTGTTTGCTAAATAACAATACCTATTTAGGTAACATTAGTATTTTGATATCTCTTAATTTCATTTTTAATTTTATTAAATTGAGGGATCACGTATATTCTAATGTTTTATACGTTATTAAATATAACATCAAATCTCAAAATACTTATTAAAGAGTACTAGTAGTCTCTCCAAAAAAGCCTACTAAATCGTCTGCTCATTGTATGGTCACTTAGGTGGGGCCCATTTGGGCTCCAAGTTTAGGGGGTGGCAATTTGGAATGTGAGATTTGGATCAAATGTATGAAATGAATGATTTATAACATTTCATTTATGTCTCAATGTTATATGAATGGAATTGAGGATAGATAATTTGTTTGCATGTAAATTGTATAGGATTGGTGAACACTTATAAACCTTGCAAGAATTGCCTTCGAGGGGTTACAATGCATCGTAATGCCCATTACGATATATCATAATTTGGTATTGTATCGTAGGACCAATATCGATGTATCGTAATAGTGTTAAGAAATTAGGGTAAAAAATAGCATGTTTCACACCATGTTACGATATATCTCCGATGCATCGTAACCGTTATTACAATGTATCATAATCTATAGGAAAGATTGACAGTTTAGGTGTGTTAGTCATATATGTGAGGTCAAGTATAGGGCCCATTAGGATTAGTTGATGATGAGTTGGGCATACGTACATATATGCACGTGATTAAGTTTCCGCGGTAATTTAAGACTAAGACAATTCATTAGAGTTTAATGGACGAGTTTGCTCTTAGGATTCGGGCTCAGAGGCAGTGTCTCCGGTGACTCAGAGATCGAGGCATGACAACTAGGTATCTAAATATATTATCAGAGTGAGATTGTTGAGGCGAGGTGATAACTTGTAACTGAATCTGATGAACCTAAAGGGAGAGGGGGTGAATAGGATCTTCAATTTTTCTTCCTACTATTGCAAGGTTAGTTGGCATATGCAATCACATAATTTTGGACACACAAATTTATAGAGGAAAATCCCATGGTAGGGTAAAAAACCCTCTTTGAACTGAGCTCCACTATGTCTGAAAGGGTAGTACAGTAATTCTCCAATCACTCTCTCGCTCACCCAACTCACCACATAGTCACTCCAGCTCTTAACCCATTTCACAGACTCCCTAGGCCTAAACCATTTTCACCAAATCTCGTAACAGCTTTTTTGCTCTCAACCTAGCCCAAGCTTCCCAAAGCCCAAGATATCTCTCACCAAAGCTCACCACAATCACTCACACTCCTCCTGTCCAAAGTATCCCAATACTTGGACTATACATAGTGATAGTGGGGTCAGTTTGATGTAGTAGTGACAAGTCTTCAAGCTTTGATTGTCGGTCTTCAAGGTTTATCTTGATAATAAATAAGGCACTAGAACTTTAGGCACACAATGACGCTTGAATCTTTTCAAAGTCTAGCTTGATAATAAAAGGTCACTTGAATGCTTGGTAGATAATAACACTTGAACTTTTGCAGTGATAGGCTTCAATATGTACACCCTTGAGTGCAACTTCATAAAATTTGTAGAAGCCCACTCTTTCAATGAATCCTGTTCGAAGCAACTTGAAAATTCTTCTTCATCTTGGCTTTCTCCATGCGCAACAATGCTGGTACTTCTTAGATTTTGAACTTGTTCTTATGATTAGACACCACTGCAACTAGACTAAAAGTTAGTAGCACAAGCAGTTCAAAAGATAGATAGCATAGGTACTATTTAAATCTCGAAAACAACAATTCTAGAACAATAAATCAGCAATTTCAAGCCAACAAAACAACAATTCCAAATCAACAATATGCAATTCCAAATCAACAATATACAATTCCAAATTAGTAAAATCAAATCCAAATCTGCAAAATCAATTCCAAATCAGCATATGTCAATTCCAAACTAGCAAATACAGTTTCAACAATTCAACATAAATTCTTTAGCAAATTAGCAACATGTGTTCAATAAATCATCAACATGATTTTTCACAAACAGATTCAGCAACATGATTTTTAACAAAATTGATTTCAACAATTTAGATTTTAGGACAACAAATTGATTTCAAAAACAAAAGAACATACGAATCAATATATGAATATAAAATAATATACCATTTCAGATGATCCACTAATTTAGAAGCTCACTGATCTGAATGATAATGAAGAATAAGAAAGATTAATATAGACATGAAAGATAGTCGCTGAAAGTGAAGATTATATAAATCAACTTAGTGCAAGTCACCTCAAATAACATAACTGAGTTAAGTACAGTTTTGTTACAACAATTAGGGAGATCAATTTAAGTTTCAGATGATCAGAGATCATAACAGACTTTCAGTAAACCTTTAGCAAGTAAAAATGGATTATATATGATGCAGTATGCATGTTAGTTTGAAAGGAAGCACATCAGGTTTTAACCCACGCGATTTGGAAGGATCAATTCAACTTAGAAAGAAATGGGTAACCAATCGACGTTCAAAAATTTGCCTTAAACATAGAATAATCCTCAAGAGTAACATCATAATGACAAAACTGAGAGTATGTGCATATTTAGAGAGATTTGAGAGTTTTGAAAAAAGAGATTATACCTAAAATGTCTCACAAGAATTAGATCCATACTTACTGATGGTGGAAGGAGATGCCTAATCAGATACTACAAATTAATCGATGTAGTTTATGGACTCATTTCTAACATCTTTTCAACGACTATAGAGAAGCCCCGAATCTCAGCCAGAATCCTCGTCATCATCAAAAACTATCTACTGAAATCAAGCTACAAAGACTTTAATCATGGTGAAAACTATGAATTTTATTCTCTTTCTCTCTGTCACCAGCACTCTCTAACACTCTCAACATCTCTTTCTCACTCACAGCTCACACACATACACTCATCACTTAATCGACAACCATGGGTACTATTTCAAGAACTCTATAGCTCTCTCATTCTCTCTCTCTCTCTTACTTTCCCCTATTTTTTATTTCAGCTGTCATTGCAAAAAAATCTAAAAGATGATATACATACATATATATATATATATATATATATATCAATTTCTCTTTTCTTTTTCTATTAAATTTATATAAATTATTTTGAAATAATGAGAAACCCTAATAACATAACTTTTCCAAAATGCCCCTGCACCCAATTTAACCTTCTTTGGAAAATGACGATTTGCCCCTTCAATTTTGATTAATGCATATACATGTAATAATATAATACAACAAGATAACTGACAAAATATGAAACTAAACCCAACAAATATATTTAATGGCAAATGACACAAATGCCCCTACAAAATATATTTAATGACAAATGACACAAATGCCCCAATGGATCCTTGTTGACATTAAAACTTGGGCAAACAAGTTCATGGGCTTCCCGGACCATCAGAATCACCCTCGGTTTCTAGGATTCATAAATTGGGGATGTGACAAACTCATAATTGGTTTGGACTCCTTGAGAGGAGGAGTTGGGTTAGTAATTAATTTAATTGGAAGACATTTGGGTCTAGAGAGTGTATATTGTGAAAATGTGGGTTCAAAATGTAATTTCTTCAAAGTATTTGGGATCAAGGGGCAATTATGCCAAAAAAGGTGGATAAGTTGGTGATTTGTGAAGATATAAAATATAAGTAGGAGAGAAAATTAGGAAAACTCATATATTTTCCTCATTTCTCTCTCTCTATACATACACACACACACACACACACACACACATATATATATATATCCCTACACTATTCCTCTTTTGTTTCTTTCTATTATCTAAGCTTAAGGAGTGTGATTTTAGGGCTACTCCAAGAGTTAAATTGGTTCAATTCGTGGTCGACTACAAGACTATCAGTTACGATTTTCAATTCAGAGTTATTTTGAGTTTTGGGTGAACTTAGGGCTTGAATTTTGAGGTAGGAATGACTTAATCCTTCTAACTCATGATTTATAAGTTATTTTTATTTGTGATTTAATTTGCCTTGGATGTGTTTGAAGATGCTCATTTATGCCATTATACTATTTTACATGTGTGAGAACCGTGACTATTTTTGGCCGATTTTTTTTTATTTTATTTATTGTCATAATAATGCTTTAAATAATTTTATATGTGTTTTAAATATAAAATAAATATTTTGAAAACTTATTTAAAGTTTGGAGAAATTTTCGGAGCATTTGGCAAAAGTTAACTTTTTTGGGTCCAGTCGCAGGCCCCGTGAATCTAGAAAATCTAAAAGTGTCAGAATGATACCAAATTCAATGGGTAATTTAAATAAAATATTTGACACATTACAAAGTTGATTTCGTGTCAATCGGAGTTACAGAACTCAAAAATGGAGCCCGGGAAGGTAAAGTGAAAAGTTAGTGACACTTTTTTAAATATGACAACTAGGTCTATAAGAGCATCCATAAAAGCTTCACCAGACATGGGTTAGGTGAAGCAAAATTCCAATATGCCATACAACTGCTTGGCTAAATTCGAGGGCCCCACATTGGCTTGGCTAAGAGCTTCGCCGGATTAGGTGAAGCACATAGCAAAGCTCAAGAATTTTATATTATTATTTTTGTTCTGACATTACATCGGCCTTTGTGCCATGTATATATATCAATGTATCATTCCCTTAAAACTCAATAACTTTCACTACAAATTGAATTTTTTGATGAAACCAATTATGTTAGAAAGATAATTTCGAGACTTTTAATTTGAGTACCACTTTGGCTATGTTTTGACTTAAGATGAAAAAATTATGAAATTTTTTAAGTTAAAAAAGAATAAAAAGACTTTAACATATATATGTATATACATAAAATTTTAGATTAATTTAATTGTGAAAGATTATTTAATTGTGTGGGTAGTGAAAATCTGGAGAAGTTGTTACGGAGCCAAAATTTGGAGATCCTAGCATGCTAATGTGGCTGGTTAAAATGCTAATGTGATTGCGTAAAATTTGAATTTGGAGAACCACTTTTGGTCAAGCCATAGTAGATGGCCTAAGTAACAATGTAGAGAATGTTGAATTCATTTTATCTTATTCCCATCATTATAGAAGACACCGAAGAAGAGAGAAATGGTCTACGCATTGAGGGCTCGAGATTAGTCCTAACAAAATTGAATTTGGACAAAGTTGAGTTTGGTGAGAATTTGGCTTAGAATTGGGGTAAGGGTGTTATCTCTATCTTATCATCGATTCCTTAGGAATTGATGTGAGTTGTATTGGTTAACATGTTTAGAATTACTAGAAAATGAGTCTTGCATATTTAATTGGGATAATTCTTGTTAATTGATGACATTGTTGAATTCATGTGTATCAAAGTGAAATAAGATAAGAATTGTGTTTACATGCCTATATATTATCAATTGTGGATAAATGTTACTTTATAACATGAGTTATAGTTGTAGAGACTATGTCGTACATGAAGTATTTTATATGTTTGATAAAATGTATAAAAATGATCATTTATCTAAATGTTGCATTGTTATATGCATGGAATTACATGTTTTAACATGAAAATTAAGTGACTTCTGATGCACTTCAATTATGAAATTGTTGCAATATTATATGCATGGAATTACATGTTTTGGTATGAAAATTAAGTGATTTATGATGCGCTTAAAATTGTATGTGTTGCCATACTTAAACCCTATGTGATTAGTTGTTAATTTTGGGAGTAAGTCAGAAATGAAAAAACACCCCGAGCCTGGAAATTGGCCAAGGGGGTTTTGTCTAAACCTTCGGGTTATTAGCTCGTAAAATAGAATATTGGTTTTTTCTAAACCCTCAGGTTGATCGCCTATAAAGTAGAATATTAGATTTTGTCTATACCCTTGGGTTTTAGCCCGTGAAGTAGAATATTTGAGAAAATTGCTTGAAAAGCTTTTGACTCACAACCTACGACTATTCCCATTCTTGTGTGATTACAATGCTTACGTGACTTGGTATTTAAGTCTTGTTATTGTATTATGATATTTATGTTGGTGCATATGTGGCCTTCTACTTTAAATGAGTATTGTTGAGCATGTAAATTATTAAGTGTTGAATTGAGATTTTCCTGAGCATGTACATTATCGTATATCATGTAGTATGTAGGAATGTCATGATAGCATCTCACGAGCATTAGAGGTATGCCATGTAGTATAAGGATACCATGCTTGCATTCATGTAGGTCATGTTAAGTCGATGCATAAGTTGGTTTGGGTGTCTCTGCTAGGCATGTTGATGCTCACACCCCTCCCCCAACCATTTTTCTATAGATAAGGCACCGATGATAGATTGAGCTTTAAGTGCACAAATCGTGGGATTTACCTTTTGTTGCTATTGTTCGTTTATGTTATGCTTTCATATGTCATGTTTAAGCATTTATTAAACTTGTAATTTGGATTTAAGTATTGGACTTGATATGTATTAGCCACATTTGGCACTTAGAATAATTGAGGGCAATGTATAAATCGTATATATACCTTATATTCAGGATTCATACTTAATATTTATGTTTCAAGTAAGCTAATGTATGAAATGCGTCTTTATGATTTGGTCTTGATACAAACAGGTTATGATTGTTATTGAATATCTTTCAAGAACATGTCACTTTGAGCATGCTGAAAGTTCACTTTGAGCCTTTTGAAAGTTCACTTTGAGGCTGCTGAAAATGGCAAAAGGAAATAAGCATTTCTAGAGCACTTCTTTAGCTGACTAAAATATTTTGAGCATGCTGAAAACTCACTTTGAGCCTACTGAAAGTTCACTTTGAGCATGTTGAAAATCCATTTTGAGGCTACTGAAAATGATAGAATAAAATAATAATTTCTAGAGCACTTCTTCAGTTAATTGAAACATAAGTTTCAGCATGCTGAAAGAAGCTGATTTTGAATATAGTCCACAACTAATTTGAAAAATAGAATGAGGTTGGTTATGTGTGCACGTGGCCATATGTGGGCCCATTGAGATGAGTGTTGTAGAATTGTGCATACGTAGTAATGTGTACGTGATAATTTTTTTATGATGTTGAGCTGGGTTTGTGACTCAATCACTCTCGATTTTCGAGAGTCAGAAATTAGGTTGTGATAACTTGGTATCAGAGCACTAGGTCGAATACTTAGATGCGACGGGTAATAGACAAATCGTGTGTGGGTTCGTGGTGGTTGATAGCTTGTTATTAGAACACAAGGTTGAATAACTTTACCGAATTAAAACCTTTGAGTTTGACAACCTAAAAACACGTGTAGACGTGACATAGTTGTTTGATAAACTTATATGCATGTGAAGTATGCTTACATTATAATATGTTAATTGTTATGTGATAACATGTATTATATGTTATGTGTTGATTGGAGAACGTGCTTATATGATTAAATATATGATGAAAAACATGTTTATATGTTACGTGCGGAAGTGATAACATGTTGTTATGTTGAGTAGTAGTTGATCATGTTGATTACATAGCATGTGATAACTTATTGTCATTGACCTATATCATTGCATGAGTATTGGAGACTAGACGTTAGTCAATTGAGTACGACTATTGGTAGTATTGTGATATCATTAATAAGCGTTGAATGTTATACATTCTCACGCCTTTACTTATGTATTCTGATCCCATAACTGCACATATTGTATAGTTTTTACGTATTTTTATGTTTTTGATGATTTCATGTTCAAACTCAGAATGTGGCGTAATTCGACTCCTTTATCAGTTCAACAATGCATTCCTATTTCTTACCATACTTCAAGCAAAGTCTTCATCAAGGAATAGTGAAGGGCGTGTCAAGATCAGAGTCGAAAAGATATAAAGTTGAAGATCTGTAGAAGAAGGAAGATCGATGCATCAAAGTCCCTACTTTGATGCATCGAAGTGCCTACTTCGATGCATCGTCCGAACCTACTGAAGATATTTTTCTATAGATATTTTCTCCACTTGCCACTTGTCTAATTTTACTTGGATAAAGCCTTGCATGGGATTTCTATGATATTTTGAGCCTCAGATCAGTTATATAGTTAGAGAATATGTAATGAAATAGATACACATAATTCTTGAAAAAGAAAGCATATTTTAGAATTCTAGAGAGAGAAAGTGAAGTTCTAGAGAGGGAAAGCTTCAAAGAGGGCTTTGTAAGGCCTTGAAGACCATTTTAAGCATTGGACCATCTCTGTCTATGGAGTGCTTCCAGCCCACCATGATCAACTAATCCTTATCTAGGGTTTTAACAAACCCTAGCTTTGTAAATATGTTTTAACTTCAATGAATTGAGGATTTTTATGTATTTGATGTATATGTCTTTTGCCTTGTGCCTTATATAATTATAAGTTTACAAATTCTTCATGTTCATGTGTTGTGATTTATCTTCTTGTCTTAAAATGCTTAAATTTCTCACATGATCTTCAACCACTTGTAAGTTTCACAAGGACTACAAGTGATAGCTTGAGACTAGTTTTCACTATAACATGCATAGCTAGATTTGCATAGTCCAGGCTTAGTAAATCCAAACATAGTCATTAAAGTTTTTTTATGGAAGTATTTCATACTACATGAGGATATCTTTGGCTAGATATGAGATTGACTTCATATCGATAAACCTCCACACTGGACAAGAGGTTGGCAGTTTGTTGTAATATGTCAAGAAGACATAATGTGATAGTATGAAGTAAGATCAATAATGAGGTGTGCGTTTAGACCACATGCAGTTTGCACACCTCATGAAATGCAGTAAAAATCACATTATAAGTGCTCAAATCCTAGATGGAATCGATTTTCGGACCATGAAACTATGTAGACTAATATATTACTTATTTACGCATTCATGATCCACTATTAAGGAAGTCTATAGAAGAGAGTATTTTAAAGTTTCAATTCATCTATTTCGATAATTGTATTTTTTCTAAAATAAAGTGAGTGGCCACTCAACTTTTTTAAATGTTTCAATCTATATTGTCATTTTATAAAACTTAAAGTGCATGGATCAAGTGGTAGATTGTTAAAAAAAATTAATTAAATAAAAATAATTTTTGTGGTCCTATGCACTATATTTTTTAAAATTGGATTGTAATGTAATTGTCGATAATTGATGGATTTGGGGTTATAGTTGTTAATATGTGGTCTAATTGGTAATATAATATTTATACCGTTAGATTGTGGTTTGTCAATTTTATTTGATGGGATTTAATCCTATCTATTGGTATCTAAGTTTCCATGATGGAAAGTAAGACTTAGGAATATTTGTTTATAGAGAAGTCGTCCCTCCTGTTGTTGTCATATATAAGGGTTGCAAAACTCTTCTTTAGTACTCTATAAGGAACTCTTACAAAATTCACAAAAGTATTCTAAAGTTTAATCTTCAAATATTGGAGTATTCTTGATTTCTACATGTTAATTATTTTATTAAACCCAATACTTTAGACTTAGACCCATCCAATGGCAATATATTTTGTGATTGTGATGATGATGACATATCTTTTGTTTTCTAGGTTTTAAACTAAAGTATTTTTTTATTATTTTGATTTTTATATATATATATTGGTTGGCACAAACATTGGTTTTAAAGATCCTTCTTTTAATTTATTCCATTTCCAGTTTATGTTGCTAAGGCTTGAGGATATGTTTGGCCTAAAATGAATTTTCACCATGTGTAAGGTTTAACATTCTTTTTTGCATATTTTGTTTTTTGCATTTTCTGTTTATTTTTTCATGGTAGCTTGATTCAATTTTTATTCTGATTTAATTTGTTCTAATATTAATATCATTTTCTTTCCTGCTCTACAACTCATGCAATGGAAAGCTTTGAAGAGAAGTGAGAGAATGGTTTTAAAATGTCCTTAGAAAGTTGTATTCTAAAAGTTTCTTCACAACCAAATGGTAGAGAGAGAGAGAGGAGATTACACTAAGAATGTATTAGACTTTGGTCTTCCTTGAGACAAAATGGAGAGAGAAAAAGAGTCTAGGAAGGTGAGAGGAGGTATGGGAGGGAAGTCTTTACTCGGATTTGATTATTCTTAGTCAAATAAATATGCTAGAATATTTGACCGGTTCTTAATCATACCTAGTCCAAATTAAATAATAGAAGTCAGACAAAAAAAAAACAAAAGAGTTCATTTATAGATTGAATTGTTCATCTCTCCTCAAATTTGGCATGGCAATAATAGAGGGTCCACAATTGTGAGACTTTTCTGTGTCCGGCGGGTGCTAAATCTTATTGGAAAGTTGAGAAAACATGCATATATATTGTGTATTGCTCCTTCTCGTTCTTAAAACTCTTCCAAAGTTTAGTTTTTGCCCGTATAAATCCATTCATTACGTCACTGCACCCTTAACGAAAAGAAGAATTTACCAAAATTACAAAAATAAAAATAGAAACAAAAATTTTTTAGTGAAATGACGGAAAAGGACAAAGCCTATATGACGAGAGAGAGTGGAAGAGAGAATGCCCACCATTAACAGTTGTCTCTCGTCGTCGTCACCTTCGGAATTTTGAATCCCTGTTGTCTCTGTAGTTTTAGAGAGAGAGAGTCACTGTGTGGTGTAGAGAGAGAGGGGAGTTACTCTGCAAATGGGGAAAGTGGAAGAACAACCATATCTGCAGCGGTAGCAGATTGAGGGGAATCGAACTCGAAGGAATGGCTCTACACTCTGCTGAGAGTTGTTCGATGGGTCTGTCTAGAATCGGTGGGCAGTTCAATGTCAAATGCGTCGTCGTACTGATTTTCAGCGTATGTGCCTTCCTCTCTGCTATCTTTTGGGTCATTCCTCGTCACTCAAGACAATCTGGGTTTGATGCCAAAGAGGCAGTCAAGCTTAGTGGTAAGTTTATTTTCCTTGATTTTTTATGCGAGTTTGCGCAAGTTTTTAGCCTTTTAATGATTTTCTCATTTTGGCAAATTTAGTATTTACTGTTCTCTAATGAATATGTGATTTGTTTATCTATATTTAACTTTAGCGCAGCCCATTATAAATGTCACAAAGTAAAAATACAAAGGGGGTTAAAAAGGCACAGGAGCATTTTGGGTATAATAAAAGGGTATTTTTGACTTTTCAAATTTAAAAGACTCACGTACCTAACACGTGAGCAACTTAACGAAAAAAAACGAATAAATAGCTAATAAAAGGTATCAACTCACATACTTTTTTCAAACTTATCGGGGTTATCTGCACGATTTAAATTAGAGGGGTGATAAACGTACAAATTATATATCACAAGAGTGTTTTCTGAACTTAATCCTATGTATGAGTAGAGTAGAGATGTATTTAACCCTATAGTGGTGAGGGGTTTAATTCTGACTTGAACTAATCCTAATTTGATATATTTGAATTTCTCCTTTAATTTATGAAGTAAAAATTTGTTAAGGAGTTAGAAGATTTGGTTACTATTTCTAACAACAGTTTTAACAGTGTAGGTGTAGGACTGTTATAGTAACTCTAAAGTAAATGTCACTAATTTTGACTTATGAATTCACCAATTCCAATTCGCTAAACGTTCTTCCACATTGGATATATTAACTTATATATATATATATATATATATATCAAATATCAGACAAAAACAAAACTAGACAAGCTTCATATGTAGGTAAATATATAGAGATTTTATACAAAGATACCATTGAGATATTGACCGATATATTGGCATATCTGTTGGATTGCTTAGCACATCGTCGAACATAAGAGTTGACTTTAACATATCATAAAAATGAAAACATGATGATATTGGCCAACGAAACTTTCAAACCTAAGTTAACAAGGGAGACCAATGCAAGTAAGAAACAAATTCTCGATTTGAGATCGATTGCATATCTTGCGCGTGTGGTACTACTTAGTTTTATGGTTGACTCAATATTTGTATATAATTAATAGCTCTCAGACTAAGGAATTGGGGGCGGAACTAGTACTATGATAATAGCTCTTTTGAAAATATATAATTTGTCATACATTCTTCAATAATTTTATATATATTCTTAATATAAAAGAGGACGTAAGATGTTCATAAATCAAAAGTATTTCACAAATTCATTAATTTCATACAAAAATGAATCTTATGTATGTAAATAATAATAATAATACGAAGAAGAAGAAGATAAAAGGATTTAACTTTATCGTAGAGGTGTGACATAAATTTGAACAAAAATATGATAAAAGAGGAGGTCATACTATAACATTGAAAGCTCAATGAGTCGATGTTACAAATAAAAAGAATTTGATATAAATAAAATCTGTAAATCTTCTAAAGACACTTGTTTATCAGTTTTTCTAGTTTCTACAAGACAAAAAAAAAAAAAACTCATGCAAGAAGAGGGAGGAAAGAAAAAGAAAAATATATAAATATATTTTTTAAAAAAATAAGTAGGAAAAGAAGTGTGTGAGGGAGAGAGAGAATTTGGTTTTGTTAAGGCTCTATTTGATCGGATAAAAATAGCAAGAAATGACAGAAAATGAAATTTTTTTAAACACACAGGAGTTTGGATAGAAGGAAAAGAAAATTTTGGCCACCTAACTTCTCATAAAATTTTGGCAGAAAATGGTTTTTCATAACCACCTAACTTCTCAGAAAATTTTCTTAGAAAAATACAGAAAAAAATTTCTTCTTGAAAAAGTTCTATATATGAATTTAGTATAATATCATTTCTTCTTTTAGGAGTTCCATGCACTTCAAATAAAATGGTAATTTTCCTATCTGTCTTGAAAACAATTTATGCTGCTGCATGTTGAAAGTTTTATTCTTTTCATTTACTTCACATTCTTTTACGTTAACTTTCTGCTATAATTAATTTCCACCTAATCAAAAGAAAAATAAAACGAACTCCATTTGTTACGCCCCCAAATTTAAACACAAAAAATTCATGTTCCATATTTAAATCTAGTGCATGACTTAACTATAACATCCACAACCAACCTTAAAACACTAAATAAAATCATCTCTATTCAATAATTCCATTAAATATAAAATAAATTCATAAATTAACACTAATAAAATTCCACCAACTAACATCATTCTCATTGCATGAGTTCTCAGTAACAAAAGAAACTGAACTAACTAGAAATAAGAAAATAAAATTAGATGATCTCCATCTCCACCATTGGTCTCTACCACATACATAATCAACGAGTATTTGAAAGTTGTTAAAGGGTGAACTCACAAGCTCAGCAAGAGTATCGCTAAACATAATCAATGTTCAACAAATTGCCCCAACCTTATATTCTCACATATAAAAGTAACTCACAACAACCGATTATATTACCTCAATGACATATAATTTAAACAAACATTAATTAAAAAAAAATACACAATCTCATATAAAATGCATGGATCACGTATAACTCATCTTAAGTCATTTTATGATTTTCATACGTTACCATCGTCAATATCATATAACAATTAATAACACACTAATTACGATATCAGAACTCAAAGTTCTCATAATTTAATTTATGTCACAATTATCTCAATTATGAACCATAAATCAATTAAACATCTTAATTATTTCTTATTAAGTTCTCACTTATCTTATATGAGCCCTGGGCTTCCCTTTAATAAATGGCTAGTTCAGCTAACAAAATGGTGTGCATCGCAAAGTCCCGGACTATCGAAGGCCACACATGTGGCTGAATTTGTACGTTTACTCACTTAGATGGTCCCAGACCACGTCCACATAATAAGGGTACGCTCAACCCTATGGCCATACAAAAAAAGATATATAGTGCACTTCCAAATAGGTTGGTCCTAGACCATGCCTATCAAAGTCTTTATAAGGTTAGTCCCGGACTACCCTCCGACTAATCAAATAACATCCATTAATTACCAATTATGTTGATTTAACAAATATATGCAACATTAAGTAAATTTAATCAATAATCAACGTGTTTCTATACACTTTAATTATTACTCAAAACAGACAACATTAAGCAAATTTAATCAATAATCAACGCTTCTATATACTTTAATTATTAATCAAAGTAGGCAAGACGCACCTAGTGAGAGTACGAAATCCATCAAGATTCTTGACATCAAATATAAGTCTCAGTAAAATTTCAGAACCTAACTCTTTATTGTTTCTCCATACTCTCCAATTACATGCACCAAAGATATTACTTTTTTTTTTTTGTTTTACTTTGATTAAACTACCTAAACCTCAACTAAAACTAGTATTTCAACACAATTACATTCATTATACATAAACCTATTATTGTGGAATTTTTCATAATTTTCAGAATCTAATTAATATTTTTCTCTAATTTAAAATTATTTAAAAATTAATTAAAATATTATTTTATTTCGGTTGGACCCAAAACTGGACCCAACGAACTAGCTCGACAAGTGGACCCTAGTGATCCTTTTCGACAATCGAGTTACTGCCCTACGACCTCTCACAATTCACCACTCACAACAACTCATAATACCAAATTATTTTGAAAGTATCGAGAGTTGTTATAAGAAACTATCTAGATATATCCATAGACTAACAAATATTTAGGTGGTATACAAATTCCTTATAAATGACTAGTTATGTACATTAGTCCTTTGAACCTCAAGTCATAGTTATTTTGCTACATTGAGCCTCACACTCAAATCAACTATTTATGTGAAACAATTACTTAATATAACAATTCATGACATGTATCAAAGGCAAAGGAAACTCATTTCATTGTCCAATGTCTAACTCACGTTTAGTGTCACTTCTAGCCTTTAGAATAACAACAAAATTTAAGATTAAGATTCATTACTGAAACCCAAATTTCACATCATTGGAGGGTGTGATTTTCATTTCGATTACCCTACCATACAGCCCTACCCATCAACCACCTTGAATCATAAATATAATTAGAATATATACGGCCATTATGCATCGGTCGTCACCTTGTATTCTAAATATAATTCAGAACATATAATTCATAACATATAGTGGCATCAGCTGCCATCTTGTATCCTAAATATAATTTACAAGATATATAAATATAATTCAGAACATATAGTGGCATAAGCCATCACATTGTATCCTAAATATAAATATAGTTCAGAACATATAGTGGCATTAGGTCATTATAAATCAGCCGCACTATGATATGCATCCTAAATATAAATACAATTCATGCGACCTTGTATCCTAAATAAAAATACAATTCACTACATATGCATATATATTATATATTAAGCCAAAGATATTTCCCGCTCTATATATATCTATATATAAACACAAATATGGCAAATAGTACATTATTATGCTTATATACATGAAGGGGCTATATATATATCTATATATAACACAAACATGAAAAATAATATATTATTATGCATATTCTTTCATGTATTATCCATAATCAGTTTGTAGTTATTACAAAATTAGATTTAATCAATAATCAAGGTTGAATTCAAGAAAAAAATCCAAGTCACATGCAAACCAATTCCTAGGTCCAGTACGCACGGTGAGCAATCAAACCTATTGATTGATTTTATTTCTTACATTGTGAGTTACTAATCCAAGTCATATGTGATGTTATTAGGCATAAAATGATCAATGTTGCAATTAGTTATACAATGGAAATCTTAAACATACAAAACATTTATATAATATTAATAAGCAAGTTACGACCATATACAAAAATATAATGCAAGATCAACTTGCATGGATTATTTCTTTAATTCAATATTTTTCTTCTTTTCAAACAACTCTCTTCATCACTGCTGTCTCTCATCCCAGCTTCTAAAATTTTCAGGTTATATTATATGATAGGGTTTGTCGTATAATTTATATAGAGACAATTTAGTGGTTATAATCTCGTTAGGATTAGGATTTTAATTAAATTTAAGTCCCTAATCTTGTTTACCAAGCATAAATATATATACTTATAAATAAATATACTCAAAATTACTCATCTAACCCTCAAAATATTTTAAAAATCTATTTTAAAATTTTGGGGATATTACACTATTGAAGAGAGATAAAGGAATTTTGTGATGATAGAGTACTATTGAGAATAAAAAAAAAAAGGAATAGTATTAGTAGAGACCAAAATCGGATAGGGGAGGAAAAATATGAAGAGACTATTTGTGACGGTAAAATAGTGTCACAAGTAATTTATTATAGGTAACGAAAATTTGATGTCACAAATAAAAAGTATTTGTGATGGAAAAATAATGTCACAAGTAGTACATTATAAGTAACGAAAATATGTTGTGACAAATAAAAAGTATTTATGACACCTCAAAATTGTCATAAATGAATACTTCAATTGTGACGAAATAAAGGGATGTCACTAAAATAACTTTTTTTGTGATAGTATTTTTCCGCCACAATTAACAAGCATTAGTGACGACTGATAATGAATAGTCATAATATAGAATTCACAACGTAGTTTAAGGTGACAGC
The DNA here is from genome assembly GCA_026545225.1 of Cornus controversa. Classification (NCBI taxonomy): domain Eukaryota; kingdom Viridiplantae; phylum Streptophyta; class Magnoliopsida; order Cornales; family Cornaceae; genus Cornus; species Cornus controversa. Next base: position 20,972,560 of record CM048852.1, read on the forward strand.
GCTGTGACGATATATATTCACAACTAAAATTTTTTAGCAACAAAATATGAAATATTAGTGACGCTTTTTTCTGTCACAAATGCCCTTATTTGTTGTAGTGGAACTTACTTATGATCAGTCCAATAATAATCCTAAACCATGTATTAAATTCCCCCTTGCCTGATGGTGAAGACATGGAATCGTTTGTAAATATCTGTGTGGACAAAAATAGGCAACAAAAAGACATGACTCTTCAATTTCATTATCTATAATTATAATGAACATAATAAGATTGGTTTATATATCAATATTTTGTATGCAATGCTATAGAGAGAGATTTTTAAAAATATGATAAAGTTTGTATGCAAGCATTTAGGATTATAGATTGAGTAAAGTTGCATGCTAGCTAGCATACAACAAACAAAATTTTAAACCGATCACGTTGTCAACTTTTTGCACCATTGTGCTTAAGAAGTATGAATGCTTAAGAAGTATGAAATAGTGTAATATGAATAAGACCAATTATCTACATGATTAGATATTTGGGTATGACAAGGATTCAGAAAGATAGAAATAGAGGCAAATGATCACATATGAGAAAGATGAATCTTGTAGACTATAACTGTCATAAAATTTCTTGTTTTTTTTTTGTTTTTTGTTTTTATATATTTTATCCGTTATCCTTTTAATACTTTTCTAGCTAAAATCTCCATATATATTAAGGTTAAATACACCGACATCCTTATGATGTTCACCCTAATTACACACATGAAACTTTTCAAAAATATTGCACCATGGCCTATGGTCACTTGCTACAAATATCCCCCTCTATCCCAAAAGCCTTAGTTCCTTCTAAATAAATAGATGATCTGACCAAAATGCCCATCCCTCTAATTGAAATTACTTTGTTAACCTTACAATGGTATTTACCAAAAGAACTTATATTTATGGACAAAATTAACTTCAAGTTTATTTGCTTCATTCACTCATAGAAGAAGACTCATAATCAAGATATGGTTTGAAGATAGGATCAAAATCCTCTTTAGTGAACCTTTCTTTGTTGTTCCCTTTGGTGCGAAATATGTGATTCACAATAAGTCATGTCACCTCACTTTTTAAAATTACAAAATGAAAGCCTGAAAAATAACAACATTACTTTTTGAGTTTAAACTTTAAGAATAAAGAACTTTTAGTTCCTTAGCATTGGACAAATTATTAGGTGGTCTGGTACCCACCATCTCATATATGGTATCGGCTAATAGTCAATTGCCACGTCGGTTTGTTATATATGACTTTACATATCATTATATATGATTGTATCATTTTAATGGCAGATAGCAGCCTCTGTTGGGGCTAGTTTCTCTCTCTCTACCTATGATAATTTCTCACATTTTTCTCTCTCTAGAGTGTTTCTCTCTTTGTAAGGGAGTCCATTTTCTCTATATATATATATCAATCTATCCATATAAAAGAAGATACAAAAACTACAAGAAAAAAAAAATCTCTTACCATTCAAATTTTGAATTCTTCAATTTCTTTACCCAGTTCCTCTCTCTGTGAAAACTAAGTTTTGGATCTCTTCTCTAATGTTCCTCTTCACAGATTTTGTAAGGCATTCTCTGCAACTCTAAACCTTCTATAATTGTCATCTCCTTGTAATACTCTATGGTAGAGAAACAACCATTGAGGCAGAGAAGAAACTGGAACATCCAGCTTTGATTCTAGGTATAGTAAATGGAATAAAAATTTGAATAGCTTTGATATGTGGTTTTAATTCTTTCTTTTTTTAAAAATTTTTTAGAAAATAATTTTATATTGGTTGCCTTCGCCTTGTTTCTGTAAAAAAAACAAAAAAGTTTTTGATCAAGAAGTAGATAGAGATTGAACATGGAGGTTTGTCTTCCGAAACAAGTGTTAGATAATATATTTAATATTATATTATTTACTTACTATTTTGATTTTATCCTAAACCACTTAAGATTTCTTATACTCTTTTCTAAACAATCTAGGACTATAATTTCTTGTCTTCTAAGTTTACTTAGCTTCCAAGATTATGTACATATAAATAGTCCTTTTATGTATTCTTCATAACTCAATTCAATTTAGTATACAACTTCTATAATTTTAACATGGTATCAGAGCCAATCGATCTTTGGTAAAAACTTCATTGTCCATCGCTCTCACTGCTAGGGATGACACCATCGAATTCATCCCCGACGGTAAATTATAAAAAATATCTTCTGCCAAATCAATACCCAACCAACGTCGTTACACAACTCGCATAAGAGTTGTCAAATAATTCTCTCTCCTTTAACCTAATTCAAAGGTGACTTGAAGCTTACTCTTCTCTTACTTGTGGATTCCATACAAGCACATAGGATTGAAGATTTGGGCATGTTTGGAAGTCGAGAAAATCATATTTGTGGTGTTCGAATCGTGTTTGCAAAAATTGAAAAATCTGGTTTGCACTTTTTTGCACAGCAAAACTATTTTGGCCATCACATCTTCGTTACTAATCCAAACGACCGGAGACAAATTCCAGAAGATAGTAAATTCAAAGAGCTTCAATTTGATATATTATTTATCTATATTCATAGTAGAATAAGCTGATAAAATATGCATTTGAAGCTACTATCCTGACTACAAATTTCTACGCGGAATTCTCCTTTTTCAACTTGGATTTGCAAAGAGATTCAAATTGTTCTTCATTCAAAGCCACTGACAACCATCATCTGGGTTTCTGGGAGCTCTCCGTTCCACTTCTTTAATTCCATCATCAAGGCCAATTGGTTATTGGGTTAAACAATTATAATTTAACCCAATATTCAGAGCAACAGTAAAAGGCTCTTGATTAGTCACCAAAATCAACATGCTTTGTGCGCCTCTCGATGAAAAATCCATAGATTCACCACCATGTGACCACATGCATTTGGTGGTCCTCAATGTGCTTCGTTGCACCTCAATGTGCCAGAGCTTCACAGATCCGTAACTGTGCTTCCATGCGCCGACCAGTGTTAATAACACTTTTTCGTGATTGATCACAACACTTGCATGCACCTCCTGTGGTAATCACATGTATCCGTGATTGATCACAACACTTGCATATGTCTCATGTGGTAATCACATAATTCTGTGATTGATCACAACAGTTACATGTGTCTCTTATGGTAATCACATGAATCCGTGATTGATCACAACACTTGCATGTGCCTCCTGTGATAATCACATATCTATATTGATTGACCACAGCATTTTCACGCACCTACCAGTGGTAATAACACTCCTCCGCACTTTTGTGCGCTATTATAACACTTCCATGCGCTTTCAAAAGTAGTCATCATGTGCTTCTATGTGTAGCCATCACGCTTCCATGTTCTACAATAGAAGTCATGCGATTTTATGCGTCTTAAGCACCTCCAAAAGTCATCATGCATTTCCATACGCCGCCATTACACTTCCATGAACTTCTAGAAGTCATCCTGTGCTTCCATGCGCCCCTTGAAGTCATATTGTGCTTCCATGCGCCTTAACATGTTGGATCTTTACAGCTCCGCCATCGCTTTCATGATTGTGTATCGAAAGTCAAGTTGGTTTCATATAACTCATCTTGAGTTTGAGGGGGGCTGTTAGATAATATATTTAATATTTTGTCACTCACTTACTATTTTGGTTTTATCCTAAACCACCTAAGATTTCTTATACCATTTTCTAAATTATCTAGGACTAAGAATTCTTATCTCTTAAGTTTACTTAGCCTCTAAGATTATATTCTTATAAATAGGCCTTTATGTATTCTTTCATAATATAAGATAATTCGATATCAATTCAATCTGATCATGTCAGATTCAACAATTTGATGAGAACTAGTGGCTAGAGCAGGACAACTAGTATCATCTTCTTTAAAAGTCACTTCATGCGCATGAGCAGAAGTTTTTGATTTTCTGTGAAGATCCCAACAAAACTTGAGTTACGACTGCCACGTGTAGAACGACCACCACGACCTTCACGAGAATTGTGAGGTTCCACCTGGGAGGTCAATAACGCTGAACGTTCATTACTATTATAAGTGGGTATGCAACCAGAAGCACTCTAGATATGGTAGCCCGCTGGAGTCTAAAAAATACATCTGGAAGAGAGGGAAGCATAGAATTACCAAAAAAAATGGGCCTGAACTGGCTCATATTCTGGTGACAGCCTTGTGAGAACCCGGACTACATTAAAATCCTCACATTGTTGTTGCATATGCTTCACATCCAAAGTAACAGGCTAATATAAGTTCATTTTGTCACAAAGTTCCATTGTCTTTGAGAAATATTCTTCTAGAATTTGATTACCTTACTTAAGGCTAAAGAAATGTTTGCACACCTCAGAGATTCATGTCATATTACTAGTGCCTGAATATAATTTCTTGAGTTGATTCCATACATCCTTGGTAGTCTCCAAATACAGTAAGTTGGAGCTGACATTAGGTTTAATATTGTTCAACATTAAAGAAATAATTTGAGCATCCCTCTATTCTCATGAATTGAAGTCAGCATTGTTAGAAAAATAAAAGATTATATTGAATTGATATTGAATTATCCTATATTATGAAGAATACATAAAGGCCTATTTATAGGCATATAATATTGGAGTTTAAATAAACTTAAAAGACAAGAAACCTAGGTAATTTAGAAAAGGAGATAGAAAATCCTAGATGGTTTAGGAGAAGATATAATAGTAAACATATATTCTAACATCCCCCCTTAAACTCAAGGTGGGTTTTATGAAGTCTACTTGAGTTTGGAGACAAAATCTTGAATGCAGCTCGTGAAAGCAATCTGGTAATATTACCAACCGTGGCTGCGAACACATACACAAAAGTTGCAAAAGAGCAGCTCGGTAGACAAAAGAAGCACGTTGGAGTGATGAAAAGATCGAAAATGGCTCATTGGAGCGAAAACTGATTTAAAAATCAGATAGTGCACAGACCGAAAGTGGCTCAACTAACAGAACAAATAACTATCAAAATCAGTTAGTAGCACTAAAATGTGACTTTTTTAAATTAGCGACTTTGATATACAGATGCTAGTGGGAGCCGATGAATTGAACTTGAACTAGGCTATCAGTAGAATGGAGAGCTCTAAGGAGACCTAGATGATGGTTGCCGGTGGATTTGGACAGCGTATTCACTGTCTTTGAGGAAGAACAATTTGAATCTCTTCGTGAATCCAAGTCGAAAAAGATGAATTCCCGCGTAGAAAGTTATAGTCATGACAGTAGCTTCAAATGAAGATTTGACCACCTTATTTTACTCAGAATATAGTTGAATAAATATCAAAACGGAGCTCTTCGAATTTTCAATCTTTTGGAATTCATATGAAGTTGTTTCGATTAGTAGGGAAAAAATTATCACCAAAACAGTTTTGTTGTGCAAAAAAGTGCGAACCAGATTTTTAATCTTCGCGAACACGATTTGAACACCACAAATATGATTTTCTCATCTTCCAAACACTTCCAAATCTTCACTCATATGTCCTTGTATGGAATCCACAAGTAAGAGAAGAGTGGATTTCAAGCCACCTTTGAATTAGGATAAATAAGAGAAATAATTAGAAGACACTTCTTACGCCAGTTGTGCAACGACACTGATTTGGCGAAAGTTATTTTCTACGGTTAACCGTCAGGGATGAAACAAATTATATCATCCCCGGCAGTGAGGGCGATCAACAGTGAGGACTACTAGGAATTGATAGGCTTTAATACCACGTTAGAAATAATGAGAAGAGAAAATTGTATTGAATTGAATATTGTCTTCTATTATGAAAAATACATAAAGGCCTATCTATAGGCACATAATCTTGGAGACTAAGTAAACTTAGGAGACAAGAAACCTATGTAGTTTAGGAAACGAGATAGAAAATAATAGATGGTTTATGAGAAGATATAATAGTAAACATATATTCTAACACTAGACAATATTCAATTCAATACAATTCTTTATTTATTTCTAACATGGTATCAGAGCCTACCAATCTCTAGTAGTCTTCACATATTGTTGCATCACTACCGGGGATGGTACCATCAACTTCATCCCTAGCGGGCAATCATTAAAATAGTTTTTCTCTTATATATATATATACACACACACACACACACACGCACACACACACATATATATATTATACAGATATTAAAAGAAGAAAAAATATGACAGCTCAACTCAAGTTCATTCATCGGCTCTTACTAGCATCTGTGTGTCAAATTCGCATCTTTCATATATTCTAATGAAGTGTATCACATCTTTCATAAATTCTAATGATGTGTAAACATATGTACACAAGAATACAAATAGCTATAAGACTAAAATACCACTCAGGGGTAGACTAATTACAATAGTGTCCCAATACAACTATTGTTACATATAACAATATGACATCTTCGAAATTTTTAACTGAAATAGATGAAATAAAATTTATTCCAAGATACAAATTCAATCCTATACTTTCGGGGGCAAAATCAATGTTCACTTTTACGAGGAAGAGCTGACAATTTGTATCTCGTACTTGCTTGTTAGTGGGGTGGAGTCCTTGTACCAGTACGAATGAGATCCCTCCACTGAAGAATCATTTGAACTGTTGTCAATACTATTGAATGGTTTGAGCACATTCATTTCTGTTGAAAACAGAAAGTGGAATGGTCTGGGAGGCGGGGCAATGTCCACTCCTGCCTCCAACATCCTTACCACAACACTCATTGGTGGCCTAGCATCTGGCGAGTCTTGAACACACCACAAAGCTATCATGGACATTCTCTCTGCCTTGTCTCTATCCTTTTCTTGAATCCCACACGATATGGTCATCGTTGCCAAGTCACCCTTCTGAAACTGATCCCAAACATGTTTTGGGAACCAATCTAGGCTCTCAGTAGGACCTCCTTTTGCATTCTTCCTCCTTCCAACTATCTCAAACAACAGCATACCATAGCTGTAAACATCACATTTATAAGTTATTGGGAAGTTGTTTAGCATAAGCTCTGGTGCGGAGTAACCAGGAGTCCCCCTATATCCGGTCACACTTGCATGGCTTCCATCTCTATTACACAGCTTTGCTAGCCCGAAATCTGCAACCTTTGGAAAGAAGTCTGCATCAATTAAAACATTACCGGGCTTGATGTCGTAGTGAATGATTTTTTGCTTGCATTCTTCATGCAGATAAGCAATACCTTTGGCCGTCCCAACTGCAATTTCATGTAGCTTGTCCCACTCAATTGCTTCTGTATCTCTGAATAGGTACTTGTCTAGTGATCCATTTTCCATGTACTCAAACACTAACGCACTTATAGATTGATTATAGCAAAATCCATATAGTCTGACTAGATTTATATGGTTGGTTCTTCCTATGGTTCCGACTTCTGACATGAATTGCTCTTCAGCACTTTTATCTGAGCTCCTTTTGAGGACCTTTACAGCGAGTTGCACTCCATTTGGAAACTGTCCTTTGTAAACAACCCCAAAACCTCCAGAACCCAACCTTGTCGAGTAATTACTTGTGAAGCTTCGTAGTTCCTGTTCATGAAATCTAATAGGTTTCTCATTTGCCAGGTCTTGGAAGAACCTCGCCATTGAAGGTGCATCAACCTCCCAAACTGGGACCCCATTCAGTGCTGGCGGGTTTAATGTTCGTTGCACTTCTCCTATGACTGATTGTAGTTCTGGTATGATTGTTCTTTGTAAGAACTTACTAATTGAAGACATGGAGTCGTTCTTGGATATCTATGGAGGACAAAAAACAATCTCTTCAGTTTCATTGTCTATATTTCAATTGCATTTGTAGGCAATGCTATACAGATACAGATTGGTTCAAACATATGATAAAGTTAATTGTATGCAAGTTTTTAGGTTTATGCATTTGGTAAATTTGCATGCTGGCATAAAATGAACAAATTTATTAATAAAATTAAACCTAATCATATGTATTTAACATACTTCTATGTATCTCTGCTTCTATCTCTCTGTGGTAAGAGTTGACCTGAGGTTGATTTCTCATGATGTGTGGTTAAAATGGTTTACTGGCATTAAGGCAGTGATATATCTGTTTTGATGTCTGCCTCTCTTCTTGATTATACAGCACAAAGTGTTGGATTTTAAAAAAAAAAGTAAGAATAAAGCATTCTTGTAGCGAAAACGAGAATGTTAATAGAATGGAATTATTAGAAATGATTTATAAAAAAGTAAATAGTAGAAGAGAGATGGTAACAGAATAAAATGAAAAACCAAAATAATCTGATTATTTTTTTCCACCTTTCGAATATAACATAAAATAATCAATAACACAACTTTCAGTATCTTTAAATAAAAATAATCAAGTAAAAACATTAATCTCACTCAAATAATAATAAATATAGAAACTTTTATTTGATCACTAAAACATACTTAGTTTATTAATTAAAACTAAACAAAAAATGGCATAAATAATTAATATGATCATATATTAAATACGTGATATAATAATATATGTCATGAATTGTATATATTTTTGACTTGTATATTGTATTATATTTTCTCTATTATTTTTTTATTTTTATTTCCTCTTAATGTGTGTTATACACGGAGTTTTTATTTATTTCATGCTTAATTCTATTATCATTTATTAATTTCATAAAAAGTATAATTATCAATCATTTTTATTAACAAAAGAAACTTAAAATTAATGAATAAGTCGTTACTTGTTTTAGATAGTCTTAAAAATTCAATAAAATCACTAAAAGTTAATCCGTAACAAATTATATTGTAAGAAATTGCTTATTGGTCCATTTTTAGCCATACGTGCGAGTTCGAAAAAAAATTCACAACTTCGGTAACCTATTCTGTCTCTATTATAGTGAAGTTCATAAATAATAATGTGTGTGTAGATAGAAAGATAGATACATAAATCTATACGATTCCTTTATACTTTTCTCAACTGCAAAACTGGCTTGAGAGCATGCAAACAATACAAGAAACTGACCTTGCTGAACCAAAATTATAGGCACAAAAGGCATTCTCCGAATAACCCATCAATAATTTGTGGTGTTCATGACTAAATAGCCCTTTTCTTTTCCACTCAACAAAATTTAAAAAATAGAAAGAGGAAGCTTAGTTGTACACTGATCGAGTTAAACAAAGAACAACCAACTCATTAAGCTTAAATAAGCAGTAAGTCACTTACCAACTAACAATCAGGCTGAGAAGCAGAGCAAATTGTCCTTGTTGTTTCTCCTCTTGCCTTGATCTTTGGCCAAAACACCTTTAAAATGTCCTTAGAGAGTTCTATTCTAAAAGTTTCTTCACAACCAAACGGTAGAGAGAGAGAGAGAGAGAGAGAGAGGAGATTACAATAAGAATGTATTAGACTTTGATCTTCCTTGAGACAAAATGGAGAGAGAAAGATATTAGACTCGTCTAGGAAGGTGAGAGGAGGTATGGTAGGGAAGTCTTTCTCGGATTTGATTATTCTTAGTCAAATAAATATGCTAGAATATTTGAACCGGTTCTTAATCATACCTAGTCTAAATTAAATAATAGAAGAGAGACAAAAAAAAAAAAAAAAAAGAAATTCATTTATAGATTGAATTGTTCATCTCCCCTAAAATTTGGCATTATAGACAATTGTGAGACTTTTCTCTGTCAGGCGGGTGTTATTCTTAAAATACTCTGAAAGTTTAGTTTATGTGCGAATAAGTTTATTCCGCACGTTAACAAACGATGAATTTATCAAAATACTCGTCTGATAAGAACAAAAATAAAAATAAAAAGAAATAGGAAAGATATTTAGTGAAATGACCGGAAAGGACAAAGCCTATATGATGAGCGAGAGTGGAAGAGAGAGTATGCTCACCATGAACAGTTGTCTCTCTTCGTCATCACCTTCGGAATTTTGAATCCCTGTTGTCTCTGTAGTTTTAGAGAGAGAGAGAGAGTCACTGTGTGGTGTAGAGAGAGAGGGGAGTTACAGATGCTCTGCAAATGGGGAAAGTGGAAGAACAACTATATCTGCAGCGGTAGCAGATTGAGGGGAATCGAACTCGAAGGAATGGCTCTACACTCTGCTGCGAGAGTTGTTCGATGGGTCTGTATAGAATCGGTGGGCAGTTCAATGTCAAATGCGTCGTCGTACTGATTTTCAGCGTATGTGCCTTCCTCTCTGCTATCTTTTGGGTCATTCCTCGTCACTCAAGACAATCTGGGTTTGATGCCAAAGAGGCAGTCAAGCTTAGTGGTAAGTTTATTTTCCTTGATTTTTTATGGTCTCGAATACAAGTGTTGTTATGCAATTAGAGTTTTTTTTTTGATGATTTGGGGGAAAAGATGCATTATTTCACCCTTTTGTTTTTTAATTAGAGTTTTCAGATGATTTGAGAAATTGGGTATGTGATTTTTCTTTAATGAATATGTGAATTGTTTATCAATATTTAAGTTTAGCACAACCCATTACAAGTGTCACAAAGTAAAAATACAAAGTGGGTTAATAAGGCACAGGAGCATTTTGGGTACAATAAAAGGTTATTTCTGACTTTTCAAATCTAAAAGACTCACATGCTCAACGCGTGAGTAACTTAACGGGAAAAAAAACGAATGACTAGTGTAATACCCCGCTCCAACACATGGTATGATATTGTCCGCTTTGGGCCATAGCCCGCACGGTTTTGCTATTGGGTTTACCCCAAAAGGCCTCATACCATTTGAAGAGAACATACTACATATAAGCACATCCCCTTTTCCACACCCAGGCGATGTGGGATTGAGCACCTTGTACCCTGTCAGTGTGGTAGCTCAGCCCAGTGTCTGTCTTTGCACCCGCCCACTCACACCCTACGAGGCCCGACGTTCTCGTCGGCACACTTCTTCCGGCTGGGTTCAGGCTCTGATACCAATTGTAATACCCCGCTCCAACACATGGTATGATATTATCCGCTTTGGGCCATAGCCCGCACGGTTTTGCTATTGGGTTTACCCCAAAAGGCCTCATACCATTTGAAGAGAACATACTACATATAAGCACATCCCCTTTTTCACACCCAGGCGATGTGGGATTGAGCACCTTGTACCCTGTCAGTGTGGTAGCTCAGCCCAGTGTCTGTCTTTGCACCCGCCCACTCACACCCGTCCACAAGGGTTACAACAACTAGCTAATAGAGAGTACCAACTTTCATACTTTTTTCAAACTTATCAGGGTGGTAAACGCACAAATTCTATATCACATGAGTATTTTCTAAACTTCAGCCTTCCTTCATTTTATATCGTTGTGTTTGGATATTGATAGTGAGAACATCAAGGATCGATACGAGGGTCTAAAGAGAAAATGAGAAATTGGAATAACAATTGAAATAGACTGGTCCTTGACAAAAATAAGTTTCAACTATTTCTAAAAGAGAATCTTCAAAATCAAGGTGTCGGCAATTTCTTAAATTGATGAGTAGAGATGTATTTAACCCTACAGTGGTGAGGGGTTTAATTCCGGGTTGGACTAATCCTAAGTGGATATATTTGAATTTCTCCTTTAATTTGTCGAGTGAAGATTTGTTAAGGAGTTAGAATGTTTGGTTACTATTTGTAATATTTAAATCTTGTTCAATAATTTTAATGGTGCAGGACGGTTATAGTTCAAATTGTGTAAAATAAATATCACTCATTTTAACTTAGGAATTCACCGATTCCAATTCGCTAAGCGTTCTTCTGTATAGGATATATTAACTTTTATATTTATATATATATATATATATATATATATATATATATATATATCAGACAAAAACAAAACCAGACAGGCTTTATATGTAGGTAAATATGTAGAGATTTTATACAAAGATATCGTTGAGATATTGACCGATATATTGGCATATCTGTTGGATTGCTTAGCACGTGGTCAAACATAAGAGTTGGCTTTAACAGATTATTCAATGGGTAATTTATGATCACATGTATCATATTGATTGGATATCTGAATTTAAATTGTCATTTAACTCAGCAAAACAAATACAACCTCTATAAAATAAAAATGAAAACATGATGATATTGGCCAACGAAACTTTCGAACCTAAGTTAACAAGGGAGACCAATGCAAGTAGGAAACAAATTCTTGATTTGAGATCGATTGCATATCTTGCACATGTGGTACCACTTAGTTTTATGGGTGACTCAATATTTGTATATGATAATAGCTCTTTTGAAAAAATATAATTTGTCATACATTCTTCAATAATTTTATATATATTCTTAGTATAACAGAAGACGTAAGATGTTAATAAATCAAAAGTTAGTCACAAATTCATTAATTTCATACAAAAATGAATCTTATGTATGTAAAAAATAATAATAAGAAGATAAAAGGATTTAACTTTATCATAGAGGTGTGACATAAATTTGAACAAAAATATGATAAAAGAGGAGGTCATACTATAACATTGAAAGCTCAATGAGTCGATGTTACAAATAAAAAGAATTTGATATAAATAAAATTTGTAAATCTTCTAAAGACACTTGTTTATCAGTTTTTCTAGTTTCTACAACAAAACAAAAGAAAAAAAAAAAAAAAGAAGAACTCATGCAAGAAGAGGTAGGAAAGAAAAAGAAAAATATATAAAAACATTTTTAAAAAAATAAGTAGGAAAAGAAGTGTGTGAGGGAGAGAGAGAATTTGGTTTTGTTAAGGCTCTATTTGATGGATAAAAATAGCAAGAAATGAAAGAAAATGAAATTTTTTTAAACACAGGAGTTTGGATAGAAGGAAAATAAAATTTTGCCAGAAAATGGTTTTCATAACCACCTAACTTCTCATAAAATTTTCTTAGAAAAATATAGAAAAATTTTGGTTTCTTGAAAAAGTTCTATATATGAATTTCATATAATATCATTTCTTCTTTTATGAGTTCCATGGACTTCAAATAAAATGGAAATTTTCCAATCTATCTTGAAAAAAAATTATGCTGATCCATGTTGAAAATTTTATTCTTTTCATTTACTTCACATTATTTTACGTTAACATTCTGCTATAATTAGTTTTCACCTAATCAAAAGAAAAATAAAATGTACTATGTTTGTCACGCCCCCAAATTTAAACATAGGAAATCCCATGTCCCATATTTAAATCTAGTGCATGACTTAAATATAACATCCACAACCAACCTTAAAACACTAAATGAAATCATCTCTATTCAATAATTCCATTAAATATAAAATAAATCCATAAATCAACACTAATAAAATTCCACCAACTAACATCATCCTCATTGCATAAGTTCTCAGTAACAAAAGAAACTGAACTAACTAGAAATAAGAAAATAAAATTAGATGATCTCTATCTCCACCATTGGTCTCAAAAAACGAAAAACATTTCGCTGGAAAAAATGGAATACAGATAAAACTCCTTCAAAAAAGAAGAAGTATATCAGGAAGAAAAAAACTTCAAAGAGAAAATTGCTCGATGGAAAAAGAAATATCCAGAGGTAAGATTTATACATATTGGAATCATCCAAATAAAAATAATACCACAACGAGTACTTGAAAGTTGTTAAAGGAATGAGCTCACAAGCTCAGCAAGAGTATCGCTATACATAATCACTGTTCAACAAATTGACCCAACCGTATATTTTCACATATAAAAGTAACTCGCAATAACCAATTATATTACCTCAATGACAGATAATTTAAACAAACATTAAATAAAAAATACACAATCTCATATAAAATGCATGGATCACGTATAACTCATCTCAAGTCATTTTATGATTTTCATACGTTACCATCGTCAATATCATATAACAATTAATAACGCACTAATTACGATATCAAAACTCAAAGTTCTTATAATTTAATTTATGTCACAATTATCTCAATTTTGAACCATAAATCAATTAGACATCTTGATTAATTCTTATTAAGTTCTCACATGAGCCTCAGGCTCTCCTTTAATAAATGGATAGTTCAACCAACAAAATAGTGCGCATAACATAGTCCCAGACTATCGAAGGTCACACATGTGACTGGATTTGTAGGTCTACTCACCCAGATGGTCCCCGACCACGTCCACATAATAAGGGTACGCTTAACCCTATGGCCATACAAAAAAGGATAGTGCATTTCCAAATAGGTTGGTCCTAGACCATGCTTATAAAAGTCCTTATAGGGTTAGTCCCGGACTACCCTCCGACTAATCAGTTAACATCAATTAATTACCAATTATGCTGATTTATCAAATATATACAACATTAAGCAAATTTAATCAATAATCAATGTGTTTCTATACACTTTAATTATTACTCAAAGTAGACAACATTAAACAAATTTAATCAATAATCAACGTGTTTCTATACACTTTAATTATTACTCAAAGCAAACAAAGCGCACCTAGTGAGAGTACAAAATTCATGAAGATTCTTGACATCAAATATAAGTCGGTAAAATTTCAAAACCTAACTCTTTATCGTTTCTTCGTACTCTCCAATTACATGCACCAAAGATATTACTTTTTTTTTTTTTTACTTTGATTAAACTACCTAAACCTCATCTAAAACCACTATTTCAACACAATTACATTCATTATGCCTAAACCTATTATTCTGAATTTTTTTTATAATTTTTGGAATCTAATTAATATTTTTCTCTAATTTAAAATTATTTAAAAAATTAATTAAAATATTATTTTATTTCGGTTGGACCCAAAAGTGGACCCAACAGACTGGCTCGACAAGTGGACCCTAGTGATCGTTTCCGACAATCGAGTCGCTGCCCTGCGACCTCTCACTCTTCACCACTCACAACAACTCTTAATACCAAATTATTTAGAAAGTATCAAGAGTTGTTATAAGAAACTATCTAGATATATATATAGACTAACAAATATTTAGGTGGTATACAAATTCCTTATAAATGACCAATTATATACATTAGGCCTCAAACCTCAAATCATAGTTATTCTGCTACTTTGAGCCTCACACTCAAATCAAATATTGATGTGAAACAATTACTTAATATATCAATTCATGAAATGTATCAAAGGCAAAGGAAACTCATTTCACTGTTTAATGGTTAACTCACGTTTAGTGTCACCGCTAGCCTTTAGAATAACAACCAAATTTAAGATTAAGATTCATTCCTGAAACCCTAATTTCACATCATTGGAGGGTGTGATTTTTGTTTTGATTACCCTACCATACAGCCTGTCACAGGGGTGAAATTGAACACCGAATTTTTGCCGCTGTGATGGCACTAGGACAACCCTTGTTTGACACTGCCTAGTCTCAGCCAACACCCTTGATATTTAGAACATACACCAAAGATCACTCCCACACACCCAAAGAAGGTAATGCAAGAATAAAAAGAGCAACACACAGCAATTATAGAAACCTTACGGTTTTCAATCTTATATTATTATATTAACAAAACAATACAAGGAACTCTTGTTTAAGACTGTAGAAAACAGACAGTGGCACTTCGATGCCAACCCTTCCAAAGTGTATAACTCTCACCAGTATTACACTTCAGACCCTCTGTCTCTATCTCAAACTAGCAGCCCACATAACTATATATAGGCATCTCTCAAAACTGCCTATAACTACCCATTTTGTTGGTGGATGACATCCCCATCCACCTAGGGTTATGCTGGCATATTAGATTATGCCACCTTGTATGGGTGGTTTGCTAACAACTTCCCACTAATCCTCCATGTTAGCACATGTGTAGGAAGTGTCAACAACCACCTCCAACCGACTTAGCCCACTAAGCCATGTGCCCATGTCTACACATATGTAGGAAGAGACAACAACCACTTCCAACCAATTGAGCCCACTAATCCATCAACTCATGTTTGCACATATGTAGGAAGTGCCACCAACCACCTCCAACCGACTGAGCCCACTAAGCCATCAACTCATGTCTGCACATATGTAGGAAGTGCCACCAACCATCTCTAACCGACTGAGCCCGAAATGCCTTGGACCAATGCCATTTCATGAGTAAACTGAGCAATGCCTTGTGCCTTCGTACACACAAGGACTACATTTGAATGTCAATGCCAAGCTTTGTCTGTGTCTTGGCTTGTGAACATGCATTGCGCCACGCCCACATATCTTATCTGCTAAGCGTCACCACCTTTGGTGTCGTGCACATCCATGCCAAGTCATGTTACCGAACTTTGACTTAATTACAAAACTGCCACTGTGCCCTCCTGAGCATCCTAATAACAGCCATGAGCATTCTAGCGCATGTCATGGCATTAGTGGGGACTCCCGATTTAGTTATTCACCCAAAATAGGCTTCATGTATTATCTATAATCAGTGTGTAGTTATTACAAGATTAGATTTAATCAATAATCAAGGTTAAATTCAAGAAAAAAATCCAAGTCACATGCAAACTAATTCCTAGGTCAAGTATGCACGGTGAGCAATCAAACCTATTGACTGATTCTAATTCTTTCATTGTGAGTTACTAATCCAAGTCATATGTGATGTTATTAGGCATAAAACGATCAATGTTGCAATCAGTTATACAATCAAAATCTTAAACATACAAAACATTTTATATAATATTAATAAGCAAGTTACGACCATATACAAAAATATAATGCAAAATCAACTTGCCTGGATTATTTCTTTAATTCAATATTTTTCTTCTTTCCAAGCAACTCTCTTCATCACCGCTGTCTCTCATCCCGACTTCTAAAATTTCAAGTTATATTATATGAAAGGATTTGTCGTATAATTTATATAGAGACTATTTAGTGGTTATAATCTCATTAGGATTAGAATTTTAATTAAATTTAAATACCTAATCTTGTTTACCAAGCATAAATATATATACTTATAAATAAATATACTCAAAATTACTCATCTAACCCTCAAAATATTTTAAAAATCTATTTTAAAATTTTGGGGATATTACACTATTGGAGAGAGATAAAGGAATTTTGATGGTCCGGGAAGCCCATGAACATGTTTGCCTAAGTTTAATGTTGAAAGGATCTGTAGGGGCATCAGTGTCATTTCACATTATTTTATGATTTAATTAATTGCTTCGCTCTATTACATTTTTTTTCCATGTATTTGCACTAACAAAATTGCAGGGTCAATTTAGCCATTTATTAAAGAAGGGCATTTTGGAAATTAATGCAAGGGCAAAGAAGCCCTAAGGACATTTTGGGAACATTGGTACATTAGGATTTCTTGCATTTATAATGTTAAAAGGAAATGAAAAAGAAAAAGAAAAAGATGATATAAATATGTCATCATGCTCGGTTCTTCACTGTGCAGCCGAAAACAAAATATAAGGGGAAAGTAAGAGAGAGAGAATGAGCTAGAGAGAGAGAGAAAATGTGCATATACATTCATGGCAAGCGTGTGTGTGTGTGTATGTATATATATATATATATATATATATATCTATATATATATATATCTATATATATATTCATGTATAGTGTGAAGGTCGTGGAAGCTTGACTGTGAGCAGAATCTGTTCTCGATTTGGGCAGTTGAAGATTGATCCATATTGTCACCGCCCTCAAAAGTCAGAATCTACAAATTGAAGTGAAGAAGAAAAGTGGGCTCGGTGTGGCTATGTAGTGATAGAGAGAAACATCAAAGCTATCTTCGTCAATCTCATACATAACAACAGAGTTCTTCTTCATCGATTACATACAGAACATCAAAGTGGGTGTGTGAGTATGCGGCGAGAGAGAAGGGGTTTCGGGTCTTCATCTTAACACTTGGAATCCATTCATGGCAACAACAAATTGAAAACCCTAGGCTCGAATTTTAGGTATAAACGTTATATTCTTTTCTTTCACAATCACAGGCACACAAAAGTTTGATCTATTACATATATGTATTCACACTTAGCATACACGCACAGGTTGTGGTTTTCATGTTGACACACACCTATCACAGGCGCACACTATATGATTCATATGTGATTCGTGTATCTCATGTTATCTGTGTTTCTTTATACTAAAATTTTAGAATTTGGGTTAAATTTATTGTTACATGGTTGTGTTTCTTCTTACTAAAATTATGGAATTTGGGTTCAAGTTTAATGTTATTGTTGTGTGAGTTTTCAAAGTGCTGTTTGGTGAGTCTTAATTGCGGAAATTATGCTGGCTCAAAATTCTATTTTGTTGAATCTATGTTGCTGAGATTATACTTCTTCAAAGTGTTGTTTTGCTGAGTCTTAATTGTTGAAATTATGCTGGCTCAAAATTCTATTTTGCTAAATCTATGTTGCTGAGATTATACTTATTCAAAGTGTTATTTCGTTGAGTCTTAATTGCTGAAATTATATTGGCTCAAAATTCTGTTTTGGTGAATCCATGTTGCTGAGATTATGCTTATTCAAAGTGTTATTTTGCTGAGTCTTAATTGCTGAAATTATATTGGTTCAAAATGCTATATTGCTGAGTTTTTGTTTCTATAATATGCAATTTAACAATACGTTTTTAGAAAGCTTTACTTGCTGAACTTCGTTTCTAAAATCTACAATTTACTAATCTGATTTTTGAATTTGCAACTTGCTGTCCAAAAATCTTTATATGCTGAATTGTTGAAGTGTGTTTTTACTATATGTTCTTTGTGTTGCTAATTGCTAAATCTGCATTCATAATTTTTGTGCTACTAAAGTCTGCTCTAGTTGCAGTTGTGTCCATTTTAAAAATAAGTACAAAGACAAAGAAATACTAGGACCACTGTTTGGGTGAATTCCTAGCTGAATCGTTATTTAAGAAGCTGAGAACGGGATTCCTTGAAAGAGTGCTCTTTTACAAGTCCGTTGTAGCTACACTCAAGGGTGTACTTATTGAAGCCTATCTTTGAAGAAATTCAAGTGTCATTATCTGCCAACAAATCAAGTGGCAGTGTCATTATCATAATGGACCTCGACAACTAAGTATCAGAGCTCGAAGATTTATAGATCAATTTTGAAGACCTATAATCAAAGCTTTAAGAGTTGTTGCTCATCACATCGAACTGACTCTGATATCACTATGTATAGTCCAAGTATTGGGATACTTTGGACAAGGGGAGTGTGAGTGATTGTGGTGAGATTGGGTGGGAGATAGTTGGGGCTTCGGGAAGTCTGAGCTAGGTTGAGAGCGAAAAAGCTGTTGTGAAATTTGGTGAGAGTGGTTCAGGCCTAGGGAGGCTGTGAATTGGGTTGAGTGCTGGAGTGACTATGTTGTAAGTTGGGTGAGTGAGAGACTGATTGAGAGAATTACTGTACTACCCTTTCAGACATAGTGGAGCTCAGTTCGAAGACGTTTTTTCCCCACCCTGGGGTTTTCCTCTATAAATCTGTGTGTCCATTAATTATGTGATTGCATGTGCCAGTCAAACCTATAATATTAGGAAGAAAAATCAAAGAACCTATTCACTCCTTCCCCCTCTAGGTTCACCAATTGGTATCTGAGCACAAGTCTACATTTCTTGGTTTAACCACCGACGGTAAAGATCCTAAGTATGGCTGAAGACAGTTTCACTCACAAGGCTCCTATATTTTACGACACCAGTTTTGACACTTGGAGGATTAAAATGGAGGCCTTCTTATTTTCCATCTCCTATGATGTTTGGCACACTACATTAGAAGGGATTGTCATCCTTGATCCTGCAAACCCCTCAGCAGTTGATAAGATTACGAAATCAGTCGATGGGAAGGCTAGAAATGCCTTATACAAAGCACTGCAATAGTAAGAATTCACAAGAGTCAAAAATTGCAAAATTGCAAAAGAAATTTGGGATACACTTATAACTGCTCATGAAGGAAGCAACACCATCAAGAAAAATAAGATTCAACTTCATCAAGTCAAGTTTGATGGTCTTAAGATGTACGAAAGAGAGGATGTGGTGGATTACTTCTTCAGAGTCAAAGAGATTGTAAATGACATGAGGGCTTTGGGTGAATAGATTGAAGACAAAGTGGTATGCAAAAAGATACTGCACACTATGACTGATAGGTTCAATCCCAGAGTCACCATTTTAGAAAACAAAGACATCTCTAAACTCAGCATTGATGAGCTGGAGTCATTTCTCACGGCTTATGAGATAAGAATTGGACCTCCTACTCAAACACGAAGGGAATCAGTTCTAAAAGCAAAAGAAGTGGAGTTTTCAACTGAAAAGGAATCAAATTATGACTCCTCTGAAGATGAAATGGTTACATAGCAAGAAATTTCAAACAATTCAAGATGAGGAGAAAAGCAAAGCAACAGTAAGGACAAGGTTGCTTTGGGAGTGGAAAGCAATGTCACTACATAGCAAATTATCCAACTGCTCCCAAGAAGCAAAAACACAAGAAGTTTAGTGCTCCGCAGTACAAAGGAAAAGGCAAGAAAAAAGTCTTTTACACTAATTGAGATTCAAGCTCAGAAGAAGAAGAACAAGAATCATCAGATGAGAATGACGAAGAGACATGCTTTTTTATGGCCTTACAAGAATCAGATGTGGGTAATTCAAATTCTGAGAGTGAAGAAGAACCAGATTTTGATGAAGTCCTTGCTGAATGTGAAATGATGGCACAGAAGTGTACTGAATGAAAGAAGCAATTGAAAAGGGCCAACTCAGAGAAACATAAATCAAAGGAATTGCTTGTCAAGCACTTAAGGGTAAAATTGTCTACCTTATGTGCTATTTCACTTACTATGTGTTATCTAATAAAATATAGGACTCAAGAATCAAATTAGAGCACCAAAAGGTGAAAACTCGAACTGAGTTCATTTATTGAGGAGAGATCTCAAAAGATGCATGAGATTTGGGAAAAATCTACGAAGCAATTGGGCAAAACAGGTATTGGTTTTGACAACAAAGCCACTCAAGTGATATCAAACAAATCCCACTCAACTTTTGTTAGAGCTGAAAATGGTAATATGTATGCATCATATCCTGTTGTTGATATAGCTAGTAGACCAAAATATGAAATTCTATATAATGCTTATCATCAATCTAGGAATAAGAATGCTTCTGCTAGAATTGCATGTCCCAATTATGTGAAGCTGAAACCCATGTATGTTAGAAAGACAGATCTACACATGAACAGAGCACCTGTAACTTCAAAAGGTTGATTAAAACTAAAATGATGTGGATTCCTAAGAAATTGAACTCTGTAAGCATGCTTGTCTACACTGCTTTGAAAGCTTGTAATGTCAATACTAAGTGGTATGTTGATAGTGGCTGTTCTAGACACATGACAGGAGATAAGACCAAATTTGCTAACACTAAAAATTTTGATGGTGGTTCAGTTATTTTTGGAGATAATAAGAAAGGTAAAATTGTAGAAAAATGCACAATACCTGAAACCAAAGAAATGCCTATGCTAAGTGATGTGCTCTATGTAGTGGGTTTAAAGCATAACTTGTTGAGTGTGAGTGAATTATGTGACACTGGTAGCTTAGTAAATTTTGACAAAGAAAACTGTAATGTTTTTGATAAATAATCCAGTAAAACTCTTTTTGCCGCATATAGAGCTCCAGGAAATGTCTACACTATTCATGAAGACTCCTCACACATTATTTGTAATTTCACTAACATGAAAAATTCAACACTTTGGCATAAAAGGTTAGGGCATGTGCATTCCAAGAACATAAAAAAACCTTATCAACTATAAGTCTGTTAGAGGTCTTCCAAATTTGTCTCTGAATGGAAATCAAGTATGCGATGCTTGCCAACAAGGTAAGTAGACAAAAATCTCTTTTAAAACAAAGGAAGTGAATACCTCTCAACCACTTGATATTGTGCATATGGTTTTGTGTGGACCCATGAAGACCACAAGTATTGGTGGTAACAAGTACTTTAGGCTAGTCATTGATGATTATAGTAGAATGACTTGGATTTATTTTCTGAAAGAAAATTTTGAAGCTATAATTCATTTCAAAAATTTTGTTAACCTTGTTGAAAATGAGAAAAGTTGCAGGGTTAAGAGACTTAGATCTAATTTTGGAACTAAGTTCATTATGAAAGAATTCAGTGATTACTGTGACTCAAAGGGAATCAAGAAAGAATTATCAGTAGTTAGAATACCTCAACAAAATGGGGTAGTTGAAAGAAGAAACAGAATAGTTCAAGAAATGGGCAGAACACTTCTGTTTGAGAATAATCTATCCAAGGGTTTTTGGGCAAAAGCGGTAAACACAACGGTCTATATTATAAACATTGCTCTTCTGAGATCGAATTTGACAAAGACACCTTTTGACTTGTGGTTTGGGAGGCCTACAACTGTGTATTACTTCAAAATCTTTGGAAGTAAATTCATCATCTACAACAACCATGATAATATGGGAAAGTTTGACTTAATAGCTGATGAAGGCATCTTTTTGGGATATTCAACAAAGAGCAAAGCATACAGATGTTACAATCTGAGGATCAAGAAAATGGTAGAATCAATCCATGTGAAGATTGATGAAGAAGACGCCATTACAAAAGAAGATTATGAAGAAGAGTTTCCTCAAGAAGCCGAAAAGGAAAACGAGCAACCCAGCTCATCCAATACCATTGAAGAAGAAAGAAGAGAGCCTCGTTATCCAAATCTACAAAAAGAAGTCTAACAAGAAAACATTTTGGGTAACAATGAAGGAAGAGCTCTTACAAGAGCAAAGAAGAAGGCATTATCACTTGTAGTTGAGGATGAGCATAGTCACTTTGTTATGTTATCCTCCATTGAACCAAAGAACTACTTCAAAGCAAAAGATGACCCTGATTGGATAACTGCGATGCAAGAAGAACTACGTTAAATTGATAAGAATGATACCTGGATTCTCATACCCAAGCCAACCAATAAGAATGTTATTGGCTCCAAGTGGATTTTCTGAAACAAGATGAATGAAGAAGGGACAGTCATCAAAAATAAAGTTGGATTGGTCTATAAAGGATTTGCTCAAATTGTCGGATTGGACTATGATGAGACTTTTGCTCCAGTTGCTCGATTGGAGTCCATCCGAATGTTTCTCTCCTTTGCATGCTACAAGAGAGTAATGGTCTATCAGATGGATGTCAAGTCTGCTTTTCTCAATTGTGATCTATCAGAAGAAGTATACATTAAGCAACCTGAAGGATTTGTCAATACAAAGCATCCTCAACATGTTCTTAAGCTCAGAAAAGAGCTCTATGGACTCAAGCAAGCTCCAAGAGCGTGGTATGACAAACTCCACTCATTTGTCATTAAACAAGGTTTCCAAAGAGGAAAGGTTGATGGCACACTCTATGTGAGGCACTCCAACTCAGACTTTTTAATTTTTCAAATTTATGTGGATGATATAATATTTTGTGGTTCACACTCGAGTCAAACCACATAATTTACCGCACTTATGCAATCTAAGTTTGAGATTTCCATGTTAGGCACTTTGAAATACTTCTTAGGACTTCAAATCATTCAACATACTAAAGGTATATTCATATCTCAAGAGAAGTATGCAAAAAAAATTCTGAAAATTTTTAACATAGATGATTCAAAATCAATGTCTACTCCCATGTGTGTTACCACAAAATTGTCCAAGGAGTGTACCACTGACCCTATTGATAATACACTTTACCGGTCCATGATAGAAAATCTTTTATACCTTGCTGCATCAAGGCCTGACATCATGTTTGCAGTTGGTTTAGTGGCTAGCTTTCAGAGTAATCCTAGAGTCTCACATTTGAAAGTTGTCAAAAGAATCCTTAGATATATTAAAGGCACCATTAAACTCAGATTGCATTATACCCCCTCTTTAGTGTTGTCTCTTATGGCCTTCTCCGATGCTGATTGGGGTGGTTCACAAATTGATAGAAAAAGCAACTCAGTATGTTGTTATATGTTTGCAAATAATGTTGTTTTATGGCTTAGCAAGAATCAAGCCTCTGTGTCTCTTTCCACCTAAGAAGCTAAATACATTTCAGCTGCACAAGCTTGCACTTAAGCATTGTGGATGAGAACCACACTCATAGATCTAGGCATTGAATTCTCGACTCCCACTACCATTTTCTTTGATTATCAAAGTGCAATTGTCATTAGCAAGAATCACACTTTACATAATCGAAGCAAACACATAGACATCAAATATCATTTCCTGATGGACAATGTACAAAAAGGAAATATACTCATCAAGTATATCAATACTGAGGCACAATTAGTAGATATTATGACCAAACATTTGCCTCCGACCAGATTTGAATCTCTTCGCACTGCCTTGGTCTCACCCTTCCTCCTCACTAGCTTTCTACTCTACTACCCTTTTGACTTTCATTGTGAAAAGGGGGAGAAAGAAGTTAGGTGGTTTTTGACATTAAAAGGCAAAATGGGAAGATTGATGGTTCAGGAAAACCATGAACATATTTGCCCAAGTTTTAATGTCAAAAGGATCTGTAGGGGCATTAGTGTCATTTCACATAATTTTATGATTTAATTAATTGCCTCGCTCTATTACATTTTTTTAATGTATTTGCACTAACAAAATTACAGGGTCAATTTAGTCATTTCTTAAATAAGGGTGTTTTGAAAATTAATGCAACGGCAAAGGAGCCCTAAGGACATTTTGGGAACATTGGTACATTAGGGTTTCTTGCATTTATAATGTTAAAAGAAAAAGAAAAAGATGATATAAATATATCATCATGCTCGGTTCTTCACTATGCAGCCAAAAACAAAATATAAGGGGAATGAGCTAGAGAGAGTGAGAAAGCTTGCTGCATATATATTCATGGCAAGCGTGTGTATGTGTGTGTGTGTGTGTGTGTATATATATATATATATATTCATGTATAGCGTAAAGGTTGTGGAAGCTCAACTGTGCGCAGAATCTATTCTCGGTTTGGGCTGTTGAAGATTGATCCATATTGTCGCTGCCCTCAAAAGTCAGAATCTACAAATTGAAGTGAAGAAGAAAAGAGGGCTCGGTGTGGCTGTGTAGTGAGAGAGAGAGACATCAAAGATATCTTCCTCAATCTCATACATAACAACAGAGTTCTTCTTCTTCGATTGCATAAAGAACATCAAAGTGGGTGTGTGAGTGTGTGGCAAGAGAAAAGGGGCTTCGGTTCTTCATCTCAACACTTGGAATCCATTCATGGAAACAACAAATTTAAAACCCTAGGCTCGAATTTTGGGTATAAACAGTCTATTCTTTTCTTTAACAATCACAGGCACACAATAGTTTAATCTATTACATATATGTATTCACACTTAGCACAGGCGCATAGGTTATGGTTTTCGTGTTGACACACACCTATCACAAGCGCACGTTATATGATTCGTGTATCTCATGTTATCTGTGTTTCATGGTTCGTGTTTCTTGATACTAAAATTCTGGAATTTGGGTTCAATTTACTGTTACATGGATGTGTTTCTTCTTACTAAAATTCTGGAATTTGGGTTCAAGGTTAATGTTGTTGTTGTGTGAATTTTCAGAGTGCTGTTTGGTGAGTCTTAATTGCGGAAATTATGCTGGCTCAAAATTTTATTTTCTGAATCTATATTGCTGAGATTATACTTATTCAAAGTGTTGTTTTGTCAAGTCTTAATTGCTGAAATTATGCTTGCTCAAAATTCTATTTTGCTGACTCTATGTTGCTGAGATTATACTTATTCAAAGTGATGTTTCGCTGAGTCTTAATTGTTGAAATTATGCTGGCTTAAAATTCTGTTTGCTGAATCCATGTTGCTAAGATTATACTTATTCAAAGTGTTGTTTTGTTGAGTCTTAATTGCTGAAATTATACTGGTTCAAAATTCTATATTGCTGAGTTTTTGTTTCTATAATCTACAATTTACAAATCTATTTTTAGAAAGCTATACTTGCTGAACTTGGTTTCTAAAATCTCCAATTTGATAATCTGATTTTTGAATATGCAAATTGCTGTCCAAAAATCTTTATATGCTGAATTGCTGAAGTGTGTTTTTGCTATATGTTCTTTGTGTTGCTAATTGCTAAATTTGTATTCATAATTTTTGTGCTACTAAAGTTTACTCTAGTTGCAGTTGTGTAGATTTGAAAAATAGGTACAAAGACAAAGAAATACCAGGAACCAGGACCACTGTCTTAGTGAATTACTAACTGAATGGTTATTCAAGAAACTGAGAACAAGATTCCTCTTCTACAAGTCCGTTGCAGTTACACTCAAGGGTGTACTTATTGAAGCCTCTCTTTAAAGAAATTCAAATGTCATTCTCTACCAACAAGTCAAGTGGCCGTGTCATTATCATGCTGAACCTTGAAGACTAACTATCAGAGCTCGAAGATTTACAGATCGATTTTGAAGACCTACAATCAAATCCTGAAGAGTTGTTGCTCATCACATCGAACTGACTCCACTATCACTATGCATAGTCTAAGTATTGGGATTATTTGGACAGGAGGAATGTGAGTGATTGTGGTGAGATTTGGTGAGAGATAGCTTGGGCTTTGAGCTGGGCTGAGAGTGGAAAAGCTGTTGTGAGATTTGGTGAGAGTGGTTCAGGCCTAGAGAGGCTGTGAATAGGGTTGAGTACTGGAGTGACTATGTTATGAGTTGGGTGAGTGAGAGAGTGATTGAGAGAATTATTGTACTACCCTTTCAGTCATTGTGGAGCTCAGTTCGAAGTGGTTTTTTTCCCACCCTAGGGTTTTCCTATATAAATCTGTGTGTCCATTAATTGTGTGATTGCATGTGCTAGCCAAACCTGCAATATTAGGAAAAAAATTCGAAGAACCTATTCACCCCCTCCCCCTCTAAGTTCATCAAATTTTGTGACGATAGAGTACTATTGAGAACAAAAAAAAGTAATAGTATTAGTTGAGACCAAAATTAGATAGAGATGGAAAAATACGAAGAGAGTATTTGTGACGGTAAAATAGTGTCACAAGTAATTTATTATAGGTAACGAAAATTTGATGTCACAAATAAAAAGTTTTTGTGACAGTAAAATAATGCCACAAGTAGTACATTATAAGTAACGAAAATATGTTGTTAAAAATAAAAAGTATTTATGACACCTCAAAATTGTCATAAATGAATACTTCAATTGTGACGAAATAAAGGGATGCCACTAAAGTAACTTTTTTTGTGATAGTATTTTTCCGTCAGAATTAACAAGCATTAGTGACGGTTGGTAATGAATAGTCACAATATAGAATTCGCAACGTAGTTTAAGGTGACGGTGCCATGATGATATATTTTCATAATTAAAATTTGTTAGCGACAAAATTTGAAATATTAGTGACGTTTTTTTCTATTAGAAATTCCCTTATTTGTTGTAGTGGAACTTACTTATGATCAGTCCAATAATAATCCTAAACCCTGTATTAAATTCCTCCTTGCTTGATGGTGAAGACATAGAATCGTTTGTAAATATCTGTGTGGACAAAAACAGGCAACAAAAAGACATGACTTTTCAATTTCATTGTCTCTAATTATAATGAACATAATAAGATTGGTTTATATATCAATATTTTGTACGCAATGCTATAGAGAGATTTTTAAACATATGATAAAGTTTGTATGCAAGCATTTAGGTTTATAGATTGAGTAAAGTTGCATGCTAGCTTGCATACAACGAACAAATTTTCAAACCGACCATGTTGTCAACTTTTTGCACTGTTGTGCTTAAGAAGTATGAAGTAGTGTAATATGAACAAGACCAATTAACTGCATGATTAGATATTTGAGTATGACAAGGATTCAGAAAGATATAAATAGAGGCAAATGATCACATATGAGACAAATGAATCTTGTAGACTATAACTGTCATCAAATTTCTTTTTTTTTTTTATATATATTTTTTCCGTTATCCTTTTAATACTTTTCCAACTAAAATCTCCGTATATATTAGGGTTAAATACACCGACGTCCCTATGATGTTCGCCCTAATTACATACACAAAACTTTTCAAAAATATTGCACCATGGCCTTTGGTCACTTGTTACAAATATTTCCCTCTATCCAAAAAGCCTTAAGTTCCTTCCAAATAAATATATGATATAACCAAAATGCCCATCCCTCCATTTGAAATGGCTTTGTTAACCTTACAATGGTATTTAATTACTAAAATAACTTATATTTATGGACAAATTAAATTCAAGTTTATTTGCTTCATTCACTCATAAAAGAAGACTCATAATTAAGATATGGTTTGAAGATAGGATCAAAATCCTCTTTAGTGAGCCTTTCTTTGTTGTTCCCTTTGGTGCAAAATATGTGATGCACAATAAGTCATGTCACTGCACTTTTTAAAATTACAAAATGAAACCCTAAAAAATAACAACATTACTTTTTGAGTTTAAACTTTAAGAATAAAGAACTTTTAGTTCCTTAGCATTGGAGAAATTATTAGGTGGTCTGGTACCCACCATCTCATATAGGTATCGGCTGATACTCAATTGCCACGTCGGTTTGTTATACGAGACTTTACATATCATCATATATGATTGTATACTTTTAATGGCAAAGAGCAGCCTCCGTTGGGGCTGGTTTCTCTCTCTCTGCCTATGATAATTTCTCACATTTTTCTCTCTCTAGAGTGTCTATCTCTCTATAAAGGAGTCCACTTTCTCTCTATATATATCAATCTATCCATATAAAAGATGATACAAAAACTACAGGAAAAAAAAAAAAAGAAATCTCTTATCATTCAAATTTCAAATTCTTCAATTTCTTTACCCAGTTCCTCTCTCTGTGAAAACTAAGCTTTGAGTCTCTTCTCTAATGTTCCTCTTCATAGATATTGTAAGGCATTCTCTGCAACTCTAAACCTTCTATAATCATCATCTCCCTATAATACTCTATGGTAGAGAAACAACCATTGAGGAAGAGATGAAACTGGAACATCCAGCTTTGATTCTGGGTATAGTAAATGGAATAAAATTTTGAATAGCTTTGATGTGTGGCTTTAATTCTTTCTTTCTTTTTAATTTTTTTGAAAATAGGTCTATATTGGTTGCCTTTTCCTTGTATCCGTAAAAAAAAAAAGTTTTTGATCACGAAGTAGAGAGAGATTGAACATGGAGGTTTATCTTCTAAAACAAGTGTTAGATAATATATTTAATAATATGTTACTTACTTACTATTTTGGTTTTATCTAGAACCACTTAAGATTTCTTACACTCTTTTCTAAACAATCTAGGACTAGGATTTCTTGTCTTCTAAGTTTACTTAGCTTTCGAGATTATGTACATATAAATAGTCCTTTTATGTATTCTTCATAACTCAAGTCAATTCAGTATACAATTTTTCTATATTTTTAACATGGTACCAGGGCCAACCGATCTTTGGTAAAGTCTTCATTGTCCATTGCTCTCACCACCGGAGATGACACCATCGACTTCATCCCTGATGGTAAATCGTAGAAAATAATTTCTACTAAATCAATACCCAATCAACGTCGTTACACAACTTGCGTAAGAGTTATTAAATAATCTTTCCCTCCTTTACCCTAATTCAAAGGTGACTTGAAGCTCACTCTTCTCTTACTTGTGGATTCCATATAAGCATATAGGATTGAAGATTTGATAGTGTTTGGAAGTCGAGAAAATCAGATTCGCGGTGTTCGAATCGTGTTTGCTAAGATTGAAAAATCTAGTTCACACTTTTCTACACAATAAAACTGTTTTGGCCATAACATCTTCGTTACTAATCCAAACGACCTGAGACAAATTCTAGAAGATAGTAAATTCAAAGAGCTTCGATTTGATATATAATTTATCTATATTCCTAGTAGAATAGGTTGGTAAATATGAATTTGAAGCTACTATCCTGACTATGAATTTCTATGCGGGAATTCATCTTTTTCGACTTGGATTTGCGAAGAGATTAAAATTGTTCTTCATTCAAAGCCACCAAAAACCATCATCTGGGTCTTCGGGAGCTCTTCATTCCACTTCTTTAGTTCCATCATCAAGGCCAATTGGTTATTGGGTTAAACAATTAAATCAACCCAATATTCAGAGCAATAATAGAAGGCTCTTGATTAGTCACCAAAATCAAGATGCTTTTATGCGCCTCTCCAGGACGAATCCACAGATTCACCACCGTGTGACCACACGCCTTCAGTGGTCCTCAACGTAATTCCTTGCACCTCAATGTGCCAGAGCTTCACAGATCCGCAATCGTGCTTCCATGCACCAACCAGTGTTAATAACACTCTTCCATGATTGATCATAACACTTGCATGTGCCTCCTGTGATAATCACATGTATCCGTGATTGATCACAGTACTAATATATGCCTAATGTGGTAATCACATGATTCTGTGATTGATCACAATAGTTGCATGTGCCTCATATGGTAATCACACGAATCCGTAATTGATCACAACACTTACATGTGCCTCTTGTGGTAATCACATGTCTATATTGACTGACCACAGCATTTTCGTGCACCTACCAGTGGTAATCACACACCTCCGCGCTTCTGTGCGCTATTATCGCACTTCCATGTGCCTTCAGAAGTAGTCATCCCGCGCTTCCATGTATAGCCATCGCACTTCCATATGCTACAATAGAAGTTACGCAATTTAAGCACCTCCAAAAGCCATCACGCATTTCCATGCACCGCCATTGCGCTTCCATGAACCTCCAAAAGTCATCCTGCGCTTCCTTGCGCCTTAACATGTCGAATCTTCACAGCTCCGTCGTCGCTTTCATGATTATGTATCCAAAGTCAAATTGGTTTCATATAATTCACCTTGAGTTTGAAGGGGGCTGTTAGATAATATATTTAATATTATGTCACTTACTTACTATTTTGATTTTATCCTAAATCACCTAAGATTTCATATACCATTTTCTAAACTATCTAGGACTAAGATTTCTTGTCTCCTAAGTTTACTTACCCTCTAAGATTATGTTATTATAAATAGACCTTTATGTATTCTTCATAATATAAGATAATAATATCAATTCAATCTGATCATATTAGATTTAACAATCTGATGAGAACTAGTGGCTAGGGCAGGAGAACTAGTATCATCTTCTTTAAAAGTCACTTAATGTGCATGAGTAGAAGTTTTTGGTTTTCTGTGAAGATCCTATCAAAACTTGAGTCACGACTGCCACGTGTAGAACGACCACCATGACCTTCACGAGAATTTTGAGGTTCCACCTGGGAGGTCAATAACGCTGAACGTTCATTGCTATTATAAGTGGGTACACAACCAGAAGCGCTCTAGATATGGTAGCCCACTGGAGTCTAGAAAATACATTTGGAAGAGAGGGAAGCATAGAATTGCCAAAAAATTGGGCCTGAACTGGCTCATATTCTAGTGACAGCCTTGTGAGAACCCGGACTACATTAAAATCCTCATATTGTTGTTGCATACGCTTCACATCCAAAGTAATGGGCTAATATAAGTTCATTTCATCACAAAGTTCCATTGTCTTTGAGAAATATTCTTCTAGAATCTGATTACCTTGATCAAGGCTAAAGAACTGTTTGCATACCTCGGAGATTCGTGTCATATTACTAGTGCCAGAATATAAGTTGATTCCATATATCCTTGGTAGTCTCCAAATACAATAAGTTGGAGCTGACATTAGGTTTAATATTGTTCAACATTAAAGAAATAATCTGAGCATCCCTGTATTCTCATGAATTGAAGTCAACATTGTTAGAAAAATAAAAGATTATATTGAATTGATATTGAATTATCTTATATTATGAAGAATACATAAAGGCCTATTTATAGGCATATAATATTGGAGTCTAAGTAAACTTAAAAGACAAGAAACCTAGGTGATTTAGAAAAGGAGATAGAAAATCCTAGATGGTTTAGGAGAAGATATAATAGTAAACATATATTCTAACATCCCCCCTTAAACTCAAGGTGGGTTTTATGAAGTCTACTTGAGTTCGGAGACAAAATCTTGAATGCGGCTCGTGAAAGCAATCTGGTAATTTTACCAACCGTGGCTACGAACACATACAAAGAAGTTGCAACAGAGTAGCTTGGTAGACAAAAGAAGCTCGTTGGAGCAATGGAAAGATCGAAAATGGCTCATTGGAGCGAAAACTGATTTGAAAATTAGATAGTGTGCGGACTAAAAATGGCTCAACTAACAGAACAAATAACTATCAAAATCAGTTAGTAGCACTGAAATGTGACTTTTTTAAATTAGCGACTTTGATATACAGATGCTAGTGGGAGCCGATGAATTGAACTTGAACTGGGCTGTCGGTAGAATGGAGAGCTCCGAGGAGACCTAGATGATGGTTGCCGGTGGATTTGGATAGCGTATTCACTGTCTTTGAGGAAGAACAATTTGAATCTCTTCGTGAATCCAAGTCGAAAAAGATGAATTCCCGCGTAGAAAGTTATAGTCATGACAGTAGCTTCAAATGAAGATTTGACCACCTTATTTTACTCAGAATATAGTTGAATAAATATCAAATCGAAGCTCTTCGAATTTTCAATCTTTTGGAATTCATATGAAGTTGTTTCGATTAGTAGGGAAGAAGTTATCAGCAAAACAATTTTGCTGTACAGAAAAGTGCGAACCAGATTTTTTAATCTTCGCGAACACGATTCGAACACCACAAATATGATTTTCTCAGCTCCAAACACTGCCAAATCTTCACTCCTATGTCCTTGTATGGAATCCACAAGTAAGAGAAAAGTGGATTTCAAGCCACATTTGAATTAGGATAAATGAGAGAAATAATTAGAAGACACTTCTTACGCCACACTACAAGAAATTTGTTGTTTTGCAACAAAAATATTTGTCGCTAAACATACCAAATTTGTCGTAAAAAGCTTTTAGGGACAAAAAACATTTGTCGCGAGGTTGTCCCCTAAAGCCCGTCACAAAAGGTTTTATGCCACAAAAAACTTTTGTCGCAAAAAATGCCATATTTTGCAACAAAAATACATTTGTTGCTAAAGATGTCAGAATTAGCGACCAATTATTTGTCACTATTTCTCTAAAAATTTGTCGCTTGTCACAACCTAATCCCATGGACTTTGTCACTAAATATATAACTATTTGCGACAAAAAATAGATTTGTCACTCAAGATAGATAATTTGCGACAAATTTTATTTTGTCGCTAAATGCTAAACAATTTGCGACAAAATTAGGTTTGTAACTAAATCTAAAACAATGGGCAACAAAATAGACTGTCTCTAAAAAATAAAATAATCTGCAACAAAACTAAATTTGTCGCTAAATAGTTAACTATTCGTAACAAATAGACTTTGTCCCTAAAAATAAAACAATTTGCAACAAAATATTTATTGTCCCTAAAAACATTACAATTTGAGACAAATATAATTATTTAACAACAAATGTTGTTTGTCACCAATAATTTTTAGAGACAAAATTGTTTTTTGTAAAAATAAATTAAATTTTTTTTATTTCTAATAATTTTTTTCCTGTCACGTATATCAAACATTCCAATTAAACTTAAAATTTTACAAATTCTATAAAACATCAGTCACAAATTATCCAAACTAATATTTTACAAATTAAAAACTAAAATATTCTATCATATATATCCAAAGGTCCGTACATATTCTAAATAAAGGATCAAAAAGAGATTCCTACACAGAGAATGATTTAATTATATGCAACAATAGTAAGATAGGAGATCCATATATAAATCTAATCCCATGTAAAACAAAAAGTACAAAACTGAGTTTAACCTAGATCCTTATATAAAAGAACAAAAAAAAGATAGTCAATGAGATGACAACAAAAAGAAGATCCAAAAAGCTAATCCCGACCACATGCAACCTGCAAAAAAAGGAGATAAAAAATATGATTAGTTCAGTTGCATATAAACATATTATTTCTATAATGATAATCATCATATATATATATACGACACTACCTTCTATTTTTCTGTTTTGAACTCTATCACTATTATGAAAAGGAGTTTCAATAATTCAAAAGATAAAGCTAAAACAATCCAACTATTATAACACATATAAATGGAGTTGGAGGATTGGCACAAGAAGAATAGTAAAGAAACTTAATCAAATATAGCTAAAGTGATAAACAATCTAAGGTATTGCAGCTATCTTATTTTTACTTACACGATGTCATTCAATTAATTTTACTCTCCTGATAAAGAAAAAAATAATTACACCAGAATTAAATTCCCCAATCAGTCCATATATTCCAGGAGATCAAAAATTAAGAGGGCAATATCATTCCAAAGTGAACCATTAGTCACTTGAACTCGATTGCTCTTTCAGGAGCACATATATGGTCGCCATTAGTCACCTAACAAATTTTATGCATCAAATAATAGTAGCGTCAGAACTAAATATTGTTATCTTTCTCTTGGTGTGAATTACATGCTCAGGAACCAAATGAATAGATTTTCATATAGCTATCCTCACATCAAAAGTTAGCATTCCTATTCAACTTAAGGGCCACATTACTTTTAATTTTAATCAAGATATAAACTCAAATCACACCCTTTATTACCAAGCTTATCCCCTTTCAAGCGAGCAGCCTCAAAAAGGTTTCTCCAATTTTAGATTAAATCTAATAAGTATAAACTCATATGGCAACTACGATCAATCCGAGCTTACAAGCACAAATAGAGGTCTGTCTCCTAATCGTTCCCGACCCTAAGAGAAGGCAAAAATGTAAACCAATAATGACTTAATGAAACAATTACAAAAAAATGATTTAATAGAAGATAGCAAAAACTGTAACTCCAAAACAGTCTTTGTGGTAAGGTTGGCAACCTTAATTTATAGTGTATCACATTGGTAGTGACAAATGAGAGGTTGATTAACAATTTTCTTTCTTATAATTTTTCAGAGTTGTAAATGATACGAGTCAACTAATAGGTTGCTCAATCTAACGAAAAATTAAAGACCTCCAATGAAGCTTTGGGTTGGTCTTTTATTTTGTTTTATTGATTATTAGTTGACTCAAACCTTAGTTCAAGTAAATTTGTTCCTCTGTAGCTGACTAAGTTATCAAATCAAAGTTGACCTGGGCTTAATACATACTAAATATCAAGCACAACTCGTTATCTCATGAATAGATTAACTTATTTCTCAATCTCAAAATAGATTAACTTGTTTAATATTTTTTAACTAAGCTTTTTTGTCTTTAATCATCAGCATAGGGTAAGTTCACACAAGCTCTCCTAATAACAAGAATAGGGTTAGGTGATCTGAGTGAAAAAAAAAAGAATCCAAAAGTCAAAAATGTTGTTTTAACTTGTATTAAGAGAATCGAATACCGGAAACCAGGAAATTAATGTGGACATGCACTAGGAGGAATTAGGTGGGGGATTGTTGGAGTGTTTTGGTTATAAGTGGAGTTAAAAATAGTGATGGTTGAAGACTTAAAAGCTTACTGGGATTTTGAATCCTTTGGTGGAAGCCATGGTTCTAGAGTCAGCAAAGGCTGACTGAATATATATATATATAGTGGGCTAATTCCAACAGGGTAATGGCTTCAATAAAAAGAAGTATAGCTGTAGAGAATAAGACATATTTATGCATTTTACTATGAGTGCCAATAATGTAATATCCTAGATCATAAAAGCTTTAGTTAGTGACTCAATGGTCAAAAAGCCTGAAGGTGAAAATTTTGTAAAATTATGGGTATAAATGAGGATGTATTGAAGATTAAAGGTCAAGAAATACTGAAGATAGAATAGTTTCATCAAATGGAACTAAAACAGTTATTGAATTAAACATTAACAGAACGCTAGACAGTTAAGAACTTGTAAAATGAGTGTGGTACAAATGTGGACATTGAGATGGATGTTTGGTATGATAAGAAAGGATAAAAAGTACAGTGCAAGCAATTGTTAAATGTTGAAAGCAACACCAGTTAGAAATAAAAGATATGTGGACATTGAGATGGATGTTTGGTATGATAAGAAAGGATAAAAAGTACAGTGCAAGCATTTGTTAAATGTTGAAAGCAACACCAGTTGGAAAAAAAAGAAGAGAAAACTGCCTAATATGGTTTGGACATGTGAAACTAAAAAAAAATGCACCAGCAAAGAAAGGTGCGTTGGTAGTATACACGAGGGGTAATGCTAGAGGATGTTAAGACTAAAATTAACATGTGTTTATGCTAGGGAAAAAAAATTTAACTTGTGTTAAGATAATAAGGAAATATTTAGGTCTGTGGTTTAATTGAAACTATGAGCATAAAATTTAGGTAAAAAATAGAGGGGGGAAAAATTTATGACCCTTGACAGCGAATTAGTACAACAGGACTCATGTAAATGACCTTAAATTGTTGAGACAAGCCTTTTTTTCCTTTTTTTTCAAGTACCACTAATATCAAGAAAGCTCATTATAATAGTATAATATATATATATATATATATATATAACATTTCCTGATATTTAATTTTCAAATATAAGGTATAAGTGTGTACAAGTTCTTGCTAATAAGAATACACTAGTGAAGAAACACATTAACATTCTTTAGTGAGCTAAATATAGCAAAGCTTATATATATATATATATATATATATATATATATATATATTTGTGCAGACAACATAGTCTAAGAAAATAAATAATCAAGGTGACAAGTGCATGAGCTTTGAAGACTGCTCTTTTACAAGAGAAAAGTGATGTTTTCATATCATCGCATATTCCAAGTTCACACAAAACAAGATGCTTGCACATAAACACTCATTATATTGTGTTGTTAATGCAATCAAGTCCCATATATGGTCATGTATATGAAGTATGAACCCAAAATAACACAAGGTAGTTAGTCCTTAACATCAAGCCAGGTGAGGGTAAGAAAGTAAGGCCAAATCTAATACCAATCAATAGTAGTTGACCTGCTTTTTTATTTGTTATTTCTTAAAAATATTGTATAAGTTCAACACTAAAGCAAATTAATGGAGTGTCAAGCTATTAATTCGAAGTCCTAGATTATTCTACATTTCCACATATTGAATTGTGATATTAAAGCCTTACTAAGCAAAGTCTATAATCATAGATTAAGTCACCCTCAAGAGATGCAGATTAATGCTCAGCAAGCTAGCTTTGAAAGCTTATTCGGATTCACTTTATCATAACTTTTGAATGCCAACTTTGTTTATTTTTTATTATGAAAATGATGAGAATTACTTTCTTGGTACAATTTTCCTTGTTTCATAATAGAAATTAGATCTATACATGCCGATCAAGAACTTCTTCCCAATCAAAACAAGCAAAATTACTACTCACAAATCTATTAATTTGTTCAAAAAAGAAAACAGAAACAAAAAGAAGAGAAAAAAAAGAGAGAATAAACAAATTAGAACCCTTAATTGCAAAAGCCTACTTGGCTGCAAAACCTGTATATAGCTCACAAGAATGTTTCTACACCTAGTAGGCATTTCAACAAATTGTAAAAGCTCGAACACATCAACGGTCTGACTGCCCCCTCCCATGAGAAGGCCACAAGAATTCATGTTTGTAATATTAGTGAGTTTTTAGTAGAGACATAGAAAATCATATGTGCATACTAACATGTTCTCTTAAAGGGACTATTGGGTACTATTCATAAGAAATAAACTTCTTATCTCAAACATCATGCCATAATTGTATAATTTGTACTTCCATTAGAGCCCTCTCAAACTTCAAATCATGTTATCTATACATATAAAATTCACTTTCTTTTACATATACATTATGCCTAGCTTTATATATAAAATCTTCATTTTTTACTCTAATACATGCTGCATACATGCATACATTAACATTCAATTTGCTTAAACTCATTGTAACATGTTACAAAAAAAAAAAATGTGAATGAAAGCATCATTCCTTGTAGTTTCAAAATATCTTGATTTGCTTCTTGTCTTACCAAAATTCTGTTAGCTAGACTTGTTTTAAGAGAGCATGGGAATTCAAAAACAATAAGCTAGTGGACATATAATCAGAGAGTTGTTACTATAATAACAACAAAATCCATAATTTACGTATAATCAAAATTAAATTTAGGAATCAAAGAGAGATTCTTATAATCAATGTAAACATATGCAATGAAGAAGTAGAATTGTAAATTTAAATCAACTAGAATAGTAAAACACAATCGCTGATATGCATAGAAAGCAAATAATAATGTATTTATTTGTGTTTATAATAGTATATTACTGATAAAAAAAAAATAATTGAAACATACATAGAAAGCAGTGACAATTCTTGCAAAGTTACCCTCCATGAGCTTTATCTGATTGGTGACTTTCCCAAAAATATACTTGCTTTTGGACGAAAACCCAGCCCCTGAAATTGCATAAATGAAATATAATTATATTAGATATAAGAACAAATTTTTTAAGTATGAAAAAATAACAGAGAAGGTTAACAACTTCAAGTAACAGAGAAGAGAATAGAGCAAGAGCATCAAGAACTACAAATAAAAAGTTTAGCTGAAAAATAAGTTCATGAAAACTAAAATAACATCAACTAACCTTTATATATAACTACTTGGTGAATCATTGTCATTTGTTATCTAACTGCTGGGACTGAAATGGGAAATAAAAGGTTCCAAATTGTGGTTTTCTCCCCCTTATTTTCTTAGCAATTACTGGTGAGATAAGGATCCACTTAATTACAGATCATGTTAATGGTAGGCTCATGAACTATGGTTACAGTGGATGTGTGGAGAAGAGAAACCACTACTTTCATGGTCGGCTTGGGAACTCTCAATCACAAAACAAAAACATATATTGCTTCCTCTTTTACACAACCAAAACATTAATACTGGAAAGTTCCAAGTGCATGGTTAGGCAAAATGAAATGTCAGTTTAATTGGGTCAATGTATCAAAGATAAATGAAAAAAAAAATCTAATTGAAACAGAAATTATCAAATGAATCAAGATAGTCTTAAGCAGTAACATGCGACATCTCATCATAACAACACCAGCAATTCATCCATTACAATTTTTTCCATTTGAAGTAGCTCTAAAATAGAGAATACCTGATAGCAGGTAAGCTTCAGATTGAGAGTTCTGTCTGATGAGGCCCACAAAATTGGGGGAGTGGAGCGTGAGAGATGAGAGTGACGTCGGTGGGAAAGAGTTTAGGGCTTCGATGATGGAATACTTTTCGATCTGATAGGGTTTGAGAACCACTCAAAATAGGAAATTGTGGTTTGTGTAGCAAACATTTTAGGGCTGAGATCGTTTCACTGTGGTTTGAGAAGCAGACATTTTAGGGCTAAAATTTTCAATCTTCAGAGAATGAGTTTGAGAGAGATTTTGAGAGAATGGATTTGAGAGCGGGATTTTGAGAGGGTAGCTTAGTTTTTGACAATGGGTTTGTAAGGCTCAACCGTCTACGGATGGCATAGTAAATCACTTCACACAGTCTGAGACTTGAGAGTAGCGCCAATGTTCGAAATAGGGTGAAATTTTAGGCGGTAAAGACATAAGCCAAAATAAAATAGTTTGTGACAAATAATTTTATAATAGATATTTAAATAAAGTTATTAAATTTTTAAAAAAAAATAATAAATGAATTAATTTTAAATTACTTTAAATTTTATATAAGAAATGTTATTATAAATATATATATATATATATATATATATATATATATTTTGTATTAAGGTTATTAAATCTTAGTATAAATATCTAGTAATTAAAATTTTTAATTCATTTTAAAATAATATCATAAATTCTTATAGTTCGACTATAAAATTGATGATTTATGTTTATTACAATTATCTCATAAATTTTAATTTCATCATTACTTCCGGTATGCTTGTTATGTTTATATCTTATGCATTTTAACCTTACTCGATAAGTTGGAGTTATCAGATGCAAAAAAATATTGGTAAGTAGCTTAAAACAACTAGCATACAAAACTCTAAGTTCGTTTATAAAATTGTTTCTACAAAATATATAAGGACAACGCTTAAAACCTATCTACGGGGAAAAAAAATTAGTGCATGTAATATTATTCAATATAATAACCCTTTAATAAATAATAAATTTTAAAAATCATTTCACATTGAAATAATTTGCTTTGAAATAATTATGAGAAATTTATGTTAGGTGTTAAATTATGTAACTAAGATATCATATCAAAAATCTAGAAATTTAG
Organism: Cornus controversa; assembly: GCA_026545225.1. Taxonomy (NCBI): domain Eukaryota; kingdom Viridiplantae; phylum Streptophyta; class Magnoliopsida; order Cornales; family Cornaceae; genus Cornus; species Cornus controversa. The sequence continues at coordinate 21,012,508 of CM048852.1, forward strand.
AATTTATTTTTATACTTTAGTTTCTTCGAGTTGCTCGAGTTGGAGTACATTTAGGCCAAGGGCTACTCAAAATAAATTAATGCTCTTAAATCTAAACTCAATCTCAATTTTGATATTTCAAAGTTTTGTTATTTCAAATGCTCTTAATGTGTTTTCGATTATTTGAAAAGTGCGTGGAGATTGAAGCTTACCTACGATGATTGTAAAGCAATGGGGAGGCTATTGGGACAATGAAAGAGCTAAAGATATGTTTGGTAAGAGAATTTCAAAGATTGTTAATGCGATTGAAATGTGATTGAAGGTTGCAATTGGATAATAAAAAAGTACCACTTAAAATAAAAAAATCTTGGTTATGGTTCTATAATTGAAGAAGAGAATGGGTTTGATAATGATATTTTGACAAGAGTAATGATAAACATAGTGAAAGTTATCACCGAATTAGAAAAGTGAATTACTCTCATCCTTAGATAATGCAAGTGGGACCCTTTTCACAATGCAATGGATGGACAACATGTTCACTACACATTAGGTGATAACTTTTTACTCTACAAATCATTATCCTTTCAACAAATATGTAGAGTATATAATTTATGATTATTTCACCTTCTTAATTTATACATCTCTCAACATTTAACAATATAAATATACAATAAGCACTAGGCATGCATGATGATGAATTAGATTATAACAGCAAATTTAAAAGAGTAATTACTACGGATTCAGTGTTTTGTAGCAAATACCCTAGTATTTACTACGAATTTGTTTCGTGGTAAATATGAAGGGTATTTTTCACAGATTTTATTTTTCGTAGCAAATACCTTTCTATTTACTAAGAAATTGAATCCGTAGTAATAGGTATTTTGCTACGGATTTAATTTTTCCTAGTAAATACCTTACTATTTACTACGAAATTAGCTCCGTAATAAATAACATATTATTTGCTACGACATAAATTTCGTCGAAAAATTGTATTTACTACGAAATCAAGTTTTCGTGGAAAATACCCTAATATTTACTACGAAATGTTTTCCGTGGTAAATACGAAGAGTATTTTCCACGGAATTTATTTTTCGAGCAAATACCTTACTATTTACTACGAAATTGAAACCGTAATAAATGGTCCGTGAAAAAAAAAATGTTTTCTTGTAGTGAAATTTGATATCGGTAGTAGCTTATCTCACTAAACTAAGTGAGCAAGGCCTTCACATCATTTTCATTAATATATATATATACCATTGGTCGTTATAATTTATCATTTACAATTTTTAGTTAATTGAAAAAATAATATTTGTAGAGTTTAATTATTACAATTACTTATAAATGTAGTTGTAAAGTTATTATGATACAAAAATAAGAAAAAAAAATTTGAAAAAAAAAATTTAATACTAAATTTATAAATCTATTAAAAAATAATTTTTTGTTGTCTAAGGCATTAAATTATACTAATTAGTATAAATCAACATTCGCAATCTCAAAAAAACTAGACATTAGATGACAAATACATATTTGTCCCAAAAACTAAAGAATATGGGACAAAGTATTTTGTCCCTAAAAAGATATTTGTTTTGCAACAAAGTATTTTGTCCCTAAAAAGAGTTTTTTCTACAACAAAGCCTTTTTGTTGCATAAAATATCACATTGGCAACAAACTCAAGATTCGTCGCAAAAACTAAAGAATTTGCGACCAAACATATTTTGTCCCTAAAATGCACTATTTTGTGACAAATAGTTTGTCCCTAAAGCACAACTTTTTGCAACAAACCGTGTTTTAGTCGCACAAAATATCACATTGGCGAGAAACCGAAAATTTGTCACAAAAATTTAGAATTTGCGACAAAATATTTTTGTCCCTAAAGCTATTTTTTTTGCAACAAAGTTTTTGTCCCTAAAGTCTAACTTTTGCAACAAAAAAGATTTTTGTTCCTAAATACAATTTTTTTGCTACCAAATTTTGCAACAAATAATTCATTGTCGTCTAAATTGGCACATTTTGGGACAAACTTGTATTTTGTTGCAAAAAATAAAATATTGGTGACGAATTTATAAGTTTGTTGCAAAAATAAATAAAAATAGGCAACAAAGTCAAAATTTGTCGCAAATGACCACCTTTTGCCACAAATTTGGCTTTGTCCCTAAAAATTTTGTGGCAAAAAGCAAAATTTGTTGTAGTGCCAGTTGTGCAACGACATTGATTTGGCGGAAGCTATTTTCTACGGTTGACCGTCAGGGATGAAACAAATTATGTCATCCCCTACAGTGAGGGCGATCAACAATGAGGACTACCAAGATTTGATAGGCTTTGATACCACGTTAGAAATAATGAGAAGAGAAAATTGTATTGAATTGAATATTGTCTTTTATTATGAAAAATACATAAAGGCCTATTTATAGGCACATAATCTTGGAGACTAAGTAAACTTAGGAGACAAGAAACCTATGTAGTTTAGGAAAGGAGATAGAAAATAATAGATAGTTTAGGAGAAGATATAATTGTAAACATATATTCGAACACTAGACAATATTCAATTCAATACAATTCTTTATTTATTTCTAACATGGTATCAGAGACTACCAATCTCTAGTAGTCTTCACATTTTGTTGCATCACTGCTGGGTATGGCACCATCGACTTCATCCCTAGCAGGTAATCATTAAAATAGTTTTCCTCTTATATATATATATATACCACACACACACACACACACACACACATATATTATACAGATATTAAAAGAAGAAAAAATATGACAGTCCAGCTCAAGTTCATTCATCGGCTCTTTCTAGCATCTGTTGTATCACATCTTTCATAAATTCTAATGATGTGTAAACATATATATACAAGAACACAAATAGCTATAAGACTAAAATACCCCTGATTACAATAGTGTCCCAATACAACTATTCTAACATATAACAATATGACGTCTTCGAAATTTTTAACTGAAATAGATGAAATAAAATTTATTCCAAGATACAAATTCAATCCTATACTTTCGGGGGTATGATCAATGTTCACTTTTACGAGGAAGAGCTGACAATTTGTATCTCGTGCTTGCTTGTTAGTGGGGTGGAGTCCTTGTACCAGTACGAATATGATCCCTCTACTGAAGAATCATATGAACTGTTGTCAGTACTATTGAATGGTTTGAGCACATTCATTTCTGTTGAAAACAGAAAGTGGAATGGTCTAGGAGGCGGGGCAATGTCCACTCCTGCCTCCAACATCCTTACCACAACACTCATTGGTGGCCTAGCATCTGGCGAGTCTTGAACACACCACAAAGCTATCATGGACATTCTCTCCGCCTTGTCTCTATCCTTTTCTTGAATCCCACACGATATGGTCATCGTTGCCAAGTCACCCTTCTCAAACTGATCCCAAACATGTTTTGGGAACCAATCTAGGCTCTCAGTAGGACCTACTTTTGCATTCTTCCTCCTTCCAACTATCTCAAACAACAGCATACCATAGCTGTAAACATCACATTTATAAGTTATTGGGAAGTTGTTTAGCATAAGCTCTGGTGCGGAGTAACCAGGAGTCCCCCTATATCCGGTCACACTTGCATGGCTTCCATCTCTATTACACAGCTTTGCTAGCCCGAAATCTGCAACCTTTGGAAAGAAGTCTGCATCAATTAAAACATTACCGGGCTTGATGTCGTAGTGAATGATTTTTTGCTTGCATTCTTCATGCAGATAAGCAATACCTTTGGCCGTCCCAACTGCAATTTCATGTAGCTTGTCCCACTCAATTGCTTCTGTATCTCTGAATAGGTACTTGTCTAGTGATCCATTTTCCATGTACTCAAACACTAACGCACTTATAGATTGATTATAGCAAAATCCATATAGTCTGACTAGATTTATATGGTTGGTTCTTCCTATGGTTCCGACTTCTGACATGAATTGCTCTTCAGCACTTTTATCTGAGCTCCTTTTGAGGACCTTTACAGCGAGTTGCACTCCATTTGGAAACTGTCCTTTGTAAACAACCCCAAAACCTCCAGAACCCAACCTTGTCGAGTAATTACTTGTGAAGCTACGTAGTTCCTGTTCATGAAATCTAATCGGTTTATCATTTGCCAGGTCTTGGAAGAACCTCGCCATTGAAGGTGCATCAACCTCCCAAATTGGGACCCCATTCAGTGCTGGCCGATTGAATGCTCGTTGCGCTTCTCCTATGACTGATTGCAGTTCTGGTATGATTGGTTTTCTTTTATTCCAACAATAAAAAGCTATAATGACAATTACTGCCGGTACTATAATAGACACTGCTGCGACTGCAAGTTGAAATAATTTAATAAGGGTGAGTTCTTAGGCTCAATTTGATGTCAATTAATGAAAATTCTTGATTTCCTTTTTCTCCTTTTTGTGCAAGAACTTACCAATCGATATTGCAATGATGAACGTTTTCGCTGGTGAAGACATGGAGTCGTTCTTGGATATCTCTGGAGGACAAAAAAACAATCTCTTCAGTTTCATTGTCTATATTTCTAATGAACATATATAATATTTTTATATATTTCAATTGCATTTGTAGGAAGTGCTATACAGATGCAGATTGGTTCAAACATGTGAAAGTATTGTATGCAAGTGTTTAGGTTTATGCATTGGGTAAATTTGCATGCTGGCATAAAATGAACAAATTTATTAATAAAATTAAAGCTGATCATATATACGTATTTAACATACTTCACAGTACTGTTGTGCTTAAGAAGATATGAAATATTGCAATATAAATTAACAAGAACAATTATCTGGCTAGTTAGATATTGAGCATCTCTGCTTCTATCTGTGTGGTCAGAGTTGACCTGAGGTTGATTTCCCATGATGTGTGGTTAAAATGGTGTACTGAGATTAAGGCAGTGATATATCTGTTTTCATGTATGCCTCTCTTCTAGATTATACTGCACAAAGTGTTGATTTTAAAAAAGAATTAAGAACAAAACATTCATGTAGCGAAAACGAGGAAGTTAAAAGAATGAAATTATTAGAAATGATTTTAAAAAGATAAATAGTAGAAGAGAGATGGTAAAGAATAAAATCAAAAAAACAAAATTCTTATGGAATTAGGAGAGTCAGGATTCTAAGAGCCACACACTCCACCAAGTTAGTCTAAATCTACATTTTGTTTATAATACCACAAAATTAATATTTATTATAGAATGTTGAAAGTTTGAAATATGAATTAGAATGGTCAACTTGAGTTCAACATTGGCACTAATTTTAAAGCCCACTGTGACAAACGATACATAACTCTTTTTTTTTAGCAGCTCTATAGTAATTTTATTTATCTTTTATTTAGTTGTACTTTTGATTTTTTTTCCACCTTTTGAATATAACAAACAAAAGTTATTAATTATATTAACTAACTAATATAATCAATAACACAAATTTCACTGTCTTCAAATAAAAAAATAAAAAAAAGAGTAAAAATATTAATCTCACTCAAATAATATAACATTCAAAACAAATATCCAGTTTCCATCTTACTGAATTATTAATTTTACATCTAAATTTATATTTGTCTCTATCAATATATATAAAAACTTTCATTTGATCATTGAAACATACTTAGTATATTAATTAAAACTAAACAAAAAATGACATAAATAATTAATATGATCATATATCATATATGTCATGAATTGTATATATATTTTTACTTGTATATTGTATTATATTTTTTCTATTATTTTTTAATTTTTATTTCCTCTTCACGTGTGTTATATATGGCATGAGTTTTCATTTATTTCATGCTTAAATCTATTATCATTTATTAATTTCATAAAAAGTATAATTATCAAGCATGTTTATTAACAAAAGAAACTTAAAATTCATGAATAAGTCCTTAATTGTTTTATATGGTCTTAAAAATTCAAAAAAAATCACTAAAAATTCATCTTTATCGAATTATATGGTAAGAAATTGCTTATAGATCGATTTTTAGTCATGTATGTGAGTTCGAAAAAAATTCACAAGTGTGATAACTAATTCTGTCTCTATATATATGTGATTCCTTTATATTTTTCTCAACTGGCTTGAGAGAATGCAAACAATACAAGAAAATGACCTTTGCTGAACCAAAATTATAGGCACAAAGTAGTGATACGATTAATTCAAGTCATTCTCAGAAGAACCCATCCATTATTTGTGTTCTTCATGGCTAAATAGGCCTTTTATTTTCCACTCAACAAAATTTAAAAAATAGAAAGAGGAAGCTTAGTTGTGCACTGATCGAGTTAAACAAAGAACAATTAACTCATTAAGCTTAAATAAGCAGTAAGTCGATCACTTACCAACTAGGAGAATATGCTGAGAAGCAGAATAAATTATCCTTGTTGTTTCTCCTCTTGCATGCCCTTGATCTTTGGCCAAAACACCTTTAAAATGTCCTTAGAAAGTTGTATTCTAAAAGTTTCTTCACAACCAAACGGTAGAGAGAGAGAGAGAGAGATTACAATAAGAAGGTATTGGACTTTGATCTTCCTTGAGACAAAAATGGAGAGAGAAAAAGAGATTAGAAATTATCTGTCAATATCTTAATTATCTGTTTTAAAAATTGACTTACCACCTCTCATGTTCGACGACAATAACAAAACCAGGCTTTATATGTAGATAAATTATATAGAGATTTTATACAAAGATATTATTGAGATATTGACCGATATATTGGCATATCTGTTTTAAAAATTGACTTGCCACCTCCGAAAGTTTTCCAAGCTCTTTTCCTCACGTTCTTTATGACGTTTGACTTATTGGCTTCATGCATCACATAGAAGGGTGGATTGCTTGGGACGTCGTGGAACATAGGAGTTGACTTTAATATATTATTATTATTATTTATGATCACATGTATTATATTGATTGGATATTTGAATTAAAATTGTCATTTGACTCAGCAAAACAAATACAACCTTTACAAAATAAAAATGAAAACATGTTACTGGCCAACGAAAATTTCAAACCCAAGTTAACAAGGGAGAACAATACAAGTAAGAAACAAATTCTTGATTTAAGATCGATTGCATATCTTGCCCATCTGGTACCACTTAGTTTTAGCTGTATATAATTAAGGATTCAATCCTGTGCAAGCTAACTTTGTGCGAACGGTTGATGTGGTCTAATAAAATTTAAACTAGGCATTACCCATTTTTAGGTGTTAAACCAAGAGACTTTCTTTTTTCTCTCTTCTTCTCGCTCCCATCATCGTAGCATTCCTCCAACAAAATAGCATTTTCACTTCAACTTATACTTTTGTTTCAAAGAGTCTTCTCTTCGTTCGTTTCTTCTCTCATTTTTCTTTGCAAATCGAAACACAGTAAAGGCTCATAGCCTCATACAATAACTATTCACAGCAATTTCTTCATTTTTCAAAGCTTCATTTGAGAGTTTCAGTCCCACTGTCATCCCAATACCTCCTAGTCTCTCCTCAATCTATTCGCCTCTATATTTAGAGTGAAGATATATATATATATATATATATATATATATATCATGGGTTTGTTTTGAATCTGATTAGATCAGTGGTGTATTGAATGGTTTTTGAATTTCTGTTTTGTTGTATCATTTGGATATTCAGATTTCGAAGAGTTGTATCTCATTGTGATTCAATTTCGAGACACACTACAAAAAAATAGACTTTTTACGGCGGGCAAAAAGGTCTTTTACCACGGTCTTCGCCCGTCGTGGTATCCAGTGTCGTAGTTGCTGATGTACTTTCCACCACGGGCTTAGCCCGTGGTAGAAATTGATTTTTAACCACGGGCGGAGCCCGTGGTAGAAAGTATATTTTCTACCACGGGCTGAGCCTGTGGTGGAATGCTGGCCGTTGTAATTTTTTACCACGGGCTCAGCCCGTGGTAGAATCCTGGCCGTTGTAATTTGTTACCACGGGCGAAGCCCATGGTAGAAAGTCGATATGTTACCACGGGCTCAGCCCGTGGTGGAATGCTGTCTGTTGTAATTTTTTACCACGGGTGGAGCCCGTGGTAGAAAGGCGATATTCTACCACGGTCTTGAGCGCGTGGTGGAGTTGCTGGCCGTTGTAATTTTTTTACCATAGGGGAAGCCCGTGGTAGAAAATAGGTATTCTACCACGGGCCTCGCCCGTGGTAGAAAGTTTACAAATTTTTTAAAAAAAATAAATGGTTACTTATACAAAAACCTGGCCAACAAACATCAATATATATACTCATATTCCAGTAATACAGAACAAAACTCCACCCAAAGCCACGCATATTCACACCGAGCTTTGCAAAATAAATGTCACTTTACCATATTGTCCACAATAGAATACAACAATGCCTTGGATATTCCACCAATACACAACACCCAAGCCTCACAAATTAAGAATATGATGCTATATATATGAATAATAGTTAAAAGGCATTAAAAAAGGTAAATTTGCATCTAAATATTAATCCAACCAATCACAAAAAATAATTCCCAAACTTCTTTCGTATTAAAGAGTTCTGAGTATAAAGTTCTAATCATTTTTAACATGTCTATTCAATAGCATTCCCATCAACCAAAACATTAAGATGTATCAAAACTACATTAAAAAAGAACTAAATACTTTGCTTACACATAACACAACTATACCAAAAAAGTAGACAAAGTGTCCAAAAGTCAGTCACTATCCAAAATATTTGTTTAGTCTTCAAAAAAGAGTCATATGTCCAGAACTTGGCTGAAATGAAAGAACCTGCATTATTAAATATTCCCTACAAGAGGAGAGAAAAGAAAGGTGCATTAATATTCTGAAAGCTCATAAATTGTTTGGAATTCATTTACAACATGCCATATTTCTAATATTATCAAAATTATACAAATTGAGTTCAAGATAAACATTTGATGAACAAGCTTGAATAAAACTAAGAATTTCATTACCCTATTCATCTCTCATTATACAGACACTTCAATAACATAGATCATCAAAAGTACATACAAACACAATTCATATTATCAACAACCATCTCTTGTTTCACCGCGTTCCTCGATATATTTCCAATTCATACAGCAATTTTTCCCAATCCAAGTCATATCATTGGATAAAAGATAGATATCTCATGATATTAGCTTCAAATAGTAACATCTAGAGTGACAAATATGCTTCTCTTGAAACCACATAACAGTAAAAGCATCTACCACCTTCAAGGAAAACACAACCATTTTACCAACAAGAATTCTGATGAGAAGCAACCGGAAGCCAACCTAAATACAATTCTCTTTTTTCTTTTTTTCTCTCTATTCGTAAGTGGATTCCATGGAAACACATGGAACCAGAAAGAAAATGAGAAAGCCGATAGTTCCTTCGTTTGATCATATTCCATAATAGAGATTACACCGTTGAAGGGTTTAAATTATACAAACAGCATTTCTACGGGACCCAATGTGCGTCTAACTATAATAACTCCAAAAACAATTGTTGGAGCATTGTCTGTCTAATTCTCTACAGGAAGGGAGAAAAAGATCCCAAAAAAGAAAGCATGGAGAAACAAAAGAATGAATACCTGAGCTCCAATACAATATATAGTTTCTGCCTGGAAGAAGAGGCTAATGTATAACCCTTCAAGGTGGACAGTGCTTTACTTCATTTCTTGCATGTCCTCTTCTATTTTCCAAACCACATCCTTAAGGCAGGTTGAAAGATTCTTATAGAACTGTCAAATGAGAACACCAAAAAAATTATACATTAATTCAACAACAAAATAAAAAAATTTGTGCCTTAATAACCGACTTTTACAGTAGAGGGAATGGAAATAAATAATTAATTAAAAGTTCCAATTCCTTGACAGACAAATTGAAATGCCTGATACTTTATTTATTCAACCAGCAGGAAAACAGTAGGAGTGCATTTAAAATGAACCCTATACTACCATTTCAGCGTCCAGAACCTATGCTGTATCATACTAATCCCAATGTTGGAAAATGCAGCCAAGCACACTATACAACACAAATCCACAGCTCAATGTTTGTATCTGACCTCTACATCAAACTACCCAATATTTTCAAGTTATGGTATATTTGGACAAAGATACCATTTATGATACCTCAGTTTTAGCCAATTATCTCCCAATGTCAATATCCTTTTCAGTGAACCGTGCAAGTGGCTAGCTTACAGTACAGGTTGAAGGGTATGTGATGGCTCAAAAATTAAATATCAAGTCAAAGAGACATTAAAAAGTTAACAAAGAGACCTAAACATCATTTTATGCAATACATGTTCTAAATTAACAAATTTATTCTATAAGTTTCTCATATACAACCTGGTTTGGTTTCAATACCAGATGACTCAAAACATAGTAAATCAATATTGGTTCTTCACTCAAGGTTTCTACTCATGCAAAAGATTATGGAAACTCTCTTGAACTGTGAAGGTAACTACCTACACGTTCAGGTTGACTCTAACTTAATGGCTTCGATCCCAAAAAAAATTAGTTTCTAAAATTGACTTTCATTGTACCTTTTGTAAGTTTTAAGAAACCAAATGTCTAACAAACCTCAATTAGTGAAGCACTTATATCAATTAGTGTAGTCCTTCTATGGATATAAGAAGCAAAATTCTTGTCATGGTCATGCTCTCTCTTCATCTTTATTTAATCAAGTATAAGTTGTTACCACCTTCTATCTAATTCAAGGCAATCTTCATAGAACAGAATTAACACAGATGCTTTCAGAATTACAATATCAGCAAACATGCACAAGCTAACCAAAGAAGATATATACACAAAACATGCATATCAAGCAATTATATACAACTCCTGCAAATCAGTATATCAAATTCAATCAAAATTAATCATAACCACAGAATACAACAATAACAAAATAAAATTTTCAACAAAACATAAAGCATCTTTAAAAAGAAAAGCTACCATAGTGCATACTGATGCCACTAATTGGGCTATCAATTTTAGATCTTTAAAAAATACAGGTGCCAATAGACCTCAATTTAACCCAACATGAAATTTAATTCAGGATCAAATAAGCATATAAAATAAGCAATAATTTCAACATGGTAGCAATTATATAATCATTTATCCAAACCAAAACAGAACCATACTTAAATAAATGTTCATGCAGCAAGGTTGATAACAAAATTCAATCATTATATCAACTAGAATCTGAATTAGCTAATTTCAAGACTAAATCAATAAGAAACAGTAAAAAAAACAATCCTTATGCATGTATGAGTAATTTCAACAAAATATATCAAAATTATTAATACACAGACTCCTAAAATTAATTCGCTACCTGTTTAGTGATACTGTAAAAGTTGTGTCAACTTTTCCTTTTTCTTCTCCTTTTCTTCTTTCCTTTTTCTCTCTCTCTTCTATCTTCTCTCTTCTCTTAGCCGAACTGATTTTCTGTCTCCCTTATCGTCTATATATATATATTTATAGTTAATATGCAAATACAAACAAAAAGCTTCTCAAAGCTTCCAACCAAACTCTCTGTAAACCGTGTGCGTGGGACACCTGTAGTAGCACATGTAAAGAGAACAAAAATATTAAAGTTTCCATAGGAAGCTTTATGAAGATCAGCTTATGTTATATAGAATGATAGATATAGGTATATATAATAGAATACTATTAAAGTTCTCTTACACTCAGAAAACCCAGAAATCGCAATCCTCTAATTATCAATCACGCGAATTAATTTTCAGTTGATGTTACATTTAAGGTCCATAGAGAAACTAAAAAGAGATTTACGCATTCCACTTCATCAGAAATCCCAATAAAATGAATTGCACAAAAGTGCACAAAGAGAGAGGAATAATACCGGTGAAGGAGATGATGACTTGGAGACTGAGGAGGCTCAGAGTTTGCTTCAATGGAGAGCAATTGGGGCTTCAGTTCCTTTGATATATGGAGAGTAGTTGGGGTTTCAATTCCTTCGGTGAAGTGAAATTGATGTTTCAGTTGTTCCGATCGATGGAGAGAAATTGGAGATTCAGTTGATATAGAGTCAGCTTGCTTCAGTAGAGCTAAAGAACGACAACGCCGATCAAACGAATGGACAAAGAAGGTTAGGGTTTGGTTGAGATTTGAGGGTTAGACATTTGGGTTCAAAAGGTGATCAATGTTGTTTTGGGGGTTAGGGCTTCCATTTCAGACGAGCTAGGGTTACCATCATTTCCATTGGAGGAAGAGGGAGAGAGAGGGAGTAAGCTTACGCGCAAAGTTTAATTCCCATAAAAAAAATACCGCGCCAAATTAAGTGAATTTTTTGAAAAAAATAAGGCTTTCCATCATGGGCTTGGCCCGTGATAGTTATAAAACTTTCAACCACGGGCCTAGCCCGTGGTAGAAAGTAACTTCCAACAGCGGGCTACATAGGACCGTGGTAGAAAGTATTTTCTACGACGGGCTATATGGGCCCGCCGTAGAAAATTACTTTCTACCACTGGCTAACCGGGCCCGCCGTAGAAAGTAACTTTCTACCACGGGCTATGCGAGCCCGCCGTAAAAAGCCTATTGTTAAAAACTAAATTTCTTGTAGTGACAATAGGGATTCTTTGACTCTCCTACGATCCGTTAGATCTATTTAGAATCGCTGCAATCGGTATGGTGTGTTCTTGTTGTCGATCCTGTTTTGGTTCTGGGTTTGGTTCATGCCATACTGATACACACTTACATGTACGTATATATGTGCCTATATGGGCTATATATGTATGTATTTTGGTTCTGAGTTTAGTTCTTGGTGTACCATTTGTTTGAGATCGTTTGGTGGGTGTTGTGGGGTAGCGAGTGGCGAAGGAATAGATGGTTGAAAGGGCGATGGCCTCTGGTGATGGAGAGATGGAGGACAGTTGTATATATTGTATTGGAGTTGTGGAGATCAATGATGTTTTCGGTTTAATCCGTAAGTAAACGGGGAATACCCATATTTAATTTTTTTTTAATTTTAAACAGATGGCTAAATTTCACTGGACCATGTCAATGGGTGTACCAAATTGGTTCGTATATGGTTGGACTTAAGTATTGTCCTATAATTAATAGCTCTCGGACCAAGGAATTCCAACTTGGGGCGGAACTAATACTATGATAATAGCTGTTTTTAAAAAATATAATTTGTCATACATTCTTCAATAATTTTATATATATTCTTAACATAAGAGAAGACGTAAGATGCTCATAAATCAGAAGTATGTCACAAATTCATTAAGTTCGTACAAAAATGAATCTTATGTATGTAAATAATAATTATAATAATAATATTATGAAAGGATTTAACTTTATTGTATATCTAGTGAGGTGTGACATAGGTTTGAACAAAAAAATATGATAAAAGAGGAGGTCATACTATAACATTGAAAGCTCAATGAGTCGATGTTACAGATAAAAAGAATTTGATATAAATAAAATTTGTCAATCTTCTACAGAAAAATTTTGCTTTCTTGAAAAAGTTCTATGAATTTAATATAATATCATTTCTTCTTTTGTAAGCTCCATGCAACTTCAAATAAAATGGTAATTTTCCTATCTATCTTGAAAAAATTTATGCTAATGCATGTAGAAAATTTTATTTTCTTTTTATTTACTTTACATTCTTTTACTTTAACTTTTTGCTATAATTAGTTTCCATTTAATCAAAAGAAAAGAAAAAATGGATTCTATAAGAGAGAGATAAAGGAATTTTGTGATGAAAAATGTTGAGAATGTTGCCCAAACAATGACCCAACAGGGGGTTGAATTGGATATTTTGGCAAACTATAAAAAAAATTTCGAATATACTTGTTGAAGTGTACACTAAGCAAATGAATATGAAGTCATAACTTAAACAAGCTGAAAGTAAATAGAGATAAGAGTAGAGAGAGAATAAAATACAAGAACACCAAGTACATAACGTGGTTCAGCACCCCCACCTACATCCATGCCTCAAGAGCATCTCTCAAGGATTTCAAAATCCACTATCAACTCCCCTTCACAAGAGGAGAGCAATGCTTTACAAAACTTCCCTTCATAGATGGAAAGCAACCTTTATATACAACTCTCCTTCACGGGTGAAGAGTAACCTTTTCAAAGCTTCATAAGTTTATTTCTTTTTTTGCTAAATGAACACCTTATTAGTCTTCAATGGTTAAGTCAAGCCTTTACAACAATATTCAATGATGTGGAGGTGTTTGAGTATAACAATGAATATCTTTCGATGGATGGATATACAAATCAAAGCTCACTCTAGAGTAATAGATGAAGCAAGTGATGAAAACTCAACTCTAGATGGTTCAATAAGATTTTTGTAAAAATATCCTAATTTAGTAAAGTTCTCAAAAAGGTACTATGGATGAGCAATAAACCTTCTATTTATAGCCTTTTGGGAAATGTGTACATTAGAGCACTTTAAGGCATTTTGGATCTAATATCGTAAAATTTAAGAGTTCAAATAGACGTCTATGAGCCTTAAATTTGTCATAGATGTCTGCAAGTGTTTTATCATATCCAGATTTAACGTACTAGAATCAATATAGATGTCTATGAGTTTATGAAAAATCTCAAATAGACATCTGTGACTGTTGTATATATGTTTGTGTGATACTTTTATGAAATGTGTACTTGCAGTCAGTTTCAATCATGAAGATATATAAATGTCTATGGGTGTCTTATAGACGTTTATGAGCCTTTTTTTTTTTAAATCTGTTTAAGGCTAGATAATGAAGGCATGGATTTCTATGACTATAATATAAATATTTGTAAAGCCTTTGACAGAAATTCCTAGCCTTAGCCAAAAAACTTTTCAATCTTTTTCATTGATGATTCCTTAGCATGATTCAATTATGTTCAAGAGTTAAGTCAATTGTTCTAGTCACATATAAATGATGTGATTCATTTGGTTTGTGGGTCCTAGGGACTTCTAAGTCAATGAAGTTAGCTTTCAATCAACATGTCTATACTACCCATGATCTTGATTCTTGAATTTTAGCTTTGAGCATTATGAGTTCCATCAATCAAGTGCCATGAATCCATTTGAGCTTTTTCATTGATCTTTTATACTTAAGTTCGTAAATAATCTAAAATTGATCACAATCAAGTAGAACATTAAATTCTCACATTACTAGTTTGTTGTCATCAAAATTACCCAAATACCATTGGGTTAAAATCTTGGGGTTAAAAAGTATTAGCTTATGGGGCCAATATCTACTCTGTTACTCAAGGCTCCCTTTGTTGGCACGAGGCAAGCGTAGGGAGAACTAACCACCTTTAGCCATTAGTGTTTTATAACATTGTGAAGCTCTTTATGTATGTTCACTGCTTAGTGTGGGGTTCTGATTTTTCTTTTAAAATATTAAGTTGTGCCTTCTTTAACAGCAATTGCATTTATATTCAAGCTAAGTCACGAGTTTGAGTCCCCTTTTACCCTTATGGGGCCAACACTTACCTTTTTACTCAAGGTGACCCCCCTATTGGTATAGGGCAAGCATAGGGAGGACTAACCGCCTCCACCCGTCGGTGTTGCGTGGGTAGCATTGTGAAGCTCCTCATATTTGTCTATCACTTAGTATGAGGTTCTATGTTAAAAGATTCGATTACGCCTTCCCTAACAACAATTTGTTTTAGGAGAGTTGATAAGAGATTGATCCTAACAGGAAAGAATAAAAGGAAGAAAGACAAAAATATATATATTTAGGAAAAGAAATAGAAACTAGCAACTAGGACTTCGGCTAACTATTGTGAAAGAAGAAAAAGATGATGAAGAAAAGAGAGATTATTGTAGTGAAGAACCAACTATGGGTTGTATCATGTGGAAATAAAGTGGAAGTTTAATCTGATTTGGAAGACCTAGTTTTCTAGTAAAGTGGAAGTTCAAACTAGTTTTCTAGTTTGATTTATTTTTTTAATTATTTTTATTTTAACCTAGTAAATTAATCATACACAAGCAAATAAGTAAAAACAAATAAAATTAAGGAGTGACACGTAGATTTTTTAAGTGAAAAAACTTAGTAAGAAAAATTCACGGTGATTGATTGTCTCAAGCGAAACAATCCACTATACTGATAAATAGTACAATGAGTTCCAATACTTCTGCGAATGTTTTCCACGAGTCCTTAATTCTAGCTCCTTTTGAATCACCTTCCATAGCTTTACATCTGAAGCTCAGTATCCTCTAACTCCAGTTCTTTTGGAATCATCTGCAATACTAATCCACACCAATGCAACTATCTCCTAATGATCGATCGCTCTATCTTCTATAGGATAATACAAAGATTCTAATGAATTCTATAGCTTTGATCAAAAGTGAATAACTTTATAATAAGGCTCGTAATACAATTGGTGTCACGCCCTGAAATTCAAACCACCGAGACACCCCCGGTTCGATCCCGGACCCTAGTTCGTGAGGTGTCATGGTCACCCGATCGTCATCCCACAACCCGAATAACCATGACAAATTACCATTGATCACCCTTTGATATCCCCATTGATACCAAGCTATCACGCCCCTATGATCAGGTCGTGACTTGTCGTGAAAGCCTTTACAAATTCATCCCAAGTCTCCTACATAGAACACTTGGTTTCAACTCTCAATCGTCATTGTATACGTTCCTCAAGAGTTGCAAACTTGTCATGCATATAAACTACTCAGTTATAGAACTTAACTCCTTGTATGATTAGAACTGGAAATTAAATCTACACCATTGGAAAGAGGATTGAAAAATACTCAATTTTAAAAAAAGAATCACTCGATTCAGGTTTGAAACGACATAGTTATGCCTATTTCAAAATAGTTGAAAATCTATAGTAGTAAAATAGTCGATTGTTCCTGGAGAATAGTCGACTGTTTTTCTACTCTAGAAAACTCAAAAATGCTCTACCGAAAATAGTCAACTTATCTAAAAGGGACAGTCAACTGTTTTCACCTAGACACCGCTTTTTAACATATTTTGCCCATAACTTACACCAATCCTCATACATATACATTTCCAAAACACAAATTTCATCCAATCAGATCATAATTATGAATGGAATGTCAAAACCTCATACATTCCATATAATTAACCATTAAATTATAAACATGTTTGGACATTAATGAGAATACAACTCATTGACACAACCACTCTCACAAGTTGTACATGTAAAAATAAACATAGATGAAGGTTCATCATTTAAAAATGTCTAACATTCTACCATGCTTAGTACCATGCTTACAATAAAATAAAGCATAAGGCATGAACAACACATGCTTAAACGTATACAATCATAAAGCATAAATATTATATGTTCTCGAACATAATTAGTCTTTACATGTTCATTTCATGCATATAGTCTACAATTCGGACATGTATTTAAATACAATACTTAAATACCAATTACAAGTTCGATAAATGCCTAAATATGGCATGTAAAAGCATATCATAAATGATAGCAACGAAATGTAGATTCCGTAACTCGAGCACCTCAAACTCCATCAACGATCGGTGCCTTATATGTCAAAGTGGTTGGGGGAAGGGGGTGAGCATACAACTATGCTCAGTAAAGATACCCAAATCAGCTTATGCATCGACTCGACGCAACCCACATGAATACAAGCATGGCATCCCTATACTACATGACATACTTCCAATGCTAGTGAGATGCTATCATGGCATTCCTACCTACTACGTGGCATACAACAATGCGTGTGCTCAAGGAATCTCAATTCAACCTTTAAATAGAATGCATACTCAACAATGTTCTCTTGAAATAGAAGGTCACATAATCGTCAACATGAATATCACAATTCAATAACAAGACTTAAACACTAAGTCACGTAAGTTTTGAAATCACACAGGGTGGGAGTAGTCGTAGGTTGCGGGTCAAAAGCTTTTCAAACAATTTTCTCAAATATTCTACTTCATGAGCTAAAACCCGAGGGTCTAGACAAAACCCAATATTCTACTTCACGGGCTACTAACCCGAAGATCTAGACAAAACCCCCTTGGCCAAGTTCTGGATTCGAGGCCCTTTCTCATTTCTAACTTACTTTCAAAATCAACAACCAATCACATAAGGTTCAAGTATGTCAACACATACAATTCCAAGTGCATCATAAGCCACTTAATTTTCATGCTAAGATATACAATTTCATGCATATAACAATACAACCATTCTATAATTCAAGTGCATTATAATCCATTTAATTTCTATGTTAAAACATGTAATTCCATGCATATAACAATGCAACATTTAGAGAAATGATCATTTTCATGCATTTTATAGAACATATAAAATACATCATGTACGATATAGTCTTTACAACTATAACTCATGTTATAAGGTAACATTTATCCACAATTGATAACATATTAGCATGTAAACATAATTCTCATCTTAATTCACTTTGATAAACATTCAAATACACACGAATTCAACAATGTCATCAATTAATAAGAATTAACCCAATTAAAGATGCAACTCTCATTTTTTAGCAATTCTAAACATGCTAACCAATACAACTCACATCAATTCCTGATAAGATGGAAAGAACACCCTTACCTCAATTCCAAATCAAATTCTCACCAAACTTCACTTTGTCTGAATTCGATTTTGTTCATACCAATCTCAAGCCCTCAATGCGTAGACCGTTTCTCTCTTCTTCAGCGTTTTCTAATTCTCACCACAAGTCCCTCTAATTTGATGAAGAATGAAGAATATGATATAGATACATATATAGATATATATATTTGCTCTCTCACGGCTGATGGGAATGAGAGAAAATGAATTCAGCATTTTTTACATTGTCATTTATAGACCTAGTTGTCATATTTACAAAAGTGCCACTAACCTTTCACTTTACCTTCTCGGGCTCCGTTTTTGAGTTGCATAACTCCGATTGACATGAAATCAACTCCGTAACGGATCAAATATTTTATTTAAGTTACCCACTGAATGTGGTATTATTCTGACACTTTTGAATTTTCTGAACCCACGAGACCCGCTCCCTGGGTCAACCGAACCCGAAAAAGTCAACTTTTGCCTAACGCTACGAAAACTTTCTCAAACCTTAAATAAATTCCCTAAACATGTATTTTACATTTAAAACACTAATATAATCATTTAAAGCATTTAAATGATAATAAATAAAAATAAGAGAAAATCGTCCAAAAATGGTCACGGTCCTTACAATTAGTCTTATTTAAAACACCACATTGAAAGCTCAATGTGAATGTGTGTGCTCAAATCAAAGAAAGAAATTTTAGAATAATCTCAATTGATTTTTCTCTCAAAAACCTCATTAAATATCAGTGAAAGCTCATATATATTATGTCATAAAATCCTTATCAAAGTTGAGTATTTATAAGCAAAAGAGTTTTTAAAAACATTAAGAAAGTTATGAATAAATGTTAGATCATCTCTTATAGCTTGAATTGAAGTTGGAAACTCAACCTACACAAAAATGTAGTTTCCATATCAAATTAAAATACCCAAGACCCATTGGTGGATTTTCATAATTGGTTGGGGAGCATTCTGGAACAATTTAAAGTTGCTCCAAAATTATGCTCAATTGAATAGGAAGCACTGCGGAGTTAGCCAAAATTTCATAAAACCATGTTGAACTAGTTGGGAAAAATTGACCAACCAGTTGGAAAGTGTTCTATTTGGACACTTACCTCAATGCCATAATTTTCCAAGAACCCTTTTTGAACAACCAAGTAGACTCACACACTCATTTACTTGACCTAAATGATCATCAATCAGTCTTCAGCCTTTGAAAGAGATGTATCATGATTGATTGTGGCATTTGCAAGAGCATATAGTTGGTTTCTTTGACGACATTACACCACGAGAAGGGTGAATGGGTTTAATAATTTCACTTTTGGATTGATTTCAAACTACGAAGTACGAACATGAATATGGATACGAAAATGAAAACGGGACATGAGTACAACATGATACAAATATGACAACACAATAAGTTTCAAAATAATATAATGCAAAGAAAGTAGGAATACATTAATAAAATATTAATATAATATCTTACTATATATATGCAAAAAAAATTTGAAATTGTTTTGTCCACATTATCATGAAAGTAATCACTAATTCGGAGTTTTCAGTGGGATGGATGTTGATTTTTTTACAAAAAGTTTATGTTATGGATTCTATTAGCTCGTAATATGTTTTAAAAAAATTGTATTGGAACCCTTTTTTAACAAAATAATTTCAAATCTACCCCTACCATGTCCAAAAAGTGTCTAAATTTCCCTTGAATGTGCATATCTTTTTTGAAGAGTTCACACTTGTTGAACTAGTTTTCACATTACAACATTTCACATATACTAAAAAGAGTAATTACATTAATTTTTTGATTCGCTAGTTAGGAGGTGCATAAACACCTTATGGACTCCACACTTCTTTGCGGGACATATGCAACAATTTTTTGAGCATCCTACACTCACTTAAGTAATTCAAAACTATTCCTACACACTTGATGTGGGCTCACAACACATTAATGCATATTTCTACACTAAACTCATGTGACATGATAGTTTTTCGCGTATAGTATGATCATTAAATTAATTATTATGATATTCATATTTATTAAAATATAGTAACACAAATTCCCCATAAAAATATTATCGCATTACACAATTGTTCAAAAAGAATTTTGAAACTTCACTTTTGAGGGATAACATTTATTTTTTTAAAAAAATAAGAGAAATGTGAGTATTTTTTCTCTTTTAAAAAAGCAAGTGGTCCTATGAATAAAATGAAAATGCATTTGTTAAATAATTGTACTGATGAATAAAAATAAAAATAAAAATTGTTTGCTAAATAACAATACCTATTTAGGTAACATTAGTATTTTGATATCTCTTAATTTCATTTTTAATTTTATTAAATTGAGGGATCACGTATATTCTAATGTTTTATACGTTATTAAATATAACATCAAATCTCAAAATACTTATTAAAGAGTACTAGTAGTCTCTCCAAAAAAGCCTACTAAATCGTCTGCTCATTGTATGGTCACTTAGGTGGGGCCCATTTGGGCTCCAAGTTTAGGGGGTGGCAATTTGGAATGTGAGATTTGGATCAAATGTATGAAATGAATGATTTATAACATTTCATTTATGTCTCAATGTTATATGAATGGAATTGAGGATAGATAATTTGTTTGCATGTAAATTGTATAGGATTGGTGAACACTTATAAACCTTGCAAGAATTGCCTTCGAGGGGTTACAATGCATCGTAATGCCCATTACGATATATCATAATTTGGTAATGTATCGTAGGACCAATATCGATGTATCGTAACAGTGTTAAGAAATTAGGGTAAAAAATAGCATGTTTCACACCATGTTACGATATATCTCCGATGCATCGTAACCGTTATTACAATGTATCATAATCTATAGGAAAGATTGACAGTTTAGGTGTGTTAGTCATATATGTGAGGTCAAGTATAGGGCCCATTAGGATTAGTTGATGATGAGTTGGGCATACGTTAATATATGCACGTGATTAAGTTTCCGCAGTAATTTAAGACTAAGACAATTCATTAGAGTTTAATGGACGAGTTTGCTCTTAGGATTCGGGCTCGGAGGCAGTGTCTCTGGTGACTCAGAGATCGAGGCATGATAACTAGGTATCTGAATATATTATCAGAGTGAGATTGTTGAGGCGAGGTGATAACTTGTAATTGAATCTGATGAACCTAAAGGGAGAGGGGGTGAATAGGTTCTTCAATTTTTCTTCCTACTATTGCAAGGTTAGTTGGCATATGCAATCACATAATTTTGGACACACAAATTTTTAGAGGAAAATCCCATGGTAGGGTAAAAAAACCTCTTTGAACTGAGCTCCACTATGTCTGAAAGGGTAGTACAGTAATTCTCCAATCACTCTCTCGCTCACCCAACTCACCACATAGTCACTCCAGCTCTTAACCCATTTCACAGACTCCCTAGGCCTAAACCATTTTCACCAAATCTCGTAACAGCTTTTTTGCTCTCAACCTAGCCCAAGCTTCCCAAAGCCCAAGATATCTCTCACCAAAGCTCACCACAATCACTCACACTCCTCCTGTCCAAAGTATCCCAATACTTGGACTATACATAGTGATAGTGGGGTCAGTTTGATGTAGTAGTGACAAGTCTTCAAGCTTTGATTGTCGGTCTTCAAGGTTTATCTTGATAATAAATAAGGCACTAGAACTTTAGGCACACAATGACGCTTGAATCTTTTCAAAGTCTAGCTTGATAATAAAAGGTCACTTGAATGCTTGGTAGATAATAACACTTGAACTTTTGCAATGATAGGCTTCAATATGTACACCCTTGAGTGTAACTTCATAAAATTTGTAGAAGCCCACTCTTTCAATGAATCCTGTTCGAAGCAACTTGAAAATTCTTCTTCATCTTGGCTTTCTCCATGCGCAACAATGCTGGTACTTCTTAGATTTTGAACTGGTTCTTATGATTAGACACCACTGCAACTAGAGTAAAAGTTAGTAGCACAAGCAGTTCAAAAGATAGATAGCATAGGTACTATTTAAATCTCGAAAACAACAATTCTAGAACAATAAATCAGCAATTTCAAGCCAACAAAACAACAATTCCAAATCAACAATATGCAATTCCAAATCAACAATATACAATTCCAAATTAGTAAAATCAAATCCAAATCTGCAAAATCAATTCCAAATCTGCATATGTCAATTCCAAACTAGCAAATACAGTTTCAACAATTCAACATAAATTCTTTAGCAAATTAGCAACATGTGTTCAATAAATCATCAACATGATTTTTCGCAAACAGATTCAGCAACATGATTTTTAACAAAATTGATTTCAACAATTTAGATTTTAGGACAACAAATTGATTTCAAAAACAAAAGAACATACAGATCAATATATGAATATAAAATAATATACCATTTCAGATGATCCACTAATTTAGAAGCTCACTGATCTGAATGATAATGAAGAATAAGAAAGATTAATATAGACATGAAAGATAGTCGCTGAAAGTGAAGATTATATAAATCAACTTAGTGCAAGTCACCTCAAATAACATAACTCAGTTAAGTACAGTTTTGTTACAACAATTAGGGAGATCAATTTAAGTTTCAGATGATCAGAGATCATAACAGACTTTCAGTAAACCTTTAGCAAGCAAAAATGGATTATATATGATGTAGTATGCATGTTAGTTTGAAAGGAAGCACATCAGGTTTTAACCCACACGATTTGGAAGGATCAATTCAACTTAGAAAGAAATGGGTAACCAATCGACCTTCAAAAATTTGCCTTAAACATAGAATAATCCTCAAGAGTAACATCATAATGACAAAACTGAGAGTATGTGCATATTTAGAGAGATTTGAGAGTTTTGAAAAAAGAGATTATACCTAAAATGTCTCACAAGAATTAGATCCATACTTACTGATGATGGAAGGAGATGCCTAATCAGATACTACAAATTAATCGATGTAGTTTATGGACTCATTTCTAACATCTTTTCAACGACTATAGAGAAGCCCCGAATCTCAGCCAGAATCCTCGTCAACATAAAAAACTATCTACTGAAATCAAGCTACAAAGACTTTAATCATGGTGAAAACTATGAATTTCATTCTCTTTCTCTCTGTCACCAGCGCTCTCTAACACTCTCAACATCTCTTTCTCACTCACAGCTCACACACATACACTCATCACTTAATCGACAACCATGGGTACTGTTTCAAGAACTCTATAGCTCTCTCATTCTCTCTCTCTCTCTCTCTCTCTCTCTCTTACTTTCCCCTATTTTTTATTTCATCTGTCATTGCAAAAAAATCTAAAAGATGATATACATACATATATATATATATATCAATTTCTCTTTTCTTTTTCTATTAAAGTTATATAAATTATTTTGAAATAATGAGAAACCCTAATAACATAACTTTTCCAAAATGCCCCTGCACCCAATTTAACCTTCTTTGGAAAATGACGATTTGCCCCTTCAATTTTGATTAATGCATATACATGCAATAATATAATACAACAAGATAACTGACAAAATATGAAACTAAACCCAACAAATATATTTAATGACAAATGACACAAATGCCCCTACGAAATATATTTAATGACAAATGACACAAATGCCCCAATGGATACTTGTTGACATTAAAACTTAGGCAAACAAGTTCATGGGCTTCCCGGACCATCAGAATCACCCTCGGTTTCTAGGATTCATAAATCGGGGATGTGACAAACTCATAATTGGTTTGGACTCCTTGAGAGGAGGAGTTGGGTTAGTAATTAATTTAATTGGAAGACATTTGGGTCTAGAGAGTGTATATTGTGAAAATGTGGGTTCAAAATGTAATTTCTTCAAAGTATTTGGGATCAAGGGGCAATTATACCAAAAAAGGTGGATAAGTTGGTGATTTGTGAAGATATAAAAATATAAGTAGGAGAGAAAATTAGGAAAACTCATATATTTCCCTTATTTCTCTCTCTCTATACATACACACACACACACACACACACACACACACACACATATATATATCCCTACACTATTCCTCTTTTGTTTCTTTCTATTATCTAAGCTTAAGGAGTGTGATTTTAGGGCTACTCCAAGAGTTAAATTGGTTCAATTCGTGGTCGACTACAAGACTATCAGTTACGATTTTCAATTCAGAGTTATTTTGAGTTTTGGGTGAACTTAGGGCTTGAATTTTGAGGTAGGAATGACTTAATCCTTCTAAATCATGATTTATAAGTTATTTTTATTTGTGATTTAACTTGCCTTGGATGTGTTTGAAAATGCTCATTTATGCCATTATACTATTTTATATGTGTGAGAACCGTGACTATTTTTGGCCGATTTTTTTTTAATTTTATTTATTGTCATAATAATGCTTTAAATAATTTTATATGTGTTTTAAATATAAAATAAATATTTTGAAAACTTATTTAAAGTTTGGAGAAGTTTTCGGAGCATTTGGCAAAAGTTAACTTTTTTGGGTCCAGTCGCAGGCCCCGTGAATCTAGAAAATCTAAAAGTGTCAGAATGATACCAAATTCAATGGGTAATTTAAATAAAATATTTGATACATTACAAAGTTGATTTCGTGTCAATCGGAGTTACAGAACTCAAAAATGGAGCCCAGGAAGGTAAAGTGAAAAGTTAGTGACACTTTTTTAAATATGACAACTAGGTCTACAAGAGCATCCATAAAAGCTTCACCAGACATGGGTTAGGTGAAGCAAAATTCCAATATGCCATACAACTGCTTGGCTAAATTCGAGGGCCCCACATTGGCTTGGCTAGGAGCTTCACCGGATTAGGTGAAACACATAGCAAAGCTCAAGAATTTTATATTATTATTTTTGTTCTGACATTACATCGGCCTTTGTGCCATGTATATATATCAATGTATCATTCCCTTAAAACTCAATAACTTTCACTACAAATTGAATTTTTTGATGAAACCAATTCTGTTAGAAAGATAATTTCGAGACTTTTAATTTGAGTACCACTTTGGCTATGTTTTGACTTAAGACGAAAAAATTATGAAATTTTTTAAGTTAAAAAAGAATAAAAAGACTTTAACATATATATGTATATACATAAAATTTTAGATTAATTTAATTGTGAAAGATTATTTAATTGTGTGGGTAGTGAAAATCTGGAGACGTTGTTATGGAGCCAAAATTTGGAGATCCTAGCATGCTAATGTGGCTGGTTAAAATGCTAATGTGATTGCGTAAAATTTCAATTTGGAGAACCACTTTTGGTCAAGCCATAGTAGATGGCCTAAGTAACAATGTAGAGAATGTTGAATTCATTTTATCTTATTCCTATCATTATAGAAGACACCGAAGAAGAGAGAAATGGTCTACGCATTGAGGGCTCGAGATTGGTCCTAACAAAATTGAATTTGGACAAAGTTGAGTTTGGTGAGAATTTGGCTTAGAATTGGGGTAAGGGTGTTATCTCCATCTTATTATCGATTCCTTAGGAATTGATGTGAGTTGTATTGGTTAACATGTTTAGAATTACTAGAAAATGAGTCTTGCATATTTAATTGGGATAATTCTTGTTAATTGATGACATTGTTGAATTCATGTGTATCAAAGTGAAATAAGATAAGAATTGTGTTTACATGCCTATATATTATCAATTGTGGATAAATGTTACTTTATAACATGAGTTATAGTTGTAGAGACTATGTCGTACATGAAGTATTTTATATGTTTGATAAAATGTATAAAAATGATCATTTATCTAAATGTTGCATTGTTATATGCATGGAATTACATGTTTTAACATGAAAATTAAGTGACTTCTGATGCACTTCAATTATGAAATTGTTGCAATATTATATGCATGGAATTACATGTTTTGGCATGAAAATTAAGTGATTTATGATGCGCTTAAAATTGCATGTGTTGCCATACTTGAACCCTATGTGATTAGTTGTTAATTTTGGGAGTAAGTCAGAAATGAAAAAATACCCCGAGCCTGGAAATTGGCCAAGGGGGTTTTGTCTAGACCTTCGGGTTAGTAGCTCGTAAAATAGAATATTGGTTTTTTCTAAACCCTCAGGTTGATCGCCTATAAAGTAGAATATTAGATTTTGTCTATACCCTTGGGTTTTAGCCCGTGAAGTAGAATATTTGAGAAAATTGCTTGAAAAGCTTTTGACTCACAACCTACGACTATTCCCATTCTTGTGTGATTACAATGCTTACGTGACTTGGTATTTAAGTCTTGTTATTGTATTATGATATTTATATTGGTGCATATGTGGCCTTCTACTTTAAATGAGTATTGTTGAGCATGTAAATTATTAAGTGTTGAATTGAGATTTTTCTGAGCATGTACATTATCGTATGTCATGTAGTATGTAGGAATGTCATGATAGCATCTCACGAGCATTGGAGGTATGCCATGTAGTATAAGGATACCATGCTTGCATTCATGTAGGTCATGTTAAGTCGATGCATAAGTTGGTTTGGGTGTCTCTGCTAGGCATGTTGATGCTCACACCCCTCCCCCAACCATTTTTCTATAGATAAGGCACCGATGATAGATTGAGCTTTAAGCGCACAAATCGTGGGATTTACCTTTTGTTGCTATTGTTCGTTTATGTTATGCTTTCATATGTCATGTTTAAGCATTTATTAAACTTATAATTTGGATTTAAGTATTGGACTTGATATGTATTAGCCACATTTGGCACTTAGAATAATTGAGGGCAATGTATAAATCGTATATATACCTTATATTCAGGATTCATACTTAATATTTATGTTTCAAGTAAGCTAATGTATGAAATGTGTCTTTATGATTTGGTCTTGATACAAACAGGTTATGATTGTTGTTGAATATCCTTCAAGAACATGTCACTTTGAGCATGCTGAAAGTTCACTTTGAGCCTTTTGAAAGTTCACTTTGAGGCTGCTGAAAATGGCAAAAGGAAATAAGCATTTCTAGAGCACTTCTTTAGCTGACTAAAATATTTTGAGCATGCTGAAAACTCACTTTGAGCCTACTGAAAGTTCACTTTGAGCATGTTGAAAATTCATTTTGAGGCTACTGAAAATGATAGAATGAAATAATCATTTCTAGAGCATTTCTTCAGTTAACTGAAACATTAGTTTCAGCATGCTGAAAGAAGCTGATTTTGAATATAGTCCACAACTAATTTGAAAAATAGAATGAGGTTGGTTATGTGTGCACGTGGTCATATGTGGGCCCATTAAGATGAGTGTTGTAGAATTGTGCATACGTAATAATGTGTACGTGATAATTTTTTTATGATGTTGAGCTGGGTTTGTGACTCAATCACTCTCGATTTTCGAGAGTCAGAAATTAGGTCGTGATAACTTGGTATCAGAGCACTAGGTCGAATACTTAGATGCGACGGGTAATAGACAAATCGTGTGTGGGTTCGTGGTGGTTGATAGCTTGTTGTTAGAACACAAGGTTGAATAACTTTACCGAATTAAAACCTTTGAGTTTGACAACCTAAAAACACTTGTAGACGTGACATAGTTGTTTGATAAACTTATATGCATGTGAAGTATGCTTACATTATAATATGTTAATTGTTATGTGATAACATGTATTATATGTTATGTGTTGATTGGAGAACGTGCTTATATGATTAAATATATGATGAAAATCATGTTTATATTTTACGTGCGGAAGTGATAACATGTTGTTATGTTGAGTAGTAGTTGATCATGTTGATTACATAGCATGTGATAACTTATTGTCATTGACCTATATCATTGCACGAGTATTGGAGACTAGACGTTAGTCAATTGAGTACGACTATTGGTAGTATTGTGATATCATTAATAAGCGTTGAATGTTATACATTCTCACGCCTTTACTTATGTATTCTGATCCCATAACTGCACATATTGTATAGTTTTTACATGTTTTTATGTTTTTGATGATTTCATGTTCAAACTCAGAATGTGGCGTAATTCGACTCCTTTATCAGTTCAACAATGCATTCATATTTCTTACCATACTTCAAGCAAAGTCTTCATCAAGGAATAGTGAAGGGCGTGTCAAGATCAGAGTCGAAAAGATATAAAGTTAAAGATCTGTAGAAGAAGGAAGATCGATACATCAAAGTCCCTACTTCGATACATCGAAGTGCCTACTTCGATGCATCGTCCGAACCTACTGAAGATATTTTTCTATAGATATTTTCTCCACTTGCCACTTGTCTAATTTTGCTTGGATAAAGCCTTGCATGGGATTTCTATGATATTTTGAGCCTCAGATCAGTTATATAGTTAGAGAATATGTAATGAAATAGATACACATAATTCTTGAAAAAGAAAGCATATTTTAGAATTCTAGAGAGAGAAAGTGAAGTTCTAGAGAGGGAAAGCTTCAAAGAGGGCTTTGTAAGGCCTTGGAGACCATTTTAAGCATTGGACCATCTCTGTCTATGGAGTGCTTCCAGCCCACCATGATCAACTAATCCTTATCTAGGGTTTTAACAAACCCTAGCTTTGTAAATATGTTTTAACTTCAATGAATTGAGGATTTTTATGTATTTGATGTATATGTCTTTTGCCTTGTGCCTTATATAATTATAAGTTTACAAATTCTTCATGTTCATGTGTTGTGATTTATCTTCTTGTCTTAAAATGCTTAAATTTCTCACATGATCTTCAACCACTTGTAAGTTTCACAAGGACTACAAGTGATAGCTTGAGACTAGTTTTCACTATAACATGCATAGCTAGATTTGCATAGTCCAGGCTTAGTAAATCCAAACATAGTCATTAAAGTTTTTTTATGGAAGTATTTCATACTACATGAGGATATCTTTGGCTAGATATGAGATTGACTTCATATCGATAAACCTCCACACTGGACAAGAGGTTGGCAGTTTGTTGTAATATGTCAAGAAGACATAATGTGATAGTATGAAGTAAGATCAATAATGAGGTGTGCGTTTAGACCACATGCAGTTTGCACACCTCATGAAATGCAGTAAAAATCACATTATAAGTGCTCAAATCCTAGATGGAATCGATTTTGGGACCATGAAACTATGTAGACTAATATATTACTTATTTACGCATTCATGATCCACTATTAAGGAAGTCTATAGAAGAGAGTATTTTAAAGTTTCAATTCATCTATTTCGATAATTGTATTTTTTCTAAAATAAAGTGAGTGGCCACTCAACTTTTCTAAATGTTTCAATCTATATTGTCATTTTATAAAACTTAAAGTGCATGGATCAAGTGGTAGATTGTTAAAAAAAATTAATTAAATAAAAATAATTTTTGTGGTCCTATGCACTATATTTTTTAAAATTGGATTGTAATGTAATTATCGATAATTGATGGATTTGGGGTTATAGTTGTTAATATGTGGTCTAATTGGTAATATAATATTTATACCGTTAGATTGTGGTTTGTCAATTTTATTTGATGGGATTTAATCCTATCTATTGGTATCTAAGTTTCCATGATGGAAAGTAAGACTTAGGAATATTTGTTTATAGAGAAGTCGTCCCTCCTGTTGTTGTCATATATAAGGGTTGCAAAACTCTTCTTTAGTACTCTATAAGGAACTCTTACAAAATTCACAAAAGTATTCTAAAGTTTAATCTTCAAATATTGGAGTATTCTTGATTTCTACGTGTTAATTATTTTACTAAACCCAATACTTTAGACTTAGACCCATCCAATGGCAATATATTTTGTGATTGTGATGATGATGACATTTCTTTTGTTTTCTAGGTTTTAAACTAAAGTATTTTTTTATTATTTTGATTTATATATATATATATATATATATATATATATATATATATATATATATTGGTTGGCACAAACATTGGTTTTAAAGATCCTTCTTTTAATTTATTCCATTTCCAGTTTATGTTGCTAAGGCTTGAGGATATGTTTGGCCTAAAGTGAATTTTCACCATGTGTAAGGTTTAACATTCTTTT
Source organism: Cornus controversa (assembly GCA_026545225.1). Taxonomy (NCBI): domain Eukaryota; kingdom Viridiplantae; phylum Streptophyta; class Magnoliopsida; order Cornales; family Cornaceae; genus Cornus; species Cornus controversa. Next base: position 21,042,927 of record CM048852.1, read on the forward strand.
TGCATATTTTGTTTTTTGCATCTTCTGTTTATTTTTTCATGGTGGCTTGATTCAATTTTTATTCTGATTTAATTTGTTCTAATATTAATATCATTTTCTTTCCTGCTCTACAACTCATGCAATGGAAAGCTTTGAAGAGAAGTGAGAGAATGGTTTTAAAATGTCCTTAGAAAGTTGTATTCTAAAAGTTTCTTCACAACCAAATGGTAAAGATAGAGAGAGAGAGAGGAGATTACACTAAGAATGTATTAGACTTTGGTCTTCCTTGAGACAAAATGGAGAGAGAAAAAGATATCAGACTAGTCTAGGAAGGTGAGAGGAGGTATGGGAGGGAAGTCTTTACTCGGATTTGATTATTCTTAGTCAAATAAATATGCTAGAATATTTGACCGGTTCTTAATCATACCTAGTCCAAATTAAATAATAGAAGTGAGACAAAAAAAAAAAAAAAAATGAGTTCATTTATAGATTGAATTGTTCATCTCTCCTCAAATTTGGCATGGCAATAATAGAGGGTCCACAATTGTGAGACTTTTCTGTGTCCGGCGGGTGCTAAATCTTATTGGAAAGTTGAGAAAACATGCATATATATTGTGTATTGCTCCTTCTCGTTCTTAAAACTCTTCCAAAGTTTAGTTTTTGCCCGTATAAATCCATTCATTACGTCACTGCACCCTTAACGAAAAGAGGAATTTACCAAAATTACAAAAATAAAAATAGAAACAAAAACTTTTTAGTGAAATGACGGAAAAGGACAAAGCCTATATGACGAGAGAGAGTGGAAGAGAGAATGCCCACCATGAACAGTTGTCTCTCGTCGTCGTCACCTTCGGAATTTTGAATCCCTGTTGTCTCTGTAGTTTTAGAGAGAGAGAGTCACTGTGTGGTGTAGAGAGAGAGGGGAGTTACTCTGCAAATGGGGAAAGTGGAAGAACAACCATATCTGCAGCGGTAGCAGATTGAGGGGAATCGAACTCGAAGGAATGGCTCTACACTCTGCTGCGAGAGTTGTTCGATGGGTCTGTCTAGAATCGGTGGGCAGTTCAATGTCAAATGCGTCGTCGTACTGATTTTCAGCGTATGTGCCTTCATCTCAGCTATCTTTAGGGTCATTCCTCGTCACTCAAGACAATCTGGGTTTGATGCCAAAGAGGCAGTCAAACTTAGTGGTAAGTTTATTTTCCTTGATTTTTTATGGTCTCGAATACAAGTGTTGTTATGCAATTAGAGTTTTTTTTTTATGATTTGGGGGAAAAAGATGCATTATTTCACCCTTTTGTTATTTAATTAGGGTTTTCGGATGATTTGAGAAATTGGGTATGTGATTTTTCTTTAATTTTTTTTTTTTTGGCAAGATTTTTCTTTAATGAATATGTGAATTGTTTATCAATATTTAAGTTTAGCACAACACATTACAAGTGTCACAAAGTAAAAATACAAAGTGGGTTAATAAGGCACAGGAGCATTTTGGGTACAATAAAAGGTTATTTCTGACTTTTCAAATCTAAAAGACTCACATGCCCAATACTCAACTTTCATACTTTTTTCAAACTTATCGGGTGGTAAACGCACAAATTCTATACCACATGAGTATTTTCTGAACTTCATCCTATATATATATATATATATATATATATATATTCCTTCATTTTATATCGTTGTGTTTGGATATTGATAGTGAGAACATCAAGGATCGATACGAGGGTCTAAAGAGAAAATGAGAAATTGGAATAACAATTGAAATAGACTGGTCCTTGACAAAAATAAGTTTCAACTATTTCTAAAAGAGAATCTTCAAAATCAAGGTGTCGATAATTTCTTAAATTGATGAGTAGAGATGTATTTAACCCTACAGTGGTGAGGGGTTTAATTCCGGGTTGGACTAATCCTAAGTGGATATATTTGAATTTCTCCTTTAATTTGTCGAGTGAAGATTTGTTAAGGAGTTAGAAGGTTTGGTTACTATTTGTAATATTTAATGGTGCAGGACGGTTATAGTTCAAATTGTGTAAAATAAATATCACTCATTTTAACGTAGGAATTCACCAATTCCAATTCGCTAAGCGTTCTTCTGTATAGGATATATTAACTTTTATATTTATATATCTATATAACATTTCAGCATTGAATTTGAATTTCCCCCCAAAATAAATTCATCATCTAACGGTCACAAATACTTAAAAAATTCATCTAACGGTTCAAAATATATATTCTTATCTACGGTCTAAAATTATTCTCTTAATCTTCAATCAATGGTCATGATTAATCCAACCCACTATATTCTATATTTTTATTCTTTTCTCTCTACAGCAGATCCACTCATTATTTTTTTGTTTCTCTCTCCAGTTTTATCACATCTCATCTCTATCTCTATCTCTATCTCTATCTCTCTCTCTCTCTCATTTTTCTCTTTACTCTTCTCTTCTCTTCTCTTCACCGTGCGAATTTCATATTGTATCTATCTCTTTGTATCTTCTCTTATTTTTTATTTTTTTGAGCAGATTCGTATTACTCTCTCTGTTACTGATTATTTTTTGTTTTGTTTTTTTGTTTTTTTTATTATATATTTTGCAGATCCATATCAGTCTCTATCTAATTGTCAATTTTTGTTTTTCTTTTATATATTGCAGAACCATATAACTCTCTGTCTAACCGTTAATTTTTTTTTTTTTTTTATATATTGTAGATCCAGCACTCGCTGAGGTGATTGCTTTGTTGCCGGGACTTTGATGGCCACAAATCGGTTCGTTTGTGAGATCTGCAACAAAACTCCAGCCTCGATTCATGTTCTTGAACGTCGGCGCCGCCGTGGACCCTCTTCTCAACCTCCACATGGCTGCCAGACTCAGATCCCTCAAAGCGAGCGGCAAAGCCTCAAGAGGGGTGGCGTCGATGGCGAAGAAGAGTGTCGGAGACCTCACGGCGACAGACTTGAAGGGGAAGAAGGTCTTCGTCACGGCTGATTTGAAGCACTTCACCGTTGAGGAATTAGATCGCTTCATCGCCACCACCAGTGAAGCTGAAAGGAGTTGCCGGAATCGAGAAGTCATCGCTGTCGTCAGCTCACGAGGCATTTTATGTGCAAAACAGAGCATTTGGATTTCTTTGCTAATGCGAATGGATTGAAGCAGGTCCCTACCTTTTTGGTACTGTTCATTTTCTTGGTATAGTGAGTATGATGTAGTGAATATATACAGATATACAGTATACAATTAATATATGTCAAAATAGTCAGAATGTTATAGGAAGTTATGTATAGATTGTGGTGTGAAACTATTTAAGTATAGAACAGGTGACATTGAATATGTTGTGTCAATTTAATACTCCTACTGTTTTTTACCCTTCTTTTTTCTTTGGAATTTTCTATCTGTTTTAATTGGGATGGGATTATTATGAGCAATACATGTAATTGCCGATTCTAGCTCTGTCTCTCTATATAGAAAACACTTTTTGTAAATGAGTTTTCTTTTTCTTTGAATTCATAAAGATTTTTGCTGAAGTTGTTGCAACATTTTCCTTTTCATTTTTGGTTATTGTATTTTGAATCTTTGAGAACAAAAACCAAAAAATTTCAAAATGGGCCATTTTCAAATCACTTTTTTTTCTTCTTTATTTTGGGGTTAATTTAAGGCATTTTCAGATCTTTTCATTTTTGCAGGTGTCAAAATTTCTATTTCTAGTATCACAAAGATTCATTGTTGTACAAAGATTTTATTATAATGTTAAATAAAGTTCATGTCTGGATCATCAAATTAAGATATGGTCTTTTTTCAGTTTTACCATGAACCAAAACATCTATACATACAAACACAAACTATATAAGATCAACCAAGTACTCATGCCGAAAAAAAAAAAAAAAAAAGGTGGGATTGCTTCCCTTAAATGAGTGATACTTTTATTTTATGGTAATTACCTTTACAAGAAACACAAATGTATTAAAGTTTGATTTGGTTATATCCACCAGATTACTTTATCAAAAGCAAAGCAATGCATTAAAATGCGTCATAGTGCCTACACTAGGTTAGACGTGTAAAAATATTATTTTTATTATTATTGTAGTCAAAGATTCTTTTATCAATGGTACAAGTTATTTTGCTTTTTTATTCGACCGTATTGTGATTATATAGAAGTTAAAAAGGTTATGGAAGTAAATTTTAAGAAAAAATTTTCAAAGAAAAATAAAAGGAATAATGCTTATAGAAGGGAAATGGGAAAAAGAAATAAGTGTTAGTTTTTTAGTGTTTGGATAACTAAAGAGAAAGGGAAAAAAAGGAAAAAAATATATTCTGATCCTATAGTTTTAATTAACTTTCATTTAATTGAGTAATAAAAATATCATGTATTTTTTTTATTTAATTGAGTAATAAAAATATCAAATTTAAGTTTATTTCTTCATTTAATAAACTGACTTTATTCAATGGACTTTCTTTTTCCTCTTCATTTATTAGTGGCACACCAGTGGATAACTTCACCATATTTAGCAATGTAAGTTTTTTTATAAACTTTTTGACTTATTATTTTCTATGTTTGGTTTTTAAACTTTTTCTATGTCATTTTTTATATCAGGTGAATCATGATGTCGAGTGCACAGTAAACTTTTTTTTTTTATTTTAACATCTATAGCTTAACTTATTTTTAAGAATTCACTGAATTTAATATGTAGGTTAATTTCTTGAAAAAAATAAATTATCCTATTGTTATTCGTGATGAAAGTGAGCTCAATATCATTAGAGCTGTGAATATGACTCCACTCATTACATTTCTTTTGAAGAAGTAGAGAAGAAAGAGACGCGTGATCATTATTTTTTTTTCTTTTTTGTAAACTTAGCTAATACAAATGGTGTTTTGTAAACATTTGTTTATTGATACGTTAATTATATAAAATCAATTTTTTTTTTCGGTTCAATATTTTTTTTTCGAGACACGGGCAATACGCTAGTATATATATATATATATATATATATATATATATATATATATATATATATATATATATATATCAGACAAAAACAAAACCAGACAGGCTTTATATGTAGGTAAATATGTAGAGATTTTATACAAAGATATCGTTGAGATATTGACCGATATATTGGCATATCTGTTGGATTGCTTAGCACGTGGTCAAACATAAGAGTTGGCTTTAACAGATTATTCAATGGGTAATTTATGATCACATGTATCATATTGATTGGATATCTGAATTTAAATTGTCATTTAACTCAGCAAAACAAATACAACCTCTATAAAATAAAAATGAAAACATGATGATATTGGCCAACGAAACTTTCGAACCTAAGTTAACAAGGGAGACCAATGCAAGTAGGAAACAAATTCTTGATTTGAGATCGATTGCATATCTTGCACATGTGGTACCACTTAGTTTTATGGGTGACTCAATATTTGTATATGATAATAGCTCTTTTGAAAAAATATAATTTGTCATACATTCTTCAATAATTTTATATATATTCTTAGTATAACAGAAGACGTAAGATGTTAATAAATCAAAAGTTAGTCACAAATTCATTAATTTCATACAAAAATGAATCTTATGTATGTAAAAAATAATAATAAGAAGATAAAAGGATTTAACTTTGTCATATGACATAAATTTGAACAAAAATATGATAAAAGAGGAGGTCATACTATAACATTGAAAGCTCAATGAGTCGATGTTACAAATAAAAAGAATTTGATATAAATAAAATTTGTAAATCTTCTAAAGACACTTGTTTATCAGTTTTTTCTAGTTTCTACAACAAAACAAAAGAAAAAAAGAAAAAAAAAGAAGAACTCATGCAAGAAGAGGTAGGAAAGAAAAAGAAAAATATATAAAAACATTTTTTAAAAAATAAGTAGGAAAAGAAGTGTGTGAGGGAGAGAGAGAATTTGGTTTTGTTAAGGCTCTGTTTGATGGATAAAAATAGCAAGAAATGAAAGAAAATGAAATTTTTTTAAACACAGGAGTTTGGATAGAAGGAAAATAAAATTTTGCCAGAAAATGGTTTTCATAACCACCTAACTTCTCATAAAATTTTCTTAGAAAAATATAGAAAAATTTTGCTTTCTTGAAAAAGTTCTATATATGAATTTCATATAATATCATTTCTTCTTTTATGAGTTCCATGGACTTCAAATAAAATGGAAATTTTCCAATCTATCTTGAAAAAAAATTATGCTGATCCATGTTGAAAATTTTATTCTTTTCATTTACTTCACATTATTTTACGTTAACATTCTGTTATAATTAGTTTTCACCTAATCAAAAGAAAAATAAAATGTACTATGTTTGTCACGCCCCCAAATTTAAACACAGGAAATCCCATGTCCCATATTTAAATCTAGTGCATGACTTAAATATAACATCCACAACCAACCTTAAAACACTAAATGAAATCATCTCTATTCAATAATTCCATTAAATATAAAATAAATCCATAAATCAACACTAATAAAATTCCACCAACTAACATCATCCTCATTGCATAAGTTCTCAGTAACAAAAGAAACTGAACTAACTAGAAATAAGAAAATAAAATTAGATGATCTCTATCTCCACCATTGGTTTCAAAAAACGAAAAACATTTCGCTGGAAAAAATGGAATACAGATAAAACTCCTTCAAAAAAGAAGAAGTATATCAGGAAGAAAAAAACTTCAAAGAGAAAATTGCTCGATGGAAAAAGAAATATCCAGAGGTAAGATTTATACATATTGGAATCATCCAAATAAAAATCATACCACAACGAGTACTTGAAAGTTGTTAAAGGAATGAGCTCACAAGCTCAGCAAGAGTATCGCTATACATAATCACTGTTCAACAAATTGACCCAACCGTATATTTTCACATATAAAAGTAACTCGCAATAACCAATTATATTACCTCAATGACAGATAATTTAAACAAACATTAAATAAAAAATACACAATCTCATATAAAATGCATGGATCACGTATAACTCATCTCAAGTCATTTTATGATTTTCATACGTTACCATCGTCAATATCATATAACAATTAATAACGCACTAATTACGATATCAAAACTCAAAGTTCTTATAATTTAATTTATGTCACAATTATCTCAATTTTGAACCATAAATCAATTAGACATCTTGATTAATTCTTATTAAGTTCTCACATGAGCCTCAGGCTCTCCTTTAATAAATGGATAGTTCAACCAACAAAATAGTGCGCATAACATAGTCCCAGACTATCGAAGGTCACACATGTGACTGGATTTGTAGGTCTACTCACCCAGATGGTCCCCGACCACGTCCACATAATAAGGGTACGCTTAACCCTATGGCCATACAAAAAAGGATAGTGCATTTCCAAATAGGTTGGTCCTAGACCATGCTTATAAAAGTCCTTATAGGGTTAGTCCCGGACTACCCTCCGACTAATCAGTTAACATCAATTAATTACCAATTATGCTGATTTATCAAATATATACAACATTAAGCAAATTTAATCAATAATCAATGTGTTTCTATACACTTTAATTATTACTCAAAGTAGACAACATTAAACAAATTTAATCAATAATCAACGTGTTTCTATACACTTTAATTATTACTCAAAGCAAACAAAGCGCACCTAGTGAGAGTACAAAATTCATGAAGATTCTTGACATCAAATATAAGTCGGTAAAATTTCAAAACCTAACTCTTTATCGTTTCTTCGTACTCTCCAATTACATGCACCAAAGATATTACTTTTTTTTTTTTTTTTACTTTGATTAAACTACCTAAACCTCATCTAAAACCACTATTTCAACACAATTACATTCATTATGCCTAAACCTATTATTCTGAATTTTTTTATAATTTTTGGAATCTAATTAATATTTTTCTCTAATTTAAAATTATTTAAAAAATTAATTAAAATATTATTTTATTTCGGTTGGACCCAAAAGTGGACCCAACAGATTGGCTCGACAAGTGGACCCTAGTGATCGTTTCCGACAATCGAGTCGCTGCCCTACGACCTCTCACTCTTCACCACTCACAACAACTCTTAATACCAAATTATTTAGAAAGTATCGAGAGTTGTTATAAGAAACTATCTAGATATATATATAGACTAACAAATATTTAGGTGGTATACAAATTCCTTATAAATGACCAATTATATACATTAGGCCTCAAACCTCAAATCATAGTTATTCTGCTACTTTGAGCCTCACACTCAAATCAAATATTGATGTGAAACAATTACTTAATATATCAATTCATGAAATGTATCAAAGGCAAAGGAAACTCATTTCACTGTTTAATGGTTAACTCACGTTTAGTGTCACCGCTAGCCTTTAGAATAACAACCAAATTTAAGATTAAGATTCATTCCTGAAACCCTAATTTCACATCATTGGAGGGTGTGATTTTTGTTTTGATTACCCTACCATACAGCCTGTCACAGGGGTGAAATTGAACACCGAATTTTTGCCACTGTGATGGCACTAGGACAACCCTTGTTTGACACTGCCTAGTCTCAGCCAACACCCTTGATATTTAGAACATACACCAAAGATCACTCCCACACACCCAAAGAAGGTAATGCAAGAATAAAAAGAGCAACACACAGCAATTATAGAAACCTTACGGTTTTCAATCTTATATTATTATATTAACAAAATAATACAAGGAACTCTTGTTTAAGACTGTAGAAAACAGACAGTGGCACTTTGATGCCAACCATTCCAAAGTGTATAACTCTCACCAGTATTACACTTCAGATCCTCTGTCTCTATCTCAAACTAGCAGCCCACATAACTATATATAGGCATCTCTCAAAACTGCCTATAACTACCCATTTTGTTGGTGGATGACACCCCCATCCACCTAAGGTTATGCTGGCATATTAGATTATGCCACCTTGTATGGGTGGTTTGCTAACAACTTCCCACTAATCCTCCATGTTAGCACATGTGTAGGAAGTGTCAACAACCACCTCCAACCGACTTAGCCCACTAAGCCATGTGCCCATGTCTACACATATGTAGGAAGAGCCAACAACCACTTCCAACCAATTGAGCCCACTAATCCATCAACTCATGTTTGCACATATGTAGGAAGTGCCACCAACCACCTCCAATCGACTGAGCCCACTAAGCCATCAACTCATGTCTGCACATATGTAGGAAGTGCCACCAACCATCTCTAACCGACTGAGCCCGAAATGCCTTGGACCAATGCCATTTCATGAGTAAACTGAGCAATGCCTTGTGCCTCCGTACACACAAGGACTACATTTGAATGTCAATGCCAAGCTTTGTCTGTGTCTTGGCTTGTGAACATGCATTGCGCCACGCCCACATATCTTATCTGCTAAGCGTCACCACCTTTGGTGTCGTGCACATCCATGCCAAGTCATGTTACCGAACTTTGACTTAATTACAAAACTGCCACCGTGCCCTCCTGAGCATCCTAATAACAGCCATGAGCATCCCAGCGCATGTCATGGCATTAGTGGGGACTCCCGATTTAGTTATTCACCCAAAATAGGCTTCATGTATTATCTATAATCAGTGTGTAGTTATTACAAGATTAGATTTAATCAATAATCAAGGTTAAATTCAAGAAAAAAATCCAAGTCACATGCAAACTAATTCCTAGGTCAAGTATGCACGGTGAGCAATCAAACCTATTGACTGATTCTAATTCTTTCATTGTGAGTTACTAATCCAAGTCATATGTGATGTTATTAGGCATAAAACAATCAATGTTGCAATCAGTTATACAATCAAAATCTTAAACATACAAAACATTTTATATAATATTAAAAAGCAAGTTACGACCATATACAAAAATATAATGCAAAATCAACTTGCCTGGATTATTTCTTTAATTCAATATTTTTCTTCTTTCCAAGCAACTCTCTTCATCACCGCTGTCTCTCATCCCGACTTCTAAAATTTCAAGTTATATTATATGATAGGATTTGTCGTATAATTTATATAGAGACTATTTAGTGGTTATAATCTCATTAGGATTAGGATTTTAATTAAATTTAAATACCTAATCTTGTTTACCAAGCATAAATATATATACTTATAAATAAATATACTCAAAATTACTCATCTAACCCTCAAAATATTTTAAAAATCTATTTTAAAATTTTGGGGATATTACACTATTGGAGAGAGATAAAGGAATTTTGATGGTCCGGGAAGCCCATGAACATGTTTGCCTAAGTTTAATGTCGAAAGGATCTGTAGGGGCATCAGTGTCATTTCACATTATTTTATGATTTAATTAATTGCCTCGCTCTATTACATTTTTTTTCCATGTATTTGCACTAACAAAATTGCAGGGTCAATTTAGCCATTTATTAAAGAAGGGCATTTTGGAAATTAATGCAAGGGCAAAGAAGCCCTAAGGACATTTTGGGAACATTGGTACATTAGGATTTCTTGCATTTATAATGTTAAAAGGAAATGAAAAAGAAAAAGAAAAAGATGATATAAATATGTCATCATGCTCGGTTCTTCACTGTGCAGCCGAAAACAAAATATAAGGGGAAAGTAAGAGAGAGAGAATGAGCTAGAGAGAGAGAGAAAACGTGCATATACATTCATGGCAAGCGTGTGTGTGTGTGTATGTATATATATATATATATATATATATATATATATATATATATATATATATATTCATGTATAGTGTGAAGGTCGTGGAAGCTTGACTGTGAGCAGAATCTGTTCTCGATTTGGGCAGTTGAAGATTGATCCATATTGTCACCGCCCTCAAAAGTCAGAATCTACAAATTGAAGTGAAGAAGAAAAGTGGGCTCGGTGTGGCTATGTAGTGATAGAGAGAAACATCAAAGCTATCTTCGTCAATCTCATACATAACAGCAGAGTTCTTCTTCATCGATTACATACAGAACATCAAAGTGGGTGTGTGAGTATGTGGCGAAAGAGAAGGGGTTTCGGGTCTTCATCTTAACACTTGGAATCCATTCATGGCAACAACAAATTGAAAACCCTAGGCTCGAATTTTAGGTATAAACATTATATTCTTTTCTTTCACAATCACAGGCACACAAAAGTTTGATCTATTACATATATGTATTCACACTTAGCATACGCGCACAGGTTGTGGTTTTCATGTTGACACACACCTATCACAGGCGCACACTATATGATTCATATGTGATTCGTGTATCTCATGTTATCTGTGTTTCTTTATACTAAAATTTTGGAATTTGGGTTAAATTTATTGTTACATGGTTGTGTTTCTTCTTACTAAAATTATGGAATTTGGGTTCAAGTTTAATGTTATTGTTGTGTGAGTTTTCAAAGTACTGTTTGGTGAGTCTTAATTGCGGAAATTATGCTGGCTCAAAATTCTATTTTGTTGAATCTATGTTGCTGAGATTATACTTCTTCAAAGTGTTGTTTTGCTGAGTCTTAATTGTTGAAATTATGCTGGCTCAAAATTCTATTTTGCTAAATCTATGTTGCTGAGATTATACTTATTCAAAGTGTTATTTCGTTGAGTCTTAATTGCTGAAATTATATTGGCTCAAAATTCTGTTTTGCTGAATCCATGTTGCTGAGATTATGCTTATTCAAAGTGTTGTTTTGCTGAGTCTTAATTGCTGAAATTATATTGGTTCAAAATGCTATATTGCTGAGTTTTTGTTTCTATAATATGCAATTTAACAATACGTTTTTAGAAAGCTTTACTTACTGAACTTCGTTTCTAAAATCTACAATTTACTAATCTGATTTTTGAATTTGCAACTTGCTGTCCAAAAATCTTTATATGCTGAATTGTTGAAGTGTGTTTTTACTATATGTTCTTTGTGTTGCTAATTGCTAAATCTGTATTCATAATTTTTGTGCTACTAAAGTCTGCTCTAGTTGCAGTTGTGTCCATTTTAAAAATAAGTACAAAGACAAAGAAATACTAGGACCACTGTTTGAGTGAATTCCTAGCTGAATCGTTATTTAAGAAGCTGAGAACGGGATTCCTTGAAAGAGTGCTCTTTTACAAGTCCGTTGTAGCTACACTCAAGGGTGTACTTATTGAAGCCTATCTTTGAAGAAATTCAAGTGTCATTATCTGCCAACAAATCATGTGGCAGTGTCATTATCATAATGGACCTCGACAACTAAGTATCAGAGCTCGAAGATTTATAGATCAATTTTGAAGACCTATAATCAAAGCTTTAAGAGTTGTTGCTCATCACATCGAACTGACTCTGATATCACTATGTATAGTCCAAGTATTGGGATATTTTGGACAAGGGGAGTGTGAGTGATTGTGGTGAGATTGGGTGGGAGATAGTTGGGGCTTCGGGAAGTCTGAGCTAGGTTGAGAGCGGAAAAGCTGTTGTGAAATTTGGTGAGAGTGGTTCAGGCCTAGGGAGGCTGTGAATTGGGTTGAGTGCTGGAGTGACTATGTTGTAAGTTGGGTGAGTGAGAGACTGATTGAGAGAATTACTGTACTACCCTTTCAGACATAGTGGAGCTCAGTTCGAAGACGTTTTTTCCCCACCCTAGGGTTTTCCTCTATAAATCTGTGTGTCCATTAATTATGTGATTGCATGTGCCAGTCAAACCTGTAATATTAGGAAGAAAAATCAAAGAACCTATTCACTCCTTCCCCCTCTAGGTTCACCAATTGGTATCTGAGCACAAGTATACATTTCTTGGTTTAACCACCGACGGTAAAGATCCTAAGTATGGCTGAAGACAGTTTCACTCACAAGGCTCCTATATTTTACGACACCAGTTTTGACACTTGGAGGATTAAAATGGAGGCCTTCTTATTTTCCATCTCCTATGATGTTTGGCACACTACATTAGAAGGGATTGTCATCCTTGATCCTGCAAACCCCTCATCAGTTGATAAGATTACGAAATCAGTCGATGGGAAGGCTAGAAATGCCTTATACAAAGCACTGCAATAGTAAGAATTCACAAGAGTCAAAAATTGCAAAATTGCAAAAGAAATTTGGGATACACTTATAACTGCTCATGAAGGAAGCAACACCATCAAGAAAAATAAGATTCAACTTCATCAAGTCAAGTTTGATAGTCTTAAGATGTACGAAAGAGAGGATGTGGTGGATTACTTCTTCAGAGTCAAAGAGATTGTAAATGACATGAGGGCTTTGGGTGAATAGATTGAAGACAAAGTGGTATGCAAAGGAATCAAATTATGACTCCTCTGAAGATGAAATGGTTACATAGCAAGAAATTTTAAACAATTCAAGATGAGGAGAAAAGCAAAGCAACAGTAAGGACAAGGTTGCTTTGGGAGTGGAAAGCAATGTCACTACATAGCAAATTATCCAACTACTCCCAAGAAACAAAAACACAAGAAGTTTAGTGCTCCGCAGTACAAAGGAAAAGGCAAGAAAAAAGTCTTTTACACTAATTGAGATTCAAGCTCAGAAGAAGAAGAACAAGAATCATCAGATGAGAATGACGAAGAGACATGCTTTTTTATGGCCTTACAAGAATCAAATGTGGGTAATTCAAATTCTGAGAGTGAAGAAGAACCAGATTTTGATGAAGTCCTTGCTGAATGTGAAAGGATGGCACAGAAGTGTACTGAATGAAAGAAGCAATTGAAAAGGGCCAACTCAGAGAAACATAAATCAAAGGAATTTTTTGTCAAGCACTTAAGGGTAAAATTGTCTACCTTATGTGCTATTTCACTTACTATGTGTTATCTAATAAAATATAGGACTCAAGAATCAAATTAGAGCACCAAAAGGTGAAAACTCGAACTGAGTTCATTTATTGAGGAGAGATCTCAAAAGATGCATGAGATTTGGGAAAAATCTACGAAGCAATTGGGCAAAACAGGTATTGGTTTTGACAACAAAGCCACTCAACTGATATCAAACAAATCCCACTCAACTTTTGTTAGAGCTGAAAATGGTAATATATATGCATCATATCCTGTTGTTGATATAGCTAGTAGACCAAAATATGAAATTCTATATAATGCTTATCATCAATCTAGGAATAAGAATGCTTCTGCTAGAATTGCATGTCCCAATTATGTGAAGCTGAAACCCATGTATGTTAGAAAGACAGATCTACACATGAACAGAGCACCTGTAACTTCAAAAGGTTGATTAAAACTAAAATGATGTGAATTCCTAAGAAATTGAACTCTGTAAGCATGCTTGTCTACACTGCTTTGAAAGCTTGTAATGTCAATACTAAGTGGTATGTTGATAGTGGTTGTTCTAGACACATGACAGGAGATAAGACCAAATTTGCTAACACTAAAAATTTTGATGGTGGTTCAGTTATTTTTGGAGATAATAAGAAAGGCAAAATTGTAGAAAAATGCACAATACCTGAAACCAAAGAAATGTCTATGCTAAGTGATGTGCTCTATGTAGTGGGTTTAAAGCATAACTTGTTGAGTGTGAGTGAATTATGTGACACTGGTAGCTTAGTAAATTTTGACAAAGAAAACTGTAATATTTTTGATAAACAATCCAGTAAAACTCTTTTTGCCGCATATAGAGCTCCAGGAAATGTCTACACTATTCATGAAGACTCCTCACACATTATTTGTAATTTCACTAACATGAAAAATTCAACACTTTGGCATAAAAGGTTAGGGCATGTGCATTCCAAGAACATAAAAAAACCTTATCAACTATAAGTCTGTTAGAGGTCTTCCAAATTTGTCTCTGAATGGAAATCAAGTATGCGATGCTTGCCAACAAGGTAAGTAGACAAAAATCTCTTTTAAAACAAAGGAAGTGAATACCTCTCAACCACTTGATATTGTGCATATGGTTTTGTGTGGACCCATGAAGACCACAAGTATTGGTGGTAGCAAGTACTTTAGGCTAGTCATTGATGATTATAGTAGAATGACTTGCATTTATTTTCTGAAAGAAAATTTTGAAGCTATAATTCATTTCAAAAATTTTGTTAACCTTGTTGAAAATGAGAAAAGTTGCAGGGTTAAGAGACTTAGATCTAATTTTGGAACTAAGTTCATTATGAAAGAATTCAGTGATTACTGTGACTCAAAGGGAATCAAGAAAGAATTATCAGGAGTTAGAATACCTCAACAAAATGGGGTAGTTGAAAGAAGAAACAGAATAGTTCAAGAAATGGGCAGAACACTTCTGTTTGAGAATAATCTATCCAAGGGTTTTTGGGCAGAAGCGGTAAACACAACGGTCTATATTATAAACATTGCTCTTCTGAGATCGAATTTGACAAAGACACCTTTTGACTTGTGGTTTGGGAGGCCTACAACTGTGTATTACTTCAAAATCTTTGGAAGTAAATTCATCATCTACAACAACCATGATAATATGGGAAAGTTTGACTTAATAGCTGATGAAGGCATCTTTTTGGGATATTCAACAAAGAGCAAAGCATACAGATGTTACAATCTGAGGATCAAGAAAATGGTAGAATCAATCCATGTGAAGATTGATGAAGAAGACGCCATTACAAAAGAAGATTATGAAGAAGAGTTTCCTCAAGAAGCCGAAAAGGAAAACGAGCAACCCAGCTCATCCAATACCATTGAAGAAGAAAGAAGAGAGCCTCGTTATCCAAATCTACAAAAAGAAGTCTAACAAGAAAACATTTTGGGTAACAATGAAGGAAGAGCTCTTACAAGATCAAAGAAGAAGGCATTATCACTTGTAGTTGAGGATGAGCATAGTCACTTTGTTATGTTATCCTCCATTGAACCAAAGAACTACTTCAAAGCAAAAGATGACCCTGATTGGATAACTGCGATGCAAGAAGAACTACGTTAAATTGATAAGAATGATACCTGGATTCTCATACCCAAGCCAACCAATAAGAATGTTATTGGCTCCAAGTGGATCTTCTGAAACAAGATGAATGAAGAAGGGACAGTCATCAAAAATAAAGTTGGATTGGTCTATAAAGGATTTGCTCAAATTGTCGGATTGGACTATGACGAGACTTTTGCTCCAGTTGCTCGATTGGAGTCCATCCGAATGTTTCTCTCCTTTGCATGCTACAAGAGAGTAATGGTCTATCAGATGGATGTCAAGTCTGCTTTTCTCAATTGTGATCTATCAGAAGAAGTATACATTAAGCAACCTGAAGGATTTTTCAATACAAAGCATCCTCAACATGTTCTCAAGCTCAGAAAAGCGCTCTATGGACTCAAGCAAGCTCCAAGAGCGTGGTATGACAAACTCCACTCCTTTGTCATTAAACAAGGTTTCCAAAGAGGAAAGGTTGATGGCACACTCTATGTGAGGCACTCCAACTCAGACTTTTTAATTTTTCAAATTTATGTGGATGATATAATGTTTTGTGGTTCACACTCGAGTCAAACCACATAATTTACCGCACTTATGCAATCTAAGTTTGAGATTTCCATGTTAGGCACTTTGAAATACTTCTTAGGACTTCAAATCATTCAACATACTAAAGGTATATTCATATCTCAAGATAAGTATGCAAAAAAAAATTCTGAAAAAATTTAACATAGATGATTCAAAATCAATGTCTACTCCCATGTGTGTTACCACAAAATTGTCCAAGGAGTGTACCACTGACCCTATTGATAATACACTTTACCGGTCCATGATAGAAAATCTTTTATACCTTGCTGCATCAAGGCTTGACATCATGTTTGCAGTTGGTTTAGTGGCTAGCTTTCAGAGTAATCCTAGAGTCTCACATTTGAAAGTTGTCAAAAGAATCCTTAGATATATTAAAGGCACCATTAAACTCGGATTGCATTATACCCCCTCTTTAGTGTTGTCTCTTATGGCCTTCTCCGATGCTGATTGGGGTGGTTCACAAATTGATAGAAAAAGCAACTCAGTATGTTGTTATATGTTTGCAAATAATGTTGTTTTATGGCTTAGCAAGAATCAAGCCTCTGTGTCTCTTTCCACCTAAGAAGCTAAATACATTTCAGCTGCACAAGCTTGCACTTAAGCATTGTGGATGAGAACCACACTCATAGATCTAGGCATTGAATTCTCGACTCCCACTACCATTTTCTTTGATTATCAAAGTGCAATTGTCATTAGCAAGAATCACACTTTACATAATCGAAGCAAACACATAGACATCAAATATCATTTCCTGAGGGACAATGTACAAAAAGGAAATATACTCATCAAATATATCAATACTGAGGCACAATTAGTAGATATTATGACCAAACATTTGCCTCCGACCAGATTTGAATCTCTTCGCACTGCCTTGGTCTCACCCTTCCTCCTCACTAGCTTTCTACTCTACTACCCTTTTGACTTTCATTGTGAAAAGGGGGAGAAAGAAGTTAGGTGGTTTTTGACATTAAAATGGGAAGATTGATGGTTCAGGAAAACCATGAACATATTTGCCCAAGTTTTAATGTCAAAAGGATCTGTAGGGGCATTAGTGTCATTTCACATAATTTTATGATTTAATTAATTGCCTCGCTCTATTACATTTTTTTAATGTATTTGCACTAACAAAATTGCAGGGTCAATTTAGTCATTTCTTAAATAAGGGTGTTTTGAAAATTAATGCAACGGCAAAGGAGCCCTAAGGACATTTTGGGAACATTGGTACATTAGGGTTTCTTGCATTTATAATGTTAAAAGAAAAAGAAAAAGATGATATAAATATATCATCATGCTCGGTTCTTCACTATGCAGCCAAAAACAAAATATAAGGGGAATGAGCTAGAGAGAGTGAGAAAGCTTGCTGCATATATATTCATGGCAAGCGTGTGTATGTGTGTGTGTGTGTGTGTATATATATATATATATATATATATATATATATTCATGTATAGGGTAAAGGTTGTGGAAGCTCAACTGTGCGCAGAATCTATTCTCGGTTTGGGCTGTTGAAGATTGATCCATATTGTCACTGCCCTCAAAAGTCAGAATCTACAAATTGAAGTGAAGAAGAAAAGAGGGCTCGGTGTGGCTGTGTAGTGAGAGAGAGAGACATCAAAGATATCTTCGTCAATCTCATACATAACAGCAGAGTTCTTCTTCTTCGATTGCATAAAGAACATCAAAGTGGGTGTGTGAGTGTGTGGCGAGAGAAAAGGGGCTTCGGTTCTTCATCTCAACACTTGGAATCCATTCATGGCAACAACAAATTTAAAACCCTAGGCTCGAATTTTGGGTATAAACAGTCTATTCTTTTCTTTAACAATCACAGGCACACAATAGTTTAATCTATTACATATATGTATTCACACTTAGCACAGGCGCATAGGTTATGGTTTTCGTGTTGACACACACCTATCACAAGCGCACGTTATATGATTCGTGTATCTCATGTTATCTGTGTTTCATGGTTCGTGTTTCTTGATACTAAAATTCTAGAATTTGGGTTCAATTTACTGTTACATGGATGTGTTTCTTCTTACTAAAATTCTGGAATTTGGGTTCAAGGTTAATGTTGTTGTTGTGTGAATTTTCAGAGTGTTGTTTGGTGAGTCTTAATTGCGGAAATTATGCTGGCTCAAAATTTTATTTTCTGAATCTATATTGCTGAGATTATACTTATTCAAAGTGTTGTTTTGTCAAGTCTTAATTGCTGAAATTATGCTTGCTCAAAATTCTATTTTGCTGACTCTATGTTGCTGAGATTATACTTATTCAAAGTGATGTTTCGCTGAGTCTTAATTGTTGAAATTATGCTGGCTTAAAATTCTATTTGCTGAATCCATGTTGCTAAGATTATACTTATTCAAAGTGTTGTTTTGTTGAGTCTTAATTGCTGAAATTATACTGGTTCAAAATTCTATATTGCTGAGTTTTTGTTTCTATAATCTACAATTTACAAATCTATTTTTAGAAAGCTATACTTGCTGAACTTGGTTTCTAAAATCTCCAATTTAATAATCTGATTTCTGAATATGCAAATTGCTGTCCAAAAATCTTTATATGCTGAATTGCTGAAGTGTGTTTTTGCTATATGTTCTTTGTGTTGCTAATTGCTAAATTTGTATTCATAATTTTTGTGCTACTAAAGTTTACTCTAGTTGCAGTTGTGTAGATTTGAAAAATAGGTACAAAGACAAAGAAATACCAGGAACCAGGACCACTATCTTAGTGAATTACTAGCTGAATGGTTATTCAAGAAACTGAGAACAAGATTCCTCTTCTACAAGTCCGTTGCAGTTACACTCAAGGGTGTACTTATTGAAGCCTATCATTAAAGAAATTCAAATGTCATTCTCTACCAACAAGTCAAGTGGCCGTGTCATTATCATGCTGAACCTTGAAGACTAACTATCAGAGCTCGAAGATTTATAGATCGATTTTGAAGACCTATAATCAAATCCTGAAGAGTTGTTGCTCATCACATCGAACTGACTCCACTATCACTATGCATAGTCTAAGTATTGGGATTATTTGGACAGGAGGAATGTGAGTGATTGTGGTGAGATTTGGTGAGAGATAGCTTGGGCTTTGAGCTGGGCTGAGAGTGGAAAAGCTGTTGTGAGATTTGGTGAGAGTGGTTCAGGCCTAGAGAGGCTGTGAACTGGGTTGAGTACTGGAGTGACTATGTTATGAGTTGGGTGAGTGAGAGAGTGATTGAGAGAATTATTGTACTACCCTTTCAGTCATTGTGGAGCTCAGTTCTAAGTGGTTTTTTTCCCACCCTAGGGTTTTCCTATATAAATCTATGTGTCCATTAATTGTGTGATTGCATGTGCTAGCCAAACCTACAATATTAGGAAAAAAATTCGAAGAACCTATTCACCCCCTCCCCCTCTAAGTTCATCAAATTTTGTGACGATAGAGTACTATTGAGAACAAAAAAAAGTAATAGTATTAGTTGAGACCAAAATTAGATAGAGATGGAAAAATACGAAGAGAGTATTTGTGACGGTAAAATAGTGTCACAAGTAATTTATTATAGGTAACGAAAATTTGATGTCACAAATAAAAAGTTTTTGTGACAGTAAAATAATGCCACAAGTAGTACATTATAAGTAACGAAAATATGTTGTTAAAAATAAAAAGTATTTATGACACCTCAAAATTGTCATAAATGAATACTTCAATTGTGACGAAATAAAGGGATGCCACTAAAGTAACTTTTTTTGTGATAGTATTTTTCCGTCACAATTAACAAGCATTAGTGACGGTTGGTAATGAATAGTCACAATATAGAATTCGCAACGTAGTTTAAGGTGACGGTGCCATGATGATATATTTTCATAATTAAAATTTGTTAGCGACAAAATTTGAAATATTAGTGACGTTTTTTTCTATTAGAAATTCCCTTATTTGTTGTAGTGGAACTTACTTATGATCAGTCCAATAATAATCCTAAACCCTGTATTAAATTCCTCCTTGCTTGATGGTGAAGACATGGAATCGTTTGTAAATATCTGTGTGGACAAAAACAGGCAACAAAAAGACATGACTTTTCAATTTCATTGTCTCTAATTATAATGAACATAATAAGATTGGTTTATATATCAATATTTTGTACGCAATGCTATAGAGAGATTTTTAAACATATGATAAAGTTTGTATGCAAGCATTTAGGTTTATAGATTGAGTAAAGTTGCATGCTAGCTTGCATACAACGAACAAATTTTCAAACCGACCATGTTGTCAACTTTTTGCACCGTTGTGCTTAAGAAGTATGAAGTAGTGTAATATGAACAAGACCAATTAACTGCATGATTAGATATTTGAGTATGACAAGGATTCAGAAAGATATAAATAGAGGCAAATGATCACATATGAGACAAATGAATCTTGTAGACTATAACTGTCATCAAATTTCTTTTTTTTTTATATATATTTTTTCCGTTATCCTTTTAATACTTTTCCAACTAAAATCTCCGTATATATTAGGGTTAAATACACCGACGTCCCTATGATGTTCGCCCTAATTACATACACAAAACTTTTCAAAAATATTGCACCATGGCCTTTGGTCACTTGCTACAAATATCTCCCTCTATCCAAAAAGCCTTAAGTTCCTTCCAAATAAATATATGATATAACCAAAATGCCCATCCCTCCATTTGAAATGGCTTTGTTAACCTTACAATGGTATTTAATTACTAAAATAACTTATATTTATGGACAAATTAAATTCAAGTTTATTTGCTTCATTCACTCATAAAAGAAGACTCATAATTAAGATATGGTTTGAAGATAGGATCAAAATCCTCTTTAGTGAGCCTTTCTTTGTTGTTCCCTTTGGTGCAAAATATGTGATGCACAATAAGTCATGTCACTGCACTTTTTAAAATTACAAAATGAAACCCTAAAAAATAACAACATTACTTTTTGAGTTTAAACTTTAAGAATAAAGAACTTTTAGTTCCTTAGCATTGGAGAAATTATTAGGTGGTCTGGTACCCACCATCTCATATAGGTATCGGCTAATACTCAATTGCCACGTCGGTTTGTTATACGAGACTTTACATATCATCATATATGATTGTATACTTTTAATGGCAAAGAGCAGCCTCCGTTGGGGTTGGTTTCTCTCTCTCTGCCTATGATAATTTCTCACATTTTTCTCTCTCTAGAGTGTCTATCTCTCTATAAAGGAGTCCACTTTCTCTCTATATATATCAATCTATCCATATAAAAGATGATACAAAAACTACAGGAAAAAAAAAAAAGAAATCTCTTATCATTCAAATTTCAAATTCTTCAATTTCTTTACCCAGTTCCTCTCTCTGTGAAAACTAAGCTTTGAGTCTCTTCTCTAATGTTCCTCTTCATAGATATTGTAAGGCATTCTCTGCAACTCTAAACCTTCTATAATCATCATCTCCCTATAATACTCTATGGTAGAGAAACAACCATTGAGGAAGAGATGAAACTGGAACATCCAGCTTTGATTCTGGGTATAGTAAATGGAATAAAATTTTGAATAGCTTTGATGTGTGGCTTTAATTCTTTCTTTCTTTTTAATTTTTTTGAAAATAGGTCTATATTGGTTGCCTTTTCCTTGTATCCGTAAAAAAAAAAAGTTTTTGATCACGAAGTAGAGAGAGATTGAACATGGAGGTTTATCTTCTAAAACAAGTGTTAGATAATATATTTAATAATATGTTACTTACTTACTATTTTGGTTTTATCTAGAACCACTTAAGATTTCTTACACTCTTTTCTAAACAATCTAGGACTAGGATTTCTTGTCTTCTAAGTTTACTTAGCTTTCAAGATTATGTACATATAAATAGTCCTTTTATGTATTCTTCATAACTCAAGTCAATTCAGTATACAATTTTTCTATATTTTTAACATGGTACCAGGGCCAACCGATCTTTGGTAAAGTCTTCATTGTCCATTGCTCTCACCACCGGAGATGACACCATCGACTTCATCCCTGATGGTAAATCGTAGAAAATAATTTCTACTAAATCAATACCCAATCAACGTCGTTACACAACTTGCGTAAGAGTTATTAAATAATCTTTCCCTCCTTTACCCTAATTCAAAGGTGACTTGAAGCTCACTCTTCTCTTACTTGTGGATTCCATATAAGCACATAGGATTGAAGATTTGACAGTGTTTGGAAGTCGAGAAAATCAGATTCGCGGTGTTCGAATCGTGTTTGCTAAGATTGAAAAATCTAGTTCACACTTTTCTACACAATAAAACTGTTTTGGCCATAACATCTTCGTTACTAATCCAAACGACCTGAGACAAATTCTAGAAGATAGTAAATTCAAAGAGCTTCGATTTGATATATAATTTATCTATATTCCTAGTAGAATAGGTTGGTAAATATGAATTTGAAGCTACTATCCTGACTACGAATTTCTATGCGGGAATTCATCTTTTTCGACTTGGATTTGTGAAGAGATTAAAATTGTTCTTCATTCAAAGCCACCAAAAACCATCATCTGGGTCTTCGGGAGCTCTTCATTCCACTTCTTTAGTTCCATCATCAAGGCCAATTGGTTATTGGGTTAAATAATTAAATCAACCCAATATTCAGAGCAATAATAGAAGGCTCTTGATTAGTCACCAAAATCAAGATGCTTTTATGCGCCTCTCCAGGACGAATCCACAGATTCACCACCGTGTGACCACACGCCTTCAGTGGTCCTCAACGTAATTCCTTGCACCTCAATGTGCCAGAGCTTCACAGATCCGCAATCGTGCTTCCATGCACCAACTAGTGTTAATAACACTCTTCCATGATTGATCATAACACTTGCATGTGCCTCCTGTGATAATCACATGTATCCGTGATTGATCACAGTACTAATATATGCCTAATGTGGTAATCACATGATTCTGTGATTGATCACAATAGTTGCATGTGCCTCATATGGTAATCACACGAATCCGTAATTGATCACAACACTTACATGTGCCTCTTGTGGTAATCACATGTCTATATTGACTGACCACAGCATTTTCGTGCACCTACCAGTGGTAATCACACACCTCCGCGCTTCTGTGCGCTATTATCGCACTTCCATGTGCCTTCAGAAGTAGTCATCCCACGCTTCCATGTATAGCCATCGCACTTCCATATGCTACAATAGAAGTTACGCAATTTAAGCACCTCCAAAAGTCATCACGCATTTCCATGCACCGCCATTGCGCTTCCATGAACCTCCAAAAGTCATCCTGCGTTTCCTTGTGCCTTAACATGTCGGATCTTCACAGCTCCGTCGTCGCTTTCATGATTATGTATCCAAAGTCAAATTGGTTTCATATAATTCACCTTGAGTTTGAAGGGGGCTGTTAGATAATATATTTAATATTATGTCACTTACTTACTATTTTGGTTTTATCCTAAATCACCTAAGATTTCATATACCATTTTCTAAACTATCTAGGACTAAGATTTCTTGTCTCCTAAGTTTACTTACCCTCTAAGATTATGTTATTATAAATAGACCTTTATGTATTCTTCATAATATAAGATAATAATATCAATTCAATCTGATCATATTAGATTTAACAATCTGATGAGAACTAGTGGCTAGGGCAGGAGAACTAGTATCATCTTCTTTAAAAGTCACTTAATGCGCATGAGTAGAAGTTTTTGGTTTTCTGTGAAGATCCTATCAAAACTTGAGTCACGACTGCCACGTGTAGAACGACCACCACGACCTTTACGAGAATTTTGAGGTTCCACCTGGGAGGTCAATAACGCTGAACGTTCATTGCTATTATAAGTGGGTACACAACCAGAAGCGCTCTAGATATGGTAGCCCACTGGAGTCTAGAAAATACATTTGGAAGAGAGGGAAGCATAGAATTGCCAAAAAATTGGGCCTGAACTGGCTCATATTCTGGTGACAGCCTTGTGAGAACCCGGACTACATTAAAATCCTCATATTGTTGTTGCATACGCTTCACATCCAAAGTAATGGGCTAATATAAGTTCATTTCATCACAAAGTTCCATTGTCTTTGAGAAATATTCTTCTAGAATCTGATTACCTTGATCAAGGCTAAAGAACTGTTTGCACACCTCGGAGAT
This sequence comes from Cornus controversa, assembly GCA_026545225.1. Classification (NCBI taxonomy): domain Eukaryota; kingdom Viridiplantae; phylum Streptophyta; class Magnoliopsida; order Cornales; family Cornaceae; genus Cornus; species Cornus controversa. The sequence goes on from CM048852.1 coordinate 21,067,358, forward strand.
TCGTGTCATATTACTAGTGCCAGAATATAAGTTGATTCCATATATCCTTCGTAGTCTCCAAATACAATAAGTTGGAGCTGACATTAGGTTTAATATTGTTCAACATTAAAGAAATAATCTGAGCATCCCTGTATTCTCATGAATTGAAGTCAACATTGTTAGAAAAATAAAAGATTATATTGAATTGATATTGAATTATCTTATATTATGAAGAATACATAAAGGCCTATTTATAGGCATATAATATTGGAGTCTAAGTAAACTTAAAGACAAGAAACCTAGGTGATTTAGAAAAGGAGATAGAAAATCCTAGATGGTTTAGGAGAAGATATAATAGTAAGCATATATTCTAACATCCCCCCTTAAACTCAAGGTGGGTTTTATGAAGTCTACTTGAGTTTGGAGACAAAATCTTGAATGTGGCTCGTGAAAGCAATCTGGTAATTTTACCAATCGTGGCTACGAACACATACAAAGAAGTTGCAACAGAGTAGCTTGGTAGACAAAAGAAGCTCGTTGGAGCAATGGAAAGATCGAAAATGGCTCATTGGAGCGAAAGCTGATTTGAAAATTAGATAGTGCGCGGACTAAAAGTGGCTCAACTAACAGAACAAATAACTATCAAAATCAGTTAGTAGCACTGAAATGTGACTTTTTTAAATTAGCGACTTTGATATACAGATGCTAGTGGGAGCCGATGAATTGAACTTGAACTGGGCTGTCGGTAGAATGGAGAGCTCCGAGGAGAACTAGATGATGGTTGCCGGTGGATTTGGATAGCGTATTCACTGTCTTTGAGGAAGAACAATTTGAATCTCTTCGTGAATCCAAGTCGAAAAAGATGAATTCCCGCGTAGAAAGTTATAGTCATGACAGTAGCTTCAAATGAAGATTTGACCACCTTATTTTACTCAGAATATAGTTGAATAAATATCAAATCGAAGCTCTTCGAATTTTCAATCTTTTGGAATTCATATGAAGTTGTTTCGATTAGTAGGGAAGAAGTTATCAGCAAAACAATTTTGCTGTACAGAAAAATGCTAACCAGATTTTTTAATCTTCGCGAACACGATTCGAACACCACAAATATGATTTTCTCAGCTCCAAACACTGCCAAATCTTCACTCCTATGTCCTTGTATGGAATCCACAAGTAAGAGAAGAGTGGATTTCAAGCCACATTTGAATTAGGATAAATGAGAGAAATAATTAGAAGACACTTCTTACGCCAGTTGTGCAACGACACTGATTTGGCGGAAGCTATTTTCTACGGTTGACCGTCAGGGATGAAACAAATTATGTCATTCCCGACAGTGAGGGCGATCAACAATGAGGACTACCAAGATTTGATAGGCTTTGATACCACGTTAGAAATAATGAGAAGAGAAAATTGTATTGAATTGAATATTGTCTTTTATTATGAAAAATACATAAAGGCCTATTTATAGGCACATAATCTTGGAGACTAAGTAAACTTAGGAGACAAGAAACCTATGTAGTTTAGGAAAGGAGATAGAAAATAATAGATGGTTTAGGAGAAGATATAATTGTAAACATATATTCGAACACTAGACAATATTCAATTCAATACAATTCTTTATTTATTTCTAACATGGTATCAGAGACTACCAATCTCTAGTAGTCTTCACATTTTGTTGCATCACTGCTGGGTATGGCACCATCGACTTCATCCCTAGCAGGTAATCATTAAAATAGTTTTCCTCTTATATATATATATATATACACACACACACACATACATTATACAGATATTAAAAGAAGAAAAAATATGACAGTCCAGCTCAAGTTCATTCATCAGCTCTTTCTAGCATCTGTTGTATCACATCTTTCATAAATTCTAATGATGTGTAAACATATATATACAAGAACACAAATAGCTATAAGACTAAAATACCCCTGATTACAATAGTGTCCCAATACAACTATTCTAACATATAACAATATGACGTCTTCGAAATTTTTAACTGAAATAGATGAAATAAAATTTATTCCAAGATACAAATTCAATCCTATACTTTCGGGGGTATGATCAATGTTCACTTTTACGAGGAAGAGCTGACAATTTGTATCTCGTGCTTGCTTGTTAGTGGGGTGGAGTCCTTGTACCAGTACGAATATGATCCCTCTACTGAAGAATCATATGAACTGTTGTCAGTACTATTGAATGGTTTGAGCACATTCATTTCTGTTGAAAACAGAAAGTGGAATGGTCTAGGAGGCGGGGCAATGTCCACTCCTGCCTCCAACATCCTTACCACAACACTCATTGGTGGCCTAGCATCTGGCGAGTCTTGAACACACCACAAAGCTATCATGGACATTCTCTCCGCCTTGTCTCTATCCTTTTCTTGAATCCCACACGATATGGTCATCGTTGCCAAGTCACCCTTCTCAAACTGATCCCAAACATGTTTTGGGAACCAATCTAGGCTCTCAGTAGGACCTACTTTTGCATTCTTCCTCCTTCCAACTATCTCAAACAACAGCATACCATAGCTGTAAACATCACATTTATAAGTTATTGGGAAGTTGTTTAGCATAAGCTCTGGTGCGGAGTAACCAGGAGTCCCCCTATATCCGGTCACACTTGCATGGCTTCCATCTCTATTACACAGCTTTGCTAGCCCGAAATCTGCAACCTTTGGAAAGAAGTCTGCATCAATTAAAACATTACCGGGCTTGATGTCGTAGTGAATGATTTTTTGCTTGCATTCTTCATGCAGATAAGCAATACCTTTGGCCGTCCCAACTGCAATTTCATGTAGCTTGTCCCACTCAATTGCTTCTGTATCTCTGAATAGGTACTTGTCTAGTGATCCATTTTCCATGTACTCAAACACTAACGCACTTATAGATTGATTATAGCAAAATCCATATAGTCTGACTAGATTTATATGGTTGGTTCTTCCTATGGTTCCGACTTCTGACATGAATTGCTCTTCAGCACTTTTATCTGAGCTCCTTTTGAGGACCTTTACAGCGAGTTGCACTCCATTTGGAAACTGTCCTTTGTAAACAACCCCAAAACCTCCAGAACCCAACCTTGTCGAGTAATTACTTGTGAAGCTACGTAGTTCCTGTTCATGAAATCTAATCGGTTTATCATTTGCCAGGTCTTGGAAGAACCTCGCCATTGAAGGTGCATCAACCTCCCAAATTGGGACCCCATTCAGTGCTGGCCGATTGAATGCTCGTTGCGCTTCTCCTATGACTGATTGCAGTTCTGGTATGATTGGTTTTCTTTTATTCCAACAATAAAAAGCTATAATGACAATTACTGCCGGTACTATAATAGACACTGCTGCGACTGCAAGTTGAAATAATTTAATAAGGGTGAGTTCTTAGGCTCAATTTGATGTCAATTAATGAAAATTCTTGATTTCCTTTTTCTCCTTTTTGTGCAAGAACTTACCAATCGATATTGCAATGATGAACGTTTTCGCTGGTGAAGACATGGAGTCGTTCTTGGATATCTCTGGAGGACAAAAAAACAATCTCTTCAGTTTCATTGTCTATATTTCTACTGAACATATATAATATTTTTCTATATTTCAATTGCATTTGTAGGAAATGCTATACAGATACAGATTGGTTCAAACATGTGAAAGTATTGTATGCAAGTGTTTAGGTTTATGCATTGGGTAAATTTGCATGCTGGCATAAAATGAACAAATTTATTCATAAAATTAAAGCTGATCATATATATGTATTTAACATACTTCACAGTACTGTTGTGCTTAAGAAGATGTGAAATATTGCAATATAAACAAGAACAATTATCTGGCTAGTTAGATATTGAGCATCTCTGCTTCTATCTCTGTGTGGTCAGAGTTGACCTGAGGTTGATTTCTCATGATGTGTGGTTAAAATGGTTTACTGAGATTAAGGCAGTGATATATCTGTTTTCATGTATGCCTCTCTTCTAGATTATACTGCACAAAGTGTTGATTTTAAAAAAGAATTAAGAACAAAACATTCATGTAGCGAAAACGAAGATGTTAATAGAATGAAATTATTAGAAATGATTTTAAAAAGATAAATAGTAGAAGAGAGATGGTTAAGAATAAAATCAAAAAACAAAATTCTTGTGGAATTAGGAGAGTCAGGATTCTAAGAGCCACACTCCACCAAGTTAGTCTAAATCTACATTTTGTTTATAATACCTCAAAATTAATATTTATTATAGAATGTTGAAAGTTTGAAATATGAATTAGAATGGTCAACTTGAGTTCAACATTGGCACTAATTTTAAAGCCCACTGTGACAAACGATACATAACTCTTTTTTTTTAGCAGCTCTATAGTAATTTTATTTATCTTTTATTTAGTTGTACTTTTGATTTTTTTTTTCCACCTTTTGAATATAACAAACAAAAGTTATTAATTATATTAACTAACTAATATAATCAATAGCACAAATTTCACTGTCTTCAAATAAAAAAAAATCAAGTAAAAACATTAATCTCACTAAAATAATAGAACATTCAAAACAAATATCCAGTCTCCATCTTATTGAATTATTAATTTTACATCTAAATTTATATTTCTCTGTCAATATATATAAAAACTTTCATTTGATCATTAAAACATAGTATATTAATTAAAACCAAACAAAAAATGACATAAATAATTAATATGATCATATATCATATATGTCATGAATTGTATATATTTTTTACTTGTATATTGTATTATATATATTTTTTTATTTCCTCTTCACGTGTGTTATAAATGGCATGAGTTTTCATTTATTTCACACTTAAATCCATTATCATTTATTAATTTCATAAAAAGTATAATTATCAAGCATTTTTATTAACAAAAGAAACTTAAAATTCATGAATAAGTCCTTAATTGTTTTAGATGGTCTTAAAAATTCAAAAAAATCACTAAAAATTCATCTTTATCGAATTATATGGTAAGAAATTGCTTATAGATCGATTTTTAGTCATATGTGTGAGTTCGAAAAAAAATCACAAGTGTGATAACTAATTCTGTCTCTATATATATGTGATTCCTTTATATTTTCTCAACTGGCTTGAGAGCATGCAAACAATACAAGAAAATGACCTTGCTGAACCAAAATTATAGGCACAAAGTAGTGATACGATTAATTCAAGGCATTCTCAGAAGAACCCATCCATTATTTGTGTTGTTCATGACTAAATAGGCCTTTTATTTTCCACTCAACAAATTTAAAAAATAGAAAGAGGAAGCTTAGTTGTGCACTGATCGAGTTAAACAAAGAACAACTAACTCATTTAAGCTAAAATAAGCAGTAAGAAACTTACCAACTAACAATCAGGAGAATATGCTGAGAAGCAGAGCAAATTATCCTTGTTTCTCCTCTTGCATGCCCTTGTTCTTTGGCCAAAACACCTTTAAAATGTCCTTAGAAAGTTGTATTCTAAAAGTTTCTTCACAACCAAACGGTAGAGAGAGAGAGAGAGAGAGAGAGACAGACAGAGGAGATTACAATAAGAATGTATTAGACTTCGATCTTCCTTGAGACAAAAATGGAGAGAGAAAAAGAGATTAGACTAGTCTAGGAAGGTGAGAGGAGGTATGGTAGGGAAGTCTTTGCTCGGATTTTATTATTCTTAGTCAAATAAAGGGTCCACAATTGTGAGACTTTACTGTCCCGGGCGGATGATCAATCTTATTCATGGATAGTGACTATCAAAAAATCTTACTGGAGATATAGATATGCCAATATATCGGTCAATATCTCAATAATATCTTTGTATAAAATGTCAAATTATAGATATTGACCGATATATGCATATCTGTTTTAAAAATTGACTTGCCACCTCAGAAAGTGTTCCAAGATTTTTTCGTCGTGTTCTTTATGACGTTTGACTTATTGGCTTCATGCATCACATCTAAGGGTGGTTTGCTCGGGACGTCGTGGAACATAGTAGTCGACTTTAACATATTATTATTATTATTATTTATGATCACATGTATTATATTGATCGGATATTTGAATTAAAATTGTCATTTGACTCAGCAAAACAAAATACAACCTCTACAAAATAAAAATGAAAACATGTTACTGGCCAACGAAACTTTCAAACCTAAGTTAACGAGGGAGAACATTACAAGTAAGAAACAAATTCTTGATTTAAGATCGATTGCATATCTTGCCCATCTGGTACCACTTAGTTTTATTTGTATATAATTAAGGATTCAACTCTGTGCAAACTAATTCTGTGCGAACAGTTGATGTGGTCCAGTAAAATTTAAACATCCGGTTAAAAGAAAAAAAAATTAAAATTAGGCATTACCCTCATCGCAGCATTCCTCCAACAAAGTAGCATTTTCATTGCAACTTATACTTTTGTTTCAAAGAGTCTTCTCTTTGTCCGTTTCTTCTCTCATTTTTCTTTGCAAATTGAAACACAGTGAAGGCTCATAGCCTCATACAATAACTATTCACAGCAATTTCTTCATTTTTTAGAGCTTCATTCGAGAGTTTCAGTCCCACTATCATCCCAATACCTCCTGGTCTCTCCTTAATCTATTCGCCTCTATATTTAGAGTGAAGATACATATATATATATATATATATATATATATATATAGATAAATGTATATCATGGGTTTGTTTTGAATCTGATTAGATCAATGGGGTATTGAATGGTTTTTGAATTTGGGTTTTGTTGTATCGTTTGGATATTCAGATTTTGAAGAGTTGTATCTCATTGTGATTCAGTTTCGAGACAATAGGGATTCTTCGACTCTCCTACGATCTGTTAGATCTATTTAGAATTGCTGCAATCAGTATGGTGTGTTCTTGTTGTCGATCCTGTTTTGATTCTGGGTTTGGTTCATGCCATACTGATACACACTTACATGTATGTATAAATGTGCCTATATAGGCTATATATGTATGTATTTTGGTTCTGAGTTTAGTTCTTGGTGAACCATTTGTTTGAGATCGTTTGGTGGGTATTGTGGTGGTGAGTGGCGAAGGAACATATGGTGAAAGGGCGATGGCCTATGGTGATGGAGAGATGGAGGACTGTTGTATTTATAGATGGCTAAATTTCACTGGACCACGTCAACGGGAGTACTAAGTTGATTCGCATAGGGTTGGACCCAAGTATTCTCCTATAATTTATAACTTTCAGACCAAGAAATTCCAACTTGGGGGCAGAACTAGTACTATGATAATAGCTCTTTTGAGAAAATATAATTTGTCATACATTCTTCAATAATTTTATATATATTCTTAAAATAAGAGAGGACGTAAGATGTTCATAAATCAAAAGTATGTCACAAATTCATTAAGTTCGTACAAAAATGAATCTTATGTATGTAAATAATAATAATAATATTATTATGAAAGGATTTAACTTTATTGTATATCTAGTGAGGTAATATCTCGTGAGGTGTGACATAGGTTTGAACAAAAAAATATGATAAAAGAGGAGGTCATACTATAACATTGAAAGCTCAATGAGTCGATGTTACAGATAAAAAGAATTTGATATAAATAAAATTTGTAAATCTTCTAAAGACACTTGTTGATCAGTTTTTCTAGTTTCTACAAGACAAAAAAATATATATATAATAGGAAAGTAAGACTGATGCAAGATGAGGGAGGAAAGGAGAAGAAAAATATATAAAAATATTAAATAAAAAAAATAGGAAAAGAAGTGTGTGAGGGAGAGAGAAAATTTGGTTTTGTTACGGCTCTGTTTGATTGGATAAAAATAGCAAGAAATGAAAGAAAATGAATTTTTTTGAAACACTTTAGGAGTTTGGATAGAAGGAAAAGAAAATTTTGGTGAAAAATGGTTTTCCATAACCACCTAACTTCCCATAAAATTTCCTTAGAAAAATACAGAGAAATTTTGCTTTCTTGAAAAAGTTCTATGAGTTTAATATAATATCATTTCTTCTTTTGTAAGTTCCATGCAACTTCAAATAAAATGGTAATTTTCATATGTCTTGAACAATTTTTATGCTAATGCATGTTGAAAATTTTATTTTCTTTTTATTTACTTTACATTCTTTTACTTTTACTTTTTGCTATAATTAGTTTCCATTTAATCAAAAGAAAAGAAAAAATGGACTCTATTAGAGAGAGATAAAGGAATTTTGTGCTGAAAATTGTTGAGAATGTTGCCCAAACAATGACCCAGGGGGTTGAATTGGATCTTTTGGCAAACTATAAAACCTTTTTCGAACATACTTGTTGAAGTGTACACTAAGCAAGTGAATATGCAATTATAACTTAAACAAGCTGAAAGTAAATAGAGATAAGAGTAGAGAGAGAATAAAATACAAGAACACCAAGTACATAACGGGGTTCGGCACCCCCACCTACATCCATGCCTCAAGAGCATCTCTCAAGGATTTCAAAATCCACTATCAACTCCTCTTCACAGGTGGAGAGCAATGCTTTACAAAACTTCCCTTCACAGATGGAGAGCAACCTTTACAACTCTCCTTCACGGGTGAACAGTAACCTTTTCAAAGCTTCATAAGCTTATTTCTTTCTTTGCTAAGTGAACACCTTATAGTCTTCAATGGTTAAGTGAAGCCTTTACAACAATATTCAATGATGTGGAGGTGTTTGAGTATAACAATGAATATCCTTCGATGGATGGATATACAAATCAAAGCTCACTCTAGAGTAATAGATGAAGCAAGTGATGAAAACTGGACTCTAGATGAAGAAGGTATGAATGTTTATAATAAGATTTTTGTAAAACTATCCTAATTCAGTAAAGTTCTCAAAAAGGTACTATAGATGAGCAATACACCTTCTATTTATAGCCTTTTGGGAAATGTGTACATTAGACCACTTTAAGGCATTTTGGATCTAATATCATAAAATTTAAGAGTTCAAATAGACGTCGATGAGCCTTAAATTTCTCATAGACGTCTACAAGTGTTTTCTCATATCCAGATTTAACGTACTAGAATCAATATAGATGTCTATGAGCTTATGAAAAATCTCAAATAGACATCTGTGAGTGTTGTATATATGTTTGTGCAATACTTTTATGAGATGTGTACTTGCAGTCAATTCCAAATCATGAAGATATAAATGTCTATGGGTGTCTTATAGACGTTTATAAGCCCTTTTTTGAAAATCTGTTTAAGGCTAGATAATGAAGGCATGGATTTCTATGACTATAATATAAATATTTGTAAAGCCTTTGACAGAAATTCCTACCCTTAGCCAAAAAAAATTTCAATCTCTTTCATTGATGATTCCTTAGTATGATTATTAAGTTCAAGAGTTAAGTCAATTGTTCTAGTCACGTATAAATGATGTGATTCATTTGGTTTGGTTTGTCTATACTATCCATGATCTTGATTCTTGAATTTTAGCTTTGAGCATTATGAGTTCCATCAATCAAGTGCCATGAATCCATTTGAGCTTTTCCATTGATCTTTTATACTTAAGTTTGTAAATAATCTGAAATTGATCACAATCAAGTAGAACATTAAATTTTCACATTAATAGTTTGTTATCATCAAAATTACCCAAATACCATTAGGTTGAAATCTTGGTGTTAAAAATTATTAGCTTATGGGGCCATTATCCACTCTGTTACTCGAGCTCCCCTTGTTGGCACGGGGCAAGCGTATGGAGAACTAACCACCTCCACCCATCAGTGCTTTATAACATTGCGAAGCTCCTCATGTCTATCCGCTGCTTAGTGTGGGGTTTTGATTTTCCTTTTAAATATTAAGTTGTGCCTTCCTTAACAACAATTGCATTTAGGAGAGTTGGTAAGCAACCGATCCTAACAAGTTGTATTAAAGTCAAGTCATGAGTTTGAGTCCCCTTTTACCCTTATGGGGTCAACACTTACCCTTTTGCTCGAGGTGACCCCCTATTGGTATGGGGCAAGCATAGGGAGGACTTACCGCCTCCACCCGTTGGTGTTCCATGGCTAGATTGTGAAGCTCCTCATATTTGTCTGCCACTTAGTATGAGGTTCTGTGCTAAAAGATTCGGTTGCGCCTTCCCTAACAATAATTTGTTTTAGGAAAGTTGATAAGAGATTGATCCTAACAGGAAAGAATAAAAGGAAGAAAGACAAAAAAAATATTTAGGAAAAGAAATAGAAACTAGCAATTAGGGCTTCAGCTAACTGTTGCGAAAGAAGAAAAAGATGATGAAGAAAAGAGAGATTATATTAATGAAGAACTAACTGTGAGTTGTATCATGTGGAAGTAAAGTGGAAGTTTAATCTGATTTGGAAGACCTAGTTTTCTAGTAAAGTGGAAGTTCAAACTAGTTTTCTAGTTTGATTTATTTTTTTAATTATTTTTATTTTAACCTAGTAAATTAATCATACACAAGCAAATAAGTAAAAACAAATAAAAGTAAGGAGTGACACCTTGATTTTTTAAGTGAAAAAACTTAGTAAGAAAAATTCACGATGATTAATGGTATCAAGCGAAACAATCCACTATACTAAGAAATAATACAACGAGTTCTAGTACTTCTGCAAATGTTTTCCACGAGTCCTTAATTCTAGTGCCTTTGGAATCACCTTCCATAGCTTTACATCTGAAGCTCAGTGTCCTTTGACTCCAGTGCTTTTGGAATCATCTACAAAATTGATCCACGTCAATGCAATTTTCTCATCATGATTTGCTTCTCCTAGTGATTGATCGCCCTATCTTCTATAGAATAATACAAAGATTCTAATGAATTATATAGCTTTGATCAAACTGAATAACTTTATAATAAGGCTCGTAATACAAATGGTGTCACGTCTTGAAATTCAGACCACCGAGACTCCCTTGGTTCGAGCCCAAACCCTAGTTCGTGAGGTGTCATGGTCACCCGATCGTCATCCCAAGACCCGAATAACCATGACAAATCACCATTGATCACCCTTTGATATCCCCATTGATACCAAGTTATCACGACCCTATGGTCGGGTCATGACTTGTCACGAAAGCCTTTACAAATTTATCCCAAGTCTCTTACACAGAACACTTGGTTTCAACTCTCAATCCTCATTTTATATGTTCCTTAAGAGTTGTAAACTTGTCACACATATAAACTACTCAAAAAAAATATTAAAAACAAGTCAATTTCAAAAAAAGAATCACTTGATTCTGTTTTGAAACAACATAGTTATGTCTATTTCAAAATAGTTGAAAATCTATAGTAGTAAAATAGTCGATTGTTCCTGTGAAATAGTCGACTGTTTCTCCGCTCTAGAAAGCTCAAAAATGCTCTGCTGAAAATAGTCGACTTATCTAAAAGGGACAGTCAACTGTTTCCACCTGGACACTCCTTTTTAGTATATTTTACCCATAACTTACACCAATCCTTGTACATATACATTTCCAAAACACAAAATTCATCCAATCAGATCCCAATCATGAATGAAATGTCAAAACCTCATACATTCCATATAATTAACCATTAAATCATAAACATGCTTGGACATTAATGAGAATACAACTCATCCACACAATCATTCTCACAAGTTATACATGTAGAAATAAACGTAGATGAAGGTTCATCATTTAAAAATGTCTAACATTCTACCATACTTACAATGAAATAAATCATAAGGCATGAATGACACATGTTTAAAAATGTATTTAAATGTACACAACCATAAAACATAAATATTACATGTTCCCGAACATAATTGGTCTTTACATGTTCATTTCATTCATATAGCCTACAATCCAAACATGTATTCGAATACAATACTTAAATACCGATTACAAGTTTGATAAATGCCTAAATATGGCACATAAAAGCATATCATAAATAATAACAATGAAATGTAAATTCCGTAACTCAAGCACCTCAAACTCTATCAACGATTGGTGCCTTATATGTAAAAATGGTTAGGGGAAGGGGGTGAGCATACAATTATGCTCAATAGAGATACCCAAACCAGCTTATGCAATGACTCGACGCAACCTACATGAATGTAAGCATGGTATCCCTATACTATATGGCATACTTCCAATGCTAGTGAGATGCTATCATGGCATTTCTACCCATTACGTGGCATACAACAATGCATGTGCTCAAGGAATCTCAATTTAACCTTTAAATAGAATGCATATTCAACAATGTTCACTTGAAATAGAAGGTCACATAATTGTCAACATGAATATCATAATTCAACAACAAGACTTAAACACCAAGTCACGTATGTTTCAAAATCACACAAGGGTGTGAGCAGTTGTAGGTCGCGGGTCAAATGCTTTTCGAGCAATTTTTTCAAATATTCAACTTCATGAGCTAAAACCTGAAGGTCTAGACAAAATCCAATATTATACTTCACGGGCTACTAACCTGAAGGTCTAGAAAAAAACCCCCTTGGCCAAGTTATGGATTCGGGGCCCTTTCTCATTTCTGACTTACTCCCAAAATTAACAACTAATCACATAGGGTTCAAGTATATCAACACATACAATTCCAAGTGCATCATAAGCCACTTAATTTTCATGCTAAAACATATAATTCCATGCATATAACAATGCAACCATTCCATAATTCAAGTGCATCATAAACCATTTAATTTTCATGCTAAAACACGTAACTCCATGCATATAACAATGCAACATTTAGAGAAATGATCATTTTCATGCATTTTATCAAACATATAAAATACATCATGTACGACATAGTCTCTACAACTATAACTCATGTAGAAGGTAACATTTATCCACAATTGATAACATATAAGCATGTAAACATAATTCTCATCTTAATTCACTTTGATACACATTCAAATACACATGAATTCAACAATTGTGAGTTGCGCGGTGCGGAAGCGGTTGCGAAAAGTATTTTAGAACCTAGAGGGGGGGTGAATAGGATCACTTGCTCGTTTGCTTAATTTTTAATTAATTCAATTTTAAGTCTAATTAATTAAACAATTAAAGCAAGCAAATAAATAAAGTGCAAGTAAAGAAAAGAATGCACCAGATATACGTGGAAACCCAAGGCGGAAAAAACCACAGAGGGAGGCGGCACGCCTCAGGGAACCAATATGATGAAGCAAAGTACAACAGACTCTGTCTCAGTCTCACACCCCTCTTCACTCTGTCAAGGATCTGATGCGGAACACCTCAGGCTTATGATTGCGACAACACGTCCAACTGCTGCAGACTTCCGGCTAACGTCACCACCCTTACAGAAAGGTTGCTGGAAGAACCAAAATACTCAGCAAGTATTTTGTTCCCTTCGTAGTGCAATCTGGTCACCTTTCTTCCTCAGCAAGCAAGCAAGTGAAGAACCTTCAATCCAATGTTCTGATCAGCAAATAGATTTGATGCAGTCTCTGAGCAGCTAATCAGAAGTTGAACACCATCCTAAAAATCACTCGTGTAGTATGGATGTCTGTTCTTAAAAATATATAAACCCTATTATGTATATACTTTCTCTCCTTAAAAAATAATATTCCAGGGCCTCTCATGTAGAGAAAATATGAATACATATATATAGGCAAGGAAGTCCTAATTCTACTTGGAAAAGAAGTTGAATACCAAAATAGAACTTTCCTAGAAATTTCAAACCCAATAGGAATCAGAATTTCCGTCAAAAACTATTTCCTATTTGGAACAGGCTAAGTGGGACCGGTGCCAAATAAATAGGACCGGTGGGACTTTTTGAAAACCTGCAGAAACTAAACTGCCGAGAAAAGTTGGACGACCCTAAATATTGGGGACCGGTCCTACTTTGAAAAACTCTAAAATTTTCATTTAAACCCTGATTTTTCAAAATAGGCTCGGAACTAAAAAGTGCAGAGTGTCCTCACCATACTTACCTGTACTATATGGTGTTCTAACTGATTTGTCGGCTTCCATGCACTTGAGTGTCAGCTCGAAGATGTCGATGATCGGTTGCATAAAATATCATGAAACTTACAACTCGATCATTCAGGTTTTGATCACCGAAATATGCCAATTACAAATTTATATGTCACAATCTCCCCCTTTGGCAATTTCGTGACAAAACCACTTAGACAATCAATAACCTAACCCATTGGAAAAATTAGATTACAAATTTGCCCAAATACACAGAAATATAGAACTGATCATCAGAAGCTCCACTTGTGTGTTCAAGATGGTTATAATAAAAACCTGTTGTACCTCCACATCTCTTAAACAACACAACCTGTGAAAAGCTTAATAAAGAAATATAATTTCCCCCTTAATCTCTCAAGCAAAAAATATCTCCCCCTTTGTCAAAGAATCTCATATCATATCTATGCATATAACAATAACATCATCTCCCCCTTTTTGGAACAAATTGACAAAGAAATACTCAAGAGATTTATATAATCAGATAAATTATGAAGCACATAGAGAGAAAAAAAATCATCATCACTTGATCAAATAAATATCCAAAATATATCAGTTGATGGAATAAACAAAACATAACAAGATCAAGCATCAAATCTAGACAAAATAGAGTTAACTACTCAAAGTCTAGCAAAACATAACTAAGTCTATCATCAAAACCTAATCCTCATCATCATCATGAGCTCCAAAAACTAGATATCAACCTCTATCAAAAAGATATCCTTTAACATATAACTCCATCTATTAAAATTTGCATCAAAGTCCACAAAAGTATGATTTAAACATAAATATGGTATCCATAAGACCAACATGCAACCTAATCAAAGACACCATGAGTATCCAAAAATAACCAAGTCTAAATCATAAACCTAGCAAACAGATGAACTAGTCTGAATCATCAAAACATCAAACCCTTAAAAACTAATTATCATCAGTGATGTAGGAGAGTGAATGATGTCCATTATCAAAGATACATTGGGTACTCATAAGGCTCGAATTATTATCCTCTGTAGGTGGTCTATCAAGATTTGTCCTCAAATATTACAAAATAATACCACCTGTTAAGATCAAGAATACCAACAATTGAGTCATAACAGTTGTATTCACCTCAATGGTAATGACAAACACTTTGATTATGAAAGATAAACATCCAAATAGAAATATGTCATCCAAATCACATAAGGACTCTCAATCAAGGTCTTTCAAATCAACATTCCTTTTACTTTTAAAAGCACTCCCCTAGCTCTTTTAGACCTAATCACGAAAGTCACAATGAATGGAAGCATAAAAAAGATCACAAGCTCCATTAAAGAATTCTGTCAAACACTTGGAGAGCAAGATTTTAAAGAAATTGAGCACAACTTGTTTAATCAATTACTTCAAAATCAACTCAAATCTTCCAAAGATAATCCCTTCCACCAATTTCAATCCAAAATCAATCACAAATATCAACCCAAACGATGTAGATTATGTAGCACAAGATAGATTGAGGATTGATGCAAGTTGAAGAAAAACTAGAGTTAAAAGTTCCATTGGGGCATTTTGTTGAACACCTTGTGTGCAATGGTATAAACTTCAAGTTTCAAGAATGTTTGGTTGCACAATCTCACCCAAATCAACAACCAATCAACAATCAATCAATAATCTCCAAAAGTTTAATCCCAACCTCCAATAATCACAAATCAAGAGAAATATAGATGAAGAGAAAGTAATGTGAGTTGGAGTGTTTTTAAGAGAGTTTGAGAGTTAGAGATATGAGTGTATGTGAGTGAGAATAAGTGAGGGGTTTTAAGCCAAAACGCGCACGCGCAGAATCAACATTCTAGGCATTCGCTAAGTGTGACCGATCCTCATATTTGGGGACCGGTCCAACTTTGTGAATTATGAAAAATTACACTTTGGACCTTTAATTCACCAAAAACACATCTTTTCAATCTGATTTAGCAATTTAGCACATAAAGAGTGAAAAATAAACACAAAATCAAAATAAACATATTTTTGATTTTTTTTCTTTTTTGAAATTTTTCAAGAGAAAAAAAATAACACTAAAACATGAATAATCTCATGAGAATAATCAAAATACATTTTTCAGAGAATAACATGAGTTCTAAAATTTCTGAAAATTTTCAAACATTTATAAATGCGTAATTTTAAAACCCATAGATTGTCTTTAAAATTCATCCTCGAATTCATGATCATGACACAACTTCCAACACACAAATATTTATAAAAATTTAGAAATTCATCTAATAAATCCATGTATGTGTGTGCAATCCAACTTCATCGAAAATTAATCAAATTCCTTTGATCCATCTTATAAAACATATTGGATAATAAGAAATTATAGCTACACATGATCAAATAATTTTTTCTTCATTAATTTTTTCCTTTTTCTAATACGGTGGTTTTCACTCTTACGGGTAGCCAGCTATTTTCCGCAAAATAACTCTTTAATTTTTAAAGATATCTCATTGGAGATTTACATTGTAGTGGAAGCTACGAACACATCCCGAAGGTAGCTTTTTCCATTTGTCTTAGATATTCAGCAAATTTTCTATTTTCTTTTTCTTTTCATGCTGAAAAAACATATATATTTTTTTTTCATTTTTTTCTTTGATCATTTAAGCTTTCAATGCTACTCATACAATATATTCTAGTCAACTTCACATTAGTTTTCAATCAATTCTCTCAGAGTTGGACTAGTGCACAAATTGTATGGACTCAAAAGATTTACCTCTAAACAGACATAAATATAGCACATTGGTCATCAATGTTTAGATCATAAAATCAAGCACTTCATTCATTGACAAACTAAGTGTCCCAATTATGCATTCATAAATCAAAGTGAAATTAAAAAGAAATATAAAGAAATCACATTATTTCTCAGAAAAATATAATTATCATAATCTCATATGATTATTACTAAAAATAAACAAAACCTAACCTAAAAAAAATATGGTCCAATGGAAAACAAATAAATGAACATAAGCTCAGTCCATGACCATCAAAGTCCTAATGACCTAGTTAGGGGGTTTTGCACCCAAAGACCTATTAGGAATAAATCCCATAGTATCAACAGGCACAAACTTCTCCAAATCTTCTTTTCTCATCCAGATAGTTTTAACATGCAATTTATCAGGAAAGAATTGTGGAGAAACAAAAACATTCTTCTTTTTATTTGAATTCTTTTTATCTTGAGAATTTTTGAGTTTGTTCCAATAATGTGGCTTTTTAGCATGAACCCTATTCTTAACAAAAGAATTATGCGCATGAAAATTAGAATTAGAATATTTTCTCTTTTTATAGCAATAGTGTTGACTATGTCCAGTCTTACCACAAAAAGTACAATACAGCACATTGGACACAACTTTAGCATGCACAGACTCAACTTGAGACTTAGGTTTGGGTTCAGACACAATCAAATTCTTGGGTTTAACAAAAATAGTTTTTCCCTTGGACAATGACCCAACAAAACCTAATCCAGTTTTATCTCCTACAGGCTTACCAACACTAATCATGCTATCAAGCTTAATCTGCCCAGAAGTAAAAGCAATTAATTTCTTTTGTGATTTTCTCAATTCAGACTCAAGAAAATTAATTCTAGCAATAAGAACATCTTTAGCAGAAATAGCTTAACTTACCTCGCTTTCGAGAAACTTGACTTTGCCTTGAAGATTCAGAATTTCAGCTTTACTTTCTTCAATCAACTTCACTTGATCTTCATTCTTTTTCTTCAATGTCTCTTTCTTAGATTTTTCTTGCTTCAGCTTCTCAGATTTTTTATTATAAGCTTCCAGCAATTTCTCAAACAGTTCTGGCAGCTTGCTGTCACATGGTTCTACATCAGACTGCTCATCTTCTGAATCATCAGATCCTACTTGACTGAGAGTAGTGTACATCTCTGTTTCACCTACATCAAAGGAAGAATCATTAGCAGTATCACCATTCAATAAAGCAACAAACGCAAGAGAGTCATTCTCAATAGAAGAATCATTGTCAGAGTTAGAAGATTCAGACTCAGAAATAATAGCTTTCATAACTTTCTTGTTTGAAATTTTCTTTGCACTAAAGCTATTTTTCTTAGGACTTGGACATTGATTAGATGTATGACCTTTACCACCACATGTCCAACAAGTAACCTCAATTTCCTTAGAGTCATCTTCTTTCTCTTTCCTTTCCTTACCTTTGGATGATGAGCTTTGATTCCGAAATTTAGAAGGATTTCCTTTTCTCAAATTTTTACCTTTTTCATATTCAAGAATCTTTCTAAATTTCCTAGCAAGGAGTGCAACATCATTATCTGAATCATATTCAAACCTTTCAATTTTTTCAACTTCAGATTTTGAAGAATTTGAACAATTTAACAAACTTGAAGACTTTAAAGTCTTTGATGTTTTTAAAGCCAAATTTTTTGATTTCTGAAGCTTTGGATATTTTATCTCAAAAGTTTGAATTGATCCAACTATCTCAGCCACCTCCATAGAATCTACATCTCTGCTTTCATCTAAGGCTTCCAACTTAGCTTGGAACCTATCAGGCAATTATCTCATGATTTTTCTAATAATCTGAAAAGAAGGAATTTTCTCTCCAAGGTTAACACTACTTTGAACAATATCATTAAGCCTAGAATAATAATCAGAAAACATCTCATCTTCATCCATTTTAATTGTTTCAAATTTAATGGCAAGCATTTGTAGCTTAGATCTCCTTACCTTGGTGGTACCCTCATGAGTTACCTGTAAAATATTCCATGCTTCTTTCGAAGTGGAACACGCAAAAATTCTAGCAAATTCAGAAGGAACAACAGAATTAAATATAGCATATAAACCCTTGTTGTTATTATTTGCATCTTCATGTTCAGCATTAGACCATGTTGCCTTATCCTTTTCTACAGTCACAACAGCATCACCATCACCAGTTGTAATGGTAGGAATTTTATAGCCATTCTTTACAGCCATCCAAACTCTCTCTCCTTGAGATTTTAAAAAGGCTTTCATGCGAGACTTCCAGAAAGTATAATTTGAACCATCAAACAAAGGAGTTCGCTGAATCGATCCACCCTCTTTCATACTAGATTCCATAATAATTTTTGAAAACAAAAATAAATTTTGATTAAAAAAAAACTTCGCAAGGAACTACTCACAAATTAGAGAACACTGCTCTGATACCAATTGTGAGTTGCGCGGTGCGGAAGCGGTTGCGAAAAGTATTTTAGAACCTAGAGGGGGGGTGAATAGGATCACTTGCTCGTTTGCTTAATTTTTAATTAATTCAATTTTAAGTCTAATTAATTAAACAATTAAAGCAAGCAAATAAATAAAGTGCAAGTAAAGAAAAGAATGCACCAGATATACGCGAAAACCCAAGGCGGGAAAAACCACGGAGGGAGGCGGCACGCCTTAGGGAACCAATTCACTATGATGAAGCAAAGTACAACAGACTCTGTCTCAGTCTCACACCCCTCTTCACTCTGTCAAGGATCTGATGCGGAACACCTCAGGCTTATGATTGCGACAACACGTCCAACTGCTGCAGACTTCCGGCTAACGTCACCACCCTTACAGAAAGGTTGCTGGAAGAACCAAAATACTCAACAAGTATTTTGTTCCCTTCGTAATGTAATCTAGTCACCTTTCTTCCTCAGCAAGCAAGCAAGCGAAGAACCTTCAATCCAATGTTTTGATCAGCAAATAGATTTGATGCAGTCTCTGAGCAGCTAATCAGAAGTTGAACACCATCCTAAAAATCACTCGTGTAGTATGGATGTGTGTTCTTAAAAATATATAAACCCTATTATGTATATACTTTCTCTCCTTAAAAAATAATATTCCAGGGCCTCTCATGTAAAGAAAATATGAATACATATATATAGGCAAGGAAGTCCTAATTCTACTTGAAAAAGAAGTTGAATACCAAAATAGAACTTTCCTAGAAATTTCAAACCCAATAGGAATTAGAATTTCCGTCAAAAACTATTTCCTATTTGGAACAGGCTAAGTGGGACCGGTGCCAAATAAATAGGACCGGTGGGACTTTTTGAAAACCTGCAGAAACTAAACTGCCGAGAAAAGTTGGACCGGTCCTAAATATTGGGGACTGGTCCTACTTTGAAAAACCCTAAAATTTTCATTTAAACCCTGGTTTTTCAAAATAGGCTTGGAACTAAAAAGTGCAGAGTGTCCTCACCATACTTACCTGTACTATATGGTGTTCTAACTGATTTGTCGGCTTCCATGCATTTGAGTGTCAGCTCGAAGATGTCGATGATCGGTTACATAAAATATCATGAAACTTACAACTCGATCATTCAGGTTTTGATCACCGAAATATGCCAATTACAAATTTATATGTCACAACAATGTCATCAATTAATAAGAATTATCCCAATTAAAAATGCAAGACTCATTTTTTAGTAATTCTAAACATGCTAACCAATACAACTCATATCAATTCCTAATGAATTGATAATAAGATGTAGAGAACACCCCTACCTCAATTACAAGCCAAATTATCACCAAACCCCACTTTGTCCGAATTCAATTTTGTTCATACCAATCTCAAGCCCTAACGCGTAGATCGTTTCTCTCTTCTTCGACGTCTTCTAATTCTCACCCTAAGCCCCTCTAATTTGATGAAGAAAGAAGAATATATACATATATAGATATATATTTGCTCTCACACGGTTGATGGGAATGAGAGAAAATGAATTCAGCATTTTCTACATTGTCATTTATAGACTTAGTTGTCATATTTACAAAAGTACCACTAACAATTCACTTCACCTTCTCGACTCTGTTTTTGAGTTCCGTATCAACTCCATAATGTGTCAAATATTTTATTTAAGATACCCTCTGAATTTGGTGTCATTCTAACACTTCTGAATTTTTTGGGCCCACGAGACCTGCTCTCCAGGTCGACCGGACCCGAAAATGTCAATTTTTGCCAAACACTCTGAAAACTTTCCCAAACCTTAAATAAGTTTCATAAACATGTATTTTACATTTAAAACACATATATAATCATTTAAAGTATTTAAAAGACAATAAACGAAAATAAAATAAATCGGTCAAAAATGGTCACGGTCCTTACAATTAGTCTTATTTAAAACACCACATTAAAAGCTCAATGTGAATGCGTGTGCTCAAATCAAAGAAAGAAATTTCAGAATAATCTCAGATTGATTTTTCTCTCAAAAACATCATTAAATATCAGTGAAAGTATATATTATCTCATAAAATCCCTATCAAAGTTGAGTATTTATAAGCAAAAGAGTTTTTAAAAACATTAAAAAAGTTATGAATAAACATTAGATCATCTCTTAGAGTTTGAATTGAAGTTGGAAACATAACCTACTCAAAAAGGTAGTTTCCATATCAAATTAAAATACCCAAAACCCCATTAGTGGATTTTCATAATTTGTTGGGGAGCATTCTAGAACAATTTAAAGTTGCTCCAAAATTATGCTCAATCAATTGGGAAGCACTGTGGAGTTAGCCAAAATTTCATAAATCATGTTGAACTAGTTGGGAAAAATTGACCAACCGGTTGGAAAGTGTTCTATTTGAACACTTAGCTCAATTCCATAATTTTCCAAGAACCCTTTTTGAAAAACCAAGTAGACTCACATACTCATTTCCTTGACCTAAATAATGTTTAATTTTGATCAACAAGTACTGAGCTTGTGATCATTAATCAATCTTCAGCTTTTGAAAGTTATACTCAAATAAATAAAAAATACAGTTCAATTATACAATTCCTGAATATGACTCCACCCTATTGTGACAACAACGCATGTTATTTTAATCTTGACATTTCATTCCTTAGATTAATAAGATATGTATCATGATTGATTGTGGCGTTTGCAAGAGCATTTAGTTGGTTTCTTTGATGACATTACACCACGGGTAGGGTGAATAGGTTTAATAATTTCACTTTTGGATTGATTTCAAACAACGAAGTATGAACATGAATATGGATACGAAAATGAAAACGGGACATGAGTACAACATGATACAAATATGACTACCCAATAAGTTTCAAAATAATATAATGCAAACAAAGTAGGAATACATTAATAAAATATTAATATAATATCTTACTATATATGTGCAAAAAAAAATTGAAATTGTTTTGTCCACATTATCATGAAAGTAATCACTAATTTGGAGTTTCGAGTGGGATGGATGTTGATTTTTTTACAAAAAGTTTATATTATGGATTCTATCAGCCCGTAATATGTTTTTAAAAAATTGTATTGGAACCCTTTTTTAACAAACTAATTACAAAACTACCCTTACCATGTCCAAAAAGTGTCCAAATTTCCCTTGAATGTGTCCTTGATATGTCTATAAACATATCTTTTTCAAAGAGTTTGTAGTTATTGAACTAGTTTTCACATTACAACATTTCACGTATAATAAAAAGAGTAATTACATTCATTTTCTGATTCACTAGTTAGGAGGTGCATAAACACCTTATGGTCTCCACACTTCTTCGTGGGACATATGCAATAGTTTTTCGAACTTCCTACACTCACTTAAGTAGTTCAAAACCATTCATACACACTTGATGTGGGCTCACAACACATTAATGCATATTTCTACACTAAACTCATGTGTCGTGATAGTTGTTCGCATATAGTATGATCATTAAATTAATTATTATGATATTCATATTTATTAAAGTATAGTAACACAAATTTCCCATAAAAATATTCTCGCATTACACAATTGTTCAAAAAGAATTTTGAAACTTCACTTTTGCGGGATAACATTTATTTTTTTAAAAAAAATAAGAGAAATGTGAGTATTTTTTTTCTTTTAAAAAAGCAAGTGGTCCAATGAATGAAATGAAAATGCATTTGTTAAATAATTGTACTTACGAATAAAAATAACTATAAAAATCATTTGCTAAATAACAATACCTATTTAGGTAACATTAGTATTTTGATATGTCTTAATTTCATTTGTAATTTTATTAAATTGAGGGATCACGTATATACTAATGGTTTATACGTTGTTAAATATAACATCAAATCTCAAAATATTTATTAAAGAGTACTAGTAGTCTCTCCAAAAAAGCCTACTAAATGGTCTGCTCACTGTATGGTCACTTAGATGGGGCCCATTTGGGCTCCACTTTTAGGGGTGGCAATTTGGAATGTGAGACTTGGATCAAATGTATGAAATGTATGATTTATAACATTTCATTTATGTCTTAATGTTATATGAATAGAATTGAGAATATATAAGGTGTTTGAATGTAAATTGTATAGGATTGGTGAACACTTATGAACTTTGCAAGAATTGCCTTCGAGGGGTTACGATGCATCGTAATGCCCATTACGATATATCATAATTTGGCGATGTATCGTAGGACCAATATCGATGTATCGTAATAGTGTTAGGAAATTAGGGTGAAAAATAGCATGTTCGCACCATGTTACGATATATCTCCGATGCATCATAACCATTATTACAATGTATTATAATCCATAGGAAGGATTGACAGTTTAGGTGTGTTGGTAATGTATGTGAGGTCAAGTATAGGGCCTATTAGGATTGGTTGATGATGAGTTATGCATGTGTACATATATGCATGTAATTAAGTTTCCGCGGTAATTTAAGACTAAGACGACTCATTAGGGTTTAATGGACGGGTTTGCTCTCGAGATTTGGGCTCGGAGGTAGAGTTTTCGGTGACTCAGAGATCGGGGCATGACAACTAGGTATTCGAATATACTATTAGAATGAGATTGTTGAGGTGAGGTGATGACATGTAACTGAATCTGATGAACCTAGAGGAGGAGGGGGTGAATAGGTTCTTCGATTTTTCTTCTTAATATAGCAAGGTTGGCTGACACATGCAATCACACAATTTTGGACACACAGATTTATAGAGGAAAACCCCAGGGTGGAGTAAAAAATCTCTTCGAACTGAGCTCCAATATGTCTGAAAAGGTAGTACAGTAATTCTCCAATCACTCTCTCACTCACCCAACTCACCACATAGTCACTCCAACTCTCAACCCAATTCACAGCCTCCCTAGGCCTGAACCACTCTCACCAAATCTCACAATAGTTTTTTCGCTCTCAACCTAGCCCAGGCTTCCCAAAGCCCTAACCTATCTCTCACCAAATCTTACCATAATCACTCACACTCCCCCTATCCAAAGTATCCCAAAACTTGGACTATACATAGTGATAATGGAGTCAGTTCGACGTAGTAGTGGCAAGTCTTCAAGCTTTGATTGTCAATCTTCAAGGTTTATCTAAATAATGGATAAGGCACTTGAACTTTAGGCACACAATGACGTTTGAATCTCTTCAAAGTCCAGCTTGATAATAAAAGGCCACTTGAATGCTTGGTAGATAATAACACTTGAACTTTTGCAGTGATAGGCTTCAATATGTACACCCTTGAGTGTAGCTTCGGAGAACTTCTAGAAGCCCGCTCTTTCAATGAATCCTGTTTGAAGCAACTTGAAAATTCTTCTTCATCTTGGCTTTTTCCATGAGCAACAATGTTGGTACTTCTTAGATTTTGAACCTATTCTTATGATTAAACACAACTGCAACTAGAGTAGAAGTTAGTAGCACAAGCAGTTCAAAAGATAGATAGCATAGATACTATTTAAATCTTGAAAACAACAATTCTAGAACAACAAATTTTCAATTCCAAGCCAACAAAATAGCAATTCCAAATCAGCAATATGCAATTCCAAATCAGCAAAATCAAATCCAAATCAGCATATGTCAATTCCAAACCAGCAAATACACAACATAAATTCTTTAGCAAATTACCAACATGTGTTCAATAAAGCAACAACATGATTTTTCGCAAACAGATTCAACAACATGATTTTGGACAAAATTGATTTCAACAATTTAGATTTTAGGAAAGCAAATTGATTTCAAAAACAACAGAACATATAAATCAATATATGAATATAAATGAATATACCATTTCAGATGATCCACTAATTTAGAAACTCACTGATCTGAATGATAATGAAGAATAAGCAGGATTAATAGAGACATGAAAGATAGTCGTTAAAAGTGAAGATCATATAAATCAACTTAGTGCAAGTCACCTCAAATAACACAACTCAGTTAAGCACAGTTTTGTTACAACAATTAGAGAGATCAATTTAGGTTTCAGATGGTCAAAGATCATAATAGACTTTCAGTAAACCCTTACCAAGCAAAAATGGATTATATATGATGTAGTATGCATGTTAGTTTGAAAGGAAGCACATCAGGTTTTAACAAACACATATTGATTATTTTTTAGAAAATTTATAATTAAATGCCTCTGATACACCCAGATGATTTGGAAGGATCAATTCAACTTGGAAAGAAATGGGTAACCAATCAACGTTCAAAAATTTGCCTCAAACATAGTATAAACCTCAAGAGTAACATCATAATGAAAAAACTGAGAGTATGTGCATATTTAGAGAGATTTGAGAGTTTTGAAAAAAGAGATTATACCTAAAATGGACTCACAAGAATTAGATTCATACTTACTGATGATGGAAAGAGATGCACAATCAGATACTACGAATTAATCGATGTAGTTTACGGACTCATTTCTGACATCTCTTCAATGACTACAGAGAAGCCCCGAAGCTCAGCCAGAATCCTCGTCATCATCAAAAACTATCTACTGGAATCAAGCTATAGAGACTTTAATCATGGTTAAAACTATGAATTTTATTATCTTTCTCTATGTCGCCAGAGCTCTCTGACACTCTCAGCATCTCTTTCTCACTCACAGCTCACACACATACACTCATTGCTTAATCGACAACCATAAGTACTATTTTAAGAACTCAATAGCTCTCTCTTTCTCTCTCTCTCTCTCTCTCTTTTACTTTCCCCTTTTTTTTGTTATTTCGGCTGTTATTGCAAAGAACCAAGAAGATGATATATTGTAAGGACCGGAATAATTTTGACCGGTTCTGAGTGAATTTTGACCGGATTAAATCTTTTTTTTGGATTAATTTAAATTTCGGAAAGGTGCAGAAATATATATATATATATAGATAGAGTATATATATATTTATAGTGGGCCTGAATATGATTATACAATAAATGAGGTGCACATATATAATTAATTATATATATGTGGGAGAGTGTGAGTATGTACATACATATGTGTATTGTGTATGTATATTGGACTTAAGTGGAATAAAATACATGGAATACATGTATTGTGTGTATGGTGTAGTGTATTATATATATATATATATATATATATATATAATGTGTGGACCAAAAGATAAGAAGAGAAGATAAGAGAAATGGGTGGTCTCGGCTGAAAGAAGAAAAGAAAAGAAAAAGAGAAAAGAAGAAAAGAAAGAGAAAAGAAGAAAAAGAAGAAAGAAAAGAAAAAAGGAAAGAAGAGAGAGAAGGAGAAATCGGGGAGAGAGAGAACCGAGAGGAAGAAGGGGCTTCGGCTGGTGGTGCTCACGGTGGGGCTTCGCCTGGGCGACGGTGAGGGCGGTGCTCCGGCAGTGGCTGGAGTGGCGGCTGAAGGCGGCGGCAACGGCTTGAGGTGGCTCCGCTTGGTCGGGTTCTTGGGTTGTTCCAGGTGGGTTTTGAAGGGTTGTTCGGTGAAGGAAATGAAGGCTGACGGTGGTGATCGGCGAGTGGTTGTGGCTACCGGCTACCGGCTGATCTCGGTGGTGCTGGCAGTGGGCCGGTGACGGCGGCTGATGGTGGCTGTGGTGGTGGTTCGAGTGGTGTTTGCTCGAACACCCCTTGTTCGTGGGTCAGATCCGAATGGGAGCTTTGGATTCCATGGGTGAAGCTTGCGGGTTATTGACAGCGACTGGGATTTCTTGGCCGAGGGTTATGAATCTCCGATTTGGGTTGGCTTCGGGTGGTTTCCGGTAGGGGGTCTTGGCTCACGGTGATGGGCTGGTGGTGAGTTGGGTTCTCATGATTGGGCTCGATCTTGGGTTTTCACAGTTGAGGTGAGGGCCTATGGTGGTGTTGAAGAAGGTGAAGGTCAGATTGGCTATGGTGTTCGCGGTGGTTTCGGCCACCTATGGTGGCTGCCATAGTTTGTAAAGTTTGAAAGGTGACAGCTTGGTGTTGGAAATTGAATTGGTTTGGGTTTCGGTTGTAGCTGGGTTTTGGTTGGGTTTCACATGGTGGTCCAAGGTGGTGGCAGCGGATGGCCGATTATGGGTCTGCTCACGGTTGGCTTCGGCTGTGAAGAATGAAGAAGATAAATGTGGGCTGTTTGGTAGATGATGGTTTTGGCAGCTTGGGTTGGGCCTTGTTCATGAGATTGGAATTGTTGTATAAACTTAGTGTTTGGACAATCATGGTTTGGGCTAGATAATTATTTTTGGTCTGCCTATTTATATGGGTCTACATTTTATATTGGGCTTGAAAGTAATGGTTTGCGATGTGGGCCCTCATTAATAGCGGGCTTGGACCTTGAAGTTGGGTTGGAATTAAATTTGGGTTGGTTTCCATTTGATTTCATATTGGATTGTGGTTTGTATTGGCTTAGAAAGTGGATAGAAATGGGCCAAAAACAGCTTGAGTTGGACTCATGATTTGGATTGTTGGCGTGGGCTTGACACGGGACTTGGCCGAGCAAGGAAATGGACCGCTTTGCAGACGCGGATTCACTGGAGAGCAGGACTTAAGGCAAGTTGATTCTTGCCTCTATCTCCTATGTATATTTTAGTTATACTGATTAATTTTACATATGTTCTTAATTTGATCGTATGTGGAGTTATATATATATATATATGTGCTTATATATATAAAGGTGGATTATATATATATATACGTGGGATGTGAGGATATATATATGTGGGTAGATATATATATATATGTGTGGGCTTGGAGGGTAAGAGCATTATTAAGTTCAAATGCTGATTTGCATTGTTATATGCATATTTAGGGATTGAGCCATGTAAAGTATGCTAAATTATATATGTATATTTAGCTAGATGTTGCCTTGCATGCATATGAAATTTTTATGCATAAGTTGAGTATATGTAAATATATATGTGATTATATATTTGGTGCAGTGGTAGAAATGTATGCTAAATTGATTATAGCATAGAAGGGCATTGAAAATGCATGAAATATGTGAAGTGTTATGTATGTTTTTATTACCTATATGGGTGACATGATATATATATATATATATATATATATATTTGCGTGATTGTATAGGGTTGTAAGAATGCATGCTAGTTGCTCGTAGTAAATGCATGATTGGAGTGAAAGCATGATTATATTTATGCTTATATACATGTATATGTGATTATATGTAGGATGTGACATATATATGTTGTGTATGTGCAAATGTAACTATGAATGATTTTGGTGAAAAGTGTGTTCATTGGTGAAAACGTGAAAATGTGGTGTTTATAGAATTATGCATGAAAGATATGACTTTCTTGAAAAATGCATAAGCATGATGATTTCCATGATATGAGTGTGATGATATTGTGACAATCTTGAGGTGGAAGGAAAGTGCATTGTTTTGACAAAAGCATTGCATTGTGTGGATTTTGTGCATTTATTTGATAAGTGTACATTATATGAAAAGTGAGGTTTTTGGGGCATGTGTGAGAATTAATAAGGGTATTGAACTCTAGGGTGCAAGACCCAAAACTTGGCCAAGCGGGTGTCGCTTCCGTCGGGTTAGTAGCCCGAAAAGTGTGAGCAGAGTATGTGATCTCAAAGCGACCCTTACTATGGATTGTGACAAGCGAAGTCCTTAGTTGAATTGATTTCTGGGAATTTGTGGCGTGAGTTATATATACGAAATGTGACCGTCAATTTGATATATATATATATATATGTATATATATATACATATATCTATGTAAATGCATTGAGGTGGAAAGCATCACGCATGATTTGAAAAACGTGATTGTTTATGGGTAAAAAGCATGTATACATGTCATGTAGACATATAGCGATTTCATGTGCATTTATGCATGATTCAGTGGATCTTGTTGAGTAGGTGAGGTGGTATTTGATTTACATTGTTCATGTAAATGCTTCTGTTCATATATGTTTTCTATACATAATGATGTTGGACGTGTATTGCTTTTGAACATGTTGTAAATGATTTTCATAAGTCATGTGTAGTAGATTTAAATGTTCATAAGTGCTAGAACTGCCATGTGCATTGTTAGTTCATATATGCTAGGAGGGGCATGACTTTAAATATTGTGATATATTTAAGTACATGTATATTTTTGAGAATATGTGAGGATCGACCTGCTGCTGCGATGATAGTATGGTTCTACATACCTAGTTGGGCCTTTGAGCTCACCCCCTCCCAGGTTTTGCAGGTGTTGCTAGTTTTGGAGTCAGTTGGGGAATTGATAGTACCAGTTGCTGAGGTAGTGATTAGTCTCCTTAGAACCTGACTTATGTTCAGGATGTTAGATAGACGTATTACATTTGGAATTAAATGTATGGAGCGATTATGTAGATTCAGTTCTTTTAGTTGTATTTTATTCATGTGATGTATGTATATAATACGGACATTCAAGGACTGAGACATGTATATTTTTGATTATATTATACATGTTGTAGAAATGCTGGGGGGACACGTGCCTAGAAGTGTCCATTTTTATTGTTAGATATAAATGGGGGACACATGCCCAGAAGTGTCCATTTGAATTTAAAGCAGGTATAACATGCCAAGATCTGATTATTTAGAATGGGTCATGCCCAAATTTCGTGAAAATAATAGGAAATTGAGGTAGTATGATCAAGTGGTGGTTATGTCGTGAGGGTGATCTCACGGAGCTCACACCTCGATTTCTGGGCCTCGGGAATCGGGGCGTGACAAAATGGTATCAGAGCTTGATACAGTAGCAGGAGTGCGGTTGAGGTCATTCACGAGGTTGAGTGAATGGGTTCGCGACTTGGAATTCGGGTCATCCCGGGGAAGTCCCGGCGGTCCGGATTTTGGGGCATGACATATATATATCATCATTTTCTCTTTTCTTTTTCTATTAAAGTTATATAAATTATTTTGAAACAATGAGAAATCCTAATAACATAACTTTCCAAAATGCCCTTGCACCCAATTTAACCTTCTTTGAAATATGACGATTTGCCCCTACAATTTTGATTAGTGCAAATACATGGAATAATATAATACCACAAGATAATTGACAAAATATGAAATTAAACCCAGCAAATATATTTAGTCACAAATGACACAAATGCCCCTGCAGATCCTTTTTGACATTAAAAATTGGGCAAACATGTTCATGGGCTTCCCGGACCATCAATCTCTCCATTTTGCCTTTTAATGTCAAAAAACCTAACATAACCTAACATCTTACCCTAACTACTTTCTCCCCCTTTTTGACAATGAAAGTCAAAATGGTAGTAAAATAGAGAACTAGTGGGGAGGAAGGGTGAGGCCTAACGCACTATGAAGTGTCTTAAACCGTGTCAGAGGCAAGGGTTTAGTCATAAAGTCTACTAATTGTACCTCAGTATTGATTTACTCTATGAGAATGTTTCCTTTTTGCACATTGTCCCTCAGGAAGTGATACTAGATGTCTATGTGTTTGCTTCAATTATGTAAAGTGTGGTTTTTACTAATAGCAATAGCACTTTGATTATTACAGAAGATGGTTGAAGGTGTAGAGAATGCAATGCCTAGATTTGTGAGTGTGTTCTCATCCACAATGCTTGAGAGCAAGCTTGGGTAGCTGAAATGTATTCAGCTTCCAAGGTGGAGAGAGACACAAAATCTTGCTTCTTGCTAAGCCATGAAACCACATTATTTACAAACATATAACAACATCCTGAGGTGTTTTTTCTATCAATTTGCGAACCACCCCAATCGGCATCGGAGAAGGACACAAGAGATAACACTGAAGAAGGGGTATTATGCAATCTGAGTCTAGTGGTGCCTTTAATATATCTAAGGATCCTTTTGATAGCTTTCAAATGTGAGATTCTAGGATCACTCTGAAATCTGGCAACTAAGCCAACTGTAAACATGATGTCAAGCCTTGATGCAGTAAGGTATAAAAGACTTCCTATCGTGGACCGGTAAGTGTATTATCAATAGGGCTAGTGGTACACTCTTTGGACAATTTTGTGGTGACACACATGGGAGTAGACATTGGTTTAGAATCATCCATATTAATTTTTTTTCAAAATTTATTTTCCATACTTCTCTTGAGATATGAAAATACCTTTAGCATGTTGAATGATTTGAAGTCTTAAAAAGTATTTCAAAGTGCCTAACATGGACATCTCAAACTTAGATTGCATAAGTGCATCAAATTGTGTGGTTTGACTCGAGTGTGAACCACAAAATATTATAAATTAAAAAGTTTGAGTTAGAGTGCCTCACATATAGTGTGTCATCGACCTTTCCTCTTTGGAAACCTTGTTCAATAAGAAAGAAGTGGAGTTTGTCATACCATGCCCTTGGAGCTTGCTTGAGTCCATAGAGTGCTTTTCTGAGCTTGAGAACATGTTGAGGATGTTTTGTAATGACAAATCCCTCAGGTTGCTCAATGTATACTTCCTCTGATAGATCACTATTTAGAAAATCACACTTGACATCCATCTGATAGACCATTACTCTCTTGTAGCATGCAAATGAGAGAAGCATTCGGATGGACTCTAATCGAGTAACTGGAGCAAAGGTCTCGTCATAGTCCAATCCAGCGATTTGAGCAAATCTTTAACAGACAAGTCGAGCTTTATTTCTAATGATTATCCATTTTTCATTCATCTTGTTTCGGAAGATCCGTTTGGAGCCAATAACATTTTTATTTGTCGGCTTCGGTATAAGAATTCAACTATTATTCTTCTCAATTTGTTGTATTTCCTCCTTCATTACAATTATCTAATCGAGATCATCCTTTGCTTCTGAGTAGTTCTTTGGTTCAATGGATGATAGCATAGCAAAGTGGCTATGCTCATCCTCAGCTACAAGTGGTAATGCATTCTTCTTTGCTCTTGTGAGAGCACTTCCTTCATTGTTTCTCAGAATATTTTCTTGTTGGACTTCCTTTTGTAGATTCAGATATCGAGGTTCTCTTCCTTCTTCTTCAACAATAGTGGATGACCTAGGTTGCTCATTTTCCTTTTCGGCTTTTGGAGGAAGATCTTCTTCGGAGTCTTCCTTTGGAGTGGTGCCTTCTTTATCAATCTTCACATGGATGGATTTCACCATTTTCTTGGTTCTCAAATTGTAACATCTGTAGGCTTTACTCCTTGTTGAATATCTCAAAAACATACCTTCATCGGCTCTTGAGTCAAACTTTTCCAGATTATCATGGTTGTTGTAGATGAAGCATTTACTTCTAAAAATTTTGAAGTAATGCACAGTAACAGGCCTTCCAAACCTCAAAAGGTGTCTTTGTCGAATTTGATCTTAGAAGAGCTCTGTTGATAATGTAAACTGTTGTATTTACTATTTCTGCCCAAGAACCCTTGGATAAATTCTTCGCAAACTAAAGTGTTTTGCCTATTTATTCAACTATTATGTTTCTTCTTTCAACTACCCCATTTTGTCGAGGTGTTCTAACAGTTGAGAATTCTTTCTTGATTCCCTTTGAGTTACATTAATCATTGAATTCTTTCATGATGAACTCAGTTCCAAAATCAGATCTAGGTCTCTTAACCCTACAACTTTTCTCATTTTCAACAAGGTTAACAAACTTTTTGAAATAGATTATAGCTTCAGATTTTTCTTTTAGAAAATAAATCCAAGTCATTCTAGTATAATCATCAATGACAAACATAAAGTACTTGCTACCACCAATACTTGTGGTCCTCATGGGTCCACATAAATTTATATGCACAAAATCAAGTGGTTTATAGGTATTCACTTCCTTTATTTTAAAAAATACTTTTGTCTACTTACCTTGTTGGCACTTGGCAAGCATTGCATACTTGATTTTTATTCAAAGAAAAATCTGGAAGGCCTTTAACAGATGTTTGATAAGATTTTTTATATTCTTGGAATGCACACGTCCTAACCTTTTATGCCAAAGTGTTGAGTTTTCCATGTTAGTGAGATTGCAAACAATGAGTGAGGAATCCTTATGAATAGTGTAGACATTTCCTGGAGCTCTACATGCAGCAAAAAGAGTTTTATCGGATTGTTTATCAATAACATTGCAGTTTTCTTTGTCAAAATCCACAAAGCTACCAAATAATTGACTCACACTCAATAGGTTATGCTTTAAACCCATTATATAGAGCACATCACTTAGCATAGGCATTTCTTTGGTTTTAGGTATTGTGCATTTTCCTACAATTTTGCGCTTCTTTTTACCTCCAAGAATAACTAAACAATTATCAAAGTTTTCAATGTTAGCAAATTTGATATCATCTCCTGTCATGTGCCTAGAACAACTACTATCAACATACCACTTGGTATTGGCATTACAAGCCTTCAAAGTAGTATAGACAAACATGCTTATAGAGTTTAATTTCTTAGGAATCCACATCATTTTAGTTTTAATCAACCCTTTTGAAGTTACAGGTGCTCTGTGCAAGTGTAGGTCTGTCTTTCTAATATACATGGGTTTCAGCTTCA
This sequence comes from Cornus controversa, assembly GCA_026545225.1. NCBI lineage: Eukaryota > Viridiplantae > Streptophyta > Magnoliopsida > Cornales > Cornaceae > Cornus > Cornus controversa. The sequence continues at coordinate 21,100,770 of CM048852.1, forward strand.
CATAATTTGGACATGCAATTCTAGCAGATGCATTCTTATTCCTAGATTGATGATAAGCATTATATAGAATTTCATATCTTGGTCTACTAGATATATCAGCAATAGGATATGATGCATATCTATTACCATTTTCAACTCTAACAAAAGTTGAGTGGGATTTGTTTGATATCACCTAAGTGTTTTTTTTGTCAAATCCAATACTTGTTTTGCCCAATTGCTTCGTAGATTTTTCCCAAATCTAGTGCATCTTTTGAGATCTCTCCTCAAGAAATGAACTCAGTTCTAGTTTGCACTTTTTGGTGCTCCAATTTAGTTCTTAAGTCCTGTATTTCGTTAGATAACACATAGTAAGTAAAATGGCACATAAGGTAGACAATTTTGCCCTTAAGTGCTTCATAAGCAACTCTTTTGTCTTTGCAGCTCAAAATTGAGCCTCTTCAATTACTTCTTTTGTTCACTACACTTCTGTGCCAACCTTTTACATTCTACCAGGACTTCATCAACATCGGGTTCTTCTTCACTTTCAAAATTTGAACTTGCCACATCTGATTCTTGTAAGGCCATAAACAAGCATGCCTCTTCATCATTCTCATCAGATTATTCTTGTTTTTCTTCTTTTGAGCTTGAATCCCAACCCGTGTAAAAGGCCTTTTTCTTGCCCTTTCCTTATAGTATGGAGCACCGAACTTCTTATGTTTTTGTTTCTTGAGAGCAGTTGAACAATTAGCTTTGTAGTGACCTAGCTTTCCACACCCAAAACAACCTTACCTTGTTGTTGCTTTGTTTTTCTCCTTATCTTGATTTTTTTAAACTTTCTTGCTATGTAAGCCCTTTTATCTTCAGAGTCATTAGAATTCGGTTCCTTTTCAATTGGAACTTCCACTTCTTTTGCTTTTAGAGCTGACTCCCTCTTTGTTTGAGTAGGAGGTCCAATTCTCATCTCATAAGCTGTGAGAGATGACTCCAGCTCATCAATGCTGAGTCTAGAGATGTCTTTGTCTTCTAAAATGATCACTTTGAGATTGAACCTATGAGTTATAGTGTACAGTATCTTTTTGCACACCACTTTGTCTTCAATCTGTTCACCCAAAGCCAACACCCATAGCAAAATCGGATGCGTCACATATGACTTTAAATAGGAGAGCCCAATTTGGAGGGAGTAGAATTGGAGCGACTGAGAGAAGTGTGTAGAGTGTTTCAAAAGATTTAAGGCACGCTTCATCAAAGTAAAAAGGGGTATCTTACTCAAGAAGTCGGCACAAGGGTCGTGATATCTTGCTAAAGTTCTTGATGAAATGGCATAAAAACCCTCATAACCAAGGAATGAACGAATACCCCTCACCGAAGAAGGTGGAGGAAGCTTAGATATGAGTTCTACCTTGGCTCTATGAACTTCTATACCTTGTTTGGACATAATATGCCTAAGTACAATTCCCTATTAAACCATAAAATGGCTCTTTTCCCAGCTAAGAATGAGGTTCGTGTCCTTACAACGCTTGAGTACAAGTGTAAGAATGTGAAGACACGAATCAAAGGAAGGTCCAAAGACTGAAAAGTCATTAATGAACACTTCAAGGCATTTCTCCACCATGTCCAAAAAATAAACACATACATCGTTGAAAAGTCATCAGTGCATTGTATAACCCAAAGGGCATGCGTCTATACGCAAATGTCCCGAATGGACAAATGAAGGTGGTCTTTTCTTGGTCTTACGAGTCAACTGCCACTTGATTATATCCTAAATATCCATCTAACATGCAGTAGAAACTTTGGTCCATAAGCCTTTCTAGGATTTGATCTATGAATGGGAGTGGAAAATGATCATTCCTAGTTAAGGAGTTTAGCTTCCTATAGTCAATACACACACACCATCCTATGGTTGTGCGTTGAGGAACTAACTCTCCTTGTTCATTGAGAAGCAGGGTGATGTCGAATTTCTTTGGCACCACTTAGGTGGGGCTTACCCACTTGCTAACTGAGATAGAGCATATAATACCAGCATCTAGCAGCTTGATAACTTCTTTCATTACTACCTCATTCATATTAGGGTTCAACCTACATTGTGCCTCTCGTGAGGTCTTTGCATTCTCTTCCAAATATATGTGATGCATACAATTGGAGGGGTCAATGACTTTTAAGTTAGCAACAGTCCACCCTATGGCTCCTTTATGTTTTTTTAAGACCATTATGAGTGAACACTTTTGGTCATGAGTTAGACTTGAAGCTATGATGACTGGTAGCGTGTCACTTGGGCCAAGAAAAACATATTTGAGATTAGGTGGTAAAATCTTAAGTCAAGTTGAGGGGGAGACATAAGGGATGGAATTGGAGGAGTACTTAAAAGAGTAGGGATAGGCTCAATTGGTGTCTTCCACATAAGAAAGTCATTAATGATAATGGCATCGAGTATTAGATTTACATCTTCAATGAATTGCTCAATGTCAAAGTCTTCAAAATCGAATTGACTCAAACACTCCTCAAGAGGATCTTTTGACAAGATTTGAGGAAGCATCTCGTCCACAAGTTCATCTACGACATCTAAACAAAAGCCATCACCTTCATCATTGGAAGTGTGGTGAGATGCATTGAAGATGTTCAATCTTATAGTCATATTCTTGAAGGAGATGTCCATCACCCCAGTACGACAATTAATGCAAGCGTTAGCCGTAGCCAAGAATGGATGACCTAGAATAATCAGAATATGCTTTGTAAGATCTTGGACAGGTTCAGTGTCAAAGACTATGAAGTCCACCAGGAAATAGAATTTGTCCACTTTGATTAGAACATCCTCAATTATTCCATGTAGTTCCCTTACCGAACGGTCCACAAGTTACAACACAATTGTGGTCAGCTTAAGTTCTCCTAGCCCTAATTTCCTATAAACCGAGTAAGGAAGTTAGTTAACACTTACTCCCAATTCAAAAAGAGCCCTCTTGAATTCATGGTCACTAATGACATAAGAGATTGTTGGGGTACCCGGATCCTTGAATTTTGGAGGGGTGTTATTTTGGAGGATTAAACTCACTTGCTCAGTTAATTAGACTTTCTTAGGACCGTGGTTCCTAGATTTACGCTTTTGAGTGCATAAGTCCTTTAGAAATTTAGCGTAGAAGGGAATTTTTTTTATAGCATCTAGGAGAGGAAGATTGATTTTCACTTGTTTGAAGATCTCTATCATATCTTGCAATTTCCAAATTGAGAAGGTTCCCTTAATCTTTGAGGAAAGGGAATAGGAGGTTCATATGAAGCTTCTTGAATTGGAATAGATGAGAATTTAGCTTCAATAAACTTTTCCTTTCCTTTATCTTTTGGATTATTAGAGAACTCTTTTCGATTTAAAGGAAAATCACTTGGATTTAAAGGAGTCTTTCGATTTATTGGACGCTCACATTCTTTCTCCCTTATTTTATTAATTGGGTTTTCTAACACTCTACCACTCTTTAAAGTAGTAATTGATTGAGCTTGTTCTTTGTTAAACTCAAAGGAATGAGAAACATCATCAATTACAAGGGTTAGCCACCGTTTGGCTAGGCAATTTTTCACCCTCTCTACGATTCACTGTGTTAGCTAGCTGTCCCAATTGGGACTCTATCTTTGCAATAGATTGTGAGTGGGCGTTGATCTTTTGGATATTACTTTCAATATTGCCTAAAGCAGCCAAAACCTTTTTCCTCAAAACTGAGGTTCCGAGAAGGTGGTTGATTGGGAGTGTAATAGAAACTTGAATTTGGATTTGGTTGATAAGGTCTAGGTTGGAATTGAGATAGACCTTGCTGTCCAGGTGGTCCTCGAGTTCCTTGATATTGACCTTGGTTCCCATAATGAAATTGATTTTGATCTCTTCATCCGGGATTATAAGAGTTTTGATATGATCCTTGACTCGACCAAGAATAAAGTGCATTTGCTTGCTCTTGTGAGAATTTAGGGTATTGCCCCGCATGAGGGCAATCCTTTATATAATGAGAAGGACTAGAGCAGAATGAACACACATCATATGTGGGATGAAGGATAGGATTAGGAAAAGTAGGAAGGGAGGAATAAGAAGAAGAAGAAGAAGACCCGGCTAACATGACTTGATCTAATTTCTTTTCTAGGGCCTCTATCTTCCTATCTGTTGCTTGCTCTTTATGTATTTCAAAGATACTTTTAGTTGGGGTGTTGAGAGGAGCAACTACCTTATTCTTCCTTTCATTAGAAGAACGATGAGACGAATTTTTGCTCAAGTTCTCAAAGAGTATCCACGCTTCATTAGGACTTTTTAGAAATAATGTACCTCCACAACTAGCATCAACCATTTTTTTGTGGAGCTCTCCTAAACCATCATAAAATTCTTGCACCAATTGTCATTTGAGAATAGCATGGTGTGGGCAAGACCTCAAAAGGTCCTTCATCCTTTCCCAAGTTTCATGAAAAGCTTCTCCTTCCCTTTGAGAGAAACCAATGATGGCTCTTTGTGCATCATTACTCTTTCCCATTGGAAAGTATTTCTTTAGAAACTCTCGTTGCATTTCTGCCCAAGAATTTGGTTCTAAGGAGTTAAACCATTGTTTGGCTTTATCCTTAAGTGAGAAAGGGAAAAGACGAAGTCTTAAGTTGTCTTCCGCTTGTGCATTCAACTGTAGAGTCAAACACACTTCTAAGAACTCATCAATATGTTTATAAAGATCTTGGTTCGGAAGCCCGTGAAAACAACTAAGAAGATTAATTGTTGAGGATTTGATTTCAAAATTATTCCTCCTTGCATTCGAAAAATGAATACAAGAAGGAGATGCATAGGTAGATGAAATATAAAAATCTCGAAGAATCTCACCCTCGGTTGGGGTGGTAAAATGGGATTTTGTTGAACATTTAGGTTATCATTATTTGCCATGGTTTCTCTCATATATTATCTAAACAATATAGGGTCCCTAGGAACGCTATTATGTTGTCTAAGAGTTCTTTCAAGTTCAAGGTCACACGGCAACTAAGGTAATGACAACGATCTCCTTCCTTGCATATGAATAAACCAAAAAATTAAACTATATTCAAAAACAAAAAAATTTAAACTCTAAAGTGTAATAAAGTTAGGTGCTCTACTCACAAGGATCCAAACTTAAGTCTTGATGCCTTGTTTAGACAAGTACCTACAATAAAACACTTCTAATTACAATTAAAGAATGTAAAGAATGAATTAAGTTAAAATTTAAACTAGACTCAATCCTCTAATTTTATCGATTAAATTATAGTCACCGGCAACGGCGCCAAAAAATGTTGTGTGTAGTTGTGCTACTTGCAATTTATAATTTACCACTCGCAATAGAATGAATCCTTGACGGATAGGGCTCTAAGTTGAGGGTGTCGATCCCATAGAGACTACGTAGGAATAATTCACTTAGAGGTTCAGGGTTGTTTCTTGTTCAAATTCCAACTGGGTGTTGGTTGTTTTCTTACTCTACTTTGAAAGCATAAAAGACAATTTAAAATACAAAGTTTAAGAGAAGAGTTAAGGACTAGGGTTGAGACTTCACCACTAGCCTCGTAGTATGTCACACTTATAATAAATTGGGGGAATTCATACAAATGTGTACTAATTAGCACATTGACAAGTCCCACATATAACGACATCACCAAGGGAATACACATACCTTAATATACTATAATCCATCTTCGATAAGTGTGATTTTCCTACCTACCTACTTACCTAATTACCTAAGTGTAGCTAAATCACCGTCTCTAAGCATGGACTATGCAAATCTAGCTATGCATGTTATAGTGAAAACTAGTCTCAATCCATTACTTGTAGTCCTTGTGAAACTTACAAGTGTTTGAAGATCATATGAGGAATTTAAACATTCTAAGACCAAAAGATAAATTACAACACATGAACATGAAGTAATTGTAAACTTATATTGATATAAGGCTCTAGGCAAGAGACATATACACAAAAATACATAAAAATTCCCAATTCATTAAAGTTAGAACATATTTACAAGACTAAGGTTTGTCAAAACCCTAGATAAGCATTAGTTGATCATGGTGGGCCGGAAGCACTCCGTAGACAGAGATGGTCCCATGCTCAAAATAGTATTCAAGGCCTTATAAAGCCCTCTATGAAGCTTTCCCTCTCTAGAACTTCACTTTCTCTATCTAGAATTCTCTATATGCTCTATGTTACAAGAATTGTGATATATCCTATTATTACATAAATTCTAGCTATATAACTGATCTGAGACTCAAAATATCATAGAAATTCCGTTCAAGGCTTTATCTAAGAAAAATTGGACAAGTGGCAAATGAAAAAAATATCTGCAAAAATATATCTTCTGCAAGATTAAGCAATACATCGAAGTAAGGACTTCGATGCATCGAAGTGGTGACTTCGATGCATCGATCTCTCATTCTTCCACAAATCATCAGCTATTTAGCTTTCCAACTCTAGTCTTGACACGCCATTCACTATTCCTTGATATGAACTTTCCATGAAGCATGGCAAGACATAGGAATGCATTCTTGAATTGATAAGGAAATCGAATTGCGCCAAATTCTGAGTTTGAACCCGAAATCATCAAAAACATAAAAACACGTAAAAATTATACAATATGTGTAGCTATGGGATTAAAATACATAAGTAAAGGCCCGAGAATGTATAACATTCAACGCTTATCATTGGTCTAACTATGAAAACTAAAGTGACAAAAGTCAAAGGTAGAGAAACGATGACAAATCAGCAAATGTGTGACATGTGTGCATTATGTGTGTGTGTGTGTATATATATATATATATATATATATATATGTACCGGCTAAAGTTATATCAAGATATATGTTGGTGTAACTAAGAAAACTAAAGTGACAAAAATCCAAGATAGAGAAAAGATGAGGAATCAGCAAACATGTCACATGTGTGCATCATGTGTGTATATATATTTAGTATATGAACGAAATAAAGGCAGTAGAATCTTCCACGTTTCAAAGTTTCATTTAGATAAATTATATATTATATGGATTAGAGTGGCAATCTAAGGTAGTCAAGTGAGACCAAGGAAATAGGTGTTGGGTCTACTTTGTAGAATTATATACTTGTGAATCAAGAATTCTTTATACATTTATATATATAGGATAGTGGATATTAAGGAAGTTGATGCTATAGATGTACCCTATGATTAGGAATTGAAATAATAATGAACAAGTGTGAATCTAATGATGAAGCTGGGTTGAAATAGTAAGCTTTGTGTTGGTTTTGCTACACGTAAAAGAGGAAGAGTTGGAAAATAAAACCAATTTTGGATTCTCCATGTGTGCGCTCACTTGTAGCTTAAGTGGGTGAGGGACAGTGTGGCTTACCCAAATGTCGGTTTGAGTTTAATTTTGGTCTATGGGTGTGTTTTGTCTAGTCCAATTTTACGAGCTACGAACCGGGTCAATCCAAAATAAAGAATATAATTTTTATCCTATTGATTCAAATTAGATTAAATTAGGGAAAAGTACTTTAAATGTTCCAAAAATTATGTAATGATATATTTCAGTGTAATGAACTTAATTACATTGAAATAATTAAGTTTAGAAGAGATTTAAGTGGTGAATCCTGAATTGATAATTAATATGAATAGGGATCACATTAATGAATGATTTGATTTATTAAATATTGAAAGCATTTAATAAATCTTAAAAGCTTGAAATTATAGAAATGAAATAAATTATAAAGGTTGAAAAGTTCGGATTAAATTGGAGAGGTAATATGAGACTTACTCTATAAAGGATTTTGTTTGGTATGGTCAGGACCTACCTATTGGGAGTGCACTACCCTTTTGATATGGCTATTGGGCGGAGCGTGCCCTTATTGTGTGGACGTGGTCCGAGGCAATCTGGGTGAGTAAACGTACTAACTCAACCACATGTGCGATCTTTGATAGTCCGGGACTATGTACGCACCACTTGTTGGCTTAGTAAGCCATATATTCGAGGGGAGTCTGGGGCTTATGTGAGATAAATAATATTTAAGTTAATTTAGACGATTATCTTAATAAAGAATTATTTTGAGAATATGGTTTCTATGTGAAAGAGATTGTAGATATGATAATTAACTGTAGTCTAATTATTATAAGAAATTGTGAATCTAAACAAAATAATTATTATAGGAATATAATACAAGGTCAATTTGTTGAGCAATGATATTGTTTAGTGATTCCCTTGCTAAGCTTGTGAGCTCACCCTATTTTATTTTCAAGTACCAGGTGATGGAGGCACGGAACAGAGAGATGGAGACCATCTACATGTATACCCTTATGACTTGTATTATTTTTGCTGTATATAGTCGATACCCATGATGCGAGATGAGGATTTGATGTAATGTTTTTGTATAGATGATCTAGATGATTATCTTTTGTTATAGTAATGTAAATATTGGAAGTATTTATGCTATGATGGGTGTTGTTTTCAAGTCTCGCACCAAATTCAAGTTATGGACGAGAGTTCTGGTATTTAAATTTAGGGGAGTGACATAGAAAGAGCATATGGGTGGAGTGTGAGGGTTTTTGAGAGTCTGGAACCTAGTTTAGAGAGAAGAAATATGGAATTTGTGAGCAAGCCCATAATCATATCATTACCAAAGATGCTGATCACCTTTGGTATCACATTGTTCTTCATCTTCTTCTCCTCTTTCTGCTCTGCCTGGTCTGGTGGTGCCACAGAAGACATGGGCGGAATCACAACCTTGCATTGAGGATCAAAGATATGTCGGAGCCTCTTCCTGCTCACACCAAAAGCAACAACAGACTCCTGCCCTTTCAAATTATGCAAAATTGAATTCCTTCCCACCAGGAATTGTGGTCGGTTCTTGAGCTCTGTTGTGAATCCGTTCCTAGAGTGGGTAAGAGGGGAGTAATCAGACTCATTGAGGGAGATGCTCCAGCCATGCTGCATATGCAATGAAGGTTCTACCTCTCATTTGTGTTAACCAAATAGAATGTTGATCCTACTAGAATTCTATACAAATCTCCTACCTCCAAATGCTTCTCCACCATTTCATCTTTGTATATCAATCCAAGCCTCGCTTCCCTGTATCTAATCATATAAATATATATATATATATATATATATGCTCCATTAAAAATTAAATATGTACTTGACTCACCTAAATATTTCAATTTTTATCCACTTTTATCTATATATTTTACTTATTATATGTCTTTGTTTCATGAATAAGAGTTCCTAGACATGACCAAAAAGTTCCTATGTAAATCCCTTTATCACCCAGTTTCTTTAAATACATTTGGCATCAATTTCATATAAATTCCATGAACCCAAGTTCTAATATGCAACACAAAAATGTAGAAACACAGAAAGAGTAAATGATGATGGATATATATATACATATATATAATGTACCTTTGCAAATGAAGAGGATTAAACTGCAATCAAGGTACTGAGGGATGAAGAGACTATTGGGTTCCATGGTGATGAAACCAATATGCATAGGCCTTTCCACAATTCTCCTGCCATAACCCCTCACCAGCCTCATATTCCCAGCATCAGTCTTCACCACATGCTTTGAGTCTCTCCCCTCCCCTTTTCCCTCTCTCTCCTTCCTCCCCCTGTTTCAGGATCTGTGGCTACTGTATAGCACATCACTAACACTACCAGCAACAAAGCACTCCTCTTTCTCATCTCTCTCTCTCTAATCAATTATATATTTTTGGTTCTAAAATTACCACTTAATTGTGACTTGAGAAAGGTGTTGAGAGCAGTTTATATAGAGAAAGAGGGGGAGACTGAGAGTGGCCCTTAATTGGTTACAAAACCATCTCGTGTTGGCATCTGAATTTATATATACCCTAACTTCTAAAAATTTTACATTTAGTGTCATTTTAAATTTAACAGCTAAATATAGAGTTTTGGTGTTTACAATTTTAACTCCAAAAGATATCATGTCTCTCGTTTTGCTTACAATTTTAACTCCAAAAAATACCAAGTATGTCTCTTCCTGCTAAATATAGAGTCCTAAATCTAGAGTCTTGTTCAATCACTTACTTTGCTTGGAGTTGCACCTCTGTTACCAAATTCTCCATTCCATTTGGTAGCACCATTGTTATTACTTATCTCTTTTTCATTATATACTACACATGTTCAGTTTTTGTTAATTATTTGTACTTTTATTCTTTTTGATATCTGATGTTGGACATTACAATTACTATATGCTTAAATTAAAGTTCTACATGAATTATATGGCATAAACAAATTTTAAATCATGGTCAGTGAGCAAGGTTTAGTTAAACTATTTATGTTGGTTAAAGTGTGTGCATCAATTAATAGGAAAGGAGTTCAAGATTACATTTTTTTTTATTTAATTTTTAAACTCACTAGTTGGCTTCCCCTATTTATAAATTGAAGTTGGCTGGTGTAGTTGCTGTTGAAGTTTCAGGAGGGCCTGAGATTCCTTTCCATCCTGGGAGGCAGGTTAGCAGCTAATTCTTCTTTCATTGGCATGTGTTATGAAATACTTTATTTATTTAAAAAAAAAATAAAGGTGTTAATCATTCTATGTTGGCAAAATGCGTTGTGGCCTCAATTAATCCTAATGTATACAAGTACTCATTGGTCATCTAGTACATGGAATATATATGTAATGTGTTTTTTGAAGTCTATTAAACTATAAAGCAAGTGGGGTTGAGGAAATTGGGCTAATGGTGGCAGCTAAACAGTTTGCTAGGCTGTGTTTGGGCCTTGATCAGCTTGATATGAAGAATTGTTGTTCAGATATTTGATAACCTTAACTACCTGACATGATCCGTGGCTCGTGCCTTCTTATATATTGTTTGTGGATGTGTATGCATATGAAATAGTTGGCAACTTGTTACTGGAATGTTTTTAATTATTTCAAAGTTAAAATATTGCTATAGTTTTATATAGTAAATTGAAATGTACGTGCAACTACCATTATTGCTTAACCTCAGTGCCCTATGCTTCTTTATGCATCGGCCCCAACTTATTCTTGTGTAAGCTTTCGGCTTACTTGTTTTAATTTTTGAGAACAATTTTATGTTTTTTGATAATTGAAAATTCTGAAAACTACAAAAAAAAAAATTGTTTTTCAAAGACTGTCTTTTATAGTTTTCTGAAAACAGTTTTCTATTTGAGAACTGCTTTTAGTAAACAAAACCAAGCAGGCCCTTCGAGAGTAGCTTCATAAATTTGTAATTATGAGAAAGGAAATATGAAATTTATGAGTTGTGTCCTGAATGCAAGCATAATGATGCCTTTTTCCTTTTGCACTGTGTTTTATCTGGACATATTTTTGCACTTATATACAGGTCAAGAGCAAGTTGAGTAGGTTTACCCAAATTTGGCCTGACAGTTTGATTTATGGGTAATCAAGGTTAAGAAAAAGATGTTGGCTCTTACAGTGGTACGTTGAGTATTAAGAGGGATAATATTTGTCAAGTGCCCATGAAAGGATTTGGCCATTGACATAAAAACTGGAAAGGGAAGTCAGCATTCACTAGGTTGGATTTCCAAATTAATGAAATTAAAGAGTGGTGAAATGAAAAAATAAATAAAAATGAAAACAACCATGAGATGGTGAAAGTAGTACGTATCGGAGGTAACAAAGAGCAACCTGAACAGTTGTAATATATGGAGAAAGTAGTAATATATGGAATCAAATTAGTTCTATTTTTTTGGTTGCGATGTATAGTTGTATTTCCTTCTTTAGTGTTTTATAAAGAGCAACTTGAATAATAATTAAGAAAAATTAAAATTCGAGGATAAAAAAAGAATGGTGGATAATAAAAAAAGAGTAACAACTATTTTCCGAATTAGCATTCTACTCCAAAATTTCTCGAACACCAAATAGGCAAAATACTGAAAAATTCATTGAAACTATTGATGATTCATTTTTGTGGAGGTAGAGGGTAAAATTAAAGAAACAACATAATTCCTTATTGAAACAAATTGGTGTAATAATTGGTTACGCATGTAGCTTCCTCTAGCTATTCAAATACTCCTAAATGCTCTCCCTAACTTCCTCAAGAATGCTTCAAATGGTTATGTAGTCTCTTTAGAAAGGTCTATATTACTTTCTCAATTCCAAATTTCAAATTTTATACTCTGAGAACATTATTAATTCACTCTTGTCTGTTTAATAAATGTTTGAAAGTAAGTGCGAGGTTCCATTAAACAAATAAATTTTTTGTGTTTTTTTCCTCCCCTCTTTTGTTTACTGATTTCAATATATTATGCATTTAAGTATGGCATATATCCTTGCATATACATTTCTAGTAACCTTAGCATTTTGTAGGAGGTTACAAAATATACCGAAAGAATGTTCCTGTTGTGCTTAAAGAATCGTTTAACTGTGTGATTCTGATTGAAAAACATTAATCATATTTTGTAGCTAAGGCTCTATTTTGGCTTGGTATTAGTTCATTTTTCATTTTATTCGTATTTTTTTTGCTTGTATGCCTCCAGATTGTATTCAATTCAGGCTAAAATTTCTACTTAGGACTCATTTTTAATTCTATAGTGCTTCTTTAACATGTAGTTCTAAAATATTGACACTTGAGGCTTTCAAATTTGGTCTTTACTTATAATTTTTCTAATGCTGAGCTTTAGAGGTTGTGGATGAATTCTTTATTTATATAAAGCTAAGTTGAATTTTTGTATGGATTTTATGGACCATTGCAGATTGAGATTAAAGTGTCTAAATTATTGTTGTTTGATTGCAAGGCTTGGTGAGAGATATTAGTTGTTGTGCATGCTTTGGGTGGAGTTTGGCTCGGAACAATGTATAGCAGGCAAATATATATATTTTTTTTCAAAAAATTACACTTTCTACCGCAGGCTCAGCCTGTGGTAGAAAGTATACTTTCTACCACGGGCTGAGTGCGTTGTAGAAACTGGACTTTCTACCACGGGCTAAGCCCGTGGTAGAATATTTATTTTTTAAAAAAAATTACTTTCTACCACGGGCTAAGCCCGTGGTAGAATATTTATTTTTTTAAAAAATTACTTTCTACCACAGGCTAAGCCCGTGGTAGAATATTTATTTTTTAAAAAAAAATTACTTTCTACCATGGGCTGAGCCCGTGATAGAAAGTCCTTGAGTTACTACGACACCGGATACCACGACGGGCCAAAATCGCCGTAAAAACCTTTTTTGCCTGCCGTAAAAAGTCTATTTTCTTGTAGTAATATATTTTACTATGTGTAATATATTACATAGAATATACACACACATGTAACTATATATATAACTTGTGTTTAATGTATCTGTTTCTTTCACACTAGCTAGTAGTGTCTTTATATTACAAAGAATACACACGCATGTATCTATTTAACTTATCATGAAACTCTATAAATCTTCTTAAAAGTTTAATACTACTTGATGCAAGTTTATTTCAAGGGCATGTGGTAGTCTCAAAAACACACACATTTTTATTTAATTATCCGTGGTTTCAACAACATATAGATGAACAATAAAAGTAAACTCTAATATCAGAAATGGCTTCATGGAATGGATAATATTAGCCTTCAGCGTGCTGGTTAGGCACAAAAACCAACCAATTGATTATATAAAATTCAAATTTTGTTACAAACAAACATATCACAATTTCTTAAACAACATATATAAGTAGGAAATATAAGGGTGATGATCAATACACTATTTATTCATACAAGACTAATGTAAAATATGAAGCAAAAAAAACCTTCTTAACAATCTCCAATCACGATTACTTAAATAACAGAGGTTTGACATCCAATGACGATGATACATTACTATCCAAACAAGACCCTGTTGAAGTTGAAGCAGCATCCCAAAATCCTGTGAGTTCATTTACTTCATATTCTACCTCTTCACAATTTTGTTGAACAGTAGATACTCCATATGACATTCTAATCCCTTCCAATTCAATTGCAACTTCTTTCATTGTAGGCCTTTTTCTCCCGCTCAAGTTCAAACATCTTTTCGCAAGATTAGCGACCTGCATGATCTCATCTTTCCCACCCTCTGTGGAAACTCGAGCATCAAGAATGTCAAATAAACGGTTCTCCTTCATTGTCAATATGAAATACGTTGCCAAACTTCGACATTCTTCTGAAATGATTGATGAGATTGGTTTTTTTCCAGTTAAGAGCTCAACAAGAACTACTCCAAAGCTATAAACATCGCTCTTTTCTGTAAACTGGCTTGATTGGAAGTACTCTGGGTCCAAGTATCCAAACGTCCCCTGTACTAGTGTGGTCATATGAGTTTGATCAATGGAAACTGATTTTGAAGTCCCAAAATCTGACACCTTTGCTTTGAATTTTTCGTCTAACAGTATGTTTGTGGACTTAATATCTCGATGATAAATTGGCATAGAAGCTGCTGAGTGTAGATAGGAGACAGCTCATGCAACTTCTGTTGCAACTCGAACACGAATATCCCAGGTAAGTGGAAATTCCTCATTTTGCTCATGGATATATTGGTAAAGGTTTCCATTCGGGATGAATTCATAAACCAACAAGGGAACTTCGGCCTCTAAACAACATCCATGCAGCTTAACCACATTTCTATGGTTAATTTGTGATAAAATAACAACCTCATTAATAAATTGTTCAAGGTTGCCTTCATCCACTATCTTGGACTTTTTAATTGCTACAATTTTACCATCAGTCAGCATTCCTTTGTATACAGTACCTTGGCCTCCTTGACCAATAATCCGATTCTCATTAAAATGGTCAGTGGCCTTTTCCAACTCCTTTAAAGTAAACAGTTTGGTTTTCTCAACATTACCTTCATCACCCGAAGACAATTGTTGTTGCAATAACAGACCGCCATTTCGTTTAAAGAATTTTTGTTTGAGCATGAGTTTCTTTCTCCTCTTCACGAATTTATACAACCACCATGTACCACCAAGTAGAAGTAGTATTCCAATTACACCTGTACTAATACCTGCAAAACTCCATTGGAAAAGGCGTCACTTTATCAACACAAACATCTTATGCTTGAATTTATAAATTACTCCGTTCATTTCCAAATCAATAGACTCCAATTTTTCATGTGCACATGCAACTAATGGATGGCTCCATTTACATTATTAATTTTTAAAAAATTCAAAATTTAGGAAATTAAGAGTTTTGGAAGAGGGACACTTATTTTAAAACATCTCAAAATTGAAATAGAATTTGGGTAGGAGAAAGTAGTGTTCAAGGAACAAATTCAATATTTACAGAAAAATGGTTTTCTGGAATTAATGTCATGGTTCTGGTCTGAACTTGGTACAACAATTGTCTTGATTACTGTGTTAGGGTGTCTGTGCGTTTGTATGAAAGAAGGGGCACACCTATGATAATTATTCGAGTTTTCTTCTTCTCCGTCCGAGGTCCTGCACATTCATCAGTATCTAATAATTAAGCAAAATCAAACAAAAATAGTCAAGTATGCAAGGCTTAAGACATGTTTCAGTATTAGGCAAATGGTTAAGATATATATATCTATATATATATATATGTTTTCAGTATTAGGCGAAGGATGAGAGGATCTATATATTTATGTGAGCTAGCTAGCGATCAAATTTATATGTATATGCAGACTTAAAATATGTACATGCATACATACCTGGACATCCATGTGACAAATATGGGTTTGCTCCACGGCCAAAACGACAAGAGCATTGGTAAGTAAAGTTAGTTATTGGGAAGCAATCAGCATTTGGTCCGCACAATGAATAATTAGCCGGTGCGTATCTGTTGCACTCTCCGAGCATGCCCCAATCCAGCGCAACACGATAACTTGGTGGTATTTTTTGCTTGTCAAAATTGGGATCAAACAAGTATTGCCGCACTATAAACGCATACTTGCAATCATCATTAGTCTTAGAATCATTATTGAATGTGCTCAGAGATGTATTGATGAAGTTGAGTGGAGGGATTGAGGTCTGGCAGCAATTGATTCCATAACAACCTCCTCCATCAGTTGAATTGTCGTCGCTGCAGATTGATGAGCACCCACCTATAATTTTTCCTTCTCGGTTCCTCATTGAGGCCAGGATGTTACAACCTGTGGCCGTGAAAACATTATAGCTTTCAGAGACTACAAAATGACCGGACAAATTCACAAGTTGATGATGATGATTAGTCCGCCCATTTGGACAATCATAAGCGAGCAAGGGAAGAAGGACATCAACGGTGCCATATCTAAAAATATCAATATCAAGCACCTCAAGGTTAGCGTTGTTGCTAGTGAAGAAAGGTTTGGAAGAGTTGCAAGTGATTGTAAAGTTGTCGTTGGCAGCACAACCAGCTCCAATCCCAAATGGGAAAGGAATGCTAAGGTTTCCGCATTTGTCTTGACAAGCAGGCTTTGCTACTGGTGTTAGCCACAATAATAAAGATAATAATAGCATCAACCGCACTACCAACTGAAACACCATTTTTTCCCTCTCTAGTTTTATATTGAGAAGAGAGATTCTCAGATATATATATATATATATATGTGTGTGTGTGTGTGGATCTTCAAATCTATTAGAAAAATAAAATAAAAGAAAAGAAAAATCAAAGAAGAGATGAGGACTTTTATTTGTTAGTCACTCCTACTAATCAACGTACCACGGAATATTCATCAGGTTAGGTTAGAATAAACAATACGCGTGAAAGAAAAGTCCAGCATACTATAGTTGACATTTGTTTTAGTTTATTGGATGATCTATCTGACCCAATTATCCACTAATAACGTCCCGGCAAGAGCTTTACTCAAATCAATCTCTTGCGTAAAGCAAGGAGCTTCTCTTCGGTAATATTTACACTGGAAGTGACCTGTGATAAGACCAGCAAGACCATTCCAAGTCACCATGGTTGAATGATAGCGCCCATTGCCTAAGCTGATGGGCCACTGAATTTCCAGTTCTCAGAGTCAACGTAAGATCGATCTTCATCCACAGAGAGGAAGGACCTGATATGATATCCTCCATGATTACAGTATCCAACTCACAAGGACCAGAAACTCTGATGGCATTGTGACAATTACCTTCAACATCCACACATATATCTCTGTAAATAACTTTGCAAAATTAGATATTTTTAAACATAATTAATATACCACATATCATCATTAATGGCTACAATTTTTCTATTCTGTTTCGTCTATCTTTTATTATTATTAATTATTACATTTCCAATGCATTGTTATGACTCTTGTGATTGATATTGAATTTCTTTTCTTCTTTTTTTCTTTTTCATTTGACATTTCTTTTTTCTTTTTCATCTGTAAACTTGGATTTTTTAGTGTTTTGCACCAGAACTAGTTTCAATTCACCCTCGTTCTGTGTTTACCTCTCTCAAAAAACCCTAATCTTCTACAAACAATTCCCCCAACCTCTTCCATTATCTCTCGTCATATTTCTCTCGTCCTTCACTCACTATCATAGAGGGGAGCCCTAATCCTTCTTTCATTTCATTTGCTTCTATTTTTACCAATCCAACAAGCTGTAAATTATGTGCAGAGATTGTGTTTTAGCGAAGGTAATTTGCACAGTTGAACGAAGTTTTGGTTCACAACTCCTTAATTGAGTACAAAACCAGCCCTCATACCCTCTTTTTCAACGCTGGTGATGCCAAACTAGTTTGTTCTTGAGGTTTTTGATCCTATTTGATAAGGCGAAGGTGGTGGACTCAAATTGGTATATTTGGGGATAATGAAATTTACTCCTATGCAATTAAAGTCGAAGAAAATTTTCAACTCACTGTCTTTCCATAGAAACCCATTAAAGTTATCTTGTCTGCTTATTAATTGGAACAATAAAATTTACTCAGTCTCTTCCAATATCTCAAACCAACCATCTTACTAATGACCAAGAGAGATTGGATAGAATATTTTTCCCGTTGTTTGGTTCATTGTACCAATCATTTTCCAAAGCCAAATTGTCATTTTCCCATTTGAAAAAATTATCAGGTTAGGACAAAAAAAAAAAATTTCCCTATTGATACAATAGAAAACTAAAGTAAAGAGAGGGTCAGGTAGATCATTCCAAGCTGCCATGGTTGACTGATAGCGTCCATTGACTAAAGCCTGGGCCATTAATTTTCAGTTCTCAAGTGTCCATGTAGCCCAAACATCTTCGTGTATAAAGAGAAAGGACCGATATCCTCCATGATTACAATAGCCAACTCACAAGGAGAGAGTATGACGGCATTGAGACAACCACCCTCAACATCCACATATATATTTGAACTAAATTAGATATCTTTATACCTAAATTAATATATTACATGTAATCATTAATTAACCAAAACAAAATCCAAGGCTACAAATTTTCTATTCTATTCTTTTTCTTTATTTATTATTACATTAAGTAAAAAAAAAACTCTCTCACTACATACAGAATGTGTAACACTCTTGATGTTCAACTAACCCTCTTCAGTTTTCAAATGGTGCAAATAACGACAAATCATCAATTTTCTGGTACCAGAATTAGAAAATGATAAAAATACCCTTACAGTATTAAAAAGAAAAAAAAAGATCAAAAATTTCCAAAATGGACAAGGAATTTTTCGAACAACAACGGGCTATTTGCATATTTTCAATATAGTGAGAGAGTTTTTTGCACATTTTCTAAATAGCGAGGGGTTTTATGCACTTCACCCTATAAAGTGCAAAGGATAATTTCAGAATTAAAAAAAAATTAAGTCAAACATGACGGTTAATGATTATTTTTGAAAAAATTCGCCGGAGGTGGCATTTGCTCATCAGATAAATCTAGTGGAAGGTTACGTGAGCATACTAAATTGCAAGGGTATTTTTTTCACTTAACCCGTATTATTAGTGATGACTCGTGTGATTGATACTTGAAGGAAAAATAACATAAGGATTCGATTACCTTTGTTGACCAATAGCGGAAGCACAATAATCGACCAGGCTTGTGTTAAAAGCTTTCCAGAAACCACCAAAAATGACACCATAACGAATAGATGTCCTCCTCAAGTGACCCAAATACCACTGTCGATGACACACTAATGATTTGGTCGTCCTTCTCGTCAATAGAGGGCTACAAGAGTCCTCTATGGATTTCCACAATCCAAATCCTAGGTAAAATGATGGCTACAAAAGTCCTCTATGGATTTCCACAATCCAAATCCTAGGTAAAATGATGGCTACAAAAGTCCTCTATGGATTTCCACAGAAGTCACCCTCTCCCAAGCATTCCCACAGAATTTTATATCTACAGAGATTGAAGTTCAAATTCGAATTGTAACTATTCAAATTGCAACTGTAACCACCTCCAAATAAGATCGTATCTTATCTTATATCTCTCTAATATCTTGAATTCAAATAATGTGGATGGGAGTTATGGATTATGGGTTTGGCACAAACCCGATCCACATTTTAACATCTCCCACTCATTCACATAGGTTGAGTTCTAAATTCTCCATAACTCTCATTCACATAACTCATATCTACATATAGAAAATGGATCATGCGACTGGACGAAAAATATTAGGGTAGGAGTACTATATTAATTAAGCTACCATCAAACTAACATAATTCCTCACTACAAACATGAAATACCCCCAGAAAATTTCGCGCATGAGGTGACTAGTCTCATACACAAAACATGAGGAATGTTAACAACTGATAGCAACACAAGCATAGAGGACAAAAGACAGAATAAAATAACTTCTAAAAGCTGAACAGAAAATCCCACTAAATTAAAATAACCGATAAATAAATAATTATATGTCTGGTAATACAATTTGGAAGTCCCGTAACCCAATGACCCCTTAACCAGAATGAACAAAAGTTTAAGTCTCTAATTTAAAACCAACAACCAAAATCTCCAAACGAGTTCATAGTTTGACTCCTGAATAATTAGATAGGTTCTTACCTTGTGACCGATGAGAATAGATGTCTGCCACAACCAACCCTAGTACTCTATATATCCTCGCAGGGGAACCTGCCTAGGACCTGAAATATCAACAAAGTGGGTTAAACCCATGAGCAAGTTCTAGCTACTACATTCCAATCAGAGAACTAATATACATACCCTCAGTGTAAGGGACACAAGAGATAAATATAGGTGTAAACATCCAGGTCATTCCTTATGCAGTTCATGTTTTCAAAAAAATTAAAGTCATCTTTTACCATGCTCCATCAAGACCCTTTTCACAAAGCAATGAACACATTCTTTAAGTTCAGAATACAGAAATATAAGCATGTATTTTATCAAGTTAAAGTGTTCAAAATAAAGAAACATATGCATGCATTTTATTAAATCTAGGCAATCCTGATATGCCAAATATAATGTATAGATACCTTATTAGGTATTGGCGATCCTGACATACCAAATATGATATATAGATACCTTATTAGGTATTGACGATCCTGACACGCCTAGCAATCCTGACATGCCAAATATGATGTATCGATACCTTATTAGGTATTGGCGATCCTGGCACACTAGTAATCCTAACATGCCAAATATAATGTATAGATACCTTATTAGGTATTGACGATCCTGACACGACTGACAATCCTGACATGCCAAATATAATGTATAGATACCTTATTAGGTATTGGCGATCTTGACATGCCTGGCAATCCTGACATGCTTCCCAAACTAATTTACAACATGAAATAAAATAAAGTGCACAATGATGAAAAATGCACAAAACATAAGGATTTAAATAATCGGATATCTAAACATCACAAGGAGATAACTCGTTCACAAAATTAACTATACCAAGTGTATCATGAATAACTATAACTTCAAGAAGAAAACAGTTAAGACAATAAAAAAAATTAATACAATCATCTATTATCGAAGCAATTACCCAACAAAACCTCCAATGCACTCAAATCTACGAGGGAGTCTAAACCTAACTCTTATCTAGGTTTTCGGGCCTATTCTGCTTCTAAGAACCCTATTAAATTATTCTAGAATTTTCTGAAATTTTTGAGAATTTAAAAAAATATATTTTTCTAGCAAAAGAAAAATAAAACATAGTTTTGAGGCATACTTTAAAATTGATAAAACCACAAGGAAAACTCATTTTGTAATACCCCGCTCCAACACATGGTCTGATATTATCCACTTTGGGCCCAAACCCGCACGGTTTTGCTCTTGGGTTTTATCCCAAAAGGCCTCATACCATTTGAAGAGAACATACTACATATAAGCACATCCCCTTTTCCACACCCAAGCGATATGGGATTGAGCACCCTGTACCTTGTCAGTGTGGTAGCTCAGCCTAGTGTCTGTCTTCGTACACGCCCACTCACACCCTACCAACTATAATACCCCACTCAAACAGATGGTATGATATTGTCCGCTTTGGGCCCAACCCGCACGGTTTTGCTCTTGGGTTTTACCCCAAAATGCCTCATACCATTTAAAGAGAACATACTATATATAAGCACATCCCCTTTTCCACACTCATGCGATATGGGATTGAGCACCCTGTACCCTGTCAATGTGGTAGTTCAGCCTAGTGTCTGTCTTCGCACCCCCCCACTCACACCCACCCACAAGGGTTATTACAATCCACCCCCCTACGAGGCCCGACGTCCTCGTCGGCACACTTCCGGCTCGGTTTAGACTTTGATACCAACTGTAATACCCCGCTCCAACAAATGGTATGATATTGTCCGCTTTGGGCCTAAGCCCGCACGGTTTTGCTCTTGGGTTTTACCTCAAAATGCCTCGTACCATTTGAAGAGAACACACTACATATAAGCACATCCCCTTCTCCACACCCAAGCGATGTGGGATTGAGCACCCTGTACCCTGTCAGTGTGGTAGCTCAACCCAGTGTCTGTCTTTGCACCCGCCCACTCATACCCGTCCACAAGAGTTACTATAATCCACCCCCCTACGAGGCCTGACGCCCTTGTCGGCACATTTTTGGCTAGGTTCAGGCTCTGATACCAACTGTAATACACCGCTCCAACACATGGTATGATATTGTCTGCTTTGGGCCTGAATCCACACGATTTTTGCTCTTGGGTTTTACCCCAAAAGGCCTCATACCATTTGGAGAGAGCACACCACATATATAGCACATCCCCATTCCACACCCAAGCGATGTGGGATTGAGCACCCTATAGCCTGCTAGTGTGGTAGCTCGCTCAGTGTCTCGCACTCGCCCACATCATACCCACCAACAAGGGTCACCACAATCCACCCCCCTAGGAGGCCCGACGTCCCCGTCGGCACATTTCCGGCTGGGTCAGGCTCTGATGCCATTTGTAATGGCCCACCCTATCCTGACACAATATTGTCCGCTTTTGGTTCCCCTGGACCAGAGACTTCCCAAGGGATCACCCATCCTGGTACTACTCCCAGCCAAGCACGCTTATCTGTGGACATCTGGTGGGTTCCCAACTATCACGACTTTAAAACGCGTTGTATCATAGAAGGGTGATTAGAAGGGGATGTGTTTATATATAGTATGTTCTCTTCAAATGGTATGAGGCATTTTGGGATAAAACCCAAGAGCAAAACCTTGCGGGCTTGGGCCCAAAGCGGACAATATCATACCATGTGTTAGAGCGGGGTATTACACATTTCCACCTAAAATTTAAAAAAATAGGTGTATTTTATCCCTATAAGGTTACCTGAATGTTTTTAGAATTTTCTGGAATTTTAAAATATTTTCTAAAAATAAAAGAAAGTAAAAACCCAACTTTTAGACATTTTAAAATCAAATGAACTCTAAGGGAAGCTAATTTCGAGATGAAAATTTAAACCCAAGTGTATATCACCTCCAGAAAGTTACCGTAAAAGTTTGGAAATTTTCAGAAATTTTTAAGTATTTTCTAAAATAAAAGAAGGTGAAAAGCCCAATTTTTAGACACATTAAAAATCAATTTAAAAAATAAGGGGAAATTATTTCGATATGAAATTTAAAACCCAAGCTCCTTAAGCTCCCAGGAAGCTGACATAAAATGTTGGGAATTTTGGAATTATTAAAGTATTTTCAAAAATAAAAGAAGGTGAAAACCCAATTTTTAGACACTTTAAAAATCAATTGAACTATAAGGGAAGATTTTTTCGGCATAAAAATTTAAATCCAAAATTATTCAACATCCAGGAATTTACAGTAAAAATTTGAGAATTTTTGGAAGCATAAAAGTATTTTTAAAAAATGATTTTTTGAATTTTAAAGTTTTTCCAAAAATTTCAAAAATCCAAAAAATATATCAAAACAATTCAGAATGGGCCCATATTGGACCCAGAGGTGGGCCCCCGCGAGTGGGGCCCAAAAATGCTTTTCCCCAGCACACTGGGGTTTTTTCAGCGCATTTTTCGGTGACTTTCGACCTCCATTCACCCCGATTTTTGTACCAATCTTCTCCCCTTAATCCCCTCTACCCTTTGGTGCAAAAATCCCTATAAAAAATGGCCCGAATCAAAAACCCCTAATTCACAAGTTCTACGATTCTTCACAAAATTCAAAATTTTAAACCCAAATTCCTCACGATCTATTTTTCTAAATATCAAGGGTCATTTACTAGACATTAACAACTCAAAAGGTTTACAAATTAACACCCATTTCCATCCCAAATTCATTCATGAACGAATTTCTATCCATTAAACACATACATTAAATATATACACATATATTCATACATATATAAATCAATACTCCTATATACAGTTAGCATAATTATTCTCACGAAATTTATCAATAGGAAATAACAGAAAATAAACATACAATTATATACAAATCTCCAATATAAACATAATCCTTCAACCTAGACTATGCATACGGATTCAAAGGGGAAGAGAAGAATCAAACTTGCCTCTTTGACGATTCAACTCGTTCACCTGATCGTTCCTTCACTCCCTTCTCTCTTTCGTTTACTCTTTTGGTTTCTGTGCGTAAAGTAAACGGCAAAATTTCTAATCCCCTTTTCTTTTGTCTTAATAATTATTATTCTATTATTGTTTTTTTAAAAAAAACTAAAAAAAATTAAAAGAAATAAAATAATATAACCATAACCTTGGCCCATCAACTTAAGCACACCCTTAGCCCAACCATTCCTGCCCAGATTCCTCCCTAGCCCAATCTAAAGCATTTAAAAGATTTAAATCAAATGATACACAATCAATAAAACAATTCACATAAAATGATAAAAGACATATAAAGGCAATAAGCAATTCACATGAACTAATAAAATGTATAAGAACCAAACAATTCACATGAATGATAAAATATCAAACTTAACAATTCACATGAAATGATAAAAATATAAAGGAAAAGCAATTCCCATAAAATGATAAAAATAAATAAATAAAGGCAAAGTAATTCACATAAAATGATAAAAATATAAAGGCAAAGCAATTCACATAAAATGATATAAGGCATTTAAATTAAAGTAAATGACATCAAAATTTCAGGGTATTACAAAACAAGTAATCTAGTCTATTCCCCAGACCATTCCACTACACCATATTCGACACCCTTTATCCCTCACGAGACACATCTCAAATTAAGGAATGTTTGATTC
Source organism: Cornus controversa (assembly GCA_026545225.1). Classification (NCBI taxonomy): domain Eukaryota; kingdom Viridiplantae; phylum Streptophyta; class Magnoliopsida; order Cornales; family Cornaceae; genus Cornus; species Cornus controversa. The sequence goes on from CM048852.1 coordinate 21,125,232, forward strand.
CCATAATCTGTATTGTACTCATAATCATATCGGTAAACACAATTTCGACAAGATCACCCGAGCTATGAGTCACAACACGATAGTGTATTACAAAATTTTCCTTCTTAGATACTGACATTAATCCAATTAGACCTAACCATTTTCCTAGATATGCTCCGCCAACCCGCATCAATCATGGTCCTTTAGGTACACACTAAAGTAGCGACATTATGTCTTCTCTTCATAACATAGTCCTAGGTCATAAGAGCATAGATAAAACTAAAATAACGTAGTTTTTTAGCTCATACAATGACAAAGCAGGGATACATTTAGTCACTTTCTACGAATGATAAAAAAAATAGCACATATAGTATGTTATCTATGCTACGATGAAACTCCCACTCAATTAGGCATGTCAAGCTCATAAAGCATCATACGAATCTTAGTCTAGTCATTATCTCAGTGTCTAACCTGAACACCCCAACACAGTCACTCTCTCAGCTCATGTTTGAAGTTTCACATTCGACTAACTTCAGGCTATATGAAGTGCGTGGGTTACCCTCATATTCGATTCTTGTAAGAACCTCATCTTGACCATGTCAAGGTAACATATATCTCAAAAAGAAATTCCTACTATTTAGGAATTCCATGTCTCATCTTGCTCGCAATTTTAGTGCTGAGGCGATTGCTCGTGTGAGAGAGTTAATCTATGCTTGAGGATATTTGATGCAGGAGGATCCGAGTCAGATGGTGCTGAACTGTCAGATGACACAATGTTGGCGCTAAGATACCTTGAGTTGGCAGATCAACGCAAAGATGGTAGGAAGCCGCGATCTTGTCTCTAATTGGGGCAGTTTTGGGCGCGTTTTGGTATTTTGACCATAACTTTGGCTACGGGTATCGGAATCGCCTTTATGACCCCAATTCAGAAAGCTCTCTTCGGTGCGCATGTCATAGGTGAGGAAGGAGAAGAATATTGCACTATGAAGGGGATAAAATACTTATTGAGTGTTCGTGTTCTTCCAATTATCCTTCTGCAAGGATTGTGGCGTTAGCTAGAAGTCTGCAGCAATTGGACAAAGGGGTCGAAAAAGTAAGTCTGAGGCATTCCGCATCAAGTTCTTGTCAGAGGGGAGTGGGTGTGAGTCTGTGACAGAGTTTGTTGTACTTTGCTTCGACGATAATGGATTTGGTTCTCCGAGGCTACAAGTCTCACCCATGGTTCTTTTTTGATCTGAATTTTTCACGTATAACTAGTGCATTCTTTACTTTATTACACTTTATTTTATTTACTTGTTTTGTGGGATTGCTTTAATTTTTAATTAGACTTAAAATTGAGATAATCTAAAAAATTAAGCAAAAAGTGAGTAAACTTGATCATCTCTTCTAAGTTTTAATCAAACTTTCATAGCCGCTTCTGTACCGCGCAACTCACAATTGGTATCAGAGTAGTGTTCTCTAATATATGAGTAGTTCCTTGCAAAAGCAATTTTTTAAATCAAAAATTATTTTTGTTTTCAAAAATCATATATCATGGAATCTAGCATGAAGAATAGTAGATTGACTCAACGAACTCCTTTGTTTAATGGTTCAAATTATAATTTTTAGAAGTCTCGCATAAAGGCCTTTCTTAAATCTCAAGGTGAGAGAGTTTGGATGTCTATTGAGAATGGATATAAAATTCCTACCTCTACTATTGGTACTAAAGATGTCATTGTAAGTGTAGAGAAGGATAAGGCAACATGGTCAACTGCTAAGCATAATGAAGCTAATAATAACAACAAGGGTTTATATATTATATTTAATTCTGTTGTTCCATCTGAATTTGCTAGAATTTCTGCTTGTTTCACTTTGAAAGAAGCATGGGATATTTTGCCTTCATCACCCGAAGACAATTGTTGTTGCAATAACAGACCGACATTTCGTTTAAAGAATTTTTGTTTGAGCATGAGTTTCTTTCTCCTCTTCATGAATTTATACAACCACCATATACCACCAAGTAGAAGAGCCCGTTTGGCATCGCTGTTGTAATGTTGAAATCACTTTTATCAATAGAGCTGTCACAAAATTGCGGTGAGTAAAAAACATCTTAGGTGTTTGGTGATGTATTGTATAAAGTGTTTTTTAAACTTAAAGCACTTTTAAATTTGATTGGTAACAATATTGTTTAAAGAACTTTTATTACTAATTTTACTGTATTATCCATACAGTAATAAACATGTGCATTAGTCTAGGGGTGCAACTTGGGCGGGCCAACTCGAACCAACCCAATTTTTTATGAGTTTGGACAACCATTTTTAGCTTAGGTTGAAAATTTTCAATCCAAACTTAATTAAAGTTGGACTTAGGTTGAGGTGCAAACAACTCGAACTAAATATTGAGTATCCAATAAAATAGACTAATATATAAAATCTACCTTATCTTTATTTCTTATATTTTTAGAACTCTAGATGCAATAAAGTGAAAAAGCTTCATTCTATTCTGTTAGCACATTTTATAGTAAAACAATTGATCTCATATTGATTTTGAGTATCCAATTACTGAATAGTGAATAATGCATGCATTATAATATTTATATCGCTTGCAAATAATAAGTAATCAAATAAACAAGAAATATAGAAAAAGACAACTGATTAAAATAATAATATTAGTATTAGTATTTTTTTGGATATATATATATATACATATTACATAATCATTAGATATTCTTTCTCTGTGATCAATTTATTATTGCTTTATGAATGTGACTTTAACAATTTCTATAATTTTTTTTATCATTATTTCAGTCAAAACAAGTTCACACAAAGTGATATAAATCGATGGTACAAAGTGATCGTTTGAGATTCTCATACTTAACATGTTTGTTTAATATTGTATTTATAAAAACTATACAGATATTATATTGCCCAAAAAAATAAAATGACATAAAATATCGTAGATGAAACTCGAACGTAATTTCAGAAGCTCCGATTTTGGGCTTCAACAAAAAGCGTGTTTTCAATTAAAACTCTACTTCCTAAACACACTTCTTTTTCTCACAAAACACTTTTCAATACAACTTTTTGAATTAAAAGCGCGTTTGAGTGGTTGGGAAGCAATCCCAACCACTCATATAGAACAATCGATCTCATATTGATTTTGAGTATCCAATTACTGAATAGTGAATAATGCATGCATTATAATATTTATATCACTTGCAAATAATAAGTAATCAAATAAACACAAAATATAGAAAAAGACAACTGATTAAAATAATAATATTAGTATTAGTATTTTTTTTGTGATATATATTACATGACTTTAACAATTTCTGTATGACTTTAACAATTTCTGTATGACTTTAACAATTTCTGTATTTTTTTTATCATTATTTCAGTAAAGCTCAACGTTTGAGTTGTTGAGTTATAAGCAGTTGAGTTATAAATTCTTGGTGGGCTGCATAATGAGTAATATGCTTTTCTTTTCTTTTTATCTAGAGTAATATGCTTTGCATAATGACATTGGCAGTCTATTATTATTATTAGTATTATTTCATAATGACTTGCTGCTGATGCTCCTCTTAGCCATAATAATAACATTAACCGCACCAAAAATTGAATCACCCTTTTTTCCCTCTCTACTTTTATATTTAGAATGGAGATTCCCCAGGTACATGTTATATAAACTAGTGTTTTTGAAGAATATATATATATATATATATATATATATATAGGCTATTATTATTATTAGTATTATTGATAAACGATTGGCAGGTTCCGTATGTGTCCCAACTTAGCTCAGCAGGAAAACTCCCAGGTGCAAAAGTCAGTCCATGAAAAAGGATTGGGCAAATCCACAACAAATGAAATATTTCTCCAAGAAGTGGGCCATGAATAAAGGACACGAACAGTGGCAAGCTCAAGTGAAATTGTAAAGTTGCGGTTGCTTAACTAATTTTTTTCAAACTATTTTGCTAAAATTTTTATTTTAATGTAATGTAAACACCTTGAGAAAGTCTGATAACATTGATCACCGTCGACATCCACATATATCTTTGAACTAAATTATACATCCTTAACCTTAACTTAATATTTTACATATAATCATTAACCATAACAAAATCCAGTGACAACAAAATCAAGGTCAAGAGAGATTGGATATAGATTATTTTTTTTCTGTTGTTTGATTGGTTAACTGTTCTAATCATTTTCCAAAACAAAGTAGTCATTGTTTTGTTTGGAAAAATTATCAAGATGGAAAAATTATCAAGATGGCAATTTATTTTTTTGTCTTTCTTTTCTCCTATCCATACAATAAAAAACTAAAACAAAGAGGGGCCTGGTAGACCATTCGAAGCTGTCGTGGTCAACTGATAGCGACTATTGACTAAACTTGTGCCACTGAATTTTCAATTCTCAAGAGTCAATGTGATGTAAATATCTTGAGAAAGTCTGATAGTATTGACGCCGGATAGAATAGTGATTTTTCTGTAGACTAATGGCAACAGGTAATTCACAGAACGAATGCAAGAGAATCGCCCAAAAACTCAAAGAAAAACCTCTGGTCAAAGTTATTTCAGTATTAAAAATCAAAGTTAGGTGCCCACGTCGTGCTATATAGCTAAAACTGGTCAACATTACCAAAATAGCATTACCAATATTAAAAATCAACATTACCAATATTAAAAATCAAAGTTATTTCAGAATTAGCCCACAAGCCGGGCTATATTGCTGAAACTGGTCAACATTACCAAAAATAGCAAAATCCTAATAATCGTGCCAAAATAAAATAGGAAATAAAAGAAGGAAGCTGCCAGAAATCTGGCCCAAATCGAGTCGAGAATCACTTCCTAATTGACAAAAGAAATATTACCAAAAAAGGAAATAAATAACTAAAAGTGGGGATTCGGAGGGGAAAATAGTGGATTTTGGGCTCAAAAAAATACGCACCCAGCTTAGCTAGGTGCCCACGTCGTGCGCGCCGAAACAAGCTTTCCGAATTGTGGTTATAAAGGCGATTATGATACTCGTAACCAAAGTTATGGCCAAAATACCGAAACGCGCCCAAAACTGCCCCAATTAGGGACAATATCGCGGCTTCCTGCCATCTTTGCGTTGATCTACCAACTCAAGGAATCTCAGCGCCATCAATGTGTCATCTGACAGCTCAGCACCTTCTGACTCGGATCCTCCTACATCAGTCACCCCAGGTTGGAAAGAACTCGTCCTCGAGTTCACAATAGCTTCATCGGTATCCATAAAACAAGGACTCAGGTGTTTTACATTAAAGACATCAGAAGTCCTCAAATGACTGGGGAGGCGCAGTCTGTAGGCATTATCATTGATCTTCTACAGGATCTCACAGGGACCAATCTTCCTCTTCTTAAGCTTATTATACTCTCCAACAGGAAAACGGTCACGAGTTAATATCGCCCGAACAAAATCACCAACATCAAAAAGTACCTGACGACGGTGGCTGTCAGCCTGAACCTTATACTTGGCATTACTCTCATGAATGGCCAGCTTGACCTGCTCATGGATACCTCGAAGATGCTCTGCCATCTCATCTGCCTTGCGATTGAAATGACCCACGCGCGAAATAAGGGCTAAGTCAAGCACTCCGAATGGATTCTGACCATAGACAATCTCAAATGGGCTCATTCCTGTTGTTCTGTTCTTTGACCTGTTATAGGCAAATTCTGCTTGAGGTAGTGCCAAATCCCACTGCTTCGGTTTAGTTCCTGCCAAACTCCTCAAAAGGTTCCCCAAACTCCGGTTCACCACCTCTGTCTGACCATCTATCTGCGGATAGTAAGTGCTGCTAAAATTCAACTTTGTTCCCAGTTTCTCCCATAGACTCTTCCAAAATTGACTCATGAACTTGGTATCACGATCTGAAGTGATGGATTGGGGAACACCATGTAAACGCACAATCTCCTTGAAGTAAAGATGGGCGACTCGGGCAACATCCATTATTTTCCTGCAAGCTACAAAATGGGCCATCTTAGAAAACCTGTCAACCACAACCAAAATAGAATCCACAGCCCGTTGGGTATGGGGTAAACCCAACACAAAATCCATACTGACATCAAGCCAAAGGGCTTCAGGTACCGGTAAAGGTGTGTACAGGCCCGCATTAGTGAGAACTCCCTTAGACCGCTGACACACATAACAACGCTCCATATAATAAGCCACGTCACTGGACAATTTGGGCCAATAATAGTTGGAAGAGATCAGACCCAACGTCTTATCTCGCCCAAAATGACCCTCGTTATGAAGTTCACTAATAATCTGTTGCCTTAGTGAACAATCTGGAATGCATAATTTTAATCCACGAAATAGGTAACCATTGTACAAAATAAAATCATGGCATTGACCATCAATTACCTCTTGAATTATCCTCCCGAAGGAAGGATCTGTAACATACATATCAGAGAATGTCTCAAATCCTACAACTTTGGTGCTCATGGTGGTGAGGAGCAACGTATGACGGCTCAGTGCATCTGTAACTCAGTTCAGACTCCCTGCTTGGTGCCTCAGCGCAAATGTGAACTCCTACAAGTACGCCACCCACTTGGCATGCCGTCTACTCAGCTTGTGTTGGCCATTGATGTATTTCAAGGCCTCATGATCAGTGAAGAGAATGAACTCCCTCTGTATCAGGTAGTGATGTCAATGCTTCAGGGACTGAACGATGGCATAAAATTCCAAATCATAGGTGGAATAATTTTTCTTTGATCCTGATAGCTTCTCACTGAAAAAGGCTATTGGGCGCCCCTCTTGACTCAGAACACCACTAATGCCAATCCCAGATGCATCACAGTTTACCTCAAACACCTTTTCAAAGTCAGGAAGTGCCAAAACTGGTGCATCTGTCATCTTCTGCTTGACCAGATGAAAATTGGCCTCCGCCTCCTCGGACCAATGGAAATCACGTCCCTTGAGGCACTCTGTGACAGGAGCAATCAGAGTACTGAAGTTTTTGATGAACCGACGGTAGAAAGATACCAATCCATGGAAACTTCGGACATCATGTAAGGTTTTTGGTTTGGGCCACTCCAAGACCGCGTCTATCTTCAACGGATCTGCATGAACACCATCAGTAGACACCACAAAACCTAGAAAAGTTACAGAAGTAGTGAAGAAAGAACACTTCTTCTGATTGACGAACAGGTGCTCTATCCTCAATATATCAAAAATGGCACGGAGGTGATCAAAGTGTGACGTCCATGTCGGGCTATAGATGAGGATGTCATCAAAGTAGACTACAATGAATTTCCCCATGAAAGGGCATAAAACCTGATGCATAAACCTCATAAATGTGTTGGGCGCATTGGACAGCCCAAAAGGCATGACCATCCACTCATACAACCCATGTTGCATCTTAAACGATGTCTTCCACTCATCCCCAGGCCTTATTCTAATATGGTGGTATCCACTTTTAAGGTCAATTTTTGAGAAAACCTTATAACCGGACATCTGGTCTAATATATCATCTAGACAGGGAATTGGAAACCTGTACTTCACTATAATCTTGTTGATTGCTCAGCTATCAATATACATATGCCAAGAGCCATCTTTCTTCGGTACTAGTAGAGCAGGAACTGCACATGGGCTCATACTCTCACGGATGTAGCCCCTCTCCAGTAACTCTACCACCTGTCGCTACAACTCTTCAGATTCCTTGGGACTAAGGCAATACGCCGATCGATTAGACAAACTGGACCCCGGAACAAGGTTAATCTAATGTTGAATATCCCTCATAGGCGGTAGCCCAGGAGGAAGATCCTCTGGCATCAGGTCAGAAAACTCTGTTAGCAGCTGCTGCACCTCTGCTGGTAAATCTGGATTCATGTTCACGTCCGTTGCATTACTCCCACAAGGCAGCTGATGTGGTCGAAACTAAATTATATTGTAAGCTTAATTTTGCCCTTTTTATCAAAATATAATTTAACTACTCGTAAGAGCACGAATCTTTGCAGATAAGGTTCTATATAGAGGGTATCGATCCCACGAGGACTAGTCGTTAATTGTCATAAAGAAAGATTAATTCCACTTTAATTCTAAAAACAGGTTTTTGGTTTTGTGTTAAAAACTATTGCATAAATAAAATGACAATAAAATTAAAGAGTAAAGTTGGGAGAGAGAACTAGGGTTGGGTTCCACCACTAGCCATTCACATGTTCATAAGTGTAGCAAGCAAGGGATTCATTAATTAAATGCCTAACAATGTCATTAGGCTTGTGACCTCAATGACATATCAAAAGATCAATGTGTGTGTTAACCTATCATAATCCATCTTCAACAAGCATAGCTCTTCAACCTAACTAACTACCTAATTACTCTACTCTCTAAGTGAACACTACATGCATCCAACCTACCTTGTCTTGGCATGGTCTATACAAACTAACATCACACATTCATTTAAACACCATTATCTAGCCATCATTTGCACTTCTTGTGGAATATGCAAATGTTGTGCATTCAAGTGACAAAACCTACTCTAAGACGAGAATAAATTCCATGTCAAATGAATATATAAAAGAGATGCATTTGTGTACATAATCACTAGGCTAAATAATCAACATTTAATTACAAATCCCAAGAGCTACAAAGATGAACAAGTTTACATGGCTAGGGGTTGAAACCAACACCCTAGTAGAAGAGTTAGTTGATCATGGTTGCCTTGCACCCTTCCATTGATGAAGAGAATGAAGCTTCTTGGTCTGGTTCAGCTATCCTCTTCCTCTCCCGAAGGTCTCTCTCTCTGCTGATTCTCTTCCTTCTTCAGAGATCTCCATATGTGTGAAAAAATGCCCCTTTTTGTGTGCTTTTTGGCTCCCTTTTCAACCTTGGGCCCACCATATATATATATATATATATCATTATATATTTCTCTTGTATCAAGAAGGCCCCCAAAAGTCTTGTTCAAGTCAGACAATCCCCCTAAGTCGTGCAAAAAGGGGGATTTTGTTGCAAGTGGGAGAGCAGGTGAGCAAGTGGCCAAGTGGACTCTGCAGAGTTTCGATTGATCGAAACTGAATTTCGATTGATCGAGATTTCGATCAATCGAAATGAGATTTCGATCAATTGAAATCTCGATTGAGCGAAATCCACATCTCGATTGATCGAGATGCCTTGGCAACATGTTCTGATTTCTTCTCTTGACTGCAGAAAGCTTCCAACTTTGCTCCATTTACTCCAATACCTGCAAAACATCAAAAACACAAAAATACCGTAAACATATCTCGGCAAACGCAAAAACGAAACTAACATATGCAATAAAGAGGGTTCAAATGCATAAAATTGAACACTTATCACACCCCCAAACTTACATATTGCTAGTCCCTTAGCAATACAATATTACAAAAATGAATTCAACTGTCTTATACAAAAGTTTAATCATGCTCAGTCATCAACTAGATAAAGGCCCTCATCCATTCATTTCTCATTCGGCAAATGCAACAAGTATTATAGAACTATGTGGTCATTAGCAAAAATGGACTTTCACAAGCTACAAATGAACGACAGTCCCCACATAATGGCCAACCCGAACAACTATAACAATTCCAACCCCAAAATCCTCTTTGAAAAGTGAACATGCATTCTAACACGCGGCTTTTGCCATATTTGGAGGAGAAAACGAACAAATCTGTTTTTAAGAGAAAAACTCACTGAAGATGCTTAACACGGCTGCTTCATTATCACAAAACATTCATGATTGCTCATGCGCGGATGACCGTGCAATGCTTAGCTCTTTTTGCTTTCTTGCAAGCTCATGTAGCGGCGTTGGGCCAATGACTCCCAAACCAATTGATTTTAAGGCATTAGGTGAAGAAGCACCCCTCGGACTTAATGACCGAGCTTACAAGGCGATGAGCGTAAGCAAGCCACCCGCTTATTATTGCTCAACCTTACACACTTTTACACGAATATTTCTTGCTTTAAGGCATAGAAATCCGTTTTATTGAGTGAGAAGGCTTATTGCATATTTTTCTCTTTTTATTTCTTTTTTTTTTTTTTTACAACAACCGGAAGAACTTATTCTTTAAGTTGTTCAGATAAAAACAGAAATTTTCAAAAATTCTCCCTCAGACTTATACCCCACAATTTAAAATGCATGTGTGCGAATTTGTGCGGTTAAGGACAAATTTAGGGCAAGAATTGAACGTGCTTGAATTTAGACAAAAATGTAGACCGTTCTAGCTTACTATAAAGCTTGCAAAAGTGCGGGTATTTACAATGTTACAGTTCTTAACTACCTGCTGCATTTACCTCGGACATTCATTCGAATGACTTCCTTTAAAAAGCAAGACATCATGGCAAGCATCCAAAAATATCGAGAAGAAGAAAAGAAAGAAAAAAACTGCTCTACAATGACACTCAAAATAATAACCGAACATTGCATGCGCATGCAAGTGGTATAGCATACCGCACCCCCAAACTTATATGCAACATTGTCCTCAATGTCTGGACAAGAAGAACAAGGAAAGAAGTTACTGGGATGGCAGAATGCGAGAAAAATGGTAGCCATGGCAGCGATCATTCTATAAATAAGAAAAACCTGCACAGAATACCAACGGAATATCACGAGCATTAAAAGGAACAAAAAGTAGATAAATAGAACGTAATGAAATAATATGCACAAACTGACAATGCCAATATCACTGTATATCTAATGGTCTGAACTGGTGTTTCCCAATTGTCTAAGAGGTCTATGCGACAAGATATTGACTATCCAGGCACGCTAACGTAGTATTGGGAATTGAAACCAGGCGGTAATAAACGGAAATCATCAACTGAATCGCATATAACAATTAGACAAGTGGTACTACATACATAGTCAAAGTATAGAGAACAGATAGATTGACGGAAAGCAAAAATAAAGACAATAAAGATAACACATGGCATAAAAGAAAATATAAATGTATTCCATATAACTGAAAATGAGTTTTAGTACAAAGTGTACATGCAGGTGGAATACTCAAAAAGAAACTAAACATGGCCAACATGGCCTATCAAAAATAAAGAAAGAAAAATACAGAAAGAAAGCAGAAAAGATGAATGAAATGCAGCTACTCGAGGGCGGGTGGTGGTGGTGGTGGTGGTGGCTCGGTGGGAGCAGAAGTGGAGGTGGAGGCTCGACCTGCGAACAGGAACTGCAGATCCTGCCAGAAGGCTCAGAACTCATCTAATATCGCTCTCTGGCCCTGTACCAGAGAAGAAATGTCCGTCCGAATACCTGCCAGCTGACTCTGCGTCACCTGGACGTGCTCGTCAAAACCCTGCTGGAGCCGCTCTACGTCAGCTGCCAGGCAGGAATAGCCTGTCGCTAAGATATCATGCCGCTCTGCAGCGACATCCATCTCCTCCTCCTCCATCTCCTCGTCCTCTGTCTCAGCCCCTGCTGGCTCTCCCTCATCCATCTCCACCGGGGCATCCATGTCCGGCGGCTGCTGGTGAGGGATGCCGAGCATATGAGCAATCCGGCTCGGCGTAATCGTGATCGTGACAGTGGCCACGGTAGTCTCGAGTGTATCTGGCGCTGTGCAGGAGTAGGTCATATGCTCGTAAAAGACCTGCACTAGGCGCTCGTGTGCCACGTCGGTGGGAGGCACACATAGCCGGTCGAGGCGACGCCTCCTGAGCTCGGCAACCGTCCACTCGGTGTCGGGACGCCTCTCGAACTCCGCTAAGTCGAAAACCTGCTCCGGGTGGAACTTTCGAGACCAGAAGGCTCGCCCGGGCACGTCACGAACAGCACCGGCGGCTTTCTTCACCCTCGCCATCGCCTCGGAACAGTCTGCACTGGATTCCAAAAGGTACGTAAATAAAAGATGAATAAGAAGAAAGTTAAACGACTACTAAACTAAAAGAATAAAAATAAGAATGAAGTCCTAGTCCAAGGTACTGACAAAAATGCAAAAAGTTGCACTCGAAGAGGCAATGTGAACGGGCGCAACCGAAACGAAGGTGCCACGGTTACACACCGTACACTAAGCGTTTGAAACGAAGAAAATGCCAAATCCCACTCCTACATGAATTCCTGCCCCCCGAAACCCACAAAAAACTCGATTCGGATATCGCAATCGCAACCATCCACCCCAACATTATCTAACTATGTTTAGTCTGCCGTAAAACTATCAAAATGGCGAGAGAGTAAACAAAAAGTAGCCATGCATCACTTACCTCGCGAGGAAGAAGATGAACGGCTCAACCGAAGAAAACTCCACTCGCAGCCGCGAAGAGAAGATCGCGCAGGTGCTAGCGGCGGCGTTGGACTGCGTCGGATGATCGGGAATGGCAGATCGAGTGCTCGGGAATGCTTGGAGAAGGCTTGGATCGCACGGAGGAAGAGAAGAAGTCGGATGGTCTTTTAAAATGGGAGGGAAGCCTAACGGTTTAAATAGATTTTCGGCTCACGTGCAGGCTCCGCATGCATTTCGATTGATCGAAATGTGCACTTCGATCAATCGAGATTTCGATTGATCGAAATCTTGCTTCGATCAATCGAAACCAGCTTCGATGGATTGAGATTGTCTTTTCGCTCAATCAAAAATTCCTCCACTGAATCACATATTGACTTCGATCAATCGAACCTTTAATTGATTCAATCGAAATTTGATGTCGATCGATCGAAGACCTATCGAAGTGCAATCGAAGAATACCACCTCTCGGGACTTTGGACTTGGCAAATCTCTGCAATTTTTCGATCAATCGAACTAGAATCTCGATCAATCGAAATTTTTGATTGATCGAAATCTGGGTTTCGATCAATCGAAATGCTCAAAAACAGCCAGTGCAAAGTATGCTACAGGGACTTGGATATTTGGGAATTAGATACTACACTGCTTAGATACAAACCTACCTTGGATTAAAGGGACATCATGGAAGCTTGATAGCTACCATGGCTTTGCCACCTTACACGTCTATGGCGCGACGTCCGGATCGACTCACGAGTCAAAATACACGGGATCCGTCAAAGTGACGACATCCACGTATTCGGTGGTGACTTGGTCATCCACACACACTTTTAAGCGCTGCCCGTTTACTTTGAACATCGAGCCATCTTTCAAGTCCTTCAATTCCACCGCTCCGTGGGGAGCGACGGAATTAACCAAAAATGGACCATCCCAACGGGAGCGAAGTTTTCCGGGAAACAAATGGAGGCACGAGTTGTACAACCAAACTTTTTGGCCCGGCGAAAATGTTTTGACTCGAATATTACGATCATGAAAGGCTTTGGACTTTGCCTTATAGATTTTCGCATTCTCATACGCGTCATGTCGCAATTCTTCCAATTCATTTAATTGAAGCTTTCGATTAGAACCGGCCTTTTTCATGTCAAAATTGAAGGTCTTGGTGGCCCATACAGCTTTATGCTCCAATTCAACCGGAAGATGGCACGCTTTGCCATAAACTAACCGATAAGGTGACATTCCAATGGGAGTTTTATATGCGGTTCGGTATGCCCATAATGCATCATTTAGTCGCAATGACCAATCCTTCCGGTCGGGCCGAACAGTTTTCTGAAGAATGTTCTTAATCTCCCGATTGGATACTTCTACTTGGCCACTAGTTTGAGGATGGTAGGGGGTGGCTACTTTGTGTGTGACGGAGTATTTGAGAAGCAAGGTTCGAAGGAACCGGTTACAGAAATGCTTACCTCCGTCATTGATGATGGCCCGAGGCGTACCAAACCGGCTAAAAATGTTAGCTTGAATGAATTTAACCACGACTGCGTGATCGTTGGTTTTGGTAGCAACGGCCTCTATCCACTTAGATACGTAGTCCACCGCCACAAGTATGTACTCATGACCAGTAGAGGGTGGAAATGGTCCCATGAAGTCAATGCCCCACACATCAAATATTTCAATGACAAGAATAGGGTTAAGAAGCATCATGTCCTTCCGAGACATCGCGCCAAGGCGCTGACATCGCTCACACGAGCGGCAGAATGAATATGCATCCCGATGAAGTGTCGGCCAGAAAAATCCGCATTGAAGAATTTTTGCTGCGGTTTTCTTAGCACTAAAGTGTCCCCCACAAGCGAGTGTATGACAAAATTTAAGAATGCTTTGGAATTCACTGTTGGGTACACACTTACGAATTATTTGATCGGGGCAGTATTTGAACAATTGAGGATCGTCCCAATAATATGATCGGGATTGGGAGAGAAAACGATCCTTCTCTTGTTTGGCCAAGAAGATGGTATTTTACCAGTTGCCAAGTAATTAACCACATCCGCATACCAAGGGATACTCTCTTGAGAGATGACAAAGAGTTGTTCATCCGGGAAAGATTCACAAACTGAAATGGAATTATGAAGGGATTCAACAAGAATTCTAGAAAGGTGGTCAGCTACCACATTTTCAGTTCCCTTTTTGTCTCTAATCTCAAAATTGAACTCTTGCAACAAGAGTATCCATCGGATTAACCTAGGCTTGGTGTCCTTTTTCGCCAAAAGATGCCGGAGGGCAGCATGGTCTGAATAGACAATGACCTTTGAACCTAATAAATAAGCTCGAAATTTGTCTAATGCAAATACTACCGCAAGCAATTCCTTTTCCGTTGTGGTATAATTGATTTGAGCCTCGGAAAGGGTTTTACTTGCGTAATAGATGACATGTGGCAGTTTGTCTACTCGTTGCCCTAAGACAGCACCCATGGCATAGTCGGATGCATCACACATAATCTCAAATGGGAGAGCCCAATTTGGAGGGATTAGAATTGGAGCGGTTGTAAGCATGGTGCGGAGTTTTTCAAAAGCGTCAAGGCACGCTTCATCAAAGGTAAAGCAAGACTCTTTTTCAAGAAGGCGACACAAAGGCCGAGAGATCTTGCTAAAGTCTTTGATGAAACGGCGATAAAAGCCCGCATGCCCAAGGAATGAACGAATCTCTCTCAAGCTTAATTTTGCCCTTTTTATCAAAATATAATTTAACCACTCGCAAGAGCACGAATCTTTGCAGATAAGGTTCTATATAGAGGGTATCGATCCCACGAGGACTAGTCGTTAATTGTCATAAAGAAAGATTAATTCCACTTTAATTCTAAAAACAGGTTTTTGGTTTTGTGTTAAAAACTATTGCATAAATAAAATGACAATAAAATTAAAGAGTAAAGTTGGGAGAGAGAACTAGGGTTGGGTTCCACCACTAGCCATTCACATGTTCATAAGTGTAGCAAGCAAGGGATTCATTAATTAAATGCCTAACAATGTCATTAGGCTTGTGACCTCAATGACATATCAAAAGATCAATGTGTGTGTTAACCTATCATAATCCATCTTCAACAAGCATAGCTCTTCAACCTAACTAACTACCTAATTACTCTACTCTCTAAGTGAACACTACATGCATCCAAACTACCTTGTCTTGGCATGGTCTATACAAACTAACATCACACATTCATTTAAACACCATTATCTAGCCATCATTTGCACTTCTTGTGGAATATGCAAATGTTGTGCATTCAAGTGACAAAACCTACTCTAAGACGAGAATAAATTCCATGTCAAATGAATATATAAAAGAGATGCATTTGTGTACATAATCACTAGGCTAAATAATCAACATTTAATTACAAATCCCTAGAGCTACAAAGATGAACAAGTTTACATGGCTAGGGGTTGAAACCAACACCCTAATAGAAGAGTTAGTTGATCATGGTTGCCTTGCACCCTTCCATTGATGAAGAGAATGAAGCTTCTTGGTCTGGTTCAGCTATCCTCTTCCTCTCCCGAAGGTCTCTCTCTCTGCTGATTCTCTTCCTTCTTCAGAGATCTCCATATGTGTGAAAAAATGCCCCTTTTTGTGTGCTTTTTGGCTCCCTTTTCAACCTTGGGCCCACCATATATATATATATCATTATATATTTCTCTTGTATCAAGAAGGCCCCCAAAAGTCTTGTTCAAGTCAGACAATCCCCCTAAGTCGTGCAAAAAGGGGGATTTTGTTGCAAGTGGGAGAGCAGGTGAGCAAGTGGCCAAGTGGACTCTGCAGAGTTTCGATTGATCGAAACTGAATTTCGATTGATCGAGATTTCGATCAATCGAAATGAGATTTCGATCAATCGAAATCTCGATTGAGCGAAATCCACATCTCGATTGATCGAGATGCCTTGGCAACATGTTCTGATTTCTTCTCTTGACTGCAGAAAGCTTCCAACTTTGCTCCATTTACTCCAATACCTGCAAAACATCAAAAACACAAAAATACCGTAAACATATCTCGGCAAACGCAAAAACGAAACTAACATATGCAATAAAGAGGGTTCAAATGCATAAAATTGAACACTTATCAGCAGCAGAGCAAAGACCATGTCCCCATGCTCAATCTCAGTTAAAAACCTGGACATGGAAACCATGTTAGTAGTTTTGGCTACCGGGGTAGGACTGGTTCCTTCCCGACAATGAGCCAACACAATTTTCTTTCCCTTGATGCTAACGGAATATGTGTTCTTTCGCCCGTCATGAATAACACTACAATCATATTGCCAAGGCCTGCCTAACAGTACATGACAAGCATCGATAGCCACAACATCACACCAAGCGTTATCAAAATATTTCTTGCTAATTGAGAAAGACACTAGGCATCGCCTATCCATTTTTACCTCACTGCCTTTATTCAGCCATGACAATTTGCACGGGTTGGGATGACGATCTGTCTTCAACTGTAATTTTTGGATAGCCTCTTCAGACACTACGTTCTCACAACTGCCACTGTCAATGATCATCTTACAGACTTTGTCTGAAACTGTGCAGGTCGTGTGAAAAATATTGGTTCTCAACCAATCATCTCCTGAATCGCCCCTGGGAGTCAGTAGACTCTTACGAATGACCAGATTCTCACGACCATCTCCATACAGCACATCTCCATCTTCATCATCATCATACATAGGCTCTCCAATCTCTTCAGTTTCGTCTACTATATCTTCCTCAATTAGGAGATTTTTGCCCTTCTGACTAGCAGGCTTCCTGCACTCAGTCGCTTTATGTCCCTATTCACCACATATGAAACATCTAATGTTTGAGTTAGAATTACCCTGTGGTGGCTGCTGGACAGGACGGGATTCTTGAGGTCGAACTAGCCGATTGCTTTGATCGCTTCTGACTACTGACCTTCTATTCTGCTGTTTTTCCGTAGCAAGTGCACGTTGGTATGCTTCATAAATAGTCCAAAGCGAGTGAAGGCTAAGGGCATCCTGCAGGGGTTGCCGCAATCCTCCCAAATACCGCGCCACCGTCTGCTCTTCCGTCTCGGATAAATCATTTCAGGCTATCAATTGATAGAACTCCTCTATGTAATCATCAACCGATCTCGTGCCTTGCCTCAATGCATGAACTGATAGAACTCCTCTGTGTAATCATCAACCGATCTCGTGCCTTGCCTCAACGCATGAAGTCGCTGAAGCAAAATTTGAGTGTAGCCGAAAAGAAGGAAGTGACCCTTCATCTTCTTCTTCATCTTCACCCAATCAGTGATCTTGGCCTTGCCCTGCCTGTCTCGTGATCGCCTCAATTGCTCCCACCATGCAGAGGCTCTACCTTTGAGTTTGATGGTGACCAGTTTCACTTTGACACGATCTGGGACTTCCTTATATTCAAAGATACGCTCCACTTCGTTCATCCAATCGATAAATCCTTCGGCCTGTAACGTACCAGAAAACTCTGGCAGATCCACTCTAAAACCAAGGTCTCCATGGCATTCATCCCGACCACAGTGCCCCCAAAATTGAGCACGATTGTGAAACGGGTTGTCGAAACTAGAATCGGATTCGTGATCTTCCATCTCACGGTCACTGACAGTCTGCGCCGTTAGACGCTGGGTTAACTCTACAACTTGCCTCTGTAAATCCTCAATAATCAAATCCTGAACATTACGATCACGATGTGGGACTTCCTTGTTCAGAACCTGCCCGCGACGACCACGACCACCAGCCATGAAAATTGATGAAATCTCGCCCAGGAAGATGCTGAAAGCTCTGATACCAACTGACGCCGGACAAAATAGTGATTATTCTATAGGCTAATGGCAATAGGTAATTCACAGAACGAATGCAAGAGAATTGCCCGAAAACTCAGAGAAAAACCTCTGGAATTTCTATTCAATATTAAAAATCAAAGTTATTTCAGAATTAGCCCACAAGCCGAGCTATATAGCTGAAACTGGTCAACATTACCAAAAATAGCAAAATCCTAATAATCGTGCCGAAATAAAATAGGAAATAAAATAAGGAAGTTGCCAGAAATCTGGCCCAAATCGAGTCCAGAATCACTTCCTAATTGACAAAAGAAATATTACCAAAAAAGGAAATAAATAACTAAAAGTGGGGATTCGGAGGGGAAAACAGTGGATCCTTGATGAATCTTCTATAGAACCCGGCATGGCCTAAGAAAGATCGAACTTGCCTTACCGAAGTTGGATGAGGCGAGTTGCAATTAGGTCGATCTTTGCTTTATCAACTTCAATGCCCCTCTCTGAAACAATATGGCCCAATACAATACCTTCTTTCACCATAAAATGGCTCTTCTCCCAACTAAGTACCAAATTCCGTTCTCGGCACCTTTGAAGCACAAGTGATAAATTACTCAACAGTGTTCAAAGGATGATCCAAAAATAGAGAAGTCATCCATGAACACCTCTAAGAATTTTTCCACCATGTCAGAAAAGATGGCCATCATACACCTCTGGAATGTAGCCGGAGCATTACATAATCCAAAGGGCATACGACGATAAGCAAAAGTACCAAAGGGACAAGTGAAAGTGGTCTTCTCTTGATCTTCTGGATCCATAGCCACTTGGTTATAACCAGAGTAGCCATCCAGAAAGCAATAATAGCTCTGACCAACTAACCTTTCAAGTATTTGATCAATGAATGGAAGAGGGAAGTGATCTTTCCTTGTCATAGAATTGAGCTTTCTGTAATCAATGCAAACACGCCAACCTGTGGCAGTACGTTGTGGAACAAGCTCTCCCACAGAGTTAGGGACAATGGTAAGACCAGATTTCTTTAGAACCACTTGTGTCGGACTCACCCATGTGCTGTCAGAAATTGGATAAATGATTCCTGCATCAAGTAACTTGACAACCTCTTTCTTTACCACCTCCTTCATGTTGGGGTTTAGTCGCCTCTATGCCTCTCTGGTTGGCTTACATTCTTCTTCCAGATGAATTTTGTGCATGCAAATCGAGGGATCAATGCCCTTAAGATCAGCAACACTCCATCCAACTGCTTCACGATGTTGGTATAAAACCTCTACTAAGCTCTTCTCTTGGCTTTCTGTCAGATCAGAGGCAATTATAACAGGAAGAGTTTTCTGTGCCCCCAAGAATATATACTTCAATTTGTCAGGCAAAGGCTTCAATTCTAATTCTGGAGGGGACTCCAATGAAGGCACTAAGGGAGTCCTAGAGAGAAAAGGCAGTGGCTCAATTGGAATTCTCCATGGTGGAGTATTCTGAATAGCATCCACTTCCAGCATAGCATGCACTTCTTCACATAACCCTTCATCATTAATGTTCTCAAAGTCATAAAGCGACTTACATACCTCCCGGGAGTCTCGAGATATAGAGGATGAAACAAATTCCTCTACACATTCATCAATATCATCTATGCAGAACACATCAATCTGATCTGGGGGGTGTTGGATAGCATTGAACACATTAAGCTTGACATTCATGTTGCCAAATGAAATATCCATGATCCCCGACCTTCAATTTATGCAAGCATCAACAATAGCTAAGAAAGGTCGACCAAGGATCACAGGAATGTGCCTCTTTGGATTGTGAACTGGCTCAGTGTCAAGCACAATGAAATCAACAGGAAAGTAGAACTTGTCCACTTTAATGAGCACATCTTCTATGATTCCTCGGGGTTGCTTTGTTGATCTATCTGCAAATTGTAATACCACCGAGGTAGGCTTCAATTCTCCCTAGCCCAATTGTAAGTAAACTGAATAGCGTAGCAAATTCACACTTGCACCTAAATCAATAAGAGCTTTATCCACATGGTGCTCCCCAATAATGCATGAGATAGTTGGAGCACTAGGATCTTTGTACTTGGGAGGAGTACACTGCTGAATTATTGAACTTACTTGTTGTGGCAGCATTACTTTCTTTGGCACATGACTTTTAGAACGCCTTTTCTGAGTGCACAAGTCCTTCAAAAATTTTGCATAAGGAGGAATTTGCTTGATGGCATCAAGGAGTGGCAAATTAATCTTCACTTGGCGAAACACCTCCATCATGTCATGCAGCTTGTCCCCTTACTTCCCCAATTTAGATGCTTCTAGGAAACGTTGTGGGAAAGGAGCCTTGGGCTCATAAGGAATTTCAGCACTTGAACTTGTGGTCACTTTTTCTTCTTCTTTCTTCTCACCCACCTTATTGTCAATTATTTTCCCACTTCTCAAAGTGGTAATGGCTTGAACTTGCTCGTGGTGTAGGTTGTTTGTGGAAGCTTGCATCCCTCTTGGATTAGCAATTGGTTGACTAGGGAGCTTCTCTTCTTCTCTTCTGCATAGTGAAGTAGCAAGCTATCCAAACTGAGATTCCAGTTTGGCAATGGATTGAGAATGCGAGTGCACTAGCTGAACTGTAGATTGTACTGTTGCTGCAGTAGCTTGCACTGTCTCTATGAGAGAATCAAGCTTGTCAAATTTAGACAAGGTAAGAGTCAGCTTGTCTTCAATAGCAGAAATTCTTTGGGCCATAGGACTTTGTGTTTGATATTGCTGTTGAGGCACAAAAGTCCTAGGTTGATATGATGGTTGCATTGCTGCCCCTTGGTTACTGTAAGAAAAACCAGGATGATTCCTCCATGTGGGATTATAAGTATTACCTCGTGGAGGATTCATTGGTCCAGTGAAAGTAGCTTGAACTTGCTCATGTTGAATATCAAAAAATTGCCCCACCGAAGGACAATTGCTCATGTTATGCATAGGACTAGAGCAAAATTCATAAGGGCCTAGCAATGAAGAATTTGAAGCAGAAGGAGTTTGATTGGCAGCCATAATTGCTGCCACCTTCTGTGCAATTAAATCAATATCTGTTGGCATAGCTTCTGAAGCACCAACCTCAAAAATCCCATCAGTCTTCCTTGTAGTGGCAGGTCTGCTAGAACGAGTAGAGGACACATGTTGTAGAGAGTTGTCACTAAGATTTTCAAATAAGGTCCATGCCTCTTCTTCACTCTTCAACATAAAAGTACCTCCACATGATGCATCAACCATCTGTCTGTTGGTGTAGTAACCCTTGTGGACGGGTGTGAGTGGGCGGGTGCATAGACAGACACTGGGCTGAGCTGCCACACTGACAGGGTACAAGGTGCTCAATCCCACATCGCCTGGGTGTGTGAAAAAGGGGATGCGCTTATATGTAGTATATTCTCTTCAAATGGTATAAGGCCTTTTGGGGTAAAACCCAATAGCAAAACCGTGCGGGCTCAGGCCCAAAGCGGACAATATCATACCATGTGTTGGAGCGAGGTATTACAATTGGTATCAGAGCCTGAACCTAGCCGGAAGTAAGTGTGCCGACGAGGGCGTCGGGCCTCGTAGGGGGGTGGATTGTAGTAACCCTTGTGGACGGGTGTGAGTGGGCGGGTGCATAGACAGACACTGGGCTGAGCTGCCACACTGACAGGGTACAAGGTGCTCAATCCCACATCGCCTGGGTGTGTGAAAAAGGGGATGTGCTTATATGTAGTATGTTCTCTTCAAATGGTATGAGGCCTTTTGGGGTAAAACCCAATAGCAAAACCGTGCGGGCTCAGGCCCAAAGCGGACAATATCATACCATGTGTTGGAGCGGGGTATTACAGTTGGCTTCTGTGAGCCCTTCATGAAAACTTTGCACTAGTTGCCACTTAGGAACTTGATGATGGGGACACTTCCTAAGAAGGTCCTTGAATCTTTCCCATGTCTCATAAAATTGTTCCCCCTCATGTTGGGAGAAACCAGTGATAGCACGTCTGAACTGATTGGTCTTCCCTATCGAAAAATACTTCTTGAGAAACTTATGTTGCATCTGAGTCCAAGTCGTGATAGAACCAGCCGGTAGAGAATTGAACCAATACTTTGCTTTGTCTTT
The DNA here is from genome assembly GCA_026545225.1 of Cornus controversa. Classification (NCBI taxonomy): domain Eukaryota; kingdom Viridiplantae; phylum Streptophyta; class Magnoliopsida; order Cornales; family Cornaceae; genus Cornus; species Cornus controversa. Next base: position 21,147,283 of record CM048852.1, read on the forward strand.
CAGAGAGAATGGGAAAAGTCTCATTCTGAAGGCATCCTCAGAGAAGTTGTGAATTTTTGTAGTTGAGCACACTTCAATGAAGTCATCCAGATGCTTGTAAGGGTCTTCTTGAGTCAGCCCAAAATAAGATGGTAGCATCTGAATAATGCTGGACTTGATCTCATAATTCTGTGCTATGACATTAGGCAATTGAAAACCTACTAGTGAGGTATATGTCTCAGGAACATAGTAGTCCCTAAGCAGTCTAGCTCTTTCTCCGTCAGCATTAGGAACAAGATTGTTATTCCTCTCTTCTGCCATGTCTTCAATTAATTCTTCCTCTTGCACAATGGTATCAACAGGGATATTCCTCTGTTGTCTAAGAGTACGTTTAGGCTCAGGATCAAGAGGTATCAAAGGATCAGCTACAGAACGACGACCTTGCATATATTTGCCAAAAGCACCTGAAAAGAAAACAAAAACAAAATTAAAAATAAAATATAAAAATTTCCTAAACTAAAAATCCAATTAAAACTAATTCTGTAAAATCCAATCAATCAAATAGATAATCCCCGGCAACGGCGCCAAAAATTGATTCGTGTGTGAGTGTGACTCAAAAAGTATACCAATTAAAAATTTCCACACTTCGCAATAGAACGAATTCCTTGCAGAATAGGGCTATCGAAAGGGGTATCGTACCTCAGGGATTATGGTCTGATGAGTTGGAATACGGAATTAATTCTAATTAAATTTATAAGAAAAGAATTCGGATTTTTAAACTAATTAAAAAGATAAAATAAAATAAATCAAAGTAAACAAGATAGTGAAGATAATAGGAGAGAAACCTAGGGTGTTTGACTTCACGACTAACTCCACAATCAATGGTCAATTGAATCAACTATAGGGGAATTACATCATGCATAAGTGGTGTCGGTGGCTACAAGCTCACCTTCATCCGTCAAGAAGATAACATATGATTAAGGCTAAGCCATGGACTATCTTCGATTGGCATGGGCCATCTGCCTAACTACTCTAATCTAGGGTGCAGTATGGTTCATCTTCTCTAGGCATAATCCATCAAAGCTCATAACAATATATTCAGTGATTACCATTGTGTAATAATCTTTCTCATGATCACAGAAAACAAGAGAGATTGAGTTCAATAATAACAACTAAATATCTAAGACAAGATAAGAAATCATTGAAACTGAATTTACAAGACTTTTATTGCTCAATTCTATAATAAGAATCCTCACAATTACACAATCTATGCATGTATATAAAGGTCCCCAATAATTAAAACAATCAAACCATTGATGCTTTGTTAGGGCTACATCAAAACCCTAGTGGATGAACTAGTCGCTCATGGTAGAAGAAGAAGCTTCAACTGTTGAGGAAGAAGACATCATCTTTCTGAATTACGCGTATGACTTTGTTCTCCAATGGCTCTCCAATATGTTTCTGTTCTCTTTTCAGCCCTCTCAGACTCTCCAATCTCTATGTAAGCTCTCTGTCAGCTCTCTCAACTCAGCCTCCAAGTCTTCACTTTATTCCCCAAGAGAATACACCAAAGTCCTAATCCAATTAGGAATAAATTAGGGTTTCCCGCAGCACTAATCAGGTGGGTTTTTCCTACTGACTTCGGCCCGACTTTTGACCCACTAGAAGTCCGATTTACGGAATTTTCGTGAAATACAAAAGTGTGCAGAATCAAATTTCGTTCAATCCAATGTGAAAATAATGTCGATTTGAGGCTCGGAAATAAGACTTCTGGTCCATTTTCCAAAATGAGATTAAGACTGTATTATGCGCAGATTTGGGCTTCAGGCCCGAAACCTTCTTAAGCAACTGTAATTCTCTTGGACCTCTTTCTTGGGCTGATTTGAGTTGAAATAAATGGTTGAGTGAATCTCCTTGATGTAGGCTTCATCTCACCATCTGGGATGTTTTCTTTAAAAACCCAAAAGCACGGTTTTAACTGAAATAATCATTAAGGCCCTGAAAATACAGAAAACACTAAAACAAAGTAAAATCACAAAATAATCTATCACTAAGAGAATAAAATACATAAGTTAAGAGGCTAGAATGCGTAACATTCAACGCCGATGACTCAGCGCCATCAATGTGTCATCTGACAGCTCAGCACCTTCTGACTCGGATCCTCCTGCATCAAGTATTGATCACCGTAACTTAATATATTACATATAATCATTAACCGTAACAAAAACAAGTGACAACAAAATCAAGACCAAGAGAGATTGGATATAGACTATTTTTCAGCTGTTTGGTTGGTTCACTGTACCAATCATTTTTCAAAACATAGTTGTCACTGTTCCATTTGGAAAAATTATCAAGTTGGCAATTTTTTGTTTTTGTTTGTTCTTCTTTTTCCAATCCATACAATAGAAAACTAAGGCAAAGAAGGGCTTGGTAGACCATTTTAAGCTGTCGTGGTTGATTGATATCCCTATTGACTAAACTTGGACCACTCAATTTCCAGTTCTCCAGAGTAAACATCTTCATGCAAGAAGAGGAAGGACCTGATATCCTCCATGACAACAGTCAATTTGCAGGGAGAAAGTCTAATAGCATCGAGACAACCACCCTCAACATTCACATGTATCTTTGAACTAAATTATATATCTTTAATCTTAATATATTATATGTAATCATTCACGGTAACAAAAACAAGTGACAACAAAATCAAGGCCTACAAATTTTCTATTATTATTATATTATTATTATTATTACTATTATTATTATTCCAATGCAAAGCTCTCTACTGCAATCTTTGTCATTGGTTCAAATCAAGAGCACATGTGCAATTCTAATCGTAACTAAAACATGCCAACTTAACAATGATCCTCTTCATTCGAGGAAATTATTTACCACACTTGCTCATCATGCAGAGCTGCAAAAACTTCTAACTAATAAGAGTCCCTTTGCTGAATCAAAAATATATCCCAATCTACAACTTGCCATACAAGTTCTATTGGATTTCATAAGCTCTATTTTTCCCCATCAATGGAAGCCATTAAAAAATCAAAATTCTCTTGAAAGAGAACAAAATTACCAAATGAGGAGCCCTTAATAGAGTATGATTTGCTTGTTCACCCTGAAATAAAGGTCGCAAACAAGCTCTGAATAGCAAATCATGTATGCATGCAACTGCACCCAGATTCTCGTGTAATAAGATATCCCACAAAGTAATGAATTTTTACTTTGTATAGGACGATGTTGGATGCCGTTGCGCCAGCTTTTCTTCTGATGTGCTTCAGCTAATAAATGGATGTCACAACTATGCACCATGACTACTAAGTTGTGAGCGTCCAATATGGGATAACCTCGATGAAGGAATTAGAGGAGCCTCTTCATCTACATTCAAATCAGAGGCATTACTAATCCCTCTAGTACTTCCTCCATTGTTATCGTTACTGCTATCAGGATTGTAGATATCAGATGACTTCTTCTCTAATTTCTAATCCTGTATTTAATAAAATAAAATAAAATAAATGAAATAAAGAAAGTTGAAGACCACACAACCTAAAGCTATCATTTAATTATTGCAAAACCTGACCTTTGCAATTCTTTCTGGAATACTTTCAGGAGGAAGTTGAGATGCCCGAACATCCTTAACCTTCAAGTAGTTGTATAAGACAACACCACACAGTGCTGCAGAAAAATTAAGCATTCAAGTTAAATTCACATTTAAAAAAATATTGTGATTGAAAACAACTGCAGCACTTTGTGCAAATAGAAAGCAACCTATTGCGATTGCCAATGATATTCAACCCGGTTCTACCAATTACTAATAAAATAGAGAAGTTCAATGCTAAAGCACAAATAGCATTGGACAAAAAGATCCAGAAATTGAACTAGATCTGTGAAACTTCCATCCCAGGCTTCTCCAGGAAATACCAAGGTATAAACAGAAACACAAAACTGCACATGGAAAATGGCAAAGTATGAAATGTGAAATTACATAAAAGTAAAAATTACATAAGTTTCTCTCCTAACCCACTAAAAGACGCATTGTAACAATAGAACTATGCATGTATATAGTGTGTAGAAGTTCAGATACAAATAAGAACATAGCAAACTCCTGTGGATTGTAGATACTCATCTCAATTCAACAAAGCACCATCTCAACTTTTTCGAGTCAGTCGCATGAATTTTATATTGCCATTATAATATATCAAAGACCATAACTTAATTATACCACATGATCATATCTTTCGTCCCTCTTGCAACCTATCTGAATTTTGGTCTTTCTTTTCTCCTAGCAATTCCCTCAATGTGAATCATATAACTGTTCCTCACTAGTGCAGTTATTGGTCTCCAACGCACCATATAGCTGATCGTGTCTCATTTATCACCAACTGGTGCTACTTCAACAATCATACGAATGTATTTACTTCTAGTTTTATCTTTTCTTGTTTTATCACACATCCATCATCATCTAGTCTCTCCTTAATTGTAACTTGTAAGCATTTCCTAGGCAATGACACCGTACAATTTTTTGCCAATTAACCTTTAATATTCATTATAAAACATGGAGATAACAATATACAATAACAATTTTTCTTCATGAGCTAAACTTGATTCATAACTCAACTTTGATAACTAAATTATGCAAGCCCTAAAATAGAGATTTAGTTTTCTTGGTGTTTGTTTAATTTCTTTCCCTCTGTTTAACTTTTATTAGCAACCAACATATAGTTATCCCCTACATTGGGTTGCTTCAAGAGGCCGACATGTATCAATCCTCAACTCTTAGTTTCAAAATTGTTACCCCCTCGCCTAACTAAAATATGAGAGAGAGAGAGAGAGATTAGTTGATTTATTAGTTGGATTAAATTTTTTGAGTGCTTTAAATATTGTGGTGTAGTTTACTTTATTTTTAGTTTATTTTATTTGGACTAGGTCTTAGTATTTTCCTTTATTTTTAATTTTAGATTGCGCTAGGGAGGAATTTAGGTTGAGTTGGGCTGGAATGGTTGGGGTAGGTGTATTTTATTTTGGTGGGCTAGGGTTTGTTTTATTATTTTTCTCTTTTTAATTATTTTATTTTTAATTAGTTTTCTAGAAGAAAAAAAAAGATAACAGAAAAGAAATGAGGGTTAGGGTTTCTCTCATTTACACGCACAGAGACTGAAAAAATATAGACGCAAGAGAGAAAAGAGAGAGTCTGCAATTTATGGGGACGAGTTTTTGGTCGTCAAAAAGGCAAGTTCGAATTCTTCTATTCCCCTTTGAATTTGTAGACATATATATTATTTGTATATACATGTTGCTAAAATATGTTTTTATATATTTAAATATGAAATTAAATGATTATGCATGCTAAGGGTGATTCTGTGGATTAAACACGAAGAATCTAGGGGTTTGGTACTCTTATAGGGTAATTTTCCATATGTATATGCATGTATATATGATTGTATAGGCGGGTGTATATATATATATACGAACATGAAATTTGGGTTTAGTGTGTTCATCAATTTCGAAGGTTTTTGTTTTGATTAATAGGTAAATCTTACTTTCCCAAATAATCGTTGAAAGTTTGGTTACGAACCGTTCGGTAGATTGATGGAAAATTGAGTTTGAAATTTTAGATTTTTAAAATTTGAATTTGGGCGTTTTTTATTTAGGCCGCTAGAGGGGGTGATTTTGGTACCAATGTGTAGCTTAAATCGAGATGAGTTGAATGGTTTATTCATATGCGCGATTCAATTTTCGGAAGTGGTCAAGGAAAGTTTTGGCTCCATTATTGAATGTGAGTTGCATGAAAAATAAAAATAAAAGAAAAAAAATAGGAAGAAAAAGAGGGGGCAGCGCACCCCACTCGAATCGTCGGCTCGTGGGGGCACGTGTCACCGGCCTCAGCACTGAGGACGGCGGCAACATGCCTCACTCGCTGAGACCCAACTCTGGTCCCAGTCTGAATTATTTTCTATTTTTTTAATTTTTTTAAATTAACTTTTAAATTAGAAAAATAGGAAAATAATTTTTAATTTTTTTTAAATTCCATAAAATTCTAAAAAAATTTGGTTAACCTTTTAGGGATAGAATACAGTTGGTTTTAAATTTCAAGTGGAAATGAGCTTCCCTCGAGGTTAAATTGGTTTTAAAAGTATGCCTCAAAATTGGGTTTTCATTTTCTTTTATTTGGAAAATATTTTTAAAATTTTTGAAAATTCAAGAAAATTCTAAAAAAATTTGGGTAACCTTTTAAGGACATAATACACTTGGGTTTTAAATTTGAAGTGAAAATGAGCTTCTCTCATAGTTAAATTGGTTTTAAAAGTATGCCTCAAAATTGGGTTTTCATTTTCTTTTATTTGGAAAAATATTTTTAAATTTTCAAAAAATTTTAAAAAATTCCATAATAATTAAATAGGGTTCTTATGAACAGAATAGACCCGAAAACTAGATTAGAGTTAGGTTTAGACTCCATCGACAATTTAGGTACATTAGAGATTTGGTTGTGTGCTTGCTCATATAATGGGTGGTTCCATTATTATTACTTCCTTAATTGTATTTTTTGAAATCATAAATGTTCATGATGTACTTGATATTGGTTTAATTATGAATGAGCTTTTAATGTGGTGATTGAACTTCTATTAGATTAAATTAATGTGCTAAGTAGGTTAAGTCTTTTGTTTTGGTTTAATAGGTTAGTTGTAGAGGCATGTAAGGATTGTCAAGAGGCATGTCAGGATTACCAATACTTATAAAGTATATAAGGTTAGTTAGGGAGGCATGTAAGGATTGCCAGGGGGCATGCCAGGATTGCCAATACCTAATAAGATATTTAAGGATAGTATAGGATGCATGTTAGGATTGCCTAGGTTTAATAGGGTATTGTATTTGTTCTTGTGGTTTGAACTTAGAAATACATAATAAACTTGTGTGATAGGGGTTGAATTGGGATGGTATATAGAACGACTTCTATTTTGGAGACATAATTAAGATAAATAAGGAAATGATTTGAGTTAACATAGATAAGAGAGGCATGTCAGGAATTGCCAATACCTAATAAGGTATTTGAGGTTAATTAGGTAGGCATGTCAGGATTGCCAATAGGGTAGGTAACATAGATAAGGAAGGCATGTCAGGATTGCCAATACCTAATAAGGTATTTAAGGATTAATTAGGGAGGCATGTTAGGATTGCCAATATAATAATTAACATAGATAAGAGTGGCATGTCAGGATTGCCAATATCTAATAAAGTATTTAAGGTTAATTAGGGAGGCATGTGAGGATTTTCAATTACATAGTAGGGTACTTAATATACATATAAGGGAGGCATGTTAGGATTACCAAATATTAATAAGGTATTTTATTTAATAAAGTGTCCGGGCATGTAAGGACTGCCTTTGGTTTAAACTTAGAAAATAGGCTCTATAATGTGTGTGATAGGGGATGGATTGGGATGGTGTGTAGGTAGATTTCTATTTTGGGACAGAGGTTAAATAAGGAAATAATACATGTACATCTATGTATTTTATTTTCCTACATATATAGGGTATGTTTATCGGTTCTGGTATTGGGTTGTAGTAAAGGGAACTTGCTTGTGGGTTTAACCCACTTTATTGATATTTTAGGTTCTAGGCAGTTTCCACCTCGAGGTTAGAGTGTGGAGTTCGTAGAGCGTGGCGGTCATCTATTTCTTACCAGACTTTAATGTAGGGACTTAGATCTTTTCATAAAGTACTTTACTTTTATAATTTTTTGTTAAAGGGGTCCTTGAGTTACGGGACTTTCAAGTTGTATTGTTCAAACTAGTATTATGTTTATTTAATGTTATTTATTATTTCAGTTAGACTTTTCTTTCAGCATTTATAGATCTTTTATTTTTGTCCTTCTATTCTATGTTTGTTTGCTATTAGTTGTAGATATCCCTTATGTTTAGATTAGTGGATGTTTGTCGTTACTTTTCTACACTTCGTACAAAAAATAATAAAACTTGCAAAAACTTTACTAAAAACTGTATAGTAGTAAGCAGGGTCGAACCACTCTCAAGTGAAAATCAGTAACAAGTCTAAAATTCGAAACCTAAATCTCTTGAGATGAAAAATGAATATTTAAAAAAATAAAATTCTGATTTTTTATTTAATAATAAAAAACTAATATTAAATGTCTTAGATCAAATGATGGGACAAATCTCAAGGAAAGAGAATTCACCACCATGGATCCATATAAATAAAGTTTTTTTTTATATTTTTATCTAGTTTTTCCTCCAATAATCAATACACTTCACCAATCCAATTAGATATTAGAAAGATGAAGGAAAATAGGAATAAAAAAGAATGACTTGATTATATATAAGAGAGACATTTCTTTACTTAATCTGATGCACATTGACTAGGTAAATAGAGATAGGCATTCTTCGAATTACCATTATTTGGCAAACACGAAGAATCCTCCCTCTAATTTTAGAAAATAAAAATCCAGAATATAAGAGTAGAAGAATGCTCTTGGGAGAAAAATTAGAAAAGAAAATAAAATAACTTACTTATATTTCATCATAGTGGCTTCATCACTCCTTTAAGAGGTGTGTTTACAAGAAAAAATAAAATGAATACAAAAAAATTATTTACAACTACACTTTATTTTTTTCTACAATTTCTAACCCCTTTCACCATCCCCTAATACCCCCTATTTATAGAGTTAAAGGGGAATGGTTTAGGTGGAAAAAATTTTAAATACAAAATTCAAAAACAAAAATTCAAAATACAAAATTTGAAATTCAAAATACAAAATTTTGAATTTAAATATCTAATATTTGATCTCCATATCTTTAATTTGAATTATGGACTGCAGACGTGGCCGTGCAAAAAAGTATTTTGCAAAGTTTTGAACTTAAGACCTCTTATGAAGTAGATTGCACAAAATACCATCTCTCCTACAATTCTTCTAATGTTTATCTTTGGTTATATATATCCTTTTTAGGCCTTTTCTGCTGCTTTTCTTCTTATTTGGAAATCAACCCCTATAAAACACAAAATGCAAAGATAAGAATATTTAAATAAAGTAAAAGAGTAATTAAAGACTTATTTTGAGATATAAAATAACATGTTTTGTGCACTTATCAACTAGCCACCTCATGCGTTAAATTTGTAGGGGGTATTTCAGTTGGTATCAGAGCATTCCAGGTTCAAGTATTCCCGGGTCTGTAGGGTCCGTCATATGATACATTTCACGTTTTGTATTCTGATAAATAGAATCTAAGTATAGGACTCATAGTACTCCATACGTTTCAGTCTATTATTGGGTATTATTCAGATGCCACCCCATAGGAGGAGAAATATGAACCAAAACCGGGGTTAATTTTGATAAATAGTAAACTCGGTCGTGATTTACTCCATACGAGTGCATTCCACTCGTTTGTATCTCGGTCATTGGTTAGACTATCTGATATAGATAATAGCCGTGTAGTTCTCCGTTTAGTATTGCTACACCATTGGGAGTTAGTACAGTTTTACGGGATCGCTGTAGTGAGGTCATTATAGGCATTAGTATACTCAAGTTCTCGACAGACTTATTAATCTTAGATATACATTCCTATGATGTCATGCTCGAAATGGATTGGTTATCACATTACCATGCTCAGGTTAATTGCCGTGATAAGGCAATTGTTTTGCTATACCGAGTCAAGGGATGTATTTGGTTGCTATGCTGCAGTCAAATGGAGGGTTTAGTACTCACCTATTCTTTATTAGTAACGAGTCTCCGAAGGGAATTATAATTTTTATGGATTCCATTCCAGTGGTGCGTGACTTTCAGGATGTGTTTCAAAAAATTCTAGGGATACCACAAAGTCATGAGATAGACTTTGTGATGGATTTAGCTCCAAACACTAGGCCTATTTCTTGGTCAGAGGAATTATGTCAGACATCTCAGTATTGTTCTGTAGACACTGTATAATACCCCGCTCTAACACATGGTATGATATTGTCCGCTTTGGGCCTGAGCTCTCACAGTTTTGCTCTTGGGTTTCACCCCAAAAGGCCTCATACCATTTGAAGAGAACATACTACATATAAGCACATCCCCTTTTCCACACCCAGGCGATGTGGGATTAAGCACCTTGTACCTTGTCAGTGTGGTAGCTAAGCCCAATGTCTGTCTTCGCACCTGCCCACTCATACCTGTCCACAAGGGTTACTATAATCCACCCCCTATGAGGCCTGACGTCCTCGTCAGCACACTTCCGGCTGGGTTTAGGCTCTGATACCAACTGTAATACCTCGCTCCAACACATGGTATGATATTATCCGCTTTGGGCCTGAGCTCACACGATTTTGCTCTTGGGTTTTATCCCAAAAGGCCTCATGCCATTTGAAGAGAACATACTACATATAAACACTCCCCTTTTCCACACCCAGGCGATATGGGATTGAGCACCCTTTACCATGTCAGTGTGGTAGCTCAATTTAGTGTCTGTCTTCACATCCGCCCACTCACACCCGTCCACAAGGGTTACTACACACTGAGAGATCACCAGTTGTATACAAAGTATGAGAAATGTGATTTCTGGCAGAGGGAGGTAAAATTCTTGGGTCATGTAGTATCTGAGAAGAGGATAGCAGTTGATCCAAGCAAGGTGTCAGCAATGTTGGAATGGGGGCAACCTACCTCACCCACAGAGATTCGTAGTTTTTTTAGGTTAGTTGGTTATTACCAGAGGTTCATGTAATCACCTGCGGGGTGGATTGTAATGACCCTTGTGGGCGGGTGTGATGTGATCAGGTGCAAGAAAAAACACTAGGCTGAGCTACCACACTGGCAGGCTATAGGTGCTCAATCCCACATCACCTGGGTGTGGAGAAGGGGATGTGCTTATATATATTATGTTCTCTCCAAATGGTATAACGTCTTTTGGGGTAAAATTCAAGAGCAAGACCATGCAGGCTTAGGCCTAAAGTAGACAAAATCATACCATGTGTTGTAGTGGAGTATTACAGTTGGTATTAGAGCCTGAACCCAATCGAAAGTGTGCTGACAAGGACGTCGGGCCTCATAGGGGGGTGGATTGTAGTCACCCTTGTGGGCGGGTGTGATGTCGGCGGGTGTAAAAAAGACACTAGGCTGAGCTACCACACTAGCATACTGTCGTCTTTGCCTTGAGAATTTGGAGGCATTATCTCATGGGGGGGAGACTTTTAGATTGTGTAGCGACCATAAGAGTTTGCAATATCTATTCTCACAGAAGGAGCTGAATATGAGACAGCGCAGGTGGTTGGAGTTCATGAAAGATTATCATTTTTCCATCTAGTACCACTTAGAGAAAGCGAACGTAGTAGCTGATGCACTTAGTCGCCGACCCTATACTAGTCTTTTCGCCTATTCGAAGTAGAATGGAATGACTTAAGTAACGTTGATGCCTTAGCTGATGCCTTTGTAGCATGTGTAGTGGTTACACCTGCTATCGTTCAGGGGATAATTATAGATTAGCTTACAGACCTGCAGTGCGTAGAGAAAGTGGCTGAGTTAAAATTTGGAGGGGTACCGTTCTTTACAGTGGGTATAGATGGAGGATTGAGGTACAAGGGGTAGTTAGTGGTCCCTCATAGTGACGAATTGAGGAGGGCGATGATGAATGACCACAGTTCTCAGTTTTTGGTACACCCGGGAGGGGATAAGATGTACCAACATATGAAACGACAATTTTGGTGGGCAGGTATGAAGAGGAACATTGCTATATTTGTCTCTAAGTGTATCACATGTCATATGATCAAGATTGATCACTAGAGACCGTCGGGATCTTTGCAGCCACTGCCTATACCAGAGTGAAAATGGGAGAGGATCTCCATAGATTTCATTGTGGGACTTCCCACCTCACAATGAAATCATGATGCTATTTGGGTGATAATGGACAGGTTGACAAAATCAGCCCATTTTTTGCCTGTACGAGCGAGTTACACCTCAGAGCAATACGTGATGCTTTACATTGCAGAGATAATGAATCTTCATGGCATGCCCTTATCCATTATATCAGATAGGGATCTGAATTTTGTATCATAGTCTTGGGAGAGTTTTTAGCAGGCTATGGGTACAGTGTTGCATCTTAGTACAGCATATCACCCTCAGACCGATGGTCAGACTGAGAGGGTTAATCAGATTCTAGAGGATATGTTGTGAGCATGTGTACTCGACTTCAAAGGTAATTGGGAGAGTTACTTGCCACTCGTTGAGTTTGCCTATAACAATAGTTATCAAAAGACTATTGGTATGACACCATTCGAGGCTCTATATGGGGGCCATGTATGTCGTTGGTATGTTGGTTGGATGTGGGAGAGAACATATTCCTGGATCCTGAATTTATTAAGGACACCTCTGAGAAAGTTGGTCTTATTAGAGGTCGTATGCGAACTGCGCAGAGTAAACAGAAGAGCTATACGGATCAAAGAACTCAAGCATTAGAGTTCAAGGTGGGGGATCAGGTTCTACTCAAGGTTTCTCCCATAAAGGGAGTAATGCGGTTTGGGAGAAAGGAAAAGTTGTCACCTTATTTTGTAGGTCCTTTTATGATTGCCGACAGGGTTGGGGCAGTAGCGTATAGATTGGTGTTACCAAATACGATGCACAGGATTCACAATGTCTTTCATGTCTCTATGCTACGGAGATTCCTTAGAGATGAGGATACTTACCAGCACATTGAGATTAGAGAAATTGAGTTTCAGCCAAATGCAACATATGTGGAGCAGCCTTACTGTATTCTTGACCGTAGGGACCAGGTTCTTCATTCTAAGACCATTCCGTTAGTTCGTGTTGAATTGAGCCACCACAATGAGGCGGAGTCCATTTGGGAAGGGGAGGATGAGATAAAGGCAAAATATCCAGAGCTTTTTATTTCAGGTATGAGGTGAATTTCGGGAATGAAATTCCTCTTTTTAGGAGAAAAAATGTAATACCCCGTAATTTTGAGGTCATTTAATTTTATTCTAAATGATTTATATTTATTTATTTATGTATTTTTATTTGCTTTATTAGTTGAGTTATATTTTTGTGAGTGCTTTAAATTGCTTAATTGGTTGGATTAAATTCTTTGAGTGATTTAAATATTGTGGTGTAGTTTATTTTTATTTTATTTTATTTTATTTGGACTGGGTCTTGGTATTTTTCTTTATTTTTAATTTTAGATTGGGTTAGGGAGGAATTTGGGTTGAGTTGGCCTGGAATGGTTGGGCTAGATGTATATTTATTTTGATGGGCTAGGGTTTGTTTTATTATTTTTCCCCTTTTAATTATTTTAGTTTTAATTAGTTTTCTAGAAAAAAAACATAAAAGAAAAGAAAAGAGGGTTAGGAATTTTGTCGCTTACACGTATAGAGTTTGAAAGAACATAGATGCAAGAGAGAAACGAGAGAATGAGCGATTCATAAGGACGAGTTTTTGGTCGTCAAAAAGGCATGTTCGAACTCTTCTCTTCCCCTTTGAATCTGTAAACATATATATTATTTGTATATATATGTTGCTGAAATATGTTTTTATGTATTTAATTATGAAATTAAATGATTATGCATGCTAAGGGTAATTTTGTGGATTAGACACGAAGAATCTGGGGGTTCGGCACTATTAGAGGGTAATTTTCCATATGTTATGTATATACATTTATCAATGACTATATAGGCGGGTGTGTATATATATATATATATATATATATATATATATAGTATGAACATGAAATTTTGATTTAATGTATTCATCAATTTTAAAGGTTTTTGTTCCGATTAATAGGTAGATCTTGCTTCCCCAAATAATCCTTAAAAGTTTGGTTGCGAACCGTTGGGTAGATTGACGGGAAATTGAGTTTGAAATTTTAAAATTTTAAAACTTGAATTTGGACCTTTTTGATTTAGGCCGCTAGAGGACGTGATTTTGATACCAATGCATAGCTTAGATTAAGATGAGTTGAATGGCATATTCATACGCGCAATTCAGTGCCCAGAAGTGGCCGGAAATTTTTGGCTCCATTTTTTAACATGTGTTGCAAGAAGAAGGAAAAGAAAAAAAAAGAGGAGGAAGAAGAAGAAAGTAGTGACCCTTGTGGGCGGGTGCAAGAAGAGACACTGGGGCGAGCTACCACATTGGCAGGCTACAGGGTGCTCAATCCCACATCGCCTGGGTGTGGAGAAGGGGATGTATTTATATGTAGTGTGTTCTCTCCAAATGGTATGAGGCCTTTTGGGGTAAAACTCAAGAACAAAATCGTGCGGGCTTAGACTCAAAGCGAACAATAACATACCATCAGGTGGAGCGGGGTATTACAAATGGTATCAGAGCCAGACCCATCCGGAAGTGTGCCGACGAGGACGTCGGGCCTCCTAGAAGGGAGGATTGTTGTGACCCTTATGGGCGGGTGTGATGTGGGCAGGTGCCAAAAGAGACACTAGGTTGAGCTATCATACTGGCAGGCTAAAGGGTGCTCAATTCCACATCGCCTGGGTGTGGAGAAGGGGATGTGCTTATATGTAGTGTGTTCTCTCCAAATGGTATGAGGCCTTTTGGGGTAAAACCCAAGAGCAAAATCGTATAGGCTGAGCCCAAAGCGGACAATATCATACCATGTGTTAGAATAGGGTATTACAGTTGGTATCAGAGCCTGAACCCAGCCAGAAGTGAGGCGAGCTACCACACTGGCAGGCTACAGGGTGCTCAATCCCACATCGCCTAGGTGTGGAGAAGGGGATGTGCTTACATGTAATGTGTTCTCTCCAAATGGTATGAGACCTTTTGGAGTAAAACTCAAGAACAAAACTATACGGGCTTAAGCCCAAAGCGGACAATATCATACCATCAAGTGGAGCGCGGTATTACAAAGAAGATTGTTTGTTATTATTTATGTGTGTGTGTGTGTGTGTGTGTGAAAATTGGTATGGGTCGGGTTTTTTATACGGGTTGGGTCCTATGAATGGGTCAGACCCATATTCGGGTCCGGATAATTTTTGATATCTTAAAGTCTGCACAAAAATAAAAATAAAAAAGTCATCTTTAAAAGAGCAAACAAAAATTTATTGACCCGATCATTTATGAAAATGTGTTGGGCTCTGTAAACAGGTCGAGTATTATAAACGGGTCAGATTTGACGGGTCTTTTATACGGGATGAATTTGACCCAATTTAGCTAATTTGTGTCACAAGTTTATTTATTAAATTTTTTAAAACATAATTAATGAATGTTAAAAAAGAAGGGGTGTCCAAGTTTAACAAAGTCGGTCACAAATTTTTTATCGGGTCGAGTTTGACTATTTATTCAAATCAGGTTGACCTATTTGTTTGGATCAGATTGATCCATTTTATTTGGGTCTAGGGTGGTTTGACTAATTTGGGTTAAGTTAGCCCATTTATTTGGGTTGACCAACCAATTCGGTTATGTTAGATCAAATATGAGTTAGCGGGTTGACCTGACCCGTATTTGAACCGCCCATATTCAACCCGTTACAAACCCGACTATTACGGGTTGAATATGGATCAAAACTCATATTTGACTCGCCCATATTCAACCCGGTCCAAACCCGACTATTTGTCAAGCCTAGCTATTATCGTGTCTAGTTGGATCAAATATGGGATGACGGGTTGACCCGACCCATATTCAATATGTCCATATTTGACCCATTACAAACGGGTTAAATATGGGTCGCAACCCATATTCAACCCGCACATATTCGACCCGGTCCAAACCCACCCAATTTGCCACCCCTAGTTGTGATATACTGTGTGCCCTTCTTAGTGAAATGGAACATTCACTTTTGGACATGCAAGTTCAACATCTTGCTATGGCTACACATGGTTTTGTGGGTGCTTATCTAGCTACCCTCTACAATGAATGTTGCCTCCGTTTGTCTTAGGCGTTACGTTGACTTCAAAAGAAATGTTCTAAGAATTTCACATGTCAACGAATTATCTACTGTAGATGATGATTGCCCGATTGATCTACTAGTACGGCAAAAGGCTCTGATTTTCCTAGATATGCAAAGGGTCTGTTTTCAAGAGAAAATTCTGAATATGCCGTGAGGCTACACTGGGGTTGATATATCGCTGATCTACCGTGAAGCAGCTGTTGCAGCTATTGAAGTTAGTTGAGTTCCATTTATATGATCAATAAAAATTCTTTCTGAAAATTTGTCTTTATATATATATATATATATTCTTTGAATATTATCAGGAGAACCTTGATGCCTCAGAAATAACAATGGAACATCTCAAAGGTGCAATTAAACAAGTACGCCCATCAGAAATTCAGTCTTATCAAGAGTTGTCCACAAAATTCCAAAGGCTTGTCCACTCTAGTGCAACAAGGGATGAAGTAGGCTATCAAACATACTCAAGCAAGCAAGTGTAATACTTTAGCTGCCTTCATATATATGACTTTGTAACTTCATCAGGATTTCAACCCACAGATCTAAATTTTTATTTGATCTTCCATAATGCTATTTTAACAGAGAATGTTAGCAAGAAACCCAATTTAATCAAACCTTTATGAACCCACCTGATGATTGTTAAACTTTAGACACTTGTAAAAGGCCTTTGATTCTGTATAGAAAATGATCTTACAAAGAACAGTAAGCTGGAAGAAAACTAAATTCAGTCAATGACTGAAATGGACTTTTGCTCTATAGTCTAATGTGTTCGTAAAATGTAATGGTAGATCCTTGAATTTGTATTGAACCTTCATTTGATTCCTGTATTAAGCAAAAAATCATTACACAAGCAATTGTTAACGAGGAAGATTAACTTCTATATTCTTCGCCACCACTATGAAGATCAAATCGGCACTGCAAGTCATATCATCACGATGTTACTGTTTTCTATAGGATCACCATAGTCTGGCACTTAAGTATCGCATCACCAAGCATTGTGGTTTTATAATTTCAAGCATTTCTGTCAAACGGTTTCCAATATGCGTTTTAGATAGTTTTCAGATCTTGACCTTAACGACAACATGTACTCTAACTTGTCACTTAAACATTCTTAGTTGGGAGAGGTTGATGCAGTCAAGCAGCTCCTTTCAGCTTCCAACTTTGACACCAGAATTAGGTCTAGAAAAGTCAGAAAGAAAGAAAGAAAAAATCTTACTACCGGTTAGTCTATTAGCTCTAGCTAGGAAGCATGGAAATGCCTAAAAGATTAAAGAATCTGTGTCGGACACAGACACCCGCCAGACACACCGTGACACTTGTTAGACACGTTAAAAAACATGTCTGAATTATTTTTATTTTTTTGAATATTGTCACACCCCGGATTTTTGAAGAGAAATCCGGGATGTGAAAAAAACAAATAGCCACAAAAATAAAATAAAATAAAGGAAGAAAGGGAAATCTAAAGTCTCCAAATAGTCCATTTATACATAAAGTCCTGTACAAATGCGGGATGTGAAAAAAACAAATAGCCACAAAAATAAAATAAAATAAAGGAAGAAAGGGAAATCTAAAGTCTCCAAATAGTCCCTTTATACATAAAGTCCTGTACAAATGCTATTACATTGGAAGATAATATTAAATATATTTCTTTCATACAAATCCTCAATAAATATACAATATTTCAAAAACTAGACAGAAATGAATTATAATGGTCTCACACTGCTATCTCTTCAACCGGTACTGCCAAGTTCCATAATTGTTCTCGTATGCTCACTAAGGATATGTTGAACAATCTTTCATTGCCACAGCAAGTTGACTTTTGCATCATAATCTCAAAATACTTTAATTTATATATAAATAAGTAATACCATCCAATATTATAATTTAATCATAAAACATTTAACATTCAATGAATTTAAATAGACAAAACAAATGGGCAAGTACAAGCAACCGTGTACAATTTGTACACATAACCTGATATAATTTAAATGTACCAATTATACATCAAGAGTACAAATAATAATTACCATTGTATACATAAAATGCCACAATTTAAATGCACAATTTAGTCAACGAACACATTTAATTGTACAGAAAAGTTAACAAGCACACACATGCACATTAACAAATAATGCACATAAAATAATACACCAATTGCACTGAAATATCAAACACGTGAATAAATTACAACATAATCACCTGTATCAATCACAATTTAAATTGCAAAACATAATTTCAGATTAAGCAATTTAAATCACCATGTCCATAGTCATTACGTAAATAAATTATAACACAATCACCTTTATCTATCACAATTTTAATTGCAAAACATAATCTCAGATAAAGCAATTTAAATCACCATGTCCATAGTCATCAATATATATATATATATATATATATATATATATTAATATTTTATACACATTAAATCACATATGCACATATATATAAAACATACGTAAATTAAATATAGGCGAATAGGAGAAAAGAGCAAGTATCAACTTGCCTCAGGTTTTTATCCGGAAGCCCGCGAATCCATTGCCAATTCTAGAAATCCAAAGCCCACAATTTTAGTCCGGTCCCATGTCAAGCCAAGCCTATAAAATCAATCTATTCCATTTTAAATTGATACTGGGCCTAATTTGAATTTCACTTGGTCAATCCATAAACTAAACCATACACTAGCTGCCCATTGTCAACCATGAAAGCTAGCCCAATCATAGCTGCACAAACAAGACCCAATGTCTAAACTATGGCAGCCCAACTAAGCATATTAACCTCAGCCCAATTTCTTGAATTGCTCTACAATGAATTGGAAAGTGAACCACCAAATATGATCAGACCCATCTCATGCACCCAAACAGTTGTGAGTGTAGCACAGAGGACGTGGAGAACTCAATCACATATGTTCAAGCAAGAAGCAAGGTTGTTATCCATAATATTATAACATGTTTTTACTATGTGAATCAATCAACCAATTCATACATAGAAGTATAAAATATTGAATGACTCACCATCACAAGCTTCAACCAAACCGAGCCTATAGCCACCTGCTCACCCACACCTTGCACCACCATGAAAGAACCTTCCAGCCACCTTCCATTACACCACCATGGCTGCCACCTTACTTGAATTTCAAGCAATTAAGACCCATCACAACACCACCACCTGCTTTACCATGGCCACCATGAACCACGGCTAGCCCGCAAGGAAAACCCACCAATGGCCAAACCACCTAGCCACCACAAGACCCACAAGCTCTACACTACCGGCGCACCTCCAGCCATAACAACCTCAGTCCAGCCACTACCATGCTGCCAACTACCATCCGAAAACCCATAAGCTATCTGCAAGATCTCGCCACAACCAAGCCATCTCTGGCTTCCTTGGCTGCCGAAGCCAAAATCGAATGCCACCATAACACCATCACAACCTTGCACACCAAGAACCACACATATCAGCCCACCCATCAACCAAACCTTGGCCACCTACTGCCAACCAAACAGCCCCTAAAACCATGAGTCAAGACCATCCCAGCCATGCACCATCACCAATCGCCGTCGAACCTCCATGGAAGAACCCATAGCAAACCCAACAGCCCAGCCAATGCTAGAATTGAAGACCACCTCAAACTCACCTACCACAGCCACGCTTGGACAACCCAGCCGGAACAGCCACCATGATACACACTGCCACCATGGAGCCGAAGCCATGGCAGCCACCACAACCTTTCTCTCTCTAGAGTTCTTTATTTCTCTCTCTCTAGGACTCTCTCTATGCGTAACCCTATTCCCTTTTTTTGCTCTACACCACATATATATAATATATCTATTTATTTTTAGAAAAATAAATACTAAATAATCCAACCCAAACTCTCCCTAACCCAATCTGAATTTTTTTTTTTTGAAAAAAAATAACAGAAAATACAAAAGTATGGTCCAACCTAAAAATAAATAAAATAAAACACGCTAAAGTATTTAGCATTTAAACCACTCAATAACAATTTAAACAACTAAAACATATAGCATTTAAAACACTCAATAACAATTTAAACAAGTAAAACATATAGCATTTAAAACACTCAATCAACTATTTAAAACAATTAAAAAAATTTTCAAATTAAAATTACGTAACCTCAAAATTACGGGGTATTACAATTCGGACATGACGGGGGCACGACACAGACATGTATCTGACACGTCATGGATAAGTGTCCAACACGCTTGTCGCATGCTTGGGAATTTTTAAAAAGGTTTTAGAAAGAAAGCTGGGTGAAAGTGTAATTTTTTTTTTTTGGTGGAAGTGTAAATTTGAGGAGTTCTTTAATAACATTCAATAATATGGTGGTCATTAAATAATTACTTAAAAAAAGTTGGTTTATAAAACGATCTTATATTAAAACAATTATATATTTAGGCTTATATTTTAGTTCAAAGATTCAAACTCTTTCACAATGGACTTTGGCTCTCTCTTTTGCCGACCTAGCTTTGCTGCCAATGGATGGTCGCTCTCTTCAAGTCTCTCTCTTTTCTTTCTTCTTCTCTCCTTCACAAACCCTAGATACTATTTTTTTCCTTTCTTAACAAAATTATTTTTGTCTCTTTTTCCTCTTTCGTCTTGTTTCCATGAATTTTTGTCTCTTATATGGATTCTTACCTTTATTTTTAACTAAGCCCTAGTTATTTTTCTAACAAAACCCTAATCCTATTTGTTTCTTTGTTTTTCTCTTTCTTAACCCTCTTTCTATATTTCTTTCTTTTTCCCGGCAAAGCACAAATTCTAAAATTCAGCAAAACAAAATTTTTTTTCATTATCAAATTGATAAAAAATAATATTACTCGTAATTTCTTAAAGTACAACATGCATATTTATTATCCGCCGTGTCCGTGTCCCAATTTTTTAAAATTTGTCATGTTACCGTGTCCGTATCATGTCGTATCTTTGTCTCATATTCATATCCGTGCTTCTTAGAACTCTAGTATATAAAGAAAAAACTTGAAATTATCTACTGTTTGAAGGACACCTCAATTAGTAGCTTGTTGATATTACTAGAAAAGGATTGGGCAAAATCTCTGCCCCAAAAGAGAAGACGGAAAAAAATGGGTAAAAAGTACTCGGCATTTTCCAACTTAAAATTTGGGTGTGACTACCACCCATCCCATTTGTGTCCAATTTCAGGACATATTACTCTCTCTCTCTCTCTCACACACACACACACAATTTTTTTGCAATAATTGATCATTTTCTAAACTCCTACCTACATTTGGTTTCTTATCCTTCATGCGTAGCTTTTATGAAACTTATTTATTACTAGTATTAATTGGTCATCTCTCTCTCTCTCTCTGTTTGATTGTTGTTGTGGATGCTACTTTCTCCTTTGATGCAATCTTTCATTATCTAGTTTTCTGACCACATTCATCTCTTCCAGAGTTTTAATTAATCGAGAAAATTTGATCTGCTTTGGTGAAGCAGGGCGCTAATAAAATTTATAGCACAATTTTATCAGAGAAGTCTACTCTCCCCATCCCTTCCTAGTTAGGGAGGCCAATCGACTAGGAAAAAGAAAGGTTTCAGATCCAATTATCTACAAAGTACATTTTTTAGTTACAACATTTTTATGATGTATTTTGCTACACTCAAATTCAATTATCTACAGTACACATACTTTATATATACATCATGTAAAGAGTTGTTTTATATGACCCTGTTGCATATAAATTTTTACTAAGATGTGAGCAAGACTAACTTGTTGCAAGCCTGTCTCCAAGCTCATTTCTGTATACCTGAATTAGGCCATTGCTATCTGCCATTTGAAGCTTCTCATTCAACTTGGTCTTGTATTGATCATCTCTATCGTGTAGAATACGCATCAGTTCAACCTATTGAAACAAAAAGAAACATCATAATTTACAGGAAAAAGAAAGAGTCAATAACTCGTGTTGCCATTACCTGCTTTTGGAACAAATCAAATTCATCTGAGCTCAGAGAACCATCACTGTTTGAATCAAGGAGCTGCATCATTTCCTGGGCATCTTCTCCTTGAGCACCAAGCTCTTCCATAATTTCCATAAGCTCCTCAATGCTAATCTTACCATCTCCATTCTTGTCAAGAAGGCAGAATATTTTATCCCTATTATCAACATCGATATCTTTGTGATTTGTGGTTGGAAGATCTTTGAGACGCAATGCAGCAAGTTCAACTGCAGCCATCATAATGGCCTTGAGCCGCTTTGCCTAAGCATCATAAATAACAAAAAATTAATCCAGTTTAGCTTCCACAGAATGTAATGTCTAATTATAAGCTTCATTCACTTGACAGATGTGAATATCTGTAGTCATAAACTGCTCATAAATAGTGCTACAAATGAATTGAACCAAATTGACACAGGTTATGGTTTGTTGGACTTCAGCCTGGTATTTGGGACTAGCCCACTACAAGAATCTCCAAGCTCGGCTCCCCCAGAATTGGACAAGTTCAAGCTTGGGTTTATTCAGCTTAGTTTCAATCAGATAAATAAAGGGGAAAAAAGTAACACAGAATAAAAATATATTGAGAATTAAAGCAACACTTGATTCGATGGGATAGCTGTAGTAACCCTTGTGGACGGGTGTGAGTGGGCGGGTGCGAAGACAGACACTGGGTTGAGCTACCACACTGATAGGGTACAGGGTGCTCAATCCCACATCATCTGGGTGTGAAAAAAGGTTATGCTTATACGTAGTATGTTCTCTTCAAATGGTATGAGGCATTTTGGTGTAAAACCCAAGAGTAAAACCCTGCGGGCTCAGGCCCAAAGCGGACAATATCATACCATGTGTTGGAGCGGAGTATTACAGTTGGTATCAGAGCCTGAACCCAGCCGGAAGTGTGCCGACGAGGACGTCGAGCCTCTTAGGGGAGTGGATTGTAGTAACCCTTGTAGACGAGTGTGAGTGGGCGGGTGCGAAGACAGACACTGGGCTGACAAGGACGCCGGGCCTCTTAGGGGGGTGGATTGTAGTAACCCTTGTGGCGGGTGCGGAGACAGACGGGTGTGAGTGGACAGGTGCGAAGACAGACATTGGGCTGACGAGGACGTCGGGCCTCTTAAGGGGGTGGATTGTAGTAACCCTTATGGGCGGGTGCGAAGACAGACACTGAGCTGATCTACCACACTGACAGGGTTCGCCTAGGAGTGAAAATGGGGATGTGCTTAGGGGGGTGGATTGTAGTAACCCTTGTGGACGGATGTGAGTTGGCGGGTGCGAAGACAGACACTGGGCTGACGAGGACGTCTGGCCTCTTAGGGGGTGGATTGTAGTAACCCTTGTGGGCGGGTGCGACTATTGTGGGCGGGTGCAAAGACAGACACTGGGCTGATCTAGCACACTGATAGGGTTCGCCTGAGTGTGAAAAAGGGGATGTGCTCATACATAGTATGTTCTCTTCAAATGGTATAAGGCCTTTTGGGGTAAAAATTCAAGAGCAAAACCGTGCGGGCTCAGGCCCAAAACAGACAATATCATACCATATGTTGTAGCGGGGTATTACAATAACAAATCAGTAACATCAGTAAACATGCTAGAGACTCTAGTTAAGGTTTTTTTGTTTACCTTCCCCATCTTCAAAATAAATCATGGAGTATAGAGTAATTATTTAGAGTAAATCTGCTGGTTTTAAGGCGACTGGTTAAATTAAAAAAGAAATGAAAGTAGGTAAAATGGCTTAGAGCATATACATCTAAAAAGAAAGTGAGATTGAAAATAAATAGATTAGGGCCATTAAATCTTCACTAATACTATTTTGTAAAAGAAATATACATGGAGAAGTAATAGCCTAATAGGAGGACAATACATGGTTGTCAGCTGGCCCATTAATGAATGATGAATAGCTTCGTGAGCCCAAAGAAGTCAAGCCTCAGCATGTCAGGACAAGCTAGGCTCGTTAAATGAGCCACTTTTCAAATTCGTGCTTGACTTGCTAAGTGAAAGAGTCACGAATGAGCATGTTACTGAACCAATCCTTGTATGTTCATAAATAAATCTGTTCATTACAAGGCTATCATCTCCCAACCCTCAACCCCAATATAATGAATCAACTTCAAAGCCAAATGAGAGATTTAATTCACAACGCATGTAGAACCAAATTAACCAATACATCCTAAATTTGATATGCAAAAGAAATATTGAATAGTTGGTGATAAAGTATTTGATTAGAATTACGAAACGTGTAACGTGAAGGATGAGTTCAAAATGACGTGGATAGGAAGTCTATTTTAACCAGGACTTCTCTATCTCGAAGAGCCAGTCTCTTACTATGACACAGTCTCACTTGACTGCTATAAATACAAAGGCGATCCATATACCAGGTACGCAATTAATACGCCCTGAGTCCCTTTACACCTTTGAGTGCCCTTTCGATTTTTGACTTGATCGTCGGAGGATAGTCGGTCGGCATCACGCCGGTGCCCTTTCGATTACCCTTCTTTTGTCCTTTTTTACAGGTTGGCGTTTGACCAGTTCGGGGTGAATTCTTTGCTTCATCAATTGGCGCCGTCTATGGGAAACGAACACAAAATCTAACTGTCTTATTCGAATCATACACGAAGCATGATGCACCTTCGATCTGGATTGGAGACCACGGCCATACAGGATCCCCCTATTAGCTAAGGTCCTCCGGTACATGACCTACCTGGCCAAGGTGACCCCCCGGTCGTGCAGGATCTTCCCATTGGTACTGACCCCCCAAACGCACAGGACTCGACAGCCAATCCGCCCGCAAGTCATGGAGGTACGCAGCCCCCTGGACAGACAAACTTCCTGGGGACACACCCAGAAGTCCCAAACGACCAGGGGCATGTCGCAGCGTTGGAGCACCAGGTCCAGAACTTAAATCAAAGTCTGGTCCAATTGCTCCAACAAAATACGGCGATTCTGCAACGCCTCCCCCCTGTGGCACCGATACTGTCACCAAGTTACGTAAGGACCGTTGATGCTGAGGAGGACGGCGTTCAGAGAGAAATGAAGTCCCGATGGAGGACGCGGCTCAGAGTCACGTAAGAGGCAGGACGAATCAGAGTCGTTTGGTCCCTCCTGAGAGCAGCCAACCCCATGGGGATTCAGCATCCCTTGCTTATCACGATATGGAGATACAGGACCTAAGAGCCAGGGTAGAAAGCATGGCCCACGCTATAAGAGGGAAAGGTCCTGCCACGATAGAGGATTTGGTCCAACAAACCAACCTCCCTTTCTCTGCAGGGGTAATGAACTGTCCCCTGCCCCCCAGGTTCAAGATGCCCACAGTGGAAAGCTTTGACAGGACTAAGGACCCGCTAGATCACCTGGAAATGTACAAGGCCTTGATGCATCTTCAGGCAGTACCTGACGAAATCATGTGCAGAGCCTTTCCCACTATATTGAAGGGCTCCGCCAGGTCCTGGTTTAATAGTTTAAAGCCATCAACTGTCCGTTCTTTCAACGAGCTGAGCCAACTATTTGTTAGCAATTTCATTGCCGCCCGGAGACACAGGAAACCCGCTACCTATCTCCTGAATGTAAGGCAAACTAAGGGAGAGTCGTTGCGGGACTATATCAATCGATTCAACAAAGAAATGTTACAAGTAGATGCCTTGGATGACAAGGTGGCCGTTACAGTGTTCATGGGAGGGCTATTACCCTCTAAATTCCTATACTCTGTTTCTAAGCATCCCCCTGAAAGCATGTCCGAATTACTTGTGAAAGCCCAAAAATACATGAATGCCGAGGATGCCCTTGATGCCTGAAGGGAAAAAGGTGACAGCGACAAAAAGGTGGACAGGAAGAGGGGAGGACAACCGAGCAGAGAAGAACGGAACCCCAAGTACAACAGAGTATCACAAGAACAGAATGACAGGACCATGCGCCGTGAAAAGGGGTTCAGTTTCACCCCATTGAACGCTCCTATAAGCCAGATCCTCCTCCACATCCAGGACGACCCGGCTGTGTCATGGCCTCCAAAGTTGAGAACTGATCTGGCCAGGAGATCTCGTGACAAGTATTGTAGGTTCCATCATGATCATGGCCATGATACCAATGAATGCATGGATTTGAAAAGGCAGATTGAGAATTTAATTCAAATGGGCCAATTGCGGAGATTTGTGGCCAACGGGGGGCAGAGAACGCAGAATTAGACACAGGATGTAAATGAGGGTGCGGCTCGCAAGAACCCTCCAATAGGGGAAATTAGAGTCATCTCAGGAGGAGTCAGGGGGGGCGGGGAGTCTAATGCCGCTCGCAAAGCACATGCTAGGAAAGTCAGAAATTTCTCGGAAGTCGGTGAGGTGAGCCAGTCACCCTCCAAGTGCCCTCAGTTGAACGACCAAGTCATAACTTTTTCAGAGGATGACGCCAAAAAAGTTCAGCAACCCCACGATGATGCCCTTGTCGTCACATTAATCATCGCCAACTTCACAATTAGGCGGGTGTTAATCGACAATGGTAGCTCCGCAGATATCCTCTTTGTAGATACATTTGATCAGATGAAGAATGGAAGAAACAAACTCAAGACCACTCAGTTGCCACTCGTGGGCTTCTCCGGAGAGAAACTCCTTCCTTTGGGCACAATTGACCTCCTGGTTACAGCTGGTTCAAGTCCCAGACAAGTCACCAAGATGGTGACTTTCTTTGTGGTGGATTGCCCAACCACGTGTAATGTCATTCTAGGAAGGGCCACGTTGAATGCTATGAGAGCTGTGACCTCCACCTACCACCTCCTCGTTCGGTTCCCCACGGAGCATGGTGTTGGGGAACTGAGAGGAGATCAGGTCACTGCCAGAGAATGTTACGCCACCTCCCTAAGAGAGAGGAAGATGACAGAAACCCTAAACATTGAGGGACAGGAAATGGAGGAGAAAGAAGAGGTCCATCATGCAGAGCCGATGGAAGAATTAATTGAGGTCAACTTGAATGAATAAGGCACGGGAAAAAAGGTGAGCTTAGGATCGTCACTCTCACCCACCTCTCGGGAGGAGATGGTGCGATTCCTCAAAATGAATGAGGATGTGTTCGCATGGTCCCACGAGGATATGCCTGGGATCCATCCAACCATTGCCGTACATCGACTGAATATCAACTCCATTGCCAAGCCAGTAAGACAAAAATGGAGAGTCTTTGCCCCAGAAAGAAATGAGGCAATTTCTGAGGAGGTAGAGAAGTTATTGAAGGTCAACTTTGTGCGGTAAACCAATTACCCAGACTGGTTGGCAAACGTAGTGCTGGTTAAAAAATTTAATGGAAAGTGGCGCATGTGTGTCAACCTTACCGACCTAGACAAAGCCTGTCCGAAAGACAGCTTCCCCCTCCCCCGGATTGACATGCTCGTAGAAGGGACGGCAGGGTACGAACAGCTCAATTTCATGGATGCCTACTCAGGATATAATCAAATTTTGATGTGGCCGTTAGACCAGGAAAGAACATCCTTCATAACAAAAAGGGGATTGTACTGCTACACAGTAATGCCATTCGACCTAAAGAATGCCGACGCAACCTATCAAAGGCTAGTAAATAGAATGTTTAAGGAGCAAATTAGCAGAAATATGGAAGTGTATGTCGATGATATGCTTGTCAAAAGTCAGGAGGCTGCCAACCACTTGGTTGATTTATAGGAAGCCTTTGATGTCCTTCGAAAGTATAGAATGAAGCTCAATCCGAGTAAGTGTGCATTTGGAGTATCTTCCAGGAAGTTCTTGGGCTATCTAGTCAGCAAGAGGGGGATAGAGGCCAACCCACAGAAGGTGTAAGCCATCCTGGATACAAGATCACCCAAGACTATTAAAGAAGTCCAAAAGCTGACAGGTAAAGTGGCAACGCTAAGCCGATTGATTTCCCACGCTACAGACAGGTGCCTCCCGTTCTTTCAAGTCCTCAAGCGGGCCTTTGAGTGGACTCCAGAATGTGAGCAGGCCTTAAATGAGCTAAAATAGTACCTCAGTAACCCCCACTTCTATCATACATGCGCAAGAGAGGAGTTGTACTTGTACTTGGCTGTCTCTCTTGCAGCAGTCAGTTTCGCACTGGTGCGGGAAGAAGAAGGAGTGCAAAGGCCAGTTTATTATCCAACAGGGTTCTCTGGGGGGCGGAAGAAAGGTATCCCTCCATAGAAAAACTGGCATTTGCCCTGGTCACTGCGGCCAGGAAACTCAGGCCATATTTCCAAGTGCACACCATTATAGTGCTAACCGATCAACCGCTCCGGCAAGTCCTCTTCAAGCCTGAAACCTCAGGGCGACTGGTGAAGTGGTCTATGGAGCTAGGAGAATTGGACATCTGGTACAAGCCATGGACAGCAGTCAAAGGCCAAGTGCTTGCGGACTTTATAGTAGAGTTTACATACCCCCGGAAAGATAAGCAGGTTCAGCATGAAAAAATGGAAGATACAGTCCACCAAAACAAGGAGGACCTAATGGACCTTGGGTGTACGTGGCAATTATTTGTCAATGGGTCATCAAACGCGCAAGCCAGCGGTGCAGGGATACTAATTAGATCTCAAGTAGGAGAAACATTCAAGTACGCCCTGTAATTTAGATTCAAGGTAACAAACAATGAAGCTGAATATGAAGCTTTGATTGTAGGGTTGAAATTAGCTGATACCCTCAAGGTTAGACAGTTGAAAACTTATACCGACTCCCAATTAATTGCCCGGCAGGTCAGTATGGAATACGAGGCAAAGGGAGTAAGTATGAAATCTTACTTGTGAAAAGTACAAGAACTGGTTACCCGTTTCCAGAGGTTTTCAATCACGCGGATCCCCTGCAGTGAAAACTCCAATGCCGATGCTCTCGCTCAATTGGCTACGGCCCAAGAGGCCGCCCAAGGGGGGGTGCTTGTAGAGCACATGGACCACCCGAGTATAACAGAAGCAACACCATGTGAAGTAAACCAAGTCACACAGGGCATGGAATGGGCGGACCCGATAGTCAAATACATAAGCAATGGTGAATTACCGTCGGATAAAGCAGAAGCGCACAGAACGAGGGTCAGGGCATCTAGGTACACCCTAATCGATAGAATCCTCTACAAAAGAGGAGTCTCCTTACCATACCTACGATGCGTGTCAACAGAAGAAGCGTAGAGTGTCATGAAGGAAATTCACGAAGAGGAGTGTGGAAACCATGCGGGAGGCCGGTCCTTAGCTCACAAGGCCGTTAGGCAGGGCTACTACTGGCCTTCTATGCAGCAGGATGCAATAAACTTTGTCAAGAGGTGCGAAAAATGCCAACGCTTCACCAACATCCCGAGACAGCCTCTGGAAGAGCTAACACCAATAATGGCCCGTGGCCTTTTGCCCAATGGGGAATGGATTTTGTTGGCCCTCTACCCATGGGGAAGGGGCAGATGAAATTCACAATTGTAGCGGTTGACTAATTCACTAAATGGGTGGAGGCCGAGCCCCTAGCTACAATAGGGGAAAGGAATGTCATCAGTTTCGTGTGGAAATCAATCATATGCAGGTTTGGTGTTCCAAAGGTCATAATTATGGATAACGCAAAGCAGTTCGAGAGCCGACAATTCCAAGATTTTTGCACAGAGCATGGCATAAACTACCGGTACTCCTCACCAGGCCACCCACAGGCCAATGGGCAGGCTGAAGTAGCCAACAGAACTATATTTAAAATGATTAAGAAACACCTGGATGACTCCAAAGGAGCATGGCTAGAGCTGTTGCCAAGCATTCTGTGGGCCTACTGGACCACCGTCAGAGTCCCCACAGGAGAGACACCCTACTTCTTAGCTTTCGGAAGCGAGGCAGTTCTGCCTGTCGAAATAGGGACGGTGGTGAGCCATCGTGCCAAGCATTATGATCCAGTTCACAACGAGAGGGAACTAAGGGCCAGTGTCGATTTCATCGACGAGAAAAAGGAGCAGGCGCAGGTACGAATGGCCGCGTATAAACAGGCCATGTCCCAGTATTACAACACCAGAGTCAAGCATAGGAGTTTTCAGCTTGGTGATCTAGTCTTGCGAGAAGTCACTCAAGCCACCAAACCTCACGGCACTAGAAAGCTGGCCCCTAATTGGGAGGGCCCGTATAAAGTGGTCAGGACTCAAAGGCGAGGCACTTACTGGCTGGAAACATTAGAAGGAAGGCAGCTGACCCATCCTTGGAACGCCGAGCATTTAAGGAAGTTCTATCAGTAAGGTTTTTCCCTGACTTGTTAATTTTTTGCCCCATCCTCTTTAGGTTTTAGCTTGCATTTGCTTTGAGCAAGTATTATTGTAAAGGTTGGCTATGCTGTCGGACCTTAAGTATCATTTTAGAGGTCGGCGCTAATGCCCAAGACCTCGGGATAGGATTCCTGTCCAGTTCTAGTTTGTCTCTTGTAAGTTTTTATTATGAAATAAAATGTGTTATTCCCTAAAACACACAACTTAAACACTCCGTGTGTGTGTGCTCTCAAAAATAAAAATCAATGAAGATTTTCTCTCATAAATTCCTCTTTTAGCTCCAAAAATATATTCATGTCTCTAACAATTAAATCATTGAATCTCTTATTTTTTTTCTTTTTTGATTAAAGCATAAAGAGGTATTTATAAGGTTTAGAATCCTTAGTCTACTTGGAAAACAAGTTTAAAACACCTAAGGAAAGTTTTAGAGAAGTTTTCGTTGACTAGGAAATCAATTCAGATCAAAAAAGAACTTTCTGTGCATATCAGCTAAGTCGGAGCGGTCCTAAAAATTGGGAACCGGTGAAAATTTTGCAGACACTTAGAAATTTCCAAGTCCTAAAAAAGTCAGACCGGTCCTAATATTTGGGGACTGGTGGGACTTTTCAAACATGTTGAATTTTGAAAGTCCTGAGAGAAGTTGGACAGGTCCTCATATATGGGGACCGGTGGGACTTAGCAAAAATTTAATTTTTACATTTAAAGCATATTTTCCAAGTCCTAAGCCAACCAAACTTCAAAACATAGTGTCCTCACTCACATACATGTTCTAAATGATGTCCTTATCAAATCCACGGTATCGAGACACTTTCCGTTCAGCTCCGAAGATCGAGACACAAGATCAAACAAAAATTACAACACGATCAACAAGTTTTGACATCAAAATTTACCAATTACAATTATTATCTCACACATTCCACGTAATATGTTCCACCCTTAAATCTATACTCACAACCTCGAATCTAAAAGTGGTTCAACTCCACCCATCGTCCAAAGGTATTCAAACCCGGTTGCTCGGATACCAAGTTATTATGCCTCAATTTCTAAGTCATCAGAGACTTTGTCTTCGAGCCCGAATCCCGAGGGTGAGTCTGCCCATTAAGTCCTAATGAACTATCTCAACCTTTAAATTACCGCAAAAGCTTAAACATATACACATAGTTATACATATGTAATTACACATATACTCATCTCAATGAGCCCTAGAAATGACCACACATACACACCCAAACCATATTCCTACCAACAAACCAGCTATGGATTACAATCCATCGTAATAGAGATTACGATGCATCGTAATCTATGATACATCGTAGATGTCTCATAATATGTTGCAAAATGTGTTATTTTTCACTAATCTTCTCAACACTTTTACAATACATCATAACAAGGATTACGATGCATCGTAATCACTCGACCATAATTCCTGCAAAATTTTCAAGTATTCAACAATCTATGCAATTTATGTCCAATTCCCATCCTCTAACACACATACATTCTCCTTGAAATATAAAACACCTAAAATGGTCCAAAACATGAATAACATGATCTAAACATAAGATTTACATCTCTAAGTGGATCATGTTCATAATTACATAGACATTGGGATTTCAAAGCCATCCTTCATACATTCATTCATTCTTCAAAAGTTGTGAACATGTCACACATGACTAATACATTTGAAGTTCAAATACATAAAGATTATCCAAACATAAGAATAACATTTCTAAAATAGTTAACATACTATAACCCAGCACCAAAAGTTCTCACTCTACCATCCTAGGTTTCATCCTCCACTGGTGTTTTATTTGAAAAAGGTTTAGGGGAGGGGGTGAACATACAACTAGCCCAGTAGAGATGATCCACCCGACTCAACATTGACTCAAGCAACTATGCATGAATGCACAATGAAACCTCTATGCAACTACATGGCCTATTTCAACATTCATAAACTCAAGATAAGCTCAACATGGTATAAGAATGATATCACATATTTCATGCATAAACATTCATAATTAAACTCAATACCATGTATACTCTGAAATCAACCAATTGGGGACTTCTGATTATCATATCCATAGTAAGTGTCCTTAAAAACCACATACTCTGCTTACGCTTTACAGGTTGTTAACCCAACAATAGTAACAATCGCTTGGCCAAGTTTGGGCCTTTCACCCTAGGGCTCCAGGCCTTTCTTAATTCTAACACTTGTCCCAAAATCAACAATCACTACATAAGTTCACAGTCATCACAAGTACACATAACACCAAGATTGTCACAAAACTTACTCTCAATGCATTACATCAATAGCTAATTCATATACCATCAAACTCAAGCATATTACAATGCAATTTCTGATCAACTCTTGAAAATCAAATATATTGCATTTTCAAGAAATCTCTTCTATGCATTTCCTTCAACATATGGAGTCAAATTTCAAGTGAACATAATGTCCCACAATGTACTCATAAATATCAACCAGCAAATGCATAATACATAAATTTTATTTAGGACAAGCTAGACAATTTAAATTCTCAAGAAATATCAATTTTTACATAAAAACTTGTGTAAAAGTTTCATGTCACAAGTAAGGGACCTATAGAATCAAGGCTAAGAATGAATTCACACCCATACCTCAAATTCCAAACCTCTCTAGTCAAGTCTTTGAAATCCCAACTTTCCAACTTCACTAAAACTAAATTTTTTCGATTCAATACATAGTCCTTCCCAAGTAGAACAAACCTTTGACCTTTGGCATTTTCCAAATCCTACCTTAAGGCCTCTAAAATGAAGAAATAAGAAGAAAAGATGAAAGGAAGGGAGAGAGAATGCAAGGACAAATGTTCTTAGCTTCTCAAATGATTGAAATATTAGCCATACAGATATAATATCTTAGGGCACCAAATGACCAAAACGCCTCCAGGCCACTTAACGTACCCTCCCGACCTCCATTTTTTTATTTCAAAAGCGACTACAGCTCCGAAATCACTTCCTTAACTCTTTTAACATTTCATTTGGACTAAAATCAAAATTAATTATTTTCTAAAACATTTTTGGATTCCAGGCACACCTGACCCGTGTCCCGGGCCCCGCTGGCTTGAAAATCTCAAATCTCACCAAACACTCTAAAATATTTCGAAACCTCTAAATAAGTTTTCAAACATGTTTTCCACATTTAAAACACGTATAGTATCATTTAAATTTTATTTATGACAAAGATGATGAATAAAAAGAAAATCGGTCAAAATTAGACTTGATCTCTACAGGCAGTGCTACGAAGATGGTGATCCAGGCAGCGATGATGATCTTCTCCTTCTCCTTCTCCATGGCTATCTAGGCCTCCATTTAGGGCTTGATGAAGTCCCAAGTCCAAGTAATTGTATCATTTACATTTCAATTGGAAATTTCTATTAATTGACGTATAAATCATTCAAGTTAGTGTAGATCTTTGGATGTACTAGGGATTTGAATTGTAATTGTTATATTAATCTTCAATTGAGCTTTATCTTATCTTAGAATTGATTGATTGTTGATTGATTTCATCCACTATTGCTCTTTGTGATTATGATAGTGATGATTGCCTGTTAATTTTAATTTGATGTAAGTGTG
Source organism: Cornus controversa (assembly GCA_026545225.1). Lineage (NCBI taxonomy): Eukaryota > Viridiplantae > Streptophyta > Magnoliopsida > Cornales > Cornaceae > Cornus > Cornus controversa. The sequence continues at coordinate 21,180,919 of CM048852.1, forward strand.
GATTAGTTTGATAATTCATGCTCATGTGAAGATGTGTTGTGCTACAAACTAGTGTAGAAGTATGTAGGTAGACAATGCATACTAAGCTGAGATGAATTATGCTTATTAATATTAATTATAGCATTTTCTTGATCATTAGTGTCTACTTGTATCCATATTCCATCATATACTCAATGACTTGATTCCCCCAATTGGATTGTAAATGTTACATATTACAAGGGCTTAGAATGGATTCAAAATCCTAAGTTTCTCTCTCCATTGCATTTCCATCTTGTGTTTCTAGAATCTTTACTTGCATTTATTAATTGCTTTTAATTGTTTAATTTAGGAACCAATCACATGTCAACCTTTCTTGTAATCATTTAAGTATTAATTATAAATTTACTCAAACTTTGATCCTAGTGGACGATACCCCTACTACTACGCTACATGATTCGTTCTATTGCAGGTAGTGGCCAGTTAGAGGTTTTATAAATTTTAAAGTTGAATGCCACTTCTAATTAGAGAAGACACCAAGTTGTATTATACTCATGAGGGTGTTTGGTCTAGATGTGGGATTGGAACCACATCAGTAAATCCAAACATAGTCATTAAAGTTTTTTTATGGAAGTATTTCACACTACATGAGGATATCTTAGGCTAGATATGAGATTGACTTCATATCGATAAACCTCCACACTGGACAAGAGGTTGGCGGTTTGTTGTAATATGTTAAGAAGACATAATGTGATAGTATGAAGTAAGATCGATAGTGAGGTGTGCATTTAGACCACATGCAGTTTGCACACCTCATGCAATGCAGTAAAAATCACACTATATGTGCTCAAATCCTAGATGGAATCGATTTTGGGACCATGAAAGTATGTAGACTAATATATTACTTGTCTATGCATTCATGATCCACTATTGAGGAAGTCTATAGAAGAGAGTGTTTTAAAGTTTCAATTCATCTATTTCGATAATTGTATTTTTTCTAAAATAAAATGAGTGGTCACTCGACTTTTCTAAATGTTGCAATCTATATTGTCATTTTATAAAACTTAAAGTGCATGGATCAAGTGGCAGATTGTTAAAAAAATTTTAATTAAATAAAAATGATTTTTGTGGTCCTATACACTATATTTTTTAAAATTAGATTGTAATGTAATGATAATTGATGGATTTGGGGTTATAGTTGTCAATTTGTGGTCTAATTGGTAATATAATATTTATACCGTTGGATTGTGGTTTGTCAACTTTATTCGGTGGGATTTAATCCTAACTGTTGGTATCTAAGTTTCCATGATGAAAAGTGAGACTTAGGAATATTTGTTTGTAGAGAAGTCGTCCTTCTATTGTTGTCATATGTAAGGGTTGCAAAACTCTTCTTTAGCCCCATCGTACAACAACTCTTAAACGGATGTAGTACTTTCTAAGGAACTCTTACAAAATTCACAAAAGTATTCTAAAGTTTAATCTTCAAATATTGGAGTATTCTTGATTTCTACATGTTAATTATTTTATTAAACCCAACACTTCGACCCATCCAATGGCAATATATTTTGTGATTGTGATGATGACGGCGTTCTTTTGTTTTCTAGGTTTTAAACTAAGGTATTATTTTATTATTTTGATTTAGTAATATATAAATATATATTTTTTTGGGCTGGCACAAACATTGGTTTTAAAGATCCTTCTTTTCATTTATTCCATTTCGAGTTTATGTTGCTAAGGCTTGAGGATATGTTTGGCCTAAAATGAATTTTCACCATGTGTAAGGTTTAAAGTTCTTTTTGCATTTTCTTTTTTTTTTTTTTCATGGTGGCTTGATTCAATTTTTATTCTGATTTAATTTGCTCTACCATTAATATCATTTTCTTTCCTGCTCTACAACTCATGCCATGTAAAGCTTTGAAGAGAAGTGAGAGAATGGTTTTAATGTATGGAGTTTTATGTTTTGATATTTATGTTCCTTTTAATTAAAGACTTTGGTTTGGTGGACCTCTTAGTAATTTGGTTTGTTCGAAACTTGTATTTTTGTTCAGTGGAAGGATGTTATTTGTTGTAATCTTGTTGGAAGGATGTTATGACTATGATTCTTCTATCTTAATGTTTCCTCGTTATTACCAGGATGTTATGTTTTTCGGTTAGTTTTATGCTGTAAGAATGTTATTTGGTTAGATTTATTTTGTTGGAAATTTTGAGACTTGTTGAAATAATGTTAATGTGTTTATTTGGTTTTTGTTGGATCTTAGAAGAATGTAAATGTTTAGTTTGTTAATTTTTATAATATTTGGTTTTGTTGGGAGTTGTTTGATCCTTTCCTTTAAGCAATGACAACAAAAATAAAAAAGAAAATGTTGGAAAGGACAACAAAAATAAATAAGAAAATGCTTGGACAATATTGAAATTTGGAAATAAGTGTTAAGAGCGGGGCAAATGATGGTAGGGCGGGGCGGGCGGGTAACATAAGACTTTGTCATGAATAAATTTTATTTGAGAAATGATACGTGGATCCTTTTGCCCGAATTTTCTCCAAATCCGATGTGGCTATGCCACACCATTCCACCAAATTCCTTTACATGCTAGAGGTAAGAGAGTTCGACGACGACTCATTTCTCATTTTATGTATGGGTAAAATCACAAAAAGCCCTCTATACTATCCCCTAAACTAACATATAAACTCTTTGAAGTAACAAAATTGATCACTTGAGTCCATTTCATTACGAAGTGGTTACATAATTTGTGAAATGACTAACTTGCTTTTACCATATCATATAAATTTAAAATTTGAAAATATGTTATTTTTAAGGGTAAATTACTTTGACCTCCCCTGCGATTTGCGTTTATTATTTTCAAATTATTTTTTTTACAAACTAACACTAATACCCCTATTAGGGGAGGTTGAAGTTTTTTTTTTATTACTTTAAGTTAAGAATAGTAAAGGCAAACTTTAGAAAAGGTCGGGTAATCTATCCTATATTTAAATGAAGGTTTTAACCTTAAATGAAAACCATCTTCTTCTTCCTTAAGTTAGGAAAAAATGGCCAAAGAGAATTCTTCATTAGAATTTTATAACAGGTGATAGGATTCAAAGAGAAGAAACAAATTGCAAGTCTTCTAAGATCCCATATTTAAATTCTTTTTCTATTTTTTTTTCTTTACAATCAAACAGAACTCTTAACAGATTTGTAAAAGAAAAAAAGCTGAGCAAATCAATTTACAATTTTGATGAATCAAACCACTATGAGTGGGACGGGTAAAATTTTTTTTTTTTCCATCTTATATACTCTTATTTTTTAAATTATATACTTATATATAACCCCTTGCCCCCCTAAAATTACAAAAAAAAAAATTCCACTAGGCTTTCCTATTTTTTTTTTAATCTTTCTCTCGCTCTTCGTCCCCTCTCTCTCCCCAATATTTCTCTCTATCCCTCTCTTTCTTTCTCTCTCTCTTTTTGTCCCCTCTCTCCATCCAATATCTCTCTGTTTCTCTTTTTTAATATCTCTTTCTTTTTTATCCCCTCTCTCTCTCTGTATCTATAAAAATAATTTAAATTAATAAATTCATTTAATTTTTAATAGATTAATTAAAAATTAATAAAGTAAATATTTTTTTTGAAATTTTTTAATAATAAAGTAAATGTTATGAATGAAGAATGATAAATTTATTTAATTTTTTTTTTTTTCTTTTTTTTTTTTTTTTTTAGTGCTAAAGGTTGTCCGCGGCTTTACAAAAATTCCTAGATCGGTTCACTGACTGTGTAAGCATGGACACATTTCTGTAGATCGGCACGATCCATATTCATACATGCACCCAACAACACAAGTTTAAACACAGAAGTGGAAGGAAACTTGAAATTGGGTAGACATACATAAATACATACTACTTGTAGGACAACCCAATTAACTGTTATCATGGCTCTCTATCAAATAAACTGAACAATACAATTCGGGCCAATTAAAATCCAGAAATCTCCCAACACTTGTAAATTTCATACAAAACATATATCTATATGAAGCAGAGGGGAAAAGGAAGAAATAAAAAAATAAAAAACGATTAAAAACCCTCTCCCTGCTACCGATGATCAAACAAAAGAATCAAATCTGCCGGAGTAGATGAATCAGGAAGAAAATCAGATAATTCAGGTGAACTCATGTGAAAAAGAATGGGAAGGAAAACAATGGATCTCAGTCATCTCTCCGAAATTCAGAAAAAAGAAAGATCTTGGACACGATTTTTTAAATTTTTACTTCAAATCTTAGATCAAATCCATAGGGACGGAATCTAAGGGGGAAATACAAATCCATGAAGTATAATTGGGCACACGACACTCACCGGCTATTTTCCTGTTACTGTTTAACGGCAAATCAACGGAAGTATAATTGAGATTTGGTTTACCTTCTATGAGTACTCCTTCCAACCTTTTAAGAAGGATAAATTACTCTAGCCCTATGAAGATTTGTCTTATATCTTTTTTTATGTTTGATTTATCTTTCTTTGGGTGCTCTTGCTTTTAGGCTTCGTTTGGATCGATGGATTTGAAAGGATTAGGAGAGAAAAGAAAAGAAAAGAAAGGATAATGGTTTTTGTGTTTGGATAACTAATGTGGAGAGAAAAGAAAGGATTGGGAGAGATTTGGAGGATAGCTTATCCCTCCAAATCTCTCATTTCTTATTTCTCCAAAAATGAGAAGATTTGGAGAGAAATGATAACTGATAAGTGATACTTTCATAATACCGAAATTGCCCACAACATTTTAGAATAAAACTTTTTATGACATCTGAATCCTAACTTAAGACATTAGGGCATATGAGTAAATTGATTAGAATAGTTTCTTTTCTTTTCTCTCCTTTAGCTTATCCAAACAATGCTATTATTTCTTTTCTTTTCTGTCATAATTTATCCAAACACAAATACATGTTATTCTCTCCTTTCTTTTCTTTTTTTTTCTCTCATAACTTAAGTTATCATTTCTTTTCTTTTCTCTCCTGGTTATCCAAACAAGCCCTTAATTTACAATCAGTTCCATTAAAATTAATTTACATAAAAAAAAAATTAAAATACCAGAATTACATGTGACATTGATACAGAAAATATATATATAAAATGTTAATTTGAGTAAAAATATTAGTAATTGACTTTATTTTTGTACACAAGTATTATAACTTGAGTGTATTTTAGTAATTGTATATTAAATATGATTTTGTTTAAAAGATCGTTACTCTGACAGGCTGTCAGAATAATTTTGTAAAAGCTTTAATTCAAGGATAATAAAGTCAAACTTCATGAAAGTAATTTACCCTTTTAAAAATGTCAAGAGGTTTAATGAGATTTAATTAGTATAAGGAGATTGTATAATTAAAATATATAGTATAAAAGCGTGTTGTGATATTATCCTTTTATTTAAATGAGAAAACTATACTTAAATAAAGTTAGTAAGCCTAAATTACAAAGTGGTCTATTTTAAAAGTTTATTTTTCACTTTGGTTGAATTAAAAAAAATTATCACATATGCATTGAAAATTATTTTTCAAGTCGAAAATGTCAATCAATCTCTTATTTTAACACACACTAAACTTCGTTTGATTTTCTGTGTGACTGAAGGAGCATTGTGCTTGACTAAAAAAAATTCAACATATCATTATATTTTCGTCTCACTAGAAGAAAATCGAATTCATTGCAAAACACTATTATCTAGATAAATTATTGGTCGTTGATCATCTCTTATCACAAAAATATTGTCTCTTATTTTGCTTTAGTAATTGCTTTTTTTACTTTTCAATTTTTTTTTTGAATTATATAGCAAATTCATATGCTAATATTTCTTAATTTTAAAGTTTTTCAAATGTGATGAACGGCTTCACTAATCACTTTTTTAAGTTATCATTATCAACTATCTAATTTATATTTGTTTGTTTAAATATGTTTTTAATTTGATTTAATGAACAGATATATTATATGTAAAATGACTCATAACTTATTTGCTGATAAACCTCAATTTTTTTTTTACATTTGCAGACATACATGAAATTTATAGGAGTTTACTTATGAAATTTGAATTTTCCTCATCTTTGTGCTTTATGTTTTGATGTAATATCTCTTCGTGATCCTCATATTTTTTTAAGCATAACCAAGTACATTTAGAAAATCTAATCATATTTTTTTAGGCATAACCAAGTACATCTGAAAAATCTACTTCATTCCTATCCAGATATAATTGATGTGTTGTGAATCTAGAAGTGTATCCACTTGCATTAAACTAAAAGGGAAAAGAAGTTGGCTGTCACCATATCAAAAGGTTTAATTTTGACTACTTTACGACATAATAATATACTCACAAGTACTTGTATAACGTATATTTTGTTTTATTTTATGAGTTTGTTCATTTTTATTGGATTACTTTTATATTCTTATCATTTTTCAAAAATCAGACAATACTCAAAATATTTTCTTAATTTATTGAGTGAATAAATTATTTGATTTAAGAAAAAAAATTTGATATTTTGGAATAAGAGATTGAATGATTTTTTGGACTGAATAATAATTTTTGATACATATATAATTATTTTGCTTAATTCAATAAAGTAAAGAATAAAATTTTAAAATAAACCATTTTATAATTTAAGTCTAGTTTTCCTTATTTTAATTGTGCAGCAAACTTATTTTTGGACATAACAAATTTACCATTTGCCAAAAAAAAAGAAAAAGAAAAAGAAAAGTAAAAGTGTAGTTCTTTCATCTTCCAAGAATCTAGCAAACCCGACAACAGGCCTTGCCTTTTCCGCTTCAAATTTCGAAAAGGGCGAAACCAACCAAACCAAAACAAGTGAAGAAGCTAAAGAGCGAGCGAAAAGAAAAAGGAGAGATGGCTGGATATAGAGGTGAAGATGAGTACGATTACTTGTTCAAGTTGGTTTTGATTGGTGATTCAGGTGTGGGAAAATCGAACCTTCTTTCGAGGTTTACTAAGAACGAGTTCAATCTGGAGTCTAAGTCTACAATCGGGGTTGAGTTTGCCACCAAGAGTCTGAAAGTCGATGGCAAGGTTCTCAAAGCTCAGATTTGGGACACTGCTGGTCAAGAAAGGTGATTATTTTCTCTCTCAAGAATTTAAGCTGTCATGTGTGTATCTGTTTTCATTGGTTGGTGTATCTATATATATATGCATGCACATGATCGGAGGAATTATATGTGGGTTTCGTACGCCAACTTGAAAATTCTTAATTTTATGATATGATGTGCGATTCTATTATCTGAAATTTCATGGGTTTTGTGGGTGCCAATAATTGTAGTGAAAGTTTTAACATGGATTTTGATGCCTAATCCAAGATTTCTTGGGTCTGTGAAGTCAAGAAAGGTGAATATTTCGTTTTCAGAAGTTCCAATTTTTATCACATGGGTTTTTCTATTTCTGTTTGGAATTTCACGGGCTTCTGGTGGACATCTAAGGTGCTTGTTTTTCTGATATTGGTTTGAATATCCATAGGTTATGTTTGGTATAGCTGCTGAATATCCATAGGCTATTATATGTGGAATTTCACGGGCTTTTGTGGACAATCAGCCATTGAAGAAGCTTGTGAGGAAGAGCTGGCGTTTGGTGTGTGCCCTAGAAATTGGTTTCTTAATGCATAAACAACTTCACCATTTACCCTCATTTCTGTTAAAGCTGTTGAAAAGCCAACTTTGGATGGCTCAATTCTAGAGCCTTGTTTCGGGAACCACCCTTAGGTTTGGTGTCCAAATTGCAGATGCCTTTGTACAAATGGCAGCTGACTCTATACAAATGGCAGCTGGTTGTGTAAAGCCAACTATTGCAATGAAAAACAAGTGCAATATTTCACTCCAAATTATGGTGCATGTTTAGGGCCTTTGGCTATAAATAGCAAGAGCCCTTACGCCTCAAATGCCTCAAAGTGTGTTAGAGTTCAAGTGTGCAGAAGTGAGAAAATTTGATGAGAAAGTTGTGAGAACTTCATTGGGTGTATTTGAGTTTTGGGTGTGAGTCACTATTTGTATATTCTTTTGATCTCTATAGTAAGATATTTTGCTCTATCTTTGCCTGTGAACGTAGGCAAAAGGCATAACCATGTTAATCCTTGTCTTTTATTTTATTTTATTCTATTCAAATTTCTTTTGTCAGAAATACTGAATTGTATGTAATAAACTGTATATTGAAATGTCTATATGAAAAATACATGAAGGGCCTATTTATAAGCACATAAACTTGGAGGTTAAGTAAACAAATAATCCTAGGTGGTTTAGGAAAGGGAAAAGGCATATACAACATATAATATATAATATAATCTAATAGCCTCCCTCAAACTCAAGGTGAATTATATGTTATGAACTTGAGTTTGGAGACAAGCTCTCGAAAATGTCCTGTGTTAGAGATTTGGTGAAGATATCAGCTATTTGATCGATTGAAGCAATTGACTGCATAAAGTATTTTGGAGAAGATGATGAAGAACAAAATGACAATCGATTTCAATATGTTTAGTGCGTTTATGAAATCCGCCATTGTGTGCGATCTGAATTGCACTCTTGCTATCACAATAGAAAGGAGTGACAGTGGATGAGGGAACCCCCATATCCTGAAGCAGCCAATATAACCATAGAAGCTTAGAAGTATAACCATGCCCAATACTCTGCTTCAGTACTAGAACGAGCAACTACAGTCTGCTTCTTGTTACGTCAAGAGATGAGTGAATCACCAAGAACGATGCAAAATCCTATAGTAGAACGACGATCTGTGGGGTCTCCTGCCCAATCTGCATCGGTATAAGCATAGAAAATAGGTGGTGACTGAGAAGAGAAATGAAGTCCATGAAACAAGGTATTCTTGAGAATGCAAAGAACTACTGCAAAATGAGTGGATCATGGAGCAGCTATGAACTAACTAACTATATGGACGACATGAGGGATATCTGAATGAGTGACAGTGATATATACCAGACTATCAACCAATTGTTGATATAAGTTGCCGTCGCGAAGAGGTTCACCATTATGTGGAGTGAGCCTTGTGTTGGACTCGAGTGGTGTATCGGCAATTTTACTGTCATTTATCCTAGCTTTTGAAATAAGATTAGAATTGTACTTTGCCTAAGTGAGATAGTAACCATCGGTAGCTGAAGTGATCTCGACACCAGGAAAATAACTGAGTGATCCAAGGTCTTTCATTTCAAATTGATGATTAAGAAACTGTTTAAGTTCCTGAATACCCTGCAAGTCATCTCCAGTCCAGTGATAATTATATAATCAACATAAAGTAGGAGAAGGATGATACCACGATCAGTGCGTCAGATGAACAGGGCAGAATCATATGAGCTAGCAGAATAGCCAAAATGAGAGATGGTTGAGCTAAATTTGGCAAACCAAGCACGAGGCGCCTGCTTAAGTCCACATAATGCGTGTCGAAGTCGACACACCTGATTGGGAGGATGAGGAAACCAGGAGGAGGCTACATGTAAACTTCCTCAAGCAAATCACCTTTGAGGAAGACATTCTTCACATCCATCTGAAAAAGATCCTAGTGACGAGAGACAACTATGGCAATAAGACTGCGAACAGAGGAAAGACGAGCAACGGGAGCAAATGTCTCTTTGTAATCTATGCTATATTCCTGAGTGAATCCTTTGGCTACAAGGCGACCTTTATAGCGCTTAACAAAACCAACTGAGCGAGTTATCTGCATTAAATGTTAATGGAGGAACAGGAAAGACATTATCTGGAACATTGAATTTGAATAGTGTATGAAATATTTTGTGTTTTTAAAAGACAACATGGTGGGAGACTCTGAGTCGTTTAGCGACATGATCATAGCACCGATGGAGTAATAAACTGTATATTGAATTGTCTACATAAACAATACATAAAGGGCTTATTTATAGGCGCATAATCTTGGAGGCTAACTAAACAAGTAATCCTAGGTGGTTTAGGAAAGGGAAAAGGTATATACAACATATAATATTTAATATAATCTAACATTTTTTTTCTTAGCATTATTGTTTCTTTTGTTCTCAATAACTCCATTCGATCCTGTCCTAACAAATTGGTATCAAGAGTCCAGTTTTGCGTATTGTTTACAACTATTGTTCTTAAGTACAGTACCATTTACAGATACTGTTCATCACAAATACAGTACTATTTATTAGGAATTTTTTTGGGGAGTTTTTTGAGATGTCGACAAAATATGAGATCGAGAAATTTTTTGGCAAGATTAGTTTCAGTCTTTGGCACATTACGATGCAGGCCTTGCTGACTCAACAAATTTAAAGAAGTTGCTTCTGGGGAAGGACACATTGCTCGCAACGATGTCCAAAGAGGACAAGGAGGAGCTTGATGAAAAGGTGCGCAGTGCAATTCTACTGAATCTAGTTAATGAGGTGTTGCACAAAGTCATTGAGGAAGACAACTGCAAAATTGTGGCTGAAATTGAAAAATCTGTACATGACTAATGCTGCGTTTGGTACGTAACAATGAAATGGAATAAGCATTCCATTAAAGTGAGAATGAAATGAGAATGAAAATAGAATGAAATTGTCATTCCCATTCTATTTTTTGGTATCAAACATGAAATGATGCAGGAATGAAATGATGATTACATTATTTTTGGTAACTAGATTTTATTTTTTAACATTTATTGGGAATGGAATGACATGACCATTCCATAGGTTGAGTAGTGGAATGAATTTTCATTCTTTTTCATTCCAAAGGAATGACGCGGAATGGTCATTTCCACTTTAGTTTTTCTTACCAAACAAAGGAATGAATCCAAAAAGATAATATTGGCATTCCATTCCATTGTTACGTACCAAACGCAACATCAATCTCTAATTAAGAGACTTACCTAAAACAGAGACTCTACAGTCTTTGGATGAAAGAAGGTACGTCACTTAAGGAACATATAGATGAGTTTAATTGTATTTTTATGGATTTTAGAAATATTGATATTAAAATTGGTGAAGAAAACCAAGTCCTTATTTTGTTGTGTTTTTTTCCCTATTCCTATGAGCATTTTGTGACTACATTATTCTATGGAAATGACACCATCTGTATGGAGGATGTTAAAGCCTCATTAAACTCTCAGGAGTTGAGAAAAAAGGTGTTTGAGAATAGTGGAGCTAAATAGGCTGAAGATCTAGTTGTGAGGGGCAGAAGTGGTAAAAGGGGTTTTGGTAGCAGGGGCCACTCTAGATCAAAATCTAGATCTCATAAAGACATTGAATGTCATTATTGTCATCAAAAGGGGCATAGTAAGTGGAATTGTCCAAAATTGAAAATAAGAAGAAAGATAAGAAAGTACAAGGATAAATCCACTAATAATTCTTTTGATATTGCTGGAGTTTCTCCTCAGATGTTGAAAATGTCCTTTTAGTTATTGTTAGTGATTCTTACTCTAGTGGTGAATGGATTCTTGATTCTTATTGTTCCTATCATATGTGTCCTAACAGGGATTGGTTTGCCACTTATCAATCAATTGATGGTGGTAGCGTCTTAATGGGGAATAACATACCCTAGAAGACTGATGGCATAAGCACAATCCGAATTAAGTTGCATGATAGTATTCTTAGGACTTTGACTGATGTTCGACACGTTCTAAATTTGAACAAGAATTTGATTTCTCTTAGTACTCTTGACTCTAACGGTTGTAAGTTTTCAGGTGTAGTTTTGAGAGTCACGAAAGGTAGTCTTGTTATGTTAAAAGGATGGCGTCTATTTTTTACAAGGTTGTATTTTGATAGGTGTTGCTTCAGTGTCAAATTCAATTAATCCAGATTTAGAGACTACTCATCAGTGGCGTATGCGTCAAGGGAATATAAGTGAGAGGGGTTTGACAGAATTTAGCAAATGAAGTTTGCTCCGTGGGCAAAAGACTGGAAAATTGGACTTTTGTGAATATTGTGTCTTTGGAAAACAGAAAAGACTCAAGTTTAGTACATATGTTCACAGAATGAAGGGCATTGTAGATTACATCCATTTGGATCTTTGGAATCTCTCTCAGGTTCTCTCTCTTCGTGGTTCTCGGTATATGTTGCCTTTCATTGATGACTTCTGAAGGAAAGTTTGGATTTATATCTTGAAGCACAAAAATGAAGTGTTCCTTAAGTTTAAGTAGTGGAAGGCCATGATTAAAAAGCAGATGGAGAAGAAGATTAAGTGTCTCAGAACCGATAATGATTTTAGAGTTTTGTTCAGGAGAGTTTCACGAGTTCTACAAAAAATGAAGGCATTGTCAGACACCGTATAGTTGGGATGACTCCATAACAGAACGGTGTAGTAGAATGCATGAACATGACTCTTTTAGAGAGAGCGTGTGCTTTTCAATGCTGGACTGTTTAAGGGATTTGGACTGAAGCAATCAGCACCACTTGCTATTTAGTGAAATGGTCTCCATCGAGTGCTATTGAGTGCAAAACACCTGAAGATATATGGTTTGGTACTGAGTGCTCTAATTTAAGAGTTTTTGGATGGCCTACTTATGCTCATGTTAATGAAGGAAAGCTTGAGCCTAGAGACAAGAAAAAAAATTTCTTGGTTATGCAACTGAGGTGAAAGGATACAGGTTGTCATCAAAAGAGATGTTACTTTTGATTAGTTTGTTTTACTTCACCCGAGACTAGAGTCTTTTACTGCAATCAAATCTCTGGGTGTCAAGCAGCAGGTGGAGCTAGACCTTGAAGCTCCAAAGAAACAAGAGAGCACTCTAGTCCAACCAGATGTTGAAGAGGTGCAACATGACAATGCACCAAATGAGCAACAGTACATTATTGCAACAGGGAGACAGAGAAGACTGATTAGACCACCTCAAAGGTATGCTTATACAGATTTAGTTGCTTATGCCTTGTCTGCCATAGAAACTATTGAAGATCAAGAACCTTAAAAAAAAAGGAAGGAACTCCAGGTGTTGAACGCTTGATGGCTAAAAGCTGTAGTCAAAGATGTGGACTTCAATGAAGTATTCTCACCAGTTGTGAAACATAACACTATCCGTGTGTTGCTTGCCATGGTCAAATTGACTTAGAGCTTGAGTAACTTGATGTTAAGACAACTTTTCTATATGGTGAGCTTGAAGAATACATTTATACGCATCAGCCAGGGGTTTGTTGTTCAAGGTAAGAAAGATCATGCTTGTTTATTGAAGAAATCCTTGTAAGGATTGAAGCAATCTCTGAGTCACTGGTATAAGAGGTTTGATACCTTTATGGTTGGACATGACTACTCTAGAAGTAACTATGATAGTTGTGTGTACTATAAAAAGCTCCCAGATGATTTTTTTTGTATACTTCTTGTTATATGTTGATGACATGCTTAGTGCTGCAAAAGACATGTTAAAAATCAACAAGTTAAAGTTTCAGTTACAGACTAAATTTAAGATGAAAGATCTTGGTGCAACTAAGAAGATTTTGGGCATGAAGATTGACAGGGATCGCCAAGCTGGCAGGTTAAGCTTGTCACAGGAGTTACATTGAAAAAGTGCTCGAGCGATTTTGTATGTAAAATTCCTAGTCTGTGAGTGCACCACATACTGAGGAGGAGAAGGAGCACATGTCATGTGTTCCATATGCTAGTGAAGTTGGTAGTAGTATGTATCCTATGGTTTGTACTCGTTCGGATATTTCACATGTTGTTAGTGTTGTTAGCAGATATATGGATAATCCAGGGTTGAAGCATTGGCAAGCTGTGAAATGGATTCTTCAGTATTTGAGAGGTACTGCAGATGTTGGCTTGGTTTATTAGAAGAGCAGTGATAATTTGGGCAACATTGTCAGTTTTGTGGACATCAACTACGTTGGTGATTTAGACGGAGGGAGATCTTTTACAGGATACATATTCACTCTCTCAGGTTGTGCACTTAGTTGGAAAGCAACTTTGCAATCTACAGTTGCTCTCTCTCCACTACAGAGTTGGAGTATATAGTGGCTACTGAAGCAATGAAGAAAGCTATTTGGTTAAGAGGCTTGGTTTGTGATTTGGGTTTGCAACAGAGTATAACTGTTGTTTATTGTGATAGTAAGAGTACTATACATTTGAACAAAAATCAAATGTATCATGAAAGAACCAAACACATCAACATCAAATATCACTTCATTCGAGAATTCATCTCTCAGGGGGTTATCACATTGAAGAAAATTAGTACATCACATAATCCAGCATACGTGGTGATGAAGTCCATTCCGGTCCTCAAGTTCAAATATTGTTTGGACTTGGTTGGTATTCTTGCTGAGAAATGCCTTTAGGGGTTTTGTGGAGAAGATCAGTTGAATGACAGATTTAGTTGGCTCATAAGAATTTCGATAAGGTGGAGATTAAATTTGTTATGACATGATCGAATAGAGAAAAATAATGGCAAAAAAATGAGATAAGTGCACACAAAATAGGAGATAAGAATTTGCGTGGTTCAGCCTTTGGCCTACTTCCATGGGCGAAAACAGAGTAAAATATTTCACTATGTTTAAAGGGATATAAAAAATAGTGGCTCACACCCAAAACCCAAATACACCCAATGTAGCTCTAACAACTCTCTCACCAACTTTTCTCTCTTCTGCTCACTTGAACTTTACACCCTTTGAGGCATAAGGCCTCTTGTTATATATAGCCAGAGGCATTCAACATGCACCGTAATTTGGGGTGAAATATTGCACCAGAAAAACAGGTGCAATATTTGACTTTACACAAGCAGCTGCCATTTGTACAGAGGCAGCTGCAATTTGGACAGCAAACCTAAGGGTGGTAACCGAAAGAAGGCTCTAGAATTGTGCAATCCAAAGTTGACTTTTCACAAACACTACGCTGACCGCACTTTTCCCCTCTCTTCCTCGATCTCCAACTAGTGTGATTCAGTTTTAGAAACAAAGGTTGAATTATGCCATATATATATGGGATACATATACAACCAATGTATATAGTAGTTGTAGTCAATATATATACACATATAGTGTATATATGTGTTTTCTATAACAAAGATTAAGCTTGAGAAAGAGAAGAAATGAAGGAGAGGAAGGTGATGTCAATGGAAATGGTTGATGCAAGAGAGAGGAGAGAGAAGAAAGAAACAAAGAGAAACCTTAATTTTGCTAATTAGATGAAAGCACTGGATGAGCAATTGGAGGCACTGATTACTTGAAGCTTTGATCACTTGACTATTGCAAATAAAATTGCACTGATCATTGTGTTTATAAGTTCAAATGTATTTGTATATATGTGTATATTTAGGGTTTCGAAAATGGTGCACCAAAACAGAGGTAAGGGAAAAATCGTCCTTTAGATAAGGGTAAAATCATGATATAATGAAATGATTGAAGAGTATATTGTTTTTCGACTTCTTTCAAGGTAAAAAAATGGAATATCAAAATATTTGGTTGTTGAAGCTGTTTTAGACGGTTAGTGTCTTTGACTGTCACCAACCGTCACCGGAAGGGCAAAGTATTACCAAAACACAAATGTTAGGGGATGAGGATGTAATTTTTTAGAACACAGGGAAAGGCGGTGTAATGAACACAAACGTTAGGGGAGGTCATGTAGTTACCCAAGATATATTTGTCACTATCATAAGGAGCAAGGATGCAACTTGGCATTGATTGATTTGGTTTATCCTGTACTATAGCGATAATGATCATTATCTTATAGGATAAGGATTCCATACTATGGCTGATATGACGTGTTTATGATCATTATTTAGAGTGATCATATATTATCATAATATCATCATTGAAAACTGCTGGTTTTGGGCAGTAGTTTGTCATGATCTTTGTAGAGTGAAGTTGCAAGTTCTAGTTTGGTCACTATAGCGAATTGGAATTATTCAATTTTCAGGACTTAACACTAGAAGATATTGTGAATAATTCTGTTCGAAATGTAATAATGAAATAAGACTGATTAGAAACATGTGAATGAAAAATGATATTTTACCATTTAAGTACTATTTTGGTATTTTTGCAGAACTACTCCTGGTACCTCAGATATTTGTAGATAATTGTAAGATTGCTAAATTATATGAAATCAAAATGGGTTTAATTTGTTTGGTCAAATAGTAAGGAATGCCTTGGTAAATGCAAACTACAATGAGAAGTTTGTCATGAAATTCCCTTTTCCTTTATGTTGCCATTTAGGTTATTTTTGTATTTTGCAGATAATTTTTGAACTAGTCCTCGTATCTGGGACATTTATGAAAATTTCTATAAGTTCTGAATTTAATGAGATAAAATTGGATATTATCTGTTTGCTGAATAGTCAAGAATGGATTGGAAGCAACCAAAAAAAAAAAACGGATGTGAGAAGTTTGTCATGAAATTCCTTTTTTTTTTTTTTTTTCCTTTTTCTTTTTTCTGATTAAAGTCACGAGTACATTATAGGTGTGTAGATGATGGATTATCTGTACAGAATTAGGGTTTCAAAAAGTTTGAATGGATCAAGAGTGACCAGAGAAGATACTGAAAGAGGAAAGAGAAAATGTGATGACAGGGGAGAGAATTTGGGCAGAAATGTCAGAAGTGCTTCACCCCAGCATGACACATACTAATGTTTAAAGAATTCTCCAGACACACTTGAGCTGATGAGATTCGCGGGTTCCCTCGCGAGTACCGCGAGCGTGGATCAAGCCAAAACCCATCTCATAAGTGTCCCGAGTTGATGAAGTCAGATGTGACCAACCTATGCTGTCCTTCTACATACTTGGCCAACACGTTATATTCTGCAAGGAGGTTCATAAGTCAAATCGCAACATTTGCATTAATTCAAAAGTTTCATGTACAGTATCCTATAGTCAAAAGCAACTCAGGGATAATACACTTGCAAAGCCCCAATCTCTTCAAAGCAAAATGTAAGAAGCGACCTATACCGTCTACTGCTCTGACACAAAAATAACAGAGACCACTCAGAAGGTTCATTTACTGTTTTGAAACAAAAAACATCTCAAGTAATCTGAGTACAAATCCATTGTATACTATATCCAAATATGACCTTAAGCAGAACATTAGACTCCCATGGTGGATCTTCTTGACCGTGCAGGTTTGCTGAATGAGGCTGAGACAAATGGTGTTGTGTTTGTTCTTAGAGTTGCTCTTCAAATATCATATCCAATATATATATATATATATATATATATATATATATTGGATATGATTAAGAATTGTACATAAGTATATTATGGAGTTTGAAATGGGTCCTTTAAAATAGTCCATTAGGGATCTCTGGGTTCTTAGTGTTAATGGTATCTTAAAATGTCAAAATCATTATTTGTGCTGGGAGTAAGAAAAAAATGTGTATTTGTCATGGGGATTTTAATAACTTGGATATATAGGTGGTCAAAGAGCAACATTGTTAAGTAAATACACTTGTAACCATAGACTTGTTGATATGTTCAATACTTCAAGCACCTATATCGCGTGAATGAACAGTAGAATTGAGGTTGAGGGTTAGAAAAATTTTAAATATCTGGGATATGAGAAAATTAGGTGCCGGGTCGCTGGGTTAGTATTTTACCAAGAAACGTTACAACAATTTCTCAAAAGTGTGTGCAGGTGCTTTGAAAAACACCCGCACACAAGGGGGCAATTTGTAGAGGAGTCTATGCCTAACATACATTAATTTCTATTATACAGTAATGCCATTCGGATTGAAGAACGCAGGGGCAACATACCAACGCGCCATGACAGCTATTTTTCATGATATGATCCACGATGTTGTAGAAGATTATGTGGATGATCTTATTGTCAAATCTAAAAGAGAAGAAAATCACCTCGTAGACTTGCAGAGGGTGTTTGAAAGGTGTAGGAAGTATAAGTTGAGGATGAACCCCTTAAAATGCGCTTTTGGCGTAACCTCAGGAAAGTTCCTCGGGTGTGTAGTACATCGAAAAGGGATTGATCCAGACCCAACAAAAGCTAAGGCAATAATTGAAATGAGGTCACCGAAGACAAAGAAGGAACTAAGGGGACTGATGGGGAAAATCTCGTATCTCAGGCGATTTATTCCAGCACTCGCAGAAGTAAGCCAACCCTTACCGCCATTACTCAAAGACAGCGTCCCTTTCCAATGGGCGCCAGAGATGCAGGAAGCATTTGATAAAATCAAGGAAGTACTCGCGTCGCCTAAAACAATGGTTGCACCTATGCAAGGACGGACATTGCTGCTGTATTTGACCTCAACTAGTCGCTCCATAGGAGCACTACTGGCATAGGAGGTTGATGGAGCTGAGAGACCAGTGTATTACATTTGTCGCGTGTTGAGAGGGGCAGAATCTCGATATACAGCATTGGAGAAACATTGTTTAGCCTTGGCATTCGCTGTCCAGAAATTTAGACATTACCTATTAGCACACCCCCTCGAGCTCGTCACGAGGTGTGATCCCATAAAGTACTTGCTTACCAGGCATGCACTCACTGGGAAAGCTGGACGATGGCTTCTCTCCCTCACAGAATTTGAAATTACTTGTTCACGGCCTAGAGCAGTAAAGAGCCAAGCTCTTGTTGATCTTCTCACCATGTTTCCCCAAGGAGAGCATGAACCAACAGACGAGCTAGGATCCCAGGAGGCATGCTTAGCCATGGGGAATGATGAGTGGTTTCTTAGCTTTGATGGCACAGCTACTGTGGCTGGTGGAGGAGTGGGAGTAGTATTGGAGAATGACACAACCGGGGAAGAAATTAATTTGTCTTATAAACTCAGCTTCAAGTGCTCGAATAATGAGGCAGAATATGAGGCTTTGATTCTTGGGCTCCTGGCCTGTTTAGATGCAGGAATACAAAAAGTACGGGTTCGCGGAGATTCAAAGTTGGTGATTAAACAGTCAACAGGAGAATATGCAATAAAAGAGCCTAACCTCGCACCATACAGGGCAGTGGTTCAACAACTCTTGAAAGAGTTCAAAGAAATCAATTTCAAGCATACCCCACGAACAGCAAATAGACAGGCAGATGCTCTTGCAACCTTAGGGTCGCGAATGACAATGACAGATGAACAAGTTAAAATAGAAGTGACGGAAAGAACGTTACCTTCGACCCTCTTGAGTTTCTTTCCTAGATATGAAGAGCAAGATTGGAGGTTGAACATAGTTAAAGAATTGAAAATGGGCCAAGGCACACAAACGATACCCAAAACCAGCAAATTTCGACTCATGGGTGGTATTCTTTATCACCGAGGTGCAGAAGGTATACTCGCGCGTTGCGTAGGAGAAAAAGAAGCAGTTGAGAGGCTTTGTCAAGTTCACAACTCTGCGTGCGGGGAAGGAGATGTTAGCCTATATAGGAGATTGCAACGCCAAGGGTATTACTGGCCAGACATGAAGAAAGATGCCGCAACACTTCAGCGAGAATGCGCCAAGTGTCAGCGGTATCCTGACGTAGCCGAAGGTAACATTGCGGAAGTAGAGGATTGGAGGATCAAATACCTAGACTTCCTTAAACACGCGACTCTTCCTCAAGACAGAGGCCAGGCAACAATAGTAAAAAGGCGTGCACCATGATTCTTTGAATATGAAGGAAACTTGTACCGAAAAAGTTTTGAAGGAAAACCTCTAAGGTGCCTTAGCCTAGAAGAGGCGCAGGAAGCTCTCAAAGAAGTTCACAAAAATGGCCATCAGGGGCGCGGTCACATACCAGCAGCTCCTTAGTCTCGGATACTACTGGCCTACAATGGATTCAGATGCAAGGAAATATTCGCGTAAATGTTTGAAGGGCCAACTTTATGGAAATCTTGTGCATGCTCCTGCCACAGAGCTCCATAGTCTTGTTACCCCATGGCCCTTCCACACATGGGCAATGAATATAGTTGGGCCTATCTCACCTCAGTCTAAAGGATATGCGTGGATTTTAGTGGCAATAGAGTTATACACCAAATGGGTGGAGGCTGTCCCGTTGAAGAAGACAACTGCCACAAATGTGTGTGAATTCGTCAACACAAATATTATTTGTCGCTTTGGCATTCCAAAAATGATCTTAACAGACAATGGGACACCGTTTGTGAATAGCCAAATGAAGAGCCTGATGGAAAAACATGGCATCGACCACCAGAAGTCCACCCCTTATTCTCTGCAAGGAAATGGGCAAGCCGAGGCGACTAATAAAACACGTAATTAGAATTTTAAGTCGTATGGTGCATGAACGACCGAACATGTGGTCAGAACAGCTATCCACTGCACTTTGGGCTTACCGGACGACCAAGCGCGGAGCTACGCAAGCTACTCCTTTCTCGTTAGTATATGGTTTCGAGGCGGTATTGCCTATTGAAATTGTAATACCATCCGCCAGGCTCATAACAAGAAGCAGAGTAACAGAACAAGCCAGAGCCATGGAACTTGAAGTGTTGGATGAAAAAAGAGACTTGGCAGCCTCGAACCATCGTAAGTACCTGGAATGGAGGACACGAGCGTATAACAAAAGGGTGAAGGAAAGAAAATTTGAAGCAGGGGACCTAGTTCTCAAAGTTGCGACCCACGTAATGAGAGGTCAAAAGCCTAGAAAGTTTGAACCAAGGTGGGAAGGCCCATTCGTTATTACTGAAGCTTACAAAAATGGTTATTATAGGATGTCAAATGTGGAAACTAGTTTTAGGACAGGCCCTGTGAATGTTAAGTGGATCAAGTTGTATGTCCCTTAGGAAACGTTATAGTAAATAAAAAAGGGGTTATGAGCATACTAGTTGTGTCAATGTTTTGCATCTTACAATAAACCGAATAATGCGTTTAGAATCAAAATCATAACTAAGCAGGATATGTACGCAACTCGACCCTTCACAACACCATAAGTCGCATTCTCCATTATACTCATTTGCCTATGACACATGGGGAGCTTGATGTCACACGTGACTCGACTGAGATGTCTAGGTGTGTAAATGCTAACCAGTTTTCGATAGAATAAGAAAATAAGGTAAGAAATGCTCAGAAATGTTAAGTACATTACATTCAATCCGACAAAGACAACACAAGTACAAAACATAATAGCCTCGGCTGATAAAATGAAAATGGTCAAGACATCCTTGGGGGTAATAACAAAAATGGAGAGGGGTGCTACGTAGCAACTACAACAAGCCTTGTAAGATAGACTCGTCGGGTCTGGTGGGAGAGTCCACAAATTCATAGACCGAAATACTATGAAGTAGCTCCTCAGATTTGGCTCGAAGTGACGTAGCCTGGGCGCGAGCAGAAGCCATGTATCCTTCAAGGTTCTCGACATTGCTATTAGCTTGCTGGAGCTCTTGTATAACTCGAGAATATGATTGTTTGAGAGAAGCAAGGTTAAAACGAGAGTAGGCGGCATCACAACGACGCGCTAGCCATGATAAGTCTAAACTTGCAGCTCTCCGGTCCTTAATAAGTAAATGAACACGCCTTATGTCCTCCTGACCCACATCATTAAAACTCTTCTCAAGTAGATCTCCAATCAAGTTACCCAAAGCATCTAACAACATGCGTTGAAAGTCAGAGCTTTCATAGTGAAATTTGCTAAAAGTTTCTGGGTGCTTCTGATAGATACGTTCCAAGATAGCGAGGCTACGAAAGCTACAAGTAAATCCATGCCACTGGACAGAAGTATCAGGGTCCGGAGCCTCTGTGGAAATCTGTTGAAGCGGCGGATCACAGGGAGAATGATCTATGGCGGCACCCGGCGATGGAGCAGAGGAGCCGGGTAAGCTGTTAGGGGCTGACACAAGCGGAGCTGAACTAGTAGAGTGAGGAGTACTTCTTGTAGGGATAGAAGAAACAGGTACCAAGGAAGAGATGACAATCTCATGTAGCATAGGAGTCTCCTCCTCTGTCCCAAAAATATCTCGCACAAGATTTTGTGCATCAAAAGTTTCAGTATCAATAGTCTCTACTCCAATGTCACCCGGAATATGGATAGGCTGAAAATTGCTCTCAACAAACTTAACCTCTGAGGTGTCAGGACAGAATTGAGTGTCTCTCAACTCATGATCAACATCACTGGTAGAGTTGATCTGATGAATGATTTGAGTGTCTCTCAACTCATGGTCAACATCACTAGTAGGGTTGATTTGATGAATGGTTTCAGTGTCTCGCGCAACCCTACCAGACTCATGAATGGGAGCTGCACCAACATTTCGCTCAACAGCATATTCGCGAGGACAAGTCTCCTCAACTACAAAAAATGAACTGGGAAGAGGATTGTCAACTATGACTTGTCGCAATATACTTAAGTCAAGGACTCGCTTCATGTTACAATGACTGTCAACGACACCCCATATTTCATCTTGAGGACCTTCATCATTAATTCGTGAAGGAGGCTTGGAGGCAGAATGATCACCACTTCCTGTGGATGCACCATGAGTAGGCGATCTTGAGTCTGAGGCTGTATCATCTCTACCATCATCATCAGAAGAACCCCCAGCTGATGAGGAACCACTAGAAATCTGAAAGAAAATTACAAGTCAATTACATATGCCTAAAGGCAGCGATATATGATTGAAAAAAAAGTATATATAAATAAAGTATGTTTTGGAGATTAGCACCTCTCTGACGCGCTTTGCTCGGGACTTTTGTATTATTCGAGACCCACATTTGGTGCCATTGCGGCTATCATGAGAAGGCTTGACATTTTCAAAGTGACTAGTACCCCACGGAAAGAACTAGGGTGCTTCTTTTGAGATTTCAAAGAGAGGTCGCCCACGAAAATAGGAACAGGTGCCGAATGCGATGGCTCAGTGGTGGGAAACTCAAAGAAGGCTTGCAGTACCTTTGATCAGTAGGTTCGAAAGGATGAAGTAAACTCTCTATCCCGACCAAGGGCAGGAATGGTAAAATGTGTTGGAAAAGTCTCTAAAATGGTGACACGGTTATTACGAAACCGAAGGCAACTGGCTTCAAATGACTCTACAGCATCGTTGTAATTTGTGACGGATTGATCAAATCCAAACTAACGAGCGAAGCGGAAAGGATTGTAGGAAACTGAACCTAAATGATTCTCTGAGAGAAAAGGTAAAGAACACTTGGATACCATAGCGATAAACATAAGGGCTGGCATGCACAAGTCAGTCTCTAAAGATATTTGTGAATCCTTCTCCATGTAGAATGTCGGTGACTAAATACCAATGTGATTTATTGTGTATGGGCGACAACAAAAACATTCCACATTGTCAAGATAATCTCCTAAGTGACGGGGTCTTCGACCTGTAGAACCACTGCATCGCATTGCGTAGGTATGTTTTACATCTCCTAGATCCTGCTCATAAAAAATAGTAGGACGGGGCGCATATCTCGGGAAATGCTCATATAAGAACAAAGTAAGAAAGGAGCAAGCAATGTAAGAACTCAAGTCGTAGCGTCCCACAGATCGTTCCCAGTCTACTTTCAACATATCCAATCTATGATACAATGTGCCAAGAAACAAGGGAGCCAGAGGCAATGCAACACCACGAGAAAGAATGGCAGCTAGAGGAAATACTCTCGTGTTTAAACCATCTTCAGGTTTTCCTTCAAATAGATACCTGTCAAGCCAATATGCAAGGAAACCCGCTAGAGCATTCTGTTTCCCATATTCTGGACCAATGATACTCTTTCGCAAACGCTGACCAGACTTGGTTTCTCTGCAAGGTTGTTCAAAATCACGATAAAAATGTCTGTACCATTGAGCATAAGTAGCCCTTTTGCCAGAAGAAGAGCTTGGTGGAGTCTTTAGGCGAGTGGAACCACAGAAATGGGTACCCCACTTAGCAGCTTCGACATAAGTTGTCTCCAAATAATCTACTATCTCCTTGTCTTCCTTGGTCAACTGAGTCGGGTGGTAGGCATTTGAACCAAACATGTGTAGGGAGAGCAAACAAGAAACATCCTCTAGGGAAGGGGAGAACTCGCCCCAAGCCGCAACAAAAGTGTGAGTGTCCGAGCACCACCGTGACAGTAGAACAGCCAGACTCGTCTTATCACGTCGAACGGACAATATAGAAAAAAGACGAACGGGTTCTAGAACATTTGCAGACTTTAGTTTGTTGTAATAACTCTGTTTTTTCAAAATATGGTTGCACCAAGTTGTCCAATCAGCCAACACACATCTGTATGGCTCTCGTAGTGCACAAAAGAATAGGGAAAATCACCCCATTCGATCAAAAAACGAGGTATGGAATATGGAGGAACCAACCTGTTAGCAGCGATATCAACTTCAGGTTCTAGAAGCAACGACGACTCAGAGAAATTGGAAGAATCATTATAGTCTGGAACTGCAACCTAAAAATGATCCGAAATACCAATTTAGGGTGCCTTCCTCCATTCGGATAAAGGAGGAAGATCAGGTATTACACCCTCTGCATCTGCTAAAAGTTTCTCTGCCATGAGCTTTACCAAAATGGAGGTGGGGTACTTTTAGTACACCCAATCAAAAATAGAAGTGGTTGAACAAGTGGTGTACAAGTGGTGTCACCAGGACTGTTGCCATGAGCCTCACCAAAATGGAGGTAGGGTATCTTCAATACACCAAATCAAAATAGTGGTTAACAACAAAGACAAGAGGTAATGGCTCCACTAAAAGGAAGAAAAGATTGAACCCATGAAGAGAATCTAAAAGATTGTTAGGACCCATGGAGATAATAAAGCAAAGACATAAGGTACCAGCAGTAAAGAAAAAATATATATATATATATATATATGTATGTATAATAAGAGAAGAGAAGTGTAATACAAACCTCAAGGAAATAGGATTCGTGCAGAACATGACAGCCGTGGAAAGAGGATTCACAAGTCTGGAATGATTCTTGGTTTCACGTGTGGACACTGGATTGAGAAATCTGAGGCCAACAAAGAGTATTAAGGAATGTAAGAACAGAAAAATAAAGAACTTTGATCTGGTGTATGAAAGGTGTGGGGACCATCACGGCTGTAACAAGGTACGCAAAGCCTTGGTTTCGACTATCTAAAAAAAATCTATGGCAAGATAACCCAGTTCGATGTCATAGAGTTGGGTTGTAGGTGTAAGTCATGATGGAGTGGGTATCATAGAATGGGTGTGTCGCGTAAGTCTACATATGTGAGGGAGTGTCGCGCCAAACAACCCAGAGAGTGTTGTGCGAATGTAGGCTGAGTGTGGTTATATGTATATATATAAATATATATATATGTGTGTGTGTGTGTGTGTGTAGTGTGTTAGTTTAGGTGACGCGGACACAACTCAGATGATAGTGTGTATATAAACTTGTATATATGTATAAAGGATGCAATATGAACAGAGGGTGCAAACTGGGTCTGCATATACATATAGACGATGCAACCTACAAAGGGTGCAAGCTGGGTCTATTCAAAAAAGGATAAGAAGTTGTATCTTATAAATGTGCATGGGTCATCTTGTCCATGAGTCCCAAAGCGTTTATATATATATATATATATTTGAAAAGGTTCTATAGACCAAAAGGAAAAAGCAGGTCTGGCGAAGTCTAAGTAACGTAGGATCAAAAAAATAAATATATATATATATATATATATATATATATATATATACATAAATGTACTTGAAGAAAGATAGGGTATAGTCATATTTGGATATAGTATACAATGGATTTGTACTCAGGTTACTTGAGATGTTTTTGTTTCAAAACTATAAATGAACCTTCTGAGTGGTCTCTGTTATTTTTGTGTCAGAGCAGTAGACGGTATAGGTCGCTTCTTACATTTTGCTTTGAAGAGATTGGGGCTTTGCAAGTGTATTATCCCTGAGTTGCTTTTGAATATAGGATACTGTACATGAAACTTTTGAATTAATGCAAATGCTGCGATTTGACTTATGAACCTCCTTGCAGAATATAACGTGTTGGCCAAGTATGTAGAAGGACAGCATAGATTGGTCACATCAGACTTCATCAACTCGGGACACTTATGAGATGGGTTTTGGCTTGATCCATGCTCGCGGTACTCGCGACAAGTGTGTTTGGAGAATTCTTTAAACATTAGTGTGTGTCATGCTGGGGTGAACTTTATTCACTAGTTTATAGGAGTACATATATGTACGTGCAAAGTATGCATCAGTGTTGATCCTTGAAAAAAATATATATATTGTTTCTTATAAATGTGATAGTGGGTCTAATTGCTTGGGCGTGGTTTGGGGTTGGATTGTGTTGAAAGTGCTGAACTAGATGTTGTGTCGTGGAATTCTTTGATTAATGGATATGTTAGAAATGGTGTTATAATGGAAGCTCTCAACTTGTTCAGGAAAATGCCTCAAAGAAATGATGTTTATTGGATTAGTGTCCTTGGTGGGCTAGTAAAGTCAAATTGTATGGATGAGGCTTACCGGGTTTTTAGGGAAATGCCCAGCGGAATTTGGTGTCCTGGATTGTCATGATTTTTGACTATGCTAACAGTCAGCCAAGGGAAGCATTGACTTTGTTCCGAGAAATGCAATCTGGTGAGTATTCTTTCTGCGTGTTCGCAGTAGGGTGCTCTGGAGCATGGGAAGTGGGTTCCCTCTTACATCCAAAGGAAGCAGATGAAGATTGATTCCATACTTTCCGCTGCTTTGATTGACATGTATGTAAAATGCGGCTTCATTAATCTAGCAATATAAGTGATTAGTTCATCGAGAGAGAAAGATGTTTCTACTTATACCGCTGCAATTTCGGGGTTGGCAATGAATGGGCAAGACGAGTGAAGCATTTCATCTTTTTGAGTAGATGAAAGATGGGGGCATTTCACCTGATGATATCTTTTACATTGCAGCTTTATGCGCTGGTAGTCACGTAGGTTGGGTTGAGAAGGGTTTTTCACTACTTTCACTCAATGTTAGATGTTCATGGAATAAGACAAAAACTGGAATTATCACATGGAATCATCTACATGCAAAGTTCCATATCAGTTCAAAGGTTGTATACAGAGTAATCATATATTGCTTTAGTTTAAAATATATAGAAACAAAGAGAGAGGGGAGGGAGAGAAACATAGACAGAGAAAGGGTAGGTGAATAGAAGAGAGAGAAAATTGGAAGACTGAAGAATGTTGGCTGGTGGGTGTTCTTCTTCTACATTGTTGTCGCCAAGGCATAGATTGAGAAGTGAAGCATCTGCACAGTTCCAAGCTTGTCATTTCCCTTCAATGAGCACAAAGAGATTGGAGTTGCCATGTAGTTTCGCCCGAAAAGACACCTCACGGTCGCAATCCATTAGGCTGGTGGGCCTTTCAGTTGAGAAGCCGCTTGAAGCGAAGACCAGTAGCTGTTCTCTTAAGCAGAACATTAGACTCCCATGGTGGATCTTCTTGACCGTGCAGGTTTGCTGAATGAGGCTGAGACAAATGGTGTTGTGTTTGTTCTTAGAGTTGCTCTTCAAATATCATATCCAATATATATATATATATATATATATATATATATTGGATATGATTAAGAATAGTACATAAGTATATTATGGAGTTTGAAATGGGTCCTTTAAAATAGTCCATTAGGGATCTCCGGGTTCTTAGTGTTAATGGTATCTTAAAATGTCAAAATCATTATTTGTGCTGGGAGTAAGAAAAAAATGTGTATTTGTCATGGGGATTTTAATAACTTGGATATATAGGTGGTCAAAGAGCAACATTGTTAAGTAAATACACTTGTAACCATAGACTTGTTGATATGTTTAATACTTCAAGCACCTATATCGCGTGAATGAACAGTAGAATTGAGGTTGAGGGTTAGAAAAATTTTAAATATCTGGGATATGAGAAAATTAGGTGCCGGGTCGCTGGGTTAGTATTTTACCAAGAAACGTTACAACAATTTCTCAAAAGTGTGTGCAGGTGCTTTGAAAAACACCCGCACACAAGGGGGCAATTTGTAGAGGAGTCTATGCCCAACATACATAAGCACAAGTGGCAGGCATCACAGAAGTGTCTGGTAATTGCATGGAGTATATAGGTTATACTACAAGGACTATCTTATAGGGACTAAGTCTAAAGTGTCTTGACGGCACATGAGTCATTCTGAATAAGATTACTCACAAAACACTAGGCTTCCCGAGTGTTAAAGGGGTAACCTCGGGGAAAGAGGTTGTGCTAGGGGAAGTACTTGTATATTATCCTCCTATCCAATGACCCTATCGGAGAGGGAAGTTTGAGGTATGGTAATATATTGTATAAGGCCTTCAGTACAACTGGGAGTTATAGTCATCACTCATTGTATTCTCTTAACATAGGGCGTTGCCTCCGAGGTAGGGAACTATGTTTACTTCCAACCCCCGCAAGACAGTCACATTGACTGTCCACATAGGTTGAGTAATACATCGAACCCATGTCTAAGAGCCTCGCCCGGGGAGTATTGACTATGGCAGGAGACTACGAAATAAGACATGTTAGTGCTACATGGTGGAATAGTAACATTTGTCGCGACACTACACTCTCCCACCTAATAGCACTCTCATGATCCAACACGTAGATCGGGGAGTTATTGTGCTGGTGTGCAACAGTCTATGGCTTAGGCGTTCATGGTGTGTCGAATAATCACGACATGTCATGATCCCAGGCGGGAAAAGGGTGTGTCGCGGCATGGAGGCTTGAAGGAGGGGCTCGCCGGGTGGGTCATATAACCAGAACATTACTCTAGGACCTCAGTGGAGAGGGTGACCACGCCTTAGCCAAGAATGATCAAGGTGCATGGGTACGAGTACGGAATAAGCCATACCATGGCACGTGTCAGCACGTGCTAGGACTTCTATAAATAGGAGTGCCAGCTGACGTGAAGCACGACTTTTGGAGGGTCAGACGTACCATTCCCCTTTATGCACTTCTGACATTTCTGCCCAAATTCTCTCCCCTGTCATCACATTTTCTCTTTCCTCTTCAATATCTTCTTTGGTCACTCTTGATCCATTCAAACTTTTTGAAACCCTAATTCTGTACAGATAATCCATCATCTACAAGGTGTTAACCACCATCTACTCTAAAAGCTTAAGCTATTAGAGAGGGTGTAACTTAAATATATAAATCCTTCAACACGCCCCCCCTCAGATGTGGCCTTCTTTTTGTCCAACACGTGTTTCAATTTTAATTATTGGGGTGACAATGAGGTTTGAACACGAGACCTTTGGCTCTGATCCCATGTTAACAACCTTATACTCTTAAAAGCTTAAGCTATTAGAGAGGGTGTAACTTAAATATTTGGACTGTGAGGCTATTTCTTGCCTGAAATTGCATAGGCATCACTTTGCAAGTTTTAATTTATTCTGAGGCTAGTTGTCTAATGATTTTCATGTTAATCATGGTTCTTCAAGGGACATCATTTTTGCCAAAGCTTAATTTGTTATTCTAGAGACATTTAAAGCACGTGGTTGGTCAATGACACTTAATTTTCTCTCAAGGCAACAAAATTTGCTTTGGCAATAACATTTTCCTTTTTAATTTTATAACTTTTTTTTCGCTTGCGGGTTTTGGACCCGGATTAGGACTCTCTTGTAGCTCGATATATAAGGGCATCAAGGGTTTGGAGTGAGAGAGAGAAAACATTGAAAACACAGAAAGAGAGTGAGAGAGCGAGAGCTAGGGTTTGGGGTTGGAACTTGTAATCTCTTGATTTTCGCATAGTAAAATCTTTCACTGGATTTTAGCCGTGGACGTAGGAACATCGCCGAACCACGTAAATTCCTGTGTTATGTGTGTTGTACTTGTTTCATTTTGTGTCGTATGTCGTGATTGTGCTTAGTTCGCGACAGTTTTTCACAACAACAACATCATCTATCTCTCCATCTTGTTGGATCATAGGCCCTTAATATCGAAAATGGCTATTTTTATTCAAACTTATTTATTGTCTTACTAAGTAGAGTACCTCCATAGTGGGTCTACCTAACATAAATCCAAACTAATTATTTGATATTGAAGTTTCTTTTCTTAATCTTTGTTCGACTATCATTTCCATAGATTCATTGTATGACTCATTAATTTAATTCCTATATAATTTTCAAAACCTTATATCTACTTTATTTTTATAAATTGGTACTATGGTACTCTTTAATTTTAATAAGTTGGTACTATGGTACTCCTCCACTTACTTGGCATTATTTCTATAGCAAGGATTTTGTTAACTATAGAATTCCTACAAGTCTTAGAATTCTCCATACTACTATAGATATGTTTTCAGGTCTTACTTTATTGGTACCCATCTTCTTTAAGTGCTTCCTCTACTTAGTAGTAATTTAGTTGCAATTTTGTTTAACAATTAAAGACGGTGAGATTGAGTTCTAGGGTTAGTTTGTGAAGAAGAAGAACCAAAGAGAATATAAACATGGAAATAGAAAACTAAGAGTAATCAGTTTCTCCACCACCATTCCAATATATATATATATATATATAAAAGCAATATTACAAAAATACCCTTAAACCCTCATAACATTAAAACTCTCTAACACTCCCCCTCAAGCTGGAGCATACAGATAAAACATGCCTAGCTTAAAACAAAATCTCTTAAATGTACTACAAGCCAACGGTTTCGTAAGAATATCACCCAGATTAGAGCAAATATAGGGAGTAATAATCTGTTTCCTCAACAATAAATCACAAATAAAATTACAATCAACCTCTATAGATCGTGAAAAACAGGATTGCTTGCAAGAAAGATAGCAACCTGATCGTCACAATGCATTTGCATAGGGGTAGGAACATCAATACCTTTCTCCTGAAGAAGAAAGCGAACCCAGAAACATCTTCGAATCAATATGAGCCATAGCAAGATACTCAGCCTTAGCATTAGAACGTGCAACTATGGTTTGCTTTTTACTGCGCCAAGTAACAAGATTACCACCAACGAAGGTGCAATAACTAGATGTAGATTGCCTATTAGAGCGACTGCAGCCGAGTCAGCATCACTAAAACCTGTCACAAATAAGGAGGAAGAGGGCTTATATAACAATCCATCCTCAGGAGCACCTTTCAGATAACGCAAAATACGACAAACAACCTCAAAGTGTGGTTGACGAGGAGTATGCATATACTGACTGACCACTCCAACAACACAGGTAATACCAGGATGAGCAACAGTAAGATAAATTTCCCAACAAGGCGACGATATTCCCCTTGTTCACCATCAAGTTTGACTGTAGATTCTATAGGAGTATCAATAAGACAGAAACCTAAGAGGCTAGTCTCAGATAGAAGATCGAGCATATATTTCCGTTGAGAGAGAGAGATGCTTTGTTGAGAACGAGCAAATTCAATCCCAAGGAAATAGCATTGGACACCCAAATCATTTGTATGAAATTGTTGAACCAAATGTCGTAAGTTTGCAATACCGGTTGGCGGATCACTCTCAGAAATTATAATATCATTAACATAGACAATCAAGACCATAGTGCCAGCAGAAGAGTGACGAATAAAGATTGAATGGTCAGAAGTGGAGTGCTAAAAACCAAAAGCAATTACCACAACACTGAATCTATCAAACCAAGTATGAGGTGACTGCTTGAAACCATAAAGAGCCTTTTGGACTTGACAGACTAGGTGCTCGCTACCAGCAACAACATAACCATGCAGTTGGTTCATGTAAACTTTCTCTTGTAGGTTGCACAAAGAAAGACATTCTTTATATCAAGTTGATGTAAAGGCCAAGAACAACAATCTGTCACAGAAAGAAGAATTCGTACAACCAACCGTGCCTTAAGGCATTCAATAGAACCATGAGGTTGATATTTGACAGTATAAACCAATTGGCAGTCTACTGATCATTTCCAGAAGGGAGAACAGTAAGCTCCCAGGTTCGATTCTTGGGAAGGGCACTCATTTCTTCATCCATAGCATGTTTCTATCCAAATAAGGTGAAGTTAGAGATAGAGGACATGGTAAAAGCAAAAGACTACAAGGAGGGAGAAACACGATCATAAAACACTAAGTTAGCAATAGGATGTTGAGTACAAGTACGTTTACCTCGACGCAATGAAATGGACAAATCATCAGTAGTAGAAGTGGATGGTGGAGGGACAAGGACCTTTGGTGGAGAAGATGTGTCTGGACCATAAGAAAAAACGGGCCGAGATCTAGATCGCTGATACACCTGCAATGGAGGTTTTAAAGGTGGAGTGCATGGCATCAGAAGAGTCAGGGAAGATGAGGAAGACTCTCCCTCACGAGCATATATGAGACCAGACACAGACTTTGGCCAGATGATGAAAAGGAGCTGGATCAAAAAAAGGTAACATCGACACTCACAAAGTAGCGACGAGACTCGGGGCTATAACATTGATATCCCTTTTGAGTATAGGAATATCCAAGAAAAACACATTTACGAGCACGAGGGGATAGTTTGTCACAACCAGGATCCAAGATATGAACAAAGGCTACAACCATATGTCTGTATGGATTACATTAAAAGACTTGGCTTGACGACTATGACTATGACTGTGACTGTGACTGGGAAAGGAACTATGGTGATGCTTACCTAACTGACAAGCTTCACATTCTAAAACAGACACATGACTTACCATAGGAATAGCTAATCACAACTTTTCCAATGACGAGTGACCCAAACGAAAATGCCACTGAAGAAGAGAGGTTATAGCACTCAAGGCTGATGACAAAATAGGAGGAAGGTCACCAGAATCTAGATAATATAACTAGTTCTTCTCATGCCTTGAACCAATCATCTTCTTTGTCCTGAGGTCCTGAAAAATGCATGAAGTAGGGGAAAAGGTTATGAAACAATGTAATGCTTTAGTCAATTAACTTACGGAAAGCAAATTAAAAGGAACATTAGGGATATAGAGACTAGACGATAAGGACAATGAATTGGTAGGTGAAGAACACCTTTCCCAAGGACAGGCCTAAAGGAACCATCAGCTAAAATAATGTGGTATTTTATAGGTGTTAAGGCAGAAAAGAGAGATGATGTACTAGACATATGCGAGCTAGCTCTAGAGTCAATGACCTAGGACTGAGGAGATTGAGCCACACATGCATTATTACCTGAATTGGCTAAGGTAGCAGTAGAAGTGGATGGAAGAGCAGTTTTCAATGTTTGAATCAACTTGCTAAGTTGAGTAGTGAGTGCATCATGAGAACCAGAATCTAAAGCAACATGTTCAGAAGTAGTACGAGGTTGCAGTGGCTATGTAGTACTATTGGTAGCCTGATGCACATAGTCTAGCTTCCTATATTTCACCCAACAATAAGGTTCCGTATGATTTGTACCACCACAATGATCACACTTTCTGTCACCACGTCCACTAGAAGGGCCACCACCATGACTGCCACGACCACCACGAGAACTACTACGACTGCCACTGCCAGAGACTAAGGCAAAAGACTCGAGCGGCGTCACAATGGAGTTCTGCCCCAAAGAGGACCTCAATAATCGAGAATAGGCATTGGCAGCAGTAGGCAACTTCTCACTAGCAAGAATCTGATCTTTAAAGCCATGAAGATCAAAGTTCAAACCAGACAATAGTGAAGCAATCATAAACTCCTCCCAATGACCTTTTTGTTGCTCCAATCAGTAGTAAATGGTTGATGCTACATTAATTGATCCCACAAATTTTTAAGTGTGTTGTAATACTCAGATAGTGGTTTCCCAGACTGCTTAGTAGTAAAAATTTTCTCATATAGCTTATAAACCCAAGAGACATTATTCTGTTGCAAAAATGACTTTGCGAGAGAATCCCAGATCTTCTTAAAGGAATCACAAAATTTAACTGTAGAGGCAATATTAGATTCCATACTATGCCACAACCATCCCATAACAATAGAATTCTCACATAACCAATCCTCATATTTCTTCGTGTCATTAGAAGGATTTTGAGTTAAATACTTCAATTTCTTCCGTCCACGTAGGAAAACTTGCACAGCATGTGCCCAAGTGAGGTAATTAACGCCATTCAATTTTTTCAAGGTAATCGACCTAGACATATCATCATTCTTATAGATTGTGGTTTATCATTAGCCATGGGTAGAATGTGAATAAAAAATTTGAATCTAAATGTGGTGAAAAATTACATATTCAGTATTAAAAGCAAGGACTCAACAAATCTCGAAAACCCATGTATCCAAACCGTTTCAGAACATATTACAGAATAGAAACAACCAAGCAGAAGCAAAATACCCAAGTCAACAGCAAGAAAAGTCACTGCCGAACCCCCTTCTGGCCAAAAACAAATTCAAAACTTCAATTAATCAACCAAAAACCACCACACAGCCTCTTCCTAGGTCCAGACGAACTCATTAAAGTGGATTTCAACCAACAAAATTAGACAAAAAACCTCCAAACTCCAGATCGTAACAGTTGGGCTGGAAACCACAAAAAGATCCGAAAATAGTAAAGACCAGTTAAACAGCTTCAAAACAAAAAACAAACATCACCATAATTTTCAAAAAATTCAAGCGAGCCAGTTGATGTGATCCTCAACCTGCAGATGCTGACATCAATGTACAGATGCAGACATCAACCTTCTCTGAAGTTAGGCAACTGAATATGAATGAGTTGTAAGCTTCGATTTGGCTTCAACTGGCTCTGATACCAAGTTCAAGATGGTGAGATTGAGTTTTAGGGTTCGTTTGTGAAGAAGAAGAGGAGAAGAAGAACCAGAGAGAATATAAACGTTGAAATAAAAAACTGAGTCTGAGAGTAATCAGTTTCTACACCACCATTCCAATATATATATATAAAAGCAAGATTACGGAACACCCTCAAACCCTCAGAACATTAAAATCTTTGACAATTACCATGTAAGATCATTACTTATAAGTTCTTCTCTAGTGTATTCATCATTTAGTAATTTTTGAAAGTAATTTTTCTATCTTTACCAATATGTCATTATCTTTAGCTACTATTGTTTGATTGATATCCTTAATACACCTAACTTGATCTATATCTCTAGTCAACCTTTCTCTATTTTTTGCTAACTTGTAAATAGCCTTTTCACCCTTTGTTGTACCTAATTTCTCATATAACTCATTTCATCATTTTGTTTAGCTTTAGTTACCACTCACCATCCTTTCAGCTTTGCTTTTAAGTTTTTTGTATTTCTCTAGATCATCTTTCTTACTTCTTTGCCATTCTTTTAAAACTCATTCTTTTATTTTTTACAGCTTGTTGTATTTCATCACTCTGCCACAATGTTTCTGTCAACAATCATTTACTCCAAAAGCTTAAATTGTTAGAGAGGGTGTAACTTAAATATATAAATCCTTCAACACGCCCCTTCACGTGTGGCCTTCTTTTGGTCCAACACGTGTTTCAATTTTAATGATTAGGCTGATGGTGAAGTTTGAACTCGAGACCTTTGGCTCTGATACCATGTCAACAACCATCTACTCTGAAAGCTTAAGCTTTTGGAGTAGATCATTGTTAACAGTTTCTTTCCTTATAAATTTCTTACCTTGGTATTTCATCGTTCCTGTCTGATGTTGACTGAGCAAAATAAGCAGCACTAGTTGACTTAAGGGTCTGCTCTCCTTTATTACTGAAGCACAAATCAATTGGGTAGGTCTATAGCTAGTAGTGCTCTCCAAAGACATGGTTGTAAACCTAGGGAAGCCCATCTGTCTGCATTTAATGTTGCAAACTTCAAACAAAGAAAAACATCTCTATCAGAGAAAATGTATAGAAAAAAAAGGGCTAGCCCAGGTTCCCGCCATTGTAGGGTCTGGGGAGATGTACGCAGCCTTACCTCTGAATGGAGAAGCTGTTTCCAGAGAAAACGTATAGAACTGAAGTAAAATTGATGAGCAAGTAGAATTTCAAAAATCAAATAAATGTGACAGCGATGAACATCATGAAGTTAAGTTGACAACTTTGGAAATGGGGAGATCATTGTGACTGATGGCTGTCATCTTTCTAACAAGCCCATTCAACTATTCAAGTGGTGTTTTTAAAATTTAGGCATGGTTTTTTAGCATTGTCTTTATTTGGTAACTTCACCAGAATTAATTTTGTCTCTTTACATCCCAAACCCGGCTAAAGGAGGAGGGTTGCATTAGTTAGCTTGATAGCCAGCATAAAACTTTTGTGATGACCAATATGAACATGAATCTTAATGTTGACCTTACGATGGTAATCTGACACAATTTTCTCTTAATTTTATGATGCTTACACATATTTTGGAACCTTATATAATGTAAAAAGTCAACACACACATATATCAAAAGATCTCATGAAGGAAATAAATTTAGATATTAGGTTATTTTCGGTAATTTGATTTGATAGGATTTCAGGTGTGGTTTAGCCTTTTTACTTGTATTTGTGGGGTTCTATTTGATATGAGTTGTGCTTACTCATGGGTTAGACTTCTTACATAGTGGTTTCAGTATGGCATTCTCATCTCCTGTTGGAAGTGGAAATTTTTTTCCTATAGTTCTACTTTGGGCTTTTGACAATTAGCTTTACCTTTGCTTCTTGAGATGAACTATTGGCCCATTTTGTGGTTTCTGTGACTATTGTTCTTATCAAGGGGTAGTTAGTGATCATGTGTAATATTTGTTGATTTCTTCTTTGCTCAAATGATATATCCTTTTGTCACTTGCATCATTTTTTGATGGATTCTTTTTGGCTATGATCATTCAGGAACATCCTTGTTAGTTTAAGATTTGCATAAGCCTTTCCAGTGCTGTGAACTGTGCATGATATCTTGCCTTAAATTTATCTCTTCATTCTCCAGGTTGAAGCCCTATTTCTCTGAGTATGTCCTACTAAAATATCGACAAAATATTTCTTTAACTTGAGCTATAGTTATTACACCACTAAATCTTCTTTCACTTGAAGAATATCGTTGTAGGAGACTAGGAGCTCATAATACAATGGTAGTTCAAGTTGAGCTCGAGTTAAGATGTTTGTTGTGAATAGAGATACTTGTGACGGAGATTAGAGAAGGTTTTGAGGCAGATATGAGAAGTTACTTTTATCAACAACCGAAGGTTCAACATCCTCAAAAATACAAACAAAAACTTTGGATGTGCGCCTGTGCGGCAAAGGATAAAATCATTAATAATTTTTTTCTTCCTTCTCCCTATTCTCTCTCTCTCTTATATATATGTATATCTTTATATGTCTATGCATCAATATCACCATATTCACTTCTCCATTTCTTGTACTCTTTCTTAGTCAAAGTGTCATTCTTGATCTTGTGTTGGACCTATAGCATATAATCCATTTGGATATGAATTTTAATTCTATTGAAAATCTGATCTTGACAAAATTTGTGAAATTTTTGAAAAAAATTTAAACCAAAAATCTAATGCATCCAAATTATAAGACATTAACATAAAAAAAGGGGGTTAAGAATAGCCAGTGCAGTAAGGGGTTTATAACACGTCTTTCAGTTGGAGTATTCTGAATCTGATGACAAACAATATCTCAATTGTTTTGAAAATCTGAGACAACACTTTTTTATAGCACAAACTTCAAACACTCGCCCCTTCCAAACCACTGGTGGCAAAAAGATGAAAAAAGAAAGGGGAAAAAAAGGACTTACACTACTATCTGAAGTTAAGAGGCCATTTTTGAAGCGCTGGTTTTTGTCTATATTGGAGCAACTATAATTTATTTTGGCCTTTTGTTACAATACTGTACTTGATGTATGATGTGGTTTTTGCCTAAATTGGAGCAACTATAATATATTTTGGGCGCTTTTCAATGAATATTTACTTGTCAAAAAAGAAAAAAAATAGATCCGCGCCTTTCTGTTCCATTGTTTTACAATAAAAGCCCAACTAAGGGATGTTAGTGATCTCTTACTGTCACAATATTTGATGGTATCATATTCTTCTGTAATTTAAAAGAATGTATTTTCTTCTGATAGTTTTGTTATTTGAAATGGCATATAAATAAGAAGTTTCTTTTTTAAATTGTAAGAAATAAGTTTTTTAATTTTTGGTAAATTTCCTTGACCTCCCTTGAGATTTTGGGTAAATCACCATTGGTTTAAATTTTGTCAACCTCCTTGAGATTTGTATGAAATTACAGATAGCCTCTTGTTGTTATTTGACCATTCGGTTCATTAAAGAATTAGCTATTAAATCCCAAAAATGACCTTATGTGCAACAAAATGACAAAATTGACCTTAAAGGTCATACCCAGTGCACAAGGCTCCCACTTGAGCAGAGTGTGACCTTACTTACCATTATTAAATGACCATTTAAACTATACCCTTTTTGGCAGAAATGCCCTTACTATTTTAACACTTAAATTACAAATAATTAATTAGTAATATAATTAATATTAATATTTTGATTTATAATACTAGATACATACTCCCTCTGTCCCTTAATAGATTCCAACTTTGGTATTAGAACTTTTTAAGAGGACATGCAATTAATGCATTGTCCCCTTATAAAATTACCAAAATGTCATTTCATATTTAATTATGTATATTACCAAGTTGAGAGATTTTAAAAACTTAAAGGGTAGTTATGGAAATATTTAATTTATTTTACTGTCTTTTCTAATGGACAAGTATTTTGGGACAACGAATATTGAAAAAATGGACAACTAATATGGGACGGAGTGAGTAAACTAGAAATTGAATATATGTATATAATTTTTCATATTCTCTGTCTCTCTTTCCCCTTGGGAAGCCACCATCACCATCGTTTGTTCTCTCTCTCTCTATATATATGTGTGTGTGTGTGTGTGTGTTAAGATCATCATCACCACTCCTCTCTTTGTATACCGTGCTTGCAAAAGCTACTCTCTCTCTTCTCCACTTCAGTTCCCTCTCCTCTCCATTCACCACCACCACCACCATATCTATTCATATAAATGTACACACATATATATGCTGGACCTATATAGGCTTACACATATACATGTTCACATATGACCTAGGCTCTGTTCTAATTAGGAATTTTTTTCATTAGACATCTTTTCCACCAAATTTCTTGCCTTCTCCACGGTCTGATTCTAGATTACCATTAGGCATCTTTGGCCAGCGAAGGAATTGAAGAGGGCATAGCATACCTTGGCTCCAGGTGAGTTGAGGGAGGAGTTATTGGGGTGGGTGACCATTAGGCATTAGGCATCTTTGGCCAGCGAAGGAATTGAAGAGGGCATAGCATACCTTGGCTCCAGGTGAGTTGAGGGAGGAGTTATTGGGGTGGGTGACAAGCTTGATGCAGATGTAAGGGAGGATGGAGAGAGGAACCAAGAGAGGAGGGAGAAAGAGGGGCCTCTTTTGTAGGTTTGGCAGATTGGGGATTGGATGTATTTACATATATATATATATACCTATATATATAAAATGTTTAGTGATTGGGGATTGAATGTTTATATACACTAGTTGGGAAAAGACTTTGTTAAGTTGAGTATACACACACACACACACAGTTTGGTCAATTTGGATGATTGGGAATTGAATATATGATATGTAAATCAGAATTTCTCATTTACTTTTTTAACTATTAATATCAATGCTTCTTCCTTTGCTTTATTGATTATGGTGGTATTGTATACCAACCTTACTAGAACTTGTTCTGTTCTTATTGGTGGTCTTTATTAATTATGTCGTTCAGGTGGTTGTTGCCGCAATTCCCATTTTGCAAATTTCTTCTCGAACTAATAATGAAATGGAGAGAGAGAGAGAGAGAGAGAGGTAACTGAGAAGAGAGAGAGAGTGGGAGGTCGGTGGTGGTACTAGAACTTGTTCTGTTCTTAGTGGAGGGTCTTTATTAAATATGTTGTTCAGGTGGTTGTTGCCGCAATTCCCATTTTGCAAATTTCTTCTCGAACTAATAATGAAATGGAGAGAGAGAAAGAGAGTGGGAGGGCGGTGGTGGAGGGAGAGTATTAGACCTCCTTAAGATGGGTACATTGGTCGTTTCATCATACTTTTCTTACATCCTTAAAAACTGAAAATTTAATATAATAACATTGAGGGTAATTTTGTAAAAACACATTTGAGGTCTTGGCTGTTAGTGGTTAACTCATACAGGGGTTTCTGAGTGACTTTTGGGAAACTTTAAACCGATGGTCATTGTGCAAAACCTCAGTGGAGTTCAGGTAATTTACCCTTTAATTTTCTTAATAGAGTATAATTTAACCCATTAACCAATGTCAATCATAATGTGGTGCTCTCCAGATACCATAGGCAAAATGTTATACAATTATTTAAATCCTTCTGCTCTGTTTGGCAATTGAGGTGAAAAATCAGATGAATGGAAGATAGGAAGTATGGAAAATGTATCACTATGGAAAGAAAGTAGTCTTTACCTCCTTTTGCTTGGTTGACCAGGAAGGAAAGGAGGAACGAAGGAAAAGTATGTTGTTGGATATTTCCAATTATAATTACATATATAAGAATAAGTATTTAAGAGTAGGTGTTGTTTGAAGGATAAAAAGGTAAAGTTGGTGTAAAGTATTTGTGGGATATGGGAAAATTTTCCTCTCCTTTCTTCCTTTTGCTTCCCTTTTTTGTCTTTTTAAGTCAATAGGACTTAGGTTGGCAAAATTTTGTAAAACAAAACTAGAGGATGTAACTTTTATTCTAATTTCTATCTTTGATTAGAAATTTCAAAAGTTAGTGACGAAGAAGGAAATTGAAGCTACGCTCAAGGTATATGCGTAATCTATCTTCTTCCACAAGGGTAAAAAGTTAATTTGACACATTGATGCACTCACTAAATCAGTGTTTATGCATACTGATTAGGGTCTTTAATATCTACATGATTTGATTTATTCTCTAAATCGTTTTAAATATGCATAAAAGTGTTTTTGGAAACTTCTTGTTTTGAATTTTTCCAAGTATAAATGCTGCAGTAGACTTCGATTGACCAACTCTTTGATAGGTCGAGCCATGCAGAATTGCTGTTTCCTTTTTGAATTAAAACACTACAAACCCTATGCTCTATATATTTCTATTTTGCCTATATATATACCATGCTAGGACAGAATACAACACATCTAGAATACATACAGAGTTAGCATTATTGTGAGTTCTAGAGTGCATCATATTTTTTGTTTTGCATTCTTTGTACTTTGTAGTGGTGATGTGTGTTGACATTTTACGCTACGGACTTCAACTGAAGAGTTCAACACCACTCTTAATCCATTATCAAAGATTGAATTGGATGACTATTGGTTGAGACTAGATCACTGGTGGAGAAACAGTTTTGTATGTCTGTTGCCGAGCGATCATGTGCCTGGAGACCATGGGAGAGTGTGGTGGATCGATCCGTGTCAAGGAGGTAACTAGGGGGTTGTAGGGTTTTGAAAAACTGTTAACCTAGGCTTGAATCCATCATTCTCATAGTGGATTCAGTTTGCTTGGATTGGTCCCATTGATTGGGATTTCCAAGTAAAAAATCTATGTTTATTATTTTATTGCTTTGAATTTAATTTTTTGTTAAGTTAGTTTAAATTTGAAAAATAATTAAGATTTGGTAATTTAATCTACCCAACCTATTCACCCTCCCCAGTCCCCCCTCTAGGTTGCACGACTCTTTACAAAGCCTCGGGATTCCAGTCCAAACTTTCAATTGGTATCAGAGCAAGTTGCTCTGATTTGCTAAATGGATCTTGGAAGGCCTTAATGAAGGCAGTTCCATATCTAGACCTATTCTATTCTTCGATGGGTCTAACTACAGCTACTGGGAAGCCCGAATGAGAGTTTTTCTCAAAGCATGGATGAAAAAGGTCTAAGCTGTTGAAAACGGTTGGGCTCGTCCTACTGAAGATGGAATCCTAAAAGCAATGATAGATTGGACAAAAGAAGAACTTTAGGCATATTACAACTCTATAGTTTTGAATGCTCTCTTAACTACTGTGAATCATATCGAGTTTAGTAGAACAATGAACTGTGCTATTGTTAAGGAAGCTTGGCAAATTACAGAAAAAGTACATGAAGGCACTACCCCTGTCAAAAATTATAAACTTCAAGTGCTGAACATAAGTTTGAAATATTTTAGGATGGAAGAAACGAATCATTTGAATTATATAATATAAGATTAATGATATTGATAATAGTAGCCTTATGTTAGGTGAAGCTAGTCCGAAAAACAAGGTGGTTAGGAAAATTCTTAGGTCTCTACCTCAACGATTCCAACCTAAGGTCACTGCCATAGAAGAAAGCAAAGAATTAGATAATATAAAGGTAGTTGACGTTGCAGGTTCACTACAGACTTGTGAGTTAAGCTTCCCTCCTCCCAAAATGAAGCAAGGGTATAGCACTTAAAGCAATTAGGGAAGAGACTGTCAAAAACTTGAGTAGTAGGACAGGAAGAGATACCCTTACTATAAGTTTTAAGAAAATTTTGAAAAATTCAAATTTAATTCAAAATCTAGTAACAAAGGAATCTCTAAGAATAGAGAAGAGACTAAGAATGATACGGAAAAACAATCCAAGGAAGTCACCTGCTGGAACTGTGGAGAGAGGACATGTTCTAGGTGAGTGTCCTAAAAAGCCTAAAGGTGATAGGAAAGACAACAATAAAGGCAAGGCTAAAGTCATGAAGGCTACAATCTCTGATTCCTCTGAATGGGATAGTGATGATACATTTTGTGAGGGTGATGAGGTGTCACAATTTGCTTTGGTAGCAATTGTTGACCCTCCTAATGTCTCCAAAAGTAAAACTAGTGATCTAGATGGTGAAACTGAGGTTGATGCTGATAGTTTTATTGGAAGTGAGCACAAAAATGATGATGAAGATCCTAGCAAACTTCATTTGCAATAAGCTGTTATAGTAAATGTCATGCAGTAGCATTAAAAAAATATCAATATGATGAATTCATGTTGGCTATTCATCACTATAAATACCTTTTGTATGGCGGGGTTTAATTAGTGAACCATTTTGGAATCATGTTGAGGTTGCAGATTACCATGTGTGCATCTTGTGTTTCCATATGTGACAATAGTGCATGCTTTATACAAATTCAAATATTTAA
Organism: Cornus controversa; assembly: GCA_026545225.1. Classification (NCBI taxonomy): domain Eukaryota; kingdom Viridiplantae; phylum Streptophyta; class Magnoliopsida; order Cornales; family Cornaceae; genus Cornus; species Cornus controversa. The sequence continues at coordinate 21,223,659 of CM048852.1, forward strand.
TACTTTTTGAACACGAAATGGTTTGTTATGATTTACAATTTGTGTTTCTATGTTCGATTAATATAAAGTTATTCTTCTATTACAAGATAGATAAATTACCCTAACCTTCTCTGAGGTTTGGACTTTGCACCCACAAAGTAAACTTTGGTCGACATTCTAGTCAACCTCCCATGAGAGTTGGCCAAAAATATATTTGGTCCCCTAGTTGTTTAATGACCGTTAATGGCATTATAATTGTTATGTTGAATGATGTCTAGAATATAGGCTAAGTTGAGAAAAAAATCTTAGAGAAAGAGGAGAGAAATACTCTTTTATTATGTATTCAAAGTGTGACTACAATTTGAATTTATAATGATCTAAACAACAAAAAATAAGGAAAGTAACAATATATGGAAAGCAGTGTATATGGAAAACAGTGATTCTGCCCCTAATTAAGGAATAATTGATATATTCCTAATTAAGGAATAGTTGAGTGACGACACTTCCCCTCAAGCTGGAGAGTAGATGTCAACAACTCCCAGCTTGCTCTTGATAGAATCAATGACATACTTTGGAAGTGCCTTAGTAAAAATATCTGCTAACTGATTACCAGATGTACAAACGAAGTCACAATTTCTTTGGAAGTCTCCTTAGAACGAATGAAATGACAATCAACTTCAATATGTTTGGTTCGCTCATGAAAAATTGGATTACTGACAATGTGAATAGCTATCTGGTTATCACAATAGAGAAGAGACGGTTCTTGAACTGAAAACCCAAACTCTTGTAACAGAGTTCTCAACCAAGTTAGCTCACAGGAAGTATAAGCCATGGACTAGAACCAATTCCTTGAACTGGAGACTTGGTACCATTAGCTATTGTAACAAACGAGGGAGAAGATACACAAGTAATGTCAAACAGAAGAGAGGAGTTACCTGTCATATGATCTAAGGCCCCGGAATCAATAATCCAAGGTGTATTGAAAGAAGAATGAAGACAAGTATTACCTGAATCACCAAAAGTAGTTGTGGAAGTAGATGGAGGATTGGCACGCTTGACAATTGAATCATACTCAGCTTTGGAGATAAAAACCTATTCTTCAGTAGCAAGATTAGAGTTTTCCCCCTCAATCACAGCATGATTTGCCCATGCAGGCTTGTCGTGAAGTTCCCAAGAGTAATCAATAGAGTGATTGGTGCAACCATAGTGTGTATAAGTTCTGCCACCACGACCACCTCTGCTAGTATGAGGAGGACTGTGTCCCCCTCGGCCACTACGTGAAGTATCTAATCACTCAGTTGGAGCAGCAAGGGCAGAACGATCCTCCTTCTCTGTAGTAGAAGAGTGGATAGAGGCACTTCGAGCACGGGCAAAAGTCTCACTAGTAGTTAGCAAATCTTTGCCTGAGAGAATCTGAGAATTGATGGGAGTAAGTTCTGGCCGAAGTCCTGATAAAAATTTTGCTACCCGAAATTCTTCTATGTGTTGTTTCTGAGTCTCTAAATTCGTAGTCAAAGGCTTATAAATAGTAAGTTCTTCCCACTTGCCTTTCAATTCCGAGTAGTATTCCTCAATCGATTGGTCACCTTGTTGAAGAGAAAAGATATCCTAGTACAACTGGTAGATGCAAGAAATATTCTTTTTTGACGAGAACATTTCTTTGAGTGTGTCCCAAATCTCCTTAGTAGACTTTAGAAACGAAACATTATTAAACACCTTTAGTATCATACTATTCCATAGCCAAGTCATAATCTGTGCATCCTCCTGTTCCCATGCATCAATCTGTTTTTCCTCCTTGGGTTTGGGTGACAAGATGTAAGAAAGTTTTCCACGAGCTTTCAAAAAAACTTGGACTGCTCGAGACCATTTAAGGTAATTGGAGCCCTTCAATTTGGTAGTAGTTATCGAGCCGAAAAAGAGAGAGTCCTTGTTTTCTGATTTGTCACCCATAATAGTCGAGACGAGACAATCCGAGTACAAGAGAGAGAACTATAGAAGATTGACCATGAAAGAGAACTATAGAATATTGAACAAGAAATAGAGAAAGAACATAATACTGTCCCCTTTTTTTTTTAAGCCATCTCTGCCAGAATTACAGAGAACAACTTTTTTTTTTTTTTGGAGACCTAGGGTTCTAGGTCATTTTGTCAAAGAAACAGAATATACAGAGAAAGACTAGAGAAATTGAGAAAGAAGAAATTGAAAAAGAAAAAAAAATAAGGAAGAAGAAAAAAAAAGAGAAGAAGAAGTTCTTACGTTATGTCTTCAATGTGGATCTTGATACTCTGATACCATGTCAAGAATATAAGCTAAGTTGAGAGAGAAATCTTAGAGAAAGAGGAGAGAAATACTCTTTTATTATGTATTCGAAGTGTGACTATAATCTGAATTTATAATCATCTAAAGAACAAAAAATAAGGAAAGCAACAATATATGGAAACCAATGATTCTGTCCCTAATTAAGGAATAATTGATATATCCCTAATTAAGGAATAGTTGACTGACGACGAATGACAATGTTGCTCAGTTGGAAGAAAATTACACAGTTACCCCTCTAATCCTTTGTAATGTTAGATTTACCTGTAATTTTATTATATATTAATAGCTAATTTAGATTTGACTAAATTATATATTTAAATATTAATATATATTTAGATATAAATATTAAATATAAATTTAATTTTAAAGCTTTAAAATTTGCAAATTCTGAAATTATATAAATAAAAAATTTAACTTAAAAGTGTAAAATTTACAAATTCTGCAAAAGAATTATAAATACAGATTTATTTCAATTTTCAAGTTCTAAAATTTAAGAAGTCTGTAAATTTGTAATTATATAATTACAAATTTAAACTACATGAAATCAAGATTTGCATTTACTTAAAATCTTTACTTTTCATTACATATAAATTTTCAAATTTTTTGCAAAGACCATACAAACTATATATTGATTTAATTTTTATTTGCAAATTTTGTAATATATACAAAATAATTATATAATTTATGTTATTAAACATATAAGTGAAAATCAAATATATATTTGATTTATTACTAAATAAATTCATCTTTTACAGACAATATACATATATATATATACATATGAAATAGAGCTAAAGTTTAGAGATAAAGAACCATGTCCTATTCAACCACCGTTGCTGCTCCCAACTCCTCCCATTGCCACCCTCTGGTTTTCTCTCCAGTACATCGCTGCTACCTCCTCACCTTTCTCTATCTATCCCTTCACCTTCACCACATTCTCTCACTGCCATCATCTCTCCTGCTCACCCCTTCACTGCCAACACTTCCTTCCACCACCTCCACTTTTCATTTCTGTCAGTCACGAGTGCAACTACCTAAGGAGAGGGGGAAGGTGTTGGTTAAGGACATTGTGGAATTTTGTGATTTTTGAAGTGTGACGAAATAACGTTGCTAGCAAGGGGATGGTGACATTGCAATAACCTAGTGAGAGAGAGGAGAACCAAGATGGCAATTGAAAAAAGGCTCGTACCCAGGTGTTTCTCTCCATCTCCGTTTCTGATTCAATTCAGTCATCGACTCTGTTGTCCATCTAATCATATATTTTGACAAATTGAGAAAGATTCAGAGAGGATTGATGACAGAGGTGACAGGATTTATACAGAATCTGATGTGGTTGGTTTTTTTCCAATTGGGGGTGAGTTTAATTCCAATGTTGATTCTTTGAATAGTGGGGGTCAGTGTGTGCATTGTTTGGGGTTTCAATTGCTTGCTTTGTGGAGAGGTAATCCTGGTGGTGTGATGTTGTGGTTGTGAAGGTGGAGTTGGAGCCAGCGGTCTTGGAGTAGGAGAGAGAAAAGAGAAGAGGGTGGGATTTTTGTTGGGGGTAGTTTTGTCATTTAATTTTATTGGTACTTTTTTGTTTTTTTTTTTAATTTAAATTTAATTATAATAATATTGAGGGTAAAATTGTAAGTGTACATGTAATGTTTTATGACATTAGGGTTAACCCTCGTAGGAATGTTAAAAAGTTATTTTCGCCAAAGTTTAATCCATGAATGTAAAAGCAAAACCTCAGGGGCGGTAAGAGTAATTTATTCTAAAATTTATATTTATTGTTCCTTGTGTTGTGGTCATGTTATTGCCCTGTTTTTTCAGGATTCGTCACATTGTCATGTCAGCATTGTGTCATATCTGTTAGCTTCTTAGCTTTGTGTTGTGTGATTATTTTACCTCCCTGCGGTGTTTAGTTTCACTCTTATTACATTGCTTATTCTATAAAGTCCATGAGAGAGGGGCTATAAATCCGAAGTTGTTCTACCTCACTGCAGAATAGATACTATAAACATTTGCATCCAAAATATGAATGGCACCCTACGGAGTTGATTGGTGACATTACATCCCATCTTTCTGCCGTTGCTTGCTATATGTTGGTTGGATATGTAATTTTGTTTTGGGGCAGAGAAGAGGACGACACTAAGCGTGTTATGTGTTAGTTTTATGCTTTGAAACTTTATGAGGTTTGAAAATCAATCTAAGCAAAAGCAAGTTAGAGAATGTTGATATATTTCCTTCTTGTGGCTCATTTAGGATGTGTACTTTGGCATATAATTCACACAAAAGGTTTATCATTTATGGACAATAACATTTATAAATTGGTGTTTATGTTATGGGTGGATGATAATTTTTGGGAGAAAATGCAAATTGGGAAGAGGAAAATTGCTTCCCTCACCGGAGTTAGAAAGTTTCCTACAATGAACTAAAGCATTTATTTCTCTGGAGAGATTATATATATGAGTATCAAAACATCGGTCACTACTCCTCGGAGTCAGAAAATAGGTGTTTATGTTATGGAAGGTTTTTCAAACCAAAAGAACATCGATCACTACTCTCCACCATGTAGGTGTAAACTTGGTATTTAATTAATCAGCCAATAAAAAGAAGTGTGACTTCTTGTGAAATTAAAAATAAACAAAATGTTGGCGAGAGTCTCAAAAAGAAGCATCAAAATAACATCCAAGGCCTCTTTAACAAAACATGAGGGATATGTGTATATTAGCCCTTCTTTCTGCAAATATGTGCAAAACGTGTTTATTTGGTTTAGTTTTTTAGTCATGCCTTTTCTATTCTATAGGCCAAGTCTAGGATTACATAGAATTGGGCTTGGATATGGGATTTGAAATTTGGTTGTGGGGCTATTTTTGGGTCTGAATTGCCCTGAACTTATGTTGGAAAGGGGCTGGACATCCTTATCAAAGTTTTTATACTTGAAATGGTGAAATTTGACAAGATATTGACATCTATTCTTTTATTTGATGACAATTTTATAATCAGCATGATTGGGGAAGTGATTGCAACATCTAACACAAACACAAACACACTTGTGGTTGTGTGTGTAACAAATTGACTTAGGTTTGGTCAAAACAAGCATTAAAAATGAGAAGGAATTGAACTGAAATGGAGACAACAGTCCTGTGAGTTGCTCCTGGTTTCTCTTCCTTGTGCAAGCCAATAGTGAAATTGCTAATATCATTGCTTATTATCTTTCTGTCTTAAATCCTGAATGGGTGTAGTTTATGTGTTTAGACATTTAAAAGACATTACATGTATTGGGTGATTTACTCTTGTACTGTTTGGAAAATGAGTTGCCAGTATGGGTGCTCAACCAGGCATGGAGCCATCGGTGAGTACAAATTGAACAAAATAATGGATGTGGGCTTCTCCAAATCATCCCTACAGGACTTAAAAATGGAAGGGAAACCTTATACGTTAATCCTTCAGCTTCTAAAGAAGTTGAGGAGCACATTGGGCATGAATTCCTTATATTTTTATTTTCCTCAACGATTGTAGGCTTTAGTTGCCAAGAAATAATCCTTTCCCTAAACACTGGGGGTTTAATCTGTGATTTCTTGTGTTGTGTTTGATTTATAATTTGTTTTTCTTTAGAGAATAATGTCTTTTTCCCTTTTTAGCATATTAAAATTAGTCATTAGAACTTGTTTACTGAACTACTATTTCTTGCTTTTTTTCCATGGTGGGTGGTGGGCAGGGATTTGATTCTAGAGATGTCTCTGCTTTACTTGATTAACTACAATTTGGGAATTAATGCTACAGTTGCAAAATTGATTGTGCCAAAGTGTGTTTTATTCAACATTTTTTGTTTTGGCAGGTATCGTGCCATTACTAGTGCCTACTACCGAGGAGCTGTTGGTGCCTTGCTTGTATATGATGTCACTCGACATTCTACGTTTGAGAATATTGGAAGGTGGTTGAAGGAGTTAAGGGATCACACAGACCCCAATATTGTAGTAATGCTTATTGGCAATAAATCAGATCTCCGACATCTTTTGGCAGTTTCTACGGAGAGTGGTAAAGCTTTAGCTGAAAGGGAGTCCCTCTACTTTATGGAAACTTCTGCCTTGGAAGCGACCAATGTGGAAAATGCTTTCACAGAAGTTCTTACTCATATATACCGGATAGTTAGCAAGAAGGCAGTTGAGACTGGTGATGAAGGAGCTTCTTCGGCTGTTCCATCTAAAGGAGAGACAATTAATGTCAAAGACAACATGAATAGAGGTGGATGTTGTTCGAGCTAGGATTTTGCATCTCAAGGATGTGGCCAGTGGTTCTCTACGTCCACAGTTTACTAACCACGGGAACATCGAAAGGATTATTTAGTTTCAAACATGTAATTGAATAGGAGCAAAGTGTGGTATAGTTAAAAGCATTGATTTAGTGGTAGAATGTAATATGTTAAGTAAGCTTGGATATGTTTGAATATTTCTGGGAAAAAGTTTATTTCTGGAAATTGTTTGTGAAATTTATATTTGCTCATAATTCCAGTATTGAGGCTCTGGTTGTAACATTCTAACTGCTTTTGGTGTAGACTGCAACTGTGCAAGCTTAGGATCATTTGGAAACTGATACTAATGGCATCTGTTATTTCTATCCATATGCTGAAGATGAGTAATATGTTGCTAATACAATTACTATAGCAACTCAATTTTTAATGTATTCCAAAGTGAATCAAGTTCAAGGTTCATTTGGATGGAATGGAGGGCTAGAATGGAAGATGGGAGTACTGAAAGAGGTAATCTTAAGTGCAAAGGAGTCTCTTCTCTCGCATTGTAACACACAGAAGAAAAGATGTAAGCGATTCAGTTATTCTATAATTGAAATAATCTATTTTTGGTAGGTATAAATTATAAGAAAAATGAGGGAAGATGCCATTCTCTTCCTTTCTTTCCACTTGTTTGAAGAAAAGATGCAATGAGTTTATAAGTACTATTACTTTCTTTCTCCTCTCTTTTTTTTATTTAAATTACTTTGGACTGGGTTGTTCCAATATCACTTGTCATGACTTAAAAGTTTAAACTATAATGCTACGTTTGGTACACAACAATGGAATGGAATGAGCATTCCATTAAAGTGAGAATTGAATGAGAATGGAATGGAATGATTATTTTCATTCTATTGTTTGGTTTCAAACATGAAATGATGCAGAAATGGAATGATGATTATATTATTTTTGGTAACTAATTTTTTTTTAATGTTTATCGGGAATGAAATGGTCATTCCATAGGTTGAGTAATGGAATGAATTTTCATTATTTTTCATTCCAGAGAAATGAAGCGGAATGGTCATTCCTACTTTTATTTTTCTTACCAAACAAAGGAATGAATCAAAAAAGATAATATTAACTTTCCATTCTATTTCATTATTGCGGACCAAACTTAGCGTAAGAAAGTGACGGCTGGTGCAACCTACCAGCCTTGGAAACCCAAAAACCTTTTAATCCCCATCCAACATATGACAAGGCCGCGTGACACTAGTCGTTTACCGAGAAAAGTGTAGAAAAATAAAAGTCCACTACCGAGAAAAGTTTGAGAAAAATAAAGGTCACAAACCACAACTTAAATATAGATATTTTACTTGGATTGACAATTTGACATCATGCCTTTCTTAATGAACAAACCAGCAAGAGAATAAGTACACTAGAGATTACAACCTTCATGAGTAGAATCATCTATAAGATAAACTCCTTAAAAACTTGTTAAAATATTTATACCAACTAAATCATGAATTCCAATAACTTGCTAGTATGTTGATCATGTATGTGCTGGATCAACATGTCTTGGCACTTGTCCTTGTGTGCTCTGTTTGACAGGAGGGATGAAAAAGTGGATGGAAGAAATAGGGGAAGGGATGGATGAGAATGGAAGTGATAGTAGAAATGATGGATGAAGCGACACTTTTTTTGATTGGTTGGAAGGGAAGGAGAGATTTTGTATATATTTTTTACTTGTATACCCTCATTATATAAACTAATAAAAAGTAATATTTCTTCCAAATTATGATATAGTAAGATAAATTAATGAACTTGTCCCACAAAATCTGACTTTTTGTAAGAGTTCGTAAATCTTTTTACTACTATGTTTTTAGGTATAATTTGAGTATTATTTATTAGGGTTTAACAAAATAATTTGTAAATAATTGAAGGATAAAAATGGCATTTTATATTTATGGAACAGTTTTTCTTTCTTTCCCTCCTCTGCAAATTTTAGAGAGAATGCTTCATTCCCCCTTTGCTTCATTCCTCTCTTCCCTTCCAACCAAACCTCTCTTTCATTCTTCTTTTTTCCTTTCAACCAAACAAAGAAAGGTAGAGTGCTTTCGAAGATTTCTTCTTCATGGCATGTACCATCTCCCATTGAAATCCTAAAATTAACATTTATTTGATGAATGCATCCATCGATTCCAAAGCAATATGAGATTGGAATTGTATGTTCCGGAAGAACCACGGCGCTTGTTAGCAGAACACAATTTTATTTTGTTACGATTGAAAGTATGAAATATAACATTTTTTTTAATTAAAATTGAGGACTGATTTAGTTGAAACTGTAAATTAATATGATGTTTTTTTTTATTATTATTAATATGATGTTTGGGGTAAGTAATTGAGACTAATTTAGTTGAAACTGTAAATTAATTTTCCTCACATTCCATTCTAAAGTGTGAATTTTGTACTATCAAAAGTAGTTTAACTATGTTTGGTAGTGTGACAATGAGTTAAACACCAATGTACAACATAGTGTTCAACTTCTCGCTCTTAGACGCATGTCCAACAATTTATGTACAACGTAGAATACTCCTTTATTTTTATTTTATTTTATTTGTGTGTGGGCGTAAAGTGGAATATATTACTGCACAAAAGGAATCTAAAAAGATCATACATAGACAACTAAATTGCATTATATGTAACTTAATATCACCTTAGTGCAATGCAGACGTATATATTTGTAACTGGTAATATTTGGTGTCAAAACTAAGTATGATCAAGTTGTAATCTTTCATTTATATTTTTGTAATCGATCATAGAGTTGAAAACTGAGAGTTTGGAGTGTGTTCTTCATCAAGGCGTCATCTGAAGCAAGGAATTTGATTGAGTGAAATATTTAAGTGGCTTTAAGAGATCATGGACATTGTTGATCATGATTTGAGTATCATTTAGTCCAGGTAAGTTGGTGAGGACACATAGGTTTTGAAACTTGGTTTTTGGTCTTGAAATATAGAGTTTCGGAGTTACAATTTCATATTTTTTAAAGTTGGACCAGTTCCAGTCTTGCCCGGGCCAGTCCAAGAGCTCTCAGGATCTTAATTTTGGTCACCAACACAGCTGGCCCAGTCCAAGGTTTAGCTAGACCAGTCCATGAGGTCTCAGTAACTCGGATGGGTTTCTAGGCAGGGCTAGACCGGTCCAAGGGTTCTGACAGTCCTGTTTTGTCGTTATTTGTCCTGTTTTGACCCGAATTTGACTCTAAACTTTCCTTAAACATCGAACTTCATTTTTTATTGACTTTTAACTTATTTTTTTAAGGAAAATTAGAGTCTTATTATCTATATAAACCCTCATGTGTTTTCTCTCTAAGAGAATGCTTTCAAGAAGCTTTTTATATACATCAAATAATATATTTTTAGATAGAGAAAGCAACTAAGATATTTTTCAATAGAGAATTTTATTCTTCTGTATATATTTTTGGGAGTACACACACAAAGTGTTTAAGGTGTGATGTTCTTCTCAATCTGATTAACAGGATCTTTGAGATATACAGTTTAATCAGAGAAGCAGATGTGGTTCCTTAATATTTCTTGTTTCTATCAGAAGATGAGGAGAAACGATCATTACAAAGAGGTCAAAATACTTGCGAAGTATTTGTGTTCTTTCAGCTACCCTTCTAAATAATTATGACGTTAGCTGGGAGTCTGTAGCAATTAGACGAGGGAGTCGTAAGAATAAACCTGAGGCGTTCTGTATCAAGTTCTTCTCAGAGTGGAGTGGGTGTGAGTCTTGGACAAAGTCTGTTGTAGATTTTTTCGAGATAGTGAATTGGTTTCTCTGGAGGCGGCTACCTCACCCCTATGGTTTGTAGGAATTTAAATCTATTTTTTAAAAAAATTTGTTAAAGAATCCAAGAAGTTGTGATTTGGGGGTTTTCGTTTTGGGGCGTTTTTATGGGGTTTTTGGTACCAATAGATATCTTATGAAGAAAGGAGAATATCGGTATAAAATTTGAGTCGAACGGAGGCCGAAAAGTGGCCTGAAAGGGTCTGCCTGCGCACATGAACAGTGCACAGGCTAGGGGTTGAAATTTTGAAAAATCATTTTTTTAAAATACTTAAATATTTCAAAAAATTTCCAAATTTTTAATTCAACTTCCCGGAGGTTAAATGAACTTGGTTTTAAATTTTCATGTAGAAATGAGCTCTCCTTGTAGTGCAATTGATTTTTAAAGTGTCTAAAAATTAGGTTTTTTACCTTCTTTTATTTTAGAAAATACTTAAAATTTTCTGAAAATTTTCAAATTTTTACTGTAACTTTATGGAGGTTAAATAAACTTAAGTTTAAATTTTCATGTCGAAATGAGCTCTCCTTGTGAAATTGATTTTTAAAGTGTCTAAAAATTGGATTTTTCACCTTCTTTTATTTTAGAAAATACTTAAAAGAGATAATTTTTTCAACGTAGATAACTTTTTTTTGGGTTTTGTCTAAATATAAAGAGATAACTATTTTTTGAGTATTTTTTTTTTTTTTGATCTTGTCAAAAGATACCGAAAACATTAAAGATTGGAGACATGGAGGAGATATCAGAATAGGTAGTTGTATAATTTGAAAAACAATAATCATTCACTTGTGAAGTTAAGATTAGAAATGTCATTTAATTTAAGATGTGAGTGCAAACATAGAAAATGAGAGTGCTAACATCGTCTCCCTTAAATAAATATTTATAGATTTTAGAATTTATATTAATTTAATACACTTAAGATTAGTGTGAGAATTTATAAAAGTGAAAATTTTAAAAAAAAATATTTTTTATTATTTTTCTTTTCTCTTTGAAAAGGTTAAAATATTATTATATTACTTTTCTTATGTGTTGGGAAGAGTTTTAATATTTTTTTATTAATTTTATAATAATATTATAACTTTTAAAAAAAAGAGAAGTAATAAAATAATATTATAAATAATTTTTTTTTATATTTTAGTTTTATAAATTTTCACTTTAATCTTAAGTATGTTAAATCTATATAAATTCTAAAATTTATAAATATGTATTTAAACACTTTTTATCCCTCTAAATATATATATATATAATTTCTAAAATATATTTAAAAATTTAAATTGAGTTTTAGAGAGATGAATTAATTTAGTTAAAAATAGAATTGAAGTTGTCGAAAGGGAAATATATTTTTTATTTATGAAATAAATGTGTTAATTTTAAATAAATTTATTTTAAAAAAAACTAAGTCATAACATAGTCAGAGTTGTTCTCAAATTAAAGCTCTCATAATTATCTTTCTAACATAAATAATTTCATCAAAAAATTTAACTTAGAGTAAAAGTTGTTGAAATTTAAGTAAATGAAATACAAAAATGTATTTATAGAATTATATATTACGTTACTTTGAAGATGAACATTACTTTTGGCATGAATCAATCAGATATTTTAAATATTTTTTTATTAAATTTTTTGAATAAATTTAATAAAATCAATTTAACATTTAACAAATATTTTATAAATCAACACAAATACTTTACAATTCAACAATTCAACAAAAACATAAACGCTTTGACAACTATAGAGCCATTTCTCTGCCACTACAGACGATCCAAGCTCATGTTATTAATCTTGCAATAAGTTTTTGAGATGGGACAAGTGAAGTACATTTTGGGTCAAAGTTATTAGTAATTCCATGTTTGACTCCCTCGAAATTCTCACAAACTCCTTTTTATTTTATTGTATTCAGCCTTTTCTTTACTCTACGTACAATTTTTATCTTTTATCACAACATGATAACATCCTTCCTTTTGTATCCCTCAACTCTACAAATTTTCTCACAAGTCACAGAAGTCCTCTCTCATAGGCCATCAGTCTCTCTCTCTAAGAAAGAAGATCAACAAGGAAACTTTTGGAGGGTTCATGTCTCCATTAGAACAATAATATGAGTGTTTTAGTTTAATGTTTGGTTTTTTCCTAATTATTATTATTGTTCTTTTCTACAAAATAATATCTATTGAACAAAAAATATATATAAATATTATTAATATCTGCTGAACAAAAAATATTATTATTGCGCTAAAGGCAGTTGCTTAAGCGACTGTCCTTTCACACTCGTTATAGTGATTGATGGAAAATAAAAGTCAATCATTAATTATTTTTGTATAATAAGTGTCCTATTTTGTCATCAATTAGTATGCTCTTGTAGTTTTAAAATATTTACAGTAATGCTATCAAGTAAAACTATAATGTTTATAAGTGATTTTTAATTTTAAAAGAAAATTCTATTCTTTAATTAAATTGAAAACCAAGGATCATACATTATTTTATATACCAATTAATTACAAATTTAAAAAAATTTTAAACTCTACTAAACAAGTGTGAAGATTGTGTTCACACTAAGCAAGTCAAATAATAAAACAAAAAGCAATTACACTTCACGTGCATTTCTGTCCTTATTTCACTAATTAAATTACAATGACAACAATGTGTACTAGCCAAAAGTTGATTTCAACAATGTGTACTAGCCAAAAATGGTGTGAAGTTTACATTGAAAACAATGTGTAGTAGCCAACAATGGTGTGACATTTGTATGGTTCATATGAATCATGTGTGAACATTAAATATTAATTCACATTTTAAAGATTAAATAATCAAAATTAGTTGACGAGAAACACTACCTACTTGCCGTCCACCACTAACTTGATCCATTCATTGTTACATAAATACCCTTTTTAGATTATCAAAACTTGAGGTTTCATGAAGAAAAAGATTTGGGGGTAATTTTGGAATTGCAATTGATTAGTGGGGGCATTTTAGATACGAAGGAAAAGTCTTACCACACGCGTGGCCACATCAGAGTTCTTTCGTCAACTTTACGCATCGACAATGGATCCAACAAGGGCCCACTCAAATTATTAGCACCGGAAGATTTGGTGGTGCTAGTTTACAATTACCAGAATACCCTTGTTAATAATTTTTTTCATTAATAAAGATAAGATTTTTTTTTTCATTCATTATATCTTTTTACAATTTGACCCAGCGCTGGCTCAATCAAATTTGAGGCCTTAGGCAGAAAATATAATAGTGGCCTTTTAAGTTTTATCACTTTTCAATAATCATTTGTCCGATAAGATAAATAAAATTTTTTATTATCCTAAAATATTAATGCACCCTAATTGGCTGAAAGTAGGAGAGGAGAGAAAAAAATGTGTAAGAAGAATAAGAGAAAGAGAAAACGTAATAAAAAAATAAAAAAAAAGAGTTTAATAAAGAAAATTTAGAAATAGATGGAAAATTTACCAGTTTCTAATATTATTTATCCAATGAAAATAAGGTAGAATTAAATTATAGGAGCGTACTTTAATACACCCTACTTGTTGAGGCTAAATATAAGGGAATGAAAATAAATTTTTAGGAGTCTAATGAATTCTATTGACTGGGACCTTGGAAAGTCTTACCAGTTTCCAATACCATTTATCCAATGAAAATAAGGTAGAAGCATACTTTAATACATTCCAATACCATTTATCCAATGAAAATAAGATAGGAGCGTACTTTAATACATCCTACTTGTTGAGGCCTAAATATAAGGAAATAAAAAATTTTAGGGGCTTAATAAATAAATTCTATTGGCTGGAGTTTAGGCCTAAATATAAGAAAATGAAAATTTTTTAGGGGCCTAATAAATGAATTATATTGGCTGGGCCTTAGGCGACTGCCTAATCGCTTAATGGACGACGAGCCACTCCTGATTTGACGGTATTATTTTGATAATTTTTTTCTTCTTTACACTATCTAGTTCATTTTGATTTGAAAAATGGGTCATTGTGAAGTTTGTGAGAAAAGAAAAATAATAAGTTTTAAATATTAAATTCTCTTTTAAGTAAAAAAATATATTTATTATTAGAAACACATATATAATAAGAAAATTGTTCTCTCACACGCAGGAAGGTTAAGGAAATAGAGGTACAAGCTCTTTGAATAAGAAACAATAAACTCATTCAGAATAGCTAGTTTGATCAATCTCACTAAACACGTTAACTTTAATTTCCTTTGTTAAATTCCTAGCAGAAGACTAATTATACGCAACCTTTATTTTGAGACGTATAACAATAACACTATGATATAGAAGTCCATTACTTTTTCCTTCATTTAAAAAATAAAAAAAAAAAACCCTACACATCATCATCTTACTATGTACGTTCCATAATAAATGTTTTTTTTGGTAAAAGTCCCATAATAAATGTTGCCCCTTAAATTATACAAAATTTGAACGTTTAGTCTATTGATTTGAAAAAATTTCTAGTACTTAATAACACTTCGGGAAAAGTCAAAATTTGAAAAATGAAAAGTGGACACTTGAAAAAATGTTATGGATAGAAGTGTCATCATAATGTTAGCTGGTCTATATAGATGGATGTAATACAATATAATATTGAAAACATGCTTACTTTTTCAAAGTAAAGTAGCCCAAATAAAAAAAAAGTACTTTTTTTTTTTTAATCTTTTGATCTTTCTTTTATGTTTTTTATTTGTTTCTATTTATTTTTCAATTTGGTGAATGTATCACCCTCTGATGGCTTTAAAACAATAGGAATATTGTTGTTGTGAATACACAAATTGATATCAATTTAGCCGAAAAGTGTAGCTCTAATTGGTAAAGTTGATGGGAGAGCAGCAATATTAATGTCCAACCACTTTCACATCTAATCTACCAAAGTTCCATTGGGTTTGACATGCACGTTATACATGCACACATATATTTCTATATATATATATATATATATATATATTGAGAAGAACATGAGTGATAAATTTAATATATTCCTGAAAATGCAATATGGGCATAAACTGAGGGGCAATAACGTAATCCAGGCAGTATATATAATGAAGCTATGCTTCATCATAAGCTACCCTCATTCCAAGTCTCTAGAGACTTCTGTTCCATTACCGACAGTATCAATATGGCAGCTGATATTCAAGAACAAGTTCTAAAGCTCTTTGATTTTTATTGGTTCGAATTCGAAATCTTTACTATAAAACCACCATTTTCAATCCCTGAGACAAACCCAGTTCTCCAAATCCTTGAAGAACCTGAAAAACCAAAGCTCTCTCGCATCCAAACTCTCCATGTTAGATCTCTCAGTGACCAGTGTTTGAGCTCTCAAGACAGCTTCAGCTCAGACTCTCTCTCTCCAAATTCAGTCCTCCTCCCGCCAAAGCTCGAAACGATACTTTCCGGGAAAGAAGTCGGAGAATTCTCCGACCTAGTTGCCAAACAAGAAGAGATTGAGGTACCCATTAAGAAGAGATCAGTGAATGATAGAAGAAGAAGAAGAAAAAAGGGTGCTAGTAAGAGCTTGTCAGAACTTGAGTTTGAGGAACTAAAAGGGTTCATGGATTTGGGCTTTGTGTTCTCCGAAGAAGACAGAGATTCAAGCTTGGTTTCCATCATTCCTGGGTTGCAGAGATTAGGAAGAAAAGTTGATCATAGTGGTGGTGGTGGTGGTGATGAAGAAGAAGAAGATCAAGCTGGAAAGGTCATTGATGAATCTGCAGTTTCAAGACCCTATCTTTCTGAGGCATGGGATGAAATGGAGTACTTGGACCAAAGAAAGCTAGAGAAACCTCTAATGAATTGGGTTATTCCAGATCTCAGTAATGAAATGGACATGAAAGATCATCTTAGGTTTTGGGCTCATAGTGTTGCATCTACTGTAAGATGAATTAACGACATTATTAGTAGAATATTTTTTTGATTTGTTGTTTTTCTGTTATTTGTTTGATCCATTTTGTTTTAGGTTTAGTTCTGCATTTTTCTTAGGCTAAGTTTCTGGCTGTCATCCATAAATTCATAATCTGTAAATAAAAAATTTTCTTGAAATTTAATTAAATTTGCTGGTACTATTTAGTAATCGAAAGTTATGTTTATGGTCTAATGTGTACATCATGGCATCTAAAAGTAGGTTAGGTGCTAGATGTCACTCCTAAGTCTTATCGCTTATTAATAAAAGTAAAACCTATAAAAGGTGATTAATGTTTTGTTTTGATACTCATTGATCAAACGAGAAAATATTTCATTTACGTACATTTTCTAATAAATTGATAGGACATAAAAATGTTGGAAACAAGTGTTGATCGTCAAGCTATTTTGTATTAAAATTAAAGTTGAATCCTTAGAAAGATTAATGAGGTTGAATTTTCATTTCAACAAAATTAGATTAATTATGATCCACAGTGAGGTTTTGAACCATTTCATTAGATACAATGGGAGATTATAACCCTCCCAATCACGACCAAAATTAAAATTAGTGTACAAAACTCTAATTGGGGCTCAATTTGGGGCGACTTCACAATCGAGCAGTGAAATAGAAATGCTTAAAAGTGATAAAATTCAATCTTTGTAGTAATTAAATTTAAAGTCTTTAGAACCCCTTAATCACATTTATTGATGTATTTTACAAAATCAAAAAAAATAAAAATGATTAAAATAGGAAGTTGGCAAAAGGTGGTGTCTACATATACTTAATATTTAATGATCAAATTGTCCATTTGTCCATTATACCTTAAGGTACTTGAAACCTCTTATAAACATCACTATACTCATTTCTTTGATTATATGCACAATTTACACCTTCCATGCTCTTTATGAAACCTTACGTAGTGTCAGACAAAAACACTACTGTTACTTGAATAATCAAGTTAAGCTACACTTCTTAGTTAGATTGTAGACAAAAGGAAACATTTACCTTATTCCAATTCAATTAAACTTCATGCGAATATGTCCAATAGGATAAGCCCAAGAATAATTCCATTTAGCCTTACATTCCAAGGTAACCTAATCTTCTGAGATCATGAGCTTTAGATCTCATTCATAATTTGAGGTGATAGATTTTCAAGGATAGAAACCTTTTTTTATAGAACTTTCTTTAGGTAGAAAATTAGTTCACCTTGAGTAATCTCGGCTGTAGAAGCACTTTTAGTGACCTTGCATGGAAAAGGTCATCATTTCCATGTTGCCAACCCATATTAGTGTTGGAAATTAATCTCCCTTTGTGTTGCCAACCCATATTAGTGTTGGGAATTAATCTTCTTTTGCTCAACACAGTAAAAGTTTATCATTACATCAATAATCATATAAAAATATATGGAGATAATAATCAAACACATCCACGCACAACATAATATTTTGCATGATTCACCCAATTCTAAGGCTACGTCTATGGATAGAGACACTTCACTATATTGAGAAGATAATATACAACACACGAAAAAACATTCCTACCACACACATTTTTTCATTTTTTCTCTTGACATATTTTTTTGAGAATTACATATACTCTCTCCTCTCTTCAGAGCACTCACTAACCCTTTACATCTTTCCTCTCCCTCTCTCTCTCTTTTTCTTTTCCCTTTAATCATATCTCTATTTATAGAGTCTCCAAATTCATTCCTTGTTGTATAAGGATTGCAATTCCTTAAATTTCAAGACAACTTGTGCTAAAAGAATTACCTATTAAAATACAACTTATATGGAAACCTAATTATATTAGAAATATGAACCACAATTCCTAACAATTTCCACCTTGTCTCAAATTCCATCGACGCATTCCTCCATAACTACACCTCGACCAAAGATTACTCCAACTCTAACCAAACTCCATCACATTATCCCAATTAGTGTTCAATTGCTCAGGGATGGAAACCCACCAATCAATCAATCAATCAATCTTTTTCATACCATCATATTGCCCCATCTTGAAAATGAGCATCTTTCGGTTTGTTCCAAGATTTGTTCTTCGTGTGAGTTGTGCGGTATGGAAGTAGTTGCGAAAGTCAATTTAAAACCTGGGGGGGTGAATAGGTTTACTTGCCCATTTGCTTAATTTTTTAGATTAATTAAACTTTAAGTCCAATTAAAAATTAATGAAACATATAAAACAAGTAAATAAAATAAAGTACAAGTAAAAATAAAGATAGCACCAGATATACGTGGAAAACCCAAATCGGGAAAAAACCACAGGGGAGGTAAAGCCTCAAGAAACTAATCCACTATGATAAAGCAAAAAACAACAGACTCTATGTCAGACTCGCACCCCTTTTCACTCTATCAAGAATCTGATATTGAACACCTAAAGCTTACAATTGTAACTTCTAGTCCAACAGCTACAGACTCCCGGCTAACGTCATAATCCTCACAGAAAGGTAGTTGGAACAACAAAAATTCTCAGCAAGTATCTCATTCCCTTCGTAATGCAATATGGTTCACCTTTCTTCACAAGAAAGTAATAGAAGAATCACAAATCCAATGCTCTAATTAGTGAATAAATTTGATGCAATCTCTGAATAACTAATCAGTATAAGAACAACATCCTAAATATCACTCGTGAATTATAGATGTGTACTCTGAAAATATAGAAAAATATTGTCCTAAAAATATTGTAAAAGCTCTCTCTTTAGAATAATAATTTTCTCAAGGCATGCTTGTAGAGAAAACCTAGACAAGTATATATAGGCATATGTGTCACGCCCCTAAATTTAAATAATAGAAATACTGGTTCTATACTTAAATAAAGTGCGTGATTTGCAACAACAACCACCTCACACAATATAGTATAACTCTCCCAAAAAGAATTTTATTGAAAACATAAATAACTACAAACAAATGTAGTATTGTCTAATACAATCCATAGAAAAAATCCTCAACATTATTACATAAGTTCATATTAACTTTATTGAGCTACAAAGTAGGAAAACAGTAAAATCATCTCCATCCGGCTCACATGACTCCATCACGTTCCAATCAACGTGTACCTAAAAATTGTTAAGGAGTGAGCTCACAAGCTCAACAAGGGATTGCTAAACATATTCCCTGCTCAGCAAATAGATTCACCTTTTATTTTCATATATAAAAGTAACTCGTCAAAATACATTAATTACATGTATTCATCTCAGGTCTTAAATTCTCATATGTCATAATTACCAAAACATAAAACAGAACACCATTTCCACAATTTCACAACATAAACTTGTTAATCATCTTGATTAACTTATATTAAATTTCACTTATCTCACATGAGCCCCAAGCTCCCCTCCAATCAATGGTGTGCATCGCATAGTCCCGGACTATCGAAAACACACATGTGGTTGGGTTATACGTCTACTCACCCAGATGGTCCTGGACCACGTCCACATAATAAGGGCATTCTGAGCCCAATGACCATAACAAAAGGATAGTGCACTCCCAATAGGTAGGTCCCTGACCTTACCTAACAAAGTCATCATAGGAATAGTCCCAGACTACTCCTCGACTACTCACTATTATCCATTACTTACCTTAATGTAATTTCACATTTTTCAGCAAATTTAAGTTAATTAAACTGAGATACATTATTCTGAAATTTTTCATAATTTTAGAAATATTTTTACTGTTTTCCTCTAATTTTCATTAAGCTTGCATAAAAGAACCCAAATAAACATTTTCTTTTATATAATAAAATGTCCAGAATATTATACAAGAACTGTCTGGATATATCTATACACAACTAGAAATATCAAGGTGGTAAACAGATTCCTTATAAATGACCAATTGTGTTGGTAACTCATTTTACTCTATAACGCCACCCAGTTGTGTTGGCAACTCATTTCACTCTATAACGCCACTTTGAGTGTCACTCTTAGACTCTAAGAACAACAAATACATATACGGCCACGGTCCTAAATATAATCGAATCAATAAACAACCACTGCCTTAAAGTAAATATACGGTTCTACCGCCCCACTTCCCTAAGATAAATATACAGAACACTGGATCCAACTATCCTAAAGTAAATATACAGAACACCCACGCCACTATACTAAAGTAAATATATAGAATACCCATGCCACTATCCTAAATAAATATACAGAACACCACACCCCTATGTTATATTATGTACATATACCGCAACTACACATTTTATCCTAAAATAAGGTACATATAGGGCCACTATGTATCACCACATTATATCCTAAATATAATTCTGTATGTATATAATTCGGCAACCTATGTCATCATACAACCAATTGTAATTATAACCCCTGTAATACTAAAACGAGTCATTTATTTAAATTATCAGAACAGATCCTAATATCAGTATTCCACCAGATAACATACACACACACACACATATATATATATATATATATATATATATATATATATATATAAACACAGCACAACTAATTGACAACAATAAACCAGTAGCCATAATCGTCCATCTATACAATCATGTTCAACCCCAATGATTTTAAAATCTATTAATAGATCATTCAGTCAAATACAAGGCTCCTAGTATAATCATGTTTCATCATTAAGATTAATAATAACTTAAATCCGTAGATATAATCCTCTACACAAAAACTATCAACATGATTAATTTATTTTTCAATCTAAAAAAATTAAGAGACAAGTTTCAATCATATACAAAAATATAAAACGGATCGACTCGCCTGCTATAGCTATTCCAATCATCGTCTCTCTTTACGTAATTCTTCAATCACCGTTTTTCCTTCCAGCTACTGCAGAGATTCGACGTATATCGGTTATCTATTTATTTTAATAAAATATTATATATATTAAATACAATATTATATCAAACGTTTATATAAGAGACATATATTATACGCTATATAGATTTTAATTTTTTTCTAGGATATTACAATATGAGTCCTAATCCTGCTTGGAAAAGAAGTTAAAAACTAATATAGGACTCCCTAGAAGTTCCAAACCCAAAAGGAATCAAAATTTTTGTCAAAAATAATTTTTTATTTGGAACAGGATAAGTAGGACTGGTGCTCAAAAAGTAGGACCGATGGAACTTTGAAGAAAACATGCAGAAACCAAACTGCCGAGGAAAGTTGGACCAGCCCATAAAATTGGGACCGGTCCTATTTAGAAAAACCCTAATTTTAACCAGAAACCATAGTTTTTCAAATATGCTCTAAAATATAAAGTGCAACGTGTCCTCACCAGACTTACCTGTACTATATGATGTCCTCATTGATTTAAATTTTTCGAGCACTACAAGAAAAAAGGTTTTTTTCCACGAAATATTTCGTAGCAAAAAGTCAAAATTTCGTAGCAAAAATTATTTTGGTACGAAATATTTTCGTAGCACCAACTGTTGCAATATGGTGCGCCTCTAATTGTAGATTTCGACGAAACACGATTTCGTAGCAAATAGTGCAACAGTAGCAACAAAAATTTTTCGTAGTTAATAAATATATTTTCCACAAAAATATTTCGTCGTAATTGTTTTTCTGAATTAGCGACGAAGATTTTCATAGTTAATAATCTTATTGCCTACGAAAATATTTTGTCGCAATTGTATATAGTAATTAGCGATGAAATTTTTTGTAGCTAATAATGATATTTCCTACAAAAATATTTTCGTCGCAAATAGCACTTTCCATAGCAAATAAGTAATTACTACGAAATTTTCCGTAGCAAATGTTAAATTCTTTTTTTAAAAAAAATATATAAAAAAATTCTGATTACACAAAATTAGAATTTGCGTAATCACAATTTTTACAACTTTAAATTTTTTTATCATATAACCGCTAATATACAAAATAAATTCATTGCCAAAATCAATTCATACAAAAAGTAACCATAACCTTCATTTCATTCCTATCTATACAAAAAAAACAAAAAAAAAAAACAAGTCTTGTACAAATGTCAAATAAATAAATAAAGTTGAATGAGTAAAAAAATATAAATTTCACCCATCACAAACAAATAAATCCCAAACTAAGGAGTTTAAAGTACAAAATTTACATCATTGTTAACATATCTATACAAGAGAAAAAGTTTCAATACTAACACAACCAAAGTATTACCCACCAAGCTCAAACGTCAAAAACTCCAACCCAAAGCATTCAAGGCAAGACTCCAAATAGCCAAACATAACTGAAAACAAAGTAAAACTTTTTAGCCAAAACTCTCATTAAACAACTCAAGAAATGCCATACTTGAATCAAATCTCATTAATTCATTCTCATTAATCATTAAGAATAAAAAAAGGTAAAGAAATCTCATTAATTCATTCTCATTAATCTTGTAAATAGAGTTCATAAGTTAAATAATAATTCATTAGTTATGCTGTAATATCATATATGACATCATTGTGGAATTATCAGTATATGCTTTAGTTAAGGAAATTAGCAAAGGTTATGAAGATTAATTTTTTGTTGGAGAAACAGAATGAATAAACAAACAATACACAAAATATTAATCCATAAGAAGCATTCTCACCTTACCAGAATGTATGAGGTCCATCAGTCTATTTTAAAGCTTTGAAGTGAGATCAACTACTTCTTCTTCCTACCACAACCAGCCTTGGACAAATGAAAAGAGATCAGGCCAATGATTGAGATATATGCAAAAATAGGAGTGATCTTTGACTCTATCTTATATCAAGAAATACTCTTTGTTCACTTCGACTCTAACACCCCAACCCAACAAACCCTAACATTTGAGAGAAGAAACAATTTGAAAACTTCACAACATGAATAATCATTTGTCGCAAACTGTAATCACGACCTTAAAAATATCTTGCCATGTTAAGTGAGAGGATGAATTTGTTTGATGTAGCATTTGAAGATAAATAGAAAGGTACAATTTATAAATATATAGGGTATGATATAACAAACTTAACCAGGACAAATATAACCATTTTATGTAGTATCCATATAAGGCTTATTTATTAGAACAAATATAACCATTTTCTGCCATCTGTGGAACTATAGCCATGATTGACACTAAAACACCATATATTTGTAATTTAGATCATTGTCAGGTTACTGACAAAGAACAATTAAAGAAAGAAAGTTGCTGTTAGGTTTGAGACCGAGTCTATTCTTTTGCTTCTCTATTTGAATGTTATTTTGAGGTAGTTTTCTTTGGTATTCTAAATGGCATTGCTAGTGAGTTTTGTGTTTGATTGTGTTGGTCCTAACAATGACTTCTGAAATGAACTTGAAATAACCAAGTGCACATTATGGTAGTTTTTTTTTATTGATTTCTACCAATTAGTGGTTTGATATTATGGAGCAAAACTTTGGTCAGCTGACTCAGCTACAAATTCATTCCAAAACAAACTACTTGGAATTTTTTTCTGGTAAATTGCTGAAACAAAAAAACAAGACATATTTTTCCTTGTTATAGTCAAGTTGTTCCCTACATTTAGGGCTTCAAATCTCACAATATACGGTCAAAGAAGATAATTTAACAATACAAGGAACACTATAACAGCAGTATAGGACACTATCAAAATTCATAAGACATCGTTCAAAGAGAAAAAAATTGCAAAAGCCACAATAACATCAGGGAATTTCACGCAAGTATGACAACACAAAGGTCTTAATTTTTTATTGCCTAAGGCCACAAAGCTTTTTTCCACATTCCACAAATTTTGTCCTCCCAAATTTTAAACACAAAATGCCAAATAAAATTAATAAATATCCAATAAATATAAATATAGTCTCTAAGATTGTAAATTTCTAGATCAAAATTTAACATCAACCAAAAAATCAAAATGAGACCTTCTTCAAAGTAACAAAAGAACCATTCTTATTTATCAATTCAAAACCAACAAAGGAATTGATAATTCAAGCACAATCAGAGGGTTCGGTCTTGGACCTATAGAGGAGCTTCTTTTTCTTTGAGGTTTGGTTATCAAATTTGAGCAACACTTGAGCAAATTACTGGTTCATCAGAAGGGCTAATCATTATTATTATATGCTATTTTGCTAACAAATACACAAAAATGAAAAAAAAATTTAAAAACACTTTATATAAAAAAATGCTTTGAATCGAGCCTGAGCTGTTGCGTATGCGAATCGAACCACTGAACGAAGCAGAGTAGGCCCAAACCTTTAGAATTAGGGGAAAAACAGAAATCAAGAGAGAAATCTCGAATCGAACCACTGAACGAAGCAGACAAGCTCAAATCGAATCGATGTTTGCATATTTCAATGAAATCTCACAAAAATGTAGCCCTAGAAATCTGAAGCGTGGCTTTCGAGATAACCGTGGTGCACCAAACTTGAAGAATCTCTTATTTCGTATACATTGAAGTCATCCAACACTTGTTTGAATCTGACAAATTTGATCAGAAAATCGAAGTGAAAAGAACGTCTAGAGAGAGAGATAGTTGAGATTCTATTTTCGAAGAGGGACAGATAAGAGCTACAGCAGAGAAATACACTCTGGCTAGGGCTTTGGAGTCTTTCTACCATTTAAAAAAAAATAGTTATTATAATAAGAAAAAAAATTGGTATTTTGCTACGAAAATCTCTAAATTTGTAGTAAATACTTTTTTATTAGGAATAAATATTTTCGTAGAAATTAACAAAATATTTACTACAGGCTATGATTTTCGTGGAAAATACTAGCGTATTTGCTACGAACTTGTTTCAGTAGCAAATAAGTAAGAGTATTTACTACGAAATTGGATTCATAGTAATAGGTATTTTACTATGGATTTAATATTTCGTAGTAAATACCTTACTATTTTCTACGAAATTAGCTCCGTAGTAAATAAGACATGCTATTTACTATGATTTTTTTTTCGTAGCAAATACCTTACTATTTACTACGAAATTGAATCCGTAGTAATAGGTATTTTACTACGGATTTAATTTTTCGTAGTAAATACCTTACTATTTACTATGAAATTAGCTTCATAGTAAATAACACATGCTATTTACTACGAATTTTATTTTCCATAGCAAATACCTTACTATTTACTATGAAATTGAAACCGTGGGAAATGGTTCATGGGAAAAAACCTGATTTCTTGTAGTGGAGCTTTGTTTCTGATGACGGTTCCTTTTTCATTCATCTTGTTCTGGAAGATCCACTTGGAACCAATAACATTCTTATTGGTTGGCTTGGTTATAAGAATTCAGGTATCATTCTTCTCAATTTGTTGTATTTCCTCCTTCATTAAAGTTATCCAATCGGGATCATCCTTTGCTTCTGGGTAGCTCTTTGGTTCAATAGATGATAACATAGCAAAGTGACTATGCTCATCCTCAACTACTAAGTGGTAATGCCTTCTTCTTTGCTCTTATGAGAGCCATTCCTTCTGTTTCCCATAATGTTTTCTTGTTAGACTTGCTTTTGTAGATTCGGATATCGAGATTCTTTTTTTTCTTCTTTAATAGTAATGGATGTGATAGGCTCATCTTCCTTTTCTTCTTCTAGAGGAAGATCTTCTTCGGAGTCTTTCTTTGGAGTGTTGCCTTCTTTATCAATCTTCACATGAATGGATTCTACTATTTTATTGGCTCTTAAATTGTAGCATCTGTAAGATTTACTCTTTGTTGAATATCCCAAAAAGATATTTTCATCAGCTCTTGAGTTAAACTTTTCTAAATTATCATGCGTGTTATAGATGAAGTATTTACTTCCAAATATTTTGAAGTAATATATAGTTGCAGGCCTCCCAAATCACAAGTCAAAAGGTGTTTTTGTCAAATTTGATCTCAGAAGAGCTCTGTTGATAATGTAGATCGCTATGTTTACCATTTTTGCCCAAAAATCCTTGAATAACTTTTTCTCAAACAGAAGTGTTCTTCCCATTTCTTGAACTATTCTGTTTCTTCTTTCAACAACCCCGTTTTGTTGAGGTGTTCTCACTGTTGAGAATTCTTTCTTGATTCCTTTTGAGTCATAGTAATCACTGAATTCTTTCATGATGAACTCAGTTCCAAAATCATATCTAAGCCTCTTAACCTTATAACTTTTCTCATTTTTAACAAGGTTAACAAACTTTTTAAAATGAATTATATCTTCAAAATTTTCTTCCAGAAAATAAATCCAAGTCATTCTACCATAACCATTAATGACAAGCATAAAATATTTGCTACCACCAATACTTGTGGTCCTCATAGGTCTACACAACCATATCCACAATATCAAGTGGTTGAGAAGTATTCAATTCTTTTGTTTTAAAAGAGACTTTTGTTTGCTTACCTTGTTAGCAAGCATTGCATACTTGATTTTCATTCAAAGACAAATTTGAAAGGCCTCTAACGGACTTATGCTTGATAAGATTTTTTTATGTTCTTGGAATACACATGCCCTAACCTTTTATGCCAAAGTGTTGAATTTTTTATGCTAGTGAAATTACAAACAATGTGTGAGGAGTCCTTATGAATAGTGTAGACATTTTCTGGAACTTTAGATGCAGCAAAAAGAGTTTTACTAGATTGTTTATCAATAACATTGCATTTTTCTTTGTCAAAATTAATTAAGCTACTAGTGTCACATAATTGACTCACACTCAACAAGTTATGCTTTAAACCCACAACATAGAGTACATCACTTAACATAGGCATTTCTTTGGTTTCAGGTATTATGTTTTTTCCTACAATTTTGTCTTTCTTATTATCTCCAAAAATAACTAAGTCACCATCAAAATTTTTAATGTTAGCAAATTTGGTCTTATCTCCTGTCATGTGCCTAGAACAACCACTATTAACATACCACTTGGTATTGATATTACAAGCTTTCAAAGTAGTGTAGACAAGCATGCTTACAAAGTTCAATTTCTTAGGAATCCACATCATTTTAGTTTTAATCAACCCTTTTGAAATTTCAGGTGCTCTGTGAATGTGTAGATCTATCTTTCTAACATACATAAGTTTCAATTTCACATAATTTGGCATGCAATTCTAGAAGAATTATTCTTAATCCTAGATTGATGATGAGCATTAAATAGAATCTCATATTTTGGTCTACTAGCTACATAAACAGCAGGATATAAACTATATATATTACCATTCTCAGCTGTAACAAAAATTGAGTGGAATTTGTTTGATTTCACCTGAGTGGCTTTGTCATCAAAGTTAATACATGTTTTGCCCAATTGCTTGGTAGATTTTTTCCAAATCTCATGTATCTTTTGTGATCTCTCCTCAAGAAATTAACTCAGTTCTAGTTTGTAACTTTTGGTGCTCTAATTTGGTTCTTGAGTCCTATGTTTCATTAGATAACACACAATAAGCGAAATAGCACATAAAGTAGATAATTTTACCCTTAAGTGCTTTATAAGTAACTCATTTGACTTTTGAAGCTCTGAGTTTGCCCTTTTCAATTACTTCTTTTGTTAACTACACTTCTGTGCCAACCTTTCACATTCTGCAAGGACTTCATCAACATCGGGTTCTTCTTCACTCTTAGAATTTCAACTTGCCACATCTGATTCTTGTAATGCCATAACAAGTGTAGAGATCATGCCTAATTTTGACCAGTTTTCATTTTTTTTTATCATTTATTGCTTTAAATATATTTTAAATGATATTTAACATGTTTTGAATGTAAGAAACATGTTTGGAGAG
Source organism: Cornus controversa (assembly GCA_026545225.1). Lineage (NCBI taxonomy): Eukaryota > Viridiplantae > Streptophyta > Magnoliopsida > Cornales > Cornaceae > Cornus > Cornus controversa. Next base: position 21,251,558 of record CM048852.1, read on the forward strand.
TTGTTTTAGGATTTTGGAGAGTTTTTGAAATTTTTGGGAAAGTTTGATTTTTTGGTCACCGAGGGTCTTGGGATGAAGTTTAATGAGTCCAAAAATTTGGATATTTTTTTAAATTTTTTTATTTTGGGTTCTAAACCAATTAGAATATTTAGAGAGACGTAGAAGTGATTTTGAGTCCATAACTTCTTTCGGATTCAAAAACGGAGGTCGGGAAGGTACGTTAAGTGAATTAGGGGTGTTTTGGTCTTTTTGCACCCTAGGGCTTATAAATATCTGGGAGACAGATATTTATAACTTATTTTCTCTCTCAAATCAGCCGTGAACCTTTCTTCTCTCTCTTTTTTGTGTTCTTTTTCTCTATAGAATTAGAAGGTGTTAGGGCTTGATTCGGAAGGCGCAAAAGAAAGGAAGTGTTTTCTACATGAAGAAGGCATCGTTTTGAACCAAACAAAGCAAGAGTTTAAGAGTTTTTGGTCTGGTAGCTTTGGAGTTTTGCTAGAGATTTGATCTCTTGAGGTAGGGGGTGTGTGTTGTATCTTTTTATTCAAGTGATATTTCATGTCTAAGCATAAAATAGATGTTTTCTTTTCAAGTGATTTATGAAAGTGTATGATTTGTGATTAAACTTTATATTTTAAAGTGATGTATATATGTTTCCCTTGTTAGAAATGATTAATATCTGTTTTATATTACATGAATTGCATATATGAGATTTTGGGAAATAAATGATGAAAACCTACTTTTGGGGGTTAAGTATCTATATATATTCTTATGAGCCTTGTGTGACATACTAGGATTGAATTAGGACATATAATGGATGCAATGTATCGAACTTGTGAATGTGTGTGAAAAATGTGAAATATTTTGTGTGAGTGTGGGGTGTGTCTCGGAAGTGGCTCAGGTGAAAGTAGTAGGGGAACATATCCTCTGAGGTTGAAAGACCTCAAACTTGCACAAGAGGCCAGGTTGGTTACAGGTGGATTAGTAGCCCTAAAATAACTAGGAATTGGGATTTGGAGTTTCGGCACGTATTCGGATGTATGTGAGTGTGAACCAAATTCAAGAGAGTGTGTTGAGTCTTATGTGTAACTTAAGTGAATTACATGACTTGTGAGGATGTTTATCCGTTTTCGATCTTTGTCATATGTTACATGTATGATGAAAATGAACTGTGTATGAAATATGTTTTATATGGTTGTCAGGTTATAATTGATGTGTATGCCATGTTCTAAATGAAATAAGCTTTTAATTTTACAATTAGAATGCTAGGGAGCATGACATGTAGTTGATAGACATGAGTTATGTTTTATGCATTGAATATGAAATGTGGCCTTGAATAGATTGCATAATACATTAACCTTGAGCCCGTTGAAAATTGCTCATCCCCCTACACTAACACTTTCAGGACATGGCAAAGAGGTGGTTGAGGATGTACAACCATGAGTTGAACCATAGAGTAGAAGAATATCATTTTTGGACTTTTGCGTCTTTTGAGACATTTGTATGGATGTCCATGCCGACTTGTGGCATGTGAACTAGTTTAGAAGTATTGTACTTATTTTTGGATAAGAATCATGTATGAAACTTTCAATTATATGTGATAAGTTTGCTAACTTATGAAGATTATGTAAAAATGATATTTTGTTGCAATAGGTGTATGATAATGCGTGAATTATCATTTTTGTGTTGCAAGTGTATGTGGTGGTATTAAATGGTGATGATTTATCACTTTGTGAATATTTGGAAATTTGTTGGGAATATAATTATGTTATATGATTGTTTGTTAAAAGAATGGAGTGGGAGGAGAATGGTGATTGTTATCACTTTGTGTTTCGTTAGTGTTCCAGGCTAGGTGAGTTCAATGCATTGAAGTTACCATTTTGATGCATCGAAGTGTGTCGATGCATCGTAAAATTGGTCGATGCATCGTCAATTAAAGATGAGGGTTTTGAACAAAAATCTAGTACGTGTCGCAGGATACTTCGCATCTTGTTTGATGCATCGCAAGTTCTATGCATCAAAGTCACCACTTCGATGTATCGAAGTTTGTGGCTGAGTGTGTTTGTTGAAATGAAATTGGAGAATTATTTAGGGAGGAAACATGGGACCACGTGCGACATCATAAGTAATTGTACGTACGAAATTATGATTCTATGTTGGTTTAATGATTAAGGTGGTGTATTAGAAGTAAATGGACGAAATCGCCCTTGTGATTACGAGTAAACTCTGGGATTGGTTCAAACTTCAAACGGGCGTAACTTCTTCGTTTTATATCAGAATTGAAATTGAGTATTTTTAGATGCTCTTTCTAATGGATTAAGAATAAATCTGAAATCCCAAACACACAAGAAGTTAGGTTCTGGAACTGAGCAATTCATGGTTGTGAACCGGGTGAGACTTCCACTGCTCACCTCTATTTTCTATATCGATCTTGGTATCGGGAAGTAAGGGTGTGACAACATGGTATCAAAGCAAGGTCCTATAGTGGGGAAAATGGTCAGAGGTGATGGTTTATTACATAATCACCCTCAATTTTCGAGTATTGGAAATCGGGGCATGACAACAAGCATGCCTTTTCATCATTCTCATCAGATGATTCTTATTATTCTTCTTCTGAGCTTGAATTCTAACCCGTGTAAAAAGCCATTTTCTTGGCCTTTCCTTTGTACTGCCTTCTATAAGCTACATATTCATCACTATGTTCACATGCCTTCATATTTTCTATATTCCATGTTTATCATTTGTTTTCCTTGCTATATTCATTACATGATCACATACATTTCATGATCACATGCTCCTTATGATTACATGCTCACATACATACTTTATTTTTATGTTCAATTCATCTTTAATCCATACTTCTTTTCAAATTTAATACATGTTTTCAACCCATGCTAAATTCATGTTTTCTTTTCAACCTCAGTACATACTCAACACATGTTTTCTTTTCATGATCAATCCATGTTAAAACATGTTTTCTTTTCAAACTCAATCCATGCTTTCAATATATGTTATCCATGCATGTTTAATTTTCATTTCCAAATACATGTTCGAAACATGTTTCTTTACATGTTCAATCTTCAATTCATGCTTCTTTTCAATACATGCTCAATTTTAAAAAGTATGTTCAAATCTTGTTTTATTACATGATTAATTGTCAAAATTCAATACATGTTTTCTTTCAAATACATGTTATATCTCAAATCCTAGATACATTTTAAGCACACTTTTCATCTCTAGGCATACTTCCCTAGAAGTCATATCTTAATATTATTCGAGTCCTTAACTCTATTCATTTCAATTTGCTGGTCTTCAGGGACCTTAAACCCATTTGCTGTAACACTCTGAGTCCCTTGACTCTACTTATTTCGATTTGTGGTCTTAGGGACCTTAAACCCTCCACATGATCAATTTGCATTCTTTGAAGATCTAAAATCCATCTGCATTCAATTGAGTCATTCACTGCTCATTGAAGATCAATTTACGATCCTAGGAGACCTTAAACTCTCCACATGGACAATTTGTGATCTTTAAGGATCTTAAACATATCTACGCTCAATTGAGTCATCCATGGCTCATTGAAAATCAATTTGCGGTCTTTGGGGACCTTAAACCCATTATATTTTAGAGCTGACTCCCTCCTTATTTGAGTAGGAGGTCCAATTCTCATCTCATAAGCTGTGAGAGATGACTCCAACTCGTCAATGCTGAGTATAGAGATATTTTTGTCTTCTAGAATGGTGACCTTAGGATTGAACCTCTTAGTCATCGTGCACAATATCTTTTTACACACCACTTTGTCTTCAATCTCTCTACCTAAGGCCCTCATGTCATTTACAATCTCTTTGACTTTGAAGAAGTAATCTGCCACATTTTCTCTTTCGTACATCTTTAAACCATCGAACTTGTCTTGATGAAGTTGAATCTTATTTTCCTTGATGGTATTCCTTCATATGTAGTTACAAGTGAATCTCAAATTTCTTTGCACTTTTACAATTTTTGACTCTTGTGAATTCTTGCTTTTGCAATGCTTTGTATAAGGAATTCTAGCCTTCCCATCTACTGATTTGGCAATCTTGTCAGCTACTAAGGGGTTTGTAGGATCATGGGTGACAACCCCTTCTAATGTAGCATGCCAAACATTATAGGGGATGGACAGTAAGAAAGCCTCCATGTTAATCCTCCAAGTGTCAAAACTAGTGTCGTAAAAAATAGAAGCCTTATGAGTGGAACTGCCTCTGTAGGTGGTTAAACCAAGCAATGCAGATTTGTGATCTGATACCAATGGATGAACCTAGAGGGGGAGGAGGTGAATAGGTTCTTCGATTTTTCTTCCTAATATTGCAAGTTTGGCCAACAAATGTACTCACACAGTTTGACACAATTGTTTATAGAGGAAAACTCCAATGTGGGGTAAAAAAACCACTTGGCCCTCAGGGCCGAACTGAGCTCCATTATGTTTAAAAGGGTAGTATAGTAATCTTCCAATCACTCTCTCACTCACCCAAAACATAGTCATTCCAGCTCTCAACCCAATTCACAGTCTCCCTAGGCTTGAACCACTCTCACCAATCCTCACAACAGCTTTTCTGCTCTCAACCCAGCGCATGCTTCCCAAAGCCTATGCTATCTCTCACCAATCTCACTACAATCACTCACACTCCCTCTGTCCAAAGTATCCTTATACTTGGACTATATATAGTGAATGTGGAGTCAGTTCGATGTAGTAAATAACAACTTTTTAAGCTTTGATTGTCGGTCTTCAAAGTCCTGCTTGAAGATGACAGGCCACTTGAATTCTTGATAGATAATGACCCTTGAACTTCTGCTGTGATAGGTTTCAATATGTACACTCTTGAGTGTAGCTACAAAGAACTTGTAGAAGATCATTATTTCAATGAATTCCCTTTTCAGCCAATTAGATTCCCGTTCGGCTTGGTATATTCCCTTTTATCAGTTGTCCTGTCATTGCTTGGTTTGTGTACTTGTAATATAAATATACTAGACAGCAACTAGAATAGAAGTTAATAGCATAAAGCTTATGGAAACACGTATAGTAGTTGACGGTTCAAATGATAGACAGCATAAACAATAATTCCAAATCAGTAATTCAACAATTCCAAATCAGCAAACAATAATTCCAAATTAGCAATATTAATTCCAAATCAGTAGATTCAATTCCAAATCAGCAATATTAAAATTTTGGCATGTATAAATAGCATTTCAAGTTCAACAAATCAGAATTGAAGTATGGTCTAGCATATCTAAATCCAGCCAAAACAGAATTCATAATGTATATTTCATTTTAGCAACACAGACTCTGAAACATTGATTTACACTCAACAAAATAGGTTCTAAAACATCAATTTAATTTCTACAATTCTAATTCAAAAAAAATATTTCCAATAAAACAAATTCAACATAAACATTTCCAGAAAAACAAATTCAGCAAAAACATTTTCTGCAAAACAGATTCAGTTAAAAGTTTCCAACAACATAGATTCAGCAAAATGTTTCCAACAGATTCAGCAAAATGATTTCGAGCAAAATAGATTCAACAAAATTGTTTCTAGCAAAATAGACTGATATGAGAATCAGATAGCTCAACAACTGACATCACAATAACTTAGATATGTTCGCTTGTGAGTTGTGTTTATAGAAATAGAACCAAATCATGCTACCAAATAGAACTGAATCTTCAATGTGTACTTGGATAGATTTGTGGTTGTGTTTGTGGATGACATTCTTGTGTATTTTTCTTCGATGGAAAAGCATGAGATCCACTTGAGGACGGTATTACAGATTTTGAGGGAGCACCATTTGTATGCCAAATATGAAAAATGTGAGTTTTAGCTAATGAAGGTGAAGTTCCTAGGACACGTGGTGTCGATAGGAGGAATTTTGGAGAACCCTTATAAGATTGAAGCGATGATGAATTAGGAAAGGCCTAAGAATGTATTCAAGTTACGTAGCTTCTTAGAATTGGTGGGTTATTACCAGTGTTTCGTAAAGGACTTCTAGAAGTTAGTGGCGCCGATGAGCAAGCTTACTTGTAAGGGAGTTAAGTTTGTGTGGAACGATGCTTGCGAGCATTCCTTTATGGAATTGAAGTGTAGATTGACTAGTACACCTATATTAATTATCCCTGAACGTGGTTTGGGTTATGTCATCTATTGTGATGCTTCACAAGATGATTTGGGATATGTATTAATGCAAACTGAAATGGTTGTTGCATATGGTTCCTAACAGTTGAAGATCCATGAGAAAAATTACCAAACTCAAGACTTGGTGTTTGTGGCGGTAATTTTTGCTTTGAATATGTGAAGGCACTATTTGTACGGAAAAAAGTTTGAAGTTTTCTCCAATCACAAGATCTTGAAGTACTTTTTTACACAAAAGGACTTGAATATAAGGCAAAGGATATGGGTGGAGTACATGGAAGACTACAACTTTGATCTTCAGTATCATAAGGGGAAAGCTAATATGGTCGTCGATGCATTGAGTAAAAAATCACATGACACCTTAGCTAGTATTGCTATCCAAGAATGGAAAATAATGGAAGATATCTCAAAAAAGGGATTGTACTTTAGTGAGGGTGGTGAATCGGTGACTTTGTTCACACTCATTACACAACCAACCCTAGTGAGTAGAGTGGTTGAGGAACAAAAGCATGACAGTGAGATAAAGGCCATTCACACTCGAATTTTGGGTAACGAAGTGGTAGAGGATTGAGTTATCCATTCAGATGGAGGTTTGAGGTTCATAGGCAACATGGTTGTTCTATTGGTTTGTACGGATGAGGTTTTGAGAGAGTTTTATACCTCTAGACTTGCAGTGCATCCTGGTGGTACCAAGATGTATCATAATTTGCGTAGACAATATTAGTGGAAGGGCATGAAAAAGGATGTCACACAGTTTGTGGCGAGGTGACTCACTTGTCAACAAGTGAAGGCCAAGCATCAGAGACTGACAGGTCTATTATAGCCATTGCTTGTGGCTATGTGGAAGTGGGAACACGTCACTATGGACTTTGTAACGGGGTTAAAATATGGAGTTGAATTGATCCACTTAATTTAAGTTTCATATAACCCTCTTGAATGTCATCTTTAAAAGCCTAAAAATTATAGTTTTAACTGAAATAATTATTAAGGCTCTGAAAATACAAAAAATACAAAATAGAGTAAAATCACAAATAATCTATCACTAAGAGAATAAAATAGGCAAATTAATAGGCTAGAATGCGTAACATTCAACGCCTATCACATTTCATTTGGTCGAAAACCAAAAAAAAAAAAATTTCAATAATTTTTTGGATTTCTGGTCCCCATTGACCTAAAATTCTCAAATTTCACCAAACGCTCCCAAAACTTCTCTGAACCTTTAAACAAGTTTTCAAACATGTTTCCTACATTTAAAACATCATTTAAAATTCATTTATGATGAAAATGATGAATAAAAAGAAAATCGGTTAAAAGTGGACTCGGTCTATACAATATAACTCTTGGAACTCTCTCATGTATTCTTCATAAGGTTGCTTACGTAATTCGGCTAACCTTCAGAAGAAATCTTCATAATTGGTTGAAAGAAAATTGAAAGCCATTTGGTCCCACCGAATGTGCAAATATATTTTACATGTAAAAAACTTCTAGTTAAAGCGTGGGTGTGCTAGGAACTTGTTCAATTCCAATTGAAGATTCAAACTAGATTTCAGTTGGAAAGTTGTGATTAGGCAATTGTTGAGAAGATTTGGAATAACCACTTTCCAAAGGTTCTTTTTTGTCTTTGAGAATAAAGGATTTTTTTGGATTTTCTATGGCCGGAAAGTTAAATGGAAATGAAGTACAAGACAAGAAAATTAAAGGAATTGAAAGGGGAGAACATGGAAATTAAATGAATTGAAAGGACAGGGCAACAAAAGTAATTAATTGAAGTGCAATTGTTGAAATTAAAGTATAAAAATCACTAGACTTAGAAGAAATTTCAAGAAAACATAATGCATAATCGAAAGTGCAGGACCTTGAATTAAAAATATTGAAATACATTATTGAATTAAAGTATTATTGTGTGCGTTGAGCAGGGTTTGCAAGTGAGCCTTAAGTGCTCTGTTTATAAAACTTTCTGATAGCAGTTACTGCTTAGAAGTTCTGATGGTAGTTGACAGCTTTCCAAGTGGTTCAATTAGGTTTTGCCATTTGTCCCATGTTCTTCTTGATCTTCTGATCATGTTTATATATATAAGGCTAAGTTCAGTGTTGTAGCTTTAAATCAGTAGTTATATGTGATGGTTTCAATGAAAGGTGTGACTTTCCACGTGGCAATGCCTAGACTCTACTACCTATCTCACGTTCTCCTTGAGACTATGTTCTCCCACTTTATGGAGCAGTTATGATTGTAACTTCCGCTGAAACCTCCCACGCGTCTTTCCAATAGAATACTGTCACGTGTCCCACGTTTTCCTCTTTATTCTCAGTTTGTTCCCCACGTTTGAGCCATGTTCTGCATTTCTTGCTACTTTTTAGTATGATGTCAGTGTATCTTCTATTGAAAAGTCTCACATGTCCTTCCAATGGAATATCACTACATGTCTCACGTTTTCCTCTTTATTCTCAGTCATTTACTTGTTTTAGCAACTGCTCCTAATATTTATCTATCAACTGCTGAATTGAGGTAACTCATTCTAGTAATGCTAGATTTTCTTCATGTTTCCATCTTTGATGGAATTAGTACCTTGATTTTAAGAGATCTTTCACTGATTTGAATAAATTCTAGTGGTGGCAAGTGATCCATCAAACTTTGACTTCTTCTTTGTTTATAGATTTCTTATTTTCTAGGATTGTGCCACATGTCCTATTTTCTGGTAGATAGCATCTCATAGAATCTCTTCCCTTGTCAAACTAACTTTTAAGCCACATATCACACTCTAAGTGATCCACATCTTGTTAGGCTCCCAATGACCATTGACACATGAATCTATTGTGGCCACAACCAGTTCTATTGGGACTTGCCACGTGTCACCTTTTGATTGAACTGTGATTGTTGAAAATATTAGTATTAACATGAATTTTTCACGTATATCGGATATCTTTCTGAACTTTATTTATTTGTTTTATATTTTTGGTTAATTTTAATTAGACTTAAAACTGAATCAATTTAAAAAATTAAACAAACGAGTAAGTAAATCTAATTACCCTTATAAAGTTTTAATCAACGTTTGCAACGACTTTCGTACGGTATTACCCACACTTATATCAAAACAGTGTTATTTTAATTTATTTGCTTTATCCAAGGAGCCGCCCAAATTCTCTTCTAAAAAATAACAGGGACCATCAATCGTGCCTTATTTCCTGCTCAGGAACACAACTTACCAGTGTCGACAAAAAAGAATTGCATGAAACGTGCAAGTAAAAGTTATCCACGAGGCGACACGTGCCCCACTCTATTAAACTAGCTCTTGCACGAGCCAAACTCAGATTCATTCGTAGTTTGTCACTTTGTCTAGATTCTTGGAAAACACATGGCCTTAAGCTTGCCATCTCATCAGCACTCTGTTTCCACAATAATTTTTCCCTCCTCAGAAATTTAAGTATTTTTAATTATACCCCAAAAAATCTCTAATTCTTTTCATTTCTACCTTCCTCTCTCTCTCTCTCCCCTCCCCCCTGTTTCACGGACTCAAAACACTACACGCCATATTGATTCTTTGTTACATGCTTTAATGGCCCAATTACTGTCTCCAGTGTGTACAGACGCTCTCAAATTCCAAAACCCATTACAGAGTTTGTGTTCAAGAAGCAGATGGCGCATGTTAGCTAATAGCAGTGTGAGTTGGGGCGTGGTGGGACATGGTGGCGGAAGGCGAAGAGGCTTCGGTAGAGTCAAGGTTGCGCAGTCGTCGGAGGCAATTGCTGATGACTATTATGCTGTTCTGGGTTTGGTACTATATCAAATTTTTAGCCTTTAACTGTTTTCTGCCTTTGTTGATTCTCGTGATTGAAATGTCTGATTTTATCACTATATGTTGTTAGATTCTATATATGTTCTACTTTTTGTTTTTGGGTAGAATATATATGTTAGTATTGAATATTCTCTCTGAATTACATACAGTCAATTATAGAATTAAAAATGAACACATTTGTGAAGTGGTTGAAGTAGCACCAATTGGAGATAAATTGAGAGAACATCGATTAAGATGATTTGGACATGTATAAAGAAGACCACTAAATGTGCAGTTAGGAAGAGTGACATAATCCATGTAAAAGGTAATAGGGGAAGGGGAAGACCAAGAGTTAGTAAGGAAGGATATATTAACATGTTGTTTGACTGAGGCTATGGTCATGGATAGAGCGAAATGGATACATGCATAACTACATACATGCATTCATACATATTTTGTGTTTTTGTGTGGCTGGTGAAATTTGTGTTTGTAATATGTACATGGCAAAAATTGTGTTTGTTTATGTACATAAGTCAATTAAAATTTGCATTTATTATGTGCATAGATCAGTTGTGCTTTGAGTTGCCAATTTTTCCTTACAATGAGGAATGAGGTGAAGTCTGGCTTGTGATCGAATGATTTCTTTATGGAAGGGTTGGGCTTGTGCTGCACGGAATATTATTTTGTAGGATGTTTAATTTGGAGTGATGTTGTGGTTGGAAGAGTACACATTTTATTTCTCTGTGTTTGGAGTTCTAATTCTACGGCAGCCAAACAAGATAATGATATATTGTGGTGCCAAGCTTGCTAATCATTGACAACAACATTCCAACTCAGGTCACGTTAAGGCCTATTCTTATGGTTGAACTTGTTATGGGAGAAAAATACATACATGACTTTGCATTAATAGGAGTTTAAATCTGTCAGCTCGAGTACCAATTAAGTTTTCAAAATTGAAAACGAAACTTACCAATCCGAGTAAACAAGGTCATTACTGGTTCATCCTTTTTATTTTCGTTTGGTGGGTAGAATTTGTTCCCCTAGTAAGTAGTATGTGATTGAGTTTGTCAATGTATCGGATTTTAATTTGAATCGGATCCAATAATCCAGATTTAGTGAAATATTTATGATCTATTAATGTGATTGATCAGTTAATTAATAGAAATTATGATCTGATCTGGTAGCAAAAATATTTATTTATACGAATTACATAATATGATAATTATTTACTTGGTATCTATATATATACATATATATATACATGAAATGCATAAAAGAGATTCATATCTATACATTTATTATGGCGAATAATTTAATAAAACCATTATGCTATTAAAATTTTGATTTTATTTCATAAAACTCAATTTAATTCTTAAGTGATCTATTATTTCTTATCGGATAGGATCGATCATTGGATTGGATGTCCGACTGTCAACATCTGGATTCTAATTAGTATAAAGTTGACCTGACTAATTATCGAATTGGATTTGTTGGTGGATCTAATCTGTTTAAGGGGGATTTTGGTTTTTCCTCTTTTGGATTATATCTTTTGTTAATGATCAATGGTTGTAGGTGTTCAAGTTCAATAATATGATGGCTGATGCTTCTTAGTGACATCAGACATGCCATTAAATACATGGGCTAAGGTTAAATTATCTGATGTATTACTTAACTTGAACGGAAATGGCAGATGAACCGAGGCCTTAAAAGCTTTGCAATTGTCATCAAACAGAATTGCGAAATAGGATTTCCTAGTGATTGATGTTGATTAGATAGTAGTTCTACGATTCTATGCTATATAGCAATTGCGCTCATTGCATAGCACTCCATAAATGTGCATTTGTCATGATTTTTGGTTTTGCATCTGCCACAATTCACATTAAACTATTGGTATGGTTTCAGAATATTGTATTTGTATCAGAAATTGAAACCCACATTAGCGTCCTTGTTTTTGGTAGGTCTAGGGAAGTTATAGGAATAGGCATCCTGCACTGCCTACATTCACTTCCGGAAATTGAAATAGGGAAATAAGAATTGTAGCGTCTATCTCGTATAGTTTTCTTAGAACAATTTTATATTTTTTAGAGAACTGAAAAATCATAAAGCAGTACAAAAAATTGTTTGGTTGACAGTTTTCTGAAAACTTAGTTAAAAAAAAGTCTTTTTCCAGAGAACAGTCTTTTATAGTTCTCTGGAAACAATTTTCTGTTTCTAAGTTATTGAGAATTGTTTATAGATGAGTGAACCAAACAGACCCATAACCTCTTGTTCTGCTGTAGTGTGACAAGCATTATCAAAATTTATAGCACAGAGTTGCATGTGCCTTGTTTTGCCTATAGTAAGTTGGATGGCTCATTGCACCTTATTTTGCCAAAGGAAGTGTGGACTGGTTTTGTAAGACCATATTTTCAAAATTTTGTGTACTTCATTTGGTGATTGAACAATGATGATACATTTCCCGGTTGTGTGATGCTTCAGATGTTTGCGGCTTTCTCCCTTTCCTATATATTTTATTGGCAAGCTATGTGATTGTGGAATATGAAATCATATCTAAATCCTATGGCATTTCAGTGTTGCAATTTTATATTGTAGGACTTAGCTTGTATTATACATATACTAACGGATTCTCAAGAGATATGTAGTTAAATATCATGACTAATTTGGAGAATTCCCTCAAAGTAATGTACTTCTGTAGAGGTTTTTAAGACAAAAGATCAAGAATGTGTTGAATGAACAATATTGATTTTTAATCATAGTTAATAGTTTGGGAAATGGAATATTGATGCATGCCATATAATTTGAGACACTGAGGATGGGGTTTCCCAATGTTTTTCTAACAATAAATAAGGTCTTGTCATATTTAGGTCATGTTTTCTTTATGTATCCTATCAGCTATTGTCCATCGGTTTTCCATAAATCACCATCTGTTGCCTGATCTCGTGCCCTATATTCAATCTGGAACCAGTTCATGTGTCAATCTCATGCCATTTTTCCCATTTCCTTGAGTTGACGGTCTGAATAAAAATATCAATGTATAGATGTCAGACTCTAAACACCTGCTTCTTGACACTATGAGAGAGAGAGAGAGAGAGTCTTTTCAGTAGCTGATAATCTGTGTGTGTGTTTGTCATATCATAGGAGTTGGGGTGAGAGAAGGTTCTCTGGGATGGGATTTAAATACTACAAGGAATATTTATGCATACTGTGTGAGTTATGTGCCATCAATGCCACTGATGCCTCCTTGAGGCTGATGTCAACCTTGGAGCAATAAGGAAACGAGAAGAGAAGCAGAGACGATTTCCTCACAATGGTTACCAGCTTAGTTCCTACGGGTTATATGTTGGTAATATATTTTTTGTCCTTGTGGTTAGGGATGGAGCTAAATTTCTTTTTTATTAGGGGGCCAAAGTAAGGGCAGGATGAGAAAGTGTCTGTCTGCTTTGAGTGTGCGCAAGCAGAGACGATTTCCTCACAATGGTTTCCAGCTTAGTTCCTACGGGTTATATGTTGGTAATATATTTTTTGTCCTTGTGGTTAGGGATGGAGCTAAATTTCTTTCTTATTAGGGGGCCAAAGTAAGGGCAGGATGAGAAAGTGTCTGTCTGCTTTGAGTGTGCGCATGCGTGGTGTGTGTTTTTTTTTGTATAAAAAATTTAGATCGGGGGGGGGGGGGGGGGGGGGGTGGTTGTACAATATCTTGCCGACAAACTTTAACTTGGTGGACCACCCTAATTAATTTTAAGAAATTCATATTATTTGCAAAGGATAGAAAAAGGAGTTTTAAAATCGCAGGGGTAAGCCATGGCCTCCTTGTAGTACATGTAGTGCTGCAAAGTTTGTCCTTTTCACGACCCTCTTCCTTGCTATCGTGTCTCAAAACTCTCACCCCTACCTTGTAAATGACATTTTTTACCGGAGTCTTGAAAACCTTTCATGAAGTTATTGAGCCACATCAAACTTGCTTATAGATGGTAGAAGGGGAATTCAAGAGTCAAAAGAAATTTTAACACTTCACTATTAGTATATTTCTTCCAATAACAGTGACAGTAATTTGGTTTATAGTAACTGTTATTTTCCTACCACCCAATCTTTAAATCCTTTGATGCAGTCATGATGCCACAGCAAACTTACTAGTGAAGTATTAGAAGGAGCAGGGTCATTCAATCCAAAATAGATTTTATGACTTTACTAATAGTTTATTAATGCCTATGATGGATACAATACTCTCTCTCTTTATATATATATTTATCTATTTTACGATGAGGGTGTCTTGACTCCCATTTGGAGTAGGACTATTCCCTTCGTATAGATGCAACCACCCGAAAGCTACATGTGTCAGGTAATCCCAGGAGGAGTTGAACCTGAGACCTCTTGGTTATCACCTTGAGATTTTAGCCAGCCTAGCTGTCCTATTGGGGTTAATTCTAAACCTTAGTAAAAAATTTAAACTTGATATATAGTTCCCGTAAGTTTTGTTTATGGGCTTCTGAGTATCATCGGGTATTTTTTTTCCCTTCCAGGAACAACCTATTTCTTTTTGGATTTGTTGATTCATTCTACATTCTTTTGAGCAATTATAGAATGTTTATCATACACCAATATGTAATGATAATTGCTGTAAAATTTTTTCATTTTCCCTTTTCTGGCCATATAGTGTTTCAGTTGGCTTGAATAAATATCATTTGAAGTGATTGAAAATATTGTTTTATGCTCTTTTTATGTGATGGACACTACATTACAAGTAAGAATATTGTATGATTATTGTTGATAAAAGAGAGTTGAAGAGAGAAGCTAAACAAGAAGAAGACAAGAATATAACGTGGTTTGACCACTATGGCCTACATCCACGACACACAAAGCCCAAAGGGTTACATCACTTTCATTGTATTCTCTCTCATTTTTGTTTACAATGATCACCTCTATTTATAGGTGAAAGAATACAAATGTGATAAATATGAAAAATATATTGATGGAGGATTCCTAAAATCACTCCAATAAAATATTCTATCAAGGCTTAAATCACTCTATAATGATAATGTGATATTCTCCAACCAACACCCCCCCCCCCCCCCCCATTCTTAAGTGTCCAACTTGAACTAAATATGAAGTTGTCGAGAACTCGAGACGTGTTGATCCTGAGATCTGAAACGAGTTTAGAGTAGGATATCGAAGACGAGTTGATCCTGAGATCTGAAACGAGTTTAGAGTAGGATATGATAAACCTACTCTAATACCATGGTGTGGCACCGGCTCCCATGACTTTTTTACTAATTAGATGAAGCTTGCCTTGAGGGATTTGCAAGGGAGCAAAAGGAGTCTTATTATAGTTACAAGTGGTATCATTTGGTCAAGTCTTTTTCTTCTTGTCGGTGGTACTAGTACCCGATATTTATTCTGCTTTTAGATAATGGAGTGGGACAAGTTTAGCCCATTCAAGGCACTGCAAAGTGCAACAATGCTGACTCAGTGGAATAAATTTTCAGAACAGATCTAGATATTGTTGATGCAATCATTAATTAGAAATGCTAACTATGGCAATTTTAGATTAATTAATTCAAATCACATCATTTTAATTACTTCTCTTCCTGAATTTCTATGAGTGCATTTTAATGAGTTGATATGGAGCTAGAATTCTAAATCCAGATATTACTGAGTGTCAAATAATTTAGGATTGAAGACTGAAAATTGGATAATCATTCTAAAAAATCTGAGAAATACACTATAATGTAAAATTTAACATTGACATTGTGTATACTTGAGATGACTTAGTGATGGAGAACGAAAGCATATTTTTGACTAAGGTGATTATGTTGTCTTTTTAAATTCCGAATAATATGGAATCATGTGAATGATTAGGGAACTATGGGCATTATTCATAAAATATTCTTAGATGTTTTGTGTTTGAATTATACAGGATAAAATCATGTTACACAGTTTTAATGAAAAAGCAGCACATATTTTAGTCTCCATAATTAGAAGAAATTTTTTTCATAGTTGATGAAATGAATGTTAAGGGTTTGGTCTTCAGTAGTAGTCCATCAGAAGAAACTTGCTGTGGAAGTCACTATGTAAATGCCCATATGTGCTAGTGGTTGCCTGCTGCTATATTTCAAAAATTTTACTTCATTCTTAAGGCTTGAATTCCCTTCCTCATCTAATAGTGTTTTTCTTTATATTTTTCCTTGTCGATGTTTCTCATTTCTTTCGTCTACATACCAGCTTTCAGATGCCTCACCAGAGCAGATTAAGAAAGCCTATTATAATTGCATGAAAGCTTGCCATCCAGATTTGAGTGGCAATGATCCAGAGACCACAAATTTCTGCATGTTCATCAATGAGGTTTATGCGGTGAGTTTCCACCTTGAACTAGAATGCTTTAAGATCTGAATACATAAATTTATTTTAATTTTTCCTTTTTTTTTTTGTCCTTTACTATAAATGTACAATTGCACTGTAGGTTCTCAGTGATCCTGTGCAGCGCATGGTTTATGATGAAATTCATGGGTATGCTCTTACAGCAATAAATCCTTTCTTGGATGATTCCTGCCCAAAGGATCAAGCTTTTGTTGATGAGTTGAGCTGCATAGGTATGGTGAAGTTTTCCTTTACAATTGTTTGGAGATTTGAATTCTAGTTGAGCTGCAAGTGTTTATGGTGTACGTATCAGACAGGAACCTACCCAGGAAGTTTCTGAAAATTTCTGAAAATATGTCAATTGTTTTTTCACTGTATAGTTCTCCTAAAATTTAGATGCTGGTATCTTTATATACACCAAAAAGTGAAATTTTTATGAGAAATGATGCCGAATCCAATAACAGAGGATGTCAGTGATAATAAACTCAGACAGGTCAGTGATATTCCTGAAAGGTGGGGAGGTTTTTGATATATACTTTTTCTGACAGCAGGCACATATACCCTTTTGTTTGTGTGTGCATTTGTTTTGCGTGATTAAGACGTCCTTACTTGTAATGCCATTCTTATATTTTACTAAAAAAAAAAGTGACCTCCAGGTCACAATAGAGCAACCTTACCATTGTGCCAAGGCTCACCCTCTATTCTTATATTTTACTCAGAATTAAATTTGAGCCGGAAACATAAGACCTGCTGTGGATAAATAGAAGTTATAATGGAATCTGCTTTAGCAATATCTGAGTTATGGTTTATTGGAGTTAGAGTATATCTATATTTTTTCACAGGTTGCAAAAATTGTGCCAATTTGGCCGCAGATGTATTTGGTATCGAGGAAGACTTTGGAAGAGCCAGGGTATATAGCCAGTCTGGAAACCCTGAATTAGTTCAACAAGCAATTGATAGTTGGTTAGTTTCTGTTTCATGGATACAGCTATAACATGCAATTGATGCTCTCTTTTTCTGTATTTTGATAATAATTGCAGCATTTTGTTAAGTGAAAAAATTACTGAAATTCACTTACATCCTTGTCTGGCTAATTTGGTAAAAAATAAATTGTAATCTTATTTTTCAAGATTTTATACTTTGTGTGCAAGCTGATGTCAATTTAAAAAATGATAGAGGACTCTCTTAGAGAATTTATTTCTATCTTAATTTTTTACTTCATTTTGTCCATTTTATCTCATGATTCTCAACTTATTTTTCTTGACCACATTTATTTTTTTTAATTTTTTGTTAAGGCATTCCTCGCTTAGGGGTATGCTGTAGAGATTCACATTGATCAAATGCATGATGTAACCATCCTTTTCATTCTCTAGAAAGTCCTCATGTCAATTTTTACAAACTTAGGGTATGCTGTAGATTTTGCATAAAGCATTTGATGATTAGAGCCAGACCAGGACGGCAGGCTGTAGAACGTCCTCGCATGGGGGTATGCTGTAGAAATTTATGTAAAGCATTCCTTGCGTAAGGAATGTTGTAGGACCTTTATCACTTTTGCGAACTTAAGCACAGAAAGGGAAAAATCTTGGAAAGATGGTGCCTGCATATTTTTTATCAGCTTGCTCTAAACTCTTTCCATTTTGTAGTATAATGATTCTAATGGAACTTGCATTGAATTGCAAGAATAATCAGTTTCCTTGTTTGATACTTCGGAATTTATTTAAGAGAACCTGTTGAATTTTGGCAATGCTTATCCTTGCATAAATATTCTGAGACAACCCCCTGATGAGAGACTCAAATATGAGCTTGGGTGAGGAAGCTTGACTGAACCGAGCTAAAAATCATATTAGTAACCAAAAAAAACTTTCTTGGTTGTGATGAATCGACTTGAACCTTTCTTTGACAAGACTGCCAGATTTTTCAGTTCTAATGAAAATGGATACATCCCATTACAACAAGTACTAATAATTTGTCTCGAAGGAAATAATTGTCTTCTGTACAAGGTTATAAAACTTGATTGACTCGGCAGAGTTGATTTTGACTCGGCTGGGGTCAAGACCGAGTTGAGCCGAGATTTCGGCTAGACAATTTTACAGCCGTCTTGGTGCAACTATGTATCGGCAATGGGCCGGTCCTACCCAAAAGGGCATCAGGCCTGCCTGGTCGAAGTTTTGGGCAGTCTTTGAGGTCAAATGCCTGGCCCGGACTAAATGTCAAATGCCAAGCCTGGCCCTGGGTGGCTGGGCCGAGCAGATGGCAGGCCAACTGGACCTGGGTATTTTTTTTACTCTTTTGTCTGTTCTTTATACCAAAACTTATAATTTTCAAGTTGTAAAAAATATATATAAGGATATATACTAGTTATAAACTTACTATTTATAAGATTGCAAGTTAAATATACTAGTTTCATAATTTGTATAAGTTACAATGTAACAAGTATATATTGTAACTTATAGCTTATATTACTAATATATCTTTTTTATAACTTATATGCTAATATAAGTATATGTTATAGATAAAGTATTTAACTTATATACTGCTATAAGTATATTTATATACTTGAAAGTATATACTAAGTATACTTGTACACTAATATTCTTTTTTCTTTCGCATTATTTAATATACTTGACATACTTATATATTACTTTTATTTATGCTAGTATGATTATATACATAGTACACTAGTATATAATTGAAATTAAAAAATAAATGAAGAGGTGGAGAATTTAATTGGCTAAATATGAGAAATAATTTTCATTAATCAATTAAGAATTGCATTGTATAGAGGTTGAGGTACTGCATCGCTATAAAATGGATACATCCAAACTAGTTTAGATGGATATGTCAAGCATTTGCACTTCTCTACCAAAAAAAAAAATTGTAAATAAATAAAATTGTACGTTCTTTTTCCAAAATCGTTATTTATTCTTCATCTTCTTGGGAGTTTTCTCTGACCATGCTGGTCTATTCAACAATAAACCCTTTAGATCAAAGTTTCTCCTGCACATGAGTTCTTCAACTGTTTCACAATCTTGAATGGTGGTTGCTGACCACCCCATTACTTGCACTAAAATCTGTTTTTGACGCTGTTCAGACAGGAATGGTTTCTATAGCACGGGCCGTGATGGAAAATACAGGACATCTATATTCCTTTCTTTTCCACCATGCCAATATATCAAAACCTTCTTCGTCATCTTCTAATGGCTGTTGAGTTTAAACTTGCATTTTGTTGTACTCACTACTAGAAGAAGACGAATCTGGTTTGCTCTTTTTGAAAATATATATTGCTCTATTCATAATTTTGTCCTTGTTTGAGAAGATGGTTGACATCGGCATTGGGGAGGCCTCACATCACCCAAAACATTTTTAAAATGATCATATAATCTAATTAATGAAAATTTTAAACTTCTTATATTTCTGTCAATATCATATGCATTTTCATGATAAAAACCAAGAATTTAAAGCCTCAAATTTATTCCTAGAATCTAAAAATACACTAATTCTAAAAATTTCAGGCATGCTAAAGAAAATATTTATAGAATTTGGCAAACATTGATTGGGTCAATAATCACATTCAATTCATCATTTATATGTATTAGTCAAGTATGGATACTATATCTAGTATTTCAATTATCCAACAAGATATTAGGTGGTATATTTTTAGAAAATTCATGAGTTGCATAATCAAAGGCATATGAGAAATCTCTAGTAACTTCAATGACATACCAATCATCTTCAGCAAGGGTCGGGGGCATATCTCGAGATTGCATGTTAAAGCTGCTAATGAAGTAATCTAGAGGTTTCAGCACATTGTTCAAAAGTGTATTGGGGAACTCTACCTATGCGGTACATCAATTTCTATTTTCTTTGGGTACAAATCGTACACTTCAAGGGCCGAATTGTATTATGGACATCTCTTTTTCTTTTCGAATGAATATTTCTTATAGTGATTTTATTTTTTCAATAAAATGGCTACTTGTTGAAAATGTGGGTGCAACAACACACCCGGAATAAGATTAGCCTTACCTATGTCATTGTAACTTGCATTATCTATAAACTAATTGTAAAATTTTATTAATGAAACCCCAATTGGAAAGTGGTTCTTGAATAATTATAGCTACATCATCGCGGTAGTTTGGAACTGGCATGCAACAAAAGTTAAAATTATTTTATTTAAATTCTAATTTTTAGCTATATAATGTGCAGAGGTACAAATAAAATCATATCCATTTTTTGAATCTCACAAGTTAGAGTCAAACAAATAACACCTTTGTAGTTTGCAAAATATATTTTTAATAAATCTTTTTCTCATGAAATTTTTCCTTTGGATCTCTTTTCACAGTTTTTGTAGAGTTTGTTTTCAATGGGAACAACATGCTCGTTGTATAAGACTTTTCAATATCATGTTTTTCACAAAAGATAAAAGGTTGTTGAGCTCCAACAACGTTGTCAACCAGTTCTAGTTGTGCATGATGAGGATCAAAACTAAAATTTGTTAAACCGCCTGTTGTTGGGTTATAGTATCTACATTTCTTTATTTTAAACGTTCTCATAGTATCTCTTTAAATGACTTGTGCCTTTGTCATAGCCGCCAGCAAGAATATTTGCACAATAATTACATTTTACTACAACTGTTACATGACCATTATTAACTTTATATCTTTGAAAAACCTGACATACAAACAAGTAAATGATCATAGTGTTTTTTGCATGCTAAGCTAACATGAATTAGTTTATAAAGACGGATTACTAATGCTTCTTTGTCTCAGCCCGGTTGATTGCATCCATTGGACTTCTGCTGCACAACTATCTTTGCTTGAAGATGAAATGCGGAGGGTAGAACGAGTAAATGTAAGGCAAATGGTCATTATGCAGTTGCTTTCTTTCATCTTTATATTTATAATCTTTATCTGATGGATGTGATGTCATTATGTTGAATTTCTTAACAACTTGTCAATTCGTTGATTTGTAGTTGCCTAACTTCACTTTAATGGAGTATTTAACCAGGAATTAGTGAAGGGTCATTTTCTGGGGAGAGTTGGCCTAGAAATCCCTAGAAAGAAATATACTGGCATAGCATGCACTGTTTTCCTCAGCCAGGCTGGTCTATTCCAGCTGATGAATGATAATCTTAAAAAGTTTTGCATGCGAGCATAAAGGAGACATGAACATCAAACATCGTTATTTTTAAAACAAAAATATTTTGTATGATATTATCACACTAAGTCAGTTGTCAGGCCTAGCAGGGCCTTGCCAGAACTTGTATTTGGCTGCATGGTTTAGTTGCTGAGGGGACCAAGGAAGGTGGATTTCCAGTCGGAGAGTGTGCTATTAGGAACATACTTTTCTAGCTTGTATATTTTTTATTATTCTTATAACAATTTTGAGTTACAAAATATAACATAAAGAAGAGTTGGTAGGGGTTCTGTTGATGACTTTAATAAACGACTCATTCTGAATGCAGGAGTGTTACTTTCCTAACATTTCAAACTAGTTTAGAATTGATTATTTTGGTGAATTTCGCTGGCTGCTGCTTGATTTAAAATTTAGAATTTTACTCTGGGAGTTGCATCCTTCGAAACTTAGTGACAAATTTTCACTGCTAATACAATTTGTGGAAAGAATTTCATCAGGACACCCTATAGATAACACTATCTCTCAAAACATTTCTTATAGGATATCTTTCAAAGGTTTCCTTGTGATAAATGTGCAGATGTCTTTTCTTGTGTTTAACAAACATATAATATGCTTTTGGACTGTTCATGATTCTTTTGTTTCCATTGTCACATTCATTGTAAAAAAAAAATTATAAAATCTAAGCATATGTTCTTTTGTCAATGATGATCAGGTCGCACTGATGCTATCAGGAATGGGATCTGCATCAGCGGATATTTTCAGATTGGTAAGACATCTTTTTTTTTTTTTAATTTGATCAGGAGTTTAGTTGCGTAGTTGTCTGCTCATCCTAATTTTGCTCTTTGCCCTTGTGAAACCCAGAACAGAGGTTGCAGCTTGGGCTTAATTCAAATTTTGATTCACAATTATATGAATAAACTTCTTTCTTAAAAATTAATTGTGTCATAAAGTTAAGTGAATCATCTAGGTGAAGTTTTTGTGCCTGAAAAAGTTGCTGCAGTTGGTCTTATGGCCCTGTGTATGGGTGTTTGTAGCAGATAAAATGTGTGAGCTTTTAAAAATTAAAATAGGTGAACCTCTTATATCTGCTTCTTTAAATGACTCTGATGTAACTATATGAAAGTTTTATGTATTTTTCCTTCAACACTTCTCTGGTATTTCGTTAAATAGCAACTTTACTCAAAATATTTCTTCATAGTTCTACTTCTAGATTTATGGTTGAGATCGTCTGCTTTAGTTCGTCAGTGTTGATTTACATCATGGCATTATAATCTAATACATGTCAAAGAGGCTGTGGTAAATGGAGTGGGGAATACAATGAGGTGCGAGTGGAATCTCCTCCCCTGATGCTCCGCTCAGAGCATATAATTTGAAGTTTATTAATTATAGCTTCTTAGTCAATGAATATGTGCTGCACTTGAAGCAATTTGGTACCATCAATAGCTCATGTTATGACATACTTGAACAATCCTTTTCAAGAGGGCTTTTTGTTTGTAATTATGATTTCTGAGCTTCATAATTAATCATTTAGGAAGATCCCTCGGATAAAGATAGTTGAACTGGTAGCTTACATCTAATCCTTTTATAATTGTTGTGGTTGCCTTGCATTTTAATGGAAGTACACCAAATGTGACAGGCAAGCTCTCGATGGGAAAAGAGACAAGCTAAAGTCTTGGTAAGATATTTAATACACACATATATCTATATTTAATCTACATCATTCGCACTGTTAAGCCACATGTTCTAGATATTTCATTTTTTTAGTTTGAATCCGATTTTGTCTGAAAGAACCACATGCTTTAAAATGATTCAGTTGGATTGGAAAATACCACATGCTTTTAAAATGATTCAGCCGACTATTGGGTACATGAGGCAATTGTCAGCACAAAAGTTCAGTGGAACTCAAAATTTTAAGTTTAAGTATGATTCCACATTTTCTGGTTGTAACAAATATCTTATAGTGCTGCTTACTTGTATCACTCAGATTCAACCAGCTCATCATGTGATTGATACATCACGTTTCAGCCATACTCCTGTGATCCCGGTGCTTGGTGCAAGTAGCATGATAGGGATAAGCAGCTACAATCTGTTTTGAATTAGGGAAGCAAAGATTTCCTAAAGAATCCATTATTGAAAAGAATAAAATGAGGGCTTGCACTGAATTTTATGAAGGCTTTGATCTTGAATATTTTCTCTCTATGCATTGCTAACCCTTAATGATGCTCATGTTTCTTTTACATGATAGATATAGTTTTGAGTCTCTTGACTTGCATGGATATTGACTAATATAAATCTGAAAATTAGTTTTAACATTGACAACTTCTAAATTTGTTATAGAGGCAAGCTAAATCGAGGATGATGAAGCGGAAAGATTCTGATAAAACTGAATCATACTGGAGCAACCTTTGGGGCAACCCCAAAGACAACCAAAATACAGGTAAGAGGGATTTAATGAAAGGAAGTTACTCATTTCTGAGAACTGATGTTTGAAAAGCTTAAAACAGTCTTTCTATGCTTATACTTCTCATTTTGATGCTTAAAATATTGCATTTCGGACTAATTTATGCGCTTAATTTTTCTCTCAATCATTGTTTCTAAATATCATATAGCTCATTGCTGTATACATTATTGGCATATATTCTTCGTAACAGAGTCAAATGTTCCTTTTGTGGCATGATAAAACTTGCTTTGACCTTAACTACAAGAAAATTACCTTTTAACAACGGACTTTCTATGACTAGCCCACATGACCCCTCGTGGAAATCCACTTTCTACGATGGGCCAGCATTGCCACTTGTAGAAAGCAGCTTTCTACGACAGGCAGACAAGGCCCCTCGTGGAAATAAACTTTCCACGACAGGCCATG
Organism: Cornus controversa; assembly: GCA_026545225.1. Classification (NCBI taxonomy): domain Eukaryota; kingdom Viridiplantae; phylum Streptophyta; class Magnoliopsida; order Cornales; family Cornaceae; genus Cornus; species Cornus controversa. The sequence continues at coordinate 21,275,845 of CM048852.1, forward strand.
CTGGCCGTTGTAGAAATATGCTTTCCACGAGGGGCCATTGGCTGTCCTCGAAATGGTTAATACTTGTTACGGGCAACACTCGTAATTGGAAGTTTTTTTTTTTTCCAAAACCAAAGAAAGACAATTCGCGATTTTATTTTGGATTCCCGCGATATACTTTTTCTCTCTCTCATTGCTACTTTTCTCTATCACTTTACTCTCTCTCTCACATCAATTGAAGCCATTAGATTACCATTTCTCTCAATTCTCCTTAGAATCTGAACCCATAATGTTAGTTCATTAACCAAATCTAATTAAACACAATCTCTCTCATCGATCGAAACCCTAGCCCAATCTCAATCACGTACCAATCGACACACTAACCCAATCTAGTTGATCGATATTTCATTAGGGTTCATCGCAGTGAAGTTACAGAAGATTGAGACAACGTAGTCAAGTTACACAAGGTTAGCAACGTTCTTTTATTTTCTTTGGGTACCAAAAACCCTAAAATCATCACTGTTTTTTAGAATTGTCTTTAGAATTGCCATATCAAACAACGTTTTCAAACAGTTCGGAACACATTTCAGAGCTTTGAAAAGCCTAACATATAGTCTGCATTTATATCAAATTTTCTCGGTTTTTTTCGAGGAGGAGGTGAAGCACATATCTCATGTTCTTTATGCTAGTGCAGTTGGTAGCATCATGTATGCTATGGTATGCACTAGGCCAAACATTTCACACGTGGTTAATGTAGTCAGTAGATATTGTGAGTTTCGTGGTGCGAAAACGGTTTAGTTAATTTAGAGTTACTAATTCTTAGAGCTAGAGGGGGTGAATAGGTCTTTTTTCCCAATTTTTATGATTGATTAATTACCCACAATGATTATCAATTAAGCATCCAAATCAAACATAAAATAAATAAAGCAAGTAAGGAAAGTTAGATATGACACCAGGAATTTTATGTGGAAATTCTAGGAAGGGAAAAACCACGGGGGTGAGGCGGAAGACCCCAGAAAAACCAATCCACTATCTCGAAGCAAAGTTCAACAGACTTTGTCCAAGACTCACACCCACTCCACTTTGATAAGAACTTGATGCAGAACGCCTTAGACTTACTTTTGCAACTCTTGGTTCAATTGCTACAGACTCTCGGCTAACATCACAATTCTTCCAAAAGGGTAGCTGAAAGAACAAAAATATTCTGCAAGTATTTTGTTCCCTTCGTAGTGATCGTTTCTCCTCCTCTTCAAATAAAAACTTTGTAGTTTCAAGGAACCATCTCTGCTGCTCTGATCAAACTGTGTAGACTGATGATGTCTTGGAGAATTCGTTGATCAGATTGAGATGAGCATCACAACTTAAACAATCCGTGTGTGTGCGCTCTCAAAAATAAAATCAATAAAGATTTTCTCTCATAAATCTCTCTTTTAGCTCCAAAAATATATTCCTCTCTAACAATTAAATCATTGAGTCTCTCCCTTTTAGTTTGGAGTATAAAGATGTATTTATAAGGTTTAGAATCCTTAGTATACTTGGAAAACAAGTTTAAAACATATAAGGAAAGTTTTAGAGAAGTCTGGGCTGACTAGGAAACTGAATAGGATCAAAAAGGAAATTCCCGCGCACATCAGCTTGGTCGGATCTCACCTGATATTTGGGGATAGGTTAGACTTTTGCAGACTCATAGAAATTCCAAAGTCCTGAGAAAAGTCCGACTGGTCCTGATTTTCGGAGATTGGTGGGACTTTTCAGACATGTTGAAAATCAAAAAGTGCCGAAAAAATTGGACCAATCCTAATAAATGGGGACTCGTGGGACTTATGAAATTTTCATTTTTCAAGTTTAGAGCATATTTTCTGAAGTCCTAAGCCTACCAAACTTCAAAACATAGTGTCCTCACTCACATACCTATACTAAATGATGTCCTCATCAAATCCACAGTATCAAGACACCTTCCGTTCAGCTCTGAAGATCGCAACACAAGATCAAACAAAGATTACAACTCGATCAACAAGTTTTGATACCGAAATTTGCCAATTACAATTATATATCTCATAGATACATGGAAAGACTTGATAAGGTCCTTTGGTAGGCTATGGAATGGATATTGTGGTACTTGCGAGGTATTGCAGATGTCAGGCTAGTCTATGACAGAGGCAATGACACATCTGGAAGTGTTGTTGGGGGGTATGTTGATTCGGACTGTGTTGGAGATCTTGATAGGATGAGGTCTTTAACAGGGTATGTCTTCACTCTTTGTGGGAGTGTGATCGGTTAGAAGTTGACTTTGCAGTCTACAGTTGCATTGTCTACAATTGAGCTGGAGTACAGGGCAGCCACAGAGGAGTGAAGGAAGCTAGTTGGTTAGAAGGTTTGGTTGGTGATCATTGCTTGTAGCGGGATGATTTGATTGTGTTTTGTGACAGCCAGAGTGCCATACATCTGACCAAAAATCAGATTTTCTATGAGACGACCAAGCAGATTGATGTCATGTTGCACTTCCTCAGAGATGTGATTGCACAGAGTGCTATAGCACTGAGAAAGATTAGGACAATATAGAATCCGACAAATATGATGACTATGGTTATTCCCACTATCAAGTTTAGACACTATCTGGACTTGATTAGTATTTGCAGTTGCTGAGGCCCTTAGAGGCATGTGCAGGCGGCGAAAGGAGTAGCTAGTATTGTGGAGCTTAGTAGAATTCGTGCCATGGTGGAGATTTGTGAAGTTGTGGTCCAAATTTGTCATCAGAAAGGTTAAGGTTCGATCGAAGTGAGGTGTAACTTCGATCGATGACTTCAAGAAAGGTTTGATCAAAACTTAGATTGACAGAAAGGCGGAAGGTTATTTAAAATGTTCTCTCTTGTGGGCCTTGGACCTAGTTTCTAGAATTTTCTTGTAGCCTATATATTAGGGCGTCTAGGGTTTGAAAGAGAAAGAAGAGAGAGAGCTTGTTAGCCGTAGAGAGTGTGTTAGAAAGGAGGAGAGGGTTTGGGGGCTGAAACTTTCTCAGTGAAAACTTTTGCCGGATCTTTATCGTGGATGTAGGCACTTTGCCGAACTACGTAAATCTTTGTGTGGCGTGTTTACTTTTCTTCTTGTTTCTTGATTGTGCGTTGTTCTGCGGCATTTGTCACAACAATCACTTTATATTCTTTTCCTTTTTGTTATAATAATGTTCATATATATTACCTCAGCATGACATCATTCACCCTCACTCACTTGGTATATAAAAAGATATACCCCAAGGCCTAAAAGGGAGGAAGTAATGAGAGTATCCACAACACTCTCTAAGAGCTCGCTTACTCTCTCACCCATTCTCTCTCATCCCCTCTCTAAACCTTCACCAAGAGAGTCAATGTTGAACTAGCACACTGCCATCCCATCACTCTCACTACGTTTGCCTGGACTTCCACCCTCACTTAGTCCACTCCGGATTTCTACTATGTTACGAGTAATGCCTCATTACATATATAGAACCACATACAAACAATATGTGAGAGAGTAGAGAGAGAAAATGAGTATACATTTATCCATTATGTTCATCCCACATCGTTTATTGACCGAAACTTTGCCATTAGATATTGCATAAATTTTACTTAAGAGGTACTTGGTTCTTGGGTTAATCCCAAGGCCCCAAATGGAGAACCAAACTGAGAAGGTCAATCCCTCAAATCTGCACCCAGTAACGGACTGACTTAATTGGAATTCTGGGCAAAACTGAACTATGGAAGTCTGATTAATTTGGTTCTTGTGTTAATCAGGGCAAATATGCCTTCATTAAATAAAGGCTAGCATTACATGCAGTTGTAAAAAAATAACACCCCTGCTATCATTGTTCATTGGTGCTAACTGGCTGTGCACATCTCTGCTCTAGTTTCAAACTTAATGATGACAATATACTTGGTAGCTTAATTGGAAGCTGATTTGCAGGAGAAATATTGTCTCAAAATTTAAAGGTACTCAATCTTAAAAGTTACTCTCTGGGATGCTGAAAGTTTAAAATTTTTAATAAGCTACCATTGTGTATCCTCACAGAAGAGAAATAAACTGACTCCTGGGAGGTTCATGATAGTATGACTTCTTCAACGATTGTAAATATTAGTCTCTTTTCAATATTTTTGAAGCTATAGGCCTCAACAGGTTTGCTGATTAGAAACAGCAGGATTGATCCCAAGAAGTCGCTCGGCATTCTTTCATAAGGTGCAAATGATGTTGTAAATTGTTATTGCAGAAGAAGAAGTGAAAGAGAGAGCAAAAAGAGCTGCTGCAGCGGCTAGACGATGGAGAGAGTACTCCAGAAAGGGTGTTGATAAGCCTCCCACCTTTAAACTTCCAGAGACGGTCTCCAAGGAAAAATGAACAGTAATTTTCTGATAGCTCATGTATTTTTATATTCAAGTGTAATTAATGTATCTAAAAATTCTTTATTAAAGACATCTCTCAGAAGTCCTCGGTGTCATGTAATATATGAAGATTTCATACCGATCTCTCAACTCATTAATAAAAATTATTCTTAAGTGCATTGAAATGAATATATGAGAAAAATTCAAAGTATAGAATTAGTTTTCTTCTTTTGTTTTTCTGCTGCATCAGTGAGCGTTGTATGCTGTCAATCTTTGTTTGTGTTTACCAAGATCAGAATGAAGCCCTTGAATTTCTAGTTCTCCGATAATGTAAATTGCAAATATATTAACCACATGCTTAAGTGAAGTCAATTACTAGTTTTTGTATATAGTTAATAATGAATTCTTATATAAATTAAAGTAGTTAGCTGTGATATCACAATTGTTAGATGTTAGAGATTTTTCTTATGTTAAGGGTAGTACTGATTTTTTTCTCACCATAAATACGAAAAGTCTCTAACATCTAACAACAATATATCATATCAGCTTTGTAATTTTGTATTATTTTATAGTTTTGGCTTCTAACTAGGTTGGCATATATGGAAGTCATTTCTGTTGCATATATTTTGCTCCATTGTGACATGGAGATCCCGTATTTGAAATTAGGTTATTGCCTCTCCGTATGCGAAGGTAAAACTACGTATGTTTGACCCTTCTGCAAGCCTCGTACGTTAGGCTAGTCCATTATGTTTTGCTCACTGTACGAAGTGGCTAAAATCACCTAATTGGGCTGGTTCTTTGCACTGTTGGGACCTGTTAGATAATGGTTCTTCCTTTGTCTTTGTCAACATGGGAAGATTAGATCCAATATCTGGATAAATTTGAACTATGTCATTGAAGAGGAGCAAGATCCATTGTAATTGTGATGAATTGTCACACAGGCTCTTCCCAAGAAATTGAAATTCGAACGTTATAGGTACAGGTTTAGTTTGAACTTGGTTCAATTGTTCTATAGTTTGACTGCTGTTCTTGCCAAGACAGCTGAGGATGAAAGAAAATAAAATTTGAACTTTGATGCAGGTTTTTATTATAAAAAAAAATGGAAACCCTTTAACTAAACATTTTGACTCAAAAGTTATCTATTACATATTACTTTCAAGAACCAAAGGAGGCAGGCAGCATCAAGCTAAATTTTTCCTAGCATGAGTTGAATTGTAGAATTACAAGTTCATAGGTGACAACTGTATATGAATGAGTGAGAACTGGTCAATCTTCAATTGTTTAGGTTGTTTATGTAAATTGTTCAACTTATTAGATTTTAATTTGAAATGGGAGTGCGCTAACTTAATTCGAGCAGGTCTTTTGCTGGTCAAAACCATATAAACTTGTATTTATTTATTTATTTCTCTTTTATTATTACTTTCATTTCAGTAAGAATTTTGGACTTTCATTAATTATTATTTTATAAATTAAAATTCGGGTTGATGATTGAGACGAAATAGAAAAGTACCAGATACCATATATAGATGTGATTATAAATTGTTTTGGGTTACGGTATACTTTAATCACATGTTATCATGTGTTTAGATATATATATATATATATACACACACACACACACATACACACACACATATATATATATATATATATATATATGTGTGTGTGTGTGGGGGGGGGGGGTAATTTATAAATGAGAGGATAATGGTAACGTTGGTTATCATGATGTGATAAAGGTAACGTAAAGTGGTTGGTTATAATCTGATAGTTCCCTTGATATCATCAAATATTTGTTACATATTGCTTGGTCCCCATTCTCACACGATACGCTCCACACGGTTAATATTCCCTCATTTGGATACGTGAGCAAAAGTGGAGAGATTAGAGACCAAAGTGGATGTGCGAACAAATTTGGATACTCAAGAGCAACGTAAAGGTCAAATTTCTTCATTTGATAGTTGCTTATGAGTTTATTAATGACTTCCGCAGGTATGTTCAATCTATTTTGTGTTATAAGCACGTGTATGATTTCTTATTTAGTTTTCGTGTGGTATAAGAGCTTGGTTATACATATCTTATGACTCATATATGTTATATACAATGATTACTTATATATGAAAGCAATAGTTCGATTTTTCATTTTGATTGCTTGCGATTTCTTTTAAATAATCAATTGTTCTAATATGAATTGATCGAATTGTAAAAAGTCTTGATTCATAACCTTGAAATTTGATATGATTTTAATTAATATAGCAGTTTAGTATCGTTGGAGTAAATGACCCAAAACTAATGTCGACCTCTGGTGGTCAAGAGACGGTGATTAATTATTTTTGTTTTAATACTTGGGATGTGTGTAATCGAGTTAGTTTCAATGAAGTGATCTCTAGTCCACAATCAAATAAATAGTTATAAGTTATGGATGCAGGATTAGTTATTCTAGTAGATTTTTACTAAAAGGAATGGATCGATTTGTAATACCCCGAAAAATTTCGACGTCTATTATTTTAAAGAATTTAAATTTCTTTATATTATTATTTTTTTTTTTTTCAATTCATGTGGAATGCCTTTATATGCATTTTATCATTTCATGTGAATTATTAGGTCTTTATACAATTATTATTTTATATGAATTGGTTGTCTTTATAAATTCTTTCATTTCATGTGAATTGCTCTATTTTTATTTTTATCAATTTATATGAATTGTTTATTGATTGTGTATTATTTGATTTAAATATTTTAAATGCTTTGGACTGGGTTAGGGAGGAATCTGGGCTGGAATGGTTGGGCTAAGGATACGCTTAAGTTGTTGGGCCATGGTTATAATTATATTATTATGGTTATTATTATTATTATTTTTAGTTATTTAGCTTTTAGAAAATAATAATAATAATAATAGAATAAAAATGATTAGGACAAAAGATAATAGAAATTAGGGTTTCTGCCGTTTGTATTACGTACAAAAATCAGGAGAGTAAACGAAAGAGAGAAGGAGTTCGGGTGAACAAGTGTTTGAATCGTCAAAGAGGCAAGTTTGATTCTTCTCTTCCCCTTTGAAACCGTATGCATAGTCTAGGTTTGAGGATTGTGTTTATTTTGAAAATTTGTATATAATTGTATGTTTTTTTTTCTCTGTTGATAAATTTTGTGAGAATTAATTATGCTAATTGTATAGACATGTTGCTAGAAATTTGTATGCATTTAATTATGAAATTAAATGATTTTACATGCTAAGATAATTCTGTGAATTAAACATTAGGATTTTGGAGTTTTGGTACTGTTTTAGGGTATTTTTGCATATGTATATACATGTATATATGATTGTATAGGCGGGTGTATATATATACGAACATGAAATTTGGGTCTACTGTGTTTATCATTTTTGAGGGATTTTGTTCCGATTAAAAGGTAGATCTTACTTCCTAGAACAATCCTTGAAAGTTTCGTTATGAACCGTTGGGTAGATTGACGGGAAATTGAGTTTAAAATTTTAGATTTTCGAAACTTGAAATTGGGCGTTTTTGATTTAGTCCGCGAGAGGGGATAATTTTGGTACCAATACGTAGCTTAGATCGATACGAGTTTAATGGTATATTCATATGCGCGATTCGGTGCTCGGAAATGATCGGAAAGTGATCGGGAAGCTCGGCCTCCATTGTTGGCGGCTGAAGCTTCAGCTGGAGAAGAAGGAAGAAGAAAGAAAAAGAAAAAAAAAAAAGAGAAAAAGAAAAAGAAAAAGAAAAAAAAAGAAAAGGGGCCACGCGTCCGCCGGTGCGTGGGGGCGCGTGCCGCCGGCGCCGGTGGCCGGAAAATTGTTTTCGGACCCCACTCGCGAGGGCCCACCTCTGGGTCCAATATGGGCCCATTCCGAATTGTTTTGATATTTATTTTGTATTTTTGAAAGTTTTGGGAAAACTTGAAAATCTGGAAAAATGATTTTTTAAAAATACTTTTATAATTCTAAAAATTCCCAAAATTTTATGTCTACTTCCTGGGAGCTTAAGGGGCTTGGGGTTTAAATTTCATATCAAAATTATTTACCATTGTCTTTAAATTAATTTTTAAAGTGTCTAAAAACTGGATTTTTCAGCCTCTTTAATTTTAGAAAATAGTTAGAAATTTCCAAAAATTCCGAAATTTTTACTGTATCTCTCTGGAGGCTAAATACACTTGGGTTTAAATTTTCAACTCAAAATAATCTTTCCTTGATGTTCAATTGATTTTTAAAGTGTCTAAAAGTTGGATTTTTCACTTTCTGTAATTTTAGGAAATACTTTTATAATTCCAAAAATTCCCAAATTTTTTCTATAACTCTCTGGAGGCTAAATACACCTGGGTTTAAATTTTGAACTCAAAATGATCTTTCCTTGTTGTTCAATTGATTTTTAAAGTGTCTAAAAGTTGGATTTTTCACTTTCTGATAATTTTGGAAAATACTTTTATAATTCCAAAAATTCCCAAATTTTTGCTGTAACTTTTTGGAGGTTAGATAAACTTGGGTTTAAATTTTCATCTCAAAATGAGCTTCCCTTGGTATTCAATTAATTTTTAAAGTGTCTAAAAGTTGGGTTTTCACTTTCTTTTATTTGTTGAAAATATTTCAAAAATTCTGAAAAATTTCAGAATGATTTAATAGGGTTCTGAGAAGTGGAATAGGCCCAGAAACCTAGATAAAAGTTAGGTTTAGACTCCCTCGTAGAATTGAGTGCATTGGAGGTTGAGTTGGGAAATTGCTTCTATAATGGATGCTTGGGTTATTTGGTTTATTTGAATATATATTCCTTTAAGGATATAAATGTCCATCAAATACTTGATTATAGTTTACTTGTGAACGATTTGTCTTATGATGGTAATTTCATGTTGGATGATTTGAAATAACGGTTGTGCAAATTTAAATCATAATGCACCTTGTTATTTTATATTGCATATTGGAATGTATCTATGCATTTTATTTTGGCATGTAAGGATTGCCCGGCGTGTCAGGATCGCCCATACCTAATAAGGTATTTATGTATTTTATTTGGCATGTAAGGATTGCCCGGCGTGTCAGGATCGCCCATACCTAATAAGGTATCTATGCATTTTATTTGGCATGTCAGGATTGCCCGGCGTGTCAGGATCGCCCATACCTAATAAGGTATCTATACATTTTATTTGGCGTGTTAGGATCGCCCATACCTAATAAGGTATCTATACATTTTATTTGGCGTGTCAGGATCGCCCATATCTAATAAGGTATCTATATATGTATGCACATGTTTTCTTTATTTTGAACTTAAAGAATGTGTTCATTGTTAGATGATAAAGGTGTGTTGGAACAATGTATAAGATGATTTTACTTCTGAAAACATGAGCTAAATAGGAAATGACTAGTATGTATATATCTATACCTATTAAGGTATCAAAAGATTAAATGATGGCATGTTAGGATTGCTTAACTTGATATTATTTCATGTTATGTTTATTTCTGCTGAAATTAAGAAATGTGATCACTTTTGCATAATAAGGATTTGGGTGGAATATTATAATTAATAATTGTTGTTTTGAAAACATGAAACTGGGTAAAAGAATAACTTGGAGGTTAAATCTATAGACTTATTTTGTATCCCTTATACTGAGGGTATGTATATTGGTTCTCTGATTGGGATGTAGTAGATAGAACTTGCTCGTGGGTTTAACCCACTGTGTTGATATTTCAGGTTTCAGACAGGTTCCACCGCGAGGATAGAGTTTTAGGGTTTGGTTGTAGCAGACGTCTCATCTCATCAGTTACAGGGTAGGAACTTGTCTTCTTCAAGAGTCATACTATGAACTTTTGAGACTTTGATTGTTGGTATTAATTTTAGAATTTAAAAACTTTTGTTCTTTCTGGTTAAGGGGTCCTTGGGTTACGGGACTTCCAAATTGTATTACCAGAATATATTTATTTATTTATCAATTATTTCAGTTCAATGGGATTTCTGTTCAGCTTTTAGCAATTATTCTATTTCTTTCTTTTGCATCTATGCTTGTTGCTATCAGTGGTTAATATTCCTCAGGTTTTGTGTATGAGACTGGCCACCTCATGCGCGAAATTTTATGGGGGGTATTTCACGATTACAATGAGGTTTTTTCTCACGTGTCTTCAAAATTCTTTAAAATTGGAATGACATTAGGTTAGACCAAATGGTTGTATATGATTTATGTTATGTATCACGCCCCAAAATTTGTACCATCGGAAACCCACTGCTCTGAGCTCAAACTCCAGTCGTGAGGTGCCACGCTCGCCCGGTCATTAACCCCATGACCCCGAGTGAGAGTGACAAACACAATTTTGTCACCCTCGGCTCCTATTCGGATCACCGAGACCATCCCTCATGGAAGCTTTACGAGTCCACCCTTGGTTCCTATATGGAATATGTCAAAGATATAAGCTAAATTGAGAGAACTATTAGAGAGAGAGAGAAAGAGAAATATAATTTGTATTTCATATCTCAAAGGGTGATTACAATCTCAATATATAGTATTATCAAGAAATAAAATAAGGAAAGTAACAATATATGGAAACATAAATTATGCCCCTAATCAAGGAAGAGTTGACTATTAGCTGTCACAATACTCCCCTCAAGCTGGAGAGTAGATGTGAATAACTCCCAGCTTGCGACAGATAGAATCAATGACATGCTTCGGAAGAGCCTTAGTATAGAGATCTGCTAATTGATTACTAGATGATACGAACGAAGTTGCAATTTCTTTGGAAGTCACTTAGAACGAATGAAATGATAATTAATCTCGATATGTTTAGTTCGCTCATGAAAAACTGGGTTATTGGCAATGTGAATAGATGTTTGGTTATCACAGTAGAGAAGAGATGACTTGAATTGAAAATCCAAATTCTTGTAACAGTTCTCAATCAAGTTAGCTCACATGAAGTATAAGCTATTGCACAATACTCAGCTTTAGCACTAGACCACACCACAATGGACTGCTTCTTACTTTTCCAAGTTACTAGATTGCCTCCTATAAAAGTACAGTAACTAGTCGTTGAACGTCTGTCTAAAGGAGAACCTGCCTAATCAAAATCAGTGTAACCTTCAATGCGCAGATGCCTAAACGACTGATAGAAAAGACCACGACCTAGAGCTCCTTTGAGATACTTCAAAATTCATATAACCGCCTCCATGTGAGAGGCTTGTGGGCTAGCCATAAATTGAGTCACAACACTGACTGCATAGGCAATATCTGGACGAGTAATGGTTAGGTAAATCAACTTGCCTACAAGTTGTCTATACATCTCTAGATCATCAACCAAGTCACCAACCTCAAACAATAGCTTCATATTAGTCTCTATGGGTGTTGTTGCAGGTTTAGAGCCAAGATAACCTATATCCCTTAAGATATCAAGAATATATTTTCTCTGAGATAAACAAATACATTTCTTTGATCTTGCAACCTCAATAATAAGAAAATAACGGAGCTTGCCCAAATCTTTAGTGAGAAAACTCGAACCCAAATGACAAATCAAGGTCTGAATCCCCTCTTTGTCATTCCCAGTAATGACGATATCATCTACATAGACCACCAAAATCACAATACCACTCTTCGTCTTTTTAAAGAAAACTGAATGATCAGCTTGACTTCTAGTCATGCCATGAACAACCACTACCTTGCTAAATTTATCAAACCATGCACGAGATGACTGTTTGAGTCCATAAATAGACTTCTTGAAGTGACAAACACATTGCCCCTTGGATCACTGTCACACCCCAAAATTCGGACTACCATGACTCCCCTGGGTCGACCCCAAATTTTGAATGTGAACCCGTCCGTTAACCCTAACGAACTTTTCCTAGCCCTCGAGTACTACGAAAACATACTTTTTAAATGTACACGTATGTACGTGCACTACAGACCATACTAACCTCAATGGGCCCTCAAACATCCCCTTACATCCCTCTGTAAGAATTTAGAATCCATACACTTCGATTTATCAAAGCGATGATTTTGATGCATCGAATAAGTATCGACAATGTATCGACCAAAACTCACTCTCGGTATTTTTGGTTTCTAAAAATCCTGCAGGTTTTTCAATGCATCATTCCTGTCATTTCCTTCAACATCGAAAGGGACATTTCGATGCATCGAAATGTCCGAACTGATGCACCTGTAGAAAATCCTGCAACTATGCAAATGACCATTTTGGGCATTCTAAGTCATTTCCATCATCATAACCCATTCATACAACTTTGACATTATACATGAAAGGTACTAACATCAATCACACGTTCAAAATCATGTTTATAGTTAAATCATATATCCATATGAAAACATGCATCGAATGAACTAAGTGCTACCACAAGTATTACATAACCAAATTCAAAGTCTTTTCATATGCAATAAGCTCAAGGTCTAAGCATACATCAAAGTTACATTTGTCCAAAATATAACTACAACTCAAAATGAAGTCTCATGCCACAAGCCGGCACAGATAGCCATAATATATATAACCTCCAAAATATAGCAAAATGTTGCTAGAGTTTCACTTGGACACTCAAGTCCCATCTGTCATCGACGCCTTATCTATAAAAAGAGTTTTAAAAAAAGGGGTAAGCACCACGACGGCTCAATAGAGATACCCCAACCCACCTAAGTGCCGACTCGACACCGACCTACATGAATGCATGTCACTACATTACACGTATCATCCAACATATATCATATTCGTTCACAAACAACGAATATATAAGAATGCATTTTAATAGGAATCATGCTTCACAATAAACAATGTAAGTAATTTAATACACTTGTCTCCCTCTCGGACTCAACCCGATACCCTAACTTGATTTCTGACCAACCATGTTACCTGGGACACTTCCCACACAATTTTGGAATTTATCACCGAGTATTACCTACTCCAAAGTGATTAGACAATTTTGGAATTCGTCACCGAGTATTGCATACTCCAAGGTGATTAGACCGTTTCAAAATTTTCACCGAGTCTCCACTTACTCCTAGGTGATTAGATAGTTTCAGAATATGTCACCGAGTACTATGTACTCCAAGGTGATTAGACCGTTTCAAGATTTTCACCGAGTATCCACCTACTCGCAGGTGATTAGATAGTTTCGGAATACATCACCGAGTATTGCGTACTCCAAGGTGATTAGACCATTTCATGACCATCACCGAGTATTTATCTACTCTAGGTGACTAGGTTATTCTATCACTTTTCCCGTTCTCCTCACAACGGCCCTATATATGCATTTCGAACATATAAAGATCAAGCATTTAAAATTCATGCTTCACATTGCATAAGCCAGTTATAAAAGCACTTAGCATGTATTTCACCTCCACAAAATCACACGTATAAATTACCTATACATGCAAAACCTAACATACAAATTCACATATGCTCATTAACTTCACCTAAGCACATTTTAGTGATGCTTCACCAATACACACATTTTTTATATAAAGATAACATGCATTTAACTCACATAGCATCACATAACATAATTATATTCATTTAACACATTTTCACATAAGTGCACAAAACTTAACATATAAGCATACATGCTAATTTCTTTTACTCATTCATCCCTCATATCATGTATACTACTATACATAAATCAATTGCACACAAAAGACTAAAGAGAAGTTGAAAAACATCACATCCCACCCCTCTTACCACTATAAATCATGTAATACACATCCTTAGTCCTCATCGTTTCACCTGAAACCTTAGAATCGACAATTAAATAAGAAAAAGAAACCTCAAGTTTGAAGTCCATCCAAGAACTTCACCAATTTTCCAACGATGTGTATCCTGCCGAAACGCGCATTTGTTCAGTTCAAATCGAAGCCCTAGTTGTCCCCTATGTATCTCCCTTCTTCGGTGAAACCCGAATCACAACCGAAGGCTTTCGAAACCTAGAGAGAAGGAAGAGAGAAAAAGAGGGAAGAAGATAAGAGAGATGAACATTTGTGAGAATGGATGACTCTCTCTTAGCCACATGTTTTAAATGGCATCTTGGCGTATAAAATGTCTAAACCGCCCCCAACCCACTTAACGTACCTTCCCGGACTCTGTTTTCTATTTCAAAAACTCCTACGGCCTTAAAATCATGTTCTCTACTCTCTAAATATTTCATCTAAATCATTCCCAACAATAATTATATCCCAGAATTTTTTAGATTCCCGGACCCACTTAGATCGCATCTTGGGCCCAGTTTAACTAAAAAGTCAAACTTCTCTAAATCTTCCAAAAACTTATCACAACCCTTAAAACACTTCCCAAATATGTTCCCCACACTCAAAACATGTTAAACATCACTCAATATGTGTTTATGACAATTATGATGTGAAAAATGTAAACCGACTAAAATTGGTCACGATCTCTACGATCACCATGAAGAAAATCATTTTTGACATCGAGCTGATAGAGAGGCTAATCAAGATTGGTAGCAAGAGATATAGCTATGCGAACAAAGTTTAGCTTAGTTACAGGAGAGAATGTCTCAATATAGTCAATGCTATAGGTCAAAGTGAAACCTTTAGCAATAATGCGAGCTTTTAAACGATCAATAGTGCCATCAGGACTTTGTTTCACTATGAAAACCCAACGACAGCCAACAACATGAGCACCTGCAGGCTTTGGAAGAAGATCCCAAGTATGATTCAATTGTAAGGTATGCATTTCCTCTTCCATAACTTTCCACCAACTAGGATGGGAAAGAGCCTCCCTATATGACTTAGGAACAGTGACAGATGACAAGGTTAAAGAGAAAGCTCAAAAAGAAGGTGACAAATGATTATAAGAAACAAAATGAGATATAGTACAAACCCTTCTACCTTTGTGAAATGCAATGAAAAAATCAAGATCAGACTTAGAAGGATGAACAACTGGATTTATAGGAGCCGAGGAAGATGATGGAGAATGCAAGAAAGGCTCTACCTCTTCAACCGCTGGGGCATATGGCAGAAGAGGTTCGTCTAGGGTAGTGGGAGGAGTAAAAGAAGTATCCCTTCGAGGTCGTCGAGTATAAACTGTAGGAGCGAGAGGAGTATCAAGAACTAGAGATGGTAGAATAATTTCTTGAAAAATAGGTTCCTTCACTTGACTACCAACAAATCCTTTATAGACCAATCAAGCTTTATTTTTGATGACTGTCCTTTCTTCATTCAACTTATTCATGTAGATCCACTTGGAGCCAATAAAATTCTTATTGTTTGGCTTGGGCATGAGAATCCAGGTATCATTCTTCTTAATTTGACATAGTTCTTCTTGCATTGCAGTTATCCAATCAGGGTCATATTTTGCTTCGGAGTAATTCTTTGGTTCAATGGAGGATAACATAGCAAAGTGACTATGCTCATCCTCAGCTACAATTGGTAATGCCTTCTCCTTTATTGTTGTCCAGAATGTTTTCTTGTTGGACTTTTTTTTGTAGATTCGGATATCGAGGTTCTCTTCTTTCTTCTTCAACAGTAGTGGATGAGCTAGGTTGCTCATTTTTCTTTTCAACTTCTGAAGGAAGATCTTTTTTGGAGTCTTCCTTTGGAGTGGTGTCTTCTTCATTAATCTTCATATAGATGGATTCCACCATTTTTTTGGTTCTCAAATTGTAACATTTATAGGCTTTGCTCTTTGTTGAATATCCCAAAAAGATGCCATCATCAATTCTTGAGTCAAACTTTCCCATATTATCATGGTTGTTGTAGATGAAGCATTTACTTCTAAATTTTTTGAAGTAATGCACAGTTGCAAGCCTCCCAAATCACAAGTCAAAAGGTGACTTTGTCGAATTTGATATCAAAAGACCTCTATTGATAATATAGATCGCTATGTTTACCGCTTCTGCCCAAAAACTTTTGGATAGATTCTTCTCAAATAGAAGTGTTCTGCCCATTTCTTGGACTATTTTATTTCTTCTTTCAACTATCCATTTTGTTGAGGTGTTCTAACTGTTGAGAATTCTTTCTTGATTCCCTTTGAATCACAGTAATCACTGAATTCTTTCATGATGAACTCAATTCCAAAATCAGATCTAAGTCTCTTAACCCTACAACTTTTCTCATTTTCAACAAGGTTAGCAAACTTTTTGAAATAAATTATAGCTTCAGATTTTTCTTTCAGAAAATAAATCCAAGTCATTCTACTATAATCATCAATGATAAGCATAAATTACTTGTACCACCAATACTTGTGATTCTCATGGGTCCCTACAAATCCATATGCACAATATCAAGTGGTTTAGAGGTATTCACTTCCTTTGTTTTAAAAGAGATTTTTGTCTACTTACCTTGTTGGCGAGCAGTGCATACTTGATTTTCATTTAGAGATAAATCTGGAAGACCTCTAACAGACTTATGCTTGATAAGACTTTTTATGTTCTTGGAATGCACATGCCCTCCTTTTATGCCAAAGTGTTGAATTTTCCATATTAGTGAAATTGCAAACAATGTGTGAGGAGTGTTCATGAATAGTGTAGACATTTCCTAGAGCTCTACATGCAGCAAAAAGAGTTTTCTCGAATTGTTTATCAATAACCTTGCAATTTTCTTTGTCAAAATTTACTAAGGTACCAGTGTCACATAATTGACTCACACTCAACAAGTTATGCTTTAAACCCACTACATAGCACATCACTTAGCATAGGCATTTCTTTGGTTTCAAGTATTGTGCATTTTTCCTACAATTTTGCCTTTCTTATTATCTCCAAAAATAACAGAACCACCATTAAAATTTTTAATGTTAGCAAATTTGGTCTTATCTCCTGTCATGTGTCTAGATCAACCACTATCAACATACCACTTGGTATTGACATTACAAGCTTTCAATGCAATGTAGACAAACATGCTTACAGAGTTTAATTTCTTAGGAATCCACATCATTTTAGTTTTAATAAACCCTTTTGAAGTTATAGAAACTCTATGCAAGTGTAGATCCGTCTTTTTAACATACAAGGGTTTCAACTTCACATAATTTGGACAAGCAATTCGAATAGATGCATTCTTAATCCTAGATTGATGATAAGCATTATATAGAATTTCATATTTTGGTTTACTAGTTATATCAACAACAGGATATGATGCATATATATTACCATTCACAGCTATAACAAAAGTTGAGTGGGATATGTTTGATATCACCTGAGTGAATTTATCGTCAAATCCAATACATGTTTTGCCCATTTGCTTCGTAGATTTTTCCCAAATCTCATACATCTTTTGAGATCTCACCTCAAGAAACGAACTCAATTCTTGTTTGCACCTTTTGGTGCTCCAATTTGGTTCTTGAGTTCTGTATTTTGTTAGATAGCACAAAGTAAGTGAAATGGCACATAAGGTAGACAATTTTACCCTTAAGTGCTTCATAAGAAACTCTTTTGTTTTTTGTAGCTCGGAGTTTACCCTTTAATTGCTTCTTTTGTTCATTACACTTTTATGCCAACCTTTCACATTTAGCAAGGACTTCATCAACATCAGGTTCTTCTTCACTCTCAGAATCTGAATTAACCACATTTGATTCTTGTAAGGCCATAAATAAGCATACCTCTTCGTCATTATCATCTGATGATTCTTGTTGTTTTTCTTCTAAACTTGAATCCCAACCAGTGTAAAAGGCCTTTTTCTTGCTTTTTCCTTTGTACTGTGGAGCATCGAACTTCTTGTGTTTTTGTTTCTTGGGAGCAGTTGGACAATTAGCTATGTAGTGACCTTGCTTTGCACACCCAAAACAGCCTTGTACTTGTTGTTGCTTTACTTTTCCCTCATCTTGAATTTTTTGAACTTTCTTGCTATGTAAGCTATTTCATCTTCAGGGTCATCAAAATTTGATTCCTTTTCAGTTGGAACCTCCACTTCTTTTTCTTTTAGAGCTGACTCCCTCTGTGTTTGAGTACGAGGTCCAATTCTCATCTCATAAGCTGTGAGAGATAACTCCAACTCATTAATGCTGAGTCTAGAGATATCTTTGTCTTTTAGAATGGTGACTTTGGGATTAAACCTATCAGTCATAGTGTGTAGTATCTTTTTGCACACCACTTTGTCTTTAATTTGTTCACCCAAAGACCTCATGTCATTTATAATCTCTTTGACTCTGAAAAAGTAATCCGCCACATTTTCTCTTTCGTACATTTTAAGACCTCGAACTTGACTTGATGAAGTTGAATCTTATTTTCCTTGATGGTGTTGCTTCTTTCATGTGCAAATTACTAGAGAATCCTAAATTTCCTTCACAGTTTTACAATTTTTGACTTTTTTAAATTCTTGTTTTTGCAATGCTTTGTATAAAGCATTTCTAGCCTTCCTATCGACTGATTTGGCAATCTTGTCAACTGTTGAGGGGTTTACAGGATCAAGGATGACAATCCCTTCTAATGTAGCGTGCCAAACATCATAGGAGATGGATTGTAAGAATGCCTCCATTTTAATCCTCCAAGTGGCAAAGTTAGTGCCGTAAAAAATAGGAGCCTTGTGAGTAGAACTGTCTTCAGCCATACTTAGAATCTTTGCTGCAGGTGGTTAAACCAAGAAATGCAAACCTGTACTTTGATACCAATTGATGAACCTAGAGGGGGAAGGGGTGAATAGGTTATTCGATTTTTTTTCCTAATATTACAAGTTTGGCTGGCACATGCAACCACACAATTATGGACACACAGATTTATAGAGGAAAACCCCAAGGTGGGAAAAAAAACCTCTTTGAATTGAGCTCTACTATGTCTGAAAGGGTAGTACAGTAATTCTCTCAATCACTAGCTCACTCACCCAACTCACAACATAGTCGCTCCAGCACTCACCCAGTTCACAGCCTCACAAATCTCACAGCAACTTTTCCGCTCTCAACCAAACTTAGGTTTCTCAAAGCCCAAGCTATCTCACCTCAATCTCACCACAATCACTCACACTCCCCATGTCCAAATTATCCTAATACTTGGACTATACATAGTGATAGTGGAGTTAGTTCGATGTTATGAGTAGTGGCAAAGTTTTCAATGCATTGTATGTTGGTCTTCAAAGGTTCAACTTGATAATGAATAAGGCAGTTGATATTCTTTGTCAGATAATGGCACTTTAGTTTCTTCAAAGATATGTCTTCAATATGAATTGCACAATGACATTTGAAATTCTTCAAAGATAGGCTTCATATTGTACACCCTTGAGTGTAGGTGCAACAGAATTGAAGTATAAGCACTCTTTCAATTAATCTCGTTCTCAGGTTCTTGAATAATTATTCAGCTTGGTATTTCCTTTTGATAATCGTCCTGGAATTACTCTGTCTTTGTTCTTGTTCTTAACAATGGACATAGCTGCATCTAGAGTAGCAATTAGTAGCTCAAGCAGTTTAAAACATAAAGAGCATGAACATAATTAAACAACACATAATTCAGCACGTTAGGAGTTCACAAAGAGTTTACTAAAACAACATGTTTGAGTTTAAAAATCAACAACATTTAGAAATTAAATCAGCATGTTTCTGTTCACAAATCAGCAAAATTAAGAATTCAAATCAGCATGTTTAAGTCCAAAAATCAGCAGCATTGAGAATTTAAATCAGTAGGTTTGTGTTTACAAATCAGCAAAATTAAGAATTCAAATCAGCAAGTTTTAGTCCAACAATCACCAACATTGAGAATTTAAAAACAGCATCATTAAATCTCAAATCTGCATCATTAAACATTTAAAACAACAACATTAATTTGTCAAAAATAGCATCATTAAATCTCAAATCAACATCATTAAACATTTAAAACAACAACATTAATTTGTCAAAAACAGCATCATTAAATCTTAAATCAGCCAACAATTAGACCCAAAACATCAATGATTTAAACCAAAGAAACAACAATTGAAATGTATTTAAGAATTCAGAAGTTCAGCTATTACCACAACTAATTTCATAACACAGAAACTCAGCAGTACCAACACTAATTCCAGAACAAGGTATTATCAATAGCTTATCATAAGTGAGAAATCAGATCCAAAACATTTGTAAGTGTGCTTGTGATGTGTGTGTGTGTATTATATATATACGTATATCAGCAAATCAGATTTGTGAGAAGCAAAGAGTGAAACCAGCGACAACAAATCGTGAGAACATCAAACAGATCATGTGAGCATTGACAAAAATTTCAGATCATGAGACATCACAAAAAAAAAAAAAAAGAAATCAAACCTTTAGATCATGAGAGATATAAACCCAAAATCACAAATTCAAAATGTGAGAGATATAACCTTCAGATTGTGAGAGATCAATTAAGTACACAGCGTGAAATCGAAGATGAGCTCAGTGAGATTCTGCATGAGAGATCGATGTAGAACACAGTGAGGCTTTGAATTGCATCTCACGGCCCTACACTCTCATCTCACAATTTTTCTCTCCCAGCGCCGCTGCAAGCTCTCCTTGTTCACCTTTCATATATTTATCTATCTATACCTAGCTGTTAACCTATTTTCAATATATATATATATATATATATATATATATATATCAGCCAAAACCACTTACTACCCCCTTATCGCCATATCATCTCTCTTTCTCTCTTTCACTTACAACCTTTTTTTCTTCTTTTTAAAAAATTGCACCAAAGATCATTGAATTTTCTCAGCCACGTAATTGCATTACACACCTTTACTCTCTGTATCCTCCTATATATCTTTTATATCCGTCAAAAGTATCCAAAAACCACTGAACATCACTTTTTAATCTTTATTAAAAAAGTGAAGAAACCCTAATGTAAGAAATTTCAAAAAATGCACCTTAGGATAAAACATGAAGGTGAACCTTGAATTTTTCATTTTGGTGAATTTATAATAATACCCTCAAAGATCTTTTTGACATTAAATCACGGGCAAACATACTCACGGGCTTTCAGACCATCAGTTACTTGAGGTTTCACCACAGAAGGGATTGATACATTTTGGATAGAGTGGCAAGTTGTTGCCTAGATACATTGGACCTTTTGAGATCCTAGAGTGTATTGACGATGTGGCTTATCGATTAGCTTTGCCACCACAGTTGGAAAGGGTTCATAATGTGTTCCATGTTGAGGAAATATGAACTTGATCCATCTCATGTTCTTGGTTGGTTATCTGTTGACGTTAAGGAAAATGTCACCTACAAGGAGAGGCCAGTTCAAATCCTTGATGCTTGAAACCAGGTTCTGAGGGGTAAGACCATTTCGTTCACAATGTGAAAGAAGCTACTTGTGAAATCAAGTATTGCTTGATTTCGGGGACAAAATGCTTTTAAGTTGGAGAGGTTGTAGAGACCGGGTCCATTTTTGGCTGATTTCCTTTTTATTTTCAATTATTGTTATATATGTGATTTAAATGATTATATGCATCTTAGAAATATGAAATGCATGTTTGGAGACTAGTTTAGAGGTCCAGGAGAATTTTGGAGTCATTTGGATCATTTTGGAATTTTTGGGTCAGTAGGGCCCGAGACACGAGTCGGGTACTAGATATTTTTTGGAAGATATTTATTTTTTAGTTTACATCATTTGAAATGTTAGAAGAGATAAGGAAATAATTTTGAGATTGTAAGAGTTTTCGGAATCAAAAACAGAGGTCGTGAGGGTACGTTAAGTGATGAGGGGCACTTTGATCATTCCGCAGGATAGAGAATATAAATATTAAGAGAAAGATATTTTAGCCATTTTTTGGTCTCTCTATAGTTGGCTACACCCTCCCTCACTTTCCTTTTCATCTCACTTCATTCTCCCTTAGATTTGGAGCATTTAGGGCTTGATTTGGAAGGTGTCAAAGAAGAACGAAATGTTCTACTCAGCAAGGGCTCCCATTTGATCCGAACAAGAAGCCGTTAGAGGTGATTTTCATTTTAGTGGGACAAAATTTTTGTTTAGAATCTTTTCTAAACTGAGGTAAGGATGCCTAAACCATGAATTTTAGGGTTAGTGTGAGTATATTGGCTGTCTATAGCACCTAATTGGTTATATATATGCTTAAGTACTATACTTTAAGGTTAAGCATGTGTATGTTATAAAAATTTCATGATTTCTTGTGTTGAAATGTGTAACTAGGTTCTTAGAAGAATTACATATGAATTATATGGCATGATATGTACAAATGTAAAGAATTGAGCATGTTGTGTGAATATATGTGGTAATGAGGTTCAAGTGTTTGTTAAAGTGCCTTTAAGAGCATGATGGATTGTAAAGCATGTTTATTTTGATAAATGAATGCTTTGACATGAGGGAATGGGGACTTGAGCATAAATTATAAAATGTTCATCCATTGCATATATATGGCTTTAAGGGTTTATGTGAGAGGGTGTATGTGAAAGGGATCGATAGAGAATGCTGGATGGACCGATTATGGAATTCAAAAAAAAAATTGAATGGACTGACAATAGAGTCTGGATGTTTAATGAAAAAGGTTAGAGAGACCGGATGGACCGTTATCAGAGTCTGAGTCTTAGGTTGTGTGTGTGTGACACAAAGGAAAGACATGGCATAATGCATACAATGCATGTGGTACATGGCATGATATTGAGTATGTGATATGTGTATAACATGCTTATGTGGCATGGGGTATTCATGGGACCTTAGGAGGTATGTTTTAGTCATTTTTACTGAGCATTCAGGAGCTCATCCCCTATGTATACAAACATTTCAGGTTATGGTAAGGAGGTAGCATAGTCTCGTGAACTTTAAATGGGTTTTGGAGTAGAGATGAGCTTTTGGAGATATTTATTTTTATTTACTTATGAAATGCATGTCCGGCATGTGGACTAGATGCATTTTTGCAAAATATGTAATGTTTTACATTTTTTTTAGAGTTGTTTTGATGTATATGTACAATGCACATATGATTAACTTGGTGTATGGTGGAATATGATGAAATTCTTCCATTTGATGTGTATATAAAATCGTTCATTGTGCACATGTATGAGATGATGAATGGGTATTGTAGCTTTCAACTATATTATGAGATGTTCAAGTGAACTAACGAGCATTAGATGTGAAGAATGGATCAAAGAAATAGGTTTTATAAGGAATTGATGATTTTAGCAGGAAAGGATTCGATTAATCAAAACTAGAGTTTTAATTAATCAAACCCATTCGATTGATCAAACATTGGATTTCGATACTTGCTAAGCTAGATATTCGATTAATTGAAGCACCTTATTGCTAGATTGAGCTGGTTTGATGAACTACCTTGATTTGTTGTCATACAAGGGGCCCATTAATGGAGATTACGTAGAGAACAATAATTGATGAGAAGATGCTTCCGCGAATTGTGATACTAAGAATTAGATTGACTAGTCTTCGATGACAACCTAGTTTGGAAATTATTGTGATAAGAGTTAAAAGCTTCCACGATGAATGATGATCTCAGTGGTCCAGATCCGAGTCGAGCGTATTGGATGTGATTGAATGTAAATGGTCGTGTTTATCCAAGGACATGGGATAGTGACCGAGTAAGCATGACACCTCACGAACCCGGAGTTCGATACCGGATCGGGCTGATTCTGGTGGGCCGCATTTTAAGATGTTACACCACGTCCCACCTGAATACCCTGCAATTGCCTTTCCATCTCAGCATGTTGGAGCATAATGGACAATCCTTCAGTACAAAAAAGAAAAGAAAAGAAATTGGTAAGGAGAGAGACAATCTCCTTGTCTCAAACCCTTGATGGGTGAATGAGACCTCCAGTGATTTTTCTGTATAGTAAATTTGTATATATATATATATGTATATATAAATTTAATATGGTTGTATTTATTAAATACGTACTTGTAGATATATATATATATATATATATATCTATTGGTAATAACTATGTGGATGAATATATATATATATATATATATATATAATTTAGATTTATGTTGTGCAATTTAAATTGTGAATGTTAAATGTGGTTGTACTGTTTTTGTTCCTGGTATGAGTCTGATTCTGTTGCACGACAACCGCGTTCGTTACTGCAGTCGCGACCGCGATTGTGACCCATGGTTAAGAGTTATAACATTTTTTTATCCCGACAAATGTATACAAACATATACTTTTCTTAATTCTTAAACAAGTATTATTTTCTAATTCTAATTATTTTTTCTCAAACTTTATGCCAACACAACTCTTTCTATTGCTAAAATTCACAAAAAAAAAAAAATTAAAAATAATTTAAGTACATGGAGTTTCCAGAGTTTCCAATCATTATTTATTTTTTATAATGAAAATTTTAAATCATGTAGTTGAATCATAGATTTTTTTTTATTCTATTTCCTCTCTATATTAACTTTTTTAATCTTGTAATGGAATGTGTGTGTTCAGTGTCCTATTCAATTGTTATTATCAAAGCCCAATGGAAAGTCCCCATCTTTAAATGAGATTGGGCCTATACCAAATTTCAGCCCAGCATCGAAGCCCAGTCCACATTTTCAAAGTCCAATCTTTTTTAAACTATATTTAGCCTATATTTAAATTTAGGCCCAGTACCATTTTAAAAGAATTGGTTGGCTTTGACAGTGGGCCGAAATCATTTGGGCCGCTGTAGGATGGTTCAGACGGAAATGAATCATTTATAACAGCCCACTCCACTAGCAGCTCACTCCACCTGATGATAAGATATTGTCCGCTATGGGTCCAAGCTTGAACAGTTTTGCTCTTGGGTTTTATCCCAAAAGGTCTCATACCATTTGGAGAGAACACACTACATATAAGTACATCCCCTTCTCCACACCAAGGCGATGTGGGATGGAGCACCCTATAGCCTGCCAGTGTCGTAGCTAGCCCAGTGTCTCTCGCACCCGCCCACGAGGGTCACTACAATCCACCCCCCTAGGAGGCCCGTCCTCGCCGGCACACTTCTGGTTGGGTCCAGTCTGATATTAACTCTCAATACCTAAATTTTTTTAAGAGAAATCCGGAATGTGATGAATGAATAAAATAAAATAAGAATAAAAACTAGAACAAAAATTAAATAGCAAATACACATTGGCCCAATATCTATCCAATAAATCCTGTATTAATGCTATTACATTAAAAGGAAATATTAAATATATTTCTCCCTTACAAATTCTCAAAATAATACAATCTCTCCCAAATCCTGAACATAAAATACTACTAATAGTCCCACACTGCTACCTTTTCAACCAGTATTATCAAGTCCTGTAATTGTCCCCGTGTCAGCGTCCTAACTTGCAAAGTCTGGGAGGGGTGAGCTCAAAGCTCAACAAGGATATGTTGAACAATCTTTCATTACTTCAGCAAGTTGACATTTGAATCATAATCTTAAAATAGTTTAAATAAATATATTTGAATAAATAATAACAATCTAATATAACAATTTAATCACATTGCATTTAACTTTAATAAATTTAAATGCATGAAACATATCAGCAATTACACATAAACATCCACACTTCGTACACATAAAATGACAAAATTTAAATACACCAATTATGAACAAGTACACATTTAATTGAACAAAATAATATCAAACATACGCGTACACATCAAATGGTGCACATAAAATAATACAATAATTACAATGCACCATCAATAACACGTAAAAATTAACAGTACAACCACATTTAACATTCACAATTTAAATTGCAAAACATAAATTTAAATTATATATATACAAGTACATATTTAATAAATACAAGAACATTGAATTTATATACACACACACACACACACACACACACATATATATATATATACACACATACATACAAATTTATTTTACAGAAAAAGCACATATGCACATTTATAATAAAACATACATCAATTAAATATATGCCAATAGGAGAAGAGAGCAAGTATCAACTTGCCTCGGGTTTACTTTCAAGAAATTCGTATTGTCCATTGCCGCTCCAATTCAAAGCCCAATGGAAAGTCCCCATGTTTAAATGGGAATGGGCCTATACTAAATTTCAGTCCAGCATCGAAGCCTAGTCCACATTTTCAAAGTCCACCATCATTTTTAAACTATACTTGGCCTATATTTAAATTTAGGCCCAGTACCATTTTAAAAGAATTGGTCGGCTTTGACAGTGGGCCGAAATCATTTGGGCCGCTGCAGGATGGTCCATACAGAAATGGACCATTTATAACAACCCACTCCACTAATAGCTCACTCCACCTGATGATAAGATATTGTTCGCTATGGGTCCAAGCTCGCACGGTTTTGCTCTTGGGTTTTACCCTAACAGGTTTCATACCATTTGGAGAAAACACACTATATATAAGCCCATTCTCTACACCCATGTGATGTGAGATTGAACACCCTATAGCCTACCAGTGTGGTAGCTCGCCCAGTGTCTCTCGCACCCACCCATGAGGGTCACTACAATCCACCCCCCTAGGAAGCCCGAAGTCCTCATCGGCACACTTTCGGTTGGGTCCAGCTCTGATACCAACTGTCAATACCCAAATTTTTTTGAAGATAAATCCAGAATGTGAAAAATGAATAAAATAAAATAAGAATAAAAACTAAAACAAAAATTAAAGAACAAATACATATTGATCCAATATCTATCCAATAAATCCCATATTAATGCTATTACATTGGAAGAAAATATTAAATATATTTTTTCCTTAAAAATTCTCAAAATAATACAATCTCTCCCAAATCCTGAACAAAAAATACTACTAATGGTCCCAATTTGCAACCTCTTCAACTGATTCTATCAAGTCCCGTAATTGTCCCCGTGTCAGTGTCCTAACTTGCAAAGTCTGGGAGGGGGTGAACTCAAATCTCAACAACGATATGCGGAACAATCTTTCGTTGTTTCAGCAAGTTGGCATTTGCATCATAATCTTAAAATAATTTAAATAAATATATTTGAATAAATAATAACAATCAAACATAACAATTTAATCACATTGCATTTAACATTAAGAAATTTAAATGCCTGAAACATCAGTAATTACGCATAAACATCCACACTTCGTACACATAAAATGACAAAATTTAAATACACCAATTATTAACAAGTACACATTTAATTGAACAAAATAATATCAAACATACGCGTACCCTTCAATAGATGCTACACATAAAATAATACAATAATTACACTGCACCATCAATAACACGTAAAAATCCATAGTACAACCACAATTTAAATTGCACAACATAAATTTAAATTATATATATATATATATATATAATTTATATATATATAGATTTTGTATGTATATATATAAATTCATATTCTATATATATATATACATACAGAAAAATCACATATTCACATTTATAATAAAAAATATGTAAATTAAATATATGAGAATAGGAGAAGAGAGCAAGTATCAACTTGCCTCAGGTTTACTATCGAGAAATCTGTATTGTCCATTGCCACTCCAATCCAAAGCCCAATGGAAAGTCCCCATCTTTAAATGAGATTGTGCCTATACCCAATTCTAGCCCAACATTGAAGCCCAGTCCACATTGTCAAAGTCCATCATCTCTTTTAAACTATACTGGGCCTATATTTAAATTTAGGCCCAGTACCATTTCAAAAGAAATGGTCGACTTTGACAGTGGGCCGAAATCATTTGGGCCACTGCAGGATGGTCCAGACAAAAATGGACCATTTGTAACAGCCTGCTCCACTAATAGCCCACTCCACCTGATGGATGATATTGTCTGCCATGGGTCCAAGCGTGCACGGTTTTGCTCTTGGATTTTACCACAAAAGGCCTCATACCATTTGGAGAGAACACACTACATATAAGCACATCCCATTCTCCATACCCACGCAATATGGGATAGAGCACCCTGTAGCGTGTCAGTGTGGTAACTCACCTAGTGTCTCTCGCATCCGCCCATATCACACCTGTCCACAAGGTTCACTACAATCCACCCCCATAGAGGGCCTGACGTTCTCGTCGGCACACTTCTGGCTGGGTCTAGCTCTGATACCAACTGTCAAAACCTGGATTTTTTTGAAGAGAAATCGAGAATGTGAAAAACTAATAAAATAAAATAAGAATAAAAATTAAAAAAAATAAAGAACAAATACACATTGATCCAATATCTATGCAATAAATCCCGTATAAATGCTATTACATTGGAAGAAAATATTAAATATATTTCTCCCTTACAAATTCTTAAAACAATACAATCTCTCCCAAATCTTGGACAAAAAATACTATGAATGGTCCGACACTGCTACCTCTTCAACCGGTACTACCAAGTCTCGTAATTGTCGCCGTGTCAGCGTCTTAACTTGCAAAGTCTGGGAGGGTTGAGCTCAAAGCTCAACAAGGTGTGAGATATAAATTTGTAATTGGCATATTTCAATGATCAAAACCTGATTGATCAAGTTGTAATTTTCATATTATTCTTTGTATCGATCGTCGACAACTTCGAGCTGATATTCAAGTGCATGGATGTAGACAAATCAGTTAGAACACCATATACTACAGGTAAGTATGGTGAGGACACTCTGCACTTTTTATTTTCGAGCCTATTTTGAAAAACTAGGGTTTTAATAAAAAATTAAGAGTTTTTCAAAGTAGGACCGGTCCCCAATTTTTAGGACCGGTCCAACTTTTCTCCGTAGGTTGGTTTCTGCAGGTTTTACAAAAGTCCCACCGGTCCTATTTATTTGGCACCAGTCCCACTTAGTCTGTTCCAAATAGGAAATAGATTTTGACATAAATTCTGATTCCTATTGGGTTTGAAACTTCTAGGAGAGTTCTATTTTGGTATTCAACTTCTTTTCTAAGTAGAATTAGGACTTCCTTACCTATATATAGGTATCTATATTTTCTCTATAATTTGGTGAAGAATATGCCCTGGAAAATTAATATTTTTAGAGAGAGAAAGTATATACAATATAACTAGGGCTATATATTTTTAAGAACACACATCCATACTTCACGAGTGATTTTTAGGATGGTGTTCTACTTCTGATTAGCTGTTCAGAGATTGCATCAAATCTATTTGCTGATCAGAATATTGAATTGATGGTTCTTCGTTTGCTTGCTTGTTGAGGAAGAAAGGTGACCAGATTGCACTACGAAGGGAATGAAATACTTGCTGAGTATTTTGGTTCTTCCAACAATCTTTCTGTAAGGATTATGACGTTAGCTGGAAGTCAACAGCAGTTGGACTTGTTGTCGCAAGCAACCTTTCTGTAAGGATTATGACGTTAGCTAGAAGTCAACAACAGTTGGACGTGTTGTCGCAATCATAAGCCTGAGGTATTCCGCATCAGATCCTTGACAGAGTGAAGAGGGGTGTGAGATTGAGACAGAGTCTATTGTACTTTGCTTCGTCATAGTGAATTGGTTTCTTGAGGCGTGCCACCTTCCTCCGTGGTTTTTCCCGTCTTGGGTTTCCACGTATATCTGGTGCATTCTTTTCTTTACTTGCACTTTATTTATTAACTTGCTTTAATTGTTTGGTTAATTGGACTGAAAATTGAATTAATTAAAAATTAAGCAAACGAGCAAGTGATCCTATTCACCCCCCTCTAGGTTTTAAAATACTTTTCGCAACCGCTTTCGCATCGCGCAACTCACAATTGGTATCAGAGCAGTGTTCTCTAATTTGTGAGTAGTTCCTTGTGAAGTATTTTTAAAATCAAAATTTATTTTTGTTTTAAAAAATTATCATGGAATCTTATATGAAAGAGGGTGGATTGATTCAGCGAACTCCTTTGTTTGATGGTTCAAATTATACTTTCTGGAAGTCTCGCATGAAAGTATTTTTAAAATCTCAAGGAGAGAGAGTTTGGGTGGCTGTAGAGAATGTCTATAAAATTCCTACCACTACCACTAGTGATGGTGATGCTGTTGTGACTGTAGAGAAGGATAAAACAACATAATCTAATGTTGAGCATGAAGATGCTAATAATAACAACAAGGGTTTAATGCTATATTTAATTCTGTTGTTCCTTCTGAATTTGCTAGAATTTCTGCATGTTCCACATCGAAAGAAGCATGGGATATTTTACAGATAGCTCATGAGGGTACCACCAAGATAAGGAGATCTAAGTTACAAATGCTTGCTACTAAATTTGAAACAATTAGATGGATGAAGATGAGATGTTTTCTGATTTTTATTCTAGACTTAATGATATTGTTCAAAGTAGTGCTAACCTTGGTGAGAAAATTCCTTCTTTTCAGATTATTAGAAAAATCATGAGATCATTGCCTGATAGGTTCCAAGCTAAGTTGGAAGCTTTAGATGAGAGCAGAGATGTAGATTCAATGGAGGTGGCTAAGTTAGTTGGATCAATTCAAACTTTTGAGATGAAATATCCAAAGCTACAGAAATTAAAAAATTTGGCTTTAAAAACATCAAAGAGTTCAAAGTCTTCAAGTTTGTCAAATTGTTCAAATTCTTCAAAATCTGAAATTGAAAAAATTGAAAGGTTTGAATATGATTCAGATAATGATGTTGCACTCCTTGCTAGGAAATTTAGAAAGATTCTTGAATATGAGAAAGGTAAAAATTTGAGAAAAGAAAATTCTTCTAAATTCTGGAATCAAAGCTCATCATCCAAAGGTAAGGAAAGGAAAGAGAAAGAAGATGACTCTAAAGAAATTGAGGTTACTTGTTGGACATGTGGTGGAAAAGGTCATACATCCAATCAATGTCCAAGTCCTAAGAAAAATAGCTTTAGTGCAAAGCAAATTTCAAACAAGAAAGTTATGAAAGCTATTATTTCTGAGTCTGAATCTTCTAACTCTGATAGTGATTCTTCTGTTGAGAATGATTCTCTTGCTTTTGTTGCTTTATTGAATGGTGATACTACTAATGATTCTTCTTCTGATATAGGTGAAACAAAGATATACACTACTCTCATATATTAAAATATACAAGGTAAAACCTATAAAGTATTAGTTTCACATATGAAAACTTATTTCATAAAAAAATACTCCAAATCAATGTATAAAAAAACTATTGATATAATATTATGAAAAATAGTTTTAACTACTTATTCGCTTTGCGACTGAAGCTTTAATAGAGTTGTGTTTTGGGGCCTCTTTTTTTTTTCTTTTCTTTTGTTTTTTTGCACAAAGTAGTTTAGAAGACTTTTTAACACAATATAAGCTTAAACTTTGATATGAATGCACCGCATTATAACTTTTTTTTTTTTGGGAGGAAATTACCTCATTATAACTTTTTTCATACAAAAAATGTAATGAGAAACAAGCTATCACATAAGAGTAAATTTGATTTATAAATTGTTTTATAGAAGACAAAAGAGGTAGAATTTGTGATATGTTATGCATGATTGATAATACAATAATTTTTCAAATCTTAGTGTTTTAGGACTACAAACGTCAATCAATTGAATAATAAATATTACATTAAACATTCAAGATTATCTATGTTGGATCAAAAGACTAAGCAGTATCTAAATCAAACATAAATTGAATCAAACTCTTTCTCCATGAAGAGATTAAAAAAACTCAAAATTTAAAATTATGTAAGGTTTTATTTTTGTGAAATCTCTCTCTTTTTTGTCTAAATGAGGAAGTATTTGTAATTGATTGTGTTTGCAGACATTATCAGTCAATTGAAAAAAAAAAACATTACACTAAACATTGCAGATTATCTACATTGGATCAAAAAGCTAAACAGTATTCTAAATCAAACATAAATTTATAATCAAACTCTTTTTCCATGAACATATTAAAAAATGGAAATTTTCTCTCTCCAAATCCCTATCTACATGTGTGTATATGCATAAAGGGATTGGGAGAGAGAAAACCTGATTTGAGAGATATCAAAACCCTTAGAATCGATCAATAAGCTTCAAAAGAGAATTAACTATAGTTAATTTAGGAGTTTGAGAGATAAATTCATATAAATTTATATTTAGATTGTATACATGAACTTTGCAGATAATAAAATTCATATAAATTTTATCGCCATATAATTTCATATTTAGACATTGTGTAATGATATCACTAACACAAACTGTAATAAGAAAAATACACAAAAAACAACGAAGAATCAGAAAAATCATATATGTTTATGTATGTAATGAGAAAAAACCTGATTTGAGAATCTCCGAAATAATAGAATCAATCAACAAGCTTCAAAAGAGAATTGATTATAGTTAATTTAGGAGTTTGAGAGATAAATTGATCATATAAATTCATATTCAAATAGTGTACATGAACTTTGCTAACAATAAAATTCATATAAATTTATCACCATATAAATTCATATTCAGACATTGTTTATGTAGAGAGGATTTTTTTTTTGATTTGAGATATAAAAGACTAATCCAAACCCTAGGTCATGAGAAAATTACACCGAAATCAACAAAAAATCAAAAATATCATACATGTGTGTATGTAGAGAGAGAAAAAAGAAAATAGTATATAATATAATATAATAATAATAAAAACAATTCTAATACAAATGGTAACTTTCTTTACTTATATTAAAAAGGTTGATAACTTTTTTATTACGTTATATATATATATATTAAACTATTTTTAAAAAATGTGTGTTTATGTCTCTACTTTTTTAACTAAAAAAAATATAAAAATATAGATATAGATTTTTTTTTACTAATTAAAAAATAATTTTAATACAAGTGGTAACTTTCTTATATTAAACTCTTTTTTTTATAAAACATGTGTATAGTTCCATATAAAATACGTGTTTATATAATTTATGTCTCTAGTTTCTTAACTAAAAAAATATAAAAAAGTGTATTGAAACTAAAAAAATCCTTTGTACTTTTAATAGTAGCACAAAAAGGAATTTTGCCTCTATATATTGTTTTGTATAATTGATAATATGAAAACTTATTTTTTTTTTGTCCAAACTCGTATGATTTTGGGATGAGAAATTTCCACTGAGCTTCCCAAAACTCACCCCTACATTTTCTTCGGATTAGCATGGACAAGGAAAGCACAAGGAATAATGGGGGATCAACCTAACTAGTTTAATATCACAGGATACCATGATACTCGGTGTCATCTAATAAATTTAGAGTAAATTACACTGACATTCTATCTAAATAGATTAAATAACAAAGACTTTTTCTGTGTATTCAAAAATAACGTTGCATGCATCTGTCTGCCTACTTTTTGTGACACTGACCTTTTCTGTCAGCTTTTGATGTTCAAAAACTGCTCATGTCATAGTTTTTAGCCCATAGGAATCTTAAACTGCCCTTGGGACATTTGAAATGTCTCAAATACCCCCTTTATTATAATTTATGTGAATAAACTTGCCCTTTCTTCAATCTATAAAATTTCCTGATTGGATCCTCATTCTTAAAAGCTCTCACACTTTAACACTCTCCCTCGCTCACTAAAGAGCTAACCCGCGAAGCACTCTCTCACTAAAGACATAAGCCACATTTTTTCATTCCATTTCCTGTTGCCTTGCTTTTTCTATTCCATATTGTATAGAAGTCAAAAAGGTTATGGAACTAAATTCTGAGAGAAATTATGCGCTCAAAGTCCGAGGAATTAGCCGAAATGTCACGTGGGAGCACAAGTTTGTTGCCTTCCTATATACATATATCCATAACCTTTTTGACTTCTATACAATATGGAATAGAAAAAGCAAGGCAACAACTTACACCATCAATCAATGCCTTGTTTTACTTTGCTTTTGATAAGGTGATGTGGTGGACATAATCATCATAAAGGTCTTATCTCACCTTCATTTTTTTTCTCGCCAGAGTACTTGGTTGATCTTAAAAGACCACATCATAATTTGATGATTCAGCCATGAACTTTATTTGACAGTAAAAAATCTTTGTACAACAAACTTATCTTTGTGAATGGTAGAAATAGAAAACTTGTTTATTTAATATTAGGTATCTAACTATTGGTACCTATTTTTTTATTATTGCATTTCATGCTACATATCAGGTCAAACAAAATATAATAATAATCCAATATTAACATTAATTCTTAATAAGCAGTCTTTTTTTTTTTTTTTTGAGTTAAATCAAGATAAGACTCAATAATAAAAAAAGTTGCTTAAAAGTGTACACTCTCTCTCACACAAATGATATACAATGATAATATAATACACTAAACAATTAAAGCAGTCATATGTATACTATTGCACATGGATTATTTTTGCTTTCTACTAATTGAATAAGCAATATTATCTTTTTGCTCATTTAACCAAACAGTCCACATTTTGGAACTTTTAACCATCTAAACTATCAGCATATGCACTTCATCCATCAGAATCACAATACCCACAATTAAAGAAAAGAAAGAAAAAAAATAAACCAAGCATTATATGTTGGATACACGAAAGCACTGTCAGTAGCTCCATATGCAAAGACAATGACATTGCATCCAGAATCAAAGAGCAAATGTCACACCCCAATTTATGATACCCAAATTGATATAGAAAATGGAGGTGAACAGTTCACTTCGTGCCATATGTCATCCCTAAACATGCTTTGATACCATGTTGTCACGCCCCGATTTTTAATACTCGGAAACTGAGGGTGATTGTGTAATAAACCATCACCTCTGACCATTATTCCCACAATAGTACCATGCTCTGCTACCATGTTGTCATGCCCCTACTTTTTGATGCCAAGATCGATATAAAAAGTGGAGGTGAACAATGGAACTCTCACCCAATTCACACTCATGAACCACCCAATTCCAGAACCTAACTCCATATATGTTTGTGATTTCAGATTTATTCTTAGTGCATTGGAAAGAGGATCTAAAAATACTCGATTTCAAAAATAACTGCGCTCAATTCTGATCTAGAACGAAGAAGTTGCACCCGTTTGAAGTTTGGGCCAATCCCGAAGCTTACTCGTAATTACAAGGGCGATTTTGTCCATTTACTTCTAATACATCACCTCAATCACTAAACCAACGTAGAAACATAATTATGTAAGTACCTACTTATGGCCTCACACGTGGTGATGTATTTTCCTCCCTAAATAATTCTCCAATTTTATTTCAACAAACACACTCAGCCACACGCTTCGATGCATCGAACTTGCGATGCATCGACCAAGATACGAAGTATCCTATGACACCTTCTGGATTTTTGTACGGAATTCTCATTCTTAATTGGCAATGCATCGAAGCATTTTGTGATGCATCGACACACTTCGATGCATCAAAATGGTGACTTCGATGCATCGAACTCACCTAGCTTGGAACACTAACAAAACACAAAGTGATAACAATCACCATTCTCCTCCTAATTCATTCTTCTAACAAACAATCATACAACATAATTATATTACCAACAACTCCTCAAACATCCACAAAGTGATAAAGCATCACCATTTAATACCACCACACACACTTGCAACACAAAAATGATAATTCACACATTATCATACACCTACTTCATAAAGCACCAATTTTACATAATCTTCATGAGGTAGCAACTTATCATATATAATTGAAAGTTTCATACATGCTTATTATCCAAAAATAAGTACAATACTTCTAATTTAGTCCACATGTCACAAGTCGGCATGGAAGTCCATACACATGTCTCAAAAGATGCATAAGTCCAAAAATGATATTCTTCTACTCTAGGTCCAACTCATGGTTGTGCATCCTCAACCACCTCCTTGCCATGTCCTGAAAGTGTTAGTGTAGGGGAATGAGCAATTTTCAACGGGCTCAAGGTTAATGTATTGTGCAATCCATTCAAATTCACATTTCATATTCAATGCATAAAACACAACTTATGTCTATCAATTACGTGTCATGCTCCCTAGCATTTCTAGTTACAAGCTCAATCCATTCACGTTATGGTATACACATCAATTATAACTTGACAACCATATAAACGTATTTCATACCCGTAGCACATTTCCATCATACATTTAATATATGACAAAGATTGAAAACGGATAAATATCCACACGAGTCATGTAATTCACTTAAGTTACACATAAGACTCAACACACTTTCTCAGATTTGGTTCACACTCACACACATCCGAATACGTGCCGAAACTCCATATCCCAATTTCTTGTTATTTTAGGGCTACTAACCCACCGATAACCAACCCATCTTGTGCAAGTTTGAGGTCTTTCAGCTTCAGAGGATATGTTCCCCTACTACTTTCACCTGAGCCACTTCCAAGACACACCCGACGCTCACACAAAATATTTCACATTTTGCACACACATTCACAAGTTAGATGCATTGCACCCATTATATGTCCTAGTTCAATCCTAGTATGTCGCACAAGGATCATAAGAATATATATAGTTACTTAAACCCCAAAAATAGGTTTTTATCATTTAACCCCCAAAATCCCATATATGCAATTTAATCCCAATTTTAAACATATATGCAATTCATACAATATAAAACATATACTAATCATTTCTAACAAGAGAAACATATATACATCACTTTAAAATATAAATCTCATCACAAATCATACACTTTCATATATCACATGAAAAGAAAACATCTATTTTATGCTTTGACATGAAATCTCACTTGAATAAGAAGACACAATACACACCCCCTACCTCAAGAGATCAAATCTCTAGCAAAACTCCAAAATCTAGCATATCAAAAACTCTTAAACTCTTGCTTTGTTTGGTTCAAAACGATGCCCTTTTCACGTAGAGCACATTTCCCTTCTTTGGCACCTTCCGAATCAATCCCTAACACTTTCTAATTCTAGAGAGAAGAAGAAGAACACAAAGAAGAGAAAGAAGAGAGGTTCATGGCTGATTTGAGAGAGAAAATAAGCTATAAATATCTGTCTTCTAGATATTTGTAAGCCCTAGGGCGCAAAAAGACCAAAACGGCCCTAGTTCACTTAACGTAACTTCTCGACCTCCGTTTTTGAATCCGAAAGAAGTTATGGACTCAAAATCACTTCCATGTCTCTCCAAATATTCCAATTGGTCTATAACCAAAAATAAAATTTTCCAAAAAATATCCAAAATTTTGAACTCATTAAACCTTATCCCGGGACTCCAGTTGACCAAAAAGTCAAACTTTTCCAAAAGTTCTCAAAAATTTTCAAAAGCCTAAGACAACTCTTCAAACATGTTTCCCGTATTCAAAACACGTTAAATATCTTTTAAAATGCATTTAAAGTAATAAATAAAAATAAAAAAAATGAAAATCAGCCAAAATTTGGGCATGGTCTCTACAGCTAACTTCTTTGTTGAAAATCTGACAAACAGTGTTACTTTCTTAGCCTTTAGCTACACCCACAAAAAAAACAACCGACAATCAAAATCATTATCATTGACCAAAGGTCTAGAAAACTTGAGAACAAATTGTGGCATGGGAACAAAGAAACTTCTCACCTGGTTTCTTGATCTTTGAGATGAACAGAGATGCAAGCAACTGGGTTGCCATTTTTGGAAGCAATTTTGTAGGGAAGAAAGGGACGAACCCTTACAATGACCTTGACCTTTGAGATCGAATGTAAATGAATGTAATTGAACTATAAGCTTATAAAAACACTCCTTAGATTGAACTATAAGCTTATAAAAACACTCCTTATATTATTAAAGTCAAAATGAAAAAAAAAAAAAACTTAGAATAGTAAAAGCATAAAATACAGATATATTGGCTCAAATTAAGCTAAACATCACTCATGGGTTAAGAACAGCGTCGGACCAGTCGGCTTCTCCTTCTAGATCGAGCCAGTTGCGCCGGATTAGGATTGAGTAACTACTCTAGCGACCGTTGTAGGCGCGTCAAGAGACACACCGGACCGGTCTGCTTCGTCTTCAAGATCGAGCCAACAGCTCGAAGTCGGACCAGAGTGGAGCCAGTTGGGTTTTTGAAATGTCGAGAGCTTCATCGACCAGATCAAGCCATTCAAGTTGAGCCAATAGCTCATTGCCAAACCATAATGGAGCAACGGATCTAGTCGTTCAAGTCGAGCCAACAAGTCATCACTGGACTGGAGTGGAACAAGTTGGGTTTTTGAGAAGTGAAGGTTTCGCCATTGATGGTGTGTTTGAAGGAGGTTGTTGCGGTCTGGCTTGTTTACAATTTATATTTACCACTCGCAATAGAATGAATCCTTGAAGGATAGGGCTCTAAGTTGAGGGTGTCAACCCCACAGAGACTACGTATGAATAATTTGCTAAAAGTCAAAGGTTGATTCTTGTTTAAATCACAACCACGTGTTAGATTGTTTGCTTACTCTACTTCAAAAGCGTAAATGATAATTAAAATTCGGAGTTTGAGAGAAGAGTAAAGGGCTAGGGTTGAGACTTCACCACTAGCCTCGTAATATGTCAACTTATACTAAATTGGGGGAATTCATGCAATTGTGTACTAAGTGGTGCATATGGCTTGTGGCCTACAATGCTACGATCAAGAGGGTATATGCACCTTAAAATACTATAATTCATCTTTGATACGTGTAAATTCCCTACCTACCTACCTACTTAGATACCTAATTAACTACGTGTAGCTAATTTATCATCTCTTAGCATAGACTATGTAAATCGAGCTATGTATATTCAAGTGAAAACTAGCACCAAGCCATCACGTGTAGTCCTTGTCGAACTACAAGTGTTTAAAGATCATGTGAGAAAAATAATCATTCTAAGACAAGAAAGATAAATTACACACATGAACATAAGGAATTCATAAACTTATATTACTCATAAGGCTCAAGGCAATGTACATATACACAAAAATTACATAAAAACCCCAATTCACTAAAGTTAGAACATATTTACAAGACTAGGGTTTGACAAAACCCTAGAGAAGGATTAGTTGATCATGGTGGGCTGGAAGCAGTCCATAGATAGAGATGAATCCATGCTCAAAATGGTCTCTAAAGCCTTACAAAGCCCTCTTTGAAGCTTTTCCTCTCTAGAACTTCACTTTCTCTCACTAGAATTTGCTATATGCTCTCTATTACAAGAATTGTGATATATCTATCTATTACATATTTTCTATCTATATATCTAATTTGAGGTTCAAAAGATCACTGAATTTTCGTCCAAGGCATCTTTTAGAAGAAATGAGACAAGTGGTCAAGTAGAGAAAATATGTTCAAAATAATATCTTCTACAGGAATTTACGATGCATCGAAGTGGGTACTTCCACTACAAGAAAAAACCATTTTAATTACATATGATGCATGTCTTTAAAAGTATTTAACGACTTGCAAGCGTCCGTCGTTACTGGCCATACCATGAAAAGTCTATTTTATTAACGACGTTCAACATAGGTTGTTAATGTTAAAATGTGACGTTGTCACACAGAAGAACGATCGTTGCTTTCGAACATTTATGACATTTTTTTGCAAGTCATTAATACATCATAGTTTTAACAGCCAACTCTGCAAGTCGTTAAAATATTCTTTTGAAGACATGCATAGTGTGCTGTGCTTGTGTTGATCCTTTAACGACTTGACATGCATGTCATTATTTAGATTTTATTAACGACGTGTTATTCATGTTGTTAATATTTCTAGTACCTGTAATGACTTGCTTCTAGGCTCGCTAATATCACATATTAACAACATGCAATATAAGTTGTCATATTCTTATTTTTGACAACATGTTTGCAGGTCTTCAAAAGTTTTTTTTGTTTAAAAAAAAATGGAATTCCCTCTCTTTCTTATGGAATAATAATATCTGTCTTGCCCCTATCATATCACAAGATACCTATTATCTCACAAATTATGCCACTCTTCAATGTGAAAATAATCTACACCACATCATATCACATAAGCATCACATCCAAACATATATATCAAGAAGAATGACCAAAATCCATTAGTTTTCATTAAAACAAAAACATTAAGCCTAAGACCATGTCTACTTCAAAATATTTGAAGTCACCATAAATGCCAAAAAAATTCTCATTCATATGATATAATAAAGCCAACAAGAAATAAAAACTAAACCTTTAAATTCAAAAGAAGCAATCATCTCTTGCAACATAAGAACATAACCATCAATTTTGAACATATATTAGTCCCCACTCATGTATACAAAGTCTTGATAGCAAAATCAATTCTTCAATCACGTTCTGCCAAAACAAAGAAAAGAACAAAAAATAAGTTACTGCATTTAATTGAATCACATTAAGAAAAAAATTAACCAAGCAGAAAGAAATATGGGGGAAGAAAAAGGCGAAGAAGAGGAAGCTGTAAATGGAGACAAAGAAGAAGATGAAGAGAGTTCAAACTCTTACACATAAAAATA
The DNA here is from genome assembly GCA_026545225.1 of Cornus controversa. Taxonomy (NCBI): domain Eukaryota; kingdom Viridiplantae; phylum Streptophyta; class Magnoliopsida; order Cornales; family Cornaceae; genus Cornus; species Cornus controversa. The sequence continues at coordinate 21,316,280 of CM048852.1, forward strand.
TATTTATATCCATTTATAAATGAATAAATCCACACATATATATAATATAAAATAATTACCTTTGAGAGTAAGTTCTTCTAATAAACTTGGCAGGCCATACAATTGATCCTACCTTAGCTTATCAAAGGTAAAAGTAATTTTTGCTTACCCTATACAAGGTCACATTAGTTGCATATACATCCTTGACCCAAATTTCCCAACATTTAGTTTTCCAATAAGAATAGCATCCACAAAATGCAATTAGGTCTGTTGAATCAATTTCTCCAATAGAAATAACTAAATTTGGCTCAGTCCAATGTAACAATTCACAATCTAATCCCTCTAAATTTTCAGTAGGCTCAGTAATAGGACTGACTTGAAGCGAAGCTCTTGCATTACCATACTATGAATTATGAAAATAAATAAGAAAACTATAAGTTTCAAAACCACTTTAGTAAATCAATTATGACAAAACAATCAAGAGGTTGATATTTTTATTGTTCTCAATTGATTCATAAGAAATGTAGAGTCAATTTAAAATGTCCAAGCCCAAAGTAGAATGCATTATAATGGAGATAACATAGAAAATATCAATCTCAATGCATTAGCAAATACCTTATATTAGATTTTATAAATTTTCTTAATAGGCTGATAAGTTAAAAATTTGCAAAGTCAATGTGCTATCTTCTCTTTAAAACTAAACCATTATGCAATATAGAACTCAAACATCACTGCCACAAAATCTTCAAACTCCCAAACACTTGCAGATCAAGTAAATGTATAAACTTCATTAATATTAACATCATCACCTAAGCACTCACAACTACCTCGATCATTTAACTTCCTAGATATTAAGTTGTTGTCGACATCTCGTGAAATAGAATCTATTATTTAAATGTGTTCAAACACATTTATATGCAGAAGATACATAGAGAGATTGGTTGTGTATTCTGAATAGATTGGCTATTCAGAACATACAACACTAAAGTTCAAAATATGACAAAACTGAAAACCACAACTGTACCTAGCCCAAATATTCATGCCAGTAAAAAAATTTAGAGCATATCTTCACACAAAACCATACAACTCAGAACAGCAAACACAGTTTGGCATCCCACAAAAATTATGTTGTCTCACATCAATATACTCCCAATTGGACCAGATCCCACAAAGCCAGATATACGTATAATAAGAGCATAAGTAGTAGCCCCTACACTTAGCAAAACAAACTGACAAACATATCATAACAAACCTCCAAACATCAATAGGTTGATTCCAGAAACAAAACCAAAATTGAAAAGAAAACATAAATAAAACAAAGTTAGCCCATAATCAGTGTAAGCTAGCATATGAAAAATTTTCAATACTATATAACTTCATTATGAAACCTCTCATATAATATTGCCTTTGTTTGTTCTCAAAGACTCAAACTATTTGGTTATGAAACATGAAGAATCAAAGTAACTCCTCCATTTTCATTTCTATCTACTTATTTTTTTGAATGCAACATTGACAATAGTTCAAGAAGTTGGTAATGTTATATATACTACAAATACTTATATGTGTTTGTGCCTACCCAACAAGGATGAAATGAGCAATTCCCAAGTTTAGAGAGATAAGAAGGAATTACAAGCCTAATAATGTCATTGTCATGAACAGGGATCATGGTGTAACAGTGAAAAAATGACTAATTAAAAACTTTGTTTATGTTTTTAGAACATTTGCCCATTCACACAATTTCTCATATATGTTTTTTTTTCTTTTCCCTATTTCACAGTTTCCTTTCACCATTTTATTACTCATTTCTCTATAAATTAATGTTGCATATATAAATAGAATTTTTTCTTTGAATTTCAATTGGAGTATAGAATTTATGTACATGCAGTTTTGAAAGAATTAATATATATATATATATATATATATATATATATATATATATATATATATATAACATAGAAATGCACTTGATCCATGTTAGCCCATGCCTCAATATTAAGAATAGGATAAAAGTAGTTGGGCTCCTTAACAAGATTTGCCAATCTGTTGTTTTCCTATCTAAGGGAAATCTACTAATTCTAGGGTGACTTTTAGTCAAAACAATAGTGTACATTTCATGTCCTTAATTTCTGATCACCTACCATGCAATGGAACTCCAGGTTTTGCCTGAAATTCTTGCTGCTATGCTTAGCCTAAAATTCTTTTTCTATTTGATGAAGTGAAACTCCTGAAAGGCTTCATTGATTCAATATTTTTATCATATGTTACCTTAATTAGGTTAGTTTTTTTTTTTAATATATCACATGGTACCATTTTCACAGATTTCATATTGTGATGAAGTGCAATAAAAAATGATAGTTGACTTTTATCTTCCCCAATCTAATGCTAAAATTCTTAAGAAGAAGAGTCATTTAGAAAAACAAAGGCGTTATGGTGACCGGAGAACTTTGGTGAATTGTGCATTGTATAGAAGTATACACTATATAAGCCATGTTCTCATGGGCATAGACTAAAACTAGTCAAAACCAAAATCAAAGGAAGAAGAATAAGGAAGAGAATATGTATCTATCACTTATATACAAGATTAAAATGGGTATATTAATAACTTACCACTACGAAACAGAGTGATGCTTGATATATTAACTCCTGTAGCCTCCTTTGATTCCTATAAAAAACACCTTGAGATCTTAACCTACTAACTTCATGAAAAAAATTATAGTATAAAGAATTGGGTCAGTAATATATTACTTCCATTGAGAGAGTGGGCAATCCTGACTTTGAAAGGCAAAATTTTTATTGATTTACTATATGTTCTGTTATGGCTGTGAGGCTGATTTATATTGCTCAGTTTGATGGTTGTTGGGATTCTGGATTTGACAGTTTTAAGCATTTCAGCTGCTTGTGCTGGTTTATTCTTTTCACTATGGGCATGAGCTTTTGTGGTTGCTACTTACAAGGTGATATGAGTTATTGTTTGCAGGTTTCTTGTGTATATTCTATTAGGTATATTTTGTGTTGTTTTTTAGATATTTGTGATATTATCTCTAATAGGGCTAAGTTTGTTTTGTTGTTTTTGAGTTTCTTGTGATGTTGTTTCTAATAGGGTTAAGGTTGTTGGGTATAGCAAATAATAAATTAATGCACACTTTGTGCACAAAGAGATAGATGGAATTTTACTAGAGAAATTTGTTACATAGCACACATGTTAAAAAATTGATCCCGATTAGTGCACATTTTGTGCACAGGTACATCAAAACATTTAACAGATGCCACATATGATACCTCAATGGCTCAATCATAGTACCAACATGCATACTTCCTAAAGAGATCATGCAGACGTAACCTTGCCACTAAAAGAAGTCTCAACAAACATAATTAAATTTAAGCACACAACCATAACTAGCATTGTCAGGGAGATTTATCATGTCAATAGATTTTGTCACCAATAGTGATTAAGTTTAGGAACCACTCATATTGATATCGCATATATCCCATCTCTAATAGGGCCTAGTACAATTCAAAGGTTCCGGTCTAAGAGTAGCCACTTTGTGTAAACTAATGCCAAATATTAGGTTTGCCTCTAATCTTTGGATTCTTTCCATCCTAGCACCACACATATGTGGATGTATACTGGATAATGCATAGAATCCAATTCTAACAATACTTTTCTCATTTATTAGTCATGGACATTAGAGTACAACCACAAGACAAATAGTAACCTCAAATATATATTCCGGGACCAAAACACAAGTAATTTGTGATTCAAAAATTTTATAGACGACGGTTGCATTTATATTTTATCAATGCAAATCAGTAGCAATTTGACTGACTTATCTGCTTACTACCTTTATTTTCAATTTTGTAAATCAGATGAAAATTCTTGATAAAATCCTCATTGTTGGAAAGAAAAGCAGCCAGAAGACCAGGTGACCTATTATTTCTAAGATAGTATTAAATTTTATAACATAAATACTTGTGAAAAGTCAAGTAACTTAGCTGACACAATAGGCACTGACCATTAGTTGACTTCCAATGCCTTCTTATGAAAGAGAATGGCAACAATGGTAAAGCACATTTTGCACCCATGGAGGAATAACTTATGCACCAATTTTAAAATCAATATCACTAGCACAACATGGTCTCTTCAGCAGATAAGAAAACTTGGCACCTGACAATTTTAAAGGAGTTTTATGCAACAATAACAAATCATGAAGTCCTGGAAACTTTTTTTTATCCCCATATATACACATCAATATCAAATAAGATATATATGTGCTCACATATATCATGCAAAGAAGCATCGCGATCTTATAAGTTCTAATCCTAGCAATATTTGATATTCTTTCAATAATATAACACTACAAGAAAAATGATTTTTAACAACTTGTAATTGATGACTTGCATAAAAGGCAAGTTGTGTTAAGTAATTTTTAAGGGTCTTTTTTCACACACCTTTTTAAATGTTAATAAAACGGTTATATTGACGACATGTAAGTTCAATTAGCTTTTATCGACCTATAACTTTTAGTATAACAACGTATTTGTTATATTGTGAATATTCAATCAAAAATTCACCAATTTCCTCAAATAAAAAAAATCTCCTGCTGCCACTAATACATGTTTCTCTATTTTGGTACGTCTTCCACACTTTGGTGGTTTGTCCTCTTCCAATTGTAAACCCTAGGTTAGAGCGATTCTTGGTAGATTACTTAGATTCACTTGAGCTATTCCAGGCAAAACCTCTTCAATGAACCTGTAACAACCAAGCATGTGGGGAGGGGAATTTGGGTTTTCCCATTGAACCGATGAAGACCCCCTTCGTAATCGGTTTTCCAAGACCAACATAGGAATTATTGTGAAAAAGAAACGAAGAGAAGCAAAATTGGAGGGTTTCGTGACTGGTATTCCATCTTCTTCTATTTTAATTATTATTAAACTTTTTATAATGGAGAATTTTATGCTATTCTTCTGTACCGTGGTAGGGTTTTAAGAAGAATTAGTCATCAAAGTTTATTTTACATACCATGTCTAATTTTGTTTTTTTTATCCATGCCTTGTTGAGACTAGGCTATTTTTTACGAATCAATGGTTGATTTAGAATCCATTTTGATTTAATAATATACCCCCTCTGCTTTGGTTTTAGAAAATAATTTGCCGTTTTTTGTTTTTTCTTTGTAAATTTTGATAATAAAAGTCTCTCTCTTATTATTTCATTTGATTATTAAGTAAATTAATGTGAATGGTCCATACCAGAGTATATTCTCAGCCATTTGTAATTTCTTTATGAATCACATCCCAATTATGATTTTTCTGCTTCAACTGATGCAAAACTCTAATGTACTGTTTTTACCATGCTTGGGAGTTTCATTCTATTGTTAAAGGTATTGGTTGGTTTCGGTGTACTATTCCTGGTGTTATGATATCTCATGCAGGACAATTTTAGCAGTTTGTTTATTGTGGGGGTTGGCAATTCAATATCAAATGATGAGGAATTTTACATAATATTTAGAGTATCATGAATTTGTGTTCCTATGCTAAAGAACAATAACCAGCCAACTAAATTGCTGATTATTTTGCACCAATTGTTTCTTTAGTGGTGTTATTGGAGCTGGATGGCAGAGCATTATAGCATATGTTAATATTGCATCATATTATCTAATAGGGGTTTCCATTGGAGCTGTGCTTGGTTATGTTATCAATCTGGAAATCAAAGTGAGTTACCATATTACACATTAATTCTTTACAAGTACTCAATTATGGTGGAACTTCTATATATATATATATATTTGCACCAAAGGGTTCAGCCAAAATGGAAAACCAAAATGATGCAATAAAGTGAGATCCATGTATAATATCTATTTTTTTCCCTATTTATATATATATCAATTCATTTTAGACGATGTGCTAATGAGGTCAACCATTGAAAGGGATTTTCCTCACATCATTAGCATAACTTCATGTTTTTGGTTGAAGACTTGAAAATATTATTTATGTCTTTAGGATTAGGCTCCTACTGATAATTATCAAAATACTTGCATTCTTCCAAATGATTTGGCTTGGATATAGATTTGACACCTTTGAAACTCTGTGTATGAAGAATGTTACTTCTCAAAATTACTCTTTGCAACTATTTGTTCTGTAGGGTGTTTAGATTGGGCTGCTGTTTGGCACATTCATTCAGATTGTGGTACTTGTAAAATCACTTCTAGAACTGACTGGAAAACAGGTATTATGTTAGTCTCTTTATATATATATATATATATATATATATGAAGTTATTTTTCTAAATTTACTCAATTATGTTCTAATACATATGCATACCTGCTGGTATCTATTGTTCAGAAATGCATTAGAAAGTGGTCTAAGATAGCTGAACAACCTAATACTAACACATAAGATATGTGACATCGAGTATATTTTGTTATTGGACCTTCTTGCAATGTGATTTTACACATTTTCTATTATAACATCAATCGTTTCAAGTTGTTCTTAATGGAAGTTGGTGATTAGATTCAACTATAGTCAAACAAAAGAATCAGGAAAAGGTTTTTTAAATTAGAAGAAGTCTTTACCTACATTTTTGTGTATTTTCAACCTCAAATTTTCTTAATTTCCATCCAGTTAAGAAGTCTAGTACTAAATTGGATTATTTTAATAGCATCTATTTTTTTCTTTTTGAAGTGAAATTGGAAGTCATTCTTTGCTTTCTTCTTTCCAGCCCCCTCGGATCAATCACTTTTCCTTCATCGATTCTGTCCGGATCCTCATTTTCTTACAAAAAGAAGAGGGTATTGTTTTGTGGTTTTTTCTTGTTCATGTTTAGTCTATTTCATTCATGAAGCTATTTTTTTCTGTTTCTTACTCGCATTACCTTGTTTCATCCGATTTTGAGGCCTAGGCATTGATTTATACCCATTAATTTACCTATTGTTAGAGCGGATTAACTAAATCACATTCTGTACTTGGTTCTTTATATGACAAGGATTTTTGCTTTATTTTATGGATTTGTTGAGAGAAATTATATGACAAATTTTTTATAAGATCTGTCCAAGGAAACATTGACCAGTTCAAAACACCTTTGCTTGCAACACCCAAACTCTTTTGTAAAAAACACAGTCAAAGAACAAATGATTTCTATCTTTTATCTAAATTGTGCAAAATAGACACTTAGGTCTATCTATTAGGCCCATTTTCATCATTCTATACTGAGTAAGAAGCATATTATATCAGTTGTATGGTGATTACCCTGCTATGTTTGACTATTTGCTGTTTCCTGAATATTTTGAGTTGTAACAATAAAACAAGCATAATAAAAGGGCGTTCAATTTTGAATAAACCAAGTGTTTTTTTGGTTGTATTGTATGAGTTTGTGCTATTCTCTCTCTCTCTCTCTCTCTCGATATATATATATATATATATATACACCTTTTCATATCTTTTATTTATTAGTGTCTTTAGCCTATGTTAGGTATTTTTTGGTGAGGTAATACTTTAGAGCTAACATGTCTAGGATGTCTCCTTTGATAAGGCTAATGATTTTTTTGTTTAGAAGCAAGAGTGAACCTGGCTCTTACCATCTTTAAGGTTTGAGTTTTTCCCCGCACCAATTTACTGATCATATCTTAAACATATTTTTGAGTCGTTAATTCCATATGGAAAGTGGCATAATAATATTATTAATATTTCCTTATAATTAGTTAGTATGCTTAATAATTGATTATGAACAACAAGTTCATCTTACCTGACATATGATATTTGAAAAATAGTGAAGGAGGTGGCGGCACCTCTACTGCCATCTTCTTTCCTCATCGGTTCATCTCAATGCTATTTGCTTCCATAACCTTAGTTTTACTGTTTTGTCTCACTTTCTTTTGATAAATTTTTGTGTTGTGTTTGTGCTTTTGACATTGTATTGCTTTTTTGTATAAATGCAGAAGGGTCATAGTGCTAGTTCCGATGATTTGCTTTATCTCAAAATAAATTATACTCATAATCTAGAGAAATTAATTTTGACCTTAGAGGCCGACAAACATAGTCTACTACTTGTCACTCATGATTTTGGATATAACATTTGGATATTGTTTAAATTCATTTTAAAGATATTTAGAGGGAAACATCTACTTTGTTCATTCACTATGAAAATATGTCATCCACACGAGTTTCTTATTTCTTGACTATGTTGTTTTCCATAATTGAATATGACTCCTTTATTTTGAATTCTTGTGGAAATAATCATATATTTTCTTAAACTTATTTTACTTATCTATCATCAAAGTTAATCACCACATTTTCAGTTGATGATTTTTGTTGTAATTGTAATATACCTAAATGTAATAAAAAAATTTTATATATTTGTAGAATGTGATTGAACAAGCGATTATCAAGGATAGGACATGTAGTAAAGATGGGAGAGGGGACTATGTTCAAAATTGATGATTAAGAGATTGCTTTTCTTCTTTTTTGAGTTTATTAGTTTAATTTTTATGAATCATCGACTAATTTGTTAATTATATTGGGTTAATGAAATTTATCGGATGAATGAGAGATTTTTTGTTATTTTATTTGTTTTTCTCCTTGAGTATTGATAAATATATATATAAATATATGTATAAATGTGATATTTACAAATATATTCTTGCAAGCAGTATGTACTAGTTGTTGACACTAAAGAGAGATAAAAGATAGTAGACTTGCAACCAATAGGAAAAAAGGAATTTTTTTTTTTAAAAAAAGAACTTTTGACAACATGCAAGGAATGTCGTGACAAATAATATCTTTTAACAACTTATATTGCATGTCGTTAGTAAAAACTTCCAACAACCTACATGCCATGTTGTCTTAATTAATGTCATTTAACGACCTATATTGCAAGTCGTTAGTACAAATTTCTAATAACCTACAAGGCATGTCGTAACAATCAGTACCTTTTAACGACCTACAGTAGGCGTCGTAAGTAAAAACCTTTAACGACGTTCACGACATGTTGTCATAAATTATATCTTTTAACGGCATGGCCAGTAACGACATGAGCATGTAAGTCGTTAAAAACGTTTCACGACATGCATCGCAGCTTGTTAAAAGTCATTTTTCTTGTAGTGTAAAAATGGTCATACAACGCAATTTAAAAATAAAAAATCAAGCCTTTTACCTACAAATGTCTACACAATATTTCATTTGAAGAGGGTTGAAAGATTTCAACTTCTAGACATATATCCTGCTTGTGCTTTTATTCATGAACAAAATGTCCTATCTTAGATTTTACTTATTTGAAATCATGCTAATTACTTTTATTTCATGTATACCCCATTTTCTTAGTCACATTTACCAAGACCTTACAACAACAATCATCCAACACTACGTTGCATGAAAGGGAAAAATACCTCTTTGACAAGATCACTAAGAGCAGATACACCTAGACAACCCACAGCAGTCCATACCAGATATGATTTTCTTTCTTTCAAGCGCTTACAAACATCTAAAACAAACCAGCATATAACATAAATACAATAGCGATCAGTTCTCATTCGTGAACTCCCTTTTCCTCAAAATTAAAGAGAAGGAAAATAAATTTAATATTAAGAACCCTCTTTCACTATTCTACATATTTAGGGTTTAAGTGTTTAAGAGAAATTAAGACTGTTTAAGAGAAATTAAGTAACAAAACACAGAAAATGGTGAAAAAAAATGCTTTAGTTGCCTTCACATTCTTAAGCAAACAAAATGGTATGTAGAGTAACTGAACATTGTCAAGTAGTAGTGTACATGCTTTTCTTGTCTTGAGTTTAAAATTGAACTACACATCTATCCACTCTGTCAGAAAGTTCCCTTTTTACATTATTATTATCAGAAAACTTACCTTGATATGTTTATTAGGAATAAAAGAGGAGAAAAAATTGTCATCTGGAAAGCAGCCAAACTTATAACATTTTTAGTTCTGAAAATAAACTCCCCTTTTGAACAGGCCAAAAATCTTAAAATCATGACCCATCTTACCTTAAGGTCTTTTGTACTGAAAGCCCAGGGACCACTATAATAAACTGATTGTGACATGAAATTTAGATTTTATTAATCACATGCATTCGGTAATAAATACGAAAGTAGCAAATACCAACACGAAATACACCATTTCTTCTTTACATAACCAAAAAAAAGGAGAATGTTTGATAGAATAAAACGTGTTAATATCTGTGACATGTGGCCCTAAGCCACCTTTTCTTCTCCTATTCTTTCTCTTATTATTCTTGCATTTGTGATTCTTAATTGCCAAGATTCTTGTTTTACTACATGAACATCTCCACCACTGCTCTGTCCCTGTTCAAGTTTTGAGTTATACTCCACAAGTTCTCCTTCTTCTACATCAAGCATCTCAACATCCTCAACATCTTCCAAGTTATTCTCTTCGTATATGACATCCAATACACTCTCTACTCCGTCCATGAAACCAGCTAAACTGCAATGACTTAAAGGCATAAATCATTGGAAATTATAATATACTTACAATCCATTAGAAGAAAGACAATAATTAACACATAACATGACTTGTTAAGAATAGAAATCAGGGATTTCCCTTTCAAAGTTAGAGTAGCCCAGTTTATTAAGTTGTACTAGTCAACTTTAGGCCAAACTAGAGCACATCTAGTAATAACAAAAGCTTATAATCTCTGTGTAAAACATCATTGGGAAAACAGATGATCTCTAACAGAATAGTTTTTTATTTATTTATACAACATAACTCAAATTTCTTTCTTTCCAAATTGTGTATACAGAGACAGCCAATTCAAACTTGTTAAGAACAGAAATCAGGGATTTTCCTTTTAAAGTTAGAGTAGCCCAGTTTATTAAATTGAACCAGTCAACTTTAGGCCAAACTAGAGCACATCTAGCAATAACAAAAGCCTATAATCTCTGTGTAAAACAACATTGGGAAAATTGATGATCTCTAACACAATAGTTTATTTATTTATTTATACAACATAATTCAAATTTCTTTTTTTTCCAAATTGTGTATACAGAGGCAACTAACTCAAAGTTGCTAAGAATAGAAATTAGGGATTTCCCTTTCAAAGTTAGAGTAGCCCAGTTTATTAAATTGCACCAGCCAACTTTAGGCCAAACTGTGCACATCTAGCAATAACAAAAGCTTATAATCTCTATTTAAAACAGTATTGGGAAAACAGATGATCTCTAACAGAGTAGTTTTTTTATTTATATATACAACAGAGCATTTTTTTTTAATTTATAAAACAGAACAAGAATGAGACTTAATGGATAAAGAAAATAAATAATATATAGTTTTTTTTTTCAAGCCTAAAGGTTTGACTATTTTTTCTACTCAAGCGATATACATGAAACTGGCTCATTATGGCTCGTATTGATACACACACACACACACACATTAATTTATTAACACACACAAACAGTTGGTGCTTACATCCATATTCCAAAATATTTGACCAGGACATTCCTTAATCCTCATGATATTGGACAAGAGCAGTATAATAATAAATAAATAAAAAAGGAAAATTATTTGGTAAAATCAAAACAGGGTTTATTTTATTAAATCAAAATGGATTATAAATCAACCATGATTCGTAAAAAATAGCTTACTTTCTGCAAGGCATGGATAAAAGACACAAAATTGGACATGACATATGAAACAACCTTTGGCAACCAATTCTTCTAAAATTTGTAATAAAAACCAAAATAGAATAAGGAGAAAAATAATGTATCATACCAGTCACGACAACTTTGCTTCTCATCATCGTTTTTCACGATAATTTTTCTGAAAACCCTAACACGGTAAAGAATGATAACTTAAAATTCTCCAGTTTCACAAAAAAAAAATATAAGAAGGAGAAGAAGAAGATGTCATACCTGTCACCAAACCATCCAAGTTGCTTCTCTTCGTCCTTTTTCACTATACTTATCATGCTAGTCTCAATTTGGTGGGAAAACCAATTAAGAAAGGGGTCTTCATTGATTCAATGGGAAAACACAAATTGCCCACACACACGCTGGGTTGTTAAAGGTTGAAGAGTATTTTACCTAGTAGAGTTCCTTGATGGTGTAGATTAAGGATGGAGTCATAGATCAAATGAGTTGAAGTACTATATGGAGAATAGCAGAAACCAAGGGTTTATAATGGGGAGAGGAAACGATCATAGCTAAAAGAGGGAAATCGTGTATTAGTGAAAAGCGAGGGAAATTTTTTGGAGGGAATCGGTGAATTTTTGGCTGAATAATGACAATATAAGAAACACGTTGTAATACTAAAAAAATATGTCGAAAAAAGAAAATTTAATGACTAATTGCAAGTCATCAATATAAGTGTATTTTTAACATTTAAAAAGGTACTTGTAACAGGACCCTTAAAATTTACTTAACACGACTTGTTTTTTATGCATGTCGTCAATCACAAGTTGTTAAAAATCAATTTTCTTGTAGTGTTCGATGCATCGAAGCTTCAACTTCAATCCATCGAAGTTCCTAGTTCTATAGTCCTTCAAATCTTAAGCTTTCTGACTCTGGTCTTGACACGCCATTTAACATTCTTTGATCTAAACCTTCAATGAAGTACGATCAGAAATATGAATGCATTCTTCACTTGATAAAAGGGTTGGATTATGTCAAAAATAGACTTTGAACCTGAAATCATCAAAAACATGAAAACAAGTAAAAATTATACAAAATGTGCATCTAAGGGATTAAAATACATAAGTAAAGGCGCGAGAATGTATAACATTCAATGCTTATCACACCCCCAAACTTAGATATTACTAGTCCCTTGGTAATACAAAAAGAAATAAAATAAAACAACTACTCTACTTTCGCTTTCGTGAGAAACACAGCTGCATTTAGCGAATGCAACAAACCTTTTAAACCCCTAGACACGTCTAGTGGACGAGTGAAGTCTCATTGGGTTTAACACGCTTGTTAAACTCACAAAAATATGCAGAAATAGTGGTTTGTTTAGTCATCAACTAGAAAAGAGTGATACCCCAATTGATGTTCGAAATGGCAAATGCAACAAGTATTATAGACCTATATGGACATTAATAGATATAAACCATTAAAAATTAGAATTAGGCGACAATCCCCACATAATAGTCAGTCCGATACTCGTACAAGTGTAAACCCTAAAATCCTCTTTCAAAGGTGAACATACAATTTAATGCGTGGTTTATTGTCGTTTATGGAGAATAAATTGAACATTTGTCTTTAAAAAGAAAAGATTTTTGAAATAGATCACAGAAGCATACCATTAGCTGCAGAAATATTAACAAACACTTAATTACAAGTAGTTGTGCAATGCCTAAGTCCCTTAAGTTTTCTAGCAAGCCCATGTAGCAGCGTTGGATCAATGACTCCCAAACCAGATGGTTTTAGGGCATTAGGTGGAAAGGCACCCCTCGAACTTAAAGCCGAGCTCATTAGGCTACGAACTTAAATGAGCCAATTGTTTCTTTATTGCTCAACCTTGCACACTTTTTAGACACGAACACTCCATGCTTCCTGAGGCACAAAGGCCCGGTGTATTGAGTGAGAAGGCTTATTGCAAAATTCTGTTGTTTTTGTTTGTGTATTTTTTTTCCGTAAACTTATACTTAGGCAATTCGTTCTTTAAGCTGTTCAAATAAAAACAAATATTTTCAAAATTCTCCATACGACATATACCCCACAGTGCAATTGTATGTGTGCGTGTTTGTGCCGTTAAAGACAAATTAGGGAAGAACTCTACAATACCCAAAACTAAACAAAAATATCGACCATTCTATCCTAATACATAATTTTCAAAAGTTCGAGTATTTTTGGATGTTAAAGCTCCTAATTACAAGATGCATTTATCAATGACATTCTGGGTATTAAATCCTCAAAAGATGATGTCATGGCAAACATGAAATAAAGATGCAATGAGTGCAAAAATACCAAGCAAATCAGTGTATGCCAATGTACCAAACTAGTGTATACCAATGTACCATACCCCCAAACTTAAATTAAACATTGTCCTCAACATTTAAACTAAAAACAGTTAGAACAATGTTATCGATCGGTTGATGAGTCTCAAAAAGTCAAAACATCAACCGTGTTAGGGTAGTGGAAACATGGGTACGTGCCAGACACGTGGGGCATTAAAAACCTACACAAGTACAGACTACATACCAACATAACATACAAGAACTGAAAAAGACAATAAAAGAGCTAAAATAAGAGTAAGACAAAAAATAAAAATGCACCAATAAGGAAAAGAGAGTGCAATATTCCATTAATTCAATCAATTGTAAATACAAGGAATGGAATTTATGGAATACACCAAAAATATGCTTTAAAAGCAACAAATGAGTGCCCACATGGCACTGTACAGTTCTATGACTGTAAAGAAACTAACATATATAAACTAAAAAAAATAGTACAAAATAGGAAAACTGGAACTAAGGCTCAGGCGGCGGTGGTGGCGTGGAAGTAGAAGCAAAATCCCTAGAACCAAGGATAGCCCTAAGCAGCTGCTCTATGCGCTGTTGACCCTCAAACAAACTAATCATACCATCACCTGTTATTGAACTATTGCTGGTTCCACCATTATTCGGTGTTTGACAACTATTGTGGGCTGGGCTAGTGGGCTGGGAACAATAGTAGTAAAAAAAAGAAAATAAAAATTTTGACCTGGGCCAGGTTAGTCTATTGCTGGTTCCGCCACTGAGTGTCATATATAAATTTTTTTTCTCATAAACGAGAAAGAGAATAGAAATACTTAAATTTTTTCTGAGAACATCCATAGTCCAAAGGACAAACCAAAACATCCAGCCCCCAAAACATCCAGCACATCCCAAAGGGTAGAACATAACATTAGAGCTAGCCTTTGAGAAGCAAATATACCAAAACTGCAACCCATTTGTTGCCAGATCCTACTGTTTAATAACCAGAAATTAAAAGAAATACAGTACCTATAATTGAGGAGAACTAAGCCAGAGAGAAAGTTTGAACCCGCTTCACGCTAACATAGAGATGAAAGTTTAATAGATGGTCATAATGCTTTAATTTTACTGAACTATTTTTCTGAAAAACATTCCATGGCATATATATAGGAGAAAGGTTCGATGGCATAGTTGTTTGTACTATCATGATCCACATAGAAAATGGTATTAAAAAGGGATTTTGATTGGCTATGCATAAAGTTACAGGCGATGGTTTAAAGTTGTTTGGTACGGTAGACACAATAGCATTTGAGAGTTGTACATTTGATTGACACAACAATTCCCAAGCAAATGTTAAAATCACACCATGTGCATTAAATTTGCCTTTCTGGTTCAGTTATAGGGAGGGAAACAATTTCATTAAATGCAAGTATATCTTCTATCTCTTTACGTTATGCTATCATTAATTTCTACAAAACATAACATGTGACATTAAACCTAGAATAGACCAAAGAAACAATCAGTTGGTTCCAACCAACTATTGTCACCAAGATGGTGCACAAATAAAATGCTTTGTTGTAATATATATATATCTATATATATATATATATATATATATATAGTTACATTCAACCTTTTTCCTCTTTCTATTAAATGTACTGAATTTGAGCCAATAAAAGCGTAGTGGGATGTCTCCCACCAATTTTATCATGAACTCCATTGGCTGCACATGTTGTGTTACTGGAAATGTAAAACCATACCAAGCATCAACCTTCCTCCTTCTCTCAAAATAATCAAATAAAAACCATGAAATTAATGTTGCTAAAATTTAATGCACATGGTCTGATTTTCTTAACATAAATTAATCGATGGTTCGTCAAACCCCCCATGACTTCATACATCACCAACCAAGAAAACTCCCCTTTTAATAACATTTTCTATGTCAATCATGATAATACGCAGTTCAATAACAGCCCAAAAAATTAATTTTACTAAAATTAGAGCATTATAACCATGTGCCATACACAAAAACTATTCTAACCACTTTTTCCTTATTGATCGAACAGGCCAACAACATGCCACAATCTCTGCACTTACCTTTAAATCTCATTGATGTACTGCAATAACTTTTATTGCACAGTACTTTTTCATTCCTTCTGTGAAGTGACTGTGTGCCTTTAACACTTTCATCATATATATATATATATATGACACAAGGGCCTAAAACTCTCATGTGCAATAAACTTCCATATGTCACATTTTAGATCATATCATACCCTCATCTTTGCAAAAGTGAGCAAAGTATCCATTTTTCACATATTCTCCTTTTCTATGACCATTTTACATTTTTTATTATTATAAAAAATAAAGAACAATAGAAACAAGAGAGATTTTTTTATATTAATTTTTTTTTACTTTAATAAGAAAAAAAAAGAGGAGTTTTTTTGGGGGAAAAAATTCCACAAGTAATTTCTGGGGAAAAAAAACTAAATTTGCACAATTACTTAATAAAAATTTGTGAACCTTTTTTTTTGTTTTTCAGAAATTGTTTCCAGACTTTTTCCATTAGAAAGAGAGAGATAATTTATGAAAATAAAACAATCTTTAAAAAACAAAAAAAAAATCGAGAAATTTTTATTATTGTGCATATTTAGTTCTTTTTAGCTGAAAAAAAAAACTCCACTTTTTTTTTATTAAAATAAGGAAAGACTTAATATAAAAAAAAAAAACCTCTCTTTTTAATGGAAAAATTTTTAGAAAAAAAATCAAAAGTATTTATTATTTAATTGTGCATTTTTAGTTTCTTTTTTGGAAATTTTTTTCCTGAAAAAAACTCCTCTTTTTTTTTAATTAAGGTAAAAAAAACATAATATAAAAAAAAACACCTCTTTTCCTTATTTTTCTTTATTTTTTTATAATAATGAAAATAGTAAAATTGTCGTAGAAAAGGAGAATATGTGCAAAATGAGGTACTTTGCTCACTTTTGCAAAGGTGATGGTGTGATATGGTCTAAAATAAAGTATAAGGAAATTTGTTGCACTTTTTTAAAATCACATGAGAGTTTTGGACCCTTTTCCTATTTTGTTATATGCCACAACACACCACTTGCATGAAACAAGTATATGCCACTATTTATTACATTTAACCTTTTTCTTCTGCTCATTAAATGTATTGAATTTGAGCCAATAAGAATAAGCAGGAATATGTCTCCCAGTTTACCATGCTAAATGGTGATGAGCAGGAATATGTCTCCCATTCGTTAAATTTAAATTTAAAATTTCTATTACAATTGAATTGGTAAGTATTAAAATTGAACAAGAAGATAAAGTGGCTGACTCTGAACCACACAATTGATGTTTGCGAAATTCAAGAAATAGATTTGACGGGAGAGGATGCTTTTTCATGAATGATATATATATATATATATATATATATATGATATTATTTTAGGTATGAGAGTTGGTGGATCTGTATGTAAATTGAGGTGTGAATGTAATAAGTGAATCGTGACCGTTATTTTAGACCGTAGGTAGACATAAATATTTTGAAACGTAAAATAGATTTTTTAAGCAATTTTTACCATTAGATTGTGATTCTTTTTTTTTTGGGAAGATACTTAAATGTAATATAAATGTGCGTGTACTTGAAATATGGTTGATGAAACATTCAAACCATTTTTGTTTAGGGGCAATGCTTCCTAATCTATACAAAAAGAATGTTAAGAGCATGGTTCACTGAACTGACTGTAAATAAGGGAAATGCAAAGGAACAAAGAAAGACAAAAAATATGGGAAGAGGAAGATGGATCGCGAGAAGACCCTATGCGGGGGCATCCTTCCCGCGTATGGGATAATCCCGCGGGGGACATACACCCGCGTGATTAACCCATGCGCGGGCGACCCTTCCCCGCACAGGGTCAGCTACCTCCCCGCATAGGGACACTTCCCCGCGTAGGGACACCTCCCCGCATGGGGACAAACCTCCCCGCGTAGGGACATCTCCCCGCGTAGGGACACTTTCCCCCGCGTAGGGGCATTTCTGCAAGATGACCCCCAGGGCCAACAAGGGATTGGCAAGCATACAGGTATACAGGGAGTGATGGGATTGGGGGCAATCCTCTCTGACGAGCATGTTATGTTTGGTAATTAGATTGTGTTTTCTGTGGCCAACTCTGAAAGGAGTATGATTCTATAAAACACTTCTAAATTAACAATCATGGCATACTCTCAAGGGTTACAAGGAACCATGGATGAATGGGCCATTGTGTGGCTTAACCAGCTCACAATCCCGAGTGGTTATCCTTGTAGCAGGGACTATGTAGAAGACTATTAATTCCTCTTTTCAATATGGAAAGTAACTAGTCGCGACGTTACTTCCAGCATTGAGAAGTGGGAATTAGTATGAGGCTACAGTGTCCTACAGACCATTTTAGGCACAGGTACAGGCTGTGATATGGTCTGGGCGATCATGGTGTCATAATGAAGCATATGGCGTCATGGTCCCAGGCGGGAAGGTGGGTTGATTGTGGTATGGAGGATTGAGAGGAAGGCTCGTTGGGCCATGGGTATCTAAAGTTGTGCTAGTGTGACTCTACGCGGGCACCATCACAACGTTTCTCGCAGGTATAACCAAGCCCGCGACGGGTATAGGCTCATGGTTACAACCGGGAGTGGTGAAGGAAGGGATACGCGGCCAAGTGCCACGTAGGATGACAGCTGTCATAAGCCCCATGCCTGAGGTCTATAAATACCCCATGGCGTGGTGACATGTGGATCATTCTGGTGCCCCCTCCCTCTCTGAATCACTCTTGCTTTCTCTCTCTCCCACCTAGCACCCAGCTCACATTCCTATTATTGTTTCTGGTTACTTCATCAGCCTGATCCTATTCAGTTTTTACAACTCAGTCCTGTGATAGTCATTCCTCATAGCAGAACTCATCTACCTATTTACACTGACCCGTTCGGAATAGTACCAATACCCACCGGTATACAGCGAGTTGAAGCGGGTCGATTTGGTTGTGTTTCATTTTTTTATACAAAATTTTAATTACAAAGGAGGATAATCAAACCTTGGCAACATGGCTAAGAGAGCCAAGAATTCTATCCACTAATCCAAAGCTACTTTTTGTTAATTGTATCACAAAAACTGTTTATTATAAAGTGTTGAAAGTATGAAAAATTAATTAGAATAAACTAGTCAACTTGAATTCAACATTGGCACAAATTTTAAACCCAAAAGCACTTTCGAATAATTTATTTGTTCTTTATTTAGTTGTATCCGAATTTATTAATTATAACTGAGTAATATAATCAATAACACAACTTTCACTATCTTCAAATAAAAAGATCAAGTAAAAACATTAATCTCACCCAAAATAAACATTAAGTGTCTATATATATATATATATATATAGAAACTTTCATTTCATCATTAAAACGTACTTAGTATATTAATTAAACCTAAACAAAAAGTGACATAAATAATTAATATCATATAATATATATGTGATATAATATATATATGTTATGAATTGTATATATTTTTGACTTGTATTTTGTATTATATTTTTTTCTAATTTTTTTTATTTTCTCTTTCGTGTGTTATATATGGCATGAGTTTTCATTTATTTCATGCTTAAATCTATTATCATTTGTTAATTTTATAAAAAATATAATTATCATGCATTTTTATTAATGAAAATGACTTAAAATTCATGAATTGGTCATTACTTGTTTTAGATGGTCTTAGAAAATCAATAAAAATTCACTAAAGATTCATCTTTATCAGATTATGTTGTAAAAATTTATGTATCGGTGCATTTTGGACGCTTCGTGTAAGTTTAAAAAAAAATCATGAATGCGGTAACTAATTTTGTTACATAACACTGGTACGAGTCCGATTTCGTTGCACCGCAACCGCGTCCGTTACTGCAGCTGCGACCGCGACCCATGGTTACGAGATATAACATTTTTTATTCCAATAAATATATACAAACACACATTTTCCTTAATTCTTAAACAAAAAGTATTCTTTTCTAATTCTAATTCTTTTTCTCAAAATTTATGCTAACACAACTCTTTCTATTTTTAAAATTCAAAAAAATAAAAATAATTGAAGTACATGGAGTTTCCAATCATTATTTATTTTTTATATTGAAAATTTTAAATCATGTAGTTGTATCATAGTTTTTTTTTTTATTCTATTTCTTCTCTATTTCAACTTTTTTAATCTTGTAATGGAATGTGTGTTCAGTGTCCTATTCAATTGTTATTAACGGAGAGGCAGGAGGTCTCATTCACCCATCAAGTTGTTTGAGACAAAGAGATCCTCTTTCTCCTTGTTTTTATTTTGTACTAAAGGATTATCAATTATGCTCAAACGTGCTAAGATGGAAAGGCAATTGCATGGTATTTACGTGGGATATGGTGTCACGCCTCAAAATTTGACCTGCCAGAATCACCCTGATCTAGTCCCGAACTCCGGGTTCGTGAGGTGTCACCCTTACTCGGTCACTATCCCATGTCCTCGGATAAACGCGACCATTTACATTCAATCACATCCAATACCCTCGATTCTGATCTGAACCACCGAGATCATCATTCATCGCGAAAGCTTTTCACTTTTATCCCAATAATTTCCTAACTCAGTTGCCAACTAAGACTAGTCAATCTAAGTCTTAGTCTCACAATTCGTGGAAGCATTTTCTAATCAATTATTGTTCTCTACGCAATCTCCAATAATGGGCCCCTTGCAAGACAACAAATCAAGGTAGTTCATCAAACCAGCTCAATCCAGAACTAAGATGCTTCGATTAATCGAAACAGGGGTTTTGATTAATCGAAGTCCTTTGATTAATAGAACATCTAGCACATCAAGGATTGAAACTTGTTGGTTTTGACACCAACACATGACCAATCATTCAATTAATCAAAACCCAATGTTCGTTCAATCAAAGGGGTTCAATTAATCAAAAATCTAGTTTTGATTAATCGAATCATTTCTTACTGAAATCCTCAATTCCTTATAAAACCTATTTCTTTGATCCATTCTTCACACGTAATGCTCATTAGTTCATGTGAACATCTCACAACATAGTTGAAAGCTACAATACCCATTCATCATGTCATACATATGCATAATGAAGGATTTTATATACACATCAAATGGAAGAATTTCATCATATTCCACCAAACATTAAGTTAATCATATGTCTATTGTACATATATACATCAAAACAACTCTAAAAAATGTAAAACGCTACATATTTTGAAAAAAATGCATCTAGTCCACATGCCAGACATGCAATTCATAAGTAAATACCAAAAAAAAAAATTCGAATAAGCTCATCTGTACTCCAAAACCTATTTAAAGTTCACGAGGCTTCGTTACCTCCTTACCATGACCAAAAATGTTTGTATACATAGGGAATAAGCTTTGTATGCTCAGTAGAAATGACTAAAACATACCTCCAAAGGTCCTGTTAATAACACATGGCACAAAATCAAGTTATACACATATCACATACTCAATATCATGCCATGTACCACATGCATTGTATGCATTATGCCATGCCTTTCCTCTGTGTCACACACACACAACCTAAGACTCAAACTCTGATAACGGTCCATCCGATCTCTCTAACCTTTCTCAGTGAACATCCGAACTCCATAGTCAATCCATTCGAATTTTTTTTTAAAATTCCATTATTGGTCCATCTAGCATTCCCTATCCCTCTCACATACACCCTTGAATCCATGTATGTGCAATGCATGAAAATTTCATAATTTATGCTCATCTCCCTATTCCCTCTTGTCAAAGCATTCATTTATCAAAATAAACATGCTTTACAATCTATCATGATCTTCAAGGCAGTTTAACGAACATTTGAACCTCATTACCACATATATGCACACAACATGCTCAATTCTTTAGATTTGTACATATCATGCAATATAATTCACATATAATTCTTCTAAGCACCTAATTACACATTTCACCACAAGAAATCATGAAATTTTCATAACATACACATTCTTAACCTTGAAGTACACTACTTAAGCATATATATAACCAATTGGGTGCTATAGACACCCAATATACTCACACTAACCTTGGAATTCATGGTTTAAGCATCCCTACCTCAGTTTAAAATAGGTTCTAAACAAAATATTTGTCCAACCGAAATGAAAATCACCTCCAATGGCTTTTTATTATGATCGAATGGAAGCCCTTGCCGCATAGAACACTTCGTTCTTTTTCAACACCTTCCAAATCAAGCCCTAAGTGCTCCAAGTCTAAGGGAGAATGAAATAAGATTAAAAGGAAAGTGAGGGAGGGTGTAGCTAACTGTAGAGAGACAAAAAAAATGGCTGAAATATCTTATTCTTGATATTTATAGCCACTATCTTGTGAAATGACCAAAATACCCCTCGTCACTTAACGTACCCTTCCGACCTTTGTTTTCGATTTTGAAAACTCCTATGGTCTCAAAATCATTTCCTTATCTCTTCTAAATTTTCAAATGATCTAAAACTAAAAATAAATATGTCACGCCCCAAAATTCAGACCACCAAAACTCCCCCGGTTCAAGCCCAAATTTTGAGTAGTGAGGTGTCATGATCGCCTGATCGTCATTCCACGACCCGAATGACCATGGCAAACTACCATTATCACCCTCAGTTCCTACCTGGACGATCAAGATCATTACATACAACAAAAGTCTTTACATTTACCAATATATCAATCCCTCACAAGATATATCACAATGATCACAATCTATAAGTAGTCCAAGTCCACTACACGTACCCTTCATTGAAAATATGCATACACAAGTCCTTTTACAACTCACAACTGGTGCACTTTTTGATTGATTGAAGTGCACATTCTGAAAATGTGAAACACATATCGATTAAGCAAAATGGGAGTTTCAATTGATCAAAAATCTCGCTTGATCGAGCTTATATCGAAGTACTATTAAGATTCTACTAGAATTGGGCCACTTTCATCAAAATCATTTTCGATACTTGGCAGATTAATCAAGGCATTTTGATTGATCGAAACAGGGGTTTCGATTTATCGAAAACCCTCGAAATAAGTTTCTTGCAGAAATTTCTAAGTGTTAATTCTCACACTTTGGTCCCCATTCTCATCATACATAAACGTCATCTTACCGATTCACAAACACAACCATTCTGACAAGTTTATACAGGCAAAAATGAACATAAATGAAGAATCGTCATTTAAATCCTCTAGCATCTACCATGCTCAAAACCAAGCTTATAATATATAAAAAATCATAAGACATAAACAATACATGTTCTCGAAACATAAGATCTTATACATGTTCACTACATGTATATAGTCCATAATCCGGATAGGCATTTAAATAAAGCAATATAAGTCTTTAAATAAGACCGATATTGTTCCACGCTAACTCACTGTTGGGGAGACACCATCACCTCTTTTTTATTTCCTAAAAAAAGTTAATACTCATGGGATGAGGTATAACACGCTTGGTAGGAATGTCGAAAACACAATTTTGCAAGTTACATGAATACCATATAAACATACATTTGCATTTAATAATGTTAAGTAAATATCCGTACATCACAACCATATCACAAGAAATGTATAATGCAATGTGATATGCATAACTCCCTCATACTCTCCACACATTTCTTGGGTTCTGATTTTACGGGCTGCCCAATCCCACCTATCCGAGGCTCTTATATCAATCCACCTCATCGTAGGAATCCATTTTAGAGAGTATCCTTTTCTATCTAACTGGGGCTCTTATACTGGTCCACCCTATGAGGATTTCCCTTTCTATCTAATTAGGGATCCTATGCTGGTCCACCCCATAAGGGTTTCCCTTTCTATCTAATTAGGGCTCCTAATGTGGTCCACCTCATGAGGGTTTCCCTTACTAGATCACCTCATCGCTCATCAAGAGGAAGTTACCACTCAATTGAACTCACCACCCTCATCGTGCCAATGAAGATGAATCCCACATGTTCATGATAATGTGCACATATAATTCAAAGCAATATAATACTAATTGTCATGCTTGCACATTTTTCAAATAAACATCACATACTTCCACATTGAACATGTTTCATATTTTGCACATTTCATATCACTTATATTGACAATTAAACATGTTTTCACATCAAATCATGCTTTCAAGACAATTATCAAACACACAAGTGTCACTTTCATATATACACATGAATTCATATAATCTTTCATAATTCAATCCCCACATGCTTATATAATTATCTAAAGCAATTATGAACATGTAATTAGACCATTTAACATTGATAATTCTCTAAGTAGTATAATCTAGCATCTTTTAACCTTGAAAGAGATCTAATTATACTCACACAACAAATTGGTTGCTATAAATAACCAATATTCTCACAAAAATCCTGGATTTCATGAGTTAGTCATCCCTACCTCAATTTGGAAGAGCTTCCAAATAATTCCCCCAAATTTATCATCGAAATCAACATTCTCTTAATTCAATTTTGGATAGAGCAAACTCGAGCCCTCAATGCGTAGACAAACTCTTCCTTCTTCGGCGCTTTCCAATTATCGCCCCAAGACTCTCAAATTCAAGGGAGAAGGGAAGAAGAAGATGTAGAGATTTGTGTATCTATATTGCTCTCTCCTGGCTGAAGAAGAAATGAGAGAATGAATTTTACATTCTCCTCTTTGCTATTTATAGACCTAGCTCATATATTTACAAAATATCACTAGTCACTCACTAAACCCTCCTAGGCTCCATTTTTACTTTCAGTAACTCCTACTACCCGAAATCGATTTTGTAGCGCATCAAATATTTTATTTAAACTACCCTCCAAATTTAGTGTTGTTTAGACACTTTCATATTTTTCAGGCCCGCGGAACTCGCTTCCTGGCCCACCCGACCCAAAAATCTCAACTTTTGCCAAATACTCCCAAAACTTTCCCGGACCTTTACAAGTGTCCTCAAATATATATTTTACATTTAAAACACATTTATAATCATTTCAATCGTTTATATTTATTTAAATAAAATATAAAGAAAGCCAGCAAAAATGGTCACAGTTCTTACAAAATCTTTTCCAGACTCGTGTCGCAGGGCCCGCCGACCTGAAAATCCCAAAATGATCCAAATGACTCCAAAACTCCACTGGACCTCTAAACTAGTCCCCAAACATGCATTTCACATTTATAAGATGCAAATAATCGTTTAAATCACTTATATCACAATAATTAAAAATAAAAAGAAAACTAGCCAAAAATGAACCTGGTCTCTACAATCTCCCCATCTTAAAAAGGATTTTATCCTCGAAATTAAGTCATAACTGAAAGGAATAAGTCTAGATACCTAGACCAGACTTCCTGCTCCCATTCTCAGGTAGCTTCCTCCACATTATGATGTCGCCAAAAAACCTTGACTAATGGAATGGTCTTACCCCTCAGAACTTGCTCTTGAGCATCCAAGATCTGAACTTCCTCATAGGTGACATCCTCCTCATTGTCATCATCTACCCAACTCAAAACATGAGATGGATCAGGTTCATATTTCCTCAACATGAAAACATAGAACACATTATGAACCATTTCCAACTGCGGTGGCAAATCTAGTTGATAAGCCACCTTGTTAATACACTCTAAGATCTCAAAAGATTTGATGTATCTAGGCATCAACTTGCCACTCTGTCCAAAAAGCATCAATCCCTTCTGTGGTGAAACCTTAAGAAACACATGGTCTCCCATTTCAAAAGAAAATGATCATCTCCTCTTATCGATATAACTCTTTTGTTGACTCTGAGATGTTAACAACCTTTGTCTAATTAACTTGATCTTTTCGGTAGTTTAATGTACAATATCCGATCTTAAGGCTACTATCTCACCAACTTTAGTCCAATAAACTAGAGACCTACAGGGTCTGCCATATAACACCTCAAATGTTGTCATCTCAATACTGGCTTGAGAACTCTTTTTGTATGCAAATTTTACAAGAGGTAAAAGGTCCTCTCAATCACCCCCAAAATCTAGAATGAAAGCATGAAGCATATCCTCCAATATCTAAATAGTACGCTTCGATTGTCCGTTAATCTGAGAATGAAATGATGTGTTAAAGTGCAACTCTGTGTCTAACACTGTCTAAAATCTCTACTAAAACCTCGAGGTAAATTGTGGATCCCTATTCGACACAATGGATACTAGTACTCCATATAAAGTCACAATCTGCTCCACATACTACTTACGAAGTCTCCTCACATTATCGAATAATCTCATTAGTAAGAAATATGTTGTCTTGGTCACTCTATCCACAATGACCCAAACTGTATTATTACCCTTGTTCGACCTTGGAATCCCCGTCACAAAATCTATAGTGATATGCTCCCACTTCCACTGGTAACGATTGTAATAACCTTGATGGCCTTCTGATGCTTTGCCTTCATTTGCTGACAAATAAGACATCTCACTACGAATAAAGTCACATCTTTCTTCATACTCTGCCACTAATACTATCATCTCAGATTGTGATACATCTTTGTACCACTTGAACAAACTGCAAGACAAGAGTGATGAAACTCACGTAGAACATCCTCACGACAATCAGAAGGAAATGCCATCAACTATTTGAATTGTAAACCTCCATTTGAATACAAAGTACAATCCTCCACCATTGTACCACTAGAAATCCTTAAGTGAATAGTCTTAAACTCATGATCCTGCCTATGTGCTTCGATCATCTTGCTTAAAAGCATATATAGGTTATGTTACCAAGTTAAACAACGTAGCCTATTCACCATCATCACTGAAATACAGTCCTAATTTCAAGAAATCTTCTATCATTTTTCATTCCAATATAGCTATGCTAGCTAAAGTCGTGACTTCCTACTCAATGCATCAACCACTACATTCGCTTTCCTAGGATGATACTGTAAATCAAAATTTTAGTCTTTCATGTATTCCACTCGTCGCCTCTATCTCATATTCAAGTCCTTTTGGGAGAAAAGGTACTTCAGACTCTTGTCATCTGAATATAATTTGATTCTCTCACCATACAAGTAGTGTCTCCACCCCTTTAAGGCAAAGATCACCACTACTAGCTCCAAGTCATGTGTAGGATAATTATACTCATGAGTCTTCCATTATCTAGACCCATCAGTAACCACACCGTCACACAGAATCAACACATAACCTAGCCCATGTCTTGATGCATCACAATATATTACATACCCCAAGTCACACTCGGGTATCACTAAGATAAGAGCTGTAGTTAACTGTTTCATCAATTCAAGAAAGGCTAACTCACAAGCTTTATTCCATTCAAATTTCAATCTGAGTAAGTCGTGTCATAAGAGCTATTATACTAGAGAAGTATTTCACAAACCTTCCATTGTAGCCCACTAAACTAAGAAAACTTTGAATCTCAAAGATAGTTTTTGAATTTTTCCAACCCATCATGACCTCAATCTTAGATGGATCAACTGAGACTCCACCTCTAGAAATAACATGCTCAAGGAATTTCACCTCTTGAAGCCAAAACTTGCACTTTTCGTATTTAGTATACAATCTGTGCTCCCTCAGAATCTATAACACTATCCTCAAATGTATCTCATGTTCCACCTTTGAAGATGAGTATACAAGTATGTCATATACAAACACCACTACAAAAGTGTTTAGATACTCATAAAATGTTCGATTCATCAAATCCATAAATGGCGCCAGTGCATTTGTCAATCCAAATGTCATTACAAGGAATTCATAATGTTCATACCTCGTACAGAAATCTATCTTATAAATCTCCTTGTCCTTTACCCTCAATTGATAATATCCTGACCTCAAATCAATTTTAGAGAATTAGTAAGCTCCTTTCAATTGATCAAATAGGTCATCTATTCTCAATAAAGGATATTTGTTGCCACATGATTTAGTTTTCAATAATCGATGCACAATCTTAAAGAACCATCCTTCTTCTTAGCAAACAACACCGATGCTCCCCACAGTGAAGCACTAGGTCTCATAAAACCCTTAGCTTTCAAATCATACAACTGTTTCTTTAATTCTGTTAACTCTGATGGTGCCATATGAAATGGTGCCATAGAAATTGGCGTTGTATTGGGTATAAGATCAATGGCAAACTCTACATCTTTTTTGGGAGGTAAGTCATCCTAATTGACTAATCTCTAGCCCCAATGTACATGTAAATGATGTAACAATAAAAAAATAAGATGCACCCAAATCAATTAATACACGTGCCCAAGAACTATACACCATAAATATACTTGTTGAGGTGTCTGCCAGTGTCAAAGTGTATACTCCGCCCTATGCTCTCTGATCATGTGTTCCACTAGCCCAAAATATAGACTATTGTGTGGATAAACTAAGGGTAGATCCCTTAAATGGTCATGCACTCTATGTAGACATAGTTAGCTACGATGGAGGCAATGCTCTATAGCCCAACTATGCACTCACAGCTAGAGTCGATATCTGTTGTGTGCCCTGACCACCTTGAGCATCTGCACCCTACTGTAGACACTCTCTCCTCATGTGTCCCGGCTGCCCATAACCAAAGTAAGTCATCGTGCTAGGCTATCTCATAGGATAACTAACAAGTGCTCTCATAGATGTTCTCGATGGACAATCTATCTTGTAGTGCCTCGGTTGCTTACACTTATAGCACAACCTCTCTGGCCTAACAGATGTCAAAGGTAAATGAATGGTAGGTGTAGAACATGCCATGAGCTATCCCACTGAACCCACTGTATGAGAAGAACCACCCTTAAACTTCTTCCTCGCATGCCCCTCTGAAGCAACAATTAAAACCTTACTTTGCTTCTACGTCTCTCTCTTCTCTTGCCTATCTTTTATTTCCGTTTTAGCCATCAAGGCCTTTTCTACCGCCTCGGCATATAATTTTAAACCCAAGATTGACAAAAATGGTCTAACCGAATGATAAAGGCCTTTAATAAACCTCTATGTCTTCTCCTCTTCATCTTCCACCACTTTAGGCAAGAAGCGTGAAAGGGAAATAAACTTGCTCTCATATTCAATAATAGTCATGCCGTCATGAACAAGTTCCTCAAACTCCTTCCTTAATGTCCTCCTCTATAACCTAGGAAAATAATGCTGAAGGAATAAAGTCTTAAACTCTCCCACGGCATCGTTTCAGCATCGTTTCAGTCACTCACCAACTTCTACCAACATTCAGCTCCACACAAAAATAAGTATGTAGCAAAAATTACTTTCATCCCATCATCAGGAGTAGACATCATCTTAAGATGCTTCTCAACTTGTTCCAATCAGTTGTCCACTATCAACGGATCCGAACTCCCCTCAAAACTAGGAGGCATCAACTTTTTAAATCGAGTGATAAACTTGAATCGTCTTTCACTCTCACTCTCTTCTAGTTGTGCTACTGGTTGATGTACTTCATTAATGGTTCTTCTCACAAAGTTTCTGAGGGTTGTAGTCATATCTGCGACCAAACGGTTTCCCTTGAGTACTCTACCCCCAACTGCCCCTCCTTGGTGTCTTGGTGGCATGTCTCTATCTAGTCAAGACATAGGTAAACACAATAAGTTATCGTATGTTATATATTCAACATGATCAAACAACTACACAACATAACAACATGTTATCACACTCGCACGCAACATATAGAGACATGTTTTTCACAACACATTTAATCACACAAACATGTTCTTAAATCAACACATAACATATAACACATGTTATCAGATAAGCACTTAGCATATTATCATGTAGTCACATTTTACATGCACATAAGTTTTCTAATTAACTATGTTATGTCGACACGTGTTTTTAGGTTTACAAACTCAAAGGTTCTAGTCATTCTGAATCTACACATGACCTAATCATTACCCATCATCCCTAGGTATTTGACCTAGTGCTTTAATACCAAGCTGTCACGCCCCAAAATTTGGACTGCCAGAACTCCTTTAGTCTGAGCCCAAATTTTGGGTAGTGAACCCATTTATTCAACCACATGAACTATCTCAATTATAATCTCACCTTGATATCATGATGTGATAGCAATCTGTCATGCCCCGACTCCCAGGTCATGACTTATCACGGAAGCCTTTACATTATTAATACATCTATCTTTCACCGGATACATTACAATGATCAATAATCTAAATTATCATCTTATCAATTAGTGGAAGCCTTATCATATACATCAACATATCAATTCCTCATAGGAATGTCACATAGATCAATCAATTCATGTTGTGATCTTAAAGTCTAGCGAAAGCATTCTTTACACCATTGTTATCATGCATACATAAGCAATTCAAGTCCACTATGTGTACCATTTATTAAAAATGTACATGCATAAGTTCTTTTGAAAACACACAGTCCCCGTACTTTTTAATTGATCGAAGTGAACCTTTGGATTATGCGAAACACATTTCGATTGTGTGAAATGGGAGTTTCGATTAATTGAAAATTTTGCTTGATCAAGCTTCCATTGAAGTACTATCGAAACTCCACTGGAATTGGACTACTTTTATCAAAATTTGCTCGATACTTAGCCGATTAATCAAAGCCTTTCGATTGATCGAAATAGGGGTTTTGATTGATCGAAAACCTCAAAACAGATTTCCTGTAGAATTTTCTAAATGTCTATTATCACACTTAGGTCGTCATTCTCATCATATATGAACCTCATTTTACCAATTCATCAACATAACCATTCTCACAAGTTTATACTTGCAAAAATGAACATAAATGAAGAATCATCAATAAAATCGTCTAGCATCTACCATGCTCAAAACTATGCTTATAATATAAAAAATCATAAGACATAAACAATACATATTCTCGAAACATAAATGGTCTTTATATGTTTATCACATGTATAAAATCAACAATCCAGACATGCATTCCAATAAAGCAAAACTATGAGTATAATATATGAAATCATAAGACATAAATAACACATATTCTCGAAACATAAATGATCTTTATATGCTCATCACATGCATAAAGTCCACAATCCAGACATGCATTCCAATAAAGCAAAACTATGTGTATAATATATGAAATCATAAGACATAAATAATACATATTCTTGAAACACAAATGATCTTTATATGTTCATCACATGCATAAAGTCCACAATCTAGACATGCATTCCAATAAAGCAAAACTATGCGTATAATATATGAGATCATAAGACATAAACAATACATATTCTCGAAACATAAATGGTCTTTATATGTTCATCACATGCATGAAGTCCACAATCCAGACATACATTCTAATAAAGTAATATAAAGTCTTTAAATGAAACTGATACCACTCTATGCCAACTCATTATTGGAGAGACTTCACCACCTACTTTCTATTTCCTGAAAAGAGTTAATACTCGTGCGATAATAATGCAGGAGCATCCGAGTCAGATGATGCTGAGCTGTCAGATGACACGTTGATGGCACTGAAATACCTTGAGCTGGGTGTGTATTTTTTCGAGGCTAAAATCCACTGTTTTCCCCTCTGAATCCCTAATTTTAGTTATTTCTTTCCTTTTTTAGTAATATTTATTTTGTTGACTAGGAAGAGATTCTGGGCTTGATTTGGGCCAGATTTCTGGCAACTTCCTTCTTTTATTTTATATTTTAGTTAAAGAAGTAAAATGTGTGCTTTGAATTTTCCCTATATGTGTTGCCTTTACCATATATCACGTTGGAGCCATCCAGCTGCAATCTTATGTCATGTGGCAAGCCACACAATCTAATAGACATGTGCTAAAATATGAAATCCCAGCTAACTTTTACCATATTGTCTCTCAACTGAGTTTCTCTCTTTGGTTACTTATTTATACTCTTATCCTACTCTCATATCTCCAAAGGTTCTCAGGAATTAAAGGTGATGGAATGAGCATCCTTAGAAGAATGGGAGTTGGCATGACCCTCTCCATAGTAGCATTATTTCTGTCAGTTTTACCAAAATGCAGAGGGGGAATGTGGCTCTCACTAAGCCAACAATGGGGTTGTACTTGGAACAACCAAGTTGATTTCTACTACAACCAATATCCAAAGAACATAAGAAGCATTGATCAGTCATCCTTCTACTTTGCCATGAGTTTGTCTAACTATTTGCACATCATCTTAGTTTCAATGGTTCGTGGAACATAAACGGGTCGCCAACGGAAAGTTGGTTGCAAGAAGATCAAAATAAAGGGATATTGGACTACTATTACTACCTGGGTGCTGCTATTGGGGTCTTAAACTTGGCCTACTTTTTTGTATGTGCTCATTGGTATAGATACAAAAGTAATGGACCAGCCAGTACCACTACAGCAAGTTAAGAGCTATGGCAAGGGATCAATACACATATGAATATATTCAATTCTCAGTTTTTGAATTTGTTCAGAACATCTCTACAAAATTGAGAATTGAATATATTTATATGTGTATTGATCATTTGCCATAGCTCTCAACTTGCTGTAGTGGTACTGGCTGGTCTACTACCTTTGTATCTATACCAGTGAGTGCATACAAGAAAGTAGGCTAAGTTTAAGACCCCAGTAGCAGCACCCAGGTAGTAATAGTAGTCTAATATCCCTTTATTTTGATCTTCTTGCAACCAACTTTCCTTTGGCAACCTGTTTATGTTCCAATGAACCACTAAAACCAAGATGGTATGCAAATAGTTAGACAAACCCATGGCACAGTAGAAGGATGACTGAACAATGCTTCTCATGTTCTCTGAGTATTGGTTGTAGTAGAAATCAACTTAGTTGATAGTTGTAAATGCCTCAGCAAGTCCGGATAATATGAGTTGTGGAATCAATGATATAAAGCTAATAGGGATAAGATTTCACCTTTTCCATATACAAATCCCATTATTGGCTTAGTGAGAGCCACATTCCTTCTCCGCATTTTGATAAAACTAGACAGAAACAATGCTACTATGGAGAAGGTCATGCCAACTCCTATTCTTCTAAGAATGGTCATTCCACCACCTTTAATTCTTGAAAAACTTTGGAGATATGCGACTAGGATAAGAGTATAAATAAGTAACCAAAGAGAGAAACTCAGTTGAGAGACAACATTGTAAAAGTTAGCTGGGATTTCATATTTCAGCACATGTCTATTAGATTGTGTAGCTTGCCACACGACATAAGATTGCAGCTGGATGGCTCCGATGTGATATATGGTAAAGGTACCCATATAGGGAAAATTTAGAGCACACATTTTACTTCTTCAACTTGAGGCATGCTGCAAAGTCCCCATGGATTGGTTCTTGATCCATCCAAATTTGTTTGGTCATCCAGTGTTGCCACTACTGCTTTATCTAGAAATCTGCTAACGTAAACATTTTGCTTATCTAACTAGCTTATAAGTAAATTTGATATGTATGAACTGTTGTTGAGATTGTAATTAATTTAATCAGAAACATAATTCATAGTTGGAAATTAATCATCTAAAGTTGTTACCTAAATTGATATGTGTAAGCAAGTTTCGAGTTAATTGACTCGGGGGAATAAAATTATATAGGGAGACTTGTGGTTGTTCGGGTAGATTTAGTCATCTCTTCTTGATTGCAACCACTATGACCTACACCATACTTTCAATGGACTACCCTCGAGCTTCACTTTCATTTACAAGTTTTTACCCATGAAAAAAATTGCACATGACACCAGCATAAGGATTACAGGTATTGTTAACCTTAAGGCGCATCTTAATTTAACTTGGATATGGGTAATCACCATGGACACTATTAGCTCAGCAAAGGTTAGGGTAAGATAGTACCAATTAGAGAATGTAGCAATTGCCTTTTTCCCTGACTTAGTGTTAGAATTAACTAGTTAGATCCAAAGGCAAAGTTACATGGTTATACACAACCTGCTCCTACTACCATTGGTCCAAAACCACTAAATAGAAATACAAATTGCCATGTTGTAGGACCAGTGCATATGCTACTCTCCTGTGATCCACAATGTGGAGGATGTAGCTTATTTACTATCGCTGTTAACACTATTACAAACAACCCCTACATAAATAATTAAGCACTAAAATGTTAATTAAACAAAAGAGATTTAATCAAACTCAATTTAACTATTGTTCAAATAGTTTCAAATTTGAGAAGAAGGAAAAAAAATAAAAAAAACAACTACAATAATAACACATAATAACAAAAAGATAAAGAACACACAAATTTACACATAATAACAGAAAGATAAAGAACACACAAATTTAAAGTAGTTCGGCATTGTGCCTACTCCACAAGAGAGCCAAAGCAGTAATCCACTCTCAACAACGAATTAGAGTTGCAACTTAAATATGTCCTAAACTCTAGTACATAAAAAAATTTCTAATATCTACCGCGAAGGCTATACCTCCACACCCATATATAACCTAGAGATGGTGTAACTTTGTCATTGAAATATGAGCCACAGATCATCAAATATGGATGGCTGGTATTCTCTATCGTCCAAATATCTCTCTGTCATGTTCAATTAATGCTTTAACTATGTACTTGTTTTCTTTTTTGTAAATTACTGTGCTACTTCCAAGTGCTTTGATTGTTCAATTTCATCATAATCATTATTAAGGAACAAACACATCATATGCACTCCTTAATTCCATGCATGTGATGTGTTTGTTCCTTAATTCTCACAAGGACACGATGAGAGTCTTACAATTACTCTCTTCTGCATGCTTATAAGTATTGGAGAAGATAATTAAAAAAAGAAACTGGCAACATAGTTGAATTTCATTCAAAAGAAAATTGGAAGTACTTATTATTGCTATTGTAATTACTATTATTTTTCTTATTCTTATTATTGTAATACCCCAAAAATTTGGACGACAATTATTTTAAAGAAATTTGAATTATTTTATATTATTATTATTATTGTTTTTATTAATTCATATGAAATGCCTTGTCTTTATATTTTATCATTTTATGTGAGTAGTTTTTCCTTAATCTGTATTTTATAATTTCATGTGAATTTCTCTGTTTTTATATTTTTACCATTTTATGTGAATTATTTATTGATTATGTATTGTTTAATTTAAATCTTTTAAATGCTTTGGATTGGGCTAGGAAGGAATCTGGGATGGAATGGTTGGGTTAGGGATATGCTTAAGTTGATGGGCCAGGGTTATGGTTATATTATTATTATTATTGTTATTATTTTAGTTTATTTAGTTTTTAGAAAAACAATAATAGAATAATAATAATTAAGACAAAAAGAAAATAAGAGACTATGGTTTCTACCGTTTGCTTACGCACAGAAACCAAGGGAGTAAATGAAAGAGAGAAGGGAGTGAAGGAATGATTGGGTGAACGAGTTGTTGAATCGTCAAAAAGGCAAGTTCGAACTCTTCTCTTCCCCTTTGAATCTGAATACATATATATTATTTGTATATACATGTTGCTGAAATATATATATATTAATTGTATAGACATGTTGCTAGAAATTTGTATGCATTTAATTATGAAATTAAATGATTTTGCATGCTAAGAATATTTTTGTGAATTATACATGAAGATTTTGGAGTTTTGGTACTGTTTTAGGGTATTTTTGCATATGTATATACATGTATATATGACTGTATAGGCGGGTATATATATATATATATATATATATATATATATATATATACGAACATGAAATTTGGGTCTACTGTGTTTATCATTTTTGAGGGTTTTTGTTCTGATCAATAGGTAGATCTTGCTTCTCAGAACAATCCTTGAAAATTTGGTTGTGAACCGTTGGGTAGATTGACAGGAATCTGACTTTGAAATTTTAGATTTTCGAAACATGAAATTAGGCGTTTTTGATTTAGGCCACGAGAGGACATGATTTTGGTACCAATACGTTGCTTAGATTGATACGAGTTCAATGATATATTCATATGCGCGATTCAGTGCCCAGAAGTGATCGGTAAGTTTATCCACCATTGTTGTTGCGTGGAGCTTCAGGAAGAAGAAGGAAGAAAGGAAAAAAAAAAAAGGTGGCCATGCGTTCCGCCGGCGCCGGTGGCCGAAAAAGTATTTTGGGGCTCCATTCGCGGGGGCCCACCTCTAAGTCCTATATGGGCCGTATTTTTCTTGAATTTTTGAAAAAAAAAACTTAAAAATTCAAATAATCATATTTTAAAAAATACTTTTATAATTTCAAAAATTCCCAAAATTTTATGTCAACTTTCTGGGGATTTAAGGAGCTTAGGTTTTAAGTTTCACGTAGAAATTATTTTTTCCCTTATTTTTAAATTAATTTTTGAATTTTTTAAAACTTGGATTTTTCCCTTTCTTTTATTTTAGAAAATATTCTAGAAATTTCCAAAAAGCCCCAAATTTTTACTGTAACTTTCTGGATGTTAAAAGAACCTAAAATTTAACATTTCATCTCAAAATGAGTCTTCCTCAGTGTTATTTTAATTTTTAAAGTGTCTAAAGGTTGGATTTTCACATTCTTTTATTTTAAAAAAATATTTTAAAATTTCAAAAAATTCTAAAAAAAAATCAGGTTACTTTATAGGATTGAAATGCACCTGGGTTTTAATTTTCGAGTGAAAAGGAGTTTCCGTTGAGGTTGTATCGATTGTATAAGTATGCCTTTGACTATGCTTTATCTGTCTCTTATTAGAAAATATTTCTTTTAAATTCTCGAAAATATAAAAAAATTTCCAGAATATCTAACACAGTTTTAGGAATAGAATAGGCCCAAGAACTTAATTTTTGAGTTAGGTTTTGACCCCTTAAAGATTTAGATAAATTGGAGGTTTGATTGGGTGTTTACTTCTAAAGTGGATAATTGTGTTATTTTATTTACTTGAATGTATTTTCTTTTAAAAATATAAATGCTCATTAAATACTTGATTATAGTTTACTTGTGAACGATTTGTCTTATGGTGATAATTTCATGTCGGATAATTTGAATTACTTTGTTTGTGCAAATTAAAATCATAATGCACCTTGTTTATTTTATGTTTCATATTGGGAATGCATCTATACATTTTATTTCGCATATAAGGATTGCTAGGCGTGTCAGGATTGTCAATACCTAATAAGGTATCTATGCATTTTATTTTGTCATATAAAGATTGTCCGGCGTGTCAAGATCGCCCATACCTAATAAGGTATCTATGCATTTTATTTTGGCATGTAAGGATTGCCCGGCATGTCAAGATCGCCTATATCTAATAAGGTATCTATGCATTTTATTTTCGCATGTAAGGATTGCCCGACGTGTTAGGATCGCCCATACCTAATAAGGTATCTATACATTTTATTTGGCATGTCAGGACTGCCCGGCGTTTCAAGATCGCCTATACCTAATAAGATATTTATACATTATATTTGTTTTGTCATGATTGTCTAGATTTAATAAAATGTATGCATATGTTTCTTTATTTTTGAACTTAAAGAATGTGTTCATTGTTAAATGATAAGGGTTTGTTGGGACAATGTATAAGATGATTTTGATTTATGAAAACATGACTAGGTAGGGAATGACCAGTATGTATATACCTATATCTATTAAGGTATCAAAGGATAAAATGGTGGCATGTTAAAATTGCTTAAACTTGATAATATTTCATGTAATGTTTTTTTTCTGCTGAACTTAAGAAATGTGTTCACTTTTGTATAATAAGGATTTTGGTGGAACATTATAAAAAATGACTGTTGTTTTGGAAATATGAAACTAAGTAAAAGAATAACTTGTATGTTAAATCTATGAATTTCTTTTGTATCCCTTATATTGAGGTATGTATATTGGTTCTCTGATTGGGATGTAGTAGATAGAACTAGCTCGTGGGTTTAACCTACTTTGTTGACAGTTCAGGTCCCAGGCAAGTTCCCCTGCGAGGATAGAATACTAGGGTTGGTTGTGGCAGACATCTATTCTCATCGGTCACAGGGTAGGAACCTACCTTATTATTCAAGAGTCAAACTATGAACTCGTTTGAAGATTTTGGTTGTTAGTTTTAGATTAGAGTCTTAAACTTTTATTTTTTTTATGATTAAGCGGTCCTTGGGTTACTGGATTTCCAAATTGTATTATCAAACATATAATTATTTGTTTACCAATTATTTCAATTCAGTGGGATTTTCTTTTTAGCTTTTAGAATTTATTTTACTGTCTTTTGTATTCTATACTTGTTGCTACCAGTTGTATGTATCTCCGAGATTTTGTGTATGAGACTGACCGGGCGAAATTTTTTGGGGCGTATTTCAATTATATTATTATTTTTTTGATTTTCTAATGAACAAAACTTGGCAAGCACACCCTTTTTTTTTGTTCTATGTAATCGGCAGGTAGTATTGGCGTACATAGCATGTCACATGTGGGCAGATGGTCGATCACCACCCATTTTTAATGACAATTTATTACACATCTGAATTTCTTCTCTAACACTTGTCTCTCTCCCTCCTTTGCTATTGGACAAAGAGCTTCTTGAGATCTGTTCTTATTGCTGATCCATCGTGTGTATATCCGCATGACTTCAGATAAAATTTGTCGATCACACACACGCAATAATAACACATAATAACAGAAAGATAAAAAGACAGAGATTTACGTAATTCAGAGTTATACCTACTACACGAGAGAGCCAAAACAGTAATTCACTCTCAACAACGAATCAGGGTTACAACTTAAATATGTCATAAACTCTAATGCATAGAAAAATTTCTAATATGTACCGCGCAGGCTACGCCTCGACACCCATATAACCCAGAGCCTAGTGTAACTTTGTCATTAAACAACAGCCATATCCAATTCGAGCGAGGAGTGAGAGAAATCCTTCTGTCGTGGTTTAGGACCCTCCTGAGTGCGCTAGACACCTCTTGTCCAAGTATTTCAAGCACAACAATAGACATTGATTTTTGTAATGAGGGATTCTTTTTTAAATTTAAATTATTAATGTTCATATATATATATATATATACACACACACACGTATGTTTGTTGGATGACAGTGGACACACATAGACATCATTAATTCACCGCAAGGAAGGCTAATGAACAGCCTTTCTTCACAAATACTAATGTAAGCGCCATTATATGAATCATTAGCTTCGGATATCAAATGACTTGTTCTCATTCCTGGGCCCAACTTTTTTTAATTATTGGTACTATATATCTTTATATGTATGTTAAAAGTATGTTCCCCCACTTTTTCTTCTTTTTCATTTTTCGTCGTCTTGTCTAAATAAGACTGAAGATATTGGACATCTTGTCCCGATTCTCCTAACTTGACGAGCATGAGCTGCCTAATTGCTATTTTGTCGTCTTGTAGAAGCTTTATCGACTGCATGTCTAATTGCTATTTTGTCGTCTTGTAGAAGCTTTATCAACTGCTTGTCTAATATTTCCTCCAAAAAAAATTCACCACATATTTGAATTTAAGAATGAGAATCAAACAAACGGCCCGTGACTAGCAGACGTCATTCACCCCTAAGTTCTAACCAACCACAACTTAGGTCCTGTTTGGATTAGTTTTTGAAAAGTAGTTTTTGACTTTTCAAGTTCAAAAGTCCTTTTGGAGAGTGTTTGAATTGGTAAGGCAGAAGAATTTCGGAGTTCAAAAAGAGAGATTAAAGGAAGCTCGGGGTACTAGTTTTCTGATTTAACTTCTGCTTCTCTTTTTCTTCTGCGTAAAAGTCGAAGCAAAAGTTCTGCTAAACAAGGTCTTAATCATCAACTTGTCTCAGCAAAGGATAGAAAATAAAGGAGGAAAAGGAAACGTTGTTATAAAGTAGGATTAACCCAATAATTATTGATGTCTATGTGTGTCCATTGTCATCCAATTAGACTCAAATGACTTTTATCTAATATGGATCTCCTTCAAGATTATCTTTTCTTACCATGAGAAACAAATATTTCCTGCTCTCTTCCTATACTGTGTGTTTGGCTCACAAATATTTTGGATTCTCAAGCTGGTGATTTGTGAACAATTACTGTAGGACAACCACAAACGGTGCCCATGGAGAGGAAATGTATCAAAATATGTCTGGAAGATCGTCTTGGGGTTGTTTGGCCATGCAGGATATATTTCTTAATACATCTCAAGTGTTTCTAAGTTTTCAGTAATGGAAAAGTACAAGTAACAGAGGCAGGAAGGATTGAGGTTGCTAAGTTTTCAGTTATATGTCATGTTTACTCGTGCAGTCGTACTGCTGTGTTAAAAAGTTGTGCCTAACACCGCATTGAATTGAATTGTCACTGATTGGCTATGCATAAAGTTACAGGGATGGGTTAAAGATGTTTGGTACGGTAGACACGACAGCATGAGTGTTCTACATTTGATTTGATTGACACCAATTTCCAAGCAAATGTTAAAATCAGACAATTTTATTAAATGCAAGTATATCTTCCATCTCTTTACTCTGCTGCTATGACACATGGTTATAATGCTCTAATTTCATTAAATGCAAGTATACATAACTGTGCTGCTATGACTCTCAGGAGTGAAATTCTCTCTCTCCACCGTCTTTCTTTATCCACTACTAATTATCAATGCCTAACACTCCACGTATATATTTTTATATTTAAGCACTAGTCTTAGGAATAAATCACGTGTTTAATCTCTAACTCCTTTGTATTTTAAAACTACAAATCACAAGAATCACACCAAAAAAATATATATATTTGAAAATGAAACAAAAATAGATGTAGAACACACGGATATACGTGATTCGAAAAATCACACCAATTCATTATATTGAATTTTTTATCTTCCACGACATATCAAACAATTACACAACACTATATATATATATATAGAGGAGTGTTAGGAACAGTTCCTTAAGGACTGTTCTTACACAGTCACTACACTAAAAAATGTTATACCCAGTGCACAAGGCTCCCGCTTGAGCGGTGTCTGGGAGAAGTTGATCTCGATTAGCTTTACTCCCACTTTTAGAAAAACTGCTTCCAACTCTCGAATCCGAAACCTATCACTTTCCTGTAATATATATATATATATATATATATATATATATATATATATATATATATATATACATATGTTACATTCAACCTTTTTCCTCTTCCTATGAAATGTACTGAATTGGAGCCAATAAAAGGGACGTGGGATGTCTCCCACCAATTTTATCATGAACTCCATTGACTGCACATGTTGTGTTACTGAAAATGTAAAACCATATCAAACAACCCCCTCCATCTTTCTTTAAGGCCATTCACCCTCTCAAAATAATCCAATAAAAACCATGAAATTAATGTTGCTAAAATTGAACCAGTATGGTAAATTTAATGCACATGGTCTGATTTACTAACATTAGAGCATTATAACCATGTGTCATACACAAAAACTATTCTACCACTTTTTCCTTATTGATCAAACCGGCCAACCACATGCCACAAAACTTCTCTGCACTCACCTTTAAATCAACTACCACTTTTCTTCTCATTGATGTACTGCAATAACATTTTGAATGTAATTCTTGTGATTCGTAGTCTTCAAGGTACGAAGAGTTAGAGATTATACGCGTGATTTATTCCTAAGAGAAGGCAATGGAAAATTGTGAGCGTCTTGTGCCAAATATAAGTCGGCAGTACAAGATTGAGGGAAGTGCTTATATATAAAATTATATATACGTGGAGTGTTAGCCATTGATAATTAGTAGAGTGGAGAAAGAAATTCCGGGGAGAGAGAATTTCACTCATGAGAGTCATAGCAGCACAGTTATCTATATGAAATTAGAGTATTATAACCATCTGTCATAGCAGCACAATTTGTATATATTTATTGGAATATTTGTCGTTTAAGAAGGAAATTATATGTTTGTATATATCATTATATTTATTGGAATAAAAAATATTACAACTCTTAACTATAGATCACAGTTGCGATCACAGTTGTAGTAACAAACGTGATTAAAGTACAACGGAATTGAACTCGTATCGACGTAATAGAATTAGTTACCTCATTGGTGAATTTTTTTAAACTTACACTGAATGACTTAAAATGCACCTATATATAAATTTTTATAATATAATCCGATAAAGATGAATCTTTAGTGAATTTTTATTGATTTTCTAAGACCGTCTAAAACAAGTAATGACCAATCATAAATTTTAAGTAATTTTTGTTAATAAAAATGCTTGATAATTATATTTTTTTATAAAATTAATAAATAATAATAGATTTAAGCATGAAAATAATGACAACTCAGTCATA
Source organism: Cornus controversa (assembly GCA_026545225.1). Classification (NCBI taxonomy): domain Eukaryota; kingdom Viridiplantae; phylum Streptophyta; class Magnoliopsida; order Cornales; family Cornaceae; genus Cornus; species Cornus controversa. The sequence goes on from CM048852.1 coordinate 21,358,360, forward strand.
TATAACACACGAACTATATACGTGGAGTGTTTCCCTCCCCCCTCGAGTTACACACGAACCATATACGTGGTATGTTTCCTCCCCATAACGTGGAGTGTTTCCCACTCCTGAACCAGAAAAAAGCAAATGAAATGAACATGTTGTGTTTTGAACATTTCATCCATACTTTGGGCTTATAAATAAGACACTATACTGGAAAAAGGCAAATGAAATGAACATGTTGTGTTTTGAACATTTCATCCATACTTTGGGCTTATAAATAAGAAACTATACTAGAAAAAAGCAAATGAAATGAACATGTTGTGTTTTGAACATTTCATCCATACTTTGGGGTTATAAATAAGACACTATACTAGACTAAAAGGGGGAGAAAAATGATCAGAACACAACACACCCTTCTTCTCTCTTCCCCCTCTCTTTCACCCTCAAAAACTTTCATCAATAGTCAATGGTGAGTCTGCACACTCCATATCTTCTCTCTCTCTCGAGTTTGTCTGGACTTTCACTCACTTGATTCACTTTAGATCTCTATGTTGCTATAGTTATGCCTCGTTATGTACAGAGAGCCTACTACAAACATTTGGCGACTTCATTGAAAAGGTATTCTCGCAGTCAACATGGAATGAACCTGTGTGGACGTACTGCTCCATGCCGGTGACTTCTCTCTAAACTCATCTTCTCGTTACTTGCTTTACTCTTAAACTGAAGATATGTTTATGGCTCAGCTCATTTTTAAATTTCTCTTTGATCTCTATTCTGATTGGAAACTTTGTTTTGCATGATATACATATCAGTTGATCAAAATTTGTATGACACACTCTTCTACTTTGTTTCTCCGAAAACACATTTTACCTCTGATTATTAATTTCATATCATCTGCCTCGTGTAGTCACGTTTGTTGGTTGGTTGAACAAGAAAGGGGCATTATATATATATATATATATGTGAATGTGAATTGACCACTCATAGCATATGCCTGTACCACCTAAAACTCTATACTAGCCTCCCTAACAGCCATCCTATCTTGTAGCTTGTACACACACAGATCATTTACTAGCCGAGAGATCATCCACTAACGAAGTCACATGCATCCATTGTTCGTGGCACATGTCATTGTTTTTATGTATATCTAAATAAGTTTTTTTTTTTTCAACTTTGAAAGATTTGTACTTGTCTTATAAATCTTATGCATATATTTTATTGTAAGCATATAGGTTTATTTCTTCGACAGTCTGACCATCAACATTTATAGTAAGCACGTAATCTGACAGCTATAAGTCATTTAGTTCTTCTGATCTTCTAATGTGAAGAAAGCAAGATTTTAGGTGAAAAGTCGTATGAGTCATATCATTCTAGCCTTTTATTTTATATTTTTTTCTTTCCTTTATATCACATCATTTTTTTCTCTGTTATTCAATTTTTTATTTTGACATGTCTTCTCCTCATTTATGTTTTTTTGACATTATTTTGGAATAAGATTACTTTTTATTAGTATTATTATTATTATTATTATTATCATTTATTATATAGATATATAGTTTTTCCTTTTTCTTTGCCTTTAATCCATAAATATTCTAGTGGTTTAGTAGCAAAGCTAATCAACATTTATGTATCTCATTGGATCATAAAATGTAGTTAGATGATTAGTTGTCACATCAAATAAAATATTTTATTTTCTCATCTTTCTATAGACACGTTACATAATAATACATATATACATATGTATATATATATTTGCATGTATAGAGATTTAACCATCACAGGTATTTTGTGACTTTAACCCACAAATGCTTTGGTGTCTAATCTTTTAAGTAATTGATGAAATCCTCTCTTATTTGCTTCAATATGTATGTATGTGTATACATGTATTTATTTATTTTTAAATAAAATTTAATCTTCACTTTGAGGTTCCTACAACTACATTGCATGTCCTCACTTTATTTATTTATTTTTAATCATTAATAGGTTGGTATAGCTATATATGACATGACTTAAAATTTCACCTCTTTTCTATATACCTTCGTTTGGATTGAACTTTAGCCTTTTAGATCTTTATGTCTAATTAAAGCTTCCTTCTATCAGAGAAGGGGGCCAAAGACTAGAACAATTTTCTTCATTCGATAAGGTTGAACGTCAAAAATGACTGTTTTCACTGATGTCATTGCTAGATAAGTAGGATATACCATAAATACCCTTATAAACGGTACAAAACATAGATACTCTTACTTTTTAATTCAAATTTACTTAACCACCCTAGAATGACTAAAATGCCCTCCAATAGTCACATTTTACCTTTATAAATAGCTAGCTCCTTTCTTTTGCAACTCACCCTCTCCTCTACAGCTCTCATTCTCACCTTCTAACTCTCCATTTATCCCCGTAGCATTGTTCTTCCCATTAACCCTTACCATTTAATATCCCTAGGTTTTTGCTATCTATCGAAAAATGTCTCACTCAAGCACAAGTCATGGAAACAACACACAGAAACTGAGGGTGGTGTGGATGGTGTAATCCGATTAATTCGGGTGTCGCCGAAGAACCATTATCAAACGATGTTAGTGAAGTGTGTGAGGATGCCGCTGAACTGAGAGGTCAATTTGAAGCAATTCAAAAACAAATGCCAATGATTGAAACAATAGTTGGAGTGATAAAACTATTTATGTTGGCATGTTCATTGTTGTCAGCGTTTGCCTCTTTTAGAACCTTTTAGTTATGCCTAAGTCATTCGATGATGTATTTGATCTTGAAAATTATTGTATCTTAAACTATATTAGTTATGCCTAAGTTATGCGTTTCAAATATTTATTCTCTTTTGATCTTTTTTGACCAATTATTATTTTATGTAATTTTTTTTTAATTTACATTTCGTGGGATGAAATATTTCTACAATGATTGTATACATTTCGTATTATAATTATTCTTTCTTTTTTATTACAATTCTGTTTCTACCTAAAACTTGCAAACACATGACTCACACTAAATTTCATGTTACCTATGAATAACTGGGACAAAAATAGTTTACATTTGTTGTCATATATCTTATGACCTTAATAACATTTTACGTTTATGCTCACACAGTTCTTCCTCGAAGCCCAAGATGACGTATATGGGACTACACTTACTGATTCAGTTTTAAATTCATTCTAATTATCATTATTGCTACATAAAATTATTGCTCTCACTATTCTACGACTTCATTATATGATTCAAAACTGCCCCTCTGACTATTCAATGACTTAATTATATGATGCAAATTACACCACTTAACTTTGGGATCAAATTAGCATGCTTTTACTAATTATTTGACTATATTATCACCTATTTTGCTAATTGACAATGTGGTTTTGTTGTACGAGGAACATCTCAACTATGATAAAAAGTGTGGACTTGGTATATTAACTCAAGGTGCACCCACAATGAAAGTTAAAGCTCCATAGGGATCCCCTTCTACAGATAAACCTCTACTCTGAGGAGTTCCTCTGTACGGATAAACCTCAAAATATGAGGACTTCCTCTTTACAGATAAATTTCTACTCTGAGGAGTTCCTTTATACAGATAAACCTCTAAATACGAGGAGTTCTTTTCTACGGATAAACCTCTACTCTGAGGAGTTCCTCTCTAAGGATAAATCTCTAAATACGAGGAGTTCCTCTCTACGGATAAACCTATACTCTAAGGAGTTCCTCTTTACGAATATACCTCTAAATACGATGAGTTCCTCTTTACGAATAAACCTCTAATCTGAGGAGTTCCTCTTTACAGATAAACCTCGAAGAAAAATGGCTGAGGGGTTCCTCTCTACGGATAAACCTTGATGACCTTGAGGAGTTTCTCTTTTCGGATGAACCTCAAGGATGATCTGAAGACCCTTAAGGAGCTCTTCTCTATGGATAAACCTCAAGGATGATATGAAGACCCACAGTCCCTCGTTGCTTAGGTTTTTCCTTAGGGGAGCCTCTACAATATGCCTCTTTCAGAGATGCCCCGCCTAGGGATGCCTCATTTAGAGATGCCCCTCTTAGGGATGCCTTGTAGTTTCGATTTTTCTAAAAATAGAAAAACCTCCACGAGATTCCTATTTTAGAGATGTTTTGCTTAAAAATCTTGAGAGGCCCCCCTCTCAAATATAGGACACTATTCTCATACCATCTAAAATGCTCAAAAAGTTATCTTAAGTCCTTTAGACTTCGAAGAAAGACATGCGGGATCGACATTGTGCCATAAATCCCCCTTAGAAGACTCATTTTTATTTATATGTTTAGCATAAGAAATTTCGATTATGCACACGTAACCTCCTACGAAGCTCACGCACGCAGGGGGGCTAAATGTAGATATGGGATATCGTTTTCCCACATAACTCTGGCCATCATAAAAATGGTCCACTTAGCTAAAAGTCAAGAGGTCAACACATAGGTTATGTGACATATGTCATGTCATCAATAAAGCTCAAACAGAAGACCGAAGACTTGAAGACCTGAGTTGGGAGCATGACTCAGAAATTTTTGGGATCCTAGGAAGTACTTGGTTTGGTGGCTGAAGTCTAGGGATCGTCAAGTAGCCCTCAACCTGACTCATAAGAGAGAAAGACCATTTGACTCCCACATATCCTATCCCCACCTTACTTGACCATATTAATAATATATATAAATATTTACCTTTCTTCCATCTACAAACATACACCCTATTATTGTCTCCCTTATATTAGTTTCCTTTTTATTATTAGAACAAGTCCATATTTATTACCTTAGCATGACATCATTTCATCCATACCTTTTGGCTTATAAATAAGACACTATACTATACCAAAAGGGGGAGAAAAATGATCAGAACACAACACACCCTTGTTCTCTCTTCCCCCTCTCTTTCACCCCCAAAAACTTTCATCAAGGGAGTCAATGGCGAGTCTGCACACTGCTATATCTTCTTTCTTTCTCTCAAGTTTGCTTGGGCTTCCACCTCACTTGGTCCACTCTGAATCTCTACTATGTTGTGAGTTACGTCTCATTACATATACAGAACCTACTATAAACACTCTGATAGCCTTTCTTTCTCCCCCCCATGGCCCTTTTCAGCTTTCTTCATAGAGCATCTCCCTTACTACATATTTTTATTCCTATTTCGTTGGGGTAATGGCGAGAGTGAACAAGGAAGAGGTCTCTTAGACGAGGTATATTTCTCTCTCTAAACACACTGTACTCTCTCTTTCTCTCTCCGTAAATCCCCTCTCTCTCCTTGAGTTTTTGTTCTACTCCATTGAAGGTTCTTTGAATGTCTGAAAACTAGTGCCTCTCTGTAGTATCAGTGTACTTCTGTTCAATATTCTCTTTCTCTAAAATCCATGTTTTGAGCTCATTGGTCGGTTTTTATGTTTTCAGCTTTATCTAGTGACTAATTGCTGGTTTGGCTCGAAATTTATTTGCATTACTTGGGTTTCTCATCGAAATCTTAATATTGTTCAAGTTATGTTTTTAAATGTTCCTTTTTTTAACACTAAACATGATTCAATAAGGTGCTAGTCAATCCCTGTTTCAATAATGTAGATCTTTGGAAATCTCTGGTTCATTAACTATTTCTTGGTCTGGCACCTGCTTTCTTACATTTGAACCAGAGGAGGAATAGTTTGTATCTCTGATAGCCTACCGGTGTATGATGGAACAACATTAGGATGATCATTTGTAGGTTATAAAGGTTCGTTCGATCATTGATTCGACTTCCTCTCTGGCTTAGTTCTCCTCAATTAGTGGCTTAGTTCTCGTCAATTATAGGTACTGTATTTCTGGTTATTAATTAAACAGTAGGATCTGGCATCAAATGGGTTGCAATTTTGGTTTATTTGCTTCTCAAAGGCTTTAATGCTATGACCTTTTGGGATGTGCTGGATGTTTTGGTTTGTCCTTTGAATTGTGGATGTTCTCGGAAAACATTTAAGTATTTCTATTCTCTTTCTTGTTTATGAGAGATTTTTTTATATATGACACTATTATCGAGAATATATATATATTTTAAACAAATACATAAGTTTTTTGTATATGTAGGAATACACTCACATAAAGATATATCTATATTTCTGTATTTATTTTGTGAAATTTGTGATTCTTTGTTCTAGATATCAAATTCAAGTACCAAATTAGGAGTGCTATCAACAAGAGGGTATTAGGGTAATCGTTGTATTTAGCGAGTTCTCTAATAAAGTTAAAGTGTGGAATCACAATGAAATCGTAATTGTGTCGAAGATATTCACAAGATGCTTTAAACCTTGTTGACAACATTATTTACATTGTGGGAAGCATCTCTAACTCCCTTTGTAAAAGTCTAATTTTCTTGTAGTTCTCTTCCGTAGTTTACAAGAGAGGGAAAAAGGGATTTTTAAAACCATAGAGGAAAATGAAATGAGGAATTGGGAAGAACAATGCTGAGCCCAACATTCAAATTACCGAAATTATTGAGGAAGATGTGGTGGCAGAGGAGATTCCAGCCATACAAAAACAATGGGGAAGACATAAGAAATACTGAGCATGGGATTAATTACAGAGGAGCAAAGGCCATGCCCTTCATTATAGGTTTGGCAAATAGCTAGAAGTTTGGTACATTTAATTATCTATTTTTAATTTGTTGTTGTTTTTTATTTTAACTTTTTTTTTTCTTCCCTAAGAGAACCATAATTGTGAATGATTTATCTATAAAAATTTTAGGAAATGAGGCCTTTGAAAAGCTAGGAGCCTTGGGCAGCTAGATCAATTTAACATTCTATCTCAGTATAGTCCTCCATGTGAAGACCACAAGTGCAATAATTATCATGAACGTTTTCAATGGTGTCACAAACTTTGGCACCCTTATAGGAACTTTCCTCAGCGACACTTACTTTGGTCGCTACAAGACTCTAGGATTTGGTTCCATCGTCTCCTTTCTCGTACTAACACTATTATTGCATTTTTTTTTCTTTCTTCTCAAATTTGAACAATAGTTAAATTGAGTTTGATTAAATCTCTTTTGTTTAATTAACATTTTCTTGCTCAATTATTTATGCAGGGGTTGTTTGTAATAGCGTTAACAGCTAAAGTAAAGAAGCTACATCCTCCACATTGTGGATCACATGAGAGTAGCATATGCACTGGTCCTACAACATGGTAACTTGCATTTCTATTTAGTGGTTTTGCACTAATGGTAGTAGGAGCAGGTTGTGTATGACCATGTAACTTTGCCTTTGGATTCGACCAATTTAATTCTAACACTGAGTCGGGGAAAAAGACAATACCTTCTTTAATTGGTAATATCTTACCCTAACCTTTGCTGAGCTAATAGTGTCCATGGTCATTAGCCATGTCTAAGTTAAATTAAGCTGGGCTTAAGGTTTACAATACATGTAATCCTTATTCTGGTGTCATGTGCAATTTTTTTCATCGATAAAAGCTTGTACGTGAAAGTGAAGCCCGAGGGTAGTCCATTGAAAAGTATGGTGTAGGTCATAGTAGTTGCAATCAAGAATAGATGACTAAATCTACCTGAACAACAACAAGTCTTCCTATATAATTTTATTCCCGAGTCAATTAAGTTGAAACTTGCTTACACATATCAATTAAGGTAACAACTTTAGATGATTAATTTTCAACTATGAATTATGTTTCTAATTAAATTAATTACAACCTCAACAACACTTCACACATATCAAATTTACTCATGAGCTAGCTAGCTAAACAAAATGTTTATGTTAGATAAAGTAGCATTGGCAACATTGGATGACCAAATAAATCTGGATGGATCAACAGCCAATCCATGGGGACTTTGTAGAATGCAGCAAGTTGAAGAAGTAAAATGTGTGCTCCGAATTTTCCCTATATAGGCTGCCTTTACCATATATCACGTCAGAGCCATCCAACTGCAATCTTATGTCATGTGGCAAGCCACACAATCTAATAGACATGCGCTGAAATATGAAATCCCACCTAACTTTTACCATGTTGTCTCTTAACTGAGTTTCTCTCTTTGGTTACTTATTTATACTCTTATCCTAGTCCCATATCTGCAAAGGTTCTTAGGAATTAAAGATGGTGGAATGAGCATCCTTAGAAGAATGGGAGTTGGCATGACCCTTTCCATAGTAGCATTGTTTCTGTCCGATTTTGTCGAAATGCGGAGGAGGAATGTGGCTCTCACTAAGCCAACAAAGGTGAAATATTATCCCTAACGGCTTCATCGTTGATTCCACAACTCATATTATCTGAACTTGCAGAGGCATTTACAACTGTCAGCCAAGTTGATTTCTATTACAACTAATATCCAAAGAATATGAGAAGCATTGCTTAGTCATCCTTTTACCATGCCATGGGTTTGTCCAACTATTTGCACACCATCTTGGTTTCAATGGTTTGTTGGAACATAAACGGGTCCCCAATCTCCCGTTATTCAAATCATCTTGCAACTAACTTCCGGTTGGGGACCCATTTATGTTCCAACGAACCATTGAAACCAAGATGGTGTGCAAATAGTTGGACAAAACCATGGCACTGTAAAAGGATGACTAAGCAATGCTTCTCATATTCTTTGGATATTAGTTCTAATAGAAATCAACTTGGCTGACAGTTGTAAATGCCTCTGCAAGTTCAAATAATATGAGTTGTGGAATCAACGATGAAGCCGTTAGGGATAATATTTCACCTTTGTTGGCTTAGTGAGAGCCACATTCCTCCTCCGCATTTCGACAAAATCGGACAGAAACAATGCTACTATGGAAAGGGTCATGCCAACTCCCATTCTTCTAAGGATGCTCATTCCACCATCTTTAATTCCTAAGAACCTTTGCAGATATGGGACTAGGATAAGAGTATAAATAAGTAACCAAAGAGAGAAACTCAGTTAAGAGACAACATGGTAAAAGTTAGGTGGGATTTCATATTTCAGCGCATGTCTATTAGATTGTGTGGCTTGCCACATGACATAAGATTGCAGTTGGATGGCTCTGACGTGATATATGGTAAAGGCAGCCTATATAGGGAAAATTCGGAGCACACATTTTACTTCTTCAACTTGCTGCATTCTACAAAGTCCCCATGGATTGGCTGTTGATCCATCCAGATTTATTTGGTCATCCAATGTTGCCAATGCTACTTTATCTAACATAAACATTTTGTTTAGCTAGCTAGCTCATGAGTAAATTTGATATGTGTGAAGTGTTGTTGAGGTTGTAATTAATTTAATTAGAAACATAATTCATAGTTGAAAATTAATCATCTAAAGTTGTTACCTTAATTGATATGTGTAAGCAAGTTTCAACTTAATTGACTCGGGAATAAAATTATATAGGAAGACTTGTTGTTGTTCAGGTAGATTTAGTCATCTATTCTTGATTGCAACTACTATGACCTGCACCATACTTTTCAATGGACTACCCTCGGGCTTCACTTTCACGTACAAGCTTTTATCCATGAAAAAAATTGCACATGACACCAGAATAAGGATTACATGTATTGTAAACCTTAAGCCCAACTTAATTTAACTTAGACATGGCTAATGACCATGGACACTATTAGCTCAGCAAAGGTTAGGGTAAGATATTACCAATTAGAGAAGGTATTCTCTTTTTCCCTGACTCAGTGTTAGAATTAAATTGGTCGGATCCAAAGGCAAAGTTACATGGTCATACACAACCTGCTCCTACTACCATTAGTGCAAAACCACTAAATAGAAATGCAAGTTACCATGTTGTAGGACCAGTGCATATGCTACTCTCATGTGATCCACAATGTGGAGGATGTAGCTTCTTTACTTTCGTTGTTAACGCTATTACAAACAACCCCTGCATAAATAATTGAGCAAGAAAATGTTAATTAAACAAAAGAGATTTAATCAAACTCAATTTAACTATTGTTCAAATTTGAGAAGAAAGAAAAAAAAATGCAATAATAGTGTTAGTACGAGAAAGGAGACGATGGAACCAAATCCTAGAGTCTTGTAGCGACCAAAGTAAGTGTCGCTGAGGAAAGTTCCTATAAGGGTGCCAAAGTTTGTGACACCATTGAAAACGTTCATGATAATTATTGCACTTGTGGTCTTCACATGGAGGACTATACTGAGATAGAATGTTAAATTGATCTAGTTGCCCAAGGCTCCTAGCTTTTCAAAGGCCTCATTTCCTAAAATTTTTATAGATAAATCATTCACAATTATGGTTCTCTTAGGGGAGAAAAGAAAAAGTTAAAATAAAAAACAACAACAAATTAAAAATAGATAATTAAATGTACCAAACTTCTAGCTATTTGCCAAACCTATAATGAAGGGCATGGCCTTTGCTCCTCTGTAATTAATCCCATGCTCAGTATTTCTTATGTCTTCCCCATTGTTTTTGTATGGCTGGAATCTCCTCTGCCACCACATCTTCCTCAATAATTTCGGTAATTTGAATGTTGGGCTCAGCATTGTTCTTCCCAATTCCTCATTTCATTTTCCTCCATGGTTTTAAAAATCCCTTTTTCCCTCTCTTGTAAACTACGGAAGAGAACTACAAGAAAATTAGACTTTTACAAGGGGAGTTAGAGATGCTTCCCACAATGTAAATAATGTTTTCAACAAGGTTTAAGACATCTTGTGAATATCTTCGACACAATTACGATTTCATTGTGATTCCACACTTTAACTTTATTAGAGAACTCGCTAAAAACAACGATTACCCTAATACCCTCTTGTTGATAGCACTCCTAATTTGGTACTTGAATTTGATATCTAGAACAAAGAATCACAAATTTCACAAAATAAATACCGTAATACAAATATGTCTCTGTGTGAGTGTATTCCTACATATACAAAAAACTTATGTCTTTTTTAAAAAAAATATATATATTCTCGATAATAGTGTCATATATAAAAATTTTTTCTCATAAACAAGAAAGAGAATAGAAATACTTAAATTTTTTTCGAGAACATCAATAAACCAAAACATCCAGTACGTCCCAAAGGGTATAACATAGCATTAGAGCCTTTGAGAAGCAAATAAACCAAAACTGCAACCCATTTGTTGCCGGATACTGCTGTTTAATTAATAACCCGAAATTAAAAGAAATACAGTACTATAATTGAGGAGAACTAAGCCCGAGAGGAAGTTGAATCAGTGATTGAACAGACCTTTATAACCAACAAATGATCATCTTTATGTTGTTTCATCATATACCGGTAGGCTATCAAAGATACGAACTATTCCTCCTCTGGTTCAAATGTAAGGTAACTAATGCCAAACCAAGAAATAGTTAATGAACCAGAGAGATTTCCAAAGATCTACGTTATTGAAGTAGGGATTGACAAGCACCTTATTGAATCATGTTTAGTGTTAAAAAAAACTTTTAAAAACATAACTTGAACAATATCAAGGTTTTGAGAAAACCATATAATGCAATTAGTCACTAGATAAAGCTGAAAACATAAAAATTGACCATTGAGCTCAAAACGTGGATTTTAGAGAAAGAGAATAATGCACACAAGTACACTGGTTTTCAGACATTCAAAGAACCTTCAATGGCGTAGAACACAAACTCAGGGAGAGAGAGGGGATTTAGGGAGAGAGAGTACAGTGTGTTTAGAGAGAGAAATATACCTTGTCTAAGAGACCTCTTCCTCATTTACTCTTTGCCATTACCCCAACGAAACAGTAACATAAATATGTAGTGAGAGAGATGCTTTGTGAAGAAAGCTGAAAAGGGTTATGAGGGGGAGAGAGAAAGAGGCTATCTGAGTGTTTGTAGTAGGTTTTGTATATGTAATGAGGCGTAACTCGCTACGAAACAGCAACATAAATATGTAGTGAGAGTCTCAGTGAGATGCTCTGTGAAGAAAGCTTAAAAGGGCTCTGAGGGAGAGAGAGAAAGAGGCTATCAGAGATACAAACTATTCCTCCTTTGTTTCTCGTGGTGGTGTCATGAAAGGGATGAATATACACCTATGATCCTGTAATTTTGTGAAATAGATGGAAGATTGAACCCGCTTCACGCTAAAATAGAGATGGAAGTTTAATACATGGTCATAATACTTTAATTTTATGCCTGATTGCCTGTTATTGAACTATTTTTTTTAAAAACATTCCATGGCAGGAGAAAGGTTCGATGGCATAGTTGTTTGTACTATCATGATCCACATAGCAAATGGTATTAAAAAGAGATTTTGATTGGCTATATATAAAGTTACAGGGGATGGTTTGAAGTTGTTTGGTAAGGTAGACACAACAGCATGTGCATTAAATTTGCCTTTCTGGTTCAATTATGGGGAGGGAAACAATTTCATAATGCAAGTTTATCTTCCATCTCTTTACTGTGCTGCGATGACAGATGGTTATAATGCTCTAATTTCATTAAATCCAAGTATAGATAACTGTGCTGCTATGACTCTCATGAGTGAAATTCTCTCTCTCTCCCCCGTCCTTCTTTCTCCACTCTACTAATTATCAATGGCTAACACTCCACATGTATATTTTTATATATAAGCACTTCTCTCAACCTTGTACTGGAGACTTATATTTGGCACAAGATGCTTACAATTTTCCTTTGCCTTCTAACTCCTTCGGACCTTGAAAACTACAAATCACAAGAATCACACACCAAAAAAAAAAATTGAAGAAAAAACAAAAATAGATACAGAACACACATATATAGATGGTTTGACAAAATGTGCTTACGTCCTCAAAAATCACACCAATTCATTATATTGAATTGAATGATGAATTTACAGCATACACCTTTTTTTTTTTTATCTTCCACAACATATCAAGCAACTACATGGCACTCTATATATATATATATATATATATATAGGGATTTTTAAGTAACTGTCTTGCATAGTCGCTACACCAATAAATAAAAATCAATCACAAAAATTAAATGCTTTCATGTAATATATATATATATACACTGCTTTTATATATATGTTACATTCAACCTTTTTCCTCTTCCTATTAAATGTACTGAATTTGAGCCAATAAAAGTGAAGTGGGATGTCTCCCACCAATTTTATCATGAACTCCATTGGTTGCACATGTTGTGTTACTGGAAATGTAAAACCATACCAATCAACAACCCTCCTCCTCTCTTTAAGACCATTCACCCTCTCAAAATAATCCATTAAAAACCATGAAATTAATGTTGCTAAAATTGAACCAGTATGGCACATTTAATGCACATGGTCTGATTTTCTTAACATAAATTAATGAATGGTTCGTTAAACCCACCATAACTTCATACATAAGCAGTCAAGAAAATTTCCTTTTTAATAACATTTTCTATGTCAATCATGGTAATACGTAACAACCCAAAAAATTAATTTTACTAACATTAGAGCATTATAACCATGTGTCATACACAAAAACTATTCTACCACTTTTTCCTTATTGATCGAAGAGACCAACCACATGCCACAAAACTTCTATGCACTTACCTTTAAATCAACTTCCATTTTTCTTCTCATTGATGTACTGCAATAACATTTATTGCACAGTACTTTTTCATTCCTTCAGTGAAGTCACTGTGTGCCTTTAATACTTTAATCACATATATATATATGTTTCTCTTTTTGACACAAGGGCCCAAAACTCCCATGTGCAATAAACTTCCATATGTCATTTTAGATCATATTACACTCTCATCTTTGTAAAAGTAAACAAAGTATTCATTTTTCACATATTCGCTTTTTCTATGATCATTTTACATTTTTCATTATTATAAAAAATAAAGAACAATAGAAAGAAGAAAGGTTTTTTATATTAATTTATCTTTTTACCTTGATAAGAAAAAAGAAGAGTTTTTTTTGGGAAAAAAAATTCCACAAATAATTTCCGGGAAAAAAAAACTCAATTTTCACAATTACTTAATAAAAATTTGTGAACCTTTTTTTTGTTTTTCAGAAATTGTTTCCGGGACTTTTTCCATTAAAAAGAGAGAATTTATGAATTTAAAGCAATCTTCTAAAAAACAAAAAAATATTCAAAATTTTTTTATTATTGTGCATATTTAGTTTTTTTTCCCACTTCAGAAAAAATATATCAAAAATTTTTATTATGTAATTGTGCATTTTTAGTTTCCTTTTCGGAAAAAATTTTCCTAGAAAAAAACTCCCTTTTTTTTAATTAAGGTAAAAAAAACTTAAAATAAAAAAAACACATCTTTTCTCTATTTTTTTATTTTTTATAATAATGAAAATAGTAAAATAGTAGTAGAAAATGATAATATGTGCAAAATGAGATACTTTGCTCACTTTTGCAAAGGTAAGGATGTGATATGGTCTAAAAACCACACGTTTAATCTCCAACTCCTTTGAACCTTGAAAAAGAAAAATTACACAAGAAATAAAAATAGAGACAGAACACATATATATACAAGGTTCGACGAAACGTGCCTACATCCTCGAAAACCACATCAATTCACTATATCATACACATTTCTTATCTTCCACAACACATCAAACAACTACACGGCACTATATAAATATATATATATATATAGATAGATAGATAGATATATGTTACATTCAACCTTTTTCTTCTTCATTTGAGCCAATAAAAGCTAAGTGGGATGTCTCCCACCAATTTGATCATGGACTCCATGATCAAATTGTTGCACATGTTGTGTTTACTACAATGTGAAACCATACCAAACAGCACCCCTCCCCCTTCTCTCTGTAGGACCATTCACCATCTCAAAATAATCCAATAAAAATTATAAAGTTAATGTTGCTAAAATTGAACCAATATGGCAAATTTAATGCACATGATCTGATTTTCTTAACATAAATTACTCTACGTGCACAACTCACCATGTTGATCTAAATTTTCTCATCGATTCTGTTGTCTACTTTGAGTTGGTTGAAAACTTGATTTAATTGATGATTCGTCAAATCCCTGATAACTTCATACATCAGCAGCCAATAAGAATAAGCAACACACCACTTGCACGAAACAAGGACATGCCACATGTATTGAATTTGAGCCGATAAGAATAAGCAACACGCCACTTGCACTAAACAATTACACGCCACTGTTTATCACATTCAACCTTTTTCTCCTGCTCAGGAATATGTCTCGCATTTGTTAAATTTAAATTTAAAATTTTTATTAGAATTGAATTGGTAAGTATTAAAATTAAACAAGATGATAAACTGGCATATTTTGAACTATACAATTAAGGTCTGCAAAATTCAAGAAATAGATTTGATTGAAGAGGATCATTTTTCATGAATGATATGTATATAAAATATTATTTTAGGTATAAGGGTTGGTGGATGTGTAAGTGAATTGAGGTGCGAATGTAGTGAGTAAATCGTAACCGTTAGATCATAGATAGAGAGTTATTTTAGACCGTAGATAGACATAAATATTTTGAATCGTAAAATAGATTTTTTAAGCATTTTTTACCGTTATATTTTTTTTAGAAAGATAATTAAATGAACATATATATATATATATATATATATATATATATATATATATATGTGACATTCAACCTTTTTCTTTGTCATTTGAGCCAATAAAAGCTAAGTGGGATGTCTCCCACGAATTTGATCATGGACTCCATTGGCTGCACATGTTGTAAAAGAAGGTTGTAAAATATATGTATCATATATATATATATATATATGTGTGTGTGTGTGTGTGTGTGTGATACATATATTTATTGTAAGTATGTGAATCATGGATTCTTTAACAACACCCTTTGATGATTTTACAACCTTCTTTTTATTCTTTCTGTCTTTGTGTGGCTCTAAAATCAAAGGATCTTTACCTACACGAGTTTTAATGCTAATCTCCATATCATGGGAATGTGTAGCCAATTCTTCAAAGGTACAAGGCTTTATACATTGAAGAATATAAAGGAGGTCCCAATGCATACCTTGCATACACATTTTAATAACAGAGAATTATGTTAACCGGTCCTTGCAATCCAAGCTAAGTGCTCACCACCGATTGATATAATCCATTACAGGCTCGTCCTTCCATTGTCTTGTGTTAGTCAACTCTATTATACTAACAGTGTGACGGGTGCTGTAGAACCTATTTAAAAATTCTTGTTCCATTTGTTCCCAGCTTTGAATCGAATCGAACTTTAAATCAGTATACCACTCAAAGGCATTTCCCTTAAGGGAACAAAAAAATTGTTTAACCAGTAAATCCCCTTTAATCCCAACATTGTTGCAGGTCTCGACGAGATGAGCAATGTGTTGTTTTGGGTTGCCCTTTCCATCAAACTGTTGAATCTTTGGAGGTTGGTACCCTATAGGCATCCTCATACTATCAATTCTCCTTATGTAGGGCTTTGAGTACATGAGAGTGCTTTGAGGAGCGCCACCATACTGTGCTTGGATTATTTTCGTTATCATATCCTGTAATTGTTGGACAGATAGTAAAACGACTGGTGAGGCATGGTTAGTTTCGTCAGCCACATGTCTTGACGTAGATATGTAATGACGATCTTTTGAATGAGCACCTTGAAGGGTTGAATTTGAGGTATTCGCAAGTAGTTATGTTGACTCGTTAGGATTTTGGATTTCAAGCTTACTCAATAGCGTGGTGATCTGCAAGTCCTTCTCTTCAACAATTTTTGTAAGGTTTTTGATTGCACGCTCCATATTCGCCAGTTGGTCTTCCATCGAAGCTGTTCCAATCATCATGGCTGCGATAATAATCGAATAGGAAAGGCCTTGAGAATCAACATTCTTTAAAGTGACTGATTGTTCTAAAATCTTAGGTAACGAGTTTGAGAGTGAACTAACGCTAGAGTTGGCGTCAGAGACGGAGTGAGGTGAATGTGGTGGCGCCGATTTTTCTGGAACAACGTCAAAGTTCTTTGCCGCCTGAGGATCAATGGTGTTCACATGTTGAATTTTCACACCCATTAGTTTAGCAGGATTGGTTTTCACCAAATCTTGCTAATTCTTGAGTGAAGCAATTGATTTGGTCTTGAAATGCGTCATTGGACCTACTGAGGTGCTGCTAGCACTTGATAGGTTCCTGGTGTTCTTGCCACTGCTTGCGACAATTTTGATGTTGGCTAGTGCAACAATAGTGTCTTTTATAGTTTTCTTGTTTGTAACTGGAACCTTGGTAGGAGCCATAGATTCTGTCGAACAGAGTTTGGGATATATGATTTAGGAGACAGAGATGGTCCCACCGGGCATGCCATAAATTTGTACACACAAATTTTGTGTCCAAAAATTTAGGAACGAAAATCAGTAACAAATAATCAATTTTATTAATTTAAGAAAAATGGGTACAATTCTTTGTGGATCTTTACAAAAGAAATATAAATTTCTTTGATTCGATCTCCTTGTCCGGCTTCAAGGGCTGCTAGAGCTTGATCTTGAATTGGATTGAAACTTTGGTGAAAAATGGCACGTGGATGGTGTAATTGTTGCTCTTCTCCTTCAGGATTTAGATGTTTTAGAGCCTTGGATTTTGAGTGAAGACTTCTGCAGAGTTTTAGCTTTTTCTGAGTCTTCTAGTCCCCCTTTTCCTCCACCCCTGGACCTTTATTTATAGACTTACCGGAGGGGTAAATTTGTAACTTTTTTTTCTTCTGATAATTATCCTATAATTATCTTTTATGATAATTTTGATAATTATCCAATATATATATGTATAATTATCTATTAGACCCATTTTCAAGTGGGCTTGGACTTCTTAGGCAATTTAGACCAGCCCATAACTCATTTATTTGTAGTGGGTCTGATCTTTAAATTATCTGACTCATTCGGCCATATTTCAAAGTGGGTTAAACTAAAGATAAGCTCAAATTATATTTTGGGTCTATCAAGAAATTTTTAATGTCTACAGAATGATTGGTCATGTGTTGGTGTCAAAACCAACAAGTTTCGATACTTGTTGTGCTAGATGTTCTATTAATCAAAGGGTTTCGATTAATCAAAACCCGTCTCGATTAATCGAAGCATCTTAGTTCTGGATTGAGTTGGTTTGATGAACTACCTTGATTTGTTGTCTTGCAAGAGGCCCATTATTGGAGATTACGTAGAGAACAATAATTGATTAGAAACTGCTTCCGCGAATTATGAGACTAAACTTAGATTGACTAGTCTTAGGTGATAACCCAGTTTGGAAATTATTGGGATGAGAGTGAAAAGCTTCCACGATGAATGATGATCTCTGTGGTCTAGATTGGAATCGAGGGTATTGGATGTGATTGAATGTAAATGGTTGCGTTTATCCTAGGACATGGGATAGTGACCAAGTAAGAGTGACAACTCACGAACCCGAAGTTCGGGACTAGATCGAGGTGATTTTGGCAGGTTGAATTTTGGGGCCTAACTCCACATCCCACCTGAATACCATACAATTGCCTTTCCATCTTAGCATGTTGGAGCATAATTGATAATCCTTCAGTAAAAAACAAAAACAAGTAAGGAGAGAGAGGATCTCCTTGTCTCAAACCCCTCTCTCCTTGTCTCAAACCCCTTAATGGGTGAATGAGGCCTCCTGCCTCTCCACTAATAACAATTGAATAGGATACTGAACTCACATTCCATTACAAGATTAAAAAAGTTGCTATAGAGAAGAAATAGAATATAAAAAAAAAACCTTTGATACAACTACATGATTTATAAATTTCATTATAAAAAATAAATAATGATTGGAAACTCCATGTACTTAAAAAATATAATACAACGTACAAGTCAAAAATATATACAATTCATAACATATATATATTATATCACATATATAATATATGATATTAATTATTTATGTCACTTTTTGTTTAGGTTTAATTAATATACTAAGTATGTTTTAATGATGAAATGAAAGTTTATATATATATATATATATATATATATATATATATAGACAGAGACAAATATAAATTTAGATGTAAAAAAAAACTCAATAAGATGGACACTTAATGTTTATTTTGGGTGAGATTAATGGTTTTACTTGATTTTTTTTATTTGAAGATAGTGAAAGTTGTGTTATTAATTATATTACTCAGTTATAATTAATAACTTTTGGATACAACTAAATAAAGAACAAATAAAATTATTGGAAAGTGCTTGGCAATGTTGAATTCAAGTTGACTAGTTCATTCTAATTAATTTTTCATACTTTCAGCACTTTATAATAAATAGTATTTTTGTGATACAATTAACAAAAAGTAGCTTTGGATTAGTGGATAGAATTCTTGGCTCTCTTAGCCATGTTACCAAGGTTTGATTATCCTCCTTTGTAATTAAAATTTTGTATTAAAAAATGAAACACAATCAAATCAACCCGTTTAACTCGACATTAAACCGCAACTCCCACCTGTATACGGTGGGTATCGGTACTATTCCGAACACCGGTTCAGCGAACCATGCTCTTAACATTCCTTTTGCACGGATTAGGAAGCATTGCCCCCCAGTGGTGTGTTGTGGCATATAACAAATAGACAAAAGGGTCCAAAACTCTCATGGTTTTAAAATGCTGCAATAAACCTCATTATACTATATTTTAGACCTTATCACACCCTCACTTTTGTAAAAGTAAGCAAAGTACTTCATTTTACACATATTTTCCTTTTTTACAACCATTTTATCATTTTCATTATTATAAAAAATAAAGAAAAATAGAGAAAAGAGGTATTTTTTTTATATTAAGTTTTTTTACCTTAATTAAAAGAGGACTTTTTTTCCAGGAAAAAAAATTTCGAAAAAGAAACTCAAAATGCACAATTACATAATAAAAATTTTTGATTTTTTTTTCTGAAAATTTTTCCATTAGAAAGAGAGGATTTTTTTTATATATTAATTTTTTCCTTACATTAATAAAAGATAATAAAAATAAAAATAAAAATAAAAAAGAGGAGTTTTCTTTTTGAGGAAAAAAAACTAAATATGCACAATAATAAAAATTTCTAGATTTTTTTTTCTGTTTTTCAAATATTGTTTTATTTTCATAAATTCTCTCTCTCTTTTTGATGGAAAAAGTCTCGTAAACAATTTCCGAAAAACAAAAAAAGAAGGTTCAGAAATTTTTATTAAGTAATTGTGCAAATTTAGTTTTTTTTTTTTCCTGGAAATAACTTGTGGAATTTTGTTTCGGGAAAAAAACTCCTCTTTTTTTCTTATTAAGGTAAAAAATAAAATTAATATAAAAAACCTCTCTTCTTTCTATTGTTCTTTATTTTTTATAATAATGAAAAATGTAAAATGGTTATAGAAAAGCAGAATATGTTAAAAGTGGTATTTTATTCACTTTTGAAAAGGTGAGAGTATGATATGATATAAAATATAACATATGGAAGTTTATTGCACATGGGAGTTTTGGACCCTTGTGTCAAATATATATATATATATATATATATATATATGTATATATATATATATATGTATATGTGTATATATATGTATATATATATATGTATATGTGATGAAAGTATTAAAGGCACACAGTCACTTCATTGAAGGAATGAAAAAGTGTGCAATAAATGTTATTGTAGTACATCAATGAGAAGAAAAGTGGTAGTTGATTTAAAGGTGAGTGCAGAGAAGTTTTGTGACATATGGTTGACCTGTTTGATCAATAAGGAAAAAGTGGTAGAATAGTTTTTGTGTATGACACATGGTTATAATGCTCTAATTTTAGTAAAATTAATTTTGTGGGCTGTCATTCAACTACGTATTATCATGATTGACGTAGAAAATGTTATTAAAAAGGGTGTTTTCTTGGTTACTGATGTATAAAGTTAGGGGGGGTTTGAAGAACTATCGATTAATTTATGTTAAGAAAATCTGACCATGTGCATTAAATTTGCCATACTGGTTCGATTTTAGCAAGATTAATTTCATGGTTTCTATTGGATTATTTTGAAAGGGTCAATGGTCTTAAAGAGAGAAGGAGGAGGGTTGCTGTTTGGTATGGTTTAAATTTCCAGTAACACATTTCCCACAACACAACATGTGCAGCCAATGGAGTTCATGATAAAATTGGTGGGAGACATCCCACTTCGCTTTTATTGGCACAATTTCAGTACATTTAATAGGAAGAGGATAAAGGTTGAATGTAATATATATATATATATATATATATATATATATATATATTACAAATTTTTGTGATTGATTTTCATCAATTAGTGGCTTAGTTCTCCTCAATTACAAGTATTGTATTTCTTTTAATTTTGGTTATTAAACAGTGGGATTTGGCAACAAATGGGATGCAGTTTTGGTTTATTTGCTTCTCAAAGGCTCTAATGCTATGTTCTACCCTTTGGAATGTGCTGGACGTTTAGCTATACAAAACAATGGGGAAGATGAAATACTGAGAATGAGATTAATTACAGAGGAGCTAAGGCCATACCCTTCATGATTCGTTTCTGGTATTTCTCAGTATTTCTTCTGTCTTTCCCATTATTTTGTATCGATGAAATCTCGTTTGCCACCACATCTTCCTTAATAATTTTGGTAATTTGAACGTTGGGAGCAGCATTGTTCTTCCCTTTTTGATTTTTAAAATCATGGAGGACAATGAAATGAGGAATAGGGAAGAACAATGTTGAGCCCAACATTCAAATTACCGAAATTATCGAGGAAGATGTGGTGGCAAAGGAGATTCCAGCCATACAAAACAATGGGGAAGGCAGAAAAAATATTGAGAAATACCATAAACGGATCATAAAGGGCATGGCCTTACCTCCTTTGTAATTAATCCCATTCTCAGTATTCCTTCAGTCTTCCCCCATTGTTTTGTATGGCTAATATCCAGCCCATTCCAAAGGGTAGAACATAGTATTAGAGCCTTTGAGAAGCAAATAAACCAAAACTGCAACCCATTTGTTGCTAGATCCCACTGTTTAATTAATAACTAGAAATTAAAAGAAATACAGTACCTATAATTGAGAACTAAGCCAGAGAAGAAGTTTGAATCCGCTCCATGCTAAAATAGAGACGGAAGTTGAATACATAGTCATAATGCTTTAATTTTATGCCTAATTGCCTTTTATTGAACTATGTTTCTAAAAAACATTCCATGGCATATTTATAGGAAAAAGGTTCGATGACATAGTTGTTTGTACTATCATGATCCATATAGCAAATGGTATTAAAAAGGGATTTTGATTGGCTATGCATAAAGTTAAAGTTGTTTGGTTCAAATCACACCATGTGCATTAAATTGGCCCACAATACATAACTGTGCTGCTATGACTCTCAAAATAATTCAATAAAACCATAAAATTAATTTTGCTAAAATTGAACTAGTATGGCAAATTTAATGCACATAGTCTGATTTTCTTAACCTAAATTACTCTACGTGCACAACTCACCTTTACGAAAATTAGAACATTATATGTCATAGAACATTATAAAATTAATGTTACTGTGACTCTACCGTACCAAACAACTTTAAACCATCCCTGTAACTTTATGCATAGCCAATCAAAATCCCTTTTTAATACCATTTGCTATATGGATCATGATAGTACAAACAACTATGTCATCGAACCTTTTTCCTATAAATATGCCATCGAATGTTTTTTAGAAACATAGTTCAATAAAAGGCAATTAGGCATAAAATTAAAGCATTATGACTATGTATTCAACTTTCATCTCTATTTTAGCGTGAAGCAAGTTCAATCTTCCATCTATTTCACTATATTCATCTATTTCTCTCTATCCCTCATAGCCCTTTTTTCCGCTTTCTTCACAGAGCATCTCTCTCACTACATATTTATGTTATTTTTTCGTTGCGGTAATGGTGATGGCGAGAGTGAACAAGGGAGAGGTCTCTCAGATGAGGTATATTTCTCTCTCTAATCACATTGTAATCTCTCTCCCTAAACCCCTCTCTCTCCCCGAGTTTGTTTTCTACGCCATTGAAGGTTCTTTGAATGTCTGAAAACCAGCACCTCTCTATAGTATCAATGTACTTGTGTTCATTATTCTCTCTCTCTAAAATCCATGTTTTGAGCTCATTGGTCAGTTTTATGTTTTCAGCTTTATCTAGTGACTAATTGCTGGTTTGGCTCGAAATTTATCTGCATTTCATGGTTTTCTCAGCAAAACCTTGATATTGTTCAAGTTATTTTTTTAAATCTTTTTTTAACACTAAACATGATTCAATAAGGTGCTCGTCAATCCCTGTTTCAAATCGTTGTATTTAACGACTTCTCTAATAAAGTTAAAGTGTGCAATCACAATGAAAATATGACACTTGTAACTGTTTCGAATATATTCACAAGATGCCTTAAACCTTGTTGAAAACATTATTTACATTGTGCGAAGCATCTCTAATGCCCTTTGTAAAGAGTATAGTTTTCTTGTAGTTCTCTTCCGTAGTTTACGAGGGAAAAAGGAATTTTTAAAACCATGGAAGACAATGAAATGAGCAATAGGGAAGAACAATGCTGAGCCCAACATTCAAATTACTGAAGTTATTGAGAAAGATGTGGTGGAAGAGGAGATTCCAGCCATACAAAACAATGGAGAACACAAAAGAAATACTGAGCATGGGATTAATTACAGAGGAGCTAAGGCCATGCCCTTCATTATAGGTTTGGCAAATAGCTAGAAGTTTGGTACATTTAATTATCTATTTTTAATTTGTTGTTGTTTTTTATTTTAATTTTTTTTCTCCCCTAAGAATCATAATTGTGAATGATTTATCTATAAAAATTTTAGGAAATGAGGCCTTTGAAAAGCTAGGAACCTTGGGCAGCTTGATCAATTTAACATTCTATGTCAATATAGTCTTCCATGTGAAGACCACAAGTGCAATAATTATCATGAACGTTTTCAATGGTGTCACAAACTTTGGCACCCTTATAGGAGCTTTCCTCAGCGACACTTACTTTGGTCACTACAAGACGCTAGGATTTGGTTCCACTGTCTCCTTTCTTGTACTAACACTATTATTGTAGTTGTTTTTTTTCCTTCTTCTCAAATTTGAAACTATTTGAACAATAGTTAAATTGAGTTTGATTAAATCTCTTTTGTTTAATTAACATTTTCTTGCTCAATTATTTATGCAGGGGTTGTTTGTAATAGCGTTAACAGCAATAGTAAAGAACCTACATCCTCCACATTGTGGATCACAGGAGAGAGGTTTTGCACTAATGGTACTAGAAGCAAGTTCTGTATGGCCATGTAACTTTGCCTTTGGATCTGACCAGTTTAATTCTACACTGAGTTGGGGGGAAAGGCAATACCTTCTCTAATTGGTAATATCTTACCCTAACCTTTGCTGAACTAATAGTGTCCATGGTCATTACTCATGTCCAAGTTAAATTAAGTTGGGCCTTAAGGTTAACAATACCTGTAATCCTTATGCTAGTGTCATGTGCAATTTTTTTCCTGGGTAAAAGCTTGTACGTGAAAGTGAAGCCCGAGAGTAGTCCATTGAAAAGTATGGTGCAGGTCATAGTGGTTGCAATCAATAAGAGATGACTAAATCTACCCGAACAACCACAAGTCTCCCAATACAATTTTATTCCCCCGAGTCAATTAACTTGAAACTTTCTTACACATATCAATTCAGGTAACAACTTTAGATGATTAATTTCCAACTACGAATTATGTTTCTAATTAAATTAATTACAATCTCAACAATAGTTCACACATATCAAATATACTCATAAGCTAGCTAGCTAAGCAAAATGTTTATGAGAAAAGCTCCTATAAGGGTGCCAAAGTTTGTGACACCATTGAAAACATTCATGATAATTATTGCATTTGTGGTCTTCACATCGAAGACTATATTGAGATAGAATGTTAAATTGATCAAGTTGCCCAAGGCTCCCAGCTTTTCAAAGGCCTCATTTCTTGAAATTTTTATAGATAAATCATTCACAATTATGGTTCACTTAGGGGAGAAAAAAAAATTAAAATAAAAAAACAACAAAAAATTAAAAATAAATAATTAACTGTACCAAAATTCTAGCTATTTGCCAAACCTATAATGAAGGGCATGGCCTTAGCTCCTCTATAATTAATCCCATGCTTAGTATTTCTTTTGTATCCCCCATTGTTTTGTATGGCTAGAATCTCATCTGCCACCACATCTTCCTTAATAAGTTCGGTAATTTGAATGTTGGGCTCAGCATTGTTCTTCCCCATTCCTCATTTCATTGTCCTCCATGGTTTTAAAAATCCCTTTTTCATTCTCTTTGTTAGATAATATATTACATATTATGTTACTTTCTTATTGTGTTACTTTCTTACTATCCTAAACCACCTAGGATTTACCTTTTCATAATCCATCTAGGATTCCTAATTAATCTAAGACTAGGGTTTCTTATCTCCTAAGTAAACTTGGTTTCTAAGATAGTGTGTCAATTTTCTTTTCCATATTTCTAACATGGTATCAGAGCCAACCAATTCTTGGTAAATCTTTCTCAGTCCATTGTCGTCACCACCGGGGATGGCACTACTAGCTTTATCCCCAGCGGACAATAGTTAATCGTAGAAAAAATAGCTTCCGCTAAATCAACTCCTAACCAACGCTTTTACACAATTGGTGTAAGAGTTGTCAAATAATTCTTTCTTTCATTTACCTTAATTCAAAGGTGACTTGAAGCACACTCTTCTCTACCCGAAAAAAAAAATCAGATTTGTGGTATTCGAGTCATGTTCGCGAAGATTGAAAAATCTGGTTCACGTTTTTTTGCATATCAAAACTGTTTTGTTCATAATTTCTTCGTTATATATTCAAACGACCTGAATCAAATTCCAGAATATAGGAAATTCGAATAGCTTCGATTTGATATATTATATGTCTATATTCTTAGTAAAAAAAAGTGGTCAAATCTGTATTTGAAGTTACGATCCTGGCTACAAATTTCTACATGGGAATTCATCTTTTTTTTTATTTGGATTTGCAAAGAGATTTAAATTGTTCTTTGTCCAAAGCCGCCGTCTAATTGGAGGCCACCTCCAAGACCCACCATCACTACCGCCCTCACATTACTGTCCGATTCTCCACAACTCCCTGACTTACTAAGTCTTCATCCAGACAGTTCCATTACTGTGTCTCCGTACGCTTTCCATGGTAATCACACTCCTTTGTGATTGATCACTAATACGCTTCCATGTACCTTTAGAAATAGTTATCATCGTGCGCTTCCAGGTGTCACTCATGCGTTTCCAGACGCATCCAGAAGTCATCATGCGTTTCCAGACGCATCCAGAAGTCATTATGCATTTCCAGACGCATCCAGAAGTATCAATGCGCTTCTATGCACCTCAACGTGCTTCCACGCGCCTTCAGAAGTATCAATGCGCTTCCACGCACCTTCAGAAGTATCAATGCGCTTCCACGCGCCTCCAGAAGTCATTTCGCACTTTTACGCACCTCCAGTAGTCATGTTGGATCTTCACAGCTCTGCCGTCGCTTTCATATATTGAAACTCAAGTTGGTTTCATATAACCCACCTTGAGTTTGCCGGGGGCTGTTAGATAATATATTTCATATTATGTTACTTTCTTATTGTGTTACTTTCTTACTATCCTAAACCACCTAGAATTTCTTATACCTTTTCATAATCCATCTAGGATTCCTAATTCATCTAGGACTAGGGTTTCTTATCTCCTAAGTAAACTTTCTCTAAGATAGTGTGCCTATAAATAGGCTTCATGTATTCATCAATTTAATCAATTCAATATATATTCTTCGTATATTTCTAACACTCTTGTAAACTATTGTAGAGAACTACAAGAAAATTAGACTTTTTACAAGGGGCATTAGAGATGCTTCACACAATGTAAATAATGTTTTCAACATGATTTAAGGCATCTTGTGAATATCTTCGAAATAGTTACAAGTGTCATATTTTCATTGTGATTGCACACTTTAACTTTATTAGAGAACTCTCTAAATACAGCGATTACCCTAATACCAACTTGTTGATAGCACTCCTAATTTGGTACTTGAATATGATATCTAGAACAAAGAATCACAAATTTCACAAAAATAAATACCGTAATATAGATATGTCTCCGTGTGAGTGTATTCCTACATATACAAAAGTTATGTCTTTTTTAAAAATACATATATATATTCTCGATAATATTGTCATCAGGGGCGGAGCAAGGATTGCAAGGTGGGGAGGGCTAAAAGTAAAAAAAAAAAATTCATAATGAACACAATAATTTTTATGACAAAGATATGTTATAAATATTAAAAAATAGATAATAAAAAAAACGAGTACGTTCTCATATAGATAAATCAAGTACATCATAGATAGATACAGAAACAGATATAGTGTTTTCTTAATTAAAAACAAAATAAATATGCAATAACAAACAAGTCTCACACAGTGAAACAAATAAATATACTCCCACACGGCCAAACAAACTAAATATGCAATAAGAAATAAGTCTCACATAGGAAAACAAATAAATATGTCCCACACGGTCAAATAAAATAAATATGCAACGACAAATAAGTCTTAAACGGCAAAACAAATAAATATGCCTCACACGGTCAAAGAAATAAATAAATGTGAGCATGTGCTTTTGTGCATCCTCTATTATTAGATTAAATATTAGAGTGTACCTGCAAATGTAGAATCGTAGAAAAGGTCTTATGACTCTTATTCCAACTAATTCAAACAATTAAGAATGCATTGCTCAAAGCAGGGCCTTCATGAGGGGCTACCTGGAAGTGCAAGAATGCAATGATCAGCATTGGTGCATCAGAAGTGGAATGTCAATATGGGGAGAATATCTTGTATGTACTTAGGTAATATTTGTTGGCATAACATATCGGTGAGCACCTAGAATTGTACTCATGCCATCTGAATGAAGGATTGTACTTATGGTTGACACAACAGAAATAATCATGGACTAATCAAGGGAAATGATAGTCGCAATCCACCTATGTTTAAGGAATATAAAGAAAAAACTATTGTAAAGTTGTTATGTAAAATAAATCTACCGCACTTGATGAATTGATATATAGAACAAAAAAAAAAAGGTAATAATGCATTTTAGAATAAAAATATAATAATAAAAATAATTTATCAAAATAATTATAATAATGCACTTTAGAGATAATTTGAAAAAAAAGATTAAAGAAATAACTTATAGTAGTAAAAAAAAAGAAATATACAATAAGTTATCCAATAAAATTAGTAGGTTTCTATGAACACTAGAAAAATCCAATCTGTAGAATAAAACACGGGTATGTAGAATCCTTATAAATCCTGCACCTCTAATTGACCACCACCACTTTTAGGATTCTCATACAACAGACATTGATTTTTGTAATGAGAGATTCTTTTTTAAATTTAAATTATTAATGATTTTGGATTCTCAAGCTGGTGATTTGTAAACAATTACTTGTAAATTTTTTTGGGCTTTGGCCTGCTACCCCTTATGGCCTATGGGCCTCTTACTTGTAAATTTCTCATCATCTATATGCCTCTATGTATTGTTTTGTATAATTATAATATGAAAACCTTTTTTTTTTTTTTAAACAAACTCGTATGATTTTGGGATGAGAAGTTTTCACTGAGCTTCCCAAAACTCACCCCAACATTTTCTTCGGATTAGTATGGACAAGGAAAGCACAAGGAATGATGGAGGATCAACCTAATTTTTTGAATGAATAACAAATAAAACATAGGTGTGTATAATTGACATTTTACCAATTTGAGTATCCAACAATATTCACAAAGGTATAGTTTTATTTTTGAAAACCCAGTAAAGGTTTATATTATTTAGTCTATTCATTATAATTTATCCATAAATTTATTATTGACATATATTTCTGAAATTATATATTGGTGGTTATTTTGGATGACATTTATTAATGAATAATCATTTTAGTTATGTGTTTAAATTAATTGGCAGACTGAACAACATAGATTTAAACTTCCTGTTGGAATGTTGTTTGGATTTGAAACTAAGTTTGATTTGTTATCTAAGAGAAATTAATACATTCTAGTAAATTTATTGCATTTTCAACATATATTCTATTTTTACGGAATTACCCATTCTGACCCAACTGCAAGTACCTCATGGAATCTGGTGTAGAGTACTAAACTTTAAAAAAATATTTTTAGGACCTAACGATTTCAATATATTTTTATTTTTATACTGTTGGAATGCTTATGCCTCCTTTTTTTCAGAAGTGATAATGCAAATTGTGTTTGGTAACATTGTTTTCATTTATGAAAAATTGAAAGTGATGTCAAAATTTTAACAACTCTTAGACATAATTGAAAGTTACATAACAAAGCTTTCAATTTCAGTTTTTCATTTTTTCTGATCAAGTTTTCATTTCTTTTTCTTTTTATAAAATACAATAAATCAAAATTTTGGTTCTCAAAAATATAATTATAATAAAATAAAATAGAATAAATTAAATTTTTTATAAAATACAAGACTAAAAAATACAATAAATAAAAATATTGCTTGATCAAAAAATATAAATATAACAAAATAAATAAGAAAAAAAATTTTGGTTCATGCAAAAAATATAAATAAAATACAATAAAAACAAAATTATAAGTAAAAAAGAATAAAAAACTTTCAGAGCATAGAGTAAATAAATATATTTATTTAAATGTAAAATATATATAATAATATATATAAATATAAAGATTTATATAAGAAGAAAATATAATAAAATAAGAGTTATATATAAATACAAATAATTAAAATACAAAAATATAAAAGAAAATAAAAATAGTATATATAGTAATATATGACAATTACCGAAAACATGCAAATTTAGACTACAATTTGGACATCTAAATAGCTAAACTTTAAGACAATTACCAAAACCAAGCAAATGCATAAAAATATATTTATTAACTAAAATAAACTAAAATAAAGTCCTAACAAATATAATTTTAGAGGAAAGAATATACATAAACTGTGTAATATCATATTTATATTGGTTAAAATGAGTTGGAACCGTATTACTCAAACACAAATTTTAGTCAAAGGTACTACTATTTTTTAAAAAAAAATTAATTTTTGATTACCAAACATATTTTCACTTTTCGTGTCAAAATTTTAACAGCAGATGATGTCACCAAATGTATTCAGGCAGAAATAGCAGCACAATAGGTTTTCAATTCTATTTTTTAGAAATCATAAAATAAAATCCGACAGCGTTACCAAATAGCTCGTTAGGAAGTCTATTTTTCGATGATGTAAATATTATTTTTGAATTAAATACTTCCCAGAAATTAAAATAAAATTAGTATAAAATACTTAAGAAATTTATTTTATGATTCAAAATATTTATGTCTATCTACAGTATAAAATAATGATCACGATTCACTCATTATATTCACACCTCAATTCACATACAGACCCATCAACCCTCATACTCAGACTTCAGGAAATAGATTGACGGGAGATGTTCCTTTTTCATGAATCTATTTTTTGAATTTCGCAGACTTCAATTGTGTGGTTCAAAGTCAACCACTTCATCATTTTGTTCAATTTTAATAATTACCAATTCAGTTATAATAAAAATTTTAAATTTGAATTTAACAAATGGGAGACATATTCCTGCTCATCATCATTTAGCACAGTAAATTAGGAGACATATTCCTGCTTATTGTTATTGGATCAAATTCAATACATTTAATGAATACAAGAAAAAGGTTGATTACGATAAATAGTGGCACGTACTTGTTTCGTGCAAGTGGTGTGTTGTGGCATATAACAAAATAGGCAACATATAATGCTTGGTTTAGTTTTTTTCTTTCTTTTCTTTAATTGTGGTTATTATGATTATGATGGATGAAGTGCATATGCTGATGGTTTAGATGGTTAAAAGTTGCAAAACGTGGACAGGTTAAAGGAGCAAAAAGATAATATTACTTATTTAATTAATAGAAAGCAAAAACAATCCATGTGCAATAATATATATATCACTGTTTTAATTATTTAGTGTATTATATTAGTGTATTATATTATCACTCTATATCATTTGTGTGGGAGAGAG
This sequence comes from Cornus controversa, assembly GCA_026545225.1. Classification (NCBI taxonomy): domain Eukaryota; kingdom Viridiplantae; phylum Streptophyta; class Magnoliopsida; order Cornales; family Cornaceae; genus Cornus; species Cornus controversa. Next base: position 21,389,268 of record CM048852.1, read on the forward strand.
TGTACACTTTTATGCAACCTTTTTTATTATTGAGTGTTATCTTAATTTAACTCAAAAAAAAAATATAGCATATTTATTAAGAATTAATGTTAATATTTGGATTATTATTATATTTTGTTTGACCTGATCTGCAGCATGAAATGCAATAATTAAAAAAATAGGTACCAAAATGTTAGATACCTAATATTAAATGAACAAGTTTTCTATTTCTAGCATTCATAAAGATAAGTTTTCTATTTTTAGCATTCATAAAGATAATAATTAAAAAAATAGGTACCAAAATGTTAGATACCTAATATTAAATGAACAAGTTTTCTATTTCTAGCATTCATAAAGATAAGTTTTCTATTTTTAGCATTCATAAAGATAATAATTAAAAAAATAGGTACCAAAATGTTAGATACCTAATATTAAATGAACAAGTTTTCTATTTCTAGCATTCATAAAGATAAGTTTTCTATTTTTAGCATTCATAAAGATAAGTTTGTTGTAGAAAGATTTTTCAAGTGTCAAAACAAAGTTCATGGCTAAGATATGGTCTTTTAAGATCAACAGTACTCTGGCCAAACAAAAAATGAAGGTGGGCTAAAACCTTTATGATGATTATATCTACCACGTGACCTTATCAAAAGCAAAGTGAAACAAGGCATTGATTGATGGTGCAAGCTATTGTCTTGCTTTTTCTGCTCTTTATTGTATTGAAGTTAAAAAGGTTACGTGTCGGAGATAAATTATGCGCGCAAAGTATGAGAAATTAGCTGAAATGTCACATGAGAACACATGTTCTTTATCGTAAGTTACACCATTATTATTATATTACAATTACCAACTTCAATTTAATAGTAAACAATTACATTTATTATATTTGGAATATAAGTGTGGTTGTGCTTCAAAGAGCAATTATGACAAAAATGTTTGGTAGGACTGCTGATTTTGAAGGAGTGATTTGAAATTGAAATTGAAAAAAATTAATTTAAATTTTGAAATGTTGGAAATATTATTATTTTAAATGGTTAAATTCATCACTTAATTAGTAAATTTTAAACGGTAAATAGATATAATTTTATCATTAGGGTAGTGAAATATTATTATAATTTTAAATATTATCAATATCTCCAAAGTGTAATTTGAATTTAATTCATCTATTTTAATTGCAATTTTAAGATAATTTTTATTCAACCAAGGACAGTGGGTAAATCGAGTTAAGCTAAAAAAATTTGTGAATCTAGAAGAGGATGAACAGTTAGGAGATCTGGTTGAACTAGATAACTTTGGAAATCCATAAGGGTCTTTTGCAGGCATGGATGCGGACCGTTATCATTCGATTAGTCAGAACTATTATGAGACGATAAACCGTGGAATCAACTACCTTGACAGTGATGATCAAGAGTCAATACCTTTTGGATATGTTCCGGGTCTGTAAAATTATGTACGTATGTCCTCATGTGTATAAGATACATGTAAGAATTTCATTTAATTCAAATGGTGTTTTGTAAATATTTATTTATTGACACGTTCATTATATTAAATTAACTTCTATTTAAGTCCAATACTTTTTTGTTTTAAAATGTCGTTTGCACAGATAATATATATTAAAAAGGAATCAAAATCCTTTTTTAATACCATTTGCTATGTGGATCATGACAGTACAAACAACTATGCCATCGAACCTTTCTCCTATAAATATAGCATGGAATGTTTGTCAGAAAAATAGTTCAATAACAGGCAATCAGGCATATAAGTACAGTACAGCCCTTTTCAGCTTTCTTCACAGAGCATCTCTCTCACTATATATTTCTGTTGCTGTTTCGTTGGGATCGTGGCGAGAGTGAACAAGGAAAAGGTCTATCAGACGAGGTATATTTCTCTCTCTAAACACACTGTACTCTCTCTCTCTCTCCTTAAATCCCCTCTCTCCCTGAGTTTGTGTTCTACGCCATTAAAGGTCCGTTCGATCACTGATTGGACTTCCTCTCTAGCTTAGTTCTCCTCAATTATAGGTACTGTATTTCTTTTAATTTCTGGTTATTAAACAGCGGGATCTGGCAACAAATGGGTTGCTGTTTTGGTTTATTTGCTTCTCAAAGGCTCTAATGCTATGCTCTACCCTTTGGGATTGTGGATGTTTTGGTTTGTCCTTTGGATTCTAGATCTCTTTCTCGTTTATGAGAAATTTTTTTATATATGACGCTATTATCGGGAATATATATATATATATATATATATATATTATTTTTTTATAATATGGTGTGCAAATAGTTAGACAACCCCATGGCACAGTAGAAGGATGACTGAGCAATGCTTCTCATGTTCTCTGGATATTGGTTGCAGTAGAAATCAACTTGGCAAGTCCGGATAATATGAGTTGTAGATTTCACCTTTTCCGCATACAAATCCCATCATTGGCTTAATGAGAGCCACATTCCTCCTCCGCACTTTGATAAAATTGGACAGATACCATGCTACTAGGGAGAGGGTCCTGCCAACTCCCATTCTTCTAAGGATGCTCTTTCCACCACCTTTAATTCCCGAGAACCTTTGGAGATATGGGACTAAAATAAAAGTATAAATAAGTAACCAAAGAGAGAAACTCAGTTGAGAGACAACATGGTAAAAGTTAACTGAAATTTTATATTTTAGCACATGTCTATTAGATTGTGTGGCTTGTCACACAACATAAGATTGCAGTTGGATTTAATCCTTACTCAACATACAAAAGACATTAATTTTTGTAATGAGGTGTTCTTTTTCTAAATTTAAATTATTAATGATTTTGGATTCTCAACCTGGTGATTTGTGAACAATTACTGTAGGAACAGCCACAAACGGAGCCCATGGAGAGGAAATGTATCAAAATATGTGTCTGGAAGATCATGTTGGGGCTGTTTGCATTGACGATACTCAAAAGCAACCAAGTAATCTGCTTAGAAATGGCAGAGTGTTACAGAACATGTTATCTTGGTTGCGTCACACCATTTATGACTCCTGAGATGTGCGCTACCAATTGTCTCAATCAATGTGGCTTTCAAGGACCTCCATATGCCTTTGATCTTCACTTTGCCAATGCACCAACTCCGTCAATATGACATGTTTTCTCTTTTTTTATCATTACCATGCAATGGTTATTAATTTGAGCAATGCTACACGTCTCCAATAAATATCATGAATTTTATCACGAATCTATGTGGCAAGTGATATAGTCCATTATTTTAGGAGATAAAATTAAATGGTAAGTTATTATTGGTGAGATTCTCTCCATACACGGAGTCCCTATGGTATTATCACCTGCCACATAGATTCGAGTTAAAATTTGTGAAATAAAATTGTGACGTTTAGCATTTCTCCATAAATTTCAACTTCAAGTTATGTTGTTTTGGGCTTTGGCCTGCTACCCCTTATGGCCTATGGGTCTCCTCCTCGTAAATTTCTCATCATCTATATGCCTTTATGTATTGTTTTGTATAATTATAATATGAAAATCTAATTTTTTTTGTATTTTTATTTTTACAAACTCGTATGATTTTGGGATGAGAAGTTTCCACTGAGCTTCCCAAAACTCACCCCAACATTTTCTTCGGATTAGCATGACAAGGAAAGCACAAGGAATGATGGAGGATCAACCTAATTAGTTTAGTGGTAGTTGGTATTTAGGAAGCTATCAATAATATCATATGATACCATGAAACTCGATGTCATCTAATAAATTTAGAGTAAATTACACCGACATTCTCTCTAAATAAGTCAAATAACAAAGATATTTTTTTGTGGATTTAAATATAACGCTACTGACCTCTCCTATTAGCTTTTTATTTTCAAAAAGTGCTGATGTCATCTAATAAATTTAGAGTAAATTATACTGTAATTCTCTCTAGATAAGATAAATAATAGATATTTTTTCTGTGTACTGCTACTGTTAGCTTTTCATTATCAAAAAGTGTTGATGTCATAATTTTTAGCCCATGAAAATCTTAAATTGCCCTTGGGACATTTGAAATGACTCAAATATCCCCTTTGTCATAATTTATGTGAATAAACTTGCCCTTTCTTCAATCTATAAAATTTCCTGATCTCCTCTCTCCTGTTGGATCCTCATTTTTAAAAACTCTCCCACTTCAACACTCTCCCTCTCTTAATACAGAGCTAACCCATGATATAAAATAACAAGGGTAATATTGCCTTTTTATATAATAAGACTTTTTGAATGAAAAACTAATAAAACATACGTATGTATAATTGACATTTTACCAATTTGAGTATCCGACAGTACGTGACATGGGTATAATTTTATTTTTGAGAACACAGTAAAGGTCTATATTATTTAGCCTATTGAGTGTAATTTATCTTTAAATTTATTATTGACATATATTTTTGAAATTATATATTGGTGGTTATTTTGGGTGACATTTATTAATGAATAATAATTTTAGTTATGTGTTGAAACTAATTGGCAGAACAACATAGATTTAAACTTCCTGTAGGAATGTTGTTTGGATTTGAAACTAAGTTCGATTTGTTATCTAAGAGAAATTAATACATTCTAGTATATTTATTGCATTTTCAACATATATTCTATTTTTAGGGAATTACCCAATCTGACCCAACTGCAAGTAGCAAGTACCTCATGGAATCCGGTGCAAATTACTAAACTTTAAAAACTTATTTAATGACCTAACGATTTCAATATATTTTTATTTTTATACCGTTGGAATGCTTATGCCTTGTTTCGTAATCTTTCTATTCTAGTTTTTAATTTTAATTTTAATTTTTTTAGAAGTGATAATAGAAATCGTGTTTGGTAACGTTATTTTCATTTTTTTAAAATTTTAATAACCCTTAAACATAATTGAAATCTTCGGAACGAAACTTTCAATTTTAGTTTTTCATTTTTTCTGATCAAGTTTTCATTTCTTAATTATTTTTTATAAAATACAATAAATAAAAATGTTGGTTCTCAAAAATATAAATATAATAAAATAAAATATATTAAATTTTTTTTTTTTTTAAATACAAGACTAAAAAATACAATAAATAAAAATATTGCTTGCTCAAAAATATAAATATAACAAAATAAATAAAAAAATAAAACATAAATAAAATTTGGTTCATGCAAAAAATATAAATAAAATACAACAAATACAAAATTATAAGTAAAAAAGAATAAAAAACTTTAAAAACATATAATAAATAAATTTATTTATTTAAATGTAAAATATATATAATAATATATATAAATATAAAGTTTTATATAAGAAGAAAATATAATAAAATAAGAGTTATATATAAATACAAATAATTAAAATATAAAAATATATAAGAAAATAAAAATAGTATATATTATAATAATATATGACAATTACCGAAAACATGCAAATTTAGACTACAATTTGGACATCTAAATAGCTAAACTTTAAGACAATTACCAAAACCAAGCAAATGCATAAAAATGCATTTATTAATTAAAATAAACTAATATAAAGTCCTAACAAATATAATTTTAGAGGAAAGAATATACATAAAATACGTAATATCACATTTATATTAGTTAAAATGAGTTGGAAACATATTACTCAAACACAAATTTTAGTCAAAGATACTATTATTTTAAAAAAAAATTAATTTTGGGTTACCAAACATATTCACTTTTCTGTTTTAAAAATTTTAACAGAAAATGACGTCACCCAACGTATTTTTCTTTTGATAGAAATGACAGCACAATATATTTCCGATTCTATTTTTTAAAAAACATAAAATGAAATTCGACAGCGTTACCAAACAACTCATTAGGAAGTCTATTTTATGATGATGTAAATATTATAAAAATATTCAAATTAAATACTTCCCAAAAATTAAAATAAAATTAGTATGTCAGTCTTGATAGCAAACATGTGGCAACTTGAATTTTTTTAAGTAAATACTAAATGGCATATTACGAATGGAGTGAACTAGTTCATCCCATTTCTATGTCCGAAGAAAGCACATATATGAAGTCTTTGAAAAGGATAAAAAACGTATTAATACGCAAATAGTGTCACGTTCTTTGGTCTGACTTAAACTGTGATTTAAAATGAGTAATCACAATCACCATAAAGGAATATTATACAAATTTAAATTTGATGTACACACTACAACAAAATATACTTGCCATATGTGTGCTATTAGGACTAAAATTAATTAATGCATGTGATTGTTTATGAATCATAAGCAACTATTGGAGCTCAAATTAAAATATAAAGCAGCGAATGAAACTCAATTGTGTTCGATTAGGGCTCAACTATTGAAGTTCTCATCAATGCATGTTTTCGATTAGGACTTAGTGATTTCATGCGAGGGATAAGGTGAGAAATTTTGATTTCCTGAGACAAATTTTCTATTTCTCTGTTTGGTGGTTGTGAAATTTTGATTTTGGTTTTTGAAGCCCTACTACAATGACTTCTCTATTTCTTAGGGACAATACTTATAATTTGTGTTATAACATCGTCTATTTAGCATATGGAATGACTTTATGGTTTATAAATTTCAATGTTGGCATGGTATTTTAGAGCATCCATAATGACATCTCTAGATTTGGATTCCCAGAATTTGAATTTGGAGATCCACATCAGTGCATCAATATCTCCAGATTTTGGATCTACGATATTATCTTCAAATTTATGCTAGCCAATAATAATAATACTTTAATAAATTTTTATTTTTTTATTAAAATTTATTTATTTTTTATGATTTTTTAACTATTTCTCAACAGTTATATTCCTAGTAGCTATATTTTAAATGCCTATATTTTCCAACAGTTATATTTCAAACAACTATAATTCTAATCGCTATATTTTCATCCTAATCGCTATATTTTCATCTTGTATAAACATTCATTTGTTCATTTTTAAAATCATCACTACATTCATCTCTTTCATTCTTGTAAAATATTATTTGTCATCTTCTAACAAAATTTGTGAATTTGGCATGCATTTTTTAGAATGTCGGGTTCGCACAGTAATCTAAAATGTGTTGGATCATTTCTCAATATTCAACCATATTGTCAATGGCCGACTGTCTCTGATTAATTATGTGAAAAATGTGTATAACTATAGTATGAGGTATTATCTATTTATATATCCAATGTGGATAACTTTGATGCAAACTGTCTCAAATTTGAAATTGAAAAAAAAAAATTTGTTTGCTGTAAAATAAAGTCACGAAGAAGAGATGTGGAGCATAAATTGTTTTCCACAACATGAACATGTGTTTACAATTATTGTTCCTATAATTGTGCCAAACATGTAGTTACATCACATTAATTACACGCTATTGATGGTGTATGGTACAGTGTTCATAAGAGAGAATATACATACACTATGCTCGATCATGTTTGAGTTTAAATGCCATGCCTGCTTCTTTAACTGTCACCGCATGAGAAGTAATAAATTAACATACTCTCCATCACTTTATATCAACATGTGGCATATGCATTGATTCACTTTATGTCAACATGCGGCATATGCATTGATCTAGAAAGCACAGACACTTCGTATAGGGGTGCCGTGTCCGTGTCGGACACTCGGACACTCGGACACTCCTCGGACACGTGTCGGACACTCCGTAGAAGTGTCTTAGAATTTTTTTTTTTAGGACACGGCTGGGACACGGCAAGGACACGCGGGGGACACGGCAAGGACACGCGGGGGACACGGCGGGGTACATTTTGTAATTTTTAAAAGTGCAAAAAAACCCCTGAACTTTTGCAAAGTTACAAAAAGACCCCTTTTGAACTATTTTTTTTAACATTTCAGCCCCTCATCTTCTAAAAATTGACATATTGACCCCTTGAAATAACTATAATGACATATATCATTTAATATGACTATTATGCCCTTTTCTATATAAATATAGTATTTTCTAAAATAAAAAATTTTAAAAATAAAAAATAGTTAGATAAAATTCCTAAATAATAAATTTAGAAACAAAAAAAAAAAAAAAAGCCAATATAATGAACATCCTTTTTGAAAATACATTAATTACTTGATAATAAATTGAAGTATTTGTATGATTTATTATTTTTTTATTGTTAAATTTATGGTATTGTGGATATTGGTTAACTTGTTGAATATATATTAATACATTATTTCATAGCCGTGTCCCCGCCGTGTCGTGTCCTATTTTTTTGAAATTTGCCGTGTCGCCGTGTCCGTGTCGTGTCGTATCCGTGTCCCGTGTCCGTGTCCGTGTTTCTTAGGCATTGATTCATGCATTGATTCACTTTATGTCAACATTTAAAGGAGTGTTAGGGCAGTCGCTTACCCTTTCACAGTCGTTTTATTTATTGGTGAAAATCAATCAGAGTAATTAATTTATTTTTGTGTAATAAATATTTTACTTTTCCATCCAATAAAATGACCTTCTAATTTTAAGATATTTACACTAATGCCATTAAGAAACAAATAAAACTATATTGGTCATAAAATGATTCTTTAATTTTAAAAGTAAAAAATATTATTTAACTAAATTAGAAACCAATAGCTTTGTTTGTTAATGACATTAGTGTAAATATCTTAAAATTAGAAGGTCATTTTATTGGATGGAAAAGTAAAATATTTATTACACAAAAATACATTAATTACTCTGATTGATTTTCACCAATGAATAGAGCGACTGTGGAATAACAGTCACTTAGCACTCCTCCCATTGTCAACATGCGGCATAAGCATTGATTCACGCATTGATTCACTTTATGTCAACATTTAGAGGAGTGCTAGGGGCAGTCACTTAAGCGACTACCCTTTCACAGTCGCTTTATTTGTTAAAAATCAATCAGAGTAATTAATGCATTTTTGTGTAATAAATATCTTACTTTTTCATCCAATAAAATGACCTTCTAATTTTATGATATTTACACTAATGCCACTAACAAACAGCTATTGTAACAAAAAAAAATTAAATAATAATTTTTTATATTAATCCATATACTTATTATAATCATTTTCTATATATTTTTTAAAATTTTGTAATTAATTAGTATATAAAAATATTTTATTAATCTTGGTTTCTAATTTAGTTAAATAATATATTTTACTTTTAAAATTGAAGAATCATTTTATGACCAATATAATTTTATTTGTTTGTTGATGGCATTAGTGTTATTATCTTAAAATTAGAAAAGCATTTTGTTAGATGAAAAAATAAAATATTTATTACACAAAAATACATTAATTACTCTAATTGATTTTCACCCATGAATAGAGCGACTGTGGAATAACCGCCCCTAACACTCCTCCTACATTTAGCATATGCATTGATTCACTTTATGTCCCACATGCATTGATTCACTTTATGTCAACATTTAGCCATGTGACATTTATGTCACTTTATGTCCCACATGCATTGCTTCTTCTCTTGTTTGTGATTCCATACAAGGACATAAAGAGTGAATATTTGGGAGTGTCTGGAAGCGTAGAAGTTAATCAAGGTAGCTTTGGATTAGTGGATAGAATTATTGGCTCTCTTAGCCATGTTACTAAGGTTTGATTATCCTCCTTTGTAATTAAAATTTTGTATTAAAAAATGAAACACAATCAAATCAACTCGCTTCAACTTGCCATTATGCTGCAACTCCCACTAGTATACGGTGGGTATCGGTACTGTTCCAAACGTCCATTAAGGAAACCATGCTCTTAACATTCTTTTTTCACCGATTAGGAAGCATTGTCCCCAAGTGGTGTGTTGTGGCATATAACAAAATAAACAAAAGGGTCCAAAACTCTCCAGTGATTTTAAAATGGTACAATAAACCTTCTTATACTATATTTTTTACCATATCGATCACACCCTCACATTTGTAAAAGTAAGCAAAGTACTACATTTTGCACATATTTTCCTTTTCTATAACCATTTTATCATTTTCATTATTATAAAAAATAAAGAAAAATAGAGAAGAGAGGTGTTTTTTTTATATTAAGTTTTTTTACCTTAATTAAAAAAAAAGAGGAATTTTTTTCAAGGAAATTTTTTTTCGGAAAAGAAACTAAAATTGCACAATTACATAAAAAAATATTTTTATTTTATTTTCTGAAAAATTTTCCATTAGAAAGAGAGGGTTTTTTTTTTTTTTATATTAAGTTTTTCCTTACTGTAATAAAAAAAAAAAGAGTTTTTTTTTAGGGAAAAAAACTAAATATGCACAACAATAAAAATTTATGGATTTTTTTTATGTTTTTCGAATATTGTTTTATTTTCATAAATTCTCTCTCTCTAATGAAAAAAGTCTTGAAACAATTTCCGAAAAACAGAAGAAAAAAAAAAGTTCAGAAAATTTTATTATTATCAAGTAATTGTGCCAATAAAAATCATCCCCTTTTAAACCATCCCTGTAACTTTATGCATAGCCAATAAAAATCCCTTTTTAATACCATTTGCTATGTGGATCATGATAGTACAAACAACTATGCCATCGAAACTTTTTCCAATAAAGATGCCATGGAATGTTTTTCAGAAAAATAGTTTAATAACAGACAATCGGCATAAAATTAAAACATTATCACCATGTATTAAACTTCTCTCTCTATTTTAGTGTGAAGCGCGTTCAATCTTCCATCAATTTCACAAAATTACAGGATCATAGGTGTTGACATGGAATATCTGTTATCTCACATGCCACTGGCCATCATAGATCCACTTAGAAAAGTTAAGAAGTCAACACATAGGTTATGTGACACATGTCATGTTATTAATAAACCTCAAACGAAAAATCGAAGACTTGAAGACCTGAGTTGGGAGCAGGACTCAGAAATTTTTGGGATCTGAAAAGGTACTTGATTTGGTGACTGAAGTTTAAGGATCGTTAAGCAACCCTTGACTTGACTCATAAGAGATAAAGACTATTTGAATCTCATATATAAAATTAATCTGAACACAACACACCCTTATTCTCTCTTCCTCCTCTCTTTCACCTCCAAAAACTTTTATCGAGTGAGTCAATGGTGAGTCTACACACTGCCAAATCTTCTCTCTCTCTCCACACTGCCATGTCTTCTTTCTCTCTCTCTAGTTTGCCTGGTTTTTACCTCACTTGATCCACTTTGAACCTCTACTTTGTTGCTAGTTACGCCTCATTAAGTATATAGAGCTCAGTACAAACATTTGGCACCTTCACTTGGGAAGGTATTCTCGCAGTCAACATGGAATGAACCTTTGTGGACCTACTACTCCATGCCGGTGACTTCTCTCTGAACTCATCTTCTCATTACTTGCTTTACTCTTAAACTGATCATATGTTTATGGCTCGCTCATCTTTAAATTTCTCTCTGATCTCTATTCTGATTGGACACTTTGTTTTGCATGATATACATATTAGTTGATCAAAATTTGTATGACACTCTTCTACTTTGTTTATTTCATATATACATCATCTGCCTCGTGTAGTCACGTATGTTGGTTGGTTGAACAAGAAAGGGGCATCTTACATATATATGTGTGTGTGTATCTATAAATATATGCAATGCAATATTATACTGTAATAAGGATAGGGCGTTGATGGTAAGTATAATAAGTGTTCCACACTACATATACTGTTATATGTGTATGTGTAGTGTGTATATATATATTATAATTATTAAGCCTACATTCTTGCATGCACCTCCTGCATCAATACTTCGTTTCTTTGTGAGCATTGCTCATCTGTACAGTTTATATTACATTGCTTTGTCCGATCTCTCTTTTTCCTCTACGTAGAGCTGACAGCTTGAAAAAAAAAATGTAAACCTACATACTCATTGACCTATTTATTAAGTTTAGTTTGGTTAATCAAATGAACAAAAATCAACTTTGCTCATAGCCCTTTTCAAGATAGTTACATTTTGCCAAACGCAAAAGCAATGACATACATGTATATATACATTTATGTATATATATAGTGTAGCAGACTACTAGTTAGATCTACTGCTTTGTAGGTTACTGACGATAGCCCTTTTTAAGATACGCATACCGTTACACTTTGCCAAACGAATCAGCAACGATATAAATGTATACATACATATATGTATATATAGAGAGAGTGTAGCAGACTAGGTTGCTTGCAAAAGTAGATCTACTGCTTTATTGGTTACTGATGATAGACTTTGCTTGTAAAAGACAACTTCAAATCTATAAGGCGTTTTATATATATATTCACTGTTCTATCAACAGTACTGTTCAACTTTACTACTTTATTTATTTGTTATTTCTATGTTTGCTACTTTAGTCTTTAAATATAGATCATGTTTGTTTTCTTTACTCGCGAAAAAGACATAAATTTTGGTCAGATTTATTGTACGTGCTTGTTATAAGCACTGTATTTGTGTATATGCATTTTTTTATTACTGACATATATTTATATTATATATATATATATATATATATATATATATATATTTATTACTGACATATATATATATATATATATATGTGTGTGTGTGTGAATTGACCACTCGTAGCATTGTGCCTGCGCGTATGCCTGTACCAGTTACCCAGAACTCTATACTAATCTCCTTAACAACCATCCTGTCTTGTAGCTTGTATACACATAGATCATTTACTAGCCGAGAGATCCATCCACTAATGAAGTGATATGCATCCATTGTTCCTGGCACATGTCATTGTTTTTATCTATATCTAAACAAGTTTTTTTTTTTTTTTTTAAAAAAAAAAAACTTTGGAAGCTTCGTACTTTGTGTTATAAATCTTATGCATATATTTTATTGTAAGCATATAGGTTTTTTCTTCGACAATCTGACCATCAACATTTATAGGAAGCACATAATCTGACAACTACAAGTCATTTATTTCTTCTGATCTTATAATGTGAAGAAAGCAAGATTTTAGGTGAAAAGTCGTACGAGTCATATCATCCTAGCCTTTTTTATTTTTTTCTTTCCTTCATACACATCATTTTTTTCTTTGTTATTCAATTTTTTATTTTGACATGTCTTCTCCTCATTTATGTTTTATTGACATTATTTTGGCATAAGATTACTTTTTATTATTATTATTATCATTTATTATATAGATATATAATTTTTTCTTTTTCTTTGCTTTTAATCCATAAATATTCTAGTGGGTTAGTAGCAAAGTTAATCAACATTTCTGTATCTCATTGGATCATAAAATGTAGTTAGATGATTAGTTGTCACATAAAATAAAATATTTTATTTTCTCATCTGCCTATAGACACCTTACATATTAATACATATATACATATGTGTATATATATTTGCATGTATGGAGATTTAACCATCACGGTTATTTTGTGACTTTAACCCAGAAATGCTCTGGTGTCTAATCTTTTAAATAACTGATGAAATCCTCTCTTATTTACTTCAATGTGTATGTATGTGTGTGTATGCATGTATTTATTTATTTTTAAAATAAAATTTAATCCGATTAATTCCGGTGTCGCCAAAGAACCATTATCAAACGATGTTAGTGAAGTGTGTGAGGATGCCACTGAACTGAGAGGTCAATATGAAGCAATTCAAACACAAATGCCAATGATTGAAACAACAGTTGGAGTGATAAAACTATTTATGTTGGCATGTTTTGTTGTGAGCGTTTGCCTCTTTTAGAACCTTTTAGTTATGCCTAAGTCATTTGATGATGTATTTGATCTTGAAAATTATTGAATCTTAAACTATATTAGTTATGCCTAAGTTATGCGTTTCAAACATTTATTGTCTTTTGATCTTTTTTTACCAATTATTATTTTATGTAATTTTTTTTTTTTTACATTTCATGGGATGAAATATTTCTACAATGATTGTATACATTTTGCATTATAATTATTCTTTCTTTCTTATTACAATTCTGTTTCTACCTGAAACTTGCAAACACATGACTCACACTAAATTTCATGTTACCTACAAATAACTGGGACAAAAATAGTTTACATTTGTTGTCATATATCTTATGACCTTAATAACATTTTACGTTTATGCTCACACAGTTCTTCCTGGAAGCCCAAGATGAAGTATATGGGGCTACACTTATTGATTCAGTTTTAAATTCATTCAAATTGTCATTATTGCTATATAAAATTGTTGCTCTCACTATTCTATGACTTCAATATATGATTCAAAATTGCCCCTCTGACTATTCAATGACTTAATTATATGATGCAAATTACACCACTTAACTTTGGGATCAAGTTAGAATACTTTTATTAATTATTTGACTATATTATCACCTATTTTGCTAATTGACAATGTGGTTTTGTTTTACAAGGAACATCTCAACTATGATCAAAAGTGTGGACTTGGTATATTAACTCAAGGTGCACCCACAATGAAAGCTAAAGCTCCTAAGGATCCCCTTCACCCTCCAGAGGGTTCTAAATATGAGGAGTTTTTCTCTACAGATAAACCTCTACTCTGAGGAGTTCCTCTGTACGGGTAAACCTCAAAATACGAGGAGTTCCTCTATACGAATAAATCTTTACTCTGAGGAGTTCCTCTATACGGATAAACCTCTAAATACGAGGAGTTCTTCTCTACGGATAAACCTCTACTCTGAGGAGTTCCCTCTCTACGGATAAACTTCTAAATACGAGGAGTTCCTCTTTACGGATAAACCTATACTCTGAGGAGTTCCTCTCTATAGATAAACTTCTAAATACGATGAGTTCCTCTATACGGATAAACCTCTACTCTGAGGAGTTCCTCTCTACGGATAAATCTCAAAGAAAACTGGCCGAGGGGTTCCTCTCTACGGATAAACTTCGATGACCTTGAGGAGTTTCTCTTTACAGATAAACCTCAAGAATGATCTGAAAACCCATGCCTTGAGGAGCTCTTCTCTATGAATAAACCTCAAGGATGATATGAAGACCCACAATGCCTCGTTGCTTAGGTTTTTCCTTATGGGAGCCTCTACGAGATGCCTCATTCAGAGATGCCCCTCTTAGGGATGCCTTATGGTTTCAATTTTTCTAAAAAAAGAAAAACCTCCACGAGATTCCTATTTTAGATATGTTTTGCTTAAAAATCTTGAGAGGGCCCCCTCTTAAATATAGAACACTATTCTCATACCTTTTAAAATGCTCAAAAAGTTATCTTAAATCCTTTAGATTGCAAAGAAAGACATGTTGGGTCTATACCGTGCAATAAATCCTCCATAGAAGATTCATTTTGATTTATATGTTTAGCATAAAAAATTTCAATTATGCACACGTAACCTCCTACGAAGCTCACGCGCGCAGGGGGGCTAAATGTAGATATGGGATATCTATTTTCCCATATGGCATTGGCCATCATAAAAATGGTCCACTTAGCTAAAAGTCAAGAGGTCAACACATAGGTTATGTGAAACATATCATGTCATCAATAAAGCTTAAACAAAAGACCGAAGAGTTGAAAACCTGAGTTGGGAGTAGGACTCAAAAAATTTTGGGATCCAAGGAGGTACTTGGTTCGGTGGCTGAAGTCTAAGGATTGTTGAGCAGCCCTCGACCTGATTCATAAGAGAGAAATACCATTTGACTCCCATATATCTTATCCCCATCTTACTTGACCATATTAATAATATATATAAATATTTACCTTTCTTCCATCTACAAACATACACCCTATTATTGTCTCCCTTATATTAGTTTCCTTTTTATTATTATAAAAAGTCCACATTTATTACCTTAGCATGACGTCATTTCATCCATACCTTTTGGCTTATAAATAAGATACTATACTAAACCAAAAGGGGGAGGAAAATGATCAGAACACAAAACACCCTTGTTCTCTCTTCCCCCCCTCTCTTTCACCCCCAAAAACTTTCATCAAGGGAGTCAATGGTGAGTCTGCACACTGCCATATCTTCTTTCTCTCTCTCAAGTTTGCCTTGGTTTCCACCTCCTTGGTCCACTCTAGATCTCTACTATGTTGCGAGTTACGCCTCATTACATATACAGAACCTACTACAAACACTCTAATAACCTCTCTCTCTCCCCTCATAGCCCTTTTCAGCTTTCTTCACAGAGCATCTCTTTCACTACATATTTCTATTGTTGTTTTGTTGGGGTAATGGCGAGAGTGAACAAGAAAGAGGTCTCTTAGATGAGGTATATTTCTCTCTCTAAACACACTGTACTCTCTCTGTCTCTCTCCCTAAGTTTTTGTTCTACACCATTGAAGGTTCTTTGAAAGTCTAAAAACCAGCGCCTCTCTATAGTATTAGTGTACTTGTGTTCATAATTCTCTTTCTCTAAAATCCATGTTTTGAGCTCATTGGTCGATTTTTATGTTTTTAGCTTTATCAAGTGACTAATTGTTGGTTTGGTTCGAAATTTATCTACATTACATGGTTTTCTCAGCAAAATCTTGATATTGTTCAAGTTATGTTTTTAAATGTTTTTTTAACACTAAGCATGATTCAATATGGTGCTTGTCAATCCCTATTTCAGTAATGTAGATCTTTGGAAATCTCTGGTTCATTAACTATTTCTTGGTCTGGCACCTATTACCTTACATTTGAACTAGAGGAGGAATAGTTTGTATCTCTAATAGCCTACCGGTATATGATGGAACAACATTTGGATGATCATTTGTCGGTTATAAAGATCCGTTTGATCACTGATTCGACTTCCTTTCTGACTTAGTTCTCCTCAATTAGTGGCTTAGTTCTCCTCAATTATAAGTACTGTATTTCTTTTAATTTTTGGTTATTAATTAAACAGTGGGATCTGGCAACATATGGGTTGCCGTTTTGGTTTATTTGCTTCTCAAAGGCTCTAATGCTATGTTTTACCCTTTGAGATGTGCTGGATGTTTTGGTTTATCCATTGGATTGGGATGTTCTCGGAAAACATTTAAGTATTTCTATTCTCTTTCTCATTTATGAGAGAAAAAAATTTATATATTACACTATTATCGAGAATATATATTTTTTTTTAAAAAGACATAAGTTTTTTGTATATGTAGGAATACACTCACACGGAGACAGATCTGTATTAGGGTATTTATTTTGTGAAATTTGTGATTCTTTGTTCTAGATATCAAATTCAAGTACCAGATTAGGAGTGCTATCAACAATAGGGTTTTAGGGTAATCATTGTATTTAGTGAGTTCTCAAATAAAGTTAAAGTGTGGAATCACAATGAAATCATAACTGTTTCGAAGATATTCACAAGATGCCTTAAACCTTGTTGAAAACATTATTTACATTGTGCGAAGCATCTCTAATGCCCCTTGTAAAAAGTCTAAGTTTCTTGTAGTTCTCTACAGTAGTTTACAAGAGAGGGAAAAAGGGATTTTTAAAACCATGGAGGACAATGAAATGAGGAATAGGGAAGAACAATGCTGAGCCCAACATTCAAATTACCGAAATTATTGAGGAAGATGTGGTGGCAGAGGAGATTTCAGCCATACAAAACAATGGGGAAGATAGAAGAAATACTGACCATGGGATAAATTATAGAGGAGCTAAGGCCATGCCCTTCATTATAGGTTTGGCAAATAGCTAGAACTTTGGTACATTTAATTATCTATTTTTAATTTCTTGTTTTTTATTTTAATTTTTTTTCTCTCTTAAGAGAACCATAATTGTGAATGATTTATCTATAAAAATTTTAGGAAATGAGGCGTTTGAAAAGCTGGGAGCCTTGGGCAGCTTGATCAATTTAACATTCTATCTCAATATAGTCTTCTTATGTGAAGACCACAAGTGCAATAATTATCATGAACATTTTCAATGGTGTCACAAACTTTGGCACCCTTATAGGAGCTTTCCTCAGCGACACTTACTTTGGTCACTACAATACGCTAGGATTTGGTTCCATCGTCTCCTTTCTTGTACTAACACTATTATTGCAGTTGTTTAATTTTTTTTTGTTTTTTTTCCTTCTTCTCAAATTTGAAACTATTTGAAGAATAGTTAAATTGAGTTTGATTAAATCTCTTTTGTTTAATTAACATTTTCTTGCTCAATTATTTATGCAGGGGTTGTTTGTAATAGCGTTAATAGCGATAGTAAAGAAGCTACATCTTCCACATTTTGGATCACAGGAGAGTAGCATATGCACTAGTCCTACAACATGACAACTTGCATTTCTATATAGTGGTTTTGCACTAATGGTAGTAGGAGCAGGTTGTGTATGACCATGTAACTTTGCCTTTGGATCCGACCAGTTTAATTCTAACACTGAGTCAGGGAAAAAGGCAATACCTTCTCCAATTGGTAATATCTTACCCTAACCTTTGTTGAGCTAATAGTGTCCATGGTCATTACCCATGTCCAAGTTAAATTAAGTTGGGCCTTAAGGTTAACAATACTTGTAATCCTTATGCTGGTGTCATGTGCAATGTTTTTCATGGGTAAAAGCTTGTAATTGAAAGTGAAGCCCGAGGGTAGTCCATTGAAAAGTATGGTGCAGGTCATAGTGGTTGCAATCAAGAAGAGATGACTAAATCTACCCGAACAACTACAAGTCTCCCTATATAATTTTATTCCCCCGAGCCAATTAACTTGAAACTTGCTTACACATATCAATTCAGGTAACAACTTCAGATGATTAATTTCCAACTATGAATTATGTTTTTAATTAAATTAATTACAATCTCAACAACAGTTCACACATATCAAATTTACTCATAAGCGAGCTAGCTAAGCAAAATGTTTATGTTAGCAGATTTCTAGATAAAGCAGCAGTGACAACACTGGATGACCAAACAAATTTGGATGTATCAACAGCCAATCCATGGAGGCGTTGTAGCATGCAACAAGTTGAAGAAGTAAAATGTGTGCTCTGAATTTTCCCTATATGGGCTGCCTTTACCATATATCACGTCGGAGCCATCCAGCTGCAATCTTATGTCGTGTGGCAAGCCACACAATCTAATAGACATGTGCTGAAATATGAATTCCTAACTAACTTTTACCATGTTGTCTCTCAACTAAGTTTCTCTCTTTGGTTACTTATTTATACTCTTATCCTAGTCCTTATCTCCAAAGGTTCTCAAGAATTAAAGGTGGTGGAATGAGCATCCTTAGACGAATGGGAGTTGGCGTGGCCCTCTCCATAGTAGCATTGTTTCTGTCCGATCTTATCAAAATACGCAAGAGGAATGTGGCTCTCACTAAGATAATGATGGGGTTTGTATGTGGAAAAGGTGAAATATTATTCCTGTTAGCTTCATCGTTGATTCCACAACTTGTATTATTTGGACTTGTCGAGGCATTTACAACTGTCAACCAAGTTGATTTCTACTACAACCAATTTCCAGAGAACATGAGAAGCATTGCTCCGTCATCCTTTTGCTGTACTATGGGTTTGTCTAACTATTTGCACACCATCTTGGTTTCAATGATTCGTTGGAATATAAACAGGTCCCCAACTGGAAGTTGGTTGCAAGAAAATCTGAATAATGGGAGATTGGACTACTATTACTAACTGGGTGCTGCTACTGGGTTCTTAAACTTGGCTTACTTTCTTGTACGCGCTCATTGGTATAGATACAAAGGTAGTAGACCAGCCAGTACCACTACAGCAATCGAATATATTCATATGCGTATTGATCCCTTGTCACAGCTCTCAACTTGCTGTAGTGGTACTGGCTGGTCCACTACCTTTGTATATATACCAATGAGAGCATACAAGAAAGTAAGCCAAGTTTAAGACCCCAGTAGTAGCACCCAGTTAGTAATAGTAGTCCAATCTCCGATTATTCAAATCTTCTTACAACCAACTTCCAGTTGGGGACCTGTTTATATTCCAACGAACCATTGAAACCAAGATGGTGTGCAAATAGTTGGACAAACCCATAGCACAGCAAAAGGATGACGGAGCAATGCTTCTCATGTTCTCTGAATATTGGTTGTAGTAGAAATCAACTTGGTTAACAGTTGTAAATGCCTCGGCAAGTCCAAATAATACGAGTTGTGGAATCAATGATGAAGCTAACAGGAATAATATTTCACCTTTTCCACATACAAACCCCATCATTATCTTAGTGAGAGCCACATTCCTCCTCCGTATTTTGATAAAACCAGACAGAAACAATGCTGCTATGGAGAGGGCCACGCCAACTCCCATTCGTCTAAGGATGCTCATTCCACCACCTTTAATTCCTGAGAACCTTTGGAGATAGGGACTAGGATAAGAGTATAAATAAGTAACCAAAGAGAGAAACTTAGTTGAGAGACAACATGGTAAAAGTTAGTTGGGATTTCATATTTCAGCACATGTCTATTAGATTGTGTGGCTTGCCACACGACATAAGATTGCAGCTAGATGGCTCCGACGTGATATATGGTAAAGGCAGCCCATATAGGGAAAATTCAGAGCACACATTTTACTTCTTCAACTTGTTACATGCTACAACGCCTCCATGGATTGGCTGTTGATACATCCAAATTTGTTTGGTCATCCAGTGTTGTCACTGCTGCTTTATCTAGAAATCTGCTAACATAAACATTTTGCTTAGCTAGCTCGCTTATGAGTAAATTTGATATGTGTGAACTGTTGTTGAGATTGTAATTAATTTAATTAAAAACATAATTCATAGTTGAAAATTAATCATCTGAAGTTGTTACCTGAATTGATATGTGTAAGCAAGTTTCAAGTTAATTGGCTCGGGGGAATAAAATTATATAGGGAGACTTGTAGTTGTTCGGGTAGATTTAGTCATCTCTTCTTGATTGCAACCACTATGACCTGCACCATACTTTTCAATGGACTACCCTCGGGCTTCACTTTCAATTACAAGCTTTTACCCATGAAAAACATTGCACATGACACCAGCATAAGGATTACAAGTATTGTTAACCTTAAGGCCCAACTTAATTTAACTTGGACATGGGTAATGACCATGGACACTATTAGCTCAACAAAGGTTAGGGTAAGATATTACCAATTGGAGAAGGTATTGCCTTTTTCCCTGACTCAGTGTTAGAATTAAACTGGTCGGATCCAAAGGCAAAGTTACATGGTCATACACAACCTGCTCCTACTACCATTAGTGCAAAACCACTATATAGAAATGCAAGTTGTCATGTTGTAGGACTAGTGCATATGCTACTCTCCTGTGATCCAAAATGTGGAAGATGTAGCTTCTTTACTATCGCTATTAACGCTATTACAAACAACCCCTGCATAAATAATTGAGCAAGAAAATGTTAATTAAACAAAAGAGATTTAATCAAACTCAATTTAACTATTCTTCAAATAGTTTCAAATTTGAGAAGAAGGAAAAAAAACAAAAAAAAATTAAACAACTGCAATAATAGTGTTAGTACAAGAAAGGAGACGATGGAACCAAATCCTAGCGTATTGTAGTGACCAAAGTAAGTGTCGCTGAGGAAAGCTCCTATAAGGGTGCCAAAGTTTGTGACACCATTGAAAATGTTCATGATAATTATTGCACTTGTGGTCTTCACATAAGAAGACTATATTGAGATAGAATGTTAAATTGATCAAGCTGCCCAAGGCTCCCAGCTTTTCAAACGCCTCATTTCCTAAAATTTTTATAGATAAATCATTCACAATTATGGTTCTCTTAAGAGAGAAAAAAAATTAAAATAAAAAACAAGAAATTAAAAATAGATAATTAAATGTACCAAAGTTCTAGCTATTTGCCAAACCTATAATGAAGGGCATGGCCTTAGCTCCTCTATAATTTATCCCATGGTCAGTATTTCTTCTATCTTCCCCATTGTTTTGTATGGATGAAATCTCCTCTGCCACCACATCTTCCTCAATAATTTCGGTAATTTGAATGTTGGGCTCAGCATTGTTCTTCCCTATTCCTCATTTCATTGTCCTCCATGGTTTTAAAAATCCCTTTTTCCCTCTCTTGTAAACTACTGTAGAGAACTACAAGAAACTTAGACTTTTTACAAGGGGCATTAGAGATGCTTCGCACAATGTAAATAATGTTTTCAACAAGGTTTAAGGCATCTTGTGAATATCTTCGAAACAGTTATGATTTCATTGTGATTCCACACTTTAACTTTATTTGAGAACTCACTAAATACAATGATTACCCTAAAACCCTATTGTTGATAGCACTCCTAATCTGGTACTTGAATTTGATATCTAGAACAAAGAATCACAAATTTCACAAAATAAATACCCTAATACAGATCTGTCTCCGTGTGAGTGTATTCCTACATATACAAAAAACTTATGTCTTTTTAAAAAAATATATATATTCTCGATAATAGTGTAATATATAAATTTTTTTCTCTCATAAATGAGAAAGAGAATAGAAATACTTAAATGTTTTCCGAGAACATCCCAATCCAATGGATAAACCAAAACATCCAGCACATCTCAAAGGGTAGAACATAGCATTAGAGCCTTTGAGAGCAAATAAACCAATACTGCAACCCATTTGTTGCCACTAATTGAGGAGAACTAATCCAGAGAGGAAGACTGACCTTTATAACCAACAAATGATCATCCTAATGTTGTTCCATCATATACCGGTAGGCTATCAGAGATACAAAATATTCCTCCACTGGTTCAAATGTAAGGTAACAGGTGCCAAACCAAGAACTAGTTATTGAACCGGAGATTCCCAAAGATCTACATTATTGAAACAGGGATTGACAAGCACTTTATTGAATCATGTTTAGTGTTAAAAAAAAACATTTAAAAACATAACTTGAACAGGGATTGATGAGCACCTTATTGAATCATGTTTAGTGTTAAAAAAAATATTTTAAAAAATAACTTGAACAATATCAAGATTTTGCTGAGAAAACCATGTAATGCAGATAAATTTCGAGCCAAACCAGCAATTAGTCACTAGATAAAGTTGAAAACATAAAACCGACCAATGTGCTCAAAACATGGATTTTAGAGAAGAACAAAGAGAATAATGAACACAAGTACACTGATACAGAGAGGCGCTGGCAGACATTCAAAGAACCTTCAATGGCGTAGAACACAAACTCAAGGAGAGAGAGGGAATTTAGGGAGAGAGAGAGAGAGAGAGAGTATAGTGTGTTTAGGGAGAGAAATATACCTCGTCTGAGAGACCTCTTCCTTGTTCACTCTCGCCATTACCCCAACGAAATAGCAACAGAAATATGTACTGAGAGAGATGCTTTGTGAAGAAAGCTAAAAAGGGCTGAGGGGGAGAGAGAAAGAGGCTATCAGAGTGTTTGTAGTAGGTTCTGTATATGTAATGAGGCGTAACTCTCAACGAAACAGCAACAGAAATATGTAGTGAGAGTCTCAGAGAGATGCTCGGTGAAGAAAGCTGAAAAGGGCTATGAGGGAGAGAGAGAAAGAGGCTCTCAGAGAAACAAGCTATTCCACCTCTGTTTCTCGTGGTGGTGTCATGAAAGGGATGAAAATACACCTATGATCCTATAGTTTTGTGAAACAGATGGAAGATTGAACCCGCTTCACGCTAAAATAGAGATGGAAGTTTAATACATGATTGACACAACAATTCCCAAGGAAATGTTCAAATCACACCATGTGCATTAAATTTGCCTTTCTGGTTCAGTTATGGGAAGGGAAACAATTTCATTGAATGCAGTATATTATCTTCCATCTCTTTGCGTTGTGCTATCATTATTTAATTTCTATGAAACATAACTTGAAACATTAAACCTATAACAGACCTTAGATTGTGTGGTTGCCACAATACATAACTCTACTGATATGACTCTCATGTGTGAAATTCTCTCTCCCTCCCTCGTCTTTCTTTCTCCACTCTACTAATTATCAATGGCTAACACTCCACATATATATTTTTATATGGATAATGATTGTCTGAGGCCATATAAGTAGGACTTCGTACTTAAACAGCTGGTCCAATCAAAACTAAATGAATGTTTAAAACTTCTAAAAACTTTAAACATGAGTCATTTGGATCTTCTTACGGGTCATCCATACTCAGGACCCGTAAAGAGACACAAATTGCAATTCTGATACACCAAACACTATTATCACTACACTGAACATCCGATCTATATTGCCTTTTACCCAGTCAATCCAGAATTAGATAAACACATGTACTGTATGTATCTGTGTGTATGTAGTACATTCACTAGTCATCACCGGCAGTTGTACTGTATTGCTGCTTCTCTTGCCCCCTGTTTTCGTATTTTTGCCATCTTCAATCTCATAGACCAATTCATATTCAATTATTCATTCACCTACAAGTACAAACACGAGATCATTCACCTATAGATAGAAACACGGACGCGCACACACTCCACATATATATTTTTATATATAAGCACTTCTGTCAACCTTGTACAACCGACTTATATTTGGCACAAGACGCTCACAATTTTCCATTACCTTCTGTTAGGATTAAATGACGCGTTTAATTTCTAACTCCTTCATACCTTGGAAATTACGAATCACAAGAATCACACACGAAAAAAAAAATTTGAAGAAGAAACAAAAATAAATACAGAACACACATATATACATGGTTCCACAAAATGTGCCTACGTTGTCAAAAACCACACCAATTCATTATATTGAATTGAATGATCAATTTACAGCATACACTTTTTTTTTTTTTTTTTTTATCTTTCACGACATATCAAACAACCACACAATACTCTCTCTTTATATATATAGAGGAGTGTTAGAGATAGTCGCTTAAGCGACCGCCATGCACAGTCACTACATGAATTAGTGAAAATCAATCACAAAAATTAAATATTTTCATATATATATTTATATATATATGTTACATTCAACCTTTTTCCTCTTCCTATTAAATGTACTGAATTTGAGCCAATAAAAGCGAAGTGGGATGTCTCCCACCAATTTTATCAAGAACTCCATGGCTACACATGTTGTGTTACTGGAAATGTCAAACCATACCAAACAGCAACCCTCCATATGTCATATTTTAGATTATATCACACCCTTATCTTTACAAGAGTGAGCAAAATATCTCTTTTTCACATATTTTCCTTTTTATGAGCATTTTACAATTTCTATTATTATAAAAAGTAAAGAACGATAGAAAGTAGAGAGGTTTATATATATATATACATCTATTTTACCTTAATATGAAAAAAAGAGGAGTTTTTTTTTGGAAAAAAAAAATTCCACAAGTAATTTCTGGGAAAAAGAAACTAAATTTGCACAATTACTTAATAAAAATTTGTGAACCTTTTTTTTGTTTTTCAAAAATTGTTTCCGGGACTTTTGCATTAGAAAGAGAGAAAAAATATATGAAAATAAAACAATCTTCAAAAAAAAAATCATAAAATTTTTATTATTGTGCATATTTAGTTTTTTTTCCCCGAAAAAAAGAACTCCACTTTTTTTTTTTTTTATTAAAGTAAGGAAAAACTTAATATAAAAAAAAAACTCTCTTTTCAATGGAAAATTTTTTAGAAAAAAAATCAAAAATTTTTATTATTTAATTGTGCATTTTTACTTTCTTTTTCTGAAAATTTTTTTCTCGAAAAAAACTCATCTTTTTTTTAATTAAGGTAAAAAAACTTAATATAAAAAAATACACCTCTTTTCTCTATTTTTCTTTGTTTTTTATAATAATGAAAATGGTAAAATTGTCGTAAAAAATGAGAATATGTGAAAAAGGAGGTACTTTGCTCACTTTTGCAAAGGTAAAGGTGTGATATGATATAAGGAAGTTTATTACACCTTTTTAAAATCACACGAGATTGGGCCCTTTTGCCTATTTTGTTATATGCCACAACACACTACTTGCAGGAAACAAGTACATGCATGCCACTATTTATCACATTCAACCCTTTTTTTCTGCTTATGAAATGTATTGAATTTGAGCCAATAAAAATAAGTTGAAATGTCTCCCAATTTACCGTGCAAAATGATAATGAGCAGGAATATGTCTCCCATTTGTTAATTTAACATTTAAAATTTCTATTACAACTAAATTAGTAAGTTTTAAAATTGAACAAGATGATGAAGTGGCTGACACTGAATCACACAATTGAGGTCTGCGAAATTCAAGAAATAGATTTGACGGGAGAGGATCCTTTTTCATGAATGATAAGGATCCTTTCTCATCAATGATATATATATATATATATATATATATATATATATATATATATATATATTATTTTAGGCATAAAAGTTGGTGGATCTGTATGTTAACTGAGGTGTGAATGTAGTAAGTGAATCGTGAGCGTTATTTTAGACCGTAGATAGACATAAATATTTTGAATTGTAAAATATATTTTTTAAGCATTTTTTACCATTAGATTGTGATTTCTTTTTGGGAAGATACTTAAATGTAATATAAATGCGTGTGCACTTGTAATATGGTTGATGAAACATTCAAACCCTTTTTGTTTAGGGGGCAATGCTTCTTAATATGTGCAAAAAAAATGTTAAGAGCATGGTTCGTTGAACCGATGTAATACCCCGGAATTTGGATGTCAATTATTTTAATTTTGAATTGCTTTACATTACTTTTATTAATTCATGTGAAATGCTTTGCCTTTATATTTTTTTATCATTTTTGTGGATTGCTTTTCCTTTATATTTTTATCATTTTATGTGAATTATTAAGCTGGATATTTCATCATTTCATGTGAATTGTTAAGTCTGATATTTTATCATTTCATGTGAATTGTTTGGTCTTTAACATTTTATTAGTTCATGTAAATTGCATTGCCTTTATATTTTTTTTTATCATTTTATGTGAATTGTTTTAATTGGTTGTGTGTTATTTAATTTAAATCTTTTAAATGCTTTAGATTGGGCTAGGGATGAATTTGGGCTGGAATAGTTGGGCTAGGGGTATGCTTAAGTTGATGGGCTAGGGTTTATGGTTATGATATTTTAGTTTTATTTTATTTTATTTTTAATAGTTTATTTAGTTTTTAGAAAAGAAATATAGAATAATAATAATTAAGACAAAAGAAAATAGGAAACTAGGGTTTCTGCTATTTGCTTTACGCACAGAAACCAATTAAGAGAGTAAACAAAAGAGAGAATGGAGTGAAGGAGCGATCGGGTGAACGGGTTTCGAATCGTCAAAGAGGCAAGTTCAATTCTTCTCTTCCCCTTTGAATCCGTATGCATAATCTAGAATTTTTTTTGTTTATGATTGTTTTTGAAAATTTTGTGTATCTAATTGTATGGTAATTAATGTTGTTTTTTGTCGAATTAAATTCGTGAGATATACTATGTCAACTAAATATATGTGAAGAATTTATTTATGAACATGTTTATGCATATATATGTATTTATTATATGTGTGTAATTCGTATCGAAATCATGATAGCATGAACCGAGGAAGGTGAAGGATGTTAATTTGTATCTTTTATGTTGTGGATTACACGGGTAAACAACCCTTGACCCTTAGAAAATCAGATCGTTGGAGAATTTGATGTTAATTTTTGAAAATTTTGCAAAGAACCCTAGAACTTGTAAATTGGGGGTTTTTGATTCGGGTCGTTTCGGATGGAGCTTTTTACACCAATAGGTAGCCGACGTCAAGAGGAGGAGAATGGCTGATGCAGGAGCATCCGAGTCAGATGATGCTGAGCTGTCAGACGACACGTTGATGGCACTGAAATACCTTGAGTTGGCAGATCAACGCAAAGATGGCAGGAAATCGTGACCTTGTCACTAATTAGGGTATTTTTGGATGCGCTTCAGTATTTTGGCCATAACTTTGGCTATAGGTGTCAGAATCACCTTTATGACCACAATTCGGAAAGCTTGGTTCAGCGCGCACGTCATGGGCAACAAGCTATGCTGGGTGTGTATTTTTTCGAGGCCAAAATTCACTATTTTCTCCTCCGAATCCCTAATTTTAGTTATTTCTTTCCTTTTTTAGTAATATTTATTTTGTTGATTAGGAAGAGATTCTGGGCTTGATTTGGACTAGATTTCTGGCAACTTCCTTCTTTTATTTCGTATTTTATTTTGGCATGATTTTTAAAATCCTGCTATTTTTGGTAATGTTAACGAAGTTCAGCTATATAACCCGGCTTGTAAGTTGATTCTAAGACACTTTTGATTTTGAATAATAATTTGAATACCAGAGACTTTTCTCTGAGTTTCTTGGGTAATTCTCTTGCATTCTTTCGTTTTATTTTCTGTTACCATTAGCCTACAAAATAATCACTATTCTGTCCGGCGTCAGTTGGTATCAAAGCTTTCAGCATCTTCGTGGGTGAGATTTCATCAGTTTTCATAGCTGGTGGTCGTGGTCGTCGTGGGCAAGTTCCGAACGAGGAAGTCCCGCACCGTGATCGTAGTGTTCAGGACTTGATGATTGAGGATTTACAGAAGCAAGTTACAGAGTTAACCCATCGTCTAACGGTGCAGACTATCAGTGATCGTGAGGTAGAAGATCATGAATCCGATTCCAGTTCCGACAACCCGTTTCACAATCGTACTCAATTCTAGGGGCACCGTGGCCGGGAGGAACGTCATGGAGACCTTGATTTTAGAGTGGATCTGCCCGAGTTTTCTGGTACGTTACAGACCGAAGGATTTGTCGATTGGATAAATGAAGTGGAGCGTATCTTTGAATATAAAGAAGTCACAGATTGTGTCAAGGTGAAACTGGCCGCCATCAAACTCAAAGGCAGAGCCTCTGCAAGGTGGGAGCAGTTGAGGCAATCACGAGATAGGTAGGGCAAGGCGAAGATCACTGATTGAGAGAAGATGAAAAAGAAGATGAAGGGTCACTTCCTTCCTTTCAGCTACATTCAAACCCTATTTCAGCGACTTCAGTCGTTGAGGCAAGGCACAAGATCTGTTGATGATTACACAGAGGAGTTCTATCAATTGATAGCCCGGAATGATTTATCTGAGACGGTGGTGCGGTATTTGGGAGGATTGCGACAGCCCCTGCAAGATGTCCTCAGCCTTTACTCGCTTTGGACTATTTTCGAAGCATACCAACGTGCACTTGTTATGGAAAAATAATAGAATCGGAGGCCAGTGATCAGGAGCGATCAAAGCAATCGGCCAATTCACCCTCAAGAACCCTGTCCTGTCCAGCCGACACCACAGGGTAATTCTCACTCGAACATTAGATATTTTAGATGTAGTGAACAGGGACACAGAGCAAATGAGTGCAGGAAGCCTGCTAATCAGAAGGGCAAAAATTTCCTGATTAAGGAAGACGTGGTAGACGAAACTGAGGAGATTGGAGAGCCTATGTATGACAATGATGAAGATGGAGATGTGTTGTATGGAGATGGCCATGAGAATCTGGTCATTCGTAAGAGTCTACTGACCCCAAGGGGCAATTCAGGAGATGATTGGTTGAGAACCAATATTTTTCACACGACCTGCACAGTTGCAGATAAAGTCTGCAAGATGATAATTGACAGTGGCAGTTGTGAGAACGTAATATTTGAAGAGGCTGTTCAAAAATTACAGTTGAAGACAGACCGTTATCCCAACCCGTACAAATTGTCATGGATGAATAAAGGCAATGAGGTAAAGGTGGATAGGCGATGTCTAGTGTCTTTCTCGATCGACAAGAAATATTTTAATAATGCTTGGTGTGATGTTGTGGCTATGGATGCTTGTCATGTACTGTTAGGCAGGCCTTGGCAGTATGATCGCAGTGTTATTCATGACGGGCAAAAGAACACATATTGCCTTAGCATCAAGGGGAAGAAGATTGTGTTGGCTCCTCGTCAGGAAGGAACCAGTCCTACCCCGATAGCCAAAACTACTAACCTGCTTTCTATGTCCAGGTTTTTAACTGAGATCGAGCATGGGACGTGGTCTATGCTCTACTGCCTTGTGGGAATACTGTAACGGACGTAAACTTGAATCCAGATTTACTAGCAGAGGTGCAGCAGCTGCTAACAGAGTTTTCTGACCTGATGCCAGAGGATCTTCCTCTTGGGCTGCCGCCTATGAGGGATATTCAGCATCAAATTAACCTTGTTCCGGGGTCTAGTTTGCCTAATCGCCCGGCGTATCGCCTCAGTCCCAAGGAATCTGAAGAGTTACAATGACAGGTGGTAGAGTTACTAGAAAGGGGCTACATTCATGAGAGTATAGCCCATGTGCAGTTCCTGCTCTGCTAGTGCCGAAGAAAGATGGCTCTTGGCGTATGTGTGTTGATAGCCGAGCAATCAACAGGATTACAGTGAAGTACAGGTTTCCAATTCCCCGTCTGGATGATATGCTAGACCAGTTATCCGGTTTTAAGGTTTTCTCAAAAATTGACCTTAAAAGTGGATACCACCAGATCAGAATAAGACCTGGGGATGAGTGGAAGACAGCTTTTAAGACGCAACATGGGTTATATAAGTGGATGGTCATGCTTTTTGGGCTGTCTAATGCACCCAGCACCTTTATGAGGTTTATGCATCAGGTTCTACGATCTTTCATGGAGAAATTCGTCATAGTTTACTTCAATGACATCCTCATCTATAGCCCGACATGGACGTCACATTTTGATCACCTCTGTGCCGTCTTTGATATGTTGAGGACAGAGCACCTGTTCATCAATCAGAAGAAGTATGTTTTCTTCACTACTTCTGTAACTTTTTTGGGTTTTGTAGTGTGTACTGATGGTGTTCATGCAGATCTGTCGAAGATAGACGCAGTCTTGGAGTGGCCCAAACTAAAAACCTTGCACGGTTTCCATGGATTGGCATCTTTCTACTGTCGGTTCATTAGAAACTTCAACACTCTGATTGCTCCTATCATAGAGTTCCTTAAGGGATGTGATTTCCATTGGTCCGAGTAGGCAGAGGCCAGTTTTCATCTAGTCAAGCAGAAGATGACAGAAGCACCAGTTTTGGCAATTCCCGACTTTGAAAAAGTGTTTGAGGTAAACTGTGATGCATCTAGGGTTGGCATTGGTGGTGTTCTGAGTCAGGATGGGTGTCCAATAGCCTTAAAATTAGGATCGAAGAAAAATTATTCCACCTATAATCTGGAGTTTTATGCCATCGTTCAGTCCCTAAAGCATTGGCATCACTACCTAATACAGAGGGAGTTCATTCTCCTCACTGATCATGAGGCCTTGAAATACATCAATGGCCAGCACAAGCTGAGTAGACAGTATGTCAAGTGGGTGGCATACTTGCAAGAGTTCACATTTGCACTGAGGCACCAGGCAGGGAGTCTGAACCGTGTTACAGATGCACTGAGTCGTCGTACGTTACTCCTTACCACCATGAGCACCAAAGTTGCAAGATTCAATACATTCTCTGATATGTATGCTGTAGATCCTTCCTTCGGGAGGATAATTCAGGAGGTAACTAATGGTCAACGCCATGATTTTATTTTGCACAATGGTTACCTGTTTCGTGGATTAAAGTTGTGCATTCCAGATTGTTCACTAAGGCAACAGATTATTAGTGAACTTCATAACGAGGGTCATTTTGGGCGAGAAAAGACATTGGGTCTGATCTCTTCCAACTATTATTGGCCCAAGTTGACCAGTGACATGACTCATTATATGGAGCGTTGTTATATGTGCCAGCGGTCCAAGGGAGTTCTCACTAATGTGGGCCTGTACACACCTTTACCGGTCCCTGAAGCCCCTTGTCTTGATGTCAGTATGGACTTTGTGTTGGGCTTACCTCGTACCCAATGAGCCGTGGATTCTATTTTGGTTATGGTCGACAGGTTTTCCAAGATGGCCCATTTTGTTGCTTGCAGGAAAATAATGAATGCTGCCCAGGTCGCCCATCTTTACTTCAAGGAGATTGTGCATTTACATGGTGTTCCCCAATCCCAAATTGTGATACCAAGTTCATGAGTCAATTCTAGAAGAGTCTATGGGAGAAACTGGTAATGAAGTTAAATTTTAGCAGTGCCTACCATCCTTAGACAGATGGTCAGACAGAGGTAGTGAACCGGAGTTTGGGGAATCTTTCGTGCATTCTTTCTATTTATTTTCTGTTGTCATTAGCCTACAGAATAATCACTATTCTGTCCGGCGTCAATGGCGCAAAAATAGAGGTGAACGGTGGCTGGAGGTGGCCGGACTGTCGCCAGAAAATGCCCAACAGCGCGCTGTGCGCGTTGGGGAAGAAGCCCCAACGCAGCCCTTGTCCCACGCACCTGGCCAGCGTGTGGCACCAGCGCCAGCACCGTCTAACACCAGGAAAGTTGTTTCTGGCCCCCACTCGTGGGGGCCCACCTCCAGGTCTAATTTGGGCCCATTCCAAATTATCCTTCTATTTTTTAAAAATTTTGAAAATTCTTGAAAATTCAAAAAATCATTTTAATATTTTTTTTAATTCCAAAAATTCCTAAATTTTTGCTGTAACTTCCAGAATGTTAAATGAACTTGGGTTTATGAATTTTTGGTGTTAGCTTGGTGGCTGAGCAGTGGTGGCAGCAGGTGGTGCTCCGCCAAGTTGGGCAGCTGGAATTGTGGGTTCTTGCTGGGTTTTGACTGGTTTCAATGGAGGCTGGCAGCTTGGTTTTATGGCTGTTAGTCGGTGAGCTACGGTTCTACACATGACTTGAGTAGCCATGGTGGTGGTCATGGATGTGGTGAAGTGTGGCAGCCATGGTGGTAAATTGTTAATAGTGGAGTTTTGGCTAGCTGTGGAACTTCAAACGTTCCACAAAGTTGATGAACGTGAAGCTCGGCTGGTGGTTGCTGATTGTGACAGTTGCCACAGTGGTGTTGCTATATGTGGTTCATACCTTTGCAAGAAATTACATGTGAGTGGATTAGTGATCCTGCAAATCCCTATAGATTACTGACTTACTTGGAATGGGCTGGAAATCCTATATTTGTGAATGAACCAATTAATTGGGTTTTGGTGTTCTTGGTGGGCTTCGGTTATTGGTTAGGGTGCCATGAGTAATGGTTTGCTGAGGTTAAATTGTTGTGTGGGCTTCGACAGTAAGCTTGCCTAATTAAATTAGGCTTGAGGTTTGGGTTTGAGTTGTGGGCTAAAATGGGGAATTGGGCTGGACCCGAAATTAAAATAGGCTTAGTATCAATTTAAAAGAAATGGGTTGTATGTTTGGGCTTGGCTTCGACATTGTGGACAGTCTTCGAGGCTGGCTGGACTGAAATTGGGTATAGGCTCAATTTGTAGGCATGGACTTTTTTTTAAAAGCGGAAACATGAGGCAAGTTGTAGAACATTAAGCACGCCACACAAGTATTGTTATTCTTCAAACTCTTTCAACACTCGAACAATATGAAGATAAAAAATAACAAGCACGCCACACAAGTGTCATTTTTCTTTGAAGACCTTCAATCCACCATTCTAAATCAAGCTTTGCTTGCCCTCGAAGGGAAATCCATTTGAGTTTTCTTCAACATTGAAGAACTCAAATAACTCTCAACAACCAGTTCAAGAGCAAGTTCTTTGCAGCCCTTGCACTGAATGAACCAAAGATATTTAATCAAAGGAAGGTTCCTTGTTGTAATGAATCGACCAAAGTTCAAGATTGACGAAAGACCTAAATTGAATTTGGTAAAAGTTTGAAATTTAATTTTGATGTGCATTGGTCAAGTGAATAACGAATGTGTGACATCTTTCTTCTCCATGTCCTTACTAGCGTTCAAAGGGATCCATTTTCAGGTCAGATGTTCTTTATGGTATTCAAAACGATTACTGTTTCTTTTCATTTATTTTAAAGTATTTATTGTTTAAGCAAATACTTAATATCCATATTTATAAGCATCAAATTTTCAGCTTTAAATATGATCTATCCTTTTGCTAAAATAAAAATATCATAGCTTGTAGGTAGTGCAAAAACTTATCTGGTGAGCATTTTGGTTGGCATATTCATTCAATGTCTACCACTTTTAAAATTATAAACTTTTTTATTGCTTTTTGACTACCAGCTTTGACTCGTGTTAAAATCAAGACCAAAAGACTTTGCAAAAGTAAGTAAAGTATCATTTTTTCACATATTTTTTTTTTCTATAACCATTTTAACTTTTTCATTATTATAAAAAATAAAGAACAATAGAAAGAAGAGATGTTTTTTTATATTAAATTTTTTTTTACCTTAATAAGAAAAGAAAAAAAGAGGAGTTTTTTTCTGGGAAAAAAAATTCCACAAGTAATTTACAGGAAAAAAAAAACCTTAATTTGCACAATTACTTAATAAAAAATTTTGAACTTTTTCTTTTTGTTTTTCGGAAATTATTTTTGGAACTTTTTCCATTAGAAAGAGAGATAATTTATGAAAATAAAACAACTATTCTATATTCTTTGGGAGTTTTTCAAATTCTCAACGGCGACAATTATACAACTGCACAAAGAAGAAAATTGTCGAGTGTATAATTGAAAGAGAGAAGGAAATAGAATTTCGTCCTCGAAATTTACGTACTCAAATAAATCTTCAGTTTTATACATAATCAAGATTTGTACATAATGATGTACTCATAACATACTTACACATGTTTTATACACAGCTTTACAATACATATATAAAACTATCTCACAACATACTGTGCACTGAACATCATGATTCACCTGATGCCCAAAATCTTAAAACCAAACATGAAAATTGATAAGTATAAAAGGAATCTATAAAAATTTTATAAAGAAACTAACATTATGATAAGTCTAAAAAGAATCTATAAAAAGTTCATAAAAAAAACTAACTTATATTGCCAAATATGGTTATTATCCATTGATGTGCCACTAATAAATGAATAAAGTAAATTTATTAAATGGAGAAATAAAAAGATACATGCAAGTTAACAAAACATGACACGTTAATTCAATGTAACTTTGTATGCCTTTATGTTTTTCACATGGCCTGAGATTGCTAGTCTAACAATACCATAGATTTTAAGTTCTTTGTACTAATATTTCCAACATTTAACTTTAGACATACAAAAGTTATCAAAATTAATAAAAAGTTATTTTCATAAGGTGTCATGTTTTGTCAATTGCATCATTCTTTTCTTCTAGTCATAACTATTGTAACATTATTTTCACATGTCATTCTTTTCATCTAAAATTTGTTTTCATATTTTCACATCCATTTAAATCTTGACCATGAAACAAACCCTCAAAGTTTAATTAAGAAAATATTAATTAAGGCGAAAGTAACCAAAAATCTTTTCGCTATTGTTTGGTGAGTTTATTAATGATACATTTAGTGATGTACTATTTTATAATTCTATTTACACCAATTTATACGAAAAATTAAGGAAGACAATCAAACATCAAGACTCTTGAATTGATTTTTTTTTTTAATTTTTGTAAATAAAGAAATAAGGCATTAGATAGATGACATATATATGCATTTTTTTTTTAATTTTTGTAAATAAAGAAATAAGGCATTAGATAGATGACATATATATGCTTTTTTTTTTTTTTTTTTCACAATAACATTATGATAAATTTAGTGATGTACTATTTTCTAATTCTGTTTAAATCAATTTTTAAGAAAGATTAAGAAAGACAATCAAACATCAAGACTCTTTAATTATGGTTTTACTAAAGATAAGGAATGCAAAACTTTTACTATGCAGTACAAAAAGAATAATAACGAAGGATGATGAAAATGATATCTCATGTCAATGTTACTAAACATATAAAAACATTTCAATTCTTTATTCTATACTTAATACTCATATCTTGCAAATAAGGTCAAATTGAAAAACATGGCATTGACATTTCAAGTTAGAAAGAAAAAAGAGATTTAACAAACCAAAAGAATTAAATAAAATCTGATTAATTTTGATTGGTGCATTGGTCAAGTGAATAACGAATGTTGTAACATCTTTCTTCTCCACATCCGTACTAGCGTTCAAAGGACTCTATTTTCAGGTCAGATGTTCTTTATGGTATTAAAACGATTACTGTTTCTTTTCATTTATTTTAAAGTATTTATTGTTTAAGGAAATACTTAATATCCATATCTATAAGCATCAATTTTTCAGCTTTAAATATGATCTATCCTTCTGCTAAAATAAAAATATCATAGCTTGTGGGTACTGCGATAACTTATCTGGTGAGCATTTTGGTTAGCATATTCATTCAATGTCTACCACTTTTAAAATTATAAACTTTTTTATTGCTTTTTGACTACCAGCTTTGACTGGTGTTAAAATCAAGACCAAAAGCCTACCTACAAGCTATGATAAACTTTTGGGTAATGCTACTTAGGTAGAATTTTTAGACAGAATTCATAGACAGAAACTTTTAGAACCATTGGATGTATGTAGTAGGCCTCACCACATACACTTACCACATGCATCCAATGATTGTAAAAGTTTCTGCCAATGAATTCTGCCTAATATTTCTGCCAAAATAGCATTTCTGCCAAAATAGAATTCTGCCTATTAGTTGTACTCTTGGTTTTTGTTTCGTGCCACTCTATTAGTTGTACTCTTGGTTTTTGTTTCGTGCCACTCTATTAATTGCACTCTTGGTACTATCTGTAATATTGTTTAGGTGAAATATAGAGAAATGTTTTTAATATAGGCAAATTCGGTCATAGTTTGGTAGTTTAGGTGAAGTACGTGTCATGGCTTCATCATCTGTTTTTCATTCTCAATCCAATTGTATTCTCACTCACCATACATGTTCCATATGATGGACAATGTCCATTCTTATTTATGTGACATATATAACTCCCGTAAAAATCTAAATTGTTAATCAAGAATATTACATTTTTCTCTTTTGTTCTATTTAGTCATCAATCATCTCATGATTCAGCATTGTTGCCTCTTGACTTTGAAAATTGCAAACCTAGAAATTATAACGTGATATTAAAGGAAAAAACAAGTTCCTGAGATAGTAAATAAATTTCTTACAATATTGCACTAAACTTCATTAAAGTTGGATCATACAAGCTCGAAAGATTCTTATTTAAATATCCGAAGTAAACAATCATTTTATTATCAAAGATGATACATTCCATCATCATCGTGCTTCTGTGCACCTCACCTTTAAATCAACTACCACTTTTCTTCTCATTGATGTACTGCAATAACATCTATTGCACACATTTTCATTTATATATATATATATATATATATTTGACAAAAGGGAGAACTCCCATATACAATAAACTTCCAAATATCATATTTTATATCATATCACACATTCACTTTGCAAAAGTGAGTAAAGTACCATTTTTTCACATATTCTCTTTTTCTATAACCATTTTAACTTTTTCATTATTATAAAAAATAAAGAACAATAGAAAGAAGAGATTTTTTTTATATTAACTTTTTTTTACCTTAATAAGAGAAAAAAGAGGAGTTTTTTTCCAGGAAAAAAAATTCCACAAGTGATTTACGGAAAAAAAAAAAAAAAAACCTTAATTTGCACAATTACTTAATAAATTTTTTTGAACTTTTTCCTTTTGTTTTTCAGAAATTATTTCCGGAACTTTTTCCATTAGAAAAAGAGAGAATTTATGAAAATAAAACAACTATTCTATATTCTTTGGGAGTTTTTCAAATTCTCAACGACGACAATTATACAACTGCACAAAGAAGAAAATTGTCGAGTGAATAATTGAAAGAGAGAAGGAAATAGAATTTCGTCCTCGAAATTTACGTACTCAAATAAATCTTCAGTTTTATACATAATCAAGATTTGTACATAATGATGTACTCATAACATACTTACACATGTTTTATACACAGCTTTACAATATATATATATATATATATATATATAACTATCTCACAACATACTGTTCACTCAACATCATGATTCACCAGCCTGATGCCCAAAATTTTAAAACCAGATATGAAAAATGATAAGTCTAAAAGGAATCTATAAAATTTTTATAAAGAAACGAACATTATGATAAGTCTAAAAGGAATCTATAAAAAGTTCATAAAAAAACTAACTTACATTGCCAAATATGGTTATTGTCCATTGGTGTGCCACTAATAAATGAATAAAGTAAATTTATTAAATGGAGAAATAAAAAGATACATGCAAGTTAACAAAACATGACAAGTTAATTCAATGTAACTTTGTATGCCTTTATGTTTTTCACATGGCTTGAGATTGCTAGTCTAACAATACCACAAATTTTAAATTCTTTGTACTAATATTTCCAACATTTAACTTTAGACATACAAAAGTTACCAAAATTAATAGAAAATTATTTTCATAAGGTGTCATGTTTTGTCAATTGGATCATTCTTTTCTTCTAGTCATAACTATTGTAACATTATTTTCACATGTCATTTTTTTCATCTAACATTTATTTTCATATTTTCACATCCATTTAAATCTTGCCCATAAAACAAACCCCCAAAGTTTAATTAAGAAAATATTAATTAAGGCGAAAGTAACCAAAAACCTTTTCGCTATTGTTTGGTGAGTTTAACATTAATGATACATTTAGTGATGTACTATTTTATAATTCTATTTACACCAATTTATATGAAAAATTAAGTAAGACAATCAAACATGAAGACTCTTGAATTGATTTTTTTTTCAATTTTTGTAAATAAAGATATAAGGCATTTGAAAGGTGA
This sequence comes from Cornus controversa, assembly GCA_026545225.1. Taxonomy (NCBI): domain Eukaryota; kingdom Viridiplantae; phylum Streptophyta; class Magnoliopsida; order Cornales; family Cornaceae; genus Cornus; species Cornus controversa. Next base: position 21,427,618 of record CM048852.1, read on the forward strand.
CATATAGACGTACATTTTTTTTTGTTTTTCACAATAACAGTATGATACATTTTAGTGATGTACTATTTTCTAATTCTGTTTAAATCAATTTTTAAGAAAGATTAAGGAAGACAATCAAGCATCAAGACTCTTTAATTATGGTTTGACTAAAGATAAGGAATGCAAAACTTTTACTATGCAGTACAAAAAGAATAATAATGATGATTGTGAAGGATGATGAAAATGATATCTCATGTCAATGTTACTAAACAAATAAAAACATTTCAATTCTTTATTCTATACTTAATACTCATATCTTGCAAATATGGTCAAATTGAAAAACATAGCATTGACATTTCAAGTTGGAAAGAAAAAAGAGATTTAACAAACAAAAAGAATTAAATAAAATATAATTAATTTATGCTAATTATGAGCTTTTGTTAGTATACAATTGCATCAATTGAATTTCTCATCAAGCCCTAGAACCTAAAATCAGAAATGTCATTCCATATGGGGCTAGTCAAAAGGCTCATGGAGAATGAAACTACTCTTGTCTCCAAACAGACCTCAACCACAAAACACGTCACTTCCATCATCTTTCTTGATCCCATCACTCATCAAGGCATGCGCTTTCCTTCTAAGTTCCTACAGCGAAAAAAAGGAAGAAATTACTTTCCTTCAAAAACCCAAACACTCCATCACTATACAAAAATTACACACAGCCCCCCTCCTTCGTTAGAGCACGTGCATCCCCCTCTTTCTCTCTCTAAACCACTCTCTATCTCTCTAAAACTTCTGCTCTATACTTTCTCTTCTCCAATCTCGCGTCTGTTAGAATCAATACAATACTGTTGTAAAAAAAAAAGAATCAATACAATACAATATATAGAAACAGACACACACACGCCTCTGGCTAACATGAAATTATTGAAATTCCTCGACAGTAACAAAATTATAAGGCTCCTCTTTGTGTGCCCAATACTGCTCTTGATCTTTCCTTGATGTTACGTATAGATGCCCACAAAAAGTATACAGAGATGGGTTTTCACCATAGTTTTACAACGTAACGGATCATAAAATATAGTCACCCTATCTCTGTATCTTCTTGAACAGCCTGTAATAATGAAAAATCAACACTAACGGAATGGTAAAATTCACTTTTTCTCCGCAACTGTTTGGTCAGCCAACTCAAATCTAGAAGGTCTAACTCTCAATGTAGAAAAATGAAAAACCTAGTTCTTTAAATCCCAAAACTCTAAATCACAATAATTCAAACAAAATTTTCATATAAAATAGCACACACACATATATGTATATGTATATAAGAAGAAAAGGAAAAATCTTACCTCTACAATTGAAGGTGAGGAAGATCTGAAAGTGAGATAGCTAGATCTTTGGATCCATCAAATTAGAGAATAATTTAGGAGGGTTTTTGTCACGCCCCGATTCTCGAGGCCCGGAAACCGAGGTGTGAACCCCGTGAGATCACCCTCACGACATAACCTCCACCTGATCATATAATTCAATTTCCTATTATTTTTACGAAAATTGGGCATGACCCATTCTAAATAATCAGCTCCTGGCATATTACACCTGCTTTACAATTCATATGGACACTTCTGGGCACGTGTCCCCCCAGCATTTATATCTAACAATAAATATGGACACTTCTGGGCCCGTGTCCCCCCAATATTTCTACAACATGCATAAACAATCATAATTATACATGCCTCAGTCCTTGAATGTCCGTATTAAATACATACATCACATGAATAAATACAATTGAAGGGACTGAATCAATATAATCGCTTTATACATTTAATCCAAATGTAAAGCATCTATCTATCCACTACCCTGGACATAAATTAGATTCTAAGGAATCTAACTACTACCTCTGCAACTGGGACTACCGATCCCCCTAACTGACTTCGAAATCAGCAATACCTGCAAAACCTGGGAGGGGGTGAGCTCAAAGGCCCAACAAGGTATGTAGAACCATACTATCATCGCAGCAGCAGGTCGATCCTCACATATTCTCAAAAATATACATGCACTTAAATATATCACAATATTTAAGACATGCCCCACCTAGCATGCATGAACCAATGATGTATATGGCTACTCTAGCACATATGAACATACAAAATCCACAATACATGATTTTAGAAATCATTTTCAACATGCTTGAAAACAGCAACCATTCCGCACCAATATGTATATAGAACATATATGTCAACACATTTACATAACCGATGTAAATCAACTACCACATCTCCTACTCGTCAAGTAGCACATCACAAATGCAATAAAGATGCATTTAAACAGGAAAACATGCTTAACAGATAAACACATAAGCATAAAGGTATTTTTCACCTTCCACGGTCATAATCCGATACATAAGACAAGCATCTAAGCTTGCACATACTCTCACTCTCGGTCCTCATCCGATACCCCACATGATTGGCCCGCTCCGAGGATCATGTGACCTAGGACAACTCCGATAACCAACCTATGACCTGGACCACTCCGAAAGGTCATCCTACTCTGGCAATGTATAGGATTGTCGTTATGTGAGGGGGCAGCTCCGAGGCTCACATTCATTGGACATACTCCGAATTCCAGGCTTTAGGCCTGAGCATGGCGGGTCCACTCCGAGGGCCATACTTGTTGGACATATTCCGATGGCATTATATTGGTTTGCCAAATTGTGAGGGGGCAGCTCCGAAACTCACTAATGTTGGACACACTCCGATTCTAGGCATAAAGCCTTCGTATGGCGGGTCCACTCCGAGGGCCATACGTAGTGGATAGTTATACCACTTCTCGTGACACGGTTGGACCACTCCGAAGTCCCGTGCACCTCTTTTTGCGTTAATTTTCCCGCAACCTCCCATATATGCAATATGGATGCATACGTAACCAAGCATTCTATTTTATGCTATCCCAATGCACCAGCTAGTATATAAGTACGTAGCATGCATTTTCCTCTACATAAACCCACATATAACCACGTATGTGTCATTTCCCTCCTATACATGCAATATGGATGCATATATATACAGCATAGTACTTTCATGCTTCAACTCATGCTTATGAATACTAAAAAGAAGTATTTAGCATGCTTTTCATCACATTCCAACACATATAGCACATATATGTTCAAATACTTGCATAACACCTCACACATGCAAACAATTCCCATTTAGCATATTTTTATCATGCTATAACCAATGCATACATTTTCTGTAAATAGATAGCATGCATTTTATTCACGTAACCCTACATGTAAACACGTACATGTCAAATCATGCATATAAATCACATATGCACTTACGCTAGCATAAATACAGTCATGCTCTCATTCAATGCATGTATTCATTTCGAGTAGCTAACATGCATTCCAACCACAATATATATACACATATATATATATATATATTACGTCACCCACATATGTATCAAGAACATATAAAGCACTTAGCACATTTCATGCTTTTCAAATACTCGCCAAAAGTAAATTCATACTTAGCATGCATTTCTACCGCTGCAACCATATATATAATCACCTATATATATATACTGAACCTTATGCATAAAAGCCACATATGCATACAAGACAACATATAGCTAAACATGTATTATTTAGCATACTCTTCATAGACTTTAATCTATACATACATGCATATCACAATGCAATTAGGCGATTAATCTAACATGTTATCGCTTCCCAAACCCACACATACATATATATACACACACGCATATGTATATCCTCTCACATCCCATGTATGTACCACATTCCCTATACACATATATATATAAGCGCCTACATATATATGTATATACACATACCACATATGATTAAATTAAGACATATGTAAATTACTCAAAGTACGTAAAAGATATGTACGAGATAGAGGCAAGAATCAACTTGCCTTAGGTCCAGCTTTCGCTAAGTCCGCGCTTGCAAAGCGTCCTGTTTCCAAGTCTGGTCCAGTCCCGTGTCAAAGCCCACACGAGAATCCTCTGAACCATTTCCTTGCCCTTTCTGATTTCCGGTCCAACCACGAAACCATCCATTCGGCAGTTGTCTCTAACCGGCCACTAACCGAAATCAATCACAAACCTATACATTTGTAGATCTCCAACATTGCAGCCCAAAATTATGGCTGCTCAAACAAACTCAACCCGGCTATCTGTCGAGTCTCATCCCGAATCCCAATCGAGAATTCCAACCATGGAAGCCCAACCATCATTGATCCAAAATCAACCCAGCCGTAAGCACCAATCACGGCTGTCCATGAAGCCATGGGTACCACCATAGACCCTCACCTCAACTGTGAAATCCCAGCACCACAACTGAACCATCATCATCCGTAAATATATATATATATATATATTTATATATATATATATATATATATATATATATATCACCACTCTCCTGCCAAATGCCCACTGTCCAAGCCGTGAGCTCCACCCATACTCACCCACCATCAACCGAACCAAGAAGAAAGCCACAACCCAGCCACCATGAAAACCCACCTGGATCGGACCCAAAATCGAGCCAAACCCACACACGGCCAACCCGTGACCAGCCACGCGAACCATGACAGCCACTACCGCTGCCATCTCTCTATCCTCCTTCGGCAAATCACCCTCAGCAACTCAACAACCCACCGGAACAACCAAGGAGAAACACACCTGGAACAACCCAAAAACCGGACCAAACGTGGCCCCGTAAATTGACCCAAACACGACCCAGTCGTGCTCAACCCGAACCGCCGAGCAACACCGCCGCGAGCCACCGTCGACCACTACCGTGGCCGGAACCCACCTGCCGAGGACCCCTTCCGAACCAGCCGAGCTCAACCCACAACTCCAGCCGCGAAACCCTCGGTCTCGGCCAGCAACCCGCAACCGGCCACCGCCGTCGCCGTCGGCCGCCACTCCAGCCGCTGCCGGCGCACCGCCTTCGCCGTCGCCCAGGCAGAGCCCCGCCGTGAGCACCCCGAGCCACCTCCTCCTTCTTCTCCCGATTCTCTCTCGGTTCTCTCTTTCTCTCTCCCCGATTCTCTTTCTTCTCTTCTTTTTCTTTTCTTTTCTTTTTCTTTTCTTTTCTTTCTTCTTTTCTTTTGTCCACAACTTTTCTCTACATTACCCACAGCCACATGTATATACATAATACATACAATATATATATATGTATATTTTTATCACATGGGCATCTAATTATACATACACATATGTATATACATCACCACATACTCTTGCCCCTCCACATGCACAAAATTACGAATGTGCACCACTATTTCTCCATAATTGCATAAGGCCCCCCATATATTTATAATTTAATATAAATATAGGTACTATGTACATATATATATTTAGATATACATATACATATACATACGCCTTCCACTTGTATGGAAATATATCCACACCCTTTCCGGAATTTAATTAATCCGAAAAAAATCAATCCGGCCCAAAAATCATCCGGGACCGGTCAAAATAATTCCGGTCCTTACAGTTTTGATTGTTTTTGTTTTCTTTCTCTTCTCTGAGTATGAAGGTGATGAGGTGATTGAAGAACGCAGTGGAAGACAAATAAAGTGAAAACAATTTGCCAATGAACAACCATATACAATAATTCTAGAATCGAAACTCACCCAAACAACAGGAGATCTAGATCGATGTAACTGTCAACAACGCCGAGCACAAGGAGATTCTATCATCAACGCCGATCCTCTACATGCTGCCGCTACTTAGGGTGTTTGGTGTCGCAGAATCACATCTGCTGGAGCCATTGCAGGTGCGTTGAGAGCTTCAAGAACAATGCTGGCTCTAACAACTATTACAAGTGCTTCAAGAGCCACGCCGGACGGCTTCTTCTTCCGGATCGAGCAATGGCCCAGAGTGGAACAAGTTGGGGCTTCTTTTTCCACATCGAGCAAAGGCCTGGAGTGGAGCAAGTTGTAGTCTGCTTCTTCTTCCAGATCGACCAACGGCCTAGATCTGGCCGGACTAGAGTGGAGCAAGAAGTGAAGGTTTCGCCATTGAGAGAGGTCGTGATTGTAGCCACGACTGTAAGAGTGAATTCCATTACATTAGATTAATATCAGTTCAATTTCGTTACAACTGCGAATCATGATTTTGACATTAATATTCATAGTTAAATTAATATATATATTAATTTAAATTAATATATTTGTTTGGTGAAATTAATTATTGTATCATTTTTTGGGGGTGTTTTATACGGTATCTTTAAAAAAATATAATGAATAATTCTCAGATTTTAATAACTTGGAAAAATTAGATTTTAGTTACCAAAATTGAAAAAATATTGCTATTTAGTGACCTTAAACTCAATAAAAGGTAAATAGTGACCAAACTTAAAAAAATAATTGCTAATAAGTGACCATTTAATCTTAAAGTCCAAAATACCCTTCATTCTGTCCATAAATCCCCATCTTTTCTTCATTTTTTTCAAACCCAAGTATCAAAAAATTTGAAGAATCCAATGACTTGTATACAATATATGAACATATATACATTCTAAAGAAGATATAATATATATATATATATATATATATATATATATATATTCTTGTATATTAGTATCTCATTAACAAAAAAAAAAAAAAATATCCTAATTTGGATGCAATTAATTATTAATGAGGAATATTGGAAGATATGAATAGACTTGGCTAATAAACATATTACCCACTGTCTCATATCTTTTTTTTTTATATATCAGGTATCCCATAATTAATTCATTTTATCTTTGGAGCTCTAAAATCTATCAAAGAAAAAAAAAAATTCATATATGCACATGCATTAATTGTAAGATGAACATATAAGTCTAAATATATATATATAGAGATTCCCTCTCTATATATACTTTCTTTTCTAGAATATTTGTATGCCTTTTGAAAATTTGATATTTAGAATTGAGATTGGAGAAGACGAACAAGGGATTGAGAATTTTTAAATAAAAAGAGAGTATTTTGGACATTAAAATTAAATGGTCACTCGTTAACAATTACTTTTCAAAATTGATTAGTAAATCTAATTTTTTTAACTTTTCTATTTATCGAACAATATTAATGAATTTAGTACTAAGCTACTACATTTCAGAATCAGATTTCAGAGTACAGTCGAAGTCCCCTTTGTCCAAACCCTAAAACCCTCACCATATTTTCTTTGAACAAAAACTCAGAACAATCATAGTATAAACCAATGTCGGATCATCAGTCTCCTGACGACGACAAGGACAAGGAAAAGGACAGAGCTGTGGCCAAAACCGCCGGGTTCGTGGTCTTCTCAGGCATCGCCATGAGTATTCTCAAAGCCCTCAACCCCTACAACAATCCCAGCCTCAAAAACATCAACCACACTGATCATCAACCACCCAATTCACTCCCGGACTCAACTCATCAACCATCCCACACCCCACCACCACCTCCTCCACAACCCATCCTCGTCAAGGTAAACTACAACATTTATTTTCACTTGCTCATCGTCACACACACACATATATGATTTTTATTTTTTTTTGTTTGGTACTGTAGAAACCCACAATTTGTACGGACCACAATGTGACGCAATCGTCCCCAAGAACAATAGAGATTGTAAGAGGAGATACCCTTTGGGGTCTTTCTCGAGAATACGGGGTAAAATTTCACTTCTTTCCTTCATTTCTTTTTTTCATTAGAAAATTTCACGTTTGGTTGTTTCGTTTTCGGGTATAGTTGATATGAGTTTAATCTATGTTTATTTTTATTTTTTTCTTTGTTGGGCTGAGTTTAGGTTTCAATTGAGGCAATTAAGGAGGCTAATGGGCTAACAGGGGACACCATCTATGCTGGGAAGAAGATAATCATTCCATGATATGATATGATTCTTGCTCCATATGTTTGTTTGTAATCTCTCATCTGTTATTATGATGTTGGATTGGATATGTATTTTGCAAGAAAAAAAGAAATTGGTTTCAAAGATGTTATTGCTGACTTATCCTGAACCCATCTTGAACAATGTGGCAAATAGATTATAAAGTAAGTGAAGAATGGTGATTGCTTTTGATTTTTATGGAGAGGAAAGCCAGAGATAACATTTCCACTGAGGAAGAAGCTCGCTTTTAGGAGTAGTTTGTAATGTTCACATCACAAACCTTAAATGTGAAAATAAAATTGCTTCAACTTTTCGTTCTTTTATTTGTATGCCCTGTTGTGTTGGATCGATGATGAACTTTTGGCTATTGTGTTTGCATGTCCTGTTGTGTTGGATTGATGATGATACATATTCCCTTTTTCCCTTTTAAAATTTGTTTATCGTACATTGTTTAGGAATTGTAGTGTGATTGGTCATTTTATGTTCTTATGTGTTTGTGTTCTATCACTTCAACCTTGTTAGCAGGGGCCATGGTTGTGTTCCTTTGATTTTGCATGCTCTGAGGTGCTATTTGTTGGGTTTACACATGATTCTGTTCTAGTTCTATCTACTACAAGCTTTGTTTTTCAATAGCTGATAATGTTAAGCCTCATATACATCTAACTTTCTAAATGATTATCTGATCTTGTCTGCATGCATTGTATGCTGAATTTGTTCTCTTTTCCCTGTGATTTTGATAATTGAATAAAGTGTTTTAAGAGCTATTTGAAATTATTTTATTTGCGAGTTCAGATAGTTATTGTCAATGTCCAGATTCTCTTCTGAAGTTTCAAATATCTCCAACTCTGAAACATCATTGATGTTCTAGTAACTTGGATTGTGTGCCATTCTGGCTGACGGCTCTTGTGATTTTGGGAAAGTAAAAATTTTGCAATCTGAAATTGATAGTAACAAATTGCTATTATGCAGTGCTATTTTTCTCCATTCAAGTGCAGCAACAATTTTAACGGATTCTAGTACCATAAAGAACTCTTGATACGCCAGTCGTATTGTGGAAACATGTTATCATTGGTGATTTATGTTATCTTGGTGATTATATGTTATCTTGATGAATGTTCTAAATCTCTAATTTCCTCTGGTACATCAAGAAGTCATAGTAGTATCTCATGTAGAAGGATAACAAAAACATTGTATTGCTGACTGATTTATTCCTTAAATCAACAGAGAAATGTATTTGAGATTACAGTCATTTAATATATAAACAATGTCATTGAATCTCTTCAGAACATACAATTGCTACTTGAATACGATGACATTATACTGTTGTCTGATTGTGGCACCCTGTTTACGGAATGTTTGGCTGCTTTTTCTTACTGAGAATGAAAACTTACAGAATTTCTGGTTGCTCTTTAAATCAGTTCTCTTCCCAGTTTTTGCTTCTAGGTGATGGTGAAGTATTTGTATTTGTTCCTCTTTTGCTGCACAGAATCTAGAGCGGGCATCGGATTGGAATAAGTTGGAGAGACTGAGAATTATTGATGTAAGTTAAAATCTCTGAGAAGTTAGGCTTTGTTTGGATTGAATGATTTGGAAAGAAAAGAAAAGAAAAGAAAGGGAAGGATAAGACACTTTATGTTTGGATAATTAATTAGGAGAAAAAAGAAAGGATTTGGAGAGATTTAGAGGGATAACTTATCCCTCCAAATCTCTCAATTGCTATCCTTCCAAAAATGAGAAGATTGGGAGAGAAAGGATAGCAAGTTAAGTGATATTTTCATAATACCTAAAATGACTTCAACATTTTAAAAGAGACTTCTTAAAAGACATAAATACAAAAGGGTATAATAGTAAATTGCTTAAAATGATTTCTTTTCTTTTCTCTTATTTAATTCATCAAAACAAGAATGTTATCATTTCATTTCTTTTTTTTAATAATTTATCCAAACATGAATACATGTTATCCTTTCCTTTCTTTTCTTTTCTCTTATAACTTATTTTATCCTTTCTTTTCTTTTCTCTCTGGGTTATCCAAACAAGCCCTTAAACATTTGCTATGGAATCATGCAATCTATGTTTAAGTTAGTTTTTACCAGTGTTGGAAGTTTCTGAAGTATTCTTGGCTGGAATTAAACATGTACCATTCTGGCATGGCGGTTGAACAATTCATTTGCTGCTTTTTCGCACATCAATTGCTATAAATACTTGTTGGGTGTAATTAGCTGTGATATGGGTCAACTAAATCCATAATTAGCTTCTTCTTTTTCCATATTGTAGTTCATCCAACATTTTAGTCTATCTTGTAGGCATCCCAGTGAACTTTATACTATAATCTCGTTGATCAAGTTCTCTTCTCCGTATTTATGTTTGTATATGCTATAGTATTATATTTGCAAATGTAATTTCTGTTCATGTTAGCTTATTATAGTTAAAGCAATTATGTCACGCTCGGAATTTTAGAGACGTGATAAAATAAAAATTAAATAAAATAGATATATTTATTAATTAAAACCTTATACACTTAATATTTCAACTACAAACTCTCTTACTTAATAGTTTCATTTCTAAAAAAAAAAAAAACACAATTTCATAATAAAAAAATAAATTACAAGTTATCACAAACTATCCACTCAAAAAAAAAAAAAAACGTTCTCGAAATTTAAATCATACATACTTACTATTTCAAAAAGACTGATAATTATTTTGAATTTCAGACTCTAATTCCTTCGTAGTTTCTTAGTTCATATTCTAAATCAATTGTCAATTTCTTAACACATGATACGCATCAACACTAAATCCCCCATAGCTTCTTCCGTTTATATACTAAATCAATTGTCAATTTCTTAACACATGATACGCATCAACACTAAATCCCCCATAGCTTCTTCCGTTTATATACTAAATCAATTGTCAATTTCTTAACCCATGATACACATCAACAGACAACACGTACTCTCACTCTCAAGCCAACTTGACGTCTAAACCTCTACCCACTATTCTAAGGTATTCGAACCTAGAGTTCTGATATCACTTTGTCACACTACAAATTTTCGAGACATGATAAAATAAAATAGACATATTTATTAATTAAAATCTTATATACTTAATATTTCAATTACAAACTCTCTCACTTAATAATTCCATTTCAAAAATAAAAAATAATAATTTCATACTAAAAAATATATTACAGGTCATCACAAATTAGATCATTAAAACTCTTGGTAAATCAAAATTCTTGCATGTTCTTTTAGTATGATTGGGTTTTTTCATTTATTTTTTTGTACCTCAAAACGAGTTTATCTTTGTATTTTAGTTTTAAATCAATGGAATTTTGGTCCATTTCTTAAAAAAATTAGATAATTTATGTTTCTTCGTAATTTTCATTTTTATATTTTGATTAACCATTTTTTTTTTTTTTTGTAACTAGGGGAAAATTTACAAAATTTGCTGAAGTTTGAAGATACAAAAAACTAAATAAGACGGCATCGTTTGATATGGCTTTCCAAATTTAATTATGTATTCATTATGAGTTTACATGCATACGGTGTCTGTTTGTTTTTACCATAAAGCCATACATGGATGTTTTCATAGTTTTCCATTGATAGTATGCTGTAAGCTATTATACAACCAAAACCCAGTTGGAGATATATGTGCCAAAACACCCAAATAAAGATTCTTAAAAATTTAGTTAATAAAGCAAAACAAACAAACCTAACACAGACCATTATTTCTATCCATTCCATCCCAAAAAAAAGAAATGAAAAATAACAATATATATATATATATATATATATATATATATATATATATAATAATAATTAAGGGTAATTTGGGCATTTAGAAATGTCTGCTAGCACAGGTCATTTGAGTCATTGTACATCACTTGAGGATAATTTGGGCTATTAGAAACTACTCCACCAACTGACATAACTCCTGACTAACATCACGGTGGCCTAAGGAAGGTTAACTATACTTTTGTCAAAAAAAAAAAAAATTTAGTCGTGAGATATTTGGACAAACATTATAAAATGTTAAGAAAATAACGTTAATTATAAACAAAGTTTGTACAATTTTCATCTCATGGTTATAAGGGCTTTTTTTTTCTGTTTTTTTTTTTTTTGCGCCAAGGATTTTAATTAAAATTATAAGTTTATTTTTTACCATTTGTATTGTGCGTTCACTTTTACTAGTATTATACAAGGGTATGGCTAACCTCCCCTCTTTTACGGGAAAAGTAGTTTGTCCTCATTTTTCAAGAGACAAATGTGTCCTTGATATAACAATTGTAACCATTTTATGATGAGAAATGATAGAGTTATTTTAGCCAATTTATAATTTTAGAAAATTAATTTTTTTCTTCTCTTTCCTGTTTCCACAAAATCGCAATAGGCGCAACAACCAGCCACCATAACTGCTGGCAAACCACCTCCATAACCAGCAAACTACCACAATATTCGACGGCACCACCACTACCATCTATGGCGGCACCACCATTCTAATAGTACTGTAGATCCATTACCCACAATCAAAAGGACATTCTAATTACAGTGAAGACCATTCTAATATATGATTTGGTCATGTGCAAAAAAATATCATAAAGTGCGATGGTTAGAAAAAGTTATCATAAAGTGCGATGGTTAGAAAAAGTTATCATAAAGTGTCATGGTTAGAAAAAGTGACATGGTTCATGTGAGAGAAATGCTATAAAATAAAAATAAAAAATAAAGTAAATTTGGGTGGAATTAATAAAAAATGATATATCCTTAGATTGACTTAAATGAGAAAATAAGATGAGAAATAAGGATGGTAAGATTAACATAATTAAAGGTAAGTTGATTGTTCATAAGAATCATCGGTCAATTAAAAGTATATTTTTAGATGGAGTGCTAGGGAGAGTCATAATTGAAGGTAAGTTGATTGTTTGTAATAATCATCCCCAACACTCCTCTCTTTTAAATGAGTCACTACTCACCCATCTAAAGAGACTAAAATTATAGAGAAACCTTGTATTTATATCCAAAGGGTGATGAATTGAGCAATTTGGTCTTTTAGAATTTAAACCGCCCAATTCCCTCGGAGTAAAACAGATTTTTTAATTTCAACAATAATAACAAATATGGATTTTCAACTCCGGGTCAAATGGAAGATGGGTCAGATTTCATTACAAACGGTGTATTATGGTCAAGAGATGTGTCATGTGCAATGCACATGACTACATTCTGTCCATTTCTTGCCAGTGGGCAACCGGCAAGGGGGTTTCTGCAAACTTAAAAAAATTTAGGGGCTATCCGCTAAGAAAAAGTTCAAGAAAGTTATTTGCAAATTACCCATCAATTTAGGCTACCTCTGAGAGCAAATAGCTAGAGTAAAAGTCAGAACAAGACGATCATAAAACATCCACTCTCATAATAAAATTAGCTGTCCAAAAATTGTGAACTAACAAAAAGTACAGCTCAGGATTCTCTTTCAAAGAAATTGAATGATAATATGTGCTTGTTCCCAAAAGAAATCCACACAACTAAAATTTGTAATTAAGCAAGATTTAGACTTTTGCTAGTAGAAATCATAAATTTAAGCTCGTCAAAACTTGGAAATGGCCCAACAATGCTCGAAATCTAAGAACCTCCAATTGTCTGAGACTTGTTCAGGATCACACCTTCATATTTGACTTGGAACCACTTCATGGCATCCTCCTTTACGACTCTGTGTTGGATTCCAACACGAGACTTGCACCTACGACGACGACCAACACGATAACCCGGGCGTTCCAGGACAACAAAGAAATCCATACCATAGATGCCAGTTGAAGGATCATACCTAACAGCAAAGATAACTATTCAAATAAAAGAAGGGGGCGAGAAACAGATATATAGTTAATGCATAGATATTGAATTGAGGCACAACCCTATGCCATAAGAAAGAGCAAAAGGAAACTTTTTATTCAAGAAATTATAACCAGGCGATGCCAAGGTGGTACAAGCTCACCTCCCCAAAGGATAGGAGAGGAACCACATGGGGCGGTGTGTTGTGCAAGTGTGTTGCTTCATTTGAGCCATGAACATAGAAAACAACATTAGAAATGGAACATTAATTATGAGGCAGAAAACAACTGTGTTGAAACAGCAACCTTAGAAGCACGGACACTAAATAGGTGCCATGTGCATGAAACATGCCAGATGACACTTCATGAATGCAACACGTGTCTAGTACTTTTATGAACGTGTCCATAATTCAAAATGAATTTCATTGTGTCCAACACTTAAACAATACATCTCAGACACTCCACAGTGCAATAAAAACACTCTTAACAAGAATCATCCTCAAATTCCTCGTAATGAGAGAGTAATAATTTTTAAATGACTAACCTTCCTTTTATGAAGATAACAATATAAACAACCTTCCTAGGTTAAGTAGCCAACAGACACTTTTTAATATACGATAGTCGACTCAACAAAGTTTTTTTCCCAACTTTCTAAATACAAGATAAAGAATATATTTTGTAAAGATAGAAACACAGAAAGATGAAGTGTTATATACAATATAATAGTCTTTACAATATTTATTGAACTTCATCCTGACAATATACAAATCTAACCAAAGTTATATGTCAATGAGGGATGCTAAGGACAGTCGCGCTTGCGCTGCCCATCCACAGCCGCAGTTCTTATTTGTCAATTTCTGCACGTGACACATTGCTTTCTTTTTTTAATCAATTCCAATTACACTCTCTCTCCTCTCTTTTCTTTGTTTTTTTTAATCAATCACAATTACACTCTCTCCTCTATCTCTCTCTATCTTACTGTCATATAACTCTCTCAACAAACAATTACCTTCATTTTGCCATCAATATTACAATAACTGCCATTGTCATTGCAATCTTCCTCTCTCTCTCTCCCTAACCAAATTTTTGTGAGTTAATATTTCAAATGTAAATTAAATACACAAACAAAAAAAGAGTCTTGTATTAATTTAGTGATAAAAATATCATTTAGTGTATTAAGTCTTGTATTATTAAATTTTTTCATCACTATATAAGTCTTGTATTATAAAAATCAAATACCATATAAGTCTTGTATTAATTTAGTGATAAAAAAAGATATTTTATTTTTAATAATATTAAATTTTTTGAATGAGAAGTAGACCTACATAGTTTGTGAAGAAGGAGATTTATTTTTTTATCATGTACCGTACATTTAATTTACATTTGAAATATTAACTCACAAAAATTTGGTTAGGGAGAGTGAGAGGAAGATTGCAATGACAATGACAGTTATTGTAATATTGATGGCAAAATGAAGGTAATTGTTTGTTGAAAGAGTTATACAACAGAAAGATAGAGAGAGATAGAGGAGAGATAGTGTAATTGTGATTGATTAAAAAAGCAAAGCCAAGAGAGGAAAGAGAGTGTAATTGGAATTGATTAAAAAAAACAACAATGTTTCATGTGTAGAAATTGACCAAAAGAAACTGCGGCTGGGTAGCATCACTCTATATCAATATTATATTATAGAAGTATATGTTGAATATTTAAGTGAATGAGACTAGAGGAGTTAATGCCAAATTGGAGGTTTGAAGAAAAGCTTTAGAATTAAAAAGGTTCAAGTAGAAATAAAATTGAATAGATTGTGTTAACTTTTGAAAATCAAGAGGTGCAAAAAAGTGAACATTTTTGTTATTTAGGTTCAATTATTCATAATGAAAGATAATTTGGAGATGAAGTTAAACATAGAATCAAGACAGGATGAGTTGAATGGAGAAGTGCATCTAGTATAGGAGCATCCCCTTAAGATTAAAAGGAAAGTTCTATCGAACTGCTATTAGACAAGCCATACTATAAAGTCCAGAATGTTGGCCTCTAGAAAACAACATATGCATGAAGTGAGTGTAGCGGATGCGAATGTTGAGATGGATGTGCAGTAAGACTAGAAATGATCACATTCAGAAAATGATTGGAGTAGCACAAATTAGAGGTTAACACGAGAGAAAATTGGTTACAGTTTGGACATGAGCAAAGAAGACCTATGACTGACATAATCTACATTGAGAGAAACACTAAGAGAAGAGGAAGACCAAAGTTAATGTGGGTAGAGTTAGCAACGATGGAAATGATAGCATGTGGTTTGACTAAGGCTATGTCATTCGATAGAGCGGAATGGAGCATAGGATTCATGTAGCCGAACCCAAGTAATTGGAAAAAAGGCTTGGTGGTTGTTGTTGTACGTTGAAACATTTAAGTTTATATATTGCAGTGCCTTTTGCTGTCCATTTGCCACTTAAAGATTTTCCATGTCAATATGAATCGTATTGTGTCATCAGATTAAGTTGGGTGGAAGAACCCAACTAGACATGATCAGAAAAAGTTGACCAATTGATGGCAATCAAATCTGAGTCATGATGGAGAATCCCATACCAAACACAGCCTAAAATCAATTATTTATGTACCGTTCCATCCAAATATGGGCAGTTTGCAGATCATTCTATCCATTTTCCATCTTTACTCATTCCATAGTTGGACTTTGAAAGAACCTAATGAGAAACACTAAAATTACCTTCCAAACATAGACCTTTTTAATACTTCAATACCTCAACGCTTTTCCATAAACTTATACATTAGATAGATCTGACACCTAAACATATATCAAAAGCAACATACAAATAATATGTTAAGCAGTCACATAACCCATTCCCAGGCATAGTAAACACAATCCACATAAAAGGTTGATTGTCCCGATCATCTCCCTAGCATACAAAAACCTCCTGGCTATACAGCTACACATGCAATGTTTTATAAAGAACTTAGGCCCTCATTCAACAACAGTTGCTAGTAAATTCCACAATTTAACTTTTTCCTGTTAGGGGGTTGGGGGAAAGGGAGGAAGACAAATATCTTAATTATAAATGATCTATTATCATCCAGTATGTCAATCGATGCATTATACTGTCAGATATTATTGCCAAAAACTTTAAATGTAATACTCAAATAACAAAGAAAACACAATTATATGTTGATATTATGCTAATTAAGAATTAAAAAGAACTGCTCAATGTGATGATTAGTTCAACCCATTAAAAATGAAACAACTTTACATAAAGAGACCACTTACTTAATTCCAAGATCAATATGCTCTTGAATACCAAAACCAAAACAGCCAGTATCACTGAAGTTCCTCCTCAGAAGTTCATATTCTTTCACCTTCAACCCACTTTCTAGAAGCTGCATTGCCTTGTCACCCCTGACTGTGACGTAGCATGCAATTTTTTCATTACGCCTGATCCCAAAAGACCGCACAGTATATCTTGCTGTTCAATCACAACAGATATACACGTCAAAATAACATCAAATATAATAATTTAAAAAAAGGAGTTCAACCAATCAACATAACAAATTTACTATCACTTGGATAAAATATGAAAACTAATTGAAGGAGAAACAACATTGTCACATTGAACTCAAATTAAGTTGATTTAGTTCAAATAATGGAAAAACTCAACTCAGCTACACCGATATTGAATATATATATATATATATATATATATATATATATATATATATATATCATCCTTCCCTCATCCTACATTTTAAAGATTAAACTTGAACAGTTCATCAAGCTCTCATCCCAAAAAATGAAACATTTAATAATTAAATCACAGATTTGACAACCCAATTAATCAAAGCGTCGCTGATAAGCCAAAGAAATAATAATTAATCTTGTGAATTGAGTTGTTTAGATCACCCCAAAAGAGAAATGAAATACAAATATCAAGTAAGCAAAATATGCATGCTAATTACACTCGGCTCATGATAAACTTCTATTTTTGGGGGAAAAAAAAAGCCCAGGACCCAAAATTGTCTGAACAACAAAACGGAGCATAAGTTTGAAATGTCACCTTTGGAGAAAACAGGGGTTTGGCCACTGAGTTGCTCCAAGACCTGTGAATGAACGAATATGGAATTAGATAAATAGACGAGCATGAGACTGTAATCATGAAATGGGTGTGAATTGAGATATGACAATGGCGGCGAGAGGAGTACCTTAGCAGCTCTGGTGAGGCGATCACCGCTTTCCCCAACGGAAATATTAAGGACGAGCTTCTGAACTTTGATCTCTCTCATCAGGTTCGATAGTTTCTTCTCAGAAGCCTGGTACAGATATAAAATATATATATATACACACACATATATGTTAGAGTAATGCAGTAATCAAATAGAGAGAAAGAAACAAAATACAGAGTAGAGAGAGACAAACCATGGTTCTGAGGTTGTAGCTGCCGGTGTGTTACGCGGTTTTAGAGATAGAAAGTGAGGCGAGGCGGGGCGGAGAAGAGCGAAAGAAATGCTTATATAGTATGGGAGAAAGGTTGCAGGTGTACTAGGGTATTTGATGTCCGGGGTGATGGGTGAGAAAATGACATTATTACCCTCTTGAAATATTTATAATGGTAGCACAATGCTAAACTCGCTGACTCATGGAACTGTGCAATTTGAGCCATTGGGTCATATGGTTCTCAAAGGACCCACATGATCCAACGGCTGGTACAAACCACCATTGTGACTGCTTCGCAAAGCTGGTACTAGTATTTTCGTGTTTTGGAAGTCAAAAATCAAACTCAAATGAAGCTAAACTTCAATTTGACTAGGGTCCACTTGATACGGTTCTTTAAGATTTTTAGTGGAATTAGAAGCGAAACAGTTCTTAACTGTTCCTTAATTTTGGAATCGGAATCGTTGACTTCGGTTCGGTTCGATTCGATTTGATTCCGATTCTTTACGGTTCCAGTTCCGGTTCTGGATCCTCAACGATTATTTGTTAACTTTTTTTTTCTTTTAAAACATTGACAAGATACACACTCATATTTGTGCACTTCTAGTTATAACAATAAATTAGAAGCTATTAGTATTTATTTATATATCTTATATTATATAAATATATAAAATATTATAAATTAGAAACTAAATGTATTTATCTATACATTATATATTTTATACTTTATATATAAATAAAACCCTAAAATTTCGAAGGTATTAGTATTTATTTATATATTATATATTTTATACTTTATATATTATATATTTATATAAAACACTAGAATTTAAAAGCTATTATTATTCATTTATATATTATATATTACATATTTTTTTTTCTAATGATTCTGGTTCCGGTTCCTTGACTTGGAATTAGAACTGGAACCGTAGTAAATGGTTCGGTTCAGGTGTGATTCTTTACGGTTCCGATTCCAATTCTACCGGTTCTTTGTGCACCCCTAAATTTGACATTTCTTTTTTATTTTTTTTCCTCTCATAGAGAAATTCATTAGTAACGGTTATCTAATAGAGATCCTTTGGATTGAAATGGAACATTATATATGAGAGTAATTTTTACCGAATATCTTCTCATTTCATGGATTGAGGTTTAAATCCCCATGTGCGCATGAACAGAACCAAAAGTTTCTATAGGAGATCCAGATATCATCATCGCCTCTTAAAAATAGGTTGTCAAGGTGTGTTCACTAACGAAAATATTTTTTATTTTTGCACTAAAAAAAAATTGAAATATATTCTTGTTTTTCTGAATGGAAACAAAAAGCATAAATAGCGTTCATTAAACTTATTTTATTTTTTTATATTTTTAAGAACGAAATATAAAAAACAGTGTTTAGTAACACATTTTTTTTTTCTTTTTTTCATATTTGAACCTGTAATTATTATACAATATAAAAGAATTTTTCAACAAAACTAGTCTTCTATAAGTACGATATCATATATATATATGTGAAAATTAAATTAACAAATATCATACAGGTTAAAAAATAATAATATACATATATCATAAAGAGTTATTATTTATAAGTGAATTTATAACAAATTATCATTAAACGATTTGAATTTATAACAAATTATCATATAAGTGAATTTATTATCACAAAGGGGTACATATATTGCTCCAACATACTCTTTCGGTTATTGCTTAAATGTTAATCTCAATTCGACTGTAATAAATTTATTTCAATATTTTTCATCTAAAATGTCCGCTTTTGAATATGTAGGGTATTTCTTTAATGACTCAATATATATAACAACTCATTAATTATCAGTTAGGAATCTCTCCCGGGTTTGCCTGTTAGGAGATCAGAGTTCTCAGTAGAAACACTTACGCTTTCTCTTTAGTTTCTTCTTGGATAATCTAGTTTTGTTTCTCAATGGATGAACAGTTATTGGGTCAAATCAGAAGATGTTCTTTGACTGATCTAGAGTCATGTTCTGTAACTATTACTGAGTATGATACAAAGGAGGGAATTAAGTGTTGCTCAAATAGTCTTTTGGGTAAAGTTCTCACGTCTAGAACGGTGAATGTTGGATTACTTCGTAATTCAATGGGTCTTTTATGGGGATGTCTTCAGTCATTAAAGATTTCAAGGCTCAGCAATGGCGTCTTCTAATTTATTTTTGAAGATGAAAAGGTAATGAAGAGGGTTTTACAGTCTAGCCCATGGAATTTTAAGAGCCAATTGCTGGTTCTTGTTCCTTGGGATCGGAATTTGAAGATTGATGTGCTGCGATGTCCGAATTGATTTTTTGACAACTCCAATAAGCAGTATTCAACAGGGACTCTTACACTATAATCAATAAGATAGACTCTCTCTCCGTATCATTTAAAACCCGCTTACGGAATCGTTTAAGAAAACGGGGTGGAGATGGGATTAAAGAAAATAATCCCCGTTTAAACGGGGGCGAGAATGGGGGTAAGACCCTACCCCGACAAGTACCCGCCTCGTTTAAGTATATATATATTTATACTTATATATATAATATATAGAGAAAATAATAATAATGTATAAAAGAAATATTAATATTATATATATCATATAACTATACAAGTTTATTATATTAATAATGGATGACTCAATATTATCAATTGTGTTGCAAGTATATAAATGTGTGTTTTTAGTTTATATGTATTAAAATATCTTATTTATTATTATAAAAAATTTTGCATTAAAAAAAAAAAAGTATAAACGGGGCGGGGCGGGAAAAGTTAAACAGTTATGAGAACGAGAAAGTCAAAACCCTGTCCCATTTATACACGGTTGCGGGACAGGGACGGGACGGAAAAAGGTAAACGGTTTTGGTTATGGGGAAGGCAAAACCTGCCTGCCCGCTCCGTTGTCATCCCTACTCACGGGTGGACTCGCAGAAGTTTTAAACAGTTCGTGTCTTTGTGTGGACTTCTTGGTCTCGGTTTTAGAGGTTTCCCTGTATACTTGGTCAAATAATAGACAGAGGGTTGTGTACCTTAGAATGGTCAAAGCTCTTCTCTCATTGTGTTCTTAATCATGTGACTGTGGCAGGATCTGATCATTAAGTTCTGTTGTTAGATTTGAATGGAGAACTAACTTTTGTAAAGAGATAATTTCATTTTGATGATCGTTGGGTGTGGGATTAGAATTTTAAAGAAGTGGTAAAGAAGGCTTGGGAAGACCCTTTTCAAGGCTCTGCAAATTTTATTATTAAAGAGAAATTAAAGAATTGCAAAGAACGGCTTCAAATGTGAAATAAATCCAGAAAGTCAAATTCGAAGAAGAAAATTGATTTTTTGCAGGATTAATTGAGGAGACTCAAAGAGTCAACAATGAGTTTTGATTATAAGCATTTTTTGAAGTTGGAAAAGGAATTGGCTCAAGCTTGGAGGGAAGAAGAACTCTTTTGGAAGCAAAAATCAAAGATTGCTTGGCTACAACATGGTGATAAGAACACGAGCTATTTTCATCAAAAAACAGTCATCAGAAGAAAGAAAAATGAGATATCAGGTTTGGAGGATGTTGAGGGGAATTGGAAGGATTCTAAGTCAGAGATTAGACTAATTGCAGAGCAATATTTTTGGGATTTGTATACTTCTTCTGCTGGGGGTTTTGTTTCTGATTTTTGGAATTTAATTCCTCATAAAATTTCTAATGATATTAATTTTGATATGTTGAGAGAGGGCACTGAAGATGAATTGAGAGAGGCTTTGAAATGTATGAGACCTTATAAAGCTCCAGGACCCAGATGGCTTCACTCCGCTATTTTTTTCAGACAAATTGGGACTTGCTTAAATTTGATCTGGTGAGAGGTTTTAACCTGTTTCTTGAGACTAGATTTTTAACTTCAAGTCTTAATCACACCAATATTTCCCTTATTCCAAAAGTGAGAAACCCATGTAAAATACATCAATTTAGACCCATTGCCCTGTGTAATGTGATTTATAAAATTTATTCTAAGGTTTTAGCTAACAGACTTGAACCTTTTTTGCCTTCCTTGATTTCGGAAACACAAAGTGCATTTGTTCCTCAAAGATTAATTTATGATAATGTGATTTTGGCTCAAGAAGTGCTTCATTACTTTAAACAGAAAAAGGATGGGCAAACCAGTTTTATGGCTTTAAAGTTGGATATGGCAAAGGCATATGATAGGGTTGAATGGGATTTTATTCAGGGTGTTATGGAGAGAATGGGATTTACAGAAGGTTGGATTAGAGTGGTTATGGGATGTGTGAAATCTGTTTCCTATTCTGTGCTTATTAATGGAGAGAGTGGAGGCTTAATTCACCCTTCTAGGGGTCTTAGGTAAGGAGATCCTCTATCTCCCTACCTATTTTTATTGTGTACAGAGGGTCTATCTCTTTTGTTGAACATTGCAGTGAGCTTCTCAACTTCATGGAGTTCGGATTGGTAGGGGAGTGAGCCCAATCACTCACCTATTTCTTGCTGATGATGCTCTTTTATTTTGCAGGGCAAATGTCTTTGAGGCATCTACTTTGCAGTATGTTCTAACAATTTATGAGAAGCTTTCAGGCCAAATGGTGAATTACGACAAGTCTGGCCTATTTTTCAGTTCAAATGCACGAAATGAACTGAAACAAAATTTGAGAAGAATCTTACAAATCAGAGAGGAAGGTTGGATCAACAAATATTTGGGATTGACTGCAATTTTAGGAAGATCCAAGTCAATGTCCTTGAAATTTCTAGTAGAGAAGATTGAAGCAAAAGTGCAGCATTTGAAGGCTAACCTTTTTTCTCAAGCAGGAAGAAAGGTCCTTTCGAAATCTATTTTAGCCTCTTTACCCATTTATGCAGCTCAGTGCTTTAAGATTCCTACAAAAATTTGCAATCAAATTAGAAGTTTTCTTACAAAGTTTTGGTGGAGTGATTCAGTTGATAAATCTAAGATTTGTTGGATTAGTTGGGATCAACTTTGCATTCAAAAAAAGAATGGTGCGCTGGGGTTTAAAAAATTTGAGTTGTTTAATTTAGCTCTTTTGTCTAAACTCGCTTGGAGGTTGGAAGTGGGGGATCAATCCTTGTTTGCTAGAATTTTTAAACAAAAATACTTTCCTTCAGTTGATTTTTTAGATTCTACTTGTAGTCATAGAGTAAGTTGGGTTTGGAAAAGTATGAGTTCTATTAAAGACATTATTACTGGTGGTTTGAGATAGAGAATTGTGAATAGCAAGGATGTTCATTGTTGGAAGCATTCCTGGTTACCAGATTCTAAGAATCCAAGACTTACTTCTAATCAAGATGGCTGCTCAATTTCAACAGTGGATGAATTGATTTTCCAGAATTCAAGGAGTTGGAATCAAGAGTTAATTACTACCTCTTTTAATGATAGAGATGCTGCCTTAATACTTCAGCTTCCTATTAAGGGAGTTTGGGGATTGAGATCAGAAAGTTTGGGGTCTTACCTCAAACGGGGAATTTTTGGTTAGAACTACTTATAAATTGGCTTTACAGTTGAGAGGCAAGGGACATACACGTTCTGTTGATGAAGCAAGTAGTTGGAAACAAAAATTTGTTTGGCAAATCAGCCCTTTGAGATTGGACTTTGGGTCTGAGAGACAAATTTTCTGAAAACAAGTATGGTTTTATCTTCATAGTTTATGGTCAGATTCTCAAGATGCTGATGATTATTTTTCTATATTGGGGGCAATAATTTGCTGGCAATTGTGGAAGTCTCGAAATGATTGGCATTTTAATGGTATTAAACGGGATCTTGGGAAAATTTTGGATCGAGTTCTTTCTCAATTTTATGAGTTTAAAGGTTATGATTTTCAGGAAAAGGATAGTCAGTTGTTGGCTATTAGAGATGATCATTGTTCTCATCGCTGGCTTGCTTCCCCCTTCAGGCTTTTTAAAGATTAATGTGGATGCATCATACATTGTTGAAGAAAGATGTTGTGGTGCTGAAGTGGTTCTCAGGGATTGGGAAGGTAGAGCTTTGAAAGTTGCAACAGTGTTTTTTAAAAATGTGTGTTGTGCTGAAGTTGCAGAGGCAAGGGTATTGATGGAAGCTTTGAAGTTTATGTTGCAATGGGGTTATTTTGATTAGGTTATTATTGAGGGTGACTGTAAGCAAGTGATGCTTCTGAAGCCTTCAATGCTAGCTCTGCATTTATTTGTGAAGACGTTAAAGTACTGCTACAATCTTTCAATGATACGAATCTTGTTTGGTGTTCAAGAAAGAGTAATTTGGTAGCTCATGCTTTGAGTAGATGGGCTATTAGATGCCAAAGTGGTGAAGTTGATTGGAATGTTTGGCCACAGTGGCTCATTGATTGTTTACATTTTGATTGTAATAGCCTTATTCGATAATTTATTCATTTGTTGTTCTGGTAAAAAAAAATTATTAGTTTGCTTCTTTCAAGTTTTATTTAGTGCCCGTTTGGGGAGCGTCTTGGGAAATTAAAATGTGCTTCCAAATCCAAAAAGTTCTTTCAAAAAAATGTTAGTGTTTGGTAAAATAAGGAAAATTGACTTTTAATGAAAGTCAAAGTTCTAAAAAGTCTGTTCAAAGGAAGCCGAAACAACTTGCTTTTAGAAGGAAGCCATAATTATGTTAGGTAACAATTTTATAGACAATTTTGCGTTTTTTTATTTCGTGAAACTTGCCTATTGAGTGTAATTATTAAAGATAAATTTGTCAAGTTAAAATTGTGGAAGGAATTTCAAAAAATGCATCTACCAAACAACTATTTTCTTTTAAATTCCTTTAATTGAAGGCATTTTTCAAAGGCCTTTTAAATGGAAGGAATTTTATAATCAGGAAGCTCCTCCAAACAGGGTCTTAATATGTCTATCAGTGTTAAAATTCTCACGTGTTATTAATTAAAATTCTCTTGTAACAACTTTTATGTTGTATTATAATAAAATTTATAGATCACATTGGATAAAGTATCGGGACCTAAAATAATTGCTCAAAAAAATTTACACTCTTTTATATAAAACAAGGACAAATTACAAGAAGAAGGATACTCTCTCTCTCACATTCAGGGGAAGACGCAGCTAACCAACAAAAATGATCATCGGATAATTTACTAGACTAAAACCAATATATATATAGGATAATGATTTGGAGGTCGATCCGACCAGTCTGATTTTATTTTTATGTAAGTGGAGTGGTGACCCTCACCACATGATGTCATGATGATGTCATGTGTTAGGACCCACCACTCCACTCCTATAAAACTATTCTTGGACTAGTAAACTCTATATCATTACTCATATATATCACCTCAAATAAATAATTATGTTAACAACTTTAGATGATGGATTTTTGTCATAACATAAAAATGAATGACATCTAACAAAATAGTTAAACAATTACAAAAACATAAACAAATATT
This sequence comes from Cornus controversa, assembly GCA_026545225.1. Classification (NCBI taxonomy): domain Eukaryota; kingdom Viridiplantae; phylum Streptophyta; class Magnoliopsida; order Cornales; family Cornaceae; genus Cornus; species Cornus controversa. The sequence continues at coordinate 21,453,141 of CM048852.1, forward strand.
TTTATATGAAACCAAGTTATATAGTTCAAGAAATAAAAAGGAAACAAAATATTCAAAAACATTTCTTAAAACGTTCAACACATGTTAGTTCTGCTTAGTGTGTGTGTGTGTGTGTATATATATACTACTATTATAAAAGTACAAAGGGGTTTTCTAGTTTCATTACACTATTTTTTATTTTTAAATTAAAAAAATAGAATTATAACCTAAATAAAACCTTTTTCAGTTTCACTACATTATTTATTTAGTTTTAAATAAAAAAATAGAGTTATAACCTAAACAAAACCTAAAACTCCAAACATCACAAACACTACTACAAGCATGACTCTCATCAATGGGTGACTCTTCCTCTCAGCTCTCATCAACCGTCATTTCAATATGGTTTCCTTTCGGGTCACATCAACTCTCATGTGAGTTTTTATTACTATTATTATTTGTTTTCTTTAAATTTTTCTCCCATTTTTGTCTTTTCTTGCTATTTAATTATTGCAAGTCCATATTTTTTTTCCAATCTTCTTGATGGCTATTTGATGAGTATAAGTTGTTTTTATTCTATTTGCTTTTAGTTTGGGGTTAATTTGTTGTTATGGAATTTTTTAGTGGGTTGTACTGAAATAACAATCAATAATTAGGTTGAAAATCTGCAACTTATTTATAAGAAATTCAATTGAGTAAACGGGTGTATTTATGTAATAATTTTAATTGTCATGCATGTAAATTTAGGGGTCTTTAGGATTGCAAAATTGGAATTAGGATTTTCAATTAGAATTGTTTGGTTATATATAACTAATAAAATATGTATTAAAAGTCTTTTTGAATTAAAAAAATAGAATTATAACCTAAACAAAACCCTTTTTTTAGTTTCACTACATTACTTATTTATTTTTAAATAGAAAAATAGAGTTATAACCTAAACAAAACCCTCAAACCCCTAAAATCACAAACACCAATACAAACATGGCTCTCATCAACATGTGACTCTTCCTCTCAGCTCTCATCAACCGTCATTTCAATTCAGTTTCCTCTCGGCTTACATCAACTCTCATCAACTTTCATGTGAGGTTCTTTTTTTTTATATAATTATTTGTTTTCTTTAATTTTTCCTTCAAAATTTTGTCTTTTCTTGTTATTTAATTATTGCAAGTCTGTGTTTTTTTTTTCAATTTTCTTGATGGCTATTTGATGAATATAAGTTGTTTCTATTCTATTTGCTTTTAGTTTGAGGTTAATTTGTGGTTATTGTTTTTTAGTGGATTGCACTTAAATAACAATCAATAATTGGGTTGAAGATCTGCAACTTATTTATGGATAATACTTGGGTCCTGCCCTGGCAGCATCAGCTTCATTCTCCCTGCTTATGTGAACCAATAGAATTAAAACAGTTGTCCAAAATTTTGTTTTTTTTAAGATGGACATTATCCATCTTCTTGTGCGTTAAACGAAAAATTCATCATTTATTGCTTTTTTTTTGTCTCTTCAACTCCCATTTGCACACTTATTGGTCCACATAAGCAGGGAGAATAAAGTTGGTGCTGCCAGGGCAGGACCTAAGCATTATTCCTTATTTATAAGAAGTTTAATTGAGTAAACGGGTGTATTTATATAACAATTTTAATAATTTAGGGGTCTTTAGGGTTTTAAAATTAGAATTAGGATTTTCAGTTAGAGTTTTTTGGTTATATATAACTAATAAATTATGTATTAAAGTCTTTTTGAATTAAATAGTTATTAGTTTCAATTAAGACTAGTTCACATTTCAATTAAGATTTGTAAGGACTGTGACCATTTTTGGTCGGTTTTCTTTTATTTTCATTTATTATCATCTAAATTATTTAAATGATTATATATGTGTTTTAAATATGAAATATATGCTTGGAGACTTGTATAAGGGTCTAGGGAAGTTTTGGGAGCATTTGGTAAAATTTGAGTTTTTCGGGTCGGGCGGACTCGAAAAATCTGATAGTGTCAGAATGACACCAAATTTTGAGATTAGTTTAAATAGAATATTTGATGAGTTATAGAATTGATTTTGAGTTCATAAGAGTTACCGAAAGTGGAAGCGAAGTTCAGGAAAGTATGGTAAGTGACTAGTTGCATTTTTGTAACTAGGAGAGGTTAGGTCTATAAATAGAAAGGAGAATAATTCACCATATTCATTCTCTCATTCTATTCAGCCGATTGAGAGAGCAATATATATTTATACATTCATCTTCTTCTTTCACCATTGAAATTGAGAGGCTTGAGACGAGAATTGGAAGGTGCCACAGAAGAGAGAATTATTCTACACATCGAGGCTCGAGTTTGATCCATTCTAAATTGAATTTGGAGAAAGTTGATTTTGGTAAAAAATTGGAGATTTTATTTAGAAGCTCTTCTAAATTGAGGTAGGGATGTCTAACCCATGAAATCCGAGATTTATGTGACTATATTGGTTGTCTATGATAACCAATTAGTTATATAAGTTTAATTAGATGTTTTTCAAAGTTAAAGTACACTAAATTATACAATTCAATGAATTTTCAATGTGAAATAATGTGATTGCATGTTTATAATTGTCTCAAATGATTATCAAGCATGTTGGATGTGAAATGTGAGAGAATTATATGTGTTTATATGTATATGTGAAGGTGACAGTTATGTGTTTGATAAATTATCTTGAAGAGCATGATTATATGTAAAGAACGTTTTATCATTGATATAAGTGTTATGAAATGTGAAAATGTAATACTTGTTCAATGTGAATGCATGTGAGATTTATATGAAGATATGAAAGCATATCATAGGTGGATAATATGTACGTTTGTATGGATGAATTTGCAAATGAGCATGATTGTGATTTTCACGCTCTGAAATTCGGACCACTGGGACTCCCCCAGACCAGCCCCGGATCCCGAGTGTGAACCCGTCCACTCAACCCTATAAACGAATGCGATAGTATCGAGGTTTGATACCATGCTATAACGCCCCAATTTCCGACTCTCGAAGAACCAAAGGTGACTTCAATCCATTAAGCCCAATGAACCCTCATTACACTCAAGTACCACAGAAGCTCAACTCTATTATTACATATAGGTATGTACACTCTACCTCATCCAATCCCAATGGGCCTTGCATCATGACATATCACCTTGGTGGGGATTTATTTACCCAGACTTTCAAGAATCACTCACTTTCAAATCTCAAAACTTACTGTATTTAGAATCTGAAACTGAAACCCATACTATTGGATAGAGAATCCAAAAATACTCAATTTAAAAAAAACCACACTCAATTCCGATCTAGAACGAAGAAATTACGTCGAATCGAAGTTTGGAAAAATGCTATGAATAGTAATCTCGATTGTGCAAAATGCCAATCTCGATTGTGTGAAACTGGCATCTCGATTGTGTGAAAAAAATCTCGATTGTGCAAAAATTTCACCCTCTCAAGACCTTGAACCTGCAATATTTCGCACGATCGAAATGGGGGTTTCGATTATGCGAAATTACCCCTGTCTGGACCCTAAAAATCATTATAAATCATCACCCTTTTGCACAATCGAAATGGGGGTTTCGATTGTGCGAAATGGGCATTTCGCACGATCGAAATGCCCTTTCCAGAACTTCCAACAACCCTATACATGGTCCATATGTGGTCCAATCCACCTTCTATCATCCTAGGACCCCTCATATATGATCCATAACATACTTGAAAGGTTTCAACATCAATTACATGCTCAAAATCATATTCATAAATGAATCATACACCAAAATGAATCATTCTCTTTCACAAACACAATTCATTCATAATGAAAACATCATCAAATGAATTAAGTACCGCCATGGGCATTACATAAACTAAATCGTTGTCTCTCCATACCCAACAAGTTTATAATCCAATACATACATCAAAGTTACATTTGTCCAAATATAACCACAACATAAAAAGAAGCCACATGCCACAAGCCGGCATGGGAAGCCACAAAATGCTCAACATCCAAAAGATAGCATAAACACTACTAGAGTTCCACTTGGACACTCATGTCCCATCTATCATTGACGTTTTATTTGTAAAAGAGTTTATAATAAAGGGATGAGCACCACTGCAACTCAGTAGAGATACCCCAACCCACCTAAGTGCCGATCTAACACGACCTACATGGATGCATATCACAACATTTTACGTATCATTTAACATACATCATATTCACTCACAACAATGCATATATATATATATATATATAGGGATGCATTAAACACATATCATGCTTCATAATTCAAATGAAGGTAGTAATCATAGGCTTGTCTCTCTCTTGAACTCAACCCGAAACCCTAAACATGATTCTTGACTGAATCATGAAACCGAGACACTTTCCACACCATTCCAACTTCGCCATCGAGTATTTACCTACTCCAAGGTGGATAGACCACCGTCACCGAGTATTTACCTACTCCAAGGTGACTTGGCCCCTTTTCTTTGAATTTTCACCGAGTATTTACCTACTCCAAGGTGAGCAAACCATAATCACCGAGTATTTACCTACTCCAAGGCGATTAGGCAACCTATTTAGAATCTCCACTGAGTATTTACCTACTCCAAGGTGAGTAAACCACCATTACCGAGTATTTACCTACTCCAATGTGATGTAACCACTCCAACGCCCTCATCAAGTATTGACCTACTCTAGGCAATTCAACAACACTTCTCCGTTTCCTCAAAATGGCCCCAATATATGCATTTCAAACATATAAACATCAAGCATTTAATTTCATGCCTCACAATGCACATGCTAATTAATAAAACACGTAGCATGCATTTCATCTCCACAACACCTCACATATATTTACCTATACATGTAAAACATAGCATACTATCCACATATGCACACAAAACTTCACCTAAGCACATTTTAGTCATGCTTCACCAATGCACACATTCTCTATACAAAGATAGCATGCATTTAACTCACTTAACAACACATAATACATACATGTTCAATATGACACACTTTCACATATGTGCACAAAATGTAGCATATAAGCATACATATTAATATCTCTTACACATTCACTCCTTTCATCATATATACTACCACATACATATCCATTGCACATTAGAGACCAAGAACAGTAGAAAAACACCACGTCCCACCCCTCTTACCATTCTAAATCATGCAATACACACCCTTAGCTCTCACCGCTTCACATGAAATCCTAAAATCGACAAGTAGATGAGACTACCTCAAAAATGAGGCTTCCAAGCACTTCTCAAAATCCCAGCAATGTCAACCTTGCCAAAATACGACTTTGTTCAGTTCAAACCAAAACCCTAGTCGTCCTTTACGTATCTCCCTTTTTCGACAAATCCCGAATCCAAGCCTTAAGCCTTCAAAAGCTAGAGAGAAGTAGAGGGAGAAAGAAGAGAGAGAGAGCAGCTGGCGTTAGAAAGAGAGATCTAAAAAATCTCTACAGAAATTGACCTTTTAAGGTTCCTAGGCTGCGAAAAGACCAAAATACCCTAGGCCACTTAACGCACCTTCCCGAACTCCGTTTTCGATTTCGATTTCGAAAACTCCTACGGTCTCGAAAAATCTTCCTTAACCCTCTAAAAATTTTATCTAAGCCATTTTCAAAAATAAATATTTTCAAGAATTTTTCGAATTCTCGGACCCACTTAAGTCGCATCCCGGGCCCCAATTTGACCAAAAAGTCAAACTTCTCCAAATCTTCCAAAAAAATTTTAAAACCTTTAAAACACTTCCCAAACATGTTCCCCACATTCAAAACATGTTAAACATCACTCAAAATGCATTTATGGCAATTATTATGCGAAAATGCAAAATCAGCCAAAATTGGTCACGGTCTCTACAGTGATAATGTTCACACATTACATATACATGGAGTGAGTGTGCATGTGAAAGGATTTGTGGAAACTGGACAGCTAGGAATCGGGATCCGGGTGTGGGATGGAAAAAGGGCTCGTAGGAACCATATGGCCAAGAATTGGGATTCGGGGTGAAATAGAAAGGCCGTAAAAAATCAGATAGCTAAGAGTCGAGATCCGATGCTAATTGTTATCGTTGATGTTATGGGTGGTGATCCAAGGTCAGAGTGATGGAATTCATGTGTGTGTGAGGCACAAAAAAAGTGTAAGTGTGTAGCATAATGCATACATTCAAGGCATGATTATTGACATATAATATTATATGTGTGTACTATGATGTTCTTACATGTGGTTAGGTGTTATGTGATATTCATAGAACTTGCGAAATTGTGTTTTAGGTATTCCTAATGAGCGTGTTGTAGCTCATCCTATGAGTATTAACTTTTTTTAGAAAATGGTAAAGAGGTGATTGAATCTCCCCAACGGTGAGTTGGCGTGGAGCGTGACCGATTTCATTTAAAGACATTTAATGCCTTATTTGAATGTATGTCCAAGATATGGACTATATGCATATGTTGAAATATGTATATAACCTTTATTGACTCGGGAACATGTTTATTATTATGGTTATGATCACATACATTTAAAATAAAATGTTTGAGCATGATGAATGCTAAATGATGTGAATGATGATTTATCTTTCCGTTTATGTCCAATTATGCATACTTGAAAATTGTGGGATTAATTGAGTTGGGGAAAGTATGAAATAGATCATGTGTTTCATGTTAAGGGGTAATTGACCGCAAGATTACGATGGATTGTAATGCATATTACGATGCATCGCCATGTTACGATATATCATAACATGTATTATGATATCGAAATGTTGCGATACATCGCAGGTTGGGTCACGATGCATTGAAGAAATGAGGAGATTGGGTGGTCAAAAATAGTACTTTTTGCACCTTGTTACGATACATGGGCGATGCATCGTAGATTATGATACATCGTAATTTAGATTACGATACATCATAATAGCTAGATGTTGAGTGAGCTGAAATGAACTAAAGTGAGTGAACATGTGTGCATTGTGTACATGTGGGGTCTGATTGTGAGACTGATCATTAAATATGATGATATTGATGTACAGAATAATACGTCCGCTAGATTATGTGATGATGTCTTAGATTGATTGATCATTATGATGTTCCGGTTAGGAATTGATGTAATGATAATGAAAAGGCTTCCATGACAATTAATGATCTCGGTGGTCCGGGTCAGAACTGAGGGTGATAGTGGTAATTTGCCATGGTTGTTCGGGTCATAGGGTGATGATCGGGCGATCATGAAACCTCAGTATCCTAAAGTTCGGGCTTGGACCGGCGGAGTCTCGCGGTCTGAATTTCACAGCGTGACATGATTTTTTCTTTAATTAAACAACGGTAGACAGATGGATATATTGACTTGTATAATTATTTGACAATGAATGCATCAAACCATAGACTAGTTAAAAAAAGGCACATATATATAAACTAATGGAACAATAATCTGATTTGATGTATACTGTGCATGTTATGATTTGTTCCACACCAACTTCTTCAAAATACTTATTTTATGAATTGAGTGAAGTTGGGGTTTAGGGGGCGTTTTTTTTTACTTTCTAAGTTTTTAGTTTCAGTACTTCATCACAATTTTCAGTAACCAATAAAACAAAAATTAAAAATTTAGAAAAAGTTGTTCAAATGACCATTCATCTTATCTAGAAATAAATATATTTATTCTTTCAATGTCATAAAGGATAATATTTAAAGATTTTTCATATTGTAATTAAGAATAATGACGCATGCACAAATGCATTCTTATCAGTATTATTGTGCGATTAGGATCATAATATCTTACATATTGAATACTTCATTGTCAAATAATCTAATGTCTTCACGCTAGATTTATACTCAGTTGCAAAGAATAATAACTTTTTTATATTTTAGAACATAAAAAATAGGAAAAACAATTTAATTATAAAACGGTAGAAATCAGTAATTCAGAAACGATAAATTGTTAAAAAATTTAAAAGCAACAAGTAATTTTAAATTTGTTTAAAGAATATTATTTTTGTTACAATAGTAATTTTATTTTATTATTATTGAATAATTTTTTCAATATTTCTTCATTTTTAATTTAACACAAACTCTATTTAACACACATACAAATAATATCAATAGTCTTAAAATCATATCTTATAATAAAGTAATAAGTTGCAAATAATAATTTTTTTTTTTATATTTTAGAGGTTCTACGTGCGTCGCAAAAATTAAAAAGATTATTTACCTTGATGTAATTACCGAATAAGAATGAAAAATTATTAATTAAACAACCATTATTCATCATTATACCTTTCGGTTCTTCTTTTTATCATTGTGAAAGTCTAAAATTTTTTATTATTTTTTGTTTTTACAGTTTCTTTAGCAATTTTTTCTATTCGGTTTAATTGACATGGTTTCTTTGTTTCTCTCTCGACTTCACGGGTAAATGCTCTCTTCAAATTAATATCTATATATATTGTTTTACTACTGTTGTTTTTGTTTGTTTTACTGCTGTTGTCATTTTTGTTTTTATGGTTGTACAAAAGAGTTTTTACTATCATTAATCTTTCCTTTTCAATTTTTTTCCAATACAACTTTATCTTAAAGTGTTTTACGAAATTCTCTAATTTCCTTTTATTCATTATTAGTATCTCCTTTTCAATTTTTTTCCAATACAACTCTATCTTAAAGTTTGTTACGAAATTCTCTAATTTCCTTTTATTCATCGTTAATCTCTCCTTTTCAATTTTTTTCATGATGTTCCTTTATGTTATTGTTATGCTTATTATTATTTTTCATTATTGTTATGATTATGACCGAAATACTAAAATAGTAAATGTAATAGGAATTAAGGTTTTCAAATCAGAGTTTTCAAATTAGAATTAGGGTTTCAACCAAAGTTGATTAGGGTCCAACCAAAAGAAAGAATTTAAGACTAGCTAGAAGCATAAAATATAGTAAAATGTTTAATGTAATTTTATTAAAAATTTAGGTCCCATCTCATGATATGTACAAAAACTATAAAATAAGGTTTTGAATAAATTGTTAACTAAACTTAAAACATATATTCTTAATTCTAAATAAAACTGTTTGCTTGTATTATTTAATGGTATCAAGTATATATTATCTATGTAAGACGAACTTTAAAATTATTAATATAATAAATATTTTAATTTCTAAAATGATTTTACCCATCTTTATTGTTTTTGTGTGCAATTTTATTTTTTGAAAAAAAAAAATTTGCGTCGAAGGATTACTTTCATATGAATTTTATCTTCGATAATAATTCTATAAGTTTTAGCTACTTGTGATTGACATATAGCTTTAATTTTATATTAGTATATTATTTCACCATCAAAATAATAAAAGGTCAAAGATGGATATATACACACACTATTACTAAAAGTACAAAGAGGTTCAAAAGTTTCAGTACATTTTTTTTATTTTTATAATGCATTCTTATTTTTTTTATAATATATTATTCTAATAAATACATAATCTTCCCATAAATTTTAAACACCAAGTATTCTTTTCTAATTCTATTTATTATTTGCCTCATACATTATCCCTAACAAAAAACTCTTCCTATTTAAGAAAAAATAATAATAATATTATAACTCTTACTTTTATAAATTCTCTAATTCTATTTATTCTTTCTCTTACACTTCATTCCTAACACAAAATCTTCCTATTTTTAAAATTCAAATAATTTGATTAGAAACAACAATTTACGGAGTTTCAAATTATTTAATTTAACTAGAATTTTTTTTCTTAAATGTCTAAAGAGTTTCAAATCTATTAGAGTGGCTTAATGAGAACTTTTCTTATTTTTCCTTTTATTAGTCGAACAGATTACGGTTAGAATTCTAATTTAGTTTCACTCAATTTAGAGTTTCAAATCAGTTTATTTAGTGTAATTAGAATTCTTTCTCTATTTTTTCCCCTTCTATTAGTCAAACATTCCAATATTTTTCATTTTCCTTCTATTAGTTGTTAGAATTCCAATTTAGTTCACACTTCATCCCTAACACAAACTATTCCTATTTCAGAAAAAATAAAAATAAAATTATAATTCTTATTTTTTTATAACTTTTCTAATTCTATTTATTCTTTCTCTCATACTTCATCCCTAACACACCATCTTTCTATTTTTAAAATTCAAAAAAATATATAGATATTTTTTCTAATTCTATTTATTCTCTCACTAACTTCATTGCTAACAGATACTCCTAAAATATAATATTATTTAAATAAGAAATTTTTTTTTCTCAATTTCTATTTCTTCGTTCTCTAACTTCATCCCTAATACAAACTCCTAAAATATAATATTATTTATTTCAATAAATATATAGAAACATAACCTTTCTAATGTACTAATGAAAAAACACCATTTTTTTAATTTTTATAATGAATGTTTAAAATTTTATAATATTATTTATTATAATAAATAAATAGAAACATAACATTTCCTTAACTCTTAAATAAGTATTCTTTTCTAATTCTATTTCTTATCTCTCTAACTTCATTCCTAACACAAACTCCAAAAATTGTAATATGATTTAAATAAGTATTCCTTTTGTAATTTTATTTCTTCTCTCTCTAACTTCATTCCTAACATAAACTCCTAAAATATAATATTAATTAATGAAAAAACACTACTAATGGAAAAACTTCTAGAGAAGGGAATTGAAAAAATTGAACTAAATAATATTTAATGAACTCACTAATTTTATAATTTAGCTATTATTTATGTAGTAAATTAAAATATATATTTAAGTAAATTATTTTTTTAAGAAAGTGAACTTTGAGATTCAAATGTTAATTTATATATATATATATATTTGAAATTAAATTTTACCCACGTGCAAAACACATGTTGTTTACTAGTATATATAATATGTATGACTAGATAAAATTCATGAAAATGTAGTGAGGTAAACTATTAACAACAAAGAGAAAGACAATCACGATTAATAAGAAAGGGCATTATAGTGATTTAATAAAAATAGCCCATCACACGACACACATGGGGGACATTTTGTAACAAAATGTGATAGCTCAGGGGGTATTGTGAACAAATATAGTTCAGGGGGTTATTTGCAAAGTTGTAGATAGTTTAGGGTTTATTTATTTATTTATTTTGTATTTTACCCTATATTTAATGTGTGTATATATATATATATATATACATGTAAATTAGGAGTGACCACATATTGGATCAGATTAGGCATAATCCTTATCCGATCCGCAGTTTACGGATTGGTGAATATGTAATCCAATCCGATTTGTGGGAAAGACTCAATCCGATTCGATCCGATCCGTGAAATAACGGATTGAATCAGATTGGGCTTAATCTAAACAACCCTATATAATTATTTTTTAACTAGGACCCAATACAAAATTTTTTTCCTAAAAGATTTAAGATATTATTGTCATACCCTGAAATTCAAGACACCGGAGACTTTATCCTCAGGCTTAAATCCCAAAGGTGAGTCCAAGTTAACCATTCATGACTCTCACATGCAATTCCCCTTCTGAAACCAACTCTGATACCATTCCTGTCATGCCCCAATCCCAATACCCGTAACGATACAGGAAATGGGGATAAACTATTCACTCTGTCCCATAAGTTATTGCTAAACTTGCTTAAAACCATTTCCGTCTCATATCACTTCCCATGTAACCAAGATGTCGAGGGTGAAACTGTCCACTATGACCTAATGGAGTCTCTCAGCCTTTTAGAGCTTCATAAACTTAATCACATATTTACATACTCATATGCAAACCGCCACATCACCTACTATCTATGGGGTCCTCATATAGCCATGCATGCATGCCCAACTAAAACTGACCTGCAGTTTTCGCATAATCGAAATCTCCATTTCACACAATTAAAATGGTGATTTTGCATGATCAAAATGTTTGATCATGCGAGGTGCTTGTGAAGTACTATCAAAAGTTTTTATCTCTCAGGACTTTTGACATCCTAAAACTTGCATTTTTACGCACAATTGAACTGCCCACTTCGCACAATCGAAGGATTTCAATAATGCGAAATGGGGATTTCGCACGATCAAAATTTCCTCTGCAGAAATCCTATAATTCTACCAAAGGCTATTTTCAAGCCAACTCCTCATTCCACAATACTCAAGCATCCTCTATAGGATACTAGACACTATAAATGCTCCATACATCATTCACAATCATCCATAACATGATAAATCATCATAATTATTCTCCACAACATACATTTGAAGCTCAAAATGTTAAATCTCATGCATTTCATACATATATTTCAAAAACACATATTATTATACGAGCCTCAAAAGTTGTAAACTTACTAAACATAAAGAGAACATTAAAGTTCTATTACATATCCATAATCCAAATGTGCAAACACAAACTTTAAGCTAATCCACATGCCACAAACCAGCAAGGACACCTATATACAAGTCTTAACCAAAAACACCCAGAAAAGGTAGATTTCTTCTACTCTAAGTTGAACTTATGGTTGTGCATCCTCAACAACCTCTTTGCCATGTCCTGAAAGTGTTAGTGTAGGGGGATGAGCAATTTTAACGGCTCAAGTGTAACGTATTGTGCAATCCATTCAAGTCCACATTTTATATTCAATGCATAAACACAAAAACATGCTTCAACAACTACGTGTTATGCTTCCTAGCATTTCTAGTCAAAAACTCTCATTTCTATTCATTTCGTGGCATACACATCAAATTTAACTTGACAACCACATAACAACAATTCATGCTTAAAGCACATTCCATCATATTTATGACATATGACATAACTGAAATTGGATTAAAATCCACCAAGTCATGTAAATTTCACAAGTTACACATAAGACTCAATTTACACATTCTCTTGGAATTGGATCACACTCACACATGTAAACAAGATACTACCTAAGTCCCATATCTCAAGTCCTAGTTAGTTTTGGGCTACTAACCCACTAATAACCAACCTATCTTGCGCAAGTTTTGAGAACTTTCGACCTCCAGAAATATGTTTCCCGACTAATTTGTCATGAGCTCCTTTCGAGACACTACCCTTACTTACACAAAATAATTCACATTGTGTATCCACAATCATAAATCTCGATGCATTGCACCCATTACATATTCTAACTCAATTCTATCATGTTAAGCAAGAATCATAAGACATATACATAACTTAACTCACAAAACTAGGTTTTCATTATTCTCCCCAAAATCCCATTATGCCATACATACTCCGTTTTGCACATATAAGTAATCCATGTAATATAAGGCATACACTAACCATTTCTAGCAAGAGAATCATATATACACCATTTCAAAACACAATTTTCATCACAAAACATATATTTTCATATATCACATGAAAATGAATCATCTATTTTATGCTTAGACATGAAATTTCACTTGAATTAGAAGACACAAGACACACCCCTACCTCAATAGCTATAGTTTCAAGTTATCCCACACTTTCACCACTCTCAAGGTTGTCTAACCGTGACTTTGTTCGGTTCCAATCGAAGGTTTTCGGCGCCTTCCGAATCAAACCCTAACACCTTCTAAATCTAGGGAGAAGAAGAAGAACAAAAAGAGGAGAGAAGGGAGAGCTTGGGCGGCTGATTATTTGGAGAGAAATAGTGGCTGAAATATCTATCTCCTGATATTTATAAACCCACAACGTAAAAAGACTAAAATACCCTTACTCATTTAACGTACCTTCCCGACCTCCGTTTTTTAATTCGAAAGAAACTATGGACTCGAAATCACTTCTACGTCTCTCCAAAATTTTAATTGATCTATAACCAAAAATAAAATTTTTCAAAAAAATATATAGATTTTTTGGCCCAACAGACCCATCTTGGGTCCCGACGACCCAAAATTTCAAAATGCGTCAAATGGCTCACAAAACTCTCCAGACCTCTAAACGAGTCCCCACATATGTATATAACACTTATAACATATGCAAAATATTTAAATTCTTATTTCAGAAAATATATAAAAAATTCAAATCTCTACAATTATAATATTATTATTAAAAGTTATAAAATATTATTATTATTATTATATATAATTATATATATATATATAATAAATATTATAAATTCTAATGATGCATCGTAATGTACAATGCATCGCACATGTAGTAAAAAGTTTTGGAATTCTATCCCAAACACCCATCTTATTACGATGCATCGCCAAAAGGTTTACGATGCATCGCCAGATCATAATGCATCATTATAGAGATTACGATGCATCGTAATCACTATTACTACAATAAAGTCATCAAGTGATTACCACCTATGTTATCCTCATCCAATTCTCAACCTACAATGTGCCTACATTCTCTACAAGGTGAAAAACCTCAAAATTGATCCAAAACACATTCCACATAGTCCAAACACAAAATTTGCATCTCCAAGTGACCATATTATAAAGGAAAAATTAGATTTTGGTGACCAATCCTAAACAAAATTACTCTAAAGTGACCATAAAGTCCAAAAAAGATGAATAGTTACCAAAATTGAAACTTAATTGCCGATGAGTGACCATTTCAGGTTAATTTGGTAAAAAAAAACACTTCATATTTATTAAACATTTTAAAAATAATTTTTAGATGATGAAATTACCATTCATTATAAAAACAAACTCCTTGAATTCATTATCCTCTCTCTCTTTCTTGTTTATCAATCTCTTTTTTTCATTTTTAATTTGTCAGTCTACTAATTACAAAGATAGTATTGATATATATGTTAACAGTTAATGTTTTGATTCTTAATTAATAATATATCTATCAGCTTGCTCTAAAATAAGTCAACCATGCTAATTACATCTTTTCAACCCCTCTATAGGTATTCACTCTACTTTCGCACAGAACTCACAAGATTCAGTTGATTGGATTGGATAAACCTTTAAAAGATCTATGGTACTTTATGTTGGAGATTTCATTCCATTAACATTTTTTTTTTTTGCAGAATTTTTAATATGACAAAAGAATTCTTAATGATATAAATTGTAGAGAAAGTTCTCTGCAAAACAAGACCACCATGAAAAAGAAACAAAATCACTACAAGATCCAACTATAAGAGAAAAAGATTTTAATTGTTGCCACTCTAAATTATTGTTTCTTATTCTAATTGTTACTCTACTATTCTGGTTGTCATCACCAAATAACAACTTCTAGCATCACTTACAAATAAATAATAAAAATAAAAAAAGTTTCGCACTTTTACACATTATTTGAATCCAATTTTACAGTAAATAAGAATATAAATAATACAATATTTGAAAATAAAAATAAATAATTATTAGTTAAAAGTTCTTTCTAAATATTTATTTGACAACTTGAAAGAGTGGCCTTTTATTAGGCAACTTTTGAAGTAAAATGTTTAATTGTGATTAATGTAAAGGGTAAATTTTTCCAACTATAAATAATTTATTAAAGGATATTTATGTAATAAGTGATCCAATGATCACTTATCAGTAATTAAGTTTCAATTTTGGTGACTATTCATCTTTTCTGGACTTTATGGTCACTTTAGAGTAATTTTATTTAGGATTCGTCACCAAAATCTAATTTTTCCTATTATAAAACACATACATTTGGAAGTTAAAGCTAAACATCTTCCATTCATATCTCAAAAGTCATACATAAGCCACGTGTGGCAATTACATTTGAAATCTAAAGACATCAAGGTAAAACAAATGTAAATATAACATTTCCAAAAGGAACTAGTCCACATGCGACAAGCCGGCATGGACATCTATCTACACGTCCAAAAGGTAGAAATCTCAAAAGAATTCAAAAGCCCACTCGAGCACTCTAAGCCTCATTCTCCATGGGAGCTTTATCTGAAAAAGAGTTTGAGGGAAGGGGATGAGCATATAACTACGCCTAGTAAGAATGATCCACCTGACTTTACTTTAACTCAGGCATCCATGCATGAATGCATATGAAATCTAAATGTGTCTACATGACTTATATCCATGGTTTTCATGTACAAAACACAAACTTATTTTGAAATCTTGTATGATGTCTTACACTATCCGAGCAAGTCACAACTAAGTAGTTTATAGGGAATCACATTCACAAATAAATTCACGCCACGTATACCTAGAAATCACTTCAACTAGGGACTTCCGCTTATCACAATTCCGTAGTAAGGGTCTTTTCAAGACCACAAACTATGCTTATGCATTATAGGTTGCTAACCTGACGTTAGCAAAATTTGCTTGGCCAAGTTTTGGGCCTTGCACCCTAGGGCTCCGGACCCTTCTTAGTTCTCACACATGCCCCAAAAATAACAAATTCTCACATAATACACATTATCACATAATTTGTCAAGAGTCAAGATTATCACAAATTTCATCAAATGCATAACATTTACCAAGTCAATGCATTTCAAATCTTAACTCATGTATATTCAATGCAATTTCACTCACAACTCATGAAAATCACAACAATGCATTTTTAAGAAAATCTTCTTTTATGTATTTTACTCTACACATGGGATCAAAACTCACATAATTCACAAATGAATACAACTTCACAATATGCATTCATAAATATCATTATTCCATGCATAAAACATAAATTCCATATATATATATATATATGCAAGGAAATCTTATTTTCACAAAATCTTTGAACACAAGTTTCATGTCACAAGTATGTGACCTGTAGAATCAAAATAAAGCAAGGATTCACACCCCTATCTTAAATATCAAGATTTTTTTAGCAAGTTCCAAAATTCCAGCCCTTTATATCTTGCTAAAAAGGGTTTTTGTTCGGTTCAATGTGTAGCCCTCGCCGAGTAGAGCAATCCACTTGCCTTTGAAGTTCACCAAATCATAACCCAACACTTCTGAAATGTAGAGAGAAGGGAGAAAGATGCAGTGGGAGAGCTAGAGAGAGATAGAGCTATTTATAATGGCTGTATCTCAGCCCTCTCCTAGATATTTATAATATCTTAAGGTGCGAAATGATCGAGACGCCCCCGGGTCACTTAACGTATCCTCCTGACCTCCGTTTTTTATTTTGAGAGTGGATATGGTTCTGAAATCGCTTCCTTAACTCATTTAACATTTCGTTTGATTCATAACCAAAAATAATTTTTTTCAAAAATTTTTTGGATTCTCAAGCCCACCGGACCGCGTCCCAGGGCCCCGTTGACCCAAAAAGTCAAATTTCTCCAAATATTCCTAAAACTTTTCAAAACCTTAAAACAACTTCCCAAACATCTTTTCCACAATTAAAACATGTTAAAAATTATTTAAAATGCAATTAAGAAAAAATGATGATTAAAATGGAAACCGGTCTATACATCATCAGTTTGAGATGAAAGATCTTGGACCACTCAACTACTTCTATGGTTTTGATATCACTATAGCTATTGATGGTAACTATCTAACTCAAGCAAATTATAGCTCAGATATTTTTTTGAAAATTGGGATAACTGATAGCAAGATTGTCGATACAACAATCGAATCCAATACGAGATTCACTCCACATGATAGCAAACATCTTCGTAATGGCACTTTGTATCGATAATTAGTTGGTAGTTTGGTATACCTCATTGTCACCCATCCAGACATCTCTCATGACATTCATATAGTCAATCAGTTCATGGTTGTACCGAGATCTATTCAATTTACAGTAGTTCTTCACATCCTCGCTATCTAAAGGGTATTATGTTTCATGGACTTCAATTCTCTTCCCAGTCACCACTTATTCTCTATGCTTATACAGAAGCAGTTTTTTGTTTCACTATAGAATTTTGTTCTTTCTTGGTGATTCACTCATCTCTTGGTGTAGCAAGAAGTACACTGTAATTGCTCGGTCTAGTGCAGAAGTTGAGTACAGGACACTTGTTAATACTATTATTGAACTTTTGTGGTTATATTGGCTCCTTTAGGATATAGGAGTTTTTTTATCCACTTTTACTCCCATCTATTGTGATAATAATAGTGCAATTCAGATTGCATACAATGATGTATTTCATGAGCGTGCCAAGCACATTGAGATTAATTAGCATTTTATTCATTATCATCTTCTTCAAAATACATAATAGTTGCGGTCTATTACTTCGAATGATTAGCTAGCCAATATCTTCACCAAATATATATCTTTTGCTAGGCCATTTTCATGATCTTATTTTCAAACTTAGGCTGGTTTCATATAACCCACCTTGAGTTTGAAGGGGGGTGTTAGTGTACATTATTCACGTGTATATAAACCTAGACACACACTATAACTAGGTTCATTCCACATACCACCTTCTTTGTTTACCTTCAAAGTCCACTATATAAAGGACCTTATATACTTTTCATTGATAATTCATTATATACAGAGATTTCTCTCATCTTCTCTCTCTCAGTTTAAAATGAAGAAATTACTTGAGCTTGAGAATTAGTGGTACCTTTTTAGGATTATATATAGAAACTAGGATCTTACCCCATTGAAGAATTATCCAATGTAGGGATTCGAATGTTATCCAGTACACTTTTGTATACTAGTTAAGATGCATGTGCTTCGCACGTGAGTGAAATCTAGTTTTCAACAAGATTATTTAATTCCTTAATAAACAATTCTAATCTTGAAAATTTTCAGTTAGTCTCTTTAATTAGTAAATAGATGGCTTTTATGCTTAACTTCTTCACCATAATATAAATTATTTGGTAATGATGGAAATAATATCTCTTTTATTCAATATTTATGTAGTATTTGTAATAATTAATTTGTTTTTCAATAGTTTGTTTCAGGCATATATTTAATGATTGACATATTGAATTCCATGAGAACATTCCAATGTTTCATAAGGTTTTTAAACAATTCTTTAAGGTCATTGATTAAAACAATTCTTTAAGGTCATTGAAATCTAAAGTCCTTCATTGAGAAGGCATTCATAAAAGTGACTTCAATAAAAGGAATTCAAAATTGAAAATTTGTTTCATGTAGATCTTTTTCAAAGTCATTTAGGATTAACAATATATTTTAATTCATAATATTATATTTTTTATTTACAGAATTGTCCTGCACTTATAATTCATCAGCTTATTGTTACATTAAATCAACCCAAATGCTTAATACATATCATAAGAAGAAAGAGAAAGCTCGAGATTTTGTGATCAATCACACTCGTGGTGGAACTCAAACTTGTTTTCTTCGAGCAAAATTAGATTCGCAATCATACGATCGAAGTCAAAACTCTAGCAATCGGAATCTAAAGACTCAAACTTGTGGCAAGGGTTATTCCACCCAATATGAGACTCAACTATTGTCGATAATAACCAACGATTTATTTACCAGTGAAAATTGGTAGCATCTCTTTTGCAGAAGATGGTGCCTTTGTTGATCGGTGATGACCATCCTTGCAAACTGGATGAAATTGATTTATTCACAAGTATGGGTTGTGGATGGGTTTTTAATCTCAACTAAGTAGTGTAATTTTGGGTTTCAAATTTTTAATTCATCATAATATGAATAACAAAAATAAATCTTATGGGAGAAAGAGAGGTATAAAGAGGGGCAGCTACTATTACAGAGAAGAGAACTCGGGACTCAGCTTTGAAAAATAAGTAAATAAATGAATATTCAAGGTTAATATGGGTAATATAAAATAGTAAATAGGGTTAAATTTGTCAACTGCATATTTATACACAACATGTCACTAACTTCCCGAAAGTCACTCCCGGAAGTAAGTTTTAGTAGCTTCAATGAAACGGGCTTTGATATGGTTGGACTTTTACTAGAAGCCCATTTAGTAAAACTCCCCAAACACTCATTTTATATGGTGAAGGACTTTTGGGGTTTAAAATCCCATTTTGGGGTCTTCAAAAGCCCTCCCAAACACTACCCAAGTCTTCTTGGGTACAAACAATTCTTTGGGGTAGGTGTGTGTACCAACTAGGAAAAAAAACACTTAAAATTATTTCCATTATGAAACCATGGTAATATAAACTCTGAAACTTATTGAAAAAAATTAAACTATAAGGTAAATTTTATTGAAACAAATAAATCTTCTATTATTCACATGGAAAGAATCAAGTATAAAGTAGAACTCTAACAATTCTTAAACTATCTATTGATATTCTTTGAAAATTCTCAACACTTTATCCTTTTTGTATTTCTAAGTTCTTCTTCAAATAAATCATTTTCTAAGTTCTTCTTCAAATAAATCATTCTCAAGTGAAACTTCTTTGATAGCTACCATCACAAAACTATTTTTGACTACGTCATTTTTACTACTGTCTATCTTCACCATAAAAAAAAAAAAGGATTTTCCTTTACAACTTATCAATTTACCATAAAATTCATTCATCTCTTCATCCTATAAAAAGAACAAATTTATTTTAGTACTATTGTTACATTTCAAATAAATTGTTTTATCCATAAATTTTATGAGTGAAGAAAAAGTATTAACTGAATTTTTAACTGTATTAGCTCATCCAACGAACAATTTATTAATGATTGAGAATCATCGAATATTGTTAGATGTGCATCGTTTGTTCTACTTTTGACTTGAAATTGTATCAAAAATATGCATAAATGAGTATAGTTCATTCATGCATGATGATAAAAAAATCACATATTTGTCATATTGTTGAACAATTTTAAAAAATTAGAATGCTTAAAGATATAATAATACATTTGAAAGCATTTTGCGTCTTTTGTTTTGCAATTACTAGAACTAAGTTCATCCTTTCGTACTTCGACTTTCTTCTTGCATTGCTTATATTATACCGTAGTCATATTTTCAATCATAACAATAAACCTCATCAAAGCCATCAAAGCCAATGGTTCTTTTACTTCGGTAGACAAATTACTAGTTTTAGGTCTGATCTACTCCCCTAACTTGCTTCAAAAAAAAGTGATGTGTTTTCTGCAAGTTGAGTAACAAATTATAACTTTTTAACAAATAAATTAATTATAATTATGTGATATAAAAAAGAAAAATTAAATAAATATATAACAAAATGATAATAATTTAATAATTTGAATGCCATCCAATTATGTCTTTAAGGGGGATTTTTTTAGACTCTTCGAATAATTGATATTTTGAACTTGAAATGAGAGCACCTATGTCTTTGTCATTTATGTTTTTATTCAAACATGTCCATGCATAATAAATTATTATAACAATATGTTATTAATATGTACAAATACACACATAGAATCATTAATCAGACCTTATGATGAGTTTCATGAACAAGCATAAATAATCTTTGTTTATTTTTTGTTTAGTTTTTTAACTGTCGATAGTCGATGAGCTATAACCAACCATGTCCTACCAATCATGATATTCTTTAATGCATCTTGTAGTAGGTTCTCTGATTCCATGTCTAATGCATTTCATATTTATCATATGTTATGTAAAATAAACAATTAAAACTTAATATAAGTAAGAAGAAAGAACTAACCAACCAATATCTTAATGCTTTGACTCTTTCAAATTTCATGTTAATTTGTAATGTAGATTCAGGTTGTGTTTGAAGATCCAGAGCTGAAATATAACATTGTTTTTCACTTTATGTTCTTTAGATATACTAAAAAAAAATAAAGTGAATAATTTCAATGTTGTGTGATAAGTTACAAAATTTTCTTGGATTTACTAATAGTTCTTATTAATGGCCTTAATAATTTTCCTCTTTTTTTCTTGTTGAGACATGTGCCCATGGAGTCACCGACATTAGCCACCTCGCTTTCTCAGTGAATTATCCTCTGACTCCTCTATTATATAATTATAAGCATAGCCCTAAACCTAATCGTATTCATATATTGACACGGATGGCTTTGTATGTGTTGATTGACAGATGTGTAACTATGATAATAGGTCTTTCCTTTATTAGCTTCATGATCAAATTTCCTTCATTCTCAGCAAGATCGTCCCATAATATCAAAGTATTTGTTCTTGAACTATAATAAAGAAAATCGCACATAGGTATCGACGACATTCTTTTGTTAAGGCATTATTAGATGTGAATATTTGATACAACTCATCTTGGATAACCGTTGATGTTCACCATTTGAGTAACAAAAAGTTGGAGGCTCGTATTCAAATTTCTTAGCAACAAAATGACAACAACATGGAAGCTTCTTTTAACTCATGAGTCAGTTGTTATTTTTTTATTTTTCTTACATCCATTATATCTTAAATTATGTTCTATCTTTCCTCGGGAGTTAAATTTTTATAGTATTTTTATTATATGAACTCATTTTCTATTGTCTATGTGTAGTAGTCATTGAAGTGTGACTAACTGATTCAGATATGTATATAATAATTAAATATAAAAGGAACATTTAGAACATTAGGATATAAAATGAAGTAATTTAAAAATATTGAATTGTAACTTCATATGTTAAAAATAAAGTATTCAGAACATTCAATTAATGTATGTAATAATAATTAAATAACTACATATACAAAAAATGACAATGAAATAACTGACATCAACACAAATTAGCTCAAAGAAAAATTTATAAGGAACAATGATTTGATGTTTTCAGTATATGTATTGAACATGGCAGTGATTAGTTGAAGGAAAAAAGAAAAACATATAGAGAATTTTTAAACATGAATAAATCAGTCTACTATATTATTATTTTTATAGAAGGTTCCATGAAAAGTTATTAAGTACCTCTTCACAGGGGAAAAGATATTGAGTCCGGAGTGGGAATGGACGTACCCACTTAAATTTTAAAAAAATTCCTTTACATATGATAAATAAAATTATTTTTAGGTCTTAGTGAAATTTATATAACTTACAAGTTTTATATGGTAATAAAACAAACTTAATGAGAGCTCTTTTTTTACCCGTAAGGCAGTAACCCACTCCACTCATCCACTTATTAGTTATCATACAAATACATAACATAGGGTTAGGGATAACAACACATTGTAGAGTATCGCATGCGGCAACTCCTCGAGTCTCTCTGATCTCGTAAATCAAACCCGGAAGGTTAGATCTCTTAGATTTCACAAACCCAGTCCAATTAAGTTCAAATTTCGCAAACCCTCCTCTTGATTTTTGAAACCCTAGCTCAAGTAAATTTGTAGTTTTGTTATTGATTTTGTGAGTTGTTTTTGAAGTAATAAGAGTGCTGATTTTTTGACTTGTGAACTTGTGATTGAAAATTGATTGAGTTTTGAGTATTAATTTTTATTAATTGAGATTTTGAGTACTCTGTGATTTGTGACTAAATATTGAGTATTTTGTGATTGAATATTGGGGAATATTTATTGGATATTTGTTATTTATTATTTCAGAAACAGTAATAATGGAGAAGTATTTTAATAAAGTAAGAGCAGATCTTCTACGTTGAAAACGTTTTCAGAATATGAATTTCCGAAGAGAATATCATGTTATTTTGGTATTTTGTTGTGTAAAAGATATTAGATCTTTATATGTGGTATTTTAATTTTTCATGTTTTTAGTACATCGAAAAAAAATCATCTTATTTGAATTATTACGTTCGTACCCACTTATTCTTGAAGAAGATTGTAGTAAACAATAGTTACAATATCATGTTATTTTGCCATTTTGTTGTGTAAAAGATATTAGATCTTTATATGTAGTATTTTAATTTTTCATGTTTTTAGTACATGGAAAAAAATTCATCTTATTTGAGCTCTTATGTTCGTACCCTGCCTCTTCAGCAATAGTGTCCTTTTTGTTTTTCTACATTAACTGCTTCTTTTGGTCAATGGACAAGTAACCCGTCCCAATAAGGTTCCTATTAATTATGTTTTCATTCAAAAGAAAAGCAGTTAACGATCAAGAGAGAAAACACATTCATCAACACAAAAGAATACTTAGAATATATAAATAACATAACAACTATAATTCAAGAATTGCTAATTATCATCAGCAATCTTTGTTCTCACTCTTGCATTGTTGATTTCAAGAATAACTATAATTCTTGAATGAGTATTTATTTTCTTTTCTTTTCCCTTGATTTTTTCATAATAATCAAATAAAGAGCAAAATTTCAAGAATAATTATCCAGAGTAACTATAATTTTCAAGAATAAGCAATCTCTCTCTCTCATGGTTAATTTTCAAGAATAATTATAATTCTTGTTCTTAAATCACACCTGTGTATATATATTCATTCTTATTTTTTCTTTTGCTAATTGCTTTTCGTGTAAATCAAAGCGATCAATTCCAATATAGGTTCAACAATAGACAAAGGAGAAGATAGAGTTGTTATAGTTTTATAAGAAGTTTTTAGAACTTCCTTTACACAGGTAACATTAGTCGTAAAAATATCATTACTTTTGCTAATTGTTTTTTTTTTTTGTTTCCGTAAAGGACTAAATCCATATTCTACCTTCTTATTTCTCTGCAAAATTACATTAGAGCCTTTCGTGGTCTGTTATATACAAGCCAGAAAAATGCACCGTCCTATTGTGTTTATAAAAAAAAAATTCACATCCTTTTATATAATATTATTGCTTTTGTTTATAAATAAGTGAAAGTTTTTAGAAATTTTGCATCTATTTATCATTATTTAAATAGAATTTAATTCAAAAAATATAAAATACCCCAACAAGAGTACCATTCTTTTTCATTCATTCATTCATATGTTCAGTGAGGATCAAGTATGCTTTACAATTGTTTTAAATAAAACTATAATTATATGCATAGACATAAAACAGAAGATTAAATAAAACTATGAGAAAAAAACTATAATCATGACTGTTTTAGGGTTTTATGTGTATAATCATATGCATACACATAAAACAAAAACAAATCTTAAATCATATATATATAACCAAACAACCCTAATTGAAAAACTCTAATTCCAATTTTGAAATTCTAATTGAAAAACCCTAATTCCAATTTGAAAACTCTAATAAAAAAACCCCAAATCTTAATTTTGTAAACCCCCAATTCAAAGCCATAAAACTATAATCATATGCATACACATAAAGCATAAACATATTTCAAATCTCATATATATAAACAAACAACTCTAATTGAAAAGCCCTAATTCCAATTTTGAAACCCTAATTCCAAACTAAAAACCCTAAAATTATTGCATAGATACATTGATCGTAATTAAATAGTTACCAATTAAAATATCACTCGCAGTAGGACGAATCCTTGTAGGATAGGGCTATTGAAAGGGTTGTTGAACCTCAATGACTTGCGCTAGATATGTTGCTTAGCCTTCAAGTTAATTCCAATTCAATTAAAAAGATTGTTTGATTGTTGTATTCTAAAACTAATTTTAAACTAAGAAAACTGAAATTAATTAAACTAAGTAGATTGAGATAATCAAGGAAGAGAAACCTAGGGAATTTGATTTCACCACTAACTTCTCAAGAATAGTCAATTGCATCTAATTTGGTAAAGTTAATCTATGCAAATTTAGATTACGTGGTTACAAGTTCACAAAAAAAAAAAAAAATTAATAAGAATAATTCATTCAAATTGAATTAAGAATAACCCATCTTTGGTTAGCATGGACCATCTACCTAACTTCTCTAAACTAACATATAGTATAATCTATCTTCTCTTAGGATGAATGATGGTCTGAGAAGCCCATGAGATTGTTTACCCAAGTTTTAATGTCAAAAAGGATTTGCAAGGGCATTAATGTCATTCGTCTTTAAATCTATTTTGTTGGATTTAATTTCTTAGTTTAATTATCTTGTATTATTATATTCTTCCATGTATTTTTACTAATCAAAATTGCAGGGACAATATTGTCATTTTTCAAAGAAGGTTAAATTGAAAAATAGTGCAAGGGCATTTTGGAAAAGTAAACCTCTAGGGTTTTTTGTCTTTGATATAAAGGGTAATGAATAGATTTTTGAAGTGAGGCTGAGAGGAGACAAAGTGATGCAGTGCTAGAAAGAAGTCTGATATATCATTTTGTGAGAAAACACAAAAAAAAAAAAAATAAGGAGAAAGTGATAGCTAAGGGTAACAGAGAGAAAGGGGAAAAAGAGAGAAGGCCTGAGATCGGCACTGGATGGCGTAAGGGTGTGTGTGTGAGAGATCGGCGCTGGATGGCATGAGGGTCTGTGTGTGAGATCGGCGTTGGACGACGTGGGGGTATGTGTGGGTGAGATCGACGCACACATACAGGTGTGATGTGAGATCAACAAAATATACAGAGCTCACAAAAAGAGTCGTGATGTCGACTTAGAGAGAAAATTCAGAGACAGATAGAGAGAGAGCAATGAAAACAGGAAGGCATCCATGGCTGGGATCGGGAAATTCAGAGGCACTTTCCTTCGTTAATCAAGCATATACAGAGGCATCTTCTTTCTTTTAATCAATCATATACAGAGCCTTCTTCTTTGCTTAATTGGTGCCTTGAGATACAAGAATCATCTTGCTGCTAGCTGAAATATCTTCGCCAAAAATGGAAACTCTTTTCATCGTCGATCTGATCAAATTAAACCTCCATCAACACCATAATCTTCATCGTCAATCACTTAAAACATCAGTACATCAAGAGTCTCAGCTTCATCTACGCTGACTCATATAAAGTACTTGTTCTATGAGATTCATCTGAGCCGACTCAATACAGATTCCTTGTTCATCGAGTATCATCCTCAATGTCTCTACACTGAGCCTCTAGTCATCATCCTTCATCAACGGGACATTGAGCTCCAGAATTATTGAATCAACTGTGTTGGTATACTCTCTCTTATATATACTCCCTCCATCCCATAATTTTAGTCCACTATTCCTTTTTGGATGTCCTAAAATATATGTCCATTTCCTAAAATGGATTATATGATTCCTAAACTACCCTTTTCAAACTCTACTATCCTAAAAGTTGGGCCCACCATATAATAATAATACTAAATTTTAAACAAGGACTAAAATGTAAATTCATTCATTATCACACTAAAAAGTGGATCCCACCATAAAAAGTTCGATTCCCCAAACATCCCAAGAATTATGGGACGGAGGGAGTATCGATTTTGACACACTCACAGGTGCACAGTTGGTAAATTAATGTCATATGAATATGCTCACTTGCACAGGTGCACTTGTTGGGGCGTTGTTGTTGACACACACAAATCACAGGTGCACGATTTTATGTTCAGAATTCTGAGTGTTGTTTGGGTGTTCTTGTGTTGATGAAGAGCTCTATTCTAATTGAGCATTGAAAATTAATATCATTTGTGTTGATGAGTAATATGTTGCTGATTTATATATTCTATGAGTTTTAATGTTGATAAAATTCCATGTTCAGGAACTTAGTTTTGATTTTGGAAATCTCATGTTGCTGGTGCTTAGTTTTGATTTACCTAGCTCTTTGAGCAACATTCTTGCTGCCCTCAACTTACCTGACTTGCAAAGGCCATTGGGATCTGGTGGTGAAGCTTCGGTTGTGCTTCAATGGGTCTTCATTCCTATGATGGCTTCACTAGAGGATGAAGATGGAGCTAACCTGAATTGGTGGTGCGTTGTGGATCGAGCTCGATAGTGGAGAGATAGAAGGGAATAGAAGAGAGGGAGAGAGAGTGGGGCAATTCGGTCTTTTAACATCACTAATTTTTATTAATTAAATTAAATATATTAATCAGGGTAAATTCATAAAATTACCAAAAAACGTTAATAAGGTTGATGGTCATTAGTTACAGGGAGTGTAGTCAAGATTATTAAAACTAAAGAGGGTCTAGTCAGAATATTACCTAAACTGAGAGAGTGTAAATTGTATTTAGCTGAATCAATATCTCATTCCAAACCTATAGCCCGTTATCACAATGGTTAAGGTCGAAGCTTGGGGCTTACTTGGTTTGCAATAGTGAAAACAATTTTCAGTTTTTTCAATTTTCAGATAATCAAAACAGAAAATAGCTTCCAATTTTTTCAGTTTAAAAATCCGCTTGGTTGGTAAAACTACAAAACAATTTTTAGAGAACAAAAACTTATAAATCTACTTGGTTGTATATACTGACCAATTTTCAGAGAATAATTTTTACTTTATTTTTCTTAAATTTAATAATGCAATTTTTATTAATAAGTGTTAGAGGTGCATTACTTTTAAGCTAGTGTTTTTAACTTAATAAATCTATTTGGTACTGAAAATAATTTTTTGAAAAAATAAAATAACAAAAATTACGCACTACTATAATAAAAAATAATTTTCACTAATTAAAGTAATTCTCAAAGTATATCAAACAAAGGAAAGGAATACAAATTTTTTTTTTTGGTGAAAATTAACCAAATTGTATATCAACCTAGTTAAAAGTCCAATTACAATTGAACAGTGAACAACCCCATCTTAATAAATTGTATATCAACCTAGTTAAAAGCCCAATACAATTAAACAGTGGAAGACAGTCCCATCTACTGTAATAACTTATAAGTGCACTATGATATATATATATATATAAATGTAAGCCAAGGGAAAAGGGGGAAAAGGAAAAAAAAGAGAGAGTGAAAGAATCCGAGGGAGATAGAGAGAGAGAGAGGGGCTGGCACTCAACATTAGTACAATGGTTCTTGCACAGACACCTTGTCGGCGTGAATGTCGTCGGAGGTGGAAGAAGAGGTGAAAGAGGCGGAGGAAAAGAAATTGAAATTACGGTTAGTTAAGGAGATCTAGTGGTCTTTGAAGACGGAATCGCCAGCCTATTGTTGTTGCAATTGACTGGTCGGGGTCGAGACAGAGGCTGAGGAGCAGTGACTCGGAGGCCTCGTGGGCTCGGACCTGGGTTCCCAAACCCGGCCCGTTATGCACCCTTACCCGCGTGGAACGTAAATGAACCCTCTCACAAGGTTAACAGTCTCTATCTCCCCCTCTTTCCCCCCTTTGTAGACAGCTTTGTGATGTCTAGACATCTCTCGCCCTCTCACAGATTGGGCAATAACTAGAGAAGAAAAGTCTCAAGGCTTCACGAGTAGAGCTTCTTTTAAGTTGATTTCTTCTCTTGTATCCTCAATCTTACCAATTCCTTTGATTTGATCTACTCTGCTGTATTCTGAGTGGTGGTGTCATCATAATGACTATTTCAGCATCAGATCAACAATGGAGTTCTCCACATCTATTCAGTAAATAATGATGGTATGTTTCCAGAAGGAGCAAGGAGGATGAGAAACTGGAAAGCTCTAAACAACTTTCCAGGAGTTCTATTTTGGTAATTTAAATCGCTATATTGGCAAGTGTTCTGTTGGATGGAAATTTTAGATGTCCATTTGATAATTTTAGATAATTTTTGTGTTCTGTTTATAGATGACTTTATGAGTTTATGTATATAGATTGATGGATTCAAAAATTACTTTCAGATTTTTCCTTTACAGAAATAATACTGTGTTTTAGCTATTCCATTGGTGATTTGCTTTTTCCTGTTTCTTTATGGTCCTTTAAAATCTCTGTTTATTTCTTGGGAATGAGAGCTGAAAAAAAAAGAAAAAAAAACACTAAACAGAGCCTATTGTTGATTACTCTTCTTTTCTTTTCCCCTTCTCTTAGAGTTGAGGAGAAAAAAAATTCATAGTATTAATTTATCAAATTAAAATAAACTGAAAATCTACTTTTGTTAGACGAGGAGATAAATGAACTTTTCAAGAAGGTAACAAGTTGTAAAGGCAAGGCAAATTTTGTTTCTCATTAAGATAAACAACAACAAAAATGAGCTGGTCACGAATTGTTTTGTGTCAATAGCTGTGAAAGAAGTTCCTTTTTTAAAATGATATCTTTGAAGAACATAGCAATGTCAAAGGGATAAAATGTTGAGGATTTTTTATTAAAATATATTAGTAAAAATTTCACATTTCATCATGTAAGCCTTTTTATTTTATTTTATTTTATTTTTATAAGTAACTCATTGCTAAAAAATTCACATGCAATATTCAATTAATGTTTAAGTAAGGGAGTGCAAGTGAAGGTTATTTGATGTTTATAATTTAACAAGTTTGTAATTACCTGGTTAATTTAGTTTTTTTTTTCCAAGGTTAGTTTGGTTAATGTTTCTAATTTTTCTTGTTTCACTTGTTGCATTGCACGTAAAAGCAAAACAAGAGAAAAAAAATTCACATTTCATCATGTATGCCTCATTGCTAAAACCATCACATGGAATATTCAGTTAATGTTTATATAAGGTCAAGTAAGCGAAGGTTACTTAACGTTTTTGTAGTACTATAATTTTGTAATTACCTGATTAATTTAGTTAATGTTCTGATGCATTACTTAATTTATAACTTATTAAAATTTATGTTTTGCATGCTACATGATTATCCAATAAGAGAATTTATGCTTTCTAAGTTTTTTGTTATCATAAAGTGCGTAATCACCATATTTACAATCTCGGTTTTTAAAATTCTTCTCTAAATCGACAAGTAGATTCATTACGTGCATTGCACGTAAACTTATAATAGTAAAGAGTAAAAATCTATCTGACTCAATTGTTCAAACTGTTTGCAGGTTTGGATTTTCACTTTTGATGTTTTTGGAGTACACGTGAAGAATGATTTGTAGATTTTCGACTAGGTTATTAAATATAACCGTAGCTTCTTTTTGTAAATCACAACAATTGGAGAAAGCAGAAGTTGTTATAATTGATGGTATAAGATTAGGTGTACTACCAGATGTGGTTACTTACAATACATTGATTGCTGCATATTGCCGTTTTGTTGGCATTGACACAGCTTATCATATTCTTCATAGAATGAGAGAAGCTGGGATAAACCCTGATGTTGTTACATATAATTCATTGATAGCTGGTGCCACCAGGCATTGCCTATTATCGCGGTGTCTGGATCTGTTTGAAGAAATGCTTCAGACAGGTATCCGTCCTAATGTGTGGAGTTACAATACTTTGATGCATTGTTTCTTTAAATCAGGAAAGCCAGATGAGGCCTACGGGATCTTTAAAGACATTATTTTGAGCAATATCATTCCTTGTCCAGCTACGTTCAACATTATGATTAACGGCCTTTGCAAGAATGGATATACTGATAATGCCCTTATGTTATTCCGGAATCTACAACGTCATGGGTTTGTACCCCAAATAGTAACATACAATATTCTTATCAATGGCCTTTGCAAGTCAGGTAGGTTGAGGGCAGCAAGAAGGTTGCTCAAAGAGCTAGGTGAATCAGGTCCTATGCCGAATGCTATAACTTACACTATCATAATGAAATGTTGCTTTAGATCCAGGCAGTTTGAGCAAGGACTTCAGATCTTCTCAGAGATGAAGCAGAAAGGATATACATTTGATGCCTTTGCATACTGCACAGTTAGTGGTGCTTTAGTTAAAACTGGTAAGATAAAGGAGGCAAATGAATGCATGGAGCAGATGCTCAGGAATGGCATTGAGCCTGACATAGTGTCTTACAATACCCTGATTAATTTGTATTGTAAGGATGGTAAGTTGGAAGATGCCTATAAGTTGTTGAATGAGATAGAAAAAAGAGGGTTTGAATGTGACAAATATACCCACACAATTTTGATTAATGGATTGTGCAAGGCAGGTAATCTTGAAGGGGCAAAGCGGCATTTGAAGTGCATGGACATGATGGGCTTTGATTCAAACCTAGTTGCTTATAACTGCTTGATTGATGGGTTGTGTAAAGCTGGTCATATTGATTATGCAATGAAGGTGTTTGAATTGATGGATCGAAAGGATTCTTTTACTTACTCCTCCTTTGTACACAATCTTTGCAAAGAAAGGCGATTCCGTTATGCATCCAAGCTCCTTCTATCTTGTTTAAGAGGTGGCATGAAAATACTTAAGTCTACCCAACGGGCTGTTCTAGATGGTCTTCGTTCTTCAGGATGTACAAGAAAAGCTAGGAAGCTCCAGTTAAAAATTCGATCAACTAAGACCTTACATTATTGATTTGAGTATGGTGCTTTAATTAGGTGCAAGAAATTGCCCAAGCTTATTGGTGCATTTTACTTAATTCTAAGGATCTTTCCCTAGAATAGGAAGACAACAGATGAGTTCATCTTGTTGCACACATTGGTTGGTTTGGAGTAATAATTTTTCTTGTACCAAGCCACAGAACAGAATAACAGAGCACACTTGATGCAAATTGCTGGACACTCTTTAGTTCACATGCAGAGCTTGTTGTAGTCATTGTTTGAAGTTATTCATATGCTTGGAAGACACTTGTGCATGCTAAACAAAAGTCAATGTTTGGGATGCTCTGAACAAGGTTATGAAGTAGAACTGTTGGTCACTACAAATTTTTGCAATGGTCAGTGATGCTTGTTTGATATCTCTAATTAGCAATTGTTATTTAAGAACTTATCTAACACTATACATTCATTATTTTTTATATTTTGTATAAGAAATCTTTTGTTGTACAGTAATTTTTGGTACTTAAAATCCTTTTATCTTTATTTCTGGCAGATATGTTGGTTGATTGTTGAGAACCATAGCATCTCAGAATGGTCAAGATATTATCTTCATGTGAGTATGCTTTGGCCCAAACATAATACTGAACTTTAAGTTCGTTGTTATTTACATTGCTCATAAAAAATAATTGATAGGAATTCACATTCGTCGCTGAGTGGTTTCCTCGAGTTTCCAGTATAAAACCTGGGTTTAGGTTTATGTGTGAAATTCAAAGGTACTTCCATTATTATCAAACACATAAGTAGGTGCTATACAAAGTTCTCCACTCATCTTTCTCCCTGCCACCATTTAAAATTCTTGCTTCAATTACCCCCTTTGTGACTATACAAAGATTTTTGTTTGCTAAAACAGAAGAATCAGTTGGAGTGGAGAAGGCCTATTATTAATGATAATGTGAGAGAAAAATTAGGTGTAGCACCCGTTGGGTAGAAAATTAGAGAGAGTAGACTTAGGTGGTTTGGACACATATATTAGAGACCTAGAGACACGCCGGTGAAGTGAGAAAGACTAGTCGTAATAGAAGGTAAGAGATGGAGAGGGCGACCAAAAATAACATGGGAGGAGTTTATTAAAAATGATTTTAAAAAGTTAAAGATGGTAGGAGAAATGACATGTAATAGAAAAGAATGGAGAGAGAGAATTCATATGGGATTAAGGCAAGGATGATGACGACGACGACGATGATATGGACTTAACATTAATCCTTGGTGTAATCATACTTCTATAGAAAATTCATTAGAGCCATATATAGAATGAACTCTAGAGTTTGTAACTCTATTCAAATCCTGAATAATCTTTATAATTTTTATAGGGATTTGTTTTTTTTTAAGGCCTACCAAATCATAACCTAAACAATGCAAATAAGTAATTTGGGTTTTGGAAAATTGGAAAGTTATTTAAGATAAAAACTTTACTTAAAGAAATACTTAAAAAAACGACCTAAACAAAGCAAGGAACTGATTTTGGGTTTGGAAACATCAGAAACTAGTAGAACCTTTTGTTCAACAACTAAGGGGGAAAGTTTTAACAAAATACAATGGTTTCAGATATTTTAGGCACAGATGCTGAAGTAGTGTTAGGATTCAGAATTTTTGGTTTCATGTTCTTCTAAACTTTACCTTTCCATAACTCAAGTACTTGAGGATTTTGGCCATAATTTTTAGTAGTCCTAAACATGTAGTTTGAGATTCGTGGAAGCCTTCTATTCTTCATGGCTAAAGTTTGCTTTTTTGCCATTATCTCACTTTCAAAACAATAGCAACTGGGAATTGCATTTTGTACCATGAAGTTGATGTTGGAGTTGCTGAGTGACATAATAAGGCTGGAGTCTGAAAATAAGAGTCTCAATATACTCTGAATAATTTGGTACTGGGTTAAAGCTGGCAAGGCAGTCCCTCCTGGAAACTTTATAACTGGTTTAATTCTCTTTCACATTATTAAAATTTACTCATGACCAATTTCTTTGATACACTTATTTGAATTCCACAATGGTAATACACTAATCAAATTGGTATTGGGTTCTGCATATTGCCTCCCTTTTGCTTTAACCCACTTAAAGGCACATACAATTGAGAAAACATATGTACATCACGCAATGTGATATTTTTTTACCAATTACATGGATTTGGATTTGGGTATGCTTGTTTGCCCTCTTGGCCACCCACAAGCTTGTCTTTTTAAATTAACTCTTATGTCGTAGGACTTGTAGCAGAGTCCACCACGTTTTATTTATTTATTTATTATTGTTAGCAGAGATATGATAACCTAGAATCATGGGATGTGACTTACCATATTACACAAGATATGATTGCTTAGAATCATGAGATTTAGCTATATGATTGCTTAGAATAATGGGATTTAGCTTTATTTACGCATATATTTAGGCATAGAATCTGTGGTTATTTTATTTGTTTTCCTTTCTTGTAATATTAACATGTGCTCTTTTAATCTATAAATACCAGAGCTGTGAATGAGTGTATTTATTCATTCAAGCCTTGACATATTTCTTCTTTTTTGAATTTCTTCTTGGTATCAGAGCCAACACCTTTTCTCTTTCTTTCCTTCTATCTTATATTAGAGCCAACAACTTTACAATTTTTTTTTCTTTTCTTTTTACTCTTTTAGGGTTGGATAAGTTTGTATAATTGGTCTCCAACACCTAGAAGGACTTGGGTAAATTATTGTAAGTCTACAGAGAGGTTCCAGTTTTTGAGGAGGAGGCTGTCCGACTGTATGTAAGTGGCAGCGCTCCTAAAAAAAAAGTCAGTATTTGGATTTTTTTTGGAATAGTCTGAGGAGACATTGCTGTTTGTTTATGATCTGAGGAGACATTTTTGATTAGTTGACATAATTTGTAGTGTTTTTGGAGTCGTTTATTATCGTGTGACAGAGTATAGCAGCTTTAGAGTCCTCGACTGTTAATTCTCATGGCTCTATGAGTGGTGGTGCCATTTTTCCCACCAACTCATCAGAGCATCCAGGACTTCAAATCACCACGGTGAAGTTGGATGTTTCCAACTATTTGATTTGGGCACAATCTGCCAAGATGGTCATTGATGGCAAAAGCAAGATTGACTATATTACTAGTTCCGAGAAAGAGCCAGTTGAGGCATATAAGACATATCCACAGTGGTTTGTAGATAACGCCATGGTTATGTCTTGGCTAGTCAATTCAATGTAGCTAAACATAGCTGTTGTCTACATATTTACGAAGACAGCTAAGCAAATTTGGGATTCGGTACAATGCACTTATTCTCAGAGGCAGAAAAACACAAGGATTTTTCAAATAGGGCGAGATATCACTAGGATTACTCAGGGTGACTCGACAGTTTCAAGTTACATAGCCAGGCTTTGTGCTATTTGGGAGGAGATGTCATATTATGATTCCTTCCACTCTTGGAAGGATTCAAAGGATGCAGTTTTATATGCAGGGATTGTGGAGAAGAATCAAGTATTTTCATTTCTTGTTGGGTTGAACGATGAGTTTGAGTATGCTCGTGTTCATTTGTTGGGCTTGTCTTCATTCCCTACTTTGGAGGATGCATACTCATATGTGTTGTCAGATAAGAGTCATCAGACTCATTCGTTAGGTGTTGTTTATGTTGATCGCTTTGCTATGGTAGTTCGTGTTCCTAATACTTCAGGAACTGCACCATCTCAGTCAGTTTAGAGTGCTAGCATCGGCCCTCCTCCTGGACGACAGTGTGGACGGTGTGACCATTGTGGAAGGTTGGTCACATCAAATCTCGTTGTTATGCACTACATGGATGTCCACCACAACAAAAACAACAATATCCCCGATCCTCTACGCATTCTGTTACACAGCCAAACTCGTTGTCGACCCTTGACAACTCTACCTTTTCATCCTCTGCCACAGTTACCTGACTCAGGCTGATTTGGACAAGTTCAAACAATTCTTCAATCAGATGGAGGCATTATTCCAGCCAACCTCCACTTATGCCCACTCAGGTACTATTGCATCTGCACATAGCGTATCTACATCTTCGACACCATGGATTATTGATTCTGGTGCTTCAGACAATATGATTGGTATGTCATCCTTCTTCCACTCTTACAATATATGCTCTGGCCATCGCAAGGTATGCCTTGCAGATGACTCTCCATCTTCCATTGCCAGGAAGGGTAATATATCTATTACTTCTTTAACTTTATCAGATACACTTCATGTTCCACAACTTACTACTAATTTTATTTTTGTTAGTAGTGTTACAAAATAATTAAATTGTAGCATAACGTTCTTTCCATCTCATTGTGTTTTTCAGGATCTAGTGTCGAAGTGGACAATTGGCAGTGGAATGCTCCTTTGTCACCTCACGCACATTCAGTTCCCTTTTCTAGTTCTGTTTCATCTAATAAAGCGCAACTTATGCGTTGGCACTTGTGCTTAGGACACATTTCTTTTGGTTATTTAAAACATTTGTTTCCTTCTTTATTTAGTAATGTGACAGTCTCAGATTTATCTTGTGAGACGTGTCACTTAGCTAAACATATTTGTTCCAATTATCCTACTAGTAGTAATAAAAATGTTTCAACACATTTTGATCTTGTTCATTTAGATGTGTGGGGGCCTTTCCCAGTTATTTCTAGTCTTGGATTTTGATATTTTGTGTTGTTTATTGATGATCATAGTCGTGTTACGTGGGTCTATCTCATGAAGACTAAGAATTAGGTGTACACTATTTTTAAAAATTTTGTGACAATGGTTCAGACTTAGTATGGTCATACCATTAAAAAGTTCAGATTTGATCACGGTATGGAGTACATTTATGGGGAGGTACAACAGTTGTGTACAGAATTTGGGATTGAGCATCAGATGTTCAAACCTCTCAACAGAATGGTCGTTCTGAGAGAAAGAATCTCCACATCCTTGACTTAGCCAAAGCCATTTGCATTGGCATGAATGTTTTCCAGTCATTTTGGGAAGATGCAGTTCTTACAGCTTATCTACATCATTAATAGGACCCCTTCAAGGGTTCTTAACTTTGTAGCCCCATTATCAATCCTACATCCCAATCAATCTCTTTTTTTGATTCCCCCGCTGGTATTTGGCTGTGTGTGCTTTGTTCAGCAGTTGGGGCAGACTTGTACAAATCTTGATTCCAAGGCATTGGAGTGTGTATTTTTGGGTTATTCTCAATCATAGAAAGGTTACAGGTATTACCATCCTCCCAGTCGTCGGTGGTTTATATTCATGGATGTCTCTTTCTTTCAGCATACACCATACTATAGTGGTTGCTGGGTTCTCAGAGTTAGTGGTTTGATGTTCACCTCCTTCCGTCTTTAACTCCTCTACCTCTTCTTGTTTCCTCCGCTACTATTCTTCCTCGTGATACCCCTCTAGTAGGGGGAATTGTTCCATTCTCACAGGTTTATAATCGCAGACAACATGCTCAAGCTTCTACTCCCACGACTGACTGCCCTGTCCCTTCGGCACCAACTCCACCCACTCAAGCTGTTGTTCCGCTTGATGATCGTCCTATTGCTCTTCGAAAGGGCAAACGTTCTTGTACTTATCCTATTTCAAATTTTGTTTCTGATTGTGCTCTCTCATCCTCCTATCGGAGTTTTCTTGTTTCTGTTGCCTCAGTTTCTCTTCCTTCTAGTGTTGCAGATGCACTAGCACAACCTCAGTGGTGTGATGCTATGACTGAAGAATTGCAGGCACTTGAGAAAAATCAGACTTGGGACATGGTTTTGCTTCTTGTTGGACGAAAGGCTGTGGGTTGTGGTTGGGTGTTTGCCGTTAAGCATAATCTAGATGGGTTAATTGCTAGCTATAAGGCCTGATTGGTTGCCAAGGGTTATACTTAGACTCATGGCATAGATTATTAGGAGACTTTTGCCCCTGCTGCCAAGATGAACACCATCCGTGTTTTATTTTCCAGTGCTGCGATTAGATGTCAAGAATGCATTTCTCAATGGTGACTTACAGGAGGAGGTGTATATGGTTCCCCTTTTGGGCTTTTGTTCTTCTACTCATTCCAGATGGTTTGTCGTCTTCGTCGCTCCTTGTATGGCATCAAACAGTCCCCTCAAGCTTGGTCTGATTGCTTTGGCATAACCATGCTCAGTTTGGTTTTCACATCAGAGTGCAGTTGATCATACCTTGTTCTTACGCCATTTAGGCAGTAAGATAGTTGCTCTCATTGTATATGTGGATGATATTGAGATGACATTGCCGAAATTGCTGAGGTTAAGAGTTATCTTGGCTGCCAGTTTGAGATTAAGGATCTGGTCCCCTTTGGTACTTCTTGGGCATTGAGGTGGCTCGTTCCAAGACTAGCATTTTCATCTCTCAGCGCAAGTACGTTCTTGACTTGCTTTCTGCTTCTGGCCAGCTTAGTGCTCGAATTGCTGATACTCCAATTGAGCATAATCATCGATTGGTTGATTCTGTGGGGAAGTTATTGTTGGATGTTGGTTAGTTTCAGCGACTTGTTGGAAAACTCATCTATCTATCCATGACTTGACCTGACATTGCTTATGCCGTGAGTGTCGTGAGTCAATTCATGCACTCTACTCGCACCCCTCACCTTGATGCAACAATTCGGATCCTAAGCTACCTAAAGGGGTGTCTGGGCCATGGTATTTTGTTTGCCAATCATGGTCACTTACGGGTTGAGGCTTGGATAGATGCTGATTATGCAAGTTCAATTTCAGATAAGAGGTCAACTTCTGGCTACTGTATTACTATTGGTGACAACTTGATTACTTGGCGTAGTACGAAGCATATGTTGTCTCTCAATCGAGTGTGAGTGTAGAGGCAGAGTATAGGGCTATGGCTCTTGGAGTGTGTGAGTTGCTATGGTTAAAATCGTTGATGACAGACTTGTGCCTGCCAATGTCACTTCCTTTTTCTCTTTACTGTGACAAGAAGTTTGCCATTAGCATTGCAACAAATCTCGTTCAGCATGACAGGACTAAGCATATAGAGGTAGACCGACACTTCATTCGAGAGAAGATCATTACCAGACAGATTTGTACTCCGTTTGTCACTACCTCTCAGCAACTCGCAGAAATTCTTACAAAGGGCGTTAGCAAGACTGTGCTTGAAGCTGCATTGTCCAAGTTGAGCATCTCAGATATCCACGCACCAACTTGAAGAGGGGACTTACTATATTAGACAAGATATAATTGTCTAGAATCATGGGATTTAGCTATATGATTGCCTAGAATAATGGGATTTAACTTTCTTTACTCATATATTTAGGCATAGAATCAGCGGTAATTTTATTT
Organism: Cornus controversa; assembly: GCA_026545225.1. Classification (NCBI taxonomy): domain Eukaryota; kingdom Viridiplantae; phylum Streptophyta; class Magnoliopsida; order Cornales; family Cornaceae; genus Cornus; species Cornus controversa. Next base: position 21,492,188 of record CM048852.1, read on the forward strand.
GTTTTCCTTTCTTGTAATATTAACATATGCTCTTTTAGTCTATAAATACCAGAGCTGTGAATAAGTGTATTTATTCATTCAAGTCTTGACATATTTCTTCTTTATTTCTTATTTTTTCTTTTCTCTATTTCTTCTATTATTATTATTATTATTATTATTATTATTATTATTATTATTATTATTATTCTTCCACTTTTGAGTATCATCTTGGATGGTTATAGCGATCCCAAGTCTTTCGTTTTTGTATTATGCAATGAGACTTGCTTATCTATGACGAAATATAGGTTTTTTTTTTCTTCTTAATTGAGCTATGCCAATTGGATCCTCTTTTTTTCGAGTACTAGGCCAGTCCTCATAGTCTGCAATATTTGTTAGCCTCACATGAGAGCCTTTTTCTAAAACCTAAAAAGGCACTCATCAATCAGCTAGGCCCTTTTCTAATTTTCAATTGGCCGCCTATTAAGGGAATAGGTTCATTCAAGCATCATCCTCCTACCAACCTAAGAACCAACTTCCCTGTTAAGATCGCACACACACTATTGACAAATAAAACAGATAGAAAAACACACACAAACAACATGAGATTTACGTGGTTCGGCAAATTGCCTACATCCACAGATGAAGAACGACTTTCTCTACTTCAATACTTTGGTTACACACTCTCTCTCTCTACTCACCTTTCTCTCTCTACAATTATCTATCTTTCTTTTCTCTACCTTTTCCTTTTAACCCTACCTCTATTTATCGAGTCTCCAAACCCATTCCTTGTTGGACAAGGATTATAATTACTTGAATCCCAAGATATGGCTAACAAGAAATTACCAAATAAATTACCACTCTAAAATAGAAATTTAATTACAATGGAAATTTGAGACACAATTCTTAACAATCTCCACCTTGGCTCAAATTCCATCAACGCGCTCCTCTATAGCTCTACCTCATTGAAAATCTCTCCACCTTGAACAAAACATCTTTCTTCTTGTCGTTCTTTGCCATTCCATCGCATTCACCTATTGCGAGCAACTCCAAGTTCAAATATTCAAACTTGGAATCTACTCTCACATCACCAAATTAAATTCTTCTTGCTTCTAGAATAAAGCTTGGTGTTCTTGCAATCGCCAAGACTTCTTCCTTCTCTTGTCGCTTTTGATTGGACACTCTAGTAGATTTTGAAATAGGCTTTCTGTCTTTGTAATTGCTCCACCTAGCATAAATTTTTTCATCAAAACATAGAGGTTATTAACCTTCCTTTCCAAAAGCATAACACGTGGCCTCCTTCGAATCTTCATTAATCTATTCTTCACTTCACACCAACAACCCTTAGAATCCAATGTTTTCGCAAAAATCGCATTCCTTTTGATTATTGGAATATGACGTCCATTTGTTAGCATTCTTACCAAATCATTAGTTGTCTTGATTTTGATTGTTCCAATTCCCATAACATCACAAGAAGCATTATTCCTCATAAATACCTTATCCACCTACAGGTTTGTAGGTAACAAACCACTCTTTATATGATGACACACATGAAAGGAATAAGCAGAATCAAGTATCCACTCCCTTGTAATCAATAATTGATAATGCTTCATTGCTATCACTCTCTTCTTTTGTAGCCTTAGACACAACAATAGCAGCAAATGCACTTTCATTCTTTCTGGACAATACTATTGAATATGCCCTTTTCTTCCACACTTGCAACATCTTTTCTCTGACAATGGCACAAAGCTTCTTGAAGCTCCAAACCTATTCTTCTCTTGAGCAATAAGAGCTTGAGACTGATCATTGTGACTCTCTTCATCATTCAACTTTTTATTAGAGAATAAAGCACTCTTAACTTGCTTTACCGAGATAGTATCTCTTCCAGAGTAAAGTATTGAATAAATAGTTGTGGGTAGAGCGTATTGATGTCAACAAAATAATTGTTTTATCCTCATTACTCAACTTGATATTAACATTAAATAAATCACAAATAATCTTATTGAACTCACCAATATGTTCTTGCAAGCTTACTCATTTTCTTTGGAAAAAATACAACTCTTGCTTTAAGACTAACCGGTTGGTGAGATTCTTTCCCATATACATGCTCTCTAATTTCTTCCACATATCTGCTGCTTAAGCTTATTCTATCACATCATACACAACATCATCCAGCAACGTCAATCGAATATCACTCATTGCCTTCGTGTTGATCTTCCCCCACTTTTTATCTTCCATCTTTTCAAGTTTCAAGCCCAAAGCCTCTCCGAGACCATGTTGAATCAGTAAATCCCGCATTTGAACTTGCCAAAGACTGAAGTTCTTTCTTTCATCAAACTTTTCGACCACGTACTTTTCATATGTAATAGTTGCCGCCATATCTCTGATACCAATTGTTAGGATCGCACACACATTATTGACAAATAAAACAGATATAAAAACACACAAATAACGCGAGATTTATGTGATTCGGCAAATTGCCTACGTTCATAGGTGAAGGACTTTCTTACTTCAATACTTTGGTTACACACTCTTTCTCTCTCTATTCACCTTTCTCTCTCTACAATTATCTCTCTTTTCTCTACTTTTTCCCTTTAACCCTATCTCTATTTATAGAGTCTCCAAACACATTCTTTGGTGGACAAGGATTACAATTACTTGAATCCCAAGACATGCCTAACAAGAAATTACTAAATAAATTACAACTCGAATATAGAAACTTTAATGACAATGGAAATTTGAGACACAATTCCTAATATTCCCCTCTATGGAGTCACCGTCACCATATATAGGTACAGTGAGTTTCTCCTACTCGGACTGTTTCTGCAGAAGATTTAGTCATTTGACCAGAGGGAATTGCTGCAGTATGGAAAACTCTCTCCTGTAGGATAGGGCATGCCGTCAAGCTACAGCCATCAATGGGGTGTGGCTGTTATGTTTAGGTGTCGGATTTCTGATAGAAAAATGGTTGGATTAATGACGCGTCGTCTTCTTATATACGGTTGGTGTTAGTTCATATCTTACATTGGCACACGGGCATTAGTATTACATGTTCGATAGTAGAAATGCTGGACAAATATTTCACATTGATAATTGTCTTGTGTCTAACTTTGGTACTTACTCTATATTGTAGTGTCCGCGGAACCCAGTTCTGTATTCATTTTTTTTTAATGTTTTTACATGGACACTGCTTGTGTGTTGGGGAAGAAAAGAATATTATGGTTTTTCTATTCAACCACACAGAATTGCTACTGCCAAACAAAACAGCTCGAGCACAGCCTGTGATGATAGATAGCTCGTATTATTTTCTCTTTAGGAAGAACTTGGTTATGGCAGTGGCTCCTTTCTGTATGAAATTATGTATGTTAACTACAACCAAAAAAAAAATTTTACTTGAGGTTAACAGTGGTCACACAATGTATTTGTCAGAAAAAATCTAAAGCAAATTTTGGCAGAAAATTTTATATCATCTATGCAAATTCATATATGATAACAAATTAACAATCTTGCAGTGACTTTATGACAGATAATTGACGACATAATTCAGATGTAAATCCTTTTGCATTGCCATTGTTTTGTAATCCTTACAATCCCCAAACTCACATTTTAAAGAAATTATCATCTTAGGTGGTAATGGACACATACAACGAAGACCTATGGATGTGCTAGTAAGAAGTGGAAGACTGGTTTGCAAAGAAGGTAAGAAACGGAGAGGGCGACCAAAAAAACATGGGATGAAGTTATTATAAATTATTTTAAAAATTTTAATATAATAGGTGAGATGGCTTGTAATAGAAAAGAATGGATAAAGATCATTCATATGACAACCCTATTCATATGGGATTAAGGCAAGGATGATGATGATGGTGATCTATGTTTTACAGGGAAGATTAGAATGCCCCTAATGTGATGAGATGACATGATTTGTTTGGGAGTTATAACTTGCAAGACTGAAATCTCAGATTGAGTTTTCAGCCACTAGAAAAGGGATTGTCCAGGTGAGTTGGTACAAATGTGTCATCCTTTTCCTTTTGTCTTCCATTTTCCAAAAGGAATTTGTTGGGATTGATGATAGTTTGATGTTGCAGTTTGAAGCTTGATACTGTGAGTCGGACCATTTAGGATTTTCTTTTCAGCTTCATGTAAAATATGAATTTTCAATGTTCAATATAAAAAGTTTCACCTGTTTGCTTCAGTGATTTCAATTAATTGCAGGTTTTGCGGCAGGAGACAGGTAGTGTTGGATACCTAATTAGGTTGGGGAACTAAAAACAATAAAGCCCCGCAGCAGAAATTATGGCAAGGACAGTTCATTAGAACTAGGTCATTCTGTGACTGGTATGATCTTGCCTCCCAGTCTCAGGATAATTGGATCTAATAAATTCTTCGGAGAAATCTGCAATTATTTCTGAAATTTCAAGGAAGATATCTAAGTGATGCACTACCCACTCCTTTACAAAAGTGAGCAATAAAGGCTTTCTGTTATTATGTTCAAATCAGTGGGAGGCATATGTTCAAATTACTGGGAGGCATAGGAGCTTGCGAGATTCCAAATTTGAGCTCGGATGTACTTCTTTGAAGTTGGGGTGGTGACTGCTTGGGACACCATAATTCTCTACGGATCCAAGTATGTAAGCTAAATATTTTCCCAAGGAATTAATTTTAAATTCCTTGATAAATCCTAGTTGGCTCTTGCTTGGGCCTGGTGAGGCATTCATGGCATCCTTTCTTACCTTAAAAAGGCATGAAAGGGTAATTAGGTGCTGGTGACACAATAACATACTTGAAAACTTACCTACATTCCTTACTTCCTGAACACTTCTAGCAATTCAAAGGTTATCTCGCCCATTGTTCAAGACAAGATATGGGAACCTGTCTTATATCATGTCAACCACAATCTGCCATTTACATTCCAGAAACCACATACCCCTTCCTCAATATACCATAGGGCCATCTGGTTACCAGTAAATATGCTTATGGCTTGGTTACATGCAAAACAATATCCCGTAACTGTATCAAATGCTATATTAAACACAATATGGAGACTTCCTATGGTTACTCGCAACGAGGTTCTATATTGTTTGCTGCCACATTAAAAGCTACTACCTCTGTTGATCATCTCTTGATAGGCACTATATTATTTCATCTGCTCCGTGCCACCTTTGTCCACGCGTTACAGAAACGGCCTGCAGCCTTTTCTTGGAATGCTTGGCTCTCCAACAGCTGCACGAACTTGTTGGGTGGCATGTTGCTGTCCACTTTTATCACCTCATCTAGGGAGTTATCTATCAGCAGATAAATATTTCTTCACAGCTATGGATCCCACCTTCCATGGCTTATATTGTGGAGGTGTTGCAATGATGCTATTTCCACTGACAAGCCTGTTCATGTCCATCATCTCAAACACCATGCCTGCAACTCAACCATGTTTTTTACTGTTTAACATCATCACATACATCATCGACTACACTCGTAGAGAAAAAACATGCATCATCGACTATTGTACATTTATTCCCCATCAAATGGCACCCTCCTATATGACCTTACCTCTTCTTTTTCTCTTTTGAAAATTAAACATGGCAACACAAGGCTATCCTGGAATAACTGGCACTGGCACTGGAATTATTACACGAGCCCGTGATGGACATTTGAGTGCTGGGTTTACATACAATGGCAGCTTCACTATTAACACCATTGCAGAAGCATGGGTAATGTGGAAGGTGCTGTAACTTCTCAATTGAATGTCAAGCACCTGCTCATTGAAACTGACTCCATGGTAATGTTGCACGCCTTAAGCAGTAGAATGAGAATGAAGAATCATTATCAGCAAGTTCTCCACCATTGCATTCTCACTTCTAACTTCCGGTTCCAGCTCTGCTTCAGCTGCATTTTTGCTATCAGAAGACACACAGTGCTTGTGATCTTTGGCGAAAGACTTACTTCTGCGACAGACCGATTATGCTTGCACTACACTGCACCCCCCCCCCCCCCCCCCCCCCCCCCCCCCCCCCCCCCTTTTTTGAAGAGAAAGAGGGCTGTTGCTTGGTTCAATGATTTACCACTCAGACATGAGCACCACTGGTGTGAGTTCGAGCCTCGGAGCAGCTACTTTGTAAAATTCATAACTTGGTAGTGTCCCTTTTTTAATTAAAAAATAATGTGCAAGATCTCTCTTTGGGTATGTAATGCGAAATAGGATAAATTAGTCTGACCTTCCCTGAAGTATGTTTTTATTACCCGAATATTAAAGTTTTTGTAAAGTTACTTTGGCACCTCTGTCAGAGTAACACTCCATTATTGAATCTAAGAAATTATGTAAATTTACTAAATGCCCTCATTTTTTTAGTGTTTTTTTACAAAAATATCATTGTTTTATGTCATTGATTTTGACTGGTGTGACAAACACAACCTTATCACTTCTCCTCCAACACGAATAGATATTGGGTGCGTCTATGGGCTCCACTATGCATGTAGGGCACCCGATGATAGAGATGTGCCTAGTGCACGCTGCGCCGGGCACAACGTATACTTGCTCTCCAACACACACCACATGTGCCTACCATACTTATTGTTGTCCTTTTAATCAATCTTCTATAATAAAATTTCAGTTGAAAAGAGAGGGAATTTGATTGTTAATTTGTTAAGTAAGTTTTTTCAAACTTCTTTAACGAAACTTTAATTTGGGTTTGCAAATTCATGGGTTGACAGGGAAAGGGGAAGGGAGAGTAATTTACCCCTGATAATATCTGTTTGCACCCAAATTGGGCATTTGAATGACCAACCAAGACTAGGCTATGTTAGGAACAAAGGTCAAGTCACAACCAATCCCACATCTCGCTTCGAAACCCATCTGATGGGCAATACGATTACCATTGCTCAAGAAAGTTGTCGTCTTTGTTCGTTCATAAATAGTGATAACAAGCAAGATTGTTCGTAGATAAACAAACCAGAGGAGAGGGAATCAACTTCAAATGAGACCCTCGCCAAGTCCTAGATATTTTATTATTTAGCACATGATGCTGATATATTGAATGTACCTGGAAAAATATTTGGAAAATTGATGTCACACAAGTGAACTAAGATTGCCAACTACAGTAATGTATCTTCCTCATTAAGTCTATTTACACTAACTAGATTAGTTCGCCAAAGTTCGTCGCTACGAACGAATCAACATAACTATATTAGCCACATGCTAATATAATTAAAAGAATCAATCAAAGTTGGCCATTTGGAGATCCATCCAACGAGCAACAATTTGTGAAACTAAGAAGACGATTTCTTCGTCGCTACGAACGAATCAACATAACTATATTAGCCACATGCTGATATAATTAAAAGAATCAATCACAGTCGGCCATTTGGAGATCCATCCAACGAGCAACAATTTGTGAAACTAAGAAGACGTAGCAGATTTCTGCTATAAATAAAGGACTTCTTTCATTGGAAAAGAGATCCAACACTACAAAAAAAAAAGAAAAAATATTAAAAAAAAAAAAAAAAAAATCATCTCCAGCAGATTCCCTTGGCTTTCAAGCAACCATAGCCCATGGTCTTACCTTACTTATCATGCATTAGATTGCATTTATTTTTAATGTCATTTACTGATTTAACACTGACCCAAGTAGCCTTCTAGTACTCTACTTCCGCCTTTACCTAAATCTAAGTTGTATCCATAGCACTCTGTTTTTGGCTTCCCCTAAATCCAAGCGATATTCATAGTACTCTGTTTCTGGCTTCTCCTAAATCCAAGTAGAATCCCTAGCACCACACTACTAGTTACGCCTAAATCCAAGTGTCATCCATAACATTCTACTATTGGTTGCATTGCCCAAACAATTTTTCTAGCATCCCACTACTGGTTGTGTTGCCCAAACAATTTCCCTAGCATCCCACTACTTGTTGTATTGCCCGAACAGTTTCTCTAGCACCTACTTCTTGTTGATGATGTACATTTCAAGTGTAATTTAGGACTAATATCGTGTAATATTGTAGAGGTTATAATAAACTCTCATTCGACCGTCAAACGTTTGTGATGCTATTGTTACACACTTTTATTAATGTTATTCAATCAACACTTTGTGATTCCTGTTTAATCCAAAACAGGCACACACATACAGAGACATATACTTCAAGATAATCCGCAATGTCGTTTAAGGCCAACATAAGTAACGAGTGAAGGGGTCATTTCCTACCCTCCATAATCGCACGGAGTCAGATCATACAAAAGTCTACTAACTACTTTGATTGTAGCATTAGGAATATTTGCTTGGCATCTAAGCTTAGTCAGTTCGTCTGCAACCAACAAGCTCAAACCTAGTGTTTTAACACACATATCTAGCAAGCTGAGACCCAGTGTCTTAGCACACAAATTTGGACTTAACAGTCCTGGCACGCTCGTACACAATTGAAAAATTGGCTCCACGCCATGAACGAGTGGGACAAAGTCGTGCGGCTGTTTTTTACTGCCAAACAATATCCTTTTGTTTCTTGTAAGGAAAAAGACAAGGCTTTTACTAATTGTGAAAATATATGAAGCTACTTTTGATAGGATGGAATTCACACTTGCAACTGGAATTAAAGGATCAATAGTTTAAGATTGAACAGGACCCGCTTGATCATTAGGTGAATTAGGCTCACTTAAGGCTCCTCATTTGCTCTTACTTTTTCACTTCTCCATTTCTTTTTTATTTTCCACTCATTTCCTTTTTTATTTCTCTCCTTTTTTTTTTCTTTTCTTTTCTATTCTCACACGTCCTCTCTCATATTTTTTTTAATTCTATTACGACTCTTCTTTTCACTTTTTGTTCTCTTATGCCTCAACATACTTTCTCTCTCTCTCTCTCTCTCTATCTCTCTCACGTCTCTTCATATTTCTTTAGGCTTGTTAACTACTTCCTATTGTTTCTCTTCTCACATTTTTTTATTTTTTTCTCAATTGTTAACTTTGGACACGTATTGGGTGTACTTAAATGTATCTTCAAATTTGCATCACATTTAACTAGAAATTTTGCAAAAATCTATTTAGAAGTTTTTAATTTAAGAAAACAAGAACAATCTTTCAATTAAAATTATTAATATTACTTGATATTTATACATTAAAGTTAAAATGCCATATTTGAAGTTTCTGCCTTATGACTCAAATAACATTGAGATGGCCTGGAACTAATATGATCTATGTAGGGGTTCTTTATCAATAAATAGTAGCACAAGTAATAAATTATGTATTTAATACAAATGTGAAGGATTCAGAGAAGTAGTTCTGGATGAATAAGGAAAATAGAGCTCATTAGTGGGATTTATTATGAAAGTAGGAATGTTTGCCTCTGTGACATCCTTGACCCAACTATTCCTCTCCTAAGGCGCTTGTATTTATAATGCTAGGTTCCCTTGGGTATTACCTAATGGGCTTAGACCGGCTCGATTATTACCCAATTCCTAGGGTGTTTAGGTAATGATTTTCTAAACACTTAAGGAGTCAACTCCCTCACTTCACCGTGCCTTTTAGCTATTGTATCGTGTTAGCCTTTGTATGTATTAAATACATTCGACTACATTGTAGCGGCAGTAGCTAAGAGCATTAATACTCCCTTCAGCGTATTAATGGTGATTGTAAAGGTCTCTATCGCGGCAAGCGTTCACTGTCCCACTAACAAGTCCCATATGATGTGTATAGGCTTTTTTTATTTCTCATCCTCTAAACCAGATTCCTTCAAAGTATTCCAAAGGAGTGGTTTAGTCACACAAGTGTGAGAGATCCTACCATTCTCCATTCAACACTTGATGAACTTTGTGGTGCTCGAGTGATGCTCTCGAGGCTTGTTAGGTCTTCCTTGGTGTTAGGGCTTATATTGGCGTTCGAGTGATACTCTCGAGGTTTGGGCAGCCTGACATGGTGTCAGGGCTTATGTTGGTGCTCAAGTGATGCTTGAGTGATGCTCTCAAGGCTTAGGAGGCCTGACATGGTGTTAGGGGTTGCAATGGTGCTCGAGTGATGCTCTCGAGGCTTGGGAGGCCTGACATGGTGTTAGGACTTGTGTTGGTGTTTGAGTGATCCTCTCGAGGGTTGGAAGGACTAACATGGTGTCAAGGCTTGTGTTGGTTCTCGAGTAATGCTCTCGAGGCTTGGGAGGCCTGACATAATGTCAGGGCTTATGTTGGTGCTCGAGTGATGCTCTCGAGGTTTGGGAGGCTTGACATAGTGTTAGGGCTTGTTTTAGTGCTCGAATGATGCTCTCGAGACTTCGGAAGCCTAACATGGTGTTAGGGCTTTTGTTGGTGCTCGAGTAATGTTCTCAAGGCTTGGGAGGCTTGACACAGTACAGGGCTTATGTTGGTGCTTGAGTGACACTCTCAAGGCTTGGGAGGCTTGACGTGGTGCCAGGGCTTGTGTTGGTTCTCGAGTTATGCTCTCGAGGCTTGGGAGGCCTGACATGGTGTCAGGGCTTGCAATGGTGCTCGAGTGGTGCTCTCGAGGCTTGGGAGGCCCGACATGGTGTTAGGGTTTGTCTTAGTGCTTGAGTGATGCTCTTGATGCTTGGAAAAACTAACATGGTGTTAAGGCTTGGTGCTTGAGTGATGCTCTCGAGGCTTGGGAGGCTTGACATGGTGTCAGGGCTTGTTTTGGTGCTCAAATGGTGCTCTCGAGTCTTGGGAGGCTTGACATGGTGTTAGGGCTTGTGTTAGTGCTCGAGTATAAGGCTTATGTTGATGCTTGAGTGATGCTCTCGAGGCTTGAGAGGCTGACATGGTGCCAGGGCTTGTGTTGGTTCTCGAGTTATATTCTCGAGGCTTGGGAGGCCTGACATTGTGTTAGGGCTTGCAATGGTGCTCGGGTGGTGCACTCGAGGCTTGGGAGGCCTGACATGGTGTTAGGGCTTGTGTTGGTGCTTGAGTGATGCTCTCGATGCTTGAAAGAACTAGCACGGTGTCAAGGCTTGTGTTGGTTCTCGAATAATGCTCTCGAGGCTTAGGAGGCCTGACATAGTGTCAGGGCTTATATTGGTGCTTGAGTGATGCTCTCGAGGCTTGGAAGGCTTGACATGGTGTCAGGGCTTGTTTTGGTGCTTGAATGATGCTCTCGAGGCTTGGGAGGCCTGACATGGTGTTAGGGCTTGTGTTGGTGCTCGAGTGATGCTCTCAAGGCTTGGGAGGCTTGACATGGTACATGGCTTATGTTGGGGCTTGAGTGATGCTCTTAAGGCTTGGGAGGCTTGACATGGTGCCAGGGCTTATGTTGGTTCTTGAGTGATGCTCTCGAGGCTTGGGAGGCCTGACATGGTGTCAGGGCTTGCAATGGTGCTCAAGTAGTGCTCTCGAGGCTTGGGAGGCCTGACATAGTGTTAGGGTTTGTGTTGGTGCTTGAGTGATGCTCTCGAGGCTTGGAAGAACTACCATGGTGTCAAGGCTTGTGTTAGTTCTCGAGTAATGCTCTCGAGGCTTGGGAGGCTTGACATTGTGTCAGGGCTTGTGTTGGTAATCGAGTGATGCTCTCAAGGCTTGGGAGGCTTGACATGGTATTAGGCTTTGTTTTGGTGCTCAAATGATTCTCTCGAGGCTTGGGAGGTCTGACATAGTGTCAGGGCTTGTGTTGGTGCTCGAGTGATGCTCTTTAGGCTTGGGAGGCTTGAGATGGTATATGGCTTGTGTTGGTGCTCGAGTGATGCTCTTGAGGCTGGGGAGACTTGACATGGTGCTAGAGTTTGTGTTGGTTCTCGAGTGATACTCTCGAGGCTTGGGAGGCTGACATGGTTTCAGGGCTTGTGTTGGTGCTTGAGTGATGCTCTCGAGGCTTAGCATGGTGTTGGGGCTTGTGTTAGTGCTCGAGTGATGCTCTCGAGGCTTGGGAGGCCTGACATGGTGTCAGTGTCACACCGTGAAATCCAAACACCAAAAATCCCTATCTCCGGGCTTGAATCTTGAGTGTGATCTATTCATTAGTATCTAGTGAATCATCCAAATCTCATTAACGCGGAAGCAAAATCATACATATATTAATGGTGCATATGTATATAGATCACAAGTCATGTTAATGGGCCCCATCACTTGGGTTACATACACATTGGTCCTATATTCAATTATAAAAGAAGTCTGCTCTTAACAAACCAGTTTCTGTTGACAGACGAGTTCATCAACCGGTTGATGGCCTTCGAACTTCTTTGGACGACTGACCATTTCATCAATTAGCTGAAGGCCTTGTTTTGGTCGGTTGAAAGTCTTCTTTGGCCTACTGCAACGATGTTTCAGCTGAACCCAATTTTCTCAACTCACTAGAATAGAATTACAAAATAAGCTGTTCGGCTGATAAGGTCCATCAGGCGACCAATGGCACCCAGAACTTGATACTTCTCCATTTCAATCTCCCATGAACCCACCTGGACATCCCAATTCAATTGTAAACCAAAAAATCATCATTTTCTACATTCTAAAATCATTCATTCACATACAAAATAGTGTAACAAATCCTTACACATTCATCCATCATTAATACATACATGCTCAAGGGCCAAATATGCATATCCAAATACAAAATATTTGTTCCTCATCTCATATTCAAATTACAAAACTTCATTAAATGCCCAAAGATAGCATATGCAAATATGACATAGATAATCTCGAATGATAGCTTCGTCAACCATAGGTGCCTTATCTGTAAAATTGTTTAGGAGGAAGGGGAGTACGAATATGCCCAATAGAGATACCCAAACCAACTTATGCATCGACTCGACGTGACGTACATGAAATAAAATTATGACATTCATATAAACTACATGACATGATTTCAATGCTCGTGTCTATAAAACCTAAACACAATCATGGATGAATCATATACTCAATACTTAATTAATGAAAAATCATACAAGAATTAATATGAATATCACAATTCAATAACAAGACTTAAATACCAAGTCACGTAAATCTTGAAATCAAACAAGAGTGTGGGTATTCGTAGTTCCGTAAGTTAAGGGCTAATCAAGCCAATTACCCAAATATTATACTTTACGGATAGCTAACCTGAGGGTCTAGACAAAACCAATATTCTACTTTACGGGCTACTAACTCAAAGGTCTAGACAAAACCTCCTTGGCTAAGTTTCGGGCTTTACACTTTAGGGCTCCGGACCCTTCTTGCTTTACCAACCTCCTTTCAAAATCAACAACCAATCACATAAGTTTCAAGTATGTCAACAAAAATAATTTCAAATGTATCACACATTTTCAAGCGCATCATAAACCATTTAATTTCATGCTAAAACATATCATTTTCATGCATATAACAATGCAATATCAATTCTCTCACAAGGCATTCACAAAATTTGGTTTTATTGAAAGAGAACATTCTCATGCATTTTGTCAAACACTTGGCATGCAATATGTATACATCTAACTTCTATAACCATAAATGATTTTAATGAACTACATGCATCATTAAGCTAGCATATACAACATGTATGCACGATGCACGTGTATAATCACATTAACGCATGATTAAACATACTTTCAATCAACGAATTTATCAAGGCACATATACAATGTTAATGTGCATCAATATCATCATAATTATCATGTGAAGACTCAATTAGCATATAGAAGCATAAGAAGAGATGCAAGACTCCCAATTACTATTTTCTAGTACTTCTAAACTTGCTAAACAATCCGAAATCAATATCAATTTCTAAGGAATCGATAATAAGGTGGAGAGAACACCCTTACTTCAATTACAAGCTTTAGATTCAACAAGTCCCAAATCACAAAATCTTCAAACTCCTCTGAATTTGAATTTCGAACTGTAGAAATGTAGATCGTAGTAAGGAGAACAACTTTCTCTTCTTGAGTTATCCCTAAATCCAAGCCCTACGTTCACCCATCTTTTCAAACTTTTACCAAAATGAACTTCGAATCGATCAAATTGAAGAGGGTGATGAGGAGAACAAACTTTTCTTTTAGAACAATCTTCAAATCTCACCTTAAGCTTCTCAAAATTTAGAGAGAAGTTGGAGTGAAATTATAGAGAGAGAGAGAGAGAGGAGAAAATCAGATTTTTGGGGGAGAAATAAATGTCATAAATCTATTTATATTTACAACCTTTGCAATTAAGTCCCTCTCTTCCTCTTAATTTGCTCCTTGTTAATATTAACTCTCTACTAATCACATACTAATATTTTCTTCTCCCAACTTATCTTTTAGACCCCTCAATTGTTCATATACGCTCTTATATAAATTTCTAAGACTCGTAAAAGTCTTCCGAGTCATCCGACTCATCTTGGGTCCCACACCTGAACCCAAAAATTCTGAAAAAGACTCATAACTCACAAAACACATATTTAAACCAATTCCTCATGCTCTATCACAATTAAAACATTATTAATTGCAATTTAAAAAAATAAAAATAGAAGTTCAAGGCTTTACTGTCAGGGCTTGTGTTAGTGCTCGAGTGATGCGCTCGAGGCTTGAAAGGCGATGCTCAAGTGATGCTCTCAAGGGTTGGGGGTCTGTCATGGTGTTCAAGTTTATATTGGTGACCTGGCGAGTCAACAAGTATTGGGTTTCCAAGGATTATGTGGCTGCCATGCTGTCTGATCTGACGTGGCATGAGTGATTCAACCCCTACAATCTTCAATTCCAATTCTGTAGCATGAGCAATATCGAATGTCATTTAAATTTCAAATGAATGATACTTAATTGACTTGTTTACTTGTTCATGCATATATATACATGTGTGTATTCCTTATTGCATGGGTTATCCTTTTAGCGGAGTTGTTTTTAGCTTTACAGTGTCTCATATTCTTGGGGAGTGTAAATCAAATTATGTGCATTTTAGTAGTAATACATTATTGTAGATAATGTGCTATAGTGTAGTGTTGTCTGTTAGAGGTCAAAGATCTATAGGTATTGAAGCAAGTTATCATTTTAAGTGACCAAATTGCACTAAACTCTCCCATGATTTCAAAAACTGGCAAAATATCCCTATGCTATTTTTATCACCAAATAACTCTCTTGTGCTTTCAAAAGTTGCCAAAAAAAAAACTCTTTTGCAAAATTCTCCTTTTTATGACCATTTTACCCTTTCCTTGATTATAAAAAATAAAAAGAAAATAGAGAGAAGATGATCTTTTATCATTAAATTTTTTTTAACCTTAATAAAAAAAAAAAAAAAATTCTAGAAACAATTTTTGGGGAAAGAAAACTAGATATGGTATTTATTGCCTGGCAGAGAAGTCTGAAATGTGGTATTTATTACCTAGCAGAGAAGAGACAAATAATGTCAGAGTGGGATCCTAAATAGTAACAAAATACAATATAATTTTAGTATCAGTGTGAAGGAAATTTATGATGCACCTGGGGAGAAAATGCTGCTTTATTTTTGTCCAAATTCTTGTATCAGGTCTAAAAGTGACTCTTATTAAGACCTCCTCAAACTATGATCGATTTTGCCCATGGCCGGGTAAAAACCACAGGTACACGGCTAAAGACCTCTCTTGTAGCACCATCTTGCCAATACAAAACACAACTCCATAATTACAGGAATTCAAACTTAAAAATAAAAATAAAAGAAAAGAAAATGAAATGAGCAGTAAAATTCAGTAGCACAAACCACAAAAACAAACACAATAAGCAGAAACAAGACCATTTAAAGTAAAAACAAACCAAACTACAAAGAGCTCTTAGTGCTCTTGCTGTTTTCCTCATATTATCTTTCCAGCTAAACATCAAATGTAACGTTACACTTTCTACAACCAGCTTTCTTGAAATCTTCAGGATCAAAACAATGTACAATGGCGGTGAAGTTTTTCTTTAGCTCTAAGACAACATAGTAACAGAATCACCGAATACCAGGTTCAGCTGAAGAACAAATATATGCATATGCTGGGCAAGGAAAACCGCTGGTTACTCCAAAACACCAGGCGATACAAAACAAGGGCTAACAATCAGCTCACATCCATCGACTGCCAAAAGAGTTGATTCCACATTACATCGACTGGCTTACGTCCCTGCTGGATGAGGGAAGCTGAGACCAATTTGCCGTCGGACATGCTCCGGTATCAGCCTGTTGATCAACTCCGGCGATGCTCCAGCTAACTACAACCAGATCAGGGAAGAATAGTACCAGAGGAAAAAAATTATAAGTTAGACGATCAACAATCACTTCAGACTTGATTCCAACTATATTAATGTTATCAATCCTTCTCCCCAACAACTTATAGATGACCAAAGAAAACATTGATCATGAATCCAAATACACATGGTGTTAGAAAACATTATTCTTACATCACTAAAAAGACTCTCATAGGATCAATGTATTGCAAACACCACCTTAAAACCTCATCTTTTATTGTCAACTAATCCAAAACTTCACCAGTACTGGAAATTCCTATGTCGCTTAACATACCAGTGTCAATACAACAAAACTGGATAAGGGGTACACCATATGTTTCTGACACAATTCAAATCCAATATTTCAATCATCTACTTGTGATAATGGAAGAAGAAAAAGTTGAGATAGATGACAACCTTTTGCTTGCCCACCACATTCCATTTGATTTAAATTCTAACAGAATATGTCCTTAAAAAATAGCATAATATATTACACTATCATATAATGTATATTAAGTGTTTGCATATCTGTACTTTACTTTTGAACAAATTTCAATCCAGATCTCCATATCCTAAATTTGGAATTAAGGTCAGACATTTAGATACACCCACACCCGATACATGTACTCAAGTCCATGTAACACAAATCTCTTCACACAAAGTATATATTTAATTGTCTCAAATAAAAAAATGATCAAAAAGTGTGTATATATAGGTATTGATACTCCAACAGCAATTGTGATAAATATTTACAATTTTGCAATACTCCAACAGCATGGGTGTATATAATATATAGATATTCAATCCCAACAAAGTGATGATAATGATGTAAAATAAGCAAAAGAGTAACCCATGTACTGATGGCAAGGACCTCTAATGATAAGCAATGTGGGATTGTTATTGAGGAGACATGCCAAAATTTATATGTTCAAGCTAATTAAGTAAAAGATGTGAGGATGAAATAGCTGACAATACAATAGCAAAATGAAGTTCCACCACAACCGAGTTTTAATGCAGTGTTGCTTGCCTTCGTATTATATAGCAAAGCTAACAATAAACAGTGAAAAGACATTGAAGTCAATTTCCCTACTTTAATTTTTTGATCAGTGGAAAGGAGTCCCAATTATAAAGAGACTTCAGAAACAATAAGCAGAAACAAGTTGAAAAGGTACAGTTGTTTGAAGAATCCCATGAATCAATACATATAATATACCGAATTTAACAATTACTTCTCATCTAATTAATTGGACAATTATGTAGTGACATCACATAATCTACTTGCTGTCCAAATCCAAGCAACACAATGAAATGTATCGATGTTCATGTACATAATTACCCTTTCATCATCAGCTCCATCAAATCAATTACATGTTACATGGTGCTGTATTAACATAAGTTCATCCATTCTAAATTTGACAAGAATATTCAGGTTTCATCAATTGAACAAGGACAAACATGATCTGGTTGATGTCAATTAAAAACCAACGGGAACAAATGCAGTAATCTAAAAAACAAAATTTCAGTCCCCCTCCCTCCCAACCATTTTCTTCCAACTTTGACAGAATATATATATATATATATATATATGTTGTGCTTCACAAATGATTTCCTCTTTACTGAATATTTTTATCCAGGTGTTCAGTTTCTCACTTTATCGTGTCTAACAATTTCAAATCATATGTAGAGCATATGTTTACTTGGCCATATTATTACCAGAGTACATAATCAACCATATAAACCAGAAACTAACAGCCTTAATTATCTTCAACATAGATCTATAATCTGAGGATTCATTATGGGTAGATTTTACTTATACAAGCAGACTGCCCATCATATATGCCACGAGCAAAAAAAGGGCATAGGGAATAGGCAACAAAACCTATGCATCAACTGAAAGGAAGACTTCATTAAGGGATGGGTCCACAAAGATGAAAATGATATGAAGATTCACTTTTCCTTAAGTGGCAAAATAATAAATATTTAGGAGGCATACTTCCTGTTTGAAGTTGAAAAGAGGGGGCAAAGGACGGCCGTTTGGAAGGCGGACATTGGGCTCCCGGAGCTCATCAAAGAAAGAATGGGCACATGCTTCTAGCTGCAGGAAGAAAAACACCAAGTCAATTGTGAGAGCAGCAGTTATCAATGATTTAGATTTATTTAGTTTGAAAAAGTAAAGGAACTTACTGGAAAAAAATAAAAAGAAAAGGATCTTGAAATTACATCAGGAAGGGCAAAAGTTAAAGAAGAAAAAATGGCTTGTGGTGATAATAGGCTATGTCTAGAGAGCAAAATGATAAAACTTCATGAAGAGATGGGGAAAATGAAACTCACAGCAGTGCAGCGTAGACTTGGAGAGTATTGAAGGAGCCTCGAAGCCAGATCAATTGCTTCAGGAGGCATCCGTTTGTGGAAAACCTGAAACAAAGAATCGCAATCAATCTTCAAACTAAAGCCACTTTAAGAAAACCACCAAGAAACTGATACCTGAGAGAGAAAAATCAAATTGCATACCTTGTGCCAAGGGTGAGCTTTAATCTGAGGAAACCTAAAATCAGTATAATTTGGATTCATACAGCGAATTTCTTCTCGAGTTGGAGTACCAAGAACCTGTTAAAAAGGTTCTGAAGTCAGTACAAGTAATCATATGATTATCAGAGTTGTAATTCATAGAGAAGTTAACACATGAAATAAGGGAGCACCTTGATAATCTCTACTAGTTGGTCCACTGCATTTTCTCCGGGAAACAATGGCTAAGATAAAATTTGAAACTACTTAAAGCAAGCAAAAAATAATTGAAGAAATAAACTTCCAATACTATTCAGGAAATGAAAGAAACAGATAGAATCCACAAAGCACTAACCTGCCCCAGAAGAAGCTCAGCAAGGACACAACCAGCTGACCAGATATCGATTGATGTTGTATATTCTGTTGCACCAAATATGAGTTCCGGAGCCCGGTAGTAACGAGAGCATATGTATGATATGTTTGCTTCTCCCCTGACCTGATTACAACAAAAATCTTGGTGAAAATAATTTATTTGCAAAACCGTCATACCTAAATACGTAACAATATTGGTGAGGAGTAGACAAAAAAAATGCAGCAAGATGTTAAGTATGCTACTCTAGCTTCCATTTGTGGCAAGAAAAGATAAAAAAAGTAGGATTCCCCAATAAAAGATTACATACATCTAGTAATATAATGTTTTATGAAGCATAATATTTAATTGGCAGAACAGAAATGGAACATGAGTCATGAAAATGACTCGAATGATAAAGTTATACATGTAAATGCCATAATATATTGGAAGAAATACTAGATTATCTCTTCCGCTCAATACTAAAAGTGAAAGAAAAGAAGGAAAATAGAGCCTAAACATAGATGACTGAAGAACTTAAGAGAGTAAATGCGCATGCAAAAAGGTAGCATAAGAATAAATGATACAAACGAGAGAATAACGAACTGCAATCCAAATATACAATTGCTAAGAAATAGTTACCAGAATTGGAATGAAATCAAGAAAAGAAATGGAAACAAAGCTAGAATTGTTGTTCAAAGTACAGGGGAAATGGAAACAATAAGTAATTAAGTGGCAACCGGAACCTTATAGAGAAACTAAAACACTTTAACATCAAGTGTGTTATAAATAGAAATGTAAACTTTAGAGAATAATTAAAAAATTCTTGCTCCTTTTTACTGGTATTTTCAGTGCTCAGCTCTGTTAAATGTTTTACTAACATTTTCAGAAAAAAAATAAATTGAAAATAGCTTGCAAACCTTTAAAATGGCTCAAGGAATTGTTTTTTTCCACAAGTCATTTTCCACATATACTTTCGAAACTTAAATTCCCAAACAATAAACATGTATATGTATGTGTGTGTGCGCGCACGTGCATGTATATACGTACACATACGATTACTTGTATATACACTTGTATATGCATATCTACATATATACTCATTTGCTTGCATGCCTATATACCAATCTATGCCTATATTCTCCTTTATATACAATATTACACATGCTTATATAAGCATAGCTCATGCATTTTCTAAGAAATAATAAATCAATTTTAAACTCAACGAAAAGACCAGAAAATAAAAAGGAACATGATCTTTTTCTGTAAACAAATTTGCATGAAAAGTATTTTCATTTGTAAAACATGTTACGTTAAAAGAAACAGAACATCTTTGAAAATTAATCTCACATGTTTCATAATATTTTACAAGCGTTTTTAAAAAGTTCCATGCGATCCAGATGTTTCTGGAACATTATTTAGTGGCCTCTCTTAAAATTTCTTAAAAGTTTCGTGCATGCATCACAAACAAGTTTCAAGGGAACATGTTTTTATCTTAAGTTTCCCAATGACAGCGATAAACATGTTTGCTAGAAGGCTCAAAATGCAGTTCCAATATCAGTTTTTGGTTCACAAGTTTAGGAATACAAGCAACAAAATGTAGATGTGAGAGAGAGCGAGAGAGAAGAGAAGAATAGAGAGAATTAGAAAGAAGAAAAAATTAGAGAGAAGACAAACTCAATATCAATGTTATCAATTATCAATAATCATCAAAAAGTGTCTAACTCAATGTCATAACCACATATATATAGGCACCAAATAAAACCCTTATCAAACTCTACTAGAAAAAATAAAACCCTAAAGAAATGAGAAAAAATATAAAAGAAATCCTAAAATCATCCTCTACACCTATGCCTATAATAAGTACATAGACCACAGCTCATCAAGATCTCCATCAAAGTGTCATAACATATTCATGAGGACAATATTCCACAATAAGTGATATCAATAAATCCCATACAGGCATCCTACTCTATTAGTAACAAGGAAAAAGGTTTCCATGGAATATCACATGCGTGCACAGAAAAATTCATCCACATTTACATCCGTGCATGCATACACACACCGAAAGAGAGAGATTTAAATAACCTAAAAATCTACTACAGGATCGTGTTACCAAAACAATATAATATGGTTAGTGTTTGAACATTATCAAATGATAGATATAGAAACAACTTATTTTCTTTTCCTTTTTGAGTTGCAAAATGCCAAAACGTATCAGCCTCAAGGAGAGAGGGAAAGTAGACCGCTGACACCTCCCACCCCCACCCTTCTCTCCTAAAAACAAAGTGTGCAGCCATTCCATGCAGCTGGAAAGCCAAATGCATTTGCAAATGTAAACACTCAAATTGTGCACTTCAATTTGCTCAAATAATTATCATTTGGACAATTTTTAAGGATAAAGATGGACCGACAAAATAAAACCACTATAACACCTAGTGTGACATTACATGTATGACAGTTTTCCCCAAAATCACTATAACCACTACAATATTTTAATCGGAATGATGATGCACAATGCTCCACTTTAATCAACTATAGCATACTCTCATGTGCAATATACATATTTGTAAACCAAACTGACACATAGGATCAGCATTATTCCGGATCTTTTTGGATGCTTATAGATGCATATTACATGTATGACAGCACATAACACCATAATTTAATATATAAAAATATGAAATAAAATAAGATGATAGTAAATATGAGAAAAAAAAATTAAATGGAATAAAATATAATAATAAAGAATTAAGTGAATGAAGTGGTCAAGTTCAAGGACGTTTACATAGAATTTTAATTTAATTTCTCTTTCTTTTATCACAAACTAGGGCGTGACAACGTGGTATCAGAAGTATTATATCAAATTTATGCAACTTGTTATATTTAAAATATCAATAAGAGTTCAAAATCTTTGCATGTTTATACCATTTGATCAATATTAATTCATTTATGCATACAAGTTCAAACTCATGCAGTTTTGAGAATGACTAGGAGCCCTGGTTGATACATGAATAACAATTATATATATATATATATGTATATATATATTGGGTACGCTGGTGGTGGTCTGATAGGATAAAGAAAATAAAATATCCTACATGAGCAAAAAGTTCAAGAAAAAAGATTTCAAGGAGGTTTACTCTTTTTGAGCTTATTTCCTCACAGAACTTGAGGATCAGTATTTCCAATCAAGGAATTATGGAAAAGATTTGTTTCTTATTTGTCTTAAGTAATCATGCATTGAAACATGGACCCCCACACCTCGAACAGCAAATCAAGATTTATGTCACATAATATCAAAACTATGAACGGAATGGAAACATCCGATTCATATAGCTGACCCCAAGTAATTGGAAAAAGGCTTAGTTGTTGTTGTTGTTGAATATCAAAAGTATCACTTCATTTTTTTTTTTATAAGTAAAAGTATCACTTCATTTTAACCTAGACTTCCAACATAAATTTACTTTGAAAATTTTTATTTTGGGAATTCGTGATATTTATTTTTTTCCGCAGACTAATGAGTTTAAAATAGAAAAGTTCTAGCCAAAACCTCTCCCTGCCATGACAAGGGCAAAGTACCTGATTGACACATACAAGTATTATTATAACTACATATTAAATAGCATCACACTTGTAACATTTCTGGAAACTGACCACCCAAACCAAACACAAGTTAGGTAATACAGCATTAACTACACCTCCAAGCCAAGTGTCATTCCAAATAAATAGCAACAATGGGAATGGTACATGCCCAATTAACCCTCTTATGCCATCCCAATGCCTCCATTCACTTTCCAGCCACATGCACCCTTTATTCTCAAAAAGAGTTGCCATTAAACAATAATATTGTCACAAAAACCTAATTAGACATATAACAAACTATTTACATGCAATTAATAAGATATCAGAATCCACCCGTAGAGCTGTGCAATTCTACACTCCTGCTTATTGTGAGAATTTGAGTACTTATATGTAAGCAATAAAAGAAAAAAGAAACTTATTCATGAATCATGAAACCTCAAGATAAATTGGAGATCACCTAAACTTATTATTTGACAATTTCTATTCCCAATCAGGATAATTTAAAAAACAAGTAGGCTTAAAGGGACAATACAATGCAAGATTTGTGATTCTGATAAATCCTGAATTTTAACTCTCTCATAGAAATCCCAAATCGGAATAACATGCTTTGTAAAAATCCTAATTTGGAATAACATGCTTCTTAAACAAAGTTACCAAACCAACTTTATGTACCTAGCAAGTGTACATATACAAAATTAATTTGATAATGCACAGAAATTATACACATTCAAACAATCTAGACATTTGAAAAGGATTGATATTGAGATAGATTTGAGTAGCAAGCTCAAGCGCAGGCTTGCTGAAGAGTTTTATTTATTTATTTAAAAAAATGCCCTTCTCAGTGCTTGCTTGATATGGTTATGCAGATCCTTGAACAAGTTCAGTCAACTCAGCACAGTTCGGCTTGTTCCTAACTAAGTAGTACTAATGAAAGATGAAACCCTAAATCCACTAATGAATGTTCCCAAAAACCAATAACTTAACATCCAACCGGGGAAAAAGAAATAAAAAAATTCTTTCTCATACCACGTTACATTATAAAATAAATAAGTTTATTCTTTCATAAATGATAAATATATAAATGTGAATTACAGATATGTCGTGATAATAGAAGACCCAAGTCTCAGCTGAGCTGATACCAACCAGATTAGCTTAGGCACATTAACCTATATGACTTGAGGGTTGGTTCATTCACAACCCTGGATTAGGGAAGGATCCATATAAAAATCTTATGGGCAATAAATGCAAACAAAATACATAGTCAAACAATTAGAAATCCAGCCTCATATTAGTCAGTACTTTGGTCCTGGAATAAAGAAAGGCTCAATAAAATTCCACAAATTAATTCCATCTCCAAAACTACAAATTTCAGATGCTGTTAACTTCACAATCTTGTACGGTATTGAAAAGGGGGAAAAGAATTCAAAGATATTTTTTTGATAAGTGGGGAAAGAATTCAAAGATGGCATTGGTTGTACAACCTGAGATGTCATATTGCATGACTACAACCCTCACCTAATGGTACATCCATGCAAGCCTTGCAAAAGTCATCATATGATTCAGAAATTAGTTTCCCATTATCCTAGGTTATGAATAAATTTTCAACTTCCAGCTGTATACACCAGCTAAAGGAACACCAGTGGGCTTAATTAAACACTCGTTCAACTACTTTGAAACACTTGCAACATAAATGATTTCTCTTAACTTTTCAGTTACATGTATGGATCATATAAAAAGTAAAAGCATAATTGACAAGGCAAACACGTACCAGAACTTTTGCACTTCCAAAGTCACAAAGCTTGACCTGGTGGGTGAGAGGATCAACCTGCAGATTAAGCAAAATATAGGTTCATAGAGATGGAATAACTCAATCAGGAAAAGCAGACAGAGACGAACATACCAGAAGATTTTGAGGCTTCACATCCCTATGACAAACTCCAGGAACAGTATGAATATAAGCAAGCCCCCTAAATATCTGTCAAGCATCAAAATCTATAAGGTTACAGAAAATAAAAGGATGATAAAGTTGAAACAGAAAAGAAGAAGAATTCAAACCTGATAAGTGTAGAGCTTCACATAGATGAGTGGCATTCTTTGGTTTGCATTGCTGTAATGCTTCAGAACCCGATACATAGTCTCAGGTACATATTCCATGACCAAATTTAGGAAAAGCTCGTCTTTACTTGTTGTTGAAAAGAAACAGTGCTTCAAAGAAACCACATTTGGATGATCCATCAAGCGCATTAACTGAAGCTCCCGATTTTTATAGCGCCTGTCCTGCAGTACTTTCTTTATAGCCACAGGCTCTCCAGTTTCCAAACATTTTGCCTAGATGACAATGACGTCAGACCATTGGATAGTAAAACCAATGATGGAATTTCAGAAGTAGTTATAAGACTAGATTTGTGGCACCTGAAACACGACTCCAAATGATCCAGTACCCACAACACGTTCTGCCATGTAACTAATGGTCTGCAAAAAGCATTATAAAAACCTCAGCTTTCTAAAATGGAAGAAATGAAAATAAGCGTCCCCTCATCTTCTCCTCTCGAAATTAATTTCTCAGAATTTCAAAGCAAGACATGTTAAACAAAGTTTAAAATGTGATATTACATATGACTAAAGAGAGAATGTGTGCAGAAATTTCAAGTCTAATACTTTAACAAGGGTCAAGATTAAAAAAGAAATAAGGGAATGATAGCATATTGCATGGTCAACAATAATAGCCAATAAAACTGGAAATTAAAAATCCAGCCGTAACCTGTTTGGGTTCGCCATTTTTGCCCCCTATGGTAGTGGAAATGATGTGACCAGTAACTTGATCATTCCCCTCAATGACAGCAGCCGACATTTCCTGCAATGCAGACCAGCCAAGAGGATTAGACAAATACAAAGTACGTTAACTAAGCATCATAGAAACCACATCCTTGATAACAGCAGCAACCCAAAATTGACACTGACGAAGATGCAGAAACAACAATAACTTACCATCACACTAATTAGCGTCAACAAGTTGACATGACTACCATAACTGAACAGATCATCCAAATTATTATGTAGTGCTTTCAGGGATGAGAAGTTAACTAAAACGATAACACAAAGATCTAAAGAGATATGCATAGGAAAAGCAATATATGATATAACCAAAGCCTACAAGAAAGCATCACATGCTAGAAAGCTTGCATTTGAAACAAGAGACTATTTAAATAGAATCACATCTCACCAACTGCATGAAGCTAACCAAAACCAATTGAAGCACAATCAACCTTTAGCAAAAAGAAAAAGGAGCAAATAATTTCAACAACTATCGCAGAATTTGAGTAAAAACCCAAACCGTACCAAACCATAAAACCTAAAGAAGTGGAGACAACAAACATTGTATCACAAGAAGACCCTCGTAAAAGAACAAAGATCTCAAAGAAGAGTAGAAGACCATAAAGAGATCAAGATTTGCATGAGCAAAGAAACACAAAATAAACAGTAAAGAACATCAAAAACTATGATTCCTATAGGCTAAGAAAAACAACAAATCATTGCTCATAAATAATAATTTAGTATTACAGCATTCAGTGCATAATAATCAGAAACAAAATGTTCTCTCTCTGGAAATATCTCTATCAGCTGTTGATGGAAGCTACGAGAAAACTCCAAATTCACGTCTAAGAGCACCTCACGGCTTAATTATACAGAGAGACCAGAACACCTAAAATAAATCATACAAGCTCTTCGATCGTCGAAAACAACACAAGAACAGCGAGATCGGGTGACAATTGAAGATGTTGAGCTAGATTGAAGAAATTCAGACAGGATTGAACTCAAATTTGATCAAAAAACAAAAGACGAGCATTAAGAGGTCGCCGGGAAACATGGAGGTTAGCGGGAAAACAAAGGAGAGTTGCCGGAAAATACCTTATCAGAGTCCATCGCCGGCCGGCGAAGCGCGAGCTTCAAGGGATCATGGTCTGGAGGATGGTGAGGTCCCAGCGGCAACGAAGCCATGTGCTATACAGCTCCACTCTCTCTCTCTCTCTAAAATATATTTTCTCTGTCTACAAAAAAAAAAAATTCAGCCTCCGAAATAGACGAGTACTGTATGTACTTAACTGGTTGAGAAAATGGATAGACAAAAGGAGCCAGCTTAGACCCACGCGACTAAAGAGAGAGTGGACTCCACGTTCCATAAGGTTGGGCAGAATATTTTTGTTAAATATCAATGAGTCCTATAAAATTTTGAATATATTACACCGACACCCCCTTTTGTCCCTCGAAAGAGAAATAAAATTTTATTTTAGCCATCACTAGTAGGAAAATTTTATTTTAGCTCGCAATTTGGATTTATTTACGAAATCGTTTAAGGAAAGTGTGTGAGAATGAGGTGTAAAGAAAATAATCTGCATGAGTTCAGGTGGGGTAAGGCCATATCCCAACTTGTACCCACCCCGCCCTAACCCATTTAGGCGTATATATATATACACACACTTATATATTATATATAAAAAAAAACCTATATATATTTTCTTCTCAATGTGTTTGTGTATATATATATATTTTTTATTTCTTTATTCGTGGATGAAAAAATAAGAATTGAGTAAAATTTGTGCCTATATAAAGGAAACCTATATATTAAAATTTTACTTTAAAAAAAAAATTAAATGATAGCATAAACAGAATGAAACGGGAAAGGTTTGGAGATGACTTTGTAAATAGTTGTTGGATGGAAAAAAAGTTAAAGGTTATGAGAACGAGAAAGGCAAAACCTGTTCCAAACATTTGCTACATCTCACACAAACACTCCAAAATGACTTGTACCCACCCCGCCCTAACCCATTTAGGCGTATATATATATACACACACTTATATATTATATATAAAAAAAACCTATATATTTTTTCTTCTCAATGTGTTTGTGTATATATATATATTTTTTATTTCTTTATTCGTGGATGAAAAAATAAGAATTGAGTAAAATTTGTGCCTATATAAAGGAAACCTATATATTAAAATTTTACTTTAAAAAAAAATTTAAATGATATCATAAACAGAATGAAACGGGAAAGATTTGGAGATGATTTTGTAAATAGTTGTTGGATGGAAAAAAAAGTTAAAGGTTATGAGAACGAGAAAGGCAAAACCTGTTCCAAACATTTGCTACATCTCACACAAACACTCCAAAATGACTTGAATGCCCTTTCACTTGTCAAAAAAACCTATTTAATCTTAAAAAATTAAATAAAATATTAAAATATCTTATAAATTCTTTGTAAATTTACAATCATTCCCTTTCACTCTTCTTTCTTTCTTTTCTTTTCTTTTTTATTTTTTTTTATTTTTATCTCATCAAGATGGAAAATTATATATATATGAAACAATAACTCCTTTCACTCTATTACAACTTAATTGCTTTTATATATGTATGTCTATGCATATAAAAATTAAATTTTTAATTCAAAGTACCTAATTTTTGTTGTTTAATCTCAAAAACAACTTAGCCCAAAAAAGTATATTTAATTGAACAATAACTCCATCATATTTTAACCAATCTCCATTAATTACATCTGCAAAATCAATAAAGTCGAAATTAGAGGGTTGGGGAAAGCCAGATTTGTAAATGCCATCTTCGACCATGTAAATGTCGTCTCTTTAGTTTTCTTATTCAATAATGAAACCCATTTGGTGCTCTGTTTTTTTGCAGAGGTTTCGATTATTGAAGGATCAAATAATCGATGTATATAAATGAAACCATATAACCAGACAAGTTATAATTCAGGAATAAGATCAATTAACTTCGCAATAATTAGCTCGTTCACAAGAATAGTAAACAAATATATAATTCGATTTTCACTAATTGAAGAGAAACTAATACGTCTGGAGGTAAATTCCAAAAAATACCTTTGTTGCAATATGATATGATCTTACGTTAATCTGACAGATCAAAGCTATGATCACATGGAGAGTGATCGATACAGGTTATTGCAGAGAACCCTAAGCTGCAGAGACGAAAATGAGTCGAGATAATGAGAGAAAGAGAGAGAGAGAAATGTTGAGAGAGAATAAAGAAGCATGAGAGAGAGAGAGAGAGAGAGTAGTCAAAGTTTCCTTTTTGTTTTTTTTCTTTTCCGTTTTGGCGGTGACTGAACAGACATCCTAAAGCTGGGTCTTGCACTCAAGGGTGAGAGAGCCGATTTGGTGGTCTTTTTTCTGCAGAGAGAAGATGAACCTGTGATTTGTAAAGTTCTCTCTCTCTCTCTACTGACTAGAAGCCTCTGTTGGTGTCTCTTACAGACTGGAAGTGCGAATCTCCTGTAACGAACTGGTCTTTGCCGTCACCGGAAGGTAGGTCGGGGAATACTATTCGCCTTTGATTTCGATCACATCTGTATTGTAATAGTGACAATCAATGGAATTGTTAGTGTTCATATACACATACATATATATACCACATGTATACATAATATATATATACACATTGTAGATACCATATTTTGCCCCCCACCCCTTATTTTGTCCACTTTACATCATTTGAGCTTCGTAAATCCCATGGATAAGTGCAATCACGGAATTCCAAAAACTTCATATCCACCCTAATACTTCATTTGGATAGGCAAGAAAAAAAAATATAAGAGAACTTTAATTATGAAAGAAAAAAAAGATAATAATAATCTCTATTTATGTTTGAATAAACATGAGAGAAAATAAAAAAATAATAATAATATTTTTGCTTGAATAAAATAAAAAAGAGAAAATTAAAGAAATGATAACAATTAAATTACTATCATCTTTTATATTTAATGGGACATGGGTGGAATAATAATTTTCTTTTTCTATTGTTGAGAACAGTTTCAGAATTATGAAAGTACTACTTAACTCTCTATCATTTTTTTCTCAATCTTTTCATTTTTGAGAGGATAGAATATGAGAAATTAGGAGGGATAATTATCCCTTCCAATCCTCTCATTTCTCTTCATTTAAAGTGTCCAAACACAAAACACACTATCCTTGGGTCTGCATTGCCTATTCCCAAATTTTCAAATCTCTAGCTTCCTATTATCAAACACTCAAATTAATCAATCTATGATGAAATTCAATTTATTTTACTTAAAAGTCCTTAAATTCCCTTTTCGATCGGGCAACTTTCATCATTAGATTAAATGCGGGCCATTAAAGTCATATATTCATATTTTCATCATTAAATCATAAAATTGGTGATTATATGATAAAATTAAGGTCATTTTATGTAAGAGCCCTCAAAATTTCACTCAGAATGGGTTACTTACATCGTTGGATCGAAAAAGATACTTTCATACCATCTGATCGTGATAACCATCTGGAAAATTCTAGAATGCTGATTTTATTTATTCATTTAAGATAAATACTGATTTTTTTAGTCCTTAATTGATCCCAGATCTCTATCAATACAGACGTACTCCACCTAACTTTGGAAAGACACGTTATAAGCTCTTTTCAACATTCTAAAAGAGCCCCGAGCTTCCAAATCTCCCCAACTCTATTCCAATCCTTCAAAACCCTAAAATCAACCCTCTTCTCTTCTAAAATTCGCCTGCAATCCTCCATTTAAGACCAAAGAAGAAGAGAATTCCCTTTTCGAAGAAGGTTATTCTAGCACTTGAAGGTTTGAGTTGAAACAAGGAGATCATATCAGAAGAAAACTTATGTTCTTTAATTTTTTCTTAAGAAAGCCCAAGGTAAGGCTCCTAAAAATTCTTCTATAGATTGCATCTCTAGGATTTTTATTTTTGATTTTTCCTTTTCTCTCCTTTGCATGCATCTCTCTCATCCTCTACCCTTCATTTTCTTTTTCATTGCATCCTTATTGGTCCAATTGTGTGCAAGATCCCTTTCTTGTCAATTTCTCTCCATAACCTGGAATGTAGTAGTCTCATTAGTGGGAACACCAGGGGTCTCCGACATGTGATGAAATGGAGAGAGGGGTGAACACCCTTTAACTAGTAACGCCCTAGGCTTTTTATCCTCAAAAATATATTTTGTGTGCATTCATGTGTTAATAATATGATTTACGTTCTTAAACATCATAAATAATCAATTTAGCATGATAAAAACTCATAAAATAAATAGAAACCCTGCCAAAATTCTACTAAAATCGGTATAGGCATAACTATAGGCTAAGACTATACTTTTAATAAATTTGGTAAACTTCACAAAATGCTTTAGGTTAATTGAATCACTAAAAAATCATTCAATTTTATCTCCCATGAAAAAGACTTAATGTTAGGACATTGTCATTATTTTGCCGAAATTTTGAGAGAACCCGAAAATTGACAATTTTGTATATTTTTCAAAATCATGTTTTTCAAAGAGTTTTAAAGGTCTTTTTAAACAAAATAAAAATTTTGGAGTTGCATTTTTATACCTCATGAAAACCTTTAAATTTCTTTTTAAGTCATATATTGGCAAAAAAATTGTCAAAATGTCAAAATTTGTGATTTTTGAAATTTTCAAAAAGTATACTATTGAACTAAGGTTTCCAACCAAGGCTATCTTAGCTATTTTGATGATAACGATCATGCTCATCTATGTCTAAATGCTTATGTCAAGGACATTACAGATGAAGGTAATATAATCAAAAGAAGAAGACAACACCCATTATGTATCAAGACATTAAAGATTGAATAGTATAGTCATGGTGAGTATATAGGTAATATTTGTAAAGTTATTTTGATGTACTCAAATGAAAATCTTAAAGACCCATTGCACTTCATATACATTATTTATAATGGTCCTTATACATATAACATTAGGCAATGAATTAATTGATTCATTTTGTAACGCCCCACCCTATCTCGACACAATATTGTCCACTTTTGGTTCCCCCGGACCAGAGACTTCCCAGGGGGTCACCCATCCTAGTACTACTCCCAGTTAAGCACACTTAACTGTGGAGTTCTGATGGGTTCACAACCATCACGACTTTAAAACGCGTTGTGTCATAGAAGGGTGATTAACATACATATAATACTTCCCCATTCCACACCCAAGCGATGTGGGATTGAGCACCCTGTAGCCTGCCAGTGTGGTAGCTCTCCCAGTGTCTCGCACCCACCCACATCACACCCGCCCACAAGGGTCACCACAATCCACCCCCCTAGGAGACCCGACGTCCCCGTCGGCACACTTCCGGCTGGGTTAGGCTCTGATACCATTTGTAACGCCCCACCCTATCCCGACACAATATTGTCCGCTTTTGGTTCCCTCGGACCAGAGACTTCCTAGGGGGTCACCCATCCTGGTACTACTCCCAGCTAAGCACACTTAACTGTGGAGTTCTGGTGGGTTCACAACCATCACGGCTTTAAAACGCGTTGTGTCATAGAAGGGTGATTAACATACATATAATACTTCCCCATTCCACACCTAGGCGATGTGGGATTGAGCACCCTGTAGCCTGCCAGTGTGGTAGCTCGCTCAGTGTCTCGCACCCGCCCACATCACACCCGCCCACAAGGGTCACCACACATTTTAAGGCCTAGGTTGATATAAAATGGTTTGAATGCTTGCTACTTGCCTTGCATTTGTGATGATTAATATGAGAGCATTGAATGTGCCCTGTAGTGTAGTGACATACATATCATGTAGGTTGGTGTCGGGTCGATACCTAGGTGGGTTGGGGCATTTCTACTAGGCATAGTTGTATGTTCACCCCTCTCTCCCAAACCTTTTTACAGATAAGGCACCGATAATGGATGGGACTTAAGCATCCGAGTGGATTTTCTTTAGCTTTTGGGCTTTATTTTGAACATTATATATATGGGTATCCATGCCGACTTGTGGTATGCTGATCTTTGTTGTAGTTGTAGTTATAATTGAATTACTCTTGTTTTTGGACCTCAAACATGTAATTCATATGATGACTATGAACTTGGGAAGGCTATTTTGATGAAATATATATTTTGGATCCTTTATATATGTTTAATGAAGACGGTTGTGGATATTGGACTTATGATCAATGAAATGTATGATTGGTTCAATGTATCAGATTATGATTTGTAGCACTTTAATTATGTTGCAAAGGTCATGTGCATGTATTTAGAGAATTGAAATGTGTTATCGCTGATACTAGGGTGTTAGAATGAATTTTGAGCACAAAATGAACCAAGTGAAGAATTGCAGGATTTCTGCTTGAAGGCATTTCGATTGTGCAAAATCTTTATTTCACATGATCGAAATCCTTCGATTGTGCGAAGATGTTATTTCGATTGTGCGAAATATTTCACTTGTGCGAGCTTGTAGCAAGAATTTTGATAGAAGTAGATGTCAAATTCCAGCAGGATCTTGATAGCCTTGAATTATTTTTTCATTTTTCAATTACATGTTAATTGATTTTTAAACATGATTAGTCATTTAATGACATGCTTAGTGATTTAAATGGTCCTTTAATATTTTCGGGTATGAGTGTGGGACCTGGATGGATTCAGATGACCAGGGAAGTAACTACGGACTCTCGGGAGTGGTGTAGGGGTATAAGTGTAAGTTTGACGATATAAGTGAAGTTTTGGGAAAAGATAAAATATTAGTTTGTGAATAGGCACAACTTGACCATAACGAGGAGCAATAAAACAAGAGATGGAACATTTAGTTGCAAAGGTGAAAGTATATATATATGTAGGGAGAAATATAAGATTTTTTAGTCTCTCTCCCTCTCTCTCCATCCGGTTCTCACTCTCTCTCTCTAACATTTCTCTTCTTCTCATTCTCTCTTCAATTTGAGGGCCAAAAAGTGAGATTTAAGCATAGAGCCAAGAAGGAAAGTTGCTCCTCTCATCTTCCTCTTTGATTTGATCGGTCGAAAGTCACGGTTGGAAGAGTTTGAAGCTTGGTGAAATTGGGGCTTTGCACTACTAAGCTTGGATTTCAAGGTAGGGGTGTCTTCTCCTCATAACATCAATTCTATAGGGATAATTTGTGGTTTTCTTGATGGTTAATGTTAGGGGTGCACACGGTCCGGATCGTTTCGGTTTTGGCCTTTTTTGGAACCAAATCGTATGATCTGGTTCCACTAAAAATGGAACTGGACTGAACCGTTTAACCGTATGAAATTGGACCGAACCGAACCACAAAGAACCGGTTTGGTCCGGTTCGATTCCACGATTCACCAACCTATAATTATAATACTTATAATTATAATACTATAAGTATAATATTTCAAACAACAAAGATTGAAGTTATATTATAATTATAGTATAATTATAATAATATAAATATATTATAAGTATAATATTTAAATATTAGATATAATATATTTTATATTTATATATATAGAAATGGTTCAGTCCGATCCTGAGGGACCGAAAACCATAACCGGACCGTCACTACACGGTTCCAAAAAATTGGAACCGTGACCGAACCGAACTGTGAAAAAATTAGATCGAATTGTCCGGTTCGATTTGGATTCCCGATTTGGACGAATTTTTGTGCACCCCTAGTTAATGTGTTTAGAAGAGTTAGGAATTTAGATCTTAAATTCCTTGTTGTCGTTGTTCTGAAATTGTATGTTAATTTTGATATATATGGGTTCTATATGATGAAATTGAGGTATATAGACATGTATAGTCTTCTTGTGATAAATTGCTTTGTGAGAGCATGACTTTGTGTGTATTGAGTAGTCTAAATTGGTGTAACATGTATTACATTGAGAATGTATGTTAAATTGTCGATTTAGGCATGTATATGGTTAGTTATGAACATTGTGAATTGTTGTCAATGTCTATAAAAATATTGATTGTAAGGTGTTTGATAAAATGCACCAAAGAGAGTCTTTATTGAAAATATGACATGGAATCTTGGAGAATGTCCACCCATGTTCTTTTAGCGGAGCTTGACCATTATCCGTATGATCCTCGGAGCTTGACCCATCATACGCGAAACTATCGGAGTATGTCCAACACTCGTATGATCCTCAGAGTTTGACCCATCATATATGAAATTTATTAGAGTTTGTCCATGATAGTATGACTTCGAAGTTAACCATCATACTTGAATAATCGGAGCTTGACTAAGTGCACATGACTGTTGGAGTCGCCCAATCATGTGTTAAGTTTGGCACGAAATTAGAGTTGTGGATTAAGTATGCATTATTTGGGATCATTTATGTGGTTTATGTTTCTTATGTGTTTGTTGAATATGTTATGGTTTTGATAAAATCTTCAAAGCATATGCTATCTAGCCGATAGGAATGCCATGACTAGCATTTCATATAGGTTGGCATCGAGTTAGCGTTTAGGTAGGTTTGGGCATCTCTACTGAGCACGTGATCACTCACCCCTTTTTTTCAAAACTTTTTACAGATAAAGCACACACGACGGACGAGACTTGATTGACCAAGCAGGGTTGTTGAAGCGTTTTTGCCTATTTTGGGACTTTATGGATTTGGCTACCCATGCCGGCATGTGGCATGTTAAATTGTATGGTTGTAGTCATTATAGAATTTTTGGCATTTTTGGGCCTTATGCATAAAATTTTTGTAGTGACTAAACTTGGCAGCCTCATGGATTAAGATGTGTATTAACTCAAACTTATAGTTTTGAAATGCAAGGAGATGTAAAGTTGTAATCTATTCCCATATTATGACTATATGTATGGACATTTTCAAGTAATAGAATCTAAATTATATGGAATGGGTGAGATGAGATGTAAAAATGTTAGAACATTTTTCTTTTGTATATTAGATGATGTGTGAATGTTTTAGAATATAATTAGAAGACTTTATAATAGCCATTGGGGGAACATATGACCAAAAGTGTCCATTTTGGATTTGTAAGGAGGAATATGCAGATTTGTACTGTTTTTAGTGAGTTTTGATCTTGTTTAACACTTGGCGATGAATAAGTATAGTGTTAGAATGTGCCTGGACTTGAAAAATGCAGGAAATAAGAGTTTTTGCACTTCAGTCAAGTGGCCTTTGCATCGGCCAATCGAAAATGGTGAGATCCCGAACATTAAAATTCTGGGTACCAGTTTCGGGTGACTGAAAGAGGGCTTCGGTCAGCTGAAAGCATTCTTTTGGTCGAGCAAAGTTATCCTCCAATCGACTGATAGAATGAAAAACCTGAAAGTCAGTTGTACCCAGGTTTCAGTCAACCAAAGGGGGTTCCAACCGACCGAAAACTGGACTAACTGAAAACTTCCCACCCCTTAAAAAATAATTGTGTACATAAGGATGTATGATCCAACGTGGGGTCCATTGTGAGATTAGATGTGTGACGATGAGGTGAAAACACTAATCACCCTTGATTTTTGAGAGATGAAAATTGGGGTGTGACAGTGTGGGGCCCATTGAGGTTTGTTGGATCTGTATTGTACGTACGTACATATATACATGCATGTGAGGTAAGCTTTCGCAGTAATTGAGGTTGAAATGAATCGTTAGGATGAAATAGACGGACACTACCACCGATTTTTAGGACTAGGAAATTGGGGCGTAACAGTAGGGTATCAAAACATGGTACCTTATTAAGAGTAATGAGGGTTCATTAGGGGTTAATGAACAGGTTCACACTCAGAATTTGGGGTTGGTCCAGGGGAATCTTGGTAGTCTAGATTTCAGGGCGTGACATTTCGATTGTGCGAAATCCTTATTTTGCATGATTGAAATCCTTCGATTGTGCGAAGATGTTATTTCGATTGTGCGAAATATTTCACTTGTGCGAGCTTGTAGGGAGAATTTCAATAGAAATAGATGTCAAATTCCAGCAAGATCTCGATAGTACTTCATATGTACTTCAATTGATCGAAAGTTTTGATTGTGTGAAACCAGAATTTCGATCGTGCGAAATTAGGTCTTCGATCTTGAGAGACTAACTTTTGATCGTGAGAAACATATAGTCTCCACTATGTTGGATGTGCATACATGGCTAGGTGTGGGGCCTATTGAGGTTGGATGATGGTGAATTATGCACATATATGTGCAACTATGTGATTAAGCTTCCGCGGTAAATTAAAGGATTAAAGAGTCCGTTAAGGTTTAATGGTTGAAAATTGGGGTGTGACAATATATATGTCGCTACACTACACTACATAACATTTCATTTTCATACTTTTCCAATGCACATACTTGCTACAATTAGGTCTAACAAGCATTCTCTCTACATATCCACCATATAGTCACAGATATGTACAATTTATACATATAAATCACATATGCATACAATACATCAAATAGCTAGGAATGTTTTCATCTTATATACATTGCATGTATACTTTCACTACATCACATATCTCATAACATAGACCACGTCGCATGTATAAAACATAGAGAAGAGAAGATTATGATACACATAACCCTAACCCTCTCCCATACATGCCAAAATTCATCCAATACTCCTCCGAACTCACCAAAACCCTAGAATCGATGACTAAGAGTGAAAAAAGACCTTACCTCAAATTTGAAGGCTTTTCAAGCAATCTCCAAGAATTTCACCGAGGTCTATCTTGCCAAAATTAAATATTATTCTATTCAAACCGAAGCCCTTGACTCGTGCTACGAGTTGCCCTTCACCGACAACTCTTGAATCCAAGCCGAAAGCGTCCGAAATGAAGAGAAAAGAAAGAAAGATGAAAATGGAAGAGAAAAGAGAGATACAGCCATGTGAAAATGGCTGAGATTTCTTAGCCTTAGATATTTATAATATCTAGGGCACGAAATGACCAAAATGCCCCCAAGTTATTTAATGTACCCTCTAGACCTCCGTTTTCGATTCTGAAAGCTTCTACGGCCTCGAAATCATTTTCTTAACTCTTTAAACATTTCATTTGGTTTAAAACCAAAAATAAATATTTTTTAAAAAAATTTCGGATTCCCGGGCCCACCTGACTCACTTTCCAAGCCTCACCGACCCAAAACAATTAAATTCGCCCAAATGCTTGCAAAATTTCCCAGAACCTCTAAATAAGTCCCCAAACTTATTTTTCACACTCGAAACATGTTAAACATTATTTAAAATTCATTTATGGCAATGATGATGAATAAAATGTAAACCGGCAAAAATTGGTCCCAATCTCTACACTTGGCCTGCTTAATGATGGTATGTCCACATTCCTTAGACAGAACTTTCTAGTGTCACGCCTCAAAATCTGGACATCCAAGACTCCCCTGGTCCGACTCTGAATTTTGAGTGTGAACCCGTTCACTCAATCCCATGAACGATCTCAATACTATTGATATCATATTTTGATACCAAGACTTCACCTCAATACTCTCACTTAAGGTATCATGCTTTGATACCAAACTGTCACGCCCCAATTTTTGACTCTAAAAAATGAGAGTGATTATATGAACCATCAACACCTAACAATCGCAGAATCTAATTATACGCATGTAATTATCTATACGTATACTCATCACTATCTATCCCAATGGGCCCCACATCGGTCTATGCATTCATGACAATCCATTTCTATTCCTAATCATGAAAAATCATAAAACTCCAACATTTTAAGGGTTACATGACTTTGAGGTGCCTCAAACTTCAGTTTAAGTTGTCTCAAACTTCTAGAAGAAATAACGCCTTCTAAAAGGCTTTTTGAGGCACCTCAAACTATACTTTGAGCCACCTCAAAATTTTCAGGCACCTCAAACTGCACTTTGAGCCACCTCAAACTGCACTTTGAGTGACCTCAAATTGCAATCGACCTGAACTTCTGCAGAATTCCTACATTGGCCATTTTTGTATCCAAATTTCATCCTAACAACCTAGGATTATTCACACTTCATTCTAATCACCTACAATTCATCCATTCCATAAAACTACCTTTTATTTACTTGAAAATGTCCACACATGAAGCCATAACATAAAAAATATAGCTTTACGATTAAATACATTCCCAAAACACAAGTTTTCTCTGAGAAAAATACATTTCATCCAATGGCTTCTAAGTTTATAGCCATTATAAGAACTTCATGCATAAGGTTAAAAAAAATGCTAAAATTCTACCATGACTACAATTACATAATCAATGTGCCACAAATCAGCACGGATAGCTAAATATACAATATCCAAAAATGTTAAAAATGCTATGAAGAGTTCTACTTGGACACTCATGTCCCATTCGTCATCGGTGCCTTATCTGTAAAAATTTTAGAGAAAAAGGGGTGAGCATTTCAACAGCTCAGTAGGAATACCCTAACCCACCTAGGTGCCAACTCGACACCGACCTACATGAATGCTTGTCACTACATTACATGTATCATTCAACATATACAATGTTCATTCATAAGCAATGAATATATGTAAGAATGCATTAAAACACATATCATGTTTCATAAATAACATTGTAAGCAAAACTGTAACCTTATCTCTTTCTCAGACTTAACTCGATACCCTAACATGATTTAAACCTTTCTGGCCGATCGTGTGACCTGGGACGCCTCCTATTATGTGAGATATAAATTTGTAATTGGCGCATTTCGGTGATCAAAACCTGATTGATTGAGTTGTAATTTTTGTATTATTTTATGTAATCGATCTTTGACAACTTCGAGCTAATATTCAAGTGCATGGATGCAGTTCAAATTGGTAAGAACACCATATAGTACAGGTAATTATGGTGAGGACACTCTGCACGTTATATTTTTGAGCCTATTTTGGAAAACTAGGGTTTTTGGGAAAATATTAGGGTTTTTCAAAATAGGACTGGTCCCTAATATTTAGGATCGGTCCAACTTTTCTTAGCAGTTTGATTTCTGCAGGTTTTTACAAAGTCCCATTAGTCCTAGTAATTAGGCACCGGTCCTATTTAGTCTGTTCCAAATAGGAAATAAATTTTGACGAAAATTCTGATTCCTATTGGGTTTAAAACTTCTAGGATAGCTCTATTTTGGTATTTGACTTCTTTTCCAAGTAGAATTAGGATTCCTTTGCCTATATATATGTATCTTTAATTTCTCTACAGATATGCCTGAAGAATCAATATTTTTAGAGAAAGAAAGTAAATATAGTATAATTAGGGCAGAATATTTTTAAGAACACATATCTATATTTCACGAGTGATATTTAGTATGGTGTTCTATTACTGATTAGCTGCTCAGAAATTGCATCAAATCATTCACTAATTAAGCATTGGATTTGTGGTTCTTCTCTTACTTGTTGAAGAAGAAAGGTGACCATATCGCACTATGAAGGGAACATGGTACTTGCTGAGTATTTTTGTTCTTCCAGCAACCTTTCTATAAGAATCATGACTTTAGCCAGAAGTTTGCAGCAGTTGGACTAGAGGCCACAATTGTAAGCCTGAGGTATTACACATTAGATTCTTGACAGAGTGAAGAGGGGTGTGAGTCTGGGACAGAGTCTGCTGTACTTTGCTTCATTATAGTGGATTGGTTTCCTGAGATTTTCTGCCTCCCCTGTGGTTTTTTTCTGATCTAGGTTTTCTACGTATATCTGGTGCATTCTTTACTTTACTTGATTTAATTGTTTGGTTAATTATTACTTGGACTTAAAACTGAATTAATTTGAAAGATTAAACAAATGAGCATGTAAACCTATTCACCCCATCTAGGTTTTAAAGTACTTTTCGCAACCACTTCCGCACCGCGCAACTCACAATTGGTGTTAGAGTAGTGTTCTCTAATTTGTGAGTAGTTCCTTGTGAAGTATTTTTAAAATCAAAATTTATTTTTATTTTCAAAAATCATTATGGAATCTAGTATGAAAGAGGGGGATCGATTTAGCGAACTTCTTTGTTTGATGGTTCAAATTATACTTTCTAGAAGTCTTGCATGAAAGCCTTTTTAAAATCTCAAGGAGAGAAAGTTTGGATGGTTGTAGAGAATGACTATAAAATTCCTACCACTACCACTGGTGATGGTGATGCTGCTATGACTGTAGAGAAGGATAAAGCAACATGGTCTAATGTTGAGCATGAAGATGCAAACAATAACAAAAAGGGTTTATATGTTATATTTAATTTTTTTGTTCTTTCTGAATTTGCTAGAATTTCTGCATGTTCCACTTTGAAAGAAGCATGGGATATTTTACAGGTAACTCATGAGGGAACCACCAAGGTAAGAAAATCTAAGTTACAAATGCTTGCCACTAAATTTGAAACAATCAGAATAGATAAAGATGAGATGTTTTTTGATTTTTATTCTAGACTTAATGATATTGTTCAAAGTAATGCTAACCTTGGTGAAAAAATTCCGTCTTTTCAGATTATCAAAAAAATCATGAGATCATTACTTGATAGGTTCCAAGCTAATTTGGAAGCCTTAGATGAAAGCAAAGATATAGATTCAATGGAGGTGGCTGAGTTAGTTGGATCAATTCAAACTTTTGAGATGAAATATCCAAAGCTTTAGAAATCAAAAAATTTGGCTTTGAAAACCTCAAAGACTTCTAACTCTTCAAGTTTGTAAAATGTTTCAAATTCTTCAAAATATTGAGTTAAAAAAGTTGAAAGTTTTGAATATAATTCAGATAATGATATTGCACTCCTTTCTAGGAAATTTAGGAAGATCCTCAAATATGAAAGAGATAGAAATCTTAGAAAATGAAATCCTTCTAAATTCCGGAATCAAAGCTCATCATCCAAAGGTAAGGAAAGGAAATAAAAAGAAGATGACTCTAGGGAGACTGAGGTCACTTGTTGGACATGTGGTGCTAAAGGTCATACATCAAATTAATGTCCAAGTCCTAAGAAAAATAGCTTTAGTGCAAAGAAAAGTTCAATCACTAAAAGAAAGCTATGAAAGTTATTATTTCTGAGTCCGAATCTTATAACTTTGATAGTGATTCTTCTATTGAAAATGATTCTCTTGTTTTTGTTGCTTTAGTGAATGATGATACTGTTGATAATCATTCTTCTGATGAAGGTGAAACAGAGAAGTTTACAACTCTAAGCGAAGTTGGGTTTGATGATTTAGAAGATGAAGAAAAAGAAGAACCAACCAAGGAAGAACTGTCAAGGCTTTTGAAGAGTTGTTTACAGAAATTGTCAAGGTCAAAAAAGCCTACAAAAAGCAAATCAAGCAGTTGGAGATGATAAAAAGTGAAAAGGAATCTCTAATGGAAGAAACTGAGAAGATCCAGAAGAAAATTAAAGAAAGTAAAACAGAAATTCTGAATCTTCAAGACAAAGTCAAGTTTCTCGAAAGCGAGGTAAGTCAAGCTATCTTTGCCAAAGAAGCTCTTATTGTTAGAATTAATTTTCTTAAGCCTAAATTGAGAAAATCGTAAGAGAAATTAATTGCTTTTATTTCTGGGCAGATTAAGCTTGATAGCATGATTAGTGTTGGTAAGCCTGTAGGAGATAAGAATAGATTAGATTTTGTTGGGTCATCATCTAAGGGAAAAACTATTTTTGTTAAACCCAAGAACTTAAATGTGCCTAAACCCAAACCTAAATCTCAAGTTGAGTCTTTGCATGCTAAAGTTATGTCCAATGTGCTTTATTGTACTTTTTATGGCAAGAATGGACATAGTCAACACTATTACTATAGAAAGAGAGGACATTCTAATTCTAATTTTCATGTACATAATTCTTTTGCTAAAGATAGGGTACATGCTAAAAAGCCACATTATTGGAATAAACCCAAAAATTCTCAAGTTAAAAAGAATTCTGACAAGAAAAATGATGTTTTTATTTTTCCACATTATTTTCATGATAAATTGCATGTTAAAACAATCTGGATGAAAAAGGAAGATTTAGAAAAGTTTGTACATGTTGATACTATGAGATTTATTCCTAATAAGTTTTTGGGTGCAACCCCCTAACTAGGTCATTAGGACTTTGATTGTCATAGATTGAACTTATGTTCATTATTTACTTTTCATTGGACCATATCTTCTAGTATAGGTTAGGTTTTCTTTTTTTGTAATAATCATATGAGATAATGAGAATTATATTTTTCTGAGAAATAATGTGAATTCTTTATATATATATTTTTATTTCACTATGATTTATGAATGCATAATTGGGACACTTAGTTTGTTAATGAATGAAGTACTTGATTTTATGATTGAAGCATTGATAACTAATGTGCTATATTTATATCTTTTTAGAGGTGAATCTTTTGAGTCCATACAATTTGTGCACTAGTCCAACTCTGAGAGAATTAATTGAAAATTATTGAAAAGTTGACTAGAATGCATTGTATGAGTAGCATTGAAAGCTTAAATGATCAAATAAAAAAATGAATGAAAAAATTCTATTTTTATTCATCATGAAAAGAAAAAGAAAATTAAAATTTGCTGAATATCTAAGACAAAAAGGAAAAGGCTTCCTTCGGGATGTGTTCGAAACTTCCACTATAATATAAATCTCCAATGAAATATCTTTTAAAAAGAGTTTTTTGAGGAAAATAGCTAACTGTCTGTAAGCGTAAAAGCCACCGTCTTAGAAAAATAAAATAAAAAATTGATGAAATTCAAGAAAAAAATGGTTGATCATGTGTAAGTTATATTTTCTTATCATCCAAGATGATTTAGAAGATGAATCAAAAGAATTTGATTAATTTTGGATGAAGTTAGATTGCACACACACACATGGAATTATTAGATGAATTTCTCAATTTTTATAAATATTTGTGTGTTGGAAGTTGTGTCATGGTCATGAATTTGAGAATGAATTTTATAGACAATCTATGGGTTTTAAAATTCTGTATTTATAAATATTTAAAATTTTTCAAAAATTTTAGGACTGATATTATTCTCTGGAAAATGTGTTTTGATTATTCTCATGCTATTATTCATGTTTCAAATTATTTTTGTTTATTGTTATTTTGTCTTCACAAATTCAAAAATATTTTTTTGTGTCTTTTAGTTATTCTATGTTTATGTTTAACACTTTAAGTGATCAAATGCAAATCAGGTTGAGAAGGGGGTGTATTTGGTGAATTAAAGGTCCAAAGTGTAATTTTGTATAATTCACAAAGTTGAACTGGTCCCAAATTTTGAGCAATGGTCGCATTTCTGCAGGTTCTAAGGAATCGAGATAAGTTGGACCGGTCCCAAAATATTAGGACTGGTCGTACTTAGCAAATACCCATATAGTACAGGTAAGTATGGTGAGGATACTCTACACGTTATATTTTAGAGCCTATTTTGGAAAATTAGAATTTTTGGGAAAATATTAGGGTTTTTCAAAATATGACTGGTCCCCAATATTTAGGACTGGTCCAACTTTTCTTCGCAATTTGGTTTTTGCAGATTTTTACAAAGTCCCATCGGTCCTAGTAATTAGGCACCGATCCCACCTAGTCTGTTCCAAATAGGAAATAAATTTTGACGAAAATTCTGATTCATATTGGGTTTAAAACTTCTAGGAGAGTTCTATTTTGATATTTGACTTTTTTTCCAAGTAGAATTAGGATTCTCTTG
Organism: Cornus controversa; assembly: GCA_026545225.1. Taxonomy (NCBI): domain Eukaryota; kingdom Viridiplantae; phylum Streptophyta; class Magnoliopsida; order Cornales; family Cornaceae; genus Cornus; species Cornus controversa. Next base: position 21,536,044 of record CM048852.1, read on the forward strand.
CCTATATATATGTATCTATAATTTCTCTACAGATATGCCTGAAGAATCAATATTTTTAGAGAGAGAAAATATATACAATATAATTATGACAGAATATTTTTAAGAAGACACATCTATATTTTACAAGTGATATTTAGGATGGTGTTCTATTACTAATTATCTGCTCATAAATTGCATCAAATCATTCGCTGATCAGAGCATTGGATTCGTGGTTCTTCTCTTACTTGCTAAAGATGAAAGGTGACCATATCGCACTACGAATGGAACATGATACTTGCTGAGTATTTTCGTTCTTCCAGCAACCTTTCTGTAAGAATCATGATGTTAGCCGAAAGTCTACAGTAGTTGGACTGGAGGTCGCAATTGTAAGCTTGAGGTGTTCCGCATTAGATTCTTGACAGAGTGAAGAGGGGTGTGAGTCCAAGACATAGTCCGATGTACTTTGCTTCATTATAGTAGATTGGTTTCCTGAGGCTTTTTACCTCCCCCGTGGTTTTTTCCCAATCTGATTTTTTCACGTATATCCGGTGCATTCTTTACTTTACTTGCACTTTAAGTTATTTACTTGCTTTAATTATTTGGTAATTATTACTTGGACTTAAAACTGAATTAATTTGAAATATTAAACAAACGAGCATGTAAACTTATTCACCCCCTCTAGGTTTTTAAAGTATTTTTCGCAACCACTTCCATACCGTGCAACTCACTGATAAGTGCACAAAACTTGCTATTTTATATCCTAAAATAAGTTTTTAATTCATCTTTTATTTTATTTAAAGGTTCTTATCTTTGTATTTTATGTTTTATAGGGGTTGATTTCCAAATAAGAAGAAAAGCAGCAAAAGAGGACTAAAAAGGATATATATAGCCAAAGATGAACATAAGAAGAATTGTAGGAGAGATGGTATTCTGTGCAATTACTTCACAAGAGGTCTCAAGTTTAAAACTTTGACAAATATTTTGTACACGGCCACGTCTGCAATCCAGAATTGAAATTAAAGATATGAAAATCAAATTTTAGATATTTAAATTCAAAATTTTGTGATTTTGAATTTTTGTTTTTGAATTTTGAATTTGGTATTTCAAATTTGTATTTTGAATTTTGTATTTTAAAATTTTCTCACCTAAACCATTCCCCTTTATCTTTATAAATAGGGGGTCTTAGGGGATGGTGAAAGGAGTTAGAAATAGTTAGAAATTATAGAAAAAAAATAAAGTGTAGTTGTAAATATATATATTTTTTGTATTCATTTTCTTTTTCTTATAAAATAAATCTCAAGGGAAGGGAATCCACCACCATGAATGTAAGGACCGGAAATTTTTGACCGGTTCCCGGCGATTTCGGACCGGATTAAAATTTTTTTTTTTCGAATAAATTAATTTTGAAAAAAAAAATATGTGGATATATATATATATAAATGGAACTATATATATATATATATGTATATATGTATAGAAGTGGATGTTTATATAAATGGGTATACATGTGTGTATTGTGTATGTCTATTGGACTTAAGTGGAATAAAATACATGGAACACATGTATTGGGTATAAGGTGTAGTATATTATATATATATATATATATATAATATGTGTGGACCAAAGGGTAAGAAGAGGATAAGAAATGAGAGGAGGAGAAAGATCAGCCGAAAAAGAGAAAAGAAGAAAAAGAAGAAAGAAAAGAAAAAGGAAAGAAAAGGAGAAATCGGGGAGAGAGGGAGAAGCCGAGAAGGAAGAGAGAGAAAGGGAAATCGGGAGGGAGAGCGGCCGGTTCCGGTGCTGGCCGTGACGGCGAGGACACGGCCGTCGCTAGGCTCGGTGGTGCGCTCCACGGAGGGCCGTGGTCAGATCTTGATGGGCCGTTGCGAAGTCGGGTTTCACGATTTTTGGGGTTTGATCTTGTGCCGGGTTCCTTCCCGGCGGCCGTGGCTGGTAGTGACGGTGGTGGTGACTGTGGGGTCGTTCGACAGAGGGGATCACGGTGGTGGAGTTGCCGGTGTTGTGTGGTGGCTCGGTTCGGCTGGGTTTGGTCCGATTTGGGCGTTAAGCTCGGTGAAGGTTCAGCCGAAGGTGGGTCTCGCTAGAAATGATGGTTTGGTGTGGTTGTGCAAGTGGTGGTTGTGCAGAGGAGGGTGGCTCGCGGCTGGGTTGTGAGGTAGTTGGAGTAGTGGTCTTCATGGTGGGTTCGGTTAGTCATGGCCGTTGGTCACGGCTTGGTGCCTTGGTGGTTCATCTTTGTGGTAATGAGAGAGGGACAGAGGGTTGTTCCGGCTGTGGGATGGCCGGAGAAGATGATCGGAATGGTGGCTGGTTTGGGGTTCAAATAGTGGCCGAAAACGGGTTCCTGTGTTGGGTCTTGGTTGTTTCAAGTTGAAAATGAGAATGGGTTCAGTTTGGGCAATGGTTGGCTGTGTGTGAGGCGGCTCATGGTGGTGTGGGCTGTTCGAGTTTATTGATTGGTTGGATTTTGAGTTGAGTTTGGTTAGTGATGAAGCCGTTCGACAGTAGAACTTCGGGTTCGGTTTGGACAGCCTGTTTGGTGGCCGGGTTTAATGGTGTTCGGTGAGATTGGTTTGAACAACTATGATGTTTCGACGGTGGAGTTGATTGGCCATGTATGGGGCTATTTTTGGTTTGGGGGTTATAATTCCCATGGAGGTTCGGCCATGGTGATGGGTTGACTTGCTTGCGGTTTAGACTGATGGCCACAATTGCGGCTATGGCTGGGTGCAACCATGGGTAGTTGGTGTTGGTTAGGCTGCCGGTTGCACATCTAGTTAGATTTGTATACATGAGTGGGGCATGATTTGTGGTTTTGTGAAATTGATAGTCTAATGGAAATGAGCTGCACATGCATAAGAATTGGGTTAAAGCCAATTGGGCTTTAGATTTGAAAGGGAGCCGGATTGGATTGGAAACAAGACGTGGGTTGGACCAAGCATGGAAACAAAAGGCGATGAAGTGGTTCATGGGATTGTTCGTATGGACTTCGGCACAGGACTGGACCGAGCATGGAAATAGGCCGCTTGGCAGGCGCGGGCACAGAAAAAGCGGGACCTAAGGCAAGTTGATTCTTGCCTCTATCTCTATGTATATTTTAATTATGCTGATTAATTTTACATATGTGCTTAATTTGATCGTATGTGGTCTTTGCATATATATATGTGCATATATATATATATATAAAGATGGATGTATATGTATATGCGTGGGAGGTGAGGATATATATATATATGTGGGTAGATATATATATATATATATGTGTGGGCTTGGAGGGTAAGAGCATTGTTAAGTGCGGATACCGAATTGCATTGTCACATGCATATTTAGGGATTGAGCCATGTAAAGTATGCTAAATTATGTATGTACATTTAGCTAGATGTTGCCTTGTATACATATATGATTCTTATACGTGAGTTGAATATATGTAAGTATATACGTGATTATATATGTGGTGCAGTAGTTGAAATGCATGCTAACTTGCTTATAGCATAGAAGAGCATTGAAAAAGCATGAATTACGTGAATTGTTCTGTAGGTTTTTACTACCTATATGGGTGACATGTTATATATATATATGTATATATATATTTGCGTGATTGTATATGATTATAAGAATGCATATTGGTTGCTCGTAGTAAATGCATTATTAGAATGAAAGCATGATTATATTTATGCTAATATACATATACATGTGATTATATGCAAGATGTGACATCTATATATATGTTGTGTATGTGCAAATGTGATTATGAATGATTCCGATGAAAAGTGTGTTTGTTGGTGAAACGTGAAGATGTGGTGTTTATAGGTTTATGCATGAGAGATGTAATTTTCCTGAAAATGCATAAGCGTGATGATTTTCATGATTTGAGTGTGATGACATTGTGACAATCTTGAGGTGAAAGGAAAATGCATTGATTTGACAAAAATGCATTCATGGTGTGGATAAGTGCATGGGTGTGCTTATATGCACTATATATATGATTTTGGGGCAGGAGTGTGAAAATTAAGATAAGGGGATGGCCCCTAGGGTGAAAGACCCAAAATTTGGCCAAGAGGAGGTGCTCCCTTCGGGTTAGTAACCCGATAAAGCACAAGCAGAGTTTGGGTGCCGAAGAGACCCTTACTATTGGAGTGATGAGAAAGCCCCCTATGAATTAGCTTGGTGTGAGTTATATACGTATGTATTTGCACTTATGTGAAGCATCATGCATGATTTGAGAAATGTGGATGTTTGGGTAAAAATGCATGATTTGAGAAATGTGGATGTTTGGGTAAAAATGCATGAGCATGTGCATTCATGCATGATTCCATGGATCTTGTTGAGTAGGTGACGTGGCATATGATTTTCATTGTTCATGTAAATGCTTCTGTTCATATATGTTTTCTATACATAATGACGTTGGATGTGTACTGCCTTGAACATGTTGTAAATGATTTCATAAGTCATGGATAGTTGATGTAAATGTTCATAAATGCTAAAACTGCCATGTGCATTATCGGTTCATGTATGTTAGGAGGGGCATGACTTTAAATATTATGATATATTTAAGTGCATGTATAGTTTTGAGAATATGTGAGGATCGACCTGCTGCTGCGATGATAGTATGGTTCTATATACCTTGTTGGGCCTTTGAGCTCACCCCCTCCCAGGTTTTGCAGGTATTGCTGATTACGGAGTCAGTTAGAGGACTCATGGTACTGGAGGCAGAGGTAGTAGTTAAATTCTTTAGAATTTAATGTATAACTAGGACATTTGGATTAGATGTATGGAGCAATTATGGTGATTCAGTTCCTTCAGATGTATTTCATTCATGTGATGTATAGATGTAATACGGACATTCAAGGACTGAGGCATGTATATTTTTTATTCTATTATGCATGCAGTAGAAATGCTGGGGGGACACGAGCCCAGAAGTGTCCATTTTGATTGTTTAGATATAAATGCTGGGGGGACACGTGCCCAGAAGTGTCCATATGAATTGTAAAGCAGGTGTAACATGCCAGGATCTGATTATTTAGAATGGGTCATGCCCGATTTTCGTGAAAATCCTTTGCAAGGGCTATTGATGATCTTATGTCACCTGAAGGGTGCACATATAGAATGCTTCCGCAATAGAATAGATTAAAATGAGATTAAGGTGTGGGAACTTGAGGTGAAATTACGGATTCACCCCCGTTTCCCTCGCTCCTAACCGGGTGTCGGAAACCGGGGCGTGACAATGAATCCACATAAATAAATTTTCTAATATTCTTATCTAGTTTTTTCTCCAATAATCAATACACTTCACCAATCCAATTAGAACTTAGAAAGATGAAGGAAAATATGGAATAAAAAATAATGACTTGATTATATATAAGAGAGACATTTCTTTACTTAATCTGATGCACATTAATTTTATTTATTTTTTATTTGTTGAAAAAAATAAGAAACAAAAATTGCATTTTTTCATGCATAATATTGAACTTTTCATGTGATTACTAATGCTTCATTTTTGTTTAATGAAAAGTTAAAGTAAATCAATTCATTTTGATTAAGGTAATATTCTTTCAACCTTCTATTTGTGTTTAATCGTTATTTTGTCCAACATTGAGGACAATGTTGAGTTTAGGTTTGGGGGTATGACATTAAATTTCTAAATTTTCAGAAAGGCATTGAATTTGCAATTTTTTGAAAAATATTGTGATAATGGTAATTTTCACACTATGATTTGATTTTTTTTATATTAAATGTGTATAAATTTTTAAAATAAAATCTTTAACCTTTAGTGCATTAATTAGTTCATAAAAGTTAAGATTTTATCCTATCTTTCAGTTAGAACAATTTCATGAATTTCTAAAACTCAGAAGAAAAAAAAAATTCACTAAAGCCCCGTAATACGATTTGAAATTGATAAGTGACTGCATGTTAAATTTCTGACGAATAAAAGTGGAGATTTAACCCAGTGAGGTATTGTACCATTCTTTTTATTTTGAGGATTATATGCTAATCACTCTGTTTTTTCTTGAATTCCACATAATTTTGTTGATTAGTCTCATTATTTCATTCTTTTGGTCAAATATTAAGAATTCATCATGTTATGTCACATAATATATTTTTTGAGCTCATGTATGTTGAAGAACTATATTTATCCTTGATAAATGATTTTAGGCCATCTTTCATTGTTTGAGCCTTTCAAATTTTATTTTTTCTTTCTTTTTCTTAGTTATGAATTACCACTTGTTAACCAGTTGAGCTTTTTGCCCATTCTTTCTTTTATAACCATATTTTTTACTGTTTTTCGAGAATGGATGTAATAATCAGTGAAGCTATTTGGTCTAGCCTTTCTTTTATAACCATTTTTAGGTTTTCCGAGAATGGATGTGATCAATGTACAAGGGGGTGAAAAAAAAAAAGAAGAAAAAGAAAAAAAGAAAAAAGGAGGGAGTATAATTGTTGATGAGATTTTGAGAAATGTATATAAAAAGAAGTGAAATAGAAAGTATTCAATTGACAAAATTTTGGAAGAAAAAGTTGAAAGTAATATGCTCCAAGTGAGTTAGTTCTTCCCAAGCATTCTTGAATAAACCATACCATTATCATTATCACTTTTTTATCTTCCTTTTACCTAAAGTTATAGCCTAATAAAAGTCCTTTTTGATCTTAAGGATAATATAGTTCGGATATGGACATGACTGAGTTATATTGTTGTGTGATATAAATTCTTAATATTTGATATTCCTTTCATGAGACCAATGCATTTTCTTGAAAAATTCGTTCTTTGTTGAAAATATGTGAGGTAATTTGCATTTGTTCTACATTATTCTACTCACATATACTTGAGTGCAAAATTAGCCAATCTCTTAGTGTTCAATTTTGAGTGAAATATCATAAGTGAGATTTGAAATCAAAGCTAATTTTCTAAGAAAATCTAAAATGCATTTGCTTTAAAATTGAGAAGTATATTATTGGTGGCTATTCACACACACACTCTGAGTCAAGAATAGTAATGAAATTTTTTAACTTTTGAATAGTATTTAATCTTTTCTTTTAATTTTTTATTTCGCACTAAAGTAGAATAATTGAGTTATTCTTGATTTATACACATTAATAGAAAAAAAAAATCTTTGAGTGCTAATTACCATTTTTTGATGTTTGTGGGTATCATTATTGAAACCCTCACGAGGCTATAGCTCGTCCACTAGGGGTAACCTAGGGGTTTAAGGCCTTATTGCATATAGTAAATGCAATCGAAACAGTCTGCGAAAGTGGCACATCTTTAGTTAGGAGTTAAATAAAAGTAGCAGTTTTGTGCTCTAATATCTTTTGCTTGTATTTGCTAGAGGACTAGCAAAAGCTTGTTTGGGGGTAATTTGATAAGTGCACAAAACTTGCTATTTTATATCCTAAAATAAGTTTTTAATTCATCTTTTATTTTATTTAAAGGTTCTTATCTTTGCATTTTATGTTTTATAGGGGTTGATTTCCAAATAAGAAGAAAAGCAGCAAAAGAGGACTAAAAAGGATATATATAGCCAAAGATGAACATAAGAAGAATTGTAGGAGAGATGGTATTCTATGCAATCTACTTCACAAGAGGTCTCAAGTTCAAAACTTTGACAAATATTTTGTACACGGCCACGTCTGCAATCCAGAATTGAAATTAAAGATATGGAAATCAAATTTTAGATATTTAAATTCAAAATTTTGTGATTTTGAATTTTTGTTTTTGAATTTTGAATTTGGTATTTCAAATTTGTATTTTGAATTTTGTATTTTAAAATTTTCTCACCTAAACCATTCCCCTTTAACTTTATAAATAGGGGGTCTTAGGGGATGGTGAAGGGAGTTAGAAATAGTTAGAAATTATTAAAAAAAAATAAAGTGTAGTTGTAAATATATATATTTTTTGTATTCATTTTCTTTTTCTTATAAACATAATTCTCAAGGGAGTGATGAAGCCACTATGATGAAATATAAGTAAGTTATTTTATTTTCTGGTCTAATTTTTTCACCTAAGAGTATTCTTCTACTCTTCTATTCTGAATTTTTATTTTCTAAAATTAGAGGGAGGATTCTTCGTGTTTGCCAAATAATGGTAATTCGAAGAATGCATACCTCTATTTACTTAGCTAATGTGCATCAGATTAAGTAAAGAAATGTCTCTCTTATTTATAATCAAGTCATTCTTTTTTATTCCATATTTTTCTTCATCTTTCTAAGTTCTAATTGGATTGATTATTGGAGAAAAAACTAGATAAGAATATTAAAAAATTTATTTATGTGGATTCATGGTGGTGGATTCCCTTCCCTTGAGATTTATTTTATTATTATAGTTTCATTTATTCATTATAATTCCAAAATAAAAAATGTTTTTAAAAAACATAATTTTCATTCCATAAATTAGTGTATGAATTTGAGCTCATTCGAAATCTCACTTGAGAGTGGTTCGACCCTGCTTACTACTATACAGTTTTTAGTAAAGTTTTTGCAGGTTTTATTATTTTTTGTACGAAGTGTAGAGAAGTAACGATAAACATCCATTAATCTTCACTCGTTACTCACACCATAATCTAGTTCATGACTTTGACATACACCACCAATGTCATTCTTCTGGGGCAATATTTTGGTTTGCCTAATGGCGATTAGACAATTTTCAACCGTTACCAAGTATACTTTGACTCAAGGTGATTAGACATTTTCGACCGTCACCGAGTACGAATTGGCTCTAGGTGATTAGACATTTTTGACCGTCACCGAGCATGAACTTACTCAAAGTGATTAAACATATCCGACCATCACCGGGTACAAATGGGCTCAAGATGATTAGACATATTCAACTGTCATTGAGTATGATTCATTTTCCCTCGTTTCCTCACAACAACCCCATATATGCATTTCAAACATATAATGATCAATCATTATATTTTCATGCTTCATAATACATAAGCTAGTTATAAGAGCACAAACATGCATTCCATTCCACATAGCCACACATATAATTACCTATACATGTCAATCCTAACATATAGGTCACATATGCTCAAAATTTTCAAATAGCACATTTTAGTCATGCTCTATGCTATGCATACATTTACAACAATTGAATTGAAAGCATTTCTACTCACAATATCAACACATAAACATATATGTTACACATTTGCACATAAATACATATACACATCACATTTAGGCACATAAGCATATATGCTCTATTATTCCACATTTTCATACACTTATCCCACATATCATGTATACTACCATATGCATAACGATTGCATACAAGAGACTTGAGAAAAGGAGAGAGACACCCCATTCCACCCCTCTTACCACTCTTAATCATGCAATACATAACCTCACCTCTCACCGTTTCACCCAAAACCCTAGAATCGACAACTAAGTAATAAGGAGAACCCCTACCTCGAATTTATGAGCTTCCCATGCAATCTCCAAGATTCTGACTGAGGTCCAACTTTTCAAAACATGAAGATGTTCGATTCAAACTGAAGCCCTAGCCGTCCACTACACACTTTCCTTCTTTGGCGAGTCTCAAATCCAAGCCGAACGGGTCCGAAACTTAGAGAAAAGGTGGAGCTATGAAGGTGGGGGTTTTAGAGAGAGAAATAGGCATGAGATATGGCTGGAATATAGTAGCCACTGATACATATAATATATTGGCGCGCAAAATGACTAAAACGCCCCCTGGCCATTTAACGTACCCTCCCGGCCTCCGTTTTTTGATTTTGAAAACTCCTACAGCCTTGAAATCACTACCTTAAATCTTAAAAAATTTCATCCAAGTTATTTCCGAAAATAAATATTTCCCAGAATTTTCCTAATTCCCGATCCCACCTGGATCGCATCCCGGGCCCCCGTTTAACCAAAAATGTCCCGAAAACTTACCAAAACCCTTATACCACTTTTCAAACATATTTTTCACACTCAAAACATGTTTAACATCACTTAAAATGCATTTATGACAATTATGACGTGAAAAAATACAAACCGGCCAAAATTGGTCACGGTCACTACAAGTCAAGAGTATTCTCAAATATTTGAGAAGGAGCAGGGATTATATGCTTGTCTATGGAGGTGATAAGCTAGTACTAGTTGGTTATATATATTTTGATTTTCAATCAGACGAGTATTCTAGAAGATCTACCTCAAGATTTGTGTTTACATTGTTTGGAGGGGCTATAAGTTAGAGGAATGTGAAGCAATCGTGTATTGTTGATTTAACCATAGAGGCTGAATATGTTGTAGCTTCTGAGGAAGCAAAGGATGCCGTTTGGTTAAGGAAATGACTTTCTGATATAGGATTTGTGCGATATATAAGTTTGCCTATTGTACTTTATTGTGACAATAGTGGAGTTGTTGCTCAAAAAGAGGATCTTAGAGCATGGGAAACACATTGAGGGGAAGTATCATCTAATCAGAGACATAGTGCAGCGCGGAGAAGTAGTTGTAGCTAAGATAACATCGGAAAATAACCTTGTTGATCCATTTACTAAGGCATTGTCAATCAAAGTATTTAATCGACATTTGGATAGCATGGGAGTTAGATGTGAGAAAAATTGGCTATAAAGTGCAAGTGGGAGATTCTCAGAATTGTATGCCCTTTATAGCACTAAGTGGGATATTGTAATGATATTGGCTTATCAATAAGAATATGTTGCTTATAAAAAAAAAAACTGGTTATATATTAAGAATGCTATGTATTGATTCGATTCAAGACCCGAATCGTAGTGTCCATTGATTGCATAATGATTTGGTGCGTACATGGTATGGTTATTAAAGTCAGGAGCACAAGTCACTTATATTGTGTTATCATAAAATATTTTGTTCGTTTAACAATAGTGGGTGGACTCTCTAATGATAAAAAGCAGAACATGATCGTTGACAAGTCATTATCAAAGTAATTGTAAAGTTGTCATTGCAATTACTACTTGTCAATGTTATGGCAAATGTTATTCTCAAGTTAAGGGAGTGGTGAAACCTTGGCATGATTGGTTAGCACTTTAATATATACGGTGGGCCACAGGTCTAAAATTCAAATATGTTGGGTGTTGGTTGATTATGTGCTTTGGAACATGCTCCCATGATTTGTATCTATGCTAGCTAATTTATTATGACTTGATTAATTTAATCAATGGTAAATCCAAACGTTTGGTTTGACTTTAATAAAATGGATATACACCTTCGCAAAGTGTATATGTTTTATTAATGACTTATTGATTAAACGAGAAATAATCAAGTGACTTAATAAATATTCAATTGTTAATTTGAATTGTTTGTGCTTATACGTCCATATCCAATTGTGAATGGATGGGTAATTTCGTATAATTAACGCATGTGTTGTGTGTTGAGGCAACACAATGTTTAAAGATAACACATGGTTCAACCATTCTCGAGTTGGAGTGCAATCATACCTATATAGTGAAATTAATTTGTGTTTAATGGATTATTGAAATTTAGGGTCATGGGATGATCGGGCCAATTTATAATCTATTGGAGCCAATAAGAGTTTGGGTCATAAAATAAGATCCTCACTTCTAGCCCAATGAGTCGAACCAACTAGGTTGTTAAATGTGAATTGATTTAATATGTTAGGGGCATTTGTAATTTAATTACATGATAAGGGTACAAGTGAAATTATATATAAATATATATTGGATATTTTAATATCCAAAAATATATATTAATATATATAATTTAAATATATACATAATATCTTATTTTTCGTAGGTAAAATATAAGATATGGAGTGTGTATATATTTTTCTTATATATGCAAGATATGATAAGATATGATTTATCACATCTTGCATATATAGAATGGAAAACTTAACTTGAGAGAGACTCTTCTATAAAATGTCATATTCTTTCCCATATCAAGGAGTGAAAATTAGTCGTAAGATTAGGGCTTTGCAATTACAATAAGAGTGGTTGTAGGAGATTGTAGAGAGAGAAATCAGTTCACAAACCTAGGATTCTGCCCTAAGAACTAAATTTTTAGGGAATCAATCTCAAAGGTCAAAGTGGTGATTCTTACGAGCTGTACACCAAGAAGATCGATTGTTTTATCAATATATTATTGAAATTAAATTAGGGGATTAAAAAATTATCTCCATTAAGGAACACGATATCTGAATCTCATATTCGCCATGCAATTATATTTGTGTTGAAGAGAAAAAAAATTTATTATTTACATAATCTTTCATAAATTAAGAGATTCGATTATTTTTGATGAATTACGCTTTCACAAAAGAAAAATATTCATCTGTCACTTGTACAGGTAGACAGTACCGCATAGGAAGTACTCTAGTGAATTGTATACTTTCCATAAGTTGAGTCAATCAAATTCTTTTGGTGGTGAAAATCATTAATTTTATCAAAATGTCCAAATGAATACACGAGTCCAAAACTCCTAGACACATTAAAAGTATTTGAATAGATATTTGGTCCAACTTAAAAAGTTGTGGCTGCTTGGGATTAGCCTTTTGGAATACAAAACATGTAATTAGCTTAATATTAAAAGAAAAACAAGACACTGCGAATATGAAATGACATGAGCCTAGAGGCACCTTAAAGTTTAAGGCTACAGATACTCAACAACACAAACAAAAAAAAAAAGAAAGCAAAGACACATGCAGATAAACACTAATCACACTGTACTCCAAACAAGATGACCTAACTTTGTAGTCCAAGGTTTTGGACTGTCAAATTATAATAGAGCTCGATGACCTTCTTCCAAGATGGCCTATTGCTGATATCATCCCACCATGCACTCACATGCTTCCTATCCCTTATCATATACTCTTTTTTCATAGCACCCACCAAGTAGTGGGTAAAGGGCAGGTGGCTAAGGTCTGCCAGACTGAAGAAAGTCCCGGCCAAGTACTTGTTCTTTGACAGTCTCTCCTCATAGATGTCCAACACCTTCCCAAGCTTCTCTTCGCTCTCTTGGATGACCTTCTCGTCTAGAGGAAACCCCATTCTGGAGTTGAATAAAAGCTCCAAAAGTTAATTTATAAAAAACTAATGGTTAAAGCAGGTACCAAGAGGAAAGCAGAGAAAATTTAGAAGGAAATTAAGTGGATGTTTGGTCGAGATTTTAAAAAACAATCCTCAAGAACACATAAAATAAAAAACTGTGTTGAAATAACAATAAAATACTGTCTTCTGAAGAAAAAAAATTTCAGTCTGCATGATTCAGGTTTTTAAGAATAATTTTATTAATGTTGGAAAATATAAGGGTACAAATCATTGAAAATTTCTTCCTATATAGGCACAATTCAATATTAATTCTTCAAAACATTAATTAATAATAATAATAATAATAATAAATCATAACATGAAAAAGTAGATCAATTAAGATGATTAATTACTGTATAAAAGTATAATCACCATCTTGAATGACAGGAACAGCACCAAACTTTAAAGCGCACTCTCATCAAACTTTACAAAACTAATGGTCATAGCCAGTACCAAACTAATTAGAGAGAAGTAAAAGGAAATTAAGGGTCTAGTTTTCTATTTTTCCGGAAAAAATGTTTTTTCTTAAATAAAAATAATAAATTATTTTAAGTTTAAAAAAAGGCTTTTAAAAACTGTACCAAACAATTTCTTCTACAATTTTCTAAATTTAATTCCTCTAAAAACAGACAATTATTTTCAATTTGCTCTCGGAAAATAATCTATTTTCAACCCATATTTCAAAAAATAAATTTTCAAGTCTAAAAATAGAAAATTATTTTCTGAACAGACATGCCCCAAGTTACCAAAACCGGTCCAAATAGAAAATTATTTTCTAAATGTTAAGAAAATATATGGGTACAAACCATTGAAATATTTTTGCGAAGCACACTTTTAATAATATTTCTTCAAAACAAAAAAGAAAAAAGAAAATCATAACATGAAAATGTAGATTTCATTACCGTATAAAGTATAACCTCCATCTTGAATGACAGGAACAGCACCGAAAGGCTGCAATGAATGAGAAAAACATTTTGTAAAGATCTTTAACTAAGACTAGGACTATGACTAGGGAGTGTGTGACTGATAAAAAAAAAAGGGTGAACAAATGAACCTGTAGTTTGAGAAATTCAGGATCTTTGTGCTCTCCCTTGATGATGTCTATTGGAACGGTCTCGAATTCTATCTCCTTCTCGATTAAACAAACGATGACACGCTTTGATGAAGCATAGGCTGGACCATACACCTTCACCACCATACTTGATATGTTTTCTGTCCTTCAGAGAGCAACAGAGAAGGTAGGTATTTATATGTATAATTTTAACAAGACGACATGGCTATATATATAGATATACAGAGAAGTGACCCAATTAATTGTTAGACTGTCCATTTTTCTACATAGATGTATACTTTAATAATTTAGCCGCCGGAAAATTATATACTTTCACAGGATAACAAATAGGAGTGGACAAAAAATTCGGGAATCCGCAAATCTGATCCGATCCATTAGTTTATGGATTGGTGACGGATTAAAAATTTAGAATCTGTTAGCCACGGATTGGAGGGTCAGAAATTCGATCCGATCCGCAATCCAATCCGTGACTATATATATATATATATATAATTAGTAATTATATTTATAATAATATAATATGCTCCATACTTACATGGGTAAACCTAAAAATTCAATATATATTATATTTGTTTATTGTGTTCATTTCAGATGTGAATTAAAAAGTGTTGTGAATTTTTTTTTTAGAATTTTTGAAGTAAACAAAAAAAAATTCAAATAAGAGTACATGGCCAATCCGCCAATCCAATCCGATCTGTTCAATCACGGATCGGATCGGATCGGATTAGATTGGTAGATTGCCACGGATCGGATCAGATTAAATTTTCACCAATCCGTAATCTATAAATCGAAATAGGATTATGCATAATCCAATCCGATCCGTGGTCACCCATAATAACAAAGATGTGGTGTCTCTCACAAGTGCAAGTCCTTTACATTATTAATATTTCAGTGTATTAAATACTTTTTTGTGTGCACGTGGGCCACCCAGTAGGACCCAAAAATAAATAAATAAATAAAGTAAAATGCAAGAATTTCACACAATACTATTTAACAAAAATAAATAAGGGCCCGTTTGGTAACCGTTTATGTTTAGTGTTTATTGTTTAAGTGTTTATATAAACAGTGTTTATGTTACGATTTTGTTTATGCATAAACATGAGTGTTGTTTGATAACGAAAAAACGTTTGACTTATTTTAAATTTTTTTTTTTTAGCATGTGTGTCTCTAAGTAACTATTTCTTATTATTAAGTATATTAGTAATTATTCATATTGTATCAAATATTTTTTTCTTAAGGCAATTGATGCTCTTTAATTCTCCACACTTGATAATTCTAATACTTTGATCGTTGTATCAAATAATAGTCTTTTATAAATTTTTTTTCTTTTCATTTTCTCACTTTTAGTTTCAATTTTTAATTAAAATAATATAGTCACCATTTTAGATAAAAAAGAAAAAAAAAGTTTTTTTTTTTAATAAACATAAACAATAAACATCATTTTGGTGTTTAAGATTTGAAGGCTTATGAACAGTGTTGTTTTAAAAACGTTTAGACAATTTATAAACAAAACAAAAATTATCAAACATGTTTATTCTAAAAATTTATTTTTATAAACAATAAACACTAAACATAAACGGTTACCAAACGGGCCCTAAATAAATAAATTCCTCTTAACTAGTCATAAATATTTTTGCAAATAGGCCCTCCTAAACTATCACGCTTATGTGAATTACTCCCTGACATGAAAACAAAATCCCCTCCTATCTAAAATAAATAAATAAATAATAATAATAATTTAAGGGCATGACACTTTTTCTATATAACTTCCGGTAACAAATTATAAGTTAGAAGACCAATAAACGTGTGCAAAATCTTTTACCAAAAAAAAGCTACATGCTTTATGATGAAATTACACACAAAATTAACAAGTGACGGATATAGGATTTCACTCGAGAGGGACACGTTGAAGAATGATAAGATAATTTCTTTGAATAAAATAATAAATATAAGAATTAAAATTTGATTGATAATATTTTTATTTATTATATTTACAATTGTCCTTGATGAATTTATATTAAGTAAGATTTTCATATAAATTGAAGTAAAAAATTATGTATAAAAATAAAACAAATTCAAATATATACATAAGTTCTAGAATATCTCTCATTCCCTTCTACAGAGAATATTATTAGAAATTTTTTTAATAAATCAAATTATTAAAAATTAAAAATTAGTGAATGAAACTTATATTTTCATTTGAAATTTGAACTATTTTCAATTAGTTCTCCAAATTAAAAATTAATTAATAATTGTATTAAATTAAATAAATAAGAAAATTGTTCGCTTTACAATATCTCTTTTCACATTTTTTTGAACATGTGTATATGATTTATATATATATCATATACAATAAAAGATAAATAAACAAGAATGGTTTATTTAAGGTTTTTTTTTTCCTTTTTTTTTTTTAGAGATTCTGATCCTCTATTAAGAGAATAGTTGGAAAAAAAAAAGTCGTCTAGCACATAAAAATAGGATTAATAGAATACGATGTGTACACGGTGAGAGAGAGAGAGAGAAAAATTAATTGGGGGTTAAAGTTTGGGTGCAGTTTTAGAATTATATATATAAAGAGAAAAAATATATATAGAGAGAGATAAATTAACTGGGGGTTAGAGCGTGGGTACAGTTTTAGAATTTTATATATAAAGACAAAAATATAAAACATTAAATGGGAGCAAGTGAAGATTTTAAAATATTATATATATATATATATATATACACGCACACAATGAAATGTAGAAACATTGAGGAGGTGGGGGGCGGCGGCAGCCGCTCCATGTAGATACTTCAGTGTAAGTCGTCACACCAAGCGTCATTTGCCCCTTCCCTGTAATCGTGTTCCAATTATGACTGAGCAACTACTCCCCTCTCTCTCTCTCCATTTCTCTAAAGTTTTCGGGTGACTTTTTTTATTTTATTAATCAAAATTTGTTAGCTTATTGAAAAGGAAGAGAGACAGAGAGTCAACTTTTTTACGATAAAGAAATGAGAGAAGTTTTATCCTAACAAAAATTAGTTAACCAAGAAAGATAAATGACTTAAAAATTGGAGTCAATATATCTTAATTCTCCTGAAATTATTGTTCAGATCAAATATTTTATAAAAGAAAAAATTACACTGACCTCCCCTCTAAATAGGCAAAATAATAAATATCTCCTCTATAATTTCAAAAATAACACTAACATTTCCAGTTAGTGTACCTTTTGTAACACTGACCTCCCCTGTCAGTGGTGTAGGTACGAAAATTGATGATGTCATTATATATTTGAGTTAAAAATTTCAAAACGCCCCTAAAATGTATGAAAGGACTGAAATACCCTCACTTAACATATTATTTGTGGACAATTTTACCCTCAGTATTCATCTTCTTCCCCAACAAAATATAGCACTGTATATACATACACACACAGATATATATATATATATATATATATATATATATATATATAAGTATTAAAAAAGAAAAAAAAATCTAATTTCTTCATCAGATTTTTTTAGACCAGAAATAGAAGGCCGGATTAGGGTTTTGAATACTTCTGGGTGTGCGCAAAGATGGCCAGAATGGAGACATCGAGTGCTTCCAATCCAGATACACCCACAAACCCCTCTTCTACAGCTACCAGTACTAGTATCAGCTCCAATTCAAGAAGCTATCGCTTTCAATTCCTTGGGTTTAGCTTCTTGCGCTCGCCGGTATCCACCATGTTGGAATATTCCAGCATTCTCTGACCAAGACCCAGAAATCAAGAATCGAAAACGCTCATGTCTGTGGGGATAGAGCTCAGAAGAATAGTCCGTGATGGAGTCATGGATGGCGGAGGCAGCGACGGAAGAAGAGGGTTTGCACCGGCGGAGCTAACATACGCCGGTGGAGTAGGAAATTGGGTGTACCCAACGCCACCGTCGTTGCAGAAGGGCATGACCTGGGCTTCACTGGACTGCCGATATAGAAAAGGGTAAGAATAGTAAATATGAGGCTGAAACAGGGTCGAGTGGTTATATGGGTTTCTTGGCCGGAACTCTTGTGCCCTAGGGTCTAAGTTTCCCGGAAACCTGACAATACCGGTATTTTCCATGACGGTTCTTCCCCGAAAAACCAGTCAAAAGAAGGGCACAAAGTGGTTTTTAGCAAAGCGAAAACACATTAAGTTTGGTTGCTCTCGTTAAACTCCATCGCTTAGTTTCTCGAGTAGCAGTACACCTCTCTCTCTCTCTCTCTCTCTCTCTCTAAAAGGCAAAAACTCTCTCTCTATATATATATACACACACACACATATATATATATCGAGGATGTAAGTATTGTTGTCGTTGTTTCGAGCCCTATCTTCATCGCACAACATCAACGGTTACTGAATGTGATGAACAGTGGTTAATGTGATAAGGTTAATTTGGTAATTTAAGATTACAAATTTTTTTTAAATAAAAAATATTAAATCATACATGGGCATATTTGTCATTTTACTATTTTGGGGGTCCGATAACTCTGACAGGGGAGGTTAGTTTTATTTTTGAAACAACAGGGGGGTATCTGTTATTTCGCCTATTTAGAGGGAAGGTGAGTGTAATTTTTCCTTTATAAAATGATAATGAATCTCTCTTTAGGTTTGTTCAAATATCTTCGACTACCCTTAATGTCAATCAATTCTTTCTAAATGTCGAAACTACCATTGAAATAATAAAATGATCATTTTAACCAATTATATTTTGACAATAATACCCATATATATCTCTCTTCTCCAGCGACTTCTCATTCATTAATGTTCATTTTTTCCCCCTACTAAACCCTAAATCAACTATTACAAACCCACCACCCAAACAACCACTGAACCTCAAATCGAAGCTTCAGTCACAATCTCCTAGAATACCAACATTCTTGTGATCACCAGGAAAGAGGAGCTTTGTCTTTTCACACAACCACAAAAAAAAAAATTCCAAATTGAAAACACTCCCATGTCACATGTAACTTCATTTTACTAAGCATTCATGCAAGACTTTCAAGACCTCAACTAATTAAAGTGACAACCCATCAAGCTCTCATACCATAAATACAACATTTAATGTGTATATAATTGAAACACGTTACAGAGGAGAGAGAAAGTGAACCACTATCGACCTCCTCCTCCATTATTAAGGTTTGCCTCTAAATGGTCCTCATGAGCCGCCTCTTCCTCCTCCTCCATTGCTAAGATTTGCCTCCGAATGGTCATCATCATCATCATCAACATGACTTGGAGTCTCCTAATCAATTGGTTCTTCGAGGGCCTCACTCAGACCGCATGAAATCTTGTCACCACCATAACCACTATCATCTAGTTCATTACCACTGACGACACTCTCCAGTTAGTAACGAGGTGAGTTTTGATTCCTTAAATTGCATAAATTCATCTCCTTAGGTTCATGGAAGCAATCCCAAAAAAACCCAGTTTGATTCTGAAATTAGAAATTCACAAGATGGTTGAAAAAGGGGAAAAATTGTTGATGGGTGTGGGGGAAAAATCCTCACTTATTCAAATGGGCCAACTAATACGCAAACAGACCAAGCCCAAGAGGGTTTGAGCCCAAGTATTAGTAGAAGCCTAGAGAACTGCTTTAAAAGAAATAATGGGCCGAGTCACCCCTCTATAAGGCCAAAGCGGACCATCCTAGACATAAGTCCAAGCTCAATTAGGAATCTAAATCCTTGAGAGTAAAGATAGCTGCAAATAAAGGATTCAAATTCCAACTTGTATTGATAAGTAGTGAATGTTGCATATTCAATGCCCTTAAAATTACATGAATTAGTGTCTTAGTAATATTTATTTAATGTTTCTATTAATATTTTTAATATTTTTATGATTTCAGGTGATTAAGGGTAATTCTGATTAATAATGGTGCAATTGGGTTACAAATATTAATAGTCATATTCATACTTTATTTCTCATACTTCTATTCGACAACTTGTTGTCAGATGTATTGTTTGATTTGAATTGTTTGGTTTTAATTAAATGTTCATCTATGGTTTGATTTGAATTGTTTGGTTTCAATGTTTGAGAATCAATTTTGCATATAGTCTTATGTTTCACCAAATTGGTTTTTATTGTGAGTTTTTGTTCTTTGGTGATATTGCTTTTTCTTTGATGATTATTATGTATTTTCTCTGGTTGTTAGAAGCAATTTGTTTTGTAGGTATTTATATTATACTAGTTAATCTAAAATTTCCTCGCTACAATTGTTCATCTGTAATGGCAAAAATTAGTGGTAACAATTTGTATTTTTTTTGCTTCCAGATTTGGGATTTTTTAGAAGCATATGTGGTATTGTGCAAAACATAACAAAAGCTGCTAAATGTGTCTTCACCGGCCACTTATTTTTGTTTTTCACCAATTTTATAATAATAATACAAAAAAAAAGTTGCCAGACAGCTCCTTATTAACATAAAGTATAGATGTTATATGAAAAATTACATGTAAACTACGTGTGATCACTTATATGTATTTCCTTAATTATCACAAGACATGAAAAAAAAAGTGGGAGACTAATCACCACCAATTTTAGAGTAATATTTTATAACCTATTTGAGTATAAATCAATCTAAGCGTGTTTGATAAATGCAATTTAAATATCACTTAAACAAGCACATATGGAATAAATTTTCAGTTTACAGTTATAACTTAAAATTCAACTCTTGAAATTTTTAGTATTTAATTTTTGTACTTTAGACATCACCCATTATCATCACCACCACAAAGGTGATCTTGTGAATGGCATGAGAAAGAAATGTGTATGCAAAGATAAGTGACAAATATATGGAATATATCTAAAAGAAAAAGATACAGAATCGAAGGGAAAAAAATGATTCTTTCTATGAGATGATACACTCATACATCTATATAAATTTCTCTTATTTTGTTTAATTCAGAAATTTATATATTCACAGCATCGACACTATCCAATATATATATATTCGGCCATTTGGTCACCATGCCTAATAAAATGTATCACTCTACTACTAGCTATATATATGTTGAGGTTGATCAAGGAGGCAGCTGAAGCAGGAGACATCAATGCCTTGTATATATCTTTAAAGGCATCGTCATGAAAAAGATATAGAGAGAAACATAGCAAAAAGAAAAAGATATAGAAACCAAGGAAAAAAAATGCTAGTTTCTATCGATTCTTATGTATAGATTACTCTTATTTTGTTTTAATTTCAGGAGTTTATTCTCCGCTTCGAGTGTGGGTTCTCCCTCAGGAGTTTACTCTTTTTTTATGTTGCCTTAACTTCTTCACAAGATATAAAACTCATTTTAGTAAGTTCTCAACTCTAAAATAATTTGTTGATTATAATGTTGCTAGAATCATGTGAAGAAAAAACTTGAATATGTGTGTGTGATGATTTTTTAGTACTTTATGCAGGTTGGACCAGAATGAAGTTACTTTTTGAAATGCCATATACACAAGGAATTTTTGATCATGCACAAATGCCTCCAATTGCTTCATCACCATCTTATGTTGCTCTAATCGAGCATGTTAGTGATATGCATATGCCATGGGTATTTGTAATGAAGTTGTTTTGGTTGTAATTAACAGTCTTTCTTTTGTTATGGAATGTATGTATATGTATGTAATTAACATGCTTTGGGTATATATATGTAATGGTGCATAGGCAAAACTTGTAGCATGCTTGTTAGGAATATGGCATCAACATTATTTTTGTTGTTAATTTTGACTCTTGTTATGGTCATGCTTTGAAAATTAAATAATAGGAAATGTTATATATATATATATATATATATTATAGTATTATAATGAGCTTTCTTGATATAGTGGTGCTTGAAAAAAAAAAGGAAAAAAATATAAAATAGTGATTATATAAATTTGTATAATCACTGTTACATATATTTTTTAAAAACATAATTATAATTTGCTACGGTTTTTTTTCATAGTAATTACTAATTTTCGACGCTTTAATTCCTAGTAATTACTAATTTGCGACGAAATAAATTTTGTAGCAAATACATTTATTTTCAACGGAATACTATTTCGTGGGAAATAATAAGAATTAGCGACGGAATATTATCGTAGCAAATACATTTATTACCAATGGAATACTATTTCGTGGAAAATGATAAGAATTAGTGACGGAATATTATTGTACCAAATACATTTATTTCGACGGAATATTATTTTGTGAGAAATAATAAGAATTAGCGACGGAATATTATCATAGCAAATAATTATATTACCTACGAAATTTTAGCGTAGTAAATAATAGGTATTGTGACGAAATATTTCCGTTGCTATTATCCCATAACTTGCCACGAAACATGATTTCGCCGAAATTTACAATTAGAGACGTCACATATTGCAACGATTGGTGCTATTAAAATATTTCGTGGCAAAAGAGTTTTTACTACGAAATTTTGACTTTTTACTATGAAATATTCCGTGGAAAAAATCAAATTTCTTGTAGTGTTCGATGCATCGAAACCTCTAGTTCGATGCATCGACAGCGACAATGCATCGAAGTACCCACTTCGATGCATTGCACTGAAGCACATGACTGCGTATGCAGTCACTTAATATTCGAACCCCTCATCTTTCCCTCTCATTTCTCCCTCTCTCTTTTGCGACTCTCTCTTCTCCCTCTCGTCCGAATCCCCCAAGAACACCACTACCACCACCGAAGTCCAAAATCATCCGTTAAGATCCACATTCGCGCATCCTTGAAGGTGATTCCCCGCTAGGACAGCCTTGCACAAGTACCCAATCGTCTTCCACTAGGTACAAGCTTTCTTCGGGATTTTTGAATTTTGTTTTTGATTTTGTGAAATTATTAGAGGTGTAGTGTGTTGCTTTTTAGAATTTTGGGTGAAGTAAGGGGGAAGTGTGACCCTTTTTAACTCTCAGTGAGATTTTGGGGTATTTTGGAGTCAGTTTTTGCTTAGAGTTGTTGATTTGAGTCCCACCACTAGGGGTTGCTGAGCACTTTACGTACTCAATCCTTGAGGACGAGCTTGAAATCCATTTTTGTGTAAGGATGGTTCGAAACAAGGCCCCTGCGGGAGTGATTCGGGATGTCCCGAGTCGATAATGGAAGAATTGGAGATTGATACCCAAAAGTTTATTAGTGGCTTCGAATTTTGAGGACGACTGCTACGCTCGCTGGAGTCTCGAAGCCTTACGGGACCGTGGTCTCCTACCCTTGCTTTCTCCTACAGTTGATATCACTTACCCACGACTTGTACAAGCTTTTTATATGAACCTCATATATGACTGTGCAGAGCCCAAGATTTTGAGGACTATGGTGGATGACACAACTTTTGCCATTACCATCACCACTATTGCAGAGATCACCGGACTGCCCCATATGCAACCCGAGTTTGTAGAGCCGGGTGAGGACTATTTTGTATACCCAGTGCTTCCCCAGGACCTCACACTCTCTCACATGGTGCGAGAACTATGTAGGGGGCATTTTAGTAATTACAAGAATAATGCCACAAACAAATCTTTGATACCCTAATGTTGGTGGTTTTTGGATACCGTACTTCATAAGAATGCTCACCTTTATGGGCATTCTACCGAGCGCTGGGGTGAGTTCTTAGAGGCCCTCTATGCTATGGAAACTAGGTGTTGGTTTTCCATACCCACTATTATTTGGGGCCAACTTCACAAGGCTTGGGACCAACTGATTCGGAAGCCAAATAAAAAATCTCCGTCGATGAAGCTTCCATTCCCCTACCTCATTACAGCCTTTTTGAATAGGGTGACTTTTGAGTTTGAGGACTCTGAGATTACCAGTGGACCACCGCCGCGTTTTGCTCTCTAGAGTTGGAGAAAGATGGTGTCCCATATGTCCGCCCTACCCCGAGTAACCTTTGAGGTGGAGGCTGGTGACAGTGAGAAGGAAGATGTTGGTGGAGATAAGATGGAACTAGATGTTCCTGAGGACCCTGAGAAGGGTAGTGATTCCAAGGAGGAGCCCGAGGTTGATGTGCTGGGTATGAGTATCGAGGACTATGAGTAGCTCATCGATGGTATAGTTTGTCTGACTGCCAATGTCGCACGTCTTCAGACAGATTTTGATATTCAGAGTCAGGCTGCTATAGAGGAGCGTCGTGTGGCAGCTGAGCACAGAAGACAGACTGAGGAACGTTTAGATACTCTTACTACTAGCGTCCATGCCATTTTGGAAGGGCAAGCATGCCTTATACGACTTTTCAGCTGATCTCGTGCTAGGGGCGCTTCTGCTTCTACTTCTACACCGCCACCGCCCCCCTCAGCATTAGTTTTAATTTTCTTCTTGTATTTTGTATTTTCATTTCATTCTAGTATGTTTTTATGTACTTACAGTTATATAACTGTCTAGTGCCGTGTTGGCACTCTGTTTTCTTGCTTTGTAAAACAATTATTTTGTATTCCATAAATTCTCGCATTTGTATCACACATGTTTGAATTAATGGAATATTATCATTCTTTCGTTATCTTTTTATTATTTTTGTTTTTTCTTTTTATTTACTTTTCCAGTTCGTGTATGTTATGTTGGTATGTGCTTGTACTTGTGTAGGTTTTGATACCCCACTTGTCTTGCGTACCCGTGTACCCTCTACCCTTACATGGTTGATATTTTGACTTTTTGAGACCCATCAACCCACTGGTAACATTGTTCTAACTCTTTTTAGTGCAAACATTGATGACAATGTTTAATTTAAGTTTGGGGGTACGGTACACTTGCATACATTGCATACACTGGGTTGTATTTTAAATTTTTGTACATATTATATCTTTATTTCATGTTTGCCATGATGTCTTTCTTTTTGAAGATGTGATACCCATAACGTCATCGATAAATGCATCTTGTAATTAGGAGCTTCGACATCTGAAAATACTCAAACTTTTGAAAATTATATATTAGGTTAGAACGGTTTACATTTTTGTTTAGTCTTTGAATATGGTACAATCTTTCCCTAAATTTGTCCTTAACGGCACAAACACGCACACATGCATTTAATTGTGGGGTATACGTCATTTGGAGAATTTTGAAAAACGTTTGTTTCTATTTGAATTCCTCGAAGAACGAATTACTTTAAAAAATCAAAAGCCAAAAACAAAGAGAGAAGAAGAAAACAAGAAAACAGAATAAATTGGCAATAAGCCTTCTCACTCATTAAACTGGGCCTCTGTGCTTCATGAAGCATGGAGTGTTCGCGTCTAAAAGGTGTGCAAGGTTGGGCAATAAAGAAACAATTGGTTCGTTTAAGTTCATAGCCTAGTGAGCTCAGTTATTAAGTTTGAGGGGTGTTTCTCCACCCAATGCCCTAAAATCGTTCGATTTGGGAGTCATTGACCCAACACTGTTACATGGGCTTATTAGAAAGCTTAAAGGACTTAGGCATTGCACGACCAATTGCATTTAATGTTTGTAAATATTTTTGTAGATAATGTTATGCTTTGGTGATCCGTTTTAGAAGTTGTTTCTTCTAAGAACAGATGATTTTCCTTACTCTCTATTAACGACAATAAACCACACATTTAAGTGTATGTTCATTTTTCAAAGAGGATTTTAGGGTTTGCACTTGTATGTGTATCAGACTGACCATTATGTGGGGACTGTCGCCTAATTCTAATTTTTGATGGTTTATATTTATTGATATCCATAAAGCTCCATAGTACTGGTTGCATTTGTGATTTTGAACATCAATTGGGGTATCACTCTTTTCTAAATAATGACTAAGCAAACGACCATTTTTGCATACTATTGTGAGTTTAACAAGCATGTTAAACCCAATGAGAATTCACTCGTCTACTAGACGTGTCTAGGGGTTTAAAAGGCTTGTTACATTTGCTAAATGCAGCCGTGTTTCTCACGAAAGTGGAATTAGAGCAGTTGCGTTTTTTTTATTTCATTTTGTATTGCTAAGGGACTAGCAATATCTAAGTTTGGGAGTGTGATAAGCGTTGAATGTTATACATTCTCACGCCTTTACTTATGTATTTTGATTCTATAGCTGCACATATTGTATAATTTTTACATGTTTTATGTTTTTGATGATTTCAGGTTTAAACTCAGAATTCAGCGTAATTTGACTCCTTTATTAGTTCAAGAATACATTCCTATGTCCTGTCATACTTCATGAAAAGTCTACATTAAGGAATAGTGAATGTCATGTCAAGACCGGAGTCAGAAAGTTAGAGAGTTGAAGATCTACAGAAGAAAGAAGATCGATGCATTGAAGTGCCTACTTCGATGAATCGAAGTCCATACTTTGATGCATCACCCAAACTTGTTGAAAATATTTTTCTGAAGATATTTTCTTCACTTGCCACTTGTCCAATTTTGCTTGGATAAAGCCTTGCACGAAATTTCTATGACATTTTGAGCCTCAGATCAGTTATATAGTTAGAAAATATGTAATAGAAGAAGAGAACACAATTCTTGTAAAAGAGAGCATATCTAGAATTCTAGAAGGAGAAAGTGAAGTTCTAGAGAGGGAAAGCTTCAAAGAGGGCTTTGTAAGGCCTTGAAGACCATTTTGAGCATGGAATCATCTATGTCTATGGAGTGCTTCCAGCCCATCATGATCAATTAATCATTCTCTAGGGTTTTGACAAACCCTAGTCTTGTAAATATGTTCTAACTTCAATGAATTGGGGATTTTTATGTATTTTGTGTATATGTCTCTTGCCTTGAGCTTTGTATTAATATAAGTTTACAAATTTTCATATTTATGTGTTGTAATTTATCTTTTTGTCTTAGAAATACTTAAATTCCTCACATAATCTTCAAACACTTATAAGTTTCACAAGGACTACAAGTGATGACTTGAGACTAGTTTTCACTATAACATGCATAGCTAGATTTGTATAGTCCATGCTTAGAGACGGTGATTTAGCTACACTTAGGTAGTTAGATAATTAGGTAAATAGGTAGGTAGAGAAATCACGCTTATCGAATATAGATTATAGTATATTAAGGTGTGTGTATTTTCTTGACGACGTCGTTATATGTGGGACTTGTCAACGTGTCATTTAGTACACATTTGCATGAATTCTCCCAATTTATTATAAGTGCGACATACTACGAGGCTAGTGGGAAAGTCTAACCCTAGTCATCTATTCTTCTCTCAACCTTTGTATTTAAGTTATATTTTATGATTTCAAAGTAGAGTAAGAAAACAACCAACACATGGTTGTGATTTAAACAAAAACCAACCCTCAACCTTTAGTGAGTTATATCTACGTTGTCTCTGTGGGATTGACACCCTCAACTTAGAGCTCTATCCTTGAATGATTCGTTCTATTAAGAGTGGTAAATTTATAAATTGTGAGTAGCGCACCAGCAAAGCACAACACCATCTTCGATAAGCGTGATTTCCCTACCTTCCTACTTACCTAATTATCTAATTACCTAAGTGTAGCAAAATCACTATCTCTAAGCATGTACTATGCAAATCTAGCTATGCATGTTATAGTAAAAATTAGTGTCAAGCCATCACTTGTAGTCCTTGTGAAACTTATAAGTGTTTGAGGAGCATGTCAGGAATTTAAGCACTTCTAAGACAAAAAGATAAATTAAAATACATGAACATGAAGAATTTGTAATTAATACAACGCTCAAGGCAAGAAACATATACACAAAGTACATAAAAATTCCTAATTTATTGAAGTTAAAACATATTTACAAGACTAGGTTTTGTCAAAACCCTAGCTAGAGAAGGATTAGTTGATCATAATGGGCTGGAAGCACTCCATAGACAGAGATGGTCCCATACTCAAAATGGTCTTCAAGACCTTACAAAGCCCTCTTTGAAGCTTTCCATCTCTAGAACTTCACTTTTTCTCTCTAGAATTCTATATATGCTCTCTATTACAAGAATTGTGATATATATCAATATTAAGATATGGAGTGTATATATTTTTCTTTTATATGAAGATATGATTTATCATATCTGGCATATATGGAAAGGAAAAGTTAACTTGAGAGAGACTCTTTTATATATATGTCATATTCTCTTTCATATCAAGGAGTGAAAATTGGTCGTAAGACTAGAGTTTTGCAATTACAACAAGAGTGGTTGCAGGAGATTGTAGAGAGAGAAATCAGTTCACAAACCTAGGGTTCTCCCATAAGAACTAGATTTTTAGGGAATCAACTTCAAGGGTCATAGCGGTGATTCTTACAAGCTGTACACCAAGAAGATCATTTGCTTTATCAATTGTTGAAGACTAGGGGATTAGAAAGTTATTCCCATCAAGGGACACGATATCTGAATCTCATATTCTCCATACAATTATATTTGTGTTCAAGAAATTTTTTTTTTATTATTTACATAATCTTTCATACATTAAGAGATTTGATTATTTTTGATGAATCTGTCACAAAAGAAAAATATTCGTTCTCCATCACTTGTACTGGTAGACGGTACTGCATAGAAAGTACTTCAGTGAATTGTATACCTTTTTTCATAAGTTGAGTCAATCAGATTCTTTTGGTGGTGCAAATCATTAATTTGAGCAAAATGTCCAACTTAAAAAGTTGTGGCTGCTTGGGATTAGCCTTTTGGAATACAAAACATGTAATTAGCTTAATATTAAAAGAAAAACAAGACACTGCGAATATGAAATGACATGAGCCTAGAGGCATCTTAAAGTTTAAGGCTACAGATAGTCAATAATACAAACAAAAAAAAAGAAAACAAAGACACATGCAGATAAACACTAATCACACTGTCCTCCAAAGAAGATGACCTAACCTTCTAGTCCAAGGTTTTGGACTGTCAAATTATAATAGAGCTCGATGACCTTCTTCCAAGATGGCCTATTGCTGATATCATCCCACCATGCACTCACATGCTTCCTATCCCTTATCATATACTCCTTTTTCATAGCACCCACCAAGTAGTGGGTAAAGGGCAGGTGGCTAAGGTCAGCTAGACTGAAGAAAGTCCCAGCCAAGTACTTGCTCTTTGACAGTCTCTCCTCATAGATGTCCAACACCTTCCCAAGCTTCTCTTCGGTCTCTTGGATGACCTTCTCGTCTAGAGGAAAGCCCATTCTGGAGTTGAATAAAATCTGCATAACCAAATTGTAGAGTGGTGGGTGGAAGTTGCTTGCTTCAACTTCTAGCCATTGTTCCACTAGTCCCCTTTCCTCTATTGTCTCCCCAAGCAATTCTGTTCCTTGAGACTTGTACTTCTCTGCATAGTACCTTAAGA
Organism: Cornus controversa; assembly: GCA_026545225.1. NCBI lineage: Eukaryota > Viridiplantae > Streptophyta > Magnoliopsida > Cornales > Cornaceae > Cornus > Cornus controversa. The sequence continues at coordinate 21,565,332 of CM048852.1, forward strand.
TAGCCCGTGACTCTGTAATAGTGGTGTAAAGCTCCAAAAGTTAATTTATACAAAACTAATGGTTAAAGCAGGTACCAAGAGGAAAGCAGAGAAAATTTAGAAGGAAATTAAGTGTATGTTTGGTCGATATTTTAAAAACAATTCTCAAGAACACATAAAATAAAAACTGTGTTGAAATAACAATAAAATACTGTCTTATAAAGAAAAAAAAAATTCAGTGTGCATGATTCAGGTTTTTAAGAATAATTTTATTAATGTTGGAAAATATAAGGGTACAAATCATTGAAAATTTCTCCCTATATAGGCACACTTCAATATTAATTCTTCAAAACATTAAGTAATAATAATAATAATAATAAATCATAACATGAAAAAGTAGTTCAATTAAGCTCATTAATTACTGTATAAAAGTATAATCTCCATCTTGAATGACAGGAACAGCACCAAACTTTAAAGCGCACTCTCATCAAACTTTACAAAACTAATGGTCATAGCCAGTACCAAACTAATTAGAGAGAAGTAAAAGGAAATTAAGGGTATGTTTTTCTATTTTTCCGGAAAAAATGTTTTTTCTTACATAAAAATAATAAATTATTTTAAGTGAGTTTTAAAAAAGGCTTTTAAAAACTGTCTGACCAAACAATTTCTTCTACAATTTTCTAAATTTAATTCCTCTAAAAACAGACAATTGTTTTCAATTTGCTCTCGGAAAATAATCTATTTTTAACCCATATTTCAAAAAATAATTTTTCAAAAACTATGACCCAAACAAATTTTTATATAATTTTCTAGTTTTTCGAATCTAAAAATAAAAAATTGTTTTCTGAACAAACATGCCCCAAGTTACCAAAACCGGTCCAAATAGAAAAATATTTTCTAAAGGTTAGGAAAATATATGGGTACAAACCGTTGAAATATTTTTGCGAAGCACACTTTCAATAATATTTCTTCAAAACAAAAAAGAAAAAAAAAATCATAACATGAAAATGTAGATTTCATTACCGTATAAAGTATAACCTCCATCTTGAATGACAGGAACAGCACCGAAAGGCTGCAATGAATGAGAAAAACATTTTGTAAAGATCTTTAACCAAGACTAGGACTATGACTAGGGAGTGTGTGACTGATAAAAAAAAAGGGTGAACAAATGAACCTGTAGTTTGAGAAATTCAGGATCTTTGTGCTCTCCCTTGATGATGTCTATTGGAACGGTCTCGAATTCTATCTCCTTCTCGATTAAACAAACGATGACACGCTTTGGTGAAGCATAGGCTGGACCATACACCTTCACCACCATACTTGATATGTTTTCTGTCCTTCAGAGAGCAACAGACGACGGTAGGTATTTATATGTATAATTTTAACAAGACGACATGGCTATATATATAGATATATAGAGAAGTGACCCAATTAATTGTTAGACTGTCCATTTTTCTACATAGATGCATATTTTAATAATTTAGCCGCCGGAAAATTATATACCTTCAGAGGATAACAAATAGGAGTGCACAAAATATTCGGGAATTTGCGAATCTGATCCGATCCGTTCGGGAATTTGCGAATCTGATCCGATCCATTAGCTAATGGATTGGTGGCGGATTAAAAATTTAGAATCCGTTAGCCACGGATCGGATTACGGATTGGAGGGTCAGAAATTCGATCCGATCCGCAATCCAATCTGTGGCAATCCGTGGCTATATATATATATATAATTAGTAATTATATGTATAATAATATAATATGCTGCATACTTACATGGGTAAACCTAAAAATTCAATATATATTATATTTGTTTATTTAACAATTGTGTTCATTTCAGATGTGAATTAAAAAGTGTTATGAATTTTTTTTTTGGAATTTTTGAAGTAAACAAAAAAAAATTCAAAAAGGAGTACAGGGCCAATCCGCCAATCAAATCCGATCTGTTCAATCACGGATCGGATCATATCAGATCGGATTAGATTTGCAGATTGTCACGGATCGGATCAGATTAAATTTTCACCAATCCGTAATCCGCGAATCGGAATAGGATTATGCATAATCCGATCCGATCCGTGGTCACCCCTAATAACAAAGATGTGGTGTCTCTCACAAGTGCAAGTCCTTTACATTATTAATATTTCAGTGTATTAAATACTTTTTGTGTGCACGTGGGCTGCCCAGTAGGACCCAAAAATAAATAAATAAATAAAGTTAAATGCAAGAATTTCACACAATACTATTTAACAAAAATAAATAAATAAATAAATTCCTCTTAACCAGTCATAAATATTTTTGCAAATAGGCCCTCCTAAACTATCACGCTTATGTGAATTACTCCCTGACATGAAAACAAAAACCCCTCCTATCTAAAATAAATAAATAAATAAATAATAATAATAATTTAAGGGCATGACACTTTTTCGATATAACTTCCGGTAACAAATTATAAGTTAGATGACCAATAAACGTGTGCAAAATCTTTTACCAAAAAAAAGCTACATGCTTTATGTTGAAATTACACACAAAATTAACAAGTGACGGATATAGGATTTCACTCGAGAGGGACACGTTGAAGAATGATAAGATAATTTCTTTGAATAAAATAATAAATATAAGAATTAAAATTTGATTGATAATATTTTTATTTATTATATTTACAATTGTCCTTGATGAATTTATATTAAGTAAGATTTTAATTGAAGTAAAAAATTATGTATAAAAATAAAACAAATTCAAATATATACATAAGTTCTAGAATATCTCTCATTCCCTTTTACAGAGAATATTATTAGAAATTTTTTTAATAAATCAAATTATTAAAAATTAAAAATTAGTGAATGAAACTTATATTTTCATTTGAAATTTGAACTATTTTCAATTAGTTCTCCAAATTAAAAATTAATTAATAATTATATTAAATCAAATAAATAAAAAAATTGTTCGCTTTACAATATCTCTTTTCACATTTTTTTGAACATGTGTATATGATTTATATATATATCATATACAATAAAAGATAAATAAACAAGAATGGTTTTTTTTTTTTAGAGATTCTGATCCTCTATTAAGAGAATAGTTGGGGAAAAAAAAGTCGTCTAGCACATAAAAATAGGATTAATAGAATACGATGTGTAGACGGTGAGAGAGAGAAAAATTAATTGGGGGTTAAAGTTTGGGTGCAGTTTTAGAATTATATATATAAAGAGAAAAAATATTTATAGACAGAGATAAATTAACTGGGGGGGGTTAGAGCGTGGGTACAGTTTTAGAATTTTATATATAAAGACAAAAATATAAAACATTAAATGGGAGCAAGTGAAGATTTTAAAATATTATATATATATATATATACACACGCACACAATGAAATGTAGAAACATTGAGGAGGTGGGGGGCGGCGGCAGCCGCTCCATGTAGATACTTCAGTGTAAGTCGTCACACCAAGCGTCATTTGCCCCTTCCCTGTAACCATGTTTCAATTATGACTGAGCAACTACTCCCCTCTCTCTCTCTCTCTCTACATTTCTCTAAAGTTTTCGGGTGACTTATTTTATTTTATTTTTCAAATTTTGTTAGCTTATTGAAAAGGAAGAGCGACAGAGAGTCAACTTTTTTACAATAAAGAAATGAAAGAAGTTTTATCCTAACAAAAATTAGTTAGCCAAGAAAGATAAATAACTTAAAAATTGGAGTCAATATATCTTAATTCTCCTGAAATTATTGTTCAGATCAAATATTTTATAAAAGGAAAAATTACACTGACCTCCCCTCTAAATGATTGTTCAGATCAAATATTTTATAAAAGGAAAAATTACACTGACCTCCCCTCTAAATAGGCGAAATAATAAATATCTCCCCTATAATTTCAAAAATAACACTGACTTTTTCTGTTAGTGTACCTTTTGTAACACTGACCTCCCCTGTCAGTGGTGCAGGTACGAAAATTGATGATGTCATTATATATTTGAGTTAAAAATTTCAAAACGCCCCTAAAATGTATGAAAGGACTGAAATACCCTTACTTAACATATTATTTGTGGACAATTTTACCCTCAGTATTCATCTTCTTCCCCAACAAAATATAGCACTGTATATACATACACACACAGATATATAAATATATATATATATACTGTATATACATACACACACACACACACACACACACACACATATATATATATATATATATATAAGTATTAAAAAAGAAAACAAAATCTAATTTCTTCATCAGATTTTTTTAGACCAGAAACAGAAGGCCGGATTAGGGTTTTGAATACTTCTGGGTGTGCGCAAAGATGGCCAGAATGGAGACATCGAGTGCTTCCAATCCAGATACACCCACAAACCCCTCTTCTACAGCTACCAGTACTAGTATCAGCTCCAATTCAAGAAGCTATCGCTTTTAATTCCTTGGGTTTAGCTTCTTGCGCTCGCCGGTATCCACCATGTTGGAATATTCCGGCATTCTCCGACCAAGACCCAGCAATCAAGAATCGGAAACGCTCACGTTTGTGGGGACAGAGCTCAGAAGAATAGTCCGTGATGGAGTCATGGACGGCGGAGGCAGTGACGGAAGAAGAGGGTTTGCGCTGGCGGAGCTAACGTACACCGGTGGAGTAGGAAATTAGGTGTACCCAACGCCACTGTCGTCGCAGAAGGGCATGACCTGGGCTTCACTGGACTGCCGGTATTGAAAAGGGCAAGAATAGTAAATATGAGGCTGAAACAGGGTCGAGTGGTTGTATGGGTTTCTTGGCCGGAACTCTTGTGCCCTAGGGTCTAAGTTTCCCAGAAACCTGACAATACCGACATTTTCCATGACGGTTCTTCCCCGAAAAACCAGTCAAAAGAAGGGCACAAAGTGGTTTTCAGCAAAGCGAAAACAGATCAAGTTTGGTTGCTCTCATTAAACTCCATCGCTTAGTTTCTTGAGTAGCAGTACACCTCTCTCTCTCTCTCTCTCTCTCTCTCTAAAAGGCAAAAACTCTCTCTCTCTCTCTATATATATACACACACACACACACACATATATATCGAGGATGTAAGTATCGTTGTCGTTGTTTCGAGCCCTATCTTCATCGCACAACATCAACGGTTACTGAATGTGATGAACAGTGGTTAATGTGATAAGGTTAATTTGGTAATTTAAGATTACAATTTTTTTTAAATAAAAAATATTAAATCATACATGGGAATATTTGTCATTTTACTATTTTGGGGGTTCGATAACTCTGACAGGGGAGGTCAGTTTTATTTTTGAAACAATAGGGGGGTATCTGTTATTTCACCTATTTAGAGGGAAGGTCAGTGTAATTTTCCCTTTATAAAATGATAATGAATCTCTCTTTAGGTTTGTTCAAATATCTTCGACTACCCTTAATGTCAATCAATTCTTTCTAAATGTCGAAACTATCATTGAAATAATAAAATGATCATTTTAACCAATTATATTTTGACAATAATACCCATATATATCTCTCTTCTCCAGCGACTTCTCATTCATTAGTGTTCATTTTTTCCCCTTACTAAACCCTAAATCAACTATTACAAACCCACCGCCCAAACAACCACTGAACCTCAAATCGAAGCTTCAGTCGCAATCTCCTAGAATACCAACATTCTTGTGATCACCAGGAAAGAGGAGCTTTGTCTTCTTCACACAACCACAAAAAAAAAAATTCCAAATTGAAAACACTCCCATGTCACATGTAACTTCATTTTACTAAGCATTCATGCAAGACTTTCAAGACCTCAACTAATTAAAGTGACAACCCATCAAGCTCTAATACCATAAATACAACATTTAATGTGTATATAATTGAAACACGTTACAGAGGAGAGAGAAAGTGAACCACTATCGACCTCCTCCTCCATTATTAAGGTTTGCCTCTAAATGGTCCTCATGAGCCGCCTCTTCCTCCTCCTCCATTGCTAAGATTTGCCTCCGAATGGTCATCATCATCATCATCAACATGGCTTGGAGTCTTCTAATCAATTGGTTCTTCAAGGGCCTCACTCAGACCGCATCAAATCTTGTCACCACCATAACCACTATCATCTAGTTCATTACCACTGACGACACTCTCCAATTAGTAATGAGGTGAGTTTTGATTCCTCAAATTGCATAAATTCATCTCCTTAGGTTCATAGAAGCAATCCCAAAAAACCCAGTTTGATTCTGAAATTAGAAATTCACAAGATGGTTGAAAAAGGGGAAACATTGTTGATGGGTGTGGGGGAAAAATCCCCACTTATTCAAATGGGCCAACTAATACGCAAACAGACCAAACCCAAGAGGGTTTGAGCCCAAGTATTAGTAGAAGCCTAAAGAACTGCTTTAAAAGAAATAATGGGCCGAGTCACCCCTCTATAAGGCCAAAGCGGACCATCCTAGACATAAGTCCAAGCTCAATTAGGAATCTAAATCCTTGAGAGTAAAGATAGCTTCAAATAAAGGATTCAAATTCCAACTTGTATTGATAAGTAGTGAATGTTACATATTCAATGCCCCTAAAATTATATGAATTAGTATCTTAGTAATATTTATTTAATGTTTCTATTAATATTTTTAATCTTTTTATGATTTCAGGTGATTAAGGGTAATTCTGATTAATAATGGTGCAATTGGGCTACAGATGGTGCTATTTTAGTAGGAAGCTAAAGCTTGACTCATGAGATATGTTTATCTTGAAGATCCAAATTAAATGGACTAAAGAAGTGGGTGAATTTAAATGAAGAAAATGAGCATGGGCCTATTCACATTGAAGACTGGGCCAATTCAGGCCTAGAAAGTTTCAGACCCATTTTGGTATTCAGACTATAACTCCAAACTCGACTGTTAAAACGGACCAAACTCAAAGTTGCTTGAAGGAAATTCAATTATGCAGATTTTCATATTTCACGAAAATTTTCTAAAACGGACGTTTATAGCACCTTTCTGCCCCATTTGTGCAAGTGCCAATTTCATGGGCGCAGGTGCCACTTTCAATTGCACATGTGTCACTTTCATAGGCGCAGGTGCTACTTTGGGGGTCCAAGTGTCCCGTTTGTGCTGGCTTCACAAAAGAAAAAGGTAAAAAAGAAAGAAAACTAGGGTATTCGGATGGGGGGAGCAGATAGAGATATACAGAGACGATTCGTGATGATTACGGGCGAAACGAAGGCGAGAAGATGGCGATTTCATCATCGTTCAAGCCTGGACCTCTGATCATGAGCGGCTAAACACCATTCCAGGGAAGTGACGTAACCCTAACATTTCTTTCAATGTTGTAAATTGTATCTTAATTTAGGGACATTTTAATTTATATATTGATTGTATAACCAAGACATAAATAATAGCTGTGCTATTGATTTTAAATTGAATGGATTATTTCATTGCATATTTGCTCTTTTTTTGTAGAATGAACGTAAGTTTGCAGTGATTAAAGTTTGGTTCTTTTTAATTTCTGTGATTTTGTTAAGACAAGTTATACAATAGTTTTCACTGATCGTTTAATTCAGAGTTTTGATCATTCGTACTAAGTGAAGATGGGCTATCACATCATTATTTAGTTTAGTTTGTAGTTAGTAGTCAGATGTACAGGCCATGCTAAGCGAAGACGAGTTATGCTTAAATGTATGTTGAACGAATCCTCTTGATAGAATTGAATTAGGCTTGTAGCCATTCTTTTACAAATGCATAGATTAGACGTCCCAAATTAATATAGTTTGTCATTGTCAGAGGTTAGTGGTGAAGTCAATTCCTAAGACTCTCTCTCCAATATCTATCATTTATTTATGTCATTTAATTTCAGCACTTTAATTTAAAAACAAAACATATTCTCTTTGAATTTTTTTTTGACAAGGTTTTGATAGCTTAACAACAAAACCAACGCAGTCTCTATGGGTTCGACCCCTACTCACCGCTTTACTAATTTTAGTAGAATGTTTGTAGGTTTTTATAAACTCTCTTTTGTTGAGATGTAAAACAACGACGACACTATTACATAATATTTTATCGTGTTTTGCACATCGAACAAAAAATGGCGTCGTTATCGGGGACTGCGGTCATGATTGTGTTATTAAGTTTAAAGATTAAGTCTAATTTAATTATAATTTTGAACTGGTATATATTCTATTTTTAATTTGTTTTAGGTGTTTTTGTGTTTGAATATAGGTACAAGAGTTACTACACAAGTGGAAAGAAGCTGAAATATCAGGACCGCTTGTGAGTTTTTGTATTTTAATTCATGCATTTATGTTTAAGATTGTTAGTTTATTTTAATTTTGAAAAAAAAAATTGAAAACATGTTGGTTGAATTTGAAGACTCTTTGGAAGCATGTTTAGATTAATTTGGTTGTGATATTAATAGTTTTGCATATATGAAAATTTTGAGTGAAAATTCAATGGATGTGGCTAATAAATTGGATGCATTGTGATGGTGTGATGGAGATTGGACCAAATTATGGCCTTTAGTCATGCTCTTGCTCTTACTCTTACTCACTCGTCCATACCATATGAGTCATGTGCATGTTACTTTATTCCTTTTCATCATGTGATAGATTGTCCTACTGCGAGACAATATTATGATTTTTATCAAGAACATACACTTGCAAATTTTTTATATTGGGGGATGATCCATTTTCCCATACTTATTCTTCGGAATTTGAGAACAAAGTTTTGGCTGCCCTTAGCAAACTTGAGGAATGAATTGGCAACCTTGAGGAACAAAATAAATTGTTAAATTCACATTCGCATTCCATGGCTAGGCTAGAAGTTAAAATCGAGTAAATAGCCAATGATTTGAATTATGAAGATCAAGAGGAACTTCCAAGTCAGCCTATGACCAATATTGAACTCATACAACCAATTGAGTTAGACAATGCCCCCTTTGTGGAACCATTACTGTTGCGAAATAAGCCCTAAATCATGAACCAACAAATATTATGATGTGATGATAAGTAAACAAGTACGAATAAAATGGCAAGAACACACCAAGAATTATAAGTGGTTCGACAAAACAAGCCTACGTCCACGGAGAGCCCGATTTCACTATATAAATTGTAACAATACAAGTTGAAGAATTGTATCAAGAGTACGCTCAACTCTTAACCCTAATACACCAAATCTCACTCAAAAGGAAATCACAAATTCTAAATAAGAATTCTCTCTCTAAGTGTCCTGTCAATAACAATGAGAATATTTCCTCTACGCAAGAGTTGCCCACTCAAAACAATGAGAGTAAGCTCTAAAATACAATGAGAATATTGCCTCATTTCTTCTCACTCCTCTCTCAACCTATAACATAGGGAACTATTTATAGAGGCCAAAACCCAATTCCTTGGTGGACTAGGATTACAAGTCCTTAGAGCCCAAGACTTGCCTAACAAGTACTTTCCTTCCTTGAGACCAAGACTTGCCTACTAAGAAATTACCTAATAAGATGCAACTCTATAATAGAAACCTAATCACAATAGGAATTTAAGCCAACCTAACAAATCTCCCCCTTGGCAAAATTTTGACAAGTCTTCAATACACGAGACTCCCGTCTACAAATCCACAAACGATCCATCAGCCTTTCAAACTCCAACTATATAACCCGAATCAAGTTTGAAACAATACTCCCCTAGATCCACACGGCCAATGTATATATGCAGTTGTATCAAGTCAACACTATCAAGTGACTTTAGAAGGGGGCTTCGATGCAACCCTTCTCCAACCAGGAACGTCCATCTCACCCATGTCTGTCCAAAAATGTGCAACCCGTGTCTTCGATAAATCAAACGAAACACGTCTCAAGATCTTGTTACCAATTGTACCCCGTTTCCAATCCACAATTGAAGTCTGAATGCCATTGACACTCCCCACCAGCCGATACAAACCTCCACTCTGTTATCCTCGCATTAATACCATGTAGCCCTTGGTGATCTTCAAGACTCCCCTTGCAATGGAGCACTTACAGCCCATGGAGTCCAACCGGCTCAAGGTAATTAAATTACACCACAACTTGGGTGAATCTAAAAACCACTTATGTTGAGTAAGAGTGTTACCTTTGTAAATTGTGAGAACATCCCCAATACAAAGTCGAATTGTGCTAACACACCTTGACTCTATATCATGCCAATCATCAACTGACATTTTTTTTGGCTTTCCATCCTTCCTTTTCAACGCCCGCGCTAAGCCTTGTTGAACCAGGATGTCCTTCACCCTCCTTTGCCATAGGATGAAGTTACCCTTACCATCAAATCTCTCCACCTTATATTGTGTAGCAATATTATTGGTCTTAATTGTCACAAGTGCCCAAGACGAACAACACCCGTATTATGAAGAAAAAATCTAAACAAGATTTTTATCAAATAGCTTGTGTGAACCTTGAAACTCTGATACCAGTTTGCTGCGAAATAAGCCCTCAATCATAAACCACCAAATATTACGATGTGATGATAAGTAAACAAGCACGAAGAAATTGGCAATAACACACCAAGAATTATACGTGGTGCGACAAAACAAGCCTACGTCTACGGAGAGCCCGATTTCACTAAATAGATTGTAACAATACAAGTTGAAGAATTGTATCAAGAGTACGCTCAACTCTCAACCTTTGACCCTTGTACACCCAATCACACTCAAAAGGAATTCACAAATTCTAAACAACAATTCTCCCTCTAAGTGTCATCTCAATAACAATGAGAGTGTTACCTCTACGCAAGAGTTGCACTCTCAAAACAATGAGAGTAACCTCTCAAATACAATGAGAGTATTGCCTCTTTTCTTCTCACTCCTCTCTCAACCTATAACATAGGTAACAATTTATAGAGCCCAAAACCCAATTCCTTGGTGGACTAGGATTAGAATTCCTTAGAGCCCAAGACTTGCCTAACAAGTACTTTCCTTCGTAGAGACCAAGACTTGCCAACTAAGAAATTACCCAATAAGATACAACTCTATAATAGAAACCCAATCAAAATAGGAATTTGAGCCAACCTAACAAATCTTCCCGTTGGCAAAATTTTGACAAGTCTTCAATACACGAGACTCCCGTCTACAAATCCACAAACGATCCATCAGCGTTTCAAAGTCCAACTACATAACCCGAATCATGTTTGAAACAATACTCCCCTTGATCCACACGGCCAATGTATATATGCAGTTGTATCAAGTCAACACTATCAAGTGACTTTAGAAGGGGGCTTCGATGCAACCCTTCTTCAACCAGGAACTTCCATCTCACCCACGTCTATCCGAAAATGTGCAACCTGTGTGTTCGATAAATCAAACGAAACACGTCTCAAGATCTTGCTACCAATTGCACCCCGTTTCCAATCCATAATCGAAGTCTGAATGCCATTGACACTCCCCATCAGACGATACAAACCTCCACTCTGTTATCCTCGCATTAATACCATGTAGCCCTTGGTGATCTTCAAGACTCCCCCTGCAATGGAGCACTTACAGCCCATGGAGTCCAACCGGCTCAAGGTAATTAAATTACACCATAACTTGGGTGAATCTAAAAACCACTTATGTTGAGTAAGAGTGTTACCTTTGTAAATTGTGAGAACATCCCCAATACAAAGTCGAATTGTGCTAACACACCTTGATTCTATATCATGCCAATCATCAACTGACATTTTTTTTGGCTTTCCATCATTCCTTTTCAACGCCCGCGCTAAGCCTTGTTGAATCAGGATGTCCTTCACCCTCCTTTGCCATAGGATGAAGTTACCCTTACCACAAAATCTCTCCACCTTATATTGTGTAGCAATATTATTGGTCCGGATTGTCGCAAGTGCCCAAGACGAACAACACCCTTATTATGAAGAAAAATCTAAACAAGATTTTTATCAAATACCTTGTGTGAACCTTGAAGCTCAGATACCAGTTTGTTGCGAAATAAGCCCTCAATCATGAACCACCAAATATTATGATAAGTAAACAAGCATGAAGGAATTGGCAAAAACACACCAAGAATTATGCGTGGTTCGACAAAACAAGCCTATGTCTACGGAGAGCCCGATTTCACTATATAGATTGTAACAATACATGTTGAAGAATTGTATCAAGAGTACGCTCAACTCTCAACCTTTAGCCCTTGTACACCCAATCTCACTCAAAAAGGAATCACAAATTCTAAACAACAATTCTCCCTCTAAATGTCCTCTCAATAACAATGAGAGTGTTACCTCTACGCAAGAGTTGCACTCTCAAAATAATGAGAGTAACCTCTCAATTACAATGAGAGTATTGCCTCTTTTCATCTCACTCCTCTCTCAACCTATAACATAGGTAACTATTTATAGAGCCCAAAACCCAATTCCTTGGTGGACTAGGATTACAATTCCGTAGAGCCCAAGACTTGCCTAACAAGTACTTTCCTTCCTTGAGACCAAGACTTGCCTACTAAGAAATTACCTAATAAGATACAACTCTATAATAGAAACCTATTCACAATAGGAATTTGAGCCAACCTAACAAATCTCCCCCTTGGCAAAATTTTGATAAGTCCTCAATACACGAGACTCCCGTTTACAAATCCACAAACGATCCATCAGCCTTTCAAAGTCAAACTACATAACCCGAATCAAGTTTGAAACAACACTTCCCTTGATCCACACGGTCAATGTATATATGCAGTTGTATCAAGTCAACACTATCAAGTGACTTTAGAAGGGGGTTTCGATGTAACCCTTCTCCAACTAGGAACTTCTATCTCACCCATATCTATCCGAAAACGTGCAACCCGTGTCTTTGATAAATCAAACGAAACACGTCTCAAGATCTTGCTACCTATTGCACCCCGTTTCTTATCCACAATCGAAGTCTGAATGCCATTGACATTCCCCACCAGACGATACAAACCTCCACTTTGTTATCCTTGCATTAATACCATGTATCCTTTGGTGAACTTCATGACTCCCCCTGCAATGGAGCACTTACAGCCCATGGAGTCCAACCGGCTCAAGGCAATTAAATTACATCACAACTTGGGTGAATCTAAACACCACTCATGTTGAGTAAGACTGTTACCTTTGTAAATTGTGAGAACATCCCCAATGCAAAGTCGAATAGTGCTAACACACCTTGACTCTATATCTTGCCAATCATCAATTGATATTTTTTTCGGCTTTCCATCCTTTCATTTCAACGCCCGCGCTAAGTCTTGTTGAACCAGGATGTCCTTCACCCTCCTTTGCTATAGGATGAAGTTACCCTTACCATCAAATCTCTCCACCTTATATTGTGTAGCAATATTATTGGTCTTGATTGTCACAAGTGCCCAAGATGAACAACACCCGTATTATGAAGAAAAAATCTAAACAAGATTTTTATCAAATACATTCTGTGAACCATGAACCTCTGATACCAGTTTGTTGCGAAATAAGCCCTCAATCATGAACCACCAAATATTCTGATGTGATGATAAGTAAACAAGCACGAAGAAATTGGCAATAACACACCAAGAATTACACGTGGTTCGACAAAACAAGCCTACATCCACGGATAGCCCAATTTCACTATACAGATTGTAACAATATAAGTTGAAGAATTGTATCAAGAGTACGCTCAATTCTCAACCTTTAACCCTTGTACACCTAATCTCACTCAAAAGAAAATCAGAAATTCTAAACAATAATTCTCTCTCAAAATGTTATCTCAATAACTATGAGAGTATTACCTCTACGCAAGAGTTGCACTCTCAAAACAGTGAGAGTAACCTCTCAAATACAATGAGAGTATTGCCTCTTTTCTTCTCACTCCTCTCTCAACCTAAAACATAGGTAACTATTTATAGAGTCCAAAACCCAATTACTTGGTGGACTAGGATTAGAATCCTTAGAGCCCAAGACTTGCTTAACAAGTAGTTTCCTTCCTTGAAACCAAGACTTGTTGATTCGTGTGTGAGTGTGACTCATAATTCCGTGCTGTGACATTCGGTAGTTGAAAACCCGCTGGTGAGGTATATATCTTAGGAACATAGTAGTCCCTCAGCAGTCTAGCTCTTTCTCCATCAGCATTAGGAACAAGGTTGTTATTCCTCTCTTCTGCCATGTCTTCAATTATTTCCTCCTCTTGCACAATTGTATCAACGGGGATGTTCCTCTGTTGTCTAAGAGTACGTTCAGGCTCAAGATCAAGAGGTATCAAAGGGTCAGCTACACAACGACGACCTTGCATATATTAGCCAAAAACACCTGAAAAGAAAACAAAAACAAAATAAAGAAAATTTTCCTAAACTAAAAATCCAATTAAAATTAATTCTGTAAAATCCAATCAATCAAATAGATAATCCCCGGCAACGGCGCCAAAAATTGATTCGTGTGTGAGTGTGACTCAAAAAGTATATCAATTAAAAATTTTCACACTTCGCAATAGAACGAATTCCTTGCAGAATAGGGCTATCGAAAGGGGTATCGTACCTCAGGGATTATGGTCTGATGAGTTGGAATACTAAATTAATTCTAATTAAATTTATAAGAAAAGAATTCTGATTTTTAAACTAATTAAAAAGTAAAATAAAATAAATCAAAGGAAATAGATAGTGAAAAGAATATGAGAGAAATCTAGGGTATTTGACTTCACCACTAACTCCACAATCAATGGTCAATTGAATCAATTATGGGGAATTACATCATGCATAAGTGGTGTCGGTGGGTACAAGCTCACCTTCATCCGTCAAGAAGATAACATATGATTAAGGCTAAGCCATGGACTATCTTCGATTGGCATGGGCCATCTGCCTAACTACTCTAATCTAGGGTGCAGTATGGTTCATCTTCTCTAGGCATAATCCATCAAAGCTCATAACAATATATTCAGTGATTACCATTGTGTAATAATTTCTCTCATGATCACAGAAAATAAGAGAGATTGAGTTCAATAATAACAACTAAATATCTAAGACAAGATAAGAAATCATTGAGATTGAATTTACAAGACTTTTATTACTCAATTCTATAATAAGAATCCTCTGAATTACACAATCTATGTATGTATATAAAGGTCCCCAATAATTAAAACAATCAAACCATTGATGCTTTGTTAGGGCTACATCAAAACCCTAGTGGATGAACTAGCCGCTCATGGTAGAAGAAGAAGCTTCAACTGTTGAGGAAGAAGGCATCATCTTCATGAAATACGCGTATGACTTTGTTCTCCAATGGCTCTGCAAATATGTTTCTGTGCTCTCCTCAGCCCTCTCAGACTCTCCAATCTCTCTGTAATCTCCCCAATCTCAGCCTCTTATTCTGCACTTTATTTTCCAAGAGAATACACCAAAGTCCTAATCCAATTAGGAATAAATTAGGGTTTCCCGCAGCACTAATCAGGTGGGTTTTTCCTGCTGAATTTGGCCCAACTTTTGACCCACTAGAAGTACGATTTACAGAATTTTCGTGAAATACAAAAGTGTGCAGAATCAAATTTCGTTCAACGCGTCTTAGAAATTATGTCAATTTGAAGCTCAGAAATAAGACTTCTAGTCCGTCTTCCAAAATGGGATTAAAACTGTATTATGCACAGATTTGGGCTTCAGGCCCGGAACCTTCTTAAGCAGCTGTAATTCTCTTGGACCTCTTTCTTGGGCTGAATTGAGTTAAAATAAATGGTTGAATGATTCTCCTTGATGTAGGCTTCATCTAACCATCTTGAATAAGTCAGGTTACAAATCAAGATAACCAATATATGCTTATCTTTTTTCACCCTTTCACTTTTGACGCGAACACTCCGTGCTTCCTGAGGCATAGAGGCCCGGTTACTCATGAAAAGGATCAAATTGATTTGCTTATTCATCATTTTTTTTTCTTTTTCATCTCTTTTTTTTTATTTTTTATTGAAGTCAAGTAAAACACATTATCGGTACTTATTCTCAAGACATACTAATTAATATCAAGCATATGTAACTCAATAACTCAAAACCAAAGTTTATACCCCATAAGACTATGCTAGTGTGTCTGTGCATGTAAGGAAACTAAAATTAATCATCCCAAAGCATGTTATTGCAAACCATGATTAAAACCACTTAATTCAAACCATAATTTTCAAAAATTTAAAACATACTAAAAAATTGCAAGTTAAGCACCTACATAAAGTACTAATCCCTTGAATAATGTCAAAACATTCTATCTAAAAACAAAACAAAATAAAATAAATAAAAAAACTAAGAAAATAAAATAAAATAAAATCCTAATACAAGAAGAATTTCACACAAATTTCTCCCATAATGCAATAAAACACATAAATAGGCATCGCCTCACCCCCAAACTTAAACTGTACATTGTCCTCAATGTACTACCCAATGAAAGCATAGATAAGGGTAAGAACAATATTACCAGAAATTCGGAGTAGTGGCAAGAAAATAGAGCACACCAAAGTATATGAAGGCAATGTAAGCACACCCCCAAACTTGGATGTTACAATTTGTCAAAAAAAACCACTATACCCCAAAGATCAAGTGAAATAGTATGGGTGAAATAAATATAAAAGAGAAAAATCCTAAAAAAAAAATTAAAATATTTTTTTCATTTTTCAAATTTTTTTTAATAATAAAAATATAACTACAGAAAGAAAAATAAAAATAAAAAGAAAAATAAAAACTAAAAATAAAATAAAATACAAAAGATGGTTACCTTCTTGTCAAGGATGTGGTGGTGACTGAGCATCCGGATTCAAGTTTGCCTGGCGCATCAGTGCACGTAACATCTTTCTCATCTCTAGTTGGTCTTGGCGAGTGTCACGAAAGTGATTTTCCATCTCAGTCCTTATTGCACCAAACTGTGTGGATATCTCTGTCTGTAGGGTGCCAAACTGGGCTGTCAACCCAGCAATCTGTCCCTCTAAATACTGATAATCATGGCCACCAGCTTGTGCATGCACCTCCTCTTCCTCTGCTTCCATCTCCTCTGGATCTTCCACCGGTGGTGGTATATCTATATGCTCTCCTCCCTGGGCCAACCGAGACACTTCACCAGGCGCCGCTATGACTCTCTGGTGCATATGAGATCGGCTCAAATTCCAGTCATGCGTGCCATAATGAAGATCATGTGAAAAGGCAAGCTCGTCCTCATGGACTGCATACCCTTGTGCCACAAGCAACTGGTGAATAATAGTAGGGAATGGAAACTCCCAGTCACTTGCACTGTCTGGTGCCTTGGCCACTACCTTGGAATAGAACTTTTCCATCTGGCCCCAGACAATCTGTGGGAATGACAGCCAATGCCGAAAATGTATGGCATATAATGATCGAAGGAACTCTTGACGTCTCTCGATTTTATGTCCAATTAGACATACATTCTTGAGTAGAACAACGTCAAGGAACCATAAATGATTTGGCATTGAAGACTTGGAAGCTGCATTCCTTTTCGGCCCGGAAAACTGATTAGCGCACAAACGTGCCACCAAATTGCCCATTGACAAATCGTCGGGTAGAGGAGTATATATATGAGTCAAATCATCTGGGCACTCATGAGGATAACCCATGGCAATAGCAATAGATGACATGTCCACCCGAACTATTGTTCCATCTACTGAAGAAGTGAGCACCTCTCGCTCATCAGGATTCGACATTAAGTTCTGATAAAATACCTTGACAAGCCTCGGGTAGATAGTAGACGAGAGTGGAACAAAAATGGATGCCGACCGACGACGACGGATGTCAGAAATCCCCCATAGTGTCTCGGGAAACATACCATAGAGTTCGGCTATGTCAAACGTGGTTTCAAAATTCAAAGCCCTTGGATGCCATCTCTCTTGAATACCTTCTCGGCGAGATCGTGAAGAACCGGTGGTTGGATCATGCCTCGCTCGGTGAGGATTACGTGAACTTGAAGCACCTTGGTGACTTGCTCTCTTTGGTGCCATAGAAGTAGAAAAAGTGTGGTTGAGGAATTAAATCGAACACTTGCTGTGCACAATTAATTTGTAACCTTCAACCTCATTTTTTTCTGTAATTTTACCACCCAAATCGAACAAGTAAATGCACCTAATTGATCCCCCAAACTTGGTCTTCAAAAGCCCTCAAAAAGAATTGCACAATTTCATCAAAGAAAAACTTCACTTACTTTGATGTTGAACTTGAAAAAGTGAGAGCTTCCTTTGAGAACTAGTGATTCTTGATCCGATTTTGATGTTGATGATGATGATAATCAATGTTGAATTCTTGTTTAATAATCACCAATTGAAGAAATTAATTTTCCGGTTGAAGTAGGACTTGAATTGGAGCTCAAATAGGTCAAAGATGCAAGTGGTAGCAACCAAGGAGAAGTGGGTGTCCATATATAAGGAGAAGTCTCGGCCAGCCCACCTATGGGCTTGGGCGATCGATCCCCCCTAGGGTGGGCGATCGATCGCCCACCTGCTGGTGGGTACCTCCTAAAAAATGCATGGGGCGATCGATCCCCCTTGGCTGGGGCGATCGATCCCCCCCCTGGATGCCTGTTGGACCCTCCATCGCCCAAGGTCGACCGGGACTTGATATTTTTGAGTCTCCATCGCCCAAGGTCGACCGAGAGCACGATTTTTCACCCGTCTTGAGTCCAAATACCCCAGTACACCTCTTGGCATCCTCCGAAAGCAACTTATACATCAAAAACTCAAAGAAAAAAATATTAAAACGCAACTAGAATTGAAAGAAAACTTAAGAAAACTAAAACTAAAAATTAAAATGGAAGAAAACTAAAGCAAATAAAGTATAGAAATACATACAAAACCTACAATTTAACGTCCGTAGGAGACGATCAATTCTCCGAAGGGATTAAGTTGGATAGACGGGATTCGTCAAGTAGACGGACTCTACGTCTCTTCTCGGCACACATCCTTCCACACAATGCTTCAACCTTTGCCCATTAACTTTCATCAAACCAATTCCAAACAATTGCTCATCCGGGAATGAGTCTCGAATAGGTAATGCATCGATCACCGGCTCAAACTCAATCCGAGATAAATGATCCGCAACCACATTCTCAGTCCCCTTTTTGTCTTTTATCTCCAAATTGAATTCTTGCAGCAATAAAATCCATCGAATAAGACGCGGTTTGGTTTCTTTCTTTGCCAATAAGTGTCTTAATGCTGCATGATCAGAGTAGACAACCACCTTGGACCCCAATAAATAATAACGAAACTTATCCAAGGCAAATACTACAGCTAGAAGCTCTTTCTCTGTGGTTGTATAATTGAGTTGGGCATCAGAGAGAGTCTTACTAGCATAATAGATTACATATGGCCATTTTTCTTCTCTTTGTCCCAACACTGCTCCCACTGCATAATCAGAGGCGTCACACATGATTTCAAACGGTAAGGCCCATTTTGGAGACTGCATGATTGGTGCAGAGGATAACAGAGACCGAAGCTTTTCAAAAGCTTGCACACATTCTTCATCAAAGATAAATGGAACATCTTTAGATAACAAGTGGCACAATGGTCGAGCAATTTTACTGAAATCTTTGATGAATCTTCTATAGAATCCAGCATGGCCTAAGAAAGATCGAACTTGCCTTACCGAAGTTGGATGAGGCAGAGTTACAATTAGGTCGATCTTTGCTTTATCAACTTCAATGCCTCTCTGTGAAACAATATGGCCCAATACAATACCCTTTTTCACCATAAAATGGCTCTTCTCCCAACTAAGTACCAAATTCCGTTCTCGGCACCTCTGAAGCACAAGTGATAAATTGCTCAAACAGTTTTCAAAGGATGATCCAAAAATAGAGAAGTCATCCATGAACACTTCCAAGAATTTTTCCACCATGTCAGAAAAGATAGCCATCATACACCTCTGGAATGTCGCCGGAGCATTACATAATCTAAATGGCATACGACGATAAGCAAAAGTATCAAAGGGACAAGTGAAAGTAGTCTTCTCTTGATCCTCTGGATCCATAGCCACTTGGTTATAACCAGAGTAGCCATCCAGAAAGCAATAATAGCTCTGTCCAGCTAGCCTTTCAAGTATTTGATCAATAAATGGAAGAAGGAAGTGATCCTTCCTTGTCATAGAATTTAGCTTTCTGTAATCAATGCACACATGCCAACCTGTGGCAGTACGTTGTGGAATAAGCTCTCCCATAGAGTTAGGGACAATGGTAAGGCCAGACTTCTTAGGAACCACTTGTGTTGGACTCACCTATGTGCTGTCAGAAATTGGATAAATGATGCCTGCATCAAGTAATTTGACAACCTCTTTCTTTACCACCTCTTTCATGTTGGGGTTCAGTCGCCTCTGAGCCTCTCTAGTTGGCTTACATTCTTCTTCTAGATGAATTTTGTGCATGCAAATTGAGGGATCAATGCCCTTAAGATCAGCAACACTCCACCCAATTGCTTCACGATGTTGATATAAGACCTCTACTAAGCTCTTTTCTTGAATTTCTGTCAGATCAGAGGCAATTATAACAGGAAGAGTGTTTTGTGCGCCCAAAAATACATACTTTAACTTGTCAGGCAAAGACTTCAACTCTAATGACGGAGGGGATTCCAATGAAGGCACTAGGGGAGTGCTAGATAGAGAAGGTAGTGGCTCAATTGGAATTCTCCATGGTGGAGTATTCTGAATAGCATCCACTTCTAGCATAGCATGCACTTCTTCACACAACCCTTCATCATTAATGTTCTCAAAGTTATAAAGAGACTTACATACCTCCCGGGAGTTTTGAGATATAGAGGATGAAACAAATTCCTCTACACATTCATCAATATCATCTATGCAAAACACATCACTCTGATCTGGAGGGTGTTGAATAGCATTGAACACATTAAGCTTGACATTCATGTTGCCAAATGAAATATCCATGATCCCTGACCTACAATTTATGCAGGCATCAGTTATAGCTAAGAAAGGTCGACCAAGGAACACTGGAATGTGCCTCTTCGGATTATAAATCGGCTCAGTGTCAAGTACAATGAAATCAACAGGAAAGTAGAACTTGTTCACTTTAATGAGCACATCTTCTATGATTCCTCGGGGTTGCTTTGTTGATCTGTCTGCAAATTGTAATACCACCGAGGTAGGCTTCAATTCTCCCAAGCCCAATTGTAAGTAAACAGAATAGGGTAGCAAATTCACACTTGCACCCAAATCAAGAAGAGCTTTATCCACATGGTGCTCCCCAATAATGCATGAGATAGTTGGAGCACCAGGATCTTTGTACTTGGGAGAAGTATACTGCTGAATTATCGAACTTACTTGTTGTGGCAGCATCACATTTTTTGGCACATGGCTTTTAGAATGCCTTTTCTGAGTGCACAAGTCCATCAAAAATTTAGCGTAAGGAGGAATTTGCTTGATGGCATCAAGGAGTGGCAAATTAATCTTCACTTGTCGAAACACCTCCATCATGTCATGCAGCTTGTCCCCTTGCTTTCCCAATTTAGATGTTTCAAAGAAACGTTGTGGGAAAGGAGCCTTGGGCTCATAAGGAATTTCAGCCCTTGGACTTGTGGTCACTTTTTCTTCTTCTTTCTTCTCACCCACCTTATTATCAATTATCTTCCCACTTCTCAAAGTGGTAATGGCTTGGACTTGCTCATGGTGTGGGTTGCTTGCATCCCTCTTGGATTAGCAATTGGTTAACTAGGGAGCTTCCCTTCTTCTTTTCTACTCAATGAAGTAGCAAGTTGTCCAAACTGAGATTCCAGTTTGGCAATGGATTGAGAATGCGAGTGCACTTGCTGAACTGTAGATTGTACTGTTGCTGCAGCAGCTTGCACTGTCTTTATGAGAGAATCAAGCTTGTCAAATTTGGACAAGGTAAGAGTTAGCTTGTCTTCAATAGTAGAAATTCTTTGGTCCAAAGGACTTTGTGTTTGATATTACTGTTGAGACACAAAAGTCCTAGGTTGATATGATGGTTGCATTGCTGCCCCTTGGTTACTGTAAGAAAAACCAGGATGATTCCTCCATGTAGAATTGTAAGTATTACCTCGTGGAGGATTCATTGGTCCAGTGAATGTAGCTTGAACTTGCTCATGTTGAACATCAGAAAATTGCCCCATTGAAGGACAATTGCTCACATTATGCATAGGACTAGAGCAAAATTCACAAGGGCCTAGCAATGTAGAATTTGAAGCAGAAGGAGTTTGATTGGCAGCCATAATTGCTGCTACCTTCTGTGCAATTAAATCAATTTCAGTTTGCATAGCTTCTGAAGCACCAACCTCAAAAATCCCATCAGTTTTCCTTGTAGTGGCATGTCTGCCAGAACGAGTAGAGGACACATGTTATAGAGAGTTGTCACTAAGATTTTCAAATAAGGTCCATGCCTCTTCTTCACTCTTCAACATAAAAGTACCTCCACAAGATGCATCAACCATCTGTCTGTTGGCTTCTGTTAGCCCTTCATGAAAACTCTGCACTAGTTGCCACTTAGGAACTTGATGATGGGGACACTTCCTCAGAAGGTCCTTAAATCTTTCCCATGTCTTATAAAATTGTTTCCCCTCATGTTGGGAGAAACCAGTGATAGCACGTCTGAACTGATTGGTCTTCCCTATCAGAAAATACTTCTTGAGAAACTCATGTTGCATCTGAGTCCAAGTCGTGATAGAACCTGCCGGTAGAGAGTTAAACCAATACTTTGCTTTGTCTTTCAAGGAGAATGGAAAAAGTCTCATTCTGAAAGCATTTTCAGAGAAGTTGTGAATTTTTGTAGTTGAGCACACTTCAATGAATTCATCTAGATGCTTGTAAGGGTCTTCTTGAGTCAGCCCGAAATAGGATGGTAGCATATGAATAATGCTGAACTTGATCTCATAATTCTGTGCTGTGACATTCGGTAGTTGAAAACCCGCTGGTGAGGTATATGTCTCAGGAACATAGTAGTCCCTCAGCAGTCTAGCTCTTTCTCTATCAGCATTAGGAACAAGGTTGTTATTCCTCTCTTCTGCCATGTCTTCAATTATTTCTTCCTCTTGCACAATTGTATCAACGGGGATGTTCCTCTGTTGGCTAAGAGTACGTTCAGGCTTAAGATCAAGAGGTATCAAAGGGTCAGCTACACAACGACGACCTTGCATATATTAGCCAAAAACACCTGAAAAGAAAACAAAAACAAAATTAAAAACAAAATAAAGAAAATTTTCCTAAACTAAAAATCCAATTAAAATTAATTCTGTAAAATCCAATCAATCAAATAGATAATCCCCGACAACGGCGCCAAAAATTGATTCGTGTGTGAGTGTGACTTAAAAAGTATATCAATTAAAAATTTCTACACTTCGCAATAGAACGAATTCCTTGCAGAATAGGGCTATCGAAAGGGGTATCGTACCTCAGGGATTATGGTTTGATGAGTTGGAATACTGAATTAATTCTAATTAAATTTATAAGAAAAGAATTCTGATTTTTAAACTAATTAAAAAGTAAAATAAAATAAATCAAAGGAAATAGATAGTGAAAAGAATATGAGAGAAATCTAGGGTATTTGACTTCACCACTAACTCCACAATTAATGGTCAATTGAATCAACTATGGGGAATTACATCATGCATAAGTGGTGTCGGTGGGTACAAGCTCACCTTCATCCGTCAAGAAGATAACATATGATTAAGGCTAAGCCATGGACTATCTTCGATTAGCATGGGCCATCTGCCTAACAACTCTAATCTAGGGTGCAGTATGGTTCATCTTCTCTAGGCATAATCCATCAAAGCTCATAACAATATATTCAATGATTACCATTGTGTAATAATTTCTCTCATGATCACAGAAACAAGAGAGATTGAGATCAATAATAACAACTAAATATCTAAGACAAGATAAGAAATCATTGCGATTGAATTTATAAGACTTTTATTACTCAATTCTATAATAAGAATCCTCTGAATTACACAATCTATGTATGTATATAAAGGTCCCCAATAATTAAAACAATCAAAGCATTGATGCTTTGTTAGGGCTACATCAAAACCCTAGTGGATGAACTAGCCGCTCATGGTAGAAGAAGAAGCTTCAACTGTTGAGGAAGAAGGCATCATCTTCATGATTTACGCGTATGACTTTGTTCTCCAATGGCTCTACAAATATGTTTCTGTTCTCTCCTCAGCCCTCTCAGACTCTACAATCTCCCCAATCTCAGCCTCTTATTCTTCACTTTATTTTTCAAGAGAATACACCAAAGTCCTAATCCAATTAGGAATAAATTAGGGTTTCCCGCAGCACTAATCAAGTGGGTTTTTCCTGCTAAATTCGGCCCAACTTTTGACCCACTAGAAGTACGATTTACGGAATTTTTGTGAAATACAAAAGTGTGCAGAATCAAATTTCGTTCAACGCATCTTAGAAATTATGTCGATTTGAGGCTCGGAAATAAGACTTCTAGTCCGTTTTCCAAAACGGGATTAAAACTGTATTATGCACAGATTTGGGCTTCAGGCCCGGAACCTTCTTCAGCAGCTGTAATTCTCTTGGATCTCTTTCTTGGGCTGAATTGAGTTAAAATAAATGGTTGAATGATTCTCCTTGGTGTAGGCTTCATCTAACCATCTTGGATGTCTTCTTTAAAAGACCAAAAGTTTGGTTTTAACTGAAATAATTATTAAGGCCTTGAAAATACAGAAAATACTAAAATGAAGTAAAATCACAAAATAATCTATCACTAAGATAATAAAATACATAAGTTAAGAGGCTAGAATGCGTAACATTCAACGCCGATCACTTGCCTACTAAGAGATTACCTAATAAGATACAACTCTATAATAGAAACCTGATCACAATAGGAATTTGAGCCAACCTAACAAATCTCCGCCTTTGCAAAATTTTGACAAGTCTTCAATACACGAGACTCCCGTCTACAAATCCAAAACGATCCATCAGCCTTTCAAACTCCAACTACATAACCCGAATCAAGTTTGAAACAATACTCCCCTTGATCCACACGGCCAATGTATATATGCAGTTGTATCAAGTCAACACTATCAAGTGACTTTAGAAGGGGGCTTCGATGTAACCCTTCTCCAACCAAGAATGTCCATCTCACCCATGTTTGTCCAGAAACGTGCAACCCGTGTCTTCGATAAATCAAACGAAACATGTCTCAAGATCTTGCTACCAATTGCACCCCGTTTCCTATCCACAATCGAAGTCTGAATGAAATACCCCCCCAGAAAATTTCGCGCATGAGGTGGCCAGTCTCATACACAAAACTTGGAAGATACATACAACTGGTAGCAACAAGCATAGAATATAAAAGATATAATGAACAATTTTCTAAAAGCAGAAAAGAAAGTTCCTCTGAATTAAAATAACCACTAACTAAACAAGTATATGTCCGGTAATACAATTTGGAAGTCCTGTAACCCAAGGACCCCTTAACCAGAATGAACAAAAGTTTTTAGATTCTAAAATTAATACCAACAATCAAAGTCTCAAAAGTTCATAGTATGACTCTTGAAAAAGACAAGTTCCTATCCTGTAACTGATGAGATGAGACGTCTGCTACAACCAAGCCCTAAAACTCTATTCTCGCGATGGAACCTGTCCGAAACCTGAAATATCAACAAAGTGGGTTAAACCCACGAGCAAGTTATATCTACTACATCCCAATCAGAGAACCAATATACATACCCTCAATATAAGGGACACAAAATAAGTTCATAGATTTAACATACAAGCTATTCTTATTCCAGTTTCATGTTTTCAAAACAATAGTCATTAATTATAATATTTCACCAAAATCCTTATTATGCAAAAGTAATCACATTTCTGAAGTTCAGCAGAAATAAACATAACATGAAATAATATCAAGTTTAAGCAATCCTAACATGCCATCATTTAATCTTTTGATACCTTAATTGGTATAGATATATACATACTAGTCATTTCCTATTTAGTTCATGTTTTCAGAAGTAAAATCATCTTATACATTGTTCCAACAAACCCTTATCATCCAACAATGAACACATTCTTTAAGTTCAAAATAAAAAACATGTGCATACATATATAGATACCTTATTAGATATGGGCGATCTTGACACGCCAAATAAAATGTATAGATACCTTATTAGGTATGGGCGATCTTGACATGCCAAATAAAATGTATAGATACCTTATTAGGTATGGGCGATCCTGACACGCCGGACAATCTTGACATGCCAAATAAAATGCATAGATACCTTATTAGGTATGGGCGATCCTGACACGCCGGGCAATCCTTACATGCCAAATAAAATACATAGATACCTTATTAAGTATGGGCGATCCTAACACGCTGGGCAATCCTTACATGCCAAATAAAATGCATAAATATATTCCAATATGCAATATAAAATAACAAGGTGCATTATGATTTTAATTTGCACAAACAACTAATTCATATTATCTATATGAAATTATCACCATATGACAAATATAATCAAGTATTCCATGTGCATTGATATCTTTAAAGGTAAATACAATCAAGTAAATAAATAACTCAAACATCCATTATAGAAGCAATTTTCCAACTCAACCTCCAATGCACTCAAACATACGAGGGAGTCTAATCCTAACTTTCATTTAGGTTTTTGGGCATATTCTATTGCTAAGAACACTAATAAAATATTCTGAAATTAAAAATATTTTTAATAAACCAAAGAAGGTGAAAAAAAATCCAACTTTTAGGCACTTTAAAAATTAATTGAACACCAAGGGAAGCTCATTTCGAGATGAAAATTTAAACCCAAGTTTATTTAATCTCTAAACAGTTACAGAAAAATTTTGGAAATTTTTGGAATTTCTAAAGTATTTTCTAAAATTACAGAAAGTGAAAAACCCTGCTTTTGGACACTTTAAAAATCAATTGAACAACAAGGAAAGGTCATTTTGAGTTGAAACTTTAAAACTAAGTGTATTTAACCTCCAGAGAGTTACAGTAAAAATTTGGGAATTTTTGGAGTTGTAAAAGTATTTTCTAAAATTACAAAAATTGAAAAAGACAGCTTTTGGGTACTTTTAAAAATTAATTGGATAACAAGGGAAAATTATTTTGAGTTGAAAATTTAAAATTAAGTGTATTTAACATCCAATATCATACAATAAAAAATTCAGAATTTTTGGAATCATGAAAGTATTTTTAAAAAATG
The DNA here is from genome assembly GCA_026545225.1 of Cornus controversa. Classification (NCBI taxonomy): domain Eukaryota; kingdom Viridiplantae; phylum Streptophyta; class Magnoliopsida; order Cornales; family Cornaceae; genus Cornus; species Cornus controversa. Next base: position 21,592,345 of record CM048852.1, read on the forward strand.
ATTTTTCAAATTTTCAAGTTTTTCCAAAAATTTCAAAAATTCAAAAAAAATATCAAAATATATCGGAATGGGCCCATAGTGGACCCAGTGGTGGGCCCCCGTGAGTGGGGCCCAAAACCACTTTTTTTGGCGCTGGTCGGCGCCAGCCCCACGCGTCGGCACGCGCCGGCCAGGCGCTTGGGGAAGCGCCCAGCGCTGGGGCTTCTTCCCCAGCGCGCACAGCGCGTTGCCGGCGACGCTCCGGCCTCCTCAGGCCACCGTTCGCCTCCATTTTTGCGCCGTTCTTCTCCTCTCGACGCCGTCTACCTATTGGTGTAAAAAGTCCCATCCGAAATGGCCCGAATCAAAAACCCCCAATTCACAAGTTCTAGGGTTCTTCGCAAAATTCAAAATTTTAAAACCCAATTATTCACGATCTGTTTTCCTAAGGATTCAGAGTTGTTTACAATATAATCCCAACACAGTAGGTTCACAATTTAACATTTATTTACTTACAAATTGCATGCATGATTAATTTCTTTCTTAACACAATATACATATACATGAATACATGTGCATATAACCTTACATGAACAAAATCAATCTAATCTATATACAATCATCACAGTTAAATCTCACGAAATTTATCAATAACAGAAAAATATAAACATACAATTAACTATAAATTTTTAATATAAATAAATTCTCAAACCTAGACTACGCATACGGATTCAAAGGGGAAGAGAAGAATCAAACTTGCCTTTTACTGACGAATCAACTTGTTCACCCGATCGTCACTCCCTTCTCTCTTTCGTTTACTCTCTCTTAGTTCTGTGCGTAAAACAACGGCAAACCCTAATTTCTTCTTTTTCCTTTTTGCCTTAATTATTATTCTATTATTGATTTTTCTAAAACTAAATAAAATCAAAATAATAATAATACAAGCAATAATAATATAATTATAACCTTGGCCCAACATTTTAAACATAATCTTAGCCCAATCATTCCAGCCCAAATTCCTCCCTAGCCCAAACCAAAGCATTTAAAAGATTTAAATAAAACAACACATAATAAATAATCATTCACATAAAATGATAAAAAAATAAATAAACAGAGAAGTTTACATGAAATGATTGGAATCTATAAAATATAACAATCCACATAAAATGATAACATTCAAACTTATCAATTTACATGAAATGATAAAATGCATATAAAGGAAAATCAACACACATAAAATGATAAAATATAGAGACAATGCATTTCACCTGAATTAATAATAATAAAAATAAAATAATTATAATAATAATAATATAAAGCAATTCAAATTTCTTTAAAATAATTGACGTCCAAATTTCTGGGGTATTACACTGAATCCCATTGCCACTCCCCACCAGACAATACAAACCTCTACTCTGTTATCCTCGCATTAATACCATGTAGCCCTTGGTGATCTTCATGACTCCCCCTGCAATGGAGCACTTACAGCCCATGGAGTCCAACCGGCTCAAGGTAATTAAATTATACCACATCTTGGGTGAATCTAAAAATCACTCATGTTGAGTAAGAGTGTTAACTTTGTAAATTGTGAGAACATCCCTAATACAAAGTCGAATAGTGCTAACACACCTTGACTCTATATCTTGCCAATCATCAACTGACATTTTTTTCGACTTTCCATCCTTCCCTTTCAACGCCTGCGCTAAGCCTTGTTGAACCAGGATGTCCTTCACCTTCCTTTGCCATAGGATGAAGTTACCCTTACCATCAAATCTCTCCACCTTATATTGTGTAGCAATATTATTGGTCCTGATTGTCATAAGTGCCCAAGATGGACAACACCCGTATTATGAAGAAAAAATCTAAACAAGATTTTTATCAAATACCTTGTGTGAACCTTGAAACTCTGATACTAGTTTGTTGCGAAATAAGCCTTCAATCATGAACCACCAAATATTACGATGTGATGATAAGTAAACGAGCATGAAGAAATTGGCTATAACACACCAAGAATTATATGTGGTTCGATAAAACAAGCCTACGTCCACGGAGAGCCCAATTTCACTATATAGATTATAACAATACAAGTTGAAGAATTGTATTAAGAGTACGCTCAACTCTCAACCTTTAACCCTTGTACACCAATCTCACTCAAAAGGAAATCACAAATTTTGAACAATAATTCTCTCTCTAAGTGTCCTCTCAATAACAATGAGAGTATTACCTCTACGCAAGAGTAGCACTCTCAAAACAATGAGAGTAACCTCTCAAATACAATGAGAGTATTGCCTCTTTTCTTCTCACTCATCTCTCAACCTATAACATAGGTAACTATTTATAGAACCCAAAATCCAATTCCTTGGTGGACTAGGATTACAATTTCTTAGAGCCCAAGACTTGCCTAACAAGTATTTTTCTTCCTTGAGACCAAGACTTGCCTACTAAGAAATTACCTAATAAGATACAACTCTATAATAGAAACCTAATCACAATAGGAATTTGAGCCAACCTGACAATTACTCATATTGGACTCCGAAGCTTTACATGAAGAACTTAAGTTTGATCACTTAAGTCCTAATGAGAGTCCACCTTTTACCTTTGTTTTTGACTTGAGTAGTGAAAAATTAGATATGAATGAGAAAATTAGTCAAGAACAAGTTAAAGGGTCATGTTTACCTGAATCGGTAAAATTTTATTTGATTGATTAATTTTTCTTAAAATCACACATTGATATAGGTAAGAGGTGTCTAAAAATTGTTTGGATTCTAGCACAAAAAAGTGAGGACAAAATAGGAGGGACACTCTTAGATCTCCTTAAGAGATGTGGTATAGGGTAAACCTTCCATCGAAAGTAGTGGTTAGGAAGTGTGTATTTTTCTTTTCATTTATTATTTATTATTTTTTATTTTGTTTGAATTGATTTTTCTTCATTTTAATTATTATTTGTGTTTGTTTTTCATTTTGTTGCATTCCTTTCTTTTTTTTTTCATTTTAATATGCGTGGCATGTAGTTGTGTTTTTTTATAATAGGTTCTTGCATCCAAGTTTGGGGTGATGGCCAACCCTTATTCATGTGAATGCTTTGCCAAATTTTGACAATTCTACCACCACGATAATATTGTTCTATCACTTACCATATGCTTCATGTTTTTGTTACACATTGAGGACAATGTGTGATTCATGTTTGGGGATAAGGAAGAACACTTTTGTTTATTTTTTGTTTTTTAGGTTGTTTTGTTTTCAGTTTAGATGTTTTAACACCAATCAAAAGTTTAATACTTTATGTAGGTTCTTGACTTGCAATTGTAGAGTATGTGTAAAATTTCTAGAGATTGTAGTTTGAATGCTGTGGTTTAAATCGTTATTTGCATTGACATGACTAAGAGTGGTTGACTTTAGTTCTTTTCATAATTCACACACACATTAGCAGAGTTGGTGGGGTATGTACTTGGCTTTGAGTTATCAGTTATGTGTGCTAAATATAAGTTGGTATCCCTTGAGAATAAACATTTTAAGCACGCTACATTTGTAAAAAAAAAAAAAACGGAGGAAAAAGTAAGTCGAGCATTTTTATGAAGTAACCGAGCCTCTTACCTTAGTAAGCAGTGAGTGTTCGTGTGAAAAATGAGGAATTAGAACCTTTTTTGTCATTGGTTAAACTGTGACTTGTGGCCATTTTGGTTTGAGTTATTAGGTCCGTTGGGGTATCTTGATACCTAGTGCCCTAAAGCCATTTGGTTTGGGAGTCACTAGCTGAAAGTTTGTTACATGGATCAATTCAAAAGCCTAATAAACCTAAGCATTGTACAACCATGAAAATAATAATAATAATAATATTTGCATGTGTTCATGTTTTGAGTGATAAATTCAATAAGGGGATCCAATGAATTGAAGGGATTTGTAATTGATCATTTAGAGTCGGGTTAAACCACATAGATGAATGCTAGTTCCCTTTTCATGATGGGGCTAGAGTTGGTTACTTTGAGTTGTGTTGATGTAAATTTTTTGTGAGAACCATTGTTTTGAATTATGGGATTTTGGGATTTGAAAGTATTCTTGAATGCAATAACTGCATTTTGTAGTCTTCTTCTTGATCAATGTTTCAAACATGAATTTTTGCATGTTTGTGGGTATCATCTCTAGAAGTCCTCACGAGACTTCACTCGTCCACTAGGGGTAACCTAGGGGTTTAAAAGACTTGTTACATACGCTATATGCAACTGGATCTCCCATGAAAGAGGAAGTAGTTTAGTTGTTTTATTTTATTTTTAGTTTTGTATTGCTAAGGGACTAGCAATATGTAAGTTTAAGAGTGTGATAAGCAGTGAATGTTGTACATTCAATGCCCCTAAAATTATATGAATTATTGTCTTAGTAATATTTATTTAATATTTTTATTAATAATTTTAATCTTTTTATGATTTCAGGTGATTAAGGGTAATTTTGATTAATAATGGTGCAATTGGGCTACAGATGGTGCTATTTTAGTAGGAAACTGAAGCTTAACTCATGAGATATGTTTATATTGAAGATCCAAATTAAATGGACTGAAGAAGTGGGCCGAAAATGAATTTAAATGAAGAAAAGGAGCATGTGCCTATTCACATTAAAGACTGGGCAATTCAAGCCTAGAAAGTTCTGGACTGATTTTGGTATTCAGACCATAACTTCATACTCGACTATCAAAATGGCCCAAACTCTATTTTAGTTGAAGGAAATTCAATTCTGGACATTTTCATATTTCACAAAATTTTTCTAAAACTGACGTTTACAGCACCTTTCTACCCCATTTGTGCAGGTGCCAAGTTCATGGGCACAGGTGCCACTTTCATAGGCTCAGGTGCTACTTTGGGAGGCCAAGTGTCCCATTTGTGCTGGCTTCGCAAAAGAAAAAGGTAGAAAAGAGAGAAAACTAGGATATTCGGATGGGGGAGCAAAGAGAGATATATAGAGGCGATTCATGATGATTACGGGAAGAACGAAGGCGAGAAGATGGTGATTTATCATCGTTCAAGCCTGGACCTCCGATTATGAGCGACTAAACACCATTCCAGGGAAGTGACGTAACCCTAACCTTTCTTTCAATAATGTTGTAAATTGTATCTTAATTTGGGGACATTTTAATTTGTATATCGATTGTATAACCAAGACATAAACAATAGCTGTGCAATTGATTTTAAATTGAATGAATTATTTCATTGCATATTTACTCTTGTTCTTATAAAAAGAACGTAAGTTTGCAGTGATTTGACTTTGGCTCTTTTCAACTTCTTTGATTTTGTTAAGATAGGTTATATAATAGTTTTCACTGATCGTTTAATTTAGAGTTTTGATAATTCGTACTAAGCGAAGATGGGCTATCACATCATTAATTAGTTTAGTTTGTAGTTTGTAGTCAAATGTATAAATCATGCTAAGCGAAAACGAGTTATGCTTAATTGTATGTTGAATGAATCATCTTGATAGAATTGAATTAGGCTTGTAGTCATTCTTTTCCGAATGCATAGATTAGATGTCCCAAATTAGTACAATTTGTCATTGTAAGAGGTTAGTGGTGAAATCAATTCTCAAGACTATCTTTCTAGTATCTATCATTTATTTATGTTATTTAATTTCAGCACCTTTTCTTAAAAACAAAACATATCTCTTTGAATTAAATTTGACAAAGTCTTGATAGCTTAACAACAAAACCAACACAGTGTCTCTGTGGGTTTGTGTAGTAACCCTTGTGGATAGGTGTGAGTGGGCGAGTGCGAAGATAGACACTGGGCTGAGCTACCACACTGACAGGGTACAAGGTGTTCAATCCCACATCGCCTGGGTGTGGAAAAGGGGATGTGCTTATATGTAGTATGTTCTCTTCAAATGGTATGATGCCTTTTGGGGTAAAACCCAAGAGCAAAACCGTGCGGGCTTAGGCCCAAAGCGGACAATATCATACCATGTGTTGGAGCGGGGTATTACAGTTTGACCTCTACTCACCACTTAACTAATTTTAGTAGAGTATTTGTAGGTTTTTATAAATTCTCTTTTGTCGAGGTGTAAAACAACAACAACACTATTACATAATATTTTATCGTGTTTTGCACATCGAACAACAGCGAACGTTGTATCAGTCAACAATGACCCAGTGTCACTATCAGCCGATGTCATTGAGCCAGTATGACTGGTAACAGGTGAGAAAGACACTTGGGAACTGCCGCCGCCAAAAAGTTGAGTTATCGACACTCCAAAAGAGCTCAGGACCAGGAGACTGCCGTCCCTAATCAGCTAAGTAGGAGGCACCCCAAACGAACTCAAAGTTTGAGTGCTCGTGGGGCAAGAGCCATAGCAAATGAAGAATTCCCAATAGAATGGGGAGATGACAAGCCCCCACCTCTGGGTAAACCAGCACTCCTCACAGCCACGGGCCTTCGCGGCCTTTTCTATGTAGAATGAGAGGAGGAAGATGCAATACCTTTTCCTTTCGCTTACGCAAGGATGTCTCTGTCAGGCCACCTCTGTGACAATCCTATACATTCTCACAAATAAGTACATATTATATAACTTATTAAAGGAAAGAGAAGAAATAAAAGCACCAGGGTGTACCCCACCTATCCGTGACAACACGGGTAGCATAGCCTAGTGTGCTCAATCCCATGTTAGAAGTCAGAACTATCGTGTCCCTCATGGGAAGTTCGTGAGTCATCTCAAACCTGTTATCTTCCTTACTGTGCATGAGCAGCTCGGTCCTAGTAGCTAAAATATAAAAGCAAGTCTCACATAAAGCCGAGTACAGGGAAATGGACAATGAGCCAGAGAGAAGAAGGTAAAAAGGAAAAAAAGGCTTACCAGAAATATCCCCGTCGGTCTAGAGACAGGGAATATGGAAAGGTGGGAGCTCCCAGCATCCCGAAACAAAGAAAAATTGTTCCTTTTAATTCTTTATCCGATAGTTGTGGTCGAGTATCACCAGTCCTTTAAACAGTAACCCTTCGCGAGACTGGCTTTGTATGTAGCGCCAGTCTTTGCTCTTCATAAGGATGTAACAGGCAAAAAACTCGTTAAGTGATAAAGGAGAGCTAAAGTTGCAGAACTTCCACATGACCAGAGAAACATGATGATGCGCCAAGAGTTTGGTGTGAGCTGAGAGGTTGGTTATCCAGAGCAATTCCTTGGCAAAACTCGGGACGGAGAACAGAAGACCGGAAATAAAGTGACCTTCATAAAAGGATGTTTCCCCCGGACAGATGGAGTATGCCCTCTCCGTTGGCAACTCTAGCCATGACCCCATCGGGGAAAAAGTAGGAGATAGCCAACTCCTCTATTTCGGTGTCTATCAAGGTGGAGGCAATGTCCTAACACTATTCATAATCCGCCATGATAGAATAAAGGAATTCAAAAACCTAGATAAGAGGAAAACCAGGAGCGAAAATCTCTAGAGATGGCTTATTAAAAGTGTGGTGAATGACATTCAAACAACAAGAGAGGGAAGGGATGATAGTGTGGGGCATGAGCTACAAGTGTTGGAGGTGAGTAAGAAATGAAGGTGTGAGCCACCTATTTTGTTGCAACCACAACCGTCAGATTGCAATGCTCATATTCCCAACATTCTAAAATACAACGGTCACAAGCGTACAAGTGGGAGGAACTTGCTCCGAGGGTCCAAAGAACCGGCCAAGGCTGGTCTTTGATGATCTGGCCAAGGCCGGGTCCACAAAAAAAAAGGGAACGAATCGTGGGCCGGGCTACTGGGTCAAAGGGCCGTTTTAACCGCTAGCCAGACGATGTGTTCCTGATGTCCGATGAGCGATCCTCATGAACATTGGGCTTCTGATAGAGTATTTGACTCATAACTAGTATAAAACGTATGACGTGGGGGTTAGTGCCAAGGTGACATGGACAAGAGGAATGCTTTGACCAGGACTTTTCTGTCTTCAGCTAGCGAAGGGATACTAAAGATTCAGTATTCTACTAAGACACGTTCCCACCTAACCGCTATAAATACAGGGATAATACATCTACCAAGCTACGTAATTAATACCTTAAGAAGTGCCCTTTTAGCTTTAATAAGCTTTTTCGATATCTGACTTGGTCGTCGAAGCATATTCGGCGGACACTACGTCAGTGTCCTTTCGACTACCCTATTCTTGTCTTTTTACAAATTGGCGTTTGACTAGCTCAGGATGGATTTCTGCTTCATCAAATATAAACATTAAAATCAATCACAAATAAATATTTATGCAACTGTCATTATTACATAAATAAATCAAATGCAATTCTCCTAATTATACAATTATATGCATAAAAAGAATAATCCCCAAATTATTACATTAAAAAATGATACCTAACTTGAGCTACATCAAATTCCTAGAGATGATTTAGCTCCTCATAACAGGTGTTGAAGCCTCCAAAATTCTGCTTGACATTGCCTCAAGATGCCACTAGACTTGTATTCCCGTATGTATCTCTCGACTTTTCTTTTCGTTCTTCCTCTCTGTGTATTTATCAATCTCTCCTTTTGTATCTATCATTATATATCTCCCTTTGTGAATATGATCTCTATTTATAGCCCAATGAAAAATAAAAAATATTCAAGTTGAAGGAATCTGCTGTTAAAGTGGGCGACTGATATATCCTCTCTGTTCTTTCTGCGCTTACTTCATAAATTCAGTCCTTTTTGCACTTTTCCTTGTCCCACACTCTATTTCATTCTTTTAATTCTCTAACAGCCCACTCTTCTCCTCGGCGGACCACATACATATATATATAATATTTTTATACTCCCTTTATCCCATAATTTTTGGAATGTTTGGGAAATCCAACTTTTTATGGTGGAACTCATTTTTTAGTGTGATAATGAATGAATTTACATATTATTTTCTTGTTTAAAAAGTTAGTATTATTATTATAGGGTGGGCCCAACTTTTAGGATAATATAGTTTGAAAAGGGTAATTTAGAAATCATATAATTCATTTTAAGAAATGAAATATATTTTGGGACATCCCAAAAAAGAATAGTGGACTATAATTATGGAACAAAGGGAGTACAATATACACACATACATATATATATATATATACATATATATAATTCTCTCTCTCTTAATTCAGCTCACCCCCTCTTTTTTCTACCATGTGCCTCTTTCTACTTAACACTCATAATGTCAATAGGAATGATGGTGTTGGAGATAGCGGTTGTCAGGTGGTGGTGATGATGGTAGCTCTCAGTTGGTGAGCTTGAGTGGTTGTTTGCTTCGGCAGAAGTAGTCCTCTCAGCGTGGCAACGGGCAGGCTGTGTGGTGCTCACGTGGGTGGCTCGACTGGTAGTTGCCTTGTTCTTGCCGTGGCATTGGGTTGCGCATGCATGAGTCTTCGGCTGGTATGCTAGAGAAGATGACGGTGGCATGGTGGTGGTGATCTCGTGTTTGAGTTGTTGGAGTTGGCTTGGCTGTGATGGCAGCGTGATGATGATGGGTTGAGCTTAGTTGGTTACCTGGCAGGAGAAGCTTCGCTACTGCTGGGTCTTCATTTGGTGGAGAGAATGAAGCTTCAGATGATGATGTTAGAGATGGTGGCTACTGTAATACCCCGCTCCAACACATGGTATGATATTGTCCACTTTGGGCCATAGCCCGCACGGTTTTGCTCTTGGATTTACCCCAAAAGGCCTCATACCATTTGAAGAGAACATACTACATATAAGCACATCCCCTTTTCCACACCCAGGCGATGTGGGATTGAACACCTTGTACCCTGTCAGTGTGGTAGCTCAGCCCAGTGTCTGTCTACGCACCCGCCCACTCACACCCGTCCACAAGGGTTACTACAGCTACCAACAGTGACTTTGGCAATGCATGGGCAGTGGATCTTCATGCGGCTGTGGTGGTAGTTGGTGGTTTCGGGTGTGAGAGGTTGTTGGCTAGCGGGTTGGGCGGCTGGATAAGTTATGGGTGCTTGGTTGTGGTAGCTCCATGGATGGTGGCATGGTGGGTTTGGTGTATCAATGGTTGAATTTGTGGGATGGCCGCTTGGTGAAGGTGGTGTTGGCTATGGTGGTGGTGGTCTTGGGCAATGTTGCGGCTAGTTGTGGTGTTGGTGATGGGTTTGCAGAGATGGGTCTTCTGCTGCATAGAAGAAGTGGCATTAGTGATGGGTTGAGCTCACGACTGGTGGGGTTGACTTGGGTGTGGCCGTGGCTGGTGATGAAGGTGGCTGTTTAGTTGGCCGCCGGTGGGGTAGTTGTTTGGCGAGGAAGATGATGGTGGTGTTTGTTGGGCTGCAGAAATGGGTTTGGTTGGTTGAAGGGATTTAGGGTTGAGTGCTTGATTGTGAGGAGTGGGCATAGTAACAAGTTGTGGGCCGTGGGTGATGTGGGTTGTGTTTGGGCTGCCAATGGCTGAGTTGGAGGGACAGAAATCGTCTCCAATTAGGTTGCGCCTATTTCCTCTCCATTTGCCTCAAAACGCTGTAGTTTTGGTGGATGGTAAAAACAAGCTGTAACTTAAGCATGGTAAATACAGATGATGTATTTAAACATTTATACAGTATAACCTTGAAAGCAATTACCGAAAATACCCCAGAGATTAAATATTGCAAATGTGCATTAAATGTGCCCACCTACCACTTAACCGGATGGGACTATTGAAATAACCGACTTGTTCAAAAATCTCCCCCCAAATTTTACTAAAAGATGCAAAACTCATGTATAATCTGAAAGACTACATTGTCATCTCTTTAAAATTTCATAAAAAAGGTATTAGAAGCCGTTTCTCTCTCTTTAGATACTCTCTCTGTGAATGCATTCCAACTTGAACTTCAAATTAATTTGGTTAGTTCACTTTCTTTCTCTTTACTTTCTATCTTTATGAATGCATTTATGGATTTTCATTTATTGATATGCATTTATTTAGTTTGTTTCCATTATGGTGTACTATTGAATGTATTTGATAGGTTCATTTATGTTAAAATTTGTTTTTGAACAAAACAGACGGTATTTCCTTTTATTTGTATTCTCCACTGATGTTACAGATACATTAAATTTTGAAATTTTGTATTGTATAAATTTAGTCTTATTCATGTATTATTTACTCATTAATTGACACTTAAAACTGTCCGGAAAAAATTTTAAATTAATTACTATGTTAGAACTAAGTCAGTTATTGACACCAGGTGTGAGAAAATTGGGAAATTTATGTTACTGAAATGGGATGTCTTAACTAACTCAGTCATTTACATTCAATGATATAATTCGGGATTTTCCTTTACTCAGTCATTGACACTGAAAATGTGAAATTGGGAATTTTAGTGAGATAAAATGGAATGTTACCTTTACTTCAGCGAGTAATCTTACTGTACATTATTGTTTTATTCAGTTAGTCATTCAATAATAATCAAGCCTAAGTTATCCATTATAAACCCTGTACATTGCATATAAATTGATTAATATTTACAAATGAACTTGACCATTGTGATTTTATTGGTTGATGATCCAGGCTTGTTACTTAATTGTATGAGATGGAAGCCAATATAATTAATGTCGAAGGCATACCATCAGCAGTTGTTGAGAGCCAACAAATTGAAATTAAACCAAGGACAAATATGTGTTTTGAATCTGAGGCAGATGCCTATGATTTTTACAATGAATACGGGGGTAGAGTCGGATTCAGTATCCGAAGGGAGTATGGAAACAAAAGAAAAATTGACAGTAAAATTACATCTAGATTGTTTGTCTGTGCCAAGGAGGGTAAGAGGGGGAAGGACAAAAGGGACAAATTTACAAAGACTCCCAGGGCAGAAACACTAATTGGTTGCGGTGCACGTATGGTCATTCATTACAAGAGCAATTTTGAGAAGTATATTGTTTCTGATTTTGTAGAGGCTCACAACCATTCCTTTATAACGGCCATTTGGAGCAATTCCAGCAGCGCAAGTAAAAAGGACAAACGCTCTCTTCCATTCATCGCCAGCATTCAGCTCTTTGACCTTGACAGACAAGTCCTCAACATACATTGCATTGGGCTGGAGATATCCATCTTTGCATATCCACTCATCCTCCAAGTGTCGTGTTTTTGGGACATTAGCAACGCCCTTGGGTAAGCCTAGGATGGTATGAATATCATGTGCATTTAATGATACATGCATATTCTGACCAAGTCTAATTATAGAGGACTCCCAGTCAAATTTTGATATTAGATACTGGCATAAGTCTTCATCCAAGTGGTTACATTTCAGTTCCAACAGATTGCCGAAACCAATCTCCTCCACATTTTTTTTCTTCTCAGGATCTAAATTTTTAAGAACATGAACCAACAAGGGGTAAGAGCATCTGTGCCAACCACCCGACTTTTGGATGAGGTGTTGGGTTAATTTCTGAACAATATATGAACATATCTTAATTATTAAGATGGACATGGTCAGTGTTGTAATATATTAATTTTAATTCATCATGACTAGTATATGTAATCAAATTAACAACTTAATAAATTACATTACCTTCTTTTTCTGAACTATCTTTCATTTTGGTTGTGTCTTCCTTAACTCCTCCATATCCTTTTGATATGCAGCCTGATATTGAGACTTCTCATCATCACCAAGGGACCTCCACCGGGCAGTGGCTTCACTATAGATTGAACTAAGTTCCTTATGGGTCATTTTTTTCATCCTCTTATGCTCTACTCTGTATTTCTTCACAAATTCAGACCTGATATCATATAAAAATTAACAATATGCAGTTGGTAAAATATAATTTATATGAACATAACAACAAAATATATTGGATATAACAGACAAAATTTTCAAACACTTAGTACGAAATAGATTTGCAACTGTCTCTATCGTCACTCATTGAAGCATCTAGTTCCTCCTTAGAACTACTAGAAGCTGATGGAGAATCACCAGTTGGTTCAGGAATGTAATCCGAATCACTTTCTGTTTCATTGCTGTTATCATCAGTTGTTCTTCCCTTTACGGTGCTTCTCACGATGGATTTGACCCTCGTCATTTTGAGTATTATTTTTGTCTACAAATCGTCGTTGAAAACCTGTGGTAACAATTTTTGGCTTTGGCAAATACAATATACAATTCAAGTACACCATATACAATGTGAAGTTTAAACAAAGAGTAATTGAAGAATATACTTATATATGTCCTCATGGAACTGCTTATCAAAAGGATTAGTTACACAATTTCAGTTGAGTTTGGGCAGTATGATACATTTTATATTATCAGATTTTATAAAACAATCCCTCAATATCAAACCATATATATCATCCTATTTTATTTCAACAATCCATCAATCCATCTGCATTTTTATATTATCAGATTTTATAAAACAATCCCTCAATATCCAAACATATATATCATCCTATTTTATTTCAACAATCCATCAATCTATCTGCTTTTTTATATTATCAGATTTTATGAGACAATCCCTCAATATCAAACCATATATATCATCCTATTTTATTTCAACAATCAATCAATTCAAACACTTTCTATATTATCACATTTTATAGAACAATCCCTAAATATTAAACCATATATATCATACTATTTTATTTCAACAATCCATCAATCCATCCGCTTTTTTATATTATCACATTTTATAGAACAATCCCTCAATATTAAACCATATATATCATCCTATTTTATTTCAACAATCCATCAATCCATCTGCTTTTTTATATTATCACATTTTATAGAACAATCCCTCAATATTAAACCATATATATCATTCTATTTTATTTCAACAATCCATCAATTCAAACACTTTCTATATTATCACATTTTATAAAACAATCCCTCAATATTAAACCATATACATCATCCTATTTTATTTCAACAATCCATCAATTCAAACACTTTCATTATACAAAAGAATCTGTTAAAACTTATTTAATCACATTAAAACACGTGCACAATATGCAATTCCAATTATTACTTTGACCACCAATCTGAGCCAAAATAACTAGGTTTAGCTAAATAACACGTGCAAAATTTGACCCAAGCATAGCATTCAAATTGAAACAAATACCTGTGGTTTTTGCAAGGATATGTTGAGCAAGAGAAGACCACCACGCCGGAAGCGAACAGGAGCCCAGAGACAGAGATTGAGAAGAAAATTGAAGAGCAAACTCCATTACACACACATAAAAGTTATGGTAAGGCTCCATAACACACATGCAAACTTACATTAAAAATGAAATTAATACCTCTACCACCACGACGGAACCGAACAGGAGCTCGGAGATAGCGATTCAGAAGAGGAAGGATGTAGCGTTGAGAAAGGGAACACCACAGAGAACACCACGATTCGACTACCACCACGCCGACGAAGACCATCACAGTTCGAATAGCACCACACCGGAAGCGAACAGGAACAGAGATTGAGAATAATTTCAAAATAGAGATTCTATTCAACTCTGTATAGGTTTGTATCATTTTTACGAGGGAAGGAAACCAAAGAAGAAAAGGTAAAGTTGGATACAGGGGCATTTTTGTACTTTCAATGTTAATATATTGTATAAGTATATGTTACTATTTGGTATTCAGATCAACAAATACGTATAGGTAAATTTTTTTTACCTTACATGGACACTTGTCAACATCCAATTTCACAATATATGTGTATCAATTACAACCGCAAGATCATTTTTTAAACCAATTTTCAATGCAAAACTACAGCGTTTTGAGGCAAATGGAGAGGAAATGGGCGCAGCCTAATTGGAGACGATTTCTGTCCGAGTTGGAGCATGGTTGGTGATGGGTGAGCATGGGCTGAAGTTGGGCTTGGGCTGCCATGGGAGGAATTGGTGGGCTGATACTGGTTGTGGACTGGACAGTGGGTTGCCATGTGTGTGTGTATTTGTATATAATATATAAATATATATAACTATATATATACTAATATACATACTATATATATGTGTGAATATATATATATATATATAATATAAATATTTATATAGAAATATATAAGAATATATATACATATAATATATACAATTAAAATTGTCAGTACAAACACTGATCCAAAATTCTTAAAACATGGACTAATCTTGGACAGATGGACATTTGGACAACAAATTTGATTTTCATTTCACGGAGGCATTATTGAAGTGCTAAATAATCTAAATTAACTGTGTTTATCTGGGAAGACCTAAAATCAACAAAAATAGGAAAAAAATATAAAAATACCAACATAACACAATTAAGTAATTAACATATGCAACTTAAGAGGCTTGAATGTGCAATATTCGGCGCTTATCAATGTTCCATGGTATAATTGACAAGTTGGGCATAATAGATGTCTATGCTCCAACTTGAGGGGAAGTGTCGACATGTCACGCCCTAATTTTCGTCTCCTGGAAACCAGAGGTGACTTAGGCTAATCATCCACACTCTAACCACAATTACTCTTTGATATCATGCTTTGATACCATGTTATTATGCCCCGATTTTAAACTCCCAAAACCAAGGGTGATTAGGTTGTCACATCTTCATCTCACATCAACACCTTACACTTGCGGAAGCTTAATTCTACGCATACGTGTCTCTACATATGTCCCAACACCAACCTCTAACTAAGGCTCACGCATGGCCACATTTGTATAACACTAACTACTGGTCACCATTTTCGCACAATCGAAATGTGCCTTCCGCACAATTGAAATGTGCACTTCGATTGATCGAAATGCCATCTTTGCACAATCGAAATGTTCGATCATGCAAAGTACTATCGAAGTTCAACCAAAGATTTCCATCATTCGGGTCCCTTACCACTCAAAATTCTTGCAATATTTCGCACATGCGAAACATGGGTTTTGCACAATCGAAATTTTCAATCATGAGAAATATGGATTTTGCACGTTCGAAATGGTCTCTGCAGAAATCCAAAAATTCTGCAAATGGCCATTTTCAAGTCAACTCCTCATTCCACAGAACTCATACACTCTCCATAGAATTTCAAACATTCTAAATGATCCATACATCCCTCACATGGTCCAAACACATACATAAAAAAATTTCTCAAGAGTTGCAACCTTGACACACATGAAACTACTCATTTCCAGAACTCAACTCTTTATGTAATTGGGGTTTGAAACTGAATCCTATACCATTGGATAGAGTATTAAAAAATACTTGATTTAAAAAAAATCACACTCAATTCCGATCTAAAACGAAAGAGTTATGCCCGTTTGAAGTTCGGACACAGTAGGAAATTTCGATCATGCGAAATTACCATTTCGCACAATCAAAATTGCACTCTGCAGAATTTCCTGCAACCTCACATTTTGTCCACTTTGGGTCCAAATCTCATTCTAGCAACCTAGGATCATTTAGTCCACATATAAATCATCTACAAATACTATACCATCATACACATACTCCAACATTCATTCCCTCAACATCATACATAAGAAACTCAAAAGTCCCTCATTCATTGTAATTTCACAAAGTATACATAATGGAAGTCAAAACAACATCCTTCCATTCATACACCAAAAGTCACACGTGATCCATATATATATGGTCATTACATGCGTAGCTAAAATATATCAACATAATTTAAATGTAATTGCAATGCTTTATACTTAGCCCACATGCCACAAACTGGCATAAACATCTATCTACATATCAAAATTTCAAAAATCCTTCGAAAGGTCCATCAACCAATCATTCCTCATCCTCCATTGGTGCCTTATCTGAAAAGACTTTAGAAATAGGGGGGGAGCACCACGACAGCTCAGTAGGAATGATCCACCCAACTCTACTCTAACCCAGATAGCCATGCATGAATCCATATGAAATCACTACATGTCTAAATGACAATAATCTATGTGTTTCACCCTCAAAACAATCAAGTTTTAAAAATCATGCGTGATGTTTTACCTTTCAATATATATATATATATATATATATATATATATATATATATATATATATAACAAGTTGAACAAATCACCTTTAACATATAAACTCACGCCACATAAATCCAGAAATCAATTCAATGGGGACTAGCTTATCCCACCAATAGTAAGGTTCTCTTTGGTACCCAAACTCTGCTTGCGCATTTTGGGTTACTATTCTAATGGATGCGCCATCCACTTGGCCAAATTTTGGGTCTTTCACCCCCTAGGGATCCATATCCTTATCTTAATTATCATGTTGTTATGCCCCAAAAACTTGCTTTTCACATAGTGCATATAATCACATAAATGCACATATCGCACACAATGTAATGCCTTTCATTAAATCAATGCATTTTCTTCCTCAACTTAATCTTGTCACAATCTCATTTCACTCATCTCATAAAAATCATCATGCTTATGCATTTTTCAAGAAAATTATATCTTTTATGTACAATTCAACATTAAAAATCATATATTCACATTTTCATCAAATGAACACAATTTCAACACAATGCATTCTTAGTCTCAATTTCACATATGCAACATATATAAGCCCTAACTAACATGTTAGACATATACATATGCATAAATCACATTTTGATGGTCCGAAAAGCCCATAAGCATGTTTGCCCAAGTTTTAATGTCAAAAGGATCTTAAGGGCATTAATGTAATTTTATTATGTGAAATAGAATTACTGAAGTATGAAGAAATACTACCAATTTTGTGAGTCTGTTCAAATGACTTCAACAATTAATCAAGATGAACCGAGACTAGTGAAGTCGAGTGAGGTCACTTGTAGAAGTCGAAGATGAAGTTGATCTCAACACATGTTGTAGCTGATGACGAAGAGGTTTTTAGTAGCTATCGACGGCGAGGTTTGCAGCAACTGACGACAACGAGGTTTGCAGCAGCTGACGGCGGCAATGTCTGTGGCAATTAATGGGGCGTTGAGTCGCTGGTTGATGAAAGAACATGCTGGGTATTTAAATTGGAAGGACATTTTAGATATTATTTCTAGGGCAACAAAGTATAAGGGCAATTTGGTAATTCTAATTGCTAGGGTTTTATGTTTTTGCTAAAAAGTAAAAGTGGAATCTTAAAAAAAAAAAGGAAGTGTGGCAGTGTTGTAATAAACTAAACATTTCATATCCAATGATTTCTTTTCAGCTGAGTTTAATTTCATAGCAACAATATATATATATATATATATATATATATATATATATATATGACATTTTACCTTTGTGTTTGAATTTCCCCCCAAATTTTTTTTATCATCTAACAGTCAAAATTGCTTAAAAAACTTATCTGACGGTTCAAAATATCTATGTCTATCTATGGTCTAAAATTACTCTTTCTATGTATAATCTAACGCTCACCATTCACTCCCACCAAAATTCAAATTTAAACACTCACCACTCACTCCCACTTAAAATAACATTCATTGTCACATTTTAAACCCCAACTACCGTTCCCAAATGACCCCTCTCTCTCTCTGTAACTTTCTCCTCTAAACTCCTCTTTTCTCCCTCCTTATATGTTTTGTTGCTATGGCATAAGAAACCCAGAAGGCGAAGAGGAGTTCAGTTATGGTGGTGTTGATGGCAACAGGTGTATGAAGGTGGTCACCGGTGCTGACAGCTCCGGCCAGAAGATGGTGATGGAACTGGTGGTTCATGACTTCAGCTGAAGGTATATTTTCTGCTTTGTTTTCCTTTTTCTTTCTTTTTTTTTTCTTTTTTTTTCAGTGTATATATAAATACTATATCAATATCATTTCTAGAGGTTGATAGGTCTTCTTGGTGGTGATGATGAAGGCTTTCAGGTGGTTATGGCAGCACATGGTGCTTGCTGGCGTGGTTCAGTGGAGGCTCGGCTGTGGTGGAGCTTGTGGGTCTTCTCGGTTGTGGTTGCAACGGAGGAAGAAATGTGTTGTCTTCCATGGTAGTCGGGATTGCGTGGTTCCGGCAGCAGCGAGGTGGTTCTTCTGTGGGCCTTCTTGGTGTAGGTGGAGCCGAGCTCCGATTTGGTGGACTGTTGGTGTTGTTTGGTTTCAATGGATAACCAGCTTCATGGGTCTGTGGGTTGAAGCCCATGGTGCTTCACAGTGGTGTTGCAGTTGGGTTGAGTTGTGGGTCTTCCGTGGCCAGTTCCGGTATGAGAGTGGAGACTTGGGTTGTTTCGGGTGGAGTTTGGTGGAGAAGATGGCGGCTCGGTTGGTGGTCGGGATTGCATGGTTCCAGCAGCGACAAGGTGGTTCTTTGGTGGTCGGAATTGGTCGAGACTGGGTTTTCTCGGTGCAGGTGGAGCCGTGCTCCGATTTGGTCTTCTTCGGATGGAGAAGACGGAAGGTGACACTAGTTGGAACGGTGGCCATGGTTGTTGAGCTCCTGCAGTGGTGGACTGTTGGTGTTGTTTTGGGTGGAGATATATTAGGGAAGAAGATGGTCGCTCGGTTGGTGTTCATGGTAGCTATGATTCCATGGTTGGCCGGTGGGTTCGCTATAATGATGACCATGGTGAAGATAATGAAGCTGAGCTTGGCAGTGCATGGCTCGGCAATCTGGCGTTGGGTCTGCAATGATGGAGTTTGCCAGAGGAGACGATGAACAGTAGTTCAAGGTGTGGTGTGGTAGTGATGGCTTCACATCGCTGGGTCTTCGATTGTCATAGAAACCGGCAATTTGCTTCGATTTCTTTTGTTTTTCAGCGGTGTTTCTTCATGATGGAGACGCGGCAGACTAGTTTTCTAATGGAGTTCCGGCATCAATGGTGATGGATGAAGTTTACAGTGAGGTCTCGGCTTCACTGGGGTTTGCCGGTGCAGTGGAGGTGGTTGGCCGTGGTTGTTGATGATGGAGATAGGTAGGCTGGCTGGTTTGTAAATGAGTGGTGGATTCGGGTGAACCGTGATCGGAGAAGATGAAAAGTTCCTTCACATTTATATATAATAATAATGATAATATATAAATCATTCAGATGACTATATTACATATAGCAAGACGACTTAGGAGGAGAGAGAATAAAGAAAAGAAGTGAGGGAGTTGTTGGTGAGGGAATATGAAAGAAAGAATAAGAAAAGAAAAAAATAAGAAGAGGGAGAATAAAATAATAAAATAAAAGAAAGTAAAAGAGAAGAGAAGAGATGAGAGAGAGAGAGAGAGTGGTCTGAATAGTGCATGTGATAAATAAAATAAAGAAAAGACAAAAATAGAAAAAAGGCATGAGACTCAAAAGACTCCCTTATATACTATGGTATACTAAGATTTCTTGGCTTGGCCATACGAGTAAAGATAAAAATAAAGATGGCAAGAAACAAAGATTTCATAGTCATATGAGTAAAGTTAAAGAAAAGAGAGGAAAAAAAAGTGTGCAGCCATACATAAATATTTTTAATTAACGAACGTTTAAGGATAAAAAAGAAAATAGAAACACTCAGAGAGAGAGAGAGAGAGAGAGAGAGGACACTGACTGACTATGAGAGGTGGAGTGTCTGAGTATTTTCGTATCTATAATGAAAAATAAAGATATATTCATCCATGACTGAATTTAAAGAAGAAGAAAAAAAAAAGTAGAAGACTAGAGTAAAAATGCCGAGGAAGATAGGAAAAGAGATGGAGAAAGGAAGTGATAGGTGAAAAGTGATGGTCGGTGGCAGGCGAAGGTATTATGTGGACAGTGACAAGCGACAGTGCGATGGAGTGGGGTTGTGGATATTATCATTCCAAACCTCTGGTCTCAACTCTAGTGATTGAATGAGAATTAAGATTGAAAATTTTGGCTTTAGGCCTGATTTACTTTATATATTATATATATAAGTTATATATCTAAATGGGTATTCGTCGGCCTTACCTCACCCTGAACCCGGGCGGGTTATTTCCCTCTTAATTAACCTCATTACTGTCCAATTTTCTTAAATAGTTTCGTAAACGAGTTTTAAATTCACTACAAGAAAAATGAGTTTTAACCACATGTTATCTACGGCGGGCCCGCATGGCCCGTGGTAGAAAGTGTCCTTTTACGATGGGCCTTTGCAACCCGTGGTAGAAACTAACCTTTCACGACGGGCCCGTATAGCCCGTCGTAGAAAAAACTTTCCACCACGGGCTTCACAGGCCCGTTATGGAAAGTAGCTTTCCACCACGGGTGGTGTCCGTGATGGAAAGTTTTATATTTATCACGGGCTATATGCCCGTGATGGAAGGTGTTATCGTTTTTCAAGAATTAAATTTAGCGCGGTGTTATTTCGCTTTTCAATTTTGATTCCCGCAAATATCTTCTCTCTCTCTTCCAAACATGGTATCTCATCTCTCTCAATTCCTCCACCGAATCCCTAACCCTTTGTTTTCTCTCATCTTCTACTTAGTCACTCTCTCACATCTAACCCAAAAATGGTTCACATCTGATTGCAGGCAAAACTCGATCTCGTGCAGACGGCTGGTCGAAAGGTCTCTCTGGTTTGAAGCACTCTCTGAACATTTTTGACATTTTTTGATTTGATGTTGGTTCGATAAGGTGTCTAGTGGTTTGATTTGAAGCCCTAACCTGCACCAGTTTAATTAAAAGGGCTCACTTGGTTTGATTCAAAGCCTATTTTACTATTTGTTACTATATGACCTATTTTTTCATTTTTGTGGTTCGAATGTCTCCTATAATCAATATATGATTTCTAGTTTTAAATAGTAATATCTTGTCTCCTTGGGTTGCTGATTTTCTACTTACTTTCCTGCATCTTTTCGGTGGAAATTTTCATATTATTTAGGATTTTTTACGTTCCAGACATTGAATGAGTTATCTGTTTCTATCAAAATTTCAATTTAGGGTTTTTGAATTATATGTAAATTATGGATTTTATAGTTGGTTATTATAAGTAATAACTCTCTGATTATATGTGCACTATGTTATATAGTTATGTGTTTTATATATTTTGTAATTTTTTTGAAATAATTAAATTTATCTTGATTATTGTATGTATTTATGAGAAACTCAGCTTGACGATATTGGTATGGTACTGGAAATTGGAGAGATAATTCTTCCAGGAAGTGATATTCCGCATAGCCACAAAGGTGAGGGTAAGAGCAACTATCTAAATATGGAGATACCAAGTCTGCTAGGAGAAATTTGTTTGATGAACTTGAATTGTTGATTGAAGCAAACCCCTTGTTTCATGACAAGCTAAATTTTCCTGACTTGAACTCCAGACTACAAACTCTAATTGGTCAAAGGTCATTGTCTTTGGCCTTGTAGATTTGCTTCTTCTTCTTTTCTCCATCCAAGTTGAGATTTGTTTTCAGTTGACATTACTCTTTGTTATGTTTCAGTTTGAATTGGCAGCATCTATTTTATGATTATCCGAAAACTATAGCTAACACAGAAACCCCGCTTGTGGACCCTTCTTGTAAGCCATTGCGGCCAATTGGTGCACAAGCTCTATCTTCTGTTGCTAATCCTCTAATGGGTGTTGTTCCTAAAGCAGGGCTGCTTTCTGGATTCTAGAAATTTGACTTGCTACTTTTTTTAATCCATTAATTTCAGCCAGCGCTACCTCCTCTACCAGCATATCTTGCAGGACGGAGGGATAATCCATCTTCTATTCCTCACCCTTCAGCTTCTGCCAAGCCCATGGTTTTACTGCATTTAACAGTGGAGGTATATGTAATATGGTATTGTGGTTTATGCTTTTACACTAGCAACTTGTGAAGCAATTTTTTGATTGCTATAGCTAACCATTTATGCTTTTATATGTAGTATCTTCTGTTGCTAGTCCTCTAATTGGTGGCACTCTAAGCTCTATTACTAAAATTTAGAGCTTTGATTTTTTTTTTAAAATCTAATAGTTTCTTTTCCATTATTTTGAGAAGTGTTTGATGCTCATACCTTGAAGCTCTAAGTTGTGTTATTCATGGAAATAGTAAAAATTGGAGATCCTTTTCAAGGATCAAGACTTGATTGCTTTTCCTAAAATAAGTATATGATTTGGAAATTAACCTTTTCTATGCATTTAATCCATCCTATAGAACAATTTAATTTGGAACTTGTTGTGATAGAATGCCCTGACATTCAGAGGGACAATTAATATGTTTAGGATTTGAGTGTGCATATTTGTTCACATGCATGCTTTTTTTTCCTAGTTGTTACACACACACACACCCAAGAATTGTTTGCACCTAAGAGGACTTGATCCTTAGACCTAATGCTTGCTAGGCACTAGGACCAAGTTCTTTATCCACTTGAGCCAACCCCTTGGGGTTGTTCACATGCATATTTACTTCTATTTCTTTTTCTTTTTTCTAAATTTTGTACTTTAAAATAAATCCATTTTGAATGCTACCTAATTTACTTGGAACAAACTTGGGAAACTGTTGGATCAAGCATTTCAGATCCAACTGCTCCAGTGGCATTGGTGGTTGCATTGGTGAGTCACCATCTCCATCAGAAGAGCATTTTATTTATTAACCTGTATATTAATGTTGTCAATGTAATTATTTCATAGGATTTTATATGATTTTGTTGTATCTGTGCCACTTATGCTTAGATGTTAGATGTTAGATGTAGATTTACTAAACACTTTTGCATTTAATGATTAACTTTTTCCTCTTGTCCTATAGAAAGGCATAAATCAAAGTTCGGTAGAAAAAAAAATTACTATCGACGTTTCACATAATCCTAAATAATTTGATCTGTAACATCAGTCATTATAGTCCTATAGTTAAAGATTGTGTGAAATTACATCAATAAATTAATTTGTTTAAATTGATTAGCTTGTTTTAACTTCATATATGTAGTATATCTTTAAAATTGATTTATTAATCATTCCACATAAAGGAAAATCCAAAACCACTTTAATTTATTAGTCCTGAGTCGATCAAATTGGTAGCATTGACTTATTTTGAATATAACTCATCAGGAGACCAATCAAGACTTAGGAACAAAACTGTAATAAAGTGGTCCAGATTGGTTAGTTGATAATTCAAGGAATGGAGAAAAATCAATGGGCTTGAAGATATCATATGAAAATGCTGCTTTTAGTAATTATAACAAGTGATTTTGTCATTATCAATTTTAGATATGAAGGCCATGTTGTTTGATATGCCGAAACAATCATTTTGTCATGATTATTTTGAAAATGCTGCTTGTAACTAAGTTCTGATTAATCTTTTTGTTTCATTTTTTCATTTTTAATAGTGTTTGCAGAGAAATAATATTTTGTTCTTGTAATTTCTCACCTTGTAGCTATGTAGTGCACAAACTGAAATTCAGGTTTCACTATCTCTAACTCTTTGAATGCAACCTTTAAGTGCTCCAACTCTTTCCACTAATTTTGATGTTGTCTTTGTCCGAATCCTTATAGTCATGGTGAGTAGTGGGATAAGATTTCATTTGATAAGCAAACTGTTGTACTAACTTGAACCTTTTCTTTACTTTCTTTCTTTTTTTTTTATTGTGAAAGCAAGTTGATGATGGTTTTTTGAGGTTTAATTTGGTTTCTTAGTTAGATTACAAGCCTGATTTTTTATATAAAAAAAAATTGATTACAAGGCTGATTTTTCCATTAGAATAAGAACTTATGGAGAGTGTGATGCTATGGGAATAAACTCCTTTATTCCCTACAGTCCGTGGCCTACAGGGAGACTGGAAGAGTGGAGTCGTCAATTGGATCTAATGTTGATAGGAAACATTGTGATGAAACTGTAAGATGAAGATAGTTGGTCGTTTTGCATTTGTTAATGTAAGTTTTGAGGGTTGCACAACCTGCACTTGATGAAAGAAAAAGTGCAGTGCTCTTTACCAAATGAAATGGACGAGGAGGGGCATAAAAGAAGAGGCTGCTTGCCTTTTGGTTGCAATTTGGGCCACTTCAATTGTCATCTTGTTCACAAATACATGTGGCCCAAACTGTCATTGGACTCAGAAAATTGAGCTTGTGCTTGGTTGAGCTTGTATTATTATTTTTTAATTATTATATATATATATATATATATATTATCAAGGGTAAATTGCGAAAAATTCTCTTACCATGTTTTATATATGATTATCAAGGGTCATGAATTGATGCATGTTTGTTTTGGTGATGACAGAGGTTGTTGATAGGAGAGAAATTAGTAATGGGATGGTTGAATGGAATGAGAGGAGGTCTGTGGCTGAAACTCCAAAAAACTCCATAGTTTTGATATTGGCAGCGAAAAGGATGCACAGAAGATGCCCCATTAATGGGTTTAACTACTACAATGATGGGTGGAATCTCAAAAACAGACATTACTTGTTTGTAAGTACCTTTTAACCTTCATGTATCATTTCTCTTATTTACATATCTAGCTACATTTAGTTTTCATTAATTTACAACTGTTATAGGATATAGACACTTAAGTTGCACCCTCTTAATTTAGATTCTAAGAACATATAATAATTAATGTGGTAACAAAATTAATTATTGATCATTTAGCCCGTTGAATATTGGACATGCATGAACTTACAATATAGGATCACAATTTACAACCCACAGTCATGTTAGAGTGGATCCATGCTTGTTAATTCTTGTTAATTTGAGTAGTAGATCAGAAATAAAGGAAGAGAAAACATAGGAGTTGTGAAAGTTGAAAGTCAGTTTCCCCATATAAACAAAAAGGAAAGGAAATGACAAGCCTCAAAAGTTATTATTATTTGTGACATCATTTTAACTGGTTGTTATATGTATGACCTGTATATTCTGTTTCTGAACTTTTCCTATTTGTCCACCTTTCTCTATTTCTTGGCACAGACACTTTTTACCTAGCTGCACACTTGAGTACTCCATACATTTGCTTTTTGCCTAACTGCACACTTAAGAGTACTCCATATATTTGAATAACCTGCTGGATTTATTCTTAAATTCTCATCTTCCAGAGATGGCTATACTAAAAAGACTGGCTAGGAAACTAGAATGATCAATTCTATCCCTTACTTGAGAGTTCTTCACATTCATAATAAAAAGAATCTTCATTTTGAGAAATTTTCTGATGTTTCTCCTTTGTATTTTGCAATATAAAAATGATCTCAAACAGGTTATAACCAAGTTTGTTCTAACATATTAAGATCATTTTAGCTCTAGAAATGTAACTGCAGGATGTATTTGTGCATTTCATATACTAAATCTTAAAATTATAGCAATGTTCATAGTAGCTTTGGTCATATTGAGCTGTTATGATTTGCTTGCTATAGTTTGCATTAGATATTAATTCTAGCAAGTATATTTAGCTGATTTACATGGATTTGACCTAGTTCTAAGATGAATCAGAGGCTGCACACAGTTTTGAGTATCTGAAACTCTGTTTTTTAGCCATTTGTTAACTATCAAGGGTTACTTAGACTACTAATCTGTCAAGGTCTGATCTGGATTGAATCTGAATCATTTGAGCATACTTAATTTGATATATTAGCTCAGAATCAGGACTATTTCATTTTCAAGCATCGCTGCATTCCAAAGCTAGCTGATGCACTATTCATTGTTGAAAATGGCCAAAAGTAGCGTCAAATTGTGTTAAACAACTTGTGAACTGATTTGAACTATTCCAGCAAGAGTCTTTAAGCATATTACATATATATTTGCTGTGTTGAAGTTGTTTTAGTAGCTGCAGTCATTTTTGACTACCTGAATCCTATTTCTGTTCCAAACTTTGTTGTCAAAATCCTTTTCAAGGTCTGTTCATGTTGCTGGTTGAAATCTAAGGGTCCAAAGTTCATGAGCATGTTTCAATGCATATTTTAAACTTGGTTTAGATTCAGTTTTTCCAGAATTAGCACAAGATCAAAATCTAGTCCTGTAGTCTTGGCTATTACTCTATTTGTTTGACTGAAATGTGGTATAGATGTTGTCTAAGTGTTAAAATTATCTGTTTGAGTACTTTACTATATAGGCAAACCTGAATTCTCATCATATAAATCTTCTATGTTTGCCTAAAGTCTTTTACTGAGATTGCCTTGTACTGCTGATGCCACAAATTTCTGATGCTACCAAAGTTTACTGATTGTTTTATTTCAAGTTGAGCTTTGTATTGCTGATCTTGTAACTTGAACATTATTGTGTTGAAATCTAATATGTTAGAACACACTTGGTTATAACCTGTTTTAGAATTCTCTGTACTTGCAGAATTTTGAACTCCATTTGAAAATGAAAATGAAAATGAAATGGCCCACTATTTTCATAAGCCCTTGGTGATTTCCTTCACATGTCTTTTTTACAATATTGGGGGTTTTACTATGCTCTTTAAATTACTTTCTTTTTTCTTTTTCGAATCATTAGGATGTCTTTACTCTCTTTCTTTTTTATCTTGTTGCAGGGCCGGGTTGTTCATCCGTTGGAGCTGGAGCTGGAGCTTTCTGTGAGCAAGACCCTTTTAAACGAAGTGGGAATGTTTTGGTCAAAAATACATATAGCTGGAATAAAGGTACATTCACAATAATTATCTTTCTCCATTTTTGTGTCAATATGAATGCGTCCACATATTAAATATATTGTATATAGGTGAAACTTGAAAGAAATAACATATAATTTCACTTTTTTTAACTTTCTCCTTTCTGCAGAAGCAAACATATTATACTTGGAGTCCCCGACAGGAGTTGGTTTTTCTTATTATGCTAATAAATCCTTCTATACTTCAGTGAACGATGATATCACAGGTTTTTTCCTCTCTCTCTCTCTCTATATATATAGATAAATCACTTCTATATGATCAAACCCCTTATGAAGGAAGATCTCAACTTTCTATTGACATTATATCTGAACTTGTTGAATTCTATGGTTCTTCTTTGACATGGAATTATTAGAGTCTAGAGCTCATTCATAGGAGAATTGAATTTTATAAAAAGAGAGCACTTGATTTGGGCATTTATTTTTCATGATATAAAACAGGGTATCCTCTCAAATTCAACTTCATTAAAAGTCCAGAATGCCTCAAATCTCACAAAAACATTAGGATAATAATGGAAATCTTATTTTTGTACTACAAATGAGGATACTATAAAATAAAAGAAAGAAATAGTTATTATCCATTTCGTATGGAACATGCCAATCTCGAGTGACTTGGACATGGGAATTTACAGATTGTTAGTAGTATTTTTTTTTTCATAAGTAGAGATTGTTAGTAGATGATGTAAATCAGAACAAGTATTGTCCTTAGGAGTCATTTGATATCCAAATTTCTATGGTTTCAAGCAAGTTGGTTGTTTTCATTGATTTGAACCCAAATTATTAGAGGACGAGATGGGGTTCTGGAAGCTAGACAAGGTGTTTGGAGTAATCTTCAGCCCCTTTTTGTAACTTTTAACAGAATCAATGAACAATAACTATGCATCAGATGTTTACAAATGAATGCTCCTTTAAATCAACTATCTTTCAAAACAAAAAAGAAACAGGACACAAACATGAGTTTTCAAGTGTATAAGGTTTGCTAGAACTAAGACATCTTCACATATGTTGCTTAGCTCAAAAGCACAGATTCTGAACTTCTTGAGTGAAGGTTATGAAAATATTGAGCATTAGTAACTCAGAAATAGGTGCACCTATGAAAACAATCCAAAAGCGTCACAATCGTCATTAATGCGTTCACAATACACTCAATAAATCACATAGAACAGCCTAGCAATCAAGCAAAATTTGATAGACCAATTTTTAGACTTTTGATAGCAATAGGTAATTACACCAGTAGTGAATAGTACTGTTGCACAAAGGTAATGTTACTTGAATAAGGTTAAATATAAATCTGGGTAAGCTTCACTAAAAATATGCTAAACACCAAAAATGTATTATGCTCAAGCTATTTAAATGCATAGCAGAACTACTCATCAAGGATATATCAAAGACATATGCTACATAGGATTGACAGCCATATAACAACTCAGAATGAAGCTATGAAGAATGATAAATTGAGATACCCTAAGCATAGCAATATTAGGCTTATATCTGAAATTAAAATAGTGAAACAAGAGTGCTCAAACCATAGAGAGGATCTGGTGTGCTTCATTAACTTTGACAGTAGTTGTAAGCTACATTTGTTACCTGCAGCTGATTGATAGGCGTTGAATGTTACGCATTCTAACCTCTTAACTTATGTATTTTATTCTCTTAGTGATAGATTATTTTGTGATTTTACTTTGTTTTAGTGTTTTCTGTATTTTCAGGGCCTTAATGATTATTTCAGTTAAAACCGTGATTTTGGACTTTTAAAGATGACATGCAAGATGGTTAGATGAAGCCTACATTAAAGGGATCCATTGAATTCTTTATTTTAACTCAAATCAGCCCAAGAAAGAGGTTCAACAGAATTACAACTGCTTAAGAAGGTTTCGGGCCTGAAGCCCAAATCTGCGCATAATACAGTCTTAATCCCGTTGTGGAAAACGGACTAGAAGTCTTATGTCCGAGCTTCAAATCGACATAATTCTCACGCTAGGTTGAACGAAATTTGATTCTGCACACTTTTGTATTTCACGAAAATTCCGTAAATCGGACTTCTAGTGGGTCAAAAGTTGGGCCGAAGTTAGCAGGAAAAACCCACCTGATTAGTGCTGCGGGAAAACCTAATTAATTCCTAATTGGATTAGGACTTTGATGTATTCTCTTGGCTATTTAAAGTGACAAATTAGGGCTGTATTGAGGAGGCTTGGCAGCAGTTTTGAAGAGCTTTTGGGATAGAGAATCATTGGAGAACAAGGCGTATCATGAGCGGCTAGTTCAGCCACCAGGGTTTTGATGGAGCCCTAACTAAACATCACTGGTTTGATTGTTCTAATTATTGGGGATTTTTGTATTCATTCATAGATTGTGTAATTTAGAGGATTCTTATTATAGAATTGAGCAATAAAAGTCTTATAAATTCAGTTTCAATGATTTTTTATCTTGTCTTAGATACTTGATTGTTGTTATTGAACTCGTCCCTCTTGTTTTCTGTGATGTTGAGAGTGATTATTACACAATGGTTTTCACTGAATATATCATTAAAAGCTTTGATGGATTATGCCTAGAGAAGATGAACCATACTGCACCCTAGAGTAGAGTAGTTAGGCAGATGGCCCATGCCAATCGAAGATAGTCCATGACTTAGCCTTAATCATATGTTATCTTCTTGACGGATGAAGGTGAGCTTGTAGCCACCGACACCACTTATGCATGTTATGATGCCCCATAGTTAGTTCAATTGACCATTGATTGTGAAGTTAGTGGTGAAATCAATTACCCTAGACTTATCTTATATTCTCTACACTCCTTAGTTTTTCTTACTTTTGTTCAATTGCTTCATTAGTTAATTTAGTTATAAAAATCAGAATTTATTTCTTTTAAATTTAATTAGAATTAATTCCTTATATCCAACTCAATCAGACCACAGTCCCTGAGGTTCGACACCCCTTCCTTTCGATAGCCCTATTCTACAAGGAATTCGTTCTATTGCGAAGTGTGGTAATTTTTAATTGATATACTTTTTGAGTCACACTCACACACGAATCAATTTTTGGCGCCGTTGCCGGGGACTGTCTATTTGATTGTTTGGATTTTTAGAATTAGTTCTAATTAGATTTTTAGTTTAGGAATTTTTTTTTATTATTTATTTTTCTTTTATTTATTTTATTTTATTATTATTATTATTATTTTTTTTTTCTTTTCAGTTACTAATTAGTTTTATTTTATTTTTATTTTTATTTTTTTATTTTTTATTTTTATTTGCTACTAACCTATTTTTTTTTTTTTTCTTTTCTTTTCTTTTCCGGTACTTCAATCACCATACCATTGAGCGAGAGAAGAGATTATTGACATCATGGATGGTGTGCTTAGTAATAATGAGGCCAACAATATTGTGCCTAATGCTGTTGTGGAAAAAGCGAGATTGATCAGAGACTACTATGTCCCAGAGACATACAATTCACCTACTGATTTTCAATTGCCTAATGTCACTGCACAGAACTATGAGATCAAGCCTAGCATTATTCAGATGTTGCCATCCTACTTTGGGCTGACTCATGAGGATCCGTACAAGCACTTGGATGAATTTTTAGAAGTTTGCTCATTAACGAAAATTCACAACTTCTCAAAAGATGCTTTTCGGATGCGACTCTTTCCATTCTCTCTAAAGGAAAAGGCCAAGTATTGGTTCAGATCTCTACCAGTGAGCTCATCACTACATGGACTCAAATGCAACATGAGTTCTTGAAGAAATATTTTCCGATAGGGAGGACCAATCAATTCAGACGAGCTATCACTGGTTTCTCTCAAATTGAGGGGGAACAATTTTCAGAGACATGGGAGAGATTCCAGGACCTTCTTAGGAAGTGTCCTCATCACCAAGTTCCAAAGTGGCAGTTAGTGCAATGTTTCTATGAGGGACTGACAGAAAGTAACAGACAGATGGTGGATGCATCATGTGGGGGCACTTTAATATTAAAAAGTGAAGATGAAGCATGGACTTTGTTCGAGAATCTCAGCGACAATTCTTTACAATATGTGTCTTCATCTTATTCAAGCAAACCAACGTATTCGAGGAAGGCAGATGATATTTTTGAGATTGATTCTGCAGATGCTATGTCTACCATTGTGGATGCTATGTCACAGAGAGTGGTGCAACTCATGGCGGTTGGTCAAGTGCCTAATCTATCTTTATACTCTCCTATTTTTGAGCCATGTGATTTTTGCTCGAGTCCTATGCACCATGTCAATAATTGTCCTTCACTTAGGCAATTTTTTAATCTTCCACAAGAGCAAGGGGTAGCAATTCAGCCCACTTTTCAACCTCAGAACTATGTGCATTCACAATTATATCAAGAACAAGTTCCTATAGCACAGAGGTATGCAGCCATTGAGGACAAGATGACGATTGTCCTAGCAAAAATTGAGAAGCTTGACTCTATTGTAGAGACGGTGGAAGCTACTGCAGCAACAGTTCAATCCATTGCCCAATTGGTACATTCTCACTCTCAATCGATTGCCAAACTGGAATCACAATTTGGACAACTTGTCAATGCTGTGAGTAGAAGAGAAGAGGAGAAACTACCAAGCCAACCAGTTGCCAACCCAAGAGGGGTTCATGTCCTTAACAATATTTCTTCTTCAAGCAACCCACACCATGAACAATTTCAAGCCATCACCACTTTTAGAAGTGGAGAAATAAGTGACAACAAGGTGGGGGAGAAGAAGCTTGTTGAAGAAGAGGTGCCAAAGAGTCCAAATGTTGAAATTTCTCATGAGCCTAAGGTGAACTTGAATACTTTTAATGCCATTCAACATCCTCGAGATGAGAGTGATTGTTTCTTCATGGATGACTTTGATGATTATGTTGAAGAAGTTGATCCAGTTGCTCTATCACATGATGTTAAGAAGTCCATTGAGGGGGTGAATGATTTACTTGATGTAGTGGCCATGAAAAATACTCCACCTTGGAGGATTCCGATTGAGCCATTGCCCATTCTTTCTAGCACTCCTCTGATTCCATCATTAGAGTCTCCTCCATGGGTAAAATTGAAACATGTTCCGTCAATGGAGAGAGATGTGTTTTTCAAAGCCAATGACACCATTCCAATTTCTTTAGGTTTGGTACAAGGAAGTGAGGATCATATAGGAGGGACAAAGTTAAATCTCCTCAAGAGATGTGGCATTGGGTGAACTTTCAATTGAAGTCGATGACCGTCTCCTACGGACGTTAAATTGTAGGATTTGTATGTATTTCTATCCTTTAATTTCTTTAGTTTTCTTTTATTTTTATTTTTATTTTATTTTATTTTATTATTTTTTTAGTTTATGTATTTCTTTATTTTTCTTCCATTATTAGGTGTGTTTTAATGTGTTTTCTTTGAGTTTTTGATGTATAAGTTGCTTCCGGGGGATGTCAAGAGGTGTATCGAGGTATTTGGACTAAAATAGGTGAAAAAGAGAGGTCTCGGTCGACCTTGGGCGATGGACCCTCCAAAAATACTCTTTCCGGTCAACCTTGGGAGATAGACGCCAAAGGAGCTCCAGCAGGGGGGATCGATCGCCCCATTAAAATTTGAAATTGTCCCTCACAACAGCTGGGCGATCGATCGCCCAGCCCTAGGGGGATCGATCGCCCATGCCCCCACATGCCCAACTGCTTGGATTTTTGCTAGTTTTGCTTCTCATGATGCCTTATATGCTCCCACTTGAAAATACATCACTTTGGTGACTCTTTGTGCCTCTCCAACATCAAAATACACTCTAAAAATCTTCCATAACACTACTTGATCATCATCATTCATCACCATCATCATCTATTCCAATCTATTTTTCTCCATCCTCATTAAATGATCAATTTTCTCAAGTTTGTTCTTCACAAGGAAGTAGACTTTGTTTGAAAAATTGGTTGGATTTCTTTGAGAGGTTTTGTGCTACAAGTTTGGGGGAGGACATTACACATTGAATGTGGGCTACTTGGTTGATTTTGATGCTCCATTCCGGCCATGACTTAGATGCTTCGGCACCACTTTCTCCTTGATTTTTTCGGAGGTAACTATCTTTTGTATTTTTATTTTTATTTTTAATTTTCTTTTCTTTATTTTATTTTTCATTTTTTTTTTTTTTTTTAGTTTCAAAAAAAAAAAAATTATTTCATATTTATTTTCACCCATATTATTTCACTTGGTTTTTGGGGTATAGTGGTTTATTTTGACAGGTTGTAACATCCAAGTTTGGGGGTGTGCTTTCATTGCCTTCATACAACTTGGTGTGCTCTATTTTCTTGCCACTCATTCTTCGGATTCCTGGTATTATCGTTCTTACTCCTCTCTATGCTTTGATTGATAGTACATTGAGGACAATGTACAGTTTAAGTTTGGGGGTGAGGCGATGCCTATTTTTGTGCTTTATTGCAATATGGGGGGAAATTTGTGTGAAATTCTTCTTGTATTAGAATTTTATTTTATTTTATTTTCTTAGTTTGTTTATTTTATTTTATTTTGTTTTATTTTTAGATAGAATGTTTTGACATTATTCAAAGGATTAATACCTTATATAGGTGCATAACTTGCAATTTTTGAGTATGTTTTAAATTTTTAAAAACTGTGGTTTAAATTATGTGGTTTTAATCATGGTTTGCAATAACATGTTTTGGAGTAATTAGATTTTAGTTTCCTTACATGCACAAACACACTAGCATAGTCTTATGGGGTATAAACTTTGGTTTGAGTTATTGAGTTACATATGCTTGATATTAATTAGTATCTCTTGAGAATGAGTACCGATAATGTGTTTTACTTGACTTCAGTGAAAAAAAAAAGAAAAAAAAAGTGATGAATAAGCAAATCAATTTGATCCTTTTCATGAGTAACCGGGCCTCTATGCCTCAGGAAGCACGGAGTGTTCGCGTCAAAAGTGAAAGGGTGAGAAAAGATAAGCATTGGTTGTCTTGATTTGTAGCCTGACTGATTCGAGTAATTAGGTTCTTCGGGATATCTTAAAGCCTAGTGCCCTAAAGCCATCTGGTTTGGGAGTCACTGACTGAAAGCTTGCTACATGGATCTTTCAGAAAGCTTAATAGATCAAGACATTGCACAACCAATAAAGCAATGAAAAAAAAAATGAAAAAGTCATGTATGCATGTTGGGAAGTATGAGTTCAATAAGGGGAGCTAGTCAGTTGAAGGGGTATGTGTCTTAATATATTCAGAGCTGAGTTATGCTACATGAGATGACTGCTAGTTCACTTTACACGAGGGAGCTAGAGTTAATTATTTTGAGATATGTTGATGTGAATTATGTGCGGGGACCATTGCTTTGAATTGTGGAATTTGAAAGTTTGAAATTATTCTTGAATGTAAGTTTGTAACTATATATTGTAATCTTCTTCTTGAATTAATGTTGAAACAGAATTTTGAATGTTTGTGGGTAACATTTCTGGAAACCCTCACGAGACTATACTCGTCCACTAGGGGGAACCTAGGGGTTTAAAGGCTTGTTGCATATGCTAAATGCAATCGTTTCTCCCACGAAAGTGGAGTTAGGTAGTTTAGTTAGTATTTGTTAGTTTCCTTTGTTTTAGTTTTGTTCTATTGCTAAGAGACTAGCAATATGTAAGTTTGGGGGTGTGATAGGCGTTGAATGTTACGCATTCTAACCTCTTAACTTATGTATTTTATTCTCTTAGTGATAGATTATTTTGTGATTTTACTTTGTTTTAGTGTTTTCTGTATTTTCAGGGCCTTAATGATTATTTCAGTTAAAACCGTGATTTTGGACTTTTAAAGATGATATGCAAGATGGTTAGATGAAGCCTACATCAAAGGGATCCATTGAACTCGTTATTTTAACTCAAATCAGCCCAAGAAAGAGGTCCAAGAGAATTACAACTGCTTAAGAAGGTTTCGGGCCTGAAGCCCAAATCTGCGCATAATACAGTCTTAATCCCGTTGTGGAAAACGGACTAGAAGTCTTATGTCCGAGCTTCAAATCGACATAATTCTCACGCTAGGTTGAACGAAATTTGATTCTGCAAACTTTTGTATTTCACGAAAATTCCGTAAATCGGACTTCTAGTGGGTCAAAAGTTGGGCCGAAGTTAGCAGAAAAAACCTACCTGATTAGTGCTGCGGGAAAACCTAATTAATTCCTAATTGGATTAGGACTTTGATGTATTCTCTTGGCTATTTAAAGTGACAAATTAGGGCTGTATTGAGGAGGCTTGGCAGCAGTTTTGAAGAGCTTTTGGGATAGAGAATCATTGGAGAACAAGGCGTATCATGAGCGGCTAGTTCAGCCACCAGGGTTTTGATGGAGCCCTAACTAAACATCACTTGTTTGATTGTTCTAATTATTGGGGATTTTTGTATTCATTCATAGATTGTGTAATTTAGAGGATTCTTATTATAGAATTGAGCAATAAAAGTCTTATAAATTCAGTTTCAATGATTTCTTATCTTGTCTTAGATACTTGATTGTTGTTATTGAACTCGTCCCTCTTGTTTTCTGTGATCATGAGAGTGATTATTACACAATGGTTTTCACTGAATATATCATTAAAAGCTTTGATGGATTATGCCTAGAGAAGATGAACCATACTGCACCCTAGAGTAGAGTAGTTAGGCAGATGGCCCATGCCAATCGAAGATAGTCCATGACTTAGCCTTAATCATATGTTATCTTCTTGACGGATGAAGGTGAGCTTGTAGCCACCGACACCACTTATGCATGTTATGATGCCCCATAGTTAGTTCAATTGACCATTGATTGTGAAGTTAGTGGTGAAATCAATTACCCTAGACTTATCTTATATTCTCTACACTCCTTAGTTTTTCTTACTTTTGTTCAATTGCTTCATTAGTTAATTTAGTTATAAAAATCAGAATTTATTTCTTTTAAATTTAATTAGAATTAATTCCTTATATCCAACTCAATCAGACCACAGTCCCTGAGGTTCGACACCCCTTCCTTTCGATAGCCCTATTCTACAAGGAATTCATTCTATTGCGAAGTGTGGTAATTTTTAATTGATATACTTTTTGAGTCACGCTCACACACGAATCACTGATGCCTGCAGAGTGAGGTTTTAAGGTTGAAATGTTGCTACAGCCTCAGTTTAAGCTTGATGACATCTTGAAATAATGAAGAATGATGTTCAAAAGTTGTTCACATCAATGTTAGCGACAGAAGTATGGGGAATTTGGATGACAGTAGCTTTGAGGGCTTGACAACAACAGTTTTTGTTCTGCAGCATCAGTAGACTGAGGTTTGGTAGGTGAAATTTAGATGCAGCCTCAGATTTTGGAAGGTTGGACTTGGAATGAACTTAAAATAACATTTTTGACTTGCTCAAACCATTCATGTAGCTCATAAGACCTTCTAAAAGATTTCTCCATATCAGTAGGCCTTTGATGACAGCAGAAGCAAATCTGCAGCCTGAGATAGCAGAAGCAAATCTGCAGCCTGAGAATAGTTGCATGCCTGCTGTTATGTTAATCTTCTGAATCAACACTGAATCCTTGCATAATTATCACTCTATTAATATATTGGGGATGAATACATACCTTAATCTCATTATTTTCTTCATTGTAACATATAATTATTTGCTTCTTCTTCTTATTCTCTGAAAAGGAAACAATAGCTTTCAATTTTGTGGCATTTTCATTTTCAATCTTTTTGCACTAAATCTATTATTGTGCTTATTGGTTCCATTGTTATCAAATTACCAAAACTGTTATGGGTATATATGTATGTATATATTTATTTGATTAGCATTAATCCTGTCTCTATTTCTTAGTGCATTTTTTATCTTCTGCATAACATTTTTTTATCAATGCTTGTAAATTGATGGCAAATCTTCTTTCTTCATATTCAGATATATGACTTTAGGTGTTGTCTTGTGATGTATTAGTGGAATTGAAGATGAGTGATTTTTGTTGTATAGGTGATTTTTGTTATACAGGTGGTTTTTGTGCTAGAAATCAATGCATATAATTTTTTTTTAAAAATTATAGACTTTCAACCACGGGCTCAGCCCGTGGTAGAAAAATACTTTCCACCACGGGCTGAGCCCGTGGTGGAAAGTTTTTTAACAATACCAGAAAATACTTTCTACCACGGGCTTAGGCCCGTGGTAGAATACAGACTTTCTACCACGGGCCTGAGCCCGTGGTAGAAAGACTGTTTTTTACCATGGGCTTGCACCCGTGGTAGAAAGTTTCTATTCTAGCACGGGCCTGAGCCCGTGGTAGAAAGACTGTTAGCAACTACGACACCGGATACCACGACGGGCAAAACCCGTGGTAAAAGCCCTTTTTGCCCGCCGTAAAAAGTCTTTTTTCTTGTAGTAACAGGACGGTTCTGTGCAGGTATCCGGTGGGACGGGAAAAATTGTCATCCCTAGCCATGATTGGACGCCAATAATTTTGGGCGACGTAGATGAAATTTATCAATACCTTGATTATTTGAAATCAACTTCTATTTCAGTCCAATAATTTTTTTTTTATAGTGCCGTAGGCACGGGCAATACTCTAGTATATATATATTATAGATAGGTATTGTTAGGTCAAGTGGACACCTTTTTGCAAGTGGCATATATATATATATATATATATATATATTGTGTTTCAGCTGGGATTAGAGAGACAGTCGAAAGTGAAGGAGAGAAAATCAAGAGAAATAAAAAAGATGATATATCCTCTCTATGTTACAGAGGAGAGAAGAAGATAGAACACAGAGGAATGATATATATATATATATATAAACGGTGGCTCTTATCTTCGGTGCTACAGTGGTGAAGGGTGAGGTGAGCTGAAATTAGAAAAGAAAAGAGAAAAGGAGAGCTTGAGGGGTGAGATCCGTGAGCTTAGAGAGAGAGAGAGGGGTGAGATGTGAGCTTAGAGAGAAAAAGGGCAAGAAGATCGAAATCAACTTCGCCGATGTCATCACCGAATATTTCAGACCAAGTCTTCTTCGTCAACTTCCATGGCAGCCGAGAGGAGAAACTCCATGGTTCTAGGCTTGCTTAGGCTCTCAGCATGAAGGCTTACGATTGTGGATTGTGATGAGGACTCTAGCCAAGCTTGAGGGGTTCACTGTAATCATTAAAAAAAATGTCAAAAATAAGTCAATAAACCACATTGATTAACTCTTAGCATCTGTCTGTGCATCTCTCCATCATTTGTGAGTATGGATATGTTCTTTGTGAATTTGATTCAGGTTCAACTAGATTAGTTCAATTAGTATATGTGCTATAAATGGAAATTCATGCTTTTACTCAAAATCTATTTTCTTGAACCTGAATCCTTGTTAATGCTGATTTTTGAGCACATTGAAGTGTCAAATTGTTTGGGTTTGCCTTTGAGCAAAATTAAGACTCTCTTTTCCTATTTAAAGCTTTATATGTGATTATGTTAATATTTGCTAGAGGGCAGAATAGAAGCTGTATTTAGTGTTATACTTCTGAGGTTTTAAATTATGTTCAATTTTGTTGTATAACACTTATGCACTGTCAAAACTGCTCTTCTAATTGAATTTCGAGATTTCACCCTACTGAGCATGTTTTATCTTGTGTCTTAAACTAGCTAAACATTACAAAGTCTCATATTTTATCCAAAATCTATTTTCAGTTACTCATTGTTAGCTTTTGTGCTTGTTTACTTGCTGAATTCTGTCTTGCTGTTCAAAAATCTGTGTTGTGGGATTAAAACTGTATTAAGCGTAGAATTGGGCTTCAGGCTCGTAACCTCTTAAGCAGCTGTAATTCTTTTGGACCTCTTTCTTGGGCTGATTTGTGTTGAAATAAAGAGTTGAATGGATCCATTTGATGAAGGCTTCATCTAACCTTCTTGCATGTCATCTTTAAGAGCCCAAAATCATGATTTTAATTGAAATAATCATTAAGGCCCTAAAAATACAGAAAATACTAAAACGAAGTAAAATCATAAAATAATCTATCCCTAAGAGAATAAAATATACAAGTTAAGAGGCTAGAATGCGTAATATTCAACGCCGATCATATATATATATATATATATATATATATATATATATATAAACAGTGGCTCTTATCTTCGGTGCTACAGTGGTGAAGGGTGAGGTGAGCTGAAATTAGAAAAGAAAAGAGAAGAGGAGAGCTTGAGGGGTGATATCCTTGAGCTTAGAGAGAAAGAGGGGTGAGAATTGAGCTTAGAGAGAAAAAGGGCAAGAAGATCGAAATCAACTTTGCCGGCGTCATCTCTGAATATTTCAAACCGAGTCTTCTTCGTCAACTTCCATGGCACCCGAGAGGAGAAACTCCATGGTTCTAGGCTTGCTTAGGCTCTCGGCATGAAGGCTTACGATTGTGATGAGGACTCTGGCCGAGCTTGAGGGGTTCACTGTAATCATTAAAAAAAATGTCAGAAATAAGTCCATAAACCACAATGATTAACTCTTAGCATCTGTCTGTGCATCTCTCCATCATTTGTGAGTATGGATGTGTTCTTTGTGAATTTGATTCAGGTTCAACTAGATTAGTTCAATTAGTATATGTGCTATAAATGGCAATTCATGCTTTGACTTAAAATTTGATTTCTTGAATCTGAATCCTTGTTAATGTAGATTTTTGAGCACATTAAACTGTTAAATTGTTTGAGTTTTGCCTTTGAGCAAAATTAAGACTCTCTTTTCCTATTTAAAGCTTTAAATGTGATTATGTTAATATTTGCTAGAGGGCAGAATAGAAGCTGTATTGAGTGTTATACTTCTGAGGTTTTAAAGTATGTTCAATTTTGTTGTATAACACTTATGCACTGTCAAAACAGCTATTCTAATTGAATTTCGAGATTTTACCCTACTGAGCATGTTTTATCTTGTGTCTTAAACTAGCTAAACATTACAAAGTCTCATATTTTATCCAGAATCTATTTTCAGTTACTCATTGTTAGCTTTTGTGCTTGTTTACTTGCTGAATTCTGTCTTGCTGTTCAAAAATCTGTGTTGCGGGTCTGCTTGTGTTGTTTATGAATATCCTGTGTTTGATTTTATAAAAGTTCGAGTTTACGAAATCTGGTTCTTGTATATCCGAAGGTTTACGTCTATAATGTTTTGATACGTGTATTTTGACAACCTGTGCTTCTTCATATTGGATTTCTGAAAGTTGGGTGCAAAATTCTTAATACATGTTTCTTGTTTCTAAATGATATTGCTAAAATTGAAAACTGATTTGAGAGCTTTGAGATTGCTGTTCTTATATTCTAAATCTACAAATTGCTGCTGAAAATCTACATTGCTTATCCTTGAATCTGGAATTCGACCTTGCTGAACTAGTCCTTCTAATGATCCATTTGATATTTCATAATTGATAGATATATATTGATTTGGATTTGAAATTACTGGTTTGTTTATTTGGAACTGAATTTGCTGAAATGGAATTTATCATGCTGAATTGGAATTTGTTTTGCTGAATTGGAATTCAAAATTGCTGAATTGGAATTGCATATTGTAGATTTGGAATTGCTATGTTGTTGACATGGAATTGCTGATTTGATATTCTAGAATTGCTATTTTCAAGATTTAAATAGTGTTTATGTTGTCTACCTTTTAAACTATTTCAGCTACTATTTTCTACTCTAGTTACAGTTGTGTCAATTTTTAAGAACATGTACAAAGATAGAGAAATTCCAGGACGAGTATCAGAAGAAAATTTCAAGCTAAATGGAAGTCTAAGAAGCTGAGGACGAAATTCATTGAAAGAGCGAACTTCTACAAAACCGTTGCCCTTACACTTTAAGGGTGTATTTATCGAAGCCTATCATTAAAGAAATTCAAGTGTCGTTTTCTGCCAAGAAGACAAGTGACTGTGTCATTGTCATACCAGACCTTGAAGGCTAACTATCAGAGTTTTGAAGATTTGAAGATCATCCTTTGAAGACTAACATACAAAGCTTGAAGACTTTGTTGCTGCTCAAGACATCGAACTGACTCCACTATCACTATGTATAGTCCAAGTATTGGGATACTTTTGACAGGGGGAGTGTGAGTGATTGTGGTGCGATTGACGTGAGATAGCTTGGGCTTTGGGAAGCTTAAGTTGGGATTGAGAGCGAAAAAGCTGTTGTGAGATTTGGTGAGAGTGGTTCAGGCCTAGGGAGGCAGTGAACTGGGTGAGTACTGGAGCGAACTATGTTGTGAGTTGGGTGAGTGAGAGAGTGATTGAGAGAATTATTGTACTGCCCTATCAGACATAGTGGAGCTCAGTTCGAAGAGGTTTTTTCCCCACCTTGGGGTTTTCCTCTATAAATCTGTGTGTCCAAAATTGTGTGAGTGCATGTGCCAACCAAACCTGCAATATTAGAAGGAAAAATAGAAGAACCTATTCACCCCCTCCCCCTCTAGGTTCATCACATTTTCATAAATATAAATACATACACAAAACCTTAATCTCACCAAATATCAAACCTATCTTTCATGTCACAGTTAAGGGACCTATAAAATTAAAGTAAGGAAGAATTTCACACCCCTACCTCGAATTTCAAGCTTGGAAATCAACTTTGAAAATCTCAGCCCTTTCAACTTCATAAATCATGGATTTTGTTCGGTTCAAACCGAAGCTCTTGATGTCCTCTACGTACTTCCCTTCTTCGGCTACCTCCAAATCACACATTAAAACTCTAAAATCTAGAGAGAAGGGAGAGAGATGAAGTGGATGAGCTAGAGAGAGAAGTAAATTTGTAACTTATGAAATATCACAGACCATTTGATATTTATCTCACTCCTAGGAGCGTGAAATGACTGATTTGCCCCTGAGCCACTTAACGTACCCTCCCGACCTTCGTTTTCGATTTCAAAAACTCCGATGTTCTTGAAATCACTTCATTAACATTCTAAACATTTCATTTGGTCCATACCCAAAAATAATAGTTTTCTAAAATTTTTTCGAAATTCCTGGACTCATTAAACCTCATCTTGGGGCTCCCGTTGACCAAAAAGTTAAACTTTTCTAAAAGTTTCAAAAACTTTCCAAAACTCTAATATAACTCTCCAAACATGACACCTGTATTCAAAACATGCTAAGCATCACTTAAAAAATATTTAAAGCAATAAATGATGCAAAAATGAAAATCGGCCAAAATTGGGCACGGTCTTTACAACCTCCCAACCTTATAGGAATTTCGTCCTCAAAATTAGAATGTACCTCAAGTGGTGAACAACTCGGAATAATTTCAGCGGACTTCTTGTTCTCGCTCCCATGTAGCTTTTTCTACCCCATGATGCCTCCAAAGCACTTTAACCAATGAAATAGTTTTGCCCCGAAGCACTTGCTCTCTAGTATCCAAAATCTGAATTGGCCTCTCCTCGTATAACACGTCCTCCTTCACCTCAAGGTCTTCCCAATGAAGTACGTGTGAAAGATCCGGTTCATACTTTCTTAACATAGACACATGGAAAGTGTTATGCATACTTAACAATCGCGGTGGCAATGCCAAACGATAAGCAACCTTTCATACCCGATCCAATATCTCAAATGGCCAGATAAATCATGGTGCTAGCTTGCCACTATGACCGAACCTCATCAAACCTCTCTGTGGTGAGACCTTCAGGAAGATACGGTCCCCCACCTCAAAAACCAAAGGTTGCCACCTTTTATCGACATAGCTTTTATAATGACTTTGAGCCGTAAGCAATCTCTGCCGAATTACCTTGATCTTCTCCGTAGTCTCTCAAACTAAATCTGGTCCCAATGAAATTGTGTCTCCGACTTCAGTCTAACAGACAGATGAACTACACAGTCTACCATACAAAGCCTCGAATGGAGCCATCTCAATGCTAGCTTGGTAGTTATTATCGTATGGAAACTCCACAAATGGAAGGTGATCCTCCCAACTACCTCAAAGATCAAGCACACATGTTCACAACATATCCTCTAGAATATGTATAATATGCTAGGACTGACCATCCATCTGAGGATGAAAAGCCATAGTAAAGTGAAGGTATGTATCAAGCGCTACTTGGAAACTCTACCGAAACTGAGACGTAGATCGTGGGTCTCTATCTGAAATAATAAAGTGAGCCACCTTGGTCAATCTGTCAATGATAACCCAAACTGTGTCGTGACTCTTCCTCGACCTTGGAAGTCCTGTCACAAAGTCCATAGTGACATGCTCCCCCTGCCACATAGCCACAGCCAATGGCTGTAATAGGCTCGTTGGTCTCTGATGCTCGACCTTCACTTGTTGACAAGTGAGGCACCTTACTACAAACTGAGCTACATCCTTTTTAATACCCTTCCACCAATACTGTTGGCGTAGGTTATGATACATCTTGGTACCACCTGGATATACTGTAAGTCTTGAGTTGTGAAACTCTTTTAGAATCTCATCCCGATAAGCTAAGGGAGCAAACATCTTCCCTTTGATTTTCATGCTCTCATCCGAATGAATTGTCCATCCTTCCACTACTTCGCCACCTAAAATCCGTGTGCGAATAACAGGTTTCTGAATGTCTGCCTCTCTAATCCCCAACTGATAATAGCCCGATCTCAGGTCTATCTTTAAGAAACATCTTGAACCCTTAAGTTGATCGAACAAATCATCTATCCTTGGCAAATGATACTTATTCTTGATCGTCGCCTAATTCAACTTTCGATAGTCAATGCAAAGTCGTAAAGACCCATCCTTCTTCTTAGAAAAAAGAACTGGAGCTCCCTAAGGCGAAGTACTATGACATACAAATCCCTTATCTAGTAGCTCTTACAATTGGTCCTTTATTTCTTTCAATTCAGTCAGTGCCATTCGATACAGTGTCATAGAAATGGGTGTAGTACCTGGAGCAAGTTCTATCACAAAATCCACTTCCCGTTTCAGAGGCAACTGTGTCAAGTCCCCCGAAAATACATCCATAAACTCACACACTACACAAGGAAGCTCTCCAAGTGTCTCATCACCACCATCAACAAGTAGGCTCGCTAAGAAATGCCTAAGTCCTTTCCATTCATTAGTACCATGCGGAGAAGACAAGTAGAAGTCATCCCGCTCTCCCACAAAACAAATGCTAACACCCTCCGGTGTATACAAGGTCACTCTTTCCCTATAAAAATCAATGTTGGCCTTATACGTCGATAGTCAATCCATATCTAAGATCACATCAAAAGTAGACATATCGAGTAGGATAAAATCAAATACTAGTCGATGTCCCAAAATCTTGATCTCACAAGATCGGTACATATTACTCAAAGTCACTCTACCACCAACTAGCGTATCAATGAA
Source organism: Cornus controversa (assembly GCA_026545225.1). Lineage (NCBI taxonomy): Eukaryota > Viridiplantae > Streptophyta > Magnoliopsida > Cornales > Cornaceae > Cornus > Cornus controversa. The sequence goes on from CM048852.1 coordinate 21,636,894, forward strand.
TAAAATCGAGTCCAAACATGACACCTCCAACCCCAAAGCACAAGCAAATGCATATGAAATAAATGAATATGATGCACCCGAGTGCACTAAAATCGTAGCCCACCAGCTAGACAGATGAAATATACCTCAGACCACTAACGGCCCTGCCGAGGTCTCTATTGGAACAATGGTAAAGGCACCGCCTTGTTCTCTCTAGCCCTACTATCCTACACCCTGATATCTTGACTATTGACTATGAGCACTAGATGTGGCCCCTCTGGCTGATGCCCACGAACTTTGAACTGACGACACTATCTGTGGTGGTGGCAATGCCCTAAAACCTGACTGTGAAGTAACAGGCTACGTAGGACACTGCTGAGAACCAATCCTACCCTATGCACCCTTCCTCTGTGGGCAATCCCAACTAATATGCCCCATTTGCTAACAATAGAAGCACTTTTTATTTGCCACTGAAGGAATCTATCCTTGAGTACACTTAGCCATTCTGTGTCCGGGCTTCTGATAATTGATGCAAACCACTCTAGTTCAAAAAGATCCAGTAGGTATAGCCACAGATGCTACCGATTGGCTTTGTTGTCCTTCTAAGAATGAACCACCATCCCTCACTTCTTTCTAGCACGATTGTCCGGAAGGGACCCCGTACTCATTGTTTGGTTCTTTGCTTCCCTTATCCTTTGGTTGTCATTACCAAGCTCCTTGGCTACCAATGCTCTCTCGACCACTATTGCATAGTTGGTCAAATCCAAAATTCCAACTCTATCCTACAAATAGGGTTAGAGACCTCTTATAAACTGTTTGATGTTTAGCTCTTCAATTGGAATCATCTCTTTGGCAAACCAAGCCAAATACGTGAATTTGGTCTCATACTCCATCACTGTCATCATTCTTTGAGTGAAGTTGAAGAATTCCCTCCTCATACTGTCCTTCACCATTATCGAAAAGTATTTCTTAAAGAAAAGCACTTGGAATGTGTCCCATTCCATCATCTCTAGATCATGATAATCCCTTATAAATTTCCACCAACGTTTGCCGTTATCCTTAAGATAGTGAGTGGCCATATTTACTTTCTGATCTTCCTTTATTTCAAGCACGGCGAGGAGTGTGCCATTTCATCCAACCAACTTTTGGCTACCATAGGATCGGATCCTCTAGAATATGATGGTGGACTATGTTTCTTAACATGTCCCAATGCCGTTATCATTATACTAGGAAGAGCTCCTCTCAGCAGAGTTTGTGTTTCCTCTTGAGTTTCCTTTTGCGTCTTCCTAGCAATTTGCCGTATGGTAGTGATCATGTCACGCATGAATTGCTCTCCACCCATAGGAGCTACTTCCGGTGCTCCTCCATGAGCTCTTCTTGGTGGCATCTTTCTATATATATGACAAGAAGATACTTAGAATTCATAGCATGAATGTACTTGACCAATTTACTTCATGCATACTCAACATGCGGAATCATTTCATAAATAGCATGTCAAGCCAACAATTAAGCACATAAAAAATTTTCATGTAATATGCACTTAGTCCTAGCTCACACTCAAAAACCTCAAACCTAGGATCATAACCTCAATTTCAAAACCCCATAAATCATTAAGTTCTTTCAATCCAACACGTGGCTTAACCCTTTCCCGTCATCCTTACGTATTCAAACTCGGTTAAGCTCTGATACCATGTTGTCACACCCCGAACTTTTGTCTTCCGAAAATCAATGGTGACTTAGGCTAATCATCCACACTCTAACCATAATTACTCTTTGATATCATGCTTTGATACTATGTTATCACGCCCCTATTTCTGACTCCGGAAACCAAGGGTGATTAGGTTGTCATATCTTCATCTCACATCAACACCTTACACTTGTGGAAGCTTAATTTTACGCATACGTGTCTCTACATATGTCCCAACATCAACCTCTAACTAAGGCTCACACAAGGCCACACTTGCACAACACTAACTACTAGTCACCATTTTCACACAATCGAAATATGCCTTTCACACGATCGAAAAGTGCACTTCAATTGATTGAAATGCCATCTTCGCACAATCAAAATGTTCGATCATGCAAAGTACTATCGAAGTTCAATCAAATATTTCTATCATTCGGGACCCTTACCACTAAAAAATCCTGCAATATTTCGCATATGCGAAACATAGGTTTCACACAATCAAATTTTCAATAATGTGAAATATGGATTTCGCAAGATCGAAATGGTCTTTGCAGAAATCCTGAAATTCTCCAAATGGTCATTTTCAAGTCAACTCCTCATTCCACAGAACTCATACACTCTCCATAGAATTTCAAACATTCTAAATGATCCATACATCCCTCACAAGGTCCATACACATACATAAACACATTTCTTGAGAGTTGCAACCTTGCCACACATGAAACTACTCATTTCTAGAACTCAACTCTCAATGTGATTGTGGTTTGAAACTGAATCCTACACCATTGGATAGAGGATTAAAAAAATACTAGATTTAAAAAAAAATCACACTCAATTCCGATCTAAAGCGAAAGAGTTATGCCCGTTTGAAGTTCGGACAATGCAGGAAATTTTGATTATGCAAAATTTCCATTTTGCACAACTGAAATTGCACTCTGCAAAATTTCCTGCAACCTCATATTTTGTCTATTTTGGGTCCAAATCTTATTCTAGCAACCTAGGATCATTTACTCCATATATAAATCATCTACAAATATTATACCATCATACACAACTCCAACATTCATTCCCTCAATATCCTACATAAGAAACTCAAAAGTCCCTCATTCATTGTAATCCCACAAAGTTATACATAACAGAAGTCAAAACAACATCCTTCCATTCATACACCAAAAGTCTCATGTGATCCATATATATATGGTCATTACATGCGAAGCTAAAGCATATCAACATAATTCAAATGTAATTACAATACTTTCTAGTTAGTCCACATGTCACAAACCGGCATGGATATCTGTCTACATATCAAAAATCCAAAAATCCTTTGAAAGGTCCATCAACCAATCATGACTTATCCTCTATTGGTGCCTTATCTAAAAAGAGTTTAGAAATAGGGGGTGAGTACCATGGCGGCTCAGTAGGAATGATCCACCCAACTCTACTCTAACCCAGGCAGCCATGCATGAATGCATATGAAATCACTACATGTCTACATGACAATAATCCATGTGTTTTACCCTCAAAACAATCAAGTTTTGGAAATAATGCGTGATATTTTACCTTTCAATATATATATATATACACATATAACAAGTTAAACAAATCACCTTTCACATATAAACTCACGCCACATAAATCCAAAAATCAATTTAATGGGGACTAGCTTATCCCACCAATAGTAAGGGTCTCTTCGGTACCCAAACTTTACTTGCGCATTTCGGGTTACTATTTCGACAGATGCGCCATCCTCTTGCCCAAGTTTTGGATTTCTCACCCTAGGGATCCATGCCTTTATCTTAATTCTCATGTTGTCATGCCCCAAAAGCTCACTTTTCACATAGTGCATATAATCACATAAATGCACATATCGCACACAATGCAATATCTCTCATCAAATCAATGCATTTTCTTCCTCAACTCAATCTTGCCACAATGTCATTCCATTTATATCATGAAAATCATCATGCTTATGAATTTTTCAAGAAAATCATATCTTTCATGCACAATTCAACCTTAAAAATCATATTTTCACATTTTCATCAAATAAACACAATTTGAACACAATGCATTCATAGTCTCTTTTCACATATGCAACATATATAAGCCCTAAATAACATGTTAGACATATACATATGAATAAATCACATTTTCATAAATATAAATACATACACAAAACCTTAATCTCACCAAATGTCAAACCTATCTTTAATGTCACAGTTAAGGGACTTATAGAATTAAAGTAAGGAAGAATTGCACACCCTACCTCAAATCTCAAGCTTGGAAATCAAATTTGAAAATCTCAGCCCTTTCAACTTCCCAAATCATGGACTTTGTTTGCTTCAAACCGAATCTCTTGATGTCCTTTACGCACTTCCCTTCTTCGGCTACCTCCAAATCACATCTTAAACACTCTAAAAGGGAGAGAGATGAAGTGGGTGAGCTAGAGAGAGAAGGAAATCTGTAACTTATGAAATTTCCTACACCCTTTGATATTTATCTCACTCCTAGGTGTGCAAAATGACTGATTTGCCCCTGAGCCACTTAATGTACCCTCCCAACCTCCGTTTTCGATTTTGAAAACTCTGATGGTCTTGAAATCACTTCATTAACACTCTAAACATTTCATTTGGTTCATAGTCAAAAATAATATTTTTTTCAAAATTTTTCCAAAATTCTCGGACTCATTAAACCTCATCCCGGGGCTCCCGTTGACCAAAAAGTCAAACTTTTCTAAAAATTATCAAAAATTTCCAAAAACCCTAATACAACTTTCTAAACATGTTTTCCGCATTCGAAACTTGCTAAACATAACTGAAAATACATTTAAAGCAATAAATGATACAAAGATGAAAATTGGCCAAAATTGGGCACGGTCTTTACACGACATGAGCTATATGTGAGGTGTATAATTATTAGATTGATTTTCTAATTAATCCGAGGAATATGCTTAGATGATCATTCTTGTGCTTAAATATATGAATATTTAGTTTCCCGTACAATAGGATTGTTATTTAGTTTCATTTTTTATAGGATGTAATTATATTTATATATTGTCTCTGACTTGGAGAAGAATGACATATCAGAATAATTCACAGAAATCATTGTTTGACAGAAATAGATAGAGTTTTTGTTAGGGATGAAGTATGAATCAAATAATAAATAGAATTAGAAAAGAATCCTGTTGTCTAAGAGTTATGAAAAGATTATGTTTTTATGTTATTATTGGAATAAATATATTGTAGTAAAAAATAAAAATGCATCGACTCTTTGTACTTTTAATAGTAGTATAGATATACAATAAAAAAAATCAATACTTTTTTTAGTCGTATCAAATATGAAAACCCATTACTTAATTTTAAAAAGCTCATATTCCAATGGCATGTCACAGGTGCCTGCCTAAACCATTTTGTTTAAATTATTCTTAAGCTAATTGTTCTTTTTTCTACCATTCTAATGATATGTCAATTCCCTATTTCAGTTTGCTAAAAAAAAGGGTTTCATGTTGCTGTGAATCAACTTCAATTTGGAGAGACTAGTGGTTCAAACTCCTTAGAGAGTTAATAATGGCCATGATGGTGGCACAAATACAGACCCATGTTAATTATTTTTATGTCAAAATGGATTGAATTTGAATCACAATATTCCACTAAATTACAAAATTCAATCCACATCCAGATTTACATCAACTTCCATATATATGGCTAAAATTTAATAATCCCATAAATGATTTTGTTTCGATGTTAAGTCATATCATATGATAAAAGTATTCAGCCAAATCTTTTTAGCCTACATTTTCTTTCTATTCAGATTTGGAATCTAAGTCAGAATATTTATGCAAAAAAAGGGAGAAAAAGAAAGAATAAGATAATTCCATTAAAAGAATAAATTTTTTCATTTATGAAGTTCATATTATCCTTATTTATCCACATCAATCTTTACTAAAGAAACTACAAAATAAATTAATAAAGGACTGTATTGATCTAATATAATGTCTGTGTATATATAATTTCCAAGATATCCTTCCCAAACATAGTAACAAAGTGAATAAACCCAAATCCAATTTGAAAACCCTAATTGAAAATCTCCAAATCCCAATTTTGAAACCCCTAATTCGAAGACGTCCATTTTTCAATTTGAAAAATTCAAACATGCATTGTTTGGAAACCCCAATTTTGAGAAACCCTAAATGGAATACTTACACTATTTTAAAACCCTAATTGAAAAACCATAATTCCAATTTTAAAACCCTAATTAAAAAAACCTAATTCCAATTTGAACCCTAACATGCAATAACATGCACTATTTGAAAACCCTAATGTTAAGAAACCCTAAATAGAATAAATGCACTGTTTTAAAACCCTAATTTCAATTTTAAAACCCTATTTGAAAAACCCCAAATCACAATTTTCTAATTATCTTAGAAGTATTTTATCTTGTTTGAACTCAAATCTTTCCAAGTCTTTATGTTTTTTGGGATGATGGTTGTACAATGGTTCTTACATGCATTTATGATAATTTGCTTTGATAGGCCATGCTTAGTGAGTTTGAATTGAGATACACCCTAGTGTAATGTAGTTAGAAATGTAGTTTATGATGACCGAAGATGGGTTATAGCTTAGTATATGATTGTATTTATCTTCTTGATGATATTTTGTGTTCATACATGTATGAGACAAGAGAATTAATAGGTCATTCTTAGAGAAGATGAGTCGTACTACACCCTAGTATAACGTAGTTAGGTAGACGATTCATACTAATCGAAGATAGATTATACACGAATATTAATTGTACATATTTAACCACATGCATCATAGTTACATTTATGTTAAATTTTCGTAATGTATGTGCAATTGACCTTAATATGAAGCTAGCGGTGAAGTCAACCTTAAATCTATCTCTTGAGTATTTCGATAAATTTAATGTTTTCTACTTTAATTTATTTCAATTTTTGCAATTTACCATTAAATCAACAACTAATCTCTATTTCCGAATTAATTGGAAACAACCTTGATAACTTAACAATGCAAACAACGATGTCTTTGTGGTTCGACACCCTCTAATAGTCCTATCCTATAAGGATTCATTTAATTGTGAGTGATAATTATTATTGAAAAAGATTTAGTACAAGCGTAAGCTTGGACCACAACAGGTACAGTCGAAAATAAACAGTCCATCTTATGAATCAAAAAGCCCAAATAGAAAAAATAAAAAAAGTCCAAATTTCAAAACAACAGTATCAATCAAGCAATTAAAAAATTAAAGAGAGATAATGGTTCTGTTTAGGTGTCATGTGATCACAATAATAAAATAATAATAATATATATAAAATAAATAAAAAATCCAAGTTTAAGAACATTATACAATAGCATGAAATCTAAGATTTTTTTAGTGAAATTTTCTTGGCTCTGAGTTTGCAATTGAAAAAAAAAATCAAGTTTCATAACAGTGTACAATATTATGAAATCTAAAACACATATCTTATAACATATATTGAGCACAACTAAGAAAAAATTAAATATATTAGTTATACCTTCAAGTAATTATGTGAATCGAAACCAAGCCAAGCAGAGAACAAATATTGAATTTGAACCGAAACCGAGAACTAAGAAAAAATTAAACAGATTAATTACCTTGAACGGAAACTGAAACAGAAGCAGATAATAGACCTTAAATGCTATAGGAAACAAAGAACTAAGAAAAAATAAAAAAGATTATTTACGTTGTTGTAATTAGATTGAATTGTACCTTGAATGTAAGTAAAAGTAACAAACTTTGATATAGAAAATCTAACCACAGCTAACAAAAAACACACTGAAGCAAAATCTAAAAATAATTAGAACGAAATATTCTCAATAACAAAGTCGTTAGACAATCTTTCTAATAATTAAACACTAAAGAAAAATTAAAGAGATTATTAATTATGAGAACAGACCTTGAATTGTACTCTGAATGCAAGTAAAAGTTAAAAACTTTGGTATAGAAAATCCGGCCACAGCTCATAAAAAACACACAAGAGCAAAAACTAAAAATAATTAGAGTGGAATATTATCAATAACATAGTGATATATCCATAATTGCACGAAGTAAAAGAAACTAACATATAAAATTTATATGATATTGTCATGCCCCAAAAACCACGTGGCACTACATTAATCCACATGTATTCTCAAGGCATGACTTAATAATTAACCAACACCAATTGATGCATAAATTCACATTAATTCCATCATCTCAAGTCAAATAAGAAATAAGTTAATTAAAAGAATTTAAGAATCCAATCCAACCAACTTGAAGGTGGAAACGCTTTCCAAACACCATCATTATTATATCAACATCAGGTCAATATCAAAATCCAAACAAAATTCAGAATACATTGTTCTAGAGAATTTTAATGAAAAAAAAAAAACAAAATAGATAATAATAGTAATAAGAAAAAGAAACGAAAGCGCCACCTCAATTATTCTTTCAATCACCAGAAAAATATTAAGGAATAGAATGAGATCAACAACCCAGTAAATAAAACACTTGTCTTTCCTAATCTAAAGTTTGTTGTTTACATTACTTAAATATTTATACATTTTCCTCTAACATAATAAATAGAGCATTTATTAATCAAGCAAACAATAACAATATAAACATACATGAGTAATTAAATATCAAAGAATGAAAAATACAGGCATAGACAATTACGATGACATACATCACACATATGGTATGATAACAAACAATAAATAATAAATGGTAAACAATAATTACTAGATGCAAGTGATGCAAATGTCATGAATGTAATCTAATGCAAACCTTCTTCCACAACCAACCACCTTTACCACAAACCTAACTTGAAGTTATCACTAGAAGGCTTGTTGTCACCCTAGCATAGCATATATCCTCTAACACACATGAAGCTATCACTAATGGCCATCTCTCATACTACCTAGGCAGACATCCATGTCCACTCTGAAACATGCCTACCATAGACAAACGCAGTAATCCCGCTCCATCACCTCCATCAATTTAAATGTCCAAGTAACCATGTATGCATACCAACCATGCATTTATCATCTTAGGAACATTTAAATGGAAACACTTTCAATATATAACTAGCATGATACCTTAAATACTAAACATATTATATTAATTTATGTATTTAAAATCGTTAATATTTGTGAATTATTTATTTTCATTAACTGGACACAAATTTATTTTTAATTAAGTTAATACATAATTAATGCATAGCTAATGTAAAAACTATTATACACTGTTCAAAGAAACCACTAGATTCTTGCACATCTAAATACCAAACCTAATAATTATACCCATCACCTACACACATATATATAATGTGTAGTGTATAACCCAACACCTTTATGAATAAGAACAATCAACCAAAGCTGCATAGCCGAACAACGCCCACTAAGTGCTACCAATATAAACGTGTATATATATATTAATTGGACACATTTATTTCTAATTAAGTTAATGCCTAATTAATGTACAGCTAATGTAAAAACTATTATACACTATCTAAAGAAACCACCAGATTCTTGCACACTTAAATACAAAACCTAATAGTTATACCCATCACCTATACTTATATATAATGCTGTATAACCCAACACCTTCCTGAATAAGAATGGTCAACTAAAGGTGCGTAGCCGAACAATGCCCACTAAGTGCTGCCATTATAAATGTTTATATATATTGAAATACCCCCAGAAAATTTCGTGCATGAGGTGCCCAGTCTCATACACAAAACTTGAGGGATACTAACAACTGGTAGCAAACAAGCATAGAATACAATTACAAAAGAAAAAGAATTATAAATGTTGAAAGGAAAGTCTAACTGAAATAAATAATCATGTTAAATAACATTGTATTATTCTGATTGATATAACTTGGAAGTCCGGTAATCCCACGGACCCCTTAACCAAAAAAATATAAAAGTAAAACTTTATGAACAGATTTAAGTCCCTACACTAAATTATGGTAAGGAATGGATGATTGTCAAGCTCTACGAACTCCACACGCAAATCTCTAGGTAAAAACTGTCTGGAACCTGAAATATCAACAAAGTGGGTTAAACCCACGAGCAAATTTTCTCTACTACAACCCAATCAGAGAACTGGTAAACATACCCTCTATATGAGGACAGTAAAGACATATAGATATAATTATACCGTTTAGTCATTAAATTTTCTATCTTAGAAGTAACTAGAACTATGTTCTGAACTAACCCATCCATTATCACAATACAAATAAAACAAATTTCTAAGTTCAAACCATAGACAATCCTAACATGCCTTCTTCCATATATTCTACAAATGCCTTACAAGGTATTAGACAAACCTATCCTGCCTCCACCAATAATCCTTTCCCAAGATAACAAATTTATGTTTATATACAATTAAAGATAAATCCACCAGCTCATAAATATATATCCCCAATTAACCCTATGACCCAAGAATAGAGCCGCCCCACACCCTACATTGACACATCAGTTATCTTAATGCAAGTGCAGACTAGTTTTAAGTTTACACAAGATACAATCATAACATGCTCGAATATATAACGAGAAACGTTCTTACTAGATATTAGGCAATCCTGACATGCTCCAAATAAAATATAAAGATACCATATTAGGTGTTTGGCGATCCCGACACTCCTTGGCAATCCCAACATGCCAAATATAATGCATAGATACCTTATTAGGTATCAGGCGATCCCGACACGCCTTGGCAATCCCAACATGCCAAATATAATGCATAAATACCTTATTAAGTATTAGACGATCCTGACATGCCTTGGCAATCCCAACATGCCAAATAAAATGCATAGATACCTTATTAGGTATTAGGCGATCCTGACATGCCTTGGCAATCTCAACATGCCAAAATGCATAGATACCTTATTAGGTATGGGCGATCCTGACACGCCGGGTAATCCTTATATGCCAAATAAAATGCATGAATACCTTATTAGGTATGGGCGATCCTGACACGCCGGGCAATCCTTACATGCCAAATAAAATGTAGAGATGCATTCTCAATATAAAACATAAAATAAACAAGGTGCATTATGATTTTTAATTTGCACAAACAAAGTAATTCAAATTATCCGATATGCAATTATCACCATAAGACAAATTGTTCACAAGTAAACCATAATCAAGTATTTAATGAGCATTTATATTCTTAAAGGAAAATACATTCAAGTAAATCAAATAACACAAATTAACCACTTTAGAAGCAAACACCCAATCCAACCCCCAATGCACTCAAATCTATGAGGGAGTCTAAACCAAACTCTTATCTAGATTTCTGGGCCTATTCTACTTCTAAGAACCCTATTAAATCATTCTGCAATTTTCTAAAATTTTAAAAATATTTTCAACAAATAAAAGAAGGTGAAAACCCAACTTTTAGTCACTTTAAAAATTAATTGAACACCAAGGGAAGCTCATTTCGAGATGAAAATTTAAAATTAGGTTTATTTAACCTCCATAAAGTTACAGTAAAAATTTGGGAATTTTTGGAATTATAAAAGTATTTTCTAAAATTATAGAAAGTGAAAAACTCAACTTTTGGACACTTTAAAAATCAATTGAACAACAAGGAAAGATTATTTTGAGTTAAAAATTTAAACCCAAGTGTATTTAGGCTCCAAAAAGTTACAGTAAAAATTTAGGAAGTTTTGGAAATTTCTAAGTATTTTCTAAAATTAAAGAAGCTAAGAAACCCAGTTTTTAGACACTTTAAAAATTAATTTAAAGACAATGGTAAATCATTTCCACATGAAATTTAAACCCCAAGCTCCTTAAGCTCCCAGGAAGTTGACATAAAATTTTGGGAAATTTTAGAATTATAAAGTATTTTTAAAAAAATGATTTTTTGAATTTTTAAGTCTTTCTAAAAATTTCAAAAATTTAAAACAAATACCAAAATAATTCGGAATGGGCCCATATCGGACCCAGAGGTGGGCCCCGTGAGTGGAACCCAAAAATGACCTTCCAGTCACCGGTCATCTCCGGCGCCGGCCGGACGCGCCCCCACGCACCGGCGGCAGGTTACCCCGTTCCTCTTTTTTTTTTTTCTTTTCTTTTCCCTCACCTGAAGCTCCAGCGGGCAACAATGGTGGCCCAACTTCCCGATCACTTTCCGATCACTTCTGAGCGCCGAATCGCGCATATGAATATACCATTGAACTCGTAATGATCTAAACTACGTATTGGTACCAAAATCACCCCCTCTCGCGGCCTAAATCAAAAACGCCCAATTTCAAGTTTCAAAAATCTAAAATTTCAAATTCAATTTCCCGTCAATCTACCCAATGGTTCACAACCAAACTTTCAAGGATTGTTCTAGGAAGTAAGATCTACCTTTTAATCGGAACAAAAACGTTCAAAAATGATGAATACAGTAAACCCAATTTCATGTTAATATATATATATATATAACCGCCTATACAGTCATATATACAAGTATATACATATGCAAAAATACCCTAAAACAGTACCAAAACTCCAAAATCTTTATGTTTAATTCACAGAAATATTCTTAGCATGCAAAATCATTTAGTTTCATAATTAATTGCATACCAATTTCTAGCAACATGTCTATACAATTAATATATATATTATACATATATTCCAACAACATGTATGTACAAAAATATATATATGTATACAGATTCAAAGAGGAAGAGAAGAGTTCGAACTTGCCTTGTGATGTTGAGCAAAAATTACCTTTTTTCTCTTTTCCTGGCGTCTACCGTTTTCTCCCTATCTGTGCGTAGGAATTCTTTGTGTGTAGAAACTACTGAACCCTAATTTCTTTTCTCTTATTTAATATTCCTAAATGATTAAACTAATAAATATAAAATATTTAGCCCAACTTTTACTGTAATACCCCGCTCCAACACATGGTATGATATTGTCCGCTTTGGGCCTGAGCCTCCACGGTTTTGCTCTTGGGTTTTACCCCAAAAGGCCTCATACCATTTGAAGAGAACATACTACATATAAGCACATCCCTTTTTTCACACCTAGGTTATGTGGGATTGAGCACCCTATACCCTGTCAGTGTGGTAGCTCAGCCAGTGTCTGTCTTCGCACCCGCCCACTTACACCCGTCCACAAGGGTTAGTACAATCCTCCCCCCTATGAGGCCCGACGTCCTCATCGGCACACTTCTGGCTGGGTTCAGGCTCTGATACCCCACTCGCCAGGGCCCACCTCTATGTCCACTTTGGGCCCAGTCCAGAGTATTTTTATTTTTTTTAAAATATTTTTAAATTGATATTTAAATTAGAAAAATAGGAAAAATGATTTTTAAATGGCAAAAAATTCTAAAATAATTTGGGTAACCTTTTAGGGACATAATACACTTAGGTTTTAAATTTCAAGTGGAAATGATCTTCCCTCATGGTTAAATTGGTTTTAAAAGTATGCCTCAAAATTGTGTTTTCATTTTCTTTTATTTGGAAAATATTTTCTTAAAATTCCAAATTTTTTAAAAAAAATTCTAGAATGATTAAATAGGGTTTTTAGGAACAGAATAGGCCTGAAAACCTAGGTTGGAGCTAGGTTTAAACTCCCTCAATGATTTAGGTACATTAGAGATTTGGTTGTGTGTTTGCTCATATAATTGGTGGTTATATTATTTTTCATTCCTTGATTGTATTCTTTGAAATTATAACTGTTCATGATACTTGATATTAGTTTAATTATGTATGAGTTATTTTATTGTGGTGATTGAACTTCTGTTAGATTAAATTAATGTGCTAAGTAGGTTAGATCTTTTGTTTTGGTTTAATAGGTTAGTTGTAGAGGCATGTAAGGATTGTCAGGGGGCATGTTAGGATTGCCAATATCTAATAAGGTATCTAAAATTAGTTAGGGAGGCATGTAAGGATTGCTAGAGGGCATGTCAGGATTGCCAATACCTAATAAGGTATTTGAAGATAGTATAGGAGGCATGTTAGGATTGTCTAGTTTAATAGGGTATTATATTTGTGCCTTTTGTTTGAACTTAGAAATAGGTTCTAAATTTGTGTGATAGGGATTGGGTTGTGACGATATACAGGACGACTTCTATTTTGGAGACATAAGACAGATAAGGAAATGATTTGATTTAACATAGATAAGGGAGGCATGTTAGGATTATCAATACCTAATAAGGTATTTAAGGATTAATTAGGGAGGCATGTTAGGATGACCAATAGGGTAGTTAACATAGATAAGGGAGGCATGTCAGGATTGACAGTACCTAATAAGGTATTTAAGATTAATTAGGGAGGCATGTGAGGATTGTTAATTACATAGTAAGGTACTTAATATATATATAAGGGAGGCATGTTAGGATTACCAAATATTAATAAGGTATTTTATTTAATAAAGTGTCCGAGCATGTAAGGAATGCCTTTGATTTGAACTTAGAAAATAGGTTCTATAATTTGTGTGATAGGGGATGGATTAGGATGGTGTGTAGGATGGTTTCTATTTTGGGATAGAGGTTAAATAAGGAAATGATACGTATGCATCTATGTTTGATGGATTGTGATGGTGTGGAGGATGGTTCCTATTTTGGGACAGAGGATAAATAAGGAAATGATATGTGTACATCTATGTATTTTATTGTTCCTCATATAGAGGGTATATTTACCGGTTATCTGATTGGGTTATAGTAGAGAGAACTTGCTCGTGGGTTTAACCCACTTTGTTGATATTTTAGGTTACAGAGAGTTTCCACCTCGAGGTCAGTGCATGGAGTTCGTAAGGCATGGTGGTCATCTATTCCTTACCAGACTTTAGTGTAGGGACTTAGATCTTTTCATAAAGTATTTTAGTTTTATGATTTTTGATTAAAGGGGTCCTTGAGTTACGGGACTTCCAAGTTGTATTGTTGAGACTAGTATTATGTTTATTCAATGTTATTGATTATTTCAGTAGACTTTCTTTTCAGCATTTATAATTCTTTTCATTTTGTCCTTGTATTCTATGGTTGTTGCTATCAGTTGTAAGTATCCGTTACTTTTTACGTGTGAGATTGGTCACCTCGTGCATGAAATTTTGTAAGAGGTATTTCAGTTGGTATCAGAGCATTCCAGGTTCATGTATTCTCGGGTCCTTAGGGTCTGTTGTATGGTATCTTCTGCATTGCGTATTCTGATAAATAGAATATAAGTATTAGACTAATCGTACGATATATGTTGTAGTTTATTATTGGTGTAGTATTTAGATGTCACCCCGTAGGAGGAGGAATGTGAATCAAATCCAGGGTTAGTTTTGATAAATAGTAAACTCGGTCATTGGTGAGATTATCTGGTATAACCATTCAGTCGTGTAGCTATCCATTTAGTATTATTACACCATTGGGGATTAGTACAGTTTTACGGGAACGTTGTAGTCAGGTCACTACAAACATTGGCAGACTCAGGTTTTTGGCAGACTTTTTGGTCTTGGATATTAAATGATATGATGTCATGCTTAGGATAGATTGGTTATCACATTATCATGCCCATGTCAATTGCTATGATAGGGCAATTAATTTACTATATTAGGTCAGGAGATGTGTTTGGTTGCTATGTTGCAATCAAATAGAGGGTCTAGTACTCACCCATTATTTATTTGTGAGAAGTCTCTAGAGGGAAATACAGTTTCTATGGATCCCAATCTAGTGGTGCAAGACTTTTAGGATGTGTTTTAGAAAATTTTAGGACTACCACCGAGTCGTGATATAGACTTTGTAATTTACTTAGCTTCAAGCACCAGGCCTACTTCTATGTTAGAGGAGGACCATGCCAGACATCTTCGTATTGTTTTACAAACACTGAGAGATCACCAGTTGTATACAAAGTTTGAGAAGTGTGATTTCTGGCAGAGGGAGGTGAAGTTCTTGGGTCATGTAGTATCTGAGATGGGATATCGGTTGATCCAAGCAAGGTGTCCGTGGTATTGGAATGGGGGCAACCTACCTCACCCACGGAGATTCGTAGTTTTCTGGGGTTAGCTGGTTATTGTCGTAGGTTCATTCAGGGCTTTTCAAGATTACTAGCCCTCTCACCCATCTAACTAAAAAGGGTGTAGTTTTCGTTTGGAATGATTCTTGTTAAGCGGCGTTTGATGAGTTGAAGAGCAGGTTGATAGTTGCAACTGTTCTAGCTACTCCTCAGAGTGGATTTGAGTAATTGGTATATACCAATGCATCATTGTAGGGTTTGGGTTGTGTCTTGATGTAGGAGGAGGGGCCGATATCATACGCTTCATGTAAGCTTAAGCCTCACGTGCTTAATTACCCGACTCATGATTTGGAGTTAGCAGCTGTGGTCTTTGCTTTGAGGATCTGGAGGCACTATCTTTTGGGGGGAGACTTTCGGATTGTTCAATGACCACAAGAGTTTGCAATATCTGTTCTCATAGAAGGAGCTGAATATGAGGCAGCGCAGGTGTAGTGGTTATACCTACTATTATTCGGAGGGTAATTTCAAATCAGCTTACTGACTCGCAGTGCATAGAGAAAGTGGTTAAGTTGAAATTCGGAGAGGTACCATTTTACACAGTGGGTACAAATAGAGGATTGCGATACAAAGGGCGGTTAGTGGTTCTTCCCAATGATGATTTGAGGAGAGGAGTAATGAGTGAGGCTCATAGTTCACAGTTTTTGGTACACCCAGGCGGGGATAAAATGTACCAGGATAGGAAGCGCCTGTCTTGGTGCGCATGCATGAAAAGGGACATTACAATATTTGTCTCTAAGTGTAGCACTTGTCAAATAATTAAGATTAATCACCAGAGACCATCGGGATCTTTACAACCACTACCTATATCGGAGTGGAAATAAGAGAGCATTTCTATGGATTTTATTGTGGGATTTTCCACCACACAACGAAATCATGATGCTATTTGGGTGATAGGGGACAGGTTGACAAAATCAACATATTTCTTGCTAGTTCGCTCATATTACACCTCTGAATAGTATGGGAACTATACATAACAGAGATAGTGAAGCTTCATGGTGTTCTTTTGTCCATTATAAGATAGGGATCCGAATCTTGTCTCAGGGTTTTGGGAGAGTTTTCAGCAAGCTATGGGTATGGCGCTGCATCTCAATACAGTTTATCACCCTCAGACTGATGGTCAAACTGAGATGGTTAATCAAATTTTGGAAGATATGTTACGAGCATGTGTACTCGACTTCAAGGGTAATTAGAAGAGTTACCTGCCACTAGTTGAGTTTGCCTATAATAATAGTTATCAAAAGACTATTGGTGTGGCACCATTTGAGGCTTTGTATGGGTCTCCATATAGGTTGTCGGTATGTTGGTTGGATGTTGGAGAGAATAGATACTTGGGTCCTGAATTCATTAAGGACACATCAGAGAAGTCGATATTATTATAGACCGTATGCGGACTGCTCAGAGTATACAGAAGACTTATGCTGATCGAAAAACTCGAGCACTAGAATTTAAGGTGGGGGATTAGGTTTTTACTCAAGGTTTCTCCCATAAAGGGAGTAATGCGGTTTGGAAAAAAAGGGGAGGTTGTCACCTCAGTTTGTGGGTCCTTTCATGATTACTGACTGGATAGGAGAAGTAGCGTATAGAGTGGCGTTACCAAACATAATGCACATGGTGCATCATATCTTTCATGTGTCTGTTATAAAAATTCCTTAGGGATGATGCTATCAATCAACAAATTAAGGTTGGAAAGATTGAGTCTTAGCTAGATCCACCATATATAGAGCAACCTTACTGTATTCGTGACCATATAAATCAGGTCCCTCATTCTAAGACTATTCCTTTAATTTGGGTTCAGTGGAGTCACCACAAGTAGGCGGAGTCCACTTGGGAAAGGGAGGATGAAATAAAGGCAAAGGATTCAGAACTTTTATTTCAGGTATGAGGTTAATTCCGAGGACGGAATTCCTTTTTTTAGGGGGGAAGAATGTAATACCCCATAAATTTTGAGGATATTTAAATTGGGTTACAATTATTTAATTGGACTTTTATTTATTTAATATTATTTAGTTGGGTTTTAATTATTTAAATGGTTTTAGTTAAATTTTGTCAATGCCTGTTTTATTTGTTTAATGTGGATGTTTCAATTATTGTTAAGTGTTGATTGATTTTAATTGTGTGCGAAATATTTATTTTAAATGAAAATTTTCTTTTAAATAAAATATATGGATTTTTGGGCTACATTTTCTTTAATTTTTAATTTTATCAGGTTGGGCTAGACTGTTGGGTTGAGCTAGATATATATATATTTTAATTATAGGTGGGCTAAGTATTTTTTATTTATTAATATGATTATTTATGAATTTTTATTTTAGCTTTCTAGAAAGAAAATTTTTAATAAAAAGAAAAGAAAAGAGGGTTAGGGTTTTTGTCGTTTGCATGCATAGAGATTGAAAGAACATAGACGCAAGAGAGAGGGGAGAGAAGGAGCGATTCATAGGGATGAGTTTTTGGTCGTCAAAAAGGCAAATTCGAACTCTTCTCTTCCCCTTTGAATCTGTTGACATATATATATGTATTTTTTTGTATATACATGTTGCTGGAATATGTTTTTTTGTATTTAATTATGAAATTAAATGATTATGCACGCTAAGGGTGATTCTGTGGATTAAACATGAAGAATCTGGGGGTTTGGTACTACTATAGGGTAATTTTCCATATGTATATGCATGTATATATGACTGTATATATATATATATGTATGAACATGGAATTTGGGTTTAATGTATTCATCAATTTCAAAAGTTTTTGTTCTGATTGATCGATAGATTTTGCTTCCCCGAACAATCCTTGAAAGTTTGGTTGAGAACCGTTGGGTAGATTGACGAAAAATTGGGTTTGAAATTTTAGATTTTTAAAACCTGAAATTGGGTGTTTTTGATTTAGGTCGCAAAAAAGGGTGACTTTGGTACCAATGCGTAGCTTAGATCGAGATGAGTTAAATGGTATATTCAACGCATGATTCGGTACTCAAAACTGGCCGGAAAATGGTCGGAAAAGTTCGGCACCATTGTTGAAGCGTGTAGTTGCAGGGAGAAAAAAAAAGAGGGAAGAAGAAGGCCCCACACGCGCGCTTTGGCGTGTGGGCGCATGTGTCACCGGCGCCTGAGGCCACTGGCCCCACTCGCCGGGGCCCACTTTGGGCCCTGTCCAGAGTAGTTTTATTTATTTTTAAATATTTTTAAATTACAAAAATAGGAAAAAGAATTTTTAAAATTGTTTTTAAATTCAAATAAATTTAAAAAAAATTTGGGTAACCTTTTAGGAAATGAGCTTCCCTCGTGGTTAAATTGGTTTTAAAAGTATGCCTCAAAATTAGGTTTTCATTTTCTTTTATTTGGTAAATATTTTCTTAAATTTTTGAAAAATTTCAAAAAATTCCAAAATGATTAAATAGGATTCTTAGGAATAGAATAGGCCTGAAAACCTAGGTTGGAGTTAGGTTTAGACTCTCTCGATGATTTACGTACAATAGAGATTTGGTTGTGTGTTTGCTCATATAATTTGTGGTTATATTATTTTTCTTTCCTTAATTGTATTCCTTAAAATCATAGATGTTCATGATACTTGATATTAGTTTAATTGTGTATGAGTTATTTTATTGTGGTGATTGAACTTCTGTTAGATTAAATTAATGTACTAAGTAGGTTAAATATTTTGTTTTGGTTTAATAGGTTACTTGTAAAGGCATGTAAGGATTGTCAGGGGGCATGTAAGGATTGCCAAGGGGCATGTTAGGATTGCTAATACCTAATAGGGTATCTAAGGTTAGTTAGGGAGGCATGTAAGGGGGTATGTCAGGATTGCCAATACCTAATAAGGTATTTGAAGATAGTATAGGAGGCATGTCAGGATTGCCTAGTTTAATAGGGTATTATATTTGTGCCTTTGGTTTGAACATAGAAATAGGTTCTAAATTTGTGTGATAGGGGTAGGGTTGTGACGATATACATGACGACTTCGATTTTGGAGACATAAGACAGATAAAGAAATGATTTGGTTTAACATAGATAAGGGAGACATGTTAGGATTGCCAATACCTAATAAGGTATTTAAGGATTAATTAGGGAGGCATGTGAGGATGGCCAATAGGGTAGTTAACATAGATAAGGGAGGCATGTCAGGATTGCCAGTACCTAATAAGGTATTTAAGATTAATTAGGGAGGCATGTGAGGATTGCCAATTAAATAGTAGGGTACTTAATATATATATTGTAATACCCCGGAAATTTGGACGGCAATTATTTTAAAGAAATTTGAATTGCTTTATATTATTATTATTATTATTATTATTTTTCAATTCATGTGGAATGCCTTTATATGCATTTTATCATTTCATGTGAATTGTTAGGTCTTTATACAATTATTATTTTATGTGAATTGGTTGTCTTTATAAATTCTTTCATTTCATGTGAATTGCTCTATTTTTATTTTTATCAATTTATATGAATTGTTTATTGATTGTGTATTATTTGATTTAAATATTTTAAATGCTTTGGATTGGGCTAGGGAGGAATCTGGGCTGGAATGGTTGGGCTAAGGATATGCTTAAGTTGTTGGGCCATGGTTATAGTTATATTATTATGGTTATTATTATTATTATTTTTAGTTATTTAGTTTTTAGAAAATAATAATAATAATAATAGAATAAAAATGATTAGGACAAAAGATAATAGAAATTAGGGTTTCTGCCGTTTGCATTACACAGAAAAATCAGGAGAGTAAACGAAAGAGAGAAGGAGTTCGGGTGAACGAGTGTTTGAATCGTCAAAGAGGCAAGTTTGATTCTTCTCTTCCCCTTTGAATCCGTATGCATAGTCTAGGTTTGAGGATTGTGTTTATTTTGGAAATTTGTATATAATTGTATGTTTTTTTTTTTTTCTCTTTTGATAAATTTTGTGAGAATTAATTATGCTAATTGTATAGACATGTTGCTAGAAATTTATATGCATTTAATTATGAAATTAAATGATTTTCCATGCTAAGAATAATTTTGTGAATTAAACATTAGGATTTTGGAGTTTTGGTACTGTTTTAGAGTATTTTTGCATATGTATATACATGTATATATGATTGTATAGGCGAGTGTATATATATACGAACATGAAATTTGGGTCTACTGTGTTTATCATTTTTGAGGGATTTTGTTCCGATTAAAAGGTAGATCTTACTTCCTAGAACAATCCTTGAAAGTTTCGTTATGAACCGTTGGATAGATTGACGGGAAATTGAGTTTAAAATTTTAGATTTTCGAAACTTGAAATTGCGCGTTTTTGATTTAATCCGCGAGAGGGGATAATTTTGGTACCAATACGTAGCGTAGATCAATACGAGTTCAATGGTATATTCATATGCGCGATTCGGTGCTCGGAAGTGATCGGAAAGTGATCGGGAAGCTCGGCCTCCATTGTTGGCTGCCAAAGTTTCAGCCGGAGAAGAAGGAAGAAGAAAGAAAAAGAAAAAAAAAAAAAAAAAGAAAAAGAAAAAGAAAAGGGGCCACGCGTCCGCCGGCGCGTGGGGGCGCGTGCTGCCGGCGCCGGTGGCCGGGAAATTGTTTTCGGGCCCCACTCGCGGGGGCCCACCTCTGGGTCCAATATGGGTCCATTCCGAATTGTTTTGATATTTATTTTGTATTTTTGAAATTTTTGGGAAAACTTGAAAATCTGGAAAAATCATTTTTAAAAATACTTTTATAAATCTAAAAATTCCCAAAATTTTATGTCATTTTACTGGGAGCTTAAGGAGCTTGGGGTTTAAATTTCATGTCGAAATGATTTACCATTGTCTTTAAATTAATTTTTAAAGTGTCTAAAAACTGAGTTTTTCAGCGTCTTTAATTTTAGAAAATATTTAGAAATTTCCAAAAATTCTGAAATTTTTACTGTAACTTTATGGAGGTTAAATACACTTGGTTTTAAAGTTTCAACTCAAAATGATCTTTTCTTGTTGTTCAATTTATTTTTAAAGTGTCCAAAAGTTGGGTTTTTCACTTTCTGTAATTTTAGAAAATACTTTTATAATTCCAAAAAAATTCCCAAATTTTTACTATAATTCTATGGAGGATAAATACACTTGGGTTTAAATTTTCAACTCAAAATAATCTTTCCTTGCTGTTCAATTGATTTTTAAAGTGTCTAAAAGTTGGATTTTTCACTTTCTGTAATTTTAGAAAAAATACTTTTATAATTCCAAAAATTCCCAAATTTTTGCTGTAACTTTCTGGAGGTTAGATAAACTTGGGTTTAAATTTTCATCTCAAAATGAGCTTCTCTTGGTATTCAATTAATTTTGAAAGTGTCTAAAAGTTGGGTTTTCACCTTCTTTTATTTGTTGAAAATATTTCAAAATTTCTAGAAAATTCCAGAATGATTTAATAGGGTTCTGAGAAGTGGAATAGGCCCAGAAACCTAGATAAAAGTTAGGTTTAGACTCCCTCGTAGAATTGAGTGCATTGGAGGTTGAGTTGGGAAATTGCTTCTATAATGGATGCTTGGGTTATTTGGTTTATTTGAATATATTTTCCTTTAAGGATATAAATGCCCATCAAATACGTGATTATAGTTTACTTGTAAACGATTTGTCTTATGGTAATAATTTCATGTTGGATAAATTGAAATAATGGTTTGTGCAAATTTAAATCACAATGCAATTTGTTTATTTTATGTTTCGTATTGGAATGCATCTATACGTTTTTAATTGGCATGTAAGGATTGCCCGGCGTGTCAGGATCGCCCATACCTAATAAGGTATCTATGCATTTTATTTTGGCATGTAAGGATTGTCTAGCGTGTCAGGATCGCCTATACCTAATAAGGTATCTATGCATTTTATTTTGGCATGTAAGGATCGCCCATACCTAATAAGGTATCTATACATTTTATTTTGGCATGTAAGGATTGCCCAGCGTGTCAGGATCGCCCATACCTAATAAGGTATCTATACATTTTATTTGGCATGTCAGGATTGCCCGGCGTGTCAGGATCGCCCATACCTAATCAGGTAACTATACATTATATTTGCTTTGTCATGATTGTCGAGACTTAATAAAATGCATGCATATGTTTCTTTACTTTGAACTTAAAGAAGGTGTTCATTGTTGAATGATAAGGGTTCGTTGGGATAACGTATAAGATGATTTTGATTTCTGAAAACATGAACTAGGTAGGGAATGACCAGTATGTATATATACCTATACCTATTAAGATATCAAAGGATAAAATGGTGACATGTTAGGATTGCTTAAACTTGATAGCATTGTATGTTATGTTTATTTCTGCTGAACGTAAGGAATGTGTTCACGCTTACATAATAAAGGTTTTGGTGGAATATTATAAATGTTGACTATTGTTTTGGAAACATGAAACTGGATAAAAGAATAACTTGTATGTTAAATCTATGAACTTATTTTGTGTCCCTTATATTGAGGGTATGTATATTGGTTCTCTGATTGGGATGTAGTAGATAGAACTTGCTCGTGGGTTTAACCCACTTTGTTGATATTTCAGGTTTCAGACAGCTCCCATCTCATCAGTTACAGGATAGGAACTTGTCTTCTTCAAGAGTCATACTATGAACTTTTGAGACTTTGATTGTTGGTATTAATTTTAGAATTTAAAAACTTTTGTTCATTCTGGTTAAGGGGTCCTTGGGTTACAAGACTTCCAAATTGTATTACCGGACATATACTTGTTTAGTTAGCGGTTATTTTAATTCAGAGGAACTTTCTTTTCTGCTTTTAGAAAATTGTTCATTATATCTTTTGTATTCTATGCTTGTTGCTACCAGTTGTATGTATCTTCCAGGTTTTGTGTATGAGACTAGCCACCTCATGTGCAAAATTTTCTGGGGGGTATTTCATATATAAGGGAGGCATGTTAGGATTACCATATATTAATAAGGTATTTTATTTAATAAAGTGTCTGGGCATGTAAGGAATGCCTTTGATTTGAACTTAGAAAATATGTTCTATAATTTGTGTGATAAGGGTTTCTATTTTGGGATAGAGGTTGAATAAGGAAATGATACGTATGCATCTATGTTTGATGGATTATGATGGTGTGGATGATGGTTCCTATTTTGGGACAGAGGTTAAATAAGGAAATGATACGTGTACATCTATGTATTTTATTGTTCCTCATATAGAGGGTATGTTTACCGGTTCTCTGATTGGGTTATAGTAGAGAGAACTTGTTAATGGGTTTAACCCACTTTATTGATATTTCAAGTTACAGACAATTTCCACCTCGAGGCTAGTGCATGTAGGGCGTGGCGGTCTTCTATTCCTTACCAGACTTTAGTGTAGGGACTTAGATCTTTTCATAAAGTATTTTACTTTTATGATTTTTGGGTAAAGGGGTCCTTGAGTTACAGGACTTCCAAGTTGTATTGTTGAGACTAGTATTATGTTTATTCAATGTTATTGATTATTTCAGTAGACTTTCTTTTCAGCGTTTATAATTCTTTTCATTCTGTCCTTGTATTCTATGATTGTTGCTATCAGTTGTAAGTATCACGTACGTTTTACGTGTGAGACTGACCACCTCATGCGTGAAGTTTTGTAAGGGTATTTCAAAATCGAATCGAATGATTGTTGATCCGAGAAGAAGCTGAGAGCCGTGTTGATGAGAGTTGAGAGGAAGATAAGTGTCATTTTAATGAGAGTCGAGACGAAGAATGGAGAGGCGTGTTTGTGATTTTAGGGGTTTAGGATTTTGTTTAGAGCCATGTTGAGGAAAACCAAGAGGAAGAATGGAGAGCCTTGTTTCTGATTTTAGGTGTTTAGGGTTTTGTTAGGTTATAATTCTAATTTTTTTAATTTATAAATAAAAAGAAAGGGTTTTGCTTGGGTAATTCTATTTTTTTAATTTTAAAATAAAAAAATCATGTTTGTGATTTTAGGGGTTTAGGATTTTGTTTAGAGTTGTGTTGAGGACATCCCGAGAGGAGGAATGGAGAGTTGTGTTTGTGATTTTTGGTGTTTAAGGTTTTGTTGGATTATAATTCTATTTTTTTAATTTTATAAATAAAAAATGATTTTTTTGGTAATTATATATTTTTAATTTAAATATAAAAAATAGTGTATTGAAACTAAAAAACCCCTTTGTACTTTTAATAGTAGTATTTACCCAAGCAAAACCCTTTCTTTGAAACGTGAGAAGAGCAAATTCATCACATGAAAACAACCAAATAGAGTAGAACAAAAAAAAAAGGACGAAGAAGAATAAGAACTTGGAAGCATATTTTATATAACTTTATTATCTTGCCACAAATTCAAAATTTCAAAAACAAAGGGCAAAGAGAAGTAACACAAATTTAACTACTTTAAAAAGAAAAAGAAAAAAAAGGACGAAGAAGAATAAGAACTTGGATGCATATTATATATAACGTCATTGTCTTGTCACAAATTCAAAATTTCAAAAATAGAGGGCAAAGAGCAGTAACACAAATTTAACTACTTTGAAAATCAGTGCATACTCATCAAGACGATCATTAAGAAGATGAAAAGAAAATAACTCACATGTAAGCCGAGATGAAACTGAATTGAATGATTGTTGATGAGATCGGAGAGAAAGTTGAGAGCCATGTTGAAGAGAGTCGAGAGGAAGATGAGAGCCGTTTTAATGAGAGTCGAGAGGAATATGAGACCCGAGAGGAAGAATGGAGAGTCGTGTTTGTAATTTTAGGGGTTTTGGGTTTTGTTTAGATCCGTATTGAGGAGAGTCGAGAGGAAGAATGGAGAGTCTTGTTTGTGATTTTAGGTGTTTAGGATTTTGTTGGGTTATAATTATATTTTTTTAAATATATAAATAAAAAGAAAGGGTTTTGCTTGGCTAATTGTATTTTTCTAATTTAAAAATAAAAAAATAGTGTACTGAAATTAAAAAAACCACTTTGTACTTTTAATTATAGTATAGATATAGTCTAGACAATAATAATTTCTAACTAAGTGTAAGTTTTGGAATTAGGAAAGCATCTGATATTGATTTCTCAACTAAGTGTAAGTTGGCCTGGGACTTTATTCAAAATAAGGATAAGCTATGGGTGGAATTTTTTAATGCCAAATATCTTCAAAACTCGAATTTTTGGCAAGTTACAGTTGAGCAGAAGCACTCTGCGGTTTAGACGCAACTTTTGGAGGTTAGAGCTTTTATGGCGGAACAATGCTGGTTTGTTCTTGGTTCTGGTTTCTTGTTTAATCTGGTGTAGGATCCATGGTGTGGCGGTAGGTCCTTGATCGATATTTTAGGGCTGCTTCTTGTAGAAGACTTGATAAAGCTACTACTGTGTCCTCCATTATATCAAATGGAAGATGGCAGTTTTCAAATTCTTTCTCTAGTCACATGATTGACACTATAAATAAGGTTCAACTTATAAGGGATCAAGATAAGGTGGTTTGGAAGCATGGAAGCTTCACTTTGAAGACTGTTTGGAATGTGGCTAGATAGAGGGGGGAGAGGTTGAGCTGATTCAGACTTGTGTGGAAACATTGCAGGCCTCGAGTCTCTTTTGCAGATTGTCTAATTCTCAAAAATAGAAACCTCTTGATGGTTAATCTTCGGAGTTCTATCATTTCTTGCATTTTTTTCTACAACTATGTGGAGGATTTGCAAGAAAAGGAATGGGGGCCATGCATTCGAGTCACAAGGATGTTCCTTCAACAGTAGCCTTGAATGTTATATGGGAAGTCTTGGTCCTAAAGAACCTGTCCTTGGAGGACTTTCTTCTCCCTTGTTCCAGCCACTTTGATATTATTTTATCATGGGATCTATCATTTTTCTTCTTTGGTGCTTTATTGGAAATGGACTCTCTCCATTCCTTTTTTGTATTCAGGGGGAATGCCTCCTTCTCTTTGCACATTTCTTTTATTTAATCACAAAAAACCCATTCAGGAAAGTTAGAAATAAAGAAAAATACCTATGTTAGAAAAATATAGGAAGAGAATTGTGTATTGAATTGATATTTATTAGAAAAAAATATATATAAAGGCCTATTTATAGGCACATAACTTTGGATATAAATTTAGGATACAAGAAACCTAGATGGTTTAGAAAAAGGTATAAGAAATCTTAAATGGTTTAGGAATGATATAGTAGTAAATATATAATCTATAAAGGAAAAAAAAATTCAAACTTTGAGTCATGATTTCTTACTCATGCTAGCTAATCTCATATATAGTTTCAACTCCAAGTGTGAGCGAGTATACACTGCAAAATAGCAATAGATCAAATCTAATTCCTAGCTACTGAATTTCTCGTGCATCAATTATATAGTGAATTAGCTGGAGATTCTTTTTGCGTTCGAAATTAACGGGTAGGAGGAGACAAGAAGATAAGTGGGGAGAAGAATGATGATTAATATATATCTATATATATATGTGTGTGTGTGTGTGTGAGGTTGCAAAATGCATCTCTCTCTCTCTATATATGTATATATCAGCTATTCGGATCAATGTTTCTATATATTCTTTGATTGCAAGTTTATTCAAGTAGTATCTTTATACTTGAGGGTCAACTCTCATTCTCAATGACAAAATTTGTTTAATTTTTTTTTAAGAAATGAAAATTTTAGTATTTTGCTTCAATCATTATGAGTTTAATTTTTTATCATTCCATTCAAATTAGTGAAGAAAGTTATACTAATAGTTCAAAACTATAATTATATTTATTTAGATATTTAATGAAGTACATTTTTTTTTTTAAGAATCAAGTCTGGCCCGAATAAAAGACCTTTTCAAGATAAAAATCAAAGCCAGTCCTAAGCCTGCACTCTTTTAGCTCCTTCCAAGCGCGCAACCTGCTATCCCAAAGCCCAAGGGTCTGACTCGGGTTTCTTAAAGTGCCTTTAGGCCCGGCCCATTGAACAATCAAAGTCCCATGCACCTTTACATACACCTATTTCATACCCATATATGAACAATGTGATCTTTTTAACGTAAATAATACTTCAACTCGTATATCTTGCCAGAGTCTTTGATTGCCGGAGTGAACAAGGCTTGGAAAACAAACACAAGCTTTAGATTCCATACTGTTTGATTGCCAAGAAAATGACGAAAGACTTTAACTTGTACAATTACTCTGGTCATTGATGGTGACAATACCAAGTTGCAATGGATTCTAATGAAATACGAAAAATCTTCATCTTTGGGAAAAACTTTTCCAAGAGGTGTTGTTTGATGTGTCAATTTTCGGACTTTGGCAAAATGTATATTGAAGTATTACTTACATCAAAGACTTCTCCGATCAGTTCCCACATACATCAACTTTGTTGGCATTGACGATCATTGATTTACAATTTGACACAATCAGTCCCAATGCATTGCTATGCATTTTGAAGTATTACTTACGTTAAAGGCTTCCCTCTTACATCAATTAGGAAGCATTTTTAAACCATTCCAAAATAAATGACATTGACTAGCTATCACTTTCACACACTGCTGTCAATGAGGAAATCACAGAGCAACAGACAAATAACTTCTAGGCTTCTAGCAAATGACCTCAGTAGTGACATAAGACCACAATACTAACATTTCTATCTGTTATGATTAAAGCCACTTAAGGTAGCACTAAAAAAATTTTGTCTACTGAATTGAAAAGTCAAATCCCAGTAAAAATCGCATTTCATTTTACAGAAATCCCATGGAATACCCTCATTTGCATCGCATCCACATCATTATATAGGTGTTGATAAGACAATACTAACTTCACATTGCATCTATCTCTCTCTCTCTTTCTACAGGCATCATGGAAAAGAAGAATGTAATGTTGTTATTGCTTGTAATATACTCATTTGTGACTTGCCTGGCTGTGTCTTCAAGCAGCTTCACAGATAAGTATGCTCTTCTAGCCTTCAAAGCTCATACTACCTTTGATCCTAGTAACGTTTTGGCGACAAATTGGTCAGATGGTACCTCCTTTTGCAATTGGGTTGGTGTTTCTTGCAGCCGTAGGTGCCAAAGAGTGACAGTCTTGAATCTTCCAAATATGGGTCTTAGTGGTACAATCCCCACAGAAGTTCGCAATCTCCCATTTCTCAATTCTTTTGACATCAATGAGAACAGCTTCAAAGGGATAACATTTCGAACAAGAATATTAGAAGAACAACAATGGAATTGGAATGATAATATAAATAACTTATGGACAAAAATGGTTGAATGTGTAATACCCCGCTCCAACACATGGTATGACATTGTTTCCTTTGGATCTGATCCCGCACAGTTTTGTTCTTGCGTTTTACCCCAAAAGGACTTATACCATTTGAAGAGAACACCCTACATATAAGCACATTCCCTTCTTCACACGTAGGCGATGTGGGATTGAGCAATCCTGACATGTCCCGGCAATTCACCCAGCGGGTGATTACAATCCGCCCCCCTATGAGGCCCGACGTCCTCGTCGGCACACTTCCGGCTGGGTTCAGGCCTTGATACCAACTGAAATACCCCCAACAAATTTTGCGCACGAGGTGGCTAGTCTCATACACAAAACCTGAGGGATATTTACAACTGATAGCAACAAGCATAGAGTACAAAAGACAGAAGGAAAAATAAATTTTAAAAGCGGAATAGAAAGTCTAGCCGAATTAATATAAAACGTTAAATAAATAAAGTACATGTCTGGTAATACAATTTCAAAGTCCCGTAACCCAAGGACCCCTTAACCAGAAAGAATAAGAGTTTTAACTCTAAATTAAAAATAAATAATAACCAAAGTCTTAAAAGAGTTCATAGTTTGAACTGGAAGAAGATATCTACCACAACCAAAACCCAAGACTCTATATTTGCAGTGAAACCAGCTTGGGACCTGAAATATCAACAAATGTGGGTTAAACCCACGAGCAAGTCCTATCTACTACATCCCAATCAGATAACCGATATACATACCCTTCGTATAAGGGACATATGAGAAATTAAAGGTGTAAACATATAAGTCACTCCTTATCTAGTTAATGTTTTCAAAATACAAATCATCTTTTTCAATCACCCAACAAACCCTTAACATACAACAATGAACACATTCTTTAAGTTCAAAACAAAGAAACACAAGCATGTATTTTATTAAATTTAAGCAATCCTCACATGCCCCCATTTTTATCCTTGGATACTTTAATAGGTATTGGCAATCCTGACATGCCCCGGCAATTGACCCTACGGGTAATTACAATCCACCCCCCCATGAGGCTAGATGTCCACGTCAGCACACTTCCAGTTGGGTTCAGGCTCTGATACCAACTGTAATACCCCGATCCAACACATGGTATGATATTGGCTGCTTTGGGCTCAACCCGCAAGGTTTTGTTCTTGGGTTTTACCACAAAATGCCTCATACCATTTGAAGAGAACACACTACATATAAGCACATCTCCTTCTTCGCACCCAGACGATGTGGGATTGAGCAATCTTGACATGCCTCGGTAGTAATCCTGACATGTCACGGCAATCCACCCCGCGGGTGATTACAAAACCTACCTCTAACCTAGGTTTCCGGGCGTATTATATTCCTAAGAATCCTATTTAATTATTCTGGAATATTATGAAATTTTTCAAAATTTTTCCAAAATAAAAGAAAATAAAAATCTAATTTTGAAGCACACTTTTTATACTACATTAACCATAAGGGAAGTTCATTTTAACTTAAAATTTAAAACCCAAGAGTATTCTGTCTCCAAAAGATTACCAAAAATTTTTGAAATTTAAAAATCAATTTAGAAGAATTTAAAAAAAATAAAGTATAACTCGGACCGGGCCCAAAGTGATCCTAGAGGTGGGCCCAGCCAAGTGGGGTCCGTTGTAGCCGTCCCCGGCACTGGCGGCACCCGCCCTGTGTGGGGGGCGCTACCCTTTTTTTGTTTTTCTTCCCTTTCTCCTGCAACTACGTAACAGCCACTATTCCGAATCTTTCCGGCCATTTTTCGGCGACTTCCCGGCACCGAATCGAGCGTATGAATATACTATTCAACTCGTCTCGATCTAAGTTATGCATTGGTACCAAAATCACCCCTCTCGAGGCCTAAATAAAAAAGCCCAAATTTAAGTTTTAAAAATCTAAAATTTCAAACTCAATTTTCCGTCAATCTACCTAACATTCGCAACCAAACTTTCAAGGATTATTCGGGAAGCAAGATCTACCTATTAATTAGAACAGAAACCTTTAAAAACAACAATTATAACAAACCCATATCTTATGTATATACATATATATATGTATATATATCCGCCTATATAGTCATATATTCATGCATATACACTTGAAAAATTACCACAAAGCTATACCAAACCTACAGATTTCTCATGTTTAATCCACAAAAATATTCTTAGCATGAATAATGACACTACAAGAAAGAAGGCCTTTTACGAGAGGCCAAAAACGCCTTTAAAATGTATTCACGGCGCGAGCTAGGCACACGTCTATTACGGTCCCGTAAATACTCTTAATTTTCTACGGCAAACAATAAACTTCGTAAAAAAGTAAAATATTCCCGTCAAAAAATATTTTGTCTAGGCAAAAAAAATTATATACGAGAGACATAATTCCTCGTTAATAATTGATTTACGTACTACATGGCCTCTCGTTAATAAATCTAAATATTCACGATACACAGCATGAACTGGTGGAAAATTTTTCTATTTGTTTTTTACGAGGAATGTTTTTTTATTTACGAGGTTTGTTGCCCTGTTAATAACATATAATTTTTTTTTTTAATAAAAGCACCCTCAAATGCTAGGTATCTATTACTCATCCACACATACCTGTATTGCCAACAATTCAACTAAACACTATGCAATGCTAACAAAACTCATAGAATGCCAATAACTAAACCAATACATTAAAATATACCATTAAATATATCAAAAGACTAAAGACAGTTTCACAATTCATCAATGTTCAATGTGCCAAAATAACCACACACAAAAAAAAAAAAAGAAATATATCCATTTGTCAGAAACACTATCAAATTCCTAGAATTCCTGTTGAACTATTCATTAATGTGCAATTATCATTCAATTCGAAAACCTAACACTCCTACTCACTCCAATACATTGATTGTCACATTGTTCATTTCCTGGCAGAAGTTGGCTTGCAATTTTCTTGACACTTTCTCCACCTCATTGTCCATGATAGACACTAAGCTGTATAAAATCTAAGCTAGTAGTTGCATCACACAAGTTTTAATTTCAATATACTAATAATGTTAAGAACTTGAAGGAAAAAAATTAAAGAAAGAAAAAGAGTAACACTAAACAAATGACTAAATAAAACCAACTCAAGTGTAGATAGAAACAAAGTCGTCAGCAAAGCACTTCAAATGATCACTATTCAGATCAGAAGGGCTTCATATACCGATAAATAGCGTCTTCAGTGAACAGATACTTGCAGACAAGCTTTCCAAGCTCAACAATAGTCAACAATGTAATGAAAGTATCCTTATTTTTTAATTTCTATATAATATTACTTTATTTATTTTTGTTAATGATTGAAATTGTTTGTCTGATGAATTGGAGTAATTACATAAATTTCATTTCTAGTGGCATTTTTCTTTCTTTAGTTGCTGCCTTGTTATTTATTTTTCTACTTGAATGACTTTCTAAAGTTATATTTATAGAGTTATTGATAGGACGTGGTTTGGGGCATACACCAAGCGATGTTTGGGGGCCAACTCCTACGAAAGTCCATGTCAAAGATGGAAACAAATCAAAATGAGATGCAAAAGCAAATAGCCATGCTTATCTAGCACGTGCAAGTTCAAAATTCCAGTGGACAGGTAAATCCAATAACATTTAGTTGTTTTAATGTTATTGCCATCTCATTTACTATATATATGGAGTCTGTGTTTCCTTTTAATTATAGCTTAATTATATGATAGTGATAGACATGTTTCCTTTTAATTATAGCTTGTCTAGTTTAAAACTGTGAAGAATATTAAAAATTGTCAACTAATGTCTAATTTGTATTTCATTATAGGTTGTTGATTCTTCTAGTGCTCCTAACAGCTCTCGGCAAACTTTTTCTACTTGAGGTAATCATCAACGGAAAGAATCATCAAAATGGTTATACATGTTACTAGCATGTTTTATATATGATTGTTATGTTATTGCAGTATTACCTTAGTAACTAATTATCTTTCTTAAATATGTAGGTTCCATCAAAGGAAAACAGGAAGGAAAAGAAAAAGGAAAAAAAGGACACAGAAATGATGGTTCTGGTGAGCATCATCTTGATCTGAAAAATGATGCTAAATGTCTTTCAAAAATCCAAATATACATGCTGAACATACCTACTGTTATTAGATTTCAAAGGATTTGATTAAGTGTTAGTTCTATGGATGCAATAGCATGTTATACTCATACACACGACACTTTGCCCACTCAGTTTTCATACGATGAATGTGCCTACATTGACTACATTTTTTTTTAGGAAGATCAACTTTTAAAAGTCAATTTACAGTGTTGTAATTTTATTTATGCAAGGCTAATTCTTCTTGCAGACCTGGAATTGGGAAGTGTTAAATCAAGGAAGAAGAGGTGGCTAAGAATGGTTACCAATCTGATTTTTGTGATGACAAGCTGAATTCTGCTTTTGAGCAACAGCTCAAGATTCAAAAGACGTAATTGAATTGGTACCTGAAATTGGTATTCCAACAGAATTAACTGTCACAGATTACAAACAAGATGAAGAGCAACCAACAAAGAATAAAATCATCAATGAAAAAGAGGAGGAAACAGAGAATTCAGAGAGAAATGGAAGTGTGATGGAGAAGAAAACAAAGTAACCAAACAACATGCATCTCAACCATCCAGCAGAAGGCATAGCAAAGTTGCTGTCACCATGTTCATGTTCTCAACTCCAATCCCATGATCACAAAAACACTATAAAAGAATTCGAGAAAATTCTGATATCTGCGGTTGAATTGGAGAAAGAAAAAGCTGGGCTGTAGTAACCCTTGTGGACGGGTGTGAGTGGGCGGGTGCAAAGACAGACACTGGGCTGAGCTACCACACTCGTAGGGGGGTGGATTGTAGTAACCCTTGTGGACGGGTGTGAGTGGGCGGGAGCATAGACAGACACTAGGCTGAGCTACCACACTGACAGGGTGCAGGGTGCTCAATCCCACATCGCCTGGGTGTGGAAAAGGGGATGTGCTTATATGTAGTATGTTCTCTTCAAATGGTATGAGGCCTTTTGGGGTAAAACCCAAGAGCAAAACCGTGCGGGCTCAGGCCCAAAGCGGACAATATCATACCATGTGTTGGAGCGGGGTATTACAATTAGACAGACACTGAACTGAGCTACCACCCTGACAGGGTGCAGGGTGCTCAATCCCACATCGCCTGGGTGTGGAAAAGGGGATGTGCTTATATGTAGTATGTTCTCTTCAAATGGTATGAGGCCTTTTGGGGTAAAACCCAAGAGCAAAACCGTGCGGGCTCAGGCCCAAAGTGGACAATATCATACCATGTGTTGGAGCGGGGTATTACAATTGGTATCAGAGCCTGAACCCAGCTGGAAGAAGTGTGCCGACGAGGACGTCGGGCCTCGTAGGGGGGTGGATTGTAGTAACCCTTGTGGATG
The DNA here is from genome assembly GCA_026545225.1 of Cornus controversa. Taxonomy (NCBI): domain Eukaryota; kingdom Viridiplantae; phylum Streptophyta; class Magnoliopsida; order Cornales; family Cornaceae; genus Cornus; species Cornus controversa. The sequence continues at coordinate 21,671,139 of CM048852.1, forward strand.
GGTGTGAGTGGGCGGGTGCATAGACAGACACTGGGCTGAGCTACCACACTGACAGGGTGCAGGGTGCTCAATCCCACATCGCCTGGGTGTGGAAAAGGGGATGTGCTTATATGTAGTATGTTCTCTTCAAATGGTATGAGGCCTTTTGGGGTAAAACCCAAGAGCAAAACCGTGCGGGCTCAGGCCCAAAGCGGACAATATCATACCATGTGTTGGAGCGGGGTATTACATGGGCATGATCTTCCACAGTACTATATCAAAACAACAGTTGCAGAAACTGAAACTCTGGTGCACCAGTCCACTAAGACATTTGAGATTGTTGGTTGTGGAGCACAAGAAAGAATGAGAAGGCTCGGTATTGAATCAACACTAGAAGGACATGCTTCTATCTATTAAACTTTTTGTTTCTATTTGTAGCTGAAATTGAAGATGACTAATATTATTCTATTATAAACAATTAAAGGTAATATTTGGAGTATACATACACACGCACTCACACATTTGATTGGTTAGTTCCATGCTTGAATTTTTTTACAGAGCTCACTGGAACACGTGTGTGTGCGTGTGTGCGAGAGAAAGAGAGATACCCACTTCAATTTGTGGCATTTGGTTTAAGAACCTCTGCAGTTGGTCCTCCATTGGACCCAAATTCAATAAACCTAAAAGGATGAACACATCATTAAACTAAAACAATACAAGTAAAAGTGCATAAGTGCAAAATTTGATGAACCATAAGATAAAGTACTTTGAGCACTAAATTTTATCTTTCCAAGTGAACTGTCTCCCCTCTCTCATATTCTCATAGGGAAGCCTCATCACCTTAATTATCTTAAAGAACCCTATCTCCTATAACTTACATTAATATAGTGGCTACTTAGGAAATAGTGTCCAAAATTTTTAATAAACTGAATATGAAGATGTGATGGATAAATTCAAACAAACAGACAAATAGTTTCACACATAAAAATCAAAACAAATTTCTTTTTGAAAAATCAGCTTGTATGATATGACAGTTTGTAAAACAATCATAATCTAAGAATTTAGTGTATAGTATATTGATAAACAATGAATAGAGGAGGAGCTAATACTAACTAACACCCAGCTATACTGTAGAGACCGTGACCAATTTTGGCCGGTTTATCAATTTTTTATCATTTTTGCTATAAATGCGTTTTGAATGATGCTATGGATGTTTCGATAGTGGAAAACATGTTTGGAAGGTTAATTTGAAGTTTTTGAAAGTTTCTAAAAGATTTGAAGAAGTTTGACTTTTTGGTCAAACCGGGGCCCGGGATGCGACTTAAGTGGGCCCGGGAATCCAGAAAATTTTTAGAAATAATTATTTTTGAGAATGACTTAGATGTAATATGTAGAGAGTAAAGGAAGTGATTCTGAGGCCGTAGGAGTTTTTGAAATAGAAAATGGAGCCTGGGAAGGTACGTTAAGTGGCCCGAGGGGCATTTTGGTCTTTTTGTAGCCTAGGGGCTTTAAATATCAGTGGCAGGGATATTTCTGCATATCTCACGCCTCTTTCTCTCTCTAAAAGACTCCATCTTCATAGCTCTACCTTCTCTCTACATTTTGGAGCCATTCGGGTGCGATTCGGGTGTCGCCGAAGAAGGGAGATGCGTAGGGGACGGCTAGGCCTTCGGTTTGAACCGAACAAAGTCATGATCCGGAAAGGTGGACATTGCTGGGATTTTTGGAAAGTGCTTGGAAGACCTTCATTTTCGAGGTAGGGGTTCTTCTTCTCTCCTAATTGTCGATTCTAGGGTTTCGGGTAAAGAGGAGAGGTGTAGGTTGTGTATCACATGTTTTAGGAGAGTGAGAGGGGTGGAAAGTCAGATTTTCTCCTTCTCTTGAGTCCTATCTTTGCACATTTGGTTTTCCTTGTGTTGGTTTTAACATGTGGGTTAAAGTGTGTGAAATGAAGAAATCGGGTATATAGGTTTTATGTGCTCAATTTGGGGTTTATGTGCAAATGCCTAACCTTGTGTCATATATGTGATTATATGTGGAATATGTGGTGGTTGAATGCATGTTAGTTCCATATGCTAAAATTATGCATTTAGTGTGGCATGAGTAAAGTATGCTAATTTTGAAGTTGTGTGCATATGAGAGGTTATATGTATGTATTTACATATATGTGGTATATGTGGTTTTGTGGAGATAAAATGCATGCTATGTTTCTTTATAACTAGATAATGCATTGTGAAGCATGAATATTGAGTGCTTGAGTACAATATGTTCAAATGCATATATGAGACCGTTGTGAGAAAACGGGGAAAAGTAGTCGAATTGCCTAGAGTAGGCTAATACTTGGTGAGGGCATTGGAGTGGTTAGACCACCCTGGAGGTAGGAGTTCTCGGTGAAAATCTTGTAAGGGTCTCATCACTTGGTAGGACCGATGTTCTCGGTGGTGTAGTCCGAAGATATCTCACCACTTGGTAGGACCGATGTTCTCAGTGGTGCATTCCAAAAATGATCTCATCACCTGGTAGGACCGATGTTCTCGGTGGTGTGTATTAAAATGATCTAATCACCTGGTAGGACCGATGTTCTCGGTGATGCGTGTTAAAACAGTTTCATTACTTGGTAGGACCGATGTTCTCGGTGATGAAAATTCTGAGCTTGGGTGTAAAATAGCCTAGGTTGTGTGGTTGGTCAAGAATCATGCTAGGGTCTTGGGTTGAGTCCGAGAGAGAGACAAGAGTGTGGTTAATGCTTCCATTCTAAATTATGAAGTATGTTGTATATTCAATGCATTCTTATATATATATATGCATTGCATTGTGAATGAACATGGTATATGTTGGATGATACATGGTATGTAGTGACATGAATTCATGTAGGTCGTGTTGGGTCGGCACTTAGAAGGGTTGGGGAAACCTCTACTGAGCCGCAGTGGTTCTCACCCATTTATTCTAAATTATTTTACAGATAAGGTGCCAATGATGGATGGGATTGGAATGTCCAAGAAGAGTTCTAGCTATGTTTTGCTACGTTTTTGGATATTTGTACATTCAGCTATCCATGCCGGCTTGTGGCATGTGGATTATGTTGGGTTATAGTTACATTCATGTTATATGTAACTTGTATGTTCATTTGGACCTTGTATGTATAATAAATGATGTTAGTGTATGGATATGTGGTTTGAATGAATGATATGTATCTTTTAGGAAAAGTGTGTGTGTTGGAGATGTATGGTACCATAGGACCATTTTCCTCTTTAGCTATGATTTCTTATATGGTTAATCATGAGGAAATGGAGTATGGAAAGTATGTATGTATGAGTTGTTGAGTGAGGATGGTAAGAAAAATGGATGGAATTGCATTTCAAGTATAAAATGCATGTTATGTGAAATTACTTGATGGCCATTGAGGCATTAGAGTAGCCATTGGGGGGACACATGCCCAAAAGTGTCGATTCTATTGAGCCTAGAAAATATTGAGCCTAGAAAATAATGACTTGACAGGTTCAATACCAGTAACATTTGGACAACTACTGAAACTCCAGTTGTTGTCAATTGCTGGTACTAAATTACAAGGCACAATAACCAGCAGACTTTGTGCTTTAACAAGCTTGAGTGACTTACTGTTCAATGGAAATAAATTTTCTGGAACAATTCCGAGCTGCTTTGGGAACCTTACTTCATTGAGAAGACTCATTTTAGATAACAATGCCCTAACTTCCAAAATTCCATCGACTTTGTGGAACCTTAAGGATATCATTGTTCTGAATTTGTCTTCTAATATTTTAACTGGTTCTATACCTCAAGAAATTGGCAACTTGCAACATGTTACACAGTTGGATCTATCAAAGAATCAGTTCACAGGTAAAATTCCAAACACAATTGGGCAACTTGAGAGCCTGGTTCAACTCTCCATGTCAGAGAACAGACTACAAGGTTCTATACCCCAATCATTTTCCGATTTGTTAAGTATGGAATCCTTAGATCTATCGCGGAACAATTTATCAGGTGCAATCCCCAAGTCATTGGAGAAACTTTTGTATCTCAAGTATATAAATGTTTCTTTCAATAGACTAAGCGGAGAAATTCCAAGTGGAGGACCATTTGCAAATTTCACGTATGAATCTTTCATGCAGAATGATGCACTATGTGGAGCACCTCAGTTCCATGTCAGAGCATGTAGAAGCCCCAAAAAATCAGGGAAGAAAGAAATTCTTCTAAAATATATTGTCCCACCAATTGCCTCACTGGTAATTATAGTGGCATTTCTAGTTGGGTTGCTAAGATGCAAAAACAAAAACAGGCAACTTCCAATCCAATGTGATTCACCACCTGGTGTAACACATAGAAGGATATCACACCAAGAGATTCTTTATTCAACAAACTACTTCAGTGAAGACAATTTGATTGGTAAGGGAGGTATTGGTTCTGTATACAAAGGGATATTCACTGATGGGATGGTTGCTGCTGTTAAAGTTTTCAATTTAGAGGAACAAGGTGGATTCAAGAGTTTCGATGCAGAGTGCGAAGTAATGCGCAACATTCGCCACCGAAATCTTGTCAAAATAATCAGCAGTTGCTCTAACCTTGATTTCAAAGCCTTGGTGCTAGAATATATGCCTAATGGGAACCTTGACAGGTGGTTGTACTCTCACAACTATTGCTTGAATATTGTCCAAAGGTTGTGCATTATGATAGATGTTGCATCTGCACTAGAATACCTCCATCACAGTTGTTCAACTCCTGTGGTGCATTGTGACTTGAAGCCAAGCAACATTCTATTAGATGAAGACATGGTTGCACACGTAGCTGACTTCGGCATAGCAAAGCTCTTGATGGAGAACAAGTCAATGGCACAAACAAAGACACTAGGCACCATTGGGTATATGGCACCAGGTATGTTCCTTCTACACTAAATATATCGTTGAAGTGATTGATAACAACCACTGTGTGAATGTCATAGAGAAGTAAAGAAATAATATGCAACATAAATTTTGTTCTTCCATTTTCTTTTTGATTTGTTTGCATATACAAGTTTGTGGTAAATTATCTGACATAAGACTTCAATACATTTTACATTCTTTTTCATCTAGAAATAAATTTAGATTTCAATTGCTATGCTATTAATGTTTGTTTGTTGCAAAAGGAATAAGAAGAAATATATAGGTAAGTTGTTTCCTCCCACACCTTCTAAATCCTAGGACCTTTTTTTGGTAAGTTTGTACCGGTATTACTTATTACTTTTTTGTTCTATTACAAATTTATTACTGTTTTATTTTTTATTAAAATTTACTTCTTTTTTCTTAATTGGTTCATTTATAATACTAATGTTACAGAGTATGGTTCGACTGGGATAGTATCTGCTATGGCAGATGTTTACAGTTTTGGAATTCTGTTGATGGAAACATTTACAAGAAAGAAGCCGACGGATGATCTATTTCTGGGGGAATTGAGTTTGAAGCATTGGGTGTACGAGTCTTTCCCTAGTGAAATACTGGAGGTTGTAGATGCTAATTTACTAAGAGGAGAGAGAGAATATTTTGCTGCTATAAAGAATTGTCTGTCATCCCTCTTTGGATTAGCTCTTGAATGCACTGCAGACTTATCAGAGGAGAGGGTTAACATGAATAATGTATTAGCCAGGCTCAAGAAGATCAAAATCACGTTTCATGAGAACGTAACGAGGATTTGAATGAAGCCATTGTTCTAGCTAAGTTTCAGAATGAAGTAGTCAGTTAGTGAATAAATCTTCATGTTCTGTTTGAGATGTTTCACAAATAAGCCTTTTGCATACTTTATCAGCTATTCATGACAATGCCTCATAAGTATTATATACATTCTTAAAATAGTTAGTGATAATTGTATTAACTTTTTTTTGGATATTTGTATGACATGTGACTTCACAAGAGTGATTATTTTCTAGGTTTCTCTTCCTTTCAGTTTAATGTATGTCACTTTTTAACATGACACTCTGTCACATTTTTTTTTCTTTTTTAATTGGATGTTTGTAATATAGTCAATTTTCATTCAATTAAAATTGGTCTTATATGTTTCATGTTTAGGGCCTCCATGATTGGAATTCTTTATATGTTCAAGTTTGTTTGCCCAATTGTTCAATTGGAATTGGGGCAATATTGACAACTTTGATCAGATGATGAATTGGTTTATTGATCATTCAAAGTCCAGGCTGATGAAAAGCAAAATACTTTGCCTCACATTTACTTATACTATATGGCAAATATGGTGGTCCAGAAACCTCAATCTCCATGATGGTGTGGTTATTAACCCTCTTCAAGACGCTAGTGAAATTATTTGGAATGTGGTGGATACCCTGGGACTTCAGTTACAGACCTGGTGGAGAAGTTTTCTCTGTAATTTTAGGCTGCCTGTTAGTGGCTTGATTGTCTTCTTTTCTTGTGGTTGATTTTGTTTTTGCTGTTGTTTTTATGTGTCCCTTAGAGGGTTTTTTTTTTTTGAGTTTGATGTTTCCTAGTTTGTTTTATTGGTTAGTTAATAAAAGTTGATTTAGCTAAAACAAAAAGAGTTTTAGAATATCATCCTTCTAACTGAAATGAAACAAGATCATGAACTAGGTAGGTTTGGGATGAGGCACTTATATTGTAATCATTTCGTGCGTAAGAAAACTCAATCGAAAGTAGTTCCAACGCATCGTCTAGATAAACTAAGGATAAATTATTCTGACCTTCCTTGAAGTATTGCCTACTTAGCCTCACATTAAAGTTTTGAAAATATGGTGGTCAACCTCCCTTGAGGTTTGGTTGACGTTACTCTGAGTATCTCTACTGCTAATTTACAGTTAACTCCATTAAAATTAATTAACATAAAAAATTAAAATATCAAATCTACCCTCGGTGTCGGTAGTGTTGGTGTGGCATCGATGGAGAAAATACATATATATAAAACATGTAATCTCACTCAAATGATTAGAAATTGATGTTATTTTTGTACAAAAGCATTATAACTTGATGGTACTTTTATAATTGTATATTAGATGTGATTTTGTTTAACGGATTATAGAAATGCCCCTAGCTATTTATAGTAATTACATATATGCCCTCAACATAGAAAATCTATTCATTCCCATTCAACCAAATTAATATCCATCTATTAGGCTAACAATGAAGATCTTCTTTGGGTTCATTCTTTCATTGGCCCCAATGAGTTGTTTATTGACCCAGTCATCTTATGACCTCGATTCAAATATCTCATTATTCATAACTTAACTCTACTATATAAGTGTGATTGCACTTAAACTCCAGAATAGTTAAATCACTGTGTTAATTTACAAAACAACCCATCTACGCACAATTGACTATTGGATAAATAAATATCATCAATCCAATTCAACAATTAATTATTTATTTTGTCCAATTGATTATGCCTGTTTAATAATAAAATTGAAGGCACACCAAGCGCTTAGGTTTAACTGTGGTCAAACTAATCAAGTCAAAATAAATTAGACCCTAAGGCTCATTGCATGTATCAAAGTATTAACCAAGCAAGGCCAGAGCCCATAACTCTCTCATATTTGAGGATAATATTCATCATAACACTGACATAGTAATTGCTATGATGGCCTTCACAATTACTTTGATAATTGGTTTGTCAGCGATTTTAGTTCAGTTCTTTCATCAACAGAGAGTCCACCCACTATTGTCGAACATATGAACTAGTTATGATAACGGAATATCCATGACTTGTGCTTCCATCTTTGATAAATCATATCATGCATGCACCAAGTCAATCCTGTAATCAAATAGACACCTCGATTCATTTCATGAACCAAACAATACAGAACGTTCACCATATATTTGTACAATATTTAAAACCACAGATTCAAATAATAACCAATGTCTATTAGAGTCCAATTAGTGCACAAAATTCCAATACATTAAATATATGATCTAATATTATAATATATATTATTTACATATTATAAAAATAATTTTTATCATATCTTTTTCCTTCATTCATCTCTATTCTGTCTCTCTTTATTATTATTTTTATTTAATAAAAGTCAAATACCTAATTTTTTACTCTTTTATATATATATATATATATTTATCGTATTTTAAATTTTTTTTTTTTTACTGAAAGTAGTTGTAAAAAAAAACTTTGTTGAATTGAGTTGAGTTTTTTTTGCATCTAAACCATTCAACTTCGGTGTTTTTGCCCCTATTCCTATGTAAAGGATAGCTCAAGATTATTTGTACTAATTGATTTCCCTAGAATTTGAGAAATTCATTTTCCTTGCCTTGGGGAAAAAAAAATTCCCAACTGTTCAATTGATTGATGCTACTAAATTCAGTATAGGTTCAACTAAAAAAAAAAATTATGAAATAGAGCATAACCATGTGAATGAACAATTGAACTGGAATTCTGATCCAATCGAAGTCTTCTGATAGAAGAACTACAATTCCCCTATGGTCCAATGAAAAATAGATAATGAACATAAGTTCAATCCATGATTATAAAAGTCCTAATGACCTTAGTTAGGGGGTTATGCATCGACTAGAATCGATCAATTTTACCTCCAATGAGTTTAGGGGTAAAATTCCAACAAGTTTAAGAAATCTAACCAAGCTTGAGGTCCTTTTTCTCTCTTACAACAATTTCACAGGATCTATCCCCGGAGACATAGGTTATCTTCCCATGTTGAAGTTATTATACATCAACACCAATAGCATTTCAGGGTTCATTCCTTCCACCATCTTCAACAATTCTTGTTTGCAAAAGATTAACCTTCGTCACAATTACTTCTCTGGTACTCTCCCAGTGGACATGTGCAACAACCTCTCGAAGCTTAAAGGGCTATTTCTTTCAAGGAATCAGCTAGGTGGCAAGCTTCCTACTAGCTTACCCAAATGTACTTAACTTGAAATTATGTCACTGTCATTCAATGAATTTGCAGGACAAATTCCTCTGGGAATGGGAAACTTATCTAAGCTTCAGTTGTTATATCTTGGTGCTAACAACCTGACTGGTACAATTTCATCTTTAATTAGTTGGTAATTTGTCAATTTGAAAGATGTTGCCAACCTTAATTATGATACAACAAATTAAATATAAAATTTCCAACATATCTTTAACTTTTGCAGGTGAATTACCGGATACAATCTTCAACATCTCTTCACTTGTGGATCTTGATCTCACATACGACAAAATCTCTGGTGGTCTGCCCAAGGGGGTATGTCACCAAAATCCAAGGCTTGAATTCATTAACCTTTCTCAGAACAAACTCACTCGCAATATCTCTTCTTGTCTGTCCCATTGTAAGGAACTTAAAAGACTCTCTCTATCCTTCAATAATTTGAATCAAATAACACTCTAGCTATACTGCCATAAATAGCAAATGTACCTTCCATTGCAGGTGGTGCAGCATCCTGCTCAACTTTTGGATACACTCCATAAACCCTTGCTCCCCTTGCTGTTGTCGTGCTTGAACCCTCTGTTGTCCTTCCTTACGTGGTTTGGTATAGTAGCGGGCCATGTGTCCTTTTTCTTGACAGTTGTAGCACTGTCCATGAAACTGGCGAGGCTGAGCGTTTTGAGGTACAACTGGTACCAGAGCTGTGGACTACTCACCTCCACCAACTCTTTGTCTTTTTACTGCTTGCCAATCCTGTCTAGCTCTTTGCCCCACTTGGCTATGCATATCTTTTGGAGGTTGTTGCTGCTGTTGCCTCCTCAGATTATGCTGCGAGTTAAAACTACCTTTCCCCTTTTCCTTCTCTGCCGCCTTATGTTCCTTCCTTCGTTGATATTTAAGATTATCATGTTCAATCCTCATAGCACGCTCTACGACCTCTACATAACTAATTAACCATTGACTAATCACTAGCCTCCTTATGCAAGGAGTTAGTCCCGCTGCAAATCTTCTCGCCCTACTCATGATCTCCTCGTCTACAACCATATAAGGCGCAAATCGAGAGAGTTTTGCAAACTTCGCCTCATATTGACTCACCGTCAATGCTTCAGTTTCTTGCTCCAGATGAATAAACTCAGCTGCCATTCTATCCCTCACTGCATGTGGAAAATACTTGTCATAGAATCGGTTCTTAAACTCATCCCAGTGCATGTGTGTGACATCTCCGACACTCCTAATCACGGATTGCCACCACTGTCGAGCATCGCCAGATAAGCTGTTATGCTTCTTTTTTGCACTTCGGTGCAGTCCATAATTTCAAAGTACTTCTCCATGTCTTCTATCCACTTTTTTGCATCTAGTGGATCTGTAGCCTTGGTAAAGTCAATCGCTCCCAATTTCTTTATTTGTTGGACCAAGGTAATGACTTGACCCTGTCCCACCTCTGGGTTCAGCATTTGAACTTCCGGGTTTGGCATTTGAACTTCCGGGTTCGGCATTTGAACTGCCTCATCCATCTGTTCCATTCCACGACCGCCTCTACCACGACCAGCGTCACCTTGTCGACCACGTCCTCTACCAGCTCCAAACATCCTATTTTCCATCACAGGATGTTAATATCGTTAGTCAACAATTAACTATGCCTAAACTAGGAGCATGGTAAGGAAACAGATAGGATAATCAGTACATCTCATACAACTCCTATCTTAAAATTCACTCCCACTAGCCTAGTAACTTGTAACCTAGGCTCTGATACCAAACCGTCACGCCCCCAAATTTCAATACCTGAAACTCTAGTCCGACACTTTAATTCGGTGCGTGACTTGAAAAATAATGCCCATCATACCATACATCAATCCAAAAACTTTACATAGTACAATCAAAATGTGATCGTCTAGATCATCTATTACAAAAATTCCAACTGGAGACCTCATCCCTTATCTTGAGAGTCAAATATGTACAACAAAAGATAAATACATGCTAAGAAAATTACATGTAAATGGTCTCCATCGTCCTGTACCTCGCTTCCATTCACTCGGTACCTGAAAAATAAAATAGAGTGAGCTCAACAAGCTTAGCAAGAATTGCAAAACATTATCATTGCTCAACAAATTGACCTTGCATTAAATTCCTACATATAAGGACTCGTACAGCAATCTTTGTTGATTTCATTCACAACTTTTCTTTCTTATGATAATTAAACTCTAGTTAATTATCATATCCGCAATTTCCTTCACACCCAGATTTTCTTTATGATAATTAAACTCTAATTAATTATCATATTCACAATTTTTTTCACACACAGGAACCGTATTCTCAACAATTTCTTATTAAGCTAATCATCTAGATTAACTTAACATAACCTCACAGTGAGCCCCGGGCTCCCCTCCAATAGATGGCATGCTTAGCCAACAAGTGGTGTGTATCGCATAGTCCCGGACTAAGGAAGCTCGCACCTGTGGCTGGGCTTGTACGTTTACTCACCCAGATGGTCCCGAACCACGTCCACACAATAAGGGCACGCTCCACCCAATGGCCATAACAAAAGGGTTGTACACACCCTATAGGTAGGTCCCTGACCATACCTCACAAATTCTTTAGAATTATTATCACATTTTCAAGATTTTAAGCTTTTAGGATTTACTAAATGTTTTTGACATTTAATAAATCAAATCACTCTCTTAATGTGATCTCTAATCACATTAGTTAAACACTTTAAGATTTCACCACTTAAGTCTTTTATAAACTTAATTAATATGCCAAAATATACGACTCTAGAAATTTTCGTAATTTTTAAAACTTCAAAGGATGTTTTCTCCAATTTTCTCTTTAAATTAAAACAAAAGGAAAACAAGTGTTCTTTAAACCAACATAAATTCTTTTATAATTTATTAAATGCTTTTCACATTTAATAAATTAAAAGAGCGAATTGGGCACGTTCATAAAGCATAAAACGTCGCTAACAGAATCTTTAATCCTTAGGACCAACTATTCTAACTTAAGAAGCTCTATTGCGTTAAAACAAATGATTTTTATAAATTTACACAATTTGGAGCATTCGAGAATTTTTCCCTAGAACCAATTATTCTAACATAATTAGTTCAAAATGCATAAACATAGAATTTCGAAAATTTTCGTAATTTATAGAGCGTCAAAAACATTTTTCCTCCAAGTTCTAATTTCAGCACAAAAAGAAATTCTTTACATTTCTTTTAAATGACATTGGGCCTATTCTTAATTTAGGTCCAGTCCAAAAATCAAGCCATCATTTATCTCTTTTTAAATGATGCTGGGCCAATTCTTATTTTTGGCCCAATCTAGATCACCAACCACCATATTTTAGCCCACTGTCTAAGCAAATTTTCAAGACCAATTTTAAACAAAACAAGCCCAGTTCCAACACCAAGCTAAATTTAAACCAATTAAAATTAGACCCAAACCAATTTCATAGCCTAATGCTATTTTCCTGCCCAAACAAAAATTCTGAAACTAGTCCAAACCTTTCATTTAGACAGTCCCAATCCTACTATTTTACACACAAAACTATTGTATGAATATCATGTATGAAAAAAAAGAAAACAGGAAAAGCTCTTTTTTTTTTTTCTCGAACCTTCAAATTGGTCTCAATTACAAATATATTTCCAATGGTTTTAAAAGAGAGCAACAGACCACATAGAGATATAAGACCAAAGCTATGATAAAAAAAAATTCTTTATCCTTAACCCTTACATGACCCAGCACTAAAAGCCGAAAATCCACCATTTAAAATCAATCTCCAACATACCTTAACACTCCATCAAACATGCAAAGTTCCACCAACTTCAGATGCACGAAAAAAAAAACAATAAAATGCTCTATGAATGCAGCTAGGCACACATGAGTTACAAGTCTTACCAAAGAAATTGATAAATTTAACACAAAAGAAAAACAGTGGATTTGCATGTGAGTATCCAAGCATAACAAGATATATATAAAAAAAAATGTATTTATATATATAAAAGAAAAAAAGCATAACCAATCTTGGTCCTTCCAATTCGGATTACACATGCACAGCACTTCTATCACATAACTATAAAGGAAATCTCTACAACACTATATTATATAAATAACTATATACATATACACATGCATCACTAAATATACACCCATAAAAAGATCTCCAAGAACACCTATGTCTCATGTAAGTCATCACATTAATGACAACCTAACATATATCAAACAGCAACTATATACATCAATATGTGTGTGTGTGTATATATATATATATATATATATAGATATATATGTATATACAACCCAAAGACTAATCAAGAACTCCTAACCTCAAGACCAGAATTTTAATCATAAACATAGTCATCTATTTCCATCATCATAAATAATTATATATATATATATATATACACTTATATATATATATATATAGAAATGTAAGGCAAGATTCAACTTGCCTCAATGAAGATTTTCTTCTCCTCCTCTTCTTCTTCTTCTCTTTCTTTCTCTTCTTCTTCTTCTTCTTCTTCTTCTTCTTCTTCTTCTCTTTCTCTCGGTTTCTCCTCTGATAGTCTCTCTCTCTCTGTTCTTCCTATATTCCCCTGCACCACTTAGTCCCTCATTTCTTATATACAAAGGTCTCTTATTTTGATAATGCATCAAAAGTGGTCAACTCAAGTCTAGCTTTAGTACACATGTCACACATACACAATCTTGTCTGCCACTAAGTCCAATTCAAAGCTTCCCTTCACAAGACTACTCTCTTTCCCTCTTTCTTGTTTCTGTCGTGCTTCTATATAAATCTTTTCCATTTGCTACAACAACCCCTTGATCAAGACAACACATGTCAACCATGCATTTGACCATCCCTAACCTCCAATCAAGCTTAAAAGTTTCTGTCACTTCTTACAACCTGAACCCTTTAACATTAGCCTGCCTCAGATGCATCAGACCACTAGCTAACTGCTACAAATCATGCTATGAATAGACTATACATATATATATGTAAATATATATATATATATATATAAATAACCCATGTGCATCTCTACACATATAACCCTCCAATCTCCTAAAAATTACATTTGAATCCTAAGGAGATGAAGACAAAATAATTCCTAGTTTAGGGGTGTTACATTCTACCCTCCTAAAAAGGAATTTCGTCCTCGAAATTTTTTGAAATCATTAAGTCTTCATGATTCAAAACAATTACTACCACAGGCATGAAACATAACAATAACTTTGGAAACAATTTTTAAACATCAAAAAGAGTGAATCCAACAACATTATCCAAAATATCAAACGTGCACAAGTTTTGCTACCATACAAAATTTAAGGATAATGTACAAAATTTGATGCGTGGCTACTTTCGTATTCTTGCTCTTCTGGGTCTTTCTCAATCTCATACTCTTCATTGACCCTTCGAGTTTGAGTTTTGGATTCTTTCGAACTTGTTTTATATAGTTCAGGGTCTCTTTTGGACCTTTGGCTAACGCTAGGCTCACTATGAGTACTAGATTCTTGTGTGGGGTCCTTTATGGTAGGCCTTGGTATATTCCACCCACACAATGGCAAAAAATCCCGAATACATGCTACCCGCCTCTTTTTAACATATGTAGAGGTTGGGTTGGGTGGAAGGGAGAGTGTATATTTGTTGTCTTCCTTGGCTGTCGAGGCTTGCTTACCTTTTCCTCGATTTCCACCTTCCATCTACATAATTATCAAAGAATCATCAATCTCTGAGGTTTATAAAAAAATGCGAGGTATACAACATTCAACAACTAATCTTTCATTGTGTACATCTATTTGTATATAAATACACTTTCATACAACTCAATTTACATACAAATTTTCTTGTGTACTATTGTTCATTACTCACCGCTTCATAAGGTACAATCCATCAATCAACCCAATTTAATTTATCAATGATTTAATTTATCAATGATTTGATCAACATCATACATTTATCATAATCATTTCTTCCAACCCTCCTTGGTGCAATCTTAGTTTTGAAAAAATCACCCAAATATACATATATACATATATACATACATACATATATATATATATATATTGATTTTCTCAACTTGTACCTGTACAGTCAACAATAAAAGTGGTCTCTACACAACAATATGCATAAAATCAGTACAATGCCAATATCATATTTCATAGATATTGTTACTCACATAGTTATTAATGTAGATTAGCGTGTCACTGCACACTATCACATAAAAATCACATGTTCACAAAGTTCACTAACTCTTCCATGTGCTTAACATTATCATCCACAACCAAAAATCATTACCAACTTAGCAATTAAATCCTTGTATTCTACGAGAGATAAAACAGGATCTAGCGTATCACTAAATCCTACTTTTCCTAATACTCACCTAGGCTATAACTCTTTCCTCACTTGTTAATACCTAATGAGTCAATTTCATAACTACTTGGACCTGACACATTGTAAGAGAAGTACTAATCAAAGAAAAATGTCTGGCCAGGCCATTTTCCTCGTTAGCTCAACCCCGACAACTTGTCTTCCTTGTCCTCATACCTTCGGTTCTCTCAATCCTACAATCATAATCAATTCTCCACTTTTCACATGAAATTGCTATATCTAAAACTTTTCAAAGTTCTAGGCTCTTACAACTGGAGTCTACCACGACTCGTAAATCTTAACTATCATATCCCTATCTAGACTCAAACCTCAGGTCTAGCTTACCAAATTCCTAAAACTAGATAGGTGGTAATGATATGCCCTCAGTTACATCATTATCCAATCCTCGGAAGGTTCCTTCAATAATCCTACTAGGACAAGCACGACACACCCTATCAAGTGTCGTTGAGTGTCCAAGGGAAGTTGCAATGGGTACATCACTATTCATACTTTCAGGTTCCAGTGCAAGTGCATTTACCAACTATAGTGAAATAATAGCTACACAGAATTTGAATCAAATAACACTCTAGCTATACTGTCATAAATAACAAATGTACCTTACATTACAGGTGGTGCAACATCCTACTCAACTTTTGGGTAAACCCTTGCTCCCCCTTGCTGTTGCGGTGCTTGAACCCTCTGTTGTCCTTCCTTACGTGGTTTGGTACAGTAGCGGGCCATGTGTCCTTTTCCTTGACAGTTGTAGCACTGTCCATGAAACTGGCGAGGCTGAGCATTGATGTGGTTGGAACTAAATTATATTGTAAGCTTAATTTTGCCCTTTTTATCAAAATATAATTTAACCACTCACAAGAGCACGAATCTTTGTAGATAAGGTTCTATATAGAGGGTATCGATCCCACGAGGACTAGTCATTAATTGTCATAAAGAAAGATTAATTCTACTTTAATTCTAAAAATAGGTTTTTGGTTTTGTGTTTAAAACTATTGCGTAAATGAAATGACGATAAAATTAAAGAGTAAAGTTGGGAGAGAGAACTAGGGTTGGTTTCCACCACTAGCCATTCACATGTTCATAAGTGTAGCAAGTATGGGATTCATTAATTAAATGCCTAACAATGTCATTAGGCTTGTGACCTCAATGACATATCAAAAGATCAATGTGTGTGCTAACCTATCATAATCCATCTTCAACAAGCATAGCTCTTCAACCTAACTAACTACCTAATTACTCTACTCTCTACGTAAACACTACATGCATCCAAACTACCTTGTCTTGGCATGGTCTATACAAACTAGCATCACACATTCATTCAAACACCATTATCTAGCCATCATTTGCACTTCTTGTGGAATATGCAAATGTTGTGCCTTCAAGTGACAAAACCTACTCTAAGACAAGAATAAATTCCATATCAAATGAATATATATAAGAAATGTATTTGTGTACATAATCACTAGGCTAAATAATCAACATTTAATTACAAATCCCCAAGAGCTACAAAGATGAACAAGTTTACATGGCTAGGGGTTGAAACCAACACCCTAGTAGAAGAGTTAGTTGCTTATGGTTGCCTTGCACCCTTCCATTGATGAAGAGAATGAAGCTTCTTGGTCTGGTTCAGCTTTTCTCTTCCTCTCCCGAAGGTCTCTCCTCAAGTCTTCTGATGTGTATGTTGAGAGATATGAGATATGTGGCTTTTGGTGTTTTTTGTATGCCTTTTGGCTCCTTTGGGCCCACCATATATATATATATATATATCATTATATATATCTCTTGTATCAAGAAGACCCCCAAAAGTCTTGTTCAAGTCAGACAATCCCCCTAAGTCGTGCAAAAAGGGGGATTTTGTTGCAAGTGGGAGAGCAGGTGAGCAAGTGGCCAAGTGGGCTCTACAGCATTTCGATTGATCGAAATTGCATTTCGATTGATCGAGATTTCGATCAATCGAAATGAGATTTCAATCAATCGAAATCTCGATTGATCGAAATCCACATCTCGATTGATCGAGATGCCTTGGCAACATTTTCTGATTTCATCTCTTGACTGCAGAAAGCTTCCAACTTTGCTCCATTTACTCCAATACCTGCAAAACATCAAAAACATAAAAATACCGTAAACATATCTCGGTAAACGCAAAAACGGAACTAACATATGCAATAAAGATGGTTCAAATGCATAGAATTGAACACTTATCAAGCATTTTGAGGTACAGCTGGTACCAGAGCTGTGGACTGCTCACCTCCACCAACTCTTTGTCTTTTTGCTGCTTACCAATCCTGTCTAGCTCTTTGCCCCACTTGGCTATGCATATCTTTTGGAGGTTGTTGCTGCTGTTGCCTCCTCAGATTATGCTGCGAGTTAAAACTACCTTTCCCTTTTTCCTTCTCTGCCGCCCTATGTTCTTTCCTTCGTTGATATTTAAGATTATCATGTTCAATCCTCATAGCACGCTCTACGACCTCTACGTAACTATTTAACCCTTGACTAATCACTAGCCTCCTTATGCAAGGAGTTAGTCCCTCTGCAAATCTTCTCGCCCTACTCATGATCTCCTCGTCTGCAACCATATAAGGCACAAATCGAGAGAGTTCTGCAAACTTCGCCTCATATTGACTCACCATCAATGCTTCAGTTTCTTGCTCCAGATGAATAAACTCAGCTGCCATTCTATCCCTCACTACACGTGGAAAATACTTGTCATAGAATCGGTTCTTAAACTAGAATTGAGATATACCTGGTGGAGATGAGTATATACCCTAAAAAAATCCCCAATTTATGTTGTGTAGATGGACATTGTATCCAATTCCACCACATCCCATTGGTCGGCTAGTTTTCTCGTGTTCTTTCCCAGTACTAATCACGACTATTACCCTAACGATGGATACACAAAATAGACTGGTGAAGTCTCTCTATAGGTTGAAGATGAATGGAGAATAGAACATAATTTCCATCGCATTTCTTTCCTTATTTTTTTCTGTAACATAATCACACTCTCACACCCACTAATATCTGTATCACATATATCTATAATATATGTAATCAGATATCTCTTTTAAAATTCAAAAATATTTTATAAATCAAAATTTGAATTTTAAAAGTAATTTAAATTCAAATTTTAAATTTAAATTTGAATTTCAAATACCTATGAAATTCCATATATGCCCTTAGCTATTTCTAATTACAGAAATGCTCCTAACATATAAAATTACAGAAATACCCTTAGCCTAAAAATTATAAAAATGCCCCTAGCTATTTATGGTAATTACATATATACCCTCGACATAGAAAATCTATATAAGTGTGGTTGCACTTTAACTTAAGAATGGTTAAATCACTTTGTTAATTTACGAAACAACCCAATTACGCACAATTGACTATTGGATAAATAAATATCATCAATCCAATTCAACAATTGAACTGGAATTCTGATCCAATCGAAGTCTTCTGATAGAAGAACTGCAATTCCCCTGTTTGGTTTTTAGTTGTGAAATTCATTTTTATTTTGTAATGGGTTTGCAAATCAATTGTTTGGATTCCTAAAAATTTTTGAAATGAAATTGATCAACCGAAAATATCTTTACAACTTAATGGTCCTCTCATCGATTATTATCTCAGTATATGAAGACGCCCATTATTATGGGTTTTGTGAAGAGTGAAATATACATTGTACGTTTGCAGCCTTAAAATGGTGGGAAAAATGCTTCTAAATTGACATTTCGTATTTTAAATGAATTCGGGTACGTGTGTTTGTTCCGAGTATGTATCCATACACATCAAACATGTCAAATTCTCAAATAGAAAGACACATGGATACCACAAAATATTCATATTATTAAACATTTTGAAGGAATAAAATCGAATTATTAAAGATATATTTTTTAAGTGCATGTTCAAACAAAGGTGTCACGTATCTCATACCCATGTCCCAACAATGTGTTATTACAGTAAAGAATTCGAAAACAAACACAAGCTTTAGATTCCATACCTTTCGGTTACCTAGAAAATGGAGGAAGACTAACATGTACAGTTCCTTCATTAATTGTACTCTGCTCATTGATGATGACAATACCAAGTTGCAATGGATCTTATGGAATACGAAAAAATTTCAACTTAGGAAAAACTTTTCCAAGAGGTGTTGTTTGATATGTCAATTTTCGGACTTTGGCAATATGGATATTGAAGTATTACTTGCATCAAAGACTTTCCTGAGTTCCCACATACATCAACTAGAGGCGTTTCTAACATGAAGTAATTTAAGTGATAGATCAATATCGTTGCATCAAGAGTCCAAATAATCGATTTGGATTTCAAATAAATTCCACAACTTAACCAAACAGACTACTAGTATACTCTAGTTAACTATGTGGAATTGCAAATCATTATTTTACAATTTTAGAAAACTAAAATTCCAATTCAATTCTAACTCTAAATTTTGCAGCCTGCGTTTTTATCTTTGCACCAAAAAATAATTACTAATTCTTCAAAGTCATGGGTGTGATAATTTATTTGAACTGCCATTATAACTACCTGCACTCCTCGTAGTTATAAAACTGGAACTGCCATTATAGGATCCAGACCTAGTTTTTATCGAGGGAATTCATATTTAATTTGTTACCGTGTTTCATTATTCTTAAGAATGAGAATAAAAGTTGCAATTTGAGCAATCTATTCAAATATAACCAAATTTGAATTTTGTGCAATCTATTCACATGACTACTAGCATTACAAACACAATATGAACAAATTGTGTCATATGTAGGTAATTTTTTCTACTGCATAAAGAAAGACAGTGGAGTTCCATAAATTTGATTTCATGAGTATTTGATCAACATTGTGTAGAAATTAAAACCACTTTGTTGAGTTGGGTTGGGTTAGGTTGAGTTTTTTTTTTTTTTGCAATTTGTTCACATGACTACTGCATTACATGATCTATGAAAGGTGAAATATAAGCAGTCTTAAATTGGCCTACTTAAAATGGGAAAAAAATTCTTCTCAATTGATAGTTTCGATATTATATTAGTTCGGGTACGTGTGTCAAGACCGAGTATTTATCCATACGTCAGACATAGTCAAATTCTTAAACAAATATACACATCAACATTGCTAAATAGTCATATTATTAAATATTTTTATTCATTTTCTTATGTAACTATTCGGTTATAAATGAATCAGCCAAGTAGGCCGATTGCTTGCAGGCATCCCAGAGCCGTGGTGTCAACTCAATGTAAATGTAATACCCCGGAAAATTTAGGTGTCAATTATTTTAAAGAAATTTAATCTCTTTACATTATTACTTTATTTTATTAATTCATGTGAAATGTTTTTTTTTTCTCTATATAAATTATCATTGTAGGTGAGTTGCTTGTCTTTTATACATGCATTTTATCATTTTATGTGAATTGGTATTAATTGTGTGTTATTTTATTTAAATGTTTTGGGTTGGGCTAGGGAGGAATTCGGGCTAGGATGAGTGGGCTAAGGTTATGTTTAAAATGATGGGCCTAGGGTTGTAATAATATTATTATTGCTATATTTATTATTATTAATTTGATTTTAATTAGTTTTAGGAAAATCAATAAAAGAATAATTAAGACAAAAAGGAAAAGAAAAGAAGAAGAAATTAGGGCTTGCCGTTGTTTTACGCACAGAACTAAGAGAGAGTAAACGAAAGAGAGAAGGGAGTGACGATCGGGTGAACAAGTTGATTCGTCAGGAAAAGACAAGTTTAATTCTTCTCTTCCCCCTTGAATCCGTATGCATAGTCTAGGTTTGAGAATTTATTTATATTAAAAATTTGTAGTTAATTGTATGTTTATATTTTTCTATTATTGATAAATTTTGTGAGATTTAACTGTGATGATTGTATATAGATTAGATTAATTTTGTTCATGTAAGGTTATATGCATATGTATTCATGTATATGTATATTGTGTTAAGAAAGAAATTATTCATGCATGCAATTTGTAAGTAAATAAATGTTAAATTGTTAACCTACTGTGTTGGGATTATCTTGTAAAAAACTCTGAATACTAGGGAAAACAGATCGTAAATAATTTGGTTTTAAATTTTTGAATTTTGCGAAGAACCCTAAAACTTGTGAATTGGGGGTTTTTGATTCGGGCTGTTTCGGATGGGGCTTTTTGCACCAATAGGTAGACGGCGTTGAGAGGAGAAGAACGACACAAAAATGGAGGCGAACGATGGCCGGAGGAGGCCGGACCGTTGCCGGAAAGTCGCCGGCAGCGCGCTGTGCGTGCTGCTGGACGCGCTGGGGAAGAAGCCCCAGCGCAGGGCATTTCCCCACGCGCCTGGCCGGCGTGTGCCGGCGCATGGGGCCGGGGCCGGGAAGGACATTTTTGGGCCCCACTCGCGGGGGCCCACCACTGGGTCCACTATGGGCCCATTCCGATATGTTTTGATATTATTTTTGAATTTTTGAAATTTTTGGAAAAACTTGAAAATTTGAAAAATCATTTTTTAAAAATACTTTCATGATTCCAAAAATTCTGAAATTTTTACTGTATGATATTAGATGTTAAATACACTTAATTTTAAATTTTCAACTCAAAAAAATTTTTCCTTGTTGTCCAATTAATTTTTAAAAGTACCCAACAGCTGTTTTTTTCACTTTTAGTAATTTTAGAAAATACTTTTACAACTCCAAAAATTTCCAAATTTTTACTGTAACTCTTTGGAGGTTAAATACACTTGGGTTTAAAGTTTCAACTCAAAATGATCTTTCCTTGTTGTTCAATTGATTTTTAAAGTGTCCAAAAGCAGGGTTTTTCACTTTCTGTAATTTTAGAAAATACTTTAGAAATTCCAAAAATTCCCAAAATTTTTCTGTAACTGTTTAGAGATTAAATAAACTTGGGTTTAAATTTTCATCTTGAAATGAGCTTCCCTAGGTGTTCAATTAATTTTTAAAGTGCCTAAAAGTTGGATTTACACCACCTTTGGTTTATTAAAAATATTTTTTTTATTTCAGAAAATTCCAGAATATTTTCTTAGTGTTCTTAGAAGTAGAATAGGCCCAAAAACCTAGATAAGATATAGTTTAGATTCCCTCAGAGATTTGAGCGCATTGGAGGTTGGTTTGGGAAATTGTTTCCTCTAATGGATGTTAAGTTATTTTGATTTAATCGATTGTGTTTATTTTATATATAAATGCACATGGGATACTTGATTAAGGTTCACTTGTGAATGATTTGTCATATGGTGATAATTGCATAGCAGATAATTCAAATTTGTAGTCTGTGCAAATTAAAAATCATAATGCATCTTGTTTATTTATTATTTCATATTGGGAATGCATTTGTATTTTTATTTGCCATGTAAGGATTGCCCCGCGTGTCAGGATCGCCCATACCTAATAAGGTATCTATATACTTTTTATTTGGCATGTAAGGATTGCCCGGCGTGTCAGGATCGCCCATACTTAATAAGGTATCTATACTTTTTATTTGGCATGTAAGGATTGCCCGGCGTGTCAGGATCGCCCATACCTATTAATGTATTCATGCATTATAATTGACATATCATGATTGCATAGATTTAATAAAATGCATACATATGTATCTTTATTTGTGAACGTAAAGAATGGGATCGTTTTTACATTGTAAGGGTTGTTGAGAAAATATATGAGATGATTTGTATCTTTAAAAGTATGAATTGAATAAGGAATAATCTGAGGGGTTGCACGTATATTTATCTCTTGTGTCCCTCACATTGAGGGTATGTATATTAATTTTCTGATTGGGATGTAGTAGATAGAACTTGCTCGTGGGTTTAACCCACTTTGTTGATATTTCAGGTCCCAAGCAGTTTCCCCCGCGAGGATAGAGTACTAGGGTTGGGCTGTGACAGACATCTACTGAAATACCCCCCATAAAATTTTGCGCATGAGGTGGCCAGTCTCATACACAAAACCTGAGGAATATTAACCACTGATAGCAACAAGCATAGATGCAAAAGAAAGAAATAGAATAATTGCTAAAAGCTGAACAGAAATCCCATTGAATTGAAATAATTGATAAATAAATAAATATATTCTGGTAATACAATTTGGAAGTCCCGTAACCCAAGGACCCTTAACCAGCAAGAACAAAATTTTTTAAATTCTAAAATTAATACCAACAATCAAAGTCTAAAAAGTTCATAGTATAACTCTTGAAGAAGACAAGTTCCTACCCTGTAACTGATGAAATGAGACGTCTGCTACAACCAAACCCTAAAACTCTATCCTCGCGGTGGAACCTGTCTGAAACCTGAAATATCAACACAATGGGTTAAACCCACGAGCAAGTTCTATCTACTACATCCCAATCAGAGAACCAATATACATACCCTCAGTATAAGGGACACAAAATAAGTCTATAGATTTAACCTACAAGTTATTCTTTTACCCAGTTTCGTGTTTCCAAAACAACAGTCAATATTTATAATATTCCACCCAAACCCTTATTATGCAAACGTGAACACATTCCTTACGTTCAGCAGAAATAAACATAATATAAAATAATATCAAGTTTAAGCAATCCTAACATGCCATCATTTAATCTTTTGATACCTTAATAGGTACAGATATATACATACTAGTCATTTCCTATTTAGCTCATGTTTTCAGAAGTAAAATCATCTTATACATTGTTCCAACACACCCTTATCATCCAACAATGAACACATTCTTTAAGTTCAAAATAAAGAAAACATGTGCATACACATATAGATACCTTATTAGATATGGGCGATCCTGACACGCCAAATAAAATGTATAGATACCTTATTAGGTATGGGCGATCCTAACACGCCAAATAAAATGTATAGATACCTTATTAGGTATGGGCGATCCTGACACGCCGGGCAATCCTGACATGCCAAATAAAATGCATAGATACCTTATTAGGTATGGGCGATCCTGACACGCCGGGCAATCCTTACATGCCAAATAAAATACATAGATACCTTATTAGGTATGGGCGATCCTGATACGCCGGGCAACCCTTACATGCCAAAATAAAATGCATAGATACATTCCAATATGCAATATAAAATAACAAGGTGCATTATGATTTAAATTTGCACAACCGTTATTTCAAATCATCCAACATGACATTATCATCATAAGACAAATCGTTCACAAGTAGACTATAATCAAGTATTTGATGGACATTTATATCCTTAAAGGAAAATATATTCAAATAAACCAAATAACCCAAGCATCCATTATAGAAGCAATTTCCTAACTCAACCTCCAATGCACTCAATTCTACGAGGGAATCTAAACCTAACTTTTATCTAGGCTTCTGGGCCTATTCCACTTCTCAGAACCCTATTAAATCATTCTGGAATTTTCTAAAATTTTTGAAATATTTTCAACAAATAAAAGAAGGTGGAAACCCAACTTTTAGACACTTTAAAAATTAATTGAATACCAAGAGAAGCTCATTTTGATATGAAAATTTAAACCCAATTTTATCTAACCTCCAGAAAGTTACACCAAAAATTTGGGAAATTTTGGAATTATAAAAGTATTTTCCAAAATTACAGAAAGTGAAAAATCCAACTTTTAAACACTTTAAAAATCAATTGAACAGCAAGGAAAGATTATTTTGAGTTGAAAATTTAAACCCAAGTGTATTTATCCTCCAGAGAATTATAGTAAAAATTTGGGAATTTTTGGAATTATAAAAGTATTTTCTAAAATTACAGAAAGTGAAAAATCCAACTTTTAGACACTTTAAAAATCAATTGAACAGCAAGGAAAGATTATTTTGAGTTGAAAATTTAAACCCAAGTGTATTTATCCTCCAGAGAATTATAGTAAAAATTTGGGAATTTTCGGAATTATAAAAGTATTTTCTAAAATTACAGAAATTGAAAAATCCAACTTTTAGACACTTTAAAAATCAATTGAACAGCAAGGAAAGATTATTTTGAGTTGAAACTTTAAACCCAAGTGTATTTCAACTCAAAATAATCTTTCCTTGCTGTTCAATTGATTTTTAAAGTGTCTAAAAGTTGGATTTTTCACTTTCTGTAATTTTAGAAAATACTTTTATAATTCCAAAAATTCCCAAATTTTTACTATAATTCTCTGGAGGATAAATACACTTGGGTTTAAATTTTCAACTCAAAATAATCTTTCCTTGCTGTTCAATTGATTTTTAAAGTGTCTAAAAGTTGGATTTTTCACTTTTTGTAATTTTAGAAAATACTTTTATAATTCCAAAACTTCCCAAATTTTTACTATAATTCTCTGGAGGATAAATACACTTGGGTTTAAATTTTCAACTCAAAATAATCTTTCCTTACTGTTCAATTGATTTTTAAAGTGTTTAAAAGTTGGATTTTTCACTTTCTGTAATTTTGGAAAATACTTTTATAATTCCAAAAATTCCCAAATTTTTGGTGTAACTTTCTGGAGGTTAGATAAAATTGGGTTTAAATCTTCATCTCAAAATGAGCTTCTCTTGGTATTCAATTAATTTTTAAAGTGTCTAAAAGTTGGGTTTCCACCTTCTTTTATTTGTTGAAAATATTTCAAAAATTTTAGAAAATTCCAAAATGATTTAATAGGATTCTGAGAAGTGGAATAGGCCCAGAAACCTAGATAAAAGTTAGGTTTAGATTCCCTCGTAGAATTGAGTGGGTTGGAGGTTGAGTTGGGAAATTGCTTCTATAATGGATGCTTGGGTTATTTGGTTTATTTGAATATATTTTCCTTTAAGGATATAAATGCCCATCAAATACTTGATTATAGTCTACTTGTGAACGATTTGTCTTATGATGATAATGTCATGTTGGATGATTTGAAATAACGGTTGTGCAAATTTAAATCATAATGCACCTTGTTATTTTATATTGCATATTGGAATGTATCTATACATTTTATTTTGGCATGTAAGGGTTGCCCGGCGTGTCAGGATCGCCCATACCTAATAAGGTATCTATGTATTTTATTTGGCATGTAAGGATTGCCCGGCGTGTCAGGATCGCCCATACCTAATAAGGTATCTATGCATTTTATTTGGTATGTCAGGATTGCCCGGCGTGTCAGGATCGCCCATACCTAATAAGGTATCTATACGTTTTATTTGGCGTGTTAGGATCGCCCATACCTAATAAGGTATCTATACATTTTATTTGGCGTGTCAAGATCGCCCATATCTAATAAGGTATCTATATGTGTATGCACATATTTTCTTTAGTTTGAACTTAAAGAATGTGTTCATTGTTGGATGATAAGGGCGTGTTGGAACAATGTATAAGATGATTTTACTTCTGAAAACATGAGCTAAATAGGAAATGACTAGTATGTATATATCTATACCTATTAAGGTATCAAAAGATTAAATGATGGCATGTTAGGATTGCTTAAACTTAATATTATTTTATATTATGTTTATTTCTGCTGAACGTAAGGAATGTGTTCACGTTTGCATAATAAGGGTTTGGGTGGAATATTATAAATATTGACTGTTGTTTTGGAAACACGAAACTGGGTAAAAGAATAACTTGTAGGTTAAATCTATAGACTTATTTTGTGTCCCTTATACTGAGGGTATGTATATTGGTTCTCTGATTGGGATGTAGTAGATAGAACTTGTTCGTGGGTTTAACCCATTGTGTTGATATTTCAGGTTTCAGACAGGTTCCACCGCGAGGATAGAGTTTTAGGGTTTGGTTGTAGCAGACGTCTCATCTCATCAGTTACAGGGTAGGAACTTGTCTTCTTCAAGAGTCATACTATGAACTTTTGAGACTTTGATTGTTGGTATTAATTTTAGAATTTAAAAACTTTTGTTCTTGCTAGTTAAGGGGTCCTTGGGTTACGGGACTTCCAAATTGTATTACCAGAATATATTTATTTATTTATCAATTATTTCAATTCAATGGGATTTCTGTTCAGCTTTTACCAATTATTCTATTTCTTTCTTTTGCATCTATGCTTGTTGCTATCAGTGGTTAATATTCCTTAGGTTTTGTGTATGAGATTGGCCACCTCATGCGCGAAATTTTATGGGGGGTATTTTAGTTGGTATCAGAGCCTGAACCCAGCCGGAAGAAGTGTGCCGACGAGGACGTCGGGCCTCGTAGGGGGGTGGATTGTAGTAACCCTTGTGGACGAGTGTGAGTGGGCGGGTGCGAAGACAGACACTGGGCTGAGCTACCATACTGACAGGGTGCAGGGTGCTCAATCCCACATCGCCTGGGTGTGAAAAAGGGGATGTGCTTATATGTAGTATGTTCTCTTCAAATGGTATGAGGCCTTTTGGGGTTAAACCCAAGAGCAAAACCGTGCGGGCTCAGACCCAAAGCGGATAATATCATACCATGTGTTGGAGCAGGGTATTACATCTACTCTCACCAGTCTCAGGGTAGGAATCTACTTTTTCTTCAGGAGTAAAACTATGAACTCATTTGGAGGTTTTGGTTTTGGATTTCAATTTAAGGGTTAAACTTTTATTCTTTCTGGTTAAGGGGTCCTTGGGTTACGGGACTTCCAAATTGTATTACCAGAATTTAATTATTTATTTATCAATTATTTCAATTCAATGGGATTTCTGTTCAGCTTTTAGCAATTATTCTATTTCTGTCTTTCGCATCTATGCTTGTTGCTATAAGTGGTTAATATTCCTCAGGTTTTGTGTATGAGACTGGCCACCTCATGCGTGAAATTTTTTGGGGGTATTTCAGTAAATAGTTTTGATCGAATACAAATATTTCTTTTAAAGGTCGTGCTAGATCAAGCGATTAACTAGGGAGAGAGAATATGAAACTCTCTATTGAGTTCTTTTCTTGCCTCAATTAAGAGCACTTTTAACCATGTGCAAAGAATTATGAGATTGAATCGTAGAAGGAGGGAGGTAGAAGGAGGGAGAAATAGACTGACTATCGAATTAGAGGAGGCCTAGAGCAAGAAAGTGAAGAGATGCAGATCGAGTAAGAGATAGATCAATATTCTGAGAAATATTAAGGAAGAGAAATAGATTACACGTGATACAATTGTTAATTGTGGTTGTGAGAACCCTTAATACAGAGTTATTTGCTTTTATTTATAGGAAAATAAAAGTACATCACTTGCATTTAATCCTAAATTACATGATAATTATGAAAATATAAAGGAGATACATTATTAGCACTTTATCAACTTCTTCATGCAAGACTCCATATTCAGCCTAAAGTCATCCCATGCAGTCTTACGTAGAGTCCATGTTCAACCAAGAATTCCAATGTGGCTGAAACCCATAAGAGTCCTCGTTCAATATCGATTATCCATGGATATGCACAGGTTACGTATACGTATATGTAATTGTGACTTGATTACTCATACCAGTTGTATCCAACGATCCTCTATTTCCTTATTCCGTCAGTTTTCTCACAAGATGTAGAACTACTTGGAGTCCTAATTATTGTAGACTCCTTATGCTCTATCTTGCAAGGTTAAACTACATCCACCTAAATATGTATATACATATATATATATATATATGCGGATGTGCTATAACAGTGACTGGATATGTGTACATATTTTATAGGAATCATTTATTCCTTTAGGACAATCCTACTAGAGTCTCGGCCTCTTTATTGTTTTTTGTAAGATGGACTCTTTGCCAGCCTCTTAACAGCAGCCTTATCCTTAGCTGCCAAGTGGCGCCAAGTTTGGGTGCCAACAACTGCCCCCTGAATTCAAATACTTGGGATGAGCCTCTCTTCTACATGAATTTCAAGGGATTTTGAATTTAAACAGTGTTTAATCCTCATTGATTCAAGGAATCTCCATCAGCACGCTTGCCATCAAAGCTCATAACTCCCTTAGCCATTTTTGAACCCTAGTTGCTCATTATATAAGCTTTAGCCATTTTCCTTTCTACTTCACAAGTCTTCAATTCCCCTCTCTGTAATCAACTTCTAGCAAACAGTCCTTACTTCTTTATGCTCTTTCTAACTCCATGGCTTCCAAATCTACTGACTTAGCATTCCCCTCTGATAACCCTTCATCTAACAGCAAGCAGGCCAAGGTGATCATCAACGCCACTACTCTCAGCCAACTCTATTTAGATGTTCTTGTCGACCTTCCCAACGGCACCAAAGGGCTTGGTCTTGCCTTTGTAGAGGAAATTCTCTTTGATATTTTATCTTTCTACCCATTGGCTGAGAAGCACCTCATGTTTCAGAGCCTCATGACGATAAAAGAACCTCACGTTACCAACTTCCATCTCCAAATTTGGCACTAAATTAATTCCAACTTAGACGCATGGGTTGATCGTGTTTCTGTTGAAAAAGGGAAACTGTGGAAAGCCTATGGTATTTATGATGCCATCCAGCTAAGCACAATGCCCATGATTTAGGACAAGACCTCATTTGCTCTGCTTCCTTATTCTTGTCGATTACGACCAATTCTCTTCACCTACCATGTGGGATGCTCCCCCCCCCAATGAGAGACGTTTGTATGCTGACTGGCCTCAGGGCAACAGGCATCGAGGTCAGTTCCCTTTTGCCCAAATCAACAATGTCCCTTAAATATCCAACCAAAACCAACGGCAACATGATCACTGTTTCGTCATACATCTCTTTTATGAAGGCACTAGAAAGACTTCAAGGCCTATTGATGACGATGAACACATCGCGTTCCTTCCTGTACTGGTTGAACAAATGCCTTCTCAATGTGCCGACCCTCCAGGTTACTAAGAATGTAGTCAAGATTGCATTAGCTCTGGCCGAAGGGAAAACCTTCGCCTTAGCCCCCTTCGTTCTCTGTTGCCTCTACAGAGGTCTCCATGATCTTGTGGTGACCCATTATGTTCGCTCAAGAGGCCCTTTTTGGTTATTCCAGATTTGGCTGAGGGCCTATTTTCCTAAGCTGAGTGCAGAGATTTCTCCATCAGCCAATGACTCCTTGGTTTCTTTTTTATATGCCTTGGCATACCCAAGGCCCAATCTTTCAATGATTGCGTCAATTTTTTCCTTCATTGCCGCCAGCGATCGACCCACAATTTCTTCCCTTCTCAGGTTTGCCCCAAACCCCTATCTAGCTTCAACCACCCACTAGCTCTTCCACAAAATAGGAGTTGGATGATTACAACGCTTCTTAGGCCAACTTTTTTGCTAGGACGAGACTTCCACTACAGCACTGCCCCTTTGTACTCTCCTAACAGTCGAGTAGGGGTAGAATCCTATAACCCAGCTCAACTTGCGAGGCAATTTGGCCTTGTGCAGCTGATCCATTCGCCTCCCTACTTTTCGTACAACTTGACCTTTGATGAAAGGGTTAGGTTTCAAGAGGCCAGATACGTTTTTGATGTATCGGCCAAGAACAAAAATTTTGTGGATCGTTTCCAATTTCAACCCTTTGTCCCTCAACCCCAGGCCGATCCTTCCTTTAACACTTGGTAGGCCTCCCATGTTGCATTGACCTTAGACATCGATGAGTCCATCTTCTTTCTGCGCTTGACTAGTTCCTTCAAATTTCCTGCCGTTAGTTCCCAAGGGGGTGATACTTCCTCAGTCGCTTCCACCAAGAAAGACGGGAAAGATTGACATTTATAAAGAATGACGAGGTGCGTCTTTTGATCCTTGTAAAAAGTAATTTTTATAACCCTATATGCAGGGATCTCGTGAATACTTTGTCGTAAAAGGCCACTTTTCTTGTAGTGTGATGTTCCTGTAACAGTAGCCTTGAATGTTATATGGGAAGTCTTGGTCCTAAAGAACCTGTCCTTGGAGGACTTTCTTCTCTCTTGTTCCAGCCAGTTTGATGTTATTTTATCATGGGATCTATCCTTTTCTTCTTTGGTGCTTTATTGGAAATGGACTTTCTCCATTCCTTTTTTGTATTCAGGGGGAATGCCTCATTCTCTTTATACATTTCTTTTATTTAATCACAAAAAATTCATTCAAGAAAGTTAGAAATAAAGAAAAATACCAATGTTAGAAAAATATAGGAAGAGAATTGTGTATTGAATTGATATTTATTATAAAAATATATATAAAGGCCTATTTATAGGCAGATAATCTTGGATACTAAATAAACTTAGGAGACAAGAAACCTAAATGATTTAGAAAAAGGTATAAGAAATCTTAAATAGTTTAGGAATGATATACTAGTAAATATATAATCTATAAAGGAAAAAAAAAATTCAAACTTTGAGTCATGATTTCTAACACATGCTAGCTCATCTCATATATAGTTTCGACTCCAAGTGTGAGCGAGTATACACTGCAAAATAGCAATAGATCAAATCTAATTGCTAGCTTCTGAATTTCTCGTGCATCAATTATATAGTGAATCAGCTGTAGATTCTTTTTGCGTTCAAAATTAACGGGTAGGAGGAGACAAGAAGATAAGGGGGGAGAAGAAGGATGATTAATATATATATATATATATATATATATATATATATATGCGAGGTTGCAAAATGCATCTCTCTTTATATATATTTGTATGTATATATCAGCTATTCGGATCGAAGTTTCTATGCATTCTTTGATTGCAAGTTTATTCAAGTAGTATCTTTATACTTGAGGGTCAACTCTCATTCTCAATGACAAAATTTGTTTAATTTTTTTTTTAAGTAATGAAAAATTCAGTATTTTACTTCAATCATTATGAGTTTAATGTTTTATCACTCCATTCAAATTAGTGAAGAAAGTTATATTAATAGTTCAAAACTATAATTATATTTATTTATATATTTCATGAACTACATTTTTTTTTAAGAATCAAGTCTGGCCCGAATAAAGACCTTTTCAAGATAAAAATCAAAGCCAGTTCTAAGCCCTTGCACTCTTTTAGCTCCTTCCAAGCGCGCAACCTGCTATCCCAAAGCCCAAGGGTCTGACTAGGGTTTCTTAAAGTGCCTTTAGGCCCGGCCCATCGAACAATCAAAGTCCGATGCACCTTTACATACACCTATTTCATACCCATGTTTGAACAATGTGATCTTTTTAAGGTAAATAATACTTCAACTCGTATATCTTGCCAAAGTCTTTGATTGCCGGAGTGAACAAGGCTTGGAAAGCAAACACAAGGTTTAGATTCCATACTGTTTGGTTGCCAAGAAAATGACGAAAGACTTTAACATGTCCAATTACTTTGGTCATTAATGGTGACAACACCAAGTTGCAATAGATTCTAATGAAATACGAAAAATTTTCAACTTTGGAAAAAACTTTTCCAAGAGGTGTTGTTATTTTCGGACTTTTCCAAGAGGTGTTATTACTTACATCAAAGACTTCTCCGATCAGTTCCCACATACATCAACTTTGTTGGCATTGAATATCCTTGACTTACAATTTGACACAATCAGTCCCAATGCATTCCTATGCATTTTGAAGTATTACTTACGTTAAAGACTTCCCTCTTACATCAATTATGAAGCATTTCTAAACCATTCCAATATAAATGACATTGACTATCACTTTCACACAGTGCTGTCAATGAGGAAATCACAGAGCAACAGACAAATAACTTCTAGGCTTCTTCTAGCAATGACCTCAGTGGTGACATTTATAAGACCACAATACTAACATTTCTATCTGTTATGATTAAAGCCTAAATCACCTGAAGATAGTGTTCTCTCACCACGAATTGAAAAGTCAAATCCTAGTAAAAATCGCATTTCATTTTACAGAAATCCCATGGAATACCCCCATTTGCATCGCATCCACATCATTATATAGGTGTTGACATAAGACAATACTAACATCACATTGCATCTCTCTCTCTCTTTCTCCAGGCATCATGGAATTCTCCAGGCATCATGGAAAAGAAGAATGTAATGTTGTTATTGCTTGTAATATACTCATTTGTGACTTGCCTGGCTGTGTCTTCAAGCAGCTTCACAGATGAGTATGCTCTTCTAGCCTTCAAAGCTCATACTACCTTTGATCCTAGTAACGTTTTGGCGACAAATTGGTCAGACGGTACCTCCTTTTGCAATTGGGTTGGTACCATGTAAAATGCAAAATTTCTTAAAATGCTTTTTGACCCGGCCTATTGAACAATCAAAGTTTGTTGGATACAAGTCACTTCACTCTGACAAAAACTTGATGCAGAACACCTCAGGTTTACAATTACGACAATACGTCCAACTGCTACAGACTCCCGACTAACTTCACAATTCTTCCAGAAGGGTTGCTGAAAGAACAAAATACTCAGCAAGTATTTCGTTCCCTTCGTAGTGATCGTTTCTCTTCCTCTTTAAATAAAATCTTGTAGTTTTAAGGAACCACCTCTGCTGCTCTTGATCAACTGTGTAGACTGACGATGTCTTGAAGATTCCGTTGATTAGCTGAAGAAGAACATCACAACTTAAACACTCCGCGTATGTGTGCTCTCAAAAATAAAATCAATGAAGATTTTCTCTAATAAATTCCTCTTTTTGCTCCCAAAAATATCTTTCTGTCTTTAACAGTTAAATCATTGAGTTTTTTATTTCCCCTATTTTGATTGAAGTATAAAGAGGTATTTATAAGATTTAGAATCCTTAGTCTACTTGGAAAACAAGTCTAAAATACCTAAGGAAAGTTTTAGAGAAGTTTTGGTTGACTAGGAAATCAATTCGGATCAAAAAGGAAATTTTCGCAC
This sequence comes from Cornus controversa, assembly GCA_026545225.1. Taxonomy (NCBI): domain Eukaryota; kingdom Viridiplantae; phylum Streptophyta; class Magnoliopsida; order Cornales; family Cornaceae; genus Cornus; species Cornus controversa. Next base: position 21,704,982 of record CM048852.1, read on the forward strand.
GCATCAGCTAAGTCGGACAAGTCCTAAAAATTGGGGATCGGTGGGACTTTTGAAGACACTTAGAAATTTCAAAGTCCTGAGAAAAGTAGGACCGGTCCTAAATTTTGGGGACCGATGGGACTTTTTAGACGTATTGAATTTTGAAAATCCCGAGAGAAGTTGGACCGGTCCTCATATATGGGGACCTGTGGGACTTAGCAAAAATTCAATTTTTTACATTTAAAGCATATTTTCCAAGTCCGAAACCCACCAAACTTCAAAACATAGTGTCCTCAATCACATACCTGTTCTAAATGATGTCATCAAATCCATGATATCGAGACACCTTCCGTTCAGCTTCGAAGATCGAGATACAAGATCAAACAAAAATTATAACTCGATGAACAAGTTTTGACATCGAAATTTACCAATTACAATTATATATCTCACATTTTAGGATTTGCAAGGGCATATGACTTAACTATGGCAAATACATTTTTTAAGAAAAGAAAACAACATTTAATTATTTTTAAAAGTGGCACAAAGAAAACACAAATTGATTATTGCCTATATAGAAGAGGTGACTGGGGAAGATGTAAAGATTGTAAGGTAATCTCTGAAAAAAATTTGACAAACCAACATAGATTACTAATATTAGACCTATTGATTAAAGAATTAAAAGATCAAAAAATAGTAAAAGGACGTAGACACGTAAAGTGGAAAGAATTGAAAGGCAACAAAGGGATAACATTTCGAACAAAAATATTAGAAGAACAACAATGGGATTGGAATGATAATATAAATAACTTATGGATAAAAATGGTTGAATGTATTAGGAATGGAGTAAATGAAACCTTAGGAGAGACAAATGAAAAGAAATTTTTAAAAAAAAAAAAAAAAAAAAGGTGGTGGTGGAGCGATGAAATACAAGAAGCACTAGTAATAATAATAATAATAAATCCCAAATGTTCGACCAATTGATGCTGGTTAATCCAGTATGAGGTTAAACCAAGCCAATTATAACAATTTATAAATTAGAGCATAATCAAGTGAACCCATAGATCAACAATTGAACTGGAATTCTAATCCAATCGGTGGATCTCTTGATGGAAAATTGCACTCCCCTATTTGGGTTTTTAGTTTAGTGGAATTCATTGAATTGTTATGGATTTGCATATCAATTGTTTGGACTCCTACAATTTTTGTAAATGAAATTGACCATCCCAAAATATCTTTATTTTTCAGCAGTGCCCTCATTGATTATTATACATCCGTGCGTGAAGATGATGGTTAATGCCGACAACGTGGAATGACTTTGCCTTCAAATGGTGTCAAAGGGGTTGCTTAGTGAACAAGACTTTTGTCATTATGGGAACTAAGGAGAGAGATATACGCAACCTTACTTTCGCAGGCTAAATGGTGTCAAAAATAGTTTTCAATTGATAGTTTCTATTCGGGTAGGCATGTAAGTGCGAATATGTATCCATGCGTTGGACGTGTCAAATTATCAAACAAAAAAAAGCTAAATATTTATATTATTAAATATTTTTATTTATCTTTTCATAGTAAAATTTTGTTTTTATTTATTTCAATATAGGCATTTCACGCATTTTGAAGTAGTAATATAATAAAAAAGATTTATTAGAGACATATTTTTAGATGCATATATATCCGAAAGTGTCGTACACATATTTCCAACCTAGACATTTTCGACCAATTTGTGCCATGTAACCTAAGATATAGTTGAGATACTTTAAAGGTAAATAATGCATTTACTTTAGTATCTTGCCAAAGTCCGAAGATTGCCGCACTAAACAAGGCTGGAAAATAAACATAAGCTTTGAATTCCATATCATGTGGTTGCGAAGAATATGGAGAAAGACTTTTAACATGTACAGTTCCTTCTTTAATTATACTGTGTGGTAATTGATGGTGACAGTTCCAAGTTGCGATGGATTCATATGGAATACGAAAATTTTATTTGAACTGCCATTATAAGTACTTGCACTCCTCATATTTATAAAACTTGACCTGCTATTAACTCTCTCTCTCTCCAGGCCGGCATCATGGAAAAGAAGATTGTAATGTTGTTATTACTTCTAATATGCTCATTTGTGGCTTGCATGCAGGCTGTGCCTTTGAACAGCTTCACAGATGAGTATGCACTTCTAGCCTTCAAAGCTCATATTACCTCTGATCCTAGTAAAATTCTGGCGACAAATTGGTCAGAAGGTACCTCCTTTTGCAATTGGGTTGGTGTTTCTTGTAGCCGAAGGCGACAAAGAGTGACAGCCTTGAATCTTCCAAATATGGGTCTTAGAGGTACCATCCCCAGAGAAGTTGGCAATCTCTCATTTCTCAATTCCTTTGATATCAGTGAGAACAGCTTTCATGGCCATCTCCCTGATGAAATGGGTCGTTTGCGTCGACTAAAGTCGATCAATTTTTTCTTAAACAATTTCACAGGATCTATCCCCGGAGACATCGGCTATATTCCCAAGTTAAAGAAATTATACATCAGTGACAATTACATTTCAGGGATCATTCCTTCCACCATCTTCAACATTTCTTCTTTGCAAAAGATTGACCTCACTAACAATACGCTGTCTGGTACTCTCCCAGTGGACATGTGCAACAATCTCTCAAAACTTCAAGGCCTATATCTTTCACGGAATCAGCTAGGTGGCAAGCTTCCTACTAGCTTATCCAAATGTACTGAACTTCAAGATATATCACTATCATTCAATGAATTTACAGGAGAAATGCCTCGTGGAATCGGCAACTTATCTAAGCTTCAGTTTTTATATCTTGGTGATAACAGCTTGACGGGTACAATTTCGCCTTCAGTTGGTAATTTGTCAATTTTAAGAAAACTCCTAACTATATCATTCAATTTTGCAATGTCTAAGCTTCTCGTCTTCACTTTTCTTGCAGGTGAAATACCTGATACAATCTTCAACATCTCTTCACTTGTGGTTTTTGATCTGTCCTACAATAAAATCTCTGGTGGTCTGCCTAAGGGTCTATGCCGCCAAAATCCAAGGCTTGAAGACATTAACATTTCTGGGAACCAACTCACTGGCAATATCTCTTCTTGTCTGTCCCAATGTAAGGCACTTATATATCTCTCTCTGTCGATCAATAATTTCACAGGAAGCATGCCGAATGACATTGGGAACTTGTCTGCCCTTCAACTTTTATATCTTGGTAGAAATAACTTGAAAGGTGAAATTCCACATTCAATTGGTAACATGTCCATGTTAGAGGAGATTCATTTGAGTGAAAACAATTTTCATGGTATTATTCCTTGGCAACTGGGGCATCTCTCGAATTTGAGAAATTTAAGCCTTGGTTCTAACAACCTTGTGGGTGGAATACCATTGTCACTCTTCAACCTAAGTAGATTACAACACCTTTCCCTCACAAATAATTACCTTTCAGGAAATCTTCCATCAAATACTGGCCTTTGGCTTCCAAAACTTAAAACTCTTTATATTAGTGCCAACAAAGTCAGTGGAAAAATTCCCAACTCAATCTCAAATGCCTCCCAACTAGTTGAAATCGATCTATCCCGTAATTTGTTCATTGGTAGCATACCCACAACTCTCGGGAATTTAGGCCACCTCCAAGTCCTCTATTTAGGATCGAATCACTTGAAAAATGATCCATCGACACTTGAACTAAGTTTTCTCACATCATTAACAAGTTGCAGGCATTTGAAAGAACTGGGCATAGCATATAATCCTTTAAATGGTATTTTTCCAAAATCCATAGGAAATATCTCTAGCTCTCTTGAAGAATTTTATGGAAGTGCTTGCCAAATAAAAGGAGAAATTCCTAGAGAAATTGGAAATTTGAGCAACTTGATTCTATTGGGCCTAGGAGGTAATGACTTGGCAGGGTCAATCCCCGTAACATTTGGGCAGCTACTGAAACTCCAGTTGTTGGATGTTGCTGGTACTAAATTACAAGGTGCGATAACAAGCAGACTTTGTGCTTTAACAAGCTTGAGTGACTTAATGTTGAATGGAAATAAATTTTCTGGATCAATTCCAAGCTGCTTTGGGAACCTTACTTCATTGAGAAGACTCGTTTTAGATACCAATGCCTTAACTTCCAAAATTCCATCGACTTTGTGGAACCTTAAGGATATCATTGTTCTGAATTTGTCTTCTAATATTTTAACTGGTTCTCTACCTCAAGAAATTGGCAACTTGCAACATGTTACACAGTTGGATCTATCAAAGAATCAGTTCACAGGTAAAATTCCAAACACAATTGGGCAACTTCAGAGCCTGGTTCAACTCTCCTTGTCAGAGAACAGACTACAAGGTTCTATACCCCAATCATTTTCTGATTTGTTAAGTATGGAATCCTTAGATCTATCGCGGAACAATTTTTCTGGTGCAATCCCCAAGTCATTGGAGAAACTTTTGTATCTCAAGTATATAAATGTTTCTTTCAATAGACTAAGCGGAGAAATTCCAAGTGGAGGACCATTTGCAAATTTCATGTATGAATCTTTCATGCAGAATGATGCATTATGTGGACCACCTCAGTTCCATGTCAGAGCATGTAGAAGCCCCAAAAAATCAGGGAAGAAAGAAATTCTTCTAAAATATATTGTCCCACCAATTGCCTCACTGGTAATTATAGTGGCATTTCTAGTTGGGTTGCTAAGATGCAAAAACAAAAACAGGCAACTTCCGATCCAATATGATTCACCACCTGGTGTAACACATAGAAGGATATCACACCAAGAGATTCTTTATTCAACAAACTACTTCAGTGAAGACAATTTGATTGGTAAGGGAGGCCTTGGTTCTGTATACAAAGGGATATTCACTGATGGGATGGTTGCAGCTGTTAAAGTTTTCAATTTAGAGGAACAAGGTGCATTCAAGAGTTTTGATGCAGAGTGCGAAGTAATGCGCAACATTCGCCACCGAAATCTTGTCAAAATAATAAGCAGTTGCTCTAACCTCGATTTCAAAGCCTTGGTGCTAGAATATATGCCTAATGGGAACCTTGACAGGTGGTTGTACTCTCACAACTATTGCTTGAATATTGTCCAAAGGTTGTGCATTATGATAGATGTTGCATCTGCACTAGAATACCTCCATCACAGTTGTTCAACCCCTGTGGTGCATTGTGACTTGAAGCCAAGCAACATTCTATTAGATGAAGACATGGTTGCACACGTAGCTGACTTCGGCATAGCAAAGCTCTTGATGGAGAACAAGTCAATGGCACAAACAAAGACACTAGGCACCATTGGGTATATGGCACCAGGTATGTTCCTTCTACAACAAATATATCGTTAAAGTGATTGATAACAACCACTATGTGAATGTCATGGAGGAGTAAAGAAATAATATGCAACATAAATTTTGTTCTTCCTTTCTCTTTTTGAGTTGTTTGCGCATACAAGTTTGTGGTAAATTATCTGACCTGAGACTTCAATACATTTTATATTTTTTTTCATCTAGAAATAAATTTATATTTCATCTAGAATAAGAAGAGATATATAGGTAAGTTGTTTCCTCTCACCCCTTCTAAATCCTAGAACCCACTGTTTATTTGAGCACTTTCTTCCTATACCTTTTTTGGGTAAGTTTGTACTGGCATTAATTACTTTTTTGTTCTATTACAAATTTATAACTGTTTATTTTTATTAAAATTTACTTCTTTTTTCTTAGTTGGTTCGTTTATAAAACTAATGTTACAGAGTATGGTTCGACTGGGATAGTATCTGCTATGGCGGATGTTTACAGTTTTGGAATTCTGTTGATGGAAACATTTACAAGAAAGAAGCCAACGGATGATCGATTTCTGGGAGAATTGAGTTTGAAGCATTGGGTGTATGAGTCTTTCCCTAGTGAAATACTGGAGGTTGTAGATGCTAATTTACTAAGAGGAGAGGAAGAATATTTTGCTGCTATAAAGAATTGTCTGTCATCCCTCTTTGGATTAGCTCTTGAATGCACTGCAGACTTACCAGAGGAGAGGGTTAACATGAATAACGTATTAGCCAGGCTCAAGAAGATCAAAATCACGTTTCATGAGAACGTAACAAGGATTTGAATGAAGCCATTGTTCTAGATAAGTTCCAGTAGTCAGTTAGAGAATAGATCTTCATGTTCTGTTTGAGATGTTTCACAAATAAGCCTTTTGCATACTTTATCAGCTATTCATGACAATTCCTCATAAGTATTATATACATTCTTAAAATAGATAGTGATAATTGTATTAAATTTTTTTGGATATTTGTATGACATGTGACTCCACAAGAGTGACTATTTTCTAGGTTTTTGTTCCTTTCAGTTTATGTATGTCACATTTTAACATGACACTCTGTCAGATTTTTTTTTTAATTGGATGTTTGTAATATAATCAATTTTCATTCAAATCAAACGTGTAAAAGAATTGAAGCTATGTTTCGAAGCACTGAATCAGGACATTGGAACTAGAATTGGGGGAGATTTAGTTCAAACGCAGCAATTCGGTTCTCTCAACTGCAACATGATTATATTCTTATTGCTACAATTTAGCAATTTTATTTTTTAAAATATCAACCAGTTTAACATGCCTACTACTTTCCTCAAAATTTAACTTGTAAGGTTCTACACACACATAAATTTAAATAAAATTGGTCTTATATGTTTCATGTTTAGGGCCTTCATGATTGGAATTCCTTATATGCTCAAGTTTATATGCCCAATTGTTCAATTGGAGTTGGGGCAATATTGACAACTTTGATCAGATGATGAATTGGTTTATTCATCATTCAAAGTCCAGGCTGATGAAAAGCAAAATACTTTGCCTCACATTTACTTATACTATATGGCAAATATGGTGGTCCAGAAACCTCTGTCTCCATGATGGTGTGGTTATTACCCCTCTTCAAGAAGCTAGTCAAATTATTTGGACGTTTATGTTCCTCTGCCTGTTGTTGTTTCGCTGGTTAGTTAATAAAAGTTGATTTTGGATTAATATTACTAAATTATGTTTATTTAGAACTCATATTTTGAAAAATTTAGATTTGTTTGATGGGAATTCTTTGTAATTTTAAAGTGATTTTTTGAGAGTGGAGGTCAGTTGTTTTGAGTTTCAGCCTTTTTCATCAATTCTGTATCCAAACATTTGGATGAGGGAAGATCCATTCAGCCAAGGATCAACAAATAATTTTAAGGACTGACCATTACCAATCAGAAATTGATTGTTCGCAGCTATGAATTCTCTGACGTCCAGGAGATGTTTTCAGAAAGTAGAGTGCTTCTTATCCACAGAACAGGACCATATAGACTCATTTGCCTACTACCAAAAATTACTAAGAAGCTTTCCTCTAAGTCACATGGCAACCAAATTTACACTTACTACATACAAGGCTGAAATCTCGTATATACAAGCTCAACAATCAACTGAGAGAGTGGTTAGATTGGTAAGGCTGAAGAGTTTTGGAGTCCAAAAAGAGCGTTTAAAGGAAGTTGGCGGATACCAGCTTCTTAATTTAACTTCTGCTTCTCTTTTTCTTCTACGTAAAAGTCAAAACAAAAGCTCTACCAAACAGGCCTGAATGTAGGGCTGCCTCGATTAAAGAATTTTCTTTCTTGGCATATTTCGTCTTGTCCTTGCGAAACAAAAAATTCTTCCTTGGGATAACAAGGATATTAGCCTAGAGACTGACACCTGAGTTTCTTGATCTGGTGCATGATTGAATCTATATGGCATGTGATCGTATGTTTATCTTCCTTTTGAATTTTTTTTCCTTTTTAACATGATACAATGTCAGATTTATTTTTCTATTTTATTTTTAATTTTTAATTTTTGAATTACAAACTTTCAATATAGTCTATTTTCATTCAGATTAGAAATGTGTAAAAGAATTGAAGCTATGTTTGGGAGCACCGAATCGGCATATACGAATAAAATTGGAGGAAATTTAGTTTTGTTTTTTTTCGGTTAATAAATCAGTATATAAAAGAAGAAATACCATACAAGAAACATGGGCATGCCCATAACCTAAACTAAACAAACAGGGCCATTAGCCTGAAAACAAAAGAGAAAACAACAAAAAGCTAAGTAAGAGAGATAATCCATCAAAGCAAACACACCACAAAAAAGGCCAACTATCCAAACTCAGGTAGCTAGGCTACCAGAACAAATAACACATCTGGAATTTCAACAGAGCAGGAACTTGAGCTATGTTTGACTAAAGGAGAAGAAGAGATTATTCTCCAATGGGTCGAAGAAAGAACGAGGTAAATTCCATGTGGTAGCCATGGATTCAGCGAAAGGGCAATTGGTTCGTCTAATAGAGAAATGTCTGAAGCGAACAGAATCAATAATGAAGTTGAAGACTTTCGAAATAGAAGAAGCTTGATTCTCAAAATTTTTGGAGTTACATTCCTTCCAAATGTAATAGACAAGACTCGCAAGAGCAAGTTTCCAAATCAACATCTTACAATTTTTTTATTTTTGCTTCCAATTGGAAGATGCCCAAATTAGAAAATCGGGCCAGCTATTATGGTTTGATAAGAAACCACATTTCACTTGAAGGGCATTCCATATAGTCCTTCAATAGGAGCACTTATGGAACAAATGGTTGTGATCCTCAGCATCGTTGAGGCAGAGATTGCAAACATTTGGTTGCATGAGATAATTCAAGGAAGGCTTATCTTTAGTGAGGAGTTTTTCTTGAATAGCTAGCCATGGGCAAAATGAATGTTTGGGAATTGAGTGGGAGAACCACACTAGATTGTGCCAATAAACATGGGTATTTAGCCGGGCAAGGAATTTGATGATGTGGTTGAGGGAAAAGGTTTTATTAGGAGATGGGGTCCATTGGATAGTGTCAATCAGATTACAATTGGGATTGGGTAGAAGTGAGAAATCCAATACAGTGGAAACAAAATTAGACAAATGTCTAGACCATGATCATTGGTTTTCCAAGATTAAGGAAGAGACTTTACTAAATTTGTTGAAATTCCATCTATGTTGAGTTCCAATAGGAAGTACCTTATAAAGGGGACCACATGGCAGCCAATTGTCATAGAAGATCATAGTGGCTTCTCCATTGTTGACCTTATGTTGTATAGGGGGCTGAGCAATATCTCTGACTCACAAAAGTTTCCTCCAAAACCACGAACAATTATTGGGGATTTTTAAATCCCAAAAGCTCTTCTTCTTAATGAGGTGTTTGGTTACCCATTGTTTTCATAAGCTGTCTGATGAACCATCAACTAAGCACCATATATCTCTAGTGATTGAGACTCTATTCCAACTGCTAAGCTCAGGGATATTCAGTCCTCCTTCATCTTTGGGTTTGCAAATTTGTTCCCAAGTTACTTTAGCTCTAAACTTTGACATTGTAGGTCCAGTCCATAAGAATCTTTGCATAATTTTGTTCATGTTCTCAATAACTTTTGTAGGTAGGATGAAAATATTAGCCTAGAAGGTGTGAATGCTGCATAGAGTGGTTTGAATGAGTTCGAGTCTTCCTGCAAAAGATAAAGCCCTTGATGACCAGTTAGTGATTCTTCCAAGCATATTGTTCGTGAGATTTTTACAATCCTTAGCTAAGAGTTTTGTTATGACAAGAGGGATGCCAAGATACCTAATGGGAAGCAAGCCATAGGGAATGTCAAAAGTATTGGAAATAGCTTGCTTGATCTAGTTAGGAACATTGCTAAAGAAAAGTTGGCTCTTACAAGGGTTGGGTTTTAATCTTGAAAGATTGGAAAATAAATTAATGGCTGATTTCAAAACCTTTGCAGAATTCACATCACCCTTACTGAACATGAGAACATTATCCGCAAAGGTGAGGTGAGAGATTTTTAAAGTTTTGCAACTCCAATGAAATGAAAAATCAGAGTTAGTAGAGGTTAGATGATTGGTAATGGCGGAGAGAGCCTCCATAGTAATGACAAAAAAATAGGGGGATATAGGATCACCCTGTCTGAGACCTTTGGTGCTCTTGAAGAACCCACACAGCTCTCCATTAATGGATATAGAGAACATTGCAGTGGATATGCAAGTAGAGATCCAATCAATAAATTGTTGAGGGAAATGAAACAGATCAAGCATATCAAGGAGAAAAGGCCATGATAAGGTATCATAAGCTTTGAAAAGGTCTACTTTAAGGGTACACCTTGGAGCAAGGAGATTGTTATGATAACCTCTAACAAGTTCTTGAGCCAAGATAATATTATCCCCTATTTTTCTCCCACTGACAAAGGCATTTTGTGCCTTGTCAATAAGACTTGGGAGACAGGGTTTTTAATTTATAAGTGAATAACTTAGAAATACATTTAAACAAAACATTGCAGCATGATATTGGCTTATAATCACAGGGTTTAAAAGGATTTGGAACCTTTGGTATGAGAGCCAAGTAGGTCGCATTAACTTCTTTTAGAATTTTCCCATTTTCAAAAAATTAACAGCAAGGGTAACATCTTCTCCCATAATACTCTAGGCTTTTTTTGTAAAAATAAGAATTGTAACCATCAAGCTCTGGAGACTTAAGAAGATTTAATAGAGAAAATGCAAGCCTTTATTTTTTCATCAGTTGGAATAGAAGAAAGAGTTTCAAAAAAATTATCACTGATAACCTTTGAAATAAAAGGGGCAAGAAACTCTATACCTTGATAAGCATCAGGGGTACTACCAATCAAATTCTGGAAGAAGGATGTAACACCCTTGAACTATGATTCCTTTTTGTCTTCATCTCATTAGGATTCAAATGTAATTTTTGGACTTTGTGGGGATAGAAGTGTAATTATGGATATGTGTGTGTGTGTGTGTGTGTGTGTGTATATATATATAGCTACATATATTGATAGAATATATGTACTAGTCTTGTGAGTGAAGCTTTAAAATGAAAGTGGCAGACAAAGTTTTGCATGGTTGACAAATGGAGATTTTGGGGAGACTTTGCTTGTGTTGACCGGGCATTATAGTTTTGATGCACTTGTTTTATAAGGAAAACAAGAAAATAGAAAAGAAAGAGAGACTAAGTGGTACGGCTGAATAGAGAGAGATAGAGAGAGAGATCCTTGTGCTCGGTTAGAGAGAAACAAAAAGAGAAAAAGGAAAGAAAAGAAGAAAGAGAAAAGGAGGAGAAGAAGACTGAATCAGCTACCAGGTAAGTTGAAACCAGGCCTAGGGTGCTTATTTGGGACCATAGATTGCCTTTTGAAGTTTGCAAACATAGGATGGATGATCTTGATCAACAAAGCCAGGTGGTTGTTATATGAAAACAGTTTCGGAGAGGTGTCCTTGAAGAAATTAATGCATTATTGACATCAACTTGCCTTAATGTCCAACCTCGAGAGACAGCAAGACTAAGGACAACCCGCACTATTGTTGGCTTTACAACTGGACTGAATGTGTCTAGATAATCAACCCCTGGGCATTGATGAAATCCCTTTGCTACTAAACGTGCCTTATACCTGTCAATAGAGCCATCAGAGTTACATTTAATACGAAAAATCCATTTACATCCCACTATATTCTGGTTGGAAGCAAGTGGTACATGGTCCCAAGTGCCATTTTGAACTAAATCATCATATTCAGCAGACATGGCCTAACGCCATTGAGGATCAATGAGTGATTTAGTCACTGATGTTGGTTCAATTTCATTGGACTTTGCAAGTTAGGTGTTAAGAGTAAGTTTCTTGATTGGCTTATGTATGTGGTTTTTGGTTCGCGTGGTCATAGAGTGAGTAGGAACTGGAGCAAGTTCTGGTGGTTCAGTTTCTGGTGATGATGGGTTTGTTATAGATTGGGTAGGAGTGGGTGAAGATAGCAGGTGGGTGGCGTCTATTTGGGCATCTAAAGGTGAGCTGGAGGATGGAATAAGCACGACAGATGATGTTGAAGCTTCACACAGGAGTTGCTAAGGGATGACAACTTCAGATGGCAGTGTGAGTGGCGGCTGTGGATTAGGTGACACAACCCGAATAGGTGGAGGTATCTAGTTGGTAATGGGCCTGGAAGGAGGACAGGGAGACTTACTAGACAGTGAGGCATAGGGAAATTGAGACTCAACTAATTTGACATCCCTAAAGACATAGATTTTTGAGTTTGATAGATCTAGACAGTAGTAGGCACTTTGAGTGAGAGAGTAGCCAAGAAAAACACAAGGCTTGGAACGTGACTCTAGCTCGTGTGATATGTAAGGCCTGAGCTAAGGATAACATAAGTAGCCAAAGATTTTTAATTTTGGATAATTGGGTGTAGATTAAAATATTATTTGGAAAGGGGAAAAGAGATTTAAGGTGGGCGTGGGCATTCGGTTTATGAGATATACGGATGTGGCAAAGGCATAAGGCTAGTAGGAAAGGGGTAAGAAAGTATGAGAGAGTAAAACAAGGCCTATTTCAATGATATGGAGATGCCTCTTTTTAGAGTATCCATTGTGTTCTGGTGTGTGTGGTGGAGTGGTTAGATGTGAGATACCAGATGTGGAGAGGAAATTAGCTAGGGCGATGTACTCACCACCATTGTTTGAGTAGAGATTTTAATGGAAGAATGAAAGTGATTTTCTATAATAGCTTTGAATTTGATAAAAACTTCCTTGACTTCAGATTTGTGTTTAAGTGGATAAAACCAGATGTACTTAGTGAAATGATCAATGAAGATTACATAATATTTGAAGCCATTGGTTGATAAAATTGGAGAGGTCCAAACATCTAAAAATATGATTTCAAGGGGTTTAGTAGAGACAATGGAAGAGTTGAAAAATGACAATTTGTGGCTTTTATTGTAGAGACAAACATTACAAGAAAATCATGAGACAATGAAGAAGATAATCCTAAATGATTACTAGAAACAATGTGTTTGAGAATTAGAAAAGTAAGGTGTCCTAGTCTATGATGCCAGTCGAAGGAGGTGGTATTTATTATGGAAAAAGCAATCAATGGGGAGGATGTTGGCCACTCATAAATGCCATCTTTAGTGTGTCCTCTCAGCAATGTTGCCCCTGTGCGAAGTCCCTTCATAAGAAAATAATTTGGTAAGAACTCTATAGAAACTTTGTCAGACCTGCAAAACTGAGATATAGAAATTAGATTCTTTTGCATAATGGGTACACAAAGAACATTGTCTAATAAAAATTTATTACGAGGAGTGTGGAGAGAAATGGAACCGGTTTGAGTAATGGGAAGATTGGTGCCATCTCATATCATGATATCATCATTGCCTATGTAAGGAGTATGCAGCGAGAGGGTATTGAGGTCAGAAGTGACATGGTGAGATGCACCGCTATCTAGAAGCCATGATGAATTGGTGGAAGCTTGGTGACAAGATGGGCTTGTGGTTGCCATGGAGAGTTGGCTGGAGATGTCTTGGATGTGGGAGACGTCTGGACTGGTACTAGGCGAAAAGAAGGGCACCGTTTGGCAGTGTGATTCTGCAGATTTGACAATGACCAAGATATAGTCTAGGAGGAGGGGAGGGGGAACCTGCATTGGTAGTAGTAGGTGGACGATGAACAGAAGGGTATGGGGTACTCCAGTTGGTGTTGGTAGTGTCTTGAGGGCTGAAGGGGCGCCAATTTTTGTTGGATTTGTATGTGGGATTGGCAGTTGTTGGAAATTGATGTTGTTTGGGTATGGCTGATTAAAGAAAGACTTCAAAGTTTAGAAGATTTTCATGGAGTTCTTCAAAGGTAATAGTGTAATATCCTCAAATTCAAGTAGCTTTTCTTAGAAGCCTTGTGTATAGCTTCTCCTAGAAGCTTTGTGATTAACTTCTCTTAGAAGCCTTGTCTATAGCTTTCTTTAGAAGCTTTGTATATAGCTTCTCTTAGAAGCCTTGTGTATAGTTTCTCTTGGAAGTTTGGTGATTAACTTCTCTTAGAAGCCTTTGTATATGATATATAAGATTTGTGCTAACTTGATTTAAGAAAAGAAAAGAGAGAGAGAGACTAGAGAAACAGAGAGAAAAAGAGAGAAGAAGAAGAAAAAGAGAAAGAAAGAGAAGAAGAAGAAGAAAAAGAAGAAGAAGAAGAAAGGGAAAGAAAAAGAGAAGGAGAAGCCACACTTGAGGCAAGTTGAATCTTGTCCTTATGCTTCTATATATATATATATATATATATATATATATTTATATATCTAGACAACAATGTTTCAAATTAGTAGAAATTCTTATTTGAAACTGTTTTAAGAGTGAGACTTTAACAAGAAAATTCTGGATTAAGTCTTGTTGGATATAAATTCTGGATCTTGGGTTAAGAGTGGTTTGATTAGTCTTTGTGTTGTATATATATATATATATATATATAGCTACTAATGTGTTTTAATCTATCATTAATGTGCCTATGCTTGCATGAGACTTAGGTGTTCCTTTTTGGAGATCTTTTTGTGGGTGTGTACATATTGATGCATGTTTATATGTATATAGTTATATATATAGCATGTGTTATAGAAGTGCTATGCATGTGTGTCTAGCTACATTCATAAAGCAGTATATTGGGTTTTGGCATCTGAAGTTGGTAGAGCCCTTACATGTTTTGATGGAAGTAGTTTTTCAAGTCGCGCACCAAATTCAAGTATCAAAAATGAGTTCCTTGTATTTAAATTTGGGGGTGTGACAGCTTGGTATCAGAGCCTAGGTTACGAGTTACCAGGCTAGTGGAAGTGATATTTCAGATAGGAGTTGTATGAGTCGTATTGATTATGCTATCTATTTCCTTATCATGCTCCAAGTTTAGGTATTATTAATTTTAAGTCTAACGATTTTAACATCCTGTAATGGAAAATAGGATGTTTGGAGCTGGTAGAGGACGTGGTAGACAAGGTGACGCTGGTCATGGAAGAGGCGACCGTGGAGTGGAAAAGATGGATGAGGTTGTTCAAATGTCGAACCCAGAGGTGGGATAGGGTCAAATCTTTACCCTGATCCAACAAATAAAGAAATTGGGAGCGATTGACTTTACCAATGCTACGGATGCAGAAAAATGGATAGAGGACATGAAAAAGTACTTTGAGATTATATACTGCACTGAGGTGTAGAAAAGAAGGATATCAGTTTTTTACTTATCTGGCAATGCTCAACAGTGGTGGCAATCCGTGATTAGAAGTGCCGGGGATGTCACACACATGCACTGGGATGAGTTTAAGAATTGATTCTATGACAAGTACTTTCCATGTGTAGTGAGGGATAGAATGACAGTTGAGTTCATACACCTGTAGCAAGAAACTGAGGCATTGACGGTGAGTCAATATGAAGCAAAGTTTGCAGAAATCTCTCGATTTGCTCCTTATATAGTTGCTGATGAGGAGAGTCGGGCTAGAAGATTTACAGAGGGATTGACTCCTAGCATAAAGAGGTTAGTGATTAGTCAAGGGTTAAATAGTTACACAGAGGTTGTAGTGTGTGCTATGAGGATCTAACAGGATAACCTTAAATTTCAACGAAGGAAAGGGCATAAGGCTGTAGAGAAGAAAAAGGGAAAAAGTAGTTTTAAATCGTAGCATAATCTGAGGAGGCAACAGCAGCAACAACCTCCAAAAGATATGCAGAGCCAAGTGGGTAGAGAAATAGGTAGGATTGGTAAGCAGCGAAAAGACAAAGAGTGGGTGGAGGTGAGCAGTCCACAACTATGGTACCAACTGCACCTCAGAATGCTCTGCTTCGCCAGTTCCATGGATAGTGTTATGACTGTCAAGAAAAAGGACACATAGCCCACTACTGTACCAAACCACGTAAGGAAGGTCAACAGAGGGGTCAAGCACCACAGCAGTAGGGGGAAGCAAGGGTTTATGTTGTGTACCAAAAAGTTGGGCAGGATGCTGCACCGCCTGCAATGGAAGGTACATTTACTATTTATAGCAATATAGCTAGAGTGTTCTTTGATTCAAATTCTGCATAGTCATTATTTTACTATCATTGGTAAACGCATTTGGACTGGAACCTAAAAGTATGAATAGTCCTACACCATTGTAACTCGCCCTGGACACTTAACGACACTTGATAGAGTGTGTCGTTCTTGTCCTATTAGGATTATTGAAAGAACTTCTAGTTGACTTGATGATATTGCAATTGAGGGCATATCATTATCACCTATCTAGTTTTAGAAATTTGGTAAGGTAGACCTAAGGTTGGAGTCTAGGTAGAGTTATGATTGTTGAGATATGATAAACTTTAGTTATGAGAGCCTACAACTTTGAAAGGTTTTGATATAGAAATTTCATGTGGAAAATGGAGAATTGATTATGATTACAGGTTTGAGGGAACTGAAGGTATGAGGACAAGGAAATGAGATAAAAAGAATGATTTGATTTATTAAATGTTAAAAGCATTTGGTAAATCTTAAAAACTTGAATGTATGGAAATGAGATAAAAATGTCTTAAAGAATTTCGGAGGTATGGTCAAGGACCCACCTATGGAGTGTGTACAACCCTTTTGTTATGGCCATTGGGTGAAGCGTACCTTTATTGTGTGGACGTGGTTTGAGACCATTTGGGTGAGTGGACGTACAAGCTAGCCCAGCCACATGTGCGAGCTTCCTTACTCCAGGACTATGCGATGCGCACCACTTGTTGGCTAAGCATACCATATATTTGAGGGGAGT
Source organism: Cornus controversa (assembly GCA_026545225.1). NCBI lineage: Eukaryota > Viridiplantae > Streptophyta > Magnoliopsida > Cornales > Cornaceae > Cornus > Cornus controversa. The sequence goes on from CM048852.1 coordinate 21,721,538, forward strand.
CTGGGGCTCATGTGAGGTTATGTTAAGTTAATCTAGACGAGACGATTCCTGTGTGTGAAAGAAATTGTGGATATGATAATTAACTAGAGTTTAATTATCATAAAAAAAATATGTGTGTGAAAGAAATTGTGGATATGATAATTAACTAAAGTTTAATTATCATAAGAAAAATTTGTGAATCTAATCAACAAAGATTGTTGTACGAGTCCTTATATATAGGAATTTAAGGCAAGGTCAATTTGTTGAGCAATGATAGTGTTTTGCAATTCTTGCTGAGCTTGTTGAGCTCACCCTATTTTATTTTCAGGTACCGAGTAAATGGAGGCACGGTACAAGACGATGGAGGCCATTTACATGTAAATTTCTTTAGCATTTAATTATCTTTTGTTGTACATAGTTAACTCTCAAGGTGAGGGATGAGGTCTCCAGATGAAGTTTTTGTAATAGATGATCTAGATGATCATACATTGATTGTAATATGTAAATTATTTGATGAATGAATGGTAAGAACGATAATGTTTTTCTTTAAGTCGCGCACCAAATTCAAGTGCTGGACTAGAGATTCTGGTATTTCAATTTGGGGGCGTGACAAATAGAGTTATCTCGTGCTTGGAGAGCTCAAACTAATTCTTTGTAGTCATCGTTGAGTCCATCAAGAATTTTATCTGTGATTTCTTTTTCATCAATTGGGGCTCCAAGAAGACTGGTTTTGATGGTTTGCATAAATTCAATGGTGGTAAGAGAACCTTTGATGGTATTTTTGAGTTAATTTTTCACTTGTTTGATGCGGCCATGAGATGGTTTGGCATATATAGGTATTGGCTAGGATGGTCCAAGCTTGTCTAGTGGTCTTGGCTTGGGCTATGAATGGGATGATGGTGGGTGAGATGGAGCCAATGATGGCATTAAGGATCAACTGATCCTGACGGGTCCAGAGAGCATAGCTGGGATTGGATCTGGTTGTATTTGATTGTGTAATGGTGCCTGACGGGCATGGGTTGGATCCATCACATAGCCAAGAAGATCATAGCCAATAAAGAGAGTTTGGAACTATAGTTTCCAAGAGAGGTAATTGGTGGAGGTTAATTTGAGAGGAGTTTGTGCAGCAACATTAATGCTGACAGAAGTTTGATTTGGTTCATTGGTATTGAGAATGGTTGGACTGGTGGTTTCGTTGGCCATGAGTTGGAAACTAATTCCTAAAACTAAGGAATACATGTTTGAATAATATCTGATATTTGAACAGGTCATTTGCTGTTACAACAGTTATGATAAGCCTCTAATAAGAACTGTAATTCCCCTGTTTGGTTTTTAGTTCTGAAATTCATTTTTAACTGTAATGGGTTTGCATATCAATTGTTTGGATTCCTAAAAATTTTTGAAATGAAATTGATCAACCCAAAAATATCTTTACAACTTAATGGTCCTCTCATTGATTATTATCTCTGTATATGAAGACGCCCATTATTATGGGTTTTGTGAAGGGTGAAATATACATTGTACGTTCGCAGCCTTAAAATGGTGGAAAAAATGCTTCTCAATTGACATTTCATATTTTAAATGAATTCGGGTACGTGTGTCTGGTTCGAGTATGCATCCATACACATCAAACATGTCAAATTCTCAAATGGAAAGACACATGGATACCACAAAATATTCATATTATTAAATATTTTTATTTTATTTTTTACAAAATAAAATAATGGTTTTATTTAACAATAGTCAATATAGATATTTCACTCATTTTGAAATTTGAAGCAATAAAATTGAATTATTAAAGATATATTTTAGAGGTGCATGTTCAAACAAAGGTGTCACGTATCTCATATCCATATTCCAAGAATGTGTTATCAAAGGTGTCACGTATCTCATATCCATATTCCAACAATGTGTTATTATTACTGTAAAGAATTGGAAAACAAACACCAGCTTCAGATTCCATACCTTTCGGTTGCCAAGAAAATGGAGGAAGACTTTAACATGTACAGTTCCTTCATTAATTGTACTCTGCTCATTGATGATGACAATACCAAGAAAATGGAGGTAATAAATTAATATTTCAATTGCTAGAAATATATAGGTAAGTTGTTTCCTCCCACCCCTTCCAAATCCTAGGACCTACTGTTTATTTGAGCACTTTCTTCCTATGCCTTTTTTGGGTAAGTTTGTACTGGCATTACTTAATACTTTTTTGTTCTATTACAAATTTATTACTGTTTATTTTTTATTAAAATTTACTTCTTTTTTCTTAGTTGGTTCGTTTGTAATACTAATGTTACAGAGTATGGTTCGACTGGGATAATATCTGCTATGGCGGATGTTTACAGTTTTGGAATTCTGTTGATGGAAAAATTTACAAGAAAGAAGCCAACGGATGATCTATTTCTGGGAGAATTGAGTTTGAAGCATTGGGTGTACGAGTCTTTCCCTAGTGAAATACTGGAGGTTGTAGATGCTAATTTACTAAGAGGAGAGAGAGAATATTTTGCTGCTATAAAGAATTGTCTGTCATCCCTCTTTGGATTAGCTCTTGAATGCACTGCAGACTTACCAGAGGAGAGGGTTAACATGAATAATGTATTAGCCAGGCTCAAGAAGATCAAAATCACGTTTCATGAGAACGTAACAAGGATTTGAATGAAGCCATTGTTCTAGCTAAGTTTCAGAATGAAGTAGTCAGTTAAAGAAAAGATCTTCATGTTCTATTTTAGATGTTTCACAAATAAGCCTTTTGCATACTTTATCAGCTATTCATGACAATTACTCATGAGTACTCTATACATTCTTAAAATAGTTAGTGGTAATTGTATTAACTTTTCTTGGATATTTGTATGCATGTGACTCCACAAGAGTGATTATTTTTTAGGTTTCTCTTCCTTTCACTTTAATGTATGTCACTTTTTAACATGACACTGTCAGATTTTTTATTTCTTTTTTAATTGGATGTTTGTAATATAGTCGATTTTCATTCAAATCAAATGTGTAAAAGAATTGAAGTTTTGTTTCGGAGCACTGAATCAGGACATTGAAACTAGAATTGGGGGAGATTTGGTTCAAAGGCAGCAATTCGGTTCTCTCAACCTCAACATGATTAAATTCTTATTGCTGCAATTTAACAATTTTGTTTTTTAAAATATCAGCCAATTTAACATGGCCTACTACTTTCCTCAAAATTTAACTTGGAAGGTTCTACACACACATAAATTTAAATAAAATTGGTCTTATATGCTTCATGTTTAGGGCCTCCATGATTGGAATTCTTTATATGCTCAAGCTTATATGCCCAATTGTTCAATTGGAGTTGGGGCAATATTGACAACTTTGATCAGATGATGAATTGGTTTATTAATCATTCAAAGTCCAGGCTGACGAAAAGCAAAATACTTTGCTCACATTTACTTATACTATATGGCAAATATGGTGATCCAGAAACCTCTATCTCCATGATGGTGTATGTAGCGGAGGAAAAACACCCGCTAAAGGACAACACGTGTAAATATCAATTTGGAATACACATGGCAGCCATATCACCTTTCAAGTCATCCATTGCTAGGTGACAAAAGCAAAAGGGAGGATCTGGACTCTCTCCTTAATTAGTGAATCAGACATTGAATTCCTGCAATAAATCAAGGCACAATTTCATGAATACAATCAAAACCCAAAAAGGGAGGAATGATTACAGACACAATTAATGTATTTACAAAGTTATTTCTACACCTACAATTTGGAACCGTCTGTGGGAACGAGGTACTCCAAAATTCCTTAGGAATTTAAATCACCTATCCGCAACTAGATGATGGAACAGAATTTGACGCAAGAACAGATCTTGCATGTAATACCCTGTTCTAACACATGGTATGATATTGTCCGCTTTAGGCCTAAGCCCGCACGATTTTGCTCTTCGATTTTACCCCAAAAAGTCTCATACTATTTGAAGAGAACATACTACATATAAGCACATCCCCTTCTCCACACCAAGGTAATGTGGGATTGAGCAATCCTGACATGCCTCGGCAGCAATCCTGACATGCCCCGACAATCCACCCCACGGGTGATTACAATCCACCCCCCTATGAGGCCCGACGTCCTCGTCGACACACTTTCGGCTAGGTTCAGGCTCTGATACCAACTTTAATACCCTGCTTCAACACATAGTATGATATTGTCTGCTTTGGACCATAACCCGCACGATTTTGCTCTTGGGTTTTACCTCAAAAAGCCTCATATCATTTGAAGAAAACATACTACATATAAGCACATCCCCTTCTCTACACCCAGACGATGTGGGATTGAGCAATCCTAACATGCCCCAGCAGCAATCCTAACATGCCCCGGAAATAAATATTTGTAAAATTGCAACCCCAACATGCCTGAAAATAAATATTTATAAAATTAGCAATCCCAACATGTCCAAAAATAAATATTTGCAAAATTGCAATCCCAACATGCCTAAAAATAAATCTTTATAAAATTAGCAATCCAAACATACCCGAAAATAAATATTTGTAAAATTGCAATTCCAACATACTTGAAAATAAATTTTTGTAAAATTGCAATCCCAACATGCTTGAAACTAAATATTTGTAAAATTGACAATCCCAATCATGCCTGAAAATAAATATTTGTAAAATTGAAATCCCAACATGCCTGAAAATAAATATTTGTAAAATTGGCAATCCTAACATGCCTGAAAATAAATATCTCTAAAATTGCAATCCCAACATGCCCAAAAATAAATATTTGTAAAATTGGCAATCTTTACATGCCTCCATAATTTTAGATACCTTAATAGGTATTGACAATCCTTACATGCTCATGGCAATCCTTACATGACTCCTTTAACTTTAGATACCTTAATAGGCATTGGCAATCCTGACATGCCCATGCCAATCCTTACATGCCTCCTTTAACTTTAGATATCTTAATAGGTATTGGCAATCCTGACATGCCCATGGCAATTTTTACATGTCTCTCTAACTTTATATACCTTAATAGGTATTGGCAATCCAAACAGGCCTGGCAATCCTGACATGCCTCCATATTAATTTTAAATAAAGAAAATATATATAACTCTATATCCAAAACAACATTAAATCATAATTATGAAAATCACAACAGACAACATAGTAGACAACTTGTTTATGTCTACAAAAGAAAATCTGATCCCCCGACAAGGTCTTATATTTAAACCCACAATTCCAAACTTAACGCATGTTTGGAACCTAACCCGTCGTCCTAAGGTTTTCAAACCTAAGTTCCAGCCTAACGCGTCATTGGGTCCTAACCCGTAGTCCTAGAATTTTCAAACCTAAATCTCTGATACCAACTGTAATACCCCGCTCTAACACATGGTATGATACTGTCCGCTTTGGGCCTGAGCCCGTACGGTTTTGCTCTTGGGCTTTACCCCAAAAGGCCTAATACCATTTAAAGAGAACATACAACATATAAGCACATCCCCTTCTCCACACCCAGGTGATGTGGGATTGAGCAATCCTGACATGCCCCGACAGCAATCCTAACATACCTTGGCAATCCACCCCGCGGGTGATTACATTGAAAGAGATACAGGAACGATTGGAGGAATCAAATTAGTGCAATGACCTGCTCCAGGAGAAGATAGCCTAGCTCACACGAAAGCAACCCGGGAATTCCTCACTTGATAGGGAGATCTCGGAGGAACGCGACTCCGCTTGAGAGAGAGAATGAAATACTGACCGACCGGAATTCCAAACCATCAGATCAAACATCCAATTCGATGTAATTGCTAAACGACTGGAGAAGGTCAATGAAGACATCAAGGACCTAATGAACTAAACCCCAGCAAATTTGGTGACCCATGTGACTAGCAAAGTAGTGCAGTCCCCTTTTATAGAAGAAATAAGGAAGTCCCCAAACCCGAGGAAGTTCGTACTCCCAAGCTTCATCACCTTCAACAGAACGACTAACCCCGTCAACCATCTCTTCCAAGTACAACAGAGGATGACGCTCCACGCGAAAGATGAAAACCTCACGTGCAAAGTTTTCCCAACAATCCTGTCTGAACCTCTCTAACTTGGTTTAAGCAACAACCCTCGGGCATGATCCCTAGCTTCACAAAACTATCCAAGATTTTTATTGCCCAGTACATCGGCAACTGGCGATCGAAAAACCATCTTCCTTTTTCATTATGAGATAGGCAAAGGGGCAGACCCTGAAATATTTCATGACCAGATTCAATCTGGAGATGTCCCTGATATACCGGTGTGACCAATCCGCGGCAGTAGAAGCCTTCAAAGTAGCCATGATCCTAGGCTCCAAGTTCCATTCATCCTTGGTGAGGAAGAACCATGGGAGATCTGAATGCTAAGGCACAAGGGTATCTAAGTCTCGAGGAAGACGAGACACTCCGTCAATAGAGAGTAGCCTTAATAAGCATTAGCACCCAATCCAAAGAAAACAAGAGCAAACCAAAGGGGCAGAACAGAGCCCACGCAGTCCCACCAAAACAAAAAAAGTGACCCAAATTCGAAGAAAAGAATACCCCGTTCAAGTGCACCTTGGCCAGGCTATATTTAGAAAACAAGAGTCGAGGCATATTCCGGACACTACCACCTATTCGGACCCCAGCAAAGCGTAAGGATAGGAGCAAACATTACGCCTTCCGCCATGATTACGGACACACCACCAACGAGTGCCAAAAACTGAGGGGCCAAACGGAGGCGATCATAGCCGAAGGAGGACTGACCGAATACATGATGAAAGACCTTCCCAGTCAGATCGACCATCAGATCCCAGAGCACGGAGAAAATTAGAACCTGAACCCAGTGAGGACGATCAATACCATACATAGTTATTTGACTCATGAAGATCGGTGTACGAGCAGATCATACATTCATCAGGAAAAAAACTACAAAAGATGGGAGAGATCAACTTAGTCCAAAGTGAAAGAATTGACACACAAATCACGTTCGGAGATCCCGACTTGATGAGCGTACAACTTGTAATACCCCGCTCCAACACATGGTATGATATTGTCCGCTTTGGGCCTGAGCCCGCACGGTTTTGCTATTGGGTTTTTACTCCAAAAGGCCTCATACCATTTGAAGAGAACGTACTACATATAAGCACATCCCCTTTTCCACACCCAGGCGATGTGGGATTGAGCACCCTGTACCCTGTCAGTGTGGTAGCTCAGCCCAGTGTCTGTCTATGCACCCGCCACTCACACCCGTCCACAAGGGTTACTACAATCCACCCCCCTACGAGGCCCGACGCCCTCGTCGGCACACTACTTTCGGCTGGGTTCAGGCTCTGATACCAACTGTAATACCCCGCTCCAACACATGGTATGATATTGTCCGCTTTGGGCCTGAGCCCGCACGGTTTTGCTCTTGGGTTTACCCCAAAAGGCCTCATCCGAAACAACCCGAATCAAAAACCCCCAATTCACAAGTTCTAGGGTTCTTCGCAAAATTCAAAAATTTTAAACCCAATAAATTCACGATCTGTTTTCCTAAGGATTTAGAGTTGTTTACAAATTTAATTCCAACACAGTAGGTTCACAACTAAACAATTATTTCATACAAATTGCATAAATAAATGATTTCTTCCTTAACACAATATACATATACATGAACACATATGCATATAACCTTACATGAACAAAATCAATTAAATATACATACAATCATCATAGTTAATCTCACGAAATTTATCAATAGCAGAAAAATATTAACATGCAATTAATTACAAATTTTTAATATAAATATATGCTCAAACCTAGACTATGCATACGAATTCAAGGGGGAAGAGAAGAATTAAACTTGCCTTTTTCCTGACGAATTAACTGGTTCACCCGATCGTCACTCTCTTCTCTCTTTCGTTTTCTCTCTTTTAGTTCTGTGCGTAACACAACGGCAAACCCTAATTCTTCTTCTTTTCTTTTCCTTTTTGTTTTAATTATTCATTTATTGTTTTTCCTAAAACTAATAAAAATCAAATTAATAATAAAAATAAATATAGCAAAAGCAATATTATTATAACCCTAGGCCCATCATTTTAAACATAACCTTAGCCCACTCATCCTAGCCCAAATTCCTCCCTAGCCCAACCCAAAACATTTAAATAAAAACAAAATAATACACAAGTATACCAATTCACATAAAATGACAATATGCATGTATAAAAGACAAGCAACTCTCCTACAATGATAATCTATATAAAACAAAAAACATTTCACATGAATTAATAAAATAAAGTAATAATGCAAAGAGATTAAATTGACACCTAAATTTTACGGGGTATTACATTCTTCCCCCCTAACAGAGGAATTCCGTCCTCGGAATTCAGCTCATACCTGAAAGAAAAAGCTCTGGATATTTTGTTTTTATCTCATCCTCCGTTTCCCAAGTGGACTCCGCCTCATTATGGTGGCTCTACTGAACTCGTACTAACGGAATGGTCTTAGAACGAAGGACATGATCCCTACGGTCAAGAATACAGTAAGGCTGCTCCACATATGTTGCATCGGGCTGCAACTCAATCTCTCCTACCTCAATGTGCTGGTAAGTATCCTCATCTCTAAGGAACTTCCGTAGCATGGAAACATGAAAAACATTGTGCACCCTGTGCATCGTGTCTGGTAACGCCAGTCTATAGGCTACCGCTCCAACTCTGTCGGTAATCATAAAGGGACCTACAAAACGAGGTGCCAGCTTCCCTTTTCTTCCAAACCTCATAACCCCCTTCATGGGAGAAACCTTGAGTAGGACCTGATCCCCCACTTTGAACTCTAGTGCACGAGTTCTTCGGTCAGCATAACTCTTCTGTCTGCTCTGTGCAGTCCGCATACGGTCTCTAATAAGGGCAACTTTTTCTGAGGAGTCCCTAATGAACTCTGGGCCCAAAAACCTATTCTCTCCAACTTCCAACCAGCAAACTGGCGATCTACATGGTCGACTGTATAGAGCCTCAAATGGTGCCATACCAATAGTCTTTTGGTAACTATTGTTATAAGCAAACTCAACCAATGGCAAATAACTCTCCCAATTGCCCTTGAAGTCGAGTATACATGCTCGCAACATATCCTCGTCGGCACACTTCTTCCGGCTGGGTTCAGGCTCTGATACCAATTGTAATACCCCGCTCCAACACATGGTATGATATTGTCCGCTTTGGGCCTGAGCCCGCACGGTTTTGCTCTTGGGTTTACCCCAAAAGGCCTCATACCATTTGAAGAGAACATACTACATATAAGCACATCCCCTTTTCCACACCCAGGCGATGTGGGATTGAGCACCCTATACCCTGTCAGTGTGGTAGCTCAGCCCAGTGTCTATCTTCGCACCCGCCCACTCACACCCGTCCACAAGGGTTACTATACTGTAATACTCCGCTCCAACACATGGTATGATATTGTCCGCTTTGGGCCTAAGCCCGCACGGTTTTGCTTTTGAGTTTACTCCAAAAGGCCTCATACCATTTGAAGAGAATATACTACATATAAGCACATCCCCTTTTCCACACCCAGGCGATGTGGGATTGAGCACCCTGTACCCTGTCAGTGTGGTAGCTCAGCCCAGTGTCTGTCTATGCACCCGCCCACTCACACCCGTCCACAAGGGTTACTACAATCCACCCCCCTACGAGGCCCGACGCCCTCGTCGGCACACTTACTTCCGGCTGGGTTCAGGCTCTGATACCAATTGTAATACCCCGCTCCAACACATGGTATGATATTGTCCGCTTTGGGCCTGAGCCCGCACGGTTTTGCTCTTGGGTTTTACCCCAAAAGGCCTCATACCATTTGAAGAGAACATACTACATATAAGCACATCCCCTTTTCCACACCCAGGCGATGTGGGATTGAGCACCCTGTACCCTGTCAGTGTGGTAGCTCAGCCCAGTGTCTATCTTCGCACCCGCCCACTCACACCCGTCCACAAGGGTTACTACACAACTCCCCTACGAGGATCCTTTGGTGGTCAGCTTACTGGTGGCAAACTGCCGAGTAAAGAGAGTGCTCATCGATGCAGGATTAAGCGCTAATATAATGACACTTGAAGTGTACAAGCAAATAGGAGTTAGCAATGATCGGATTAAACCAGTTGAGGGCCCGCTTGTGGGATTCGACGGAAATAGAGTCACCCCGATCAAAACGATATCATTATCAATAACTGCAGCGTAGAGAACACTAAAGGAACAATACATGATAATCGACGTCCACTCGTCGTACAACCTCATCATGGGAAGGGGATGGATCCACAGGATGCACGAGGTCCCATCAACCTTGCACTAGGTGATCAGGTGTTTGACCCCTAACGGGAAAGGGACCATGGACCTGCTCAGCAATCAAGTAGCAACGAAAGAATGTTATTCACTAGCAATCAAGCGCAGATCAAAGAAGCAAACACACAATGTAGAGACACATACCCAATAGCAATCACAGAAGCCGGATGCACTCGAGGAACAAGACGTTGGAAGCGTAGCTTAGCCCATAGAATTGCTCCAGAAGGTCCAACTCGGGAATTCAGGGGAAGGTAAAAGTACACAGATCGGGACACTTCTACAAGAAAAAGAGAAAACTAAATTGATTGACGTGCTGAAAAGAAACAGAGACGTATTCGCCTGGAGTCATCTCGATATGCCTTGCATAGACCCCGACCTGGCAGAACATTCTTTAAACGTGAACCCCAACAGCATCCCTGTTAAGTAAAAATAGTGGAGGTTCACCCCAGAGAGAAACAAGATAATAGCCGAAGAAATCAGTCATACGCTTCGGGCAGGTTTTATCATAGAAGTAAAGTACCCAGAATGACTCTTGAATGTGGTGGTGGTAAAGAAGAAGAATGGGAAATGGAGAGTGTGCATCGATTTCACTAATTTAAACAAGGTATGTCTGAAAGATAGCTACCCTCTTCCAAAGATAGATCAGATGGTGGACGCCACCACCGGTTACAAACTGCTAACCTTTTTTGGATGCTTGCTTGGGCTACAATCAGATCCCAATGAACCCAAGAGACGAGGAGAAGACATCATTCATCATTGAGGGAGGAATTTATTGTTACAGGGTGATGTCCTTTGGCTTAAAAAATACGGGGGTAACGTACCAGCGGATGATCAACCGAGTCTTCAAGAACCAGATCGGCGAGACCGTGGAAGCCTACATTGATGACATGGTGGTAAAAGGAGGCAAGATAACCTACAATATCTGCAGGAAATATTTGAAACCCTCAGAATGCACCGGCTAAAGATAAATCCAATAAAGTGCTTGTTCGAAGTATCGTCGGGACAGTTCCTTGGCCATATGGTTAGCAAAACTGGAATAGAGATGAGCCTATCGCAAGCGTCAACATTAATCCAAATTCTAGAACCAAAAACCCATCTAGAATTCCAAATCCTAATCGGCCAAATTACCGCCCTCAGTCGATTCTTATCCCACCTCTTGGACAAATGCAAACCCTTCTTCGACGTTATCAGAAAGAAGGAAGGTAAAATATAGAGGACGGATCAGTCGGAAGCACTAAGAAAATTGAAAGAATATATGACCTTCGCACCAATCCTCTCGATACTGAAACCTGGCGAGATGTTATATCTGTACCTAACAGTGTTGAAGGTATCCATAAGTGCAGTTTTGGTCCAAGAAAAAGATCGGAAGCAACAACTAGTGTATTACTTCAGTAAGATAATGACGGAAGCAGAAAATAGATATTCAAGAGCAGAAAAGCTGATCTTGGCCCTCATACAAGCAAAGAAGAAACTAAGGCACTACTTCGAGTCACACCCGACAGTCGTTCTGATAAACTTGTACCTTAAGTCAATCCTCAGCAAACCAAACATAACTGGAAGATTGATGAAGTGGGCCATGGATCTCAGTGCCTACGATATCCATTTCGAGCCCCGAACCACCCGAAAAGGCCAAGTGTTGGCCGAATTCCTGCTGGAATATGACAAACCAGAAGACGAAGAGGAGAATCACCCTCGGTGGGAGGTATATGTTGACAAATCATTAAGTCAAACAGGATTGGGGGCCGGAATGGAGGTTAGGACTCCATACGGAACTACCCTATATCATGCGGTGAGATTTGATTTCGATGCCTCCAATAATGTGGCAGAGTACGAGGCCCTCCTCATAGTGCTTTGATTAGCAAAATCATTACAAATAAGGAAACTGACTTTGTTCAGTGATTCCCAACTAGTAGTGAATCATGTTAATGGAGAATTCCAGGCCAAATAAGATAAGATGAATGCCTACTAAGAAGCAGTGTTCGAGAGCTTGAAAGAATTTGATGAAGTGAGGCTTAACCACATTCCACATCAACTCAACAAGCATTATTGCATCATTTAAACATGATTCTTAGAATATAGATTCGTTAACAACAAACCCCATAACCATCACTGTCAATGAATACAGTCACTATCCATAAGTCAAAGCCACATACAAAACTCACACTATGCATATATAACACACACCATGACTGTAAAACTCAAAGAATTCATAGGTTAAAAGCATAACACACGCTACCTCAATTTGGAGTGAAAACTCCAAATCTTTCAATTATGAAAACACTACTATTGACGAACTACCTCCGTAGGAACGCTCCTAATTTCTGTCCAAAAATAGATTTTTCAACTTGTCACCTCCAACTTCAAAAATCCATAAAAAATTCATTTCTTAAGCATATTGCATATATCCAAATGCAATTGAAAGATTAAAGGATAAACATTGAAACTATCAATTCACCTTATCAAAATCCTTCACCATCAAAATCAGTTTTAAGACAAAAGAAACCATAAACATTTTGCCCAGAAAAGAAATTTTCAGCCTGAAGCTCCCAACTTCAAAAATTCATAGAAAATTCATTTTAAAATGAAATTGCATGAAACCAAAGCCCATTGAAAGCTAAGAGAAAATGTTTTCATACCATCTATTGACTTCCGTTTTTGAAGAAAACAGTAGCAAAATTCTATTTTCGAAATTAGTTTTCCAGCAAAAATAGGTTTTCTTCAAAAATTCGTCAAAAATAGAATACTAAATGAAATGATATGAAACCAAAGCGAAAAAGGAAGCTAAAAGGCTAAAATTTCATGCTGTAATTTATGTTTCATGAGATCCCTTATGGATCAAAGCAGTTTTAATAATGAAGGCAAACTAATTCTGTTTTCTGAAGACAAAATTTCCAGCAACAAGCTTCCCATTTCAAAAGTTCATATCTACTTCATCTCAAATCCAAATTGCATGAAACAAATTTCAAATGTAAGCTAAAAGACTATATTTTCATGCTATCAAATCAATTGAACCAAGCTCCTTACAAAAAAAAATCAGTTGAGGGTAGAATATTTATTTCCTAATCTTGTAAACATATTATGAACATAAAAATCACTTAAAACTCCCGTACAACCAAAACTAATGGAGACTAAATACTCGTACCTTAAATCAAACAAAAAGTCCCAAATTTTCACTGAACCAAAGTCACCAAATCAGAAAAATGAACCAAAATGACAAGGAAGATGAGGGGAACATCTTTACTTCTTGCGGTCTCTTCCAATTCTCACTCCAAGAGCCTCAATTTATAAAGAGAGAAACTAGATCTAGGGAGAAAAATGTTTATACATATAGAGAGAGAGAGCAACCAACATTTGATTCTTTTTTTTGTCAATCTCTTATTTAACTCTCTCCCAAAAAGGTCCATAATCACTACTTGCCCCAACTACTTTCCAAATTTACACTTGCAAAAAGCTTCTTTTGAAAATTTATAACCCCTCATTTCCCTTATTAAAATATTTCATTACTACCCTCCAAAATTACAAACTATCCTCACTTCCAATTAAAAAGTCCGTGAAATTTTCTCGGGTCAACCCACCCGTCCCGAGTGCATGTACCCGAAGCAAATGCATACAATATTTATATATCATAATTGTGCACACCTAAACATTGATACGAATGTCATAACCAAATTCATAATTATCACATAATAAAATAAAAAATATTTAGGTATCTACAAAAGTCACGGTAAGGCATGGGCATTGCTCAAGGAGGTAAAAGCAATGCCAATGTCTTGCCGGGCTTTCTAACTTACGAAATACTAAATCACCCCTAAAAATTTCATTCAAAGAGGAAAGCGGTGTTAGGAGCCAAAGATGATCAATAAAAAGAAAAAAAAAAGCATTGAGCCCATAAAAGTTAAGGCCCTAAGTGTCGATCGCTTACAAAGAGAGACAGCTGGCAATATAAGCCGATTGCCTAAAAAGAAGAAAAAAAAATAGGCATTGAGCCCATAAAAGTTAAGGCACTAAGTGTCGATCGCTTACAAAGAGAGACAGCTGGCAATATAAGCCGATTGCCTAAAAAGAAGGAAAAAAATAGGCATTGAGCCCATAAAAGCTAAGGCCCTAAGTGTTGATCGCTTACAAAGAGAGGCAACTGTCATTATAAGCCAACCACCTAAAAATATAAAAAAAAATAGGCATTGAGCCCATAAAAGATAAGGCCCCGAGTGCAGATTGCTTACAAAAAAAAAAAAAAAAGAAGCAAAAGGCATTACAAGTTGATCGCTTAAAAAATAAAATTAAGGCCTTAAGTGCCGATCGCTTAGAAAATAAAGCTAAGGCCTTAAGTGCCGATCGCTTACAAAAAGAGGCAACTGGCATTATAAGCCGATTGCCTAAAAAGAAAAAAATAGGCATTGAGCCTATAAAAGCTAAGGCCTCAAGTGGCCGATTGCTTACAAAAAGAAGCAACTGGCATTACAAGTCAATCACTTAAAAAATAAAGCTAAGGCCTCAAGTGGCCGGTCGCTTACAGAAAAGAGGCAACTGGAATTACGAGTCATTCGCTTAAAAAATAAAGCTAAGGCCCTAAGTATTGATCGCTTACAAAGAGAGGCAGCTGACATTATAAGCCAATCACCTAAAAAGAAAAAAAATAGGCATTGAGCCCATGAAAGCTAAGGTCTCAAGTGCCCGATCGCTTACAAAAATAAGCAGTTAGCATTACGAGCTGATCACTTAAAAAATAAAGCTAAGGCCTCAAGTGGCCAATCGCTTACAAAAAAGAAGTAGCTAGGCACTACAAGCCAATTGCTTAAAAAATAAAGTTAAGGCCTCAAGTGGCCAATCACTTACAAAAAATGAAGAAGAAGTAGAAGCAATTGACATTATAAGCCAGTCGCCTAAAGAAGAAAGGCTAAGGCATCATGTGCTAATCGCTGATCACTTACATTAAAATCCTAAGTGATGAATAAAACTAGGATAACGTTTTTAAACAATGAATGACTACTAAGTGAGGCATGGCCTAAGTTACCAATTTTATATATATATATATATATATTTATGGACTATCAATTACTGAATTTTAACAAAGTTAACCCAAAATGCTCAAAAGATTAAAATGCAAAAGAAATTTTGATATTAATTGAAGCATTAGTTACAAAGGAGGAAGAGAAAAAAGTACAACTGTTACTTAAAGCTCTAACTGAGCATTACAAAAAGAGAAAGAAAAGAAAAAAGAGGAGTCATTCTTTGGGTGATGCCCCATCCTCCTTGTTGTAATCCTGATTAAAGGAGTCAATGATCACAGTGCCCTTCTTAGTTTGCACCAGTACTTCAGAAGTGGTCTAATTAGATGGAAGATGATGAGAAGGAGAACCAACAAAAGTAGTAGGGGCAGAAGCAGAACAAGAACTTTTGAGGAAATTAGTGAAAATCTTATCTACATCGCCAGCTTTAGGAATGCGATAGGCCCTGAACGATTCAATCCCCTGATGAGCATCAAAGTCATCAGGATCTTGATAGTCATGTTCGGCCTCAGGTTTCTTGCTCTAATCAAAACCATACCTAAAGCCATTAGTGATTTTCAAAGTTGAAATCTTCAAGAAGCGCTGGTACATGTCAAGTCCGCCAGACTTGCAGACCTGAAGAAAAGCCTGAAGTTCAATAGCTTTCGATTCAGCCTCTAGCGCCTTCTGCTAAAAGCGTACAATTTCGTTTTGCTTTTTAGTAAGAGATTCGTTGAGTAACTTCACATCACTCTTAAGCTTTTTCGCCTGGCTCCCCTTCAGTTGCTCAACCTCCCGAGCCTTACATAGAGAGACAGTCATATATGCGCTCTGCATTGCCACAAGTCAAGCAAAGGTCCAAAAAGAAGAAACAAAACAATAAAAACCAACGACAACAAGGATAAAATAAAAGTAGAACAAACCTCCATGATATAAAGAGGAGCATTTGGCCGGAGTTCATCCCTATCAACTCCTTGCTGGCGGAGCTTATCACGGGGAGGCCGAATCCCTTGGATAGCCAGGATCAGAGCAGAAGAGAAAGAGCTCTGACCCTTCATGGCATTTGTCATCAGCTTCTGGTGCTTGAATGCAGGAACGACTCAAGATGAAGATCTCTTTAGAGGAGAAGAGGCAGCCACAAATTTTAACTTTTCATACCTACCTTTGAATCTTCCTTTAGTACTTTTGTCCTTATTTTGGCCAGTAGAAGAAATTCTCTCCTCATTTCTGGTTCTGGCATCTCCATGTTTGAATTTGAAGAATAATCTAAATTAATGTATAAGGCAGAAGATTCAATCGAAGCCTTAACAACAAGAGCTTAAAGCTTGATAGGAGTCAAGAACTTCTTCATTAAAGGGCGAATGTCCCAGAAGTTTTTCTTCAACTATCTAATTCGATCAGCTGCATAAATAAACCAAATTTATATAAGAAAAATGAGAAGAAAAAAAAAAGACAAGCTTGAAGACTTTCTTAGCCAACTAAAAAAGAGTTGCCAAACAAAGTGACAGAGGGGATCACAGCGTTACCGAACGCTCTGGGGATAGGGAAACACTGAGAATCCTTAATACTCCAAGCTCCCTTTACCAAAATGAGTTTTTCCTTCCATAACTTATCAGTAGTGGAGGTATTAACACAAATTCTTCTACTCTTGTTGGAAAATAGGTGATAACGGTTATCTTCTGACCTAACTCTATGAATAGAGTAACAGAACAATAGGTTATGCAAACCTAAGTTCAGTTTGTAAACATCGTTTAGCGAAAGCAAACATGGTATGATACGGAAGAAATTAGGGTTTAACTGAAGAGATGCAAGCCCCAGTTTGAAAAGAATGAAATTAAAGAATGGATGAAAGGGAAATCTAAAGGTTCTTAGATGAGAAGTCGAGAAAAGAACATCGTCCATCTCAACTCCTTCACCAACGCTGTAATCAAAGTCTAAGGGGTAACCCTCAACTACAACATTGCTAGGAATCAAACATTCCCCTCAAATTTTCTAAATGTCAACTAATTGCCTATGCACAGGAGCAATATCCGTGCCCTGATCGGATGTAACTGCTTCTTCTAGGGTGGAGATAAATTGGGTAGTTTCAATTATTTGAAGGGATGAACTAGCATGGTGGTATCTTGATTATCAGAGAATGTACGACACTATCGCTCAGCGAAATTGTAAAGAAAGAAAAGTATGGGTAAAGGAATAAAGAAACTGACCTACGAAGCTAAACCGGTACCAAAAAACTCAAAGGAAATGAATCTAAGGGAGAAGACAAGTAGTTGCAAAAGTCTGAGGCTGAGAAAATAACAAAATGTCAAGACAAATAGCACAAATGAATTATAAAAGGGTCACTTTACATGCTTTAACGTCGTCGTTGGTACCTCAACATTAATGAAGATTCTCACGAGAAGCAAAAGGTTTAAGCTGGCACCACTAAGAATTCTCTCCAGTTTGGGCGAACACATACTAAAAAAGAATTGGGAGCAAAGTATAGGGAAAAAATCCCCCAACTTTTTGCAATGGGCCATATGGACCTACTAAAGCACAAATGGGTCGAACCCAAAAAAAGATTTAGCCCAAATTCAGAAGATAAGCAAAACGGGCCCTAAGAAACAGTTTAAAAAGGAGGAATGGGTCAGGCCTCCTAAATGGGGCTAAGAGGGCCCAGTTTAGACATTAGTCCAAGTTATATTAGGAATACATATACTTGAGATAAAACAAATCTGTAAATAGAGAAATTTGAGTCCTAAAAGGATTCAAATTTTAACTTGTATAAATAGAGAAAAATATTAATGAAAAATGATATCTCTTTCCTAGAACAAAATACTATATTATTGAATCTTTGGGTGTGTGCAATAGTTTAATTGGTTGAAATTAGGCAAACAATTTTTGGTACTAACATAAATCAAATCTAATTCCTAACTTCTAAATTTCTCGTGAATCAATAATATAGTGAATCAGCTGTAAATTCACTATGCATTCTTTATATTTATTCGGATCAATGTTTCTATGCATTCTTTGATTGCAAGTTTATTCAAGTAGTATCTTTATAGTTGAGGGTCAACTCTCATTCTCAATGACAAAATTTGTTTATTTATTTTTTAAGTAATGAAAAATTCAGTATTTTACTTCAATCATTATGAGTTTAATTTTTTATCATTCCATGCAAATTAGTGAAGAAAGTTAAATTGATAGTTCAAAACTATAATTATATTTATTTAGATATTTCATGAAGTCCATTTTTTTTTTTTGAATCAAGTCTGCCCCGAATAAATATCTTTTCAAGATAAAAATCAAAGCCAGTTCTAAGCCTGCACTCTTTTAGCTCGTTCCAAACGCGCAACCCGCTTTCCCAAAGCCCAAGGGTCTGACTTGGGTTTCTTAAAGTGCCTTTAGGCCGGGCCCATTGAACAATCAAAGTCCGACAGGACCAGGCCTTAGTAGATCTGGGTTTTCAAAAATACAGTCCGGCCCTGCCCGTTATGCACCTTTACATACACGTATTTCAAATGTCATCTTTCTAACGTAAATAATACTTAGTCTTTGATTGCCGGAGTGAACAAGGCATGGAATCAAACACAAGCTTTAAATTCCATACTGTTTGGTTCCCAAGAAAATGACGAAAAACTTTAACATGTACAATTCTTTCTTTTATTGTACTCTGGTCATTGATGGTGACATGATAGATGTTGTATCTGCACTAGAATATCTTCATCACAGTTGTTCAACCCCTGTGGTGCATTGTGACTTGAAGCCAAGCAACATTCTATTAGATGAAGACATGGTTGCACACGTAGCTGACTTCGGCATAGCAAAGCTCTTGATGGAGAACAAGTCAATGGCACAAACAAAGACACTAGGCACCATTGGGTATATGGCACCAGGTATCAAAGATTATGCATTACTTATTACTTTCTGTTACAAATTTATTACTCTCTCTTTATTATAAAAAAAAATTACTTGTTTTTTTCTTAGTTGGTTCTTTTATAATACTAATGTCACAGAGTATGGTTCAGCTGGGATAGTATCCTCTACGGCGGATGTTTACAGTTATGGAATTTTGTTGATGGAAACATTTACAAGAAAGAAGCCAACAGATGATCTATTTATGGGAGAATTGAGTTTGAAGTATTGGGTGAATGAGTCTTTTCCTAGTGAAATATTGGAGGTTGTAGATGCAAATTTACTAAGAGGAGAGGAAGAATATTTTGTTGCTATAAAAAAATGTTTGTCATCCCTCTTTGGTTTAGCTCTAGAATGTACCAAAGACTTACCCGAGGAGAGGTGTAGCATGAATAATGTCTTAGCCAGGCTCAAGAAGATCAAAATCACGTTTCATGAGAACGTAACAAATCCTTGAATGAAGCCACTGATCTAGCTAAGTTTCAGAATGAAGTTCTCAAGAAATCTTCATGTTTTGTTTTTTAAGATGTTTCACAAATAAGTGCTCAACTATTCTTGGCTACTCCGCATTCTTAGTATATTTGTATTAACTTTTTTCGGATATCTGTAGACTGTATGCCATGCGACTCCACAAGAGTTATTATTTTAAGCTTCTCTTTCTTTCAGTTGAATGTTTGTCTCTTTTTAACATAACACTCTATCTAATTTTTTTTTCTTTTTTAATTGGATGCTTGTAATATAGTTCATTATTTTCATTCAATTAAAAAATGTGTAAAATAATTGAAGTTATGTTTTAGAGCACTGAATTGGTGCTTTGAAATTGAAATTGGGAAAAATTTGGATTAAAGGTTCCAATTCAGTGATTTCAAACCGAAATGATTGAATTCTGTATAGTTCAACAAATTTAAAAATAAATAAATAAATAAAATCAACCTGCTTAACATGACCTATTACTTTTCTCAAAATTTAACTTGTAAGATTCTACATACGCAAATTTAAATATAATTGATCTTACATTTTTCACTGACTTAGGAATCTAAAAATTTTTATTGCTACTGACAAGTCAATACAAAAGAGTAAAAATTTGCAGAATTGAAGCTTGACAAACTAATTTTTTTTTTACAAAATCTTACATAGTAAAATATATATGTATGTATGTGTGTGTATATATATATACTAAAATGATTAGTTTCAAAAATTCGAACAAGATGAGACAGAGAGCGAACCAATTGCTGCCTAATTTGACTAGACTTTAGCTTTTAGATGGATTGGGTAATTGGCACGTTGACCTTAACCATCTATGAACTTGTAGTTTATAATAATAAGAAAATTAAATTATTAATAATAAAATAAATATAATTCAGAGAAAGAAAAACTTATCTTGCCATCTATGAACTTGTATAAGGCAGAGGCGTGCCATGGTTGTCACAAGGATACTCAGCCAAGATCAACGACGGAGGCACCATCGGACAAATAGTAGCATTGAGATTAGATCCAAAACATGATTCATATCTAAACACATGTAGCCGGGTTTCTTTCTGGCTACTCCGTCGTAATATTGAATCAGAATTCATGCGTATGTTTAAAACACAACGATAATCACTGAGGGTTTGTTTGGCATGTGTTTTGCTTTTTCTATTTTGTTTGGGTATTGTAAAAACAAAGTAGATTTGATATCACCTGTTATATTTGAATAGTATCAAAACGTTTCAAAATAAAAAATAAATAAATAAATAAAAAACACTTAAAACAGATTTTTCTTAACAAATGAATTTTTGATTCTTTTTAAAACATGCTAGTAACAAAACACTTATTTTGTTTTAGGCAGAAACAAAATAGCAAAAACAAAACGCATGCTAAACAGGTTCTAAGAGACTCAACATACCTGTAAAAGCAATTAATAAACTCAAGTGAAGAAATCTAACCTTTGTGTTGCTCATGAGTATTCAAATTTGTTTGCACATCTACTTTGGCCTTCCACTCTCTTCACTTATGCTCACGTCTCTAAATTGGACGAGGTTAACCAAAAATGAGCTTATTATGCGAGAGTGGGACCAAGCTATATATACAGAAATATCTGATAAAATTCCTCTCATTAAAAGAACGATCAGATTACAACAACCTTGCATTATCATCTTTATTCATATCTATAAACACATGATATCATGTGACTAAGGTAAACCATAACCCAAAGCAATTTATAATCACATCTAAATAGTTATCCAGTAATTCACTATTTGGTCTTAATCCTCAATCACAATTTCCTTTGTCTACTTAAAGAAATTGTAATCAGTTGAAATCGAAAAATTCTTGCATTCTCTCACTTGAGCGAACTTTGATTATATGATATAATTTTAAGAATTTTAAAGTAAAATAAAAATTTCGAATTGGATAACTTAAGTGATCATAAAAACCAAATATGAAAATACCTTAATTCAAGATCATGTCAAATAATACTACCACTGCATACCTTAATTGTTTATGTACATTTAATCATACTTGACTATCCATAATCACAACACTAGAGCCATTATCCACATCTATCCCCCACAAACATGAAATATAATTAAAAGAACATTATTTATATTATATCCATATCCGTCCAACTTTATTGTTTTTCACAAAACTCCTTATGCTTCAAATTTGAAACCTTCGTGTCTTTAATGCAAGATAACCATACATTTTAATTAATGTAAAATTTATTAATTTTCTTCAATCATTATGAGTTTATTTTTTTATCATTCCATCCAAATTAGTGAAGAAAATTAAATTAATATAGTTCTAAAGAGTAATTATAAATATTTAAATATTTCAGGAAGTCATTTTTTTTTATTTTTAATCAAGTCTGGCCTGAATAAGGACCTTTTCAAGATAAAAATCAAAATCCATTCTAAACCTGCACTTTACCTTGTTCTAAGCCTGCAACCCGCTATTCCAAAGCCCAAGGGCAGGGCATGGATTTCTTAAAATGCTTTCAGGCCCGACCCGTTAAATAATCAAAGTTCGGTGAACGCAAGTTTTAGTAGACCTTGGTTACCAAAATTGTAGCCCGACCCGGCCCGTTATGCACCTATACAAACACGTATCTAGGGGTGCACACGGTACAGTTCATCATAGTTCTTGGTAGAATCAGAACTGAAATCGTTACCAAACGGTTCCTAAGTTTTGGAACCAGAACTGGAACCGTTAGAGCTTGGAACCGTGAGGAACTGAATCACAGTTCTCGGTTCCGAACCACGATTCTTCAGAGTTTTTGGAAATGATTGAATTTAACCAAACTCTACAACACAGCAACACAAGAAGATAGTGATAAAGAGAAGTGCACGATTAACACACGAATTTGTGTGTATATTAGTATATGTATATACAACTCTGTTCCATTTTTTTTTTGGAAATTTACTCTATTCCAACTACTATAAATTTCCTAAAAAAAGATCGATGAGAAGGATCTAGTGCTGGAGAAATCGTAGAGCTTGCCGGTGCTAGAAAGATCATGACTCCTACTTCTGCGTCGCACAGGATCGCTAGTTCCTTCGCTTTCTTTAACAATCCGTTCCTTCGCTTAGAGAAGGTGACTTGCCTGCTCGTCGAGTTGTCGATTCTCCTTATCACGATCTTCCCTCTTCCCATCCCTTCACTTGATCAATCTGTGTGTGTGTATATATATATATATATATATATATGTATAGATACATATAAAGAGAAAGATTAATGAGAGAAATAATTGAAATTAAGAATAACAAGTACAAATGGAGAAATATTTGAAGAAATTAAGACATTGGAGATCGAAGTCAGAGAGATTGAAAAACAGCGTGTGGTGGACTGGTGGTAGATCTGATTGCAGAGATAGAGGGAATAGTTGAGATTAAAGGTGAGTCAACTTACCAAAGGACCAATCAAAGCAGATATGGTTGAGTGACTCCAAGTGACATTTTTCCAACTCGCCCTAGTCCTACTTTCCTTTCTCCCCTGTATGCAACGCAGCTCCAACTAGATTCATGTGAGCTTCATAGTGATTCTAGAGTCTAGATAGTGAGCTTCACGGTTGGGATTAGGAGTGGGAGCAACGAGAGAGATTCTGGAGTTTGGAGAGTGAGCTTCCCGGTTGGGGTTGGGAGTGGGAGTAGCGAGAGAGAGGATGAGATGATTGGTAGGGTAAGAACTTAGAATTGTATAGGCATAATAAAATATAATATAATATATATAATTATTAACAGTAACGATTCCGGTTTGGTTCGGTTCTAATGGACCGGGAACCGGAACCGGAACCATGTTCAACGATTCCTAGAAAAATGGAACTGGAATTGTACCGACCGTTCGGTTCAGTTCAGGTACGGTTCCGTACGGTTCTGGTTCTAACGGTTCTTTGTGCACCCTTACACGTATCCCATGTCCATGTCCAAGCAATGTGATATTTTAAAGGTAAATAAATAATACTTCAACCCCTGTATACAAGCAGTGAACAAGGCTTGGAATACCAACACAAGTTTTAGATTTCATTCAGTTTGGGTGCCAAGAAAATACATGTATAGTTCCTTCTTTAATTGTACTCTGCTCATTGATGGTGACAATCCCAAGTTGCAATGGATTCTTATGGAACATGAAAAGTTTTAAACTTTGGAAAAACTTTTCCAAGAGGTGTTTTTGATGTGTTAATTCTCGGACTTTGGCAAAATGTATATTGAAGTATTACTCGCATCAAAGACTTTCCTAAGTTCCCACATACATCAACTAGAGACATTTCCAACATAAAATCGTCCACTTTGTTGTCACTTCATTGATTTATAATTTGACACAATCAGTCCCAATGCATAGTGTGAATTTTGAAGTATTACTTGCATTAAAGACTTCCCTTTTAGGAAGCATTTCTAAACCATTCCAGCATAAATGACACACTGCTGTCAATGAGAAAATCACAGAGCAACAAACAAATAACTTAAGTGATGATCATTATAGTTGCATCAGGAGTCCAAATAATTGATTTGGATTCCAAATAAATTCCATAACAGAACCAAATAGACTGCTAGTATACTCAAGTTATGTGGAATTACAATTCATAAATTTACAATTTGACAGAACTAAAATTCCAATTCAATTCCAACTCCAAATTTTGTTGCACCAAATAATATTTACTACAGTCATGGGTGTGATAATTTATTTAAATTGCCATTATAAGTACTTGCACACCTCATAGTTATAAAACTTGAATTGCTATTCTAGGATCCTAACCAAGTTTTTAATTTGATTTCATGATTATTTTATCAACACTACAGAAATTAAAAATAAGACCAGTTAATTCCATTTTTCTATTGACACCAGGAGTGTGATGGATGAAAAAGGTATATTATTGGAGTTGGACTAGCGAGGAGAAATGGTCTGGCTAGACATGTTTCATTGATTAGCATTTCACCTACATAATGTTTGGTCCATGTAAAGGTTGAGGAAATAATTTTGTCCTCAGAAGATTGCAAAGGTTGATTGGGTCTCACGGTAGTGGGTATTGTCATTAGGACATAGGTTTGTCTATGAATACACACACGCGGGAGTTGGATTGTCAAATAGACACAGTTTTGTCTGTTGACACACACAATAGTGATTTTGGACACAGTTTTATGTATTGTCACACTCGTGGTGGTGAGCGTTTTCATTTGGACACAGTTTTGTCTACTGACACTCGCAGGAAATGGAGCACAGTCATTTGGACTTAATTTTCTCTATTGACACACGCATGGAAGTTGAGTTTATTATGTTAGACACAATTTTGTCTTCTTGCATACTTGATGGACTAAACATTGAATTAGTTTGTGATACCGAACACAGTTTTGTCTATTGACATACTCGATAGAATGAAATTGTTATCTAGTTATAGTTTTGTCTATCATCATATGTGGGAGTCGGGGTTGTCGTGTTAGACACAATTTTGTCTACTGATATACTTAGCGGACTAAGAAGGAGTCATTCAAACACAATTTTGTCTGTTGACACATGTTGGATCAATCATCTCTAGATATAGTTTTGCCTATTGGTGTACTAGTTGAGGGATAGATTTACCCTGATTAAAAAGTTGTAATATTTTTTACGGGATTGAGCTAACAAGTTTTTCAGGTCTGTGTAGGACTTAGTTTTCTAGATGTGACAAGTTATAAAGTCATCGCTGAGTTAAGATATGGATTGCCTACCACTTCAATTTAGGTTTTACTGAAAGTAGGTTGAGATACCCTAGGTATTGTAGAGTTTCACATTAGGGTTTAGGATGTGATAGAGGCACGGATGTAGAATAGCGAGTTAGAAACTTTCCACTCGTAAGTTTTTAATAGTGTGATAGTAACAGATTAGAACTTGTATCACTGTGGTTTTGTGATTGGGTTTCCAAAGTTGAAAAAGGAAAATGATATGGTTTGAATCATGGACGAACTGAGTGATTAGGATAGCTAACTTCTTTTATAGAAAGACGTGAGAAGGTTGGTAGATAATATGTAGTACATATTGTGAGGTTACATGGAGTTTTGGGTATCCATGGTATTGAATAAGAATACAAGTTTTTATCTTGGAGTTCGACAAAGATTTCAAATAGTGCCTGATACATATTGTTCTTGGACTTGGTATTGGTTGAGAGGACCATTTACCATTTGAGGAGTTTGCATACAATGACACTAATCTGGCCAGTATCATTATGGCACCTCTTGGGGCGTGGTATGGCAGGTTACGTAGGTTTCTAGTTTATTGGGCTAAGGTTGGCGTACTATAACCTTAAGGCCCAGGCTAACAAAAGAATTATGTCTCTAAAGGAGGTGTACTGATATACTATGAGGTGGGAGACCAAAAAAAGGATTAATGTTGGACTGTTAGAGATTCTAGCGTGTGTTGGCAAGATGGTTTGGCCTCACCACATAACTGGAGGAGTTTATAATCCACTATGTTAAGAGAATATGAATGAGTTTAGATGATATGGATGTTGATGAGAAAAGCTATCTGGAGATGAGAGTAGGAATTCCATTCTGAAAGTTCACACTTATTTCTCTTCAGGTACAACTTGATTTCAAGAATGAAAACCTTTTAAGTTAAGGAGGTTGTAAAGATCGGGTTTCTGGACCGATTTTCTTTTCTTTGTTTTATCAATCTATTCTATGAAAATGATTTTCTAAGAGTTTTAATGATGAAATGGAAGGATAGAAACTCGTTTCGAGGTTTGGGAAGGTTTTGGAACCATTTGGTTCAATTTGAGATTTTCTGGTCGGTGGGACCTAGGACGCGGGTCGGGTGGGCCTGAGAAATCAAAAACTTTCTGAAAAATATTTAGTTTTGGTATTGGGAAGTTAAAAATATTAAATGAAGAATGGAATCGATTTCGAGTTCGTATGAGTTTTTAAAATTGAAAACGGAGGCCAGAAAGGTACGTTAAGTGACTAGGAGCATTTTAGTCATTTTGCACCCTAGGGCATATAAATATCAAAGAGAGACATTTCAGCTATTCATTCTCTCTCTCTCCAGCTGGCTTTCACTTCTCTCTTATCTTTTTTCATTTCTTCTCTTCTTATTTCCTAGACCTAAAGGCCTAGAAGTGAGATTTAGAATTTGGCCAAAAAGAAAAGTTATTCTCCTTGACAAAGGCTTCGATTCAATTAGAACAAAGTTGATTTTGGGCGAGTTTGGATTCGGTGGAAATTGGAAAAAATGTTTGGAAGCTCTTCCAAACTGAGGTAGGGATGTCTAATTCATGAATTCTTAATTTTTGTGAGTATGTTTGATGCTTAGAGCATTGAACTAGCTATATGTATGCTTTAAATGATTTATATGAAGTTTAGCATGTATATAGATAGAATTGCATGATATAAATGATATGTAAATGTGAATTATGTGTCTATATGCCCTCTATGTGACTTATGTGGGCATAACTTAGAAAAATTTGAGTTCTAGGGGTGATTTAGTTCACATTGTGGGTTTTGGGATTTGTGTTTGATAAATTGTCTAAATGAATATGTGAGCATTATTATGTGTCATAACATGTTCTCTTATTTGCAATTTAATTTTGAAAGCACGTTAGTTACATTTTGAGCATGAATGTTAATTACAATATGAAATGTAATATTGTGCACTACACACATTTAGATTGTATACGTGTGATGGTAAGAGAGGGACATGCAAGGTTTGTCAAGAGAAAAAGGGATTGGAATCGTTAAGACTTGGTTGAGAGGGACCGGATGATCCTTATTAGGAATTCGATTCACAAGAAAGTTTGGCATGAAAGATTTTGGCCAAGGAAAGTCGGGTGACCCGTTTGGAATTTGAATTGTTGGAACGTGTGAGAGGCACGGTAGAATTATATGGCATTTACATAAGGCATACATGATAGGTTTCATGGTATATTAATTTGCATTGAGTATGCAATTATGTGACTCTTAGCATGTTATGTGTCTTACGTGGTATTCACGGGATGGTAAGAGATGTGTCTTAAGCATTTCTACTAAGCATATAGGAGCTCAGCCCCCTATATATTAATTTTTTTCAAGTTTCACAAAGAAGATGGAAGGAACTCATCGAACATGAGTTGGTTAGGGCATAAAAGAACTTTTGACTATGTTGGAGTTTTTATTCGAAATGCATGTCCGGATTATGGACCAAACACATTCTTATTATGTATGTAAAGTTTTATATTTATAAAAGAAAGTTTGATACATTTATATATATATACTTGTGGGATATGAATGGATGCAAGGATTGGAATGATGTATATCTACGAGTATGCATGAGAATTCTTAGTTTATGATATGAATGGGTTTATGGAATGATGATATGAACTTCAATTATGATTTCATGTCATGTATGTAAGTGATGTGAAATGCAAAAATAATAGGCTTTGAAGTTCAATTGAGTAGGAAATGTTTGGTGCCCAAGGATGACTTTGAATTGTTAGATGTAACAGGTTCTAAATAGTTTCAGCTAGCCAAACCACCATTTAGTCGATTGAAACTGGGAGATCCTGAGAGTTGGTAATAGCAGGTTCTATAGGAACAGGTTTCGACTGACCGAAGTGATTCGTGTGTGAGTGTGACTCAAAAAGTATATCAATTAAAATTTCTACACTTCGCAATAGAACGAATTCCTTGCAGAATAGGGCTATCGAAAGGGGTATCGTACCTCAGGGATTATGGTCTGATGAGTTGGAATACGGAATTAATTCTAATTAAATTTATAAGAAAAGAATTCTGATTTTTAAACTAAATTAATTAAAAAGTAAAATAAAATAAATCAAAGGTAAATAGATAATGAATATAATATGAGAGAAATCTAGGGTGTTTGACTTCACCACTAACTCCACAATCAATGGTCAATTGAATCAATTATAGGGGAATTACATCATGCATACATGGTGTCGGTGGCTACAAGCTCACCTTCATCCGTCAAGAAGATAACATATGATTAAGGCTAAGCCATGGACTATCTTCGATTGGCATGGGCCATCTGCCTAACTACTCTAATCTAGGGTGCAGTATGGTTCATCTTCTCTAGGCATAATCCATCAAAGCTCATAATAATATATTCAGTGATTACCATTGTGTAATAATCTCTCTCATGATCACAGAAAACAAGAGAGATTAAGTTCAATAACAACAACTAAATATCTAAGACAAGATAATAAATCATTGAGATTGAATTTACAAGACTTTTATTGCTCAATTCTATACTAAGAATCCTCTGAATTACACAATCTATGCATGTATATAAAGGTCCCCAATAATTAAAACAATCAAACCATTGATGCTTTGTTAGGGCTACATCAAAACCCTAGTGGATGAACTAGCCGCTCATGGTAGAAGAAGAAGCTTCAACTGTTGAGGAAGAAGGCATCATCTTTCTGAATTATGCGTATGACTTCGTTCTCCAATGGCTCTGCGAATATGTTTCTGTTCTCTTCTCATCCCTCTCAGACTCTCTCTGTGTTCTCTCCAATCCCCCTCAATTCAGCCTCCAAGTCTTCACTTTATTCCCCAAGAGAATACACCAAAGTCCTAATCCAATTAGGAATAAATTAGGGTTTCCCGCAGCACTAATCAGGTGAGTTTTTCCTGCTGACTTTGGCAACTTTTGACCCACTAGAAGTCCGATTTACGAAATTTTCGTGAAATACAAAAGTGTGCAGAATCGAATTTCGTTCAACCTTACTCAGAAATAATGTCGATTTGAGGCTCGGAAATAAGACTTCTGGTCCGTTTTCCAAAACGGGATTAAGACTGTATTATGCGCAGATTTGGGCTTCAGGCCCGAAACCTTCTTAAGCAGCTGTAATTCTCTTGGACCTC
This sequence comes from Cornus controversa, assembly GCA_026545225.1. NCBI lineage: Eukaryota > Viridiplantae > Streptophyta > Magnoliopsida > Cornales > Cornaceae > Cornus > Cornus controversa. The sequence continues at coordinate 21,750,990 of CM048852.1, forward strand.
TTCCTTGGGCTGATTTGAGTTGAAATAAATGGTTGAGTGAATCTCCTTTGATGTAGGCTTCATCTCACCATCTTGGATGTCTTCTTTAAAAGCCCAAAAGCTTGGTTTTAACTGAAATAATCATTAAGGCCTTGAAAATACAGAAAACACTAAAACGAAGTAAAATCACAAAATAATCTATCACTAAGAGAATAAAATACATAAGTTAAGAGGCTAGAATGCGTAACATTCAACGCCTATCACACCCCCAAACTTACATATTGCTAGTCCCTTAGCAATAGAATAAAACAAAATTAAAACAAAGAAACTACTAAACACTAACTAAACTACCCAACTCCATTTTCGTGGGAGAAACGATTGCATTTAGCGTATGCAACAAGCCTTTGAACCCCTAGGTTCCCCCTAGTGGACGAGTATAGTCTCGTGAGGGTTTCCATAAATGTTACCCACAAACATTCAAAATTCTGTTTCAACATTAATTCAAGAAGAAGATTACAATACATAGTTACAAACTTGCATTCAAGAATAATTTCAAAATTTCAAATTCCACAATTCAAAGCAATGGTCCACATGCATAATTCACATCAACATATCTCAAAATAATTAACTCTAGCTCCCTCATGTAAAGTGAACTAGCAATCATCTCATGTGACATAACTTAGCTCTGAATATATCAAGGCACATACCCCTTCAACTCACTAGCTCCCCTTATTGAAATCATACTTCCAAACATGAATACATGACTTTTCATTTTTTTTTCATCATTTTTTTTTCATTGCTTTATTGGTTGTGCAATGTCTTGATTTATTAAGCTTTTTGAAAGATCCATGTAGCAAGCTTTCAATCAGTGGCTCCCAAACCAGATGGCTTTAGGGCACTAGGCTTTAAGATACCCTGAAGACCTAACTACTCGAATCAGTCAGACTACAAATCAAGACAACCAATTCTCATCTTTTCTCACCCTTTCACTTTTGACGCGAACACTCCATGCTTCCTGAGGCATAGAGGCCCAGTTACTCATGAAAAGGATCAAATTGATTTGCTTATTCATCACTTTTTTTTTCTCTTTTTTTTTCTTTTTCATTGAAGTCAAGTAAACACATCATCGATACTCATTCTCAAGAGATACTAATTAATATCAAGCATATGTAACTCAATAACTCAAAACCAAAGTTTATACCCCATAAGACTCTGCTAGTGTGTCTGTGCATATAAGGAAACTAAAATTAATCACTCCAAAACATGTTATTGCAAATCATGATTAAAACCACTTAACTTAAACCATAGTTTCCAAAATTTTAAAACATACTCAAAAATTGCAAGTTAAGCACCTACATAAGGTATTAATCCTTTGAATAATGTCAAAACATTCTATCTAAAAACAAAATAAAACAAAATAAAATAAACAAACTGATTCGTGTGTGAGTGTGACTCAAAAAGTATATCAATTAAAAATTACCACACTTCGCAATAGAATGAATTCCTTGCAGAATAGGGCTATCAAAAGGAAGGGGTATCGTACCTCAGGGATTATGGTCTGACGAGTTGAAATACGGAATTAATTCTAATTAAATTTAGAAGAAAAGAATTCTGATTTTTAACTAAACTAATTAAAAAGTAAAATAAAATAAATCAAAGTAAGATAGATAGTGAAGATAATATGAGAGAAATCTAGGGTGTTTGACTTCACCACTAACTCCACAATCAATGGTCAATTGAATCAACTATGGGGAATTACATCATGCATACGTGGTGTCGGTGCTTACAAGCTCACCTTCATCCGTCAAGAAGATAACATATGATTAAGGCTAAGTCATGGACTATCTTCGATTGGCATGGGCCATCTGCCTAACTACTCTAATCTAGGGTGCAGTATGGTTCATCTTCTCTAGGCATAATTCATCAAAGCTCTTAACAATATATTCAGTGATTACCATTGTGTAATAATCTCTCTCATGATCATAGAAAACAAGAGAGATTGAGTTCAATAACAACAACTAAATATCTAAGACAAGATAAGAAATCATTGAGATTGAATTTACAAGACTTTTATTGCTCAATTCTATAATAAGAATCCTCTAAGTTACACAATCTATGCATGTATATAAAGGTCCCCAATAATTAAAAAAATCAAACCATTGATGCTTTGTTAGGGCTACATCAAAACCCTAGTGGATGAACTAGCCGCTCATGGTATAAGAAGAAGCTTCGACTGTTGAGGAAGAAGACATCATCTTTCTGAATTACGCGTATGACTTTGTTCTCCAATGGCTCTACAAATATGTTTCATGTTCGTATATATATACACCCGCCTATACAATCATATATACATGTATATACATATGCAAAAATACTCTAAAACAGTACCAAAACTCCAAAATCCTAATGTTTAATTCACAGAATTATTCCTAGCATGCAAAATCTTTTAATTTCATAATTAAATGCATACAAATTTCTAGCAACATGTCTATACGATTAGTATAATTAATTCTCACAAAATTTATCAACAGAGAAAAAAAACATACAATTATATACAAATTTCCAAAATAAACACAATCCTCAAACCTAGACTATACATACGGATTCAAAGGAGAAGAGAAGAATCAAACTTGCCTCTTTGACGATTCAAATACTCGTTCACCCGAACTCCTTCTCTTTTTCGTTTACTCTCCTGATTTTTGTGCGTAATGCAAACGGCAGAAACCCTAGTTTCTATTATCTTTTGTCCTAATCATTTTTATTCTATTATTATTATTATTATTATTTTTTTCTAAAAACTAAATAACTAAAAATAATAATAATAATAATAACCATAATAATATAACTATATCAATTGCCCAACAACTTAAGCATATCCTTAGCCCAACCATTCCAGCCCAGATTCCTCCCTAACCCAATCCAAAGCATTTAAAATATTTAAATCAAATAATACACAATCAATAAATAATTCATATAAATTGATAAAAATAAAAGAAATGAAAAAATTTATAAAGACAACCAATTCACATAAAATAATAATTGTATAAAGACCTAACAATTCACATGAAATGATAAAATGCATATAAAGGCATTCCACATGAATTGAAAAGTAATAATAATAATAATATAAAGAAATTTAAATTCTTTAAAATAATAGACGTCCAAATTTTTCGGGGTATTACAGACAGCTCTACTTGCCCACTTGTCTGAGGATGATAAGGCGTCGCCACCTTATGTGTCACTGAATATTTAGCAAGCAAACCTCTCAAGAATTTATTACAAAAATGAGAACCACCATCACTGATCAAGGCTCGAGGAATTCCGAATCGACTAAGAAAATTCTCATGCATGAACTTGATTACCACTTTGTGATCATTGGTTCGAGTTGCAATGGCCTCCACCCATTTGGAAACATAATCCACTCCAACCAGATGTATTCGTAGCCAAAAGAAGGTGGAAAAGGTCCCATAAAATCAATTCCCCAAACATCAAAAATCTCCACCACCAGAATGGGGCTCATTGGTATCATATCACGCCTCGACATTGAACCCAATCTTTGACAACGATCACAAGTCTTACAGAAAACATATGCATCGTGAAACAGAGAAGGCCAAAAGAATCCACATTGAAGTACCTTTGCTGCTGTCTTCTTTGCACTGAAGTGGCCTCCACAAGCCAATGAGTGGTAGAACTTGAGAATATCTTGAAACTCATGGTCTGGGACACATCGCCGAATGATCTGATCTGGACAATATTTAAATAACTCTGGATCCTCCCAAAAGTAATGATGAACTTTAGAGAATAATCGATCACGTTCTCGCTTGGTCCAGTCTCTTGGCACTTTTCCCGTGGCTAAATAGTTCACAATATCTGCATACCATGGTGTGGAGTTGTCGGACACTCCAAACAATTGCTCCCTCTGAAGTGTTTTGGAAAGTGTAGTGCATATAGAAGTTACCACCATGGTAGAAATTTGATCTTCAAACACCTTCTTTTCCTTATGTTCTTCTTGCACCCTTATTTCATTTGTAGATTCAATCACATCTTCAGAGTCCATGAAGAAAACATCAGTCTGATCTGGAGGATTCTCAACAGCATTAAAAATATTAAGTTTAACTTTCATGTTGCCAAATGAAATATCCATGATCCCCGACCTACAATTTATGCAAGCATCAGCAGTAGCTAAGAAAGGTCGACCAAGGATCACTGGAATGTGCCTCTTCGGATTGTGAACCAACTCAGTGTCAAGTACAATAAAATCAACAAGAAAGTAGAACTTGTCCACTTTAATGAGCACATCTTCTATGATTCCTCGGGGTTGCTTTGTTGATCTGTCTGCAAATTGCAATACCACCGAGGTAGGCTTCAATCCTCCCAAGCCCAATTGTAAGTAGACTGAATAGGGTAGCAAATTCACACTTGCACCCAAATCAAGAAGAGCTTTATCCACATGGTGCTCCCCAATAATACATGAGATAGTTGGAGCACCAGGATCTTTGTACTTGGGAGGAGTACACTGCTGAATTATTGAACTTACTTGTTGTGGCAGCATCACTTTCTTTGGCACATGGCTTTTAGAACGCCTTTTCTGAGTGCACAAGTCCTTCAAAAATTTAGCATAAGGAGGAATTTGCTTGATGGCATCAAGGAGTGGCAAATTAATCTTCACTTGTCGAAACACCTCCATCATGTCATGTAGCTTGTCCCCTTGCTTCCCCAATTTAGATGTTTCAAAGAAACGTTGTGGGAAAGGAGCCTTGGGCTCATAAGGAATTTCAGCACTTGGACTTGTGGTCACTTTTTCTTCTTCTTTCTTCTCACCCACTTTATTGTCAATAATTTTCCCACTTCTCAAAGTGGTAATAGCTTGGACTTGCTCATGGTGTGGGTTGCTTGTGGAAGCTTGCATCCCTCTTGGATTAGCAATTGGTTGACTAGGGAGCTTCCCTTCTTCTCTTCTACTTAATGAAGTAGCAAGCTGTCCAAACTGAGATTCCAGTTTGGCAATGGATTGAGAATGCGAGTGCACTAGCTGAACTGTAGATTGTACTGTTGCTACAGTAGCTTGCACTGTCTCTATAAGAGAATCAAGTTTGTCAAATTTAGACAAGGTAAGTGTCAGCTTGTCTTCAATAGTAGAAATTCTTTGGGCCATAGGACTTTGTGTTTGATATTGCTGTTGAGGCACAAAAGTCCTAGGTTGATATGATGGTTGCATTGCTGCTCCTTGGTTACTATAAGAAAAACCAAGATGATTCCTCCATATGGGATTGTAAGTATTACCTCGTGGAGGATTCATTGGTCCAATGAAAGTAGCTTGAACTTGCTCATATTGAATATCAGAAAATTGCCCCACCGAAGGACAATTGCTCACATTATGCATAGGACTAGAGCAAAATTCACAAGGGCCTATCAATGAAGAATTTGAAGCAGAAGGAGTTTGATTGGCAGCCATAATTGCTGCCACCTTCTGTGCAATTAAATCAATATCAGTTGGTATAGCTTCTGAAGCACCAACCTCATAAATTCCATCAGTCTTCCTTGTAGTGGCAGGTCTGCTAGAACGAGTAGAGGACACATGTTGCAGAGAGTTGTCACTAAGATTTTCAAATAAGGTCCATGCCTCTTCTTCACTCTTCAACATAAAAGTACCTCCACACGACGCATCAACCATCTGTCTGTTGGCTTCTGTGAGCCCTTCATGAAAACTCTGCACTAGTTGCCACTTAGGAACTTGATGATGGGGACACTTCCTAAGAAGGTCCTTGAATCTTTCCCATGTCTCATAAAATTGTTCCCCCTCATGTTGGGAGAAACCAGTGATAGCACGTCTGAACGGATTGGTCTTCCCTATCGAAAAATACTTCTTGAGAAACTCATGTTGCATCTGAGTCCAAGTCGTGATAGAACCAGCCGGTAGAGAATTGAACCAATACTTTGGTTTGTCTTTCAGAGAGAATGGAAAAAGTCTCATTCTGAAAGTATCTTCAGAGAAGTTGTGAATTTTTGTAGTTGAGCACACTTCAATGAAGTCATCCAGATGCTTATAAGGGTCTTCTTGAGTCAGCCCAAAATAAGATGGTAGCATCTGAATAATATTGGACTTGATCTCATAATTCTGTGCTGTGACATTGGGCAGTTGAAAACCTGTTGGTGAGGTATATGTCTCAGGAACATAGTAGTCCCTCAGCAATCTAGCTCTTTCTCCATCAGCATTAGGAACAAGGTTGTTATTCCTCTCTTCTGCCATGTCTTCAATTATTTCTTCCTCTTGCACAATTGTATCAACAGGGATGCTCCTCTGTTGTCTAAGAGTACGTTAAGGTTCAGGATCAAGAGGTATCAAAGGATCAGCTACAGAACGACGACCTTGCATATATTCACCAAAAGCACCTGAAAAGAAAACAAAAACAAAATTAAAAATAAAATATAAAAATTTTCTAAACTAAAAATCCAATTAAAACTAATTCTGTAAAATCCAATCAATCAAATAGATAATCTCCGGCAACGGCGCCAAAAATTGATTCGTGTGTGAGTGTGACTCAAAAAGTATATCAATTAAAATTTCCACACTTCGCAATAGAACGAATTCCTTGCAGAATAGGGCTATCGAAAGGGGTATCGTACCTCAGGGATTATGGTCTGATGAGTTAGAATACGGAATTAATTCTAATTAAATTTATAAGAAAAGAATTCTGATTTTTAAACTAAATTAATTAAAAAGTAAAATAAAATAAATCAAAGGTAAATAGATAATGAATATAATATGAGAGAAATCTAGGGTGTTTGACTTCACCACTAACTCCACAATCAATGGTCAATTGAATCAATTATAGGGGAATTACATCATGCATACATGGTGTCGGTGGCTACAAGCTCACCTTCATCCGTCAAGAAGATAACATATGATTAAGGCTAAGCCATGGACTATCTTCGATTGGCATGGGCCATCTGCCTAACTACTCTAATCTAGGGTGCAGTATGGTTCATCTTCTCTAGGCATAATCCATCAAAGCTCATAATAATATATTCAGTGATTACCATTGTGTAATAATCTCTCTCATGATCACAGAAAACAAGAGAGATTAAGTTCAATAACAACAACTAAATATCTAAGACAAGATAATAAATCATTGAGATTGAATTTACAAGACTTTTATTGCTCAATTCTATACTAAGAATCCTCTGAATTACACAATCTATGCATGTATATAAAGGTCCCCAATAATTAAAACAATCAAACCATTGATGCTTTGTTAGGGCTACATCAAAACCCTAGTGGATGAACTAGCCGCTCATGGTAGAAGAAGAAGCTTCAACTGTTGAGGAAGAAGGCATCATCTTTCTGAATTATGCGTATGACTTCGTTCTCCAATGGCTCTGCGAATATGTTTCTGTTCTCTTCTCATCCCTCTCAGACTCTCTCTGTGTTCTCTCCAATCCCCCTCAATTCAGCCTCCAAGTCTTCACTTTATTCCCCAAGAGAATACACCAAAGTCCTAATCCAATTAGGAATAAATTAGGGTTTCCCACAGCACTAATCAGGTGGGTTTTTCCTGCTGACTTCGGCCCAACTTTTGACCCACTAGAAGTCCGATTTACGGAATTTTCGAGAAATATAAAGGTGTGCAGAATCGAATTTCGTTCAACCCTACTCAAAAATAATGTTGATTTGAAGCTCAGAAATAAGACTTCTGATCCATTTTCCAAAATGGGATTAAGAGTGTATTATGCGCAGATTTGGGCTTCAGGCCCGAAACCTTCTTAAGCAGCTGTAATTCTCTTGGACCTCTTCCTTGGGCTGATTTGAGTTGAAATAAATGGTTGAGTGAATCTCCTTTGATGTAGGCTTCATCTCACCATCTTAGATGTCTTCTTTAAAAGCCCAAAAGCTTGGTTTTAACTGAAATAATCATTAAGGCCCTGAAAATACAGAAAACACTAAAACGAAGTAAAATCACAAAATAATCTATCACTAAGAGAATAAAATACATAAGTTAAGAGGCTAGAATGCGTAACATTCAACGCCTATCACGAAGGTGTCCTTCAATCGACCGAAAGATAATCTTCGGCCAACTGATCAATTATTTAGCTAACCAAAGCAGTGCCCATTTTTTAGCAAACTGATGGGGAGTCCATCAGTTGGCCGAAACTAGCAAGAAGTGAGAAACAATGTTTTAAGGTCCAGAACCGATGACTGAGTGTGTATGGGTTAGGGATGAGCGTGTTGTGTGAATAGTGAACTCATGCCTTCATAGTGTGTATGGGATTGCACTTCCGCTAAGTTATGAGAATGAAAAGTTAGATTAGAAATCAAGTTTTCCATATAAGAAGCAAGGGTTGACTAGTAAAACTTCCACAAGAGATGGTCTCGGTGATCTGGATAGGAGCCACGGGTGACATGATTGTATTTGTCGTGCACATTCGGGCTCACGAGGTTACTGATCGAACGAGCGTGGCACCTTATGACTGGAGTTCAGGCTCAGACCTGTGGGTTTCTGGTGGGCTGAATTTTGGGGCATGACATGGATCTAGAAGTAAAATTGTTTTTTCTTTCACTTCCTCTACGCATTGATCGAAAGAAATCTTGGTTTGGATAACTTGAAACTTTGAGATTTCTAAGGTTTGAGTTCTAAGGATTGGAATTAAGATAGGGGTGTTCTCTCCTTCCTATCATTGATTTCCTAGAATTTCATATTGATCTTAGGTTGTTAAGAATGTTTAGAAGAGTTGGAAGGGTTGTGTATTTGAGTTCTTACATCTCTTCTTGAATATATATATATGCTAAATGTGTTTTTCATATATCACATATGATGGAATTGATGTATATTTATGTTACACATGATAATTTAACGTTTTGATATGTTTAAGTATGTTTAACCATCTAGTATACTTGCATTTTGAGCATGTATGTTATATAGGTGTTTTAGAAAATGTATGAGGTCCATTAAAATCACTTATGGGCTAGCGGAATGATGCATTTACATATAAGACACCACATGTTTGATAAAATGCATGAAAAAAATAATTTCTTTGAAATTGCATTTTATGGAGAACTTGTGAAAGGAATAACATGAGATTACATGTTTTAGTATGGAAATTAAGTGACTTATGATGCACTTGAATATGACTTGAAGTGTTCTTAAAATTGTACGTGCCGTCATACTTAAAACATATGTGTTTGATTGAAGATTTTGGGAGAATGTCAGAAATAGCAAGAAAGGCTCTATAGCCTTGAGTGCAAGGCCCTAAACTTGGCTAAGGTGGTTACGTCTACACCCTCGGATTAGTAACCTATAAAGAAATAAATTGGATATTTGACCTAAGGGTACTTATCTGGTGCATCTACGAATACTCCAACGTTTCTTGATTTTGAACTTACTTGACTTTGTGATTAAAAATTAGTTGAATTGTGATATTCATTGTTGCTATTTTTATGTGATTTTTTCATTGATTAAACATGGTTGAACTTGGAGTTATACGCATTTTGCATTATAGCTCATTGAAGTATGAACATTGATAATATGTCATGTAGTGGATAGAGATATCATGATTGCATTTATGTTTGTTGTACCGAGTCGATGCATACGTTAGTTTGGGAATCTTTACTGGGCATGATTTCGCTGATGGGAAATTAATCTTTTTCTTTTGCGGAAGTGAATCAAAATAAATCGATAAATTGATCGAACACTTCATGTATGAGAGATCATGTAACAACCAAATTTTTTCTATTTAATACAATATGATTGCATTGAGAATATGAGATTCAGAGATCGTGTACCTTGATAGGGATAATTTTCTAATCCTTTAGTCTTCAACAATTAATGAAGCTATTGATTCTCTAAAAGCCTAGTTCTTGTGGAAGAACCCTAGGTTTCTGAATTGATTTCTCTCTCTGCAATCTCTTACCCTAACTAAGGTCATTAGGATTGTTATGGTTATGGACTGAGCTTATGTTCATTATTTATTTTCCATTGGACCATATATTTTAGATTAGGTTAAGTTTTCTTTATTTTTGGAAATAAGAATAATGTTTTTCTGAGAAATAATATGAATTCTTTATATTTATTTTTAATTCCACTTTGATTTATGAATACATAATTGGGACACTTACTTTATCAATAGATAAATTATTTGATTTTATGATCTAAGCATTGATGACTAATGTACTGTATTTATATATTTTTAGTGATGAATATTTTGAGTCCATACAATTTGTGCACTAGTCCAACTCTGATAGAATTGATTGAAAACTAATGTGAAGTTGACTAGAGTATATTGTATGAGTACCATTAAAGACTTAAATGATCAATAAAAAAATGAAAAGAAAATATTCTATTTTTATTCAGCAGAAAAGAAAGAAAAAAATGAAAAAAATTGCTGAAAATATAAGAGAAAATGTAAAGGCTACCATCAAAATTTGTTCAAAGCTACCATTATAACATAAGTCTCCAATGAGATATCTTTAAAAAGAAGTTGTTGGCTGTCTGTAAGCGTGAAAACTACGGTCTTAGAAGTAAAAAAATGATGAAATTCAAATTAAAAAATATTTGATCATATGTAGTTTTATTTCCTTATCATCTAATGTGTTTTAGAAGATGAATCAAATTAATTTGATTAATTTTTGATGATGTTGGATTGCACACACACACACATGGATTTGTTAGATGTATTTCTAAATTTTTATAAACATTTGTGTCGTTATCATGAATTTGAAGATAAATTTTATTGAAAAATTATGGGTTTTGCTCATTATTATTCTCTAAAAACTCTATTTTGATTATCCTCATGTGATTATGTTTTTTTTTTTTGTGTTTTTAGAAAAACAAAAATTCAAAAATATTTTTTTATTTTGTTTTATTTTTGGTTGAAATTTGACTGTTATTTTTGTTGAGATAGGTTGAGGTGTGTTATTGGTGAATTAAGGTCAAAATTGTAAAATTTTCATAATTCACAAAGTTAGACCGGTCCCCAAATACCAGGATGAGTCACACTTTTGCAGGTCCAAGAGATACCGAGATAGGTTAGATTGGTCCTCATAAATAAGCACCAGTCACACTTAGCGGATGCCCAATACTAAGCACATTTGTGCACATGTTTTGATGTTTAAACTTTCATATCTCACTCACTCTTGCACACACCCACAACTCTCTCTCTCAAACCCTCACCACACTCTCACACTATCAAAAACTCACTTATTCTCTTCTTCCTCATTTTTCTTGAATTGTTGATTATTGGAGGTTGCATTGGGATTAGATTATTTGGAGATAGTATTGTGTGATTATTGATTGGTGGATATTATTCAAACCAAGATCTTTAAAAGTTGAGGTTCATAGCTTTGCACATTATGTGTTTGATAAATTTACCGAATAGAGCTTTTGATACTATTTTTGGTTCCTTTCATTGTCGTGTTGATGGCACACAAATAGCGACACATCAAGGCATCAACAAGTGCAGAAAACCACATTGTGTTCAGCCAGAACATGTTTGAGGATGACTTTAATTTTAACAACCTTCTCAATATAGTTGGTTGTCAGTCAATAAGAATCGAATGGGAGGTCAATCTTTTGGTGATCAAGAAAAATGGCAATTGGAGTTTGTTAAATACTTTGAAGACAATGGTTTGGAGTCATTGTGTGACTTACGTGAAATAGTCAAGCCGTACATAGTTAGGTCTTTATATGACAATATAATCATGTCAAACTTAGAAGACCTAACATTTGTGACAAAGTGTTATGACATTCGGATTGAGGTTACCAAGGACATTATTGCTCATATATTGGGTGTATAGGAGGTTAAGGATGGCATAGTCTTACCCTATCAAGTTGAGGATCTAAGCTATCCATCTATGAATGACATGATTAGAGAGTTGTGCATACCCAATGCCTCGAGGATAGTGGATAAGTTGGCTTCACTCTATCTCACTCACAATGTGTCAGCATTGAATTTAGTGGTCTCATATAATCTTGATCCTTATATCTATAAAGGGAATTTGATCAAAAGTCGGGTTAAGATGCTTTACCATATTGTTCGGGAGGATTCCATAAACATTCCCGCTATAATCATAAGGACCATGATGTTAGATACTCGGCATTCGAGGTCTTCATCTGCTCTTTTTTTTCCACATATTGCGATGGCTAGTCTGAAGGAGTAGACATTAAAAAACCAAAAGGGGTGATTGATAGTACCATAATTACTTATTTAGTGAACAAGAAGGAGAAGGATAAGAAAGCATATGAACTTGGATTAGGAGCTAGACAGGCAGTGACTAGAGGTCGTGGAGTCTTTTAGCTTCCTGCAACTGACACTTCGGTGACAACAAATCAGATGAACCAAGTTCTGAGATTCATGCATCAAGAGTTTGATCGACTACATGCTAGGATTGACAAACATGACCCTGCTATTGCTGATGATGCTGATGATGATGGAGATGATGCTGAGGACTAGATTTAGGCTTTAGGCATTGATATTTTTGTTCTAGACTGGATATGTTTTGATAGATTTCGATGTCTAGGTTATATTTTTGATATTATGTTTTGATTTTGAAATTATATCATTTATCTTTATGATTAATGGTCAATCATTTATGTTTATTTAAATATTGTCTTGTTCTCTCTCTCTTATGTTTTATTGTTTATCTTATCTTATTTGCTCTCTTTGATCTTCATTTGTCAATGTGTTACAAAAAGAGGGAGATATATTTCTGTTTGAGGGGGAGTATGAACAATTGTTAACAATGATGTTAATTGGTTATATTTCTTTATTAATTTTTTTATAAGTTGTGTTGTTTAAGTAATGTGTAGATACATGTTTTATTTCTAAAATTCTTAAGCACACGTGTGAAGCTTCATTGAATCAATCAGCTCTTTATTTCTTTGTATTTTTTGGGCGAATTTATAATCTAATTTTTCCAATGGGTTAGGTTATAATTTTTTTAGGTGGTTTTGTCACGAAATTTCCAAAGAGGGAGATCGTGAGATAAAAATTTGTAATTAGCGAATTTCTGTGTTCAAAAATGGATTGATCGGGTTGTAATATTTCATTTATTTTCTATAACGATCATCAACATCTTCGAGTTGATACACAAGTGCCTGAAAATAGTTAAATCAATGAGAATATCATATAGTATAGGTAGGTATGCTTAGGACACGTTGCACTTTATGTTTTTCGAGCCTATTTTGGAAAGCTAGGGTTTCTAGGTAAAAATTAGAGTTTTTCAAAATAGGACTGGTCCCCATTTTCTAGGATTGGTCCAACATTGCTTGGAAATTTTGGTTCTGTAGAAATTTTTCAAAGTCCTACGGTCCTACATTTTGAGCACCAATTCCACTTATCCTGTTCCAAATAGGAAATTATTTTTAACAAAAATTCTAATTCTTATTAGGTTTAAAACTTCTAAGAGAGTTCTATATTGGTTTTCAAGTTGTTTTCCAAGTAGGATTAGGACTCCCTTGCTTATATATACTTATATAGGTTTTTTTTACAAATATGCCTTGAGAATTATTATTTTTAGAGAGAGAAATAGCTTTTTATAGTATTTTAGGGCATAATATTTTTTTTTATATTTTGAGAGCACACATCTATAATTCATGAGTGATATTTAGGTTCTTCTTTTAATTGGTTGTTCAGAGACTGCATCAAATTTATTCTTTGATTAGAGCATTGGATTTTTGGTTCTTCTATTACTTGATGAAGACGAAAGGTGAACCATATCGCACTATGAAGGGAATGAGACACTTGCTAACTATTTTTGTTCTTCTAGCAACCTTTCTACGAGGATCCTGACGTTAGCCGAAAGTTTGCAGCACTTAGACCTGAAGTCAAAATTGTAAGTCTGAGGTGTTCTGGATTAGATTCTTGATAAAGTGAAGAGGGGTGTGAGTTTAAGACATAGCCTGTTGTACTTTGTTTCATCATAGTGGATTGGTTTCCTGAGATTTTTGCCTCCCTTGTGGTTTTTTCTAATATGGGTTTTCCATGAATATCTAGTATCTTCTTTACATTACTTGCACTTTATTTTGCTTTACTTGTTTAATGTGTTTGATTAATTTTTAATTGGACTTAAAATTAAATTAATTTGAAAAATCAAGGAACGAGCAAGTGAACCTATTCACCCCCCTCTAGATTTTAAATTTACATTCGCAATCACTTTCGCACCGCGCAACTTACACATTGGATTCTAAGGGTTGTTGGTGTGAAGTAATGAATGGATTAATGAAGATTAGAAGGGGGCCATGTGTTATGCTTTGGGAAAGGAAGGTCAATAGCTCTTTATTTTGTTGGAAAATTCTATGCTACAGGGAGCAATTGTAAAGATAGAATGAAAGCTTGTATCGAGATCTATTAGAGTGCCTAATCAAGAGTGGTAAGAAAAGGAAAAAGTCTTGGCAATTGCGTAAATACCAACATTTATTCCAAAAGCAAGAAGAATTCAATTTGGTGATGTGAGAATAGATTCTAAGTTTAACTATTTGAACTTGGAGTTTGCTTGCAATAGATGAATGCAATGGAATGACGAAGAATGACAAGAAGAAAGGTGTTTTGTTCAGGGTGGAGCTATGAAGGACTGCGTGTAGACCAAATTTGAGCCAATTTGGATATTGTTAGAAATTGAGTCTCAAATTTTTATTATAATTAGGTTTTTGTTTTAGAGTTCTAATTTATTTGGTAATTTTTGTTATACTTGGTCTTGGAGTAATTGTAACCCATGTCCAACAAAGAATTTGGTTTGAATACTCTATAAATAAATGTGATGTTGAAAAGAGAAGTGGAAGAGAAAAGAGAGATAATTGTAGAGAGAGAAAGGTGAGTAGAGAGAAAGAGTGTGTAGCCAAAGTATTAAAGTAAAGTAAGTCATTCTTTGTCCATGGAGGTAAGCAATTTGTCGAACCATATAAATCTCATGTTATTTGTATATTTTTTATATGTTTTATTTGTCAATAGTGTGTATGCGATCCTAACTGTACACACAAATTTCAAGTCTGTGAATAAGATTAAAACACGTGGACAAATATATCGAATATTTTCAAGAAATATGGGTTACAAATCTCAAAGGATCTTTACAAAAGAAAGACAAATTCCTCTGATTCGATCTCCTTGATGATCTGGATTCAAAGGCTGCTGGAGCTTCATCTTGAATTAGATTGAAACTTTGGTGAAGAATGACACATGGATGATGTGCTTACTGTTCTTCTCCTTCAGTGTTTAGATGCTTTGGAGCTTCGGATTTTGAATAAAGAATCCTACAAAGTTTGAGCTTTCTCTGACAATCTTTTGGTTTTTCCGGATTCAAGGGCTACTGGAGCTTGATCTTAAATCAGGTTGTTGTGAGTCCTCTTCAAGTGTTTTATGTTAAAGAAAGCCGGTGATAATTTCTGATCTAGGGCTTAAAAAGCTTGATCTCAAATAGTCTTGTTGATGATCTTTGAATTTGTTGAATCGTGGAGGAAGAATGACATGACTTTAAATGTGCTTGTTGTTTTTCTTCTTCAAAGCTTTAAAGGTTGGATGAATGTATGTCTTCAGAGCTTTAAGTGTTGATTGTGAAGGCAGAGTCTGGCAGAGTTTCAGTATTCTGTCAGAGTCTCCTCCTCCTTCTCTTCACCCTCTACCTCTATTTATAGACTTCTTGGAGGGATAGATTTCTAACTTTCTTTTCTTTTGGTAATTATCCTTTATGATAATTATCCAATATATACATAATAATTATTTTTGATGATATATATATATATTATCCAATTGACCCATTTTTAAGTGGGCTTGAACATTTTAAGACAATTTAGATCAGCCCATCACCCATTTATTTGTGGTGGGTCTAGGCTTCAAATTATTTAACTCATTAGGCCACATTCCAAAGTGGGCTAAACTGAATATAAGCCCAAATTATATTTTGGGTCCATCATATAATTTCTTTAATGTCTACAAATCGCCCCTACTTCAAGTCTCGCGTTATATCGAGTTTGTCACGTATCTAAAGCGGGACTTGAAGTATTTAATTTTTGCAAAGTTTTTTTTTTTTTTTTGCAAAAATCAAATTGTAAAGAGGATGTCTTTTTTGCCAAGTTGAATTGGACTATTGAAAACTTTACTACAAATAGGACTTTTTTCTTGTCCAAGCGGAATCGAACACTTGAGGATACTATTGCAAATAGGATTTTTTTCCTTTTCCAAGTAGAAATGAAGACTTGAGAATTCTATTTCAAATAGGATTTTTGAATTGAAGACTTGAGGATTCTATTGCAAATATTATTTTTTTCCTTATACAAGCGGAATTGAAGACTTAAGGATCTTATTGCAAATAAATTTTTTTCCTCTCAAACTGAATTGGAGTGTTGAAAATCCAATGGCAAATAGGATTAATCCACACACACACACACACACATATATATATATATAACCTATGCTTCAAACTCTTCATATCAGAAAATAATTGAGAGAAATTCCACGAACTCTAACAACTGTAAACTTTTTTTTTGTCACTAACTGTTTCTTTTTTTTTTTTCTTTTTTTTTGCTTCTTTCCTTCTCTAGATTCACGTTTTTATTTTTTATTTTCTGTCTTCTTCACATCAACATGCTTGCCTCTTCTTTTTGCTTTTTTTCTTCTTCTTTTTTATTTTTTTTTTAGATGTGGCAGGAAGTGACGTGGCGGCTAACTAGGCACTGAATGCTGATTGGATGATGACATGGCAGGCGACTAGATGTGTAAAAATAATATAAAAAATTTCATGTTATTTGTTAGTTTTGAACCTGAGACCTCATGAAAAGTTATTATAACACCAAACCATCTCTCCTAGACTGCTACATGTAATGCAAATCTATGCAACCATGTATACATGTGGTTGAACTTTGAAAAGAACTATTTTTTTTTTTAAGTTTTTTTCAGATCAACTTCTACTTGTAGGCTCTGCTCGAGCTTTGTGTTACCTTTGAAAATATACAGATTAATTGATCTCATCGAGGAAGACAACTTTATGTGAGTCATTCAACTCTTCTCTTGCAAGCTTCAATTTTTTTTATTAATTCTTGTAGGTTAAATCGATTCTCTCATAATATGGAGTTCCAGATGCAATTCATTAGTCCCTTTGGGGTCCCTTAGTGCCCTTCGGGGTCACTCAATCATCCATTCAGGGTCACTTAGTTCATTTGGAACACTTTATCGTCCCTTTGGGGTTCCTCAGTGCCCTTCGAGGTCACTTTATTGTCACTTCGGGGTTCCTTAGTGCCCTTCGGGGTCACTTAGTTCCTTTAGAACACGTTATCGTCCCTTCAGGGTCACTTTATCGTCCCTTTAGGGTACCTTAGTGCCGTTTAGGGTCACTTTATTGTCCTTGTGGGGTCACTTAGTTCATTTGGAACACTTTATTGTCCCTTCGGGGTCCCTTAGTGCCCTTTGGGGTCACTTTATCGTCCCTTCGAAGTCTCTTAGTGCCCTTCGGGGTCACTTTTACTCCTTTGTAACACTTTTGTTAGTCCATTTCGGACACTTTTTTTTTTTTTGGTTAAATTCTTCTCACACTTTTTTTTTTCTTGTTAGGTAAACAACATTTGACTTCTGTCAATCATGGTTTTCTTCAAAAGATTCAAGGCAAACACCGTAACCATTTTGGAACAAGAGAATGATGTCATGGTGAAAGGAACTACACTTGATGTAGGAACCCCACTAGTTGGCATTTTTCTCTACGGGCCAAATTAACACGACGTGATAGGTGCTTTCAACATCTTGGTGGCAAGTCAAGTCACCAAAGTGCAACAAACATCTGTTAACATATTTTGCCGGTGGGTCAGGTCATCACTATAGTGTGACAGATAACGTTAACATCTTAGTGGCCAAGTCACCACGGTGCGACAAACATCATTAATGTTTTGGTGGCAAGCCAAGTCACCATGGTATGGCAAACATCGTCAATATCTGAATTAGTTGCATGTCACGCCCCATTTTTTCCACTCCCAAAAACTGAGGGTGAACCCGTCTATTAAGTCCTAATAAACCATCTTAACCTTTCATTACCATAGGAGCTTAATAACAAAAATACACACACCCATACAAAAGAATCATCGAAATCCAATTTGAAACGAAGGAGATATGCCTCTTTGAAGTTAGACAAAAACATTGTCTGAATAGTGCATGCTATGAAAGGGGGATCAATCACACAAGGTCGATCGAGGCTAGTTTGTGGCCTTTTACAGGGGTGATCGATCACCGTAAAAGAGGGGGATCGATCCCCATTAATCCCAGGCAAAATTCTGCAACACTAACTTAGCCAAAACTTCATCCCAACTTCAAAGTCGAATATCTGATAATCCGTAAGTTCGTTTGACTTGAAATTTAGCATGAATCATCCTCAACATGTCTACTTTCCAACCTAATTTGAATCACCTAATAATTTAACTCACAACTTGTATTACACACAAATCAATGGGCTTAGACTAGATCATGAAGTCTTACACTAAAACATGCATATCTTACTTAATTTAAATTCAAACAAGGTCCATGACCTATCAAATTGAAGCTAATACAATTCTCCTCCTCTATATATAAATTATATCCATTCCTTGAACTCAAAATGAACACTTTTGGGCATGTGTCCCCCCCATGGCTACTCTAATGCCTCAATTGGCATTAAAACATTCACATAACTTACAACATGTGAATGAAAACATAATTTCATAATCTTTGCATTCTAAATCATCTATTCCATTCAAATCATACCTCAAACATGATATACAAAAACACAATTTAAGTTCATCCCATCAAACTACATATCCATTTCATTTCATTCTCAACTCATTTACTTAAGAAAAATTCATACATATAGTCACAACTATATCCAAAACATGAACCTTGTCCAATAAATACATCCCAATAAAATGGATTCCAAGTTTATATAGTCATTACAAGGATTTCATGCATAAAGTCCAAAAATGCTAGAAATCCTACTATGACTACAAACATAATCAATGTGCCACAAGCCGGCACGAATAGCCAAATATACAATATCCAAATGTATCAAAATGCTACAAAGAGCTCTACTTGGACACTCAAGTCCACTCTATTAGCACGACCTACATGAATGCATGTCACGACATTACATGTATCAATCAACACACATCATGTTTATTCATAACAATGTATATATATAAGAAGGCATTAACACAACACATGCTTCACAATTTAAAATGAAAGCATATCATACATTTCTCTCCCTTTTGGACTCAACCCGATACGCTAGCATGATTCTTGACCAACCATGAGACCTGAGACACTTCCCACATAACTATAGAATCCGTCACCTAGTACCACGCATTCCCAGGTGATCAGACCATTTCAAAGTTCTCACCGAGTACCACACACTCCCAGGTGATTAGATAATTTTAGAATACGTGACCGAGTATCACGCACTCCAAGGTGATTACACCGATCAGAGTTTGTCACTGAGTACCACGCACTCCCAAGTGATCAAACCGTTAACCATAACCAAGCATTTATTGCTCCAAGCGAACAGGTTATTCTACCACTTTTCCCCGTTCTCCTCACAATGGCCGTAAACATGCATTTCGATCATATAACAATCAAGTATTTAAAATTCATGCCTCACAATACATACGCTAGTTATAAAGGAACATGGCATGCATTCCATATTCACCAATCCACACATATAATCACCTATATATGTAAACCCTAACATAAGTTGCATATGTTCACGAAATTCACATAAGTACATATTTGTCATACTTCACCAATGCACACAATTTTTATACAAACATAGCATGCATTTAAATCACAAAGTATCACATAACACAATTATGCTAATTTTATACATTTCACAAAAGTGAACATAACCCTAGCATATAATTGTATATACTTATTTTCTCTCACTCATTCACTCATCTCATCATGCGTACGGCATATGCATAACAATTGCATTTAAGAAATTAAAGAGAGATAGCAACTCACCATATCCCACCCCTCTTACCATTCTAAAATATGCAATACTCAACCCTAACTCTCACTATTTCACCCGAAACCCTAGAATTGACAAATAAATAGGAAAGAATACCCCTACCTCAAAATCCAAGCTTAGAAGTGGAAGACCCAAATTTTACCAAGCTTCAAACTCTTCCAATGGCAACTTTTCCTCAATCAAAACGAAGAGGAGAGTGAGGGGAACAACTTTTGTTCTTGGCTTTACCCTCAAATCTCACCTCTTGGCCCCCAAATTGTAGAGAGAAGGAGAAAGAGACAACTTGTAGAGAGAGAGAGAGAGAATCGGATGTAGAGAAAGAAGGAAAAGAAAAATCTGATATCTTTTCCCTCTTTACACATATATATATCATATATTTACCCTTTTGCAACTAAACCCTCATCTCTCTATAATTATCTCATTGTTATGGTCCATTTGCACCTATTCGCAAGCTAACATTTTCTCTCTTTTCAAAACTTCACTTATGCCCTTACACTTACATCCATACCTCCACACCACTCTCTAGAGTCCATAGTTATTTCCCAGGTTACCCGAACCCATTTCGTTCCCACACCCGTAACTGAAAACATAGAAAGGATAATTGAAGTCCACTAAACATATCATTAAGCAACTAATCATGCTTAAAATTCACTTAACATTTAGTCATAATTCGAAAAAACAAAATTTGGGTCGTTACACTGCAGGCCAAATTTTTTTTTTTTGGGTTGACTGAACTTGGAACAATCTTCCAAGATGCATACGTACCCTGAACAGGGATCAAGTCATCACGTAGTTCAATTTTTTTTTATAAAAATAGTTTATACTCATATCAATGAGTGATTTTTTTTCCATATAGATAGTTTATACTCATATCAAGGAGTTTTTTTTCTTGGTAGACAGTTTATACTCGTGTTAAGGAGTGTCATTGACAGTTTAGGCTTATATCGGGGAGCATTTTAACTTTAATTAGTCTTCAACTTTGCAAGACTCAGGAGACAGTCTAAGCTTATGTTGAAAGGTGTAAACCAGCTCGATGTCAATTTGGAGATTTTCTTCTTACTTTATTTCTTCATTATAATCTTCTAGTACTTGAGAAGAAACATCTCTTTCAAACTTGTCTCCCTACCCAGAAGGAAGAGGAATTCCATTCGTCATGGTCCATGTAAGAGGACTAAACCTCACCCAATATGCTTTCAATTCGTTGCGAGATTTGATCTAGAGAACATCTTCAGGCTTTGGTCCCCACACTTTTCCTTCCTCTAGTATTTTGATTTTTCATGCCTCTCATTCCATCTGGGATTGTAGATGATTTTATTCTTGTTCCTCATTTTATAGTTTCAGACTCTTACCTTTGTGTTTGTTGACTACATGTTGGGAAGGAATTACTCAAGCTGCCATTTGTATATTTCTAGACACTCATGATAAGTAATGAATATTGCATATTCAATTCCCTTAAAATTATATGAATTAGTGTCTTAGTAATATTTATTTCATATTTTTATTAATAATTTTAATCTTTTCAGGATTTCAGGTGATTAAGGGGAATTCTAATTAATAATGGTGCAATCGGGCTACAGATGGTGTTAGGCCTATTCACATTGAAGATTGGACCAATTCAGGCCTAAAAAGTCCTGGACCCGTGTTGGTATTTAGACCATAACTCCGTACACAATTGTTAAAATGACCCAAACTCAGTGTAAGTTGAAGGAAATTCAATTCTGTACAATTTCATATTTCACAAAAATTTCCTAAAACGGACGTTTAAGGCAACTTTCTGCCCTATTTGAGCAGCTGCCACTTTTTGGGCGCAAATGCCACTTTTGAGGCGCATGTGCCATTTTTCATATTATTTTATATCATTTTGCACGTCGAACAAAAATGGTGCCGTTGCCGGGGACTGCGGTCATGATTGGATTGTTAAGTTTAAAGATTAAGTCTTGTTTAATTATAATTTAGGACTTGTATATATTTTGTTTTTAATTTGTTTCAAGTGTTTTGTGTGTTTGAATAGAGGTACAGGAGCTACTACACAAGTGCAAAGAAGTTGAAATTTTAGGACCTCTTGTGAGTTTTTTTATTTTAATTCATGCACTTTTATTTAGGATTGTTAGTTTATTTTAATTTTGAAAAAAAAAATTGAAAACATGTTGGTTGAGTTTGAAGACTTTTTGGAAGCATGTTTAGATTAATTTGGTTTTGATATTAATAATTTTGCATATATGGAGAATATGAGTAAAAATTCAATGGATGTGTTCAATAAATTAGATATATTATCATGGAGATTGGACCAATTTATGCCATTTTGTCATGCTCCTACTCCTACTCACTCATCCATACCATTTGAGTCATGTGCATGTTGCTTTAGTCCTTTTCATCATGTGATAAATTGTCCTATTGCGGAACAATATTATGATTTTTATCCTGAATACACACATGAAAATTTTTCTACACCGGGTGATGATCCATTTTCCCATACTTATTCTCCGGGATTTGAGGACAAAGTTTTGGCTGCCCTTGGCAAACTTGATGAATGAATTGGCAAGCATGAAGAACAAACTGAATTGTTAAATTCACAAACTAAAATTTTAAACTCACATTCACAATCCATAACTAGGCTAGAAGTTCAAATCGGGGAAATAACCAATGCTCTGAATTGTGAATATCAAGAGTAACTTCCAAGTTAGCCCATGACTAATATTGAACTCACATAACCAATTGAGTTAGACCATGCCCCCTTTGTGGAACCATTACTCATACCGAACTCCAAAAATTTACATGAAGAACTTAAGTGTGATCACTTAAGTCCTAATGAGAGTCCACCTTTTACCTTTGTTTTTGACTTGAGTAGTGACAAATTAGATATCAATGAGAAAATTAGTCAAGAACAAGTTAAAGGGTCATGTTTTCCTGAATTAGTCGAATTTTATTCGATTGATTCATTTTTCTTAAAACCTCATATTGATATAGATAAGAGGTGCCTAAAAATTGTTTGGATTCCGGCACAAGAAAGTGAGGACAAAATAGGGGGGACACTCTTAGATCTCCTCAAGAGATGTGGTATAAGGTGAACCTTCCATCAAAAGTAGTAGTTAGGAAGTGTGTGTTTTTCTTTTCATTTATTTTTTTTCATTTTAATTATTATTTGTGTTTGTTTTTCATTTTGTTGCATTCTTTTTATTTTATTTTATTTTATTATTTTTTTACTTTTAATTTTTTTTTTCCTTTTAATATGCGTGGTGTGTAGTTGTGTTTTTTATGAAAGGTTCTTGCATCCAAGTTTGGGGGGATCGCCAACCCTTATTCATGTGAATGCTTTGCCAAATTTTTATAATTCTACCATTATGGTAATATTGTTCTATCAATTACCAAACGCTTTATATTTTTGTTACACATTGAGGACAATGTGTGATTCAAGTTTGGGGGTAAGGAAGAACACTTTTGTTTGGTTATTTATTTATTTATTTTAGGGTGTTTTATTTTCAGTTTAGATGTTTTAACACCAATCAAGAGTTTAATACTTTATGTAGGTTCTTGACTTGCAATTGCAGAGTATGTGTAAAATTTCTAGAAAGTATGGTTTGAATGCAGTGGTTTAAGTCGTTGTTTGTATTGACATAACTTGGAGTGGTTGACTCTAGTTCTTTTCACAATTCACATGCACACTAGTGCTTTGAGTATCAATTATGTGTGCCGAATATAAGTTGGTATCCCTTGAGAATAAATATTTTAAACATGCTACACTTGTAAAAAAAAAAATCCTGTGGTTTATGGCTGTTTTGGTTCGAGTTATTAGGTCCTTCGGGGTATCTTGAAATCTGGTGCCCTAAAGCCATTTGGTTTGGGAGTCACAGCCATTTGGTTTTGATCAATTCGAAAGCCTAATAAACCTGGGCATTGCACAACCATAAAAAAAAAAGTAACTAAAAAATAAATAAATAAACAATTTGCATGTGTTCATGTTTTAGTGATAAATTCAATAAGGGGATCCAATAAATTGAAGGTACTTGTAATTGCTCACTCAGGGTCGGGTTAAACCATATTGATAAATGCTAATTCACTTTTCACGAGGGGGCTAGAGTTGGTTTGTTTGAGTTGTGTTGTTGTAAATTTTGTATGAGAACCATTGTTTTGAATTATGGGATTTAGGGATTTGAAAGTATTCTTGAAAGCGAGTCTTTTAACTGCATTTTGTAGTCTTCGTCTTGATTAATGTTTGAAACAGAAATTTTGGCATGTTTGTAGGTAACATCTCTGGAAACCCTCACGAGACTTCACTCGTCCACTAGGGGTAACCTAGGGGTTTAAAAGGCTTGTTGCATATGCTTAATGCAATCGGATCTCCCACGAAAGAGGAAGTAGTTTAGTTGTTTTATTTCATTTTTAGTTGTGTATTGCTAAGAGACTAGCAATATGTAAGTTTGGGGGTGTGATAAGTAATGAATATTGCATATTCAATGCCCTTAAAATTATATGAATTAGTGTCTTAGTAATATTTATTTCATATTTTTATTAATAATTTTAATCTCTTTAGGATTTCAGGTGATTAAGGATAATTCTAATTAATAATGGTTCAATCGGGCTACGGATGGTGTTAGGCCTATTCACATTGAAGATTGGGCCAATTCAGGCCTAAAAAGTCCTGGATCCGTGTTGGTATTCAGACCATAACTCCGTACAAAATTGTTAAAATGACCCAATCTCTACGCGAGTTAAAGGAAATTTAATTCTATACAATTTCATATTTCACGAAAATTTCCTAAAACGGACGTTTGAGGCAACTTTCTGCCCTATTTGCGCAGCTGCCACTTTTTGGGCACAAATGCCACTTTTGAGGCGCATGTGTCATTTTCTTATGCGCAGTTGACACTTTGGGAGGTGAGGTGTCCCGTTTGTGTTTGCTTCGCTGAAAAAAAAAAGAGAAAAAGAGGAGAAAACTAGGGTATTCTGGAGGGACGAAAGACAGAGAGAAATACAGAGGCGATTCGTGACTATACAGACAAGAGGATGGAGATTTCATCATCGTTCAAGCTTGGACATCCGATTATGAGTGGCTAAACACCATTCTGGGGAAGTGACGTAACCCTAACCTATCTTTCAATGTTTTAAGTTGTATTTTAATTTGAGAATGATTTACTATGTGCATTGATTGTATAACCGAGACATAAACAATAGTTGTGCTATTACTTTTAATTTGAATGTATTGATTCATTGCATGTTTATTCTTGTTCTTGTAGAATGAATTCAAATTTGCAATGATTAGGGTTTGTTCTTTTCAACTTCTGTGATTTTGTTAAGACAGGTTATACAATAGTTTTCACATATCGTTCAATTTAGATTTTTGATAATTCGTACTAAGCAAAGATGGCTTATCACATCATTAGTTAGTCAGATGTATAGGCCATGCTAAGGGAAGACGAGTTATGCTTAATTGAATGTTGAACGAATTCTCTTGATAGAATTGAATTGGGCTTATAGCCATTCTTTTCTGAATGCATAGATTAAACATCCCAAATTAGTACAATTGTCATTGGTAGAGGGTTAGTGGTGAAGTCAGTTCCTAGGACCCTCTCTCCAGTGTCTAACATTTATTTATGTTGTATTTCATTTCAATTAATTTCAGCACCTTAGAATTAAAAGCAAAACAAATTCTTTTTTAATTAAATTAGACAAGATCTTGATAGCTTAACAACAAAACCAATGCAGTCTCTGTGAGTTTGACCCCTACACACCACTTTACTAATTTTAGTAGAGTTTTTGTAGGATTTTATAAATTCTTTTTTGTCGAGGTGTAAAACAACAACCACATTATTCCATATTATTTTATCTCGTTTTGCACGTCGAACAACTGATTCTTCTGAGATATTTTTAGAACCATTCCCTTCTAGGGCATTTTTCTTTGGCCTCCAAGTAAGCACGGTATTCTGAACTCTCCTACTTGAAGTCGTTTGAGGATAACATGAAACATTACCTTTATAATGCTTCTTTGATGCAAATCCTTGCAATTTGTCACTTTGGTTGTGCCTTGGTTTTTCTTGTTCCTTTCTTGAGACTTCTTTTTTATTTTAAGGTTTGAGAAAATGTGTAGGCCTTTTTAAAGAACATGCATGAATCTTGCCCCCATGCCAAGGATATTTCATATGAGAGAGCTCGAAATGAGCTTTGTATGGAAGGTGTCACGCCCCAATTTTTGTTCTCCAAAAACCAAGGGTGACTCGCGCTTATCATCGATACCCTAACCATAATCACTCTTTGATATCACGCTCTGATATCATGTTGTCGCACCCCAATTTTTGGTGCTCCCGGAATCCAAGGGTTAACAGTGTTATCACTTACTTGATTGCCCCATCTCACCTTACCGATCTCATCATCAATTGCATTACGGAAGCTTAAATCGTGTGCACGCACATATGACCGTGCATTGCAGACTTAACAAGTCCCATTGGGATCAATACATAACGCCCCGTATCCATCCTAAGGTATTTCAACATTTCAGTCTGGCATGTATTTCGATGCATCGAAATGATGGTTTCGATGCATCGCACAAGTATACTCCAAAGACAACTCTCAAGACTTTTTGTTTTCTAAGATGCTGCAGGTTTTTTGATGCATCGTTTTTTCCATTTCGATGCATCGATGGATCGTTGCATCGAAGTGAGCATTTCGATGCATCAAAGAGCCTTGGAAATATGCACCTGCAGAATTTTCTGCAACTATGCAATTGGCCATATTTGGCATTCTAAGTCCCTTCTACTATCATAATTATTTCATACGACTCCAAAATCATGCAAGAAAAAAACCTACATAACTCACAAGAATTTATTCATACTCATGAACAATCATACCCCAAGCATTCATATCCAAAGTCTAAACATGAAGAAATCAAACCAACATTTTTTCATTCAACTTCAAAAGTCACACATGATCCATATATAGTCATTACATTTGAAACTAAAGTGTACCAACATAAACCAAGTGTAAATACAATACTTTTGACTTAGTCCACATGCCACAAGTTGGCATGGACATCTATTTACATATCAAAAGTCCAAAAGTCGAAAAAAACTCTAAAAGAACTTTAAAGTCCATCAACCAATTATGACTCATCTTCTATTGGTGCCTTATCTAAAAAGAGTTTGAAAATAGGGTGTGAGCACCACGACGGTTCAGTTGGAATGATCCACCCATCTCTACTTTAACTCGGGATCAATGCATGAATGTATATGAAATCATTACAAATTTATATGACAATTATTCATACTTTTTACCCATAAACAATCACGTTTTATAAATCATGCATAATGCTTCACATTTCAATGTATACATATATATAACAAATTGAACAAGTCACAATTTATATATATATATAACTCACACACATAGCTCCGAAAATCAATTCAATTGGAACTAGCTTGTCACTCTAATAGTAAGGGTCTCTTCGGCAACCAAACTCTGCTTACGCTTCTTGATTTACTATTCCAACAGATGTGCCATCCGCTTGGCCAAGTCTTGGGTCTTTCACAATAGGGATCCTTGCCCTTATTTTAATTTTCAATGTTGTCACGCCCTAAAAACCTCACTTTTCACTACATTATCACATAATTGCACAAATCCATGCAATGAAATGCATTTATCAAAACAATGCATTTTTCCTTCTCATCCCATGCTTATCACAATGTTATTCCACTCATCTCATGAAAATCATCATGCTTAGGCATCTTTCAAGAAAAATATATCTTTCATGCACAAGTCTATATAAAAACTCAAATTTTCATATTCTCATCAATTGAACACAATTTCAACAATTTGCACACATAGTTATAAGATCACATATGCAACGCATATAAGACCTAAGTAACATATTAGACATATACATATGCATAAATCACATTTTCATATATATATATATATATATATAAATCAAACCCTAATCTCACCAAATATCGAATCTACCCTTCATGTCACAATTAAAGGACCTATAGAATTAAAGCAAAGAAGAATTTCACACCCCTACCTCAAATCTCAAGCTTGGAATCCAACTTTGAAAATTTTAGCCTTTTTAACTTCACAAAATGAAGACTTTGATCAGTTCAAACCGATGCCCTTGTGATGCGTGTGTTGTGAGTGTATTAATTAAAATTACCACACTTCGCAATAGAACGAATTCCTTGCAGAATAAGACTATCGAAAGGGGTGTCGAACCTCAGGGACTGTGGTCTGACTGAGTTGGATATACGAAATTAATTCTAATTAAATTTAAGAGAAAAAAAATTTGATTTTTATAACTAAATTAACTAATGAAGCAATTGAACAAAAGCTAGAAAAACTATTGAGTGTAGAGAATATAAGATAAATTTGAGGTAATTGATTTCCCCACTAACTTCACAATCAATGGTCAATTGAACTAACTATGGGGCATCATATCATGCATAAGTGGTGTCGGTAGCTACAAGCTCACCTCCATCTGTCAAGAAGATAACATATGATTAAGGCTAAGTCATTGACTATCTTCAATTGCATGGGCCATCTGTCTAACTACTCTACTCTAGGGTGCAGTATGGTTCATCTTCTCTAGGCATAATTCATCAAAGCTTTTAATGATATATTCAATGAAAACCATTGTGTAATAATCACTCTCATGATCACAGAAAACAAGAGGGATGAGTTCAATAACAACAATCAAGTATCTAAGACAAGATAAGAAATCATTGAAACTGAATTTATAAGACTTTTATAGCTCAATTTTATAAGAAGAATCCTCTAAATCACACAATCTATGAATGAATACAAAAATCCCCAATAATTAGAACAATCAAAGCAGTGATGTTTAGTTAGGGCTACATCAAAACCCTGGTGGCTAAACTAGCTGCTCATGGTAGAAGAAGAAGCTTCAACGGTTGAGGAAGAAGATATCATCTCCATGGAAGTATTGATACGCCTTGTTCTCCAATGATTCTCCATTCCAAAAGCTCTTTAAAGCTACTGCCAAGCCTCCTAATACAGCCCCAATTCATCACTTTTAATAGCCAAGAGAATATGAAGAGTCCTCACCTAATTAGGAGACAACTAGGGTTTCCCGCAACCCCTAATCAGGTGAATTTTTCTACTGACTTTTGGCCCAAATTTTGACCCAGTAGAATTCTAATTCACGAAATTTATGTGAAATATAAAAGTGTGCAGAATTGAATTTCATTCAACCTAAGGAGGAATTGAGTTAATTTGATATACAAAAATAAGAGTTTTGGCCGTTTTCTAAAATAGGATTAAAACTGTATTAAGCGCAGAATTGGATTGCAGCCCGAAATACCCTTCAGCAGTTATAATTCTCTTGGGCCTCTTCCTTGAGCTGATTTGAGTTAAAATATGGATTTGAATGGATCCATTTAATGTAGGCTTCATATAACCCTCTTGGATGTCATCTTTAAAAGACCAAAATTATGGTTTTAACTGAAATAATTATTAAGGCCTTGAAAATACAGAAAACATGAAAACAAAGTAAAATCACAAAATAATCTATCACTAAAAGAATAAAATATGCAATTTAAGAGGCTAGAATGCATAACATTCAACGCCGATCACCTTGATGTCCCCTACGCACTTCCCTTTTTCGGGAACTTCCAAATTACACCCTAAGTGCTCCAAAATATAGAGAGAAGGGAGAGAGATGAAGTGGTGAGCTAGAGAGAGAATGATATCTATAACTTATGAAATATCCCAGACCTTAGGAGATTTATCTCATTCCTAGGGGCACAAAATAACCGATTTGCCCCCGAGCCACTTAATGTACCCTCCCGACCTCCGTTTTCGATTTTGAAAACTCTGATGGTCTTGAAATCAATTTCTTAACACTCTAAACATTTTTTTTGGCTCATAACCAAAAAAAAAAAAATTCAAAATTTTTTTGAAATTTTCGGACTCACTTAACTTCATTTCGAGGCTCCCGTTGACCAAAAAGTCAAACTTTTCTAAAAGTTTCCAAAATATTCCAAAATGCTAATACAACTCTCCAAACATGTTTCCCACATTCAAGACATATTAAATATCATTTAAAATGCACTTAAAGTAATAAATGATGCAAAATTTGAAAATTGGCCAAAATTGGGCACGATCTCTACAAAAGGTTTTCCCCCTATCTGTCTAGTCTTCTATCAAGATTTTTTTGACTTAATGCCTTATTTAACTAAGAACGATCAGATGAAGTCACTAAAAGAACATGATGTGTTTCTTGATACAAATCTTTAGAGACGATGCTTGTAACATAAGTGTATCTATTTCATCGTCGAGTTAGGATGTATTGCGTCTTCCTCTTCATATTTAACCCCTTCATCTTTAAGACAGTTGTCAAACATATTGGGAAAGGCAAAAGCCTTTGTACCATGACTTGTTATACTGAGCTCTATATCATAGGCACGAATAACCAATTCTTCAAATGTACGAGACTTGATTCCTTATAGAATGTAAAGAAGCTCCCAGTGCATGCCTTGCATACATATTTCGACTACTGAGACTTCAGAAAGATGATCTTTGTATCAAGACTTAAAGCTCGTCAGCGGTTTATATAGTCGACCACAAGCTTGTCCTTCATTTGTTTAATGTTAGTTTTTTCTAGCATGCTTACTATTCTACGAGTGTTGTAAAAGCGGTTAAGAAAATCTCACTCCATCTGTTCCCAACTGGCAATACTCCCAGCTTTGAGGTCTATGTACCAATCAAATGCATTCCCTTTAAGGGAACGAACAAATTACTTAAGTAAGAGGTCTCATTTGGTGCCAACATTATTGCAGGTCTCCACAAATTGTGCAACATGTTTGGGATTGCTTCTTCCATCAAATTGTTAAAACTTTGGCAATTGATACCCCACTGGCGTTTTTAAGCTGCCAATTCTTTCAGTATACGATTTTGAGTACATGAGAGTGCTTTGAGGGGCACTACCTGATCGACGTTGAATGTTACGCATTCTAGCCTCTTAACTTATGTATTTTATTCTCTTAGTGATAGATTATTTTATGATTTTACTTTGTTTTAGTGTTTTCTGTATTTTCAGGGCCTTAATGATTATTTCAGTTAAAACCAAGTTTTTGGGCTTTTAAAGAAGACATCCAAGATGGTGAGATGAAGCCTACATCAAGGAGATTCACTCAACCATTTATTTCAACTCAAATCAGCCCAAGAAAGAGGTCCAAGAGAATTACAACAGCTTAAGAAGGTTTCGGGCCTGAAGCCCAAATCTGCGCATAATGCGGTCTTAATCCCGTTTTGGAAAACGGACCAGAAGTCTTATTTCTGAGCCTCAAATCGACATAATTCTCGCAAAAGGTTGAACGAAATTTGATTCTGCACACTTTTCTATTTCACGAAAATTCCGTAAATAGGACTTCTAGTGGGTCAAAAGTTGGGCCGAAGTCAGCAGGAAAAACCCACCTGATTAGTGCTGCGGGAAACCCTAATTTATTCCTAATTGGATTAGGACTTTGGTGTATTCTCTTGGAGAATAAAGTGAAGACTTGGAGGCTGAGTTGAGAGAGCTTACACAGAGATTGGAAAGTCTGAGAGGGCTGAGAAGAGAACAGAAACATATTGCAGAGCCATTGGAGAACATAGTCATACGCCTAATTCATGAAGATGATGCCTTCTTCCTCAACAGTTGAAGCTTCTTCTTCTACCATGAGCGGCTAGTTCATCCACTAGGGTTTTGATGTAGCCCTAACAAAGCATCAATGGTTTGATTGTTTTAATTATTGGGGACCTTTATATACATGCATAGATTGTGTAATTGTGAGGATTCTTATTATAGAATTGAGCAATAAAAGTCTTGTAAATTCAATCTCAATGATTTCTTATCTTGTCTTAGATATTTAGTTGTTGTTATTGAACTCAATCTCTCTTATTTTCTGTGATCATGAGAAAGATTATTACACAATGGTAATCACTGAATATATTGTTATGAGCTTTGATGGATTATGCTTAGAGAAGATGAACCATACTGCACCCTAGATTAGAGTAGTTAGGCAGATGGCCCATGCTAATCGAAGATAGTCCATGGCTTAGCCTTAATCATATGTTATCTTTTTGATGGATGAAGGTGAGCTTGTAGCCACCGACACCACTTATGCATGATGTAATTCCCCTATAGTTGATTCAATTGACCATTGATTGTGGAGTTAGTGGTGAAGTCAAACACCCTAGGTTTCTCTCTTATTATCTTCACTATCTTGTTTACTTTGATTTATTTTATTTTAACTTTTTAATTAGTTTAAAAATCAGAATTCTTTTCTTATAAATTTAATTAGAATTAGTTCTGTATTCCAACTCATCAGACCATAATCCCTGAGGTACGATACCCCTTTCGATAGCCCTATTCTGCAAGGAATTCGTTCTATTGCGAAGTGTGAAAATTTTTAATTGGTATACTTTTTGAGTCACACTCACACACGAATCAATTTTTGGCGCCGTTGCCGGGGATTATCTATTTGATTTATTGGATTTTATAGAATTAGTTTTAATTGGATTTTTAGTTTAGGAAATTTTTATATTTTATTTTTAATTTTGTTTTTGTTTTCTTTTCAGGTGCTTTTGGTAAATATATGCAAGGTCGTCGTTCTGTGGCTGATCCTTTGATACCTCTTGATCCTGAGCCTGAACGTACTCTTAGACAACAGAGGAACATCCCTGTTGACACCATTGTGCAAGAGGAAGAATTAATTGAAGACATGGCATAAGAGAGGAATAACAACCTTGTTCCTAATGCTGATGGAGAAAGAGCTAGACTGCTGAGGGACTACTATGTTCCTGAGACATATACCTCGCCAGCAGGTTTTCAACTGCCCAATGTCACAGCACAGAATTATGAGATCAAGTCCAGCATTATTCAGATGCTACCATCTTATTTTGGGCTGACTCAAGAAGACCCTTACAAGCATCTAGATGACTTCATTGAAGTGTGCTCAACTACAAAAATTCACAACTTCTCTGAAGATGCTTTCAGAATGAGACTTTTTCCATTCTCTTTGAAAGACAAAGCAAAGTATTAGTTTAACTCCCTACCGGCTGGTTCTATTACGACTTGGACTCAGATGCAACATGAGTTTCTCAAGAAGTATTTTCCGATAGGGAAGACCAATCAATTCAGACGTGCTATCACTAGTTTCTCCTAACATGAGGGGGAACAATTTTATGAGACATGGGAAAGATTCAAGGACCTTCTTAGGAAGTGTCCCCATCATCAAGTTCCTAAATGGCAACTAGTGCAGAGTTTTCATGAAGGGTTCACAGAAGCCAATATGTGTCCTCTACTCGTTCTAGCAGACCTGCCACTACAAGGAAGACTGATGGGATTTTTGAGGTTGGTGCTTTAGAAGCTATACCAACTGATATTGATTTAATTGCACAGAAGGTGGCAACAATCATGGCTGCCAATCAAACTCCTTCTGCTTCAAATTCTTCATTGCTAGGCCCTTGTGAATTTTGCTCTAGTCCTATGCATAACATGAGCAATTGTCCTTCGGTGGGGCAATTTTCTAATATTCAACATGAGCAAGTTCAAGCTACTTTCACTGGACCAATGAATCCTCCACGAGGTAATACTTACAATCCCACATGGAGGAATCATCCTGGTTTTTCTTACAGTAAC
Source organism: Cornus controversa (assembly GCA_026545225.1). Lineage (NCBI taxonomy): Eukaryota > Viridiplantae > Streptophyta > Magnoliopsida > Cornales > Cornaceae > Cornus > Cornus controversa. The sequence continues at coordinate 21,784,559 of CM048852.1, forward strand.
CAAGGGGCAGCAATGCAACCATCATATCAACCTAGGACTTTTGTTCCTCAATAGCAATATCAAACACAAAGTCCTATGGCCCAAAGAATTTCTGCTATTGAAGACAAGCTGACACTTACCTTGTCTAAATTTGACAAGCTTGATTCTCTCATAGAGACAGTGCAAGCTACTGCAGCAACAGTACAATCTACAGTTCAGCTAGTGCACTCGCATTCTCAATCCATTGCCAAACTGGAATCTCAGTTTGGACAGCTTGCTACTTCACTATGCAGAAGAGAAGAAGGGAAGCTCCCTAGTCAACCAATTGCTAATCCAAGAGGGATGCAAGCTTCCACAAGCAACCCACACCATGAGCAAGTTCAAGCCATTACCACTTTGAGAAGTGGGAAAATAATTGACAATAAGGTGGGTGAGAAGAAAGAAGAAGAAAAAGTGACCACAAGTCCAAGTGCTGAAATTCCTTATGAGCCCAAGGCTCCTTTCCCACAACGTTTTCTTGAAGCATTTAAATTGGGGAAGCAAGGGGACAAGCTGCATGACATGATGGAGGTGTTTCGCCAAGTGAAGATTAATTTGCCACTCCTTGATGCCATCAAGCAAATTCCTCCTTATGCAAAATTTTTGAAGGACTTGTGCACTCAGAAAAGGCGTTCTAAAAGCCATGTGCCAAAGAAAGTAATGTTGCCACAACAAGTAAGTTCAATAATTCAGCAGTGTACTCCTCCCAAGTACAAAGATCCTGGTGCTCCAACATTCTCATGTATTATTGGGGAGCACCATGTGGATAAAACTCTTCTTGATTTGGGTGCAAGTGTGAATTTGCTACCCTATTCAGTTTACTTACAATTGGGCTTGGGAGAATTGAAGCCTACCTATGTGGTATTACAATTTGCAGACAGATCAACAAAGCAACCCCGAGGAATCATAGAAGATGTGCTCATTAAAGTGAACAAGTTCTAATTTCCTGTTGATTTCATTGTACTTGACACTGAGCCAGTTCACAATCCGAAGAGGCACATTCCTGTGATCCTTGGTCGACCTTTCTTAGCTACTGCTGATGCTTGTATAAATTGTAGGTCGGGGATCATGGATATTTCATTTGGCAATATGAATGTCAAGCTTAATGTGTTCAATGCTATCCAACACCCCCCAGATCAGAGTGATGTGTTCTGCATGGATGATATTGATGAATGTGTGGAGGAATTTGTTTCATCCTCTATATCTCGAAACTCCCTGGAGGTATGTAAGTCTTTTTATGACTTTGAGAACATTAATGATGAAGGGTTGTGTGAAGAAGTGCATGCTATGATGGACGTGGATGCTATTCAGAATACTTCACCATGGAAAATTCCAATTGAGCCACTACCTTCTCTATCTAGCACTCCCCTAGTGCTTTCATTGGAGTCCCCTCCAGAATTAGAATTGAAGCCTTTGCCTGATAAATTAAAGTATGTATTCTTGGGGGCACAGAAAACTCTTCTTGTTATAATTGCCTCTGATCTGACAGAAGTTCAAGAGAAGAGCTTAGTAGAGGTTTTATACCAACATCGTGAAGCAATTGGATGGAGTGTTGCTGATCTTAAGGGCATTGATCCCTCAGTTTGCATGCACAAAATCCATTTGGAAGAAGGATGTAAGCCAACTAGAGAGGCACAGAGGCGACTGAACCCCAACATGAAGGAGGTGGTAAAGAAAGAGGTTGTCAAATTACTTGATGCAGGAATCATTTATCCAATTTCTGACAGCACATGTGTAATACCCAAAAAAATATGTATATATATATATATGTATATATATTTATTTATTTATTTTTGTGGGGCCTAGATGAAAAGAAAAAAAAATTAAAGGGCATGTGAGTAGTGTGTGGGTGTGGTTAATATATATATATATATATATATATATGTTATGTGATGGCTGTAAGTGGAGTAGGTAAGTAGTGATAGGTATGTATTTATTATAGCCACCAAAAATGTGGACAATAAGTGGGATGAAATGATGAAAAGGAGAAAAGAAAGAAGAGAGAGAAAGGAAGAAAAGAAGAAAAAGAAGGAGAAAGAAAAGAAGAGAGGGAGAGATTCTGAAAGTGAGAAAACTCACTGGTTTTAGTGAGAGAAAGTGAGGAAAGAGAGAGAGAGAGAGAAAGAGAGAATGAGAGAGAAATGGAAGTGCCAAGGTGGTTGATAAGTGTTCAATTCTATGCATTTGAACCCTCTTTATTGCATATGTTAGTTCCGTTTTTGCGTTTACCGAGATATGTTTACGGTATTTTTGTGTTTTTGATGTCTTACAGGTATTGGAGTAAATGGAGCAAAGTTGGAAGCTTTCTGCAGTCAAGAGAAGAAATCAGAAAATGCAGCTAAGGCATCTCGATCAATCGAGATGTTGATCTCGATTGATCGAGATCTCATTACGATTGATCGAAATCTTGATCAATCGAGATTCAATCTCGATCAATCGAGATGCTCTGCAGAGCCCACTTGGCCACTTGCTCACCTGCTCTCCCACTTGCAACAAAATCCCCCTTTTTGCACGACTTAGGGGGATTATCTGACTTGAACAAGACTTTTGGGGGCCTTCTTGATACAAGAGATATATATAATGATATATATATATATATGGTGGGCCCCAAAGGAAGAAAAGAAGCCTAAAAGCACCAAAAGCCACACATATCTCATATCTCTCAACACACAGCAATATACTAGGGGAGAGACCTTCAGGAGAGGAGGAGGAACAGCTGAACCAGACCAAGAAGCTTCATTCTCTTCATCTAGGGTGTTGGTTTCAACCCCTAGCCATGTAAACTTGTTCATCTTTATAGCTCTTGGGATTTGTAATTAAATGTTGATTATTTAGCCTAGTGATTATGTACACAAATACATCTCTTATATATATTCGTTTGATATGGAATTTATTCTTGTCTTAGAGTAGATTTTGTCACTTGAATGCACAACATTTGCATATTCCACAAGAAGTGCAAATGATGGTTAGATAATGGTGTTTAAATGAATGTGTGATGTTAATTTGTATAGACCATGCCAAGACAAGGTAGTTTGGATGCATGTAGTGTTCACTTAGAGAGTAGAGTAATTAGGTAGTTAGTTAGGTTGAAGAGCTATGCTTGTTGAAGATGGATTATGATAGGTTAGCACACACATTGATCTTTTGATATGCCATTGAGGTCACAAGCCTAATGACATTGTTAGGCATTTAATTAATAAATCCCATGCTTGCTACACTTATGAACATGTGAATGGCTAGTGGTGGAAACCAACCCTAGTTCTCTCTCCCAACTTTAAACTCTTACTTTTCTTGTCATTTCATTCATGCAATAGTGTCTAAACATAAATTCAAAAATCTGTTTTCCGAATTAAAGTAGAATTAATCTTCCTTCAAGACAATTGCGACTAGTCCTCGTGGGATCGATACTCTCTATATAGAACCTTATCTACAAAGATTCGTGCTCTTGCGAGTGGTTAAATTATATTTTGATAAAAAGGGAAAAATTAAGCTTACAATATAATTTAGTTTCAACCACATCAGTGGTGCCGTGCATGGTGTTGGTATGGGTTCTGCGGTGGTGGCCGAAAGTGGCCTGTTTGGATGGCCTCGGCTATGGCGGTTAGGTTTCGGTTAGCTTGGTCGGTGGACGTTGATGGCTGGATCTACCTTGATGGGTGATTCCGGCAAGCTGAGGGGGTCTGTTCGGCTGCTTACGGTGGTACCGAAGGGGCTGTCATAGTGGTTATGGTTGGATTTTGTTGGGTCACTTGGGTTGGTTAATAGGTGATGGTGGTACCGACGGTTGGAGCGGTTGTGGGTCTGTGGTTGTGCCGAGGAGCGTGGTCGGTTATGGTGTTGATGGCTTGGTGTTCGGTTGTGGGTTCGCACGGCTGGGTTTTTGGATGGTTCCAGCAAGCTTCGGATGGTTCGATGATGGCTCAACATGGCTGTTGGACAGCCAGTTTTAGTGGTCATTGGAGGTTGGTTTAGGCGTGCATGGGGTAGGCCATGGTGGAGGCTCGGCTGATGGTGAGTGCGGCAGCTTGCGGCTTCAGTTTGAGCAGCCTGTAGTGGTGGTTTGGGGTTCGAATTTTGGTCGAAAATGGGTTCTTGTGCTGGGTATTAGTTGTTTCAATTTAAAGATGAAAATGGGTTTAGTTCATGCTGATGGTGTTTGGCAAGGAAAGTGATGAGATATATATATATATATATATATATATATATACACATATATACGTATATATGTATATATATGAAATTTTAATCTACATGGGCTGCCAAGTTGGGTTATTAAGTGAAATTGGGTTGATGTTTGGTTTTTGGAATTTGGTTTGGACTGTCATGGTTTTGGTTTATTGTTGGGCTGAAAATTGTTGGAAATTAAGTTGGGCCTAGACTCTGAATTGGGCTGAATTTGATGTTTAGTTTGGGCTGGTTTAATTGGACTGGGCTGAGATTTAAAATAGGCCAAGTATCAATTAAAATATGATGGTTGGGTTTGAATTGTGGACTTAACATTTGGGCTGGCTGGAATTTGGAAATAGAGCAATTTTATTTAAAATGGAGACTTTTCACTGGGCTTTGGATTCTGGGTCGGCAATCGACACTACGGGCTTCCAAAAAAAATAAACCCAAGGCAAGTTGATTCTTGCCTCTATCTCCTATATAAATACATATTTATATTTTGGTATATGTGCATTTGTGTTGATGGTATTTATATATATGTGTATATATATATATAAATGTGAATATTTGAATAATTGATGCACATGCGAATGTATATATGTATATACTTGGATTTAAAAGTATGAGAGTTGATATTTGTTTTTACATGATTATATGTAAAATTTTAATATATATATTTCTATATATATATTACGGTTGGATTATTTTGTTGCTTATTTAGCTTGTTGAAAATGATGATTTTTAAACCATGGGTAATTGATCATTTTATTTGCTTAAATGATGCTTGTTGAGTTGATGTATTCTCAAAGTTGCATATTGTCTTTATAATGATAAATATATTATTTATTATTATTATTATTTTATAAATTGTGAGATTTCATTAAGAAGCATGTCATGATAGTGTTTTGGACTATAGGACATGAGTTGCATGGTTAGCATGTGTTATGTGCGCGTGTGACGTGCTAACTATAATTATTAAAGTATGTGTACTCCTTTGTGAATTGGTTGATGATTTTGGGAGATACTCGGTTTCAGTTACTTTTGAGCGAGGGTATAGCCTTCGGGGTGAAAATCCCCATTTATAGTGGCCACTAGGTTTGTTCCCTGTGGGTTAGTAGCCCAAAAATAACATTTACCGGTGCATGCAGTAGGTATGTCCGGGGGTTCGTGGATCTATACCGAGTTATCCCATTTGTTGATTTCGAATCTTGATTGACAAGTTGGCATCCATGTGTAGTTGCAACTTACGGTTTATGATATTTCATTATATTGCATATGTTTATTTGTGGAGTAGTTGCATCTTGCTTATTTGCTAGTTTTAGAATTATGCAAGTTATTTGATTTTTAATATGTGTTGAAAATTGTCATATGAATTGTTAACATTTGAATACGATGAAATTTTCAAAATAGTGAAAGTTGAGTATGTTAATTATTGATATATAATTAGTTTACGTATATTTTGAGAATATGTGGGAATCGACCTGCTGCTGCAGTGATAGTATGTTTAGCATACCTTGTTGAGCTTTGAGCTCACCCCCTCCCAGATTTTGCAGGTAATGCCGATGACACGAGGTCATTAAAGGATTTGATAGTACCGACTGAAGAGGTAGCAATTGGATTTATTATAGTTTAATTCTATCTGAAATGTGAGACATAGATTTTATTTGAGTTTAGATATGTTGGAGGATTTATGTTTATTAAATTTCTCTGTTGTAATTTGGTGCGAATGCAAGAGTGTATGTGATTGTACATTGGATATAATGTATATGAGATGCTTTTGAAATGTCCAATTTATTTATATTGGAGAGATATGATTTTTCTTGGAAATAAAAAAAAAAATTCGGGTTTCAAGGACATTGATGATTAGATTGTGGATTTAATGGAATTTTCACTATTCACCCCCATTTCCTTCGCCCTTAATCGGGTGTTGAAAATTGGGGCGTGACAACTTGGTATCAAAGCTTAACCGGGTTTGAATACCTAAGGACGAAGGGTAAGGGTTGAATCACACATTGGTTTGGAGTTGTGCGATGGTTGTTGAATGTTAGGTTTGATTACCTTTGGATGATGGGTAGGGTGGAGCCATGAGTATACTTGAGGTTGTGTGCAGGGATTTAAGGTTATGATGTGTTGCTTGGAATATGCTAATTGTTTAGGATGATTTATGTTACTATGCAGTGTATATAAATGTTTGCATTAAATGTCATATGATATATGTGGGCATATTGTTATTGCCTAGAGATTCTAGTTTTGGGGTTTTGGTAAGTTAGACTAGAAATTTGAGCTTGAATCAATTCACAATATTTGAGATATATGAGTTGTGATAGACTTCGGTTGTGAGAGCCAAGGACTTTGAGAAATGTTTAATGTAATGTCTCCCATGTGGGGAATTGAGAATCGATTGTGGTCACAGGTTGAGTCATTTGGGATACTTGGTGACTTATATACTTTGGTTGATGTGAGTTGTGCTCTGGTGCTCACTTAGAACCGAATGTGCAAGGACAAGGAAGACATATTGCCGGGGTTGAGCTAACGAGGGAAAATGGCCCGGCCGGACATTTTTCTTTGATTAGTACTTCTCTTACAATGTGTCGGGTCTAAGTATTTATGGAATTGACTTGTTGGGTATTGACGAGGAAAGAAATGAGTTTTGAGTATTTTGGGTATAAAAGATTTTTGCTCATAGATAGGCAAATGACTGAAAAAGGGTTCGTGATGATAAGTGTAGGTTAGTTTTAAACCACTCTTTAGGTTATGTGTTACTGTACATGTTAGAGTACATGAGGAAATAGTTTGGGATCCTCGAAAAAATTATAGATTTTGGAATTGTCATTGTGGAAGAATGTCTTTAAGGTACATTTTTATCTAGTAACACATTCATTGAGATTGAGATTTTCATCTCTGGGCATAGTTTTGTATATTGATGTACCGTTATGGGTAGTGTGACCCTAAAGGATCAAAGTATCGAATTATCATTTGGATTTGACTCGGTTTTTGGGACATAACTAGTTTTGATGTCATGGAAGGATGGCGGTGTACATATCGTTAATTTTGTCTTGGCTAATTGTTAACTATGGAAGTGAATGACACTTGGGGGCTAATACGTGTAGTTTGTGATTTCTTGGTTGGAGGAGTTAGAAGGTTAAATGCAAGACTCATTAGATAAAGGTTGTGTGTCATAGTACGTCACCTTAGAGCTAGGGTACCCTTCCTTGAGAAGAATGATTTTTTTTTTGATATGTTTGAGAGTATATTTGTAGAATGATGCTTGCAAGCATTCATCGTGTTGGAGGGTATGTTGACTAATAGTTCAGTCAAGATTATTTTCAAATGTGGTGTATGATATAGTATTCGTTTCACGGGACAGTTATGGTGTGACTTAAGGCACACCAGAAGAATTCTAGCTTATAGTTTCTACAATTGGAATTGTGTGAGTTGGTCGCCTAACTCACAATTTTGAGTTAACGGGGGTGATTTTGCATTGAGGATGTAGAAATTATTATTCACACGAATGAGGAGGATTGTTGTATTTATTTGACTTTGACAGGTTCTGTATGTATTTCTATATTTTATTTCCTTTAGTTTTCTTTAATTTTAATTTTTAGTTTTAGTTTTCTTAAGTTTTTCTTCAATTCTAGTTGCGTTTTAATGGTTTTTCTTTGAGTTTTTCATGTATAAGTTACTTCCGGAGGATGCCAAGAGGTGTACCGAGGTATTCGGACTCAAGACAGGTGAAAAATAGTGCTCTCGGTCGACCTTGGGCGATGGAGACTCAAAAATATCAAGGCTCGGTCGAACTTGGGCGATGGAGGGTCAAACAGGCCTTCGGGAGGGGGATCGATCGCCCCAGCCAAGGGGGATCGATCGCCCCAATGTTTTTTTTGAAGATCCCCACCAGCAGGTGGGCGATCGATCGCCCATCCTTGGGGGGATCGATCGCCCAAGGCCCATGGAGGGGCTGCCCGAATTTTTAAGGCCTATAAAGGCCACTTATCTTCCTATGTTGCTACTACTTGCATCCTAGAACTCTTTGAACTCCAATTCAAGTCCTACATCATCCGGAAAACTAATTTCTTTAATTAGTGATTATTATACAAGAATTCAACATTGATCATCATCAACTTCAACATCAAATTGGATCAAAAATCACTAGTTCTCAAAGGAAGCTCTCACTTTTTCAAGTTCAACATCAAAGTAAGTGAAGTTTTTTTTTTGAAGAAATTGTTCAAATCTTTTTGAGGGCTTTTGAAGACCAAGTTTGGGGGATCAATTTGGTGCATTCATTTGTTCGATTTGGGTGGAAAAATTGCCGAAAAGAGGAGGTTGAAGGTTACAAAAGAATTGTGCACACCAAGTGTTCGATTTAATTCCTCAACCACACTTTTTCTACTTCTATGGCACCAAAGAGGGCAAGTCACCAAGGTGCTTCAAGTTCACGTAATCCTCACCGAGCGAGGCATGATCCGACCACAGGTTCTTCACGCTCTCGCCGAGATGGTATTCAAGAGAGATGGCATCCAAGGGCGTTGAATTTTGAAACAACGTTTGACATAGCCGAACTTTATGGTATGTTTCCCGAGACACGATGGGGGATTCTGACATCCGTCGTCGTCGGTCGGCATCCATTTTTGTTCCACTCTCATCTACCATTTACCCGAGGCTTGTCAAGGTATTTTATCAGAACTTAATGCCGACACCTGATGAGCGGGATGTGCTTACTTCTTCCGTCGATGGAACAATAGTTCGAGTGGACATGTCATCCATTGCCATTGCCATGGGTTGTCCTCATGAATGCCCAGCTGATTTATATCATATCTATACTCCTTTACCCGATGAGTTGTCGGTAGGCAATGTGGTTGCACGATTGTGTGCCAACCAATTTTTCGGGCCGAAAAGGAATGCAGCTTCAAAGTCCTCAATGCCAAATCATTTATGGTTCCTTGACGCTGTTCTACTCAAGAATGTATGTCCAATTGGACATAAAACCGAAAGACGTCAGGAGTTCCTCAGAGCCTTATATGCCATACATTTTGGGCATTGGCTGTCATTCCCATAGATTGTTTGGGGCCAGATGGAGAAATTCTATTCCAAAGTTGTGGCTAAGGCACCAGACAGTGCAAGTGACTGGGAGTTTCCATTCCCTACTATTATTCACCAGTTGCTTGTGTCACATGGGTATGCAGTCCATGAGGACGAGCTTGCCTTTCCACGTGATCTTCATTATGGCACGCATGACTGGAACCTGAGTCGATCTCATATGCACTAGAGAGTCATAGCGGCGCCTGGTGAGGTATCTCGGTTGGCCCAGGGAGGAGAGCATGTAGATATACCACCACCGGTGGAAGATCCAGAGGAGATGGAGGCAGAAGAAGAGGAAGTGCATGCACAGGCTGGTGGCCATGATTATCAATATTTAGAAGGGCAGATTGCTGGGTTGACAGCCCAGTTTGGCACCCTACAGACAGAGGTCTCCACACAGTTTGGTGCAATGAGAACAGAGATGGCGGATCACTTTCGTGACACTCGCCAAGAGCAACTAGAGATGAGGAGGATGATGCGTGCACTGATGCGCCAAGCAAACTTGGATCCGGATGCTCAGTCACCACCACATCCTTGACAGGAAGGTAATCATCTTTTGTATTTTATTTTATTTTTAGCTTTTATTCTTCTATTTATTTATTTTTTTAGTTAGATTTTTATTATAAAAAAAAAATGAAAAATGAAAAAAATATATATATTTTTTTTTTTAGGAATTTTCTCTTTCATATTTATTTTCACCCATATTATTTTCCCTTGATCTTTGGGGTATAGTGGTTTGTTTTGACAGGTTGAAACATCCAAGTTTGGGGGTGTGCTTGCATTGCCTTCGTACTAGTGATGTACTCTATTTTCTTTCCACTACTCCATGATCCCGGTAACATCGTTCTTACTCTTCTCTATGCTTTGATTGGTAGTACATTGAGGACAATATACAGTTTAAGTTTGGGGGTGAGGCGATGCCTATTTTTGTGCTTTATTGCATATGGGGGGAAATTGGTGTGAAAATCTTTTTGTATTGGGATTTTATTTTATTTTATTTTCTTAGTTTGTTTTTTATTTTATTTTGTTTTGTTTTTAGATAGAATGTTTTGACATTATTCAAAGGATTAATACCTTATGTAGGTGCATAACTTGCAATTTTTGAGTATGTTTGAAATTTTTGAAAACTATGGTTTGAATTATGTGGTTTTAATCATGGTTTGCAATAACATGTTTTGAAGTGATTAATTTTAGTTTCCTTACATGCACAAACACACTAGCATAGTCTTATGGGGTATAGACTTTGGTTTTGAGTTATTAAGTTACATATGCTTGATATTAATTAGTATCTCTTGAGAATGAGTACCGATGATGTGTTATACTTGACTTCAATGAAAAAAAAAGAAAGAAAAAAAAATGATAAATAAGCAATTTAATTTGATCTTTTTCATGAGTAACCAGGCCTCTATGCCTCAGGAAGCACGGAGTGTTCGCGTCAAAAGTGAAAGGGTGAGAAAAGATGAGCATTGGTTGTCTTGATTTGTAGTCTGACTGATTCGAGTAATTAGGTCTTCGGGGTATCTCAAAGCCTAGTGCCCTAAAGCCATCTAGTTTGGGAGTCACTGACTGAAAGCTTGCTACATGGATCTTTCAGAAAGCTTAATAAATTAAGACAATGCACAACCAATAAAGCAATGAAAAAAAAAGGAATGAAAAGAAAAAATGATGAAAAAGTCATGTATGCATGTTGGGAAGTATGAGTTCAATAAGGGGAGCTAGTGAGTTGAAGGTGTATGTGCCTTAATAGATTCAGAGCTTGGTTATACTACATGAGATGACTGCTAGTTCACTTTTCACGAGGGAGCTGGAGTTGATTATTTTGAGTTATGTTGATGTGAATTATGCATGGGGACCATTGATTTGAATTATAGAATTTGAAAGTTTGGAATTATTCTTGAATGCAAGTTTGTAACTATGTATTGTAATCTTCTTTTTGAATTAATGTTGAAACAGAATTTTGAATGTTTGTGGGTAACATTTCTGGAAACCCTCACGAGACTATACTCGTCCACTAGGGGGAACCTAGGGGTTTAAAGGCTTGTTGCATATGCTAAATGCAATCGTTTCTCCCACGAAAGTGGAGTTGGGTAGTTTAGTTAGTATTTAGTAGTTTCTTTTGTTTTAGTTTTGTTTTATTCTATTGCTAAGGGACTAGCAATATGTAAGTTTGGGGGTGTGATCGGCGTTGAATGTTACGCATTCTAGCCTCTTAACTTATGTATTTTATTCTCTTAGTGATAGATTATTTTGTGATTTTACTTTGTTTTAGTGTTTTCTGTATTTTCAGGGCCTTAATGATTATTTCAGTTAAAACCAAGTTTTTGGGCTTTTAAAGAAGACATCCAAGATGGTGAGATGAAGCCTACATCAAGGAGATTCACTCAACCATTTATTTCAACTCAAATCAGCCCAAGAAAGAGGTCCAAGAGAATTACCGCAGCTTAAGAAAGTTTCGGGCCTGAAGCCCAAATCTGCGCATAATGCAGTCTTAATTCCGTTTTAAAAAACGGACCAGAAGTCTTATTTTCGAGCCTCAAATCGACATAATTCTCGAGTAAGGTTGAACGAAATTTGATTCTGCACACTTTTGTATTTCACGAAAATTCCGTAAATCGGACTTCTAGTGGGTCAAAAGTTGGGCCGAAGTTAGCAGGAAAAACCCACCTGATTAGTGCTGCGGGAAACCCTAATTTATTCCTAATTGGATTAGGACTTTGGTGTATTCTCTTGGAGAATAAAGTGAAGACTTGGAGGCTGAGTTGAGAGAGCTTACATAGAGATTGGAAAGTCTGAGAGGGCTGAGAAGAGAACAGAAACATATTGCAGAGCCATTGGAGAACATAGTCATACGCCTAATTCATGAAGATGATGCCTTCTTCCTCAACAGTTGAAGCTTCTTCTTCTACCATGAACGGCTAGTTCATCCACTAGGGTTTTGATGTAGCCCTAACAAAGCATCAATGGTTTGATTGTTTTAATTATTGGGGACCTTTATATACATGCATAGATTGTGTAATTGTGAGGATTCTTATTATAGAATTGAGCAATAAAAGTCTTGTAAATTCAATCTCAATGATTTCTTATCTTGTCTTAGATATTTAGTTGTTGTTATTGAACTCAATCTCTCTTGTTTTCTGTGATCATGAGAAAGATTATTACACAATGGTAATCACTGAATATATTGTTATGAGCTTTGATGGATTATGCCTAGAGAAGATGAACCATACTGCACCCTAGATTAGAGTAGTTAGGCAGATGGCCCATGCCAATCGAAGATAGTCCATGGCTTAGCCTTAATCATATGTTATCTTCTTGACGGATGAAGGTGAGTTTGTAGCCACCGACACCACTTATGCATGATGTAATTCCCCTATAGTTGATTCAATTGACCATTGATTGTGGAGTTAGTGGTGAAGTCAAACACCCTAGGTTTCTCTCTTATTATCTTCACTATCTTGTTTACTTTGATTTATTTTATTTTATCTTTTTAATTAGTTTAAAAATCAGAATTCTTTTCTTATAAATTTAATTAGAATTAGTTCCGTATTCCAACTCATCAGACCATAATCCCTGAGGTACGATACCCCTTTCGATAGCCCTATTCTGCAAGGAATTCATTCTATTGCGAAGTGTGAAAATTTTTAATTGGTATACTTTTTGAGTCACACTCACACACGAATCACTACCATACTATTCTTGGATTATGTTCGTTATCATATCCTGCAATTGTTTGACAGATAACGAAGTGATTGGCGAATCATGGTTAGTTTCGTTAGCCACATGTCTTGATGCAGATGTGTGACGACAATGTTTTGATTGGGCACCTTGAAGGGCTGCATTTGAAGTATTCGCAGGCAGATGTGTAGAATTGTCAAGATTTTAAATTTTAAGTTTACTCATTAGCACAACGATCTATAAGTGCTTCTCTTCAATAGTCTTTGTGAGGTTTTTGATTGTGCACGCCATCACTGCCAATTAGTCTTTGTGAGGTTTAAAATGCATTTTTGATAAAAATGATGAATAAAATGAAAACCGATCAAATTGAACCTGGTCTCTACATGTCCCATCTGATAACATAACACTTGTATAGGGTTACAATTCATAATTATATGGGTTATCATTTGTCCCTATCATTAGATCACAAAACAAAAAATAGCAGTGAAAATCTAGGAATGAATTAACAAAATGTTCATAAAGTATTTACCTTCCCTAATGTAATAGATTAAATACAGAATGACATGACAGTAATTTGGTTGCTATCCTTGGTTTTCTTTTCTCTTCTCTATCTTATTCAAACAAGAATACTATTTTCCCTTTCTTTTCTCTCCTATTTATCCAAACATGGATAAAGGTTGTTGTTATCCTCTCTTTTCTTTTCTTTTCTTTTCTCTCATAACTAATACAATCCTCTTTTGTCTATCCAAATGGAGCCTAAGTTTAGATAAAATCTCACCTATCATGGGGGCAAAAACTGAATTCTTTAATCACCGATCCACAAAAGGAAGACCCATGTAATGCATAGGAAGAGATCTGATTAACATAGGTAAAAGTCTATTAATGCTTCTTCTTTTAGAGGACATTAAAAAAAAGTGCTAGTCTTAAAAATTCACAGCTAGATCAGTGCGAGATTGAAACTGAGCTAGAAGTTGAGAGATGCAACTAGTAGTAAAAACATCAGATTGAGTAAACATAATGAGATCAAATCAAAAGCTAAAACATAAAAAATAAAAAAGAAGAAGAGAGAAAATGCGCGTCCATCCCCTTAGACATCATAAATTAGAGATGTATTCAATAATTAAGGTACAAAGAATGGTTGAAAATGAGCAACCTTACATTAAAGCCTCTCTCAGGTTGAAAGTATTCAGACGGAGATCCATTGATGAGAATGGAAAACCATGTTGAAGAAAGTCAAACCCAAGAGTTCTGACAATTTGAAAATAAAGCCCCATAAGACCGTATTGTAAGCTAATTTTTCATCAAATATAATTTGAAGCCTTTGTAGGTCTGATTTCAGTAGTAACAATCAATCTCATGGACCATAAAAATATTATTTTGGATTTTTCTTCCCTTTATAAAAGCATTTGGTTAATGTCCCACCAAATTTGTTTTAACACCAAACTCAACCTATTAGCTGGTGCAACAAACTCAAACTTCATTAGGTTTGACATGATACTAAAAATGATAAAATAACACAATTAGAATAACATATATTTCATCATTGGAATGATAAATATATGGAATGCACAATTAGATAGTAAAAGAATATAAACGAAATATAATGTTAAATGTTATAAAGAAGTTAGCGAACATGTAAAACTTTTAGTTTGCAAAAGTAGTGGACTTTAGGCCACAATATTTACAAGACCTCAAACTTGAAACGGACTTCAGACCATTATACTCACGAAACTTCAGGTTCATGACAGATATCAAGTCATTACATAGCTTTAGGCTTGCAAAATGTATCAAGTATATACAAACTTCAGGTTCGTAATTACATAAAACAAAATTTCATTATATGTAAAAGAATAAATGAATATTCATAAAAATAACAAAATAATATGTTGAAAATATATATAATTAATATGCATACTTTCTTATATAGTTGGAAAACTAAATTTTTCTTCTCAGTTGGATAGAAACTCGTGCTGATAACGTGTTATAATATTAAAGAGTTAAAGAAAGAAAAATTAGAGAATTAAAAGTGAGAATAAAGTATAAGATGTGTTAGATAATATATTTAATATTATGTTACTTACTTACTATTTTGGTTCTATCCTAAACCACATAGGATTTCTTATACCCTTTCTTAAACCATCTAGGACTAAGATTTCTTATCTCCTAAGTTTACTTAGCCTCCAAAATTATGTGCCTAAAAATAAGCCTTTATGTATTCTTCATAAATCAATTGAATACAATATACAATCTTCATATATTTCTAACATGGTATCAGAGCCAATCAATCGTTAGTAAAGTTCTCTCAGTCTCTCGTTATCTCCGCCGAGGATGGCATAATCACCCTCATCGCCGACGAGTAATCATAAACATCTCTAATTTTTTGTTTTGGTCTTCTAATTGTCCTTTTGACTCCTAGATCCCTCTCAAAAGAACTTAATAAGTTCATCACAATGCCACTAGAATTAGTCCAAACGGAGTCTTCACGCACCCCCAAATCTCCACTTTGCTGTTAACCGAGCCCCATGGTTTTCGACACCAAAGACTCTTAACCACCACTGCTACTACGTCATCATCAAGCAACCACCCACTGCAAAACCAAGCATGGCTATTTCTTCACCATCAACCAACCTCATCCCCGTGGAAATTTCGTCCTAATTCAATGGTGACTTGAAGCCCACTCTTCTTTTGCTTGTGGATTCCATATAAAGATATAGGATTGAAGATTTGGAAGTGTTTGGAAGCCGAGAAAATCATATTCGGGGTGATCAAATTGTGTTCGTGAAGATTGTAAAATCTGGCTCACACTTTTCTACACAGCATAACTGTTTTGGTAATAATTTCTTCTTTACTAATTGAAACGACTTGAGGAGAATTCCAGAAAGGGCTTCAATTTGATATATTATTGTCTAGAAGATAGGAAACTCGAGTAGAATAAGGTGGTCAAATATGCATTTGAAGCTACTATCCTGACTGTAAATTTTTACGCGGGAATTCATCTTTTTCGACTTGGATTCGCGAAAAGATTCAAATTATTCTTCCTCAAAAAACAGAAGATACGCTGTCTAAAGCTACCAGCAACCATCATCTGGGTCCCTGCAGGGCTCTCCATTCCACTGGTTGCTCATGCTCAAGGTCCAAAATTGAAGACCCACTACCAAAAAATCCAAACTCTGTCAAGCAAGTGTCACTAATAACTCATCAACGTCTTTACTGTCATGCATCTTCTCCTGCTTATTTTACATGACGTCTCCAACACCGCATATGTCATCACACGCCTCCTCCATGATTGATCACAACACTTGCATGTGCCTCTTGTGGTAATCACACACTTTCGTGATTAACCACAAAACTTATATGTATCTCCTATAGTAATCACATGTATTTGTGATTGACCGCAACACTTGCATGTGCCTCCTGTGGTAATCACACGTCTCCTTGATTGACCACGACATTTATGTGCTCCTACTAGTGATAATCACACACTTTCTTGATTAGCCACTATGTGCTTCTATGCGCTTTCAGAATTTGATTAGCCTCTGTGCGCCACTAATGCGCTTCCATGCACCTTCAAATTTTGATTAACCTCTGTGCTTTCGTACGCCACTAACGTGCTACTATGTGTCTCCAGAAGTTATCATATCATGCACCTCCATAAGTCATCACGCACTTTCATGCGCCGTCATCGCGCTTCCATGTGCCTCCATTAGTAGTCATACTACACTTTCACGAGCCACATGTCAGATCTTCCCAGCTCCGTCATCGCTTTTATGATTATGTATTCAACTCAAGTTAGTTTCATATAACCCATCTTGAGTTTGAAGGGAGTTTTTAGATAATATATTTAATATTATGTTAGTTACTACTATTTTGGTTTTATCTTAAATCACCTAGAATTTCTTATGCCCCTTTCGTAAACTATTTAGGACTATGTTTTTTTGTCTCTTAAATTTACTTAACCTCCAAAATTACGTATCTATCAATAAACCTTTCAGTATTCTTTCTAAATCAATTGAATATATTATACAATCTTCTTATTTTTATAATAGAATAAGAGAGAGTGTGTGAACTTTCTCTGTATTCATACATCAATGCATAATATACTTTGTATATTTATAGGCCACATTTGCTGCCTTCAAAATACACCGCCTTTGACTTTTGTGTGTCCCATATAATTAAAGTACCGTACAAATTACATTTTTCACCATATTTGTGCCACCTCACCATGTATTTCCTTGCCCATTAAAGTCGAGCACATATGAAATGTGATGGAAAAATTAATTGATTTTCATAGTGGCACCTACATATATATTACTTTAATAAGCTTTGGAAATGGTATATTTTGTTACTTGTATTTTTATATATACCGGTCAAAATACACGTGATTAAATATAGTATAATATATATTACTAAATTAAAATTCACTTAATTAACAAAAAAAATTAATTCACTTTTGTTTGTATAAAAACATTATTGATGCAAATCATATAAACGAATATAATTAATAAAAAAGAATAATAAGAGAAAAGTTAAGCAAATGACGAAAGAAAGAAGCTAATCACAAAAATTAACTTCTTTTTTCTCTCCATGGCACGAAAACCCTATTGCCCCCTTTCTCTCCTATTTTAAGTGGGGAGGTAAAACTCCCCCTTTCCAACGAGCTCCATAAATTTGGCATGCCTCAATACCTTTGTCTCGTTCGTGATTTTCACTCAATTTTTGTTTTTGCTAGATCTGCTTGTGTTTTGCTTGTTTCATGTTGTCATGGGTGGATTTGACTTCTTTTTTTGCTTGGTTTTACCCATGCCTAGATTAGAATTTTTGGTTTTGCCCCGCCTATATCAAATCTAATCTTATTACGAGTTTTGTTCCTGTTTTGCTTAGATTTGGGGTCAGCTCGATCAAATCTCGTTTTCATCATAAAGTCTTTTTTACTCTCGTCTCGATATATATGTAGCCTATTCTTCATCTTTTATTTGTATTACTTCAAGATTTTTAATGGCTTTATGGCTTGGCTTTATGCCTCTGTATTGTCTTTAATGGATTGACTTTTAGTACATTTGCAATGATTAAAAAAAATCACAAAAATTAACAATCACTCTTTTTTTCATGAAAAATATATATATAAATAGTCACAAATATATGATGATTAGGGTTAAATCTATTGTCCAAGTTAAAGCAAATGCCAAAAAAAAAAATCACAAAAATTAACAATCACCTTTTTTTAATGTAAATAGTCAATGACTATCAACAACTTATTTATTAGTTCTCTTCATTTATAAATTATTTTCAGTCACCAATAAAATAATATTTTGGTGGCGTACAAATTTTAAAAGACTTCAAGTGTAGCTCATCAGTGAGGTGAGCATACAATAGAACATGTAAGCACGAACAAATAAGAATAAAATACTCACTAAGAATAAAAATAAACACGCATGGACAAATTGGATTATTTACATATCTTTCTTTTATTAAGTACTCGCTAAGGTGATTGTACCACATGCGTCCAGACTGCTTTAATCCGTACAACGATCGTTGTAACTTGATTGAATATGTAGACCGCGGTTTTGAAGTGATTACTTCAGGCATTTGAAATCCTTCAGGGATTTTCATATAAATATTACTATCAAGTGATCCATATAAATATGTTGTAACCACGTCCATTAGATGCATATTCAGCCTTTCTGTGACTGCTAAATTAATCAGGAATCGGAATGTAATTGCATCCATTACCGGAGAGTATGTCTCCTCATAGTCAATGCCAGGCCTCTGTGAGAAGCCTTGTGCCACTAAGCAGGCTTTGTGTCTCATAATTTTATTTTTCTCATTTCTTTTTCGTACAAATACCCATTTGTACCCCACAAGCTTGACACCTTTAGGTGTCTGGATTATCGATCCAAATACTTCACGTTTTGCCAGTGAAGTTAATTCTGACTGTATTGCCTCTTTCCATTTTGGCTAATCATTTCTATGTTGACATTCGTCAACGTATTGAGGTTTTGGATCCTCATTATCTCTTGCAATATCAAGAGCAACTACAAAAGAGAATATGTTGTCGACAAAAACATCATTTCTATTTCATCTATTTGCATAATTTATTGATATCTCATCATTTTTATGTATGACTACCTCTTTTTGTGCCTTATCAAGGGCTATTATTTTTTCAAGGGCTATTATTGCTCCCTTTGTAAGTATGACCTCCTCAGGAGTGTCATCTTCTTTATCTATTTTCTCTTGTACTTTCCTCTTTTGAGGAACAGTATCTTTTGCACCAATGAGTCTCCCACGCTTTAGGCGTGTTTTAGATGCATCTGCTGCAATACTTATAGATTGTCCAACAGGGACATCTATTCGTACTGGGAAATTGGCAGTAGAGATATGAGATTGTATCACTTTATTTGTATCAGTAAATGCATCTAGCAATTGATTTGCAATACTTTGCAAATGAATGATTCTCTTAACTTTAAGTTCTCTTTGACTTGTAGGGGGATCAAAATGTGATAATGCTGTAATATTCCAAGTGATCTCATGTTGTTGTTCAGGCTGTGTCATTTCTCCCCCTAATGGTGGGAACACCACTTCATCAAAATGACAATCAATAAATCTTGCTTTAAACAAATCTCCTGTTATAGGTTCAAAATATCTAATGATAGATGGAGAGTCAAAACCTACATAAATTCCAAGTCTACGCTGAGGACCCATTTTTGTTCGTTGTGGTGGTGCAATAGGCATAAAGACAGAACAACCAAAAACTCGTAAGTGAGAGATATTTGGTTGTTGACCAACCATAAGTTGTAGGGGTGAAAAACTATGGTAAGCAGTTGGTCTAATACGAACTAATGATGCTGCATGCAATATGGCATGTCTCCAGGCTGACACAAGGAGTTTTGTTTTCATAAGTAATGGTTTGGCAATCAATTGAAGACATTTTATAAAAGACTCTGCTAGATCATTTTGAGTATGAGTGTGTGCAACAAGGTGTTCAACATCAGTACCAACAGACATGCAATAGTCATTGAACGTTTTAGATGTAAATTCTCCGGCATTATCAAGACGAATTGCCTTGATTGGATAATCCGGGAATTGTGCTCTTAAACGAATTGTTTGGGCCAAAAGTCTAGCAAATGATACATTTCGAGTAGAAAGTAAACAAACATGAGACCATCAAGTTGAGGCATCAATTAAAATCATAAAATAATGAAAAGGTCCACATGATGGGTGTATAGGTCCACATATATCTCCGTAGATCCTTTATAAGAAATCAGGGGATTCAACAACAACTTTTGGAGGAGATGGTCTCACAATTAACTTTCCTTGTGAGCATGCAGTGCATGTATAATCACTTGTTAAAAGAATTTTTTGATTCTTTAATGGATGCCCATTTAAATTTTCAATAATTCGGCGCATCATTGTTGACCTAGGATGACTAAGGCGATTATGCCATAATATAAAATTCTTTGGGTCAGAGCACTTCTGGTGCATCACTACATGTGATTCAATTGCTCTTATCTTCATAAAATATAACCCAGAAGAGAAAGCAGGGAGTTTTTCTAAAACATGCTTCCGGCATAAAATAGTTGATGTAATACATAGATATTCCATACTCCCTTGATTTATTGTTTCAATATGATATCCGTTATGACATATATCTTTAAGACTCAACAAATTTCTCTTGGATCTGGTTGAGTAGAGAGCATCATCAATATGCAATTGTGTTCCACATGGTAACACAATATTAGCCCTTCCAGAACCATCAATCAGGTCTATGGAACCTGATATTGTATTAACATTAGCTTCAGCTAATGTTATATAGGAAAAATATTTTCTATCTCTCAGGATAGTATGTGTCATGACACTGTCTACCAAACATATATCTTCATCATTTATCTTGGATGTGGGCAATGCATTCATCAAATCCATTTTTTAAAAAGAAACAAACTTCATTACATTAATAAAAGTATAATTACAAACAAAACTTGTAATAATACACTAATAAAAAACTAAAGGAAATTATATCTAATTGATGTGGACATTTCCATCATTAGTCCACAGATAATTTATTTCAGGAAGGTATTCATAGAAATCTGAATATTTAGATGATTAATGGCTACCGGTTCATAATTTTCGATAGCATTTGTTTCAATCTCTTTTTCCTTCCATTTTCCTTTGATTTGAAGCTTGATATAGCTCAATGAAGTGTTTGGGCGTTTCGGTAGGCCTGTGACCAATGCCCTTTCATACCACAGCGAAAGCAAGCATTTTCATATTGTTTGGAGGTTGCATTCGGCACACCTTTCAATTTTTCTTGCTTTGCCCCACTTGCATTTCCTTCATGATAATATGGTGTGTAGTTCTTACTAGGAAACTCAAATGAAGGATAACCATCATAATTATTATTTCTGCCGTGGCCACGTCCACGACCACTTCCACGTCCACGACCAATAAAGGATGCTGAATGTGCTTCAGTTTAATGAAGTTGATCCGGTCGGACAGGATATGTGATTTTCTAATAAGAGCTCATTATTTTGTTCAGCTACTAATAAGCAAGATATCAACTCAGAATATCTTGTAAAATGTTTCTCTCGATACTGTTGCTGGAGGAGCTAGTTCGAAGGATGAAATGTGGTAAATATTTTTTCTAGCATATTCACATCATTTTAGGCTCTCCACATAAATTCATTTGGGAGCTAATTCGGAATAGAGCTAAAATATATTCTATTACTGATTTATAATCAGACAACTTCAATTTTGACCAGTTGTCTTGAGCTCTTGGCAGGATTATAGTTCTTTGATGTTTGAACATAGCCATCAAATTTTTTCATAGTGTGGACGAGTCTTTTATTGTAAGATACTCATAAAATTTGTTAGAATTTTATATGTATAGTATATTGACAGAATAAAATAATATAAATATGAACATGTCACTTCGCAATCGAGAAGGACTTTATATATACATATATATGTAGGTATATTGACAGAATAAAATAATATAAATATGAACATGTCACTTCGCAATCGAGAAGGACTTTATATATACATATATATTATATATTTATTTGTATATATAGATATATCTATATAAATATATAGATTATATGTATAGGTATATATATATATACATATACACCAATAGATATATTTATAGATATATTATATATTTATCTATATATATATATAGATATATGTATAGATATATGTATAGATATATGTATAGAAATATTTATCTATTAAAATGACATAAAATAATTTTCGTACATTTTACTTGTTTTCTCCATTGGTCAGAACCTCGAGCTTTTACTTGTCTTCTCGAGTGATCAGAATCTCGTGTTTTTATTTGTCTTCTCGGGTGGTCAGAATCTCGTGCTGATAACGTGTTGTAAAAGTAGTATATAATTACTACATATTATAGAGAGAGAAGAGAGATAGTAAGAGACGAGAGAGAGAGAGAGAGAGAGAGAGATTGTGCTATTGATATCAAAAGAGAGAAAGATTGTGCTATTGATATCAAAAGAGAGAGAGATTGTGCTATTGATATCAAAACTGATATCGTAAAATTTAGATTTTAGAAAACACACAAAACATGAGATGAGTTGCTTTCTTTCTGTAGGGGTTCTTTGTTAACAATAGTAACATGGATAGTAAGTGGGGTAGTTAACACAACTATGAGGGAGCCAGAGAGTATCCAGACCAGAGGAAAACAATTAGAGCTAGTTAATGGGGATGATAGTGAGGGTAGGACCTTACTTTGCCATTATCATAGAGTTCTCTATTTATAGAAAGTCGTTGATCTCGGGTCACCCTAGACAGGTCGAGGGTGCTTAGGTCATGAGTACCCTAAGCACCTAACGTGTCACCTCCTTTCTTTTCCATTGAATGCCCTCAGACATCCTTTAGTGGCGGTAGTTGGCTACATTAATTACTCTTTGCCAAAGCATTAATGGTGATGGTAAGAGTCTCTGTTATGGCAAAGCATCGCTCACTGTTCCACTAACTAGGCCCCTTGATTTAGTTAGGCTTTCTCTATTGTTCATCCTCCAATCCAAAACCCTTCTGGTATCCCATTTGGATCTTGTTATGTCGCTGCAAGGGATGGGACCTACCAATCCCTATCATTGTCGTGCTGTAGGTTTGTTTGTTCGTTTGTGAGAACATTCTTGTACACTTAATGTTTGTGGGGGATGCCTGAGAGATAGATCTCGAGGCTTAAGTGACTGTGCTCGAGAGACAGACCTCGAGGCTTTGGTGACTGTGCTCGAGAGACAGACCTCGAGGCTTAAGTGACTGTGCCTGAGAGATAGACCTTGACACCTTGGTGACTGTGCTCGAGAGACAGACCTCGAGGCTTTGGTGACTGTGCTCGAAAGGTAGACCTCGAGGCTTAAGTGACTGTGCCCGAGAGATAGACCTCGACACTTAATTGTCTGTGCTCGAGAGATAGACGTCGAGGCTTAAATGACTGTGCTCGAGAGATGGACCTCGAGGCTTAAGTGACTGTGCCCGAGAGATAGGTCTCGAGGCTTAATTGTCTGTGCTCAAGAGATAGACCTCGAGGCTTAATTGCCTGTGCTCGAGAGATAGACCTCGAGACTTAAATTACTGTGCTCGGGAGATAGACCTCGAGGCTTAAATGACTGTGCTCGGGAGATAGACCTCGAGACTTAATTGACTGTGCCTAAGAGATAGGTCTCGAGGCTTAAGTGACTGTGCTCGAGAGATAGACCTCGAGGCTTAATTGCCTGTGCCCGAGAGATAGACCTCGAGGCTTAAGTGACTGTGCTCGAGAGATGGACCTCGAGGTTTAAGTGACTGTGCCCGAGAGATGGACCTCGAGGTTTAAGTGACTGTGCCTGAGAGATAGGCGTCAAGGCTTAATTGCCTGTGCTCGAGAGATAGACCTTAAGGCTTAAATGACTGTGCTCGAGAGATAGACCTCGAGGCTTAAAATGACTGTGCTCGGGAGATAGACCTCGAGGCTTAAGTGACTGTGCCCGAGAGATGGACCTCGAGGCTTTGGTGAATGTGCTCGAGAGGTGAACCTCGAGGCTTTGTTGAATGTGCTCGAGAGATGGACCTCGAGGCTTTGCTGTCTAGGCTCGAGGGGTGGGCCTAGAAGTTCAATCCCTGGTGCTCGAGCCCTTTTGTCATGGGCTTCCCTTACTTGTGACATGGTTGGCATGCTGGCATAGGTTGTCATGGGCTTCCCTTGCTTGTCACGTGGTTGCCATGCTGGCATAGGTTGACTTGTCAAACTTTCTCTTAAGTCATATACTGATACCCACACTTTCTATGAAGAAAAATGAAAACTTCAAAATATGAGAAGACGTTAATGTAATTTTTCTTATTCTCTCTCTTGAATTCATGTAATTTTTTATTTTAGTCTGACAAAGAGCTCCCACACGGGAGAGAGTTAAAATGCAGTCCTTAAGTACCACTCAGCCACAAGGGAGATGGTAATTCTAGTAATCAATAGTATAGATGTGTATCTGTACATATAAATAAAACATCGATCTATTTCACTAAAAATTACTATCAATGATTTTATATTTTTTTTGGACAAAATTTGAGCTTTCAACCTAAAAAGGTTCAAATTAAAATTTTCTATGAGTTTTGAGATGACACAAATTATATCTATTATCAAATCATAATTATTGGGGTCAATAAAAAAATTGAGGGAGCCCATTAAAATTTTCAATCAGTTTTGGGGTTACATGTTAGGTATATTTATAAAATAAAATAGAAATTTGAAAAAAAAAATGGGGGCTCTCTCGCTCATCCTTCTGTTGGTAAGGCTAGCAAGTTGACTATAACAAATGGATATTCAGCGCAATTCATGGAGGACAATAGATGGATCCTCTGCGAGTAAGACAAACTGATGTGGTTGGAACTTGAATTATATTGTAAGCTTATTTTTGCTCCTTTTATCAAAATATAATTTAACCACTCGCAAAAGCACGAATCTTTGTAGATACGGTTCTATATAGAGGGTATCGATTCCACGAGGACTAGTCGTAACTGTCTTAAAGAAAGATTACTTCCACTTTAATCCAAACAACAAGGTTTTTGAGTTTTGTTTATAAAACTATTACATGAATGTAATGACAATAAATTTAAAGAGTAAAGGTTGGGAGAGAGAACTAGGGGTGGTTTCCACCACTAGCCATTCACATGTTCAAAAGTGTAGCAAGCGTGGGATTCATAAATTAAATGCCTAACAATGTCATTAGGCTTGTGACCTCAATGACATATCAAAAGATTAATGTGTGTGCCAACCTATCATAATCCATCTTCAACAAGCATAGCTCTTCAACCTAACTAACTACCTAATTACCCTACTCTCTAAGTGAACCTACATGCATCCAAACTACCTTATCTTGGCATGGTTTATACAAGCAAGCACTACACATTCATTTAAAGTACCATTACCTAGCCATCATTTGCATTTCTTATGGAATATGCAAATGTTGTGCATTCAAATGACAAAATCTACTCTAAGACAAGAATAAACTCCACATCAATTGAATATATAAGAAAAATGTATAAGTGTACATTGTCACTAGACTAGATAATCAACATTTAATTACAAATCCTAAAATGTTACAAAAATGAACTAGTTTACATGGCTAGGGGTTTCACCAACACCCTAGTAGAGAAGTTAGTTGCTCATGGCTGCCTTGCACTCTTCCATTGATGAAGAAAATGGAGCTTCAAGGTTTGGTTCAGCTCCTTCTTCTTCTCTCCCGAATGTCTCTCCTTTTTCTATGATGTGTGTGAGAGATAGATGAGAAATGGCCTCTTTTTGTGCTTTATGGCCTCCTTTTTCAACCTTGGGGCCCACCATATATATATATATATATCAATATATATATCCATTATATCGAGAAGGTCCCCAAGGGTCTTGCTCAAGTCAGACAATCCCTCTAAGTCGTGCAAAAAAGGGGATTTTGTTGCAAGTGGGCAAGTGGCTCTGCAGAATCTCGATCAATCGAGATTGGATCTCGATTGATCGAGATTTTGATCAATCGAAGTGAGATCTCGATTGATCGAGATCAACATCTCGATTGATCGAGATGCCTTGGCTGCAATTCTGACTTTTCTCTTCAGCTGCAACAAGCCTCAAATTTTGCTCCTTTCACTACAAGACCTGCAATACACCAAAAGCACAAAAATACCGTAAACATATCTTGGTAAACGTAGAAACGGGACTAACATATGCAGTAAAAAAGGTTCAAATGCATAGAATTGAACACTTATCACACCCCCAAACTTACATATTGCTAGTCCCTTAGCAATGCAGTATTACAAAAATAAAATTAACTATCTTATACAAAAATTTAATCATTCTCAGTCATCAACTAGAAAAAGGGCAATCATCCATTCATTTCACATTTGGCAAATGCAACAAGTATTACAGAACTATGTAATCATTAGCAAAAATGGACTTTCACAAGCTATAAATAAACGAAGGTCCCCACATAATGGCCAGTCCGAACAAACATACTGATTCCGACCCCAAAATCCTCTTTGAAAAGTGAACATGCATTCTAGCGCGTGACTTTGTCATATTTGGAGAAGAATAAGAACAAATCTGCTTTTAAAAGAAAAAAAACTCATTGAAATGGTTCGACACTGTTGTTCATTATCACAAAACATTCATGATTGCTCATACGCGGCTGACCGTGCAATGCTTAACTCTTTTTGCTTTCTTGTAAGCCCATGCAGCGGCATTGGGCCAATGACTCCCAAACCAATTGGTTTTAGGGCATTAGGTGAAGAAGCACCCCTCGGACTTAATAACCGAGCTTACAAGGTGATGAGCTTAAGCAAGCCACCCGCTTATTACTGCTCAACCTTGCACACTTATACACGAACACTGTAATACCCCAAAAAATTTGGACGTCTATTATTTTAAAGAATTTAAATTTCTTTATATTATTATTATTATTATTTTTCAATTCATGTGGAATGCCTTTATATGCATTTTATCATTTCATGTGAATTGTTATGTCTTTATACAATTATTATTTCATGTGAATTGATTGTCTTTATAAATTCTTTCATTTCATGTGAATTGCTCTATTTTTATTTTTATCAATTTATATGAATTGTTTATTGATTGTGTATTATTTGATTTAAATATTTTAAATGCTTTGGATTGGGCTAGGGAGGAATCTGGGCTGGAATGGTTGGGCTAAGGATATGCTTAAGTTGTTGGGCCATGGTTATAGTTATATTATTATGGTTATTATTATTATTATTTTTAGTTATTTAGTTTTTAGAAAAAAATAATAATAATAATAATAGAATAAAATGATTAGGACAAAAGATAATAAGAAACTAGGGTTTCTGCCGTTTGCATTACGCACAAAAATCAGGAGAGTAAACGAAAGAGAGAAGGAGTTCGGGTGAACGAGTGTTTGAATCATCAAAGAGGCAAGTTTGATTCTTCTCTTCCCCTTTGAATCCGTATGCATAGTCTAGGTTTGAGGATTGTGTTTATTTTGGAAATTTGTATATAATTGTTTTTTTTTTTCTGTTGATAAATTTTGTAAGAATTAATTATGCTAATTGTATAGACATGTTGCTAGAAATTTTTATGCATTTAATTAAGAAATTAAATGATTTTGCATGCTAAGAATAATTCTGAGAATTAAACATTAGGATTTTGGAGTTTTGGTACTGTTTTAGAGTATTTTTGCATATGTATATACATGTATATATGATTGTATAGGCGGGTGTATATATATACGAACATGAAATTTGGGTCTACTGTGTTTATCATTTTTGAGAATTTTGTTCCGATCAATAGATAGATCTTACTTCCTAGAACAATCCTTGAAAGTTTAGTTATGAACCGTTGGGTAGATTGACGGGAAATTGAGTTTAAAATTTTAGATTTTTGAAACTTGAAATTGGGCGTTTTTGATTTAGTCCGCGAGAGGGGATGATTTTGGTATTAATGCGTAGCTTAGATCGATACGAGTTCAATAGTATATTCATATGCACGATTGGGTGCCCGGAAGTGATCGGAACGTGATAGAGAAGTTCAGCCACCATTGTTAACTCGTGAAGCTTCAGGTAAGGAAGAAGAAGGAGAAGAAGAAAAGAAGAAAAAAAAAGAAAAAAGGGGCCACGTGTCCGCCGGCGCGTGGGGGCACGTGCCGCCGGCGCTGGTGACCAAAAAATTATTTTCGGGCCCCACTCGCGGGGGCCCACCTCTGGGTCCGATATGGGCTCATTCTGAATTATTTTATTATTTGTTTTGAATTTTTGAAAATTTTGGAAAACTTGAAAATTCAGAAAAGTATGTTTTAAAAATACTTTAATAATTTTAAAAATTCCGAAAATTTTATGTCAACTTCCTGGGACCTTAAGGGGCTTGGGGTTTAAATTTCATATCAAAATTATTTACCATTGTCTTTAAATTAATTTTTAAATTGTCTAAAAACTGGATTTTTCAGCCTCTTTAATTTTAGAAAATAGTTAGAAATTTTCAAAAATTCCAAAATTTTTAGTGTAATTCTCTGGAGGATAAATACACTTGGGTTTAAATTTTCAACTCAAAATAATCTTTCCTTGTTGTTCAATTTATTTTTAAAGTGTCTAAAAGTTGGATTTTCACCTTCTTTTATTTTTAGAAAATATTTTAAAATTCCAAAAAATTCTAGAAAAATTTAGGTAACTTTATAGGATTAAAATGTACCTGGGTTTTAAATTTCATGTGAAAATGAGTCTCCCTTGTGATTGTGTTGGTTGTGAAAGTATGCCTCAAATTATGTTTATTTTCTTTTTGCTAGAAAAAAAATATTTTTAAAATTCTCAAAAAAATTCTAGGAAATTCCAGCATGATTTAATAGGGTTCTTAGCAGTACAATATGCCAAGAAACCTAGATAAAAGTTAGGTTTAGACTCCCTCATATATTTGAGTGCATTGAAGGTTGAATTGGAAAATTTCTTCTTTAATGGATGTTTGAGTTATTTGATTTACTTGAATATAATTTTCTTTAAGGATATAAATGCCCATCAAATACTTGATTATAGTATACTTGTAAACGATATGTCTTATGATGATAATTTCATGTTGGATGATTTGAAATAACGGTTTGTGCAAATTTAAATCATAATACACCTTGTTATTTAATATTGCATATTGGAATGTATCTATGCATTTTATTTTGGCATGTAAGGATTGCCCGACGTGTCAGGATCGCCCATACCTAATAAGGTATCTATGTATTTTATTTGGCGTGTCAGGATCGCCCGGCGTGTCAGGATCGCCCATACCTAATAAGGTATCTATACATTTTATTTGGCGTGTCAGGATCGCCCATATCTAATAAGGTATCTATACATGTATGCACATGTTTTCTTTATTTTGAACTTAAGGAATGTGTTCATTGTTGGATGATAAGGGTTTGTTGGAACAATGTATAAGATGATTTTACTTCTAAAAATATGAACTAAATAGGAAATGACTAGTATGTATATATCTATACCTATTAAGGTATCAAAAGATTAAATGATGGCATGTTAGGATTGCTTAAACTTGATATTAATTCATGTTATGTTTATTTCTGCTGAACTTAAGAAATGTGATCACTTTTGCATAATAAGGATTTGGGTGGAATATTATAATTAATGACTGTTGTTTTGAAAACATGAAACTAGAATAAGAATAGCTTGTATGTTAAATCTATTATTTTCTTTTGTGTCCCTTATACTGAGGGTATGTATATTGGTTCTCTGATTGGGATGTAGTAGATAGAACTTGCTCGTGGGTTTAACCCACTTTGTTGATATTTCAGGTTTCATACATGTTCCACTGCAAGGATAGAGTTTTAGGGTTAGTTGTGGCAGACATCTCTTCTCATCGGTCATAGGGTAGAAACCTATCCTCTTATTCAAGGGTCAGACTATGAACTCTTTTGGAGGTTTTGGTTGTTGATTTTAAATTAGAGTCTTAAACTTGTGTTTATTTTGGTTAAGGGGTCCTTGCGTTACGGGACTTCCAAATTGTATTACGAGACATATAACTATTTATTTATCGGTTATTTCAATTCAGTGGAATTTTTTGTTCAGCTTTTAGAATTTATTTTAGTCTGTCTTTTGTATTCTATGCTTGTTGTTACCAGTTGTATGTATCTCCTAGGTTTTGTGTATGAGACTGGCCACCTCATGCGCAAAATTTTCTGGGGGTATTTATTTGGTATCAGAGCATTCCAGGTTCAAGTATCCTCGGTTCTGTAGGGTCCGTCGTAAGGTATCTTCCGCATTGCGTATTTTGATTAATAGAATCTAAGTAGAGGGTTTATTGTACTCTACATATCTTAGTCTATTATTGGGATCTTATTTAGATTTCGCCCCGTAGGAGGAGGAAAGCGAACCACAACTAAGGTCAGGATAATGTTCAGGATGGAAATGTTGGACTTCCTCTCGATTTGGTAGCCATGATCACTTAGGATGTAGGTACAAGAGTGACGACTGCTCTTTAGAATCAGCCGCCACCACAGCAGCCACTGTAAATGGTGCGTATTCCATTACTAGTGGAACAACCTAACAGTTGGGAAGGATTCAAAAGTATTTCACATGAGGGAATTCCTGGGCTTACAGAAGAAGGACAGGACAATCGCAGGGTCGGAGCAGAAGTTGACTAATTTATCATTGTTGCACCTGAGGAGGTGAACACTGAAGGGAAGAAGGTGAGCTGTTTTGTGAAGGGATTGATTTAGACTACTCGACAGGTCATTGTGGGTAATCTAGCTTATTCCACTTACACTCAGGTGGTTGATGCTGTATTGCAGCACTATCAAATAAGGAGGGAGTATAGGAAATGATAGGGGAGAAACGAAATGATAGATACTCCGCTAGCCAGATAGTGGAAAAAAAAATAGAAATAGTAGGGCAATATGTTTAATAGATGAACTATGGGAGGGTTTACAACGTCATGCCATATGATGAGCAGACTCTTCAGGTGATCGAGGGTAGGATTTCGATAAAGGGGTAACTTTGATTGTGTTCTTATTTGATACTGGGCATCTCACTCTTTTGTGTCTCAGTCGTTTGTTAGGATATCGGGTATACTTACTCAGTCATGTAGTTCTCAACTTACTATAACTACACCATTGGGAGTTAGTACAGTATTACGGGAACGTTGTAGTCAAGTCACTATAGGCATTGGCAATCTCAGGTTCTTAGTGGACCTATTGGTCCTAGACATGAATTCATATGATGTTATAGTCAGGATGGATTGGTTATCGAATTATCATGCCCATGTCAATTGCCAGGATTAGGCAATTCTTTTTATTATACCGAGTCAGGAGGTGTATTTGGTTGCTATACCGTAATGAAATGAAGGGTCTAGAACTCGCCCATTCTTTAATAGTGAGGAGTCTCCGGAAGGAAATACAGTTTCTATAGATCTCATTCCAGTGGTGCAACACTTTCAGGATGTATTTTAGGAAATTCCAAGACTACTACCGAGTCGTGAGATAGACTTTGTAATTTACATAGCGTCAGGCACCGGGCCTACTTATAGGTCAAAGGAGGAACATGCCAGACATCTTTGTATCATTTTGTAGACACTGAGAGATCACCAGTTGTATGCAAAGTTTGAGAAGTTTGATTTCTGGCAGAGAGAGGTGAAGTTCTTGGGTCATATAGTATTTGAGAAGGGATAGCATTAGATCAAAACAAGGTGTCCGCGATATGGAGTGGGGGCAACCTAGCTCACCCACGGAGATTCATAGTTTTTTGGGGTTAGTTGGTTATCGTTGTAGGTTTATTAAGGGCTTTTCCAAGAGTGCTAAAAAGGGCGTGCCTTTCGTTTCTAATGATTCTTGTTAGACGACATTTGATGAGTTGAAGAACAGGTTGACAACTGCACCTATTCTAGCTACCCTTTAGAGTGGCATTGAGTACTTGGTATGTACCGATGCGTCATTGCAAGGTCAGGGTGTGTGGACTCTACCATGAGGATCTGGTGACATTATCTCTTGGGAAAGACTTTTGTTCAGCGACCATAAAAGGTTACAGTATATGTTCTCACTGGAAAAATGTTGATGATTTAGCTGATATTTTTGTAGCGTGTGTAGTTGTCACACCTACTATCATTTGGAGGGTAATTTCAGATCAGCTTACTGACCCGTAGTGTGAAGAGAAGGTGGCTGAGTTGAAATCTGGATAGGTACCGTTTTATACAGTGGGTACAGATGGAGGTGGGCATGATGAGTGAGGCCTACAGTTATTAGTTTTTGTTACGCTTGAGAGGGGATAAGATGTACCAAAACATGAAAACGACAGTTTTGGTGGGCAGGCATGAAGAAGGACATAACCATATTTGTCTCTAAGTGCAACAGTTGTCAGATGATCAAGATTGATCACCAGAGACCGCTAGAGTCTTTGCAACCACTGCCTATACCGGAGTGGTAGTGGGAGAGCATCTCTATGGATTTCATTGTGGGACTTCCCACCTCACAGCGAAATCATGATGCTATTGGGTGATAGTGGACAGGTTGACAAAATTAGCACATTTCTTACCAGTTTGCTCGAGTTACACCTCAGAGCAATACGCGAAGCTTTACATTGTAGAGATAGTGAAGCTTCATGGTGTGTCTTTGTCCATTATATCGGATAGAGATCCGAGTTTTGTTTCAGAGTTTTGGGAGAGCTTTCAGCAAGCAATGGGTACAGCTCTGCACTTCAGTACAACTAATTACCCTCAGACCGATGGTCAGACTGAGAGGGTTAATCAGATTCTGGAGGGCATTTTGTGAGCATGTGTACTTAACTTCAAGGGTAATTGAGAGAATTACTTGTTGCTAGTTGAGTTTGTCTATAATAATAGTTATCAAAAGACTATTGGTATGGCACCATTTAAGGCTCTGTACGGACGATTTGTAGATCGTTGGGTTACTGGTTGGAAGTTAGAGAGAATAGGTTTTTGGGTCCTGAGTTCATCAAGGACACGTCAGAAATAGTTGTCCTTATTAGAGACCATATGCGGACTGCACAGAGCAGATAGAAAAGTTATGCTGACCAAAGAACTCGTGCACTAGAGTTCAAGGTGGGGGATCAGGTTCTATTCAAAGTTTCTCCCATAAAGGGAGTAATGTGGTTTGGAAAAAAAAAAAAAAAGGGGAGGTTGTCACCTCATTTTTTTTGGCTCCTTTTATGATTACTGATAGGATCGGGACAGTAACGTATATAGTGATGTTACTAAACACAATGCACAGGGTGTATCATATCTTTTATGTGTCTATGTTATAGAAATTCCGTAAGAAGGATGTTATTGATCAGCACATTGAGGTTGGGGAGATTGAGTTGCAGTTAGATCCAACATATGTAGAGTAACTGTACTATACTCATAACCATAGGAATCAATTCCCTCATCTTAAGACTATTCCTTTAGTTCGGGTTCAGTGGAGTCACCACAATTAGGTGGAGTCTACTTGGAAAAAGGAGGATGAAATGAAAGCAAAGAATCCAGAGTTTTCTTTTGGGTATGAGCTGAATTCCGAGGACGGAATTCCTCTTTTTAGGGGGGAAGAATGTAATACCCCGAAAAATTTGGACGTCTATTATTTTAAAGAATTTAAATTTCTTTATATTATTATTTTTTTTTTTTCAATTCATGTGGAATGCCTTTATATGCATTTTATCATTTCATGTGAATTGTTAGGTCTTTATACAATTATTATTTTATGTGAATTGGTTGTCTTTATAAATTCTTTCATTTCATGTGAATTGCTCTATTTTTATTTTTATCAATTTATATGAATTGTTTATTGATTGTGTATTATTTGATTTAAATATTTTAAATGCTTTGGATTGGGCTAGGGAGGAATCTGGACTGAAATGGTTGGGCTAAGGATATGCTTAAGTTGTTGGGTCATGGTTATAGTTATATTATTATGGTTATTATTATTATTATTTTTAGTTATTTAGTTTTTAGAAAAAAAAATAATAATAATAATAGAATAAAATGATTAGGACAAAAGATAATAAGAAACTAGGGTTTCCGCCGTTTGCATTACGCACAAAAATCAGGAGAGTAAACGAAAGAGAGAAGGAGTTCGGGTGAACGAGTGTTTGAATCATCAAAGAGGCAAGTTTGATTCTTCTCTTCCCCTTTGAATCCGTATGCATAGTCTAGGTTTGATAGATCTTACTTCCTAAAATAATCCTTGAAAGTTTCGTTATGAACCGTTGGGTAGATTGACGGGAAATTGAGTTTAAAATTTTAGATTTTCGAAACTTGAAATTGGGCGTTTTTGATTTAGTCCGCGAGGCGATGATTTTGGTACTAATGCGTAGCTTAGATCGATACGAGTTCAATGGTATATTCATATGTGCGATTTGGTGCCCGGAAGTGATAGAGAAGTTCAGCCACCATTGTTAACTCGTGAAGCTTCAGGTAAGGAAGAAGAAGAAGAAGAAAAGAAAAAAAAAAGGGGGCCACGCGTCCGCCGGCTCGTGGGGGCACGTGCCGCCGGCACCGATGGTCGGAAAATTATTTTCGGGCCCCACTCGTGGGGGCTCACCTCTGGGTTCGATATGGGCTCATTCTGAATTATTTTATTATTTGTTTTGAATTTTTGAAAATTTTGGAAAAACTTGAAAATTCAGAAAAGTATTTTTTAAAAATACTTTTATAATTCTAAAAATTTAAAAACTTTTATGTCAACTTCCTGGGACCTTAAGGGGCTTGGGGTTTAAATTTCATATCAAAATTATTTACCATTGTCTTTAAATTAATTTTTAAAGTGTCTAAAAACTGGATTTTTCAGCCTCTTTAATTTTAGAAAATAGTTAAAAATTTCAAAAATTCCGAAATTTTTACTGTAATTCTCTGCAGGATAAATACACTTGGGTTTAAATTTTCAACTCAAAATAATCTTTCCTTGTTGTTCAATTTATTTTTAAAGTGTCTAAAAGTTGGATTTTCACCTTCTTTTATTTTTAGAAAATATTTTAAAATTCCAGAAAATTCTAGAAAAATTTAGGTAACTTTATAGGATTAAAATGTACCTGGGTTTTAAATTTCATGTGAAAATGAGTCTCCCTTGTGATTGTGTTGGTTGTGAAAGTATGCCTCAAATTATGTTTATTTTCCTTTTGCTAGAAAAAAAATATTTTTAAAATTCTCAAAAAAATTCTAGGAAATTCCAGCATGATTTAATAGGGTTCTTAGCAGTAGAATATGCCCAGAAACCTAGATAAAAGTTAGGTTTAGACTCCCTCATATATTTGAGTGCATTGAAGGTTGAATTGGAAAATTTCTTCTTTAATGGATGTTTGAGTAATTTGATATACTTGAATGTAATTTTCTTTAAGGATATAAATGCCCATCAAATACTTGATTATAGTCTACTTGTGAACGATATGTCTTATGATGATAATTTCATGTTGGATGATTTGAAATAACGGTTTGTGCAAATTTAAATCATAATGCACCTTGTTATTTTATATTGCATATTGAAATGTATCTATGCATTTTATTTTGGCATGTAAGGATTACCCGGCTCGTCAGGATCGCCCATACCTAATAAGGTATCTATGTATTTTATTTGGCGTGTCAGGATCGCCCGGCGTGTCAGGATCGCCCATACCTAATAAGGTATCTATGTATTTTATTTGGCATGTCAGGATTGCCCGGCGTGTCAGGATCGCCCATATCTAATAAGGTATCTATACATTTTATTTGGCGTGTCAGGATCGCCCATACCTAATAAGGTATCTATACATTTTATTTGGTGTGTCAGGATCGCCCATATCTAATAAGGTATCTATACATGTATGCACATGTTTTCTTTATTTTGAACTTAAGGAATGTGTTCATTGTTGGATGATAAGGGTTTGTTGGAACAATGTATAAGATGATTTTACTTCTAAAAATATGAACTAAATAGGAAATGACTAGTATGTATATATCTATACCTATTAAGGTGTCAAAAGATTAAATGATGGCATGTTAGGATTGCTTAAACTTGATATTAATTCATGTTATGTTTATTTCTGCTGAACTTAAGAAATGTGATCACTTTTGCATAATAAGGATTTGGGTGGAATATTATAATTAATGACTGTTGTTTTGAAAACATGAAACTAGAATAAGAATAGCTTGTATGTTAAATCTATTGTTTTCTTTTGTGTCCCTTATACTGATGGTATGTGATTCGTGTGTGAGTGTGACTCAAAAAGTATATCAATTAAAAATTTCCACACTTCGCAATAGAACGAATTCCTTGCAGAATAGGGCTATCGAAAGGGGTATCGTACCTCAGGGACTGTGGTCTGATTGAGTTGAATTGTTAGGACTAATTCTAATTAAATTTAAAAGAGATAAGTTGCTGATTTTTATATCTAAATTAACTAATGAAGCAATTGAACAAAAGCAAGAAAAACTAAGGAGTGTAGAGAATATAAGATAAGTCTAAGGTAATTGATTTCACCACTAACTTCACAATCAATGGTCAATTGAACTAACTATGGGGCATCATATCATGCATAAGTGGTGTCGGTGGCTACAAGCTCACCTCCATCCGTCAAGAAGATAACATATAATTAAGGCTAAGTCATGGACTATCTTCGATTGACATGGGCCATCTGCCTAACTACTCTACTCTAGGGTGCAGTATGGTTCATCTTCTCTAGGAATAATCCATCAAAGTTTTTAATGATATATTCAATGAAAACCATTGTGTAATAATCACTCTTATGATCACAGAAAACAAGAGGGACGAGTTCAATAACAACAATCAAATATCTAAGACAAGATAAGAAATTATTGAAACTGAATTTATAAGACTTTTATTGCTCAATTCTATAGTAAGAATCCTCTAAATTACACAATCTATGAATGAATACAAAAATCCCCAATAATTAGAACAATCAAACCAGTGATGTTTAGTTAGGGTTCCATCAAAACCCTGGTGCCTGAACTAGCCGCTCATGATACGCCTTGTTCTCCAATGATTCTCTATTCCAAAAGCTCTTCAAACTGCTGCCAAGCCTCCTTAATACAGCCCCAATTTGTCACTTTAAATAGCCAAGAGAATACATCAAAGTCCTAATCCAATTAGGAATAAATTAGGGTTTCCCGCAGCACTAATCAGGTGGGTTTTTCCTGCTGACTTCGGCCCAACTTTTGACCCACTAGAAGTCGGATTTACGGAATTTTTGTGAAATACAAAAGTGTGCAGAATCAAATTTCGTTCAACCTTACTTGAGAATTATGTCGATTTGAGACTCGGAAATAAGACTTTTGGTCCGTTTTTCAAAACAGGATTAAGACTGTATTATGCGCAGATTTGGGCTTCAGGCCCGAAACCTTCTTAAGCAGCTGTAATTCTCTTGGACCTCTTCCTTGGGCTGATTTGAGTTAAAATATGGAGTTCAATGGATCCCTTTGATGTAGGCTTCATCTAACTATCTTGCATGTCATCTTTAAAAGCCCAAAATCACGATTTTAACTGAAATAATCATTAAGGCCCTGAAAATACAGAAAACACTAAAACGAAGTAAAATCACAAAATAATCTATCACTAAGAGAATAAAATACATAAGTTAAGAGGCTAAAATGCGTAACATTCAACGCCGATCAGTATGTATATTGGTTCTCTGATTGGGATGTAGTAGATAGAACTTGCTCGTGGGTTTAACCCACTTTGTTGGTATTTCAGGTTTCAGACAGGTTCCACTACAAGGATAGAGTTTTAGGGTTAGTTGTGGCAGACATCTCTTCTCATCGGTCATAGGGTAGAAACCTATCCTCTTATTCAAGGGTCAGACTATGAACTCTTTTGGAGGTTTTGGTTATTGGTTTTAAATTAGAGTCTTAAACTTGTGTTTATTCTGGTTAAGGGGCCCTTGCGTTACGGGACTTCCAAATTGTATTACCAGCCATATAACTATTTATTTATCGGTTATTTCAATTCAGTGGAATTTTCTGTTCAGCTTTTAGAATTTATTTTAGTCTGTCTTTTGTATTCTATGCTTGTTGCTACCAGTTGTATGTATCTCCCAGGTTTTGTGTATGAGACTGGCCACCTCATGCGCAAAATTTTCTGGTATAGCATACCGCACCCCTAAACTTAGACGCAACATTGTCCTCAATGTTTGGACAAGAAAAACAAGGAAAGAATTTACCGGGATTGCAGAACGTGACAAAAATGGCATTCCAATACCGGCGGTGATGCTAGAAATGAGAAAAACCTGCACGGAACACCAACTAGATACCACGAGCATTAAATGGAACAAAAAGTAAATAAAAAGAACATAATAAAAGAATTATGAACAAGCGGATAAGGCCGAGATCAATGCACATCCAAGACTCTGAACTGGTGTTTCCCAATTGACTAAGAGGTCTATGCGATAAGATATTGACTATCCAGGCACGCTAACGTATAGCATGCAAATGGGCTGCCTTTCTTTATTAACGCCATACTGCGTTGAAGCAATCTCAACAGTATTGGAGGAGCGTTGAGCTGAATTATTGCGTAGGGTTTGAAAAAGTTTCCATGGCTCATCGGGGCTTTTCAAAAGGTATCCACCTCCACAAGCGGAGTCTATCATTTGCCTATGTTGCTCACTCACCCCATCATAAAAACTTTGCACTAGCTGCCAGTTTGGGACAGCATGATGCGGACAAGATTTAAGAAGATCTTTTAATCTCTCCCACGTCTCATGAAATTGTTCCTGATCAATTTGGGTGAATCCGGTGATGGCTCTCCGAATATCACTCGTCTTTCCCATTGGGAAGTATTTTTTTAAGAACTCTATTTGCATCTCCGCCCAAGAATGGATAGAGTTAGGTTCTAAGGAATTGAACCAACTTCTAGCTTTATCTTTTAAAGAGAATGGAAACTTACGCAACTTTAGATCATCCTCCGTAAAGTGTGGTACACGAATGGTGGAACACACCGAAAGGAAGTAATCTAAATGCCGGTATGGATCTTCATTTGGGAGACTGATAAGTGTTCAATTCTATGCATTTAAACCCTCTTTATTGCAATGTTAGTTCCGTTTTTACGTTTACCGAGATATATTTATGGTATTTTTGTGTTTTTGATATATTGCAGGTCTTGTAGTGAAAGGAGCAAAGTTTGAGGCTATTTGCAGCTGAAAACAAAAATCAGAAAAGCAGCCAAAGGCATCTCGATCAATCGAGATGTTGATCTCGATCAATCGAGATCTCGATTGATCGAGATCTTATTTTGATTGATTGAAATCTCGATCAATCGAGATCCAATCTCGATTGATCGAGATTCTGCAGAAGCCACTTGCCCACTTGCTCACCTGCTCTCCCACTTGCAACAAAATCTCCCTTTTTGCACGACTTAGGGGGATTGTCTGACTTGAACAAGACCCTTGGGGACCTTCTTGATACAAAGGATATATATATTGATATATATATATATATGGTGGGCCCCAAGGTTGAAAAAGGAAGCCTTAAAGCACCAAAAAGCCACATATCTCATATATCTCTCAACACACATCAGACCATCCAAGGAGAGACTTTCAGGAGACGAAGAGGAGAAGCTGAACCAGACCAAGAAGCTTCATCTTCTTCATCAATGGAAGAGTGCAAGGCAACCATGAGAAACTAACTTCTCTACTAGGGTGTGGTTGAAGCCCCTAGCTATGTAAACATGTTCATTTTTGTAGCACTTGGGATTTGTAATTAAATGTTGATTATTTAGCCTAGTGACCATGTACACTAATACATTTCTTCTATATATTCATGTGCTTTTGGTTTTATTCTTGTCTTAGAGTATAATCTTCATGTGAATGCACAACATTTGCATATTCTACAAGAAGTGCAAATGATGGCTAGATAATGGTGTCTAAATGAATGTGTGTTGTTTGCTTGTATAGACCATGCCAAGATAAGGTAGTTTGGATGCATGTAGGTTCATTTCTAGAGTAGGGTAATTAGGTAGTTAGTTAGGTTGAAGAGCTATGTTTATTGAAGATGGATTATGATAGGTTAGCACACACATTAATCTTTTGATATGTCATTGAGGTCACAAGCCTAATGACATTGTTAGGCATTTAATTTATGAATCCCATGCTTACTACACTTATGAACATGTGAATGGCTAGTGGTGGAAACCAACCCTAGTTCTCTCTCCCATCCTTTACCCTTTAATTTTATTGTTATTTCATTCATGCAATAGTTTTATAAACAAAAACTCAAAACCCTATTTTTAGGATTAAAGTGGAATTAATCTTTCTTTAAGACAATTGCGACTAGTCCTCGTGGGATCGATACCCTCTATATAGAACCGTATCTACAAAGATTCGTGCTCTTGCGAGTGGTTAAATTATATTTTGATAAAAAGGGCAAAATTAAGCTTACAATATAATCCGAGTTTAGCCACATCAAAATTTTGGCGCCGTTGCCGGGGAGTACGGTGTAATTGTCGCCATTGAAAGATTAAATCTAGTTTAATTCTTAGGCTAGAAATTCTTTCATTCTTTTTGTATATATCTTGTTCTTATTTCTCAAATTTCTTGATTTTAGGTATACCACATAGCGGGCATCTAAAGAATTAAAGTTGGAACCCTTTGTGAGTATAAAGTCTAAAATTGGTGGTTTGAGTTCATTCATTTTTTTTTGCTTATATTATTGTTTATTTTTCGTATTGAGGTGTTGTTCTACTATTAATGCATGCTAGGTAGACGGTCCTTGTCACTTCCTTTGCTTCCTTGTAACATTGAACTTGAAAGAACACTTAGACAACGTAGAAGAACCTCTAGGGACCCTATATTGCCTAGGACTGAAAACATGGACCCAAATGAGAGACAACCTCCCGGACTACCTCATTTTAATCATGAACAACCACCTCCACCTCCTCAAGGAGAGTTGCTTATGGACTTTTACCTTCCGACTACATTTGAAGTACCTTCATGTATTCAATTTTCGGATGTAGCGGCAAATCAATTCGAAATAAAGTCCTCCACCATCAATCTTCTTAATAGCTTCCATGGTCTCCCTAATGAGGATCCATACCGGCACTTAGATTACTTCCTTTCTGTGTGTTCCACCATTCGTGTACCACACTTTACGGAGGATGATCTAAAGCTGCATATGTTCCCATTCTCCCTAAAAGATAAAGCTAGAAGTTGGTTCAATTCCTTAGAACCTAACTCAATCCATTCTTGGGCGGAGATACAAATAGAGTTCTTAAAAAAATACTTCCCAATGGGAAAGACGAGTGATATTCGGAGAGCAATCACCGGATTCACCCAAATTGATCAAGAACAATTTCATAAGACGTGGGAGAGATTAAAAGATCTTCTTAAATCTTGTCTGCATCATGCTGTCCCAAAATGGCAGCTAGTGCAAAGTTTTTACGATGGGGTGAGTGAGCAACATAGACAAATGATAGACTCCGCTTGTGGAGGTGGATACCTTTTAAAAAGTCCCGATGAGGCATGAAAACTTTTTCAAACCCTAAGCAACAATTCAGCTCAACGCTCCTCCACTAGGAAAGGGAAGGCCACCTAACCTTGTAGAGGAGTGCATGAAATTTCATGGGTAGATGAGGTTGCCATGCAAGTAGAAGCCTTATCCCAAAAAATGGACCTAATCATGAAAAATGGGCTGCCTACTCCAAGCCAATCTGTCCAAAATCAAGACGGGTGTTCGTTTTGCTATAGCACTTCGCATTTTGTGCGAGATTGTCCTATTGCCGGGCAATCTCCCGATTATGCTCAAAAGCAAGTGAATGCCTTGTACTCTAAACCGTTGAATGATCCATATTCAAATGCATACAATCCTGGTTACAAAAACCATCCGGCTTTCTCATGGAAACCTCAAGAATCAAGTCCCTCTTTTCAAGGGCAAAATTCTTTCAATTCCCAATCTCAACAGCCTCATTATAGGCCAAATCCTCAACCTTACCATCAAAGATCCAATTACCAACCACCACCTCCTCCGAGAAGCCAAGGCTTTGAAGAAAGAGTGATAAGCAATCTTGAGGCTAATACCCGTTTATTACAAACTCACTCTCAATCAATCTTTAAGCTGGAAGCTAACGCTCAATCTATGGCTAGGTTAGAAGCTCAAATCGGGCAACTAGCCAATGCCCTAAATAGAAGGGAGGAAGGTAAGTTGCCGAGTCAACCGGTGGCGAATCCTAAGGGTGTTCATATGATTGAAGATCCATCATCTTCATCTTTTAATGCTCCTCCGGAGCAAGTTCAATCAATCACCACCTTAAGGAGTGGTAAAGTCATCAATTCCAAGGTAGGGGAGGAAGAGAGAAAGGAATTCCAAGAGCAACCCAAAAATCCAAAAGAATCCCAATTAAATCCAAAATTATTTTCGTTAAATCCAAATGTGCATAACATCCCATTAAATCCAAAAGGAAAGGCAAGTGAAGTTGTGTCGTCATCAATTCCAAATCTTGACACTTCTTTTGAACCTCCGGTTCCTTTTCCTCAAAGATTGAAGGAACCTTCTCATTTTGGAAAGCAAGAAGAGAAAATCCAAGACATGATAGAGATCTTCAAACAAGTAAAAATCAATCTCCCTCTCCTTGATGCTATTCGACAAATTCTCTCCTATGCTAAATTCTTGAAGGACTTGTGCACTCAAAAGCGCAAATCTAGGAATAATGTTCCTAAGAAAGTCCTCCTAACTGAGCACATAAGCTCCATTTTCCAACACCAAGCCCCTCCTAAATTCAAAGATCCGGGTGCTCCGACCATTTCGTGCACCATCGGAAATCAATCTTTCGAAAAGGCACTTCTTGATTTAGGGGCTAGTGTCAATTTGCTTCCATTCTCAGTTTACCAACAACTAGGTTTGGGGGAACTTAAGCATACCACAGTTGTGTTGCAACTTGCCGACCGCTCGGTGAAGCAACCACGTGGCATAATTGAGGATGTAATCATTCAAGTGGACAAATTCTATTTTTCGGTGGACTTCATAGTCCTTGACACGGAACCGGTCTAAAATCCAAATTGACATATTCCTATCATTCTAGGTCGTCCATTCTTGGCCACGGCAAACGCTTGCGTTAATTATCGTACCGGAGTGATGGACATCTCTTTCGGGAATATGAAAGTCGGCTTGAACATCTTCAATGCTTCCCACCA
This sequence comes from Cornus controversa, assembly GCA_026545225.1. Taxonomy (NCBI): domain Eukaryota; kingdom Viridiplantae; phylum Streptophyta; class Magnoliopsida; order Cornales; family Cornaceae; genus Cornus; species Cornus controversa. The sequence continues at coordinate 21,827,597 of CM048852.1, forward strand.
CACATTCGAAGACGAAAGTGAGTGCTTTTGTGTCGATATAGTGGAAGACTTTGTTCAAGAAGTACTTCCTTCTATTCTTTCTAAGGATCCTTTAGAGGCATGCCTAAATCACTTCAACTATGATGATTTTGACATTGAGCAATCCATATGTGAAGTCAACTCAATGCTCGACATCAATACTGTCATGGATGTGCCTAAATGGAGAGTTCTAAGAGAACCCTTGCCTCCCTCGTCTAAAACTTCCCAAACTCCTTCTCTAATTTCCCCACCACAACTTGAGCTCAAGCCTCTACCGGCGACGCTCAAGTATGTTTTCTTGGGCGCTAATGAGACCCTTCCAGTCATTATTGCTTCCAATCCTACCAATGATCAAGAGATGGAACTCATAAAAGTGCTAAAAGAGCATCAGGAAGCAATAGGATGGAGTGTGGCAGATCTTAAGGGAATAGACCCTTCTATTTGTATGCACCGCATACACTTGGAAGAGGATGCAAAGACCTCAAGAGAGGCACAACGTCGATTGAATCCAAATATGAAGGACGTTGTAATGAAGGAGGTGATGAAATTACTAGATGCGGGAATCATTTACCCCATCTCAGATAGCAAGTGGGTTAGTCCCACTCAAGTGGTTCCAAAGAAGTCAGGTATTACGGTGCAACCAAATGATAAAGGTGAATTAGTTCCCCAACGCACCACCACGGGCTGGAGAATGTGCATAGATTATAGGAAATTAAATTCAGCCACTCGAAAAGATCACTTCCCCCTCCCATTTATTGATCAAATCTTGGAGAGATTAGCCGGACAAAGTTTTTATTGCTTTTTAGATGGATATTCCGGCTATAATCAGGTTGCTATAGACTCGAGGGACCAAGAGAAAACCACCTTTACATGTCCCTTCGGCACATTTGCTTATAGACGCATGCCCTTTGGGTTGTGCAATGCACCGGCAACTTTTTAACGGTGTATGATGTCTATCTTCTCGGACATGGTGGAAAATTTTTTGGAAGTGTTCATGGATAATTTTTCTATTGTTGGGCCTTCATTTGAATCATGCCTCCAAAATCTATCCCGCGTTCTCAAACGATGTCGAGAGACCAACCTAATTCTTAGTTGGGAAAAGAGCCATTTTATGGTTCAAGAGGGTATTGTCCTAGGGCACATTGTGTCTAAGAGAGGAATAGAGGTTGATAAAGCCAAGGTTGAACTCATTTCCAAACTTCCTCCACCATCAACGGTGAGAGAGATTCGTTCATTCCTTGGGCATGCGGGCTTTTATCGCCGTTTCATCAACGACTTTAGCAAGATCTCTCGGCCTTTGTGTCGCCTTCTTGAAAAAGAGTCTTGCTTTACCTTTGATGAAGCGTGCCTTAACGCTTTTGAAAAACTCTGCACCATGCTCACAACCGCCCCAATTCTAATCCCTCCAAATTGGGCTCTCCCATTTGAGATCATGTGTGATGCATCCGATTATGCCATGGGTGCGGTCTTAGGGCAACGAGTAGACAAACTGCCACATGTCATCTACTATGCAAGTAAAACCCTTTCCGAGGCTCAAATCAATTATACCACAACAGAAAATGAGTTGCTTGCGGTAGTATTTGCATTAGACAAGTTTCGAGCTTATTTATTAGGTTCAAAGGTCATTGTCTATTCGGACCATGCTGCCCTCCAGCATCTTTTGGCCAAAAAGGACACCAAGCCTAGGTTGATCCGATGGATACTCTTGTTGCAAGAGTTCAATTTTGAGATTAGAGACAAAAAGGGAACTGGAAATTTGGTGGCTGACCACCTTTCTAGAATTCTTGTTGAATCCCTCCATAATTCTATTCCAGTTTGTGAATCCTTCCCGGATGAACAACTCTTTGTCATTTCTCAAGAGAGTATCCCTTGGTATGCAGATGTGGTTAATTACTTGGCAACCGGTAAAATACCATCTTCTTGGACCAAACAAGAGAAGGATCGTTTTCTTTCCCAATCACGATCATATTATTGGGACGATCCTCAATTGTTCAAATATTGCCCCGATCAAATAATTCGTAAGTGTGTACCCAACAGTGAATTCCAAAGCATTCTCAAATTTTGTCATACACTCGCTTGTGGGGGACACTTTAGTGCTAAGAAAACCACAGCAAAAATTCTTCAATGCGGATTTTTTTAGCCAACACTTCATCGGGATGCATATTCATTCTGCCGCTCTTGTGAGCGATGTCAACGCCTCGGCGCGATGTCTCGGAAGGACATGATGCCTCTTAACCCTATTCATATTATTGAGATATTTGATGTGTGGGGCATTGACTTCATGGGACCATTTCCACCCTCTACTGGTCATGAGTACATACTTGTGGCAGTGGACTACGTATCGAAGTGGATAGAGGCCGTTGCTACCAAAACCAATGATCACGCAGTCGTGGTTAAGTTCATTCAAGCTAATATTTTTAGCCGGTTTGGTACGCCTCGGGCCATCATCAGTGACGGAGGTAAATATTTCTGTAACCGGTTCCTTCGAACCTTGCTTACCAAATACTCCGTCACACACAAAGTAGCCACCCCGTACCATCCTCAAACTAGTGGCCAAGTAGAGGTATCCAATAGGGAGATTAAGAACATTCTTGAGAAAACTGTTCGGCCTGACCGGAAAGATTGGTCATTGCGACTAAACGATGCATTATGGGCATACCGAACCGCATATAAAACTCCCATTGGAATGTCACCTTATCGGTTGGTTTATGGCAAAACGTGCCATCTTCCAGTTGAATTGGAGCATAAAGCTATGTGGGCCACTAAAACTTTCAATTTTGACATGCAAAAGGCCGGATCTAATCAAAAGCTTCAATTAAATGAATTGGAAGAATTGCAACATGACGCGTATGAGAACGCTAAAATCTATAAGGCAAAGTCCAAAGCCTTTCATGATCGTAATATTCGAGTCAAAACATTTTCGTCAGGCCAAAAAGTATGGTTGTACAACTCACGCCTCTATTTGTTTCCCGGAAAACTTCGCTCCCGTTGGGATGGTCCATTTTTGGTTAATTCCGTCGCTCCCCACGGAGCAGTGGAATTGAAGGACTTGAAAGACGGCTCGTTGTTCAAAGAAATGGGCAGTGCTTAAAAGTATGCGTGGATGACCAAGTCACCACCGAATATGTGGATGTCGTCACTTTGACGGATCCCGTATATTTTGACTCGTGAGCTGATTCGGACGTCATGCCATAGACGTGTAAGATGGCGAAGCCATGGTAGCTATCAGGCTTCCATGATGTCCCTTTTTAATCCAAAGTAGGTTTTGTATCTAAGCAATTTTGTATCTAAGTCCCAAAAATCTAAGTCCATGAAGCATAACCTAAGCTGGCTATTTTTGAGCATCTCGATTGATCGAAGCTGAGATGTCGATCAATCGAGATTTCGATTGATCGAGATTTTAGTCTCGATTGATTGAAATATTGCAGAGAATTCATCAAACCCAAAGTCCCGAGAGGTAGTATTCTTCGATAGCACTTCGATAGGTCCTCGATCGATCGAAATTTTGATTGATCGAAATGGGATTTCGATTGATCGAAGTAAATTCTCGATTAATCGAAGTAAAGTCTCGATTGATCGAAATAAAACCTCGATTAATTGAATAAATCTCGATTGATCGAAGGAAAAATCTCGATTGAGCGAAGCTGATCTCGATTGATCGAAGTGGGATTTCGATCAATCGAAATCTCGATTGATCGAGATGCACATCTCGATCAATTGAGATGCACGCGATGCCTGCACGTGAGCTGAATTAGTATTTAAACTGTTGGGCTTCCCTCTTATTTCAAAAGACCATCCGACTTCTTCTCTTCTCCGAGCACTGTTGCGCACTTGATCTACCATCCTCGATCATCCACCGCTGTTCGACATAGTCCGAGATCGCCATGAGCACACTCACGCCCTTCTCTTCGCGGCTGCGAGTGGGTCTTCTTCTGTTTGTGCCGAGCATCATCTTTACCTTGAGGTAAGTGATGCATTGCTACATTTTGCATACTTTCTCGCTATTTTTGATAGTTCTACGGCGTAATCAACATAGACAAATGATTTCGGGTTGGATTGGTGCATTTGCGATATTCATAATAGGATTTTGCAAGTTTCGGGGGGGGGGGGGGGTCGGAATGCATGTATGGGGGAAATATTGCATTCTCTTTGTTTCAAATGCTTAATGTACGGTTTGCAACCATGACCCATCGTTTCGGTTGCATCCGCTCAAGCTGTCTTGTTGAAATCAAATTCTTTTGAATACTTGTGTCAGCACCATGGACTAGGACTTCATTTTCATTTTTTTCTCTTCTTTTAGTTTATTCTTAGTTTAGTATTCCTCTTATTTTATCTTGTATTTACGTAATTTTTGGAATAAAGTGCAGACTGCTCTGAGATCATGGCGAGGGTGAAGAATGCCCCCAATTCTGTTCGAGACGTGCCCGGGCGAACCTTCTGTTCTCAGAAGTTTCACCCGGAGCAGATATTTGACTTGAGAGAGTTCGAGACGCATCCCGACAGCGCATGGACTGTCGCCGAGCTCAGGAGGCGTCGCCTCGACCGATTGTGTGTGCCTCCCACTAACGTGGCACACGAGCGCTTAGTGCAGATCTTCTACGAGCGCATGACTTACTCCTGCACAGCGCCAGACACATTAGAGACGGTCGTGGGCACCACAACGATTACGATTACGCCGAGCTGGATTGCGCAGATGCTCGGCATCCCTCACCAGCAGCCGCTAGATATGGTTGACCAGGACGGTCGACCACTTTACAGGGCCGCCCTTCCAGCAGACTCGACACTGTTCTCCATTGTGATGGACATGTGTGGCGGGGTGTTTACCATGCCCAGTCACAATTGCACGTCCAAATCGATATGCCCGAGCAGATTATGGTTCCTGGACACCGTTCTCATCAAGAACGCGTGTCCCCTGCAGCACGTGGCAGAGCGCAGAGGCGACCTCCTCCGTTGCCTCTATTCTTTCCACATGAGCACGTGGTTTTCTGTCCCGTCACTGGTATGGGGGCAGATGTTCAAGGTCTGGGATGGCCTCGTCAACAAGAGGATGCGGCGAGCAGCGAGTTGGCGGCTTCCCTTTCCTTTCCTTGTCGCCGCTTTTCTGAGCCGTGCCAGTATACCGGTCAGTGATACTGACGTTCAGTTGGCACCGCCCGCCCGCTTCACATCTACTCAGTGGGAGCGGGTGAGGCGACACTTAGAGCGACAGGACCACCAGGGTGATCCGCCAAACGATGTAGATATAGATGCCCCAGTGGAGATGGATGAGGGAGAGCCTGCAGGGGATGAGTCGGATGATGAGGAGATGGAGGAGGAGGAGATGGATATTGCTGCAGAGCGGCATGACATCCTAGCGACAGGCTACTCCTGCCTGGCGGCTGACGTAGAGCGGCTCCAGCAGGGTTTTGACGAGCATGTCCAGGTGACGCAGAGTTAGCTGGCAGGCATTCGGACGGACATTTCATCTCTGGCACAGGGTCAGAGGGCTATTTTAGACTAGTTTCGTGCCTTCCGGCAGGACCTGCAGTTCCTGCTTGTCGGACGAGCTTCCACCTCCACCTCTACTCCCACCGAGCCACCACCACCACCACCCGCCCTCGAGTAGCTGCTTTTATTTGTCCTTTATGCTTTACTTTTTATATTTTTCTTTCTTTATGTTTGATAGGCCATGTTGGCCATGTTTTCTTTCATTTTTAGTTTTTTATGAGTATTCTAGATGCATGTACACTTTGTACTAAACTCATCTTCATATTTATGGAATACAGTTATCTTTCCTGTCTTATTTTTGCTTTCTGTCAATATATCTGTTCTCTATACTTTGACTATGTATGTAGTACCACTTGCCTAATTGTTATATGCGATTCAGTTGATGATTTTCGTTTATTACCGCCTGGTTTAAATTCCCAATACTGTTGAGATTGCTTCAACGCAGTATGGCGGTAATAAAGAAAGGCAGCCCCTTTGCATGCTATACGTTAGCGTGCCTGGATAGTCAATATATTATCGCATAGACCTCTTAGACAATTGGGAAACACCAGTTCAGACCCTTAGATATGCAGTGATCTTGACATTGTCGCATTCTGCAATCCCGGTAACTTCTTTCCTTGTTTTTCTTGTCCAAACATTGAGGACAATGTTGCATATAAGTTTGGGGGTGCGGTATATTATACCACTTGCATATGCATACAATGTTTAGTCTTAGTATTGAGTGTCATTGTAGAGCAAGTTTCTTTTCTTGATATTTTTGCATGCTTGCTATGATGTCTTGCTTTTTAAAAGAAGTTCAGTCGAATAAATGTCCGTGGTAAATGCAGCAGGTAGTTAAGAACTTTAACATTGTAAATACCCGCACTTTTGCAAGCTATATAGTAGGCTAGAACGGTCTACATTTTTGTCCAAATATGATCACGTATAGTTCTTGCCCTAAATTTGTCCTTAACCGCACAAATTCGCACACATGCATTTTAAATTGTGGGGTATAAGTCTGATGGAGAATTTTGTAAATTTCTGTTTTTATCTGAACAACTTAGAGAATAAGTTCTTCCGGTTGTTATAAAAAAAAAACATTAAAATAAATGCAATAAGCCTTCTCACTTAATAAACCGAATTTCTATGCCTCAAACCAGGGAGTATTCGCGTATAAGTGTGCAAGGTTGAGCAATAATAAGCGGGTGGCTTGCTTAAGTTCATCGCCTTGTAAGCTCGGTTATTAAGTCCGATGGGTGCTTCTTCACCTAATGCCCTAAAGCCAATTGGTTTGGGAGTCATTGGCCCAATGCCGCTACATGGGCTTACAAGAAAGCAAAAAGAGCTAAGCATTGCACGGTCATCCGCACATGAGCAATCATGAATGTTTTGTGATAATGAACGGCAATGGCGAGCTTTTTCAATGAGTTTTTCTCTTAAAAACAGATTTGTTCTTTTTCTTCTCCAAATATGACAAAAGCTACACGTTAGAATGCATGTTCACTTTTCAAAGAGGATTTTGGGGTCGAAATTGGTATGTTTACTCGGGCTGGCCATTATGTGGGGACCATCGTTTATTTATAGCTTGTGAAAGTCCATTTTTGCTAATGACTACATAGTTCTGTAATACTTGTTGCATTTGCCAAATGTGAAATGAACGGATGATCGCCCTTTATCTAGTTGATGACTGAGCATGATTAAACTTTTGTATAAGATAGTTAATTTTATTTTTGTGATATTGCATTGCTAAGGGACTAGCAATATGTAAGTTTGGGGGTGTGATAAGTGTTCAATTTTATGCATTTGAACCCTCTTTATTGCATATGTTAGTTTTGTTTCTACGTTTACCGAGATATGTTTACGGTATTTTTGTGTTTTTTATGTATTGCAGGTCTTGTAGTGAAAGGAGCAAAGTTTGAGGCTATTTGCAGCTGAAGAACAAAAATAAAAAATGCAGCCAAAGGCATCTCGATCAATCGAGATGTTGATCTCGATCAATCGAGATCTCAATCAATCGAGATCCAATCTCGATTGATCGAGATTCTGCAGAAGCCACTTGCCCACTTGCTCACCTGCTCTCCCACTTGCAACAAAATCTCCCTTTTTGCACGACTTAGGGGGATTGTCTGACTTGAACAAGACCCTTGGGGACCTTCTTGATACAAGGGATATATATATTGATATATATATATATGGTGGGCCCCAAGGTTGAAAAAGGAAGCCTTAAAGCACCAAAAAGCCACATATCTCATATATCTCTCAACACACATCAGACCATCCAAGGAGAGACTTTCGGTGTAATACCCCGCTCCAACACATGGTATGATATTGTCTGCATTGGGCCCAGCCCGCACGTGCCGACGAGGACGTCGGGCCTCGTAGGGGGGTGGATTATAGTAACCCTCGTGGACGGGTGTGAGTGGGCGGGTGCGAAGATAGACACTGGGCTGAGCTACCACATTGACAGGGTACAGGGTGCTCAATCCCACATCGCCTGGGTGTGAAAAAGGGGATATGCTTATATGTAGTATGTTCTCTTCAAATGGTATGAGGCCTTTTGGGGTAAAATCTAAAAGCAAAACTGTGCGGGCTGGGCCCAAAGTGGACAATATCATACCATGTGTTGGAGCGGGGTATTACAGTTGGTATCAGAGCCTGAACCCAGCCGGAAGTGTGCCGACGAGGACGTCGGGCCTCGTAGGGGGGTGGATTGTAGTAACCCTCGTGGACGAGTGTGAGTGGGCGGGTGCAAAGATAGGCCCTGGGCTGAGCTACCACACTGACAGGGTACAGGGTGCTCAATCCCATATCGCCTAGGTGTGGAAAAGGGGATGTGCTTATATGTAGTGTGTTCTCTTCAAATGGTATGAGGCATTTTGGGGTAAAACCCAAGAGCAAAACTGTGCGGGCTCAGGCCCAAAGCGGACAATATCATACCATGTGTTGGAGCAGGGTATTACAGTTGGTATCAGAGCCTGAACCCAGCCGAAAATGTGCCGACGAGGACGTCGGGCCTCGTAGGGGGGTGGATTGTAGTAACCCTCGTGGACGGGTGTGAGTGGGCGGGTGCGAAGATAGACACTGGGCTGAGATACCACACTGACAGGGTACAGGGTGCTCAATCCCACATCGCCTGGGTGTGGAAAAGGGGATGTGCTTATATGTAGTATGTTCTCTTCAAATGGTATGAGGCCTTTTGGGGTAAAATCCAAAAGCAAAATCGTGCGGGCTGGGCCCAAAGCGGACAATATCATACCATGTGTTGGAGCGGGGTATTACATTCGGGAGAGGAAGAGGAGAAGCTGAACCAGACCAAGAAGCTTCATCTTCTTCATCAATGGAAGAGTGTAAGGCAACCATGAGAAACTAACTTCTCTACTAGGGTGTGGTTGAAGCCCCTAGCCATGTAAACATGTTCATTTTTGTAGCACTTGGGATTTGTAATTAAATGTTGATTATTTAGCCTAGTGACCATGTACACTAATACATTTCTTTTATATATTCATGTGCTTTTGGTTTTATTCTTGTCTTAGAGTATAATCTTCATGTGAATGCACAACATTTGCATATTCTACAAGAAGTGCAAATGATGGCTAGATAATGGTGTCTAAATGAATGTGTGTTGTTTGCTTGTATAGACCATGCCAAGATAAGGTAGTTTGGATGCATGTAGGTTCATTTCTAGAGTAGGGTAATTAGGTAGTTAGTTAGGTTGAAGAGTTATGCTTATTGAAGATGGATTATGATAGGTTAGCACACACATTAATCTTTTGATATGTCATTGAGGTCACAAGCCTAATGACATTGTTAGGCATTTAATTTATGAATCCCATGCTTGCTACACTTATGAACATGTGAATGGCTAGTGGTGGAAACCAACCCTAGTTCTCTCTCTCATCCTTTACCCTTTAATTTTATTGTTATTTCATTCATGCAATAGTTTTATAAACAAAAACTCAAAACCCTGTTTTTAGGATTAAATTAGAATTAATCTTTCTTTAAGACAATTGCGACTAGTCCTCGTGGGATCAATACCCTCTATATAGAACTGTATCTACAAAGATTCGTGCTCTTGCGAGTGGTTAAATTATATTTTGATAAAAAGGGCAAAATTAAGCTTACAATATAATCCGAGTTTAGCCACATCAGAGACCATGGAAGCTATTAAGAAGATTGATGGTGGAGGACTTTATTTCGAATTGATTTGCCGCTACATCCGGAAATTGAATACATGAAGGTACTTCAAATGTAGTCGGAAGATAAAAGTTCATAAGCAACTCTCCTTGAGGAGGAGGAGGTGGAGGTTATTGTTCATGATTAAAAAGAGGTAGTCTGGGAGGTTGTCTTTCATTTGGGTCCATGTTTTTGTTCCTAGGCAATATAGGGTCCCTAGAGGTTCCTCTACGTTGTCTAAGTGTTCTGTCAAGTTCAATATTACACGGAAGCAACGGAAGTGACAAGGACCGTCTACCTAGCATGCATTAATAGTAGAACAACACCTCAATAAGCAAAATGAACAATAATATATACAAAAAAAAAAATGAATGAACTCAAACCCACTAATTTTAGACTTTATACTCACAAAGGGTTCCACTTTAATCCTTTTAGATGCCCGCTATGTGGTATACCTAAAATCAAGAAATTTGAGAAATAAGAACAAGATATGTACAAAAAAAGAATGAAATAATTTCTAGCCTAAGAATTAAACTAGATTTAATCTTTCAATGGCGATAATTAAACCGTAGTCCCTGGCAACGGCGCCAAAATTTTGATGTGGTTGGAACTTGAATTATATTGCAAGCTTATTTTTGCTCCTTTTATCAAAATATAATTTAACCACTCGCAAGAGCATGAATCTTTGTAGATACGGTTCTATATAGAGGGTATCGATCCCACGAGGACTAGTCGTAACTGTCTTAAAGAAAGATTACTTCCACTTTAATCCTAAAAACAAGGTTTTTGAGTTTTGTTTATAAAACTATTGCATGAATGTAATGACAATAAATTTAAAGAGTAAAGGTTGGGAGAGAGAACTAGGGGTGGTTTCCACCACTAGCCATTCACATGTTCAAAAGTGTAGCAAGCATGGGATTCATAAATTAAATGCCTAACAATGTCATTAGGCTTGTGACCTCAATGACATATCAAAAGATTAATGTGTGTGCCAACCTATCATAATCCATCTTCAACAAGCATAGCTCTTCAACCTAACTAACTACCTAATTACCCTACTCTCTAAGTGAACCTACATGCATCCAAACTACCTTATCTTGGCATGGTTTATACAAGCAAGCACTACACATTCATTTAAAGTACCATTACCTAGCCATCATTTGCATTTCTTATGGAATATGCAAATGTTGTGCATTCAAATGACAAAATCTACTCTAAGACAAGAATAAACTCCACATCAATTGAATATATAAGAAAAATATATAAGTGTACATTGTCACTAGACTAGATAATCAACATTTAATTACAAATTCCAAAATGCTACAAAAATGAACAAGTTTACATGGTTAAGGGTTTCACCAACACCCTAGTAGAGAAGTTAGTTGCTCATGGCTGCCTTGCACTCTTCCATTGATGAAGAAAATGGAGCTTCAAGGTCTAGTTCAGCTCCTTCTTCTTCTCTCCCGAATGTCTCTCCTTTTTCTATGATGTGTGTGAGAGATAGATGAGAAATGGCCTCTTTTTGTGCTTTATGGCCTCCTTTTTCAAGCTTGGGGCCCACCATATATATATATATATATATATATATATATATATCAATATATATATCCATTATATCAAGAAGGTCCCCAAGGATCTTGTTCAAGTCAGACAATCCCTCTAAGTCGTGCAAAAGGGGGAATTTTGTTGCAAGTGAGAGAGCAGGTGAGAAAGTGGGCAAGTGGCTCTGCAGAATCTCGATCAATCGAGATTGGATCTCGATTGATCGAGATTTCGATCAATCGAAGTGAGATCTCGATCAATCGAGATCTCGATTGATCGAGATGCCTTGGCTGCAATTCTGACTTTTCTCTTCAGCTGCAACAAGCCTCAAATTTTGCTCATTTCACTACAAGACCTGCAATACATCAAAAACACAAAAATACCGTAAACATATCTTGGTAAACGTAGAAACGGGACTAACATATGGAGTAAAAAGGGTTCAAATGCATAGAATTGAACACTTATCACAAACTTTGTGTTGTCGAATGATATGGTACGATCATACACCAATTTAAAAGTTAAAAAAAAATTAAAATACATCAAACTCATTCTTAAAGTTATGTTCGGTAGAATGGAAAAGAAAAGAAATGATTACATTACTAATGTGAGAAAAGAAAAGAAATAAAATAATAGTGTTAAACTTTTATTGTATTTAGTTGATTAGTAAAGAAAAAGATAGTTAACATGTTTGAAAAGAAATGAAAGAAAACAATTTACGAAATTTATCATTATAACCTTTTATATTTAAAAAAACAAATTTTAGTTTTTATCAAAATAAGGATAAAATTGGTATTAACAAAGTTTTATTAAAAAAGATAATTTTTCGTTCCTTTTTCTTTTATTTCTTTTCATTTTTAGAAGGATAACAAAAGTTACTATTAATCTTTAATTTATCCTTTCAAATTCATCTTCTTCTTTTTTTAATTTTATACTAAATACACAAAATCATATCCATCCAACGCATTTTTTTTCTTCTTTTCTTTTCCTTCTATTTCTTTCATGCCAAACCCTAAGGAATTAAGAAATGGTTAGAAAATGGGGTGACAGTGACTGTGGCGGAAGGTGGGTGCATCAATTATTAATTTTCCTGGATGGAGGACCCAAGGATTGTCCATCTAATAATCGAGACTTTTGAGGCACCTCAGGAGTTGAGACAATGCTAAACTCGAGTCAGGCTGGTCCGGTAGTCTTTGGAGGGAGAAGACACGACCAATGAGATTAACCATACAACAATTAATGACAGAGACCAAAATATAGCATGTATTTGCGCTTTATCCGAACCATCTACCTTTATATAATGATGATAGTAACACATACAATCAACTATTTTATTTGATCTGATTAGGCCCCTCTATCATTATCAAAAACAATTGTTTTGTTTTGTTTTGTTTTGTTTTATATATTATCGAGCCTCAGGCCTATCACCAATATCAACCTTTTATATCTTATCCAGCCTCACGCCTATCTCTAATTTCAACTCTTCCTTTCCCCTCAAAAACTCCACCAACTATTCCTTTTCCTCAAAACTTCACTTTCCTCTTTCTCAGGCGCTTCAAATTGACCGGTGTGGTGTTGGTGTGACAATGGCATCAACCCCAAATGAACCAACATGGCCTCAACTTCTTGGAAGCAACAACTGGGAAGGCCTTCTTGAACCCTTAGACCTCAGCCTCCGACAACTCATTCTCCGGTGCGGCGACTTCTGTCAAGCCACCTACGACGCCTTCAACAACGACCAAAACTCCAGATTCTGCGGTAGCAGCCGCTATGGGAAGAACAACTTCTTCCACAAAGTCATGCTCGACTCCGCATCACAATACCAAGTCTCCACCTTCCTTTACGCCACCGCCCAAGTCAGCGTCCACCAAGCCTTCCTCCTCCACTCCCTGTCACGCGAGTCATGGGACCGCGAGTCTAATTGGATCGGATACGTTGCCGTCACCACTGATGAAATAAGTCAAGCCTTGGGCCGGCGTGAAATCTACGTTGCATTGCGTGGGACCACGCGGAACTACGAATGGATCAATGTGTTAGAACCCAAGCTTGATTCTGTCCACCCATTGTTAAGTACTCCCAAAGCTTAGAAAAAGAGTGGAGAGGAAAATAGTAGCAGTAGTGACAGTGATGAAGATGATGAGAATGTGCCCAAAGTCATGGAGGGTTGGCTAAGTGTATACACGTCAGAGGATCCAAAGTCTCCTTTTACTAAACTAAGTGCAAGAACACAACTTCTAGACAACATCAAAGATTTGATGAACAAATACAAGGGTGAGAAGCTAAGTATAACGTTTGCGGGGCACAGTCTCGGTGCAAGTCTGTCAGTGTTAGCGGCTTTTGACATCGTTGAGAATGGTGTTAAGGATATTCCGGTATCGGCTTTTGTGTTTGGTTGTCCACAAGTGGGTAACAAAGCTTTCAATGAGAGGCTCAAGCAGTTTCCAAACCTCAAAGTGTTGCACATAAGGAACAAAATCGATCTCATACCGCTGTATCCGAGCGGGTTGTTGGGTTACGTGAGTTCGGGGATGGAGCTTGTGATGGATACCCGAAAATCGCCAAGCTTGAAGGATTCGAAAAACCCTAGTGACTGGCACAACTTGCAGGCTATGTTACATGTTGTGGCTGGTTGGAATGGAGATGATGGAGAGTTTGAGCTGAAGGTGGAGAGGAGTTTGGCTTTGGTGAACAAGTCTTGTGAATTTCTCAAGGATGAGTATATGATTCCTGGGTTATGGTGGGTTGAGAAGAACAAAGGGATGGTGCGTCAAGAAAATGGGGAGTGGGCTTTGGCACCACCAGATGAAGAGGACCTACCTGTCCCTGAATATTGACTGTATGGTGTATATGTGTGTCTATCGGAGTGGTTGGTGGGTCTCGTCTTATCCTCCCTCAACGGTATACATTGATTTTCTATCTCTCATCTTTATCTGGAATTTGTTCTTTTTAGATCCAGTCATTGTCATGCATAACTAACTCAATTTAGAGCATGTTAATTAAGAAATACTGTACGCATCTGTGGAAAATTACCTCTGAACTGATTCCACCCCCACTATGTGTCCATCGGAACAAGTCAATCTCAGCACACTTGGGTGCGTTCCCTAACAAAAAATATATATATATATATATATATATATATATATATTTTTCTATCCTTTAAAAAAGCAAAAACAAGAATAAAAAATATGTTAGTAAAATATTTCTGTCCCAATAATAAAAAATATTTTTCATTTTTTTTGTAAGAAAGAGAAAAAATAAAATAAAATAAAGGTGTTTCTCTGATTTTTCTAATGTATCAATTAAAATGTTTCTCCACTGTTGCAGTGGGATCGACAATCACTTCTCTCTCTTTTATTCTTCTCTTTGCATCATTTAAAGATTGGCTAGAACGTGAAGAAGACCAAAGCCTACCCAAAAAAGTGTTACAAGCTAACTATAAATTGAATAAAAAAAAGAAATAGAAAAATGATGTTCTGAAGCTCGAACTGTTTGACTTTGATGTATTTGATTCCCAAAATTCTTCTATCTCTTATTGATTACATAACATCCACACTTCACCATAAATTCCTGAACCTCAGTCAATTACAATAAATCCACACTCAAATCCTCACCAATGGATATATTCATTCCATGCCTCTCCTTTCCAACTTCATCTCTTCTTGTTATCGATCTCAGAAACCTCAATACGTATTTTTGTTCCTGCAAAATTTACCAAAACCTGATCGACTGCTATGGGAGTCGATGATTCGTGTTTCGTTATAATCCGATAATTGTCAAGATTTTGTGTGTTTCTTTAATGGGTTGCAATTTAATCATTTCATTTCCAGTAAAAGTTCGTTATCTCTAATACTTCGTTCATGTGATGGGTATTGTGCAACCCAACTGAGGGAATTGTTTCATTGTCATATAGTAAAAATGGGTTTTGTTTTTTACTTAATTTTGCAAACTGGGTTGCTTGATTTTTATGCAAAGGTTGGAAATCTGGCGTTGGCAAAGCAGGTGTTTGTGAAAATGCCCAAAAGAGATGTTGTGGCTAATAATGCAATGATTTCAACTTTGGATAAGCACAAATTTGTTGAGGCGCGGATTTGGATGGCTAAAATAAATTTGTGTAACAAATGTTTTATTAAACATTAATTTTTATTTTTTGTTCTAAAAAATATAGAAACAACAAGTTTTAATAAAAGTTATTTCTGTTTTTTTATTTTTACTCAGAAAAACAGAAATATATTTCTGTTTTCTTCCTAGCACAAAAACAAAAAATATTTTTGTTAGTAAAGGCACCCTTAGCTCCCTTGTTGGTTTGAATACAAATTGTGCCTTTGCCCTTTACATGGTCCAAAGCACCATTTCACATCTTCACTTGTGAGTTAATGGTTATATCTATGTCTACGAACACATCTTTTCCACCGGTCATATGATTACTACGACATCATTCTTTTATTCAAAGGCACTTTAACAAGCATAGAACAAATTTTCTTCACTTTTTTTTTCTTTTCTTTGGCACAGCTTGCTTGTTGATTGTTCTTGAATCTACAATCTTTTTGCAAATGCCTGAAGCGTTTGCAATTGTGACATTCAGGCTTTCCCTTGTACCAGCAATCTTTCTCAACATAAGGCTACTTTTATTACATATATTGCATCTTTAGACTATGAGAACTCTTCATTTCTGAATTTTTTGTTTGTCGTTGCTGAATCTTCTATCATTGTTGAACTTTCCTCTTTCTCTACTTCTTCCCCTTCCTTGTCTACCACCTCTTGATGACTCTTCTGATCTGTTTCAAAAATTGAAGGTCTATTTTCATCATTTGTTGGACTGAAATTGAGCTTAGATTGAAACGCACTCTCTACGGATTTTTCGGAGTGTCGCAACAATGTTTGCTTGAATGATATCAAGGACCCCATCAATTCTTGAACAGGTCACTAAGTGAGGTCTTTAGTTTGTTCTATAACAACCACCATAGGATCAAAATTTTCTGGTAGACTTATCAAGATCTTTTCAACAATTCTTTTCTCATTCATTTGCTCATCATGAGCTTTCATTTGATTAACAAGTTCTATAATCTTGGAAGAAAACTCTTTGAGAGTTTCATTTTTCTTCACCTTCATATTTTCTAACTCTCTTCTATTTTCTTCACCTTCATATTTTCTAACTCTCTTCTAAGTGTTTGGAATTTGATAGCCATTACTTCTGTATCTCCTTGAAATTCTTGTTGAAGAATGTTCCAAGTTTCCTTGGCTTTAGTGGCTACCATGATTCTTGGGAAAATGGTGTCGCCTACTCCTTGTTGAATGAAGAGGAGAGCTTTACCATCCAATTTTCCTTGGACCTTCTAGTTGTTCTTTCTGAGCATTCGTTAACGTCGCCATTGATTCAGGTTCTTCAAACCCATTTAGGACCAAATCCCAAACATCTTGTGATATGAACAGAGTTTTCATTTTGATGCTCCAAAAATCATAATTATCACCTTCAGATAATGGAATAGAAGGTTGTTGGATATTCAAACTTGAATTGTTTGTGCTTGCCATGGTGATTTTTCTTCAAATCTTCCACTCCTTTGCTTCTTGATATTTTTGACAGCAACTTCCCTTCTTTTTTTCTTTGTCAAGACCAGGCCCCTTTCTAAAGCTCTGATACCATTTATGTTGGGTATTTTGTGATGTATGTTAAGAAAAATCAGATTTTGATCATATAAGATGGAAGAGAAGAGCTAACACAAAAGGAAGAGAAGAGAAGATCCTTTTTTGGACGAACTAAGGGCTCTGTTTTTCACTTCTCCGTTTTCTTCTTCTTCAGCTACCAATGCAGAGAGAGAGAGCGGAGCAGTACGTAACATGATACAAAAGTCAAGAGCACATGGCTCAAGGCATCTTACTAAAGGAAGCTAAGTGAAAAACACTCTGCTGAAGAAAAATAACTATATGCCAAAGCAAAAATAACAATATAAAATGACATAGGAATAAAATAAGTTACTCATCACATTAATTAAACAACAGGATGTAAGAATTTTTACAAAATGTGGGCTAGCATAGTCATCAATAGACTTGGTGCACCTCAGCTACACTATATTGTGCAGGATTAGTACGAGTTTTCTTAACAAATGTGAACCTTTTTGGCAGCAATAGTTTATAATTCAGATTGCATATAGTGTTCTTTGCACCCAAATTGGGGCATTTAATTGGTTGATCAACCAATACTAAACTTTGCCATGTAAGTAAAGTGGACAGAGAAACAAAAATCAAGTCAAAGCCAATCCCACATCTAATGCAGGAGCATCCGAGTCAGATGATGTTGAGCTGTCAGACGGTACGTTGATGGCACTGAAATACCTTGAGTCGGCAAATCAACGCAAATATAGTAGAAAACCGTGACCTTGTCCCTAATTAGAGTAATTTTGGATGCGCTTCGGTATTTTGGCCATAACTTTAGTTACGGGTGTTAGAATCACCTTTATGACCATAATTCAGAAAGCTTGTTTTGGCGCGTACGTCGTGTGGGCACCAAGCTACATTGGGTGTGTATTTTCTTGAGGCTAAAATTCACTGTTTTTCCCTTCGAATCCCCAATTTTAGTTATTTCTTTCCTTTTTTAGTAATATTTCTTTTGTTAATTAGGAAGAAATTCTGGGCTTGATTTGGGCCAGATTTCTGGCAACTTTCTTCTTTTATTTCATATTTTATTTTGGCAAGATTCTTGAAATCCTGTTATTTTTGGTAATGTTGACGAAGTTCAGCTATATAGCCCGGCTTGTGGGCTGATTCTGAAATACTTTGATTTTGAATAATAATTTGAATACCAGAGACTTTTCTCTGAATTTTTTGGGCAATTCTTGTGCATTCTTTCTGTTGCCATTAGCCTACAGAATAATCACTATTCTGTCCGGCTTCAACATCTATTTGAGAAACCGAGAACCCATTTTATGGGTGATAAGATTGCCATTGTTCAAAAGAGATATTTCATTAGTTCATAAATAACAATAACAACACGATCTTTTGTGGATCAACAAATCTGAGAAAGAGAACGAATTAGTTTCAAATGAGTCCTTCACCATGTCCTAATATTTTCTTATTTAGCACATGGCTAGATATGGAAATCAATGCCGTTAGATAATATATTTAATATATATTATGTTACTTTCTTATTATCCTAATCCATCTAGGATTCCTAATTCATCTAAGACTAGAATTTCTTATCTCCTAAGTAAACTTGGTCTCTAAGACTATGTGCCTATAAATAGGAATAGGCCTTTTATATTCTTCATCAATATCAATTTAATATATATTCTTCTTATATTTCTAACATGGTATCAGAGTTAAGGTTCATAAAATCCGTCTTTTCCTCTTCCGCTCATTAATTTCATGGCGCCCTGTCAAGGATCACACACAATTCTGTTCGGTGTCGTAAACAACACTTCCAAGTGTTATTTAACTATTCTAATCACATCAGGCAAAATAACATGCTGAGATGATTTGTAGCTACCAAAAACCACCAGAAATAAGCCCTCACGCGCTCCCACGTGTCGCCAGAAGATTCTGGCCAACTGCATGCTCCATCATGCACCACCAGCATCTGTCACGCTCCCTCACGCACCAATCACGCGCTACCAGCTTCTGTCACGCTCCTCCACGCGCCGATATATCAACTATGCCAACCTCTTTTCCTTGTCATCTGCCACGTCAGCGCCATCTACCAATGTCGGCGCACACTAGGAGTGGTTTGGAATAAGGGCTTAAGAGAAAGATGTGTTCTTGGAGTCATGGTTTGGAATAAAGGCTTAAGAGAAAGATGTGTTCTTAGAGTCACAACCTAACATCGAGTTCTGGTGTGTTAAGTCACCTGAAATGTAAGAATGTATTTGGGGGCTATATTAAATGACTACCATGTGGTCTTTCAAAATCAAATTAGTAGATCCGGGAGTTTGGTTATGTGTAGGGAAGGTATTAGGCACCCCACAACATCCCTACTAAGTACGGTTACCTAATTTTCAAGATACTTTCTATTTCAAAGATGATTGTGTTCATAGAGGGATCTAACATGTATATGTATATAAGTAAGAAATGAAGAAAGATGAGGGCTGATTTGGGTGAAAGTATGACCGAACTTGGGACTACCCAAGTTGCTAACGTATCTCGATAAAAAGGAATCAGGTCAAACATAGTTTGGATATGAAATGAATAGAGTGTATGAAATGGATGTAGTGGATGGAAAGGAGTGATGGAATGTGATAGAGGTGGAATGTAATACCCCGTAATTTTGAGGTTTATTTAATTTTAATTTGGGTTTGAGTTTGGGTTAGATTATGAGTTGGGTTGAATTATATTGTATTATAAAATTTTAAGTTTGAGCTTGCATATCTTTTTGGAGTGGGCTAAGTACTTATTTTTATCTTTTATTTTCTTTTTAGGATTTTATTTGTTTTTCTAAAAAGAAAATAAAATAAAAGAGAAAAATAGAGAATAGGGTTTTTGGATAGTTTGAGAGAGAGAGAGGGAGGCCAAGAGAGAGAGCTTGGTTTTAGCAGCCATGGTGACTGAAGGCTATCGGAAGGGGTTGTTTGGCATGGGTTGAGTGGTTGTGTGAGATGGTTGGGTTTGCTCATGGGTGAAGTGACTAGGTCTAATATTGGACCACTATAGATTGTGATTATGGGGCAACTATGAACGCCAGCGAAGAGCTACTATGGTGCTGGGTTCTCGGTGTCTTATGGTGGCAACTGTGGGTGACTCATAGCAGGCCAAGGTGGGTGACCGGCGGAGGTTTATAGCAACCATGATAGTGACAGCTTTAGGCAGTAGCGATGCCATGAAATGATGATCTTGTTTGGATGAAAAATGGGTTCGACAACTTATGGGCTCAGCTTGGATACCCAGTTGGGGGTTCAATTGGCGGCTGGCTGCATGTGTTAAGCTCGGTTGGTACGGTGGCTAGACTCTAACAATGGCGGTTCAAGGTAGTTGAGGAATGTGGCGTTTAATGCATGGTGATACAAAGGTGTGACAGCTTTATCTTGGTATCATTATATGTTTATAGGAATTTATTACTACCTGTTATATAAACTTCAATTGAGATTTCATCTGATAATTGTTTTTGGGTTGATTTGGTGTTGTTATGTGTTTGATTGTGGTAAATAAATTTTTGTTGCTTATCATATAGTCTATACAAGCGCTCAATAGCCTCAACCATCCTATATATTGGTTGCTTGTTGTGGGTATTCGCATGGGTGCATGGCATAGTGGGTTTACTTCATAGAATTAATTTGGCCATGCATGGTGGATGGTTTAAAGGATCGCAGGTCTGTGTTGGGTTCAGCTATGGTTCATGGTGGGTTCATGCATGTGGGTTGCCCATGGAATGAAGATGGGTTTCCATTGGACTGCCAATCTATATATCAGGGGCTAAACAATGTTATTTTATTTGGGCCTTGTAATTTCTTTGCCGAAACTTTTTTTATATGGGCTGGACAGTTCGATTGGATATTGTTTGGGCCGAAATTATAGACTTCAGATTCTAGATTGGCAAAGGATTTGCGAGCTTCCGGATAAAAACCTAGGGCAAGTTGATACTTGCTCTCTTCTCCTATTCACATATATTTAATTTACAAATTTTTTATTATAATTGTGCATACGTGATTTTTCTATACAGTAAATTTGTATATATATATATATATACATTGAATTTATATATATATATATTAATGATTATGGATTTAGTGATTTAAATTGCATTACTTAAATTTATGTTGTGCAATTTAAATTGTGAATGTTAAATGTGGTTGTGCTGTAGATTTTTATGTGTTATTGATGGTGCAGTGTAATTGTTGTATTATTTTATGTGCACCATTTGTTGATGTGTATGTGTGTGTTTGATAATATTTTGTGCAATTAAAAGTGTACTTGTTGATAAATTGATGCATTTAATTTGTGACATTATATGTGTATGTGTTCATTTGTACTTGATGTGATGCTTTTGTGCATTTAAATTTATTTAAATGTTAAATGTTATATGATTAAATTGTAATATTTGATTGTATTGTTTATTTAAATATAAATTAAATTATTTTTGAGATTATGATGCAAAAGTCAACTTGCTGTGGCAATGAAAGATTGTTCAGCATATCCTTATTCAGCTTTGAGCTCACCCCCTCCCAGATTTTGCAGATTAGGTTGCTGAAACGGGGACAATTACGGGACTTGGTAGTTCCGGATGAAGAGATAGCGATTGAACCATTAGAATTTATTTCGGTTTGTTAGATATTTATTTCTGTTCAGACTGTGAGACAGATTTGTATTATTTTGAGGATTTGTACGGAGGAAATATATTTAATATTTCCTTCCAATGTAATACCATTTGTATAGGATTTTATGTATTAAGGGACTGTTTGGAAACTTTACATTTCTCTTTATTTTATTTTTATTTTTCTTTCACATCTTGGATTTCTCTTCGAAAATTCGGGGTGTGACATGGAAAGTGGTATTGGGATCGAATCTGGGGCTGCCCAAACTGCTTACGTACCTTGGGGCTGCCCAAGGATCAGGTTAAATGTAGTTCGATTATGAAATGGATGGAGTGTAAGGAATGGATGTAGTGGATGGAAATTATGATGGAATGTGATAGAGGTGGAAAGTGTTAGTATAACCGAATTTGGGGCTGCCCAAACTGCCTATGTACCTTAGGGCTGCCCAAGGATCAGGTCGAACGTAGTTTGGTAGAAAGGGTTTAAGGTCCCATGACCGTTTATGTGAAGTTTAAAGTCTTCATCAGACCGTTCATGCAGGGTTTAAGGTCTTCGAAGACCGTTCTTGAAAGTCAAGTCAAGGGACTCAGATGGGTTTAAAGTTCCCATGCCCGTTTATATGAAATTTAAGGTTCTCATCAGACCGTTCATGCAGGGTTTAAAGTCTTTGAAGACCGTTCTTGAAAGTCAAGTCAAAGGACTCGGATGGGTTTAAAGTCCCCTTGACCATTGTTAAAAGTCGAGTCAAGGGACTTGGATGAGTTTAAGGTCCCTTTGACTATTGTTAAAAGTCGAGTCAAGGGACTCGGATGTATTGAAAGTCGAGTTAAAAGACTCAGATGAGTTTAAGGTCCCCATGACCATTTTTGAAATTCGTTTCAAAGGACTTAGATGGGTTTAAGGTCCCGTGACCGTACTTGGAATTGAATGGAGAAGGTCCCTGTGACCATGTTGAAATGGAAAAGAGTCGAGAGACTCAACACATAAGTGCAATGGAAGCGAGTCAAGGGACTCAAATGAAATGTTACTTTAAGTGAAGTATGATGAGCTAGAACTATCCTAGAGAATGTGCCTAAAGATAGGAACCGTGTTTAGTGAATCTAAGGCTTGAAGTGTAACATGTAAATGGAGTATGTATTGAACTTGAAGATAACAATGTAAGAGAACATGTAATGAACATGTAAGAAAGCATGTAAAATAAGCATTGATCAAGTATTGAGCATGTGAGACAAGTTTTGAACAAGTGTTGAATATGTAAGCATGTGAAGCATGCAATGGACATGTGAGCATGTAATGAACAAGCATTGAACATATAAATATGTGAAAAATGCAATGGACGTGTGCATCTAATGAACAAGTATTGAACATGTAAGCATGAATTGATCAAATAAGTATGAATTGAACTTGTATAGGACATGTGAGTGTGAAACAGACATGTGAGCATGAATTGAACATGTATTGAACATTTGAGCATGAATTGAACATGTAATGAACAAGTGTTAAGCATGTATTGAGTATGTGAACAAGTATGAGCATGTAGATCATGTATGTAAAGTGTGTGTGTGTCAAAGATTATATGAATATGTGATGTACATGTGTGTACCATACGAACAAGTAACAAACATTTAAGCATGTAATGTAAACATGTATAACATTTATATCAAGCATGTGGAACATATATAACATGTACGTAAAGCATTTGAAACATGTAAAGCATGTATAATATGTAAAATGTAGAAAACATCATGTGATATATCATATAATCATGTATGTAACATGGACTAATGTGCGAGCAAGTGACATTCATCAAAGAAAATATCATGTGATGAACATGAGACATAAAAGACATGTGAGCATAGAAGACATGTGAACATGTGATGGATATATAACATAGAGGGAATGTAAATATGTGATGGCATGTATGCAAGCATGGAGGATATGTGAGCAAGTAGATATGTAATGAAATGAAGATGACATATGAACATACACTACAAGAAAAAATACTTTCTACGGCGGGCAAAAAGGGTTTGTACCACTGGCTTGGCCCACCATGGTATCCGGTGTCGTAGTTGCCAATAGACTTTCTACCACGGGCCCAGCCCGTGGTGGAAAACGGACTTTCTACCACGGGCTCAGCCCATGGTAGAAAACAGACTTTCTACCACAGGTGCAGCCCGTGGTAGAAAGTCTGTTTTCCACCACGGGGCTGAGCCCGTGGTAGAAAGTCGGTTTTCCACCACGGGCTGAGCTCGTGGTAGAAAGTATTTTTCTACCACGGGCTAAGCCCGTGGTTGAAAGTTTATTAATTTTTAAAAAAAAATTATATGTCTGGTGGTTCCTAACACAAAAACTACCTGTACAACAAAAATCACCTATCTTCAATTCCACCAATACAGTGCAATTACAACATCCAAAGTCATATATTTACACCAAGCCTTGCTAACATTAGTATTAATAGAGTTTCAACAAATAATGATAAAAAATATCCTTCAATATAGCTATCATGCTCTAATTGAATGTAAATGCAATCACTAGTCTAACACTCGTGCTTTCTATTTGAGTTTGAACGTAATAAATGCTCGTCTTAAGCATACATCACAGAGTATCTAAAAAAGTATCCAATATGAGTATTGAATTATGGATACATTTAGGAAGCAATCATACAAGTTTTAAGAATGAAATTTCATATTAAATCTATAATTTAATTTTTAAAATTTATAGAAGGAATATGAAATTTGAGACAAGTTCCACCATCATAAGTTATGTTTGGTTCAGCTTGTTAATTACTGAACTCAAACTTAATTTTACTATCATGCTCTAGCAAATCCTTAAAGTTTGATATGAATGGAAATTGTAACCCAAAAAAAAATTCTGAATAGAACAGAACCAAAACCAGCACCACAAGGCAGCTTGACAATGAAGTACTATGGAATTAAACAGGAGTCCTAAGTAGCAATTTCAGCTGGAGCTATACAAGAAAAAAATAAAAGAAAATAAAATGAAAATGTAACTAATACTAGGCTGAAATAGAGTGCTACCTACAAAATGCGATTAATGCTATTCAATCAAAATTACAATACAGTTGTATGGTTCTCTAAGCACAGCTGGAACATTCTTTTGGTGTATCTTGTAACCTCCTGTAAAACACTATAATAATAAGAAATATATATGTAAGCATCTATGTCATACTTAAATGCATAATAAATTGAAATCAGTAAGCAAAAGAAGGGAGGGAAAGAAAATAAAAAATTTCTTTGTTTCATAGAACCTTACATTTAGGTTTAAACATTTATTAAACAGTCAAAAAGTGAATTAATGATGTTCTTGGATGATAACATTTGAAATTTGGAATTGAGCAAGTATCATAGATCTTTCTAAAGAGACTATAGTATAATGCAAAGCAGAAGATGTGGGCAAGTAGTGAGAATAAAAACAAAATACTAAAAATGGCATTGGAAATAATAATTTTCTCATTAAAACAAATAAAATAACATTAACCATTAATTGTGATACACTTGCTAAAAAAAACTATTAGATCATATCTCAATCAATTTCACACTAATATGGTAGCAACTATTCAATGACAAAGTTAGAGATCAAATGTATAATATACAAATGTAGCCTATATCCTTAACTCAATTTAGCAAACAATAATAATATGCAATTTCTAGAACTGATCACCATGAAACCAACCTCAGCTGGGTCAATTTATAAATACTAGAATAAAATTGACAATAGAATCACTTAAATGAGGTAGCATAAGTCAACAAAATTAGCAGCAAGTATACAATTCAGAGTACAAGTGCCTGCAAGGTTTAAGGTAAGTGAAACTAGTTCAAATGTATCTATTTTAATTGATTGAAAACTATTGTAACTGATCAAAACTTTTCAAAGTGTTCAAAGGCAGCACATAATCAATTCACACATCGGGCAGTCATTTCTTGCATCATATGTAGGACAATATAGAATTTTCTATTTGATATAGCACTCGAAACCCACACAAACAGCTGTTATGAGTTTTGAACATGTTAGACAGCAATAATGACAATTTCAAAGCGTAATCTGTTACAAGCTCAAACATCTATCTTGTTCAAATATCACACTAACAATGAAAGTAAATCAGTAGCACAAAAAAGCCTATGCAAAGGTAATTGTCTATATTCTTTATTTTCAAATTTTCTGTGTTATTCAATGTCATTAAATCTGCAAAATTTGTTGTACTGACTGATGTTATGATTCAGTGAGTTTAGGTTCATTTGGGTTTCAATTCTTTGGTCATGTCAATGCGTTTAGACTTCATTTGGGTTTCAATCTTATGGTCATAGACTGTAATACTGGGTGTTGCGTGAAGATGTTGTTTGATTGGATTGAGGAACTCTGTTATATCATTTGATATATGTATAAACTGGTGTATGCATTTCGTTCTGGCTCCATTTTGTTTGGTCTTATATCAGAGCTCATAATTTAATTGCTGCACATAAAGTGAATCTAGAGAGCTTTTTGGTACTTTACAAAATATATTATATTTGATGATAATATCACATATCTTATCAAAGAAACAAAGATAATATCACATGTTTCACAATGCTAATACTTTGAACTATTGCAATGTGGCTTTTATCAGTTTGATTATTTGAAAATTAGTGCTCAAATTAGCTCAGTTTTAGTAGAATTTTGGATGTTTGCTGTTCTCAGCAGCAAATTTAGGGAAAATTATGTTAGAATTAATTTGACACAAAATAATAATTTTGTTACAGTTAAACTAAATTAGGGTTTAGAAAAAAGCTTATGGATTGAAACATGCAATATTGCACTTTCCTTGGACACGATTTCCTCATTCTATACTAGGTTGGTGGTGTTTATGATACTCCTGGAGAGCTTGTGTCTAGCTAAGGTTTTCCCATGAATCGCAATCACCCTTACAGTCAACTTGTTAAAAAAAAAATGAAGTAATTGATAAGGAATGAGAAAAGATGGAGAACAAAGTTGTATATTGGAGGGCGAGAGAAGAGAACACATTCTGTTTTCACTTTTTCTCTCTTTAACTAAGGTTATTGGAATATGGTGATGTGGCCTAAAACTTCTCCCACACTTACAATTGTCAATTATAGAACAACTAAAATATATGTGGGTTGCAAAATTATATACCAAGCCAATCAAATAGAAGTTAGTGCATGTTTGTGAGACCTTAGTCAAGATGCATAGGGGAGTCAACCTATGAGCATAGAAGAGCATGGTACCACTGCCTCTCTCTAAGTAAAGGTAAGATACTATAGTGAAAAAAATTTAATTACTCCAACAATCTCCCATATGATTTAAAATTTATAACAAATAAGGAAAGAATATTTTTCATGTAATTGGTTATTACAATGAACAACACTTTTTATTTTGCATGTATTTTTTCTATTTCTTTCTGTTTCTTGTACTACTTCAAGCATATCTTATAATTCAAATTCAAATCAATATGATATATCATATGGAAAGTATAGAAGAAATTGATACTTGATTTAGCAACTATGTCTGCCATGAGTGCCACCTCTATTCCAAACTCAAAATTTCTTTCCTTTCTATTCTTCACCTCTGCCACTAATCTTGGCCTCGCCAAAATGAAAGAGCAACAAACATGCATCACATAGACTTCTAGTCATGTTCATTTTTGGTGAAAGGCCATCCCTAAACTTTGTACGCACCACTATAAAATCTATCAGAAAAAGGGGTAAAGGATTGTTACAATGAAAGTTCTTAAGATTTATATTAATAAGGAAGCCTCTGTATGTGCTAGGTTATTGGGGATATGATTTCTGTGTATGTTTCGAAAAGAGAGTTTTTCCACTATCATTTCTTGTGGTCTTTAACCTAGTTGATAACATTGTTGTGGTACACTTGGTTTCTGCTGTGATAAATATTCAATTATTGACTAAAGATCTCATGTTTTGCAATTCGTTATTACATAGTTGATATATTGTATATATATTTTTTAAGGCCAAGGCACAACAAGGCTCAATTTAAGGCATGACCCTGATTGAAGTAAGACACGCATGTAATAAAAATGAAATTTAAATACAAGTATAGAAAAGAAAAAATTAAAATATGCAACAAAAACTAGTAAAGTGTGAAATAATTGAATTTTTCAGCATATAAATTATGTGTATTAACTAAATTAATATATATATCTTTTCAATTGTATAAAAATTCAATGAAGTCAATTTGCATTTGGAACAATTCAAGATATGCAACATAAAAACTCAAAAGTTTTTTAAAAAATGGAATCTTTTACATATAAACTTGGTGAAAAAGATTAGATTTGTTAAACTGTCAATAATATACACACTAGTAACCAGAGCATTAATTCAATTAAATCTACTATATGATAACTAATCATGATCGCATTAAGCTCTCCTCAACAATAAGAGCTAGCACCTCTGCCAATTAATGCAAAACCATAATATCCCACTGTTTGAGACCTAAAAGATGCTTACAATATATATATATATATATATATATATATATATATATATATTAAATCATAGGAAAAACATAACTAGCCAAATTCATTTCTGGAACATCAATTACAAGCCAACGATATAATGTAAACCGTAAAATCAAATGAAGGCAGCGGCTATATTTAAGAAGAGCTTACAACTAAATCATTTAATGTTGCTGAGAATGATATATTAGACAGGATTTACAACAAATTTAGATTCAGATCAAGTACTATAGGCTTTCTAAATTTAAACAACAGAAAGGTGCAAAACTAGATACAATTAAAAGAACTTAGAGTTAGGGTTCAAATCAGATTTTTAACAAAAGAGAACACTGTGACAACAAAACACATAAAAGAAAAAAAAATCTAATTCTTACAACCAATTTCATGATCTAAAAGGAAGTTGATACTAAAATCACTAGCAGTAGAACCTAACTTTTTGTAATCATAAACTAAAAGGAAAAAAATGTAAAAGAAAACAAGGAATTAAGGATGTCCAGGCAAATCTGCCCTACATTGTCGATATTAGGGGTGGTAGATAGGAATAATGAAGGTCACAATTGGAGTCTAAAATGGATACATGTAATACAATCAAAGAAATCCAATGAAGTTGCACATACATACAACTATATATAAAGACAATCTATATATGTAAGAAAATCCATACCTTCAGGAATTTGAATTTTTATCTTAAAGATTTCTTCTGCATAAACAGTTCCCTTAGGCCTTCAATCTATAAAAGAAATATATTCAAACAACATGTGTAGAACAAATCACTACAATTCTCTAAATTTTTTTTGTGGGTTCTTCAATAATTAATAGGTTTCTCAGCATGACTCCCTCCAAGTAATCGTAAAATTACAATCATCAAACCAACAATAAACATAATCATCACCATCTCCATCGTAATCGTACATAATATTCAAATTTGAACCATAAGCTTCTATTAAAAAATAAAAAAACCTCGGTACAAATCTAATTTTCAATATTTTTTCACAAATTGACCGTTCTTGTACTCAACCTCACGGCCCTAAAATTATGATTGACGACACAAACATAAAGCAGAAACACAGAGCAATAATTAGCCACCTGACATTTACCAAAAAAAAATTCACTACAATTTCAAATCGACAAGTATAGATATTGTGTGTATATAAACCCTAGCTTACCTGGAAAGTGACCGATGAAGCATGCAACGAAGGTAGTTTTGTGGAAATTCGATATTTGTTCAACAAAACCCTAGTTCTTCCCCTTTTGATAGTTGATTGAAGCTTCAATGGCAAATCTAATAGCATCTCAAGAGGCAAAAATGCTAATTGCTCAAAATTAAAGAGAGTTCAGTTAAGAGAGAAATAGTTTTAGAGAGCGAGAGTATCAGAGTAAGAGGAGAAGAGGGGGACGAAGGTTGCTGGAGACAGAGAATACACAAGCGACTCCGATGGAGAGACGAAATTGACGATGGAAAGACAGACAAAGAGAGCTTAGGGCTTCGGTTCAATATAGACACAGAGAATAACGTGTTTGGTGAAAACTTATTCTCATAAATAAATTAAAACCCTTTCGATTACGAGTTATGCCCGTAATAAATATATAATTTTCAATGACGGGCATGGCCCGTGATAGAAAGTGACATAATTTTCAATGACGGGCATGGCCATGCGGGCCCGCCGTAGATAAGCTATGGTTAAAACTCATTTTTCTTGTAGTGATATAATGAACATGAAACCTAAAAGGTACGAGACCAAGGGACATGTGATCATGAAAAACATGTGAACATGCTATAAACATGTAGAAGACATTATGTGATGAGCATAAGGTATGTAATTAAGGAATGTGAATATGAAAGGCATGTGAACATGAAAATCATATAAATATGTGAGCAAATAGACAAATATGTATGCAAGTATGAAGGAATGTGAGCAAGTAGACGTGTATCAATGACATGTAAGCAACCATGAAGACATGTGAATATGTGATGAACATATAAGCATGTAATGAGTGTCAAAGGTAATATGTGTGGAACATGTGTGTGAATGTGTACTAAAGTAATGTAATTAGCATGAATGTGAACATGTATCATAAAAACATGTAGACACCATGTGATAGGTATGTATGTGAGAATGATATAACATAGAAAGTATATGATCATGTAGCATGTGATGGATATGCAACATGGATATCAAATGATCAAGTAAAGTATATGTATATGTAATGTAGAAAGCAAGCAATGTACAAGTAGTGTATGTAAAAAGTAGTGTATGTACGTATGTAACGTACAAGTAGTGTATATGTAGAGAAAATAGGTGATATAAAATAAGTAATGTATATATCAAACTAATGTATATGTATAGAAAATAAGTGATGAAAAATAGTAATGTATATGTATAGAAAATGAAGTAAAGTAGGTAATATATATGTTAAAGTAATGTATATCTACAAATGATGCAAAATAGATAATGTATGTGTATAAAATAATGTATATATAGTAATGTGAAAGAATGATGTATGTATGGAAAAGCTATAGAACAAATATTGGAAAATGGAATGTTGAAAGAGTTTTGAGTTTATTTTAGAATTTTGGAAATATATATCAACAATTAGATGTATGTATTTTGAGGATTGAAAATGTGAAGATGAAAAATCAATCATTTGAAGAGGTGTAGTTTGAGAATGTAGTTGAAAATGGAAAGATGAAAAATCAACACTTGAAAAAGTACGTTTTTTTTTTTTAAGATTGAAAATGTATTTGGAATGAAAAATCAATATTTTGAAGAGTGTGTTTTGAAAAATGAAAATGACCACATGAATAAGTGGGTTTTATTTGAGGAATTATGAACAAAAATCACCACTTTAAGAAAGTGGGTTTTGATTAAAAATAGAGAATGAAAATCACCACTTAAAATAAAGTGAGTTTTGGATTGAAATTTAAAGAATGAAAATAACCACTTGAATAAAGTGAGTTTTTGAGTCAAAATTGAAGAATAATAAAGTGAGTTTTGAAGGAAAATTTGAAGAATGAAAATAACTACTTGAATAAAGTAGGTTTTGAAATGAAAATTGAAGAGTGAAAATAATAAAGTGAGTTTTGAAGAGAAATTTGAAGAATGAAAATAACCAATTGAATAAAGTGGGTTTTGAAATTGGAATTTGAAAAGATGAAAAATACCATTTAAATAAAGTGAGTTTTAATTGAAAAATGAAGGATGAAAAATACCACTTAAATAAAGTGAGTTTTGAATTGAAAATTGAGAGATGAAAAATACCACTTGAATAAAGTGGGTTATGAATTGGAATTTGAAAGATGAAAAATACCACTTGAATAGGATGTGGAATGTCATGGCAATCAAACATGAAGCAAGTAGGAAAATTGACACTTAAATAAAGTGTCAAAAATTGAAATGGAAAAAAACATCTAATGGAACTATAAAAGAACATGTAATGTATTAGAAAACAACCTATTATGTAGCCAAAATAACAATCAAGTAGAATAAAAGAAAATCATGTAGAAAAATGGACACTTAAATAAAGTGTCCAAAAATTTGAGAAAGGTTAGATGCACATACCTTTTTGGAGGAAACAATTTAGAAGAAATTTTTGGAAAGCCATTTTTCTAAAGAAAACATCACAAACAACTCGTAAACATACTTTATTACATGGTTAGTAGACCAAAAGTTAGTGAAAATGCATATAAAAGTGATTGATTGTGAGATTTTTGTCCCTAAGTTCAAAACCAAAGTTTGAACTCTTGTTGATATTTCTTTCATGCTAAGGGTGATCTTTTTGTGTATCACCAAGTTTCAAACTAAGCAGGTGTTCTTTGTTTATAAAATGAGAGAAAGAAAATGGGGTAGAAGATGTATATAAGGGATATGCATGAAAATAAAGAAAAGTGCATTGAACATTTAAATAAAAAGAACTTAAATTTGAAAAGCATTGTAGGTACTTGAAATGAAAACAAAAAGTATTTGAAAGAACTTGAAATTGACAAGTTCAAAAGGAAAAACAATAATCAAAAGAACTTGAAGTGGACAAGTTCAAAAAGAAAACTTCTAAGTATATATAAATATATGTATAGTAGGGATATATGATATATTACGTCATTCAAACATTAATATTCTATAACACTCCATGATGGAGGCTTGAAGCATTAGTGATGAACATATGACCTTGGAATGTAAAAATAAAAATAAAATGTGCATGAATTAAACTGATGTTCTTCCAAACATCAACCTTCTATGACTCTCCACGAGTGGAGGTTGAAGTGATGATGATGGCCCTAAAATGCCCATTTGCAAATAATACACAAAGTCATTTTTAGAGAGAGCCAAAATAAAGAGAAAAATGCTTGGAATGTAAAGAGATGAAATAAAAATGCTAGAGTTGTAAAGACATGTATTTAAAGTGCCTAAAATGTAAAGAAAGGACATAAAAATGCTAGAAATGTAAATACATGTATTTAAAGTTAATGAAATATCAAGAAAAGAATACTCTTGGGAGGAAAAAATATATAAGAATATAAAAGAACATACTTATATTTCATCATAGTGGCTTCATCACTCCCTTGATAGGTGTGTTTACAAGAAAAGAAAATGAATATAAAAAAATATTTTCAACTACACTTTATTCTTTTCTACAATTTCTCACTCCTTTCACTAACCCCTAAGACCACCTATTTATAAAGTTAGAGGGGAATGGTTTAGGTGGGAAAATACAAAATAAAAGATTTAAAAACAAAAATTCAAAATAAAAAATTTTGAATTTAAATATCTAAGATTTGATCTCCATATCTCCAACTTGAATTCTAGATTGCTAACGTGGTCGTGTAAAAAACATATTTTACAAAGTTTTGAACTTGAGACCTCTTGTGGAGTAAATTGTACAGAATATCATTTCTCCTACAATTCTTCTTATGTTCTTTTTTACTGCTTTTCTTCTCATTTGAAAATCAACCCCTATAAAAATAAAATGCGAAGATAAGAACATTTAAATAAAGTAAAATAGTAATTAAAGACTTATTTTAAGATATAAAAAGCAAATTTTTTGCACTTATCAACATGTATATAAAGTTAATGAAATGTCAAGAAAAGAAATAAAAATGCTACAAAGGTAAAGACATGTATTTAAAGTGCTTGAAATTTAAAGAATGAAATAAAATGTTAGAAATGTAAAGACATGTATTTAAAGTTACTGAAATGTAAATAACTTGTAGGAAATGTAAAGACTTGAAATGTAAACACCATAGAAATGCTGAAGAATGATTTCTCCACCAAAATAACCTTCTAATAACTCTTCATTGTATGAAGGCTTGAAGGTTGAAGGTGGAGGAAGATGAAGGCATATATATGTGTAGATATAGAGAGACAATGGGTGAGGGCTTTAGGCTTCTAGAGAGAGAGGGGAAGAGTTCTAAGACTTTTGTAGAAAGAGAGTTCTAAGACTCTAGAGAGAGAGCATTTGGGCATAGTAATTGTATAGAGAAAGTGTTTACAAATGTATTAGTATATTAGTGCGTGTGGAAAAAAGAGAATAGGGAGCTTTTTATAGTTGGTGGAGAGGTTTTGGTTGATGTGAGCCATTAGATTAAAGTGAGTGAATATGAGCCTTAGGATAGAAAATACAAAATGATCAAAAGGGTCTTCAATATAGCGTGTAATTGTAATACCCCGCTCCAACACATGGTATGATATTATCCGCTTTGGGCCAAAGTTCGCATAGTTTTGCTCTTGGGTTTTACCCAAAAAGGCCTCATACCATTTGAAGAGAACACACTACATATAAGTACATCCCCTTCTCCACACCTAGGCAATGTAGGATTGGGCAATCCTGACATGCCTCGATAACAATTCTGACATGCCCCGATAATCCACCCTGCAGGTGATTACACACTTTCGGTTGGGTTCAGGCTCTGATACCAACTGTAATACCCCGCTCCACCTGATGGTATGATATTGTCCGCTTTGGGCCTAAGCCCGCACAGTTTTGCTCTTGGGTTTTACCCAAAAAGAGCTCATACCATTTGGAGATAACACACTACATATAAGCACATCCCCTTCTCCAAACCCAGGCAATGTGGGATTGAGCATCCTGTAGCCTGCCAGTGTGGTAGCTCGCCCCAATGTCTCTTCTTGCACCCGCCCACAAGGGTTACTATAATCCACCCCCTATAAGGCTCGACGTCTTTGTTGGCACACTTCTGGCTAGGTTCAGGCTTTGATACCAACTGTAATACCCTGCTCCAACACATAGTATGATATTGTCTACTTTGGGCCTAAACCCGCACAGTTTTGCTCTTAGGTTTTACCCCAAAAGGCCTCATACCATTTGAAGAGGACGTACTATATATAAGCACATCCCCTTCTCCACACCTAGGTGATGTGGGATTAGGCAATCCTGACATACCTCGGCAACAATCCTAACATGCCCCGGTAATCCACTCTGCGGGTGATTATAATCCACCCCCCTATGAGACCCAACGTCCTCGTCGGCACACCTTCGGCTGGGTTCAGGCTCTGATACCATCTGTAATACCCCACTCCACCTGATGGTATGATATTGTCCACTTTGGGCCTAAGCCCGAACGGTTTTGCTCTTGGGTTTTACCCCTAAAGGCCTCATACTATTTGGAGAGAACGCACTACATATAAGCACATCTCCTTCTCCAGACCCAGGCAATGTGTGATTGAGCACTCTATAACCTACCAGTGTGGTAGCTCACCCTAGTGTCTCTTATTGCACCTGCCCATATCATACCCACCCACAAAGATTACTACAGTAATGGCAGTTGATGACTCTTTTATAATCTAAACCATTGATTTTTGTAAGAATCAATGTGATCCATTAAATGTGA
Source organism: Cornus controversa (assembly GCA_026545225.1). NCBI lineage: Eukaryota > Viridiplantae > Streptophyta > Magnoliopsida > Cornales > Cornaceae > Cornus > Cornus controversa. Next base: position 21,862,359 of record CM048852.1, read on the forward strand.
GAGTTGTGACTTGAGTGCCAAGAATTGTATTGGATGAATGCAGACCGTTGGATCAAAAAATGGTGAGAAATGGTTTACTCCCGAGAAAAACGTAGTCATCTAAAGTGGGTTTTGAGGTTGGGTGAGTAGGAACCATCAAATAAAAGCGATCTGGGCTGTTTAAGAAAAGTAATAATTTCCTCACACTAGTGTGTGGAAATTTCTACGTGGCAGTGTGAGGAAATTTTCCCAGCCAATAATTTGCTACCATATGGCCTGTTTTCCTGTTATGACTTCTGGGGCTTCGTTAAGTAGAAAACGAAGTTGGATTTGGGCCCGTGACCTATCGTTGGAAAGCTTAACATGAAGTGTACTTTCCAACCATATAAAGAGCACCTCAAAATTTCATCTGTGGAAAGAGTTATGGCCAAACCAAGGTTGTTATGTTGGGACCAGGCTTAATGTAGCACTGCCTGTTTTAGGGTTGTACCTCCTAGATGGATTTCATCCTAACGTAAGTGTCTCTTAAGGTTTTTGGACCTCCTGAGTGCAATGGTGAGATCTTTCATAGATTTTGATGGGTGAAAGGGGGTTTTCTAACAAAAATTATCGAAAAAGTTTGCGAAAGTGTGGTTCATTAAAATAAAATCGAACCCCTTGATGTGTGAAAGATTATACAAGCAACAAATATTTTTCCTCATGAACATGAATATGATTGCATGGAATAAAAGGGATTCAGAGATCAAATACTAGAGGGGGATAATTTTTCAACCCCTTAGTCTTTAACAGTTGATGAAGCAATCGATCTTCTTTGGTGTACCACTCTGTCAGAATCACCACTATGACCCTTGGGGTTGATTCTTTATAAACTTAGTTCTTGTGGGAGAATCCTAAGTTTTGTGAATTGATTTTTACATAAAACGTATACCCTGATACGGGAAAGAATATGTTATATTTATAGGAGAGTCTCTCCCAAGTTAAGTTTTCCTTTCCATATATGCAAGATATGATAAATCATATCTTCATATAAAAGAAAACTATATACATACTCCGTATCTTATATTCTCTCACGAAAAATAATATATTATGTATATATTTAAATTATATATATTAATATATATTCTAGGATATTAAAATATCCAATAAATATATTGTTAAACCAAGGTTATCTTAGTTATTTTGATGATAACAAAACATAGTGAGTGTTAGGATTTAATGTCTACTTGAGTTTGTGCTTAAACAAGTTACGTTGTAAAAAGATTCAAAGTAAGACAAGAGGATTAATGGAACATTGCAAAGGTATCCAAAGCTCACATTGATCATGCCCATTTATGTTCAAAAGCTCATATCAAGAACATGAGTAAAGGATGAAGGCAATAATATCAAAGAAAGAAGACTTCACCCAATGCACATCAAGATCAATGAAGATATTAAAGATTGGATAGTTTAGTCTTGGTGAGTGTATAGGTAATCTTTGTAAAGTTACTTTGATGTTCTCACTTGAAAGCTCTAGGATCAATGCATATCATTCATATAATTCATAAGTCCTTATAGCATAAACAATAGGCCATGAACTTCATTTATAACATCATATGGCCTTTACTAAAGTTGAGTTAGTTCAAGCTTTCATAAGCTTTGGAAGAACTCAATTATTAAGTCATAACTAGGACCACGTTTTTCACTCATATCATTTGAAATGGTCTATAGGAATTAGAGCAATAAGACTTGGATCAAATTGATTCATAAGAATTTTTTTGACTTGAGTTGGTATAAATATTTTATATCTTTTGAAGAACTCAATTCTATGATAAGACTATGCATTCACATTCATATCATTTCTTGGTCACTAAAATTCATGAAAAATGTCTTGATCTTTACATATTGATATCCTAAGACCATACATGCTCATAAGTCCTAACATTTGCTTTGAAATATGACTCTTTAAATGTTAGAAGACTTTGAGGCGCCTCAAACTTGACTTTGAGCCACCTCAAACTCACTTTGAGCCACCTCAAAGTTACACAAAGAATCAGAGCATTTGAGAAGGCTTTTGGAGGTGCCTCAAACTCACTTCGAGCCACCTCAAACTTATTTCGAGCCACCTCAAAATTTTGACGTGCCTCAAACTGCACTTTGAGCTACCTCAAAATGCACTTTGAGCCACCTTAAAGTTTATGAGACGTATCAAACTTATTTTGAGGTGCCTCAAAGATGTTGGATCTGAATCTAACGGCTAGTTTAGATCATTTAATGCTCCCAACAACCCCCAACAACTTTAAAATGACCATATCTCTTAAAAGGGCTATAAATACACCTTGTATGTGTATTTTTCAGATGTGAGAGACCACTACACCCATAGTTGATCATCCATTGTTGGTTGAATCTATCCTTAAGCTTAGAATTCATATTCTATGGAGATAGTCACCACACTTGACCAAATTCTTCCAAAGATTAATTCATTTGTGGTATTTCATTCATCATTCTAGAGTTGAGCTTTCTTATTGATTTATCAATTGTAACTCTAGATTTGAGAGAGCTTTGAATTTGTATATCTTGTCTATCTGAGAGACACTCATTGTACACAAATTTCTTATTCTTGAGAGAAGAAGACCAAGAGGTTCTCTTGGCATGGGTAGCTTGAAGGAGCTTTGTAAGGATTTTTCTCCAAGCCCAAAAAAGAGAAAGGTTCATTCTCTACCTTAAAAGGAGAAGGATTGGGTAGCGTTCTCCACCCTTTAGAGTGAGCAATGGTTATCTCTTAACCGTTAAAAAGGGGAGAAAACCCAAGTCATGAGCTTGCCAAAGAAGTCTTGGTGAGGTTTTCATTGAGCAAGGAAGCCCAAGTAATTCACTTGGCAATTGTACGGTTTGCTTGTCACCCTTAAGGAAGGCTCTATAGTGGATACCTCAAGATGAACTCTTGAGGCATAGACGTAGGCCGGAGTTGCCGAACCATGTAAATATCGTAGTGTTGCTTGGTTTGCATTTCTCTAACCCTTAACTCCTTTACTTAATAGTATTTTATATATTTAATTTCATAATGCTTTTTAGATGAATGCTTGGAGTAAGTTGCACACCACGTGTTTGATAAAATGTTTATATGAGCTTTAATTCCATTTTAGCATTGATAGACATATATTCAATTAGCTCATTTCATTCCTTATTCAATGAACAATCTTATGAATGAACGAGTAGCACTCCAAGTGCTTGATAGGCTTACTCCTTTATTTTGCTAGAATTTATTTTATAATTGTTTATTTAATGAATGTTGTTTAAATGCTTCATATGAGGAGGATGGGATGTATGCTTAGAGGATATTGGTTGAGTTGTGGAATTGATTGTATTATAAATTGATTGACTATTTATTTGATTACCCTTTTACCAATCAATTTGTATATCATGTGTTTGATAAAATGCGCAATCAAGATTTCCACACACTACAAGCATGATACATTGCACTTTCATGAACATTTCATTTGTTGTATCTACTAGATCATTTAAGTGCATAATAGATAGAGGATTCTCATTTTCACTTGTTGAATACATAAGTTTATCAAGTGTTTGACAAAAGTCCAAACAAGCCTACTTTTGTCAAAATGAGTTAAACCGAAAAAGTTTCATCGTTTGCCTATTGTCCCTATTCACCCCCCCTGATCGGCGTTGAATGTTACGCATTCTAGCCTCTTAACTTATGTATTTTATTCTCTTAGTGATAGATTATTTTGTAATTTTACTTCGTTTTAGTGTTTTTTGTATTTTCAGGGCCTTAATGATTATTTCAGTTAAAACCAAGCTTTTGGGCTTTGAAAGATGACATCCAAGAGGGTTAGATGAAGCCTACATCAAGGATATCCACTCAACCATTTATTTCAACTCAAATCAGCCCAAGAAAAAGGTCCAAGAGAATTACAACTGCTTAAGAAGGTTTCGGGCCTGAATCCCAAATCTGCGCATAATACAGTCTTAATCCCGTTTTGGAAAACGGACCAGAAGTCTTATTTCTGAGAGCCTCAAATCGACATAATTTTCGCGTGAGGTTGAACGAAATTTGATTCTGCACACTTTTGTATTTCACGAAAATTTTGTAAATCGGACTTCTAGTGGGTCAAAAGTTGGGCCGAAGTCAGCAGGAAAAACCCACCTGATTAGTGCTGCGGGAAACCCTAATTTATTCCTAATTGGATTAGGACTTTGGTGTATTCTCTTGGGGAATAAAGTGAAGACTTGGAGGCTGAGTTGAGAGAGGAGAGGGAGATTTGGACAGAGAGAACAGAGCTTGGAGAGTCTGAGAAGGCTGAGAAGAGAACAGAAACATATTACAAAGCCATTGGAGAACAAAGTCATACGCAGAATTCAGAAAGATGATGTCTTCTTCCTCAACAGTTGAAGCTTCTTCTTCTACCATGAGCGGCTAGTTCATCCACTAGGGTTTTGATGTAGCCCTAACAAAGCATCAATGGTTTGATTGTTTTAATTATTGGGGACTTTTATATACATGCATAGATTGTGTAATTCAGAGGATTCTTAGTATAGAATTGAGCAATAAAAGTCTTGTAAATTCAATCTCAATGATTTCTTATCTTGTCTTAGATATTTAGTTGTTGTTATTGAACTCAATCTCTCTTGTTTTCTGTGATCATGAGAGAGATTATTACACAATGGTAATCACTGAATATATTGTTATGAGCTTTAATGGATTATGCCTAGAGAAGATGAACCATACTGCACCCTAGATTAGAGTAGTTAGGCAGATGGCCCATGCCAATTGAAGATAGTCCATGGCTTAGCCTTAATCATATGTTATCTTCTTGACGGATGAAGGTGAGCTTGTAGCCACCGACACCACTTATGCATGATGTAATTCCCTATAGTTGATTCAATTGATCATTGATTGTGGAGTTAGTGGTGAAGTCAAACACCCTAGATTTCTCTCATATTATCTTCACTATCTTGTTTACTTTGATTTATTTTATTTTTATTTTTCATTAATTTAGTTTAAAAATCAGAATTCTTTTCTCCTAAATTTAATTAGAATTAATTCCGTATTCCAACTCATCAGACCATAATCCCTGAGGTACGATACCCCTTTCGATAGCCCTATTCTGCAAGAAATTTGTTCTATTGCGAAGTGTGAAAATTTTTAATTGATATACTTTTTGAGTCACACTCACACACGAATCACCCCCCCCTCTAGGGACAATTATTGGGTAACATATATAATTCCACTTATTCCATTAACATGTAATTAAATTAAAAATGCCCCTAGCACATTTATAACAATTCACATTTAACAACCCAGTTGGTTTTAAATTAACCCAGTGGGCTAGAAGTGAGGATCTTATTTAAAGGCCCAAACCCTTATTGGTTCCAATGGATTATAATTGACCCGGTCATTCCATTACCCTAAATTACAATAATCCATTAACCACAACTTAACTCCACTATATAAATGTGATTGCACTCCAACTCAACAATGGTGGAACAATGTGTTATCTTGAAACCTTGTGTTGCCTCAACACATAACACCTGTGTCAATTATACGAAATTACCTCTCTATGTAAAATTGGATATGGACGTATAAGTGCCCTTTATCCAAATTAATAATTGAATATTTATTAAGCCACTTAATTACTTTCTGTTCAATCAAGAAGCCTTTAATAAAACTTATGCATTTTGCTAAGGTGCATAACTATTTTATTAAAGCCGAACCAAGTGCTTGGATTTACCATTGATTAAACTTAATCAAACCATAATAAATTAGCTAGTACAGATGAAAATCTTGGGAGCATATTTCAAAGCACATAATCAACCAACACCCAACATATTTGAATTTTAGATCCTGGGGCCCACCGCATATATCAAAGTGCTAACCAACCATGTCTAGGGTTCATCACTCCCTAATACTCGAGGATAACATTCACCATAACATTAACAAGTAGTAATTGTAATGATGACTTTACAATTACTTTGATAATGATTTGTCGGTGATCCTATTCTGTTCTTTATCAATAGGAAGTCCACCCACTATTGCTGAATGAATAAAATACTTTACGATAACACAATATAAGTGACTTATACTCCTGACTTTGGTAACCATACCATGCACACACCAAGTCATTGCGTAGTCAATGGATACTATGATTTGGGTTTTAAGTCGAATCAATACATAACATTCATAATATATAAACAATATTTTTGATAAGCAAACAAATTTTTATTAATAAGCCAATATCATTACATCCCAATTGGTGCTATAAAGGGCATATAATCCCAACAATCTCCCACTTGCACTTTATAGCCAGATTCCCTCACATCTAAATCCCATGTTATCCAAATGTCGATCAAATACTTTGATCGGTATCGCCTTAGTAAATGGACCAGCAAGGTTGTTCTTTGATGTGATCTTAGTTACTACTACGTCTTCGTGCTGAACTATGTTTCTTATTAGATGATACTTTCTCTCAATGTGTTTTCAACGCTTATGGTTTCTGGGATCCTTACTTTGAGTAATAGCTCCACTTTATCATAATGAAGTCTAATAGGTGAGCTTACATGTTGCAAAACTCTTAGATTAGAGAGTAATTTCCTAAACCAAATGGCTTCCTTTGCTGCTTCAGAAGCTACAACGTATTCAGCCTCCATGGTTGAATCAACAATATACTTTGATTCACACTCCTCCAACTTATAGCCCCTCCATATAGTGTAAATACAAACCCTGAGGTAGATCTTCTAAAATCATTATTTGATTAAAAATCAGAATCCGTATAACCAACTGGTACTAACTCATAAACTTTATAGACAAATATATAATCCCTAGTCCTCCTTAAATATTTGAGAATACTCTTGACTGCAGTCTAGTGATCTCAACCAGGGTTAGACTGGAACCTACTAATAACTGCCACTACATAACATATGTCTGGTGTTGCACACCACATAGCGTACATGAGACTACCTACTGCCGAAACATATGGTACCTGTCTCATCTCCTTTTCCTCTTCAGGTGTCTTGGGACATTAAGCCTTAGAAAGAGATACTCCATACCTGAAAGGTAAGAAACCTTTCTTGGAGTTTTTCATTGCAAACCTGACTAGAATCTCATCAATATATGTAGTTTGGGATAAGCCGATCATCCTTTTCTTTCGATTACGCAAAAGCTTAATCCCAAGGATGTAACTTGCTTATCCTAAGTCTTTCATATCAAAATGGCTAGACAACCAAATTTTTGCTGATGATAATGCCCCTACATCATTTCCAATAAGTAGAATTTCATCCACATAAAGAATAAGAAAGATCATAGTGCTATCCTGTACCTTTTTGTACATACAAGGGTCATCAATGTTTTGATCAAAACACATATTCCAGCTCCTGGATGCTTGCATGAGTCCATAATAGATCTCTACAATTTGCACACTAGGTGCTCTTGTCATATCCCAATTTCCAACACTTAGAAGGGTATGGGAAATGGGGGTAATTAAGTAGTAATACAAATAATTCATACTCGTTGGTCCCACAACCTCAACTATACAACCCTTCAAATGTATCTATTGTACAAGTGTGGATACATTAATCCTTGTACATATATGATCAAAGGCTGAAAATGAAACAATTTGAAAGAGGATTTAAAAATAATCAATTTCAAAGAAAGAATCACATGATTTGGGTTTGAAACGAAGAAGTTATGACCCATCGAAGTTGAGAGGAAAACAAATTGAATGTGGGACGGTTATCCAAAAAGTAGGACCAGTGGGACTTTCTGCAGGTCCATAATACAGAGAAAAGTCAGACTAGTGCCCAAAAATTAGGAGTGGAGGAACTTTCTGTAGGTCTAAAGTACCGAGAAAAGTTAGACTGATACCCAAAAAGTAGGACTGGCGAGACTTTTTGTAGGTCCAAAGTACCGAGAACAGTTGGACCGGTGCCCAAAAAGTAGGACTGGTGGAACTTTCCTGATACTTGGCTTTTTTGAAAAACTTTGCAACCTAAAATTCCACTTCATCAAGCCTTAATCCACACATACCCATGAACAATAAGGCATGAAAATCCATCCCAAATTCAACATTCCAAGCTTTTTAAAAACTCAATTAAGATCATCCATAGCATAATAAATTTATAATAACATCATAATAACCCAAAATGGTATACATAGTCCAAAATGTGCAAAAGCACTACTAAGCATCCATAACCGATGCCTTATTTGAAATATTTGGGGGAAAATGGGTGAGCGATCACATGCCCAGTAGAAATGCCCAAACCAACCTAAGCACCAACTCGACGCTGACCTATATGAAATGTTAATCATGGAATTCCTATCAACTACATGGCATAAACATAATTCTCATCATTCCAATTTCAAAGCTATATAGCATATGCTTTCAAAATTGAATCAACCATAGCTTATTCAATACATATAAGTGACATAAAATCATATCAATGATTCCAAGAAATTTGTGCTTAATCCCATAAAACTTTAATTATACACTAAAAACAACACATGATTGGATAACTTCGACGATCATGAAGTCTTGGTTAAGCTCCGATCACTCGAGTGTGATGGTCAACTTCGAAAGTCATACTAGTATGGGCAAACTCTGATAATTTCATGTATGATGGGTCAAACTCCGAGGATCATACGGATATTGGCCAAACTCCGATAATGTGGCATGATTGGACATCCTCCGAATTTCATGCCATATTTTCAAGAAAAATTCTTTTTGATGCATTTTATCAAACACTTTGCCTTCAATATGCTTGTATACAATCTCAATAGTTCATCACCAACCACAACTAACCATATGCATTCCCAAATCAATAAATATACATACATTTCCAATGCAATACATGCAGAGTCCGTAGCTGATTTTAGCTAGTTTTTGAATTTTTCATCATTTATTACTTTAAATGCATTTTAAATGATATTTAACATTTTTTGAATGCGGGGAACATGTTTAGAAGGTTGGGAAGTTTTAGAAACTTTTAAAAAAGTTTGACTTTTTGGTCAACGGGAGTCCTGGGATGAGGTTAATTGAGTCCAAGAATTTTGGAAAAATTTTGAAAAATTTTATTTTTGAGTATGGACTAAACAAAATTTTTAGAGTGTTAAGGAAGTAATTTCGAGTCCAACGGAGTTTTCGAAATCGAAAACGGAGGTCGGGAGGGTACGTTAAGTGGCCTGGGGGCAAAACGGTCTTTTCATGCCCCTAAGGGCAAGATAAATATCTGGGGGGTCAGAGATATTCACTTTTATAGATTTCTCTCTCTCTAAAACACCTAATTTGTAATAATCCATTCCAGCTGATGGTATAATATTATCCACTTTGGGCCTAAGCTCGCACAGTTTTACTCATGGGTTTTATCCCAAAAGGCCTCACACCATTTGGAGAAAATACACTATATATAAGCACATCCCTTTCTCTACACCCAGGCGATATGGAATTGAGCACCCTGTAGCTTGCCAGTGTGGTAGCTCGTCTAGTGTCTCTTATTGCATCTGCCCACAAGGGTCACTACAATCCACCCCCTACGAGGCCTAACGTCCTCATCGGCACATTTCTGGCTGGGTTCAGGCTCTAATACCATTTATAATGGCCCATCCACATGATGGTATGATATTGTGCGCTTTGGGCCTAAGCCCGCACAGTTTTGCTCTTGGGTTTTACCCCAAAATACCTCATACCATTTGGAGAGAACACACTACATATAAGCACATCCCCTTTTCCACACCCAGGCAATGTGGAATTGAGCACCCTATAGCCTGCCAGTGTGGTAGCTTGTCCAATGTCTCTTCTTGCACCTGCCCACATCACACCCGCGCACAAGGGTCACTATAATCCACCCCCTACGAGGCTCGATGTCCTTATCGTCACATTTTTAGCTGGGTTCAGGCTCTGATACTATTTGTAATATCCCGCTCCAGCTAATGGTATGATATTGTCTGCTTTAGGCCTAAGCCCACACCTTTTTGCTCTTAGGTTTTACCCCAAAAGGCCTCATACCATTTGGAGAGAACACACTACATATAAGCACATCCCCTTCTCCACACCCTGGTGATGTGGGATTGAGCACCCTGTAGCCTGCTAGTGTGGTAGCTCGCCTAGTGTCTCTTCTTGCACCCGCCTACATCACACCCGCCCACAAGGGTCACTACACACTTCATCTCTCTCCCTTCTCTCTAGATTTTGAGGGCTTAAGGTGTGATTTAGACATTCCCAAAGAAGGGAAGTGTATTGAGGGCGTCAAGTGCATCGGTTTGAACCGATCAAAGTTTGTGTTTCGTAAAGTTAGAATGGCTAGGATTTCTCAAACTGGGATTCAAAACCTAAGATTTGAGGTAGGGATGTGAAACTTGTCTTTACTTTAATCTTATAGGTCACTTTTATGTGAGATGAAATATAGATATGATTTCTTGAGCCTAGGGTTATGTATATGTGTATATATGTATACCATTGTGATTTATGCATATATAAATGTCTAACATGTTTGTTAGGACTTATATATGTTGTGTACGTGCAAATGAGACTATGAATGCTTTTGATGAAAAATGTGTTCATTTGATGAAAACATGAAAATGTGAGTTTTTATAGGCTTATGCATGAAAGATATGATTTTTCTTGTAAAATGCATAAGCATAATAATTTTCATGATGTGAGTGTGATGGGATTGTGATAATCTTGAGGCAAGAGGAAAATGCATTGATTTGATAAAAATGCATTCATTATGTGGAATAAGTGATGTGATTTATGTGCACTACATGGTAATCGAGTTTTGGGACATGACAAGATTGAGAAGTAAGATGAGGGGATGACTCCAAGGGTGAAAGACCTAAAACTTAGCCAAACGGAGGTGCTCCCATCGGGATAGTAACTTGAGAAAGCGTAAGCAGAGTTTGGGTGCCCTTGAGACCCTTACTATTGGAGTGATGAGATAGTCCCTATTGTATTGATTTTTGCGAATTTGTAGCGTGAGTTATATATACATGAATTATGATTTGTCAATTTGATATATATACGTATATGCATTGAGATGTGAAGCATCACATATGATTTGAAAAACGTGATTGTTTATGGGTAAAAGAGCATGAATATTGTCATGTAGACATGTAGCGATTTTAGGTGCATTTATGCATGACTGATAGGTTAGGGTGGGGATAGGTGGATCATTTCTACTAAGCTATGAGAGGATAATCTCACCCCTATATATAACCTCTTTTCAGATAAGGCACGAATGGAGGACGAGCCATGATTAGCTCAATGGACCTTGTTGAGTTTCTTTTGGACATTTGGATCTTTTGATATGTATGTAGATGTCCATGCCGTTTTGTGGCATATGGACTCTTTTGGAAAATGTTATTCTTAAAGTTGGATAACATATTTATATTTGAATTTCAAATGTATAAGTCATGTTGGACATGTATGGAAGATTTTGAACATAATTGTATGGCCATTAAGGGGGGACACGTGCTCAAAAGTGTCCATTTTGAATTTAAGGTGTGAATTACATATACAATGATTTATATGATTTCAATAGAAATGTATGAGAATTTGTGAGATTATGGTGATATGAATGTGTGATTTAGTGTGTGTATGGCGATGTACCATTTGTAGATCCTTAAAATGTTGGGTGCAAGATTTTTTTTTGAAATGAAAGTATTGCCAGTTAAATGAATACATTCTGCTCGAATTTTGGCAAATTATTTTGAGGTGTCTACAAAACTCCAAATGATCTGAAATTTTTATCACATCTTCCCCAAGATGTATAGTATTACAAATTTAATTTGGTGAAATTTGGACAACCACATAATTTTAGAAAAATCCGACAAGGTTCTACCACCAGATTTTACCATTTCTGTGGGGCACCAAATTGGTTGTCAAAATTGTTTCATTTGGCTAACATCTAGCCATTACGGTTGGTTTAAGCTTCTTGTATGTTTAGTCTAGTTTCTACAGAATTTTTGTTTGCCTCGTTTCGAGTTAAAATGAATTTTCTACGAATTTGTTTTATGATTGCTGCGCAGATTGCATTCTAGCAATGCACTGTTCATTTCAGAAATACTATAACTTTTTAGCTACTGCCCGGTGATGAGAAATCAAGGTTTCGGACCTTTTCAAAAAGTCTAAATTATGTTTTTAAGTTTCTTGGAACTATAGTAGGATGAGACAATGGTCCAAAAAAATTTTCAAAACTTTTTATGAAAAGTTAATATTCAAGAGGGCTGAAAGTCACTTTTATTTTGAAATTGTTCTAAATGATTTCAACAATGAGGACCATGGTTAGTTATGCATATTCACTTAATTATATGCATATTGAGTGGCTTCCTCGGTTAAGAGAATTGGGTTGGATGTTAGATTTTCTAAAATAGTTATTTTGATTAGATTTCACCGTTTACCCCCATTTACCTCGCTCTTAACTGGGTGTCGAAAATCAGGGCGTGACAATACATACCTACATCAATACATAGCTCAAATCCACAAAAAAATCATGATCTCACATAGAAAACCATATATGTCTATATACACCAATTCCAATTATATAGCATGTTGAACAACCAAAAAAATCGACAAAAATTCCTATAGAATTGATGTTAGGGAAGAGAAGACACCCTTACCTCAAAATCCAAGCTTGGTACCAAAAAGCCCTAATTCCACCAAGCTTCAAATTCCACCAAACTTGAGTTTAGACGAATCAAATTGAAGAGAAAGAAGAGTAGAGTAACTTTCCCTCTTGGAGCAACATTCAAATCTCACTTCTTGGAACTCAAATTGAAGAGAGAATGAAGAAAAGTGAAATAGAGGGGAGAGAGAGAGAGAGTTGGCAAGCCAAGGAGGAGAAAGAGGGAGTGGTTGTGTGTTTTGTGGTCCAAGGGATCCTATACACATGTATATACAAGTCTTGCAAGACTTGTTAAGTTAGGCCCATCAACTCTCCTTAATTGCTCCTTGCTATGGTTAAGTTGCACTTATTCACAAACTAACATTTTCTCTTTTTCTAAAACTTCACTTATACCCTCAAACTTATACTTATACCCCTACACCACTCCCTGGAGTCCGTAGTTACTTCCCAGGTTATCTGGATCCGTCCCTGTCCCACACCCATATCCAAAAATACCAAATGAGTATTTACATCACTAAGCATGTAATTAAACAATTAATCATGCTTAAAATTAATTTACACGCAATTAAAATGAAGAAAAATTTAAGGCTTTACAACCTCTCAACCTTTATAGAATTTTGTCCTCGAAATTAGAACATACTTGTAGTGGCAAACAACTCGAGATACTTTGAGCAAACCTCTTGTTCCTATTCCAATGTAGCCTCCTCAACTCCGTGATGTCTCAATAGTACCTTGACCAATGGAATGGTCTTCCCCCGATGTACTTACTCTCGAGAGTCCAAAATCTAGATTGGTCTCAACTCGTAAGACACATCTTCCTCCACCTCAAGATCTATCCAATCTAACAGATTTGAAGGATTCGGTTCATACTTTCTCAGCATAGAAAGATAAAAAATATTATTCACATTTGACATTTGGGTGGCAATGCCAAGCCATATGCAACTTCACCCACATATTCCAAGATTTTAAACCACTTAACAAATTGTGGCGATAACTTACCACTACGCCCAAATCTCATCAATCATTTTTGTGGTGAGACTTTAAGAAAGACATGGTCTCCCACCTAAAATGCCAAAGGACGCCTCATTTTATCGGCATAACTTTTTTGATGACTTTGAGCCATAAGCGATTGTTGTCGTATCACCTTGATCTTTTTTGTGGTCTCTTGGACTATATCTGGTCCCAAAGCTATTGTCTCACCAACCTCCGTCGAACAAATGGGTGACCTATAAAGCCTAGCATATAATGCCTCGAATGGCGCCATCTCAATACTAGCTTGATAGCTATTATTGTAGGCAAACTCCACCAATGGAACGTGGTCTTCCTAACTACCAGAAAAATCTAAAACACAAGCTCGAAACATATCCTCCAAAATCTGCATAGTAAAGCATAGATTGACCATTCATCTGAGCATGAAAAATCGTACTAAAGCAAAGATCTGTGCCAAAAGATGTTTGAAAACTTTGCCAAAATCGTGACATAAACCGTGGATCTCTATCCAATATAATAGAAACTAGCATGCCATGTAACTTAAGAATCTGCCTAATGTAAAATCGATTAAGGGTATCCATGTTATCAGTCACATCTATAGGGAGAAAGTGAACCACCTTAGTTAATCTATCAAAAATGACCCAAAAGACATTATGGCTCAATCACCCTAGGTAACCCTATCACAAAGTCCATAGTGGCATGCTCTCACTTGCACAATATTGTCGGCGTAGATTGTGATACATCTTGGTACCACCAGGATGCACTACAAGTCTAGAGCAATGAAAATCTCTAAGGACATCATCCCTACAAGTCAATGGTACAACTATTTTCCCTCTAAACCTCAAAGTGCCATCGGAATGGACTATCCAACTTTTTACTACTTCGCTACCCAAAATTTGAGTGTGAATAACCTTTAGCTCACTATCTTGTCTCTGCTTCTCAATTGCTATTGCAATTGTCAAGTGTGCACAATACTTTCCACATTTTGATGTTGAGAATTATGAGCTAGATCCTTCACATGTATTAGATTAGATAGATCTTAAGGTGGAGGAGGATGTGTCTTACGAGGAGAGACTGGTATAGATTTTGGATACTAGGGAGCAAGTACTTTGGGGCAAGACCATTCCACTAGTTAAAATCCTTTGGAGACATCATGGAGTCGAGGAGGCTATGTAGGGGAGAGAATAAGAAGTCCGCTCAAATGAGGGAGATATGTAAGGGACAGCTAGGGCTTCCCTTTGAACCGAGCATCTTCGTGGTTCGGCAAAGTAGACATCGTTGAAAATTTGGTGAAGTGCTTGGAAGGCCTTCAATTTTGAGGTAGGGGTTTCTCTTCTCACTTAATTGTCGATTCTAGGATTTCAGGAGAAACAGTGAGAGCTAGGTTCATGTATTGCATGTTTTAGATTGGTAAGAGGGGTGGGACGGGATGTGTTTCTACCTCTCTTTAGTTTTCTTAATGCAATTGATATGTGTATGGTTGTATGTATGGTAGGAGTGGAGAATGGGGGAGAGAAATAAGCATGTACACTTTTATGCTAGGGATTGGTTGTGAAAATGTGTTAAATGAGAATAATTGTGTTATGTGAGGTTATAAAATTTAAATGCATGCTATCTTCATATAAAATATGTGTTCATTGGTGAAGCATGATAAAAATGTGCTTAAGTGAATTTTGTGAGCGTATGTGACTTATGCTAGGGTTTACATATATAGGTAATTATATGTGTAGTTTTGTGGAGATGAAATACATATCATGTTACTTTATAACTTGCTTATGCATTGTGTAGCATGAATCTTAGATGCTTGAACATATATGTCTGAAATGCATATATGGGGTCGTTGTGAGAAAGACAGGGAAATGTGGAAGGGTAACATTTTTACTTTGGAGTATGTGATGACTCGGTGAGAATCTTGAAATGATTCAATCACCTTGGAGTATGTGAGGACTCGGTGATAGACAATCCAATCACCTTGGAGTATGTAATGACTCAGTGATAAACTATCTAACCACCTTGGAGTTTGTGATGACTCGGTGATGAATTCTAAAACCAACTAATCACCTTAGAGTATGTGATGACTCGATGGTAGTGTTAGAATTGTGTGGGAAGTGCCTCGATCCCATGATTGGTCAAGAATCATGTTACAGTATCGGGTTGAGTCCGAGAGAGAGACAAGTGTGTGATATTACTTTCATTTCAAATTATGAAGTATGATATGTGTTAATGCATTCTTATATATGCATTGCTTCAAATGAACATGATGTGTGTTGGTTGATATGTGCAATGTCATGACATGCATTTATGTAGGTCGTGTCGGGTTGGCACTTAGGTGGGTTAAGGTATCTCTACTGAGCCGCCGTGGTACTCACCCATTTCTTTTAAACTCTTTTACAGATAAGGCATCGATGACCGATGGGACTTGAGTGTCCAAGTGAAACTCTAATGGTATTTTGCTATCTTTTGCATATTGTATATTTTGTGGCTACCCATGCTGGTTTGTGGCATGAGACTTCATTTCAAGTTGTAGTTATTGTAGAGACCGTGACCAATTTTGGCCGATTTTGCATTTTTCGCATAATAATTGCCATAAATGCATTTTGAGTGATGTTTAACATGTTTTGAGTGTGGGAAACAAGTTTAGGAAGTGTTTTTAAGGTTTTGGAAAGTTTTTAGAAGATTTGGAGAAGTTTGACTTTTTGGTCAAACCGGGGCCTGGGATGCGACTTAAGTGGGCTCGGGAATCTGAAAAATTCTCAAAATTATTTATTTTTGGGAATGGCTTAGATGAAATGTTTATAGAGTATAGGAAGTGATTTCGAGGCCAAAGGAGTTTTCAAAATCGAAAATGGAGTTCGGGAAGGTACGTTAAGTGGTCCGGGGGTATTTTGGTCTTTTCGAGGCCTAGGGACCATAAAAGGTCAATTTTGTTAGAAATACTTCAGATCTCTCTTTCTCACGCTAGCTACTCTCTCTCTCCTTTCTCCCTCCACATTCTCTCTAGCTTTTGAAGGATTGAGGCTTGGATTCGGGATTTGCCGAAGAAGGGAGATACGTAGGGGACAGTTAGGGCTTCCCTTTGAACCGATCAAAGTCGTGGTTCAGCAAGGTTGACATTGCTGGTATTTTGAGAAGTGCTTAGAAGGCCTTCATTTTTAAGGTAGGGGTGTTCTTTCTCATCTATTTGTCGATTCTAGGGTTTCGGGTGAAGCGATAAGAGTTAAGGGTGTGTATTGCATGTTTTAGAGATGTAAGAGTGGTGGGATAAGGTGTTTTTCTTCTTCTCTTGAGTCTCTTGTATATAATAGATGTGTATCTCCTAGTATGCATGATGTGAGAGACAAATACATGAAAATATGGGAGAATGAAAGCATATATGCTTATGTGCTTAATGTAGTGTACATGTATAATTATGTGCAAATATGTGACATATATGTGTTATATGTTGTAAGTGAGTTAAATGCATGCTATCTTTGTATAGAAAATGTGTGCATTGGTGAAACATGACTAAAATGTGCCCAGGTGAAGTTTTGTGAGCATATATAGATTGTATGCTATGTTCTACATGTATAGGTAAATTTATGTGTGGTGTTGTGGAGATGAAATGCATGCTAGATGTTTTATTAATTAGCATGTGCATTGTGGAGCATGAAATTAAGTGCCAGGTTGTTATATGTTCGAAATGCATATATTGGGGCCGTTGTGAGGAAATGGGGAAGTGTAGTTGAATTGCCTAGAATAGGTCAATACTCGGTGTGGGCGTTGGAGTGGTTACATCACCTTGGAGTAGGTAAATACTCGGTGACGGTGGTCTACCCACCTTGGAGTAGGTAAATACTCGGTGGGGATTCCAAAAAGATGACCAAACACTTTGGAGTAGGTAAATACTCGGTGATTGTGGTTTACTCACCTTGGAGTAGGTAAATATTCGGTGAGAATTCAAAAAAGGGCCAAGTCATCTTGGAGTAGGTAAATACTCGGTGACAGTGGCCTATCCATCTTGGAGAGGTAAATACTCGGTGGCGGAGTTGAAATGTTGTGGGAAATGTCTCGGTTACATGATTTGGTTAAGAATCATGTTAGACTTATTGGGTTGAGTCCGAGAGAGAGACAAACGTATGATTCATGCTTTGATTTGAATTATGAAGCATGATATGTGTTTAATGCATATATATATATATATATATATATATATGCATTGTTGTGAATGAACATAATGTATGTTGAATGATATGTGAAATATTGTGACATGCATCCATGTAGGTCGTGTCAGGTCGGCACTTAGGTGGGTTAGGGTATCTCTACTAAGCCGCAGTGGTGCTCACCCCTTTATTCTAAACTCTTTTACAGATAAAGCGCCGATGACGGATGGGACATGAGTGTCCAAGTGGGACTCTAGTAGTATTTTTGCTATCTCTTGGATGTTGTACATTTTGTGGTTATCCATGCCGTCTTGTGGCATGTGACTCCTTTTTGAGTTGTGGTTATATTTTGGACAATTGTAACTTTGATATATGTATTGGATTTTAAGCTTGCTGGGTATGGAAAGACAACGGTTTGGTTTATGTAATGTCCATAGTGGTATTTAGTTCATTTGATGATGTTTTCATTATGAATGGATTGTGGTTGTGTAAGAGAATGATTCGTTTCGGTGTATGATTCAATTATGAATATGATCTTGAGCATGTAATTGATGTTGGTACCTTTCAAATCTATTATAGATCATGTATGAGAGGTCCTATGATGATATAATGAGGATTGGGCTCCAAATAGACCATGTATAGGGTTGTTAGAGGTCCTGTGGAGAGTATTTTGATCGTGCAAAATGCCCATTTCGTACAATCGAAACCTCCATTTTGATTGTATGAAGGGGTGGTGAATTATGGTGATTTTTAAGGTCCAGACAGGGGCAATTTCGCACAATCGAAACCTCCATTTCGATCATGCAAAATATTACAGGTTCAAGGTCCTGAACAGGTGAAATCTTTGCACAATCGAACTTTTTTTCACACAATCAAGATGCCAGTTTCGCACAATTGAAATCCCATTTTCGCTCAATCGAGATTATTATTCACAACATTTGTCCAAACTTCAATCGATGTAATTTCTTCGTTTTAGATCGGAATTGAGTGTGGTTTTTTTTTTTTGAAATTGAGTATTTTTGGATTCTCTATCCAATGGTGTAGGTCTCAGTTTCAGATTCTAAACATAGTAAGTTTTGAGGCTTGAAAGAGAGTGATTCTTGAAAGTGTGGGTAAATAAATACCCACTAAGGTGATATAATTTGATGTAAGGCCCATTGTGATTGCATGAGTGTGGTATAGATTGTTCATGGGGTTGAGTGAATGGGTTCACACTCGGGATTCAGGGTTGGTCCGGGGGAGTCCAGACAGTTCGGATTACAGGGCGTGACAGTTATATTTTGGATAAATGTAACTTGGATGTATAGTTGAACTATAAGCTTCTTGTATATAAAAAGAGTTTGGATTTGGTTATGTAACACTTGTGTTGCATTTAGTTCATTGATGGATACTTTCAATATGAATGGGTTTTGGTTGGAAAGAGAATGGTTCACTTTGATGCATGATTTGATCATAAGTATGATTTAGAATATATGACTGACGTTAGTACCTTTCATTTATGTTACGAATGATGTATGAGGAGTTATAGATTAATGGAATACGAGGTTGCAGCATTTTCTTCAAGTGCATTAGTCCGTCCATTTTGATGCATCGAAATGAAAGGAACGATGCATCGAAAAACCTGTAAGATTTTGGAATGTCAAAAGTCCTAAGAGTGTGTTTTGGTCTATACATGATCGATCCTTGCGAGATGCATCGAACTTAAGATGTATCGAAATCATCATTTCGATACATCGAACTTTCGATGCATCGAAATTATCACTTTGATACATCAAAGAGTATAGATTCTTGATTCTTGTAGAGAGATGCAAGGGGATGTTTGAGGGTCCCATTAGTGTTTGTAAGGTCTGTTGTAAGGACCGGGTTATTTTGATTGGTTCCGGATTATTTTTGGATAGAATTAATTTTTTTTTTGAATTAATTAAATTCAAAAATGCAAATATATATATATCGATGAAATTATATATATATTTATACGGAGGTGGAGGATATGGATACTACCCATATATATATGGGATTATATATAAAGTTGAAGGAAATATATATATATATATATATATATGTGTGTGGACATATATATATATATAGCAGATGATTTTATATTTAATTATAAATACTTTTATTTATTGGTACATATATATGGGTTTTATTATGCCCATGTAACCATTTATATTTATATTTATATAAGATTTGGCTGGATAAGTGGCCAGGAGTATGTAAGTGTATGTAGTGTGATATATGTACGTGTGTTTATATATATGTGTGTTATAGTGTGTGTATATATATATATATAAAATGTATGTAGCTAAGAGTTGTTAAGAAAGTGTGTGGTGTAGTGTGGTGCAGAGGAAAAGATATAACGATGAGCAGGCCCACGTGGGTGGTCTGCAGGAAAGAAAGAAGAAATAAAAGAAAAGGAAAAAGGGACTAATTGGTTGGCTGGTATATATATATATACAATTTGATATAGAGAAAGAGAATTGATAGAAAAAAAAGAAGGGCGAAGATATTTTCATCTAGGATAAGGAGAGAGGAGCAGGTGGGTCGGCTGATAGATAAAAGAGAGAAGAAAGAAAAGAAGAAAGGAGAAAAGAAAAGAAAAGAACCGAGAGCATCAGAGGGAGTTCTAGAGAGAGAAATAGAGAGAATATAGAGAGAGAAAGAGAGGGTTTCTAGAGAGAAACTGGGAGGATGAAGGTGGTTTCGTATATGGTGGGGTTGGTTCTCACGGCTGTTTGGATAGCCTATTTTGGTGTTCGACATCAATGGTGAATGGTGGCTATTCGGGCTACCATGGTGGTTGTTTGGTGAGGAAGTTGATGGTGCCGAGAAGGGTGAAGCTTGTGGGTCTTCTTGGCTGGAGTAGATAGCATGGTGATTGTGGAGATCGCGGTTTGTGGACTGGGGTTCATGGTGTACGAAGCTCACAGGTGTGGTGGTAATGGGTTTTGGGGTTAGCCGTGCATGGTGGTTTGCCATGGTGCTTGGTGACGGCCCTATGGAGCTCACGGTTGCCTACTATTTTGGGTTCTCTTCTGGTGGGGTTGGCAAGGCTGTAGGTGCTGGCCGGTGGCTGCTTTGGCGGGCTGAGGTGTGGTGATCGTTAACTGAATGTTGGTTGCATATGGTGTGGTTGCTCACTATTGATGGGGGTGGCTGATTTGTTGGTTCTCACAGCTGGGTTTCGGGTTGTTGCCGACGGTGCTGCGCATGGAGGTGGTGTTGGTGGTAGAGCATGGATCAACTTCGGTTTGGCTCGACAACGAAGAGTGGCGGTAGATGGTTCAACTGTTTGGGTCTTCCTTGGTGAGGGGTTGTTCCGGCAAGGGGGAGATGGTGCACAGTGATGGTTGATTGCTTGGGTTAAGGTAGAAAGAAAACTGGTTGTGGGTTTGGTGGAACACAGTCGGGTTGAGCCGTGGGTCTTCTTGATTGGTTTCGGTTGGTGAGGTGTGTATATTATATATATATATATACATAAATGTACGAGAGATGATGAGATGAGGTTGGTACATTTGAAAATGTTACTTGGACAGTGGGTAAAAGTGTGGGTTGTTTGGCAGCCATGGCGATGTGTTTATGGATTGGACCTAGGCAATTAAATTAGGCCTCTGTTTGGGGTTGCTGAAGGTGATGATTAAATTGGGCTCGTATAGTTGAATTTGACCGCATGGTTAAACTGGCTGAATTTGTGGCTCTTCAATTGGATTGGGTATTATTTGGACCTACATAATGAAGGGTTACATAATTTAAATTGGGCAAGACTCTCATGTTGGAATGAGAGTGGGTTTAGTATGTGGACTACCTTGATGGGATTAATTATTTGGGTTTGGACCTTACTACCCATTTATTGATATTGCCAAGTTATAAAGAGCACAAATTACACTAACTAGATTAATTGGCTAGTGAATAGAGTTGAAGAAGAAATGAGTAAATGGCTTTAAGTTAGACTTCCTATGGACTTTGGATACACAAGGACGTGTAAAACTATTCTGGCATAATAATGGTTGAACTTCTCAATTTTCTCGGAATTGGAGATTTTTGGAGTTCTCACTCCAAATTGAGGTAGGAGTGCTAGACTCATCCTTACTTTAATTATATAGGTCTCTTATCAGTGACATGAAAGATAGGATTGTGATTTCATGAGGTTAGGGTCTTGTGTATTTACATGTATATAGAAATGTGATTTATGCATATATATATATATATATATATATATATATATAACATATTACTTAGGACTTATATATGCTGCATGTATGATATTGAGATTATGAATGATTTTGTTGCAATTGTGTTTATTTAATGAAAATATAAAAATATATTTTTCAATGTAGAGTTGTGTATGAAGATATGATTTTCTTAAAAATGCATAAGTATGATGATTTCTATGAAATGAGTAAATGACATTGTGAGAAGCTTGATTTGAGAAAGAAAATGCATTGATTTGATAAAATGCATTTCATTGTGTGGGATGTGCGCATTGTTGTGATTATGTGCATTATGTGACGATTTTGGGGCAGGAGTGTGAATTAAGATGATGGTATGGCCCCTAGGGTGAAAAATTCAAAACTTGGCCAGGATGAGGTGCTCTCTTCGGGATAGCAACCCGATAAAGCGTAAGCAAAGTTTGGGTGCCCTTGAGAACCCTTACTATCGGAGTGCTTTGATAGTCCCTTTGAATTGATTTTCAGATTTATGTGGTGTGAGTTATATATTTTAATTGTGACTTGTCCAATTTGATATATAAATGTATATGTCTTGAAATGTGAAGCATCGCACATGTTTTGGAAAAACGTGATTGTTTATGGGTAAAAAACATGGATAACTGTCATGTAAAAATGTAATGATTTTATATGCATCCATGCATGGCCGCCTGAGTTAGAATAGGGTTGGGTGGATCATTCCTACTGGTCCGCAGTGGTGCTCACCCCCATTTATAAACTCTTTTTTAGATAAAGCATCACCGGAGGATAAAGCTTAGAGTGCTAGAGTGATTTGAAAGAATACTTTAGAATTTCTCTTAGGATATAGTATTATGAATTGTATATTTGGCTATCCATGCCGGCATGTGGCATGTGGATTATATTGATGTGAGATTGCAATTACATTTATGTAACTTGTATTTATATGGGTTTATGGATATTAGAAAAGTGAAAAATTGGATATGTATTGTGCAAGACTTGTATAAAGATTATGAGGTTGTTGAGACACAAATTGATGATTTAGAGTATGTATGTAAGCTTCCGTATTGACTTAAGGGTTGAGACCTCGGCACAATGATGGAATCTCCAGTGATCGAGGCTTTGATGTGTGATTTCACGAGTTCACACCCCACTTCCTTCGCTCCTAACCGGGTGTCGAAAGTCGGGGCGTGACATCTGTAGTGCACGTACATACGTCTGCAATTGAAAAGTAAGTTTTCGCGTTATATGAGTGATGGAAAATGGTTCGTTGGGGTTAAAGGACAGGTTCACACTCAAAATTCGGAGTTGGACCGAGAGAGTCCCGGCGGTTTGAATTTTGAGGCGTGAAAGAAGCCGTAAGCATACCCTCATACTAGAGATGGTTACATCAAAAAATCTATGGATCTGACATGCTTTCTTTGGTATGGTTGGTTCACATAATGATCTGAATGTCTTAGATCATTCTCCACTATTCAACCATATCATCAATGATACAATGCCTCCGGTTAATTATGTGGTGAATGGGCACCAGCGTACATTAGGGTATTACTTATCTGATAGTATATATCCTAAATGGGCAACTTTGATCTAGACCATCCCGCACCCAATTACTGCAAAAGAGAAATTATTTTTCTCAAAGACAAGAAGTCGTTAGGAAGGATGTTAAACGGGCATTTGGTGTGTTGTAGATAAGGTGGGCTATAACGCTTGGATTAGTGTATTATTGAAAAAAAGAAGACCTGAGCAAGATAATGAGAATGTGCATGATATTACACAATATGATTACAAAAGACGAGTATTATACCAACATTTTAGATTGGACACCTTCGCCGGATGAAAAAGTCTCCCTTCCACATTACAATCAAGACCAATCATTTTTGGCTACATACATACATACTCGTCTTAACAGGATTTGCAATGGAGGCAACAATTTGGATATCAGGAGAGATCTCATGAACCATTTGTGGGATAAATATGGTAATGAATAAGTTTGAAAGAAAATATTCTCTTCAATGTAATTTTTCATATTGTTTGTGATGAATAAAAATTAATTTTTTTACTTTTTTTCTCATTAATATAGACAATTTTTTTTAAAAATAATTCAATAAGCAAAAGAACTATTTTTTTATATAAAACAAAAAGAAACAAAATTATAAGTAAAGAAGCAATTCTTTTTTTAGCCAATATACAAAGGCAGATAGACCCAAATAATGAAAGAAATAAAATAATAATAATAATAATAACAAAAAAAATGAACAATAATACATCTGTTAGTGCAAATATTATGTTTATATAAACATATATTTATATATAATTAGAATAAAAAATAAAGTAAAAGGAAAGCAAAAGAAACAAAAAAAAAAGAAAAAAAAAAAGAGAAGAATTACAAAAATTAGAAGAAAAAAAATAATGAAAGAAATAAGAAAAGGAAAAAAACAAAAAATGAGTCCTACATTTTGGCTGGTCATGACGCTGGCGGCAGCCAGCCCCACACTAACCCGAAAGCTGTTCACATCTTGCGCCGGCCAGCGAAAATCTTTACTACATCGCTTGTCCTTTAGTTGGTCTATGCCGCATTTCAAGTACATTATCATTACAGTTTCCCTTGTACAGAGTCATCGGTGTGATCGTATATTTGAGAACTTGCACTCCGCATACACTCTCTCTCTCTCTCCCCCCCGACGCCGACATCATGGAAAAGGAGAGCGTAACGCTGTTATTGCTTCTAATATACGCTTGCTTGGCTATGCCCTTGACTAGCTTCACAGATGAGTATGCACTTCTAGCCATCAAAGCTCATATTACCTTTGATCCTAGTAACGTTTTGGCGACAAATTGGTCAGACGGTACCTCCTTTTGCAATTGGGTTGGTGTTTCTTGCAGCCGTAGGCGCCAAAGAGTGACAGCATTGAATCTTCCAAATATGGGTCTTAGAGGTACCATCCCCAGAGAAGTTGGCAATCTCTCATTCCTTAATTCCTTTGACATCAGTGAGAACAGCTTTCATGGCCATCTCCCCGATGAATTGGGTCGTTTGCATCGACTAAAATCAATCAATTTGACCTTGAATGGGTTTAGTGGTGCAATTCCATCAAGTGCCAGAAATCTAACCAAGCTTCAGTACCTGATTCTCTCTTACAACAATTTCACAGGATCTATCCCCCCAGAAATAGGTTATCTTCCCGAGTTGAAGTTCTTATACATCAGGAACAATAGCATTTCAGGGTTCATTCCTCCCACCATCTTCAACATTTCTTCTTTGGAAAATATTAACCTCCGTAACAATTACTTGTCTGGTACTCTCCCAGTGGGCATGTGCAACAATCTCTCGAAGCTTAAAGGGCTATCTCTTTCTGGGAATCAGCTAGATGGCAAGATTCCTACTAGCTTACCCAAATGTACTGAACTTGAAGCTATGTCACTGTCATTCAATGAATTTGCAGGACAAATTCCTCTGGGAATCGCCAACTTATCTAAGCTTCAGTTTTTGTATCTTGGTGCTAACAGCCTGACTGGTACAATTTCATCTTTAATTAGTTGGTAATTTGTCAATTTTAAATATAACAAATTAAATATAAAACTCCCAACATATCTTTAAATTTTGCAGGTGAAGTACCGGATACAATCTTCAACATCTCTTCACTTGTGGATCTTGATCTCGGAGACAACAAAATCACTGGTGGTCTGCCCAAGGGAGTGTGTCACCGAAATCCAAGGCTTGAACTCATGAACCTTTCTGGGAACAAACTCACTGGCAATATCTCTTCTAGTCTGTCCCATTGTAAGGCTCTTAAATTACTCTCTCTGTCGTTCAATAATTTGACAGGAAGCATGCCGATTGACATTGGGAATTTGTCTGCGCTTCAAATTTTATATCTTGGTAGAAATAACTTGACTGGTGAAATTCCACTTTCAATTGGTAATATGTCCATGTTAGAGGTGATTGAATTGATTGAAAACAATTTTCATGGTATTGTTCCTTGGCAATTGGGGCAACTCTCGAATTTGATAACTTTACAGTTTGGCCTTAACAACCTTATGGGTGAAATACCATGGTCACTCTTCAACATAACTAGCTTACAACTCCTTTCCCTCGTAGGTAATCACCTTTCGGGATATCTTCCATCAAGTGCTAGCCTTTGGAATCCAAATCTTCAATCTCTTTATCTTGGTGGCAACAAAATCAGTGGAATAATTCCCAACTCAATCTCAAATGCCTCCAATCTTGTTGCAATCAGTTTGATGGATAACTTGTTAATTGGAAACATACCCACGACTCTCGGGAATTTAGGCCACCTCCAATTGCTCAGTTTAGGATTGAATCAATTGAAAAAAGACCCATCGACACTTGAACTAAGTTTTCTCACTTCATTAACAAACTGCAGGCGTTTGACAACACTGCGCATCGGATATAATCCTCTAAATGGTATTCTTCCAAAAACCGTAGGAAATTTCTCCAGCTCTCTTGAAGAGATTGTTGCAAGTGGTTGCCAAATAAAAGGAATAATTCCCAAAGAAATTGGAAATTTGAGCAACTTGATTCTATTGGCTCTAGGAGATAATGACTTGTCAGGCTCAATCCCGATAACATTTGGACAGTTATTGAAACTCCAGTTGTTGGACATTAGTGGTAATAAATTACAAGACGCGATAACAAGCAAACTTTGTGCTTTAACAAGCTTGAGTGAGTTAATGTTGCATAAAAATAAGTTTTCTGGATCAATTCCGAGCTGCTTTGAGAACCTTACTTCATTGAGAAAACTCCTTTTACATAACAATGCCTTAACTTCCGAAATTCCATTGACTATGTGGTTCCTTAAGGATATAATTGCTCTGAGCTTGTCTTCTAATATTCTGACTGGTTCTCTGCCTTTAGAAATTGGCAACTTGAAACATGTTACAATGTTGGATCTATCAAAAAATCAGTTCATAGGTGAACTTCCAAGCACAATTGGGCAACTTCAGAGTCTGGTTCAGTTCTCCTTGTCAGAGAATAGACTACAAGGTTCTATACCCCAATCATTTTCTGATTTGATAAGTTTGGAGTCCTTGGATCTATCGCACAACAATTTTTCAGGTGCAATCCCCAAGTCATTGGAGAAACTTTTGTATCTTAAATATATGAATGTTTCTTTCAATAGACTAAGCGGAGAAATTCCAAGTGGAGGACCTTTTGCAAATTTCACGTATGAATCTTTCGCGCAGAATGATGAACTCTGTGGAGCACCTCAGTTCCATGTCAGAGCATGTAGAAGTGTCAAAAAATCGTGGAAAACAAAAATTGTTCTAAAATATATTGTACCACCAATTGCTTCATTGGTAATTGTAGTGGTTTTTCTAGTTGTGTTGCTAAGATTTAAAAACAAAAGTAGACACCTTCCAATCCAATTTGATTCACAACCTGGTGTAACACATAGAAGGATATCACCCCAAGAGATTCTTTATTCAACAAACCACTTCAGTGAAGACAATTTAATTGGTAAGGGAGGCATTGGTTCTGTGTACAAAGCGATATTCACTGATGGGATGGTTGCTGCTGTTAAGGTTTTCAATTTAGATGAACAAGGTGCATTTAAGAGTTTCGATGCAGAGTGCGAAGTAATGCGCAACATTCGCCACCGAAATCTCGTAAAAATAATCAGCAGTTGCTCTAACCTTGATTTCAAAGCCTTGGTGCTAGAATATATGCCTAATGGAAACCTTGACAAGTGGTTGTACTCTCACAACTATTGCTTGAATATTGTCCAAAGGTTGTGCATTATGATAGATGTTGCATCTGCGGTAGAGTATCTCCATCACAATTGTTCAACCCCTGTGGTGCATTGTGACTTGAAGCCAAGCAACATTCTATTAGATGAAGACATGGTTGCACACGTAGCTGACTTCGGCATAGCGAAGCTCTTGATGGAGAACAAGTCAATGACACAAACAAAAACCTTAGGCACCATTGGGTATATGGCTCCAGGTATGTTCCTTCTACCATAAATATATCATTAAAATGATTCGATAACAACCATTGGGACATTTCTACTCTTTATTTCATGGAAAATAAGAGAAGTAAAGAAATAATGTGCAACATAAATTTTTGTTCTTTCTTTTTCTTTTTGATTTGGTTTTCGCATATGGTAAATTAACTGACATGGGACTTCTGTACAATTTTCATTTTTTCTCCATCTAGAGATAAATTTATACATCAAGGTAAGTAAATGGAATTTAATATATAGAATTATTGCTCCTAGAAGTTAGTTATTTCCTGTCACCTATTCTAAATCTCAAAACCCACTGTTTTGTTTGAGCACTTCCTATATTTGTTTGAGTAAGTTCGTCCTGGTATTCTACTTCTTACTGTTTCTTTTTTTTTTTTAATTTAAATTTACTTATAATACTAATGTAACAGAGTACGGTTCGACTGGGATAGTATCTCCTATGGCTGATGTTTACAGTTATGGAATTTTGTTGATGGAAACATTTACAAGAAAGAAGCCAACAGATGATCTATTTATGGGAGAATTGAGTTTGAAGCATTGGGTGAATGACTCTTTTCCTAGTGAAATATTGAAGGTTGTAGATGCAAATTTACTAAGAGAAGAGGAAGAATATTTTGCTGCTATAAAGAATTGTTTGTCATCCCTCTTGGGATTAGCTCTAGAATGCACTGCAGACTCACCTGAGGAGAGGGTTAACATGAATAATGTCTTAGCCAGGCTCAAGAAGATCAAAATCACGTTTCATGAGAACGAAATGAAGCCACTGATCTAGGTAAGTTTAAGAATGTGGTAGTCAGTTAGAGAAGAAATCTTCATTTTTTGTTTGAGATGTTCCAAAAATAAGTCTTTTGCATACTTTTTCAACTATTCTTGGCAATTCCTCGGAAGTGTCAGAGGAATTCTCAATATAGTCAGTGATGATATTTGTATTCACTTTTTTCGGATATCTGTATGACATGTGATTCCACAAAAGTTATTACTTGTAGCCTTCTCTTCCTTTCAGTTGAATGTTTGTCACTTTTAACATGACACTGTCAGATTTTATTTTATTTTTCTTTTTTAATTGGATGCTTGTAATGTAGTCCATTTTCATTCAGATTAGAAATGTGAGGAAGAATTGGAGCTATGTTTCAGAGCACTGAATTGACGTCTAGCTTAAAATTGAAATTGGAGAAAATATATTTGCTCAAGTTTTTATAGAACTCATATTTTGAAAACTATAGATTTATTTGATGGGAAATCTTTGTATTCTCAAATTTTGATTCACTTGGGGATTGGAATGAGCTGAATGCCATCCCTTCTAATTCAAATGAAACAAGAACATGAAATTAGGGATGCAAACATGTACATTTGGGATGAGGAACAAATATTGCAACCCTTTTGTGCATAAGAAAACTCCTTTCGATAGAGTTCTAGTAGATTTTAGTCTTTTTGGCAATTTTCTAATTTTAAAGTGATTTTTTTAGGATTGAATCTATGTCAGTTTGTTTTGAGTTTCTGCCTTATTCATCAATACAGTTTGGAGATTTTTCTCCTCCATACCTAGTGAATTCTAGGGCTTTACAGATCTTTGATGAATTTTCCAAATTGATTTAATGAAATTTGAACCAAGTTGAAGACCTGCTAACATATGCCTTTAATTAATAATTTTATTTATTTATTTAATTTTTTGGATCCCTTTATGTGAGAAGTCAAACCATGTCTATTTTATGCTTTTATGTGATTAATTTGTTTATTATTTAGTGCACAAGTAGTATTCCAGCTTCTGTTGGTGCACAATATATGTATAGCAAAATTTATGGTTGCCTCAACCAATGCTTATTGCTTTTAAACAAATAACCAAGTTATCTAAATTTGAGAAACATTAGCATCCTTAGCTAGATCCAAGTCTATCACCACTCTGTGTCTAAATTTCTGGATAAGAGTCTTTTCATCACACCAAGGGCCTAGAAATAGTTTAATAAAATTATCATCCCCAATTTTTTTTTTTTGGAAGTAAAGCAATTTTGGTCCAAGGCCAATACCAAGGCTAGACAAAATACTCAGTTACGCCTTTATAGGGAAACTTTATAACAAAATGAACAAGATTTAAGTAAACACAACACTCTGTATTGAGCTCTGTTGCATTAACCCCAATTTTTAATTTAATATGCTATGCTAGTAGCTTAGTGATTAATTTGTAAATTGTAGAACAGAGCGATATCGGCCTAAAATTAGTTACAGTCAAGCTACCATTCTTCTTCCGGATCAATGTAACAAAAGATGAATTTATACAAAAGAAGAAGAACTGCAAAGCTACAATCACATTTAATTTAAGCCAACAATATTCCAAAATTATTGAAAAATCGGTTGAAAAACCAATCATAAAATAAAACAATCACACAAAAATCACGAGATTTACTTGATTCACCCTAACAATTGGCTACCTCCAAGGAGTACACTGAACAATTTTACTATGAAAAATATGGTGGAGGATTACAATCACTCAAACTTTCATTTCTCTTGCTCTCACCAATTTCACAAAATTAGATTTCTTCCGCTCACAATTGTTCTCATAATTTGATACACAATCTTAGGGTTACACAAAACTCCTATTTATAGAGAGATATATTGGTCACTAAGTTGTCTTGGTCACTAAGTCTTCAAGTTTCAGAAGGAAAGTTCAATTAGAAATTAAATTCCTAAACAAGTCCCATAATAATAGGAAACAAAATTTTCAGCAACCAACCTTCCAAAAACCATCGTCCTCAGGCTCCACAACCACAACAATCTCCCACTTGAAGACTGGAGAACTAATGAATCTTCTCCATCAACTCTCTATGTGCATCGCAATGCACTTCGGTGTGCTTATCTTCTGTCTTCAAGCTAGAAGCCCGGCCGATGCTTTAGTTTCTCCATCATCACCACTTTGGTTAATATGTTAGCAGGATTCTCGGTGCCAAGTATCTTCTCAAGTAACAACACTCCATCTTTTAACAGCGAGCGAATGAAGTGATATCGAAGTCCTATATGCTTGGTCCTTGAATGAAATGCCGAATTCTTCGCCAAGTGTATCGTACTCTGAATATCACTGTGCAAAACATTCTTCACTTGCTTGAATCCTAACTCTACCAACAAACCTTGTAACTAAATCATCTCTTTACTAGCCTCTGTGATTGCTATGTACTCTGTCTCTGTTGTGGACAATGCTACAATCTTTTGTAATTGTCAAACCCAACTGACTGCAATAGTACCAACTGTGAACACATACCCGATCGTACTTTGTCTATGATAAACTTCTCCAGCAAAATCAACATCTATATAACCATGTAGTCGTAAGTCACTTCTTCTGAAGAAAATGCATTTTCCTGTTGTACCACATAGATATTGCAATATCCACTTCATCGCTTCCCAATGTAGTTTTCCCGGATCACTTAAGAGCCTACTCACAACTCCCACTGCATAAGCAATGTATGGTCATGTGCACACCATGGCATACATTAAACTTCAAATGGCTAAAGCATACGAAACTTTAGCCATGAAGTTCTTATCTTCTTCAATCCTCAAACACTATTCCTTGGATAAATGAAAGTGGCTTACTAAGGGTGTGCTCACCGGCTTAGCGTTGCTCATGTTGAATCTCTTCAAGATGCATTTAACATAGTTGGCCTGAAACAATTGCGAAAGACCCTTCTGCTTGTCCCTTTTAATCGTCATTCCAAGTATCTACTTCGCTGCACCAAGATAGTTCATCTCGAACTCATTCGATAACTGCTTCTTCAACTTGCCGATTTCTTCAAAATCAGAACTTTCCACTAACATGTCATCAACAAAAAAAAGTAGTATGATGTAACTCATATCAACCTTTTTGAAGTAGCAGCAATGGTCAGTCTTGCATTTTTTGTAGCCATGTCTCTGTATAAAATTGTCAAATTTCTCGTACCACTGCCTCGGGGCTTGCACACAAGTTTCTCTTTCCCTTTGACTGAGAAACCTTCCAGTTGCTACATGTAAATCTCATCCTCTAGCTCTCCATAAAGGAAAGCAATTTTTGCATCTAACTACTCAAGTTGCAAATCCTCAAATGCAACAATGCTCAAAATTGAACGAATGGTATTCAGGTTTACAATTGGGGAAAAGATGTCAATGTAGTCAATATGTTCCTTTTGTTAAAAGCTTTTGACCACTAATCTAGCCTTGTATCTCTTGGAATAGTCACGTTCCTCTTTAACTTTGTACACCCATTTGTTATGTAGAGCTTTCTTCCTAATGGATAATTCGGCTAGCTTCTATGTACGATTAGAGATAAGGGACTTCATCTTAACCCTCATCGTTAGCTTCCACTTGCTTGAGCCCTCTACTTGACATGCCTCATCAACCTGTTGCGCCACACTTCTTACTAGATCATTATCTAACTCGACATACTCTGAATTTTCTTGTATCGAGCTAGTAGGTTGTATAATACCTCTATCATTGGACATCACTTTTTCATTAAAAATCACGTCTCTACTACGAATGATTTTCTTATATTGGTAATCCCAGAGTCGATAACCAAACTCATCTCATCTATATCTAATGAAGCTGCACTTTAGTGACTTGTGGTCCAATTTTTCCTTTGCATAGTCACTAATATATGCATAAGCAATACAACCAATTACTTTTAGCCATAAAAGATTTACCTGCTTGTCGCTCTAGACTTCTTCTGGTATTCGGTGCTCTAACGACACTGACAGTCCTCGATTAATAAGGTAGGCTACTGTATTAACTATCTCAGCCTAAAACTATTTTGGTAAACCTGACTGAATGTGCAGGCTTTTGGATTTTTCTATTAACGTTCGGTTTAACCGTTCTGCCACCCCATTTTGTTGTGGGGTTCCTTGCACAATCTGTTCCAAATAGATCCCATTCTCAAACTAGAATTTCTTGAACCCAGTTCTTTCATACCCGCCACCGTTGTCTAACGTCAGCCTCTTGATCTTTAAGTTCATCTCATTCTCTACCATGCCATTCCATTTCTTGAACACCCCAAATACCTTAGATTTGTGGGCCAAAAAATAGACCCATATCTTCCGTGTATGATCATCGATGAAAATCACAAAATATGACTTTCCGCCAATGGATGAGACCAGGACTAGCCCCAAACATCTGTGTGAAGTAACTCAAGCTTCTCAGTTTTGAGAACTCTGACACTCTTCTTAAAAAATACTCTCTTTTGTTTTTCGTACACACAATTCTCATAGAAGTCGATATCAATCCATTTCAACCCTGTTAGTTTCCCCAATGAGTGCATGACTTTGAGCCCTTTTTCACTAATGTGACCTAATCTCTGGTGCCACAAGTTGTGATCTTATTTGCTTTCAGCAATCGCTATTGACACTTTAGCATTGACAGTTGTGTAGAGAGAGCCATTATTCTTGTCATGTGATATGATCATAACGCATTTGGAGACTTTTCACAAATCCCCAATGAAGTTAATAGGATAACCTTCATCTGATAATTGACCAACAAAAATTAAATTCTTCCACAAGTCTGGGATGTGTCTCACATCCTTCAACTTCCAAATAGATCTAGTCATCTTGAATTGTACATCACCCTTGTCGACTACGTCGTATGACTGATCATCACCGAGATACACCTTACCAAGTTTACTACATGAATAACTAGTAAATAGCTCTCTGTTTGAGGTGTAGCGTGAAACGAGGCCCAAGAGTCAATCACTCATGACTCTGCCTTGCTCCCCAAAGAGCATATTAACACTTCATCTGAATCTTTTGAGACAATTTTGCTTCAGTCTTCTCTTCTTTTCTTTCCTTCGAGACTTTGCATGAAGTCTAGTAATGACCCATCTTGCCACAATTCCAACATTAAGCTTCTTCGACTTTGCATGAAGTCCAACAATGACCCATCTTACCGCAATTCCAATAGCCTTTTCCTAACACAAATCACACACTCTACTCAAACTTCCTCAATTCCTCCTCTAAAATCAAGTAAACACAAAAATCCCTCAAAACTTCTCTAAAAATCCGAATCAACACAATACCCACAACTTCTCTTAACAAATACAAATCCAAAAGGCTAAATAAAGCCCTTACCTCCAATCTTGAAAACGAGCCCTAAAGTGGCAGTCCACGCATGCAATTTCTTTTCTTGAACTTGAAAATGATGATAATGGAGGATGGAGATTATGATTAGAATGGTGTGGGTGTGTTTGGGGGGTTCTGACGAGAGGAAAAGATGAGAGAGTCGCGAGAGAAGAAGAGAAAATGAGAGGGAGAGGGGGGCTGTTTGAATTTTAAGTGACTGCGCATGCAGTCACGTGCCACACTTTGATGCATCAAAATTCATTCTTCGATGCATCAAAGTTAATGGATCAATGCATCGAAGTGTCGATGCATCGAACATGTATCGAAATAAGGTGCGAAAGCTACCGGAATTTGAATGGAAATGAGACATTTAAAGATCGATACATCAAAATTGATTTTGATGC
The DNA here is from genome assembly GCA_026545225.1 of Cornus controversa. NCBI lineage: Eukaryota > Viridiplantae > Streptophyta > Magnoliopsida > Cornales > Cornaceae > Cornus > Cornus controversa. The sequence continues at coordinate 21,896,713 of CM048852.1, forward strand.
AGCTAAGGATCGATGCATCAAAATGGTCATTTCGATGCATCGAAGTGCCTTATGACTGTGATATTGCAAAATTGTCCCAAGTGTTGAAAACTTTGTTCAATCCTTACCATCACACCTCTCATACTTAGATACATTTAACAACATTTAGATACATTCCTTTTGGATTCAAAGGGTCAGACGGAACATAATAGGACCGCAGAAATGCCAAGTTTACCGTCTACAGTGAGACGTAAAAATAGATCAAGTGTCCAAATATACGGGATCCGTCAATTCGACAATAACCATATATTCCATTTGCATTTGGCTATTAGTGCAAGGTTTCACCCTTTGTCCATTAACCTTAAAGAGTGTTCCATCCTTGGGATCCTTCAGTTCCACTGCTCCATGGGGAGCAACGGAATTGATAATGAAAGGACCCTCCCATCGGGTACGTAATTTTTTGGGAAATAAGTGAAGCCTAGAATTATAAAGCCAAACTTTTTGGCCTGAAGAGAGTGATTTTGCACGGATATGATGGTAATGAAAGGCCTTGGTCTTTGCCTTATAGATTTCGTGCTTTCGTACTCGTCATTCCATATTTCCTGTAATTCACTCAATTGGAGCTTTCGATTCGAGCCAGCCAATTTCATGTCAAAATTGAACTTCTTGATAGCCCAAAAGACTTTGTGCTCAAGCTCGATCGGTAAATGACATGCCTTACCACACATGAGATCGTACGGTGATATGTTGATTGGGGTCTTATAAGTGGTACGATATGCTCACAAAGCGTCATTTAGACGTTGTGACCAATCTTTGCGATCGGGGGCCCACAATTTTTTTGAGAATGTGCTTGATTTCCCTATTAGATACTTTTTCTTGACCACTCGTTTGAGGGTGGTAAGGTGTAGTAACCTTATGAGTGATGGAGTACTTCAGTAGAAACGTTCGTAAGAACTGGTTGCAAAAGTGTTTTCTGCTATCACTAATGATGGCTCGAGACGTACCAAAATGACTAAAGATGTTCGTTTGAATGAACTTTACCATGACTGTATGGTCATTGGTTCTGGTAGCTAAGACCTCAACCCATTTAGGTACGTAATCCACTGCTACGAGTATGAACTCAAAATTGAAATATTTTAAAAACGGGCCCATAAAGTCAATGCCCCAAACATAAAAAATATCAACAATTAGAATTGGGTTCAATGGTATCATATCCTTATAAGACATAGCGTCAAGGCACTGACATCGCTCGCACGAGCAGCAAAATAAGTATGCATCCCGATGCATGGTTGGCCTGAAGAAACCGCATTGAAGAGTTTTAGAAATAGATTTTCGAGCATTAAAATGACCTTTGCATAAGAGTGTATGGCAGAAAGTAAGAATGATAGGACTCTCACTCTCAGGCACACATTGGCAGATGATTTGGTTGGGGCAATACTTGAAAAGGTGAGGATCATCCCAAAAGTATGAACGAACTTGGGAATGGAAACGATCCTTTTCTTGTTTGGACCAATAGGATGGGCTCTTCTCGGTTGCTAAAAAATTAGCATTGTCAGCATACCAAGGAAGTTTCTTGTGAGTAACCTCAAAGAGTTGCTCATCTAGGAAGGACTCGCTAACTAGAATGGGATCTTGATGGCACCTACAAGAATCTGAGATAAATGACCGACGACCACATTTTCAGTACCCTTTTTGTCCCAAATCTCAAAATCAAACTCGTGTAACAAGAGTATCCATCGGATCAACTGAGGTTTTGTATCCTTTTGGCTAATAAATGCCTTAAAACGACATGATCGGAGAAGACAATTACTTTGGATCTTAAAAGGTATGATTGAAATTTATCCAAAGCATTGACTACTGTAAGTAATTCCTTTTCTGTTATGGTATAATTCATTTGAGAATCGGAAAGGGATTTGCTTGCATAGTAAATAACATGTGGCAACTTGTCCGTTACTGATTGGAGGGTGTACATTGATAATAGAAAACTCAACTTTGCAACTAAGAATGATCATTTTCCACTTCTATTCATTAATCAAATCCTAGAGCTTCTTGTGGGTCAAATCTTTTATTGATTTCTTGACCTATATTCAGGCTACAACAAGACAAGGTTAAACCACATTCACAAGTCCATTCGGAACATTTGCTTATAGACACATGCCTTTTGCACTATGTAATGCATCGACCATATTTGAATGATGTATGATGCCTATATTTTTTAGCATGGTGGAGAAATTCTTATAAATTTACATGGAGGATTTTTTTATCATTGGTCCTTCTTTTGAGTCTTGTCTTCAAAATCTTTCTTGTGTCCTTACACGGTGCAAAGAGACAAACTTGATTCTCAGTTGGAAGAAGAGTCAATTTATGGTTCAAAAGGGCATTGTCCTTGGACACATTGTGTCCAAAAGAGGGATAAAGATTGATAGAGCTAAGGTTAAACTCACATCTAAGCTTCATCCACTTTCATAGGTGAGGGGCATTCATTCATTCCTTGGTCATAAAGGATTATATCGCCATTTCATCAAGGAATTTAGCAAAATTTCATGACCCTTATGTCATCTTCTAAAGAAAGAAACTTTATTCCACTTTGATGAAGTGTGCCTTGAAACTTTTGAGAAGTTCCACGCTCTCCTATTTTCTGCTCTAATCATAACCCCTCCAAATTGGGCTCTCCCATTTGAGGTAATGTGTGATGTATCCGATTGTGCTATGAGTGCAGTCTTAGGGCAACATATAGACAAGTTGTTGCATGTAATTTATTACGCTAGTAATACCCTCTCCAATGCTCAAGTGAATTATACCATAACAAAGAAGGAATTACTAGCGGTAGTATTCATCTTGGATAAATTTCAATCATATATTTTAAGATCCAAGATAATTGTCTATTCTGATCATGCCACTCTAACGCATTTGTTAGCTAAGAAGGACACCAAAACCCAGTTGATTTGATAGATACTCTTACTTCAAGAGTTCAATTTTGAAATCCAAGATAAGAAGGGTTTCGAGAATGTTGTGAATCTTTCTCGAATTCTTGTTGAGTCTCCGCAAGCTTCAATTCCAGTTTGTGACTCCATTTTGGATGAATAACTTTTTGAGGTCATTCATGAGAGCTTCCCATATATTGCAAACATCATTGATTATCTAGCAATTTGTAAAATACCCTCCTCTTGGTCTAAACAAGAAAATGATCATTCTTCTCTCAAATACGAGCATACTTTTAAGATAATCCTCAGCTTTTCAAGTATTGCCTCGACCAAATAATTCAAAGATGTGTCCCTGATAATTAGATTCAAAACATTCTCACTTTTTGTCACACATTTGAGTGTGGGGACATTTCAATGCTAAGAAGACAACCTCCAAAATTATATAATGTGATTTTTTCTAGCCATCCATTTATCAGGATGCATATTCTTTCTATCGTTCATGTGAGTGATGTTAGTGTTTAGGCGCCATGTCCCATAGAGATATCATGCCCCAATCCTTGTTGTTGAGATATTTGATGTATGGGGGATAGACTTCATGGGATCATTTTCACCGTCCACTGGCCACGAGTTTATACTTGTGACAGTTGACTATGTATCTAAATGGATTGAGGCGCTTACTACTAGAACCAATGATCACATAATCATGGTTAAGTTCTTTCAAGCGAATATAATTAGTCCTTTTGGTATGCCACGCGCCCTAATTAGTGACAGAGGTAAACATTTTGGTCATATTTCCTTTGAGCTTTACTCCTTAAATACTCTGTCACACATAATGTTACTACACCTTACCACCCTCAGAAGAGTGGAAAAGTAGAAGTATCTAATCAGGAGATAAAGCACATACTTGAGAAAACAGTTTGGCCAGACTGAAAAGATTGGTCAATGCAACTAAATAAAACATTATAGGATTACCAAACCGCATATAAGACTCCCATTGGCATGTCACCGTACCACTTAGTGTATGGTAAAACATGTCATCTACCAGTAGAGCTAGAGCCCAAGACTCTATAGACCACAAAAACATTCAATTTTGATATGAAATTGGTTGGTTCTTATTGGAAGCTCCAATTGAATGAATTGGAGGAATTGTAGAATGATGCATATGAAAATGCAAAAATCTATAAGGCGAAGACTAAGGCTTTTCATGATCGCGTTATTCAGACCAAATCATTCTCTCTAGGACAAAAAGTTTGGCTTTTCAATTCTAAGCTTTGCCTTTCTCCCAGCAAATTTTGTTTCGAATGAGATAGTCCATTCATCGTCAATTTCGTCAAAGCGATAGGATTAAAAGACCCCAAAAATGGAACCCTTTCAAAGTTAATGGGTAAAGGTTGAACTCTTGTGTGGATGGCCAAATGCATATGGAAGACATGGATACTGTCAACTTGATGGATCCTGCCTAATTGGCCTTATGATTTGTTCTCACGTCTTGTTGTAGACGTTAAACTTGGCCACTCCATGAAAACTATCATGCCTCCATGTGAGCCCGTCAATGCAGATAGGAAAGTATCTAAAAATAGGTAGGTTTAATTTTTATGCTTGTAGATAGTCCTTTTAGGATAGGTTTGTAATGCCTTCGAAAAATTATTCCAAAAATACACAAGGCATTACGATGAATCGTAATTGTCATTATGATTGATCGTAAATATCCTGGCAAATTGGCTTCCAAACTCGAGCATTGCGATGAATGCTGTAGGTTCTAATACATCATAATTTTAATTATGATTCATCATAGCTATGATATACTATAATCCACATTATGATGTATCGTAAATTTTGCCCATTTTTGACCCAAAACCAACGTGATTCGATAAATGTTGCGATGTTTCTACAATTCAACGTATCAACAATATATCATAATCCACATTATGATGCATGGTAATGCCCCACGTGATAGCACGCAGAGCCACATATATTTTGAATTTAGCCCTTCTCCCTCTCATTTCTTTCCCTCTCGTGCACCTTCTCTTCTCTCCACACCTACCGACAATCCCCCCACAAGCCCCAATATCACTTCATCTTCATTATTCTTTCTAATCTTCATTTTCATTCATTCATCTTTTAGGTAGATTGGAAGCCAAGTTGGTGGAGATGGTTTGTGGATTGCCCTTACTTAGGGTTTAGAACTTGGTGGAGTTATTTTTGAAGTTCGTGTAATTGTGGTGGTGTTAGCATTGTTGTCTTATTGTAAGGTTATTTTTTATGGTGACTGTTGTTAGTTAATTAGATGAGTTAGCTAGGGTTGGACCTCACCATTGGAGTTCAAACTTGAGGACTTTACACCTCACCCGCCAAGGTCCCATTTGAGCCCATGAGAAACATGCCTTGGGGAAAGTGGGCTAAGCGAGATTTCCACTCCGGGCACATCATAGAGGTGTCCACATTCGCTATGCTTCCCAACACCAACTAGTCTGTGAAGACGATAAGAGTATGTTGTATGGATGGGCTCTTCACCTCGGCTATTGACAAGCCTTACCCATAGCTCATACGTGCATTCTAAATTAATTTGACTACACCGAGCCAGGTGTGTTAAAGACCAAGGTGGACTGAACGGAGATCATTTTACAGTGGCAGACATTGCCACCATATTGGGATGCCTACACAATCAACCAGATAATCTGATTAACGATGAGGATTATTACATTTTCAATGACTTACCGAAGGTGGGGCTTACGGTGCAAATGAACGGCGTTGAATGTTACGCATTCTAGCCTCTTAACTTGTGTATTTTATTCTCTTAGTGATAGATTATTTTGTGATTTTACTTCATTTTAGTGTTTTCTATATTTTCCGGACCTTAATGATTATTTCAGTTAAAACCATGATTTTGGGCTTTTAAAGAAGACATCCAAGATGGTTAGATGAAGCCTACATCTAGGAGATCCATTCAACCATTTATTTCAACTCAAATCAGCCCAAGGAAAAGGTCCAATAGAATTACAGCTGCTTAAGAAGGTTTTGGGCCAGAAGCCCAAATCTGTGCATAATACAGTCTTAATCCCGTTTTGGAAAATGGATCAGAAGTCTTATTTCTGAGCATCAAATCGACTTAATTTCTGTAAAAGGTTAAACGAAATTTGATTCTGCACACTTTTGTATTTCACGAAAATTTCGTGAATCGGACTTCTAGTGGGTCAAAAGTTGGGCCGAACATCAGCAGAAAAAATCCACCTAATTAGTGCTGCGGGAAAACCTAATTAATTCCTAATTGGATTAGGACTTTGGTGTATTCTCTTGGGGAATAAAGTGAAGACTTGGAGGCTGAGTTTGGGGGAGATTACAGAGATTGGAGAGTCTGAGAGGGCTGAGAAGAGAACAGAAACATATTTGCAGAGCTATTGAGAACGAAGTCATACGCGTAATTCATGAAGATGATGTCTTCTTCCTCAACAGTTGAAGCTTCTTCTTCTACCATGAGCGGCTAGTTCATCCACTAGGGTTTTGATGTAGCCCTAAGAAAGTGTCAATGGTTTGATTGTTTTAATTATTGGGGACCTTTATATACATGCATAGATTGTGTAATTTAGAGGATTCTTATTATAGAATTGAGCAATAAAAGTCTTGTAAATTCAATCTCAATGATTTCTTATCTTGTCTTAGATATTTAGTTGTTGTTATTGAACTCAATCTCTCTTATTTTCTGTGATTATGAGAGCGATTATTACACAATGGTAATCACTGAATATATCATTAAAAGCTTTGATGGATTATGCCTAGAGAAGATGAACCATACTGCACCCTAGATTAGAGTAGTTAGGCAGATGGCCCATGCCAATCGAAGATAGTCCATGACTTAGCCTTAATCATATGTTATCTTCTTGATGGATGAAGGTGAGCTTGTAGCCACCGACACCACTTATGCATGATGTAATTCCCCATAGTTGATTCAATTGACCTTTGATTGTGGAGTTAGTGGTGAAGTCAAATACCCTAGATTTCTCTCATATTATCTTCACTATCGATTTTATTTTGATTTATTTTATTTTACTTTTTAATTAGTTTAGTTTAAAAATCAGAATTCTTTTCTCTTAAGTTTAATTAGAATTAATTCCGTAATCTAACTCATCAAACCACAGTCCCTGAGGTTCGACACCCCTTTCGATAGCCCTATTCTGCAAGGAATTCGTTCTATTGCGAAGTGTGGTAATTTTTAATTGATATACTTTTTGAGTCACACTCACACACGAATCAGCAAACTATGATCAATGCCATATGTAACGAGAAATTCACAAATGAACACTAGATTACACGAGCAAATCCCTATCCCCAGGCACTTATGGTTATTTGATACAGTCTTTCAGAAAAATGCATATCCATTGGGGCACAGAACTGAGTGTCGTGGAGATTTTCTTCGAGCTTTGTACACCTTATGCACTGACTGTTGGTTCTCGGTCCCGACAGTGATAAGAGGCCAAATGTACAAAGTTTGGGACAGTTAGTATCATAAAAGAGCCTGAAGATTTATACTTAGAAGCTTCCCTTCCCATTTTTGGTTACGGCGATGCTCGCCAAGGCGAACTTCCATTTTGAGGACTCTTAGATTTCACTTGCCAACACTCCCAAGTTCACGTATAAGAACTGGAGCAACGCAAAGCTCACCTGTAATACCCCAGAAATTTGGACGTCAATTATTTTAAAGAATTTGAATTGCTTTATATTATTATTTTTTATTTTTTATTTAATTATTAGTAATTCATGTGAAATGCCTTGTCTCTATATTTTATCATTTTATGTGAGTTATTTTTCCTTTATATGCATTTTATCATTTCATGGGAATTGATAAGTTTGATTATTATCATTTTATGTGGATTGTTTATGTTTTATAGATTCTATATTATTTCATGTGAATTTCTCTATTTTTTTTTTATCATTTTATGTGAATTATTTATTGATTATGTATTATTTGACTTAAATCTTTTAAATGCTTTGGATTGGGTTAGGGAGGAATCTGGGCTGGAATGGTTGGGTTAGGGATATGCTTAAGTTGATGGGCCAGGGTTATGGTTATATTATTATTATTATTATTATTTAGTTTATTTAGTTTTTATAATAACAATTAAGACAAAGAAAATAAGAGACTAGGGTTTTTGTCGTTTGCTTACGCACAGAAACCAAGGGAGTAAACAAAAGAGAGAAAGGAGTGAAGGAACGATCGGGTGAACGAGTTGTTGAATCGTCAAAGACGCAAGTTCGAACTCTTCTCTTCCCTTTTGAATTTGTATACATATATATTATTTGTATATACATATTGCTGAAATATATATATATATATATATATATATATATATTAATTGTATAGACATGTTACTAAAAATTTGTATGCATTTAATTATGAAATTAAATGATTTTGCATGCTAAGATAATTCTGTGAATTAAACATGAGGATTTTGGAGTTTTGGTACTATTTTTGGATATTTTTGTATATGCATATACATGTATATATGACTGTATAGGCGGGTGTATATATATATATATATATATATGTATGAACATGAAATTTGGGTCTACTGTGTTTATCATTTTTGAGGGTTTTTGTTCCGGTCAATAGGTAGATCTTCTTCCTAGAACAATCCTTAAAAATTTGGTTGCGAACCATTGGGTAGATTGACGGGAATCTGACTTTGAAATTTTAGATTTTTAAAACTTGAAATGGGGCGTTTTTGATTTAGGCCACGAGAGGGCGTGAATTTGGTACCAATGCGTAGCTTAGATCGAGACGAGTTCAATGATATATTCATACACGTGATTCGGTGCCTGAAAGTGACCAAAAAATGGTCGAAAAGTTGAAAGTGACCATTGTTGAACATGGAAGCTTCAGGTGAGGGAAGGAGGAAAGAAGAAGAAGAAAAAAAAAAGAAGGGGACAACGCCCTCCATGCGCGCCGCTGATGCATGGGGGCACGTGCCACCAGCTCCGGTGCCGTTAGGTGGCTGAAAAAGGATTTTTGGGCCCCACTCGCGGGGGCCCACCTCTGGGTCCAATATGAGCCCATTCCGAATTGTTTTGATATTTATTTTGTATTTTTGAAACTCTTGGAAAAACTTGAAAATTTGAAAAATCATTTTTTTAAAATACTTTTATTCTTTCAAAAATTTCCAAATTTTTATTGTAATTGCCTAGATGTTCAATGAACTTGGGTTAAATTTTCATGTTGAAATGAGCTCCCCTTGTAGTTCAATTGATTTTTAAAGTGTCCAAAAGTTGGGTTTTTCATTTTCTTTTATTTTTAAAAATACTTTTATAATTCCAAAAATTTTAAAACTTTTATGTCAACTTTCTGGGGGATTAAAGAGCTTGGGTTTTAAATTTCATGTCAAAATTACTTCCCTTATAGTTCAATTGATTTTGTTTTAAAGTGTCTAAAAAGTGGATTTTCATTTTCTTTTATTTTAGAAAATACTTTTATAATTTCAAAAATTCCCAACTTTTTAATGTAACTTTCTGGAGGTTAAATACATTTGGGTTTAAATTTTCATCTCGAAATGAGCTTCCCTTGGTATTCAATTAATTTTTAAAGTGTCTAAATGTTGGGTTTTCACCTTCTTTTATTTTTAGAAAAATATTTTTAAATTCTGAAAAATTCTAAAAAAATTCAAGTAACTTATTAGTATTAAAATTCACTTGGGTTTTAAATTTCAAGTGAAAAGGAGTTTCCCTTGAGGATATATCGGTTGTATAAGTATGCCCTGATTATGCTTTATTTTGTCTCTTATTAGGAAATACTTCTTTTTAATTCCCAATAATATCAAAAAAAATTTAGAATATTTAAACACGGTCTTAGAGACAGAATAGGCTCGAGAACTTAAATTCGAGTTAGGTTTTGACTCCCTTGAAGGTTTAGATAAATTGGAGATTTGATTGGGTGTTTGCTTTTAAAGTGGTTAATTGTGTTATTTGATTTACTTAAATATATCCTTTAAAGATATAAATACCCATGAAATACTGGATTACAGTTTACTTATGAACAATTTGTCTTATGGTGATAATTTCATATCGGATAATTTGAATTACTTTGTTTGTACAAATTAAAATCATAATGCACCTTGTTTATTTTATGTTTCATATTGGGAAGGTATCTATGCATTTTATTTTGCATGTAAGGATTGCCCGACGTGTCAGGATCGCCCATACCTAACAAGGTATCTATGCATTTTATTTGGCGTGTAAGGATTGCCCGGCGTGTCAGGATTGCCCATACCTAATAAGGTATCTATACATTATATTTGACGTGTAAGGATTGTCCAGTGTGTCAAGATTGCCCATACCTAATAAGGTATCTATACATTATATTTGACGTGTCAGGTTTGCCTAGATTTAATCAAATGCATGTATATATTTCTTTATTTTTTTCTTTTTGAACTTAAAGAATGTGTTCATTGTTGAATGATAAGGGTTTGTTGGGACAATGTATAAGATGATTTTGATTTCTAAAAACATGAGGTAGGTAGGAAATAACCAGTATGTATATACATATACATATTAGGGTATCAAAGGATAAAATGGTGGCATTTTTGGATTTCTTAAACTTGATAGTATTTCAAGTTATGTTTATTTCTGCTGAACTTAAGAAATGTGTTTACTTTTGCATAATAAGGATTTGGGTGGAACATTAAATAATGACTGTTGTTTTCGAAATATGAAACTGGATAAAAGAATAACTTGTATGTTAAATCTATGGATTTCTTTTGTGTCCCTTATACTGAGGGTATGTATATTGGTTCTCTGATTGGGATGTAGTAGATAGAACTTGCTCGTGGGTTTAACCCACTTTGTTGACATTTCAGGTCCCAGGCAGGTTCCCCCGCGAGGTTAGAGTACTAAGGTTGATTGTGACAGACATCTACTCTAATCAGTCACAGGATAAGAACCTATCTTATTATACAAGAGTCAAACTATGAACTCGTTTAGAGATTTTGGTTATTACTTTTAAATTAGAGTCTTAAACTTTTGTTTATTATGATTAAGGGGTCCTTGGGTTACGGGACTTCTAAATTGTATTAGCATACATATAATTATTTGTTTACCGGTTATTTCAATTTATTAGGATTTTATGTTCAGCTTTTAGAATTTATTTTACTGTCTTTTGTATTCTATGCTTGTTGCTACCAGTTGTATATATTTCTCAAGGTTTTGTATATGAGATTGGCCACCTCATGCATGAAATTTTGTGGGGGGTATTTCATCACCTGATTCAGCAACCAAGAGTGCCCCCCCAAACAGGGGCCTTCTTTTGTTGATGTACGGATGCCATGGACATGGACGTTCCTCCAGCCCAGGCTGAGCCAGTTGTCCCAACAGCCACAGTTAAGCATGATGATTCAAACTTTGATGAGCCGACAGGCATGAGTTAAGAGCAGTATGAGTACTTGGCCACCGATTATGAGTGTTTGATAGCCAAGTGGCCCAACTGCAAAACGACTTCACCATTCATGCATGTGTCTCTTAGGAGTCACTCCAGGCAGTGCAGGCGGATTTCAAAGCCCTACTAGAGGGAAACAATAGTTTATAAGCGAGATTTGAACACTTAAGAGAGAGTCAGGATACAACCCGAGCTACCTACCAAAGCATCCTAGACTTTTTATCTCGTCCGTCCACTCATTCAGCTTCATCACCTCTATCTCCACTGCCACCAGCTTTGGAGTAATTAGGATTTGTAGCTTTTGTTTTATTTTTGTTTATTTACTTCTAGTTTGTGTGCCATGTGGGCACCCTTTTTTTAGACATAGTTTACATTTCTAGTATCTTTTGGATTTCATATATTCAGTATATTGTATGCTCAATTCAATGAATGTATGAAATATTTCAATTTTTGCTACTCTGAGTCTTTCTGTTACTCTATTTTCATTTATACACTTTCTTTTATGCTTTCCATTTCATTTGTATCATAATATTTGTGGTATCTCATGGTGTGATCAAGACAGGTTTTTCGACCCAAGTTTGGGGGGAATATGTACCTTTTGCTAAGTTCCGACTTCCGGTTGATGCTTTGTACCTTTTAGATCATTCATCAACTCTGATACAATGTTTTAACTCTAATGTTATCGTTGAGGACAATGTTAGGTTTAAGTTTAGGGGTACAAAAAAATAAAATGATATATCATGATCACATTTTTTGACATTTGTACATATTGCATACTAGTTAGAAATTCTTTTATAACTATGATGTCTTACTTTTGGAAGTTTTTGAAATTCTTAACAATTGTTGATTTGATGGATATGCCTCATAATTTGAGAATTGATCGTCTTTAGAATTTTCAAAACTTTGAAGTCTTGATTAAATTCAAGCGGTCCACATCATTTGCTCAAGTAGTGTATCAAGTAGTTATTGATCTAAGTGAACTTTGCATGCACATTAGCACATTTGCATCTTAATTTTGGGGTATACACTATAACCATAATTTATTTTTTTACAATTGCCTGATTGAAATTGGAAAACTTTGAAAATAGTTCCATTGGCATGAACATTTAAAATACTAAAAAAAAAAATTAGTACATTGCAATAAGCCTTCTCACCAAGTAACTGAGCATCTCTCCTCATTAACCATTGATGTTGCGTTTGGTATGCAGGAATGGAATGGAATGCCCATTCCAACCATTCATTTGTTTATATGAATTTTAATATGAAAATGGTCATTCCCTTGGAATGAAAATTCATTCCCAGGAATGAAAATCCATTACATAGTTTAAACCTATGGAATGGGCATTTCATTCACAATAAGATTAAAAAAAATCATATTACCAAAAAACCTTTCACCTCCACCACCACCACCACCACACACCGACACTACCACCACCACCACCACACTAGCTCTACTGCTACCACCGCCACCACTACCATCGGCTCTACAACCACCACCTTCCTACTCCACCACACCACAACCTTCATATCGCCACCTTCTTCCACCACCACCACATCATTTCGCTACCACCTCCACCACGACCTTCCTCCACCACCTCTACCGCTACCCCTACCACACCACTCCACCACCTCAACATCGCCACCTACCTCCACCACCACTTTCACATCGCCACCTTCCTCCACCGCCACCACCTCTACATCGCCACATTTCTCCACCACCTCTATCGCCACACCCACCCCAACCGCCACATCACCACCTTCCTCCACCGCCATGCCACCACCTCCACCACCATCCCCACCACACCACTCTACAACCTCCGCATTGCCACCTTCCTCCACCACCACCTCCTCATCGCTACCTTCCTCCACTGCCACCACCTCTACATCACCACCTCCACCACCACCCCCACCACCTCCACCACCACACCATCACCACCACTTCCACATCTCCACCTTCCTCTACCACCACACATTTGTTGGTTTAAATTATTTGTCACTAGGAGGGTTATTTTGGAGAATTTGATTTAAAATTTATTGTAGTCCTACCTCATTTTAAATAAACACTTTCATTTCCATTTTTGTTCAAATTCAAGCCTTGGTTCTCTATTTTGAAAAAATATTCGAGTCAAGTGAAAGACATTGTGATTTATTTTCCAAAGGTGAAGTCAAAACTACATATTAGATGCAAGTTCACGTTTCAAATAGGGACTAGGGTTGATAACTGCATTGGTATGCATTTGAGCATTGTGTGCGGACCATTGCTTAATTCTTATCATTAGGAGCTTTTAGGATTCCTAATGCGTGACATTCCTCTAAATACTTATCGTAATCATTGTTTTTTTTATGCAAATTTTGATTTTCGATTTTCATTAGTTGATGATTGAGGTAATTGAACATTTTTGTAATTTTTTTTTCTTTTTTTGTGTTTGACAAGCATGTTAAACGCAATGAGACTTCACTCATCCACTAGCATTGTTTAGGGGTTTATAAGGTTTGTTGCATTCGCTAAATGCAATCACATTTTTCACGAAAGTAGAAATAGAGTAGTTGTTTAGTTTTAATTTAGTTTTTATTGCTAAGGGACTAGCAATATGTAAATTTGGGGGTGTGATAAGCGGCAAATGTTGCACATTTACGTGCTCTTATTTGTATATGTTAAACCATACTTTCTGTATAAGTTTTATGTTGCTTTCATTTAGAGTTTTTTGTATAATTATATGTAAATTACATTACTTTGAGGCTTGTTTCAATACAAGTATTTTCATTTCTTAAATTCACGTGTTGTAAACTACTTTTCTCATCTTAGAATGTGTTTTGTCTCAAATGATCTCAAGACATGCTCATTTTCTATGATTATAAGCATAATGGCCTTGTAATTGTTTTTCTTTGAACATATTAATCCTTGTTTTAATAGTTCATACTTACAGAAGATGAACTTCCCTACAAGTAGTTAATTAGGCAATTAGTTTAATGTGGTTAGATAGACAATTCATGTTAATAGAATATGGAATATGCTTAGTTAGGGTTCATGTATTTTCTTAAGGACGTCATTGTGAACCACAAGTCACAATTACATATGTTTATGTCAATGTCCCCATTTGAAATGCAATTGATCATAATTATGAAGATAGTGGTGTAATCAAAGCCCTAGTTCTTTCTCTTAATCTTAACCATATTTTAATTAAAGCAATTTCTATTCCGTGAATTATCTTTACAAACCATTCCCATTTATTCTTCGAATTAAACCAGAAGTAATCTTTAACTTAATAATTTTTCCTAAGTAGTTTATTTGGTTCGACACCCTTCATAGCCCTATCCTGCAAAAGATTTGTTCTATTGCGAATGGTACTTTATAATTTGAAAAACAAGCCATCGAAGCCAAGAGCTTCGAAACATTTCACCACAACATGGGCCCACATTATTGCATTTTTCTTATTTCAAAAATAGTAGCTTTTAAAACAAGTAACCTTCCAAACTATTTTATAGATAAAATATTTCCAAAAATAATTTACAAAATCTTTCAATAAACTATTTTTACAAATAAAGCATGTCCAATAATTTTAGGAATCAATTCCAACTCAAATTTCTCATAATATAATTAAAAATAACCATGACAACTTATCTTTTAGTTTCAAAGATAAAAATTGTGACAACCTTTGTGGGCAGAGGATGTTGGGCCTCCACGGGGAGTGGATTGTGACAACCTTTGTGGGCAGATGCAAACACTAGGCGAGCTACCACACTAGCAGGTTACGGGTGGCATGATCCTACATCACGTAGGGAAGGTGAAGTGCTTATATGAATGTTCGCACCCTTCTATGACACAATGCATTTTAAACATATGATGACCATGAACTCATCAACACTCTACAGTTAAGCGTGCTTATGCAAGAGTAGTACCAAAATGGGTGACCCCTTAGAAAGTCTCCGATTCGAGGGAGCCAAAAGCTGACAATATTGTTTCGGGTAGAGTAGAGTGTTACAAATTATATCAGAGTCTAGCCGAAAGTGTGCCAACAGGGACGTTTAGCCTCTAAGGGGGGTGGATTGTGACTATTGTTGTGGGTGGGTGTAATGTAGGCGAGTGCGAGGCACTAAGTGAGCTGTCATACTAGTAGGCTACAGGTTTCATGATCCCACATCGCTTGGGGAAGGTGAAATGCTTGCATATATGTTTGCACCCTTCCATGAAACAATGTGTTTTAAAGTCGTGATGGTCGTGACGCATCAGAATCTGCAGTTAAGCATGCTTATGTGAGAGTACTACCAGGATGGGTGATCCCCTAAAACGTCTCTGGTTCGGGAGAGCCAAAAGTGGATAATATTGTGTCGAGTATGGTGGAACAATACTGTGTCAAGTAGGATGGGACGTTACAAAATGCATGAACGTATATTATTATGCATTAATGTGTAATTATGACATCACCACCTAATAATAATGGGACAACAATAAAAGATTCATGTTGACCCAGCTTGTATAAATTAAAAGAAAATCAAGTCTTGGTCTTCAAGGAATCTTCAAGAACAAGAACTCCATATGTGTTTGAACTCCAAGGTTGCAAGCACTCCAAGAAACCTCCACAACCACCATGGACCACCATATGAAGGGCTGGGAATTGCCAGAAAATACCGAAAAGGTTATCAGAGTGAACAAAAAAAGAAGGGCACAAGATCCTTAGTGGCACATAAATTTAAATTGGCCCAAGGAATAACTTATGTGTCTTTTACGATTGTTAAATAAAAAACACAAACAAACCAAAAGCTAATGGGTCATCCATGGGAGAGTGTCAACCATCTTTAAAAATGTAATCAATCAACAACAAACATGCATATAATAATATAAAAATATGATTATGTTTGATTCAAGATAATTCTTAACCAACTAAAACACCTTGAGGTTATCTCTGATACCAATTATTGGAAAAATGGATTCGGATATGCAATATAATAAAAAATATTTTTTTGAATTCATATTCAAGTGTTTAAATTGGTCTATGAAATTTTTACCGAAGAGAGAAGAATTAATGACCTTTGGAAGCATATCACCAATCTCTTCACTAATCCAAACCCATAAAGATGAATTTCTGAGCAAAAATTTTCAGTTAAGAACAACAACTTAAAACACATATTTTTCCAGGCTTTAGTACTCGGAATATGACTTAATAATATATCAAATCGAAGATTTTTGAATTTTTTATCTTCTGGTCCTCGTTTCAAGCCGTTTAAATTAGTAACGAAAAAGTTATGACCAAAACAGTGGAGTTGGTCTTAAAGTGGCGAACCAGATTTTTCCAAATTTTGCAAACATGATTTGAAAACTTCCAATATGATTTTCTCAGCTTGCGAACACCTCCAAATATTCAGTACTGTATTATTGTATAGAATCCACAAACAACAAAAGAGTAGACATCAAGTCTCAAATGAATTAGGGTTAATGAGAGAGAAAATTGAAAGATATTATGTTTTCCAACTTTTGTCTCTCTAGAATTAGCAACATAGTCGAATACTCCAAAAGGGTGGTCGTCCCCCTCTATTTATAGAGGGGAGTGGGTTGCGTCTTTTTGTTGTCCAACTCTTATTTCTCATTTGCCTTTACTTGCTTTCTAAGTTAGGCTAGGAGTATGATGTAGATGGGCTTATTTATGGCTTGGTTCCAATGTACTTGTTTAATGGACTTGGCAACTGTTGGCCTAATTAATGAATCTATTAATTATTTTAATTCCACTGGATAAAAATAATTGCACCCCAAGATATAAATAAAAAGCCAAACTTACTAAATTAATATATATATACACAATTATGTATATTTTGCAAACTGAACCCTCTATGTTAATTAGTCAATAGGTATGTTAATATCATCAATCTATTGAATTAATTCTAACATATTTTGCCCTTTGGGTTTGTGAACCCCTTGATTTCATATATTTAATAAATTAAATATAACTCTACATAGTCTCTACAAACCCCCTTGATTTCATATATTTAATAAATTAAATATAACTCTATATAGTCTCTATGATCAGGCAAACTTATCCAAAATATTTAAACCACACAAAGACCTATTTTAGATTACATGTTCCAAAGCCCATAATCATAAATTATCTAAAATATCTAAGTATGTTGATCCACATATCACCCAAATAAATCAAAGAGAGCCGTGAATATAAACCAAGGTTCATCCATTTTTCTCAGGATTGAGGGTCTATTCGCTTTAGTAACCACTGATAACGAAACTTAATTATGATAGTCAAGCAAGTCACGATTTATTCTTGATTAGTTCAGTAAGTCCCACCTGCCAGGACAATTAATTCTGAGACTTCCACTCAAATAAGTGAGATAAGTAATTTTATTCTATTAAATAAAAATTAATTTACTAGACTCTTTATTAATAAAGAGCTCATTTTTAGTAAAGAATGTGATCCATTTACAATTATGATTACTAATGATTCATATCTCTTGTACTGAGACAATACTTCATATGAACGTTCCTAAATCATTCAATCACAATTAAAGGAACAAGTAGTTCAATCCTCCTTGAACTAATCAATACAAACATCTCATCAATATGTATATATGATCTTGAAGGGCACACACAAATCCCAACAATTAGAGAAACATACATAATAGATTACTCGACCAAATAATTAGAGCAACATACATATTAGATTACTAAAGCCCACCTTCAAATTCACTCTCCGCTAAATAACTTCTTCTACCACAAACTTAGGAGAACCACCATCACGCCCGTCATAACCACAACACCTCAAACAGAAATGGCACTCTAAAAAATACTAATGTTATTGCAAGCTTTTCTTCTTAGGGTTGTCTGTGTGATTACACACATAAATATGAGCATTGACATGATTAAGAGGGACATAGCTGTGAGATATAAATTTGTAATTGGTATATTTCAGTGATCAAAACCTGATTGATCGAGTTATAATTTTTGGATTATTCTTTGTATCGATCATCGACAACTTCAAGCTAACACTCAAGTGCATGGAAGCCGATAAATCAGTTAGAACACCATATAGTACAGGTAAGTATGGTGAGGACGCTCTGCACTTTTTATTTCTGAGCCTATTTTGAAAAATCAGGGTTTAAATGAAAATATTAGTATTTTTCAAAGTGGGACCGGTCTGCAATATTTAAGACCGGTCCAACTTTTCTCTGCAGTTTGGTTTTTGCAGGTTTTACAAAAGTCCCACCGGTCTTATTTATTTGGCACCGGTTCCACTTAACCTGTTCCAAATAGGAAATAGATTTTGACAAAAATTCTGATTCCTATTGGGTTTGAAACTTCTAGGAGAGTTCTATTTTGGTATTCAACTTCTTTTCCAAGTAGAATTAGAACTTCCTTGCCTATATATATGTATCTATATTTTCTCCACAAATGAGTGAAGAAAGTGCCATAGAAAATTAATATTTTTAGAGAGAGAAAGTATATATAGTATAATTAGGGCTATTTATTTTTAAGAACACAAATCCATACTCCACGAGTGATATTTAGGATGGTGCTCTTCTTCTGATTAGCTGCTCAGAGATTGCATCAAATCTATTTGCTGATCAGAATATTGGATTGATGGTTCTTCGCTTGCTTGCTTGCCGAGGAAGAAAGGTGACCAGATCGCACTACGAAGGGAACGAAATACTTGCTGAGTATTTTGGTTCTTCCAGCAACCTTTCTATAAGGATTGTGACGTTGACCGGAAGTCTGCAGCAGTTGGACGTATTGTCGCAATTATAAGCCTGAGGTGTTCCGCATCTGATCCTTGACAGAGTGAAGAGGGGTGTGAGACTGAGACAGAGTCTGTTGTACTTCATTATAGTGGATTGGTTTCCTGAGGCGTGCCACTTCCCTCCGTGGTTTTTCCTGCCTTGGGTTTTCACGTATATTTGGTGCATTCTTTTCTTTACTTGCACTTTATTTATTTACTTGCTTTAATTGTTTGGTTAATTGGACTTAAAATTTAATTAATTAGAAATTAAACAAACGAGCAAGTGATCCTATTCACCCCCCTCTAGGTTCTAAAATACTTTTCGCAACCACTTCCGCACTGCGCAACTCACAATAACAATCATGAATAGGTATGGACTCACCAAGGGCCCAGTGGGTCGTTTGCCACCACTAGAAATTTTTATTATTATTTTTATCTATATTACTGTTTATAGATTTTGGTAAAAGCTTAAGAATGCCCTACAAATTTTTTTGAAAATACCTTCACTATATTTTCTTGCCCCCACTGATTTTTTTGGGTCCAAAGGTTAGTAAAGTAGTTGACTCTCTCTCTATCTCTTTATTGTCTCACATCTATGGTAATTGACTCTCTCTCTCTCTCACTTTTTTCACTCTACTGTCCCGTAACTATGTAATTTGGTAATTGACTCCCACTCACTCTCACTCTCTTTTGCTCACTATCTAGTATCTGCCCCTATCCACCCCTCCCCCTCTCCCTCTCTCTCTAGTTTTCGTAAATGTAATAAACAAAAATATTATCAATTAAAATTAAGTTATTGTATTTATTATGTTATTTAAATAAATTATTTTTAATTTTTTTAACAACACCCCCTGTCAACATAATTTTTGGGTCCGTCACTAATCATGAAGAACAATAATACGAATCCAAAGCTACCCAATTCAATACCCCTATTGCCACCATCTAGAGAGACAAAAAAACCCTACCATATCTCTATTATCTGCTACTTGATGTGAATGCATTTGTAAGATATATATTCTAACCGTTAAATTATATATTTTCTATTATATCTGCTGTTAGATTATATATTATTTCCTAAATTATATAGGTTTCTTACACATTCTCCTTAACCATCTAGGATTAGAATTTCTTGTTTCCTATATTTACTTAGTTTTCAAGATTATGTGCCTATAAATAACCCTTAATGTATTGTTCATAATAAGACAATTTAATAATTCAATTCATATATCAATTCAATTAATACAATTCATTCTTTATTTTTATCAGGAACTAGGCCAGGGTGGCAATTTCCTTCGCCCCGATGGGTTTCCGCCCTGCTCTGGCCCTAGTGGAGGGGATTTTGGGGTATGATTTTTTTAAGAAAACCCACCTAGTATCCGCCCCGCCCCGATTATATACATACATACACACACACACACACACACACACACACACATATATATATATAGTGAAATAATTGTATGGAGTGTGCCATTTCTTTTATTATTATATTACTTATTTAAATATAGTATACTAGATATATGGAAGCCACTAGGGTTTATTTATTCAGTAAAAAATTATTTTTAAATTTAATTCATGAGTTTGACTGAACAACAAAATAAGAAAGAGAGTTAGAGAGAACTTAGAAGTTAGTTGAAATCCTAGAGATCTCTCGGCGACAATTTTATTCCGGTGAAATCGTGAAGATACTTTATCTTTCTCTCACTCTCTCTTTATTTTGTTCTGCTTTATTCCTCTCTTTATCTTGTGGCCAAAAGAGAATTCTCTCTATTTTATGTACATAATAGATCTATAATAAAAAATTTCTTGAAGACCAAAACTGTTTTTATCTCCATCTACATATGTATGTATGTTTGTGTCATTTTTTTTGGTCTTATATATTAGGGTTTTGACTGTACGAGTGTTGTATCATCGTTTGGGTACATTTAGCCCAAACATCAAATTCAAAGCAAATTAAGCAAAAAATTTTAAGGATTCTGCTATTCCTCTCTTTCTCTAAATGAGGCAGTGGTGGTATGGTTACTACAAACTCGTTAAGGGTTCTTAATGGGAGATAGATTGAGTATTTCCTTGACGGGGCAAGGTAGGGTTTTGGCATACCCGCCCCATACCCGTCTCGTTGCTATCCCTATCAGTAACATATCATCTAATTCCCATTTAGTGGAATGAAAATGGTGTTTAGTTCTGTACTGTGTATGACCAACCAATCTAGTCTTTATGTGTGTATTTGAAAATCTTGGGACTCTAACAGTATAACCAAGAACCAGAATTGAAGAAATGTTAAAATTATATAGAGAAATGATAAACCCTCCAAGGATGAGGGAACTCTCATGGAATAACTCCAAAAATGTTAGGAATATTGAGGCCCTGCTTGGATTGTGACTCTAAAACTAGTTTTCTATTTTTAGAGTTACAAAAATTTAGAAAATAATTTTTTGAGCTTCTTGGAACTGCTTTTGAAGAACAGTTTTTAAAGAATTGAGTTACATGAGTATAGGATTTCAGAGAACAATAAAAAGATGTTTTGGGGGTTTTCTCAAAACTGTTCTCTTCTGAATGAAAACATGGAGAACCTTTCACTCACTTAAATGATTCTAAGTGAACGGTGGAGTCTCTCTCGTTTATAAGCCATCGTTTAAATCTAACTCTATCTTCTCTTCAATCCTATCTCTATCTCCTCTTTCTTTTACTGTAGATAATCGAAAACATCCGCCATTGAAGATAAAAAAAAGAGAGTTTTTCCTATATATATTTGTGCTACATCAGTTGAAAGGCAAAGCAGATCGCCAACCCCATGAAAGAGAGTTGTGACTCTGTTGGTTGTACATTGGGCTCTCTCTCGTGGTTTGCAAATCTCCTCACAAGGCTTCTTCAGGTCGCAGATCAGAGCTCACAACCATCTTTGCTCCTTCTCTTTCTAAGCTTTAGAAGCTCAAGATTGGGTGTTCACGAAACTTTGAATTAGGTTCTGAATTTTTTATTAGGTTGCAATTTAATGTGAAACTTTGAATTAGGAAGCTCCTAATCTTCACTTTGCTTGCAAGAAGCTCCTTCCCTCTTCTTCTCCTTCTCCTACTCCTACTCTCTCTCTCTCTTTCTCTCTCGATCTTAGATTATTTTTTCCCCTTTTCTCTTGGCTTGCATTTCTCTCTCTCTAGCTTTCTCTTTCTCTCTCTGCCGACACCCACCTCCTATGATCATTCTTCTTTTATTTATATATATCCTCAATGACCTGACTTTGGTCATATACTTATTCAACAAAAGAATCATAAAAGGAGCATGGAGCATAGATGTGCTGTATAAATGTATTGTGCACACAAGTCTCATAAGATATGTTTGGATACACAATTATACATAATAATGCACTTATTATCATAATAATACAATTTGGTTAATTTTCACCAAAAAAAAAAATTTATATTCCTTTCATTTATTTGATATAATTTGAGAATTACTTTAATTAGTAAAAATTATTTTTTATTATAGTAATGTGCAATTTTTTTATTTTATTGTTCAAAAAATTATTTTCAGTAGAAGTAGATTTATTAAGTTAAAAACACTAGCTTAAAATTAATGCACCTCTAACACTTATTAATAAAAATTGTATTATTAGATTTAAGAAAAATAAAGTAAAAATTGTTCTCTAAAAACTGGTCCATAAATCTGAAAACTGTTTTGTAATTTTACCAACCAAGTGAAATTTTAAATTGGAAACAATTTTCTGTTTTAATTCTCTGAAACTGAAAAGATTGAAAATAGAAAATTATTTTTAAAGTTGCAAACCAAGCAAGCCCTTAAGTTTCTAACGAGTTCACAGCATTATAGAGAGAAAACTAGAAGTGAACATATATTTGCGCACACAAAATATGTTTCATATTTTGGATTTTTAGATACAGTTTAAAGATTATAACTATAGATAAGTAAAATTCCAGATTTTGCTTGCTAATGTACTTACCAGGCAAATTTGATTGACAAGAGTAACATTACTATATCTGAAATTGGTTATGGTAAAAGAGGCAATTCCATCCTTGTAACAAGGCTTGTAACATGGAGTCACAAGAAAATATAAAAAATAAATAAAAATAAAAAATTGATAAAAGAAGACAGAAAAAGTCAATTGCTACCCATAATTTTCTATAATTTTTGTAGTTACATAAAGAAAACTCCTTAGAACCTAACAAGAATTAAAGTGCAATGAAGATGGAAGACAATTTTAGCCATCCTATTGATTGGTTTATTCCGGTGCAATGTATTGTCAACTGTCTGTCATGGAATTAAATACTATTTTTTTCCAAAAATAAAATGATTCTGAGGTCAATGGTTGATAAACAAAGCATACTGTAAGATAGGTTCATATGCATTGTACATCACCTATCTAAATCTTAACCAATCATAATGGTCTTAGGTAACCAAATATCAGAGTCTTTCTATGACCAAGTCTAAATGAATATTGATCTACATACTTCTCAGTTCAAACTATAATCAGATTATCAAAGGCAAGAAACTTTCATATATGTTGGTGTTCACATGTATAGGTTTGTAATAACAACAAATACAAAAACAAAAAACATTTCTTTATAATGGTTTTTAAGAACCAAAAATATTAAAAAAAAAAAAAAAACCCAAAATACACTCCAAGCTAGAGAGGAGAAATCATGAAATTATAAATTACCTACAATATATCACACTCTATCAAGATCTCCTATACCGTCCTGCTCATCTCCACAAGATTGAATTCTCCGCGAGGACCTTTCTCTACTAATCATCCTCCGGAATGAGCTCAACCGCGAGCTGCTAGATCCACCAACCTTAGGCGAGTTCTGAACTGCACCATCCGATGTCCCTTCCATACTTGGTTCAAGAGGAGGAGCCGTGGGTGGAACCACGACCCGAGTTGGAGCCTCCCGGGGCTCAGGCTGCAGGAGGAGCCGTGGCTCTGCCTCAGTGCGGCAAATGGGACAGGTTGAGTGTGAGCTAAGCCACTTATCTATGCAGTCTGCATGAAAAGTGTGCTTGCAGTTTGGAAGAACTCTTGCCATTTCACCATCTTCTAAGGCACTCAAACACACTGCACACTCTGTTGTGCCCATCTCATCCTCTTGGCTCATGTCCGCTTGCTTGAAAATGAACACCGGTAGGGAGGCGATGACGGATGGGTCAAGGCCGGTCTTGGGTGGCTCGCTAGAGTGCACTTGAGTTACAACACCGAACTGCCTAATTATAGCTCTGCGACGGGCTTGGCGGCGAAGGACACATCTTGCATATATGTGAAGTATAGTGACAAGTACCACAACAACAGATAATGAAATAATTGCGGTGAGCATGATCTTGCTGTTTAAATCATACTTCATTTTATTATTACGGTCTTCTTCCTTGCCCATGGTGGCGTTGTATGCCGCCGGCGGCCGAGAAGGGGCTGGGGGTGGTTTAAGTTTTTTGGGGTATGTCAAGATGCAGCTATATATGACAAGTCTGGAAATGATTTCCGGGTTTTATGTGATGCTGCATGTGATTTCGTATTTGTTGGGGTATATTGACTTGGGATTTGCGTGGTCTGATGGATTTGCTTTGAAAAATAGAATGGAACAAACAAATTTACAAGAAACTCTAAGATTTCAAGATGTTGACTGTTGAATATTGACTTTTTGGGTCTCTTCCACATTTGATCATTTCTTTTTTTTTTTTACTTAGTTTTTTTTTTTCTTTTTTCTTTCTGGAAAGTCCTATTTTCACAACTTCAAAGGGTTTTCTTATTCTCATATCTCAGTTACATGACTTACCTGAATCACACATGTCTGAGAGTGAAGGTTGGGTAAAAAGTCTTTATTTTTTTATTTTTATCACGACAAGAAATTTACACTCCTATTTTCTGTCGGCTGTCGGCAGAGGGACCTGAATTCCGGATCTTCTACTATTTAAAGAGTAGTACTAGACATCTCAAATATGTATTTCAAATGTGTATCTTTAATATGACGTGACAATATAAAAAAGACATAAATATCATCTATTTTGATATATATTACACTTTTCATAAGTTTTAAAATTTATCAAATTAAATGAATCCATTAATGAAGGAAGTAAGAACCCTAATCAAATTGGGTTTCTCTATCTCTAATTTTTTTCTTTCTTTCTTTATATATATATTCTCTTTTGCACTCCTTCAATGTCTCTCCATCTTTAGTAGATCTTTCTTTAAAATTTAACTGTGATCGAAAATACCAAATCAAAATAAAATTATAAGAAACTGTAAGTATATTATGTATTTATTTAATTTTTCACACATGTAGACAGTGGAGAAAATTAAAATTTTTATTCAAGAGAAAGAGTTCCAACCTTATGTTAAAGAAATTAGGGAAAAAAATTGTAGTTTCTTGTCTCAATTATTTGAAAATTTAATTGAAAGGATCTTTCAAAGAAAAATATAGGCATAAAATTTAATTTGAATTCTATGTTATTAATTTATGTTAAGATTTTGATTCTATAATAATAAATTTTTCTATTTTTTTTTCTATATTCTCTCAAAATAATTATTTTTAAAATATAAAAAATTGTCAAATAATCAGTCAGGTAATGTCAAATAACTAGCCACCTAATTCGAAATACTAATTCGTGAATTATATTCACCATATTTAGCATTTTCCCTAAACTATAGCCTTAATAAAAAGATTTCAAGCAGTAAAAAAAAGCTCTCTTTTTTCCCGTAAAGTGTTTTCTGTGTGTGGGGAAAAAGAAAAAGGGTAATTTACTTAGTAAAATAAATTTTCCTTTAAAAGATAAGACAAGGATGTTGAAATAGAGATTAGAAATGCATAGGCACATTTATTGAAGTGTCACTTATATTTGTTAGTTTATAGAAAGAAAAAAAAAATAATATGAATTTGTCAACACGGTGAGTTGCAAAATTAATGCAATGAGTGATGTTTTAGACTTTTAGTGGTGGACGACACTTCACGGAATATAGAGCTTCATTAATATTCACAAGAGCAAAAAGAAAAGGAGCAGGACTCGTACCAATTATGTACTAACTTGTAGCCAATAATCCAACCATATTCAATTTTTGGGTTTTTTCCCAACAAAAAGAATAATCTCTTATGTACCATGCTTACCAAGACTCAGTATGTGAATGACTACAATTAAATGTTAAATAATAATTCAACAAAGTCTTATTCGAACTATTTGATACGGTGTATATACAAGTTCAACCATCCAAGACTGAACTCATTAACGTAATTTAATTTACATGGAAATTTATATAGATAGTTTTCTTGTCTGTTTTTATAGGGTCTGTGTTCACACACATACACATATATATATACATATATATACATACACATATATATATATATATATATTTATATGTATATATATATATATATTGGCCTATGCCGTGGTCAGTAAGCTGGAGATACGTTGAAACTAAATGTTATTTCCTGGGCTCTTCTTATGATTGTGATGGTTTGAGATATGCAATATGAACAAACGATGGGCCCATTGAAGAAGTAGGATTACCTACTCTTGTACCCCAAGTCTATTTATTAATAATTATATTTTGAAAATAAATAATATTGGATCTTTGCATCGACGTGTTGGTTTACCAGAACTGATTAGTAAATTTCAAACTATTTCATTTCCATTTAAAAAAAAAGAAAAAGAAACAGACAAACAAATTACAATAGCTTATTATATATATATTAGATAAAAGAGAAAAAGATATTATTTACTTATTCTTCATACATTTAAAGTTTGTTTGAAAAGGATTATAAGCAAATTACTATGTAAAATACTTGTATAAATGAAATATTATGTGGTTACCTTGGAAGAAAAAGAGGAAAAAAAAGGAAATTAAAGCTTTATTTTTTCTCTAAAATAAAGAAAAGAAAACTAGCTTTTCTTCTTTCTTTTTTGGTTTTTCCTTTTGGGATCCAAAATAATGGATATTTTGAAATTCATTATTTTGCTATTTTTTTCTTCTACTAGTTCTTCTTAGATCAAATAGAAGCTAAAGATTCAAGGACTATAACCCAATGTATCTTCTCTATTTTTCATGGTGAATTTATTATCAATCTCAAAACTACATATTTTTTGTCTTTTGTTTTTTATTGTCGGAACAATAAGTAATTTATCATCATAATTAATGATAAGACATTTCTTGAGCGAACTGCTTAAATGTCCATCACCTATTTAGACACTCAAATAGTGAACAGTCACTTTGCATTCCCAAAATATGAGTGAAACCCTAGTGCCATGTTTGGGAGAGCACTTTACTGTAGTCTACACGAGATTTACTCTCATATTTAGTTAAATGGTGTTGTCTAAATAATAATAATAATAATAATAATATTCATATTATTACTTGGTTCCATAGTTTTCTTGCTAATTTTAATTTTAAATTTTTGTTTGTATAATTACAATTTTTATTTTGTTACAACCTAATTTTTTCTCTTCAAAGAAAATGTTCTCTCTACAATATGATGTAATTTACTTCATTCTTATTTCGGTAGGCAATGAAATGGCCTTGCTTGATATAATTAACTTCATTCATTTCAAGATGAGTGTTACTTTTGCATATTCTAAACTATTATACATTAAAATATAATCCTTTCCATTTAAAAACATTTGTAGACTAGGATTCTATTACAAAAAATATTCTTTAATTGTATTTTCCAATTTAAAACAGTTTATGTCGCCCACTAATATAGCGTGAGAACTGAGGAAATCATGTGGGGGGTTTTCTATGGAAATTTATTTTATTGACCAGGAAAAAAAATTAAAGAAAACTGTTGGGTCTTCATATAGGATGAAGTTTGCAGAATGGTGGCTACCAGTCAACAAAGAAGACTTTTGGAACTAAATAAGGCATATCATTTCAATGGACTCAATTAATGAATGCCATATTGTCCAAACAATGGTGCCGTTTATTTCCATCTGTAAATGACTTGGCTATTCTCGGTGGACTTAGACTTGGGGACTTGATAATATATATATATATATATATATATATATATATATATATATATATATACACACTAGGGTATATCTGTGTTTACGGCACTATCGTGCACTCGCAATCGTAATCATTAGATGAAGTGATTTTAGACTGTAGATAGCAAAAAACATTTTATACTGCAAGATTATTTTTTTAACAAATCTGGACCATTGGATTCAAATTTTTTTGTCTTATTTGCTTTCCTTCAATATATATATATATATATATATATATATATTTTTATTTATGGATGAACAAGAATTTCATCAACATCAAGTACGGTAACTATTAAATATGATTGATATAAAAAAATAATTATAAAAATAAATTTAACAATCACAACCAACGATAATGTGTTTGGTGTGAATAAATTCTTATTCACTACAAACTAGAAATATTACTCAAAATGATCGAGTTTGAGAGAGAGAGAGATATTAATCCATCGGGTATAATTCACTAATTAATTGAAAATGTAAGGGTGTTTTTAAGGGCCGGTTGGTGAGTCACCCAAAAAAGGAATTTAGAAAGGTCAAGCATATATATGTTTTATGAAATGACTAGCTATATCTCATATATGCTATGCCGTGCATCGTGAGTACATGTAGGGCTGCAACTCGGGCGGGTCGGGCGGGTTGGGGACTCAATTCGGGTTCAACCCTAAGTATAAATTAGTCAACCCTAACCCGGCACGAACCCGACCATGAACCCGAGCTCAACCCGTTTTTTATTTTCAGAACCTCGGGTTCAAATCGGGTTGGGAATTTCGGTCTCCAAATCGGGTTGAATTCGGGTTTGATATTGTAGTCTGGATCTTCTTATCAAAAATTAAATTTATTTTGCTGCCACAAGGAATCGAGCCTCCTCCCTCTTGAACTTAGTCCTACACTCCAACCATCTTTCCATCACTGTCCTATGTTAATATAAGATGTAATAATAATATTTAATATATCAAACTGAAAGTTTGGACTAAGTTTAATATATTAAAATTTTAATATATTAATTAAATTACAATAATATTTCCTCCCTTTAAATATAACAAAAAAACATTATAAATTATATTATTAACTAAACCAATGACCCAATTTTCACTATCTTAAAATCAAATAAAAACAATAATCTGACTCAAATAATAAAGCATCGAGAACAAACATTAAGTATAGATCTCATTGAATTAACATATTTTTTAGATCCTCATTAATATCTCTCGACATTATTACAATATTAACATTCTAATATATATTAATGTTGAAGTATTATTGACAAAAAATAAAGGAATGGTATAACTTATATTACTTTAACTAATGTGCTACACTATATATCTCACGACACTAAAGAAAAAATTAATTTCATAAAATTAAATATTCAGATTAAATGGTTTAAACCCATCAATTAATCTAATTGAGTTTTTAGACATATGACTAACTAATTAGAATAATATACTATATATCTTGGGATACTGTAACTATTGTACGATAAGTTATTACTTATTACTTTTATGGGTAAAGTCGGTTCCAATCCTAATGGCAATTGGATGTTGTGTATTCACATAGAGTGAATAAGAAATAGAGATAGGACATTAGAAGGGAGATACAAGATATATACATATATATATATATATACATATTGATGACAAGAAGAAAAAAATCTTGAAAAGTTAGAAAGTTGGTCGAATTGTCAAAAACAAGATCCGCACTATAAAAAGTCTAACTTATATTACTTATAAAAGTAATTTGTTATACTATATATCTCGGGACATTATATAAACAATTCAATATCATAAAACTATATGTTTAGATTAAATGATTTAAACTCATCAATTAATCTAATTGATTTTTTAGACAGTTGACTAATTAATCAAATTATGATAAAATAGAAGAATATATAATATATAATTAGCTCACCAATCACATTTAGCAAAAGTAATAAGTTTTTAATGATTTTTTGATAGAAATAAGTTTTTAGTGAATTTTAATTAATTTAGGAAAATTTATTATTGGAGACCATTTAGCATAAGTAATGATTCATTTATAAATTGCATGTCCATGTCTTTATTAAAAAAGTAAGTAGTTATTTTTTTACTAAATCAATGAATAATAATAGATTTAAGAATGAAATATATGAAAATTTATACTATATATAATATATTAGAAGATAAAAAAATTATATATAATACACGTCAGAACAAGTAGTGTGAAAAAGTGGTAAAAGAACTCTTCTCATATATGTTTAAATGCTTTTAACATTTTAAAAAAAATTTACAATATTAAGCTTTATATTTTTGACATTTTAAAATGAATTAATAAATATTAATGCTAAAGTATTATAAGTAAAAATAAAAAGGTTATAGCATTATACTAGTATTTTGTAATTTGGTTAGTGCTTAGCTTCTTAAAGAAATCCATTAAATATAATTATTGATCTAATATAACATAAAGAAGATGCTGGCATTATGGTTTGATTGCTAAGGCAAAATCATTTGAGTGAAGGTTTGACTCTCCATAGCAGCGAAATTTTTATATATATTAGCTTCGGGTTGATCGGGTTCGTATTACGGGCCGGGCTCGGGTTGAGTTCGGGTTGGAATTCATACCAGCCCGGGCCCGGACCGAATTAAATTCGGGTTCTAAAATTTCAGCCCGGGCCCGTCCCGGGGTTAAATATTTACAACCCAAGCCCGAAAATTTTCGGGCTGGGTCGGGTTGAACCCGCCCGAGTTGCAGCCCTAAGTACATGTGTGTTTTATTAAACTTTCTGTCGGCGGACGAGCCAACGAGTTGAGTCGAACAGCCTAACAAGTCTACAGTTACAAAAACAGTTGCACTGACGTCCGCCAACGATTTGGAGCCTACCAGCATTGAAAATTAGGATGAAAGGACTGTTATAATTGATTAATTTAATAGTAAGAATAATAAAAATTAGTATTTTGAATTGATAAATATGTCGACATTATAATTAATTCTCTCTCTTCCACCTGTCTCTCCTTTTCACCTATCGTCTCTATACCCCCAACCACGACCACCTCCTCCCACCATGTTTTTTGGAGATCGTGTTGGATCAAGCGATTAACTAAGGAGAGAAAATACGAAACTCTCTATTAAGTTCTTTTCTTGCCTCAATTAAAAGGACTTTTAACTGTGCACAAATAATTGCGAGACTGTATTGTAGCAAGGAGAGAGATAAAAGAAGGGAGATAGAAATTAAGGGAGAAATAGATATACAGACAGATTAGAGGAGACCGAGAGCAAGAAAAATGGAGGCAATGTAGATTGACCAAGAGACAAAGTAATATTCTAGAGAATATTGAGGGAGAGAAACAGATTGCACATGGTTCAATTGTTTGACTGTGGTTGTTGGGAACCTCTAATATAGAGCACCTTTGTATTTATTTATAGTAAAGAGAAATACCTCACTGCTATTTCTAAATCTAAGTTAAAAGATAATGCAGAAAATAAAATAATAAAAGGAAATACATTATCTATATTCTTATGTCCTATGTCCTATGTCTTCAGCAGCATTTCTTTGCAAGAGTCCATACTACACCAAAGTCTTCCAATGTAGCCCAAAATCGTAAAATTCCTTATACAATACAAATTAATCCATGCATATACACAGATAATGGTTATACGTATATTCTATATAACCAACTTCACAACAGTGGTAACTTGATTACAAGAGTCCTTATCCATAAAGAGTCACTAAAAGAAAAAGAGTTTTTAACGACGAGCTCGCGTAGCCCGTCGTAGAAAATACATTTCTACGACAAGCTAGTATAGTCCGTTCTGAAAAATAACTTTCTACGACGGGCCCGCGTGGTCTGTTGTAGAACATTACTTTCTATGACAAGCTATGTGGTTTGTCGTTAAATATGCTTTTTATTACGGGCATTGCCCATAATTGAAAGCTTTTTTTAAAGAAGATGAATGATGCTTCTGTGTGAGGCTCAATCAAAGATAAATCAAGTTGAAATGAAGAAGAACCATAGTGAACCAAGGTGATCAGAATTGAGATTGAACAGAAATGATCGCAAGATAATCGAACCGTAGTAAACCAGTGCGAATCAAAAGGAGAAGCAAAACAAAATCGAACCAAGATGCTCACTGATGAACTGAAGTAAGCCAACGCGAATCAAGGTTCCGTTTAGGATCGGTGAGGCTGAGACACGATTCCTTGATAATCGGTGATGAGTTTGACGGCGATGAAGGTTCACCTCAGCTTTCACTAACTCTCTTTCTCTCTCTAAAACCTAGCTCTCATCAAACCTCTTTTTCTTTCATTTTCCTCACCTTACGCACACTCTCTGTTTCTCTATTTCAGCTGCCATTAACAAGATTATTACATGTGAGCATCAAGAATCGATACCACCAAACCTACCATGAAAACTTTAAGATTCGATTCACCCAAATAGAACATAAGAGAGGTATAGATGATTCAAGATCTAACAGAACAAGTACAAAACATGGTTACTATTCACGATTCTGTTCTACAAGATCAGCAACGTACAAATCCTCAATCTCATCTTCACTTCTCTCCATTTGATGCTTCTCTCTCTTCTCTTGTTTTCTCTCACTACACCCTCAACTTACATGATGTAAACCACTTTTTGATTGCCAGCCATGAACAAAGAGAACCACTTGTTCTCCTTTTCTCACCTACTTTTTTTTTTCTAGCGGCTCTCTCTCTTTTGATTTTGACTACTCCTTATACCAACTGAGAAAGTAGAATATTTATAGGGCTCCCTTTCTTTTGACCTAATCATTACACACACACACACACACACACACATATATATATATGTCATATGTATAAGAGCCCCAGCTGAAACACACATTTCATCTTCTTTTTCTTTTACATACTAATCTTACCTCACCTTATCAATGTCTATATAAATAAATATTTATATATCCAAAATGCCATCACACAGATTTTACAAATCTATCTCTTATTTTTTACTTTCACTAAAATATACATGCACCTCACCTCACTTGCCGCCCTTTTTGATAAATTGACAAAAGTGTCTCTACAATTTCGTTAGTGCATAACATGAAAGAGCATAACAGAGCAGGACAATTAATTAAATCATAAAATTATGTGAAATGACACTAATGCCTTTACAGATCCTTTTGACATCAAAATTTGGGCAAACATGTTCATGGGCTTCCTGGACCATCATATATATACACCCATATGTAAACACGTATTTATATAGGTGTTAGCTTCTTTTTAGGATAACTTGCTAAAAGTCCTTAGCTTTAGAGTTTCCTTCTTGACGGACTCTTTGTCAGGCTTGTCATACGCCTAAACAACCCTTAAGATGGCTGCCAAGTCGCGCCATATTGGGTGCCAACAACTATCACTTAATTTCAAATGTCTTTTGGCCAATCAGGCTAATAAAATTTTTGAAATTTAAAATTATACTAGAATGGAACCTTTTATAACCATGGCTGATCGACCTAGGACTTGTATGGGAATGACAAACAATAATACTTCAAAACAATATGCACTTCCTTTATTCTGGATCAGCATTGAAGTGGTCTTTATTTTAAGTCAGCCTTACTAAACTGGCTGATAATGATTCTTGCACAGCCTGCAAAAACGTTGGCTAGCAGCAATTGGCCAGCTATATACCCAAATTTATCATAGCATAGTTATGATCGGTTGGGATCAAATTATCATGCAATGCTATGTTGGCCGATTGAGCTACTTGTAGAATAATATTATCCCAATATACTTGAATTTCTTCATCTATTGGCCAATAAAGTTCAATCCTTAGTCGATATACATCTTTGGGTAAATTTGTGAAGTCAGCATCAACTAAGCTCCTTTTCACACTGGCCGATGCTAGTATTCTAGTCTTACAATTTTCATTATGCACCATAAAATCTGCCATATATAACTTTGCATTCACTGGCCGATTTATTTTCTTCCATGAGTTTGACTTTACCTTTATCCAATTTCGTTGCCCCCCTGCATCTAGAAGTTTATGTGAAGGACAAAGTTCATCACTGTTTTAAGCAAATACATGATTGATTGGCCATGTTTTGCCCCTTTAGACTCATTTTGATCAATGGTCAATTGATGTCGTTTAGCCAGTCTTTGGAGTTATTGTTCGATTTTGCAAAACGCGAGATAAAATAATATGTAATAATGTCGTTGTTGTTTTACACCTCGACAAAAGAGAATTTATAAAATCTTACAAATACTTTACTAAAATTAGTAATGTGGTGAGTAGGGGTCGAACCCACAGAGACTGCACTGGTTTTGTTGTTAAGCTATCAAGACCTTGTCTAATTTAATTCAAAAGGAATTTGTTTTGTTTGTTTTATACTAAAGTGCTGAAATTAAATGACATAAATAAATGATACATTCAGAAAATTGACAAATGACAATGACAAATGTAGTAAATTGGGACGTCTAATCTATACATTCAGAAAAAAATGGCTACAACCCCAATTCAGTTATATCAAGAGGATTCGTTCAATATACACCTATTGTCTCTCCTTTCCACCTCCTCCTATCATGTCCTTTGGAGGTAGTGTTAGATCAAGCGATTGGCTAGGGAGAGATAATACAAAATTCTCTATTGAGTTCTTTTCTTACCTTAATCAAAAAGACTTTTAACCGTGTACAAAGAATTATGAGACTGAATCATAGCAAGGAGAGAGATAGGAGGGAGATAGCAAGGAGAAAAGTAGAAATTGAGGGAGAAATAGATAAACAGACAGATTAGAGGAAGTCAAGAGCGAGAAAAATGGGAGAGATATAAATCAAGCAAAAGATAGAGCAATATTCTGGAGAATATAGAGGGAGAGAGATAAATTATAGGTGATTAAAATGTTTAAGTGTAGTTGTTGGGAACCTCTAATATAGAGTCCCTTTGTATTTATTTATAGTAAAGATAAATACATCACTGCTATTTCTAAATCTAAGTTAAAAGATAATGCAGAAAATAAAATAATAAAAGGAAATACATTATCTATATTCTTATGTCCTATGTCTTCAATAGCTTATTAGCCTCTCTTTGTAAGAGTCCATACTACACCAAAGTCTTCCAATGTATCCCAAAATCGTAGAAGTCCTTGTACAATACAAATTAATCCATATATACACACAGATAATGTTTATACGTATATTCTGTATAATCAACTTCACAATAGTGGTAACTTGATTACAAGAGTCCTTATCCATGAAGAGTCACTATAAGAAAAAAGAGTTTTTAACAACAAGTTTTTCACGACGAGCTCGCATAGCCCATCATAGAAAATACCTTTCTACGATGGGTTAGTATAGTTCGATGTGAAAAATAATTTTCTACGACGAGCCCGCATGGTCCGTTGTAGAACATTATTTTCTATGACAAGCTATGTGGCTCGTCATTGTATACGCTTTCTATTATGGGCATCGCCCGTAATTGAAAGTTTTTTTAAAGAAAAAAAATCGGGGTGATTAATTTTCAATTCTTACAAGTTTTCTCTCAATCTCTTAGCGAAACACAATAGTCTTTCTAATACCCAACCCAAGCCTTAACCCTCTCTCCCTCGTCACTCTCTCTCCGTTGTGGCTCTCCGTTTGTCTCTTCCCTCCATCATTGTCGCTCATGTAGTATTCGTCTCATCTCAAACAATCTCTGTTTCTTACTCTGATACTATCTCTCTAAATCTTTATTATATTTCTCTCTCTAAAACAAAACTTTCTTTTAGAGCAATTAGCATTTTTGCATCCTTGGGACGGCCGTAGATTTTTCATCAAAGCTTCAGTCAACAATCAAAAGGGGATGGGTTAAGGTTTTGTTGAAGATCGAATTTTCAGAGAACAACCTTCGTTCCTTGCTTCATGGTCACTCTCCAGGTGGGTTATCTGTTTATTTCTCTTTTTAATCAGACAACTTAAAGGGGATGGGCTACGGTTTTTTTTTTTTTTTTTTTTGTGTGTTTGTTTACCATCATTGTTGAGTATTTTCACATGTTTTGTTATAGAATTTAATTGTGCACTTTTCTTTTCTTTTTTTTTGTTTAATATGAACAACTCTATGTAGTTCTAAGCAAATTTGTATTAATTTTTGTGTGTATATATATATATATATGTATGTATTAATATTATATATGTGTATATTTTCTTTTTGTTTGTGTTTATTGTGTTAATGAATCGCACACTCTAGATTTTTTTTTTTATTTCTGCGCCTCTGATGGAATCTACCTGTATGAATTTTTGAATAATTTTCTATTTACAATTTTTAGTTGTGGATTTAATTTTACTTAAATCTTTTCATCTATATACAAATTTGTACCAATATTTATAAATATTATTTATGTATATTTATGCAATTGGATTCAAATTGTCTTAATTTTTTTAGACAAATTCAAAGCTCTCTCAATGCAACTTTCTGATTGCAATATACACAAAAGGGAAAAGAAAAAACTCCTTATAAAGTAAAAGTTTGATTCTTTGAATGGAAAACTTAGTAGCCAGTAAATTAAACCATTATTCTATATTTTATAATCTATAAAATGTAATAGAATGGATGATTGATCCTTGATGATTCACAAGTTATTGTTTTTTCTTCCCAATTATGGTAAATCTTCGTAATAAGATTTCACTGGACAGATTGTGGAGCCTCGAATAGGCTGAGGAATTTCTTCTTCTTGCTCATCATCACCATAGGTTGAGTTCTATGTGGACCTTAGCTAAGACGGCATATTCACAATTCTGTAGCACTTTTCCAATCCCACCGGGTGTGCCAAAATATGTTCGGCTATTTATTAATCAGTTAGATAGGCAGATTTCTTATGGGCATGCTAAAGTCGTGGTATCAGCTCGATGTAAATAGTTGGTTGAACACAAGTATGTTCTTTGGAGGTCGTGTTGGATCAGGCAATTGACTAGGGAGAGAAAAGATGAAACTCCCTATTGAGTTCTTTTCTTGCCTCAATTAAGAGAAATTTTAACCATGGGCAAATAATTGCGAGACTGAATCGTAGCAAGGAGGGAGGTAAAAATTGAGGGAGAAATAGATAGACAGACATATTAGAAGAGGCCGAGAGCAAGAAAAATGGGAGAGATGTAGATCGAGTAAGAGACAGAATAATATTTTGGAGAATATTGAGGGAGAGAGACAGATTGCACACGATGCAATTGTTTAACTGTGGTTGTTGGGAACCTCTAATATAGAGCCCCTTTGTATTCATTTATATTAAAGAGAAACACATCACTGTTGTTTCTAAATCTAAGTTAAAAGATAATATAAAAAATAAAATAATAAAAGAAAATACATTATGTATATTCTTATGTCCTATGTCTTCAGCAGCCTATCAATCTCTCTTTGCAAAAGTTCATACGACACCAAAGTCTTCCAATGTAGCCCAAAATCGTAGGAGTCCTTGTAAAATACAAACTAATCCATGCATAGACACAGATCATGTTTATATGTATATTTTGTATAACCAACTTCACAATAGTGGTAACTTAATTACAAGAGTCCTTATCCATAAAGAGTCCATCAGTACTTAGACTTAATCCAGAGTCCAAAGTTTGAATAACTTTATCTCCTACATCCCTATAGAGTCCAAGTAAACTCACTCTTCCATTTTGTATTAAACTCACTGAAGTCCAATTTACACTGGATTCATTGCTTCCTGCTTACAAAAAATAGTTATACAAATATATTTATATACACCCATATGTATATACATGCATTTACATAGGTGCTAGCTACTTTTTAGGACAACTTGCTAAAAGTCCTCAGCCTTTCAAATTTCTTTCTTGATGGAGTCTTTGTCAGCCTTACCATTAGCCCAAACGACCCCTAAGGTGGTTGCCAAGTGGCACCATATTTAGGTGCCAACAACTGCCCCCCCCCCCCACCCCCGAATTTCAAAAGTTTTATGGCCGATTTTTGAAATTAAAAATTATACTAGAATGGAACCTTTCATAACCATGGCTGATTGAGCTAGGACCTGTATAGGGATGAAAAATAATAGGACTTCAAAACAACGTGCACTTCCTTTATTCTGGAACACCATTGAAGTGGTCTCTATTTCTAATTAGCCTTACTACACTGGCTGATCACATTATTCCATCCTTTAAAGTTGGCTGATAACTATTCTTGCTCAGCTTGCCAAAAAGTTAGCTGACAACCATTGGCCAGCCATATACCAAAATTTATCATAGCATAGTTTTGATCTGTCGAGATCAAATTATTATGCAATATTATGTTGGCCGATCGAGCTACTTGTAGAATAATATTGTCCCAATATACTTGAATTTCTTCATTTATCGGCCAATGAAGTTCAATCCTCAGCCGATATAAATCTTTGGGCAATTTTTTCAAGTCAGAGTCAGCCAATCTCTTTTTCACACTGGCCGATGCTAGTATTCTAGTCTTATAATTTTCATTTGCATCATAAAATCAGCAATATACAACTTTGCATTCACTGGCTGATTTATTTTGTTCCATGAGTTTAACTTTAACTTTATTCAATTTCGTTGCCCCCTTGGTTTGAAGTTTATGACGAGGACAAAGTTCTTCACTTGTTAAGCAAATACATGGCTGATTAGCCATGCTTTGCTGCTTTGGACTCATTTTGATTATTGGTCGATCGATGTCTTTCAACCAGTCTTTGGTCATTAGCCAAGCTCTTCTTTGTACTGCCTGATGCTGGTATTCCTATCATACCATTGTTAACAAGAAGAATGGAATCCGCTATATAAAAGTGTGTATTATGTATTAACTGGCCAATTCATTTTCTTTCATGAGGTTGCCTTTGTCTCTAACGAATCTCGTTGCCCCCCAAGGCTGGAGGTTTACGTGGAGGACGAATTTCTTCATTTTCCAAGCA
Source organism: Cornus controversa (assembly GCA_026545225.1). Taxonomy (NCBI): domain Eukaryota; kingdom Viridiplantae; phylum Streptophyta; class Magnoliopsida; order Cornales; family Cornaceae; genus Cornus; species Cornus controversa. The sequence goes on from CM048852.1 coordinate 21,935,571, forward strand.
AATACATGGCTGATCGGCCATGCTTTCTCCATCAAAACCCTCACTTGGGTCTTCTTCCAGAATTGGTAGAAAATAACTTTGCTGATTTTCTGAATCAGCTAATTGGCCTCTGTCCTGGGCTGGCGGATTAATTCATCTTCTTTCATGTACCACTGGCGGGTGATTAGCCACTGGTGGTGAATAATTCTAAGGCCAGTCTTCTAACTGATTTGCCATCGACTGCCCCCTAGTGTTAGAGGTTGTGGACTATAATCAAACCAACCTTGAGGTTAATCTGTCACTGGCGGCTAATTAGCAGTTGGTAACTGACTATAAGTAGGTGAACCAAATAGCTAATACAGTGGCTGCCGCATGGTATACGGTTGATTGTTCGTTATAATGGTTAAATGTAAACAATTTACCATTGGCGGTTGATGTACTGCTAGTGATTGTTGTTAGTATATTCAATTGTGACTGAACTTCTGACCAAATCGTTGGCATATTTTTTGGAAGGCTTGCTAACTGATTTGGCTGATAATGATCATGCCACCTTGGTGGCTGATGATTATCGACCTGCCCCTCGATTGTCGATGCAATCAGTAGATCTGTCCTTTTTCAAAAATAAAGGTAAAAGGTGGACTCTCATTAGGACTTAAGTGATCACACTTAAGTTCTTCATGTAAAGTTTTGGCGTCCGGTATGAGTAATGGTTCCACAAAGGGGGCATGGTCTAGCTCAATTGGTTGTGTGAGTTCAATATTAGTCACGAGCTGACTTGAAAGTTCCTCTTGATCTTCATAATTCAAAGCATTGGTTATTTCCTCGATCGAAACTTCTAGCCTAGTTATAGATTGCGAATGTGAATTTAACAAATTAGTTTCTTCCTTAAGGTTGCCAATTCGTTCTTCAAGTTTGCCAAGGGCAGCCTAAACTTTGTCCTCAAATCCCAGAGAATAAGTATGGGAAAATGGATCATCCCCCGATATAGAAAATTTTTCATGTGCGTGTTACTGATAAAAATCATAATATTGTCCCACAATAGGACAATTTATCACATGATGAAAAGGACTAAAGCAACATGCATATGACTCATATGGTATGGACCAGTGAGTAGGAGTAGAAGCATGACTAAAAGCCATAAATTGGTCCAGTCTCCATGATAATATATCTAATTTATTGGACACATCCATTGAAGTTTTACTCACATTCTCCATAAATAAAAGTGCATGAATTAAAACAACAAAGTTCACAAGTGGTCCCGAAATTTTAACTTATTTCCACTTGTGTAGTAGCTCTTGTACCTATATTCAAACACACAAAACACCTAAAATAAATTAAAAATATATATATACAAGTCCAAAATTATAATTAAACTAGATTAAATCATTAAACTTAACAACGTAATCATGATCACAGTCCCTGGCAACGACGCCAATTTGTTCGATGCGCAAAACGCAATAAAATAATATGTAATAGTGTCGTTGTTGTTTTACACCTCGACAAAAGAGAATTTATAAAAACCTACAAATACTCTACTAAAATTAGTAAAGCGGTGAGTAGGAGTTGAACCCACAGAAACTGCATTGGTTTCGTTGTTAAGTTATCAAGACCTTATCTAATTTAATTCAAAAATAATTTGTTTTGTTTGTTTTAAATTATAGTGCTGAAATTAAATAACATAAAATAAAAATATAAATAAATGATAGATAAATTTCAAGAGAGAGAAGTCTAGGGTCTTGACTTCACCACTAGCATTATACCATTGTCGATTGAAATTACTTTGGGGAAAATTCTACAATATGCACAAATAAGATTCATGGAACGATGAACATACAATTAAGGTGTAAGCAATAACTCATCTTCGGATGGCACGAATCGTCTACCTAAACTAGGGTGTAGCACGACTCGTCTTTCCTAGGCATAGCCTATCAAAGTCATTGTATCATACACACATGTTCCCAATGAAATCGTCAAGAGGATATATACAAACACTCACTAAGCTACAACCCATTTTCGGTTGGCACGAATCGTTTACCTAAACTAGGGTGTATCACGACTCATCTTTCTTAGGCAAGGACTATCAAAGTTATATGTTCATACATGCAATGAAAACTTGTTGATTAAATCTCTCATGGGAATGATTTGAGTTCAATCAAGATAAAATATCATCTAAGACAAAACAACATTAAATCAAGAATGATTATAAACATTTAAACACAACCGTAAATGCATATCTATAAAATTGTCACTTATTATACAAATGATACAAAATAGTCCTCAAAATTATACAACTATATACATAAAAAGAACAATCCCCAAATATAATTCAATCAACAATGATACTTAGCTAGGGCTCCTCATGGCAGTTGTTGAAGCCTCCCTTTTCTTTCTGTCAATCGTCACGAATCGCCTCTGTCTTCTCTCTTTACTCTCGAATAATACTATAGTTTTCTCCCTTTTCGCCATTTTACTTTGCGAAACAAAACACATGGGACACATGGCCTCCCCTGTAGTAACCCTTGTGGACGGGTGTGAGTAGGAGGGTGCGAAGACAGACACTGGGCTGAGCTACCACACTGACAGGGTATAGGGTGTTCAATCCCACATCGCCTGGGTGTGGAAAAGGGGATGTCCTTATATGTAATATGTTCTCTTCAAATGGTATAAGGCCTTTTGAGGTAAAACCCAAGAGCAAAACCGTGCTGGATCAGGCCCAAAGTAGAAAATATCATACATTGTATTGGAGCGGGGTATTACAGTTGGTATCAAAGCCTGAACCCAACCAGAAGTGTGCTGACGAGGACGTTGGGCCTCGTAGGGGGTGGATTATAGTAACCCTTGTGGACGGGTGTGAGTGGGCGGGTGCGAAAGCAGACATTAGGTTGAGCTACCACACTGACAAGGTACAGGGTGCTCAATCCCACATCGCCTGGGTGTGAAAAAGGGGATGTGATTATATGTAGTATGTTCTCTTCAAATGGTATGAGGCCTTTTAGGGTAAAATTAAGAGCTAAATCATGTGGGCTCAGGCCTAAAGTGGACAATATCATACCATGTGTTGGAGAGCGGGGTATTACATCCCCAAAGTGGCAAGTGCACATAAAAAAATGGCACTTGCGCTTCACAAAGTGGCATTTGCGCCCAAAAAGTGGCAACTGCGTAAATAGGGCACAAAGTTACTGAAAACGTCTGTTTTAGGAAATTTTTATGAAATATGAAATTATACAGATTTGAATTTCCTTGAATTGAGGCGAAGTTTGGGTCATTTTGACAATCGTGTACAGAGTTATGGTTTGAATACCAAAACGGGTCCAGAACTTTTTAGGCCTAAATTGGCCCAATCTTCAAGGTGAATAGGCTTGTGCTCTTTTCCTTCATTTACATTCATTTCTAGCCTATTTCTTCAGTCCATTTAGTTTGGATTTTCAATATACACGTATCTCATGGGTCAAACTTCACATTCCTACTAAAATAGCTCCATCTGTAGCCCGGTTGCACCATTATTAATCATAATTACCCTTAATCACCTGAAATCATGAAAAGTTTAAAATTATTAATAAATACATGAAATAGATATTACTAAGACACTAATTCATATAATTTTAGGGGCATTGAGTGTGCAACATTCACTGCTTATCAAAAACCAAAGTTATCCCTAAAAAAATTTCAAAAATATCCTTCCAGTTTAAATACCCAACATGTCCCTGCAAGTTTTGGTTAGAGCATATAAAATTATAAGATAATCTGAAAAATATCATTCAAGTAAAAAGACACTAAGGCCCTTAGAGATCCTTTTAACATTAAAACTTGGGCAAACATATTCATAGGCTTTTTGGACCATCAGATGCACTAGTTATACGTGAAAAATCCATATCAGAAAAAAAATCATTAGTAAGGCTTTATAGATTCGGAGAACCAAATCCACTATCGTCGAAGTAAAGTACAACAAACTCTATCCCAGACTCAGAATTACTCCATTCTGACAAGAATTTGATGTGAATAGCAAAAAGAACATTATTGAAGGCCTACAAGCTTTCCACATGCAATTAGAGAAGGCTCGAAATGTTTCTCTCTTCAACAAGAACTCATGGAGTCCCAAGCAAGGTCGGAGCTATTAATGGGCTAACCTAGTCTATAGTCCAGAGCTAGAAAAAATTACTACTACTGTGTTTATTAGTTCACAGCCCACTATTTTTATTATATTATTTATATTTTGAACCTCTAATAATATATTTAATTGGCCTATTCAATTTTATACCCAAGTATGGCATAATATACTTTAAAGTTTAAACTTATATCATTTATATACATACATTATTAGAGAACTATTTAATTTCATTGAGCCATGTGACACCTGACCTTCTAAAAAAATATTTGTTCAGTCATTCATTGTGGTTCTAAACCTTTGGTGAAAATATTTAAAGGAGATTAAATATGTAAGTTCTCTCTAAAAGCCTTATTTTTTTTTCTTTTCTGTTCTTCACCCCGATAGTTCTTAACTCTTTTTATATATATCATATATGTATAAATAATTAAATACTCAGCAATTCATAAAATCATTAACAAATTGAAGAAGATGCTAACAGCAAGAGGTCAGTTTATACATTCTCCAATAAATTGTTTATTTTTTATTTACATTTTTAATTTGTTATTATACTGAAATTTCTTTATAAAAATCTTATATATGTGCATATTTACTATTTCTAAGCAAACTTGTCTTTGTTGTGATTTGTGAATTGTGAAGAAAAATCTTAAGGAAAATAAAATTTGTATTATATCTACTAGAAAGTTCACTTAGGGCCTCTCAATCTTTTGGGAATTTCAGAGTCGGGCTTGCCTCTATTGTTTCAGACCATCAAGACACTTTCATTGCAAGATGAAAAATATATTTTCGTTCCATAAACTGGAGAATGATATATCAAAAAGTGGGGCAACTTCTAATGAGCAGTGGCAGCAGCCTCCTTAAAAAATTTCAAGAGTTGAACAAACGGAGAGAAGCCTATTTTCTCGATTTATAGATTTATCTTTCTCATAATGACTCTCCCTGTTTCTACAGTAATAACAGAACGAACTTTTTTGGTAATGAAGCGTATGAAAGTTGAACTTCACAACAAAATGGGTAATAAATTAATTTCTTTCAAATTACATGATTCTCAATAAAAGAGAACTTGCTGAAGATAGAGATATATATTCGATAATTAATGAATTTGATTCTCTCAAGGATCAGAGAGTTTATCTTTAATAGTTTACTTAAGAAAACGATATATCTGTTTTCGTATCTATTTATAATGTATTTGATTTATCTATACGAGAACATCCTCGGCTTTTTTTTCGTATTTATAACATATCTTTGTCATAAAAATTAATTGTGTTTTTAAAAAAAAAAATTCACTTTTGGCCCTCCCGACTTTGCAATCCTAGCTCCGCCCTGGTCCCAAGCAAATAGTTGATAAGCTAATGTGATCAAGTTCTACCAAGCTATGGAATGGAATGATGAAGCTATGGAAAATTATCTTTTGTTAGCTCAGGAACATATATATATATATATATATATATAGTTCGAGGAGATGGCAATTCCCATTGGGCGCAACTCTAAAATGTAATAATATTGACAGTTCATTCAAAAGTATGGAGGAGATGGCAATTACCGCCATCATCTTGAATGAAGGATAGGATCCGTTAATGGATGAAGCAGAATGTTTGAGGAAGTAGCTTCAGTTCGTATGTAGATGTAAGCTTCATGACGTGGTGGTAATTGAAAGGGATGCTAATTAAGGAGGGGTTGCTATGGTTGTCAATAGATCGAAGAAAAACCTCCCAACTGTATATTCAAAATATAATTGAGGCTGTTTGGGCTCTTATGGTTACATCCCAAGTTATTCAGTGGTCCATATTAGTAGATGGAGACAGCCCACGTTAGATAGAGTTCATTGACTTGTGATGATGGAGGTCTAGAAAGATTGTATTGCTTCATTCATATATACAGTTAACATTTACCCTTCAAAAAAAAAAACATATCGTTTCTAACAAAATTCTTCTCTTTTTACCAGGAAAAGAAAATCCCATTTCTATGGTGTAATACCCTATAAATTTGAATTGCTTTATATTATTTATTATTATTATTAATTCTTGTAAAATGCCTTGTCTCTATATTTTATCATTTTATGCGAGTTGCTTTTCCCTTATATGCATTTTATTATTTCATGTGAATTGATAAGTTTGATTGTTATTATTTTATGTCGATTATTAATGTTTTACAGATTCCAATTATTTCATGTAAATTTCTCTGTTTATATTTTTATTATTTTATGTGAATTGTTTATTGGTTATGTATTGTTTTATTTAAATCTTTTAAATGCTTTGGTTTGGGCTAGGGAGGAATCTGGGCTAAAATGGTTGGGTTAATGATATGCTTAAGTTGTTGGGCCAGGGTTATAGTTATATTATTATTGTTATTATTATTATTATTTTAGTTATTTAGTTTTTAGAAAAACAATAATATAATAAAATAATTAGGACAAAAAGAAATAAGAAATTAGGATTTTTGTCGTTGGTTTTATGCACAGAACCAAGAAAGTAAACGAAAGAGAGAAAGTGAAGGAAAATCGGGTGAACGAGTTGTTGAATCGTCAAAGAGGCAAGTTCGATTCTTCTCTTCCCCTTTGAATCTGTATGCATAGTGTAAAAAAACTATATTTATGATTGTTCTTTATTGAAAATTTATATAATTGGATTATATATGTTTGATTTATTTATTTTGGCAAACACATCACATAAATGCGATTGATCAATGGGTCTTGGAGTATATATAATTGGTTTATATTCTCGGCAAACAATTTATATATATGCGGTTGATAGAAGTTTAATTGTTAACGTATATATAAGCGACTGTTGAATTGTAATTGTTGATCCATATTTATCCGTCTATTACTTTGGAGTCAAATGATATATATTTGTTAATATGTATATATGCAGGTGATGAAGTCTATTTGTTAATCGACATATAGGCGGCTGATGAATTATAGTCATTGATCCATGTAGAAGCATGTTATTACTTTATTGGTTTAATATACATACATGCATGCTGTTACTTTGGGGGCAATTGAACTATATTTGTTTAATATGTCTACAAGCATCCTATTACTCTAGGCCAAAGAAACTATATTTGTTTAATCTTTATACAAGCTTGCTGTTACTTTGGGGACAAATGAATTGCATTTGTTTAGTCTATATACACTGTTCACTTTGGGGACAAATGAATTGCATTGGTTTAGTCTATATACATGCATATTGTTCACTTTGGGACCAAATACTTAAATGTTTCAAAAAAAAAAAAAAAATTCTCAATTTTTTTTTTTTTCAGAATCTTGGGGGTTAAATATACTTGGGTATTAGATTTCAAGTGGAAATAAATTTCCCTCATGGTTAAATTGATTTTAAAAGTATGTCTCAAAATTGAGTTTTCATCTTCTTTTATTTCGAAAATATTTTAAATTTCTAGAAAGTTTCTAAAAAAATTTTGGTGATCTTTTAGGGACAGAATACACAGGGGTTTTAAAAATGAGCTCCCCTTGTGGTTGAATTGATTTTTGAAGTGTCTAAAAAATTGAGTTTTTCATCTTCTTTTATTTTCGAAAATACTTAGAAATTTCCAAAAATTCCAAAATTTTTACTGTAACTTTCTAGAGGCTAAATACACTTGATTTTAAATTTTCAACTCAAAATGATCTTCCCTTGTTATTCAATTGATTTTTAAAGTGTCCAAAAGTTGGATTTTTCACTTTCTATAATTTTAGAAAATACCTTTATAATTTCAAAAATTCTCAAATTTTTACTATAACGTTTTAGAGGTTAAATAAACTTGGTTGTAAATTTTTATCTTGAAATAAGTTTTCCTTGGTGTTAAATTAATTTTTCAAGTGTCTAAAAGTTGGATTTTCACCTTCTTTTATTTTTAGAAAATATTTTAAAATTTCAGAAAATTCTAAAAAAATTTAGGTAACTTTATAGGATTAAAATGCACTTGGGTTTTAAATTTCATGTGAAGATGAGTCTCCCTTGTGATTATGTTGGTTGTAAACGTATGCCTCGAATTATGTTTTATTTTTCTTTTTGCTAAAAAAATATTTTTTAAAATTTTCAAAAATTTTAGAAAATTTCAGAATGATTTAATAGGGTTCTTAGAAGTAGAATAGGTCCAGAAACCTAGATAAGAGTTAGGTTTAGACTCCCTCGTAGATTTGAGTGCATTGGGGGTTGGATTGGGTGTTTGCTTCTAAAGTGCTTAAATTGTGTTATTTGATTTACTTGAATGTATTTTTCTTTAAGGATATAAATGCCGATTAAATACTTGATTATAGTTTACTTGTGAATGATTTGTCTTATGATGATAATTTCATGTCGGATAATTTGAATTACCGATTTTAATACACCTTATTTATTTTATGTTTCATATTGGGAATGCATCTATATATTTTATTTTGGCATCTAAGGATTGCCCGGTATGTCAGGATCGCCCATACCTAATAAGGTATCTATGCATTTTATTTTGGCATGTCAGGATTGTCGGGCGTGTCAGGATCGCCCATACCTAATAAGGTATCTATACATTATAATTGTTTTGTCATGATTGCCTAGATTTAATAAAATGCATGCATATGTTTCTTTACTTTGAACTTAAAGAATGGGTTCATTGTTGAATGATAAGGGTTTGTTGGGACAACGTATAAAATGATTTTGATTTATGAAAACATGAACTAGGTAGGGAATGACCAGTATGTATTTATACCTATTAAGGTATCAAAGGATAAAATGGTGACATGCTAGGATTGCTTAAACTTGATAGTATTTCATGTTATGTTTATTTCTGTTGAACTTAAGGAATGTGTTCACTTTTGTATAATAAGGGTTTGGGTGGAATATTATAAATATTGACTGTTATTTTGAAAACATAAAACTAGATAAAAGAATAACTTCTATGTTAAATCTATGAATTTATTTTGTGTCCCTTATACTGATGGTATGTATATTGGTTCTCTGATTGAGATGTAGTAGATAGGATTTGCTTATGGGTTTAACCCACTTTGTTGATATTTCAGGTTTCAGACAGGTTCTACTGCAAGGATAGAGTTTTAGGGTAGATTGTGGCAGATCGACATCTCTTCTCATCGGTCACAGGGTAGAAACCTATCATTTTATTCATGGGTCAGACTATGAACTCGTTTAGAGATTTTGATTGTTAGTTTTAAATTAAATTCTTAAACTTTTGTTTATTATGATTAAGGGGTCTTTGAGTTACGGGACTTCCAAATTGTATCAGCGAATATATAATTAATTGTTTACCTATTGTTTCAATTCAGTGGGATTTTTTGTTCAGCTTTTAGAATTTATTTTACTGTATTTTGTATTCTATACTTGTTGTTACTAATTGTATGTATCTGTCAGGTTTTGTGTATGAGACTGGCCACCTCATACGCGAAATTTTCCGGGGGTATTTCATATGATTTTTGTTAAATGTTGAGAAAAACCATTCTCTTTATAGTTTCTTTATTAATTTCAAAATGAAATTATGTTCTCAAGTCTTTGTTAATAGTATATTCTAGCTTTTGTTGTTAAATCTGTGAAATAAGTGGTTGGTTTACATGGACACTGACTTTGATTTGGATCTTCTGTGTTTGACGTTGAAGTTTGCCATTTTGGATTAATTATCTACTGAATTATATGGTTTAGGAATTTTTGTTTCTGTATTTTAGTTCCTTGAAAGGTATGGAAGGAGAAAATAAAGCAAGTTAAGATTAAGACGAAGAGTTTCTGGATTAGAATTTCCTATGTCGAACTTAGCAAGTCTCGAGGAAAGAATTTTTTACTTTTTACGTTGTCTTCTTTTGTTTCTCTGATTTGTTTTATTTATTTATTTTATTATTCTATTTTTTACTTTTCATGTGTAAGGTGCAACAGTAAACAGTTAAATTCAGCATGCATGTTTGACCATTTGAACAACATTACTGTTTTCTTAGGCTTCCTCTGCAGAATAAACCTTAGGTTTCCACAGGCTCAGTTTGCTTCTACATTATTAAACTCTCTGCTGATTTAAACCTTATTATTTTCAGCAAAGTGACACAGGGTTCTACTAGAACTCTCATCAGTTACAACTTAGAAACAATAGTCGGAAAAAAATACAACACTAGGTAGCAACTAAACTTATGAGATTATATAAATAGAAAAATGAGTACTTAATCTTTTGAAGAGTAATGCAGATGCACCTCATAACATTTTAGCTATATTTAATTGTTAAAACTGATGATTCTCAGGTTCACAGATGAGTGATAGCAGAAACAGTCCACCTTGTGACAATAGGTCTCGTCCATTTTGTATCAGAAAACACACAGATGGTTTTTTATACTGTGACAGTTTTGCACTAGAATCATATGTATTCCAAGTCTCCACACAGTCACCAATCAAAAGTTGAACTAACTTCCATATTCTACTTGAACACAAAAAATTTAGGTTTGACTATCAAGTTTTTTTTTTTTGGTAAGTTTGTATTAAAGATATATGAATAATTTTACAAGTGTCAACAAAGAAACAAACAAATTCTATGAAAACCAGAGCAAGAACCTCAAACAAGAGAGTGTCAACAAACAAACAGATACTACTAGGCATGAGGATTCACACCGGAGAGTAGCAAAGAGGATGTGAAAGGCAACAGATCACAAGCAGCAATTTGTAATCCGGGGGCTATAAGTGGCTTTCATAATAGATGTTACCATGATGCTCAGTTCCTGAGAAGAGTTGGGTCGGGTGGTTTTTTTGAAGGTCTAATTGTGGAGCTTGGAAGATACCATGTTGCTACAAGTTTTCTAGCTGCAATACAATCCTTGAAGGAGCAAGAATGAAGTCTCAATGTGATAATTTCTGTAAGTTCTAACCAGGGTCCAGTTTGAGAACCTAAGTTCTAATATAATTCAGAGAGAAGGGACATTGTGTGAAATGTACGTCTATATCAAGTGTTCCCCTCCAGACAACCGATGAGCATTGTAATGGCTTGAGTGGGTCGTAGCTTTCCGTTGTTTGAACTTTAAAAATGATCAGAGATCACACTAGATAATGACCATTACTTTTATTCCAACACCAGTAACTCCATGTTATAACAACAGATGAGATTATGGGGCCGCTCTCACACAATTTTTTCGGTAATTATTTGGTGTATGTGGAACATGGGACTTCATATATCTGATGCTGAATTATGGAGTGTTCTAAGAGTTGTGATACCACCATTGCCAAAGGAAAAAATAAATAAAAGTAGAAGATTCAAGTAATTGCATGGTAAAGGATTTTGTGATAATTAAGAAACATAATGAAGCAAGCGAAGTAACTTAATGCAATTCAAGAAAAAGAGAAGTTCAGGAATAACTAACAAAGCCACTTACCATGAAATTACAACCCAAGTTTAGTTATAATATAAGGAACAATCAATAATTTCTCAAGAAGTGCCTACTCCATCAAACAAGAGAGTTTCAATATAGAGCATGGATACATGTAATAATAGCCATTGAAATTGCTCAAAGCCTCTTCATCATCGCCTTGAATATCTTAATTAGTCTGTGCCCATGGTAGTTGATATGATATATATCCTGAAGAAACAATTGAGCAAAACCAATCTCTAATGTGACCAAAAATAGAAAACCATCCCAAACTAAATTAGATAAAGGAAAGGGTATATGAAGGCATACCAAATGGATGACAAAGAAGTAGAGTCGTTGCTTATTCAATGGTGAGAATTAGAAGAAGCAAAGAAAGGCTTATTAGGCCCCATCCCATGCTCATCATCACCGTGAATTCGTGCCGGAACTTGAAACCCATAATACCCTTCTGAGCCAAATCGGTTGCTAGAGATCGAAGACTGATTTATCTCCGGCGCATTGTGATTCTCCGGCGAGGCAATTGATGGGTCATCCCAAGCACGAAAGGAAGGCCAAAAACTGGACTGAAGGGCTCTCCTTTGAGAAAATATTGGTGAGCTTTGAGAAAGGAACGACTGTTGAGGCATTGTCTGAGAATTGAAGCCATCATTCCAAGCCACCATTCTCGGATAATTGGACTCGAAAGTCACCGGAGCTGAACCCGAAAACAGGGTCTGATCAACTGAAGTTGTGTGGCTCGCATTGGGGTCTTGTAAAGTGTGAAGAGAGAGGCAGAGATCTCCATTCTGGATTGTGGTTCTTGACATCATATCATGTGGGTAGTTGTGAAAATTCATCGACGAAGTTCCCGAAGTACTTGTGGGCAAAAACAAGTTCATTGTATCGATTGATTGTGGTAGATTTGAGGATGTGCTAATTGGGTTCTCACTCAATTGTCTTTGCAGCTGAAACTCAAACTCAGAACAAGATTGTGGCTGTGCCATTCCATTAGAGCCTGCATTAGAGTCTGCAGTAGTTGGGGTCGCTGTTATATCTTTTGGGTTCCATGGAGGTAACTCTGCGAGCTTGTCTATGGAGTTCTTGGCCTTGTTGATGAGCCAATCTACAGCTTTGCTAGGCCGGTCATAGCCTAATCGGTCCTGCACATCGTAGAACTGAATTGCAGTGTTAGCCGATAACCGGACTCTTCGGTCTCTTGGACCTTTTGCAGTGTAGACCTTGCTGTGCCGGTCTTTCTTTCCGGTGGATCGGAGAATGTGGCCTCCTTGGACTTGTACTATCTCTCCTTCACTGCTCTTCATTCCCATTATCTCTCTAGGTTGCACATAATCAATGGTTTTGTCCAAATCTTGCTTATTGTTGGCTGGTTCTGTTTGGTGAGTATTATTTATGGGTTGCTTATGTTGTTGCTGGTGATGATGAAGAATTGAAGGTTTTAATAGTGGTTGTTGTAAGTGCCTTCACTTTGTTCTTCAAATCGGTATTGGTCTTCTCTCTCTTGGTGCATATAATTCCTCTCAGAATCCAGATCCAGACCCTCCTGAATTCCCTCTCTCAATGCTCAACAACTTTTTGCAGCTGTGTGGGTGTGTTTGTGTGTCAACTTACAACTTGCTTTGGTTCATCCAACATATTGTTGAGGTTGGTTCTGGCTTGTTGTTCACTATCTGCAACTGTCACCCAATCTGAAACCTGATACTCCTGCTGCTGCTGCTGCTACTACTGCTGATCCCAAAAAAAAACCTGCCAACAAACTCTACAGATCCCACAGCCCAATGACATCTCCAAATCCATTTGAAAATATTAAAGAAACCCACATGCTGTCAATCAATTGTTGCTCCGAAAACAGATGATAATTAATGGTGGGATATTCTATATATATATATATATATATCAGCACAAATTAAAAAAGTAATACTAGAATATGAGAGGATTGGGGGAATGAATCACACTCAATAGAGAATTAGGCTAGTCCCACCAAAACAAAGAGAACCAAAAAGTGGTAAGCACTAAAGTTTGATTGAGACTTAAGGAGGGTTTTTGGTAAATAACTGGTTTTGTACTTTGTGATTGGTATGAAGTGTTTAGAGAGAATACAACAGAGAGGCTGTAGAAATGGGTGGCACATTTAATGTGAGGATAAATGATATCTTGGCATGTGAGAACTGTTTGAATCTTCTGCTATACTTATATATATATCCAATAGATAGAAAAATGCCTCTGCTATATAAGTGACAGAGTTATGTCAGACAAGAAATAAAATGAGCAACCCCTTTCTTTCCTCTTCTTTTTTTCCTTATCTTTTGCTGGAAAAGAGTACCCTCTCTCTCTCTCTCTCTCTCTCTCTCAATTCTTAGTATACATTGGTAGGAACAAACTATAATTGGACTCCATGGTTTATGAAAGGGTAACTAGAGTGACCCACCTCCCACCCACTCATATTGAAAGTTTGATAATGATCTCTAACAGCTTTTCTGGGTTCTTTGCTACATGTATGTACTTTTCTAGTTTCACCAAAAAGTAATGCAGTTTTACTAAAAAGAATTGACAAACATCATCCTTCACTTTGGTTGCACTTTTCCTACATCTATTTTTTTTTTTGTTTTTTGAAAAAAAAATGTACTACTTCTCTCATGGCTGATTAATCCATAAGCCATGAAAGAAAAAAACCATTATTTTTTATATTTCATGAAAATTTGAAAATTTAAATATAAACCAAGAAGAGAATGACAACCCCACAAAAAAAGTGGAAACCTTATGATGGTTTGGTACGAAGAATAGAAAAATAAAAGGAATTAAAGTTATGTATCTATCCATGGGAATCTTTTACTTGGTGGGAAAAAGGGGGTACGGACCAAGTGGAAGCTATTGAAAATGAAATCAATAAATCTTAGTTGCACTAAGCTTGCATAGAAAAATAATGTACTATTATTGTCTCAAATATGCTTTGCAACTATTTATAGTAGGAAAGAATTCTAAAAACGACCTATTTGTCAAATTCCTCTTAAAATCACGAAATAATAGGGATAAAATCCTAATCACTATCTAAATTAAGTTAACTACAAAAATTTTAACTCAATCTGAATCCGTTTTTTATAGTACTGGAAAATGCAAAAAGGAAGACCAAAATAATGGAACTTAGACGGAAAAATGGCTTAGGTCAAGATGTGCCTCTTACGTTTCAAACATTTGATATTGTTCCAAGCACAACAGTTTAAAATCATAGATAAGTCCTTTCCCTCCTCATTTCCTCCCACTTACGAAACATTAATGTATATAGGTTTAGGTAGAAAGGTCTTCTCTCTCTTTTCCTTCTCTTTTCCCTCTCCTTTCCATGTTTCTGCAATGACGCAATGAAAAATCTATGAAAAATTCTTCTCCAAACAAGGAAATAAGTTGAACACAAACCTGTGAGATATATATTTCTATGTTGGCAAATTTCGGTGTCAAAACTTGTTGATCGAGTTATAATTTTTGGTTCATCATTGCTATCAGTCTTCAAAGTTGAACATCAAATGTCTTGATAACCTGAATTTGGATGAAGGTATCACATAGAACAGGTATGTGAGGGAAGACATGTGGTTTAGAAGGTTTAGGATTTAGAAAAATGTGATTTAAAGTCAAAATATTGATTTTTCTAAGTCGGGTTGGTCCTCGTTTTTAGGCCTGATCCAACTTTTCTCGGTTTCTTGATATTTTTCAGAACTGCAGGAATTGGGGACCGGTCCTCAATTCAAGGATCGGTCACACTTAGTTAAGGTGAAGCCAGACCGGTCCTTAATTTCAAGACCAGTTGCACTTTGACGGATTTGAGGGAAATTTTCCTTTTTGATTTGTTTTGGTTTCTAAATCATCCCAAACTTCTTGGAGACATCCTTTAGTGTTTTAAAACTTATTTTCTATGTATTCTAAGGACTCTCTACTATATAAATAGCTCTTTATGCTTCAAACTAGGTAGGAGAGTAAAGATTGAACATTTTTACAGAGATTGGAGCTAAAAGAGAGATTTATGACAAAAAATATTTTTTCTAATATATTTTTTAGAGCATACACAAGGGTGTTTAAGTTGTGATTATCTTCTTAATCTGATCGATACGATTCTCAAATATATCATCAGCCTACACAAGCAGTAGTGGTTATTCCGTACATCTTTCTTATTTGAAAAGGAAAGGGATTCGATCACAACAGAGTGTTTATAGATCATTCGTGTTCTTCCAGCAACCCCTCTACAAGGATTGAAGAGTAAATCTGAAGTCAGAAGCAATTAAACGAGAAGTTGCAAGAGTAAACCTGAGACGTCTAAAAACTAGTTCTTGGCAGCGTAGAGAGGGTGTGAAATTGAAAAAGAATCTGTTATACTTTACTTCAACAATAATACTACAACCTCATAGTGATTTTTTCCATTTGGATTTTCACGTAAAAATTTCTAACATCATCTTTTTTTTTCCCTCCTAGTTTAGTGTCATCTCTTTACTTTAATTGCATATGTATGATTGATTTGAATTTAGTTATTAATTGTTGCGGGTAATCAACCAATCACAAAAATTGTGCAAAAGACCTATTCACCTCCCCCTCTAAGTCTAATGAATAGTATCAACTTTTGCACCACAAAACTCAAAAACCCATGTTCTAAACCACTTGATGCATTGAAGTGAGACCAAGCTCGGTCTATATATCATTGAACAAAATATATACATCCCTCTCATTTTCCAATCCTTTTCTTCTTGTCACTCTTAATTTCTAGAAATGAACCATTAATATATGAGTTGCTATTGAATTATCAGAATCCTCTCCTATATTACATTAATGTAATGTGAATTGTAAACTTGGTTTATATATCAATCAATTAGTAGAAAACATGCTAGGTTGGTTCAACGACCCTTAAGTTGTCAAAATAAAACAAAATTAAAAAAAAATTAAAAAATAACGGGATAATCTGTTGGTTAACTTTCAATCTTCTCCAATAGCCCTTAATAAAAGATAATAAGGGCTATAAATTAATGTGTTTTTTTTTTCCCAAAATGGAAGGTCACTGTGGAAACAAAGTGAATACAATTTCTTGTCAACATAAAAATATTAGGGTGACAATTTCCTCTGCCCCGACAGGTTTCTGCCCTGCTCCTTCTTTAATGGAGGGGATTTGGTTAGCCCCTAGTAGGAGTAGGGGCGGGTATAATTTTTTTAAGAAAATCCACCTAGTAACCACCCCGATTATATATATATATAGTGACAATTTCCTCTGCCCCGACTAGTTTCTGCCCTGCTCCTTCTTTAATGGAGGGGATTTGGTTAGCCCCTAGTAGGAGTAGGGGCGGGTATAATTTTTTTAAGAAAATTTATCTAGTAACCGCCCCGATTATATATATATATATATATATATATATATATATATATAATGACATAATTGTATGAAATGTGTTATTTCTTTTATTATTATATTAGTTATATAAATATAATATACTAGATATATGACAGTCACTAGAGTTACCTTGTTCTGCTCTATTCATCTTTTTATCTTATGGTTAAAAGAAAACTCTCTCTATCTTATATACATAATAGATCTATAATAAAAAAAATTCTTGAAAACCAAAACCGTTTCTATCTCCATCTACATATGTATTTATATTTGTGTTATGTATTGATGTTTTGACTGTAGGGGTGTTGTATCATCGTTTGAGTACATTTAGTCCAAACATCGAATTCAAAACAAATAAAGTAAAAGAATTTAAGAATTTTGTTATCTCTCTTTCTCTAAATGGGACGGTAGTAGTATGCTTACAACAAATCCGTTAGGGTTCTTAACGGGAGATAAATTTAGTATTTTCTTTACGAAACGGAATAGAATTTTGACATACTAGCTCCATATCCGCCCCATTGCGATTCCTAAAAACTACATCTAAAAAAAGAAATAGACAGAAATTATCCACAACTCAAAGCAGGAAAAGTGATACATAAGCAATGACATCAATGATTCCTTGTGACTAGGATTGCTTGCTCTCTTTCTCTGTACTATTATTATGATTTGACCCCTCCACAGTCACACCGACTATGTATTTTTGTTGAGACACGTTGATTAATGGCCTTTTTTATTTATTTTTAAAGCGGGAGAGTTCTGAGAACGTCTATACATTTACTAATTATATGTACTTATCCTACTTAATTTATCAAATTCTATTTTTTGTTGAATTTTTTTTAATATAAGACTATTTAATAGTAATGAGATATTTATTTATCATTTATTTTATTAATTAAATTTAAGAAGTAGAAGTTATATTTTTTAATTATAATAATATGACAGAAGAAAAGAGTGGTCCAATGGTTCCAACTAGTCAATTTGTGAGCGGAGCTTGACAGCGGTGACCCTTTAAGGGAATTATGTGACTAAGTTTCCAAAGCCCTTGAAGGTATTGATGCATGAAAATGACACAGAAAATATAATTAATTTCTTTTCAATTGTAAAGGGACAATGCATTACAATATTGGAATTGACTCTGACATATAAAAAAAATGGAAGGGAGTTGGGGGGGTTGGTTTGGTTATAAATTAAATTTGTAACAACATAATTAAAGAAAGAAAGTATATATGAAATTGATACTTTATTCAAGAATAATTGCAAAGCCTCTCTTAATATACAATTCTTCTTGTAGTTTCTTGTTTTATATGGTTTGAGTTAACTTTGTCCATTCACAATAAAATTTTTGTTTTCCCTCACAAAGAAATATAAATTAACTAAGAAGAAAAAGAGTTGCAATAATTTAAAACCTCCAAAGAAAAATGAGTTTTAAGGAAGAAGGGAAAACAAGCACATTTGGAGATTGCAGTACATATTTTGAACAAGCCAATCCGGGAAAAAAAATATGGCCGCTTCCAGTGCATCGGATCAATCACAGCCGTAGATGTATCACACGCGCAGAGTCTACTATCACATTTACTGCTGTGATTCACCTGATACATCGGGAGCAACCAAATTTTTTTTCTCAATCTAAAGGTCCTAATTCTAACAAATTACGTATATTAGGTTTTGAACCTTCACCGATTCTTGAATTTTCTTTGATCGCCATCTAGTGATCATCAAGTTTTCAAATTTACACTTTCATATTAAAATTCAAGTCATTTTATATATCCCGTAATCATAGTTGTAGGTATATCATATGCATATCGTTGTGATTCACCTGGTACATCTAGAGCAACCAATTTTTTTTCTCAATTCAAAGAGCCTAATTGTGATAAATTAGGTATATTAGGGTTTTGAACTTGCACCAATTCTTGAATTCGCTTTGACCGTCATCTAGTGTTCATCAAAATTTTAAATTGAAACTTTTATACTAAAATTCAAGTCATTTAATCCTGTACCAAACCTTGATCGCCATACAATTGGGTATTTTTACCATTTCAATACGTTAGAAGCTTTTGGGCCATTCAATCTTGTTGGCTGTGTGTGTAGAAAAGTCATTGAATCTTGCTGGCTGTGTGTGTGTGTGTGTATATATATATATATATATATAATCAGTCGTAGAAAAGACAATTTGCTTCTCCGTCCTTCACCTGTGGAAAACGTGAAAGCAACCAAGCAAACGCGTGATCCAAGATGATCAATTTCGACCAGAATTCTGATTGAGAAAGGCAGTTTGATTGCAATTTATGATGGAATGACTGCAACGAAATGCCAAAGATGTCTGTATCTTTTCAAGTTGACTCTTCTGACATGCATGGGCAGCTCGAGGCAATTGTTTCACCTCAATAATTCTTATTGCTCTGCAATCACAAACCAAACGACAAATATATTGACAATGAAACATTTGGCTTCTGAGTCAGCCAATTAAATTCAAATAAAATAAAGAGAAAGAAATAGAAAAGGAAGATGCTACGATTTAGGTCGGCTTGATTAGCTAGAAGCTATAAACTGAAAGAAAAAAAAGATAAATGAATAGAAAAGAAAGATGTTAAGATTTAGGCTCGGTTTGGTCAGCTAGAAATCCATGAAAAGAAAAAAAAAAAAAAAATTTATAATATTTTAAGAGAGAAAGAAAATGAATTTTAAAAAAAAACAAACAATTATACAACAGCGTCATTTTCTTCAAAAATTTCTGAAGGATAAAAAATTACTTTCTCGTGACTTTATATACTGGTTTCCTATTATGCTCCTTGTTTTTTTTCACTCTCAACTACAAATTTCACAAAAGAGGTGAGTTATTATAACATTCTTTAAAATTTGAATTGCTAATAGGCTGTAAAGGTATCCTAATTTATATTTATTACTAACTTAATCAGAAATAATGAACTTTAACATGAAAATAGTGAGCAATGATGGACTTTAACATGAAAATAATGAGCAACAATAAATCCCATCCAATGTCATTGCTCGCACCACCACTGCCAATTTTACCCTGAAATAATATCACATAACAAATACAAATTAGTTGTCTAATAACCCATTATAAATTAAAATAATATAGATAGACATAAACAATTAAAAAGAACAAAAAATAAAAGCAAATAAAAATAATTAATTAAAACAGCAGACTTAAATTTTTTTTTTTAAATATTCAAATAAACTTGAAAATTTGGGTAGATCCGAAGAATATTTGTAAATGTTGTGTAGATCTAGCATGCAAGAGTATAATTCTTGTTTTTATTTTTTGGTAAATAAGAGTATAATTCTTGTTCGACGCAGAAGAAATAAAAAAAAGGAAAAAATAAATAAATACTCACTGATTAAATTTTGTTTGAGTTGCATGCATGGTTTCAAGATCTAAGACAAGATTTTTTCTTTTTTCTTTGCCTTTTTTTTTCTTCTGATATTTGAAGATTGAATATGTGATTTTTAATGAGTGTGTTGGTAGGGTAATAAAAGAGTGAGAAAATGGTATACAATGAACTGGGTCTTCATTTCTATCGTTCACAGCCAAATTCTTGAGTCATCCCGAATCATTCTACTGCGCACCGATTGGAAAAATATAAAGAAATAAAAGAAAATCTAATTTTCCCTATAACGTTTCCCATGGCATATGGTGCCCATTTGAAGTAAATATATTCCTTTAGTAAATCTTCTTAATTGTTAAAAATATAGAAAGAGAATTGTATATTGAATTAATACTTTTGATTTAATTATTATGAACAATACATAAAGTTCTATTTATATGCACATAATCTTGGATGCTATGTAAACATAGGAAACAAGAAATCCTAGTTCTAGATGGTTTAGAAGAATGTGTAAAAAATCTATGTAGTTTAGAAGAAGGTGTAAAAAACCTATATAATTTAGGAAATATATATAATCTAACAGTAGATATAATAAGAAATATATAATCTAATAGCCCCCCGCAAACTCAAGATGAGTTATATGAAGCCAATTTGAGTTTGGAGACAAAATCACTAATGTGGCTCGTAAAAGCAATCTAATGATGTTAGCAACCGTGGATGCAAATACATACAAAGAAGCTGCAAAAGAACAGCTTCGTAGACAAAAGTTACTGATCATTGAAACAACAGAAAGACTGAAAGCGACTCGTTGGAGCGAAAACTTAGTTGAAAATTAGAAAAGGAGTTCAATGAAATCAGAGACTTTAACACACAGATGCTACAACTTGTGAAAGTAATTTGGTGATCTTACTAACGGTGGATGCGAACACATACAAGGAAGCTACAAAAGAGTGAACTCATTGGAGCGATGGTAAGACTAAGCTACTCGTTGGAGTGAAAACAGATTTGAAAATCAGAAAAGGGGCTCGTTGAAATCATCGACTTTGACACATAGATACTAGTGAGAGCCGATGAATTGAACTTCAGTCGGGCTGTCACATTTTTCTTCTTTTTATTATATATGTATATATATTATATATGCCAAATACAAATAAAATGGCCAAACGACCATTTAAATTTGGAACTAACACATTTTCGCAAAAATTCTCACAGTAATTTCAGTGAGAATTTTCTTTAAAATATGAAAAATCCAAAAAAAAAGTCCCTACCTTTTTCCAAAACTACAAAAAGCCCCTAGTTTTGAAAATTTCTGTATTTTTTTCCAACACATGCCCTCGTTAGCTAGAAAACAATCCACCATCAAAAACATTCGAAAAACTAACCCAAGCAACTTCATGAACTTTGTCGGTCAAAAACAGACTATGTATACATCTTTGTTTAATTTCTGTTTTGTAAAGATAAATAAAGAAGGGCATCTGTACACACCCAATTTTGACATCCCACTTCTTTTCCAAATACTAAACCAGTCATACTAGGTTTCAGGATCCCACCTCATTCAGTATGAGCCAAAAAAGGCCCACCAAGGCAACCTGAAAGGATAAACACATTTTGAATAATCAAATCAATGAAAAATTACACCAATGACTTCATCAGGTCCCAAAATGTTAGAATACATAGCTTATAGAAATCATAGACTTTTTCAAACACTCAAAAATTGTCAAAACTCTGAAAAGGGTAAAATGGTCATTTTTAAAAAATAATTTACAGTCTGTCTGCCTAAACAAAAAACAAACTTCACCATTAAGTTCAAAGGTATGAGAAACCTCAGTAATGACTACTAATGGGAACCGTAAGTCCTCCTGAGTACTTGATTTCATCCAAACCCTAAATCATGGTCAAATTGGTCAACCCAAAATTTCACTCACAAATCATTCACCAAATCAATGAACAGACCACACCATCATGATCATAGGGTCAAAAAATCATAGGAAACCCTGTAAAATCAACATAATTCCAGTCTAGAAACCCTGTTGACCAAAACCCTAAATTAGAGCCAAATTGGTCAACCCAAATGTTTGACCGACAAACCATTCATCAAATCGATGAACAAACCTCACCATCACGATCGTAGGGTCCAAAAACTACAGGAAAGACTATAATATTGACACATTTTGAGTCCAACACATTCTTGACCAAAATCTTAGTTTAGGGACAAAACGGTCTTTTCATTTCACACACTATCCAAGACAAATCTGGAATTTCATTTTTGATTATAACGATATCATTTTATTACATCACTATAATGACATCAGAAATGAGAGAATCCCAAAAATTGTCAAATTTTCTCCTTATAAAAGAGATAATTTGGAAAATTTAGCTAGTGGAGGACACGTGGCAACCAACCATTGGCTGCCACATTTTCACAAAAATTATTGAGGAAATTTCTGCGAGAATTTTTGCAGAAATTTTTACCTTTCCATCAATGTCCAAGATTAGATTAATCTAATAGCTGTTGTTCATCCAAATCCAAAATCTACTTTGGAGGGCCAAGATTCACTCGGGAATAAGCCAATTTTCACCACTTTTTGATCCAATGGTCAACATTCAACCAATACAAAATATATCTCTCAACCTATATCTCCCATATCCAATGGCTCACATTCATTCTCACAGAGATGAATGACTGAGATCTATGGAAACCAACCTATTGTCCTTATACACTTTTTTCATACCCAAACATTATCCACCACTCATGCACTACTTCAATTTTTAATATTACACTCTTTTCAAGTTATTACACTTTCTTTGTTAGCATTTTCCTTTACATTTCATGCATTTTAATTCATATCTTTACATTCCATGCATTTTAATTCACGTCTTTACATTTCAAGCACTTTAAATTCACGTCTTTACATTTCAACCATTTTAATTCATGTCTTTACATTTCAAGCAATTTTCTTTCATTTTTACTCTTTAAAATGTTTTTTTGCACATCCATTACAAATAGGCATTTTAAGGCTAAACATCATCACTTCAAGCCTCTACTCGTGGAATTTCATAGAAGAGTGATGTTTGGTAGAGAAACATTTTAATTCTTGTACTTTACTTGATCAATATTTATATTTCAAGCATTTTATTCATGTCTTTACATTTCAAGCACTTTTTTATTTCATTTGTACACTCTTTAAAAGGTTTTTTTACACATTCACTGCAAATGAACATTTTATGGCCAACATCATCACTTCATGCCTCCACTTGTGGAGTGTTATAGAAAAGTGTTGTTTAGAATAGAAATAATATCTCTACTACACATATATCTATATATAATCTTTCTTTTTTTGAACTTTTCCATTTCAAGTTCTTTTTAATGCTTGTCATTTTTCATTTCAAATATATATTACTTCTAAAATTTCAAGCTCTTTTAAATATTCAATGCACATTTTCATCTATTTTTATGAATATCTCCCAGAAATATCTCCTACCCCATTTACTTTCCCTCACTTTGTACACCAAGATCACTTGATTGGTTTGAAACTTAGTGATACACAAAAAGATCACCCTTAAAAGAAAGTACCAACAAGAATTCAAATCTTACTTATGGGATTTGTCTACAAAAACTTCACACACGACCACTTTCTCATGCATCATATACATCATCATTTTTTCTTTTCATCATTTTTGATTTACTAAACCTACTAATGAATATTTCAAGTCTCTTGTGATATTTCTTTAGGATTAAATAAATCCTTAAAAATCCTTATGCTTGCTTCAAAAAGAGTTATGACTTCTACCCTATCTCCCATTAATTCTCCTACCATTTTTGGATACTTTTACTTAAAGTGACTGCTTTTCTACATGCTCTATTTGCCTTAGATGCTTTATATCTCTAATACATATCTCATATTAACTTTATGTGTCTTACATGTCTCACATGCTCAATTACATGTTTAGTTGTTCAATCCATATTTTTTCATTCAATACATGTTTAGTTATTTAATTTATGTTTTATCATTCAACGCATGCTTAGTTGTTCAATATATATTTTTTCATTCAATACATGTTTAGTTGTTCAATTTATGTTTTATCATACTTAATTGTTCAATCCATGTTTTCTCATTTAATACATGTTTCGTTGGCAATCTATATTTTTCTCATTCAATACATACTTAGTTGTTCAATCCATGTTTCTCATTCAACACATGATTAGTTGTTCCATCCATGTTTTCTCATTCAATACATGTTTAGTTGTTCAATTTATGTTTTATCATTCAATACATACTTAGTTATTGAATCCATATTTTCTCATTCAATACATGCTTAGTTGATCAAATTTATATTTTCTCATCCAATACATGCTTAGTTGTTCAATCCATGTTTTCTTATTCAATATAAACTTAGTTGTTCAATTTATATTGTATCATTCAATACATGCTTACATGTTTCCTCATATGCTTACATGCTCAAATGCTCTTATGTTTACATGCTAACATGCTTTTATGCTTACATGTTTACATGTTTCCTCACATGCTTGCATGCTCACATGCTCTTATGCTTACATGTTTACATGCTCACATTCTTACATGCTCACATGTGTTCACACATGCTTTCAATACAATACATGCTCATATGCTCAAATACATGTTTACTTGTTCAATGCATGTTCAATCCATGCTTACTTGTCCAACCTCCATACATGCTAAAGCCGTTGGGATTCTACGCACACCTTTCATTCTTAGGTACCATCCCATGAATAATTCTAGCTCATCAAATTTCTCTTCAAATTACATTTCATTCAAGTCCATCGACTCATCTCAATTCAAGAACGGTCATGGGGATCTTAAACCCATTACGCTTATATTTCATTCGAGTCCTAGACTCATTTTAGCTCAATAATGGTCACGGGGGCCATAAACCCAATTTTAGCTTAATAACGGTCATGGGGATCATAAACCCACTTTTAACCCAATAACGATTGTGGGGACCATAAACCCACTTTCAACCCAGTAACGATCACGGGGACCATAAACCTACTTTCAGCTCAGTAACAGTTACGGGGACTATAAACCGAATTTCAAGCCAGTAATGGTGGTGGGGATTATAAACCCAATTTCAGCTCAATAATTGTCATGGGGACCATAAACCCAATTTTAGCTTAGTAACGGTCATGGGAACCATAAATCCACTTTCAGCTCAGTAACAGTCATCGGGACCATAAACCTACTTTCAACTCAGTAATAGTCACAGAGTCCATAAACTCACTTTAAGCTCAGTAACAGTCACAGGGACCATAAACCCACCTTCAGATCAATAACGGTCACAGGGACTATAAACCCATTTTAGCTCAATAACGGTCACGGGGACCATAAACCCATTTTCAGCTTAGTAAAGGTCATGGGAACTTTAAACCCTTCCAACTAAACTACGTTTGACTTGATCCTTGGCCAACCCCAAGGTACATAGGTAGTCTAAACAGTCTCAGATTCGGTCCCACCACCACCATCATTCCATTTCATTCACCATTGTATTTACTTCATCCAAATTTTATACTTCATTCATCTCCATTACATTCTAAACACTTCATCCAATGGCCATTCAATATAGGTCATTGAAATTACATTTGATTTGATTCCCTTCATTGGGATACATAGGCAACCCGGGCAACCTTGGGTTCGGTCATATTTCCCATCCAACTCCCCCTCTTCTTTCTTCCCTTCTTAAATATATACGTATACATATTAGCCCCCTTTTTTCTGAACATAATTATCTTTGAAATAACAAAGCATCATGAGGATTAGGTAATCGTAATTGATATAGATGTTGTGGGGGTACCTAACACCTTCCCCACACATAACCAAACCTCTGAACTCACTAATTTGGTTTTTTAAAGATCACATGGTAGTCATTCAACATGACTTGCACATACATTTACATCTCAGGTAACCTAGCACACCAAAACTCAATGTTAGGTGGCAACTCCAAGAATACATCTTTTTCTTTGGCCCTTAGAAAACTCTGGCATGCGCTAACCCCATCGCGATACATAGAATAACTGCTGGTGACCACCACTCCCTTATTCCCCCACAACCTCTGTGTGTGGGGGGTGGGGGGGGGGCAGCCGTTCGATAGTGTTCACGAGTGCAACAGCCGAAAAAATGCTAAAGAATTGAGAATATGCCGCCTAAGCCAAGAACCACTAGGAATTCGACTACTGATGATGATGAGCAAGAGGAAGAAATCTCTTAAACTTTAGGAGGTTCCACAATTAATCCAGGAAATATATCAGTTATAATAGATGTTACACATGCAATGAGCATCTAGTTCGGCAGATTTGAAACCAAAATATACCGAATTGATGAGAGGATGATTCAAAATAGCGATCGTTTTGAAGAGGTTCATACTTCGATAAAAAAATCGACCATTCAGAACAGGTCGATCAATTAGAATTCTAGTGCGCAAGATTTGACTTACCAACTGAATATTTAACAGGCTGACTAGAAATAGAAAGGTCCAATACTACCTTCGCCTCAGCTTTCTACACAAATTAACCTGCGATCTAGCACTTTCCAACCAAGTGAAGTGGAAAATTAGCTACCGATTGAGGCTGGGAATAGGCGGCTGCATGATCAACCTAATCCATGACAACAGGTAAATCCTCATAACAACCCATAGGTCCAATGGACCTTGGAGATAACCCTAAAAGAGGAAAAAGGTTGAACCCGCTGATTGCACCTGCAGTTGAGGGGCATGTAGAAAATAATCATCCACTCAGGTGGAAGGACCATGATCAACAAAACCCACATGTTTTTAAAATCGATTGGATGACATTTATCGAGCTTTAGGCCTAAGAAGGTCTAATAAAACCTTTACTGGAGAAGATAGCCAATCAAAGGTCAAAAAGATTCACCAATCTAACGTTCAAATCCCTTATAAACGATCAGCTTCTATGACAGATAAAGAGGTTTCTCGGCCAATAGGGAAATTTCTTTAGCAAACTCAAGTATAGGCTTAGCTGCAAGTGTCTAAGCCACAACAGTCATTAGAAGAAAGTGATGAAAGTTATTTTCTTCTAATTTTTTCTAAGCAACCATGCATTTTGCTAAAGTAGTTTCATGCTCAATGTAAATCTTTTGATCCCGAAGGACAACAAAATGGGATGGAGATGAAGCCAAGCAGGCAAAAAAAAAAATTGGCTAGGATATCAGAATGCTAGGCCAAGAGTGATATCCAATTCTTACCCAAAATAATCATTGGCTGAAAGATTTCTCTTATCTCAGCTTCCTTGATCTAAGTTCAAGAAAAGACAGGGACAAATGAGGAGATAGAAGCCAAACAGGGTTAGTTTAAAAGGAAAAATGCAAAATAAAAAAAATTAGCTACCAGTAGTTAATCAGCTGCCAGTGGTAAATGAAAAAGAAGAATTAATCAGCCAGCCCAGAAAAGAGGCCAGTTGAATGATTCAAAAAATCATCAAAGTTATTTTCTTCTAATTTTGGAAGGAGACCCAAGTAAGTGTTTGATGGAGAAACATGGACGATCAGCCATGCATTTGCTTAAAAAATGAAGAACTTCATCCTCCATGTAAACCTCTAGACCCAGGGGGCAACGAAACTGGGTAGAGATAAAGTCAGCCACATGGAAGAAAATAAATCGGCCAGTCAATACAAAATTTTATGTAGCTGATTCAAAACTGCTTATTAAAAATTATAAGAATGGAATACTAGTATCAGCCAGTGTGAAAAAGAGCTTGCTAATGTTGACTTGAAAGAAGTGTCGAAAGACATATATCGACTGAGCATCGAACTTTATTGGCCAATTGATGAAAAAATTCAATTATATTGGGACAATGTTATTCTGCAAATAGTTCCATGGGCTAACAAGGTGTTGCAAAATAACCTGATCCCAGTCGATCACTACCATGCCATGCTAAATTTAGATAATGGAATTTGTCTTGGGTCTATAGCTGGCCAATGGTTGTTGGCTAACTTTTGGTAAGCTATGCAAGAATCATTATCATGAGCTTTAAGGGAAGAATGGAAGATCATGATCAGCCAGTGTGATATGGCTAACTTGAAATAAAGACTACCTCAATGGTGATCTAGAATAAATGAAGTTCACATTGTTTGAGAGTCCTTTTGTTTGTTATTGCCTTCCAAGTCCTAGTTTAATCAGCTATTGTTATAAAAGGTTCCTTCCAATATAATTTTAGATTTCAAAAATCTTATTGGCCCAATCAGCCATTACACATTTAAAATTGGGGGCAATTATTGACACCTAAAAATGGATGACACGTGGTGCCACTTTGGTATTAACATAGGTAGGAAATTAGTATATACGTGGAATTAATCTTGGGCAGCATGTTTGATATAAGCATGTATTTGGGGATAGATGGAGTTAGTTAGGTGGTGATTAGTTTCTAAAGGTGTAGGACTCTTCTTATAATGACCAACTAATGTGCAGAGATTGAAGATGGGTGTTGATAGACTTTTTGGTGGGCAAGGACTCTATTATTCATTATGCAAAAGAATGTTTCAAGGGATTCAACTGATACATAATATATATATATATATATATATATATGTGTGTGTGTGTGTGTGTGTGTGTGTGTGTGTGTGTGTGTGTGATTAGTTTACATTGAAGATGGACTCTTACAAGAGTATGCTATATTAGTTGGAGGGTATTTGCTAAACTCTGTGAAGGTTGATGACTACGAAAGTAAGCTATTACGTGTAAGGCTAGCTGTGTGGATAAGTCCATGTCTGAATTGGACTCTAAGGGAGCTTAGGTAAAGAGCTATATCAGTTTGTGCATGATTAGTTATATAAAAGTCATGTGGATGAATTTGAACATGATTACAAGTCTGTGAAAGCTTGAGATAATACGCTACAAATAAGGAGACTTAAAGACACGGTGCATTAGAATATATTTTGTTTAGTTCTTTTTATATAATTATTTTATTTCAATATTATCTTGTAACTTAGATTTAGGAAGTTAGTTGTACTAAATTCCTATAAATAAAAAAAATAACAATTAGTGTCTCGATTTACCCCAGATCCAACTAATCACATTTGTTCAAGCGTATCTAATCCTTCAAAGAGCTATGTTTAACCCCTCGAACACTAGTAATATATCCACTTTTATATTGCAAATCCCATGAGGCAACATAAGTTACCCAAAGTAAATATAAAGTAGTGATGTGACTCAGATGATCTTCCATTCGCCCTCATGGCACTTAGCTCAAAACCAACCTCATTCCTAGAAATGTCCCTTAAGGTTAAATCATACATAATCGTAGGTAACATGCCAAAGTAGCTAAGCATCAACTCTTCACCTTATTGCATAATCAAAGGTAACAAAGGGTACAAAGTTGGTAATTCACATTGACCTTTGGACTCACACGGTGAGGAAGCAGGGATCTATTTACTCATCTTTATAAATGCTTGTAAAATACTTGTAGTATGAAATACATGCTACAGTGGAGTAACACTTCCAAAGAGTGTCTGTCACAAACTTTAACATTATACAGATCTTAGTCTAGTCATTATGTAAGTGCCTAACCCGACTTCTTCATTTGCTTGCTATCCAAAGTGCAAAATTAAGATCTCAAATCTACCTATCAATACAGATAAAATGGATAGTGGGCATATTTATTATCAGTCTTTATCATCAAACCTTATCTTGGCTCTAACCAAGGTGACACTATAACTAAAACGTCTAATCGTTGCTCAGTATCACAAGTGCCAAAGGCGATTGCTAATGTGAGTGGGCCAATCAAAACCTACTGACATACTTCTTGTCAAATATATATGGGTGTGTGTCATCTCATATAAAATGTTCATAACTCAATGATCAGTAATGAAACAATGACTAAAAAGAATGTATGCATTAATAACAAAATATCCCAAACTCGTCATAAATAAGTGATTAACTGATTCAAAAATACGCCAATCACAGTCTATGTAGCCTTAAAGCTCTAACATGAGTCATATCAACATCTCTAGCAATAGGCTTAGTCAAGGAGTCTGTAACCATATGACTCATAGAAATGTGTGTCAAGATCACTTAGTTCTACGCAATAATATCTCTAATGAAGTTGTACCTTACATTTATGTGTTTGGTTCGACCATAGTAGTTAAGATCCTTAGAATAAGCAAGTGCAGTCACGTCGTCACAAGGGATTATCACAGGATCATCAACATGTGTGAAAACTTCAAGATTCTCAAGGAACCTCCTTAACCAAACAACTTCCTGCACGATAGTTGAGCAAGCCATAAACTCTTACTCCAAGCCAATACATGATTGTTTCTTACTGCTCCAAGAAATGGCTCTACCATTGAGCAAGAAACACATCTAGATGTGGACTTGTGCTCCAAATCACCACCCCAATTGGCATCATAATAGCCAACTAGGTGTAAATATGAAAACTGATAATAAGTTTCATCACCCATGTCATTTATCTCAAAAGTTAAGGACAACCACTCCTTAGTGGTGATAATTAACACTTTATGATTTCTAGCCAACAAAATGTCATCCACATACAATGATAATATAATGGAACTACCCTTACATCATTTGACATACACATAGTGGCCTTCATCAATCATCGTAAATCCATGATTGATAATGGATTAATGAAATCTCAAATACCACACTTGGATGATTTCTTCATGCCATAGATAGATTTTTGGAGTTTGTAGACTTTGTGATCCTAACCTTTAGCCACAAAACTTTCTAGCTAATTTATATCTTCATTTAGTTCTCTATAGAGAAATGTAGTCTTTACATCCATCTGGTATATTTTCAAGTCCAAATGTGTGACAATGGCCAAAATAAGGCAAATTGAGGCAAATCTCACCATAAGGAAGAAAGTTTTCTCATAATCTACACCCTCCTGTTGGGTGTAACCATTGACCACTAGGCATGCATTGTACCTTTCAATGGAACCATTTGTCTTCCACTTGACTTTTAGAGCCCATTTGTTCCGAATAGTCTTGCGCACCGGTGGGAGGTCAACCAAGTCCTAGATGTAGTTAATCCTCATAGACTCTACCTCATTCTGTATTGGAGTAAGAGATGAAAATGTCTTTCGCATAGTCTTAGACTCTTCATCATCATATAGAGCGACCAAAAAAGTTTTCCTCTCAACCTGAAAAATGATGATGAGGGATAGTTCCACATTTTCTTCTACACAACTAGAGATCATGAAAATTTTCATTCATTAGAGGGAAAGTCACTCCTACCATCCTTAGGAGTTTGAGAAATTTCGTCCTCATTCTTAACTAAGTGACTTAGTGTGCCTTCCTTTAGATCATCCATCTCATAAAGCTCTAAGTACTTTTCATGTAGAGCTCCAAATTTTGTTTCTTATATTTATCTATGTGTTAATTAATTTTATTCATGATTAATTGTTTAATTACATGTTTACTGACTTAAATGGTCCTTTGGTGTTTTCGGGTACGGGTGTGGAACCGAGATGGATCCAGAAACCCTAAGAAGTAACTACAGACTCTAAGGAGTAGCGTAGGGGCATAATTGTAAGTTTGAGGGTATAAGTGAATTTTTGAAAAATGAGAAAATGTTAGCTAGTTTGTGAATAAGCACAGCTTAACCATAACAAGGAGCAATTAATGAGAGTTGATGGGGCCAACTTAACAAGTCTTGCAAGACTTGTATATACACATGTGTATAGGCTCCTTTGGACCACAAAACACACAACCACTCCCTCTCTTCCCCTCCTTGGCTGGCCAACTCTCTCTCTCTCTCTCCTCCATTTCACTTTTCTTCATTCTCTCTTCAATTTGAGTGCCAAGAAGTGAGATTTGGAAGTTGCTCCAAGAGGGAAAGATGTTCTACTCTCCTTCATTTTTAATTTGATCAGTCCAAAGTCAAGTTTGGAGTAGTTTAAAGCTTAGTGGAATTAGGACTTTTTGGTACCAAGCTTGGATTTTGAGGTAGGGGTGTCTTCTCATCCCTAACGTCAATTCTATAGAAATTTTTGTGGGTTTGTTGGTTGTTTAACATGTTTAGAATAGTTAGAAAGTTGATTATTTAATTTCTTATTGTCCTTCTTATACAATTACATGTTAAATGTGGTTTCCATGGGTTTTATATGATGAAATTGGTGTATATAGACACATATGATTTTCTTGTGATAGTTTTCTATATGAGAGCATGATTTTTGTGTGCATTTGAGCTATGTATTGATGCACATATGTATTGCTTTAGAAATATATGTATATTTATTGATTTGGTAATGCATAAGGCTAGTTGTGGTCATTTATAAACTATTGGCATTGTTTACAAACATGTCGAAGGCAATGTGTTTGATAAAATGCACCAAAGAGAATTTTCCTTGAAACTATGGCATGAAATTCGAAGGATGTCCAATCATGCCACATTATCAGAGTTTGGCCAATATCCATATAATTCTCAGAGTTTGACCCATCATACATAATATTATCAGAGTTTGCCTAAACTAGTATGACTTTCAGAGTTAACCATAATACTCAAGTGATCGGAGCTTGATCAAGACTTCATGATCGTTAGAGTTGTCCAATTATGTGTTATTTTTGGTGTATAATTAAAGTTTTATGGGATTAGGCATTGATATGATGATATGTTGCTTATATTTGTTGAATAAGCTATAGTTGATTCAATTTTGAGAGCATGTGCTATATAGCTTTGAAATTGGAATTATGAGCATTGTGTTTATGCCATTTAGTTGATAGGAATGCCATGATTAGCATTTCATGTAGGTCAGTGTCAAGTCGATGCTTAGGTTGGTTTGGTCATTTCTACTGGGCACGTGATCGCTCACCCACCCTTTCCTCCCAAAAATTTCAGATAAGACAGCGGTTATGAATTTTTAGAAGTGATGTGGTTGGAAGTACTCAGAGTTCTTTTGAGCTTTTGCATATTTTAGACTATGTATACCATGTTGGGTTATTTTTGGAAAAAGTTGGAAATGTACTATGATGTTATAAATTGCTTTTGCTATGGATGATCTTAGTTGAGTTTTTGGAAAGCTTGGGATGTTGGATTTGACATGGATTTTCATGCCTTAATATGCATGGGTGTGTTTGGATTGAGATTTGGAGAGGTGGGATTTTAGGTTAAAAAGTTTTTCAAAGAAACTAAGTATCAGGAAAGTCCTACCGGTCCTACTTTTTGGACACTGGTCCAACTTTTCTCTATACTTTGGACCTGTAGAAAGTCCCACTGGTCCTACTTTTTGGGCACAAGTCCGACATTTTTCTGTACTTTGGACCTACAGAAAGTCCCGCCGGTCTTACTTTTTGGGGACCCGTCCCACTTTCAATATATTTTCCTCTCAACTTTGACAAGTCATAACTTCTTCATTTCAAACTCGAATCAAGTGAATTTTTTTTTTTTGAAATTCAGTATTTTTAAACCTTCTTTCCAATGGTTTCATTTTCAATCTTTAATCATAAACATACAAGGACTTATGTATCCGCACTTGTGCGATAGAATCATTTGAAGGGTTATATGATTGAGCTGTGAGACCAATGAGTATAAGTTATTTTTCTTACTCTTAATCACCCCCATTTCCCATGCCCTCCTAGGTGTTAGAAATTGGAGTGTGACAATTTAGTATTAGAGATTAATTGTTGGTGAAAAGTGTTGATATTTAACTTAATCACCCCCATTTCCATTGCCCTTCCGGGTGCTAGAAATTGGGGCGTGACATTTCACCTCTCCTCTAATAAGGAAATCCTCCTCTAGGAAATCTATGTTACGTGACTCAATTTAAATTACTCTTCTGGCTAATCCCCATGGCCACAAATTATATGAATCGGGCTTTTAGCTAGTCTACATCTGATATGGGGTGGAAGATATTAACTTAAAGGGCACACAATTAGGAATGTATGCCATAGTCAACAGTGCATCTGCCCAACAAGAAATGGGAATGTTTGTTTGCATTTTTATTAATCTAATCAAGTCTAATAATGTACGAGTCATTCTCTCTACTACACCATTTTATTGCAGAGTACTAGGAATAGTTAACTGTTTAATAATCCCTTTTTTTTCATAGAGCACTCTAAATTATTCAAATAGATCATCACAGCCTCGGTAAGTTCTAAGAGCCTTAATGTTATTGTCTAACTGATTCTCAACCTCATTGAGATAACTTCTAAAAAAATTTAATGCTTCTGCTTTATAGGAGATCAAATAGAATTTATGAAAGTATGTACAATCATCTATATATGTGATGAAATAGGATGCTTCATGTCTTGAACTCACAATCATTGAGTCGCATACATCTGAGTGTATAAGCTGCAATGATGTAAATGCCCTTTTGGTTATGCTAAATGGTATTTTGGTTGCCTTTCTTGCAAGGCAATGTTCACAAATGGGCAAGGTGACTTTAGCAAGTGGTCCCAAGAGTTCCTCTCTAGCTAACCAAGCCATCCTCTCTTGCTCTATGTATCCTAATCTAGCATGTCATCTCACAGAATCAATAAAAACATCACCATTAAATACAATTAACTAAACATAGTCATTAACATTATTTAAACTAGAATAGTCAACATCCAAGAACATAAAACCATCATAAATGTAACCAGAACCTTAATAAATTGTTCCTAAACAAATCCTAACAAGCTGACCCTCAAACTGAAAGGTAAATCCCAAACTCAATATGCTAATATCTGATAACAAGTTTCACCGAATTTTTGGAGCATAAAGTACAGTATAGAGATATAAAGTGCACACATGTCTCACATGAAGCTTGAAGTGCTAATCCCAAGCACCTCCCCATATATTCATTCCCTATATAAACTTTTCTGCTTCTAGGTAGAAGAAGATGATCCTTTACGAACCAAACTTTCTTCCTCATGATATAGTCGGTCACTCCTGAGTCTACAACCTACAAATGAGAAGAATGAACAACTAACACTTGACTAGACACAAGGTAGTCAGTGTGAGAAATTAAGTTAGAAAGTACTTTCTTTGGTTCAATTCATTCACGAGTGAAGTGTCTAAGTTTGTCACTGTTAAAGCAATCCATCTTAGTTTTATCCTTTTTACCAGCTCACTTACCTCTCATGCGCATGGAAACATTGGCTCTTTTTGGGTCGTAATCTAACACCTATTCCCTTCTGCAAAGCACCACTAGCTCTGAGTAACCTCAATAGCATATGAGGAACCATCAGCCTTAGTAGCCTCTAGGCGCTTAGCCTCAAGTTCTAAATGAAGCGACATGTCTTCAAATGTTCTCACATTTCATTTTGCATCATATTTTACTTCACATTCTCCCAAGAATGTGGAAAAGAGTGGATCACTACCTGAAATTGCTGCTTATTAGTCAGGTGATGACCTAGAATCCTAAGCTTGCGTACCATGGATGACATGACTCTTAAGTTTTGCTTCATTGAATGATGTGCCTTTTCTAGTAAGAGTTCAACTTCATAGTCAACCCACTCAATTTATCTAATGAAGTGATGTCAAACTTTTGTCTGAGGGCTTTCCATAGTTCATGAGCAGTTTAAAAATTCTCGAATGCGCCAATCAAATCATTGTGCATGCTATTTAAAATCATAAAGTGCACACACTAATCTTTATTGTGCCCACTCTGATAGGCCTCAAGATCACGGTGATTTTAAGCCATATTTCTCTGCTCTGGATCAACCATCACATGACAAGAGTCTCCAACACTTCTAGCTCGTTGAAGAGATATTGGATCTTTCGGCGTCATATGTCATCACCATCCAAATTCTCATCTATGTTCAAATCAATCATAATGTTCTTAACTGTCATTTTCCAACTTCAACTCGATAGAGAAAAATGCACATGAGATAGTAATGAATAGCACAACATACCATAAATTTGTAGCTTAAATTCAATTAAATCAGTGAAAATATTACACACATCGCCAGACCGAAAAGAAAGTTAAACTTTTAATCATCTCTCGTGCCACAAGTGACTATCATCAATATTTAATTTAGTTTATACACAAAATTTAATTTCAAGTGGAAAATAAATCTCTCAATCGAACAATTTCCCACTTAATATGTCATTTCTAGGCATGTTACTACATTTTAATTCCACTTTCAATAACATGCTAATCATGCAACTTTACTTAAAATAAATAAAATAGAATTCAACTTGTCATAATGCGCAATATGCAGCATACAAATACCATATTAACATGCATATATACTGAAATAAAAATTTCAGAATGCTAATTGAATCACATGAATTAATTTCAAAATTTTCAGAATTTAAAACATGCATTTATATATATATATATATATATATATATATATATATATATATTCAAACAATAAATATATATAACATACAATATAAATTCAAATTATAACACATATAAGTCCAGAAGGTTGGTAAGAGTTCCATGATCACACACACCAAAATTGGACTCCAAACAGTCTTTCACGCGCCACCACTTGTAAGAGTTGTCTTTGTGTTAGAATTTTATTTTATTTTGTTGAAAGAAAATTCAAAAATAAATTTTCTGGTCCACAAAATAATTTTTTGAAAATATAAAAAAAAAATCAAAAATAAAATTCCAAGAACACTAGAAAAAACGAGCTAAAAAGGGACCTCCAGAAAGGCCGCATGAGCTCCCACGTGCCACCTGGCATGAGTGGGTGTGTCACTATTTTTCTTTTACACATCATACAACCTTTCCGGCCACCTTTGGTGACGCTGATACAACCAATTTTTTCTTCTCTCTCTTGTGAGTCTAATAGTGTTTTCGGTTTATCGATTTGAGCCACGTACCTAAGGGTGAACTACACTCTTTCTCGGGTGAGAGTGAAAAAAAAACCCTAAAATTCATTTTCTTTAAAACCTAGTTCAACTCAAAACCTCATGGACCCATATCCTATAAACCGTACATCCAAATTGTGTAAATAATATATCCACGAAAAGCTTATAATATAAAGAATCCATTCAATTAAGTTTCATGCTATAAAACTTAATCACAAAATAGAAACAAGTTAAACATGTTTCTGCCCAAACACACTTGTTTTATTTTTCAAAAATAAAATACAAGGGATTTTTGCATAAAAAGTTTTAGATATATATAGATGCATATGGGTTACAAAATAATTAAAAATCAACCCTAACGAATATTTATTTCATGAGATATGAAATGTTCTTACAAAAACAAGCATACTTTTCATGTAATAAATTCTCACAATTTATTCAAAGCATGGCTTGATCATTCAAAGGCATATTAGGCACGAAAACAACCTATATGGCTCTGATACCAATGTAGAAAAAGTAATACGAATTATTACGGACATGAATCGGGTTGTCTCCATGTAACTTTTAACCCGAAAAGAAAAACGAACTGGTTATTTCACGTCCCTTGTAGCCTCCTTTGATCTTGCCATGGAACTACTCTACAAAGATGAACATAACCCTCAAATTCACAGTCGAGGAATCGTTTCTTGATCTCTAAGACAATTAACAAAGAAAGAGAGTTTCTAGATTTAAGTTTTCTGTGTGAAATATTGTATATGACTATCTTGCATATATGACATATCTTACATATATATGGAATCTAGACAATATAACAGATTTTCTTATTTCCTAACTCCTAAGAAAACTAATTAGAAATTTCTTAACCTGGACGGGTACACGCCCCGATTTGAATCCAAACTCAAAGTTTAGCACAAACTAACTATTTAATCTAATTTAAAACAAAGAAGTCCACTTCGACATAACTGATAAGCGTTGAATGTTATACATTCTCGCGCCTTTACTTGTGTATTTTAATCCTATAGATGCACTTATTGTATAAGTTTTACGTATTTTTATGTTTTTGATGATTTCAGGTTTAAACTCAGAATTCGGGAAGCTGAAGAGTTGAAGGATTGCAGGGCAAAGGAAGTCCCATGCATCAAAATTACAGCTTCGATGCATCGAAGTACCCACTTCAATGCATCGAAATTCCTGCAGAAGATATTATTTTGAAGATATTTTCTCCACTTGACCACTTGTCTAAATTCTTCTAGAAGATGCATTGGACGAAATTTCAGTGATCTTTTGACCCTCAAGTCAGACATATAGATAGAAAATATGTAATAATTAGAGATATCACGTTTCTTGTAAGAAATAACAAATAGAGAATTTCTAGTGAGAGAAAGTAAAGTTCTAGAGAGGGAAAGCTTCAAAGAGAGCTTTGTAAGGCCTTGAAGATTGTTTTGAGCATGGATTCACCTCTGTCTATTGAGTACTTCCAGCCCCCATAATCAACTAATCATTCTCTAGGGTTTTGACAAAGCCCTAACTTGTAACTATGTTCGAATTTTAGTAAATTGGAATTTTTGTGTATATGTACCTTGCCTTGAGCATTATATAAATATAAGTTACAAATTCTATATGTTCATATGTTGAAATTTATCCTTCTTGTCTTAGAATACTTAATTTCCTCACTTGATCTTCAAACACTTGTAGTTCCACAAGAACTACAAGTGATGGCTTGGTACTAGATTTGTATAGTCCATGCTTAGAGATGGTAAATTTGCTATACTTAGTTAATTAGGTAAGTAGGTAGGTAGAAAATTTACACGTATCGAAGATGAACTATAGTATTTTAAGGTGCATGTATCTTCTTAACAGTAGCATTGTGGGCCACAAGCCAAATGCACCATTTAGTGCACATTTGCATAAACTCTTCGGTTTATTATAACTTTGACATGTTATAAGGCTAGTGGTGAAGTCTCAACCCTAGTCTTTTATCTTCTCTCAACTCCGTCAATTTAATTATCATTTATACTTTTAAAGTAGAGTGAACAAACAACCCAAAATTTGTTTATAAGTTAAACAAGAAGTAACCTTCGATCTTTAGCAACAGAACAAATATATTTGATGCGCGCACTCATGCCATACCAATAACAATTTTTTACTTTTTCTTCTTGTATTCCTTTCTTTTTTTCCAAATGCTTTGTTTGTTGGGGAGAGGGAACATCGAGGGTTGGGATATAAACTGAGAACATTAATTCATTGAAGTCCTAAATGAATTGTAAGATTTTGAATTTTTTTTTCATATCTAGTATTCTTTTATAGCAACAGAACAAAAATGTACAGTAGTGTTGATCTAGTGGTAATGAGGAAGCTTAACTGAGTTGTGCAATTTTGGATGAATTTTAATGGGATAATGACTTTATATAAAACAGTTATTTAGACAACCAACTAGAAAAATGTGTTGAGTCGAAACGGAAACGGTAGTCTATGGGATTTGTATCCCTTGGATGCATTGGGAGAGACTTGAGGGTCTGTTGGTTTTGAATATAGTTATTGTATGAAACAAGTCAAATTAAGAATGAATCAAAAAAATAAATGAATTCAAAAAATGTAAAAATATCAATGAGAATAAATGGTTACATGAGTCCTAAAATATTATGACCTAGCTGGTTTGTCAGATAGTTTTGTACATTTTTCGTAATTAAGATTTTTAAAACACATTTATACAGTAAAAAAAAAATGTCTATACACGAGTGTCAACAATTTTTTCCAAGCATGAACTGTCGCATCACATAAAGTGATATATATTCACACATATAGAGACGTGTGAATGCCCTTTAGCAAAGTCCTTAGCTTGAGCTTGTGAACTGGCCCACTCATCCTAATGGTGGGCATACCACTTCATTCATTGGTGACCATAACTTAGCAAGTGGACGGTGAGAATGTCAATGTCAGCACTCATAGCCATTAATCATGAAGATGAAAGAGAGAGCTCTTACCTCAATTCAGGGATAACTTTCCGACATTTTTATGTACGCAAATCACTCCTTTTTGAGGTGGGATCAGTGTCCTAATGAGATAACACTCTGGTCAGCTAAAGTAGTGCAGCAGCAAAATCATAACTTTTTTCTAAACTTAGTTGGTAGTATGAGTCCGCATCCTAGAAAATGATGGAGTGAAAAATAGTTTAAGTTGTGTTTTCCAATTTAACGCGAGAGATAGGGTTGCAAAATGTTTGAGGTTAGTTCATTTATTAATCTAACATAACCGAACACAAATCAAACTCTTAGCAAATTGAATCCAAACGGTTCATGAACAAGTTTGCAATCCTAGTTAGAGAATTCATACCACTGCTGGTTCATTCTTTTGAAGCAATTCGGAATATATATATATATATATATATATATATATATATATATATATATAAAGTGGACCATTTGTCTTTAATCCCAAACACTGAACTATGTAATCCTCGGTGCTTGAACCGTTGTATATATATTTTTCTCTTAGCTTAATACATAATGTTTGCTGAACTATGAAATATGTTTGCTGATTAATCTTTATGATCACTTGTAATTTTCCTATCACCTGAACATATATATATATATATATTGTGAAACAGCAGATTATTGTCCAACAATCAATGAGGTCATTGCTTAGCTATTCACTTGCTTTTATTTCCAATCGATGGTGATAGTTAGGTGTCATGAAAGCAATTCGAGGGAAGTGATCATTTACCTCAATACTTGCCTCTTTTTCTTCTCTCTCTCTCTCTGTCACCATCTAAATCAGCTGTATATATTTAACTACGTTCAACAATTGCTAGCAGACGTTAAATTGGACTTCACCACATACTGGCTAAACCTTTTAAAACCCACAAGTTGTTCCACTACATACAAAAAAAAAAATTCCTTATTTTTTTTCTCTCATTTTCGTGATTTCTTTTGTTAATCTTATTCTTTCAGATTATACTTACAATAGTTCAATGTGAAAGAATGCAGAGTAAACTATTGAAGCTCCACTAATATTTTATCTCTACCTTTTTTTTTTTTTTTCGGGTAGTTGAGAAATTTATTTAAAGAAAAAAACTGTAGAAAGGAAAATCCAAAAGGCCAGAGAAGGAGAATTGGGCTATAAAGAACCAAGGAGAAAGAGATCATGCCTAAAACCAACTAGCCCAAAGATAAAACAACATAGGGCCAACCTATACCAAAACTAAAAAGGCCCAGCCCAGCCCAGCCCCATTCAGTAAATTTCACTGTTATGAATATTTTATTTTAAATATTTAAAATTTAAGGTATTTAAGGAAAGGGATCACAAAATTTTCGAAAAAAAACAGAAGACCGTTCTCACTAAAATAAAACGATAACAATACATATAAGCTAAACATTTTCTAATTTTATATACATTTTTATATTTTATTTGATAGATGTTGGTTCATCGAATATTTCATTCATTATAAATTAATGATTTATAATATAGTTATTACTTTCCAATTTGAGCCTTTTAAATTCCATATTCAAAGCTGTGACCGGATCTATTTATTAAAAAAAAAAAAGGATTGAACATATTTCTTATTTACCCATAGATGTAGATGTTACATTGGATAGAATTTAAAGCTACATATAGGTTACTAGACCTACCCTAAGTAGCTAAACAGAGAATAATGGATTGGGAATCTGCAGAAGCAGTTCAAGTCAACTCTCAGGTTCTTTTTTATAGAAAAACGAACATTAATTTCGTTTTTAAAAACGTCTTTAATTTCCTTAATTTTGCAGAGACTTGAATTAATTTAGAAATCTTTCACCTACCCTAAAATGGGTGCCATGTGCCAGCCATTGTGATTATGATTAGGATGATAGAGAATTAGACACATGCATATATACATATTAATTTTTATGCGATATTTTTGTTAAGTAAGAGGCCATGAAAGGAATGATTCTTAAAGGCTGATCGAAGATAAATGAGATTGTGTTTTATGTGATAATTTTGTAAGGATTCTTATCAAGGACTGTGAAGTTAGTTAACAGAGTGTACATTAAGAGAGTTTCAGAATAAGATGGACTCCGTACAAGCATCCTCATGAATAATGTGGAAGTAGGAACGATTTGCAAGGACTCCATGCAGGTGTGAACTACTTTAAGGTGCTTATACATAACGATAAAGTTAATAGAGATGGACTCATATAAGACTGGAGTATGCTATATTAATGGAGAGATATTTGTTGCGCTATGGGCTTTGTAACGGTTCAAGTCTACAACAGGATATCACGTGCAAATTGGCTGTATGGATAAGTTCAAGAGAGCTTTGGACTCTTAGAGGCTGAAATTGAAGAGCAATATTGGTGGAGCTTGAAGACACATTTTATGTGCATTGTTAGATTTATGTTTCTGTATTTGTAATTGTTTTATTCTATTTTTATTATTTAACTAGATTTTAGGGAGTTGGTTATAGGAGTCTTCTATAAATAATTGTCATGAACTTCAAGTTAGGATTCCACAACAAATTTACAAACAACTTTGCATTACGTGCAAATCTATCTCTAAAAATATTCTCTCAAAGTATTGTTCTATCTTTTTTTTACTTCTACATCTCTCTTAATTTGCTTGCTCCCTACCTCCTCTTTTCAGTCAGTCTATCTACTTCTCCCTCCTTCTACCTCCATCTTTTCTATGATTCAATCTTGCAATTCTTTTGCACAAACTAAAGTCATTTTAGTTGAGAAAAAAAATAACTCTTTGGAAAGTTTGGTATTCTCTCTTCCAACACAATCGCCTAATCCAAAACAACTCAAAAGAGATTTCGACCGGTTATCACAACTCTTTGAGCCGATCTTAGGGCTCTAGCACACCTGCACACACGCTGACAATATAATTGACCAATTCAGTCGATTAATTGACCAATTCAGTCGATTAATTGACCAAACATATATGGACTATGGTTTTAGACCCAAATCGAATTATGAAATAATAATAACCGTCAAATAATCTCACTGTAAAGTTCTAACCTTATAATTACTCTTAATCAATAATTAATTAATTGTCATGACAAAAAAAAATTAATTTATTGTGAAACATATGCATGGTATCCACTCAATACAAGTATGGGGCTACATTTCATTTCCATTTGAATTTTCTTGGTCTCATTGTTCTAACTATGCACGGTACAATGATTTCTGTGTTTATTTAGATGATCATTTTTCTTAAATTGAACTAGTTATAATCAAGGACAACAACGGGGCAAGCTTGGGGCAGAAGAACCCAACCCCATCCCCATCCCCGTTTAGGAAAGCTTCTCACATCCCGCCCAAAACCATTTATTAAACCTGGCGGGGCGGGAACAAGATTAGATGAATACTTTTGTCATGCCCCAAAAATACGAGCCACAACATCACCCCCAGTCTGAGCCCAAACTCTAGGATATGAGATGTCTCGTTTACCTAGTCATTGTCCCATGCCCCATGACAAGCGTGACAAATCTCTTTCTATGACCCCTTAATTCTTGTCCGAACCACTGAGATCAACCTTGCGAAAGCTTAACCGTAATTCCTCAAATTCCATTCATGAACATCAATTTAGACTAATTAATCCTAAGGTCTTAGTCTCACAAGCTTATAGAAGCGTCCACATGTGTACTAACACGTAAACATGTCTTAAACAATCCCTATGGATATATTCCATAAGTGGCTAGTCAATACAACTCCAACTTTCTAGGCGTCTGCCTTCACATATTACGATTGATTGTAATGAGGATTACGATCAATTGTAATCTTACGATTCAACATACATTCAGCGCACAAGCATCGTAACCTCTCGGGTTTTGATGCCAAAATTCTCAAAGTTTTACCAGTCATCGTAATACGACTTACGATTCTGCATAATATTACGAGGAATCATAAGACTGATTACGATTCATCGTAATACTCCAAACCGTAAATCCTGAGTCATAAAGCTCCAACTTTTGGGATTTGTTCCTTCCAAACTAAATACACCTAACCACCTACGCTTACATAGAACATAATTGAAATCTAAACTATCCATTCATCATCTCATGATCATCTTCATTCATACATTTGACAATGTAATTTCATCATGCACTTAAGCATAACCCAATAGTATATATATATATATATACATTTCGAATCCAAATCTTACAATTGTTCAAAGTCTCATAACCACCACTAAAATTTCTCCAAAATGTAACATTATATGCGTAACAAAATACATCTAGTTCACATTCCGGACATGCACCAATAATATAACCAAAAAAGAGTCCTCTATGCTCCACAACCTATTCAAGGCTCATGAGACTCCACCACTTCCTTTCCATTACCTAAAAAATATTTGTATGTATATATATATATATATATAGGATGAGCTCTTGTATGCTCAGTAGAAATACCTAAAACACACTTCTTAAGACCCCATGAATACCATGTACAACATATTCATATCACACACATACACTATCATATGCTATAAACCATATCATGAACTATATGCATCATATGCCTTGTGTCATGCCCTTCTTCTATGTCACTCACATAACCAAGGACTTGGACTCCAATGAAGGTCCATCCGGTCCCTCCTACTACTCTCATTGAACACTCGAACTCCATTGTCGATCCATTTGGTTTAATCTCTGAATTTTAATTTCGGTTCATTTGGTGTTCCCAAGTCTTCCCACGTACACCCTCAAACCATGTATGTGCAATGCATGGACATTTCATAAATTATGCTCATTCTACATTCTCTCATGCCAATCATACATACATATATATTAAATGTAAATTAACTTATGACATGATTTCACAATCTCATTGAGAGATATAATCAAACACATGGTCACCTAGTTCATAAAAGTGAACTAAACAAACCCTAAGCCCCAACTTTTCATACGTCAAGCCCACATAAGTTTAATAGGAGACACATAAGCACATATTCATCACTTGTATGTTTTCAAATCATGCAAGGACATATTTAAAAATATGTTTAAAACATATATAATTCAATTTAAACACACAAAACCCTACTAGAT
This sequence comes from Cornus controversa, assembly GCA_026545225.1. Taxonomy (NCBI): domain Eukaryota; kingdom Viridiplantae; phylum Streptophyta; class Magnoliopsida; order Cornales; family Cornaceae; genus Cornus; species Cornus controversa. The sequence goes on from CM048852.1 coordinate 21,980,447, forward strand.
ACCATAGGCATCCAACCTACTCACAAAAACCCGAAATTCATGGTTTATATATCTTTACCTCAGTTTAAAAGATTTGCTAAACAAAATCCCCAAATCCACCAAACTCAAAATCACCTAAATCAGATTTTGTTCGGATCAAATGAAGGTCCTCAATGCGTACAACGAACTTTCCTTCCTTGTTGTCTTCCAAAGCAAACCCTAAGCCTCTCAAGTCTTAGAGAGAATAAAAAAAAATGTAGAGAGAAGGAAGAAAGAGTTTAGCCGGCTTCTTAGAGAGAGAAAATATGTAATACCCCGCTCCAACACATGGTATGATATTGTCCGCTTTGGGCCATAGCCTGCACGATTTTGCTCTTGGGTTTTACCCTAAAAGGCCTCATACCATTTGAAGAGAACATGCTACATATAAGCACATCCCCTTTTTCACACCCAGGCGATGTGAAATTGAGCACCTTGTACCCTGTCAGTGTTGTAACTCAGCCCAGTGTCTGTTTTCGCACCCACCCACTCACACCCACCCACAAGGGTTACTACAATCCACCCCCCTACGAGGCCCGACGTCCTCAACGGCACACTTCTGGCTGGGTTCAGGCTCTAATACCAACAGTAATACCCCGCTCCAACACATGGTATAATATTGTTCGCTTTGGGCCACAGCCCACACGGTTTTGCTCTTGGATTTCACCCTAAAATGCCTCATACCATTTGAAGAGAACATACTACATATAAGCACATCCCCTTTTTCACACCCAGGCGATGTGGGATTGAGCACCTTGTACTCTATCAGTGCGGTAGCTCAGTCCAGTGTCTGTCTTCGCACCTGCCCACTCACACCCGCCCACAAGGGTGACTACAATTCGCCCCCCTACGAGGCCTGATGCCCTCCTACGAGGCCTGATGCCCTCGTCGGCACACTTCTGGCTCGGTTCAGGCTTTGATACCAACTGTAATACCCCGCTCCAACACGTGGTATGATATTGTCCGCTTTGGGCCATAGCCCACACAATTTTGCTCTTGGGTTTTACCCCAAAAGGCCTCATACCATTTGAAGAGAACATACTACATATAAGCACATCCCCTTTTCCACACCCAGGCGATATGGGATTGAGCACCTTGTACCCTGTCAGTGCGGTAGCTCAGCCTAGTGTCTGTCTTCGCACCTGCCCACTCACACCCGCCCACAAGGGTTACTATAATCCACCCCCCCACGAGGCCCGACGTCCTCGTCGGCATACTTCCGGCTGGGTTCAGGCTTTGATACCAACTGTAATACCCCGCTCCAACACATGGTATGATATTGTCCGCTTTGGGCCATAGCCCGCATGGTTTTGCTCTTGGATTTTACCCTAAAAGGCCTCATACCATTTGAAGATAACATACTACATATAAGCACATCCCTTTTTCCACACCCAAGCGATGTGGGATTGAGCACCTTGTACCCTGTCAGTGCACTAGCTCAGCCCAGTGTCTGTCTTCGCACCCGCCCACAAGGGTTACTATAAAATAATTCTAAAAAACCTATAAAATGATATTTATAGCCTCTACCCCACAAAATGACCAAAATGCCCCTTGTCACCTAACGTACCTTCCCGACTTCCATTTTCAATTCTCAAAGCATCTACGGTCTCAAAATCAATTTCTTATCTCTCTTAACATTCCAATTGATCAAAAATCAAAACTAAACTCTTTCGAATAAATATCCAATTTCTCGGGTTCACCCAATCCGCATCTTCCGACCCGCATCTTGGGCCTCGTCGACCCCCAAAAATCCCAACATACATTTCATATTTAAAATATGCATACCATCATTTAAAATCACTTATATGATAATAAATGAAAATAAAAGAAAACGGGTCAAAAATGTCCCAGTCTCTATAACTTTTGTAATTGTTATTGTACTCTTTTTTAAGCTTTACACTCTTATATGATAAGGTCTATGGTAATTTACATATGCACCACCAAAAATATTTAAACATGTAAATGGCTATATGTATATATAATCATATGAAGGTAATTTTTTATGTGTATAATTGTTGAAAATGAGTTTTAAATCGGAAGCACGAAAGAAAACTTATGTTGTATTGATCTATGGAATTTAAAAATTTTAGAATGCATGTAGACGCACACAAGGAATTTAGAATTCACCTCTTAGGAGTAAGTATGTCCTCCTATCTTCTAAATCTTGAAATGAAAGATCCTTGATTCTTGATCTACTAGCTCTTCTTCCTTCTCTTGATTCCTTCCTTTAAGAATGTCCCAAAGAATCTCATATATGATCCTAGTGATGAAATCTCTAAGCCATAGCTTGTGGGAGATGAAGGAAGATAAGTCACCATTAAAGAGAGCTTGAGAAATTAGAGTTTCTCAAGGAATAAGATGAAATCTCTACAATATATGTGAAGTCATTTATAATTGTCTTCACATGACAACAATATATAGAATTCAATTAGGTTCCCTTAGCACTCCCACCAAAAATAGGTGTTCCTAGCATCCTAATTATCTTCTCTTTAATGGTGCCCCTACCACTCCTTAACAAATAAGGAGTGCCTTTGGCGCATGGGTGTACTTAGCAATCCTAACCACTTAGGACTTAGGAGTGCCCTTTACTCCATTTAATAAATTATAAGGAGTGCTCTAATCAATCCCAACAATTTCTTTATTTCTTTTACTTCCTTGGGCTTAACTTTCATCTTAGTGGGTTATAGGTGAGGATCTTATTTGAGCCCAATCTCTACTTGGATCCAATAGATTAATAGTTGACTCGGTCTTCCAAGACCATAATTCAATTAACCCATTAACCAAACATAGTACCACTATAAATGAATGGTTACACTCCAATTTGAGAAAGGTAAAAACTAATATGTTAATTTTACAAAATTATCCCTCTACACACAATTAGGTCAGATATATTTACCATCATTCTGATACAACAATTAACATTCGTTAAGCCATTTGATAATTAGCCAAATAATCACAAATTCATTTTAATAAAAGATTAAAATATATATTAATCTCCATTATCAAAATATACCAAGGTCTTAGTTTTCCATGATCAAACTAATCAAGCTATAACAAATTAGATAGTGTAGATGCAATCTTGAAAGTATGTTTCAAAATCAATAATTAATGAATACCTAAAATACCCAGATCATAGATCCTAAGGCCCACTGAAATAAATCAAACCACTCACTTACCATTACCAGTTTTCATATCGATCTCATGCTTAGGAGTTAAATTGCCATATCATTGACAAGTAGTAATTGTTATGATGGCTATTGTAGTTTCTTACACTCGTCGTCGATCCAGTTCTATTCTAAACCTTGATAAATAGTACATCCTCTATCACCGAAAATGAACCATTTATAATTATATATGTGGTCTGTGATTTATATAATCTTCACATGAACACCCATCACACACATATATCAAATCACTACATAATTAAAGGGACAACCTCCAATCGAGTCCTAAATCGATTAATACATATCATTCACAATATATGTAGATTATATAAACAAAATGTCTTTATTACCCAGTTGGTGTTATGAATGTACATGTAATCCCAACAATCTCCCACTTGCACTTTCATACCTAATCACCCTTACATCTAACTCCTATGCTCACCAAATGACAATAAAAGACTTCGATCAACAATGGGTTTGTAAATGGATCTTCAAGGTTGTTCTCCAATGTAATCTTCGCTACCACCAATCTCCTTGTTGCATTATCTCTCCAATGAGATGATACTTCCTCTCAATGTGTTTTTCTCACTTGCGATTTCTGGGATCTTTGTTCTGGGCAACTACTCCACTATTATCACAATGAAAGATAATTAGCGACCTTGTATACTTGAAAACTCCCAAATCAATGAGGAATTTTCTTAACCAAATGGCTTGCTTAGCTGCTTCAGAAGCAACCACATACTCAGCCTCCATGGTCGAGTCAACAATTCTTTATTTTTCTTAACACTTTTCCAACTAATGCCCCTCCACCAAGCGTAAGCACAAAACCAGAGGTTGACCTCCTAGAATCAACATCCAACTAAAAGTTAGAATATGTATAACCCACTAGAACTAGCTCATCACCTCCATAGACAAGCATGTAATCCTTAGTCCTTCTCAAATATTTGAGAATATTCTTTACTATTGTTCAACGATCCTTGCCGGTATTAGACTAATATATGCTGACCAAGCCAATTGCAAAACAAATATATGGCTTAGTACACAACATAGCGTATATGAGACTACCAACAACAAATACATATGTTATCCTTCTCGTCTCATCTTCCTCTTTAGGTGTCTTAGGATATTGAGTCTCACACAGAGTCAATTCATGCCTAAAAGGTAAGAAAATTTCTTAAAAAATTGCATGGAAAACTTGGCCAATAATGTATCAATGTAAGCAACCTGGGATTGCCCTAACATCATTTTCTCCTAATTAGACAAAAGTCTAATCTCAATGATGTATCTGGCTTCTCCCAAGACTTTTATATAAAATTGTTTGGATAACCAAATCTTAACCAATGATAATACTCCTACACCATTGCCAATGAATAGAATATTATCCATATAGAGTATGAGAAATATCATAACACTATCATGTACCTTATTGTACACACAAGGCTTATCGATATTCTGATTAAAACCAAAGAATTATTGGAAGTTCAGCAATTGAATGAAGATTAATGCCAGTTGAATGTGATGAAAACACGTGGCAAAGGATCTAGTTAATTGGAGATGTAACATTTTTAATTTGAAATCAATGGTTAGTTGTAACCAACAAAAACTGATCTTAATTACCTTGGGATAAGTATAAATAACCATAAAGATGTTGATTCAAGGGCCCCCGACCATCACAAGAATTATATATATATATCTTGCATTTCCTTTATAGTAGTTCAGTCTTAGAATAGATTATTCTTAGTTTAGATTAGTTTCAGTGTAGTTTGGTTTCAATCAAACCCTATCTCTTGTATACTCGGTACAAGATTTATTGTCTATGGAATTAGAATAAATACCATAGAGTGTATTCTAATGTTTTGTTGATTTCTTCATTTTATTCTAGAATCGATGTGTAAAAGTCCTCATTTAAAAGGCAATCAAAACCCAAAAGGAAAAGGGTAATTGCTACTATCCTAAGGTCACATGATCGAATGTTCTTGTATTTATTATAGGAATATATTTCGGCTATTGGCACGATCTTTGAAAAAATTCAGCCAAATGCCTAGTTATAATTAAGATTTCACATATAATCACTCAATTCAAGAAGAATTATATAGCATTAGAGAGAACTTAATTCGATAGCAGGATTATCATATAGATTTTAATAAAGTTATTCTAGTCATTAAAAGATGGTAGATCGTAATGTTGTTATCAAAACTAGAGTCAATTTTTGTGTAGTTATGGGATTAGATGCCACGTGTAACCAAGTCATTCTCAAATACAAATGTATATAACAGCCACAACAGTACACAAAGTTATCTATTAACCAATCATTATGAATTATGATCATGCATAAAATATGGTCTTTGATATCATGGATAAGATTACTGACACACTAAGGCAATGTTTGGGAGCGCTTTCATGCCCTAAAGAGTTATTTCTAAAAAATTAGGTTGTTTGGTGAAGTTTTTTAAACGGACTTCTTAAAAAGTCAGCCCTTATAAAAGTAAGTCTACTAGGCTAAAGTCATTCTTTAAGACTTTTTGAAACCACTTTTCAAGAAGCCAGGATTCAATTTAAGTAATAAATTTATATTCTCTATTTTGTCCCTTGTCATTTCATTTAATTACATCCATATATATAACTTTCTCTCACTATTTCTCTAATTCAGGGACAGAAGCAATTTTGTGGAGATGTACTGAGGTGGAGGATAGAGTTAATGGTGTGCCACAATGTAGAAACTGAGTCTCATTTTGACTGGTTTTCTTTTTATGCATCATTTTTGTCATAAATGCATTATAAATGATGTTATGCATATTTTAAATGTGGGAAACATATTTGGAAACTTGTTTAGAGGTTCAAGAAAGTTTTTAGAGCGTTTGGAGAAATTTGAGATTTTGGGCTGGCGAGGCCCGAGACGCTGGTCAAGTGGGCCCAAGAATTCAAAAAGAGATTTAAAAAATATTACTTTTTGTTTTGGACCAAATGAAATGTTAAATGAGTTAAGGACGTGATTCTAGAGCCGTAGCCGCTTTCGAACTTGAAAACAGAGGTTGAGAGGGTACGTTAAGTGACCCGGTGATGTTTGGGTCATTTCATGCCCTATATATTATAAATATCTGGAGGCTGAGATTTCAGCCATTACATATAGCTAAAATATCTCTATCACTCTGCATCTGCATCTCATTTCAGAAGTGTTAGGCTTAGATTTGGAGGTTCCTGAAGAAAGGTAAAGTGTTCTACAGGACAAAGGGCCTCAGTTTAAACCGAACAAAAGCTGATTTGGAAGAAGTTAAAACTTAGAGTGTAGAGATCGTGCCCAATTTTGGTCAGTTTTTGAATTTTTCATCACTTATTGCTTTAAGTACATTTTAAATGATGTTTAACATGGTTTGAGTGCGGGGAACATGTTAGAAGATTGGAATATGGTTTTCAAAAGTTTTGGAAACTTTGAAAAAGTTTGACTTTTTGGTCAACGGGAGTCCTTGGATGAGGTTAAGTGAATCCGAAAATTTTGGAAAAATTTTGAAAAAATTTATTTTTGGCTATGGACTAAATGAAATGTTTAGAGTGTCATGGAAGTGATTTCGAGGCCAACAGAACTTTCGATAATTAATTCAGAGGTTGGGAGGGTATGTTTAGTGGCTCGGGGCAAAATGGTCTTTTCGCACCCCTAGGAGTGGGATAAATATCTGGGGGGTCAGAGATATTCACTTTTACAGATCTCTCTCTCTCTAAAGCTCCCATTTCATCTCTCTCCCTTCTCTCTAGAGTTTGAGGGCCTTAAAGTGTGATTTGGACCTTCCCGAAAAAGGGAGTGTGTATGGGACAGCAAGGGCATCGGTTTGAACCGATCAAAGTCTCCATTTTGTAAAGTTAGGACTGATGGGATTTTCAAAGAAGGATTCAAAGTTTAGGAATTGAGGTAGGGGTGCTAGACTTATCTTTACTTTGGTCTTATAGGTCACTTTTATGTGACATGAAAGATAGATTTGATTTCTTGAGCCTAGGATTATGTATATGTGTATATATGTATACTATTGTGATTTATGCATGTATAAATGTCTAACATGTTCGTTAGGACTTATATATGTTGTGTATGTGCAAATGAGACTATGAATGTTTTTGATGAAAAATGTGTTCATTTGGTGAAAATGTGGATTTTTATAGACTTGTGCGTGAAAGATATGATTTTTCTTGTAAAATGCATAAGCATGATGATTTTCATGATGTGAGCGTGATGACTTTGTGACAATCTTGAGGTGAAGGGAAATGCATTGATTTAACAAAAAAATGCATTCAATGTGTGGATAAGTGCATTGATGTGATTATGTGCACTATGTGAAAACTGAATTTTTGAGGCCTAACAACATTGAGAATTAAGATGAGGGAATGGTCCCTAGGGTGAAAGACCCAAAACTTGGCCAAGCGGATGGCGCATCCTTCGGAATAGTAAACTGAGAAGCATAAGCAGAGTTTGGGTGCTGAAGAGACCCTTACTATACATGTGGTGTGATAAGCTAGTCCCTATTGAAGTGATTTTTGGATTTATGTGGCGTGCGTTATATATATAAATTATGATTTGTCCAATTTGAAATATATATATATATATATATATATATATGTATATAAATTCATTGAGGTGTGAAGCATCACGCATGATTTGAAAAACGTGTTTGTTAATGGGTAAAGAGCATGTATACTTGCCATTTAAATGTGTAACGATTTCATATGCACTTATGCATGGTTGACGGGTTAGAGTAGGAATGGGTGGATCATTTCTACTGAGCTGTGAGAGGATAAAGCTCACCCCCTATATACAAATTTTTTTTTCAAATAAAGCACCAATAGAAGATGAGGCATGATTGGCTAGGTGGACCCTTAAAGTTCTTTTGAGTTTTGACCTTTTGATATGTATAGAGATGTCCACGCTAGCTTGTGGCATTTGTACTAGATGGAAATCATTGTATTTATGTTTTAAGTATGTTGTTATATTTTAATTCATATGGAATGACTATATATTGATTGCATGTGGTGTTTGGTGTATAAATGGAAGGATGTGATTTTTACTTCCATTATGTATATTCTTTGGTTTAAATGCTAAGAGATGTGGATTTGTGGTTGGATCATGTTGATAATGTTTTAGATCCTTAGTATGATGTCTTTCAATTTATTGAGAATGCATGAGGTGAAATAAGGGTAGGGAAGGTAATTAAAGTATAAATTTCATGCATAGCGAACCCTTATGGAATTCTGTAGAAATTTAGGTCGAGTGCAATTTGAGGTGGCTCAAAGTGAAGTTTGAGGTGCCTCATAAATGTTGAGGTGGCTCAAACTGTAGTTTGAGGTGGCTCAAAAAGCCTTTTAGAAAGTGTTGTTTCTTCTGGAAGTTTGAGGCACCTCAAATTGAAGTTTGAGGCGCCTTAAAGTCCCCTAAACCTTAAAAAGTTAAAATTTCATGATTTGGGAAGGGGAATGAATATTTATGGATGTATTGACTGATGTGGGGGCCCATTGGAATGGGTAGTGATGAGTATACGCATAGGTAATTACGTGCGTATGATTAGCTTCTGCGATTGTTAGGTGTTGATGATTCATATGATCATCCTCACTTTCGAGAATCGAAAACCGGGGCATAATAAGATTGGTATCAGAGCATGATATCAAAGAGTGATTGTGGTTAGGGTATAGATGATAAGCACGAGTTACCCTTGGTTTCTGAAGAACAGAAATTGGGGCGTGGCAACTTTGTATCAGAGCTTAACCAGGTTTGAATACCTAAGGACGACGGGAAAGAGTTAAGCCACGTGTTGGATTGAAAGAAATCAATGATTTATGGGATTTTGAAATTGAGGTTATGATCCTAGATTTGAGGTTTTTAAGTGTAAGTTAAGACTAAATACATATTACAAGAAAAATTCTTATGTGCTTAATTGTTTACATAACATGCTTATGAAGTACTTTAGCATGTTGAGTATGCATAAAGTGAATTGGTCCAATACATTCATGCACAAATTCCAAGTATCTTCTTGTCATCTATATAGAAGGATGCCACCAAAAAGAGCTCGTGAAAGGACACCGGAAGTGGTCTCCATTGGAATAGAGCAATTTATGCGCGATATGGTCACTACCATGCGACAAATTATAAAGGAAACGCAACGAGAAACTCAATAGGAGACACAAGCTCTATCGAGCGCAGCTGCTTCTAGTAGGATGATAACGACTTTGGCACATGTTAAGAAACGTAGTCCATCGCCATATTCTGGGGGATCCGATCCAATGGTAGCGGAAAACTGGTTATATGAGATGGTTACACTCCTCAATGTTCTTGAAATAGAGGAAGACTTGAAAGTTAAGGTAGCCATTCACTATCATAAGGATGATGTCAAACGTTGGTGGAAATTCTTGGGAGACTACCATGATTTGGAGACAATGGAATAGGATACGTTCCAAGTGCTTTTCTTCAAGAAGTACTTTCCAGTAACGATGAAGGATAGTATGAGGAGTGAGTTCTTCAACCTTGTTCAAAGGACGATGAAAGTGATGGAGTATGAAACAAAGTTTACCTCCTTGGCTCGGTTTGCAAAGAAGATGATTCCAGTGGAAGAACTTAAGATCAAGCAGTTCATAAGAGGTCTTCGAACCTACATTCGAGAAAAAGTTGGAACTTTGGGTTTGATCAACTATACGGCTGTAGTGGAGAGAGCATTAATTTTTGAAGAGTTTAGCATTGATAACCAAAGGATAAGGGAAGCAAAAAACCAAGCAAGGAGCACAGGATCCCTTTCGAACAGTCGTGCTAGGAAGAAGCGGAGGGATGGTGGGTCATCCTCACAAGGACAACAAAACCAATCGGTAACATCTGTGCCTATACCTACTGGGTCTTCCCGATCCAAAATAATTTATTTTAATTGTCAGAAGCCGGGACACAGAATGGCTGATTGTACTCAAGGATAGGTCCCTCCAGTGGTAGATAAGAGATGCTTCAATTATCCTCAAATGCGGCATATTAGTTGGGATTGCCCACAGAAGAAGGGTGCACAAGGTGGAGTTGGTTCTGAGTAGCGTCCTACGCAGCCTGCTACTTTACAGTCATATTTCCAGGCATTGCTACCACCACAAATGGTGCCTTCAGTTCAGAGTTCACGAGCACCAGCTAGAGGAACTGTGTCTAGTGCTCCCATCCAATAGTCTGGATATCAAGGTGCAGGATAGCAGGGCCAGAGAGCACAAGGTCGTGCCTTTACTCTTGTCCTAGCAGAGACCTCGACAGGACCATCAGTAGTCCGAGGTATATTTCTTGTAGCTCATGGGCTAGGGTTTTAGTGGACTCGGGTGTATCACATTCATTCATTTCATATACGTTTGCTTGTGCTTTGGGGTTGGAGGTGTCATCTTTGGACTCGGTTTTATCATTGATACACTAGTTGGTGGTAGAGCAACTTTGAGTAAAGTATGCCAATCTTGTGAGATCGAGAGATCGGGACATCGATTAATGTTTGATTTCATCATTCTCGATATATCTAGCTTTGATGTGATCTTAGATATGGATTGGCTATCGACCTATAGAGCCAATATTGATTATTATAGGGGAAGAGTAGCCTTGCATACACTGACAGGTGTTAGCATTTGTTTTGTGGGAGAGCGAAATGACTTTTACTTGTCGTCTTTGTATGGTTCTAGTGATCAGAAAGGGCTTGGGCACTACCTAGCAAGCCTACTGGTTGATGGTGATGAGGAGACACTTGGAGAGCTTCCTCGTGTAGTGCTTGTGATAAATCTTACTCCAGGTATTGTACTCATTTCCATGGCACCATACTGAATGGCACCAGCTGAGTTGAAAGAGCTAAAGGACCAATTACAAGAGCTACTAGACAAGAGATTTGTAAGTCCTAGTACTTCACCTTAGGGAGCTCCGGTTCTCTTTGCTAAGAAGAAGGACGGGTCTTTGTGGCTTTGTATTGACTATCAAAAGCTAAATCAGGCCACAATCAAAAATAAGTATCATTGGCCAAGAATAGATGACTTGTTCGATCAACTTAAAGGTTCGAGATGTTTTTCAAAGATAGATTTGAGATCGAGCTATTATCAATTGGGGATTATAGAGGCGGACATTCCAAAAACCACTTTTCGCACATGATATAGGCACTATGAGTTTTTGGTGCAGTTTGGTTTAACAATTGCACCGGCATCATTCATGGATTTAATGCATAGAGTGTTCAATGCCTACTTGGACAAGTTTGTGGTTGTGTTTGTTGATGACATCCTAGTGTACTCGTCTTCAGAAGAGGAGCACGAGGGTCACTTGAGGATTATATTGCAGCTTCTAAGAGAACATCAATTATATGCCAAATATAAGAAATGTGAATTTTGGCTAGCGGAAGGGGAATTCCTTGGGCATGTGTCTAAAGGAGGAGTTTTCATAAATCCATCGAAGATAAAAGCGGTGATGAGTTGGGAAAGACCTAAAAGTGTATTTGAGATACGTAGTTTCTTGGGATTGGTCGGGCATTATCAGAGGTTTGTGAAGAATTTTTTGAGGTTAGTGGCACCAATGACAAAGCTTACCTGAAAAGGAGAGAAGTTTATGTGGGATGATACTTGCAAATATGCATTCATAAAATTAAAAAGTCAGTTGACTATGGCACCAATTTTGATCATTCCAGAGCGTGGGCTGGGGTACACGATTTATTTTGACGCTTTATGACTCAGTTTGGGATGTCTGCTAATGCAAACTGAAATAGTAGTGGCGTATGGTTCAAGGCAGTTGAAGACACATAAACAGAATTACCCAACACACGACTTGGAATTGGCAGTTGTGATCTTCGTACTTAAGGTGTGGAGACATTACTTGTATGGTAAGAAGTTTGAAGTGTTCTCAGATCATAAAAGTTTCAAATACCTTTTCTCATAAAAGGATTTGAATATGAGGCAACGGAGGTGGATGGAGTACGTGGAAGATTATGACTTCAACTTGCAATATCATCCGGGGAAGGCCAATGTGGTAGTGAATGCATTGAGTAGGAAGTCATATGGCAGCTTAGCAAGCTTAGCCATACGGGAGTGGAAGATGATGGACATCTCAGAAATGGGATTGCATTTCAGTGAGGATAATGAACTGGCGGTGTTATTTACTCTTATCGCTCAACCAACTCTTGTGAGTAGAGTGATTGAAGAGTAGAGGAATGATAGTGAGGTTGAGGCTATTCGTACAAGAATTTGGGGTGGTAATGTGGTGGAAGGATGGACGGTTCATTCAGATGAGAGCATGAAATTCCAAGGGAAGATGTTTATTCCCTTAGCTTGTTGGGATGAGATTCTAAGAGAGTTTCATAACTCGAGGCTAGTAATACATCCAGGTAGTACCAAGATGTATCAAAACATACGCCGACAGTATTGGTGGAAGGGTATGAAAAAGGATTCAGCTCAGTTTGTGGCGAGGTGCCTCACTTGTCAACAAGTGAAGGCCCAGCATCAGAGACCGGCAGGGTTGTTGCAGCCATTGCCTATGGCTATGTGGAAATGGGAGCATGTCACTATGGACTTTGTGATAGGACTTCCAAGGTCGAGGAGGAGTCACGACACAATTTGGGTGGTCGTTGATTAATTAACGAAGGTAGCTCACTTTATTCCCATTAGAGTGACCAATGTTGTGGATACCCTCAGTAGATTATATATTGAGCAGATCCTTAGACTTCATGGTGGGCCAGTTTCTATTCCTTCAAATAGAGAACCGCGATTTATATCTCAATTTTGGCAGAGTTTCCAAGCTGCACTTGATACGGACCTTCATTTTAGTACAGCTTTTCATCCTCAGATGGATCGTCAGTCTGAGCGTTTTATATAGATTTTGAAGGATATGCTACGAGAGTGTGTACTTGATCTTCGAGGTAGTTGGGATGATCACCTTCCTTTGGTGGAGTTTGCATACAATAATAGCAATCAAGCTAGCATTGAGATGGCTCCATTTGAGGCTTTGTATAGAAGACCGTGTAGGTCACTTATCTATTGGACTAAGGTTAAAGAGAGTTTCTTTAGGACCAAATTTATTTTGGAAAACTACAGAGAATATCAAGGTAATTCGGCAAAGATTGCTTACGACTTAGAGTCGTCAGAAAAGCTATACCGATAGGAGATGACGACCATTGACATTTGAGGTGGGGGATCATGTTTTTTTGAAGGTCTTACATTGGAGAGGTTTCATGAGATTCAGTCGTAGTGGTAAGCTAGCACCACGATTCATCAGACCATCTGAGATTTTAGATCGGGTAGGAGAGGCTACTTATCGCTTGGCATTGCCACCACAATTGTCAAGTGCACACAATACCTTCCATGTGTCTATGTTGAGGAAGTATGAACCGTACCCTTCATATGTACTTGATTGGGCAGACCTTGAGGTGGAGGACACTAGAGAGCAAGTGCTTCGGGGCAAAACCATTCCATTGGTTAAAGTGCTTTGGAATCATTATGGGATTGGAGAAGCTACATGAGAGCCAGAATAAAAAGTCCACTCAAAGTATCCTGAGATGTTCATCACTTGAGGTACATTCTAATTTCGAAGATGAAATTTCTATAAGGTTGTGAGGTTGTAGAGATTGTGCCCAATTTTGACCAGTTTTTGAATTTTTTATCATTTATTACTTTAAGTACATTTTAAATGATGTTTAATATGTTTCGAGTGTGGGGAACATGTTTAGAAGGTTGGAATATGATTTAGGAAAGTTTTGGAAACTTTTAAAAAAGTTTAACTTTTTGGTCAACGGGAGTCCTAGAATGAGGTTAAGTGAGTCTGAAAATTTTGAAAAAATTTTAAGAAATTTTATTTTTTGCTATGGACTAAACAAAATGTTTAGAGTGCCATGAAAGTAATTTCGAGGCCAACGGAGCTTTCAATAATTAATTCAGAGGTCGGGAGGGTACGTTAAGTGGCCCTATGGTAAAATGGTCTTTTCGCACCCCTAAGAGTGGGATAAATATCTGGGGGGTCAGGGATATTCATTTTTACAGATCTCTCTCTCTCTCTCTAAAGCTCCCACTTCATCTCTCTCCCTTTTCTCTAGAGTTTGAGGGTCTTAAAGTGTGATTTGGACCTTCCCGAAGAAGGGAAGTGTGTAGGGGACTGCAAGGGAATCGGTTTGAACTAATCAAAGTCTCCATTTAGTAAAGTTGTGACGGCTGGGATTTTCAAAGGAGGATTCAAAGCTTAGGAATTGAAGAAGGGGTGCTAGACTCATCTTTACTTTGGTCTTATAGGTTACTTTTATGTGACATGAAAGATAGATTTGATTTCTTGAGCCTAGGATTATGTATATATGTATACTATTGTGATTTATGCATATATAAATGTCTAACATGTTAGTTAGGACTTATATATGTTGTGTATTTCCAAATGAGACTATGAATGCTTTTAATGAAAAATGTGTTCATTTCGTGAAAATGTGGGTTTTTATAGACTTGTGCGTGAAGGATATGATTTTTCTTGTAAAATGCATAAGCATGATGATTTTCATGATGTGAGCGTGATGACTTTGTGTCAATCTTGAGGTGAAGGGAAATGCATTAATTTAACAAAAAAATACATTCATTGTGTGGATAAGTGCATTGATATGATTATGTGCACTACGTGAAAACTGAGTTTTTGGGGCTTAACAACATTAAAAATTAAGATGAGGGACTGGTCCCACGGTGAAAGACCCAAAATTTGGCCAAGCGGATGGCGCACCTGTCGGAATAGTAAACTGAGAAGAGTAAGTAGAGTTTAGGTGCCGAAGAGACCCTTACTATGGATGTGGTGTGATAAGCTAGTCCCCAGATTTATGTGGCGTGCATTATATATATGAATTGTAATTTATCCAATTATATATATACATATATATATATATATATGTATGTATATTTATAAATATATTGAGGTGTGAAGCATAACGCATGATTTAAAAAACGTGTTTGTTTGTGGGTGAAGAGCATCTTTACTTGTCATTTAAATACGTAGCGATTTCATATGCACTCATGCATGGCTGACGGGTTAGAGTGGGGATGGGTGGATCATTTCTACTGAGCTGTGAGAAGATAAAGCTCACCCCCTATATTCAAAAAAAAAATTTAGGTAAGGCACCAATAGAAGATGAGGCAAGATTGGCTAGGTGAACTCTTGAAGTTCCTTTAAGTTTTGACCTTTTGGTATATATATAGATGTCCACGTCGGCTTGTGGCATGTGGACTAGATGGAAAGTATTGTATTTATGTTTTAAGTATGTTGGTATGTTTTAGTTCATATGTAATGACTATATATTGATTACATGTGGTTTCTGGTGTATGAATAGAAGGATGTGGTTTTGACTTCCATTATGTATATTCTTGGGTTTAAATGCTAGGAGATGTGAATTTGTGGTTGGATCATGTTGATAATGTTTTAGATCCTTAGTACGTTGTCTTTCAATTTATGAAGAATACATGAGGTGAAATGAGGGTAGGGAAGGTAATTAAAGTATGAATTTCATGCATAGTGAACCCTTATGGAATTCTGCAAAAATTCAGGTCGAGTGTAGTTTGAGGTGGCTCAAAGTGAAGTTTGAGGCACCTTATAAATTTTGAGGTGACTCAAAGTATAGTTTGAGGAGGCTCAAAAAGCCTTTTAGAAAATGTTGTTTCTTCTAGAAGTTTGAGGCGCCTCAAAGTTTCCTAAACCTTAAAAAGTCAAAATTTTATGATTTGGGAAGGGGAATGAATATGTATGGATGTATTGACTGGTGTGGGGGTCCATTGGGATGGGTAGTGATAAGTATACACATAGGTAATTATGTGCGTATAATTAGCTTCCGTGATTGTAAGGTGCTGATGATTCATATGATCACCCTCACTTCCGGGAATCAGAAATCAAGGCGTGACAAGATTGGTATCAGAGCATGATATCAAAGAGTGATTGTGGTTAGGGTACGGATGATAAACGCGAGTCATCCTTGGTTTTCAAAGAACAAAAATTGGGGCATGACATGGAGAATTCTAGAATTTAGCTAGAAGAGGCTTCAAAGTTGAGGTAGGGGTGTGAATTCCTTCTTAGCCTTGATTCTATAGGTCCCTTACTTGTGACATAAAATTTTTATGAGTTCTTCATGTAAAAATTGATGTGTATTATGAGTTTTATATTATCTAGCATGTCCTAGATTGAGATTATGTTTTATTCATGCGTTGAATGCTATTTATGAGTCCTTTATGAGTCATTGTGTTCATTTGTACATGAGATTTGACTCTGTGTGGAAGAAATGCATAAAAGAGATTTCTTGAAAATGCATTTTTATTTTATTTTCATGAGTTGATTCGAATTGCATTATAATATGCTTGAGTTTGATGGTATATGCATTAGCTATTGATGTAATGCATTGAAAGTGAGTTTTGTGACAATCTTGGTTTTGTGCACATATGTGATAAATGTGCACTTATGTGGTGATTGAGGATTTTTGGGGCATGTGTGAGAATTAAGAAGGGCCTGGAGACGTAGGGTGAAATGCCTAAAATTTGGTCAAGCGAACGTCTCTACCGTCGGGCTAGCAACCCATAAAGCGTAAACAGAGTATGTGGTCTTGCAAAGGCTCTTACTATGGATGTGATAATCATAAGTCCCCAGTTGAATTGATTTCAAAGTGTACGTGGTGTTAAGTTTATTTGTGAATGTGATTCATTTTAAACTGATTACGTGTATTGGAGTTGTGTGATATCACACTTGATTCCAAAAATGAATATGTTTGAGTATGAAAAACATTGAAGCATATCATGTAGTTGTATAGAGATCTCATTTTGCATTCATGCATGGCTACCTAAGTCGATGTTGAGTCGGGTGGATCATCGCTATTGGGTTAATTGTGTGCTCACCCCCTCCTCCAAACCTTTTTCAGATAAAGCACTAGTGGAGGACGAAGCCTAGAATGGTGGAGTGAGAACTTTTGGTGTTATTTTTGGATACATGTATATAGATGTCCATGCTAGGATGTGGCATGTAGACTTTTTCAGAAATGTTGTTTCACATTTGGATAATCTTTATGTTTATGAGCTTCAAATGTATTAGTCAAGTGTGGCATGTTCATAACTTTGGAAGAATGAATGAATCAATTATGAAGGATAGTTTTGTAGTCCTAATGTGTATGTATTCATGAATATGACCCATTCGGAGATGTAAATCTTATGCTTAGTTCATGTTATTCATGTTTGGGATCATCTTAGATTTTTTTTCACTTTATGGAGAATGTATGTATGTTGAGGAATAAGAATTAGATAAGAATTATGTAAATTATGATCATTTGAGGGTTATGCAAGATTTATAGGTCGAGTAATTACGATGCATCGTAATCCCCATTACGATGTATCGTAATTCGGTGATGCATCAAAGACCTAATGGTGATGCATCGTAAAAAAATGTTGAGAAAATGGATGAAAAATAGTACGTTTCGTATGTTATTACGACACATAGACTTAGAATAGGACTAATGTTTGGATGTGCATATGTGGCCACATGTGGGGCCCATAATGAGGGATTGACGTTGAGTTATACGTAGACAATCGTATGTATGTGATTTAGCTTCCGCATTGATTTAAAGGTTAAGATAGTTCATTAGGGTTTAATTGACGAACTCACCCTCAAAATTTGGGTTCGGAGATGGAATCTCATGTGACTCAAAAAATGAGGCGTGACAACTTGGTATCAGAATGTGATATTAGAGTGAAGTTGTACATAAGTGATATTGATGTTTGATTTTCACTATTCACCCTATTTCCCTCACTCTTAATAGGGAGTCAAAAATTGGGACATAACACACAGAGTCGACGATGGTATTCGAAGGTGGATGCATTGCCTATCGCACACCATACCTCACTCTACAGCGCACCATCACAACCCATAAAGTATGATTCTTAGTTGTGAAGAAGATCGTTCCATTTGAGACACGTGACCATGGTGATGCAAGTTGGGATGATGACCTCCAAAGCTCTAATCGTTGTTAGAGCTAGTAATTTTTCTCTCTGTAACCCATCGTTGGAGCTGGTAATTCCTCTCTCTCACACCCCTCATTGATCAAGTTGTTTATATTACTGTAAACCTTTGTCGTTGGTATTATTGTAAAACATAGTTGTTGATATTAGTGTAAGCCATAGTTGTTGATTTATAGTGTTCCACAAAAAAAAGAAAAAGAAAAAATATTGTTTTAGAAATTCAATAACAAGAGTACTATTTAAATTCGCCTAACTCAACTTTTGCTATTATTTACTACAAACTTTTCACAAAAGATTAATATATGCTTATTGTTTATCAGTTAACTTCTATTTTTGAGGTGTTAGTGATGTAATAAAATTGGGGATGTTACACTCCTGTTATTGTCCATCACTATTACAACATTTCCCTTGATTAATTTAAGGTAAGTCTGCCTCTAAATTTGTATACAAGATTATAGGTTTGTTTTTTCTATCATTGACACTCTCTTTGTTCTGTGTCATATCTCTTTATATGTCATTTTTAAGTGTTATAACAGGTAAAAGCATGAGGTATTCAGATGAAATGCTTAATTTTTAGTCTTTTTGTAGATAGTTATTTGTGTCATTCTTGGGTTTTGAGGTATGCAAGATGCATAATAATTCCAGAATTCTGAATTTGTTACTATATACTTGAGTTTATTCTAACCAATTTTCTGATCCAATATGATATATCAAGGTCCCTGACTTTTCATCTTCTTTTATTTTGTGTTTGTTTCACTTTCAGTTGAATATACTGTGTTTGTGTATGAAAATAATTGTGTTTGTCTTCGACCAGATTGACTTCGGCCTGCTGGGTTGATTGAATCTCTTGGAAGTTTTCTCCAGATTGGAAGAGTATAGGTGAGATCAGTTTCTGCTTTCGTTGCAATGGTCTTCATCGAAATCGAATCAACAATCACAGAGGTTGGAAGTGAGATATTGTGTAAGGTTTGATTGTTTTCAATAGTTTAAGATTGAATTGAAGAGCACTGAGAAATCCAGGAATAGAAGACAATACAAGTACCAAATTCAAGAGGGTAGGTGATTCTACGAAAGCAATCCTGGACACAGAAAAGTCTTCAGCGATGCTGCTATTGATTTGGGAACCGAACTGGTTGGTTTTTGTTCCAATAAACGATCTTTGATTGATTCCTTCTTTTGTTTCAGAAAATTGTTTTTGTTTATGGCCACAAAACATATTGTTTTAGTTGACTTTGGGAACTAGGTGTGTGATGTATTGGACTGGGACTCTTCTCTTTGATGATTGGACTAATGGGTTTTTGATCTATGCTCTCAATACATGAACTTTTCTATTTTGTATTGAACTATTTTCAGTTATTTGACAATGTTCATGTTCTTAGGTTTTGGCTTTTGGTTTGAGAACACGACTTTTTAAGGATTATATTTTAAGTTGTGAATAGGTGGTTGCTTCAGTTTGATAATGGAATTGCTTTTTTCTATGCTTATTTTGATTATTTTTAGAAATTTTTTGTGGGTTTTGTTGTTTGATTTTATGGATATCCAATACAGGTGAAGAGGAAGATGGACTTGGTGCATGGTGGGGGAAGTATTGGGTTGATGGGTTCGATTTCGTAGAGAGTCTATGATGGAGGTTACCATGTTCTTGGGTAACTGAGAGATATGCCCTGAACCATTTTTTTCCTACTTTTTTTTTCATTAAGATAATCTTGTTCATTAGTGTAATCTAGGTTTTTCTTGATCAAAATGGCACTTTACTGAATTTTAGAATGCTTTTCACATTAAAAAGTCGTTGTACCACCACTGTTGCTCCCCACCCTCTCTATATCCCCTTCTCTCCCCACCAGTCCACTTTCCCACCAGATCCACTAATTACTTCGCCTCTCTATTCATCCACAATCGCCAATTCATTATTGCAATTGTCATCACATTTCAATTAATCACCAATTTTTGTTTGTAGATAAGCTCCAATCCTGATCATAATATATGTATCCATATTTTTGTTTTCCTGATAATGTTACAAGATTTCAAAATTGATTCTGAGAATTGTTGGAAATTTTGTTTTTGGGCTCTGTCAAAATATATACACACATACAAATACACTCACTAGACTTTCATATATAGCCCAGTGAAGAAGACAAATTGTAAACTTCATTTCATGATTTTTAGATTACTAAGGACCAGCCACCGTTACCATCATCCATGGCCAGCCTTCACCACCATTGTCGCTAGCAATCGCCACCATCTTCAACCTTCCTCATCACCATCGCCTCGTCCACCATTGTAAAGAGAAAAAAAAAAGTAAGGAAAGAAAAAGAGAGAAAGACTGCATCATTTGGGATGGAGAGAAAAAAAAAAGAAAATAAAGAAGAGATGATGGTAAGTGGAGAGAGAGTGAGAGAGAGCATCCGTGGTGGTAGAGAGAGAAGAAATAACTAGTAGTGAAAGGAAAGGAGAAAGAAGGAAAAAAAAAAGAAATAAAAAAAGAGGGGAAATGTGTATTAAGAATAATTTGAGAAAATGTGTGAAACCCCTGTCTGTCAGGTGATCGACGCCATGAGGCCCATGACCCTCACACACTCTCTCCCATCTCTATCTATATTTATAAAAATAATTTAAAATAATAAATTTATTTAATTTTTATTGAAAATTCTTGCCACATAAAGTAATTGTTATCGATGAACAATTTACGTAATAAAATTATTACGATGATTTGAAAAAAAAAATTATTGTGTTAAAGTTCGCTCTCTTATAAAAATTTATGGTTCCTGATTTGACTGATTGATCTTAAATAGTAGTCTTATTTCAAAAGAGTTACCAACTTAGAGCATCTCCCACAGCTTGGGCGAAGGAGTGTTTGGGGATGCAAAGAGGAAAAAAGAGCTCCAGTGGCTTAGCTAAATAAAAAATGGGTCTAATAATCTGTTTTCCTTAAGGCTTAGCAGACTAAGCGATTTATTTGGCTAAGCAAAAAAAAAATTTTTAATCAAAAGTCTCTTGATTGTTGTCCACCTACATATATATATATATATATATATATATGTGTGTGTGTGTGTGTGTGTTTTATTCGCTTAAACTTCTATAACTTATATGACAAATTGAATTTTTTGATGAAAACATTTCTGTTAGAAAGAGAATTCCGAGAGATTCAATTTGAGTATCACATATGCTATGTTCCGACTTAATTTTTTTTTAAAATTATTATTATTTTTTGCTAGCAGAAATTTGGAAAAGCTGTTGTATAGTCAAATTCTAGAGATCCTATTGTGTAGTCAAATTACAGAAGCTTTGTGTAGTCAAATTGGAGAACCAAATTTAGAGAAGTCACAAGAGTTGCTCTTAGGATTTGATGTTGGCAAATGCATCACATTTCGATCAATTCTATAAATAAGTTTTTATTTTTGGATAAAGAGGATTTTTTTATAGTGCCACAACACAGGCAAAATCATGATCTAATGGTAAAATTGCTTAAAAAACCAATAAAAATATTTAGCTTATTATTTTTTAATTTTTTTATTAAAAATGAAATAAATTTACTATTTTTTTTATAGTGTTGTAGGCACGAGCAATCTGCTAGTGTGTGTGTGTGTATATATATATATATATATATTGAGTGAGCGAAGAGAGAAAGTAACAAGAGAGAGAGGGGTTATTTAGCCTAGAGAGAAGAAGTTACAGGACTCTTTTTTTAGTAGAAAAGATTGATTTAGGTTGATTTTGCATATCAGTAATTTTAAGTTTGAAAGAAATTTCTAATGAGCTACTAAACATACTTTTAAAAAATAATTTTACTTAAACCAAATACCAAAAAAATGTTTTCTTAAAAATATTTTTTATGTGAAGAGTTTTGTATGAAAAATATATTACGACAAAAATATTTTACGTCAAAACAAACAGAACCCCTATGTCCCCCATGTTAAATATATATTTATTTATATGTAGTTGTGATTTATATGTAATTCAAATAGATTTTGTTCTTCAATAGAATTTTTTGTTTATATACCTCAAATCACCTTCTATTTTCTTCTACTTTTTTATCCTTTTTTTTTTCTAGTTCGTATAAACACCCACTCCCAAAGAATTGTTTGTACCTAAGATGACTTGATCCTTATACCTAATGCTTGTTAGGCACTAGGACTAAGTTCTTTATCCACTTGAGCCAACCCCTTGAGGTCTTTTTTATACTTTTTTTCTTAAAATAAAAGGATAAAAGGAAATAAAACATTTTTTTCCTTTTATTTATATATATTTTGAGTGGAAATTAGCAATCTACCTTTATCTGTTTGATGGATAGATAATATTGCTGAATTTGTGGATTGAGAAAGCATAAAAGCATCGAGATCCAATCAAAGAAATAAAGCAGTCACACATAAAACACAAGATATATGTTGTTCAGCCAAAACCGGTTTACGTTCACGAATAGATTTAATATAATTTTGTAGACACATTACAACGGTAAAGAATACTCAACACCAGACTGTGTACACAAACTCTTGTCATAGAGCTTTTTAATGTGTACCACTCTATGAAACCCCTGCTCATCATAGGTGTTCTCTCCACTCTACTAACCCATAAACTCCTTCTACCCATCAACTCCCCCATGAGGCTACATCTCTCTCAATCTCATAAGTCTCAACCCATACCATAGGTATCTATTTATGAAGCCCTAAATGCAATTGCTTGTTGGATAAGGATTGTAATTGCTTGAGCCCAAAACTTCCCTAACAAGAAACTTCCTAATAAAATACAACTCTAAAATAGAAACATAATTACACTAGAATTTGAGACACAAAATACCTAACAATTTCCACCTTAGCTCAAATTCCATTAGGTCAATCATCGTTTTTTACAACAATTAAATCAAAATCGGTTTCATTCTCGTACACCTCTAATTGTTCCCATTATATGCTGCTCGATTATTCAAACCTCCAAGGCTCCATCATGACTACTCGAGCTCCATGTCGTGTAAACCATCACGATTTTTAAACTATCATGATCAAACAAGTCGATTGATTGACTTCACCTGTAATTGAAATCTGTTTTAGTACCTATTGAAACTCCTTGTATTTTCTAAATCTTCTTTGAATAAAAGCTAAACATCCCAAGATGGACTACTAGCTCTAATGCCACTATTGTCACCCACGTGTCAGGTAACGAACTCAGAAGCAACAGTACGTGCTTGCAACTCATCATTTAATCCCATATTCATTGTGGTTAATTGGTTCAACAAACTCTGAAAATCACTTAGATACTCGGTAAAGGAATTTCCCTCCTTAAACTTCAAATTAACAAACCTTCTAATTGTTGGAAAATATATATGCTTATATGATACTTTTTAAGATATAAAAGAATTGTAAAATACATAAATACTAAAGAACCTGTAGATCGAGGCTAGAGTTAGACTCTATGTCCTTAAGACAATTATCGACCTGCAATGGTGTTGAATGGACCATTGGCGACTGTCTCCCAAGATACAACGATCTTTCTCTCAATTAGTAACAACATTTTAAACCAACTGAGCTTCTACGAACCACCTGTGTGTTGGTACTCTCTTGGACTTGACTCTCCTAACCCGTTGGTGAAGACTAGACCACAAAGACTCACTAGACTACTACTTGGTTAGGCTATATAGGTTTTGTAGGGAGGGAGACCTCAGATGTAGAGAGAAAAAGACGTTTGAAAAACATATTCACAAATGAAACTTGAGGGACCTATTTATAGGCATAGTGGCACCCTTTCAAAAGTACCCGAATAGCCATGGGATGTGTACTTTGGTGCAAAAGGTTTCAACTCATACTGTTTCAACTTTAAACAATACTAATAGTGTCTATTCGATACTAACAAACACTTTTGGTGTCTATTCAGTGTAAATCATACTGTTTCACCTTCAACCAACACTAAAAGTGTGTATTCGCTTTGAATTAATACTTACGTGTATGTTAAGTAATATCCTAGCCTAACTCATGTAATATAATATTCAATTTTCATTCAATTTTTCTAACAATCCCCCATATGAATGAAAATTAGCCTCAAATGTAAAAAAGACTCGACTGTCACTAAAGAGAGTGCAATTGAAAAGTTATTGAATCGGGATAGATAGTTTTTAGCCTTGAATCTTCCCCAGTGTAATATTATCGAATTTATTTTGCTAACTAGTGACATAAAGTCTTGAACTATTCAGTTGTCTCTGTAAAACTAGACAATAGTATACACATAATACCTTTTTGCACAAAGTTGGTTCTTTTAGTTGTGTTCATTTCAGCCCTAAACAAATCCTGGTATTCATGAGTACTCTAGAGAACTTAGCCTTTTATTCCCATACAAGGGGCCCACTTCACACTCATATAGGTTATTCTCTATTAAGAGTATCCTAACATACCCCACTTGGATTTCTAAGATATAGGAACCACTAAAAGCATTTACTTAACCTGATACCCACAACAGGCAGCACTGTGTCATCATAGGAATGGGTAGAAGACAAAATCTTCCAATGCTACTAATGAGTCATTTAAAATTTTAGTTTCCCTTTGAATCTAGATCTTGGGATCTCCAATTAGCTAGATAGGGTTTTCATTAAGGTGACTTGTTAGTTTTAGGCTTTAAGCCCATTCCCCTCAATGATATCGTCAGTTGCTCTTTAGTTCAGCCTTTCATATATGTGGCTACTAGGTTGTTCTTTGATTTATACACTCTATAGAGATTTTCTCATTTGAGAGTAGTAGCTCAAGTGTTAGCCAATTTGAAATATCCTTTAAGAATTTTTACAACTTCTTAATCATTCTTACTTTATTTAAAGCAACTAACTTATATTCCATTACTACACCTTTAATATTAAAAACATGTCCATTCATGGATCTAAAGTCTTTTATATCACTTAATTTCAATGTCAATCCTTGATAAATGCAATCATTAATTTCAAGATGGATCTTATCCACCTCAATACACTTAGTATTCTCTCGGATTGCTCGTATATCAAGTTATGTGCAACTTGTCATTTAGATCACAACAACATAGTTAGAAAACATATTCATCTAGAGTATCTTTAGCATGCATCATACTCATTGACATGTAACCACCTAACCTATGTCATTGATTTAGTGTTCGTTTCAATCTACACATAGATTTTCCAAGTTTACATTCTTTGCTCATGATCTAAAACTATGAACCCTCCTTGGTTATCCATTAATAGAACCTTATCTTATATTTCTTGAATTATACACAAGATATGTAGCACTAATATCCTAATAATTTTAGGATTGTCACATTATATAGACACCCCTACATTTCTAAGTATTTATAGAAAGATATAAGGTCTTTCTATATATCAATCAACTGGTGTCTTAATAATTTTCTTAATGAGATATAAGACTAAATTTGAGGATAGTTGAGCTTCCCCAACAACTTTTGGGTAATTAAAAATTTATCTACAAATCATTTGTACTTTATAGTACTTGCATTTTAGCAACACCATTTCAATTAAATCACCAAATTAACTCTCAACCTCATTCTCAAATTTTGCTTCACAGTATCTTGTGTAATTCCTATCAAAGTATTAAATACTTTTTCCATCTGTCATGTGCACATATATTAAGTCACATATATCATTGTGATTTATGGTAGAGGTACGACACTCTTTTGTACGGGTAAAAATAAAATGTAGTTTATTTCCTTTCACATGTGCGAAAAACATCCTTGGATTTCATACACATTAATTAATATAAAGACCAACTAGAACTCATTGAAGAGCGAGTTCTCTCACTAAGGTTATTTCTAATACAACCTTATTTTGGTAGTAGAGAATTTTCTTAGGAAGATTTAACCTTCATATTTCATAAATAATACAATCCTCTTATCGGAGCAGATATGATGAGGAATATCGACTCATCACCCTCTGATTTGACTACCAGGTTGATTTTAGAAATCATGATAAACACCATTTATCATGTGTACCCTCAATGGTCTTATATGGTGTATATCTCTTTGTAACACCCAATTATTGCTCTATCACAACATGTGTCTTGGAGAATTTCTCAACGTTTCTCCTTATTTTCGACAAGATTAAGTATCTCTATTACACTTGTCATTTGTTACATTATAGAAATATTGATAAATACAACACTAATTTAAATGCAACACTAGATCAATATTTCATAAATATTGAATAACATGTATCATAGTTAAACTTATAACCAAGATATAAGCATGCTAAATGCACATCATAAAACTACCAAATAAAGACATTCAACTCAAATCATATGATTTTCATATAGATTAATTTACAAAATAATAAAATGTATATTCAATATAGCACCAATATTGAATTAAGGCATACCATAAACTTAAACAGTATTATATCACAAATATTGAATTTCACAAAATAAACAATACTCCATATGGTACTGATATTTCACAAATATTTAACTAATATTGAACTCATCAATATTTTATACTTTTTATAAAATCACTATCTTAAATAGTAGTATATATACAACAACAGAGAACATAATTGTCTTAAGATTGTTGAAAAATAAATGCATATATGATACTATTTAAAATATAAAACAATTGTACTAACATGTTAAATCACATAAATTATATACCCTCTTAAACATCATAAGAAAATATCTTACCACTCCACAATATATATAAAACTTTTTATCAGTTTCTATATCAAATAACATTATAGCATATCTAATAATCTAGACTACTAAACTCAAGTACAGTACATATATCACATGTTATATAAATCATATGAAATATAATACAATCAAGTAATTCATGTTGATTTTATATTTTATAACTTAAAATACATAAATACTAAAGAACCTGTAGATCGAGACTAGAGTTAGACTTTATATCCTTAAGACAATTATTGCCCCGCAATGGTGTTGAACGAACCCTTGGCGACTGTCTCCCAAGATACAACGATCTTTCTCTCAATTTGTAGCAACATTTCAAACCAACTGAGCTTATACGAACCACCTATGTGTCAGTACTCTCTTGGACCCGACTTTCTTAACTCGTTGGTGAAGACTATACCACTAAGACTCACTGGACTACGACTTGGTTACGCTATATAGGTTTTGTAGGGAGACTTCAAACGTAGAGAGAAGAAGTCTGAAAATTGTATGTTTATAAATGAAGGTAAATAGCCTATTTATAGGCATACTGGTACCCTTTCAAAAGTATCTGAATAGCCATGGAACATGTACTTTGGTGCAAACGATTGCGAATCATACTGTTTCAACTTCAATCAACACTAATAGTGTCTATTCGATACTAACAGACACTTTTGGTGTCTATTCGGTGTGAATCGCAATGTTTCACCTTCAATTTTCATTCAATTTTTCTAACAATAAGTTGGGATAGTAAAATTGGACATGACACAACAATACGGCATGAATTAAACGGGTTTGGGATTGAGGTAACACTACAAGAAAATAAGTTTTTTCCCACTGAAAATTTCGTAGCAAAAACTCTTTTGGTATGAAAAATTTTCATAGCACCAACCGTTGTAAGATGGGGCGTCTCTAGTTTTAGATTTCGACGAAATCATGTTTCGTCCCAAGTTATGGAATAATAGCGACGAAAATATTTCGTCACAAATACTTTTATTTTCTATGACTATTTCATCAAAAATAAGCTTATAAGCTGACACGTTTAATAGTCGACATGAACACGACACCCAAAAATTGAGTTGGGTTTGGGTTTAAGGTGTCTAGCCCGTGACACGATTACAACACAATTACGACATGAGTTATTCATATATTATGGTTTTATACAAACTTATATATATATATATATTTATATGTATATATAGTTATATATATTGCAATTGTTTGTAATCTATTTATTTGTTTACAGGATTGATGTAGCCATAAAATACAAGGATGAGATTGTTATGGTGTATTCCCAGATGTTAAATCACCTTAGTATGTTTTTGAGTTTATATATAGATACAAAATTTATAATATAGTTTGATTTTAGGATTTATGTATTGATATGTACTTTATTTTTTATATGATCTTCAGAGAGAATTTTAGGGGTGGAGAAACTCATATGATATAAGTTAAACGGATTAAAAATGTTTTTCAACAAGTCGTATCATTATAGGACATGTTTATTAAACTGGTTACACGGGTCGACATGGGTAACACATTTAATAAACAGTTTGGGTTAGTGTTGAGGATCTCTAACACGATTATTAAATGAGTCGGGTTAAGGTTGAGCTGTTTAGTAGAATACTTATAGATTGACACGACGCGGGAATACGAATTGTTACCCCTAGTGATGAGTGATGTCCATGTCACTTAAAATTTTACATCATTTTAAGTGGTGGTTACGATTTTCAGTGATATTCAAATTACGCTATCAAACGCACTTAATTGAATAAGCACTTAATCTGTTCAGAATTAAGCACGAAATTGAGTTATTAAATAACACACAATTTAATATCTGAATTTTTTGAGAATTAATTAGGCAAAACCTCTATAATCAAAAAGTTCTATTTACCAAGAGAATTCATTCTACCTTTTCATGAGGCCTTTCCTGTATATTTATAATCTTATTTACAACAACCGTTTTGAGCATCATTATCATTTTGAATTTAAACTTGAGGATTAATTACTATCAATTTAAATTCAAATATAATATCTGAATTTGAAAATCTATTGGTTGTAGATATATATTGTAATACCCGCTCAAACACATGGTATGATATTGTCCGCTTTGGGTCTGAGCCCGCACGGTTTTGCTCTTAGGTTTTACCCCAAAATGCCTCATACCATTTGAAGAGAACATACTACATATAAGCACATCCCCTTTTCCACACCTAGGCGATGTGGGATTGAGCACCTCGTACCCTGTCAGTGTGGTAACTCAGCCCAGTGTCTGTCTTCCCACCCGTCCACTCACACCAGTTCACAAGGGTTACTACAATCCACCTCCCTACGAGACCCGACGTCCTCGTCGGCACACTTCCGGTTGGGTTCAGGCTCTGATACCAACTGTAATACCCCGCTCCAATACATGGTATGATATTGTCCGCTTTTGGCTTGAGCCCGCATGATTTTTCTTTTGGATTTTACCCCAAAATGCCTCATACCATTTGAAGAGAACATACTACATATAAGCACATCCCTTTCTCCACACCCAGGCGATGTGGGATTGAACACCTCGTACCATGTCAGTGTGGTAGCTCAGCCCAGTGTCTGTCTTCGCACCCGCCCACTCACACCCGTCCACAAGGGTTACTACAATCCACCCCCCTACGAGACCCGACGTCCTCGTCGGCACACTTCCGGCTGGGTTCAGGCTCTGAAACCAACTGTGGTAACCCTTGTGGACGGGTGTAAGTGGGCGGGTGCGAAGACAAACACTGGGTTGAGCTACCACACTGACAGGGTACAGGGTGCTCAATCCCACATCGCCTGGGTGTGGAAAAGGGGATGTGCTTATATGTAGTATGTTCTCTTCAAATGGTATGAGGCCTTTTGGGGTAAAATCAAAGAGCAAAACCGTGCGGGCTCAGGCCCAAAGCGAACAATATCATACCATGTGTTGGAGTGGGGTATTACAGTTGGTAGCAGAGCCTGAACCCAGCCGGAAGTGTGCCGACGAGGACGTTAGGCCTCATAGAGGGGTGGATTGCGGTAACCCTTGTGGACGGGTGTGAGTGGGCGGGTGTGAAGACAGACACTAGGCTGAGCTACCACACTGACAAGGTATAGGGTACTCAATCCCACATCGCCTGGGTGTGGAAAAGGGGATGTGCTTATATGTAGTATGTTCTCTTCAAATGGTATGAGGCTTTTGGGGTAAAACCCAAAAGCAAAACCGTGCGGGCTCAGGCCCAAAACGGACAATATCATACCATGTGTTGGAGCGGGGTATTACAATATATATCTACAACCAATAGATTTTCAAATTCAGATATTATATTTGAATTTAAATTGATAGTAATTAATCCTCAAGTTTAAATTCAAAATGATAATGATGCTCGAAAAGGTTGTTGTAAATAAGATTATAAATATACATGAAAGGCCTCATGAAAAGGTAGAATGAATTCTCTTGGTAAATAGAACTTTTTGATTAGCACATGAGGGAATAGAAAATTTTGGTTCCTTTTACTCATAATGATGATGTGTGCTGTAAAATTAAAATAGTTTAATTAAAAGGAAAAGAGATTAAAGCAATCAAAGGTAACTTTAAAAATATATTACAAATTTTATTAAATATATTTTTAATATATATTATGTATTTTACTTAAAAAATAAGAATTACAATATATTAAAAAATTATTTATTTTAGTAAAATTTGAAATATATATAATATAACATATATTAAATTTTATTTAAATTTAAATTTATTTTTTTAGTAAGATATGTAATATAACATATATTAAAAATATATTTAATAAAATTTGCAATATATTTTTAGTACTGCAACAATATATGTGTGTGTGTGACTTAAGGTTAAAAGGGAAGTAGGAGTTGCTTTGTCTAATTGAAAAAGAAAAAAGAGGTGAATAATGCATTTTCAGTCAATGGATGGGTAAAATAGACAATAAATATAGTGTTGAAGTTAAGTAAATCATGTGCCAAAACTCAGAGGGTGTGAGTGTAGGTTTTGCCAAATTATAAATATGTGTAGATAGAGCAAACCTGGATGTGAGTAATTTTGCCCCATAAATTACTAAGAAATTCTAACATACATGAATTTATTAATTACTCAAATGTTAACTCCATTCTAAATGAAATTGCTAATACAGATTAATAAGAAGTTTTAAACTTAATTTAATAAAAGAATGGCATTTAATTAAAAAAGGAAGAAAAGTGAAAAGAGACCATCATTTAATTCAGATGTCATATTATCTAATGTAATTTGCAGGTAAAAAAAAATATATTTTTTTATTACCATTGTCAAGTATTCTTAAAGTTGGTTGACTTTCAATATTTCTTACATGCTGATGTGGCGTGACTTTATTGGTGAGACAACAAAATCCAGATTTCGTGTGTTTCTAATTTGGCTAGCTAATTCTAAACTTGGCGCCCAATATTTAATCTCAAAAAACATTTTAATTTTCAAAAATCAGATTCCCAAACTGCACAGCCCGCGAACTTGAGAATGTGACCCGCCTTTCGTTTTGCCAACTTCCAAAATTTGAAACATTTGACTATTTGGCTCATCTCAAATTTGCTGAACTTTGAACACCGAATAGCACAAAATTAGAAACATTTCACTATTTTATTTTAAGTATTTAAAATTTAAGGTATTTAAGGAAAGGGGTCACAATTTTTTTTTCACAAAAATCGAAAAGACCATTGTCACTAAAATAAAACTATAACAATACATATAAGCTAAACATCTTCTAATTTTATATTCATTTTTATATTTTGTTTGATAGATGTTGATTGATCCTATATTTCATTATTGGCCAATGATTTAGAATATAGTTATTTCTTTACTATTTAACCCCTTTAAATTCCATAATCAAAGTTGTGACCGATCTATTCATTAAAAACAAAAAAAAAATGGATTCAATACATTTCTTATTTAACCAGAGATATTATATTGGATAGAATTTAAAGCTCTACTTCGGTTACTCGGCCTACCCTAAGTAGTTCAAGAAGCATTTTAAGTCAACTCCTCAAGTATCACGCCTTCTAGGTTCTAATTTATAGAAAAACAAACATTTTTGTTTTTGGAAAAAGCCTTTAATTTCCTTAATTTTGCACATACTTGAATTAACTTATAAATGTTTGACTTCACAACTGTTGATACATAAATTTGTTAACTTCGACTTGACGCGATTTTCCTATAAAATAGAGGAGTTAGGAATAGGACCGGCAAGGTGCAGGCCGGATACACTCCAATGATCAAGTTAGTATTTGATATATTATACCAGATGAGACTTTGTATTAAATGTCTTGTGTATCTTTTTAGGTGGAGTGACCCCTAATAGTAGTGTTTAACCATGAGACTAGTATCCCTTGCCTTGTGTAGACACTTCATTTTTGACCTCCCATCTTTATTCCAAATCCCACACTTATGAGCACAGGGTATTTGATCCCACTTCTTGAACATGGGCTGATAAGGGCCCACATAGCCCAAAAGGACAAATGTTGTTCGAATCATCTTCTTGAACAGGGCCAAAATGATCTTTTCGCTGCTCACACTGTCCAAGACAGATATGAAATTTCATTTTTAGATAAAGTGACATCATTTTATTAAATTGCATCAATACAGTGACATCATAAATGAGGAAATTCCAAAATTTTCCAAATCAGTCCTACAAAAGGGGCAATCCTAAAATTCCAGCTAATCATTAGCTGCCACTAATTTCCCTATATAATTTTTTTTTAACTTTTCATGAATGACCCAGATTGCTTCGATCCAACAGTTCCTGTTCATTCAACCTTCGATACCACTTAGGAGGGCTAGGATTTGCTCCGGATTGCATCATTTCTCACCATTTTTCGATCTGACGACCCACATTAATCCAATAAAAGTTTTATCACTCAACTCACCTCTCTTACATCCAAAAGCTAACATTGGATTTGACAAAAACCAAATGATAAGATTGTAGGAGAGCTGCAAAGTTTCATTACACATTATATACAAGACCATTATAGTCATTTTTCATTTTCCATCCTAGGGCTCACATTCACTCAATCTCATCCAAGGGATGAGATCAACCAAGACCTCCCCACATTTGCCTATAAATAGAGGACTTCTTCATTCATTTCAAGCACACCTTTCTCTCACTAAGCTTACTATGCTTAAATTTTATCCCTCTCTTTTTCTCAAGAAGAGTCTTAGAACTCTCTCTAAAAGAAGCTTAGAAGCGCTCGCTCTCTCTCTCTCTCTCTCTCTCTCTATATATATATATATATATATATATCTACACCCATATAACCTCCATCTTATTCTAACTTCAACCTCTAAGCTCGATTTTCATTAAGACCCATTAGAAGGTTACTTAGGTGGAGAAAATCATTCTCCACCATATTATGTTTATATTTACTTTACATGCTTCATTTACTTGATCATTCTTTACTTTACATTCATTTGTCTATTCATTAGCTTGCACTTATATTCTTTAAGCCTTTAATTTCCATTTCATTACATTTACAATTACTTACCTTTTATCTTGCATATATACTTTATCTTATAAGGTCTCAAGTCCATCATCAATGTTCCAAGCCTCCATCACATCATGGAAAGTCATGGGACATTGATAAATGAATAACCTAATAAACGATATACTTTTACATACATGATTATCTTTACTTTAAAGCACTTTATTTAAAGTCTCATGTATTTTTTCAACATTACATCTTTTTCAGTGCCTCTCTCTTTCTTCCATTTCTGTGCTCAAAGGACACTTGCTTGGCTTCAAACTTATTGACACTAAAATAGTCATGAGGTGATTATCTCCATTGTACATGTTCCACACACCCCCACCACGATGAAGTTAGGGGTTCAAGCGTACGCCCTCCTATGCGGATCACGTAGTGGACATTTGATGTCAATACAAGGAGGGTAGAGCCCAACCACAATGTAAGGTCTTAGTTGCCCCTTGGTTGGATTTGACATGATTTAAACACCCCTACTACGGTGATACTAGGGGTTTGAGCGTACACCCTTCTGTGCGGATCACTTGGTAGACATTTGGTGCCAATACGAGAAGGGTAAGGCCCAACCACACTATAAGGTCTTACTTGCATCTCAGTTGGAGAAAAATACTAAAAATCACCCTCGGCATAAATACCAATGAGAGTTCAAACTTTGCTCTTATGTTTTGTGCACAAAAATCTCACACCACTTTTTCATGGACGACATGAATTTTTCATTAACTTTTGATTGATTCAAGTTTCACTAACCCTACACTAAATAATGTTTTAAAGTCTTCTTGTGATATTTTTTTAGAAATAAATACCTTTCAAATTTCTTTTAAGTTGTTTGCTCCAAAAGAGGTATGTACCCCCCCCCCCCCCCGCCCTCTCTCTCTCACTCATTAATTTTCATGCCATTTCGAACAATTTAATTAAGTGTCTATTTTTCCACATGCTTGATTGTCATTTCATTCTCTTATGTGTTCAAATTACCATGTTATTTTTCATTTCAATTTTTGACACTTTATTTAAGTGTCAATTTTCTTACTTGTTGTGTGCTACATGTTATTTTTCATTTCAAATTTTGACACTTTATTCAAGTGTCAATTTTCTTACTTGTTACATACTATATGTCATTTTCTAATTCAATTTTTAACACTTTATTTAAGTGTCAAATTTCTTGCTTTCTACTTCGCCATGGTATTTTTCATATCTATTTTCATCACTTGCATCTTTAACTGATCTCCAATCTTCAATTTTCCATTCAAAACTCACTTTATTCAAGTGGTGATTTTCAATCTTCAAATTTTCATGCAAAACCACTCAAGTGGTGATTTTCATCCTTCATTTTCTATTCAAAACCCACCTTATTCAAGTGGTGATTTTCAATCTTCAAACCCACTTTACTCAAGTGGTGATTTTCACTTTTCAATTTTCAATTCAAAATACACTTCTTTAAGTGTTGATTTTTTTTATCTTTACATTTTGAATTCTCAAAACACTCCTTCAAATATTAATTTTTCATCTTTACAACTTTTAAACATCTTTACATTTTCAACCCTCAAAACACATTTCTTTAAGTGTTGATTTTTATCTTTACATTTTCAACTTCAAATACACTTTCAACTTTCAAAACACAATTCTTCAAGTGTTGATCTTTCATCTTTCATCTTTCCATTTTCAACTTCAAATATAAAAGACATTTCTTCAAATATTGATCTTTACTTTTCCAATTACATTTTCAATCCTTGAAATAATGCATTCAATTGTTGATTCTTTCAATTCCAAACTCATTTTCAAGATAACCTCAAAACTCTTTCAACATTCCATTTTTCAATGTTTGCTGTATAGCTTTTCCATACATACATCATTCTTTCACATTCTATACATACATACATAATGTGATCCCTTACATACATATACATTATATTTTCATGATACACATACACTACTGTTCGATCTTAATTAATCAACCAGGCAGGCCGATTAATTATTTACATTTGCGGGTATGTCAGAACCGTGGTGTCAGCTCAATGTAAACAATTAGTCGAACACAAGTATTCCTTTGGAGATCGTATTAGATCAGGTGATTGACTATATGGAGAGAGAATACGAAACTCCCTATTGAGTTCTTTTCTTGCCTCAATTAAGATGACTTTCAACCATGCACAAATAATTGTGAGAATGAATCGTAGTAAGGAGGGAGATAACAATGAGGGAGGTTGAAAGAGGGAGAAATAGACAGATGGATTGATTAAAGGAGGCTAAGAGCAAGAAAACTGAGGGAGATGTAGATCGAGTGAGAGTTAGAACAATATTCTAGAGAATATTGAGAGGGAGAAGTAGTTTGCATGTGATGCAAATCATTTGATTGTGGTTGTTGGAACCCCTAATACAGAGTTTCATTTATTTATTTATAGAGGAAAATTACATCACTGTATGTAACCCTAGATTACAAGATAATAATGAAATAAAAGAATTACATAAAAGGAAGTAAATAAAATATATCCTAATGCACTGTGTCTTTAAGTACTCCATTAGCCTTCATTTATAAGAGTCCATGATCAGCCAAGTCTTCCAAGGTAGCCCAAATTCATAGGAGTCCTTGTTCAACACAAACTAACCAATGCATATACACAGACCATGTTATACATATATTCTACATAATTGACTTTATAGTTGTAACTTGATTATAAACATTTATATCCATGAGCAATTTTACCAAATCAGCCTATTATTTACGGTCGTTAGCCTTCACAAAGTCCTGTTTTAAGCTTAACTCTTCAAAGCATAAACATTTCTTGTTTTCTATACTTATATTTTACCTTATTTTCTATACATTGTATGTTTATTGTCATCCATCACATGTGTACATGTTATATGACCATCACATGCTTATTTGCTTTCTATGATACATGTTCAATTCATGCTCACATGTCCTATACATGTTTATTACATATTCAATCCAAGTTTACATGCTCAATGCTTGTTCATTACATGTTTACTGTCGCACCCGCGAACTCCTGCTGGACTGTCCCCTGATGTGTTCTCAGGGTCGCCAGCTATCGCTCCATATATCGCAATGGGGTCAGCACACGCTAAAGTTATAAGGGCTATAAGGATATATTCTTGGAGTCGCTACCTAACATTGAGTTCTAGTATGCTAGGTCACCTAAAATGTAATAGTGTATGTGCATGCCCTATTGATTAATTGCCATGTGGTCTTTTGAAACTAAATTAAGGAGTTTGGGGGTTTGGTATTGTGTGGGGAAGGTTTTAGGCACCCCACAACATCCGTACCAAGTACGGTTACCTAATTTTCATGATGTTTTCTATTTCATGTAGGGTGTATAAGAACACGTGGTGGAAAATAAGCAATGTGTGTATGTAGAAATCAAATAAGTAATGTATATATGATTATGGAATGTAAGTAGTATGTATGTCAAAATAATGTATATGAAAATCAAATGGTGGAAAGTATGTATGTAGATATAAATGTCAAAGTAATGTATATATGAAAATCAAGTAGTGGAAAGTATGTATGTCAAAGTAGTGATAGAAATCAAGTAATGGAGTGTATGTAATGGAAAGTAAGTGTATGTAAAAGTAGTGTACGGAAAATAAATGACAGAAAGTAATAATGTATATACATATAAAATCAAGTAAAGTAGATAATTTTTATGTTAAAGTAAAAATAATAAAAAATAGATAATGAATATATATGTTTAGTAATGTGAAAGAATGGTCCATGTATGGAAAAACAATTGAACAAATAATGAAAATGAAATGTTGAAAGAATTTTGAATTTGTTTTAGAATTTTGGAAAGATCAACAATTTTGAGGATTGAAAATGTGAAGATGAAAAATAATCAATCATTTCAAAAGGATTGCTTTGAAAATAGGAAGATGAGAATTCAACACTTGAAGAAGTGTGTTTTGGAAGTTGGAAACATATTTTGAATTGAAAATGTAAAGATGAAAAATTAGTGCTTTGAGGAAGTGTATTTTGAAGATTAAAATGTATTTTGAATTAAAAATGTAAGGATAAAAAGTCAACACTTAAATAAGTGTGTTTTGAAAATTAAAAACATATTTTTAATTAAAAATGTAAAGATGAAAAATCAATGCTTTAAGGAAATGTATTTTGAAGATTAAAATGTTTTTTGAATTGAAAATGTAAGGATGAAAAATCAACACTTGAATAAGGGTATTTTGAAAATGTGCATGGGATTAAAGATGTAAAGATGAGAAATCAATACTTTGAAAAAATGTATTTTGAGTTGAGAATATAAGGATGAAAAATTAATACTTAAATAAGTGTGTTTTTGAAGATTATGTTTGATATGTAAAAATCAATATTTTGAATAATTTATTTCGAAGATGGAAAGATGAAAATTTGATATTTTGTAAAATGAAAATGACCACTTGAATAAGTGGGTTTTATTTGAAGAAAATAGAATGGAATTCATCACTTTAATAAAGTGGATTTTGAATAAGAAATTGAGAATAAAAATCACCACTTAAAATGTATGCCCCAAAATTCAAGCCACCAGAACACCACTGGTTCGAGCTCGAATTTCGAATAATAATTTCTGCAGAAATATTTGCAAAACGTTTTGCAAATTTTTTTTCCGAAATTGGTTGTAGCCAATGTGTTACCCTCTCATTGAATTCCCCAAATTATCCCTTTTGTAGGGCAAAAATTTGATATTTTTGGAGATCCTCTCATTAATGTGTCACTATATTGATGTATTTGAATAAAATAATGTCACTTTATCCAAAAATAAAATTTTAGATTTGTCATGGTCAGTGTACACAGCGAAAAGATCATTTTGCCCCTGAATTAGGGTTTTGGTAAAAAATATGTCTGGAATATTATAGTGCCTCTTAAGCTTTTTGGACCCTACGATCATAGCGGTGAGGTACGTTCATCGATTTGACGAATGGTTTGTCGGTCAAACTTTTGGGTGGATTAATTTGACCCCAAGTTAGGGTTTGGGTGAAATCATGTGTTTGGGAAGACTCACGGTCTTCATGAGTAGTAAATTTTGTGTTTATCAACACCTTTGAACTCAATGGTGAAGTTCATTTTCCGTTTGGATAATTGGATTGTGAAGTAATTTTGTGAAATGGTCGTTTTACCCTTTTTGAGGGTTTCAACAAGTTTTAAAGGTTTGAGAAGGTCTGTGATCTCTATGGGGTTACTATTTTCTAGGATTTTGGGACCTAATGAATGCATTGGTGGGATTTTTTTGTTGATTTGATGAATTGAACAATGTTTGTCCTCTTTTTTTTTTTGGTTGTCTACGTGGGCTGCTTTTGGCTCATACTTCGAGAGGTGGGATCCAAAACCTTATATGAATGGTTTGAGAATTTTAAAAAGGAAAAGGAGTTCAAAATGGGTGTCTACATTTATGTAAGAACCGTGACCAGTTTTGGCAAGTTTTCTTTTTATTTTCATTTATTGTCAAATAAATAGTTTAAATGATTATAAATGTGTTTTAAATGTAAAATACATGTTAAGAGCCATTATAAGTGTTCGGGAAAGATTTGGGAGCATTTGGCAAAAGTTAATTTTTTCGGGTCAAGTGGGCTCGGGGGCGTGGGTCCCGTTGGCCTAGAAAATTTGAAAGTGTCGGAACGACACCAAATTTGGAGAGTAACTTAAATAAAATATTTGATGCGCTAGAAAATCGATTTCGTATTCGTAGGAGTTACAAAAATCAAAAACGGAGTCTAGAAAGGTTTAATGAAAGGCTAGTGGCATTTCGTAAATAAATGACTTAGGGCTATAAATAACGAGAATTGCTGAATTCATTCTCATTCTTATCAGCCGCATAGAGAGCAATATATATCTATATAGAGTAATATCTTCTTCTTCCCTTCTCCATTGATTTTGAGGGACTTGGGTTGATAATTGGAAGGTGCCGAATAAGAAGAAATTAGTTTACACATTGAGGGCTTGAGTTTGGCCCATTCGGAATCGAATTTGGAGAAAGTTAATTTTTTTTTTTGTGAGAAATTGTGGAAATCATTTGGAAGCTCTTCCAAATTGAGGTAAGGATGCATAACCCATGAAATTTGAGATTTTTGGAAGTATAATGGTTGCTAGTAGCAACCAATTAGTTATGTGGGTATAATTAGATGTCTTTCAAGGTTAAAGTATGTTAGATTATACTACTTAATGAACTGTAAATGTTTAATGATGTAGTTACATGTTTATAATTGCCTTAAATGATTATATAAGTATGTTGAGGTTGAATTGTGAGTAATTATGTGTATTAATGTAATTGTGAAGGTGACACTTATGTGCTTGATAAAATATCTTGGGAGCATATTAAAATGTGAAATATGTTTAATTACCTATCTAAGTGATATGAAATGTGCAATATGTGAAACATGTTCAATGTGAGAGTATGTGATGTTTATTTGAAAAATGTGCAAGCATGATAATCAAATGCTATATTAACTTGAATTGCATATGCACGTTTAATATGAGTATTTGAATCCATCTTCATTCATTGAGAAGCACATAGTGAAGGTGGTGAGATCAATTGGAGAGGTAAAGTCCACTTGATGAAAATCAAGGTATTTCAGTAAAGGTAACCCTCGTGAGGTATTTTGGTAAAGGTAACCCTCATGGATTGATCTGTAGCGAAGTATTCCGGTAAAGGTAACCCTCATGAAGGGATATGGTAAAGGATCCTTAGTTAGGTGGGATTGGGCGGCCCGTAAAACTAAAACCCAATAAATGTGTGGAGAGTATGAGAGAGTTGTGCATATCATGTTGCATTATGAGTTGCTTATGATATGGTTGTGATGTACTGATATTTTCTTAACATGATTAAATGCAAATGTATACTTATGTAGTATTCACGGAACTCGTATAATTGTATTTTAGACATTCATACTGAGCATGTTGTAACTCATCCCATGAGT
Organism: Cornus controversa; assembly: GCA_026545225.1. Taxonomy (NCBI): domain Eukaryota; kingdom Viridiplantae; phylum Streptophyta; class Magnoliopsida; order Cornales; family Cornaceae; genus Cornus; species Cornus controversa. The sequence goes on from CM048852.1 coordinate 22,020,642, forward strand.
ATTAACTCTTTTCAAGAAACACAAAGGAGGTGATACGAAATCAGGTTTTTGATTGTGCGAAATGCACTTCAATTGTACGAAAATGTGGTTTTGATCATGCGAAACTATTAGGCATTGTGTGTGTGTTCAAAGGACCTATGTATGTATATATTCCAATATAGAGTATATGTAGGGGACTTGAATGACGCATGGATGCATGATATTTATGGTAAAAAGAATGTTCCGGCTGATTTTGAGATCATACTTACATTGTCGATCATGGTGATATATCTGGTGAGGGATAGACATATTGATAAATGTAAAGACTTTCGCTATATGTAATGATCTCGGTGATCTGAATAGGAACCAAGGGTGATATTAGTAGTAGTTTGCCACGGTTGTCTAGATTGTGGAGTGGCGATCGGGCAATCGTAACACCTCACTACTTGATATTTGGGTTCAGACCGAGGGATTCCCGGAGGTCTGGATTTTGGGGCATGACAATTTACTTGTTCAATACTTGTCCAATACTTGCTCAATGCTTACTTTATATGTTCACTATATGCTCTCTTACACAATTATATTCAAGTTCAATACATACTCGTTTTAAATCGTACATTTTAAGCCTTAGATATGCTAAGCATACTTTTTATCCTTAGGCACATTCCCTAGGATAGTTTAGCTCATCAAACTTCATTCAAAGTCACATTATATCTGAGTCTCTTGACTCACTTCTATTGCGCTTACATGTCGAGTCTCTTGGCTTCATTTGATTTCAAATACAATCCTTGGGGATCTTAAACCCATTTACACTTCCATTCTGAGTCTCTTGACTTGTTTCAAGTTCAATTTATGGCCTTTGGGGACCTTAAAGCCATTGCACTTACATTCTGAGTCCTTTGACTCGTTTAAAGTTCAATTTATGGTCATTGAGGACCTTAAACCTATTGAACTTACATCCCGAGTCCTTTGACTCCTTTCAAGTTTAATTAGCGGTCTTCAGGAGATCTTAAACCCGAGGTGTTCAATTGAGTCATTCACAAGTAATTGAAGATTAAGAATGGTCTAACGAGGACCTTAAACCCATCCAAGTCCCTTGGTTTGATTTCATAAACGGTCATTGGGACCTTAAACCCATTTTACTCTTCAACCAAACTACTTTTGACCTAATTCTTGAGCAACCTCAAGATATGTAGGCAATCTAGTCAACCCTAGATTCGGTCCTACCACCCATCATTCCATCCACCATTATATTTACTTCTTCTATTTTTCATGTTCTATTTACTCCATCTTTCCCTTGGCACAATTCCAACCGAACTACGTCTGACATGATTCTTGAGCAACCTCAAGATACGTAGGTAGTCTAGACAACCCTGGATTTGGTCCCACTACCCATTTTTCATCCATCTCCATTCACCCGCCAAATATGTCACATACCATTTATCATTTTCACCCACTACATTCACTTCATACAATCCATTCATCACATCTAAACTATATTTGACCTGATTCTCTTTAATTGAGATATGTGGGCAATTTGGGCAACCTCGATTTTTGTCATACCTCACCCAAACTACTCTTCTTTCTTCCCTTCTTACTTATATACATATATATGTTAGATCCCTCTATGAGCACAATCATCCTTGAAGTAGCTAAGTATCATAAAAATTAGATAATTGTACTTAATAAGGATGTTATGGGGTGATTAACACCATCCCTATATATAACCAAATCCCCAAATCTAATAATTTGGTTATCAAAAGACCATGGGGTAGTCATTCAAAAGGGCCTACACATACACTATTACATTTCAAGTGACCTAGCACATCGGAGCTCAATGTTAGGTGGTGACTTTGAGAACAAATCTTTTCCCAGGCCCTTGTTCTCTCCAAAACAAACATTTGGCATGTGCCGACCCCATCGCGATACACGAAACGATAACTATCGACCTTCCACATAAGGTGGAACCCACCAGCGAGTTTGCGAGTACGACACCTTGTCTTATCCACTTATCCCTTTGGACTTTCATGTCGTTTAATCTCCCTGAACGAGTTGAATAGTCTCTCATTTATAGAGATTTGGTTAAGTTGACGTGACATACACAAGTAAAATCCTCCTCATTGCAATCAGCTGGTTGATTTATCCGAAGAGATGGCTATTGGTTATTTACCCAATTGTTTATCTAATATCTCTGACGTTATTTACCCTTTAAAATTGTTCCATCAGTTGCCCCTGGTTTCTGCGTTATGAACCTATATATGATACTTTGTTTACTTAACTAATAACAACAAGAAATTCACAGAACTCATGAAATATAATCAATGAACAACAATAATCAGTAATCTATATATGATTTACTAAGTAAAGAGTGTACAACTTTATAAGTTGTTAATTGTAACAGAGGAACCTAGTTTTCTATTTCTTCTTCTTATTTGAAAAATCTCTTTCTTTTTACTTTCCATGCTAGGTTGGTGTCAGCATGGCCTTTCTTTTTACTTTACAAAACCAATCTGATGTTAGCATGGCCTAGCCTTGCCTTTTACTTTCCAAGCTGCGCTGATACAAGCATGACCCATGGCATTGATTTTTACTTTCCAAGACAAACTGATGTAAGCATGGCTTGGCCTTGCTTTTTTTTTTTCCAGTAGAGTCCACTGCATAGAGATACCCTCCCGACGCAATTTTTGGAAGTGGGGCCACCCCAATGTTGGGGTGGCACCTCGACAGGCTTTTTGTTAGGATTTTCTCTCTATATGATTCATGTCAGGAGGTAAGGGGGGCACTCTGGTGTTGGGGTGGCATCCCAACATGCTTTTCGTTAGGATTTCCTCCTAAAGTTATTTGCATTGGGAGGTAGGGCCATTGAATTACCTACCTAACGTAAGTTGAAGTTGGGGTGAGGCCATCTTCTTCGTATTTCTCTTGATGCTTCTGGCGAACGACTACTTTCGCCAATGACGTTTTTGGCCAACGACTCTTTTAGCTCTCTTTTTTTCTTAAAAGGATTACCAGCCCAATTCAAGCTAGTTACAACTTGTTTTTTTGTAGACATATTGAATTACACTTTGGCGAACAAGTTGTTTGAACTTTTGGTTAAGCCCATATCGTTACTCTTTTAGAAATAATTCTCATTTAATGAGGGAAGGGGACAAACCATTAATTTCTCATCTAATCCCTCTGCTAGAGGGGGACCTTTGTAGGGTAACAATTAGGAGATCGATGGAGCCCATCTTTTAATAAGATCCCATTTAGTGTAGGGTGTAGTAATGGTATCAGAATTCATTCATCCCGCCCTTTAAAAATGGCCCTTTGATAAGGGAAACCCCTTTAATAAAGGGTTTGATTATTGATCATAGAATTCATCCAACCCAACCCTTTAACAAGTGATTTTTTATTACGGGATTCATCCAGCCTACCCCTTTAATAAGGGGTTTAATTATTGATCATAGAATTCATCTAGTCCGCTCCTTTAATAAGGGGAGCCCCTTTAATAAGGGGTTTGATTATTTCAAGCTTCATCAGCTCGCCTCTTTAATAAGGGAGATTGTTGGCTCAACCCTTTAGTAAGGGGAGGTTGTTGGATTGACCCTTTAATAAGGGAAGTTGTTCTTACTTCCAAGGACTATTCTAATATACCCTCGGTCTTTGTGTGTCGATAAATCTGAATATCCCCTCTAGACAATCCATACATTCCCATCTTGTTGAATTCCAAGTTTGACAACTTTTATCTCTTTATACTAAAAAGCAGAACTAGACCGAAAAATTCGAACAGGTACTGATAGAGCCGTTGATCTTTAAAATATTTGAATTTTTTGTACTAGTATAACCTCAGACGTTAGCTTCAATTTGACACTAATTTCAGGTCATTCCGATATCAGAAAAAAATGATATGCTCGTTTTACTGACTATTATTTTGAGAAAAATGGGATTAGGAATAATAATTTCAAATGAACTTTCCCAGCACTAAATCATCTCTTTTCTGGCTAACTTTTATCAAGCATGTAGCTTGTCCAACTAATGACATAAGACTCAACTCAATCTGATGTGTAGATTAAAAGTTATGGTCAAAATATCAAAGTATGTTCAGAATAGTCCTGACGGTATAAAAAATCCGATTTTACTAACTGATTGGAAAAATTTGCCGAGCTTCAAATATTATGAATTTTTTACATGCCATGGCTTTATTTGATAGTTTCATTTTGATATAAAATTTGGACCATCCGATATCAGACGAGGGAGATATAATCATTTTAGTGACTATATGTCTTGCTGGTAAAATCCTTGGCATGAGAGAGAAAAAACACTCGGCTTGGCCTTGGTAGGAGAGGGAAAAAAATCTGGCCCTGGTAGAAGAGAGAAAAAGCACTTGGGCAGAGAGAGAAAAAGCACCGGGCTTACCTTTGGCAGGAGATAGAAAAAACACTCAAGGCGAGAAAAAACACTTGGCCCTGGTAGAGAAAAAGCGCCTGGCTATGGCAGGAGAGAGAAAAGCACTCGGCTTGCCCCTGGTAGGAGAGAAAAAATACCTGGCCTTGATAAGAAAAAGCACTTGGCCCTAGTAGAGAATAAACACCTGGCTCAAGCAGGAGAGAGAAAAAGCACCTGGCCCTAGCAAGAGAGAGAGAAAGCACTCGGCTTGGCCTTGACAAGAGAGAGAAAAGGCACTCAACTTTGATAACTGGAGTTGTAAGTTGACCATTGACACTGTGGCCAATTGCCACTTTGGCCAACCAGTGGGCCAGACAGGTTGGCCAGGCAGGTTGTCAAATAGGTTGTCTAGGGAGTCCTAACAGGTTGTCCAGGACGTTGGACATGTTGTCTTGATGTTTGACCGGTTGTCTAGGATATTGGATCGGTGGAGTCGACAGACAGGTTGGTTAGGGAGGCTATTGGACAGGTTGTACATTGGACAAGTTAGCTATCAGCAGGATGACCAACTTTCCCGCTATTATGCTATGATCTTTCCGATCAATTGTTGGCGATTGTCAATCTGGAGTTTGCATAACCCCTTTGACGCAGATGCCCCTTGACCACCAAAAAACTTACAGTGATGGATTTCTGGTTGTGTCCAAACTGTATCGTATCAGAATATAAAAAACTAATTGTTTTTGACAGATGGCACCAACTGTTCATGTAGAAATTTTTTTGGTCTGACTTGGCGTGATCTTCCTGCAAGATAGAGGAGTTAGGACCAAGGCCGACGGGGTGTATTGACGTAACATATACAATTAGAATCCTCCTCGTAGTAATCAGCTGGTTGAGTTATTCGATAAGATGACTATTGGCTTATCTACTAAATTGTTTATATGATATCTCTGATGTCATTTACCCTTTATGACTTATCTTATCTGCTTACCAGGCAAAATTTCTCCATAAACAACGAACCATGTTGGGTAAGCTCATTCATGAGTTATCCAAACAATGTGAGATATATAATTGTAATTGACAAATTTCGGTGTCAAAACTTGTTGATCGAGTTGTAATTTTTGTTTGATCTTGTGTCTCGATCTTCGGAACTGAATGGAAGGTGTCTCGATACCGTGGACTTGATGAGGACATCACTTAGAACAGGTATGTGAGTGAAGACACTATGTTTTGAAGTTTGGTGGGCTTAGGACTTGGAAAATATGCTTTAAAAGTTAAAATTGAGTTTTTGTTAAGTCCCACCGGTCCCCAAAAATGAGGACCGGTCCAACTTATCTCGGGACTTTTGATTTTGTACATGTCTGAAAAGTCCCACCCGTCCCCAATTTTTAGGACCGGTCCGACTTGGCTGACATGCGCGAAAATTTCCTTTTTGATCCGAATTGATTTCCTAGTCAACCAAAACTTCTTTAAAACTTTCTTTAGGTGTTTTTAACTTGTTTTCCAAGTAGACTAAGGATTCTAAACCTTATAAATACCTCTTTATGCTTCAATCTTCAGGAGAGAGATGAGGAACTCAATGATTTAATATTCAGAACCAGGATTATATTTTTGAGAGCTAAAAGAGGAATTTATGAGAGAAAATCTTCATTGATTTTTATTTTTGAGAGCACACACACACGGAGTGTTTAAGTTGTGATGTTCTTCTTCATCTGATCAACGAAATCTTCAAGACATCATCAGTCTACAAAGGTTGATCAAGAGCAGCAGAGGTGGTTCCTTCAAACTACAAGATTTTATCTGAAGAGGAAGAGAAACGATCACTACAAAGGGATCAAAATACTTGCGGAGTATTTGTGTTCTTTCAGCAACCCTTCTGAAAGAATTGTGACGTTAGCCGGGAGTCTGCAGCAGTTGGACGTGTTGTCGCAATTGTAAGCCTGAGGTGTTCCGCATCAAGTTCTTGTCAGAGTGGAGTAGGTGTGAGTCTGGGACAGAGTCTGGTGTACTTTGCTTCGAGATAGTGGATTGGTTTCTCTGGGGTTTCTGCCTCACCCCCGTCGTTTTTCCCATCTTGGGTTTCCACGTAAAATTCCTGTTGTCATCTCTAACTTTTCCTTACTTGCTTTATTTATTTTGTGATTGGTTTGGATGCTTAATTGATAATAATTGTGGGTAATTAATCAATCATAAAAATTGGGCAAGATGACCTATTCACCCCCCTCTAGGTCTAAGGATTAGCATCTCACTCTAAATTAACTAAACTGCTTCCGCACCGCGCAACTCACATTTGGTATCAGAGCGGGTTGCTCAATTCTGAGTTAGATTTTTTTTTGGTTAATTTAGTTGTGAATTTCATGATGTCTCATGTTGTGTCTTTTGATGAGGAAATTGTTTTACCCCAATTTTCTAATTCTATAACTGGCATGCATCTTGAGTGGTCTAAGTTGAAAAGGGACTATGAAAAGTTGTTGGAAAAATTGAAACTTGCTGAACTTGATAGAGATATTTACAAATTGAAAGTTTCTGTTACCAATAAAAATTTAGAAGAACTTAGACATGAAAAGATGAATCCTCTTGGTAAAGTTGAATTTCTGGAACAGGAAGTTAAACAGATTAAAGGGTTTAATAATTCACTTGAGCATAAGATTGATAACTTGAATTGTGAACTTGTTAAATCTAATCAGTCTTTCCAGAAATTTAACTCTGACACTTGCAAATTTGGTAAGTTGGATTTTTCTAAAAACTTGAGTAACAAAGAAGAATTGGGTTCAACTTCAAAGGAATTCTCATTTTTAAAATCAAAAGATATTTTTGTGAAAGTTGAGACTAAGCCTTCTATTATTACTCATGCTCTAAAACTTGCTCCAACATGTCATTTTTGTGGACAAATAGGTCATATTAAATACAAGTGTCAAAAGAGAAAAGTTGAACTGAAAAAACATAAAAACTTAAACAGTTCAAGAGTTTTGCTGAATGAGATGAAAGAACTTGAAAAGAAGCAACAGGAATTGAAAGAAAAATTTGATAAATTGAATTGCTTTAATTCTGTTCTAGGCAATAAGAAGAAAAAGCCCCCTGAGACTGATAATTCTGATTCTAAAACAGTTAGGAAATCATTTGATAAAAAATCTGAAACTGTTTGGGTGAAAAAGAATAATCTGAAATGTTTTGTCATGCACACTGCACTTAGAGCACTTGGTCCTACAGGTTGGTACTTTGATAATGGTTGCTCTAGGCACATGACTGGGATAGAACATTGTTTACCACTTTTAAGGATTATACTGGTGGATCTGTTACCTTTGGTGATGGCAATGCATCTAAAGTAAGTGGTAAAGGTAAAATTGATTTTCCTGCTTTTGGTGAATTGAAAAATGTTCTATATGTTAAAGGTTTAGCTGCAAACTTGTTGAGTATCAGTCAAATATGTGATAGTGGTTTTCAAGTTAATTTTACTAAACATGGATGTTTTGTAACTAATGAGCAGGGTGATTGTATTTTGAAAGGATCTAGAATTCCTGAAAATTGTTATGTGATATTTTCAGATCCTTCACATATGTGTTTTTCTGCTGTGACTGATGAAACTATTTTGTGGCATAGGAGACTTGGTCATATGAATTACAATGATTTGGTAAGTTTGTCTAATCATGAACAAGTTCGAGGTTTGCCTAAATTGAAAAGGCCAACAGATGAGGTATGTGGACCATGTCAATTAGGTAAGCAAACTAGAGTGTCACATAAGAGACTTAAGCATCAAGTCACTTCAAGACCATTGGAACTGATTCATATGGATTTAATGGGTCCAGTAAGAACTCAAAGCATAAGTGGTAAAAAGTATATGCTTGTAATGGTTGATGATTTTTCTAGATTTACTTTTATTGCTTTCTTGAGAGAAAAATCTGATGCTTTTGTGTTCTTCAGGTCAATTTGCCAAATGATTCAGAATGAGAAAGGATATGCAATAACTCGTGTTAGGAGTGATAGAGGAGGTGAGTTTGAACCTAGACCTTACATTGAGTATTGTGATAATCTTGGCATAAGTCATGAATTTTCTGCACCTAAAACACCTCAGCAGAATGGTGTAGTTGAAAGAAAGAATAGGACAATTGCAGAGATGACACGTACTATGCTTCATGAGAGTAAGTTAGCTAAACATTTTTGGGCTGAAACTGTTAGTACTGCTTGTCATGTTTTAAACAGGGTGTACCTTAGGCCTGGAACTGAAAAGACTGTATATGAATTGTGGTATGGAAAGACGCCCAATATTAAACACTTTAGAGTCTTTGGGAGTAAATGTTATATCCTTAGAGATAGGGAGAATTTAGAAAAATTTGACTCTAGAAGTGATGAAGGATACTTTTTGGGATATGCAATAAATAGTCGGGCGTATAGGGTGTATAACCGTCGCATTAAAGTTGTAATGGAGTCAATTAATGTTGTGATTGATGACTCAAGGCCTAAGGAGATACATGATCAACCTGAGGAAGAAGAAGGTATAAACTCCTTAGGGTTACCTGAGAGTGAACCTAGTGAGAGAGAGGTTGAGAAAGAAAGTGAAACTGAGGATGAAGGTGAGCATGTAGGAGATGTACTCTCAAGACTTTTTTCTTTCCCGTGTGTATGATCTCTTTGATGGTGATGAAATTGTTGATGATACACATGCACCTATAGAAAATCCTATACCACATGAGGAAGTCCCAATGTCTGGCAGTTCTAGGATTCGAAGTAGTCATCCATTGACTAATGTGATAGGGCCATGGGAGGAAAGAAATACTAGGAGTAGAGTCTAAGATAACATAGGACACTCATGTCATATGGCTCAATTTGAACCTAAAAATGTTGATGAAGCTCTTCAAAGTTCTGATTGGCTTATAGCAATGCAAGAAGAGTTGAATCAATTTGTGAAAAATGATGTTTGGGAGTTAGTGCCTCAACCTAAGGATATGAACATCATAGGAACTAAATGGATTTTTAAAAATAAACTTGATGAGAATGGGCTTGTAATGAGAAATAAAGCCAGGTTAGTTGCACAAGGATATACTCAAGTTGAATGAATTGATTTTGATGAAACTTTTGCACCAGTTGCTAGACTTGAGTCTATTCGTCTTCTTCTTGCTCTTGCATGTCACTTTAAGTTTAAATTATTTCAAATGGATGTTAAAAGTGCTTTTCTAAATGGTATTTTGCAAGAAGAAGTGTATGTAGCTCAACCTAAAGGTTTTGTTGATCCTCATAATCCTGATCATGTTTTCCATTTGAAAAAGGCTCTTTATGGTTTGAAACAAGCTCCTAGAGCATGGTATGAAAAATTGACTTCTTATTTGTTACATAAGGGCTTTAGGAGAGGGGGAGCTGATAAAACTTTGTTCATAATCAGGAAAGGGAAAAATTTGCTTGTTGCTCAAATCTATGTGGATGATATTGTTGTTGGTTCTACTTCTGATAACCTTGTTCATGAATTTGCTAAATATATGGGTAATACTTTTGAGATGAGCATGGTTGGTGAACTAACATTTTTTCTTGGACTCCAAGTGAAGCAATTTGATGATGGGATTTTTATATCTCAAACTAAGTATGCAAAGGAGTTAGTCAAGAAATTTGGTTTTGAAGGTTCCAAACATGTGCAAACTCCTATGAGTACTTCTTCCAAGTTGGAAAAGAACTCTGATTCTAAGAGAGTTGATCCTTCTTTATATAGGAGTATGATTGGCAGCCTGTTGTATTTAACAGCAAGTAGGCCTGATATTGCATTTAGTGTAGGAGTATGTGCTAGGTATCAAGCTGATCCTAGAGAACAACATCTCATTGCAGTCAAGCGCATTATTCGATATGTCAATAGCTCTTTGAATTATGGATTGCGTTTTTCTATGGAGTCTAATTCTGAGATTGCAGGTTACACTGATGCTGATTGGGCTGGTAACAAGGATGATAGGAAAAGTACTTCAGGTGGTTGTTTCTATGTTGGTACTAATCTTGTTTCATGGTACAGCAAGAAGCAAAATTGTGTTTCCTTATCATCATGTGAAGCTGAATATATTGCTGCTGGAAGTTGTTGCACACAACTACTTTGGATGAAGGAGATGCTACTGGATTATGGAATTGAACAAGGTACAATGTCTATCTTTTGTGATAACAATAGTACAATTAATATCTCAAAGAATCCAGTTTTGCATTCTAGGACAAAACACATTGACATTCGACATCATTTTATTCGGGAATTAGTTGAACAAAATGTCGTGTCTTTGGAGAAAGTGCATACTGATAATAATTTGTCCGACATTCTCACAAAGCCTTTAGATGCTTCTAGGTTTCATCGCCTTAGGAAATCTATAGGCATTTGTTGTCTTGATTAGATTGCATAGCATTGACATAATCTAGAAAGAAACTTCATATTCATCTTATGAGTCTAGATTATGCATTGAACCTTGTAGTTTTAGGTTTATTTTTATTTTTATTTTTATTGAGAAGTTAAGCAAACCATGTTAGAATGAGTATGTTTGAACACAAGGTTAATTAGTGACACATAGATTACATATGTATAACATACTATGGCTAAGAGTTGAAAATTTGGTTTTGCTTACTTATTTTGTTTAGTAGATGAATCATGATGAGTACATTTACTGGATTATTTTTATGTCATTGTTTTGGTCGAAGATAGTGTTGACGTGATAGAGCATTGTCTTGGGAATTGAATGTTCAAATATTGTGCTAAAGACCAAAAAGAGTGATGAGTGAAAAAAAAAATAATATCAACAGCTGGAAAAGAAAAGAATAAAAAAAAAATGAAAAATTGCTGTTGAGCATATTCTTATGGAAAAGGCTACCTTCGGGATTTGTTCGAAGCTACCACTACATCATAAATCTCCAATGAGATGTCTTTTGAAAAGAGTTGTTTTGAGGAATAGCTGGCTACCCGTAAGAGTGAAAGTCACCGAATATGTATGTGCGAGGAATAATAAAAGAAAAATTGAAAGTCTGTGCACATGTTGATTGTTTGATTTCTAAGTGAGTGTAATGTCATTGAAATATTGTCTGAAAATCTAAACAATTGGCAAAAGAAATATTTTAGCTTATGGAAATTTATGGTGATTTTACTACACTTACTAAGTGTGTGAAACTAATTGATTAAGCTTTGATTTTAGTTTGTTGTGTTCATATAGTCTTGTGGAGTCAATATTTTCTATTGTTTACATATACAAGTTCTATATGCTTGCTTGCTTCCTCCTTATTATTATTTTTATTTCTTTTGAGTCCCTTGTCAATTTGTGACAAAAAGGGGGAGAGATTTGGAAAATTTATTGGAGAGACTTTGTGACTTTCAGGAGGAGAGTTGTCTAGTCATTTATCATTAAGGGGGAGATAAATTGTTTGAGAGAGAGCATTACATAGCATTGGCATTACATGTTTTGTTTTATTCTTGCTTATGGTTATGCTTATTTATCTTTATTAAGCTTTCACGAAGGTAACTTTGAGTGGTGTTTTGCAGATTATCGTGGTTCATCATATTTGCTGAATATAGGTGTTCTTCATATTTGCCACAAGCTCAAGATCAAAGTGAATGCTCAGTTTGGTTCAGATATGTTTTTATTTTTGACAATATTGTAATTTATCTTTTCTGCTGCGGGGTAGATTACATATTGTCTAGGTTGGTTTTGTCATGAAATTGCCAAAGGGGGAGATTGTGAGATATATAATTGTAATTGACAAATTTCAGTGTCAAAACTTGTTGATCGAGTTGTAATTTTTGTTTGATCTTGTGTCTCGATCTTCGGAGCTGAACGGAAGGTGTCTCGATACCGTGGACTTGATGAGGACATCACTTAGAACAGGTATGTGAGTGAGGACACTATATTTTGAAGTTTGGTAGGCTTAGGACTTGGAAAATATGCTTTAAAAGTTAAAATTGAGTTTTTGCTAAGTCCCACCGGTCCCCAAAAATGAGGACCAGTCCAACTTATCTCGGGACTTTTGATTTTGTACATGTCTGAAAAGTCCCACCCGTCCCCAATTTTTAGGACCGGTCCGACTTGGCTGACATGCGCGAAAATTTCCTTTTTGATCCGAATTGATTTCCTAGTCAACCAAAACTTCTTTAAAACTTTCCTTAGGTGTTTTAAACTTGTTTTCCAAGTAGACTAAGGATTCTAAACCTTATAAATACCTCTTTATGCTTCAATCTTCAAGAGAGAGATGAGGAACTCAATGATTTAATATTCAGAACCAGGAATATATTTTTGAGAGCTAAAAGAGGAATTTATGAGAGAAAATCTTCATTGATTTTTATTTTTGAGAGCACACACACACGGAGTGTTTAAGTTGTGATGTTCTTCTTCATCTGATCAACGAAATCTTCAAGACATCATCAGTCTACAAAGGTTGATCAAGAGCAGCAGATGTGGTTCCTTCAAACTACAAGATTTTATCTGAAGAGGAAGAGAAACGATCACTACGAAGGGAACAAAATACTTGCGGAGTATTTGTGTTCTTTCAGCAACCCTTCTGAAAGAATTGTGACGTTAGCCGGGAGTCTGCAGCAGTTGGACGTGTTGTCGCAATTGTAAGCCTGAGGTGTTCCGCATCAAGTTCTTGTCAGAGTGGAGTGGGTGTGAGTTTGGGACAGAGTTTGGTGTACTTTGCTTCGAGATAGTGGATTGGTTTCTCTGGGGTTTCTGCCTCACCACCGTGGTTTTTCCCATCTTGGGTTTCCACGTAAAATTCCTGGTGTCATCTCTAACTTTTCCTTACTTGCTTTATTTATTTTGTGATTGGTTTGGATGCTTAATTGATAATAATTGTGGGTAATTAATCATTCATAAAAATTGGGTAAGATGACCTATTCACCCCCCTCTAGGTCTAAGGATTAGCATCTCACTCTAAATTAACTAAACTGCTTCCGCACCGCGCAACTCACAAACAACACTAAGAAATAGAAATTTCTTTAGGTAAAACCTGATTTCAGTATTATTTTTCCTTTGTGTTTTTGTAGTTTCCTAGTCAATCCATCATCCATCACTTGTAGTTGTGATATGGACCAAGGTCAGCTACGGACCCAGAAAAAATGAGAGAGGGCCGATCACTTAACTATTTTTTAGACCTAAAAATATCAATTGGGACAAGAATATATATGTAGTGGAGTATTTTCAAAAATTGAGTGAGAAAGAGAGAGAGTTGATTATCACGGATGTGGGTGGTGGAGTGAAGAAAAAAAAAAGAGAGAAAGCCAATTACTTTACTAACTTTTGGATACAAAAAAAAATTAGTGAGAGCAAGAAAATATAGTGAAGGTATTTTCAAAAATTGAGCGGAAAATTTTTAACAAGGCACTAATGTAAATAAAACAAATCCAGTACTGGGTTGGACTCAAAACAAACCGAATAGTTGAAATAATAATAAGTATGTGATTACATTTCATTTCCAATTGAATTTATTGGTCTCCTTTCTAACTATGCATGGTTCCATGATTTCAATGTCTATTTAGATGAGTATTATTTTAAAATTGAATTAGTTATTTTTAACGTTTTACTTATAATATCTCAATTCAAAAAGAATTGTACAGCAAAACTTCGTAGATATGATTATAATATCAAATGTAATAAATTACTCTCATTATGAAAAAAAAAATTTATATATCAGTAAACATAGCATACATTACTAATGTTTGGTTCGTTCTAAATGAAATTCCTAATACAGATTTATAAAAAAAATTTAAAACTTAATTTAATAAAAAATTAACATTTCATAAATAAATATCGAGAAAAGTTAAATGCAGAGAAATAAAACTGTAACCATTCCCTGAACACTAAATTGGTTAAATTTTAATATTTCTTAGACGCTGATGTGGCGTGATTTTATTGGTGAGAGAGTCAAATCGAGATTTCGTGTGCTGTTTCTAGTTTGGCTCGCTGAACTTGGCGCCCAATATTTAATCTCAAAAATCATTTTAATTTTCCAAAATCTGATTCCCAAACTGCACAGCCCGCCAACCTGAGAATGTGACACACCTATCCAAAATTAGAAACATTTGACTTTTTTGGCTCATCCGAAATTTGACACACAAAATTTAAACTAAAATTAAACCTTGAAATAAACTCCTCCCTCCCTGGATCTACAAGTTGCTAAACTTTCGAACACTGAATGGCACACAAAATTTGAAAAAAACAAATTGGAACTTCAAATCATCCCTCCAAAACAAAACCATTTGCTCACCCTTACATATACATATACATATACATATATATATATATGTATGTGTGTGTTTTGATTGTCCATAGTACTCCATACCCATCTCAGTACTGCACACCCGTGTTCTCTCTCTCTCTCTAGCTAGTGTCAGAAATGGAGACCATTTCCATTTGTGAGCACAATAACAAAGAGAACACCCCACCTTCAGCTACAAACGAAGCCAACCCAGTTCCTTCAAGTGCCCAATCTTCCATAAACAATGTCAAGAGAAGGTTCAGGAAGCCTCTAAGGGACATCACACACCTCTTCAACCCTTCAATCCAATCAGCTTCAGCCTCAGCTGATCCAGAAACTGATTTTCAGCTTCCTGAAGCTTGTGCATCAAACCATCGAAAGCGAAAAGCAGCTGATCATAGCATTGATGATTCAATGCATGAGACCCGTTCCAAGCAGTTAAGGAAGAGCTTCAGATAGTTACATGTAGTATTAGTTTTTTATTTTTATTTTTATTTCATTATACTCACAATATACAGTTGTTTTGGTGATTTTACCATATATCAGAAATACAAATTGGAGTTTTCATTTTATTTATTTATTTATTTTGTTGGTTTTTGAATGCTTTTAAGCAAACTTATTTCTTATACCATTTTGTTTATTCAGCCGATTTTTCCTTGCACTTCTTACTATTTTCAGCAAATTTTCCGTCCGATTCATATAAAAAATTAGCCATTTTTTTTTAATTTTTTTTATTGAAGTTCAAGTCCAAGTTCCTCGTATCAGTCCGAATATGTTTAACGAATGCCTGGAATTTATTTCTTTGTAATTTGTCGAATTCTAATTTGTATCAACCTGAACATTAACAAATTAATGCAATTGTTCGGTGAATTTTGAACCACTGATCCCTAATTTACATTTTTTATTTCTTTTTATTAAATAAAATTTATCAAGAAACGAAAATTTTACATTTTTCTAATTTCCGTAAATCATAAATTTCACAAGATTTATGATTTTCCCCAGCCCATGGGCAGGCCCGAGCTTGATGGGCTTTAGCCTAGCCCGAGCCCGTGGAGGATTGGCCCATCCCGGCCCTATAGGAGAATGGGATGGGCTTAGGTATAGGTCTCAGCTTGTGAGTCCGCCCATCAAGGCCCATGATACATAGTTTTCAAAAATATATTATATATATATATATTTAAAGTTGAAACTGGGAGTTAGAAAATATATATATACTACAGTATATAACAGGATCACTGCTTATAACTATTATTTATAGTATAATTATAGGTTATTGTTATTATCCTTTGCAGGCTCACTGATCACACACTAAATAAAAATGTGTCATCATTTTATATATCTATTATAGGCCAACTGATCATTTTATGAAAAGATGTTACAGTACTCGGCTTTTATGAGTGAATTACTGGACTACTAAAACAATTTCAAACTTAAGTTACCAGAGCTCAAGGGCCAGACTTGGAATTCTCAAATTACCTTAAGGCTCTTCTCAGTTCATTGAAAATTCAAAGCTTGCGAGATCGGACCAGTTGGTAGGTTCATATTAAACGTAATGACACTTTTAACCCTAATTTGAATGATTATTTTTTTTCAAATTATACAAATACCCTTTTAGATATCCTCTATTTGTCTTCCTATCTTTAATGTTTTTGGTTTTTGACAGAATAAAAAAAATACCAAAAAAAAGTTATATCTTTTGGCATGATCAAATAAATAAAATATTATTTATGTTAAATAAATTATCTCTTTTTACCTGACCAAAAAAAGAGTACTAAATTTTTTTTTTATCTCTGTGCAATATATTATCTCTTTTGATAGGAATAGAAAAAAAAATTATCTTTATTGAATAAATTATTTCTTTTTATAGTGTACTATTTTTTTTATTGAATAAATTATTTCTTTTTACAGGATAAAAAAAATAGTACACTATGCAAAAAAAGAAAAAAAACTAAAAAAAGTTATCTGTTAAATAAATTATCACTTTTGACAAAACCAAAAATATATGTAAATAAAAGGACCCAATTTTTTTTTTATCTCTATTGAATAAATTATATCTTTTGATAGGACAAAAAAAAATTACTCAAGAAAAAAGTTCTCTTTTGACAGGACCACAAAAAAAAAAAAAATACTCGAGCAAGGAAAGATTGTGAAAAAAAGTTAAAGTTTATAATATAAAGGGTAATTATGGTATTATAAAATTAGAGATGATGCATTAATGAGTTTAGAAATTTTTTTGTCATTTCATTTAAAAGAAAGAGGCAAGTGTAGTGCAATTGGAGAAAAGGGGAGTGCGAATATTGCCTTCCTTTTTTATTTAGGTAGATTCGGCCAAACCTAAATTGACCTAAAAGATTTTTTTTTAATAATAATAATATTATAAGAAAATTTTGAACTAAAAAAATAAATGCAAAAATTAAAGTATAGATTAATAAAATTTCTATTTACAATCTAGCGGGTCCCCTCTATCTCTCTTTGCAAAGTGATATATATATATATATATATATATATATATAACGAGTAATTTGACTTTTGATTAAAAAAAATTTCTACCTTTTAAAGTTGGAGTTAATAAAAAGAATTTAAAAATATTATTGAGTATTGTTTTGAGAATTTGTAAGTTTTCAATGAGACATTTTTATAATTATTAAAACTTTTACATACAAAATCAACATAATAAGAAAGTCTAGTGGCACCTGCCCCCACTAGGTCCTACGTGGCTCAGTCACATATGATAATTATCATGAAATGTCTAATATACCCCCACTTTTTTTTAATGAAGTATAATAAAAAAAAATCAGTCATCTCATACTCATCATCAATCAATAGTATCTCTTATCAATCATCTCATACTCCTCATCAATAGTCTCTCTTTCTCTCTCTTATCAATCATCTCATACTCCTCTAATTGTGCACCACACAACACACAACACACACACACACACACACATATATATATAGAATGATGGTTTCTATTAGCCCCCAATATTATTTTTCTAGGGTTTCCTTTCTTGATGTATCTATTGCTTTTAATTTCTCTCTATGTTAGTTGTCAATATTTTTTTCTAGGGCTTTGATTATTTGCTTTGGTCTGTTCTTGTGTAATTAACAAATTTGTGAGATTTTTTAGCTTTTAATTGGTGAAGACTCTTGAAGAATGCCTCCAAGAGCAGTAAAGAAGGCGGTGGCAAAGTTAGGGACGAAGCAAATGACAAGGGCTACCCAAGGGACTCCAAAGGCCAAAAACCACCCTAAAATCGTCAAAGAATCAGTGAAAGTTGAGGAGATTTCGACTGAGGTTCAGGAGGAGTCATATAGATAGTGTTAAGATTAATGGTTGATATATTTGTTGTGTAAAAAGTGTAAGGATCATTTGGATATAGTTTAATCCCATGTGGCTGTGTGTTCTTTCCCAGACTGTACAGTGAAGCATCTTTGGGCAATCTTGTTGAAATCTCGAGATTCTGATCCTTGAACACCCAAATTGCTATATGGGTTTGATTGATCAGAGCTTGAATTGAAAAGGATCTGGCTGTTTGATTTTCTCTTCACAGTAAACCCAAATAGGTCTGCGATGTAACTAAATATGTAATATAACCCATAACGAACAAACCATGTACATTCGTGACACTTGAAACTGACACACCCTTTAATCCATTAAATTGATTATATAGTAGTTTGTAAATAAATAAATCAAAAATTGCAGAGAAACTAATGAAAAGAGGAAGAGGGATATGTGTATATATATATAAATAGATAGATAGATAGAGAGAGAGAGAGAATAGTGCACTTTGGAAACAAATGTCCTAATACCATGTTAACATTTTTAAACAAAGATAAGATTGAGTAGAAAAGAAGAAGAGAAAACTACCAAAAGAATTCCATATTCATAAAATATGGAGAGAATTTTGAGAGAATTTCTAATCTATAGAAGATGTACAAGAAGAGAGAGAAGGAGAAAGCATAAGGAGAGAAGAGAAAGAAAACATCAAAGGGTATAACAGTCTTTTTGCATGGTGTTAGAGCTGCCTATACACGATTTGTGGTCTCTCTGATAGATGGTGCAAAATGTTTGGGTTTATACTATCACTATAAGCAAACATTCTCTCTGTATGAAATAAGTCCAAATCATAGGGAGTGTGAGTGTGATTTACCCTGATTATAGTGTTACTTATCTTAGTTATATTTATGTCAATTAAGGATTCATATAATTTCCAAATAATTGTTAGTTGACTATTTTATGAGATATAATTTTGTAATTAGCGAATTTCGGGGTTCAAAACTGGATTGATCGAGTTGTAATTTGCTATTTATTTCTCTGTATTGATCATCAACATCTTTGAACTGATACTCAAGTGCATGGACATAGTCATTTTAAGAAGAACATTATATAGTACAGGTAAGTATGGTGAGGATATGTTGCACTTTATATTTCTGAGCCTATTTTGAAAAACTAGGGTTTTTGGAAAAATTTAGGATTTTTCAAAATAGGACCGGTCCCCATTTTTTAGGATCGGTCCAACTTTGTTCAATACTTTGATTTTTGCAGGTTTTTACAAAGTCCCACTGGTCCAAATATTTAGGCACCGGTCCTACTTAACCTGTTCCAAATAGAAAATTAATTTTGACAAAAAAAATTGATTCTTATTTGTAATACTTCGCTCCATCTGATGGTATGATATTGATAGGCGTTGAATGTTACGCATTCTAGCCTCTTAACTTGTGTATTTTATTCTCTTAGTGATAGATTATTTTGTTATTTACTTCGTTTTAGTATTTTCTGTATTTTCAGGGCCTTAATGATTATTTCAGTTAAAACTAGGATTTTGGGCTTTTAAAGATGACATCCAAGAGGGTTAGATAAAGCCTACATCAAAGGGATCCATTCAACTCCATAATTTAACTCAAATCAGCCCATGGAAGAGGTCCAAGAGAATTACAACTGCTTAAGAAGGTTTCGGGCCTGAAGCCCAAATCTGCGCATAATACAGTCTTAATCCCGTTTTGAAAAATGGACCAGAAGTGTTATTTTTGAGCCTCAAATCGACTTAATTTCAAAGTGGGTTGAATGAAATTTGATTCTGCACACTTTTGTATTTCACAGAAATTCCGTGAATCGGACTTCTAGTGGGTCAAAAGTTGCGCCGAACGTCAGTAGGAAAAACCCTCCTGATTAGTGCTGCGGGAAAACCTAATTAATTTCTAATTGGATTAGGACTTTGATGTATTCTCTTGGCTATTTAAAGTGACAAATTGGGGCTGTATTGAAAGGCTTGGCAGCAGCTTTGAGGAGCTTTTGGAGTGGAGAATCATTGGAGAACAAGGCGTATCATGAGCGGCTAGTTCAGCCACCAGGGTTTTGATGTAACCCTAACTAAACATCACTGGTCTGATTGTTCTAATTATTAGGGATTTTTGTATTCATTCATAGATTGTGTAATTTAGAGAATTTTTATTATAGAATTGAGCAATAAAAGTCTTATAAATTCAGTTTCAATGATTTCTTATCTTGTCTTAGATATTTGATTATTGTTATTGAACTCGTCCCTCTTGTTTTCTGTGATCATGAGAGTGATTATTACACAATAATTTTCACTGAATATATCATTAAAAGCTTTGATGGATTATGCCTAGAGAAGATGAACTATACTGCACCTTAGATTAGAGTAGTTAGGCAGATGGCCCATGCCAATCGAAGATAGTCCATGACTTAGCCTTAATCATATGTTATCTTCTTGACGGATGGAGGTGAGCTTGTAGCCACCGACACCACTTATGCATGATATGATGCCCCATAGTTAGTTCAATTGACCATTGATTGTGAAGTTAGTGGTGAAATCAATTACCCTAGACTTATCTTATATTCTCTACACTCCTTAGTTTTTCTTGCTTTTGTTCAATTGCTTCATTAGTTAATTTAGTTATAAAAATCAGCAACTTATTTCTCTTAAATTTAATTAGAATTAATTCCTTATATCCAACTCAGTCAGACCACAGTCCCTAAGGTTCGACACCCCTTTCGATAGCCCTATTCTGCAAGGAATTCGTTCTATTGCGAAGTGTGGTAATTTTTAATTGATATACTTTTTGAGTCACACTCACACACGAATCAGATATTGTCTGCTTTGGGCCCAGCCTGCACGATTTTTCTCTTGAGTTTTACCCCAAAATGCCTCATACCATTTGGAAAGAACACACTACATATAAGCACATCCCCTTCTTCACACCCAGGCGATGTGGGATTGAGCACCCTGTAGTTTGCCAGTGTGGTAGCTCAGCCCAGTTCTATATTGATCTTCAACTTGTTTTCCAAGTAGGATTAGGACTCCCTTGTCTATATATACGTATTTATGTTTTCTTTACAAATAACGTGTAATGACCCGAATTTCTTTTTCTTTCGAATCATGACTAAAGGTTAAGTGAATTTTTAAGCATGATTAGTTGTCTAATGACATGCTTAGTGGACTTAAATGATCCTTTCTATGTGTTTGATTACGGGTGTGGGATCGGAATGGGTTCGAGTAACCTGGGAAATAACTACGGACTCTAGGGAGTGGTGTGGGTGTATGGATGTAAGTTTAAGGGCATAGGTGAAGTTTTGAAAAGAGAGGAAATGTTAGTTTGCAAATAAGTGCAAATAGAGCATAAAAAAGAGCTAATTATAGAGAGATGGAGGGTTTAGTTGCAAAGGGGGAAATATATGATATATGTGATATATATATGTGTAAAGAGGGAAAAGTGATCAGATCTTCACTTCTCTCTCTCTCTCTACATCCGGCTCCTACTCTCTTTCTCTACAAGTTCTCTCATTATCATTCTATCTACAATTTGGGGGCCAAGAACAAAAGTTGTTCCCCTCACTCTCCTCTTTGTTTTGATTGGTGGAAAGTTGCCATTGGAGGAGTTTGAAGCTTGGTGAAATTTCGGTCTTCCACTTCTAAGCTTGGATTTTGAGGTAGGGGGCGGTTCTTCTTCTCTTCTAATTGTTGATTATAGGGTTTTGCGTGAAAAAGAGAGGTGTAGGTTGTGTATCACATGTTTTAGGAGGATGAGAGGGATGGAAAGTTAGATTTTCTCCTTCTCTTGAATCCTATCTTTGCCCATTTGCAATTCCTTGTGTTGATTTTAGCATATGGGTCAAAGTTGGTGAATGGAAGAAATTGGGTATATGGGTGTTACGTGCTCAATTTGGAGTTTATGTGCAAATGTGTAATCTTGAGTCATATATGTGGTTATATGTGATGGTTAAATGCATGTTAGTCCTATATGCTAAAATTATGAATTGAGTGTGGCATGAGTAAAGTATGCTAATTTTGAAGTTGTATGCATATGAGAGGTCTTATGCATGTGTTATACATATATGTGCTATATGTGGTATGTGGTGATGAGAAACATGCTTTTTACTTCCTTTTAGTATCAATGAGCATGAGTAGAGCATGAAATAAAATGCCATGTGTTTATGCATTCATATTGCATATGTGGGAGGTTGTAGGAAAATGACGCAAAAGAGGCACACGGGACTTCGGAGTGGTCCAACTGTGTTGTGAAATGTGGTAAAGATTTTCCACTAAGTATGGCCCTCAGAGTGGACTCGCCATGCTAAGGCTTAATGTTTGGAATCGGAGAATGTCTAAGAAATGTGAGCCTCGAAGTTATCCCCTCACTTAATGGCAATCCTATACATTATCATGGTAGAATGACCTCGGAGTGGTCCAGGTCATAGGATGGTTATCAGAGTTGTCCAAGGTCACATGATCTTCGGAACGGACCAATTATGTGGGGTATCGGATGAGAACCGAGAGAGAGAACATTCACTTTCTTAATGCTTTTATGTTTGAACATGTTAAACATGATTCGTGAAATATGCAATCTATTTTAATTGCATCTGTTGATTGGTTGTGGGATTGTTGACATGACATGTAGTGTATTCATTTCCATTCCATGTAGGTTAGTGTCGAGTTGGCACTTAGGAGGGTTAGGGTGTCTCTACTGAGCCGCAGTGGTGCTCACCCCTTTATTCTAAACTCTTTTACAGATAAGGCGCCGATGACAGATGAGACTTGAATGTCCAAGCGGGACTTTGGTAACATTTTTGATATTGTATATTTGGTTATCCGTGCCGGCTTGTAGCACTTTGATTATGAAATTGTAGTCATGGTTGGATTTTTTAGCATTTTTGGACCTTATGCATAAAATCCTTGTAATAACTATAAACTTGGAATCCATACGTTTTATGGTTTATTCTTGGACCAAAAATAATTTATAGATTGTAAAGTTGTGATCTCTTCTTGTCGTTTTTGGTCGCTTGGGCTCTGCATCGGTCGATCGAAAGTGCAATATCCTGAGATTTTGCATTTTGTATCAGGTTTCGGTCAACTGGACGGAGTTTCAGTCGACTGAAAGTCCTCTTTCGGTCGACCAAACTACCCATTTGTCTATCGAAGGAAACATGGACAACTCCATCTGCACCCGAACTTCAAACGGGTGTAATTTCCTCGTTTTAGATCAAAATTGAGTGCTATTTTTTTGAAATTGAGTATTTTTAAATCCTCTATCCAATGGTGTAGGTTTCAACCTTGAGTTATGGTCACACAGGTTCGTATATGCAAAAATCTATAGGCCACAACTAGTTGGCTATACAACCGAGGCATGGTTTGGGGCTTATGGTGTTTGATTAAGGTTAAATGATGCATATTTATATGCAAGGTTAGATTTAAGCTTCTGCGGTAATTAAAGAGAAAAGGGAGGGTTCCTTGGAGTTAATGGACGGGTTCACCCTTGGTTTCTGGTAGTCAAAAATTGGGGCGTGACATAACGCCTTGAGAATTAATATTTTTAGAGAGAGAAAACATATATAGTATAATTAGGGTAAAATTATTTTCTATATTTTGAGAGCATACATCTATAATTTACGAGTGACATTTAGGATGGTGTTCTACTTCTGATTGGCTATTTAGAGATTGCATTAAATTATTTACAGATCAGAGCATTAGACTTGTGGTTCTCTTATTACTTGCCGAAGAAGAAAGGTGAACCATGTTGCACTATGAAGTGAACAGAATACTTGCTGAGTATTTTTGTTCTTCTAGTAACCTTTCTGTGAGGATCGTGACATTAGCCGAAAGTCTGTAGCAGTTGGACCTGAAGTTGCAAATGTAAGCTTGAGGTGTTCCGTATCAGATTCTTGATAGAGTGAAGAGGGGTGTGAGTTTGAGACAAAGTTTGCTGTACTTTGCTTCATTATAGTGGATTCATTTCCTGGGGCTTTCTGCCTCCCCTGTGATTTTTTTTCGATATGAGTTTTCCACGTATATCTAGTGCCTTCTTTACATTACTAGCACTTTACTTTATTTACTTGCTTTATTTGTTTGATTAATTGTTAATTGGATTTAAAATCGAATTAATTTAAAAAATTAAGCAAATGAACAAGTAAACATATTCACCCCCCTTTAGGTTTTAAATTACTTTCACAACCACTTTCGTACCACGCAACTCACAATTGGTATCAGAGTAGTGTTCTCTAATTTGTGAATAGTTCCTTGTGAAGTATTTTTAAAATAAAAATTTATTTTTGTTTTCAAAAATCATCATGAAATCTAGTATGAAAGAGGGTGGATTAGTTTAGCAAACTCCTTTGTTTGATGGTTCAAATTATACTTTCTGAAAGTTTTACAAAAAAGATTTTCTAAAATCTCAAGGAGAGAGAGTTTGGATGGTTGTTGAGAATGACTATACAATTCCTACCATTATCACTGGTATTGGAGATGCAGCGGTAATTATAGATAAGGATAAAGCAACATGGTCTAATGCTGAGCATGAAAATACTAACCATAACAACAAGGGTTTATATGTTATATTTAATTATATTGTTCCCTCTGAATTTGCTAGAATCTTTGCCTATTCTACTTTGAAATAAGCATGTGATATTTTATAGGTAGCTCATCAGGGTACTCCAAGGTAAGGAAATCAAAGTTACAAATGCTAGCAACTAATTTTAAAACAATTAAAATGGATGAAGATGAGATATTTTCTGATTTTTAGTCTAGGCTTAATGATATTGTTCAAAGTAGAGCTAACCTTGGTGAAAAAATTCTATCTTTTCAGGTTATTAGAAAAATCATGAGATCATTACCTGATAGGTTCCAAGCTAAGTTGGAAGCCTTAGATGAGAGCATGTTGATTCAATGGAGGTGGCAAAATTAGTTGGATCAATTTAAACCTTTGGGGTGAAATATCCAAAAATTCAAAAGACAAAAAATTTGGCTTTAAAAACCTCAAAGACTTCCAAATTTGTCAATTGTTTTGAATTCTTCAAAATCTGAAGTTGAAAAAGTTGAAAGTTTTGAATATGATTCAAATAATGATGTTGCACTCCTTGCTAGGAAATTTAGGAAGATCTTTAAATATGAAAAAGATAGAAATCTTAGAAAAGAAAATTATTCAAAATTCCAGAATCAAAGCTTATCATCAAAAGGTAAGGAGAGAAAAGAGAAAGAAGCTGATGACTTTGAGGATTCTAAGATAACTTGTTGGACATGTGGGGGTAAAGTTCACACATCTACTCAATATCCAAGTCCTAACAAAAATAGCTTTAGTGTAAATAAAACTTCAAAGGATAAGAAAGCAATGAAAGCTATTATTTCTGAGTTTGAGTCTTCTAACTTTGATAGTGATTCTTCTGTTGATAATGATGCTTTTGCTTTTGTTGCTTTATTAAATGATGATACTTCTAATAATTCTTCTTCTTATGTAGGAGAAACAAAGAAGTTTATAACTCTAAACCAAGTTAGGTCTGAGGATTATGAAGATGAAGAAAAAGAAGAACCAACCAAGGAAGAATTGTCCAAAGCTTTTGAGGAGTTGTTTACAGAAACTGTCAAAGTCAAGAGATCCTACAAAAAACAACTCAAGCAATTGGAGACGGTAAAAAGTGAAAAGGAATCTCTGATGGAAGAATCAGAGAAAATCTAGAAGAAGATTGAAGAAAATAAAACAAAAATTCTAAATCTTCAAAGCAAAGTCAAGTTTTTTGAAAGTGAGGTAAGTCAAACTATCTCTGTCAAAGATGCTCTTGTTGCTAGAATTAATATTCTTGAGCCTGAATTGAAAAAGTCACTAGAGAAATTGATTGCATTTACTTCTGGGCAGATTAAACTTGATAACATGATTAATGTTAGTAAACCTGTAGGAGATAAAACTAGATTAGGTTTTGTTGTGTTATCATCTAAAGGAAAAACTATTTTTGTTAGACCCAAGAATTTGAATGTGTCTAAATCCAAACTTAAGCCTCAAGTTGAGTCTTTGCCTGCTAATGTTATGTCCAGTGTGCTTCATTGTACTTTTTGTGGTAAGAATGGACATAGTCAACACTATTGCTATAAGAAGAGAAAATATTCTAATTCTGATTTTTATGTACATAATTCGTTTGCTAAGAATAGGGTTCATGTCAAAAGCCACATTATTGGAACAAACCTAAAAATTCTCAAGCTAAAAAGAATTCAAACAAGAAAGAGAATATTTCTGGATCTCCACAATACTTCCCTGATAGATTGCATGTCAAAATAATTTAGATGAAAATGGAAGATTTGGAGAAGTTTGTGCCTGTTGATACTATGAGATTTATTCCTTATAGGTCTTTGGGTGCAAAACCCCCTAACTAGGTCATTAAGACTTTTATGGTTATGGACTAAGCTTATGTTTATTATTTATTTTCCATTGGACCATATCTTTTTGTTTAAGTTAGGTTTGTTTATTTTTAATGATCATATGAGATGATGAGAATCATGTTTTTTTTTAGAAATAATGTGAATTCTTTGTATTTCTTTCTAATTTCACTATGATTTGTGAATGCATGATTGGAACACTTAGTTTGTCAATTGATGATGTATTTGATTTTATGATTTAAGCATTGATGACTAATGTGCTGTATTTATGTCTTTTTAGATGTGACTCTTTTGAGTCCATATAATTTATGCACTAGTCCAACTCTGAAAGAATTGATTGAAAACTAATGTGAAGTTGACTAGAGTATATTGTATGAATAACATTGAAGGCTTAAATGATCAATGAAAAAAATAAAAAGAAAAGATTCTATTTTTTATTCTGCATAAAAAGAAAAGAAAAAATGAATTGCTGAAAGTTTAAGACAAAAGGAAAAGGTTACTTTCAGGATGTGTTCGAAGCTACCACTACTACATAAATCTCCAATGAGATATCTTTAAAAAGAAGTTATTTTGAGAAAATAGATGACTGCCCGTAAGTGTGAAAGTCATCGTCTTAGTTGTAATAATAATAAAAGAAATTCAATAAAAAAATATTTGATCATGTGTAGTTTTAATTGCTTATCATCCAATATGTTTTAGAATATGAATCAAAGGAATTTGATAAAAAAAATTTGATGTTGGATTGCACACACACACATGGATTTGTTAGATGAATTTCTAAATTTTTATAAATATTTGTGCATTGGAAGTTATGCCATGATCATGCACTTGAGGATGAATTTTATTAATAAATTATGGGTTTTAAAATTCTGCATTTATAAATGTTTTTAAAATTTTTCAGAAATTTTAGGATTCATTTTACTCTCTGAAAAATATGTTTTGAGTATTCTGATGAGATTATTTTTTTATGTTTTCAGAAAAACAAAAATCCAAAAATATTTATTTATATATTTTTTATTTTGTTTGTTATTTTGGTGTGTTTATTTTTTAACTTCATGGTGCTTATTGCTAAATTAGGTTGAGATGACGTGTTTTGGTGAATTGAGGTCTAAAGTGAAAATTTTCAAACTTCACAAAGTGGGACCGGTCCTGAAATATCAGGACCGGTCACTCTTAGCGAATGCCCAAAAAACGGCAATTCCGTGTGCGCGATTTTGTTTAAGTTACTCCCCTCACACATGCGCGCACACACTCTCACCCTTATCTCATCTCACAAGCTCTCAATCTCTCATATACACTCATATATACTCAAACACTCAAAAATCTCACACACTCTTCTTATTCTCTATATTTCTTGTGATTGATTGATTGTTGGAGGATTGGGATTAAACATTTAGAAGTTGTGGTGATTTTGTTGTTGATTGGTGGATAGCATACAAACCAAGCTCTTTGAAACTTAAGTTTGAGGTGTTGCACACCAAGTGTTTGATAATTTGACTCAATGAAACTTTTAACACTATTTTTGGTCCCATTCATTGTGGTTCTTATGGCACACAAATGGGGAGGTACTGAGGCATCAACTAGTGCTAAAAACTGTGACATATAAATTTGTAATTGGCATATTTCGGTGATCAAAACCTGAATGATCGAGTTGTAAGTTTCATGTTATTTTATGTAACCGATCATCGACAACTTCGAACTGACACTCAAGTGCATGGAAGCCGATAAATCAGTTAGAACACCATAGTACAGGTAAGTATGGTGAGGACACTCTGCACTTTTTAGTTCCGAGCCTATTTTAAAAAACCAGGGTTTAAATGAAAAGTTTAGGGTTTTTCAAAGTAGGACCGGTCCCCAATATTTAGGACCGGTCCAACCTTTCTCGGTAAGATGGTTTCTGCAGATTTTCAAAAAGTCCCACCGGTCCTGATTATTTGGCACCGGTCCAACTTAGCCTGTTCC
Organism: Cornus controversa; assembly: GCA_026545225.1. Lineage (NCBI taxonomy): Eukaryota > Viridiplantae > Streptophyta > Magnoliopsida > Cornales > Cornaceae > Cornus > Cornus controversa. Next base: position 22,048,805 of record CM048852.1, read on the forward strand.
AAATAGGAAATAAATTTTGACGGAAATTCTGATTCCTATTGGGTTTGAAACTTCTAGGAAAGTTCTATTTTGGTATTTAACTTCTTTTCCAAGTAGACTTAGAACTTCCTTGTCTATATATATGTATTCATATTTTCTCTATAAAAAAAAAGGCAAGGAATATATGCCTGAAACATATTTTTAGAGAGAAAATATATACAGTATAATTAGGGCTTTATATTTTTAAGAACACACATCCATACTTCACGAGTGATATTTAGGATGGTGTTCTACTTCTGATTAGCTGCTCAGAGACTGCATCAAATCTATTTGCTGATCAGAACATTGGATTGAAGGTTCTTCGCTTGCTTGTTTGCTGAGGAAGAAAGGTAACCAGAGTGCACTACGAAGGGAACAAAATACTTGCTGAGTATTTTGGTTCTTCCAGCAACCTTTCTGTAAGGGTGGTGACGTTAGCCGGAAGTCTGCAGCAGTTGGACGTGTTGTCGCAATCATAAGCCTGAGGTGTTCCGCATCAGATCCTTGACAGAGTGAAGAGGGGTGTGAGACTGAGACAGAGTCTGTTGTACTTTGCTTCATCATAGTGAATTGGTTCCCTGAGGCGTGCCGCCTCCCTCCGTGGTTTTTCCCGCCTTGGGTTTCCACGTATATCTGGTGCATTCTTTTCTTTACTTGCACTTTACTTATTTGCTTGCTTTAATTGTTTGATTAATTGGACTAAAAATTGAATTAATTAAAAATTAAGCAAACAAGCAAGTGATCCTATTCACCCCCCTCTAGATTCTAAAATACTTTTCGGAACCGCTTCCGCACCGCGCAACTCACAATTGGTATTAGAGCAGTGTTCTCTAATTTGTGAGTAGTTCCTTGCGAAATTTTTTTAATCAAAATTTATTTTTGTTTTCAAAAATTACTATGGAATCTAGTATGAAAGAGGGTGGATCGATTCAGCGAACTCCTTTGTTTGATGGTTCAAATTATACTTTCTGGAAGTCTCGCATGAAAGCCTTTTTAAAATCTCAAGGAGAGAGAGTTTGGATGGCTGTAGAGAATGGCTATAAAATTCCTACCATTACAACTGATGATGGTGATGCTGTTGTGACTGTAGAAAAGGATAAGGCAACATGGTCTAATGCTGAACATGAAGATGCAAATAATAACAACAAGGGTTTATATGCTATATTTAATTCTGTTGTTCCTTCTGAATTTGCTAGAATTTCTGCGTGTTCCACTTCGAAAGAAGCATGGAATATTTTACAGGTAACTCATGAGGGTACCACTAAGGTAAGGAGATCTAAGCTACAAATGCTTGCCACTAAATTTGAAACAATTAGAATGGATGAAGATGAGATGTTTTCTGATTTTTATTCTAGGCTTAATGATATTGTTCAAAGTAGTGCTAACCTTGGAGAGAAAATTCCTTCTTTTCAGATTATTAGAAAAATCATGAGATCATTGCCTGATAGGTTCCAAGCTAAGTTGGAAGCCTTAGATGAAAGCAGAGATGTAGATTTTATGGAGGTGGCTGAGTTAGTTGGATCAATTCAAACTTTTGAGATGAAATATCCAAAGCTTCAGAAATAAAAAAATTTGGCTTTAAAAACATCAAAGACTTCAAAGTCTTCAAGTTTGTCAAATTGTTCAAATTCTTCAAAATCTGAAGTTGAAAAAATTGAAAGGTTTGAATATTCAGATAATGATGTTGCACTCCTTGCTAGGAAATTTAGAAAGATTCTTGAATATGAAAAAGGTAAAAATTTGAGAAAAGAAAATCCTTCTAAATTCTGGAATCAAAGCTCATCATCCAAAGGTAAGGAAAGGAAAGAGAAAGAAGAGGACTCTAAGGAAATTGAGGTTACGTGTTGGACATGTGGTGGTAAAGGACACACATCTAATCAATGTCCAAGTCTTAAGAAAAATAGCTTTAGTGCAAAGAAAATTTCAAACAAGAAAGTTATGAAAGCTATTATCTCTGAGTCTAAATCTTCTAACTCCGATAGTGATTCTTCTGTTGAGAATGATTCTTTGGCTTTTGTTGTTTTATTGAATGGTGATACTGCTAATGATTCTTCTTCTGATGTAGGTGAAATAGAGATGTACACTACTCTCAGTCAAGTAGGGTCTGACGATTCAGAAGTTGAGCAGTCTGATGAAGAACCATGTGAAAGCAAGCTGCCATAACTTTTTGAGAAATTGCTGGAAGCTTATAATAAAAAATCTGAGAAACTGAAGCAAGAAAAATCTGAGAAAGATACTTTGAAGAAAAAAAATGAAGATCAAGTGAAGTTGATTGAAGAAAGTAAAACAGAAATTCTGAATCTTCAAGGCAAAGTCAAGTTTCTCGAAAATGAGGTAAGACAAGCTAATTCTGCTAAAGATGTTCTTATTGCTAAAATTAATTTTCTTGAGCCTGAATTGAGAAAATCACAAGAGAAATTAATTGCTTTTACTTCTGGGCAGATTAAGCTTGATAGCATGATTAGTGTTGGTAAGGCTGCAGGAGATAAAATTGGATTAGGTTTTGTTGGGTCATTATCTAAGGGAAAAACTATTTTTGTTAAACCCAAGAATTTGATTGTGTCTGAACCCAAACCTAAGTCTCAAGTTGAGTCTGTGCATGCTAATGTTGTGTCCAATGTGCTGTATTGTACTTTTTGTGGTAAGACTGGACATAGTCAACACTATTGCTATAAAAAGAGAAAATATTCTAATTCTGATTTTCATGTGCATAATTCTTTTGCTAAGAATAGGGTTCATGCTAAAAAGCCACATTATTGGAACACACCCAAAAAGTCTCAAGGTAAAAAGAATTCAAATAAAAAGAAGAATGTTTTTGTTTCTCCACAATTCTCTCCTGATAAATTGCATGTTAAAACTATCTGGATGAAAAAGGAAGATTTGGAGAAGTTTGTGCCTGTTGATACTATGGGATTTATTCCTAATAGGTCTTTAGGTGCAAAACCCCCTAACTAGGTCATTAGGACTTTGATGGTCATGGATTGAGCTTATGTTCATTATTTGTTTTTCATTGGACCATATCTTTTAGGTTAGGATAGGTTGTATTTATTTTTAGTAATAATCATATGAGATTATGAGAATTATATTTTTCTGAGAAATAATGTGAATGCTTTACAGTTCTTTTTAAATTTCACTTTGATTTGTGAATGCATAATTGGGACACTCAGTTTGTCAATGAATGAAGTACTTGATTTCATGATCTTAACATTGATGAACAATATGCTATATTTATTTCTTTTTAGAGGTAAATCTTTTTGAGTCCATACAATTTGTGCACTAGTCCAACTCTGAGAGAATTGATTGAAAACTAATGTGAAGTTGACTAGAATATATTGTATGAGTAGCATTGAAAGCAAAAATGATGAAAAAAAAAATATTTTTATTCAGCATGAAAAGAAAAAGAAAAAGAAATTTGCTGAATATCTAAGACAAAAGGAAAAGGCTACCTTCGGGATGTGTTCGTAGCTTCCACTACAATGTAAATCTCCAATGAGATATCTTTAAAAATTTAAAGAGTTGTTTTGAGGAAAATAGCTGGCTGCCCGTAAGAGTAAAAGCCACCGTCTTAGAAAAAGAAAAAAATGATGAATGAAAAATAAATGATTGATCTTGTCGAGTTATATTTGCTTACTATCCAATATGTTTTAGATGATGAATCAAAGGAATTTGATTAATTTTTGATGAAGTTGGATTGCACACACACACATGGATTTATTAGATGAATTTCTAAATTTTTATAAATATTTGTGTGTTGGAAGTTGTGTCATGATCATGAATTTGAGAATGAATTTTAAAGACAATCTATGGGTTTTAAAATTCTGCATTTATAAATATTTGAAATTGTTCAGAAATTTTAGAACTCATGTTATTCTCTGAAAAATGTGTTTTGATTATTCTCATGAGATTATTTATGTTTTAGTGTTATTTTTTTTCTTGAAAAATTTCAAAAAATTCAAAAATATGTTTATTTTGATTTTGTGTTTATTTTTCACTCTTTATGTGCTAAATTGCTAAATCAGATTAAAAATCTGTGTTTTTGGTGAATTAAAGGTCCAAAGTGTAATTTTTCATAATTCACAAAGTTGGACCGGTCCCCATTATTAAGCACCGGTCGCACTTCTGCAGATTCTGAGGAACAGAAAGAAGTTGGACTGGTCCCCAAATATGAGGACCGGTCGCACTTAGCGAATGCCCAGAATGTTGATTCTGCGCGCGCGCGTTTTGGCTTAAAACCCCTCACTTATTCTCACTCACATACACTCATATCTCTAACTCTCAAACTCTCTTAAAAACACTCCAACTCACACACATTTCTCTTCATCTAAATTTCTTTGTGATTGATTGATATTGGAGGTTGGGATTGAACTTTTGGAGTTTGGGTTGATTGAGTATTGATTTGGGAGAAATTGTGCAAATAAATTGTTTTGAAAATTGAGGTTTAAAGACTTGCACACAAATTGTTCGACAAAAAGTCTCAATGGAACTCTTGACTATATTTTTGATCCCATTCATTGTGGTGTTAATGGCACGCAAACGGGGACGAAATGATGCGTCCACAAGTGCAGATAATCGAATTGTGTTTACTAGAAACATGTTTGAAGATGATTTTAACTACAACACTTTCATAAACATCATTGGATGTCGGGCTATGAGGATAGAAAGGAAAGTGAATCTTGTGGCGATTAAACAAGAATGGGAATTGGATTTTGTGCAATATTTTGAGGATAATGGTTGGGAGTCTCTATGTGATCTTCGGGAGATTGTCAAGCCGGACATGGTTCGATATTTCTATGGTAATATCATTACATCGAGCCTGGATGACCTAACTTTTGTGACCAAATGTTATGGTGTTCGGGTTGAGGTTACCAAGGATATAATTGCCAATATATTGGGAGTCCCAGAGATTGAAAATGGCTTAGTTTTGCCATATCAAATTGAGGATCCAAACCGACCAACCATGGATGACATGATTAGGGAGTTATGCATACCCAATGCCCCTAGACTTGTTGATAGGTTGCCTTCACTTTATATCACACACAATGTGTCGGCATTAAATTTGGTGGTCTCTTACAACCTTGATCCTCATGATCATAAAGGTAATTTGATCAAGAGTCGAGCCGAGCTACTATATCATATTGTTCGAGAGGATCCCATCAATCTTCCTACAACAATCATGCGTACCATGATTCTAGCTACTCGACACTCTAGGTCATCATCAGCCTTACCCTTCCCACAGATTATCATGGCTATTCTGAGAGGTGCAAGGGTTCCTATTCCTGATGGAGCAGATGTTGAAAGACCGAAAGGGATAATTGATGCTACCTCAATTACTCGTTCAGTCAACAAGAAAGAGAAGGATAGGAAAGCTTATGAGCTCAGTCAAGGAGCTGGTCAGACTGTGTCTGGGGGTCGGGGAGTTTTCCAACTTCCTGCGACTGACACACCAGTGACGGCAAATCAAATGAACCAAGTTCTCAGGTTCATTCAGCAAGGGTTTGATCGTTTACATGCTAGGATAGACAAGCTGGACCCTACTGTATCTGATGAGGCTGCTGATGATGCAGAGGATGATTAGACTTTAGGTCTTGCTATATTTTTGTTCTAGACTATTGTTGATTTCTTTATCTTTGATGTCTAGATTATTTATTTTGGTTTATTCCATCAACTGATATGTTTTGGATATTTATTTGATCAGTGATGATGATTATGTTTGTCTTAATGTGCTTCATGATTTATCTATATCTTTTTGCTAGTTCTTTGACAATTTGTTCCAAAAAGGGGGAGATAATATTGTTATATGCATATGATATGATATGAGATTATTTGACAAAGGGGGATAAATATTTATCAGATTAAGGGGGAGATATTGATATATGATTATCTTTCTTTATTAAGCTTTTCACAGGTTGTGTTATTTAAGAGATGTGCAGGTACAACAGGTTTTTACTAGCCGTCTTGAACACACAAGTAAAGCTTCTGATGATCAGTTCTATATTTCTGTGTATTTGGGCAAATTTGTAATCTAATTTTTCCAATGGGTTAGGTTATTGATTGTCTAAGTGGTTTTGTCACGAAATTGCCAAAGGGGGAGATTGTGACATATAAATTTGTAATTGGCATATTTCGGTGATCAAAACCTGAATGATCGAGTTGTAAGTTTCATGTTATTTTATGTAACCGATCATCGACAACTTCGAACTGACACTCAAGTGCATGGAAGCCGATAAATCAGTTAGAACACCATAGTACAGGTAAGTATGGTGAGGACACTCTGCACTTTTTAGTTCCGAGCCTATTTTAAAAAACCAGGGTTTAAATGAAAAGTTTAGGGTTTTTCAAAGTAGGACCGGTCCCCAATATTTAGGACCGGTCCAACTTTTCTCGGTAAGATGGTTTCTGCAGATTTTCAAAAAGTCCCACCGGTCCTGATTATTTGGCACCGGTCCAACTTAGCCTGTTCCAAATAGGAAATAAATTTTGACGGAAATTCTGATTCCTATTGGGTTTGAAACTTCTAGGAAAGTTCTATTTTGGTATTTAACTTCTTTTCCAAGTAGACTTAGAACTTCCTTGTCTATATATATGTATTCATATTTTCTCTATAAAAAAAAAGGCAAGGAATATATGCCTGAAACATATTTTTAGAGAGAAAATATATACAGTATAATTAGGGCTTTATATTTTTAAGAACACACATCCATACTTCACGAGTGATATTTAGGATGGTGTTCTACTTCTGATTAGCTGCTCAGAGACTGCATCAAATCTATTTGCTGATCAGAACATTGGATTGAAGGTTCTTCGCTTGCTTGTTTGCTGAGGAAGAAAGGTAACCAGAGTGCACTACGAAGGGAACAAAATATTTGCTGAGTATTTTGGTTCTTCCAGCAACCTTTCTGTAAGGGTGGTGACGTTAGCCGGAAGTCTGCAGCAGTTGGACGTGTTGTCGCAATCATAAGCCTGAGGTGTTCCGCATCAGATCCTTGACAGAGTGAAGAGGGGTGTGAGACTGAGACAGAGTCTGTTGTACTTTGCTTCATCATAGTGAATTGGTTCCCTGAGGCGTGCCGCCTCCCTCCGTGGTTTTTACCGCCTTGGGTTTCCACGTATATCTGGTGCATTCTTTTCTTTACTTGCACTTTACTTATTTGCTTGCTTTAATTGTTTGATTAATTGGACTAAAAATTGAATTAATTAAAAATTAAGCAAACGAGCAAGTGATCCTATTCACCCCCCCTCTAGATTCTAAAATACTTTTCGCAACCGCTTTCGCACCGCGCAACTCACAAAAACTGCATTGTATTTACTCGGGACATGTTTGAATACGATTTCAACTTCAATAACCTACTTAATGTCATTGGTTGTCGGGCTAACGGAAGGTTAATCTTGTGGCAATCAAACAAGAATGGCAGCTAGAGTTTGTTAAATACTTTGAAGATAATGGTTGGGAGTCATTGTGTGATCTTTAGGAGATTGTCAAGCCGGATATGGTGAGATATTTCTATGGCAATGTTATCACATCAAACTTGGACAACCTAACCTTTGTGACCAAATGTTATAGCGTTTGAATTGAGGTTACAAAGGACACCATTGCACATATTTTGGGCGTAGTGGAGATTGGGGATAACATAGTCTTGCCCTATCAAGTTGAGGACCCAAACCATTCGACCATGGATGACATGATTAGAGAGTTATGCATACCCAATGCCCCGAGGCTTGTAGATAGGTTGCCTTCCCTCTACTTCACACACAATGTCTTGACATTGAACTTGGTGGTGTCATATAATCTTGATCTTCATGACCACAAGGGCAATTTAATTAAGAGCTGTGCTAAGATGCTATACCACATTGTTTGGGAGGATCTCATCAACCTTCTCACCACAATCATGCGTACCATGATACTAGCTACTCGGCATTCTAGGTCATTATTTGCCTTGCCCTTTCCACATATTGTGATGGCTATTATGAGAGGTATTAAGGTTCCTATTCCTAAGTGAGCAAACATTGAGAGACCGAAATGGGTGATTGATTCTACCACGATTACTCATTCGGTAAACAAAAAGGAGAAGGATAGGAGGCCTATGAGCTCGGTCAAGGAGTTAGACAGGCTATGTTCGAAGGTCAAAGAGTATTTCAACTTCCTACAAGTGACACCCGGTGACAGCAAATCAGATGAATCAAGTTCTGAGGTTCATTCAGCAAGGGTTTGATAGACTGCATGCTAGGATAGTTAGGATTAACCCTACTGTTTCTGATGAGGCTGTTGATGATGCTGATTAGACATAGGCTGTAAGCCTTATTTTGTTTTGTTCTAGACTAGTTATGACTTATTTATCTATGATGTCTAGATTATTTATTTTTGATATTTTTTGTTTGTTTCATTAACTTATGTTCTGATTATGGTTTTGAAAATTTATTGGATCAGTGATGATGTTTTGTTTCAGATATTGTCTTATTCTTTCTGTGTGATTAACTGATTATCTTATTGATATAACTCTTCTTGGCTTTTATTTGTCATTTTTTTACAAAAAGGGGTAGATATATTCTAAGATATTTATGTTTAAGGGGGAACATTGAATATTCTGATTGTATTTGTTTATTAAGATTTTCACAGGTTGTATTGTTTAAGTGAGGTGCAGCTACATGTCTTACTTCTAATAGTCTTGAACATACATGTGAAACTTTATTAGATCAGCTCTTTATTTTTGTGTATTTTTGGGGCAAATTGTAATCTAATTTTCCCAATGGATTATGTTATAAATTGTTTAGGTGATTTTGTCACGAAATTGCCAAAGGGGGAGATTATGAGATATAATTTTGTAATTAATGAATTTTGGTGTTCAAAACTAGATTGATTGAGTTGTAATTTTTTATTTATTTCTCTGTATCGATCATCAACCGATTCGAGCTGATACTCAAGTGCATGGACACAGTCATTTTAAGAAGAACACCATATAGTGCAGGTAAGTATGGTGTAAACACGTTGCACTTTATATTTCTGAGCCTATTTTAAAAAATTTAGGGTTTTTCAAAATAGGACCAGTCCCCATTTTTTAGGACCGGCCCAATTTCGTTTGGTACTTTTTGTTTCTGCAGGTTTTTACAAAGTCCCACCGGTCTTAGTATTTGGGCACTGGTCCTACTTAGCCTGTTCCAAATGGAAAATTAATTTTGATGATTCCTATTGGGTTTGAAATTTCTAGGACAGTTCTATATTAGTCTTCAACTTGTTTTCTAAGTAGGATTAGGACTCCCTTGCCTATATATACGTATCTATGTTTTCTCTACAGATAACGCCTTGAGAATTAATATTTAGAGAGAGAAAGCTTATACAGTATAATTAAGGCAAAATATTTTTCTATATTTGAGAGCACAAATCTATAATTCATGAGTGATATTTAGGATAATGTTCTACTTGTGATTGGCTATTCAGAGACTGTATCAAATTATCTGCTAATCAGAGCATTGGATTTTTGGTTCTTCTATTACTTGCTGAAGAAGAAAGGTGAACAATATCGCACTACAAAGGGAACGAAATACTTACGACGTGTTTTTGTTCTTCTAACAATCTTTCTATGAGGATCGTGACGTGAGCCGGAAGTCTACAATAGTTGGACCTGAAGTTGCAATTATAAGCCTGAGGTGTTCCGTATCAGATTCTTGACAGAGTGAAGAGGGGTGTGAGTCTGAGACAGAATCTATTGTACTTTGCTTCATTATAGTGGATTGGTTTCCTGAGTTTAAGACCCTATAATTTTGAGGTTAATTAATTTGGATTTTTCGTTTATTTAAATTGTTTATTTTTATGAGGGTTTAAAATGTTAAATGTTCTAATTGTTCTATTTGTTTTAAATATTTATTGAGTGTTTAAATACTAAATTGTTTATTGAGATTTTCAAATGCTAAATCCTTTAGGTTAATTTATTTTTATTTTATTTTATTTTTAGGTTGGACCATACTTTGTATTTTCTTTTATTTTTATTAATTATGTTTCAGATTGGGCTAGGGAGCGTTTGGGTTTGGGCTGGATTAGGTTGTATTATAATTAAATAAGTTTGGGCTAAGTATTTATCTATTATTATTTTTCTCTTTTTATTTTCTTTTAGTATTTATTTTTCTAAAAGAAAATAAAAATAAAGAGAAAAAGGGTTTAGGGTTACAGTCATTTTCACGCGCGGAGAGGGAGAGAACTGTAGACGCTAGAAAGGAGCGAGAAAAAGAACGTACGAGTTCTTTTACAAATCGAAAGGTAAGTTCATACTCTACACCTTCCTTTTGGATTTATAAGCATATATTTTTATTTGTGTTATTTGATTTTTATGTGTGTGTGTGTGTGTGTATATATATACACATGTAAGCATATATGTTGTATATATATATAAACATGCAAATTAGTAGATGAGCATCTAGATTCTATTTTAAAGGATTTTAATCCGATTATTTTGTTGTTCTAGCTCTTGTGAATGATCCTTAAGCCTTGGGATGTAGATGGTTGAAAATTTTGATAGAATTTTAAGATTGAAGTTGAAGAACCCTAGAAACTTGAATTTGGGGGTTTTTGATTTAGGTCGCGAATGAAGGGGCTTTTTGTACCAATGTAAAGCTTGGACGAAATGGAGTTGAATGGTGTAATTTTTAGGTTGATTTAAGGTGGCTAGGTGGTCGGAATAAGGCCGTGAAGGGGGCGGTGCGTGGCTGGTTGCTGCTGGGAGTTGCAAAGGAAACAAAATAGAGAAGAAAGGGAACAGGGTAGCGCACGCCCAAGTGCGCTGCTGGCACGTAGGGCGTGTACACCATACTTCGGCAACCGGCGGGGACCGAAAAAGGGGCAGTCTGGTCCCACTCGCCGAGGCCAACCTTTGGGCCCAGTCTGGAAAATTTAAATATTTTTAAAATTTTTAAATCATTTAAAATTGTAGAAAAATAGGAAAAATATTTTTAAATTACCGATAAAATTGTAAAAAATTTCTGAAAAATATAAGACCCTTTTTGGACAGAATATGCTCAAAAACATAGATTAGAGCTAGATTTAGCTTCACGTGTTGTATATTTTGCAAAGTGGGCCTTTATATGTTGGATATTTTTCATTTGTTTATTTACTTCTCTTTATTTGTTTTCTTTGCAATCATATATGTGTGTGGTTCAATGTTTGATATTTATATCAACATATGGAATTGGGTTGATTCATTTGCTTTTATAATATGTACATTTTATTTTATTTATTTATCTATGTGGCTATTGTTGTTTTCATTATATTAATTAGCATGCTTGTAAGTTCATTGAATTTTTAATTAAAGGAATATGGGAGGCATGTGAGGATTGCCAAATACTTAACAAGGTGTTTAAAATATGTATAAGGGAGGCATGTTATGATTGCCTAATACCTAATAAGGTATTTGTAATTTATAGGAGTTTTTGTTAGGATTGCCTAATACCTAATAAGGTATTTGTAATTTATAGGAGGCATGTTATGATTGCCTAATATCTAATAAGATATTTGTAATTTATAGGATGAGGCATGTTAAGATTGCCAAATACCTAATAAGGTATCCATAAAATACGGGTAAAGGCATGTCAGGATTGCCTAATATTTAATAGGAAAACTAAGTTATATGTGTTCAAGCATGTTAAGATTGTCTCTAGTTTGAACTTAGAAAATTTGTTCGACATTTATTATGATAATGGGTGGGTTGATACAATACATCGTTATATTTATATGGTAAAATGGTATGTGTATATATCTTTATATTTTATTGTCCCTTATATGGAGGGTATGTTTATCAGTCCTTTGTTGGGTAATAGTAGAGGGAACTTGCTCGTGAGTTTAACTCACTTTGTTGATATTTCAGGTTCCAGGCAGTTTCCACCTCAAGGTTAGAGTGTGGAGTTCGCAGAGTGTGGCAACCATCTATCCTTACCAGACTATCAGTGTAGGGATCCTTACCAGACTATCAGTGTAGGGACTTAGTTTTTTTCTAAAAAGTATTTACTTTTATCCTTCTGGGTTAAAGGGTCCTTGAGTTATGGTACTTCCAAATTGTATTGTTCAGACTCATATTTTGTCTATTTAATACTATTTATTATCTCAGATAGATTTTTCTTTCGACATTTATTATTATTTTTTTTTTGTCATTTGTATTTTGTGCTTGTGTGCTATCAGTTGTAGCCTGTAGGTACTCCTTGTGTTTTATGTGTGATACTGACCACGTTATGCGTGAAATTTTAGGGGTATTTGACTGAGTCTTTCTGCCTCCCTTGTGATTTTTTTCTGATATAGTTTTCCACATATATCTGGTGCCTTTTTACATTACTAGCACTTTACTTTATTTAGTTGCTTTATTCTTTTGATTAATTGTTAATTGAATTTAAAATTGAATTAATTTAAAAAATTAGGTAAACGAACAAGTGAACCTATTCACCCCCTCTAAATTTTAAATAACTTTCGCAACCCCTTCCGTACCGCGCAATTCACATACTTGGAGTGGCTTACGTAAATCTCTTTCCAGAATTCATTACCCAAGAAGAGGCGGATTTTGAACATTCAAAAACATCATTGATATATATATATATCTTCAAGACTACCAAAGGCTGTATAAGTAGTGGTATCCCCTTCACCTCTCAATGTGAGAGTTCGAGTCTCCAAAGTGACAAAACGGTTATGTGAGTTTTTTGCCAATGATATATATATATATCTATATATATATATCTTATCTTCAAGATTAATCTCTCTTGAGCAATGCTAGACTTGGCGACAACAGACTGACGACACACTCTTTGTTGTTTTTCCCTTAATTTTTTGCAGCGTGTTCAACATCGCATTCAATGTAAAGTGAGTTGCACCAACCATCTGAAGATTGACCACGGAACACTCAGAAAGAATATAAAAACTCAATACAAAATGGGGTTGAATTTTCTTGAAACTTGCAAGCTATATTAAAAGTAAATGCAGATCACATTATTAGGTTGGAAGTTTGGTCACACCATGCAACAAAATTTTGAGTGGGTGGAAGTGCTTAAGAAGAAGCCAACCTAAATTTGCTGACCTTTCATGTACTTCACGAGGGAAAGTTTCAAAAGAGCAAGCTATAGCTCCATTGCAAATCCAGTACCCTTGACCTTATCATCATCTCAAGCGACCATATATATAAAAGGCCAAAGACCGCTGACTAGACATGCACACACTCATTGTTATAAACTAGGTACATAGAAAAATATTATTACAATTAATTTCAAGGGTAGTGTTTGAAAATTAAGGATCCTATGTAGCTTGAGAAACACTGATAGGACATTGGCTGAGTTGAAAAAAATGCAGTGGGAAATCATGGACATTGGGTAGACATTATGCAATTGGAACAAGCTAGAAGACCATATTGGCACATTAGACTCCCACTTAGCTATATATATAAAGAACAAGCTCAGAATTAGCTATATATATATCAAATCCATCCACCACTCTTTAAATTATTGCATTGCTAGTTTTGGACCTTAGAGAATAATGGGTAGCTGGAAGTTGTGGTTTTTCCTTAGTTTGGTCCTCCTTTCCGTAGTAAGATCAGAAACTCGGTCTCTTGATGACCACTTCCCACAAAAGAAGAACCTAACACAACCTTTCAGAGCATTGTTTGAGGGATCTAAACAACTCAAGGTACGGTTGGGGAAAGAAGGTAGGGCCTTAGGACCATACAATCCCATGCGGGTTAGTCCTGGAGGACCTGACCCAAAGCATCACTAGTGATGCTTTTCAAAATTAATATTGGAAAAAGTCTACTTTTTCACCATAAACATCATCCACTGTAGCTATAAATAATTAGTCATGGTTTATTGCAACAACTTTGTCACAAGCAACTTTCCTTGCTAAATGAGTACTTTTGCAACAAACTTTGCTACTTTTTGCAACGATCATGTTTGTGGTGAAAAGCCGACTTTGTACTATAAGATTCCATCCTGCAGAACTTTTGGAATATACAGCTCACGGGTACCAAATAGTTGATCATAACTTGTAAGATATGCTTGTAATGTTAGTCATTTTGCTGTGAGTTCGGAACTAGCTAGTTCTGCTTATATTTATGTACTTCATGCTAGATAATGTATGAGGTTTGAAATTTCTGTTCAGGGATAAATGGAGTGAGCAGACTATATATATATATTTTTTTTCTTTGAGTTATATACAATGACATTCCATGAGGCTTAGCCTAATTACTTGCGCGATGCTCCCTGACATTTGCACACTTGCTGCTAATACTCCCTCGGTCCCACACTTGCTACTAATACTCCCTCCATCCAAAATACCATTATCTCTATCCAAAAAATGCATGAACTAACCAAAATGCCCTTCCTCCATATGAAATGTCTTTACTAATTTGTACAATGACAATTTTTTTTTTTTTAGTTAACTGGGTAAGTAGTATAGAAGAGGGAAAGAATTTACAGTGGGATCTCAATTTAGAGACAAAAAATGGCAAAACATATAGCCAAACAAGGCCCTTAAAGGCACCAAAATGCAAGAAAGGCAATAACAGGTTTGCCATGCTATAAAGGATAAAAGAAAACAACAAGCAATGCACCACCACCTGATGAAGAAGCAAGCACAACTATAAATCCAGCAGGTGGAATACCATCCATGAATGCAAACATAGGCAGGATATTGTACAATGACACTTATTTATGAAAATACCTTATTTTTTAGGAAAAAATTGCCCTTAAATGAAATTCAAGTCAAATGAACATGAAGCACAGGGAGAGATGCATATATAGTGAAATAACCCCAGAAAATTTCGCGCATGAGGTGGCCAGTCTCATACACAAAACCTGGAAGATACATACAACTGGTAGCAACAAGTATAGAATACAAAAGATATAATGAACAATTTTCTAAAAGCAAAAAAGAAAGTTCCTCTGAATTAAAATAACTGTTAACTAAACAAGTATATGTCCGGTAATACAATTTGGAAGTCCTGTAACCCAAGGACCCCTTAACTAGAATGAACCAAAGTTTTTAATTCTAAAATTAATACCAACAATCAAAGTCTCAAAAGGTCATAGTATGACTCTCAAAAGGTCATAGTATGACTCTTGAAGAAGACAAGTTCTTACCCTGTAACTGATGAGATAAGACGTCTGCTACAACCAAACCCTAAAACTCTATCCTCGCGGTGGAACCTGTCTGAAACCCCACTTTGTTGATATTTCAGGTTTCAGACAGGTTCCATCGCGAGGATAGAGTTTTAGGGTTTGGTTGTAGCAGACGTCTCATCTCATCAGTTACAGGGTAGGAACTTGTCTTCTTCAAGAGTCATACTATGACATTTTGAGACTTTGATTGTTGGTATTAATTTTAGAATTAAAAACTTTGGTTCATTGTGGTTAAGGGGTCCTTGGGTTACAGGACTTCCAAATTGTATTACCGGACATATACTTGTTTAGTTAACAGTTATTTTAATTCAGAGGAACTTTCTTTTCTGCTTTTAGAAAATTGTTCATTATATCTTTTGTATTCTATGCTTGTTACTACCAGTTGTATGTATCTTCCAGGTTTTGTGTATGAGACTGGCCACCTCATGCGCGAAATTTTCTGGGGGGTATTTCATTTGGTATCAGAGCATTCCAGGTTCAAGTATCCTCGGGTCTGTAGGGTCCGTCGTTGGGTATCTTCCGCATTGCGTATTCTGATAAATAGAATCTAAGTAGAGGATTCATTGTACTTTATACATCTTAGTCTATTATTGGGACTTATTTAGATGTCACCCCATTGGAGTAGGAAGGCGTACCACAACTAAGATCAAGATAATGCTCAGGATGGAAAGGTTGAACTTTCTCTCGATTTTCTAGCCATGGTAGTTTAGGTTGTAGCTACAAGAGTGGCGACTGCTCTTTAGAATCTGTAGCCACCACAGCAGCCACTACAAATGGCGCATGTTCCATTACCAGTGGAACAGTCTAACAGTTGGGAAGGATGCAAAACTCTTTCACATAAGGGAATTCCTGGACTTACAGAAGAAGGACAAGACAATCGCAGGGTCGGAATAGGAGTTCACCAATTTATCTTTGTTGCACCTGAGGAGGTGAACACTGAAGAGAAGAAAGTGAGCTGTTTTGTGAAGGGATTGATTTAGACTACTCGACAGGTCATTGTGGGTAATCTAGCTTATTCCACTTACACTCAGGTGGTTAATGCTGCATTGCAGCACTATCAAATAAGGAGGGATTATAGGAAATGATAGGGGAGAAACGAAATGATAGATACTCCGCTAGCCAGATAGTGGAAAGAAAAATGGAAATAGCAGGGCAATCTATTCAATAGATGAACTATGGGAGGGTCTACAATGTCATGCCATATGATGAGTAGACTCCTCAGGCGATTGAGGGTAGGGTTCCGATAAAGGTTAACTTTGATCGTGTTCTTATTTGAGACTGAGGCATCTCACTCTTTTGTATCTCAGTCGTTTGTTAGGATATCGGGTATACTTACTCAGTCATGTAGTTCTCCACTTACTATGACTACACCATTGGGATTTAGTACAATATTACGGGAACGCTGTAGTGAAATTTATTATAGGCGTTGGTAATCTCATGTTCTTGGCAGACCTATGGGTCTTAGACATGAATTCATATGATGTCATACTCGAGATGGATTTGTTATCGCATTATCATGCCCATGTCAATTGCCATGATTAGGCAATTCTTTTTGTTATACCGATTCAGGAGGTGTATTTAGTTGCTATACCATAATCAAATGAAGGGTCTAGAACTTGCCCATTCTTTAATAGTGAGGAGTCTCCGAAAGGAAATACAGTTTCTATGGATCTCATTCCAGTGGTGCGAGACTTTCAGGATGTGTTTTAGGAAATTCCAAGACTACCACCGAGTCGTGAGATAGACTTTGTAATTACATAGCGTCAGGCACTGGGCCTACTTATAGGTCAAAGGAGGAACATGCCAGACATCTTTGTATCATTTTGTAGACACTAAGAGATAGTCGGTTGTATGCGAAGTTTGAGAAGTGTGATTCCTAGCAGAGGGAGGTGAAGTTCTTGGGTTATATAGTATCTGAGAAGGGATAGCGGTTGATCCAAACAAGGTGTCCGCGGTATTAGAGTTGGGGGGCAACCTACCTCACCCATGGAGATTCGTAGTTTTCTGGGGTAGTTGGTTATTGTTGTAGGTTCATTCAAGGCTTTTCGAAGATTGTTAGCCATCTCACCCATGTACCTAAAAAGGGTGTGTCTTTCGTTTCTAATGATTCTTGTTAGACGACATTTGATGAGTTAAAGAACAGGTTGACAACTGCACCTGTTCTAGCTACCCTTTAGTGTGGCATTGAGTACTTGGTATGTACCGATGCATCATTGCAAGGTCTGGGGTGTGTGTGGACTCTGCCATGAGGACCTGGTGACATTATCTCTTAGGAAAGACTTTTGTTCAACGACCATAAGAGGTTGCAGTATATGTTTTCACAGGAAAAATGTTGATGATTTAGCTGATATTTTTGTAGCATGTGTAGTGGTCACACCTACTATCATTTAGAGGGTAATTTCAAATCAGCTTACTGACCCGTAGTGTGTAAAGAAGGTGGCTGAGTTGAAATCTGGATAGGTACTATTTTATACAGTGGGTACAGATGGAGGCGGGCATGATGAGTGAGTCCTACAGTTCTCAGTTTTTGGTACGCTTGAGAGGGGATAAGATGTACCAAGACATGAGATGACAGTTTTGGTGGGCAGGTATGAAGAAGGACAACTATATTTGTCTCTAAGTGCAGCAGTGGTCAGATGATCAAGATTGATCACCAAAGACCGCCGGAGTCTTTGCAACCACTGCCTATACCGGAGTGGAAGTGGGAGAGCCTTTCTATGGATTTCAATGTGGGACTTCCCACCTCACAACGAAACCATGATGTTATCTGGGTGATAGTGGACAGGCTGACGAAATTATCACATTTTTTGTCGTACGCTTGAGTTACACTTTAGAGTAGTATGCGAAGCTTTACATTGCAGAGATAATGAAGCTTCATGGTGTGCCTTTATCCATTCTATCGGATAGAGATCTGAATTTTATTTCAGGGATTTAGGAGGGTTTTCAGCAGACAATGGGTACAGCTCTGCACCTCAGTACAACTAATTACCCTCAGACCGATGGTCAGACTGAAAGGGTTAATCAGATTCTGGAGGGTATTTTGTGAGTATGTGTACTTAACTTCAAGGGTAATTGAGAGAATTGTTGCTAATTGAGTTTGTCTATAATAATAGTTATCAAAAGACTATTGGTATGACACCATTTAAGGCTCTGTACGGACGACCTGTAGATCGTTGGGTTACTGGTTGGAAGTTAGAGAGAATAGGTTTTTGGGTCCTTAGTTCATCAAGGACACGTCAGAAATAGTTGTCCTTATTAGAAACCGTATGCGGACTGCATAGAGCAGATAGAAAAGTTATGCTGACCGAAGAACTCGTGCACTAGAGTTCAAGGTGGGGGATCAGGTTCTATTCAAGGTTTCTCCCATGAAGGGAGTAATGCGGTTTGGAAAAAAAAAAGGGGGAGGTTGTCACGTTTTTTTTTGGCTCCTTTCATGATTACTGATAGGATCGGGATAGTAGCGTATATAGTGATGTTACTAAACACAATGCACAGGGTGTATCATATCTTTTATGTGTCTATGTTATAGAAATTCCGTAAGGAGGATGTTATTGATCAGCACATTGAGGTTGGGGAGATTGAGTTGCAGCTAGATCCAACATATATAGAGTAACTGTACTGTACTCATAACTATAGGAATCAATTCCCTCATCTTAAGACTATTCCTTTAGTTCGGGTTCAGTGGAGTCACCACAATTAGGTGGAGTCCACTTAGAAAAAGGAGGATGAAATAAAAGCAAAGTATCCAGAGCTTTTTCTTTCAGGTATGAGCTGTATTTCGAGGACGGAATTCCTCTTTTTAGGGGGGAAGAATGTAATATCCCGAAAAATTTAGATGTCTATTATTTTAAAGAAATTGAATTTCTTTATATTATTACTTTATTTTATTAATTCATGTGAAATGCCTTATTTCTATAAATTATCATTGTAATAAATTATCATTGTAGGTGAGTTGCTTTTCTTTTATATGCATCTTATCATTTTATGTGGATTACTTAGGTTTTATAGATTCAAATCATTTCATGTAAATTGCTCTGTTTAATTATTTATTTTTATCATTTTATGTGAATTGTTATTGATTATGTGTTATTTTATTTAAATGCTTTGGTTTGGGCTAGGGAGGAATTTGGGCCGGAATGATTGGGCTAAGGTTATGTTTAAATTGTTGGGCCAGGGTTATAATTATATTATTATTATTATTATTATTATTATTTTATTTAGTTTTAGAAAAATCAATAATAGAATAATAATTAAGACAAAAAGGAAAAAGAAGAAATTAGGGTTTTTGCCGTTACTTTACGCACAGAACTGAGGGAGTAAATGAAAGAGAAATTAGGGTTTTTGCCGTTGCTTTATGCACAGAACTGAGGGAGTAAATGAAAGAGAGAAGGGAGTGACGATTGGGTGAACAAGTTGATTTGTCAAAGAGGCAAGTTTGATTCTTCTCTTCCCCTTTGAATCCGTATGCATAGTCTAGGTTTAAGAATTTGGTTTATATTGAAAAATCTGTTTATAATTGTATTTTGTTTTGTTGCTTCTTATGGATAAATTTCGTGGAAATTTATTATGCTAAATTGTATATAGGATTATAGATATATATATGTAAGAATATATGCATATATATTTCATGTATGTGTAAATTGTATAGGAATCTATTTATGCATCAATTTAGGATGAGAAAAGATATTAATTCGTAAGCATTCTCTGTTGTGATTATCTACAAAAAAAACCCTTGATCTTTAATAAAATAGATCATGAGAAATTTGAGTTGAAAATTTTAAATTTTGCGAAGAACCCTAGAACTTGTGAATTAGGGGTTTTTGATTCGGACAATTTTTGATGGGGCTTTTTGTACCAATGGGTAGAGGGGATCAAGAGGAGAAGAACGGTACAAAAATCAGGCTGGACGGAGGTCGGACGAAGCCGGAATCAGCGCCGAAAAATCCCCCAGCGCGCTGCTTACGCGCTGGGGAAGACAGCCCAGCCGGCGCTTGACCCCCACGAGCGCCGCCGGCAAGTGGGGGCGCATCCGGCCAGCTCCAGCACCGGTCGGTGGCCGGAAAATTGTTTTCGGGCCCCACTCGCGGGGGTCCACCTCTGGATCCAATATGGGCCCATTCCGAATTGTTTTGATATTTATTTTGTATTTTTGAAATTTTTGGAAAAACTTGAAACTCTGGAAAAATCATTTTTTAAAAATACTTTTATAATTCTAAAAATTCTTAAAATTTTATGTCAACTTCCTAGGAGCTTAAGGGGCTTGGGGTTTAAATTTCATATCAAAATTATTTACCATTGTCTTTAAATTAATGTTTAAAGTGTCTAAAAACTGGATTTTTTAGCCTCTTTAATTTTAGAAAATAGTTAAAAATTTTCAAAAATTCAGAAATTTTTACTGTATCTCTCTGGAGGCTAAATACACTTGGGTTTAAATTTTCAACTCAAAATAATTTTTCCTTATTATTCAATTGATTTTTAAAGGGTTCAAAAGTTGGGTTTTTCAATTTCTGTAATTTTAGAAAATACTTTTATAACTCCAAAAGTTCCCAAATTTTTATTGTAACTTTTTGGAGGTTAAATAAACTTGGTTATAAATTTTCATCTTGAAATGAGTTTCTTTTGGTGTTAAGTTAATTTTTAAAGTGTCTAAAAGTAGGATTTTCACCTTCTTTTATTTTTAGAAAATATTTTAAAATTCCAGAAAATTCTAAAAAAATGTAGTTAACTTTATAGGATTAAAATGCACCTGGGTTTTAAATCTCATGTGAAGATGAGTCTCCCTTGTTATTGTGTTGGTTGTAAACGTATGCTTCGAATTATGTTTTATTTTCTTTTTGCGAGAAAAATATTTTTTTAAATTTTCAAAAATGCTAAAAAATTCCAGAATGATTTAATAGGGTTCTCAGAAGTAGAATAGACCCAAAAACCTAGATAAAAGTTAGGTTTAGACTCCCTCGTAGAATTGAGTGCATTGGAGGTTGAGTTGGGAAATTTCTTCTATAATGGATGCTTGGGTTATTTGGTTTACTTGAATGTATTTTCCTTTAAGGATATAAATGCCCATCAAATACGTGATTATAGTTTACTTGTGAACGATTTGTCTTATGGTGATAATTTCATGTTGGATAATTTGAAATACTGGTTTGTGCAAATTTAAATCATAATGCACCTTGTTTATTTTATGTTTCATATTGGAATGCATCTATACGCATTTTATTTTGGCATGTAAGGATTGCCCGGCGTGTCAGGATTGCCCATACCTAATAAGGTATCTATGCATTTTATTTTGGCATGTAAGGATTGCCCGGCGTGTCAGGATCGCCCATACCTAATAAGGTATATATGCATTTTATTTTGGCATGTAAGGATTGCCCGGCGTGTTAGGATCGCCCATACCTAATAAGGTATCTATACATTTTATTTGGCATGTCAGGATTGCCCGGCGTGTCAGGATCGCCCATACCTAATAAGGTATCTATACATTATATTTGTTTTGTCATGATTATCGAGATTTAATAAAATGCATGCATATGTTTCCTTACTTTGAACTTAAAGAAGGTGTTCATTATTGAATGATAAGGGTTCGTTGGGATAACGTATAAGATGATTTTGATTTCTGAAAACATGAACTAGGTAGGGAATGACCAGTATGTATATACCTATACCTATTAAGGTATCAAAGGATAAAATGGTGACATGTTGGGATTGCTTAAACTTGATAGTATTTCATGCTATGCTTATTTCTGCTGAACTTAAGGAATGTGTTCTCTTTTTCATAATAAGGGTTTGGGTGAAATATTATAAATATTGACTATTGTTTTGGAAACATGAAACTGGATGAAAGAATAACTTGTATGTTAAATCTATGGATTTATTTTGTGTCCCATATATTGAGGGTATGTATATTGGTTCTCTAATTGGGATGTAGTAGATAGGACTTGCTCGTGGGTTTAACCCACTTTGTTGATATTTCAAGTTTCAGACAGGTTCCACCGCGAGGATAGAGTTTTAGGGTTTGGTTGTAGCAGACGTCTCATCTCATCAATTACAGGGTAGGAACTTGTCTTCTTCAAGAGTCATACTATGACCTTTTGAGACTTTGATTGTTGGTATTAATTTTAGAATTAAAAACTTTGGTTCATTCTAGTTAAGGGGTCCTTGGGTTACAGGACTTCCAAACTGTATTACCGGACATATACTTGTTTAGTTAACAGTTATTTTAATTCAGAGGAATTTTCTTTTCTGCTTTTAGAAAATTGTTCATTATATCTTTTGTATTTTATGCTTGTTGCTACCAGTTGTATGTATCTTCCAGGTTTTGTGTATGAGACTGGCCACCTCATGCGCGAAATTTTCTGGAGGGTATTTCATATAGATCGATAGGGTTTATATATATATATATATATATATATATATATATATATATATATATATATATATATAGTTCATTTGGGTCATCCATTTGAAAAGAAAAACATTTACAAACAAAAAACCTTTAAAAGTGTCATCAAATTACCAAAAAAAAAAAAACCCTTGTTTTAAGGGACTAAAAATTATATTTAATTAAAATAACATTTATTTATTTACATTTAAAACAAATGAATAATAAATTGTTCTTTAGAATAATTAAATTAAATAAATTAAATTTTAATTTTAATTTATTGTTTGGGTTTGGGAAAGAAAAGAGTGGAAGCTATGATCACCACCACTCCATTGCCAGCCACCACTGTCACACCCCAGATTTTAGAAGAGAAATCCAGAATGTGAAAGACAAATAAAATAAAATAAAAATAAGAGAATTCTAAAATTTTCAACCAGTCCTTTTAATTAATAAATAGAATCCTGTACACCATTCTATTACATTGGAAGGAAATATTAAATATATTTCTTCCGTACAAATACTCAAAAAATACAATATCTCACAAATCCTGGGCAGAAATAAGTTCTAATGGTCCCACATTGCTACCTCTTCAACCGGTGCTACTAAATCCAAACATGCTCCGTATCAGTGTCCAAACCTGCAGAACCGGGAGGGAGGGGGGTGTGAGCTCAAAGCTTAACAAGAATATGCCGAATAATCTTTCATTGCTTCAGCAAGTTGAATTTTGCATCAATAATCTCAAAAATAATTTAAAATTTATATTTCAATAAATAATATATTCACATTCCATAGTTTAATGGTAAAGCATTTAACATTTAAATTTAAATGCACAAAAAAAATATCATCAAGTACAATTAAGCACATAATTCGTACACATAAACTAACACCATTTAAATGCACAAACTAATCAATAGGCACATTTAATTTCACATAAAAATTAATAAGCACCCACATACATATTAACAAATAATGCGCATAAAATAATACACCAATTACATTGCACCACCAACAACATGTAAGAATTTATAGCACAAACACGTTTATCAACCACAATTTAATTGCAACACATAATTTCAAATAAAGCAATTTAAATTATCATTTCATAGTCATCAATATATATATATATATATATATATATATTTATTTATTTATACACATAATAATTCAAAATATATATATATATTTATAATTATATATATACACATTTTAATATAGGTAAATATTTAATAAATACCAACACATCGAATTTATATATATAATTTATACACATTAATTCACGTATGCACATATATATAAACACACGTAAATTAAATATATACACGAATAAGAGAAGAGAGCAAGTATCAACTTGCCTCGGGTTTATTATCCGAAAAGCCCACAAATCCGTTACCGATCCAAAATCCGAAGTCCACAATTTCGACCCTGTCCAATGTCAAAGCCAAGACCAAATTAAATTAACCCATTTCATTTTAAATTGATACTAGGCCAACATTTAAATTCTGGCCCAGTCCAATTTCATTTACCCAAACAAAGCCCAACTTGAATGATCCAAATTCAATTTTCAGTTGGGGTCACTAATTAGTGAGCCCAATTTAATTGTGTAGCCCAATACATTGTCAGCTTTTCTTGAACCAACCCAATCTCAACCATGCAGGCCAGCCCATTTCATCCAGACCAGACACCATCACCAACTTCCTAGCACACATCGGTCACCTTCAGAAACTTCACCATCTCTTTATCATGGCAGCTGACCACCATCACTACAAGAAAAAAAAGGCTTTTTACGGTGGGCAAAAAGGGCTTTTACCACAAGTTAGGCCCATCGTGGTATCTAGTGTCGTAGTTGCTAACAGACTTTCCACCACGGGCTCAGCCCGTGGTGAAAAGTCTATGAGCCCGTGGTAGAAAGTCTGTCCGTGGTTGAAAGTCTTTTTGGTACTGTTAAAAAAACTTTCTACCACGGGTTTGGCCTGTGGTTGAAAGCCTACATTTTACCACGAGCTGAGCCTGTGGTGGAAATTATTTTTCTACCACGAGCTAAGCCTGTGGTTGAAAGTTTATAATTTTTTTAAAAAAAATTATATGCCTAGATCATTGTTCCTAAGACAAAAACCACTTTTCACAACAAAAATCAGTCATCTTCAATTCTACCAATACACAACAAGACTACACCCAAATTCATATGTATTCTGATTCGTGTGTGAGTGTGACTCAAAAAGTATATCAATTAAAATTTTCCACACTTCGCAATAGAACGAATTCCTTGCAGAATAGGGCTATCGAAATGAATGGGTATCGTACCTCAGGGATTATGTTCTGATGAGTTGGAACACAGAACTAATTCTAATTAAATTTATAAGAAAAGAATTCTGATTTTTAACTAATTAAAAAGATAAAATAAAATAAATCAAAGTTAAACAGATAATGAAGATAATAAGAGAGAAACCTAGGGTGTTTGACTTCACCACTAACTCCACAATCAATGGTCAATTGAATCAACTATAGGGGAATTACATCATGCATAAGTGGTGTCGGTGGCTACAAGCTCACCTTCATCCGTCAAGAAGATAACATATGATTAAGGCTAAGCCATGGACTATCTTCGATTGGCATGGGCCATCTGCCTAACTACTCTAATCTAGGGTGCAGTATGGTTCATCTTCTCTAGGCATAATCCATCAAAGCTCATAACAATATATTCAGTGATTACCATTGTGTAATAATCTCTCTCATGATCACAGAAAACAAAAGAGATTGAGTTCAATAACAACAACTAAATATCTAAGACAAGATAAGAAATCATTGAGATTAAATTTACAAGACTTTTATTGCTCAATTCATTAATAAGAATCCTCACAATTACACAATCTATGCATGTATATAAAGGTCCCCAATAATTAAAACAATCAAACCATTGATGCTTTGTTAGGGCTACATCAAAACCCTAGTGGATGAACTAGCCGCTCATGGTAGAAGAAGAAGCTTCAACTGTTGAGGAAGAAGACATCATCTTTCTGAATTACGCGTATGACTTTGTTCTCCAATGGCTCTGCAATATGTTTCTGTTCTCTTCTCAGCCCTCTCAGACTCTCCAATCTCTGTGTAAGCTCTCCCAATTCAGCCTCCAAGTCTTCCTTTTATTCCCCAAGAGAATTCACCAAAGTCCTAATCCAATTAGGAATTAATTAGGGTTTCCCGCAGCACTAATCAGGTGGGTTTTTCCTGCTGACTTCGGCCCGACTTTTGACCCACTAGAAGTCCGATTCACGGAATTTTCGTGAAATACAAAAGTGTGCAGAATCAAATTTCGTTCAACCTTACGCGAGAATAATGTCGATTTGAGGCTCGAAAATAAGACTTCTGGTCCGTTTTCCAAAACGGGATTAAGACTGCATTATGCGCAGATTTGGGCTTCAGGCCCGAAACCTTCTTAAGCAGCTGTAATTCTCTTGGACCTCTTTCTTGGGCTGATTTGAGTTAAAATAAATGGTTGAGTGAATCTCCTTGATGTAGGCTTCATCTCACCATCTTGGATGTCTTCTTTAAAAGCCCAAAATCACAGTTTTAACTGAAATAATTATTAAGGCCCTGAAAATACAGAAAACACTAAAACAAAGTAAAATCACAAAATAATCTATCACTAAGAGAATAAAATACATAAGTTAAGAGGCTAGAATGCGTAACATTCAACGCCTATCACACCCCCAAACTTACATATTGCTAGTCCCTTAGCAATAGAATAAAACAAAACTAAAACAAAGGAAACTAACAAATACTAACTAAACTACCAAACTCCACTTTCGTGGGAGAAACGATTGCATTTAGCATATGCAACAAGCCTTTAAACCCCTAGGTTCCCCCTAGTGGATGAGTATAGTCTCGTGAGGGTTTCCAGAAATGTTACCCACAAACATTCAAAATTCTGTTTCAACATTAATTCAAGAAGAAGATTACAATATATAGTTACAAACTTGCATTCAAGAATAATTTCAAACTTTCAAATTCTATAATTCAAACCAATGGTCCCCATGCATAATTCACATCAACATATCTCAAAATAATCAACTCTAGTCCCCTCGTGTAAAGTGAACTAGCAATCATCTTATGTAGCATAACTCAGTTCTGAATATATTAAGGCACATACCCTTTCAACTCACTAGCTCCCCTTATTGAAATCATACTTCCCAACATGATTACATGACTTTTTCATTTTTTTTTCATCATTCCTTTTTTTCATTGCTTTATTGGTTGTGCAATGTCTTGATCTATTAAGCTTTCTGAAAGATCCATGTAGCAAGCTTTCAGTCAGTGACTCCCAAACCAGATGGCTTTAGGGCACTAGGCTTTAAGATACCCTGAAGACCTAATTACTCGAATCAGTCAGGCTACAAATCAAGACAACCAATGCTCATCTTTTCTCACCCTTTCACTTTTGACGCGAACACTCCGTGCTTCCTGAGGCATAGAGGCCCGGTTACTCATGAAAAGGATCAAATTGATTTGCTTATTCATCACATTCTTTTTTTTTTTCTTTTTCATTGAAGTCAAGTAAAACACATTATCGGTACTCATTCTCAAGAGATACTAATTAATATCAAGCATATGTAACTCAATAACTCAAAACCAAAGATTATACCCCATAAGACTATGCTAGTGTGTTTGTGCATGTAAGGAAACTAGAATTAATCATCCCAAAACATGTTATTGCAAACCATGATTAAAACCACATACTTTAAATCACAGGTTTCAAAAATTCAAAACATACTCAAAAATTGCAAGTTATGCACCTACATAAGGTATTAATCCTTTGAATCATGTCAAAACATACTATCTAAAAATAAAACAAAATAAAATAAAATAAACAAACTAAGAAAATAAAATAAAATAAAATAAAATCCTAATACAAGAAGAATTTCACACAAATTTCCCCCCATATTGCAATAAAGCACAAAAATAGGCATCGCCTCACCCCCAAACTTAAACTGTACATTGTCCTCAATGGACAAGCAATCAAAGCATAGAGAAGAGTAAGAACGATATTACCGGGATCATGGAGTAGTGGAAAGAAAATAGAGTACATCATGAGCACGAAGGCAATGCAAGCACACCCCCAAACTTGGATGTTTCAATCTGTCAAAACAACCACTATACCCCAAAGATCAAGTGAAAATAGTATGGGTGAAAATAAATATGAAAGAGAAAAATCCCAAAAAAAAAAAAATATATATAAAATATTTTTTTCATTTTTCAAAATTTTTTTTCATAATCAAAATCTAACTACAAAAAGAGAAATAAAAAGAAAAATAAAAACTAAAAATAAAATAATATACAAAAGATGGTTACCTTCCTATCAAGGATGTGGTGGTGACTGAGCATCCGGATCTAAGTTTGCTTGGCGCATCAGTGCACGCATCATCCTCCTCATCTCTAGTTGCTCTTGGCGAGTGTCACGAAAGTGATCCGCCATCTCTGCTCTCATTGCACCAAACTGTGTGGAGACCTCTGTCTGTAAGGTGCCAAACTGGGCTGTCAACCCAGCAATCTGCCCTTCTAAGTATTGATAATCATGGCCACCAGCCTGTGCATGCACTTCCTCTTCCTCTGCCTCCATCTCCTCTGGATCATCTACCGGTGGTGGTACATCTACATGCTCTCCTCCTTGGGCCAACCGAGATACCTCACCAGGCACTGCTATGACTCTCTGGTGCATATGAGATTGACTCAAGTTCCAGTCATGCGTGCCATAATGAAGGTCATGTGGAAAGGCAAGCTCGTCCTCGTGGACTGCATACCCCTGTGATACAAGCAACTGGTGAATAATAGTAGGGAATGAAAACTCCCAGTCACTTGCACTGTCTGGTACCTTGGCCACAACCTTGGAATAGAATTTCTCCATCTGGCCCCAGACAATCTGTGGGAATGACAGCCAATGCCCAAAATGTATGGCATATAAGGCTCTGAGGAACTCTTGACGTCTTTCGGTTTTATGTCCAATTGGACATACATTCTTGAGTAGCACAACGTCAAGGAACCATAAATGATTTGGCATTGAAGACTTTGAAGCTGCATTCCTTTTCGGCCCAGAAAATTGGTTGGCACACAATCGTGCAACCACATTGCCCACCGACAACTCGTCGGGTAAAGGAGTGTAGATATGAGATAAATCAGCTGGGCATTCATGAGGACAACCCATGGCAATGGCAATGGATGACATGTCAACTCGAACTATTATTCCATCTACGGAAGAAGTAAGCACATCCCGCTCATCAGGTTTCGGCATCAAGTTTTGATAAAATACCTTGACAAGCCTCGGGTAAATGGTAGATGAGAGTGGAACAAAAATGGATGCCGACCGACGACGACGGATGTCGGAAATCCCCCATCGTGTCTCGGGAAACATACCATAAAGTTCGGCTATGTCAAACGTTGTTTCATAGTTCAACGCCCTTGGATGCCATCTCTCTTGAATACCGTCTCGGCGAGATCGTGAAGAACCTGTGGTCGGATCATTCCTCGCTCGGCGAGGATTACGTGAACTTGAAGCATCTTGGTGACTTGCTCTCTTTGGTGCCATAGAAGTAGAAAAAGTGTAATTGAGGAATTAAATCGAACACTTGGTGTGCACAATTCTTTTGTAACCTTCAACCTCCTTTTTCCGGCAATTTTTCCACCCGAATCGAACAAGTAATTGCACCAAATTGATCCCCCAAACTTGGTCTTCAAAAGCCCTCAAAAGATTTGAACAATTTCTTCAAGGAAAAACTTCACTTACTTCGATGTTGAACTTGAAAAAGTGTGAGCTTCCTTTGAGAACTAGTGATTTTTGATCCACTTTGATGTTGAAGTTGATGGTGATCAATGTTGAATCCTTGTATAATAATCACTAATTGAAGAAATTAGTTTTCCGGATGATATAGGACTTAAATTGGTGTTCAAAGAGGCTTAGGATGCAAGTAGTAGCAACATAGGAGGATAAGGAGTCCATTTATAGCAAAAATATTCGGCCAGCCCACACATGGGCTTGGGCGATCGATCCCCCCAAGGATGGGCGATCGATCGCCCACCTGCTGGTGGGTGATTTCTTAAAAAACAATGGGGCGATCGATCCCCCTTAAATGGGGCGATCGATCCCCCTTCTGATGCCCTGCTGGACCCTCCATCGCCCAAGGTCGACCGAGACTTGATATTTTTGAGTCTCCATTGCCCAAGGTCGACCGAGAGCACGATTTTTCACCCGTCTTGAGTCCGAATACCTCGGTACACCTCTTGGCATCCTCCGGAAGCAACTTATACATCAAAAACTCAAAGAAAAAAACATTAAAACGCAACTAGAATTGAAGAAAAACTTAAGAAAACTAAAATCAAAAATTAAAATAAAAGAAAACTAAAAGAAATCAAGGATAGAAATACATACAAAACTTACAATTTAACGTCCGTAAGAGACGATTGACTCTCCGAAGGGATTAAGTTGGATAGACGGGATCCGTCAAGTCGACGGACTCCACGTCTCTTCTTGGCACACATCCTTCCACACAATGTTTCAACCTTTGGCCATTAACTTTCATCAAAGTATTATCTCTAAAGCTTCGAATTTCCACGGCACCATGAGGAAAAACCGAAATCACTTGGAATGGTCCATCCCACCTTGAACGCAATTTTCCAGGGAACAACCGAAGCTTGGAATTGAAGAGCCACACTTTATCACCTGGAGAGAAGGACTTTCGTGAGATGTGTCGATCATGAAATGCTTTCGTCCTCTCCTTGTAAATTCGTGAACTTTCATAAGCATCACGTCTAAACTCTTCTAAT
The DNA here is from genome assembly GCA_026545225.1 of Cornus controversa. Taxonomy (NCBI): domain Eukaryota; kingdom Viridiplantae; phylum Streptophyta; class Magnoliopsida; order Cornales; family Cornaceae; genus Cornus; species Cornus controversa. The sequence goes on from CM048852.1 coordinate 22,079,145, forward strand.
TCATTCAATTGCAACTTCCTCTCTTCCCCAGCTCTTTTTGCATCGAAATTGAATTTTTGAATTGCCCAAAGTGCCTTGTGCTCAATCTCTACTGGAAGATGACATGCTTTCCCATACACTAACCGATATGGTGACATACCGATAGGGGTCTTGTAAGCAGTCCGATACGCCCATAGTGCTTCGCTCAGTCGCAATGACCAATCTCTTCTATCTGGTCTCACTGTCTTCTCGAGAATATGCTTAATTTCTCGATTGGAAAGCTCTACTTGCCCACTTGTTTGAGGATGATAAGGCGTTGCCACCTTATGTGTCACTGAATATTTAGCAAGCAAACCTCTCAAGAATTTATTGCAAAAGTGAGTACCACCATCACTGATCAAGGCTCGAGGAATTCCAAATCGACTAAGAATATTCTCATGCATGAATTTGATTACCACCTTGTGATCATTGGTTCGAGTTGCAATGGCCTCCACCCACTTGGAGACATAATCCACTCCAACCAGAATATATTCGTAGCCAAAAGAAGGTGGAAAGGGTCCCATAAAATCAATTCCCCAAACGTCAAAAATCTCCACCACCAGAATGGGGCTCATTGGCATCATATCACGCCTCGACATTGAACCCAATCTTTGACAACGATCACAAGTCTTACAGAAAACATATGCATCGTGAAACAGAGAAGGCCAAAAGAATCCACATTGAAGTACCTTTGCCGCTGTCTTCCTTGCACTGAAGTGGCCTCCACATGCCAATGAATGGCAGAACTTGAGAATATCTTGAAACTCATGGTCTGGGACACATCGCCGAATAATCTGATCTGGACAATATTTAAATAACTCTGGATCCTCCCAAAAGTAATGATGAACTTTAGAGAAGAATCGATCACGTTCTCGCTTGGTCCAGTCTCTTGGCACTTTTCCCGTGGCTAAATAGTTCACAATATCTGCATACCATGGTGTGGAGTTGTCGGACACTCCAAATAATTGCTCCCTCTGAAGTGTTTTGGAAAGTGTAGTGCATACAGAAGTTACCACCATGGTAGAAATTTGATCCTCAAACACCTTCTTCTCCTTCTGTTTTTCTTGCACCCTTACTTCATCTACAGATTCAATCACCTCTTCAGAGTCCATGAAGAAAACATCAGTCTGATCTGGAGGATTCTCAACAGCATTGAAAATATTAAGTTTAACCTTCATGTTGCCAAAGAAAATATCCATGATCCCTGACCTACAATTTATGCAAGCATCAGCAGTAGCTAAGAAAGGTCAACCAAGGATCACAGGAATGTGCCTCTTTGGATTGTGAACCGGCTCAGTGTCAAGTACAATGAAATCAACAGGAAAGTAGAACTTGTCCACTTTAATGAGCACATCTTCTATGATCCCTCGGGGTTGCTTTGTTGATCTGTCTGCAAATTGTAATACCACCGAGGTAGGCTTCAATTCTCCCAAGCCCAATTGTAAGTAAACTGAATAAGGTAGCAAATTCACACTTGCACCCAAATCAAGAAGAGCTTTATCCACATGGTGCTCCCCAATAATGCATGAGATAGTTGGAGCACCAGGATCTTTGTACTTGGGAGGAGTACACTGCTGAATTATTGAACTTACTTGTTGTGGCAGCATTACTTTCTTTGGCACATGGCTTTTAGAACGCCTTTTCTGAGTGCACAAGTCCTTCAAAAATTTTGCATAAGGAGGAATTTGCTTGATGGCATCAAGGAGTGGCAAATTAATCTTCACTTGGCGAAACACCTCCATCATGTCATGCAGCTTGTCCCCTTGCTTCCCCAATTTAGATGCTTCAAGAAAACGTTGTGGGAAAGGAGCCTTGGGCTCATAAGGAATTTCAGCACTTGGACTTGTGATCACTTTTTCTTCTTCTTTCTTTTCACCCACCTTATTGTCAATTATTTTCCCACTTCTCAAAGTGGTAATGGCTTGAACTTGCTCATGGTGTGGGTTGCTTGTGGAAGCTTGCATCCCTCTTGGATTAGCAATTGGTTGACTAGGGAGCTTCCCTTCTTCTCTTCTACTTAATGAAGTAGCAAGCTGTCCAAACTGAGATTCCAGTTTGGCAATGGATTGAGAATGCGAGTGCACTAGCTGAACTGTAGATTGTACTGTTGCTGCAGTGGCTTGCACTGTCTCTATAAGAGAATCAAGCTTATCAAATTTAGACAAGGTAAGAGTCAGCTTGTCTTCAATAGCAGAAATTCTTTGGGCCATAGGACTTGTGTTTGATATTGCTGTTGAGGCACAAAAGTCCTAGGTTGATATGATGGTTGCATTGCTGCCCCTTGGTTACTGTAAGAAAAACCAGGATGATTCCTCCATGTGGGATTGTAAGTATTACCTCGTGGAGGATTCATTGGTCCAGTGAAAGTGGCTTGAACTTGCTCATGTTGAATATCAGAAAATTGCCCCATTGAAGGACAATTGCTCACATTATGCATAGGACTAGAGCAAAATTCACAAGGGCCTAGCAATGAAGAATTTGAAGCAGAAGGAGTTTGATTGGCAGCCATAATTGCTGCTACCTTCTGTGCAATTAAATCAATATCAGTTGGCATAGCTTCTGAAGCACCAACCTCAAAAATTCCATCAACCTTCCTGGTAGTGGCAGGTCTGCTAGAACGAGTAGAGGACACATGTTGTAGAGAGTTGTCACTAAGATTTTCAAATAAGGTCCATGCCTCTTCTTCACTCTTCAACATAAAAGTACCTCCACATAACGCATCAACCATCTGTCTGTTGGCTTCTGTGAGCCCTTCATGAAAACTCTGCACTAGTTGCCACTTAGGAACTTGATGATGGGGACACTTCCTAAGAAGGTCCTTGAATCTTTCCCATGTCTCATAAAATTGTTCCCCCTCATGTTGGGAGAAACCAGTGATAGCACGTCTGAACTGATTGGTCTTCCCTATCGGAAAATACTTCTTGAGAAACTCATGTTGCATCTGAGTCCAAGTCGTGATAGAACCAGCCGGTAGAGAGTTGAACCAATACTTTGCTTTGTCTTTCAGAGAGAATGGAAAAAGTCTCATTCTGAAAGCATCTTCAGAGAAGTTGTGAATTTTTGTAGTTGAGCACACTTCAATGAAGTCATCCAGATGCTTGAAAGGGTCTTCTTGAGTCAGCCCAAAATAAGATGGTAGCATCTGAATAATGCTGGACTTGATCTCATAATTCTGTGCTGTGACATTGGGCAGTTGAAAACCTGCTGGCGAGGTATATGTCTCAGGAACATAGTAGTCCCTAAACAATCTAGCTCTTTCTCCATCAGCATTAGGAACAAGGTTATTATTCCTCTCTTCTGCCATGTTTTCAATTATTTCTTCCTCTTGCACAATGGTATCAACAGGGATGTTCCTCTGTTGTCTAAGAGTACGTTCAGGCTCAGGATCAAGAGGTATCAAAGGATCAGCCACAGAACGACGACCTTGCATATATTACTAAAAGCACCTGAAAAGAAAACAAAAACAAAATTAAAAATAAAATATAAAAATTTCCTAAACTAAAAATCCAATTAAAACTAATTCTGTAAAAGCCAATCAATCAAATAGATAATCCCCGGCAACGGCGCCAAAAATTGATTCGTGTGTAAGTGTGACTCAAAAAGTATATCAATTAAAATTTTCCACACTTCGTAATAGAACGAATTCCTTGCAGAATAGGGCTATCGAAATGAATGGGTATCGTACCTCAGGGATTATGTTCTGATGAGTTGGAACACAGAACTAATTCTAATTAAATTTATAAGAAAAGAATTCTGATTTTTAACTAATTAAAAAGATAAAATAAAATAAATCAAAGGTAAACAGATAATGAAGATAATAAGAGAGAAACCTAGGGTGTTTGACTTCACCACTAACTCCACAATCAATGGTCAATTGAATCAACTATAGGGGAATTACATCATGCATAAGTGGTGTCGGTGGCTACAAGCTCCCTTCATCCGTCAAGAAGATAACATATGATTAAGGCTAAGCCATGGACTATCTTCGATTGGCATGGGCCATCTGCCTAACTACTCTAATCTAGGGTGCAGTATGGTTCATCTTCTCTAGGCATAATCCATCAAAGCTCATAACAATATATTCAGTGATTACCATTGTGTAATAATCTCTCTCATGATCACAGAAAACAAAAGAGATTGAGTTCAATAACAACAACTAAATATCTAAGACAAGATAAGAAATCATTGAGATTAAATTTACAAGACTTTTATTGCTCAATTCATTAATAAGAATCCTCACAATTACACAATCTATGCATGTATATAAAGGTCCCCAATAATTAAAACAATCAAACCATTGATGCTTTGTTAGGGCTACATCAAAACCCTAGTGGATGAACTAGCCGCTCATGGTAGAAGAAGAAGCTTCAACTGTTGAGGAAGAAGACATCATCTTTCTGAATTACGCGTATGACTTTGTTCTCCAATGGCTCTGCAATATGTTTCTGTTCTCTTCTCAGCCCTCTCAGACACTCCAATCTCTGTGTAAGCTCTCCCAATTCAGCCTCCAAGTCTTCCTTTTATTCCCCAAGAGAATTCACCAAATTCCTAATCCAATTAGGAATTAATTAGGGTTTCCCGCAGCACTAATCAGGTGGGTTTTTCCTGCTGACTTCGGCCCGACTTTTGACCCACTAGAAGTCCGATTCACGGAATTTTCGTGAAATACAAAAGTGTGCAGAATCAAATTTCGTTCAACCCTACGCGAGAATAATGTCGATTTGAGGCTCGAAAATAAGACTTCTGGTCCGTTTTCCAAAACGGGATTAAGACTGCATTATGCGCAGATTTGGGCTTCAGGCCCGAAACCTTCTTAAGCAGCTGTAATTCTCTTGGACCTCTTTCTTGGGCTGATTTGAGTTAAAATAAATGGTTGAGTGAATATCCTTGATGTAGGCTTCATCTCACCATCTTGGATGTCTTCTTTAAAAGCCCAAAATCACAGTTTTAACTGAAATAATTATTAAGGCCCTGAAAATACAGAAAACACTAAAACAAAGTAAAATCACAAAATAATCTATCACTAAGAGAATAAAATACATAAGTTAAGAGGCTAGAATGCGTAACATTCAACGCCTATCATATTCACACCAAGCATTACAAAGCCAAATGCTACAAATAAATCTGTCACATGACCATATTGTCCACAACACAAAAACATGTACAACAATGCCTCTTGTTCCACCAATACACAACTCCCAAGCCTATTCAAATTAACTGCATTTGCTAAATATATATAAGATGAAACGACATTAAAAAAAGATAAATTTGCATCCAAATATTAATCCTACCAGTCACAAATAAATAAATTAATCCCAAACTTCTTTTATATTCAAAGAGCTAGTTTCGAGACATATCTATTCAAGGAAGAAAAAAAGTCTCAATACTATCACAGCCAAAATTATAGATACATGATTGTTTACCAATAACATTTCTATCAACCAAAACATTAAGCTATATAAAAACTACATTAAAAAAAAACTAAAACACTTTGCTTAAATGCATAACACAACTATACAAAAAAAAAGCTATAATGTCCAAAAGTTAGTCACTGTCCAGGTGTGTCATAGTCTAAAATATTTGATCAGCCCTCAAAAAATATATATGTCCAAAAGTTGGCTAAAATGCAAAAACCTACATTATAAAACATTCTCAATCAAAATCAATACTTGTTCTAATAATCAGTTCAGTTTAAACTCTAAGTACACTAATAAAATACCCCATATTTAAACAAATGGTTTAAAAGTAGTTCATGTCATGTAATGCATGTATATTATATGTATTTTCATATTATTATACTACGTGTATTCATCATTGAACTTTTTAAGAGTACTGGTGGCTTACAACCATGATGCAGATACTCCAGACCTTTAATTGAAGTCTTCATTAAGTACTTGCTACACTTGCAGCTCATAGAAAATAAGAAATGAAAGGAAAAATTGCATTTCTTCTCAATTCTTACTAACCTTGTGCCGCATCAAGTGCTATTCCAAGCCTCTCTTCCCAACTCAAAACAATTGAGTTTTTATTTGCATCCATGAATTAGGTATCAGTCTAAATATTAGGAAGCTCAGTCATATGTTTAAATTAAGAAATTGTCCAATGAAATTTAGGAAGAGAAAAATTTGTAGTTCTTGCTGATGCAGAGACTATATATATCAAATGGGTGCATAGTCCTATAGTGTAAACTTTTTACTTTCTCTCTTTAGAATTCTATATATGCTCTCTATTACAAGAATTGTGTTATTTTTATCTATTACATATTATTTTGCTATATGTAATACCCCACTCCAACACATGGTATGATATTGTCCGCTTTGGGCCTGAGCCCGCACGGTTTTGCTCTTGGGTTTACCCCAAAAGGTCTCATACCATTTGAAGAGAACATACTACATATAAGCACATCCCCTTTTCCACACCCAGGCGATGTGGGATTGCGCACCCTGTACCCTGTCAGTGTGGTAGCTCAGCCCAGTGTCTGTCTATGCACCCGCCCACTCACACCCGTCCACAAGGGTTACTACAATCCACCCCCCTACGAGGCCCGACGCCCTCGTCGGCACACTTACTTCCGGCTGGGTTCAGGCTCTGATACCAACTGTAATACCCCACTCCAACACATGGTATGATATTGTCCGCTTTGGGCCTGAGCCCGCACGGTTTTGCTCTTGGGTTTACCCCAAAAGGCCTCATACCATTTGAAGAGAACATACTACATATAAGCACATCCCCTTTTCCACACCCAGGCGATGTGGGATTGCGCACCCTGTACCCTGTCAGTGTGGTAGCTCAGCCCAGTGTCTGTCTATGCACCCGCCCACTCACACCCGTCCACAAGGGTTACTACACTATATATCTGATTTGAGACTCAAAAGATCACTGAATTTTTATCCAAGACATTTTTTAGAAGAAATGAGACAAGTGGCGAAGTGGAGAAAAAATCTTCAAAATAATATCTTCTGCGGGAATTTAAGATGTATCGAAGTGGGTACTTCGATGCATCGAAATGGCTACTTCGATGCATCGATCTTTTATTGACTGCAGTTCTTCATATTTCGATGCATCGATCTTTCCTTGACTGCAGTTCTTCAACTCTTCAGCTTCCTGACTCCGGTCTTGACACGCCTTTCAACATTCTTTGACCTAGACCTTCAATAAAGTATGATCAAAAATACGAATGCATTCTTTACTTGATAAAGGGGTCGGATTACGTCGAAAATAGACTTTGAACCTGAAATCATCAAAAATATAAAAACAAGTAAAAACTATACAATATGTGCAGTTATGGGATTAAAATACATAAGTAAGGGCAAGAGAATGTATAACATATATTCAACGCTTATCATACCTCATAGATACAAGTTCATGCATTTCACAATTCTACTTTAAAACATCCATTCCCTTGAAGTATAAACATTCACAATGATCTATAACGTACATCGCAAGTTAAGAAGATATACAATCCTCATTTCCAAAAGTCACTCCCACATTTACATACATAAAAAGATTCAAAAGGATCCATTGTGCATACATTCTCAAAAGTCATACATAACGGAGTTCATGGTACATTCACTTCTCAAAATCCTATATAAGTCAAGTGTGGCAAATACATTTGAAGTTCGTGTGCAAGATAAGGAACCAAATGTAAATGCAACACTCCTAGCATAGTCGACATGCCACAAACTGGTATGGAACCCTATATACATGTATCCAAAAGCTACAATCCAAAAGAAACTCAAAATTCCACTCAAGCACTCTAAGCCTCGTGATGTCTCACATTAATCACAACTCGTAAATAAATTAACACTACGTATACCCAGAAATCACTTCAACTAGGGACTTCTGATTATCATAATTCCATAGTAAAGGTCTTTTCAAAATCACATACTCTGCTCTACGGGTTACTAACCTGACGGAAGTGACATCCACTTGACCAAGTTTTGGGCCTTGTACCCTAGGGCTCCAGGCCCTTCTTAATTCTCACACAAGCCCCCAAAATCACAAATTCTCACAAAGGTGCACATTGTCACATATATGCACAAAACCATGATTCTCACAAATTTCATCCAATGCAAAACATTTGTCAAAAGAATGAACTTTAATTTCACCCTAAGCTTGTCACAAATGCTATTTCACTCACTTCATGAAAATCACAAAAATGCATTTAAAAAAAAAACTCATTTCATACATCTATCCCACACAAGGCTCAAAGTTCCATCTAAGATGCAAATGGGCATAACAACTCAACATGAACTCAAAATAGCATTTAAAACATGTATACCACATAGCCTTAACCTAGAGCATGCTAGACAACATCAATATCACCATTTAGAATCAATCTCAACACAAATGAATTCATAAAAATTCTATATCACAATTATGTGACCTAAAGAATCAAAATAAAAAAGAGATTCGCACCCCTACCTCAAATTTGAAGTCTCCTCTAGCTAAAGCCCAAAATTTTCTCAAGTTCCACCTTATCGAAAATCACTTTTGTTCGATTCAAATCGATTTAAATCAAGACCTAACATTCCCAGAATGTAGAAAGAAGGAAGAGGGAGAGGGAGAGATATATTTTCTATATGTATAATGGCTAAGATCCCAGCTCAATATATTTATATCCTCTTGAGGTGCGAAATGACCAAAATGCCCTCGATTCACTTAACGTACCCTCCCGACCTCCGTTTTCAATTTTGAAAGTGGATATAGCTCCGAAATTGCTTACTTAACTCTTTAAACATTTCATTTGGTTAAAAACCAAAAATAATATTTTTTCAAAAAAAATTTGGATTCCCAGACCCACCCGGACCGCGTCCCGGGACACCACTGACCCAAAAAGTCAAACTTTTCTAAATATTTCCAAAACCTCTATACATCTTCTCAAACATGTTTCCCACAGTTAAAATATGCTAAACATCATTTACAATGCATTTAGGACAAAATGATGATTAAAAATGGAAGCCGGTCAAGATTGGACCTGGTCTTTACATGTTAACTCACACTCACACATTGGACTCCCTCTCTCTGGACTCTCTCACTCCCACTCACTCATTGGACTCTCTATCAATTTCTCTCTAATTTTTTTTTTGTGTAAATCAATCCCTGTCTTTTCTTCGATAAATCACTCTCCGCCACTCTAAAATGGTGTCTATGTTTCTTCATACGAGTTTTTTGGGATGAATTTCTTGAACTTCAATTTTTTGTTTGGATATTTTTTGCTCTTACTCTTTCTCATTATAACTAAATTACAAACTAACAGATCCAATATAAAAAAGCACATCCATATTCGGTTAACATTATATAGAATATGGCGTTTTCCACTCACTCACTAACTAAGAAGTTTAAAAATTACATAAATACACATCTACACAATTTGAACACATTAGCTAAAAAAAACAACTAAAAATTAAACTCAAGTTCAAGAATAAGTGTTTGGTATCAATTAATCAACCAATCAGGCCGATTAACTATCAGTGTTTACGGGCATGCCAGGGTCGTGATATCAGCTCGATGTAAATAGTTGGTCGAACACAAGTATCTCCTTTGAAGGTTGTGTTGGATCAGGCGATTAACTAGGGAGAGAGAATATGAAACTCCCTATTGAGTTCTTTCTTGCCTCAATTAAGAGGACTTTTAACTATGCGCAAGGAATTGTGAGACTCAATCGTAGCAAAGAGGGAGGTAGAAGGAGAGAGATAGAAATTGAGGGAGATATAGATAGACGGACTGATCAGAAGCGGACGAGAGTAAGAAATTATGAGAGAGGTGTGGATTGAGTGAGAATCAGAGCAATATTCTAAGATAATGAGACAGATTACACATGATGCAATTATTTTGTTGCGGTTGTGGGACCCTTAATACAGAGTTCCTTTTATTTATTTATAGAAAAGATTACATCACTCCCTAAATTACAGGATAACAATGAAATAAAATAATTACATAAAAAGAAATAAATAAAATATATCCTAATGCATTATGTCCTCAAATCCCTAACAATGTAGCCCGTCAGCCTTCATTCGTAACAGTCCATGTTTAGTCAAGTCTTCCAAGGTAGCCTAAATTCATAAGAGTCCTTGTGCAATACCAACTAATCCATGTATATACACAAATGATGTTTACGTATATTATGTATAGCAAACTTCATAGTAGTAACTTAATTATAAGAGTCCTTATCCATAAAAAGTTCACCAATACCTATCTTCTGTTTTGCCTGAGACTTAGCTAGAGTCCAAAGTGTGGATGACTCTATCCCCTAAACTCCCAAAGAGTCAAAGTCATACTTGGACTTATGCACTCAGCCAGCTTTATTCGTATCAGCCTATTGTTTGCAGCTGTCAGGCTTCACAAAGTACCGAATTTAGCAAATACATTTCTAATAATATCGCACACCCTTGTAAGAGCCCATCTTCAATGTAAACTAATCAACTATATATATATATATATATATAAAGTCCACGCATATCCAAAGTCAATGATGAAGCTTCAAGAGTCCAAAGCATCCATGATTCTATTCCTATCAGCCTTTAGAGTCATCATTTCTATGGACTCTTGATAGAGTCCAGTTCCACTAATATCTCTCAGTTAATCTATTTCTCCTTCCATGTATATACTGATTTCTTATCCATATCAACACCAAAGTGGCAGCCACGTGTCACGTCACTTTTGGGTGTCTACAATTGTCCCCCAATTTCAAACGTCTTATGGCTGATCAAGCCAATAAGATTTTTAAAATTTAAAATTATATTGGAAGGAACCTTTCATAACCATGACTGATCAAACTAGGACTCGTAAGGGAATGACAAATAATAGAACTTCAAAACACTGTGTACTTTCTTTATTCTGGATCACCATTGAGGTAATCTTTATTTCAATTTAGCCCTACTACATTGGCTGATCATGACCTTCCACTCTTTCCTTTAAAGAAGGCTGATAATGATTCTTGCACAGCCTACCAACAAGTTGGCTGATACCTATCGACCAGCCATAGACCCAAGTTTATCATGGCATAGTTATGATCCACCGGGATCAAATTATTATGTAATGTCATGTTAGTCGATCGAGCTACTTGCAGCATGACATTGTCCCAATATACTTGAATTTCTTCATCTATTGGCCGATAAAGTTCAATCCTTAGCCGATATATATCTTTGGGCAATTCTGTCAAGTCAACATCTGCCAAGCTCTTCTTCACACTGGTCGATGCTAGTATTCCAATCTTAAAATTTTCATTATACACCATGAAATTGGCCTTATGAAACTTTGCATTCATTGGCCGATTTATTTTTTTTCATGTGTCTAACTTCACCTCTATCCAATTTCGTTGCCCCCTGGGTCTGGAGGTTTACATGGAGGATGAAGTTCTTCACTTTCTAAGCAAATACATGGGTAATCGGCCATACTTTGCCCCTCTAGACTTATCTTGATCATTGGCTGAGTAATGTCTTTCATTGAGTCTTTGGAGTTATCATCAGCCAAACTCTTCTTTATACTGGCTGATGCTGATATTCCTATCATACAATTGTCACCAGGAAGAATGGAATTGACCACATAAAACTGTGTATTAACTGAGCGATTCATTTTCTTCCATGAGGCCGCCTTCATCTCTAATGAATCTCGTTGCTCCCCAAGGTTTGGAGGTTTACATGGAGGATGAAGTTCTTCATTTTTCAAGCAAATACATGGCCGATCGACCATGCTTTCTCCATCAAAACCCTTACTTGGGTCTTCTTTTAGAATTGGAAGAAAATTACTTTGCTAATTTTCTGAATCAGCCAACTGGCCTCTGTCCTGGGCTGACTGATTAATTCTTTTTTTATCTTTTACCACTGGTAGTTGATTAGCCGCTGGTGGCTGATTATTTCTCTTTTGCCTTTTTCCTCATATCTTAACCCTGTTTTTCTTCCATATCCTCATTTGTCTCGTCTTTTCTTGAAGTTAGATCGAGGAAGACGAGATAAGAGAAATCTTTTAGCCAATGATTGTTCTGACTGAGACACTTGCAGTTAAGCAGATGCTTGAGTTTGCTGAAGGAATTCTCATACTAGCCGAGAAACTTCCTTATCTATCATAGAGGCTGATTGATTATAAAAGATCTGAACATTAGACTGGCTGATTGGCTCAGCCTCTAATTGGTTATCTTCTCCAGTAAAGGTTTTGTAACCTTTAAGATACTCCTCATTTATAGTGTTTGCACCATAAATTGATCGGCCAACCCTTTTGGCGATTGGATCACATTATTAATTATCTAAATTAGCCAACTAGCCTCTATCCTGGTCTAGCTGATTAATTCCTCTTATTTTATTTAACACTGACAGCTGATTACCCACTGGTGGTTGATAATTCTAAGACCAATCTTTTGGCTGATTGGCCGTCAGCTGCCCCTTGAGTGTCGAAGGCTGAAGATTTAAGACAAATACTGGATTTGGGTGTCTCCACCAAATATGGTTACCCCCTGGGTCTGGAGGTTCTCTAGAAGGAAGAGGTCGTGGGGCTTTATATGGAGTTAGTGGATGAACACATGGCTGATACAATGGTTGCTTTGGTGGCTGTCCTACTATAGATGGCTGCTGGTTTGTTGAAATGGTTGGATATAGTTGATTTTTCATTAGCAGCTAATGTACCACCGGTGATAGTTATTGGTGTTACCAAAGAATTGTCCCTAAAGGGGGGGTGAATAGGGACAATAGGCAAACGATGAAACTTTTTCGGTTTAGCTCATTTTGACAAAAGTAGGATTCTTTGGGCTTTTGTCAAACACTTGATAAACTTATTTATTCAACAAGTGGGAGTGAGAATGCTCTATTTATTGTACACTTAAATGATCTAGTGAATATATCAAATGAAGTATTCATGTAAGTGCAACATATCATGCTTAAGGTGTGTGAAAATGTTGATAACACGTTTTATCAAACACATGATATGCAAATTGATTGACAAAAAGATAATCAAATAAACACTCAATCAATTTACAATACAATCAATTCCATAACTCAACCAATATACTCCAAGTATTCATCCCATCCTCCTCATATGAAGCATTTAAACAACATTCATTAAATAAACACTTATAAAATAAATGCTAGCAAAATAAAGGAATATGAGCAACTACCTATGGATATAATGTAAAGAGCAAAGCTTGCATAGGTAATTAATCAAGTACTTGGAGTGCTACTCATTCATTCATAAAATGATTGATTGGATAAGGAATGAAATGAGCTAATTGAATATATGTCTATCAATGCTAAAAAAAGAATTAAAACTCATAAAGACATTTCATCAAATACATGGTTTGCAATATCTCCATATAATTATGCTCTTCAAATCTATTCAAAATATAAAGACATGTAACAAAGATAATGAACATAATAATGTAAGGAGATTAAGGATAGAGAGATGCAAACATTGACACCATGATTTTTACATGGTTCGGCAACTCCGGCCTACGTCCATGCCTCAAGAGCTCATCTTGAGGTATCCACTATAGAGCCTTCCTTAAGGGTGGAAAGCAAACCGTACAATTGCCAAATGAATTACTTGGGCTTTCTTACTCAATGACAACCTCATCAAGACTTCTTTGCCAAGCTCATGACTTAGTCTTCCTCCCTCTTTTGACGGTTAAGAGATAACCATTGCTCACTCTTAAAGGTGGAAAGCGCTACCCAATCCTTCTCCTTTTAAGGTAGAGAATGAACCTTTTTCTTTTTTGGGCTTGGAGAAAAATCCTTACAAAGCTTCTTCAAGCTACCCATGCCAAGAGAACCTCTTGGTCTTCTTCTCTCAAGAATAAAAAATTTGTGTACAATGAGTGTCTCTCAAATAGACAAAATATACAAATTCAAAGCTCTCTCAAATCTAGAGTTACAATTAATGAATCAATAAGAAAGCTCAACTCTAGAATGATGAATGAAATACCACAAATAAATTGATCTTTGAAAGAATATGGTCAAGTTTGGTGACTATTTCTATATAATATGAATTCTAAGCTTAATGATAGATTCAACCAACAATGGATGATCAACTATATGTTTGGAGGTCTCTCTCTCTTGTATAATACATATACAATGTGTATTTATAGCCTAAGAAAGAATTCTAGCCGTTTGGAAGTGGTTGGGAATCATTAAATGCAAAAAATAGCTGTTTCAGATCTGTTCCCGTAGTGTTAGTCGACTAGGTAGTCGACTGGTTAGTCGACTGGTCATTTAGCATAAGTCGACTGATGAGATTTTCAAGGCAAAAATGAGTTTTGAACCACTATAAGTCGAGTAATGAGATTCTATAAGTCGACTAATTTGCCCCTCTATAAATGACTAAAAAGTTCTGTCAACGTTAGACGATGCTTAGTCGACTGAGAAAATTTTCTTAAAAAATTTCAAGGCATAAGTCGACTGATGCATTTTCATTAGTCGACTAGTCTGTCCCTCTGAAAATGTCAACAACTCACAGTCTCTATAAGTCAACTGATAAGATTGTATAAGTCGACTGATACATGCTGAACATTGAAAAACAGAGTTTTGACATCCAAACAAAGCCTAAACCAACAAAGACTTTTAAGATATGATTCAAATAAGATCAAGTCCTATTTTTACATGTCTAGAGACCATTAAAATAATATATATGAGTTGCATTGGGTCCTAGAGTCAACTAATTTACGCGATAGGTTCTTTGAATATTTTGACAAACTTGAACCTTCTCAAAGTCAACTATGGCCTTATGAAATAAATCAATTTGATATAAGGTCCTTGACTTTATACTTCACTAAATGCAAATATTGATAATTAAATATATTTTCAATTAGAGATCCTCTCAATATTACTTAAAACTTTTCATGATTTAAACACATAAATTCAAAACCTTATTTTTCTAATTCTTAGAGACCATTCTAAATGATATAATTGAAGTACATGGCCTATTGTTTATGGTCTAAGGACTCATGAATGATATGCATGAAATGTATTTGTCCTAGAGTTTTCAAGTGAGAACATCAAAGTAACTTTACAAAAATTACCTATACACTCACCAAGACTAAATTACCCAATCTTCAATATCTTCATTGATTTTGATGTGCATTGGGTGAAGTCTTCTTTCTTTGATATTATTGCCTTCATCCTTTTCTCATGTCCTTGATATGAGCTTTTGAACATAAATGGGCATGATCAATGTAAGCTTTGGATACCTTTGCAAGGTGTCATTGATCTTCTTGTCTTACTTTGAGTCTTGTTAGAACATAACCTGTTTAAGCACAAACTCAAGTACACATTAAATCCTAACACTTACAATGTTTTGTTATCATCAAAATAATTGAGATAACCTTGTTTGGAAACCTTGGTTCAACAATTGGTATATAGAAGTATTCAGTTGTGGCTAAACTTCTGACCAAATCATTGGCAAGTTTTTTGGAAGGCTTGTTGACTGACTTGGCTGATCATGATCATGCCACCATGATGGCTGATTATTCTCGGCCTGCCCCCCGAGTGCTTGTGCAATCGATAGATCTGGGCTTCTTCCTATATTATCACTATCCCCTGGATCGATTAGACTTAAGGGGTCATTAAGAGGAATGACCTGCTGTTGTGGATTTGAATAATCATGCAGCCATCTATTTACAGCCTCAATCAGTGGCTGATTTTCCACTTCAACTGGCTGAGAGCTGCTCAATGGTAGACTAATGTGTAGGGGTGCACACGGTACGGTTTTCCACAATTCTTGGTGGAACCGGAATCGTTACCAACGGTTCCTCATTTTCGAAACTGAAACCGGAACCGTTAAGGGTTGAAACCATGAGGAACCGAATCACGGTTCTCGGTTCGGTTCCAGTTCCAAACCGCAATTCCTTAGGTTTTTTTTTTTTTCAATGAAGCTTGAAAATACAAAAAATATATATATATATTCATTAAATAAATGTGAGACATACAATCTGAAAATGGCACCCTATATATATATAATTATTATATTATATATATAACATATAATAATTATATATAATGTATACATGTTATATATAATAATTATATTATCATATATTATAATATAATTATTATATATAACATGTATACATTATATATAATTATTATATGTAATGTATATATATATATTATATATAGTTATTATATTATATATATATATATATATATATATATATATATACACATAATTAATATAAAACGGTTCCGATTCCGGTTCGGTTCCAGGGAACCGTTACCCCCAACGATTTCAGTTCGGTACTGTTCTACTGGTCCTAGAACCGGAACCGTTGGTAACGGTTCCTAATTTTAGGAACCGGAACCGTAGTCATGGTTCAGTACGGTTCTGGTACGGTTCCGGTTCCTACGGTTCTTTGTTCACCCCTACTAATGTGTGTAGAAGGCTAAAACGAAGATAGTATTGGACCTTTCTCTTTTAACTGGTCATCTTATCAGGTATTCAATTGATAAACCGAACCTTGCACACTAGAACTTTAATTGACCAACCTGTTCTGAATGGTTGATTGTTTTATCGAAGTATGAATCTCTTCAACACGATCTTAAGTAGCATTCCACTAGATTATCCTCTCGTCCAGTTGACCAAGGCTGGTCTGAAGCTCCCGATTTGGATGCGCATTACATGTACAACATCTGTTATGGCTAACAGATATATTGGACAGATTGTGGAGCCTCCAACAAGCTGAGGAATTTCTTCCTCTTACTCATCATCGCTATGGGCTGAGTTCCTTGTGGACCTTAGCTTAGGCAGCATATTCTCAATTCTTTATCACTTCCTAGTCCCACCGAGCATGCCAAAATATGTTTGGTATCAATTAATCAACCAAGCAGGCCAATTAACTATCAGTGTTTGCAGGTGTGCCAGAGCCGTGATATTAGCTTGATGTAAACAGTTGGTCAAACACAAGTATCTCCTTTGAAGGTTGTGTTGGATCAGGCGATTGACTAGGGAGAGAGAATACGAAACTCCCTATTGAGTTCTTTCTTGTCTCAATTAAGAGGACTTTTAACAGTGCACAAGGAATTGCGAAACTGAATCGTAGCAAAGAGGGAGGTAGAAGGAGGGAGATAGAAATTGAGGGAGATGTAGATAGTCGGACTTATTAGAGGAGGCTGAGAGCAAGAAATGATGAGAGAGATGTCGATCGAGTAAGATTTAGAGCAATATTCTGGGAGAATATTATGAGAGAGATAGATTGCACGTGATGTAATTATTTTGTTGTGGTTGTGGGACTCTTAACATAGAGTTCATTTCATTTATTTATAGAAAAGATTACATCACTCCCTAAATTACAGGATAATAATGAAATAAAAGAATTACATAAAAAGAAATAAATAAATATATCCTAATGTACCATGTCCTCAAATCTCCAACAATGTAGCCCGTCAACCTTCATTTATAAGAGTCCATTTCAGTCAATTCTTCTAAGGTAGCCCAAATTCATAGGAGTCCTTGTGCAATACCAACTAGTTCATGTATATACATGTAAGACAATTGAATTGATAGAAGTATAAGAGAATATGAAACAGAGAATTGTGGAATTGTTATAGAATTGATATTTTTCCAAAATCAAAATAAACCATCATACACTGATAACTCTTTATAGAGTATTGGTACAACAGAGTAGCTATCTTCTAGTGATTACAAAATTTAAATAACAACTTGAAAATCATTTTAAGATAAACTAACATAATATCTTTTCAAAATTTCAAAAGTAGGATCGATTGTCTTCCTAATTCTCCTCCTTATTTTCCTCCAGTTGACAGCTATGGTTTGGTTTGTTAGTGAGCTCCACAATTTCCTCTACAATATACAAATCATGTTTACGTATATTCTATATAGTAAACTTCATAGTAGTAACTTGATTATAAAAGTACTTATCCATAAAAAGTTTACCAATATCTATCTTCTGTTTTGCGTGAGACTTAGCTAGAGTCCAAAGTGTGGATGACTCTATCCCCTAAACTCTCAAAGAGTCCAAGTCATACTTGGACTTATGCACTCAGCTAACCTTTCCCATATGAACCAATTGTCAGCCTTTTCACACACACACACACACATATATATAAAGTCCACACATATCTAACGTCAATGATGAAGTTCAAGAGTCCAAAGCATACATAATTCTATTCCTATCACCCTTTAGAGTCATCATTTCTATGGACTCTTGATAGAATCTAATTACACTAATATGTCTCGATTAATATGTTTCTCCATCTTTGTATATACTGAATTCTTATCCATATCAATACCAAAGTCGCAATCACGTGTCATGCAACTTTTGGGTGTCAACAATAAGTTGGTCACAATTTCAAATTCATAAAGCATCTGCACTGCCCACATTAAGAATCGGATTACCTAACAAAGGTATCAAAGTGTTAATTACATTCATGTTGCCCATACGAATGTAATTAGAATAAATTCTATAATGGAGTTTCAAAAAAAATAGAATAAACTCTATAATACTGGAATTAAGATAATTTCATGAAAAAGTTGATGGACTAAAAAGGCCCAATCAATTTGATAATTCTAATACAAGCACCGTGTCAATTTCATGACAAAACTTGATTAAATTGAAAAAAACCCAAATTAAATACATGAATAAAAAAATTAACAACATTTAACTCTGACCTTAACAATAACATCAAAACACTACTATTAACCTGAGTAGAAAATGGAAGAAGTTGGAAATCATGCATGACATGAATATTTAACATGCATGTGAAAGAAACGTAGTACAAGACCCTAAGATCAAAATATATGCATACACACCTTCGTGGACCCTAAGTTTCAACGTACTCATCGACACGTTTGTTTCAACGGTAAAGAAAACATTCAATCATTTATAGAGAATTTTCTAATTCTCTCAACACTCCACACTGCTCTACCACTAACATAATATATATATATATATATATATATATATATATATATATATATATATATATATATTAAAACTACATACATTTTTTATTAGTTATATAAATTTTCAGTAATTTTAGATTATTTTATATAGACTAAAGTAGAGACTTAATAGATCTTTAAACTAAATAACAATTGTCAATTATTAATTTTCTTACTAATGACACATCGTTTCATTTTTCCCAATAGACAAACGTTTGGTCATATCGTTTTAATTTTTTTAAAGGACACAAACGTTTGACAACCTGGAAAAAATTATTCAATTAATGATTATTCCTTAAAACAAATTGACTTTAGTCCCTTACTATCATATCAAATTGCCTCTCAGTTAAAATAAAAATTAAAGCAATATAGAGTTGATATGACATCAGTAGTTGAGGACAGTAACAAGGATGGCTTTACATTATTCGAGTTGTCTTTAAATAAATTTTATTTAACTCAATTTCACTTATATTGAAAATATATTTGGTGAAATTAGAATTGATTCTAAGTATAATACTAATTCAACAAGTAATTAAGTCATATAGGAATTGAGTTTTTCATATCTTATCAAAAATATTTTTTTAAGATTATAGTCAATTATTTTTCTCTTCATAATCATGTCATTTGATTTTATTATTTTAATTTTAATTTTATGTTATTATTTATTGTTTGTAGTCATAAAAAAATATTTATTTATAAAATCCACGTGCAATAGACGGACATTTTTACTATATACGCTTGTACATGCTCTTTTCCATTTCTAATCTAACAATGAATTGTCCTAACAATAAACCAACTTACCCAATCAACACCATATATATAGACAAGTATTTAAAAAGGAATTACAATATATCAACACAGATCGAATGACCCACAAAACTTTGTGGGTTCACCATTGTACCGTGTGGTGACCAAATTTTTTACATAGTCGGCGGAAACACCTATAAAAACTAAAAACTCTTGATTTTTTATTATAATAGAAAATAATTTGAAATAAAAAAATTTTAGTTGTGAGATTTCTACATATAAGAAATTTCCCCCAATGACTTATAATTTACCTTAAAACACACATCAAAATAAAAAGTATGGCCTAAAGTGCACAAAAAAATAAAATAAAAAGTAAAAAATAGTGATTTTTTTTTTTTTTACTTTGACAAAAGACTCATACAGTGACTTGTAAATATGAATTTTACAACAATGAATTTTATCATTTTTATATATGGATTTTACAACAATGAATTTTATCATTTTTTTAGGTTAAATTTACTGGCCTCTCTTGAAGTTTAATCAAATTACACTCAGAGAGACCGCTTGTCCTTTATTTCTTTCACATCTTCTAAATCTATTTTTTCGGTGGTCAGAGTAAATTTTAAAAATGAAAAGACAATTTTGCCTTTGCATTATAATATCACATTATATTTCAAATAGGATAAAATACAATGACCTCCCCTGAGGTTTGCTATAATTGCACTAATCTCCTCTGAAAAAAAATCTGATTTTTAAAATGACATTTTTGTTCACATTATACTTTTTCTCTCAATTCAGTCTTCTTTTGTACATTTACTACACCACCATTGTCACCATCCATGTCCACCAATAATCTTCGATCTTACTTCTAACATTCTGATTAATGGCCAAAAATTCTATCACACAATTTTTTTCAAAGATTTTTTATCGTGGTGATTTATATACAAACACATATATAAGATCGGATTTATGAACCGAGTTGTTGAGTTTTGTCGTGAGTCATGAGTACGAGTTGACGAAAATGACTGGGTTGGTGGTGTCGTGTGCGTGAAAGCGTATATATCACTTTAGAAATTAAAAATTTTTATTTTTTTATTATTAAATTATTTGGGTATATAATGGTAAAATCATCCTAAAATATTATTTCAAATCATCATAGGAGAAGTCAGTGCAATTATGACAAACTCAAGGGAGGTCAGTGCAATTTTGGCAAACCTTAGGGGATGTTATTGTATTTTACCCTATTTAAAATATAATGTGATATTCTAATAAAAGGGAAAAATTGTCTCTTCACTCTTATAATTTTTTTACGAAAAAAATTGATTTAGGAGAGGTTAAAGAATAAAAGCCAAACGGTATCTCCGAATGTAATTTGACCAAACCTTAGAGGAGGTAAGTGAATTTAACCTTTTTTTACATCCTAGAGGTCCCACTCTCAAAAAATTATTCTGTGCAGATGGTAAGGCCGTAGGGGTGGCAAACTGAGCGGATTTTGATCGGATCAAATATGGACGCGTCAAATATAGGTTGTAACCCATATTCAACCCCGTTTGTAACGAGGTGAATATGAGTCGGGTCAACCTGTCAACTCATATTTGACACAACAGTGGCAAACGATATTGATGTTTAATATACCACAATACCAACCTCCTCAAAGATTTGTATATATCATATATATTCACTTGTAATGTGTACAATCAAATTATATATAAATTCTTACATAATTGTCCTTTTATATTAAAGTCATAATTCTTTTTGTTTTGTTTTGAATCTCAACCTTCACAAATTTATATAATATATTTACACACTACACTATATTATATACCACTTAAAACTTAGAAGTAGTTAATTGAATCACATAATAATATAATTTTTAAAAGTCCATTTTTAAATCAAACAAGTTTTCAGAATTTCTATTTAAGTAAAATTACGATTTTCTTTAATTTTTAATTCAATTAAACATATCTTCAGCAAAAAAAAATAAAAAAAATTAAAGATTACGATTTATTGCAGAGATTGGTTTACTTTCAATTTAATGTTTTCTCTCAAATACTTTGATATAAAATTTTCTACCAACTCAAATACTTTTTATCTTAATCACATACATTTATAAGAACCAAGCATTCTATTATGTAAGGACTCTTGTGTAATTTGATTATAAAGGAAGGAAGAATATCAACTCCCTATTTAAATTGTAAGTAATATTAACTTTTTATTTTACACATTCAATACAACTTGGCAACTTGCTTAAACTTAAAAATAAAATAAAATATCTGTATTTTTGTGAACTTTTTTTATTTATGACTGAGCTTAAAACAAGGGTATATTCTTTCATTAGACATAAATTACTCCCAATGAAAGAACACATCCCCTGTGCGTAAAACACACACGCACACACACACACACATATATATATATATAATAGTGATTTCTTGTTCACCAATGAGCAAAAGATTTTATCCACACCTTTTATGGTAGCCCTTAAATTAAATCTAATGGTCACGTTTGAAATCTACCTTTCTCTTCCCAAAAACCACAAAACCATTCTCTTTAATTTAATTTTTCAAAATTAATCCTTATCATTGTTAAATAAAGGTAATTACCAAAAAAATATTCAAAATGTATTTAAAATGTTCTAAAATATATTTAAAACACTAAGGAACTGGAATCGTTAAACAAATATATTTAGAATATTTTAAAATATATAAATGCTTCATTAGAAAATTATTAAAAGTCTTTTTTTCTCCTTTTTGGATTGATTGATTTAATTCTTTAGTCTTAACTCCAAGATTAACAAGGATGATATACATTACTATCAACTCTAATAATAACAAAGACTAAAAAAAAAAACATCCATGACTGATAGTGAATTTAAATGAATAAAATTCACATACGCAATTATGAAGATCTTGATAAAAAAATAGAAAAAAAGTAGAAAAGTTTATAATTTAAATTATATTCACATTACAATTTTTTTATTTTTCAATGAATTTAATAGTGAAACAAATAATCTATGAGGCAAATTTAAGAATTATCTGTACTATTTACTTAAATATATACTAAAATATATGCTAAACAGTAGGAGTGAGATATATTATTTACACTTCTCAAGAGTACATAGAAAATCATCACCTGAGTGCATAGGAAATCATTACTTTTTTTTCACTTTTCTTTCGATAATATATTAAAAGATTTGAATATTTTTTTGGTAATTACCTTTGTTTAAGAATGGTAACTATTAATTTTGAAAAATTAAATTAAAAATAGTGATTTTGTAGCTTTTGGAAGGAAAAAGGTGAGTTTGGAACATGACCATTAGATTTAATTTAACTAGTACTATAAAAGGTGTGGATAAACTATTTTGTTCACTGGTGAGCAAGAGATCATAATATATCTACATATATATACATAGAGGGAGAGAGAAAGATAAATGTGGGATCGAAGAGAGAGAAAAGTGAGAACGAAGAGAGAGAGGTTGGATAGAAGAGAGAAACTTTAATTTACGTTTTGTTTTATGTTTTGTTTTATGAGTGAAAAATTGATTGAATATCATATTCAACTCAATTAACCGGCCAATTAATTGATTTATATTTATTAAACTTTTTTTTTTACCCACATAAAAAAATAAATCATCTATATTATTTTTGACTAGGTTAATATGGGCGGGTTCTCAAAGGGATTGTGTGTATATTATGAGGCCCAACACCCTACAGTTTAAAAAAATTAAATTAAATTAAATTGGTGAAATTTTATCACCACGGAGAAAAATGAAGCAGTATTTTGATTAATCATTTTTCTGTAGATTTGTGTAGTGAATTAGTGATATTCAAGAAAAAAGAAGAAGAAACTAGTGATTCTCCGGGTCTGTATGAGAAAAGCAGCTTCGGTTGGTTCAAAGTCTGTACAGTTCTTCAACTTGACCGATAGTTTCTGTTCTTCCCAGCAACTTCTATTCTCAATCTCCATTCGGGACTGTCATTTTCACCACACAGTCCTTCCTCAGCCCTTCAGTGGAGAAAACAATCATCAACGGCTCGTTCAACTACTCCATGAATGCTCAAAGGTTCGATCACTTGATGCAACTAAGTCCATCCACGCACTCACCATTACATTGGGTTCGAGTTCGCCCCAATCCATCTTCCTCAACAATAATATCATCTCAGCATACCAGTCGCTTGGTGAATTATTGTTTGCTCGTAAACTGTTCGACGAAATGCCGCAACGAAACGTGGTGTCATACAATACAATGATTGGTGCTTATAGTCGTCATGGGAATGTAGAGGAAGCTTGGAAGCTGTTATTGGAGATGAGGGGTCGCGGATTTGAGTCAACCCAGTTCACGTTCGGTGGGCTCTTGTCGTGTGCTTCTTTGGATCTCCGTCGAGGATTTCTGTTGCAAGCAGTGATTATTAAGACTGGGTTGATATGTGCTGATGCGTTTGCGGGGACTGCATTGTTGGGTCTGTTCACTAGACACGGGTGCTTGGATGAGGCTCTTCGAGCTTTTGAAGAGATGCCTCGAAAGAACTTGGTGACATGGAATTCGATGATATCTCTTTTTGGGCATCATGGGTTAGCTGAAGATTCTATTCTCATGTTCCGCGAGCTGATTAGAACAGAAGTGTCCTTGTCTGAATATTCTTTTGTGGGTGTTTTATCTGGATTTGGATTGGAGCAAGACCTCGAATCTGGAGAACAGATACATGGGTTAGTGATCAAAAACGCGTTGGATCATGAAGTGTCAGTTGTGAATTCACTTATCAATATGTATGTGAAGTGCTCAGGCACTTGCGTAGCAGAGAAAATGTTTGAAGAGGTGCCTGTTCGGGATATTGTGTCATGGAATACAGTCATTGGAGCACTGGCAAAGAGCGATAGACCAGGCAAAGCATTAGAGCTCTTCTCGGAAATGTGTGTGAATGGAGTTTTGCCCAACCAGACTACATTTGTGAGTGTTATTAACTCTTGTACAAGATTGCAGGTTCCAAGGCATGGAGAAGTCATCCATGCTAAAATAATCAAGAACATGTATGAATCTGATGTATTTGTTGGCAGTGCATTGGTTGATTTATATGCTAAATGTGATAAGTTGGAAGAGGCACATCGCTCTTTTGATGAGATATATGACAAGAATTTGGTTTCCTGGAATGCTTTGATTATGGGATACTCAAAGAAATGCTCTTCTACTTCTGTTTCACTCCTGCGAGAAATGATTCAATTGGATTATTGCCCCAATGAGTTTACATTTTCTACTATACTGAAATCATCGTTCATCTTAGAGCTGAAGCAGCTTCATTCTTTGATAATAAAAATGGGTTACCACCAGAATGAGTATGTATCAAGCTCTCTCATTTCCTCGTATGCCAAAAATGGTCAGATATCTGACGCGTTGGTCTTTGTTGCCGCTGCTAATGAACCACTCCCTGTTGTGCCCTCTAATGTAATTGCTGGAATTTATAACAGAACTGACCAGTATCATAGAACTCAAGAATTGTTTGCTGTACTTGAGGAACCTGACATCGTATCTTGGAACATATTGATTGCAGCTTGTTCTCGCAATGGTGATTACAAAGAGGTTTATGAACTTTTTGCACACATGCAGATGGCTCAAATCTATCCTGACAATTACACATATGTTAGTCTCCTGAGTGTTTGCTCTAAACTTTGCAACCTTGCTTTGGGTAGTTCTCTTCATGGCCTTATCATAAAGACTGATTTTAATTGCTGTGACATATTTGTCTGCAATGTAATGATAGACATGTATGGGAAATGTGGGAGCCTAGAGAGCTCAGTTAAAGTCTTCAATGAGATGAGGAATAAAAATCTGATCTCTTGGACTGCTCTAATTTCAGCCCTTGGACTCCATGGACTTGCATCTGAGGCCTTGGAAAAGTTCCAAGAAATGGAGGCTATGGGGTTTAAGCCAGATGGGGTTGCTTTCATTGCTGTGCTTTCGGCATGCAGACATGGTGGATTTGTGAAGGAAGGTAAGGAATTGTTTGGGCAAATGAAGAGAAATTATGGGGTTGAACCAGACATGGATCACTATCTTCTTGTTGTGGACTTATTGGCTAGATATGGACATCTCAAGGAAGCAGAACAAATAATTGATGACATGCCATTCCCGCCAAATGCCTTAATATGGCGTAGTTTCCTCCAAGGCTGCAAGAGACTGCAAACTAAAGAGAATCTAGCTGTAAAACATGTAAACTCGTGATCAAATCATTGAATTCATATTTTCTTTTGTCTGAAAGAGTATTAATGATATTCTACAAGGCTTGTAGAAAATTCTTTCATTCTTGGGATGATAAAATATTTTTCTTTTAAGAATGAGGATTTAATTAAATGCGAGTTCATTAACAATATTTTACATGAGAAGAAGAGCAGTTAGTCACATTCTATCATTACTTGTTTATAAATTATGTGAACATTTCGTGGTTTCAAATTTGAAAGAATAATTTTTTTTTCCAATATGTTAAATTTGAATATTCTCTCAGTTTTTTTCTTTTCTTTCTTTTTTTCCATAGGTAAGTTATTCACACACACATGCCCCCACGGGGGCCTTAACCCTCAACCTCCCCTTTGGAGAGGTGGAGGATATAATGCTCAAGCCAAGGCTTTGGTAGTAGATGTTATCTCTGGTTGGGGGCTGAAATTGGACGAGATTAAGGAGAATAATATTGTTTGAACTTTTTCGTCATACAGTGGCATAGTAGTTGACAAGGAAGTAGATGGAGAATTATCTGATCGTATACTGCTTGAGATATAAGATCTTTCTTTTCGACAAGGTTTGATTAAACATTGCACAGGGGCTAAAGTAGTTGACAAAGATTGAAGATGAAAGCAAACAAAATCTGAAGAAATCGATGGAGCAATATCTCCATTCTGTCTTTTTTGTCAAAAAGGTATGATAAACATTGGATCTGTTCAACACAAGTTGCTGATATGTTGTATAAGAGTTATTTTGCATGCTTCCTATTTTAATTCTGATTTTTTTTCCTCCATTTTATTGCCCTTTAAAGCTCCTGAAGTTTAAATCCTTCACATGAATGGATAATTTTGTTCGGCTCAACATGTGTGGATGCTAATGTTTGTGCCGACTCCTTGTACACTTTTGAGGTTGTGTTGAACAATGCTTGATTCTCATCATTTGGCTTTTGAGCCTAGGCTGTTCTTGTTGCTATTCTGAGAATTGTTCTGATCCTAAACTAGTTTTTGCATGCAAATAATTCTTTAAGAGCAAAATCAGTTACTAAAAAACATATCAGTCCTCACCAAGAAATTAGTTTGAAATAATCTATTGTGCTTAAGTGTTTTTTTTTTATATTTTAATTGTTATTAATGCTTTGAGTTGAGGATCCTAGAAATAAAATGTCAATGCTTCTGCATAATCTGACATACATAAATATGCCTTTTTTTTATAAGACATATAAATATGCCTTTAAAAAGCGAGTTCATATCTTTTTCATTGGAGCGAAATTAGTGTCCCATGTAATTTCATTTAAATTGTCTCATGAACAAATATCTGTTGTGAAATCCTTCTAAAGAAAGTGCTAGACTAAAATCTTAATTTGTTTCTCTGGATGCACATAGGGACATGAATAATTTACTTAGACTAGCATTGAAGTTCATATTTTCATATGAATGGTGGATATGATTATAGTTGACTCTTCGAAATCTAAATGTGATAATTATTAATGGATAGAGAGAGACATTTCTAGTAGTGTTTGTCCTTCAACTTTTTATTTCCACTAGCAAAACCTTGTACCTTTCCTATTTTTTTTTTCCTTAAAAAGATCACACTGAGATTCTCCACTTATAATAAATTAATAAACATGAATCCAGCAATGTCATTCAGCATGCTAAGCTTCCTTTTTCAATTCATTATCATTATCTTCTTCTGCCTTTTAATTTTTTTCTCACTTTGGACCATTAGGAAAAGAACTTTTGAGTACCCCTTGTGGAAAAGTCATTTGTATGTGGCTATTTGAGTTGAAATAGTGCAGGGTTGATTAAACATCACATAAGATGCTTTTGTATATTTAAATCTCTCTGTAGACTAATAAACAGAAGTTTTATGGGTGAATTTCTTTTTGATTTAAGGTTTAGTTTCCATTCGAGAATGTTTTGTGTGCTGAGATGGCTGAAGCCCTCACACTTCGTGAGAGTATAAAGCTCTTTCTTGCTGGGGTTATGCGAATGTGGATATTGAGGGTGATTTCAAATCGGTTTGCTCTCTTGCTCCCCAGAGTCCTTTGGTATCCAGTGGATATTTAGGTTCCAAGTCTTCTTTCAGTATCCAGTGGTCATGTTCTTCAAATGGCGTGGCTGATGTTCTCTGCAAATGGGCTGATGCACAAAACTGGTAATTTGTTTATGGGTGGTTTGGCATTTTTGGTTGTTGGAAGCCATTGAGGTTGACTTTGTTCGTCCCCCCTATTGAGCTTGCCTGCTTTGTTTTCGTTTCTTTGTTGTGTTGTTGCGTAGTTTTCGCTGTCATTTGTTGTGTTTGATAAATAAATAAATAAAAACCAACATATAAATTTCAGTGACTAAGAGTGTTTCCATTTTCTGTTCCCATTTTCCTTCTTTGATCCTTGTAGAGGATGTGATCAGAACATATTGTATTTTCAGCATTAAGCTTCATTAATGACAATTATAGGATTTAAGAATCTGTTTTTATAAATTTTGTTCCCGCCATCATTCCCTGCCATCACTAATACATAACTTGTCCATGAAATTAAGTTTTGCTTAGACTTTTCACCTCAAACATTAGAGAAATTATTAGATGGTCCCGGGATCGTTGGTCTATGGACCAATTACGACCAATGATCCTTGGACCATCTAATAATTTCTTCACAAAGGATTCTTGATTATTTAATTCAACACAACTCGACAGTCGACACTAACCACTTGGGATTATTCTACACTAATTACTTAGGATTTTTTTTTTTTTCCTCATGTGGGAGGAGTGAAAAATTGAAAAATTGGGGGTTCAGCCATGATGGTTATGGGTTCATGGTTGGCTTCCAATAGTTGTTGATTTGGAGGTGGACCGGTGGTGCCAAAAGGACTGTTCGTGGATGGTTTGGCAGCCTTGGTAGCCTCTTCAAGAGTTGGTTGTGACTGCCATGGTCGTGGGATCATGGGCTTGGTTCCATGGTGGGTGGTTGGTTCGTTTGGTTGGTGTCTTGGTGGCCTTGAGTTTTCAGCAACCTTGTGGTGAGGGTGTAGGCTTTGCATGGTTTGGTGGGTGTTTGGAGTTCGATGTTTTGAAATAAAATTACTCACAGTTTAGTGAAGAAGATGATGCAACAGTGAATAAGAAAGTGGGTTATTTGGTGAAAAATGGTGTTGTTTGGGTCATGGGAATTTAAATGGGTTCAATCTTGAGTTAGATGATTTGAACTGGGCCAAAATTAAAAATAGGCCCAGTATCATTTAAAAGAAATAAATGGTTGCCTCAGTTTGGACCGGCCGAAATTGAGGATAGGCCCAAGGTCATTTAAAAAGGAATCTAAAGAATTTCCTTTTGGGCTGAAACTAAAACTTGGAGGAAAATGTTTTAGTTGATAAAAATGTTTTGTGTACAATGAATTATGTTAAATTCCGAAATTCTACGCTTATGCATAATAGGACTAATTATGCTAGAATAGTTGGTTCTAGGGAAAAATTCTTGAATGTTTCATAAATTACGAAAAAATTATGAAATCATTTGTTTTAACATAATAGAGTTTGTTAAATTAGAATATTTGGTCCTAAGGATTAAAGATTCGGTTAGAGACGTTTTAAGCTTTATGAACGTTCACAATTCGCTTTTTTAATTTATTAAATGTGAAAAGCATTTAATAAATTATAAGATTTTATGTTGGTAAAGAACGCTTATTTCCTTTTATTTAGAGTGAATTAGGAAAAATATCCTTTAAGCTCTAAAAATTATGAAAAACTCTTGAGTGGTACATTTTGGCATAATGAAATTAATTATGCTAAAATAATAAGTTTAGAAAATTTTTGTGTGGTGAATTCCTGATGTGATAAATTAATGTGAATAGTGATTATATTAAGAGAACGATTTGATTTATTAAATGTCAAAAGTATTTGGTAAATCCTAAAAGCTTGAAATCTTGAAAACGTGTTAAAAATCTTAAGAATTTATGAGGCATGGTTAGGGACCTACCTTTGGGGTATGTACAGCCCATTTTTATAGCCATTGGGCGAAGAGTGCCCTTATTGTGTGGACGTGGTCCGGGACCATCTGGGGGAGTAGACGTATAAGCTCAGTCACATGTGCGAACTTCCTTAGTCCGGGACTATGCCATGAGCACTACTTGTTGGCTAAGCATGCCATCTATTGGAGGGGAGCCCGGGGCTCACTGTGAGGTTATGTTAAGTTAATCTAGATGATTAGCTTAATAAAGAATTGTTGATAACATTGTTCCTATGTGTAAACTAAATTGTGATTATGATAATTAACTAGCATTTAATTATCATAAGAAAATTTTGTGAACCTAATCAACAAAGATTGTTGTACGAGTCCTTATATGTAAGAATTTAAGGCAAGGTCAATTTGTTAAGCAATGATAGTGTTTTGCAATTCTTGCTAAGCTTGTTGAGCTCACCCCATTTTATTTTCAGGTACTGAGTGAATGGAAGCGTGGTACAAGACGATGGAGGCCATTTACATGTAAATTTCTTGGCATGTAATTATCTTTTGTTGTACATAGTTGGCTCTCAAGATGAGGGATGAGGTCTCCAGATGAAGTTTTTGTAATAGATGATCTAGACAATCATATTTTGATTATAATATGTAAGTTTTTGGATTAATGTATGATAAGAAGGATGTTGTTCTTCAAGTCGCGCACCAAATTCAAGTGCTGAACTAGAGTTTCAAGTACTAAAATTTGGGGGCGTGACACAGACATTTTCGAACACTAGGATTGTAATCTAATATTTAAGTTCATAGTCCAGGATCTGCTGGAAGATCCTTGAAGTTGATCTCTACATCACTTCGCTTTGACGAGTGATCATTTCTTCCTAAGGAGGGTGGTGACTCTATTTTTCTTTTGAAAAAAATTCTCCAATACTAATTCAAAGATAAAGTTTATATAATTAGCTAATCATATTTTAGGGAATGAAATATTGAATAACAATTTATATCTACCACTTAAGAAAAAAAAAACCCATCTAAATTAACAAATTTAATATTACATGTTTTGTGCACCTGTGCATAAGATATCAGATAGTATTTAGCATAATTGTGCGCCTGTGCATTGTCCGTAAGGCAAAAAAATTGTGTCATGTGTATTGTGCGTAAAGCAAAAAATTTGTGCACTTATGCATTGTGCATAAAGCAAAAAAATTGTGCGTCTGTGCATTTTTCATAAGGCAAAAAATAGAAAAACATAAATTGAATATTCAGAAATTGCTTCAATATTATTAGAACAAATTCAAAGAAATCAATCTACAAGAAACAATAATAAGTAGGTTTAGTCAGTTTACCATTAGTCATTTGATTTCCACCGAGAGATTTTTTGACAACTCCAGGCCTATTATAATGCAAGATCAGTAAATTGAAGGGACATTAGTGTGATAGTAAATGAGATAATAAGCCTCAAATTCTTCTTTTTTCTAGATAATTTCCATATACCATCAAAATGTAATTCAATTTGTTTCTAGCAAGTGGCAACTCGTAGTTCAATTTGTTGGAAAGGTAATGTGGACTGCGGTGATTACCACTACATGAGTATATATATAACAAAACCAGAGAATTTTTTTCCCTAAATTAAACCATAGTATTTGATATTATAATATTTTCTAAACAGTTTGCTCTTTATATCAAGTTGAACACACACACACACACACACACACACACACATATATATAATGATTCTTATGAGTACTTGATAGTTGATAGTTTATGATTGGTGGGTTTTTTTTATATGATTAATTGATTTATTGTAGGAAGAGCCGAAGAGGAACTATCAGTATGGTGCGGCAGGATAAGAGCCTAGGAGGGAAAACTTTAATCTTCGATGTGGGGATATCTTAAGGGTTCCTTTAGAGACAAGGACGACTGTTTATATGTGGGGATATCTTGTGTGTCAGTGTGTATGTCGAGAGATGCAATAAAATTGAGATAATGTTGAGACGTGATGCCGAAAGTATCCATGGAAAAAAGAAATGAAAGATACACACCTTGATTCCTTGAAGGAGAAAGAGCAATGGTAGGGCCAGTATAGAGGAATAATGGATCTGATAGTCGATTTGCCCTAGAGAATTGTCGGGAGGGCTGAGCAAGGTGAGAGAAGGAGAGTTTAGATTAGGGGGGGGGGGGTTGCATAATGGGTTTTTTTTTTTTTTTTTGTAATTTTAGTGGGGGAATTTATGATATTTTAAAAAAATACATGTATAAAATAAATAAATAAATAATTTAGTCCACCCTCACTCGCCCCAACGTTAGTCTGTGCCTGGGTCCAACCCTGAATATTTAAACATATTTATGATATTGCCTAGGTCCAACCTTGCATTTTGCTCAAAAGTCCCTCTTTCAAGGTTGGAACCTCCCGATTTGAAATATATGTGTTCTCACCACTTTACCTAGACTACATGACTCTCATATGTGATCAACTATGTCCTCATGCATTTGAAACCATCTCAAAACTTTAATTAATCGAATACTTGTTCAGACCATTGACGACTTCTTCTGAAGATTCAAGCTTCATCCCTTGACGAACCCTTGCATGATTGGTGTAGAACTTCATGCTTACTCTGAGACTTCAATTACATAATCAATAACTTATGAATAGCATGAAATACAAAGACGAAATGCAAAAGGAATAGCATGAAAGAATCACTTACGTGTTCAACGTCGTCACTGTGTGCCTCAACATTAAATGAAGAACCTAGATATTGGAGCCCAAATCATCACAAAGTCTATATGAATTCCCTTCATTATGCTAAATTTTATAACTGAAAGGAATTGGGGGCAATGTGTAGGGCCAAAACCATCACCCGGTCCAGTTTGTTGAACTGATACATAAATGGACCAAGCCTAAGTCAGTCTGAGCTCAAGTATCAACAGAAGGCCAAAAGGGTTGGGCCAAAATTTATAAAGGGCCAAGTCGCCCCACTTAAAGGCTAAAAAGCCCAACTCGAGTTCAACTCTAAAACCAAAAGGAATTCAATTCCTTGGGAGTAAAATTAGCTGCAAATAAGGGAATTAGAGTCCCAAAAGGACTCAAATTCCAACTTGTATAAATATCCAAAGAAGGATGAGTAAAAGGGATCATCGAATCCACTATCAAACTTTCTCTCCGAAAATTATTGTGTTCTTGATTAATATTGGGTGTGTGCATCAAATTGATTAGCAATAATCAGTTAAGTAATTTTTTGAACCTACAAGGTTGTACTTGGTGATTTTGATATATTTTCGCTGGAATATACAGAGCAATTGATATGGAAGATTTTTCTCGTTGACAATTTGACCAGTTAGGGTTGAGTGAATTTTAATTTAATTTTTCAATATTACAGCAAGATGATGAGGTAGTTTATATTTTCCCCATTCACGAAGTGGTTACAGTGAATCTCGGGAGACACATCTTTCCATCATTCACAAAGTGATAAATCTTGGGAGACATTCGTTAACAACCAACTCAAGTGACTACTATAAAAGAGTGGGTTTAATAAAAGAGGTAGGTATAAGGATTAACCAGAGAAAGACCATTAAATACACTACACGCCATCTCTCCTCATTTATTGATAGTTCAACTGACTTGATGGGTCCTTGGTCAGCACCACATCGGAGCCAGCAACGTGATTTCATTCTTCGTTTTGCAGGAATTCAGTCATAAACTCTTGAAGCATCAGAGTACACGAGTGGCAAGAAACTTGATTAATAGGTAAAAGAGAAATCGTGTATATAACATATGTTGCTGGAGTATATTCATCAGCTGTAATGACTTCTAGAAAGGGGTTATATTTACCACCCATTGCATGCTATACAATTCCAAAAACAATAAGGCACCTTTAAATAGGTTCATCAAAGATGCTTCATCTATTTAAGATCTGTTTCCACGAGAATAACAGTTAAAAGTGATAAATATGTGGATAATAAATCCGACCATGAGTAGTAATGGACAATACCATAGTAACCGGTAAATAATCCCCTGGATTTAAAATCAATGTAATAGAGAGGTTGGCACTAGTACTACACAGCATGAATATCCACTTGGGGACCTGAAAGGTAAAACTTGTAATATAACCTACATGAATATGCACCGGGGGACTGAAATGGTAAAAATTGTAATATAATCATTAGTTGGAGAGTAGGACAAAATTGGTACATTTGAGGAAAGAAATGTTCAATTAAGTTTGGAAGAATTTGGATATAAAAACATACTTTTTGGATGATGTAATCAAAAAGATTCTCTCGTGGGTTGAGAAGGTGTCCAGAAGGGGTCAAAGTGCTCATTATTTCATAAAACAAGGCGTGCAAGTGTAATTTTCCAAAAGTAAAGAGGTCAAAGTAAAATAAAAGCAAACCACAAGAGGGTCTAAGTGTAAATTACCCTATTTATTATTATGACAGGTATTTGTAAATATTTTTACAAACTTTACCTTAAATTTGTTTAATTTTGAATTGTTTTATATATATATATATATATCGGGACGCCCTGACCTCACCCCGACTCTGTATAAGACGGAACGAGATGAGTTTGGAAAAAAAAATTTATTTGTGGAACAGGTTTGGAACGGATGCCCCCCTTCTCAAAATGCATCCCCCTTCTCAAAACCGTTGACATCTCTATAATCAAATTCAAAAGCTTTGTCCCTTCTAGAAAATGGTGGTCACAGATGCAGAGAGGAACATAATATGAGTAAGGTAAGCATTCAATTGGATCGCAAAAATCATAAGAACTGCAAAGTTCCAGAAGCACTTAAGAACAATGGATTATATTCAAATTTGTAGGTTGTTAGACTCCAAAAACAGAAAAACACCCAAGTCTACCCTCACATAATCGTTTTGACATAAAGATAACAGTACAAAATATCATGAGCCTGCTGTTGCAAAGGCTCAACAACGAAGTCATTCAAGCCATGCCTCCGGTTGTGGCTGTCTGGATAATCTGAAACAAAGCTGCCACAATGGAAAAGAAGAAAATGCAATCAGTAAACAATGGGCCATAAATAAGACAATCTTATTTAATTTTTCTTTTTTGGTTGGATAAACAACACAAAAATCAAAACTATTTATCGACCGAGACAGTTCCAAGTTTGATTTTCATTCCAGCAGAACATAATGCCCCCACAGGCAGAGTAAAAGAAGACGACTATTTGCCTCAATTCTTAATGTCAAGCACTCAATAAATCCTATAGGCATGAGTACAAAGAACTCTGTTTTCAGTTCATTTCATTTTTTACATCAGCATAACAAACTCAAATGCAGAATATCTGCCAAAAAGGCTACATAGCACTCGTAAACAGTAGCAAAATCTAGTCATATATATCAAGAGAATAAGAAAAAGAAAAAAATTATTACGAGGCTTCTACCTTTTTTCCTTCACGGATCTTTTGTCTGAGGCCAAACTGACTCTTGGAGCTTAGGTGCGCATGTGTGTGTTGATGTGTTTCAATTTCAGGTCAGAAGTAAATTAAATCAGCATGAAGGTCAGTAACTTTTTTCCCAGAAAAGGGTTGCCCTTCAGTTATGCTTTGAAGAAGCACAAGCTTCAATTGATATGTATCATCAGTTTATCACATCAAGACATGGACAAAATAAATAAAATTACATTTTTCTTTCATTGAAGTTTCAAAGTGAAAATAAAAAAATAGGACAGTCTAACAAAAAGGAAACTCACAGGATCCAATGACAACAAATATGAAGAACCCCAGCAAAAGAGGCCCCACTGGATAAGAATTTCCTTTCTTTGTTGTCGTTTCAGGCACTGCACCCCTCTTCTTGATGTTCTTCTCAAATCTCTCCACCTTCCGGTCAGCAAGACGCCTTGATGTTGTCTGTAGAAGAAGCAAATGATAAAAAATAGCACACCATTAGTTGAAAGAGGAGGAGAGGCAACAATTCATTTAAATTAAAATTTACAGAACCAACCAAGGGAATCTGAACATAACTTGAATACCCTAGACTTCTAGAGGAAGGTATTGCTGGTAACTACACTAGTGAGTTAAGAGTGACGTGGTCAATGTGAAGAGGACCAAATTTTAACTTGGGTGAAGATAGTAAATAAAATTATGAGAACATTTTGTCTGACTGACGTCACGGTATTGAACAGAATAAAGTGATGAAACACAATTCTTCTTCTTGGCAACACTATACACAAATCTCATAATTTAAGGTTTGCAAAAGAGAAATAAAATGAAAATGCATAAAGATCCCAAGTGGGCCCATATTAAATTAAAGGATATTAGAGCGGACTGATATGTGGGCCTTCAAATCTAGCCTCATAAATTCTCACAACTTATAGAAAGTACCTACACATAAAGTTTTCACATTCAACTTAAAATTGGAAATTTTAAGAATTGATGCTTCAAATGTTATTATTTATTTTATTTTATTTTAGCTTGGAAAGAAACACACACACACACTTTGTGCCCCATAGGGACTTGAACCCTCGACATTCTACTTTAGAAGGTGAGAAAGTATCAGTAGGCACTAGGCTAAAGCTCTTGGTTCAAATGTTGAATTCTCAATACAGAGAATTGAACATCTTGAACTTGGGTTAAAAGACGAGATTCTCTCTATCATCAGGTCATGAAATTATTTACGTCATGCACATACACAGAATTAAATCAAAACTAATTAAAATTATCATTTTCGGAGACAGTAGAACATATCAATTCAATCACCATGTTAGGAATAAAAGTCATGTGTTAAACAATTCCCTACTCAATACTTGGGTTGTAATGTGGCAAAGTGTCATGAGTCATTTGAGGACAACCATTGAGGGCAATACAGACAAAGATTCCTGAAAAACACGGCAACCAATTCGCATCCTCAAATGATCTAAATTGATTAGAGAGACTCAGTTTTGTTTCAAATGTGTCTTTAAGAAATGGCTTTTCAAAAGTGCAGGATTCAAACATATTTCAAAACTGTGTTTTTATTGAGAAATAGAGTGCATCGATTGATTGGTCGATCGATCATAAAAAGTCCTGAGAGTGTTGATGGATCGATGGGAGGTCGCAAGTTTTAAATTGTGAGAACATCAATTGAAAGGTCGATCGATCAAATTTTTTGTCAAAGAAAAATATTTTGAAATCCAGAATACCTCGATCGATGGCTCGATTGAATCTTGTCTAGTAGGTGTCGATGGAAGTCTCGATCCTTTGGACCTATCTTTTTGAAAACTCTCAAAATAGAATTCTACAAGGATTTAACTTACCAAAACATAGAGGCTAAACATTGGCTATAAATACGGGGTTATAGTCCGTTTAGGTTATAATTTGAAACCTCTAATCATCTAGAGAGAGATAATCTTTGAGAGAGTGAAATCTCAAAGATTGAAATTTTCTAGGGTAAAAGGATGGACAACCAATGAAGAAGTGATTTCGTGAGGAGCAAAGTTTGTTGACGACTAGAAGAATGACCTGGAAACTTAAGTAAAAAGTTTGGCTTCAGTCAGTGTAACAAGGTAACTAGGGGTTCTAGGGTTTGGGAACTATTAACCTAGTTATAACATCTAATATACTGGATTGTTCCTGATTGGGTTAGGTCCTGTGATTTATTTTTTCCTATTTAGAGGTTTTAACGTAAAAATTTGGGTGTCTCAGCTTGATATTAACTTTCTGGATGCATAGTCACCACTCACACTTCTAACACATGGCAGCCTTGGGTAACAATCTTACGATTTCACACACCAACTTCAAAATGTTGTTCCAAGCCATTTTGGAGTATGAAGTAAAATTAAATCACAGTTAAACTTATATCTATTGACAAAGAATTGAGATTCTCTTAAAGAAATAATGCAATCAATTTATGGATACAAGCATGTCTTTTGTAGAAATACAATTCTTCATAGTCTTCAAAAGATAACTTTGAAAAAAAAATACAAAAAATCTTGTGATTTTCATTTAGTTCAAACTAGGGATGACAACGGGGCGGGGGACCCCAACCCCACCCTCGTCCCGGTTTAGCAAAGTTCCCCCTATCCCCACCCAAAACCATGTATTAAACAGGACGGGGTGGGGACAGGTTTAAGAGAGTACTTTTGTAGTTGTAATTGTATTCTTTTTTAAATCTTTACACTCTTATTGATAAGGTCCATGGTAAATGGGGTGGAGTGGGGCTGGGGTGTCTATCCCCATCCTGCCCCGCAACCGTGCTGGTTTTCCCCTCTTACTCTCATAACCGTTCCAAAATCATTTAGAATCTCCCAAAATCGTCTCAAATGGGGAGGGGCGGGGCATTTGCCATCCCTAGTTCAGATCATGCTCTGTCAGTTGCTCTTCCATTTTGACTTTAAGCTCCCATGGCCATGTATAACACATGTTTAATTTGTTTTTCAAATGAAAAAAACAGCTAAAAGGTTGCATTATCAGTTTTTTTCATCATCATCACCATCCTTGCCTTTGTCCCAAATGAATGAGGTCGGCCACATGGATTCTTTTTCTCCATTCTAATCTATTATACACCATATCTCCTCTAATATTTAATATTTTTAATTACTTCATTCCATGTTAGTTTTGACCATCCTTGTCTTCTCTTACTATCTATGCAAACTACTCTTCCCTTTCTAAGAGGCGCACCAATGAATCTACGTTCTATGGGTCCATACCACCCAAGTCTATTTTCTCTTATTTTATCACTAATAGATGTTATTCCTAGAGTCTCCCTCACATTCTGATTAGCAACTTTATCTTTTTTGGTCATTCCTATCATCCACCTTAACATCCTCATTTCAATACGTGAATGCATTGTTCTTGTTCCTTTTCCCCGTATAATATAGTTGACCTAATGATCATCCTATAAAATTTTTCTTTTAACCTGTTTGGTATTTTTTTATCACATAAAATACCACTAGCTTGTTTACATTTAATCCAACCTACTCCAATCCTACTAGTAATATCATCATCTATTTTTCCATTTTCTGACCCTAAGTACCGAAAATGATGATTTTTAGTGACCATGTGATCTTGGATTGCTAATGTTATATTATTATGTTCCGATTCTTTATTAAATTTACATTCCACATTATCAACTTCTCTTACTAAATATAAAAAGTTAAAATACAAATTCTTGATAACTTTGAATCTGTTTTAGTCAGCATCGCTAACTTTCAATCTATTTTAGTTTCCTAAGAATTCCATTTCACCACATAATATACATACTTTCTCACCACCATATGCATCAGGCTACCATTTTTCACTATACTTCAAATGTAGTGGCACTCATCCCCACTGAACTTTTCTTTATTCTAATTTTATATGTAGACTATTTTACAGTTGTGAACTTGCCCCCTCTCAAAATTGTCAAAAAGTGTTTAGCTTTGAGGGTCCCCATCATTTCTTTTGTCAGTTCTTATCTTTTCTTCCCAAACTCATGACCCGCACCAAGTTCATCTCCTCTATTTTGGACATCAATCTCTTGCTCTTACTTTCTCAATCTCTCCAAGGCAAAAGCACGAGATGGAAGAATTATATGTCTTTTCTCAGCGGATTTCTTAACCCTGGTCTGTTAGAAACCCTATTCCCTTTTCACGCAAATATATTTCATTTTGGAAAAAAAAAAGACCAGCATTTTGTTAGGATCAATAGATTGCTTGATTTTGCACATTGAGAAACACTTTCTAAGGCATTGACAATGAGGTTAACATGCATGACTTTCAAAACATGAAACTGAGAATTATAAATGCATTAGCAATCAATATTTAATTTTATTTATTTATTTTCTTTTCATTACAAAATTTTGTTATCTTATTATTGTTCAACATTGCACTAAATTTCTAGTTCTGACACTGTTCAAACGCATAAGTAGAGGCCATTTTACATCAATCCACCACATATATAACAAGATGTTTTAACTCATCAACAAATTTACCATTAAAATTGCAAAAATACAAAAC
Organism: Cornus controversa; assembly: GCA_026545225.1. NCBI lineage: Eukaryota > Viridiplantae > Streptophyta > Magnoliopsida > Cornales > Cornaceae > Cornus > Cornus controversa. Next base: position 22,118,870 of record CM048852.1, read on the forward strand.
AAGTTGATACGGATCTAATAAAACACACCTATCATATATATATATATATATATATATATAACCTAGAAAGAGAACAGTGAAATCCAGATCTGATCTTAACGAAATTTAATATAAAAAAAAAAATCAAATTTTAGAATGTGATAAATCTAATGCACAACTGAAAAATTCATAATCGAAACCATTAAACTTATTAAGATAAGAAAAACGAATCATCGACGATCTTTGAGAAGTTAATTAAAGGAAAGATAGATAGACGTATATATATATATAGAGAGAGAGAGAGAGATGAAATTACCATGATCGTGGACGAGATCAGCTGAGAGAGATTTTCGTATTCCGATGCGCTTCTCAGGCGCTTTTCTGCAGTATCTGTTGATTGATTTTATTTTATTTTCCTTCTTCAGTGAAATGAAGAAGGAAACGTATTCAAACCGAATTGTCTTGGAGACGCGCTTGCGTTGGCTGTCTCCTTTATACTAAATTGTCCATTGCATCATACTACTCCGTATGATATATGAGGTTCTCCAAGAGGTTGTACACCACCATTCTCGGGGAAAAAAAATATATATATATATATATATATATAGATATATTTTTGACTTGTTAATAAAATTAGTTTACGAGAAAATAATATATATACAGAGGGAGAGAGAGACAGAATAATAATCCCTTACCCATCCATGAACAACCAAATTTTTACACTGATAATTGGATTTAATGTAATGGCCACATTCTAAACTCATTTCTTTTAAAAATCGCAAAATCTCCTCTTTTTTATTTTATATTTTCTAAATTAATCTTACCAATTCTATAGTCATTGTAAAATAAGGTAATTATATATATATAAAAGAATAATGATTTTCTATGAAAGTTCTTACCCAATAAAGAGTGAAGTATCCATTGGATTTTGAAAGTGTAATAAATATTTGGTCTTACTTGCACTATCAAAGAAATGAAAGTGGTTTGATTTCTAATTCGGTGATAACTCTTACTTTACCTATCATTACTCTATAAAAAAATATCTAGATATTTTTAAACCTGGGTATCAAACCACTAATTCTGCATCTCTTTCAAATTGATTTAAATTTCAAGTCTCCACAAAATATTATCCTCCTAAGACAATATTTCTTTTTTAAGATAATCAATAATTGCATTAGGCCAGTAATTAGGAACTCTCCGAAGACTATTTGACAAAAGAACAATGGATCAGCTGATTCGTAATGAGATGGGTGGGTTTCGATTTTACGTGGCTATTTTGGTAGGGAACCAATAATTCGATTTTTTTTTCTTTTATAAATATTTAATCATAATCAAATATATACATACGAAAGAAATAATTTTCAATTCATTCACTTTACTTTTATTTGCTAACATTATATTCCAACTACTATTTCATTTTTGAAAGCAACAAAAATATGATTTCGGCAATTTACAAAGACAGTTTTTTTTTTTTTTTTGGCAATTAGCTTTTTCACTTTTTTCACCTTTGTATGCCAACAACAAAGTAGGCTCCACTTCTTCATCAACATAATAGTCTTTTCTTCAACTTCAACATTATTAGTAACATTTCTACATTCCGAAGCATAATGGACATACTTACGACAATTGTAACATTGAATTTGAGAGTTGTCATACATTCTTCCATATGGCCTTGAGTAATTTCCTTTTCCACAACACCTTGTTTGTTGTTAGTCATGACTTTTTTTCTTCATTATTGATAGTATGGTGACTACTTCTTTCACCTCTACCTGAACTCTTCCTCGACCACGTACATTTCTACATCCTCGGCCCCTTTGGTTTCCTCCATGCTTTTCTTTCAATGGAAGCTTTGTTTGTAGCACTTATTCCAAAGACTCTTGTTTCTTCACCACTTTTCCTTCATGAGCTTGCAACAAACCCATGAGTTGATCAATGGTCATGGCCTCCAAATCCTTCAATTCTTCAATGACTACAACAATAAAGTTGAATTTGGAATCCAATGACCGAAAGATCTTTTCAACGACCCTTGTATCATTTAGGAAGCCTTCACCTTCTCCTTAGTTGATTTACAATAGCCAAGACTCTTGAAAAATAATCTGAAATTGATTCAGATTATTTCATATGTAATGCTTCAAATTCACCTCGTAAAGTTTGGAAGCGAACCTTCTTCACTTTATCGACTCCTTGGTAGGAATTTTAAAGAATCTCCCATAGTTGCTTTGCATTGGTTGCATTGGCAATGCTTTGTAACATTCCATCATTTAAACATTGATGGATGGTCATGACCTCCTTTTGGTCCTTCTTTCTCATAGCTTGTAAAGTATTTTTTTCGGCTTGAGACAATGTTGCTTCATCTTGTGGCTCAATATAACATTTGTTCACAACTTCTCAGATATCTTGTCCTCCCAAAATTACATTCATACGAATACACCAATTTTCATAATTTTCTTCGGTGAATCGAGGCATTGGAAATAGAACCGAATTGTTTGTCATTTCCTTTCTTACTCACAAACTAGCTCTAATACCACTTTGTTGAAAATAGTGATTAATTCACACACACAATAATAAAATTGGAAGAGAAAATGAAGTGAGGAACTCTTGGAAGATACTTTATTTCTCACATTTTTTTTAGTAGAAAACATAACATTATATAAGCTTCAAAACAAATATGTAAGACCTATATGTATATGTCATTACACCCACTAACATAACATTAACTCCTATGTCTTTTTCTCCACTAACACAACTTACTTATGTCTTCCACTAACACAATAATAGCTCCACTAACATAATAATTAACACTAACATAGTAACAATTAATTTATTCAAGTTTAATTTCTAACACTGTCCCGCTCTACGTACCTGGTACCGACACCGACACAAAGGATAGACTAGCTTGTGACAGCAAGGCACGACTACATGTCCCACTAAAGGGACTAAAGTCATGGCAACCATTTTTTATTTTCTTAGAGGCTGTTTAGAAACGCTGTCGGATTTCATTTTCTGATTCCAAAAAAATGGAAACTAGAAACTAGCTGTGCTGCCATTTTTGTCAAAAGCAGAATCGGTTTGGTAATGCCATCTACTGTCAAAATTTTAAAAGCTGAAATCTGAAAATATATTTGGTAACCCAAAATAATTTTTTTTAAAAAAAATAGTAGTATCTTTAGTTATAAATTGTGTTTGAGTAATATAGTTCCAACTCATTTTAAATTGCATAAATGAACAATACATATTATAACCTTATTTTAATATTGCAAAGGTACATAGTTGTTCTCACATTTTTAGGTTACAAAATCATATAATATATGATAATGTTAAATATTATATGTTTAATCCTATACAAAACATGTGTTTTAGAAAGTATCCAAATTGAAATATTACATTGATTATTCTACTACATAGTTCATTTTGCAATCACTATTATAAGTATAAAAAACATTACAATGATCAGAACAAAGAAAATGATTAAATAGCACACCCACAACAGCCACAAAAAATAAATCTTTCCTTGCGTCGTGTTGCTAGTAAGTTTGCAACTACTGAATTTAACTCTTCATCCTCATAATCTTCAGTAGCATTTTGTTGATATTGTTGATTATCCAACCAATAAAAGGAATCGACATGATTCTACAAAATAGAACATAATCATTATTAAATGGTTAATGAAAAAAAAATACAAATGGTTAATACCTTCCATGCCAGACACCTATAAAAGTAACGACCATAATTTTGTGAAATTTTAGTCATATAAAGTCTCATTGAACCTCTACCACATGCATAACATAGTCCATTTACATAGGTTTTAGTTACATTTCCTTTTCCTTTGGACATGCCTGACTTATTGCTTGTACCAACCATACCCTTTTCTGCCACTCATTTTAGAATCAGATACTTCATTTCTTTCTGTAAACAAAGATATCTTTATAATGCAAAATTAACAGAACAAATAATAGCATCTAAACTAGTAATTAGTATTTATTGTGTATAGTAAACAACACCATAATTGGAATTAGAGGAGGATAAGAAAGAATAAAAAAATGGTGCCCCCACCCAACAAAAATGGTGCCCTTTGCAGTATAGCAAAAATATGCTCTTTTTCAATACAGAATCAGCCATATGTTTGGTCAGTTTACTTTGTCTACTACTGTGCTCCTCACACACAAGCACATACACACAAAACTACTGAAATTCACCAGTGAAATCTCACAGATGCACTAAAACAAAGCTTGAAAAATTATTCCTTGGTCCCAAATTATGTTACAGAAGAAAACCATAATCATGGTGATCCCCACAAAAAGTGATTCATAGCAATAAATTCAAAGAGAGGTTAAGATACCCCAAGTGCAAATTGTAACTTGATAATATGTTGCAATACACAAGATAGCCATAAAAGCATCTCAATCAACATGCATGGTCAGTCTGCTCTAATTTATGAAAACAGAATGCAAAGTAAAGAAGCATGTAGTCACTGAAAGCACCCTCAACAAAAGATTAGTTGAAAGCCAGTTTTAGAGTTCTGCTCTAATTGTGCTCCTGTCTGTGACAGATTCTCTCACATTCAATGTTGGATCAAAGTATTCATTTTTTTTTTTTTGGTGAGAATCCCTTGTTTAAGTTAATCATGACAGTTTAGATTTACAATACTTTGAACATTATTAACCATACTCTTAATCCCAAATAATTGTTATAACATTTTAAATGGTCATTTCCTTCACTCCATCATTTAGTCAAAAACACACAAATCAGTCATATAATAATAACAATAAAAAAAGGGGAAACTTGTTACCAACTGCAAATAAATTGAAAGCACAGTACAAGAATACCCCACCAACTGAAAATGATATGAATGAACTATGTTATAATTCATTTAAATAATAATGAAAGAAAAGAAGATGGGAGATATGGTGCCCATACTTATAATCCTTACATAATATTTAGGTTTTAAATAGGTTATATGAAAGGTGAATTCACTTCTCAAAGTGGTTAAGTTGAAACATGAGTTTGACTGAAATCAAGTGAAGTTTTATTCTATTTTAAAAGGGTTGTATCTCAACGTGTGAGGCATGTTAAACACGTGTCCTATGAGTTTGAAATATAAATGCTCATTTACATATAGTTAACATATTCAGTAAGCATTCAAGAATGAATCTAAGATTTTCAGTAAGTATTTGAATCGTATTCATCTCCAATACCAATACTACTCCTTCAAGAAGTGTCCGTGCTACATAGGGAACAATTTGTAAAATTCTCTTTTTTAAAATTCAAAATTTTTTATTAGAAAGCAAATTGATCAGAAATCAATAGCAATAAAGCATTCAAAAAGCAGAAAAGACCATAAAATGTCCATTAACTATAGATTCGGTTACAATTATTGCCTAAAGATTCAAGCCCTAGGATGAGATTCCAATTGAATAAAAATGATCTGTTTTCTGCTCAATTTTCTAGATACTGAAAGAACATGGGCTCTTTCCACTCAATAGAGAAGCTCACAAAAAACCATAAGAAGTAATCAAGATCATCAATTCTATGGAATTGAATGACGATCCTCCAAACTAAAAGTAGATCAACAAAGAAGCAGGATGAACTTATGACGTCAATCCAAGAAAAAGAGGTTCATCTAATCTTCTAAAGCAAGCATACTGCATACATGTTTATGAACCTTAAACACCATGAACATTTTTCTATCAAACAATGAAAATGGCACACTAGAAGATAAATTTATGAGGGGATCATGATCCAAATACTCTAAAAAGGAAAAGAACATCAACACAGGAGTATCAATCAAGAATTTAAAACAAATCAAACTAAGAAAAATCCCTTTCACTCATTGTCTTAAACATTTAAAAAACTAGATGGTCCAAACTCATTTGTCAACCATACTGTTAACACCTAAATTATGGCCAAAGTTATTGGGACACGTGGCCAAGATTAGGAGACTTTTCGTCAAGTCGCCTAAGAGTTGCGACCTCATCGCCTAAGAGTCTCGACGACTAGTCGCCTAAGACTCTCGACGAGAGTCGCCTAAGAGATTCTCGATCAAGTTATCTAAGGAGAAAGTTGCCTAATCGAGTCTCAATCACTCCTCGCCTAAAGATTTTGGCCAATCATGGCCTAAGAATATTTCGACCATTTCTCGCCTAAGAGAGTGACCTAAGAGTTTCGATGGAGTCGCCTAAGAGTTTCGACCTCATCGCCTAAAAGTCTCGACGATTGGTTGCTAGAGACTCTAGATGAGAATCGCCTAAGAGCATTTCGATCAAGTCGCCTAAGCAACCCGCCTAAGAGTCTCGACGACTAGTGGCCTAAGACTCTCGACGAAAGTCGCCTAAGGGATTCTCGATCAAGTTGTCTAAGGAGAAAGTTGCCCAATCGAGTCTCAATCACTCCTCGCCTAAAGATTTTGGCCAATCATGGCCTAAGAATATTTTGACCATTTCTCGCCTAAGAGAGTGACCTAAGGAAAGAGTTGCCTAAGACTCTCGACGAGAGTCGCCTAAGAGACTTTCGATCTCATCGCTTAAGACTCTCGACGATTAGTCGCCTAAGAACTTTTCGGCTACTCATGGCCTAGAAGTTTTGATCACGCCTAAAAGGACTAAGTTTGGGTGAAATAGAATCAACTTCGTTTTAGGCCTTGGAAACTAATGAAGATTTGATTCGAGTCAAAGAAGAACTAGCTGCGAATTTCAAGGGCTCGAAAATCCAGAAGTCAGGTCTAGAGACTATGAAAGCTAAAAATAGAAATGACAACTTGATCAATTTCTAAGGTTCAAATACTCGAAGCTTCAAATGGGAGAATCTCGCCCACTTCTGATGAAACAATCAGAATGGTCAGAGGAATCCAGAGTCAGAGTCAGAATCAGACTTGGTGGTTGAGGAGAGCTGGAAATAGAAAGCAACCTAAGTCAACAACTTGAAAGACTTCACAAGCCAAAGCCAAGAATGTCATGCCAGATATATATCTCTATCTGTCCATAGAGATGTGTGCTAATATGCCAAAATAGGCTCAGCAATGTAGTTGGAAGATCACCTTCAACCTGCACCCATTTATTGTCTAGAAGGACGGACTGAAAGGGACATGATCAGTCCAATGGCCTCTATAAATACTGATACAAATTCTACAAAGAAGAGGTCCACGACCATCAGATCTCTAAGTCATATATCACTCATATCACTTAGCAATTTACTTCATTCAGCTTTATTAGCTTTCAGACTCAGCTTAGCATTTACTTGTTTTCTTAGCATTAGAATCTTTAGTTTCTCTTCCAAACCAGTAACTTAGATTCTCAATTTCAGTTCCTAGTATTGTTCTATCTTTAGTTTTTATTGTTAGAAATCAATCATTTCCTTTCAATCAAAGCTTGTAATACATTCATCATTGTAATTGTTCCACAAGATTAATGAAGAAGGTGTTACAAACTCAGGTATAAATGTTGTCCCTTTACATTATTTGCAAATCTTATCAAAAGAACTTCTAAAGTCCTTTCTTCAAAGGCAATAGTAACCTCAAGGAGGGGGTCATTCCTACCCTCCAACTTTCGCCTGAACCAGCTGAGGTCGACGACTCGACCCGATAGGAATAGTTTGGTACAAAAATCTTTGAGTCCATTCGGACTCTGGCACGCCCGCGTTTCAGGTCAACCATTGATTGGTCAACGACCTCAGACCACTTGTGAGCCAAACACATACATATAAAAACGATCCAGTATGTTTGATCAATAATAGGACATCTCACCAATAAAAAATAAATAACATAAACATTGATATTAGTATTAACAAAGACAGGATCACACAATTGCAGATCTATATATGAATTTTTAGGATTTTAAGAATTGAATTTTTGCTCAGATCTGAGATATTTTTTTTAAAAAAAAAAAACTGATTCAAAGAGAGAGGAGCGAGATGAGAGATGAGGACACAAACATTACCCGTAGACGTCAGCGATGAAGTATGTGAAGAAAGAGGATTGAGAAGAAACCAGAGCGTGCATTCGTTGAGACGTGGAGTTGAGTGGTGATATGGCTTGTGTCGTTTATAACATAGCTCTGTAATAATAAGTGGGCATCGTAGCCGCTACAATGCCTACTTTGTTTCGAATTTTATTTTGGAAGCTTGGTTTTGATGCTTCTAAAATAAGAAGGAAATTGGCAGCCAAATTTCATAAAAATTTGAAATTTTTGAAAATGAAAGTGAGTTACCAAATAGGTTACTGTAGGTACAGAAAAATTGCTAGTACACTTTCTTTCTCAAGTCCTCCTCTTTTTCGTTATCACCTTGATCTTTTTATATCTTTTCAAATACAATCCTCACGCCTTTAATCTCTTTCTTTCTCTCAATCTAAGGAATAACATCTTTCTTTTGCCCTCATTTCATTGCTTGATCATAGGTATAGTTGGAGGAAATTCTGGGATTCTTTTCGATATTCGCGCCTCCTAAATTAGGTGACATGGATGGTGACGTGGATGCCACGTATTGAGTTGGTCGCACGTGTCACCTAACGACTCTTTTTCCCACTACACTTTGCCCCAAAAACCCCTTCCAATTTTAGTTGGAATTTGAAAGGGTTTTTTCTGCTTTGAGCGTCGCTTCGTTTGTTCCGCCAGGTTGAGTTCGAATTTCGCGCTCCTGACGGCCGCCGTAATGTCACTTCCACATAAATGTCTATTTTTGCTCTTGTATTTTTTGGATCGTTGTAGATTCTGGGCGATTCTGGGAATATCTTCTCGTCTGCTGAGGTTAGTGATTTCTTTTCCTCCTTCTACTGCTTTCCTCTTTTCTTTGAAGATATGGGTAAGGCGAGAGGTGTGAAGATTGGGCCACTGAACCGCTACCAGTCTATCGATGAGTTTCTTGGTGAGGATGAGTGTGATCTGAGTCTCCCCGAGGTTCCCTCTGTTCCTCCGACATTAGCCAATCCCTCTTCTTCAGTAGGTCAGAGTTCTTCGGATTTTGATTTAGGGGATGCTGATCAAGACCTAATTAGGACTCCTGTGAATTTGGGAAAACTTAGACTTGACTGTGAAATCCCGTCCGACATTACTCTTAGGAACTATCCTCTTGATTTCAACTTTCGATCTGGAGCAGGTCTGGGTGATGACGATATGCTCTTCTCAGCTAGGCATTTTCCCGCCTTTCGTCTCCCCCTTCATCCTTTCTATCATCTTGTGCTTAACAAACTGAATTTGGCTCCTTTGCAAGTGAACCCTAACTTCTTTAGGGTTATATCCAGTGTTCTCACTCTTAATCACACTCGTGACTTAGAGTTGGGATTGGACGATCTCCTTCTTTGTTATCAGATCTGTGCCACAAAGAATGAGAGGAACCGGTTCCACTTCTTCCCACGTTCGGGCAGAACGCTCTGCACCGGTCATCCCTCTTCTGACAAGGGCTGGAAAGCCCAACTTGTGGTGGTTGGGGGAAACTGGAAGGTCTCTTCCTCTAAGACATTTCCCATCCCTCGGAAGTTCGGTGAATTAGGTATCCCGCCCTCTGACTTTATATCTGAACCCCATTGTGGCTGTATTATATGTGATGTTATGCTTTTTAATCAAATTTGGTCTTTCGTTGGCGCAGTTAGAGATCTCCTTCCCCGTTCGGAGCTAGCGGCACGTCTGAAGACCCTTACCGAAAAAGTGTGGAAGAAGGTACCTAAGTCCTCCCTTCTCCTGTGCTCCTCGGTACTTAAATCTATCTCTGAGAGTGCAGAAGGCGTAAAAATGAAGCTTCATAAGACCACTCGTACCAAGACGAAGAAGCTGTCTGAAGGGACCAGCCTCGCCGGTCCTCCGACTGATCGAGAAGCAGAGGTGGCCTCAGTTTTGCGCAAGAGACATGCTGAGGAGGCGGCGGCTGAAAAGTCACTTCCTGCCGAAGTGATAGAAATAGAGGAGCCTGCCTCTCCTTTGAAGTCCCAGAAGGCAAGTGCCTCAGCTTCTCCTTCGGTCCCAGAACCTAGGGGATCTCCCGCTGTTAGGATGGCTGGATTGGGTTCTGATGCCCCAAGCTCTTCTGTGGTGGATCCGTGGGTTCATCGGATGGTGAAAGAGAACGGCATGCATCTATCAGTTGAAGATTCCATTCTGGAAAGCAGAGAATCGATGAAGGCATTTCTGAAAGAGATGTGGCCTCCACGAGATACGAAGATGATGATGGAGCTTTCTGTTGGCAACCTTTTGGAATCATGTCCTGATGCAGCCCTCAAGGTAAGTAGCAAAGGGCATGCTTTCAACTTCATCAGGTGTTCTTCTATTATTTGTCTATGATGATTTCGTGTTCCTTTGCAGAGCCTGTTTGGTGTGATGACTATGTGCAAACTGGTCGAGCAGGCAACCATTAAGGTTAAGAAGGTAGATGCTCGGGTTAGGAGGGCCGAGGCAGACTTCGGGGTTGTCATGCGCAAGGTCAGCAGTGAGAAAGCGAAATCCCAGGCTCTGTTGCTAGAGAATGAGCAACTCAAATCTCAGGTGGAGGATCTCTCAAAAAAGGCTGAGGAAGCTGAATTCCAGAGAGCATTGGCCGAGTCCCGAACGGCTGAATCCGAGCAGAACGTCAGCTCTTTGCAGGAGAGATCGGTCAAGCTGGAGAAGGGTGCCAAGGCCCTGTTTGACCGCCTGTCACTTACTGTTCAGATTCGAAATGCGGAGGCCTATCGCCAAGGCTTTGAGGATGCTGTGGCGCCCGAAGCTGATCGATCATATCCTGGCGGACCCGCTGAGTATGACCGAGAGATGGGCTTACAGGGACCCCCTTATCAGGATCCGGGGGAAGGAGAAGAGGAGAAAGAGATTGCAAGCATCTTTGAGGGTGATAACGCTTCACAAAAGGATGTGATTCCACACAATGGGGATCCTGCCAATACCTCGGATTCTCCTTCGCGTCCTTGATTTGCAAACATATTCTCATCTTATTTTGTAATGCTCTTTGGAGCAGTTTTTATCTGTAACAAACTTTTGATATCAAATAGAGGATGTTCTTTTAATCTGTCAAGAATCCACATGCTTGTATGCTATTTGCATTTTGCGATGTATGCAACTCTTGCTATTTTTCTGGGTATACATTCATACCTCTGGTTATTTGCGTTAAGGTTTCTCTTATACCTAGCCTTCGGCCGATCGTGCTGAAGTGTCGCTGGGTTTCCTATGGCGTTCGGCTGGTCATGCCTTAGCCATTTTTTCTCACTGAGGACCTTCGGCTGACCATGCTGAAGTGTCGCTCATTTTATTATGGCGTTCGGCTGGTCATGCCTTAGCCATTTTTTCTCACTGACGACCTTCGGCTGATCGTGCTGAAGTGTCGCTCATTTTCTTATGGCGTTCGGCTGGTCATGCCTTAGCCATTTTTTCTCACTGAGGACCTTCGGCTGATCGTGCTGAAGTGTCGCTCATTTTCTTATGGCATTCGGCTGGTCATGCCTTAGCCATTTTTTCTCACTGAGGACCTTCGGCTGATCGTGCTGAAGTGTCGCTCATTTTCTTATGGCGTTCGGCTGGTCATGCCTTAGCCGTTATTTCTTACCGAGGACTTTCAACTGATCATGCCGAAATGTCGCTTGATTTCTTGAAAAATGTTTAAGACAGTGGCATTGCGCGACTTTTCCTCGCCGCCCAAGGCCACTGTCTTTGTGCGGGATGTGCCGAATTTTATTATATAAAATGGAGAATGGCCTGGCAATCATCCGATATGGGATAAATTTGAGTAACATACTTTCAGTTCTTTATTTAAAAGTGCACTAGGGCTTACATATAGTACCTCTTCAGGTGCATTGCGTTCCAAGGTTTTTCGACCATGGCTCCATTGCCGTGCATTCTTCGTAGTCTGTATGCCCCGTTTCTAATAGCTTCGACTATTTCAAATGGACCTTCCCATTTAGCTGCAAATTTTCCTGCGTTAGGCTCTCTGGTGTTGTTGGTGACTTTGCGCAAGACCCAGTCCCCCTGCTCAAACGACCGAGGTCTGACCCTCTTGTTGTAGGCTCTGCGAAGTCTTTGCTGGTAGGCTGCTACCCTTATTTGTGCAACTTCTCTCTTTTCGTCAAGCAGTTTGACGTCGTGTTCGATCAGGCGATTGTTCTCCTGCTCATCGAACGATTCAACCCGTTCGGTCGGGATCTATAGTTCGACTGGGATTACGGCTTCCATCCCATATGTCATGCTGAAGGGACTGCTCCCCGTAGATCTTCTGGGGGTTGTCCTATAGGCCCAGAGCACTTTCGGCAGCTCTTTTAGCCAGCGCCCTTTCCTCTCTTCTAACTTTTTCTTGACATTCTCGAAGATGGTTTTATTGGTGATCTCTGCTTGCCCGTTTCCTTGTGGGTAGGATCTTGATGCGAGTCGTTGGTTGATTCCATACTTGGCGAAGAATCTCTGGACAAATTGATTGTCCAGATTTTTCCCGTTGTCCATAATTATTGCCGAAGGTATGCCAAAGCGGCATATCAAATTGTTCTAGATGAATTTTTCGACTTGCGTGTGGGTTACAGAGGCGTAAGCTTCTGCTTCGACCCACTTGGTGAAATAGTCCGTTGCCAGGAGAACGTATTTCTTCCTCTGAGCTGCGGTCGGCAAGGGTCCCACCATGTCTATCCCCCATTGGGCGAAGGGCCAAGGGCTGGTCATCGTATTTAAGTTCCCTGGTGGTTGGTGCAGCAACTGGGCGTGCTTTTGGCACTTGTCGCAATTTCTGGAGTATTCTGCAGCATCTCGGGACATGTACGGCCAGAAGTACCCTAGCGTCAGAGCTTTGTGGGCTAGCGATCGTCCCCCGGAATGATTGCCGCAAACCCCTTCATGGATTTCCTTCAATACTGTGTTGGCCTCCGAAGGCGTTAAACATTTTAACAACGGTCCCAAAAATGACCTTCTGTAGAGGTTATTATTGACGATTGAGTACCTTGAAGCCTTCATTCTTAGCTTCTTTGCCTCCATTTTTTGTTCGGGGAGGGTTCCATTCATAAGGTACGCCTCTATCGGGTCAATCCAGCTTGGCTCTCGTGGGATGGCCAGTATTTCTATCGGTTTTCCGATGCTCGGTTCTCTCAGTACTTCCACAGAGGATATTCTGGTCATAGATTCATCCGCGTTGGAGGCTGAGCAAGCTAACCTGTCAGCCGCCTCGTTTTCCTCACGCGGTATGTGCTTGATGATCACCTCGTCAAAGTTTTTTATGTCTTCAAGCACTGCTTCTCGGTAAGCATTCATTTTATCTTCTCTGGCCTGGAATTCTCCCTTAACTTGACTCACCACCAGCTGCGAGTCACTGAACAGTGTTAGCTTTCTGATCTGCAAAGATTTGGCTAGCCGAAGTACCGCAAGTAGAGCCTCATACTCTGCTACATTGTTTGTGGCGTCGAAATCAAATCGGATGGCATGGTGGAGCGTAATCCCGTCGGGAGTTCTCACCTCTATTCCTGCCCCTGCTCCTGTGTGACAGGACGAGCCGTCTACATAAACTTTCCATTGGGGTGTCTCTTCTTTCTCTTCCACCGGTTCATCGTATTCTAATAGGAATTCGGCCAACACTTGCCCCTTGCGGGCTGTTCGGGGTATGAAGAGGATGTCATAGGCGCTGAGGTCCATGGCCCACTTCATCATTCTCCCTGTCATGTCCGGCTTGCTTAGGATGGCCTTGAGTGGCAAATTTGTGGGGACAACTATCTGATGTGATTCGAAATAGTGCCTCAGCTTCTTCTTTGCGTGTATCAAAGCCAAAATCAGCTTCTCAGCCTTTGAATACCTATTTTTGGCGTCAGTCATCGTCTTGCTGGAATAGTACACCGGACGCTGCTTCCCATCCTCTTCTCTGATCAGCGCTGCACTTGTCGATATCTTTGATACAGCTAAGTATAAATGTAATTTTTCTCCGGGCTTAGGTATCGAGAGTATTGGCGCCGAGGCCATATATTGTTTTAGCCTTTTTAGGGCTTCCATCTGTTCCGTTCCCCAAAGTTCGCCTTTCTTTTTTCGGATAGCGTCAAAGAATGGCTTGCATTTATCTGAGAGTCGTGATATGAATCTGCTAAGGGCGGCGATTCGTCCAGTGAGAACCTGGACGTCCCGTTGGGTTTTTGGTTCCGACATATGAATCAACGCCGAAGATTGGGATGGACTCATCTCTATCCCCGTTCTACTGACCATGTGACCGAGGAATTGTCCGGATAGTACTCCGAACGAACATTTCGATGGATTAAGCCTTAGCCGATGTTTCCTAAGGGTGTCGAACACATCTTGTAAATGTCGCACATGGTCTTCCCTTTTTTTACTTTTGACTACCATATCGTCTATGTAGGCCTCCACGGTCTCGCCGATCTGGTCTCTGAAGACGCGATTGACCATTCTTTGATATGTTGCCCCTGCGTTCTTTAAACCAAAGGGCATTACCTTGTAACAGTAGGTCCCTTGCTCAGTAATGAACGAAGTTTTTTCCTCGTCCTTTTGATCCAACGGAATCTGGTTGTACCCTGAATAGGCGTCCAAGAAGGTTAGCAGCTCATAACCTGTAGTGGCGTCTACCATTTGGTCTATTTTCGGTAGTGGGAAGCTATCCTTCGGGCAGGCTTTGTTTAGGTTTGTGAAATCGATGCAAACTCTCCATTTTCCATTTTTCTTTCGTACCACTACAACATTGGATAGCCATTCTGGGTACTTTACTTCCCTGATAAGATTAGCCTGGAGCAGGCGATGGATCTCCTCGGCTATTATCTGGTTTCTTTCCGGGGCAAACCTTCTCTACTTTTGTTTAACAGGGGCACTATTGGGGTCCACGTTCAGGGTATGTTTCACCAGACTGGGATCCATTCCTGGCATGTCAAGGTGAGTCCAGGCGAACACGTCTCTGTTCCTTCTTAATATTTCAATCAGCTCTTCCTTTTCTTTGTTCTGCAGCATCGTCCCGATCTGTGTACACTTGTTTTCACCCAGGTTGCCTAGCTGAATTGTTTGGAGCGGCTCGATGGGCTGGGCTATGCTTTCGGCCTCCTGTAGTTCGGGCGTGCCCGACCTCTGTGATTGCTATTGGTTGTTAATCCCTACGACTTCTTTACCTTTCGAAGGGCTTCTGATAGTGAGCAAATAGCATTCTTTTGCTGCTATCTGATCACCCCGAAGGTCTACCGTTCCCCTTCCGTTAGGGGTAAGACACCTCATCACTTGGTGTAAGGTTGACGGTACCCCTTGCATCCTGTGGATCCAACCTCTTCCCATTATAAGGTTGTAAGATGAACGAACGTCTGCTATTACGAACGTCTCCCTGAGTGTTCTCTGTGCTGCCGTCACCGACAACGCGATTGTTCCGCACGGCAGTACTTTGTTTCCATCAAAACCCACGAGCGGCCCATCGGCTCGTTTGATCTGGTCGCTCCCGATTCCTACTTGCTTGAAAACTTCCAATGTCATTATATTCGCACTTGATCCGGCATCAATGAGCACCCTTTTTATCCAACAATTCGCAACTAGTAGGCTGACCACTAATGGATCTTCGTGGGGGAGTTGCACTCTTAGTAGGTCTAGATCTCCGAACGTGATCGGAGCATCGGCCCCCATGTCTTGAATGGAATTGATCCCTGTCATCTTCTGTAATTTTTTAGCTTGGCGTATGACTGATCTGTACGATCCTTGGTCTCCTCGGGTAGCGTAACCATGTATTGTATTGATCGTCCTGACCGTGTTTGGATTTGGGTTTTCTCTTCGTTCGGGCCCTATGCGTTCATTCGACTTTGATTGATCTTTCACCACGTATTCTGTTAGTCCCCCTTTTGCAATGATCGCCTCTATTTGTCCTTTGAGATTACGGCACTCATTGGTGGTGTGCCCATAATCCTGATGCAGAGCGCAATGCTTACTCTTATCTCTGAGCTCGACTGGGATCCGGATGGGTGGGGGTGTTCGGAATATGCCTCTACTCTTGTTTTCCTGGTATAGCCTCGACATAGTGCATTTCAGAGGTGTGTTCTTCTCCTCGAATTTGGGACGCTTTCCCGATGTTGGGGGTGGAAGTGGGATTCTACTTTTGCTCTTCTGTTTGTCACCTTTCTCCTTAGGTAATGGGCCGACGCTTATCAGAGCTGTCCTTTGCTGGCGTAGAACTTCATCTTCCTTGAGACTGAGGTATCCTTGTGCCTTTGCGTTCAGGTCCCCCATGGTTTTGGGGGTTTTTCTGACTAAAGATGAATGGAATTTCGAGCCAGGGATCATGGCTATTTTGAAAGCTTCCACCGCCGCTGCTTGGTCGCATCCATCAATCAAGGACATCTCCAGATTGAATCTGGTCATGAAGGACTTCAACGACTCTCCTTTTGCTTGCCTCATGGTGAAAAGGGAGGAAATTGTTTTCTTCTGTCTCCGGTTGCCAATGTATTGTGCGATGAAAAGCTCGCACAGCTTTGTAAAACTGGGGATGGTGCCCGAAGGATGTTGTTTGAACCATGTTAGGGCAGCACCGGACAGACTGGTTGGAAAAACCTTGCACATGAGGTTTTCATCTTCTGCGTGCAAAGTCATCCTCTGCTGCACATGAAAGAGATGGTCAACAGGGTCTGTCGTTCCGTCAAAGGTGATGAAACTCGGGAGTGTGAACTTCCTCGGGTTCGGCGACCTCCTTATTTCGTCTGAAAAAGGAGATTGTATCACTTTGCTGGCAACTTGTGTCGCTAGATCTGCTGGGGTCAGGTTCTTCAGATCTTTAATGTCGGCATTAACTTCCTCCAAGCGTCGGGTCAGTGCTTCGAAACTGGCTTCGGGTCTGGTGGTTCGGGATTCTGGAGGTTCCGCGATTCGTCCTTCGTCTCGAGCGGAATTATACTCCACTGATGCTTCCCTCTCCGGTGGGGCAGTCTCCGGCTGTTTTTCAGTGAGTCGCGCGATCTTCTCTTGGAGTAGGTCGTTTCTCCGATTGGATTCCTCCAACTGCCTTTGCAGTTCTTGTAAGAGCAGTTCCTGCGTCTGATTTTGATCCATTGAGTGGCTCAGGGTGGGTGGTTGCTGCCCTGTTATAGTTCCGGAACGTAGCTGTATAGGCATAAACTCCCAAGGAATCTATGGATTGCTCGTTCCCACAGACGGCGCCAAAGTGTAGGTACAGAAAAATTGCTAGTACACTTTCTTTCTCAAGTCCTCCTCTTTTTCGTTATCACCTTGATCTTTTTATATCTTTTCAAATACAATCCTCACGCCTTTAATCTCTCTCTTTCTCTCAATCTAAGGAATAACATCTTTCTTTTGCCCTCATTTCATTGCTTGATCAGAGGTATAGTTGGAGGAAATTCTGGGATTCTTTTCGATATTCGCGCCTCCTAAATTAGGTGACATGGATGGTGACGTGGATGCCACGTATTGAGTTGGTCGCACGTGTCACCTAACGACTCTTTTTCCCACTACAGTTACCTACTGCAGCTTTCACTTTTTGAAAATGGAAGTAGAAATGTGAAAATGAAATGGTTTCACACAGCCCCTAATTGTCACAGTTATTATATCAGTATTTTGGACTTCTTATTTCTGTTAATCGACCATTATTTTGAACTCTTAAGTTTCTTTGTATTGCCTATATATATATATGGGCATGTGTATTGTATTAGGTAACTTTATGAATATTTAAATATTGATTGAAAAACAGACGTAGTCTCTTCCCTCTCTCCCCTTCTCTCTCTTCTTCTCACTATTATTCTATCTTCCCGTTCTACATCAATCAGCATCAGAGCAAAGGATCCATAGCATTCTTTGACATTGTTTAGTACAACCAAACCCAACATTATACTCTGTCAACTTTAGTCTTAATCCACTGTTCACCACCAAAGATCATCAAATCACCCACTAAACAGAACCCATCATTGTTGTACCACAACCAATCCACTATCTTCAACACACAGCTACAAATTCAATCCTAAAACACCACCAACCAAAACCTATCAACATTCAAAACCTCTATTGTCGGTTTCAAAGCCAAAAAAAAAGAGAAGAAGAACTGGAGAGAGACGAATAGAGAAGAAGGAGAACATCTCGTTTGACACGTCTCTCTCTCTCTCTCTCTCAAATTATGTGGATTTGTTTGTGAGAAGTGATAACTAATAACCTTATCTATCTTTTAACCCAACCACTAAACCTTATCTAGAAAGATTCATTTGACCCCATCCATAAATCCATCAAATAGCCCACTTTTTTAGATGTTCATTTTGACCCTAACATCCCAGTTTTTATTTAAGCCAAACATCTCACTTTTTATTTTTATCACAACTAAACTAACAAGCCTAGGTCTTGTTTAAGCACATAAAGTATCTAATTTTTTTAGAAGCCCAAGTCTTTTAAAACAAAATCAGCCTCTTTTAATAATATGACCCAACAACTATAAATTCAACCAGCCCAAAATTTGCACCAGGCCCAAGTTTAGCCAAAATCTGACCCGTGAGGCTGTTTGGTTATGAGTTCAGAACTAGTCCAGTTTTTAAAGTGGACCAGATCTGAACTAGTTTGGCAGTCCAACAGTAAAAAAATAAAAAAATCTCTCTTTCAGTCTCTTTTTCAGCAAAACATTTTCAAGTGAAGAAACTTTACCTTAACCGAATTGCACTAAAATTTCTTTAATTTTAATTTCAAGACAACAATTTGGTGCTCTGAAACACAACATCAATCATATTTGAGTTGAATTTAAGCAGTTTAGTTACATTTTTGGTAACAAATTAGATAATGACTTTTAAGAAAGTGGTAATTTATTGTTGAAAATAGCAACTTTTAAGAAAGTCACTAATTCAAAGTCAAAAAGAGCGACTTTTAAGAAAATAACGTTTTTTTGAAAGTAAAAAATTTAAGGTTGAAAATAATGATTTTTATGAAATACATGATTTTGGGAATTGAAAATAGTGACATTTAAGAAAATTACATTTTTGATGTCGAAAATAGTGACTTAAAAAATCACAATTTTGATCAAAGTTGAAAATAGTGACTTTTAAGAAAATCATGGATTTGATGTTGAAAATGAAGATTTTTAAGAAAATAATGATTTTGGGGGAATTGGGAATCGTGGATTTAATTTTGAAAATGTCGATTTTGAAGAAAATAGAAAATTTGAGTTGAAAACAGTGACTTTTATAGAAATCACAATTTTGGGGTTGAAAATAGTCCCTTGAGGTTTGGTCCAATTACACAGGGATGCATTGTTTGAAAAAAGTTACAGTTACCACCCATCAAGTTTAGAGCTGGATAACAATGACTTCCTTCCGTCCAATATTCTGTTATTTCCTTCAAACAAATGTAGCGTAGTGACCAAAATATCCTTCACTCATTTAAAATTAGTTTATTATCCTTAAATAGCAAGAAATTAGAAGGAAAAAACTCCTCTTTAATGGACAAATATACCCTTAAAAAAATTTCTTTCTCCATCTTATCTTCTCACCTCTTGTCTGCCACAACCACACAACCAAACAACCCCTACAACCACCGCCCTCTCTATCTTCGACCAGACCCCTCATCCTCCTCTACACCTCCTCCTTCACCATCAATCCCCCTCCACCACCGGTCCCCTCTCCCTCCCATTATCTTCACACACCACCACCACATCCCTTCTCTCCATTGTCGTCCCCCAACATCACTAACTTTATATATATATAGATTTCCCCCTCCTCTCTCTTCCTCTCTATCTTGGCTCTCTCTCTCCTCTCCACCTACCCCGCCACCACCTTCTCACTCCATTTCAATCACTTGTAACAACATCATCTCAATCATACCCCAAATGGGTCTCTTCTCCATTACCAAAAAAAATGGGTCTCCTCTCTTTATTTTAGAGAAATTTTGGGTGAGAGCTTTGGTTGTTTGGGTTGGGTTGATGATGGTGGCTGTTGGGTTTGATGATGAGAGTTCAGTGGGTTTGTGGTGAAGATGAGACATTGATGTTCTAGTTGTATATATGCACATACATACATATATTATATATACATAGCACCATAGAATTAGGAGTTTATGAGAGTGGGAAAAAAGGAGAGAGAGAAACAGAGAGGGTAATATGGCACAAATCAATGGGGCTTTTGGTAATTTTCTTTGGAGATATTTTTTTAAGGGCATAAAGGGCATTTTACTCTCTCATTTAACAACTGTTAGAGAAAAGGGTACACAGCATAAAAAATCGTCAAACAATGCATCCGTGTGTAATTGAGTCAGACCTCAAGGGAGGTATGTGTATTTTACCCTTGAAATAATGACTTCTACGAAAATCATGATTTCGAGTCAGAAATAGTCACTTTTTAAGAAAATCAAACTTTTGGGATTGAAAATAATGAATTTTTTTTAAAATCATGATTTTTGAGTTGAAAATTTTCTTTTTTAAGAAAATAGTGTTTCTTTTTTTTTAAAGAAAATTAAGAGTTTAGTGCCAAAATGGTGATTTTTAAGAAAATCAACTGTTTAATGTCAAAATGGTGATTTTTAAGAAAATCTAGATTCTGAAGTTGAAAATGTGATTTTAATAAAATCGTAGTTTTTTTAGTCAAATATGGTGATTTTTACGAAAAACAAGAGTTGAGAGTTTAAAATGGCAATTCTTAAGAAAATCAAGAATTTTGTGTTGGAAATGATGATTTTTACGAAAAAGTTGTTTTTGATGGACTTAGAGTTACGACCCAGCACGAATGGCAAAACTGCTAGAAATTATACATTTTAGAGTTTCAAAATGTGTGTTTAAATTCCTTTTTTAAGAAAACATGACTTTGAAACATATTTGAGCTATCCACACATTACTTGACATGGAAAGTGCAATATGTCAATTGTAATGGCTTGGTAGTCAATACTAGGGTTGTAGGAAATCCCACAATAGTCATGGCATTATGATGGCATGGCAACGAGGGTGCCATGTAACTATAATTGCTTATGAATTTTTGAAAAGCAAAGTGTGTCGAGAAAATAAAAAATAATAGGGTTTGCATAATGAAACCTAACATGGATTCTAAGGCTTCAAGGTAGGCCAAGTGAACTCATCCTTGCTTCAACCACACCAGGTATGTCGCCTATCGACACCACGATCCTACATAACTTCAAAGGCTACTTGTTAAAGTAGTGACAAAGTTTTATGCACACAATGAATGAGACAATGTAAAGAAGGGGTAGAAGTAGATAATGAAAAAGAAAAGTTTAGAGAACTCCCTTTACCATTACTACCTTCATTACCTACTTCTTAGAACCTTTAGGTTAGCCTCCTTCTTCAAAGAGAGATACACTCCATAGCCTTCTCTTCTAAGGAGCTTGAAGGCTAAAGAGGGGGAGAGCGAGAAAGTTCTCTAAGGAGAGTGACTAAGGAAAAAACAAATGTAGGAGAGTGTCTCCTATGTATGTTGTCCCTCTTAGGAGAGTGTTTGTAGTTTTTTTCAAATGGGAGAGCAAGAGTTCTATTTATAGACTCTCCTCACTATTGTCTTTCTTCCTCTTTCCAATGTGGGATGGAATACCCTTTTATAGTTCCTCTTATTCTCACTTTTCTGATGTGGAATGAGAATAAGGAGTAAGCCAAGTAATTTGGCATAATTTCAGAGGGGTGTCCGCATCTCAAGAATGACCCTAATTTTGTAGAATTTGAAGGATTTCGCATTTTCAAATGCGAATGTGTCCTAATTCCTCTTGCCATGCTTGCAATTCCTATCAAATTATTCTTTTTATGATGTTATGAAATCATGCATGACATCAACTCTATGACATCAACTTTATGGGGTCAGTTTGATCTAGATTGCTCATTTTCTATAGGTTTTGATCGTTTTACCCCTATTCTAAGAGTTTATTGATCAAATGCTCAGGGTGGGATTACGATCCCAACTCTAAGGATAACTCGAGGTTTTTGGATGTTCTAGACACAATGGTGGCATACATTTTCCAATCCGACGGTCAGATTGGCTTATTTTCAAACTAGGTTGTGAAATTACAATTTTGCCCTCTATATGATCGAGTGTCCGAAGTTATGTTACGAGCTAGGCTCTAGCTATATTCCAAGGTTTTGGGATGTTCTGGATGCAATGGTGGCATCCATCTTCCGATCCGTTGGTTCTGATTTTACTAGTTTAATTAAACTAGTGTTATTTGTTGAGCATTTTGGAAAACAAAAAAAAAAACGATCTTCACTAGTATATCCCAAAAGGTTCCTATAAGTGGGTAGGGGGGAAATGGGGTGTGTACAATGAGGTGTGAGTAATATTTGTCAGGAGAAAAGAAAAACAAACAAAGATATTTCTTAATAAATCTAAGAATTGAGTGAATCTGTCATCAATCAAGCACTAGGATTGACCATTGAGTAATCTTTTGACTAGTACTTGAGTGATTACAGTGATTGTCTAGATTATGACTTGAGTGATTCTGTTGCTTCTAACTATTCAATTTTACCCTGTTTAAAAAAATAAAAATTTGAGGGCTAGTACTCTTGATAAAACATAGGATTACTTGTGACCTAGGTCATGGATTCGAAATAACAAACAACCTCTTCACATGTAGAGAAGTATGAATGCATATATCTGACCTTCTCATACTCTGCAATAATAGAAACCTCATGCATTGGGTTAACTTTATTTTTTTCTTCTTAAAAACCAGTTCCTATTTTCATGTTACCAATACTCCTACTCCCCATCTTTGCCTTGCATCTTAGTAAGATACCCCTCTACTGACCTTTGATAAAATGTCTCCTCCCAC
Source organism: Cornus controversa (assembly GCA_026545225.1). NCBI lineage: Eukaryota > Viridiplantae > Streptophyta > Magnoliopsida > Cornales > Cornaceae > Cornus > Cornus controversa. Next base: position 22,141,495 of record CM048852.1, read on the forward strand.
TCATAATTAGACTCGGATCTCCTTCAGTAAACTTTTGTATCCAGTACACTTAATTGACAGCATGCAACACACTACACCACGGATACAACACATTACATTATGTTCATGCAACAACTTAATGTAACACTCATGTAAAATATTTCAATCAAGGATGCAATACACATGCAACATATTATATCGAAATGCAAAGTTCCAAAATCATTAAATTGAGAATACAACACATTTACATCGTTATTGCATTTTTGATTTATTATTGTTATGTGACTATTCTTGCATTGTTGATTTAAATTCATTAATTAAATGGTATTGGACCCAAAAGTGCACTAAAGAGGATCTTGATTCTTCATAATTATTTGGAATACATAAAAATGTTTAAGAAAATTTCATTATAAACATATTTCTCATAGATTGTTAAAATACATATTCTAGAAACAATAACTTCAATTCACTGAATAAAGTAGTTGTGATTAACCCAGAATTAGTCTCCAAGAGGTAGCCACATCATTTTTGGTTTTATACTTTCTTTACTTTTTTAAGGTAAGTAAGTTGTATTAATTAGAAAAACTGTACAATCAGCTCACAAGGAGAAACAACATGATCAAATAAGTTTGATATAAGTATAACAGCCAAGACAACAACAACTAGGGAACTAAGATAACTAAGAACATAAGCGACATCCAAGCTAGATTAGTCCGTATGCCACAACCAAGAGTAGCAACTGAGCAAATAACTATACATAATTACCAAGATCAATAGCCAATTGATAGAATAGGATCAACAGTTTCTAGTTTGCAGTGGCATGGGATTGTCAAGGAGTTAGGAAGAAACCATGAGGAAACAATGGTTATTCTAGCAAGCTAGCTTACTGTCTTTTAAGGAGAATGAACACAGTCTAAGCCTTATAGTGTCAAAGATGGTTTTAATCAATGTTTGAGGAGGAGAGGATATAAGTTCCCGAATATATATGCAGTTGATTATTACTGTAATATCCTGAAGTTTTAATATGGGTTTAAAGGCTATTAAGATTTAGTTATAGTAAAGTTTTGATAATGTACACAAATAATTTGAGTTGTGATAGTGTGTGACATGACTAATTTATATTCGAATGAGTCAAAATTATTTTGAATAGCTGCTTGAAAAGTAGTGTATTATAGTGATTATATATATATATATATAGGTGTGTGTGATAAAAGAGAGGAGTGGTTTTAAAAAGAAATCAAATTATGTGACTTTGATATACCCGAGAAAAGAATTCAAACATATATGGTTACTTTTATGAGTTAACGAAGGCACCTGTTATTAAATGGAGAATTGTCCTCCACTCCTCTACCCCCCCACTCACCATTCCTAAATACTCATCTTCAATCCCAAAGAAGAAACCTTATCGATACCCCGCATGGCCAACTGCACAACCCATTAAGTCATTTGATATATGCCACTCGCCACCTCCAACATCACCCATAAAACCAACCAACCAACCAACCATAACCATCCTCTGACCATAGCACTAATCTATCCCCCTCTTCCTACACAAAAATCTTGCAGAACCTTCAAAATGATAAACAACTCAACCCAAATAATGAAGTGCTCACCGACATTGTACTTCTTCCAGAGGGTCTTGATCCCACTCTCATGGACACAAACAAAGCTGATCTCATTCTTGCTGTGGACACCCTTAGGAAACAGCTTGCTGCTGCCAACAGAGAAGTTGATAAGCTCTCTCACTTACATTCAATACAGGAGCAAGCTATGAAGGCCCATAGCCAAAAAATTGAGCTTCTACAAGGCCAAATCTTTGATAATTTGAAGGCAAATGCATCTGATTATGCAGGTAAGTTCTATCACTTACATGACCATCAGCCATCCATTTCTATTGGAAACTTTGACATACCTCTCTCCCCTATGTCCCCCACCTTCAACACTACCCATATCATTAACAAAACACATTCCTTTACCACCACCATCAGCAACAACATCCCTCCTCTCTATGAACCATCCCACAACCCCTAGCTACAGAGCAATCCCCTGGGGGAACAAGACTCACGTGACCCGTACGCGCGTGTTATCACGCCATTTCAAATTTCAAATTCACCTGCACAACTGCCTATACCTTCTAACTACGGTTCTGGTCACAATCACACTTTTCCCCACTATTTCAGCAGACCACCCCAATTGTGCACACCAACTTCACGTGTCATCCACTCAAACAAGCCAACTTTACCACCTACCAATACAAACCTTACTGAACCAAGCAACCCAAAAGCTGGTTTGATAACACTACTTTTCAACCACCACCTTCTCCCATGTCCCTACAGTACCATCAACCTATCATATCTAATGGTATCCCAATGGTTGACCCACCTATTTCAATTTCCACTGAAGGCATTAACAAGTGGCGATCCACCTTAGTTGGACATTTCTTCAAATCAAAAGTTCCATTTAGATTGGTTGAATCTATTGCCTTCAAACTATAGGGTAAGCATGGCCTTCAAGGGGTGATCGCAAACTCAAAGGGATTCTACCTCTTTCATTTTAGCAACGAGTTCTCTGCTACCACTACACTCTATGATGGCCCATGGGTTTTTGCCAACAAATAAATGAACCTTATGAAATAGAGCCCTGATATCAATCTTGATATTGAGGCAGTTGAAAAATTACTCATATGGGTTAAATTTTTCAACATCCCACTCCACTTTTGGACAAGCTCAGGTCTAAGTTACATTGGCAGTGCTTTTGGCAGGCGATTATATACTAACAAGGTAACTCAATCAATGAAGAGAATTGATTTTGCAAGATTGGGCATTGAAATTGATCCTTCATCCCCCCTCATTAACCAATTCCAGCTTAACATTGGAAACAACAAAACAATGACAATCCATGTTCAATACCCCTAGAAACCCTCCTCATGCTCCAAATGCCACACTTTTAACCACACTCTTTCTAATTGTCCAATTTCTCTACCTCCCATAACTTCAGAAAACCATCCTGTTGAGCCCATTCACACTAAATAGAAAATGGTTTCTAAAAAGAAACATTCCATTTCCCACACAAACCTTACCACCACTCATCACCAAACATCGTCATCACCTCCCCTCAATAACCTTCTACCACAAAATGATTCTCCATCACCACTTGCACTCATCACTACCCACTTATGTGATGTATCTAACCAAGCTTCCTCTAACCTACATTCTTCAGCCCATCCCCCTGCTTTCCATCAATCCCCCTTACTACAGTTCCTACTACACACATGATCCCTCTACCATCCCCTATCCCTGCAAAGCATTTCAAACCTATCAAACTTGTGGTCGACCTATCACATGTCACTCCCTTCCCTCTACCATCTCAAACTTATTTTAACCATCCTCAAATTTCATCAAGCCCAATCACTATTGCCAATCAATTCGCAGCTCTCTCTGAAGATAATGACTCATGCAACAATGAGATTTTGTTGGCACTAATGTTGTTAAACCCACCTATGTTGATGTTGATATGCCTGTTGAACAGAATGTTAATGAACCTAAAATGGATGACTCTGACTCAATCTATGATTCAAGCTTTGAGGTTGAATCGGCCTTCTCATTTTTGGCAATCAATTCCTGTTGTAAAAAGAAAGGCAAACATTTCAAACGCAAAAGCAAGATAAAAAATTGCAATGCCAAGAAACATCAGCCTAAACAACAGCCAAAGTACACCTTAAAAGGTTTCAGAGGTCTGATTAGCACATACAGATCTGTTTCCAAATGAATCTCATCTTATGGAACATTAGGGGTCTCAATTCCCCTATCAAGCAACTGGAAACAAGAACCTTTTAGCAGACAACAACACTGGTATTCTTGCCATCCTTGAAACAAAAGTTCAAGAATGTAACAAAGACCACATCTTCAAATACATCTCTGGCTCACCTTCTTCTCCATGGGTGCTCATTGATAACTACCAAAAATCCTCTATGGGTAGAATTTGGATTATTTTTAACTCCTCACTGTTTAGTGTCCAAGTTCTTGATCAATCTGCGCAAGTTATTCATTGCCTCATCAGAGAAAATAGTTCTTAGTCCCATTTCAATGCATCTTTCATCTATGGTCTCAACACTAGGCTTGGTAGACAAAGCCTTTAGTCCAACCTGATTAATCACTCATCCATTATCCAACAAAATGCATGGATTCTCATGGGATACTTCAACTCAGTCCTGCACATCAATAAGAGGTATGGTGGTAGCATTCGATGGACTGCTGATATTTTTGATTTTAATAATTGTGTTAGTTCCATTTGTGTTGAAGATCTTAGCTTCACAGGTGTCTTTTTCACATCGTCCAACCAGAGCCCTGGAATTGCTAATATCACCAGAAAATTAGATAGGGCAATAGTAAATCCCTCATGGAACCTTTTGTATCATAACTCCAAATGCACTTTCCTACCCCAAAGTATCTCTGATCACAGCCCATGTGTGGTGTCCTTTGGTCCACCACCTTCTCTCCGACCTCTCCCTTTCAAATTCTTCAATTTCTGGACCACTAATCCCTCTTTCCTACAAGCTGTTGAACAAGTATGGCAACCTCAGGTTTATGGTTCGCCTATGTATAGGGTAACACAAAAGCTTAAACTCTTAAAACCAATCCCTAGAGGCCTCAACAGAAAAGATTTCAGCAACATCACTTCTAGAGTCCAATCCTCAAAATCTGAACTCTTAAAATGCCAGATTAATCTTGATAGACAGCCCTCTGATCACAACCTTAGACAGGTTGAGAAATCCTTATTGCACACTTATACCCATCTTAGCCTATATGAAAAGCAAATGTGGAAGCAAAAATCTAGAATTAAATGGCTCTCTGCTGGTGATCAAAATACTATTTTTTTCTTCAAAATGGCCACTTCAAGACAAAACAGAAATAAGATTCAGAGCATTACCTTATCATCTGGCATCTCTTCCAATGAGAAAGATGATATTCATAATGAATTCATTTCTCATTTCCATAACCTTCTGAACTCCACCTCATGTTACCCTAGAAAGTAGCTTCTATCACAATACATTTCACCATGCCTACCCTCTAATTCCATATCCTCACTCACCACTATCCCCTCTGATCTTGAAATTTAGAAATGTCTATTCTCCTTTGGCAATGACAAATCACCAGGCCCTGATGGCTATACGTCCTTTTTCTTTAAAGAAACCTGGAGTATACTTAGTGTAGAGGTCACCAATGCTATCAGAGACTTTTTCATTTCAGGAAAGATCCTCAAAGAAATAAATTCAACACTTCTTGCTCTTATCCCAAAAGTCCAAAATGCTTCATCTGTTAATGATTTCAGGCCCATTGCTTGTTGCAATACTCTCTACTAGTGTATTTCTAAAATAATTGCAAACAAGCTCAAGCCTTTGCTCCCCTCCATCATCAATAAAGCACAATCAGCCTTTATCAAAGAAAGAAGGATAGCTGACAACATTTTTATTGCACAAGACATAATTATCATAAACAGTCCTCATTCCCAAAATGCACTGTCAAGGTTGATCTAAGAAAAGCTTTTGACACTTTGAATTGGGACTTTATGCTTGATACCCTGTCATTGATGGGATTCCCCCCCCCCCGGCCCCGCCCACTTTCATTCATTAGATCAGATTGTGCATTTCCACCCCTTGTTTCTCAATTTCCCTCAATGGAGAAACACATGGATTCTTCAAAAGTAAAATAGGAATTAGGCAAGATGACCCTCTATCACCTTTCCTTTTTGTGATAGCAATGGAAGTCCTATCTCTTATCCTTACCAAGAAAACTCATGACAACCCTTTATTCACTCACCATTGGAAATGCAAACAGTTAGGATTAACCCACCTAATCTTTGCAGATGATTTGCTTCTGTTTGCACATATATCCATCAACTCAATGTCTATAATCAAAGAGACACTTGACATTTTCAGTTCCCTCTCAGGACTTGAAGCCAACCCTTGTAAGAGTCACATCTACTTCTCTGGTGTCCCATAACCTGTACAAGATAGCATTTCCAACTTGCTGAGCTTTCAAATAGGAGATCTTCCCTTTACATACTTGGGTGTGCCACTCATCTCCTCTATGCTGAACTCCATACATTGTTCTACTCTAGTTGAAAGAATCTCAGGCAGAATCTCACATTGGTCTAGCAAGCCTCTCTCTTATGCAGGTAGACTCCTACTATGCAAAACAGTTATGCAGTATCCAACTCTACTAGATGAACATCTTCATCCTCCCAAGTTAACTATCAATCCCATCAACACTATTATAAGAAAATTTCTATGGTCGGGCTCTTCTCCAATCAAGAAACACCCAAGGTTGCATGGTAATGTTTGTCTCCCCAAAGAAAGTGGTGAACTTGGCCTTCCCAATCTCTCTGATTTAAATAGAGCTGCAATGCTCAAACCCATATGGCATCTCTTTAAGTTCCTTGACAGCATTTGGTCACAATGGATCTTCACAAATATTGTCAAACAGAAGAATTTCTGGGACATCAACATTCCAACACAATGCTCTTGGTCACTTAGGAAGCTACTACAACTGAGACAACTGGCTAGACAATTGATTACTACTAAAATTGGTGATGGCACTCATCTTTCACTCTGGTTTGACTCTTGGCATCCCTTAGGGCCATTGGTGGACAAGGTTCATCACAGCAGCTCCCTAAGCACCTCTATTGGGAGATATGCAAAGGTTTGTGACACAATAAGAAATAGAAATTGGTCTACTCCCCCTTGCCTCCAAAGGCTCTAACCTGAGCTAAGAGACACATCTACCCTGCCAGTTCTCACGTGACCAATTTCTCTGGAACTCCCTTCCTTCAGTCTCCCTATCTCTTACCATGAATTCAATCTCTCCCCCTCCAGGCCCAGTAAATTGGCATCAAATTGTGTGGTTTAGAAGCAACATCCCAAGACACAGCTTCATCCAATGGACAGCAATATTAGGGAAACTCCCAACATTAGACAACCATTCAATGGCCTACAAAATGATTCCAAATCATTGTTGTCTGTGCCTGCAGAACAGTGAAACACCCTCTCACTTTTTCTTTCAATGTCCATTTTCCACCATAGTTTGGAAATACTTTCAGACCTTGTGAAACTTCCAAGTAAACTGCCTGACCTGGGAAGACCTTTTTGATTGGGCTTCTACAAACTGGACACATCCAATTGTTCATCTCTCTCAAAGATTAGTTTTTGCAACTTGTGTTTACTTCATTTGGAATGAAAGGAACTGCAACTCTTAGTGACAAAGTTACTTCCCCTCAACAACTTATTCAATGCATCTCAAGAACAATCAAGCTTAGACTTCACTCATGCTCTTTCAAAAATTGCAAAGCAGCTAGACAACTTGTAGCCACTTGGCATCTCCCCAGCACATCACTAAGGCCACCAAGGAAACCCCCAGACCTCCCACCATTATCTTTAAATCAAGGTCCAATCTCCTGATCCATTTTCCAATTTTCCACCCTTACCAATTTCCTTACCTTCCCAATTTTCACTATCTTGCTATGGATGTCCAATGGCTGCTTTTGTACATGTTCTGGCTCTTTTGTTTGTATGTTATTTGTACTAAGCTCAATGTTTAAGGCCACAAAGCCTTGTTCACTCTTTCTGGAGTTGGTTGTACACTTTTTTCTTCATCAATATACTTGCTTACCTTACCAAAAAAAAAAAACACCTGTTGTACAGGTGTCATATTGCATGCAAGGTAGATGTATACATATTGGAGTGGTAGAACAAATGCCACAATTGCTGCCATGTTCTAGTGCATGGAAGGTAAATATGAGACATGGGGGATAAGCTCAGATTTTGTCTTGTAGATTAATATGTTAGTACAGTAGAAATAAAAGAAAAAGGGAAAAAGAGAGGGAGACCATCAGTATTCGTGAGGAAGAGAAACATAGAGAGGGAGGAAAGAAAGGAAGAGAGAAAAAAAAAAAAAAAAAAGAAGAAGAAGAGGACTCAACCCTAAAAAAAAAAAAAAAAAGGCAAGTTGATTATTGCTATTATACCTCTTTTATATATATATAGATGTCATAAATTGATATTAAATTTTTGAAAAAAAAATGGAAGCAAGTATGGAATCTAGTGAAATTTTTCAAGAATTGTTATAGTTGCATGTACTTTAGGTTAATTTTGGGCTTAGTGTATATATGAGAGTTGCAGTGATTATGAATATATAAGTTGGGTTGGTTATTCTCGTATATTCTAAAACTTCGTCTGTTTATTTTGGTTTCAATTTATGATATTAAAAGTAAATAACATACTTGCATGGTTATTAGTATATATATATATATACACCCCACTATTTGGTGATCATGGATTTGGTGTGAGGTGGTTTCAACTGGGTTTTGGGTGGCCGGTTATGGGTTGCATGGTGGGTCTTGGTTGTGGATATGGTTCAAGGTGGTGGTTTTGGGTGTGTCTTGCAAGAGGCTCTGCTCGGTTATTCTTGGTGGTTGTTTGAGGTGGCAGCCGAATATGGGTCTTTGTGGCTGTGCATGGTTTGAGGTGGAAATGAAGTGGGGTTAATTGTAGTGGGTTTGTTGTTGGAAGGTTCTCCGTGGAGAGTGAGTTGGGTCTTCGCATGGTGGCCATCCATGGTGCTCCGGCAGTGGGTCTCGGCTCACGGTGGTGGTGGACATGGTGTTGGGTGGTCACGGTTTTGAAGGTGCCGAGGGTGTGTTTGCATGTGTCTTTGGGTTTGAAGAAGGTTGATGTCGTGAGTGGTGCTCACAGTTTGGGCAGTGTTGCCAGCGGTGGTGTTTCTTTCTTAAGGGAGTATGGTGATGGTGGTTCGATTTTGGGCTGTTTGGTAGATTGAGTTTCATGGCAGCTTGGGGGTAGTTTGGGTTAGCGGTGGAATTGGAGAATTCGGGGGTTGATTGTTAGAATATTTGTTGGAGGCTAGTTTCTCTTTGGTGTTGTAATGGGTCTGCTCATGTTGGTGGACCATCTTCTAATTTATTGTAAAGCAATTCAAGAAGTATGGAACTTGCAATTAAAAATTCCTGTAACTAAAATTGTTGGTTCACTAGACTTGGTGGCTTGGACTACCATGGTGGTTGGTGGTAGAGGTTGTTGGACTTGGGTGAGCTTTTGAGTTTGAATTGTCCATTGTGATAGTTTGGTGGACTATGGTGCAGTTGGTTTATGGTTGGGCTTAGAATGTGAATTGGCCCCATTGGTGACTATGAAAGCTGATGGGTCATGAGCTTTGTAATCTGTTTTGAGCATACAAATTATACCCTCGATTTAGGAAATTGGAAGTATATGAGTTAGGTAGCAATTCTGTTTGGACCTAGAGGGTTATGAACTTGGATTGTTTATTTGATTTCAATGCGGTCGTTAATTGTTTCAATTTAGTCTAAATTGGGAAAAATATCTTTAATTCTCTAAAAAATTATGAAAATCGTAAAGTGGTATATTTTGACATAATAAACTTAATTATGCTAAAATAATTAAGTTTAGAAAAAATTTAAGTGGTGAATCCTGAATTGATAAATTAATGTGATTAGTGATCACATTAAAGGATGATTTGATTTATTAAATGTTAAAAGTATTTAGTAAATCTTAAAAGTTTGAAATTATGGAAATAAGATAAAACTCCTAAAAGATGAAAAGCTTGGTTTAAAACTTATTGGGAGTGCACTACCCTTTTTGTTATGGTCATTGGGCGAATCGTGCCCTTATTGTGTGGACGTGGTTCGGAACCATCTGGGTAAGTAGACGTATAAGTCCAGTCACATGTGCGATCTTCGATAGTCCGGGACTATGTGATGCGCACCACTTATTGGCTAAACATACCATTTATTTGAGAGGAGCCCGGAGCTCATGTTTGGTAAATAATATTTTAAGTTAATCTAGACAATTAGCGTAATAAGGAATTCTTTGAGAATAAGGTTCCTATGTGAAAAAGATTGTGGATATGATAATTAACTAGAGTTTAATTATCATAGAAAATTGTGAATCTAATCAAACAAAGATTGTTGTACGAGTTCTTATATATAGGATTATATATAAGGCAAGGTCAATTCGCTGAGTAATGATAGTATTTAGCAATTTTCTTGCTGAACTTGTTAGCTCACCCCATTTTATTTTCAAGTACCTGGTGAATGAAGGCATGATACAGAACAATGAAGACCATCTACATGTAAATCCTTTTGGCATATAATTTTTTTTAGTACATAGTCGATACTCAAGATGTAGGATGAAGTTTTCATATAAAGTTTTTTTATAGATGATCTTGATGATTATCTTTTATTTTTAATGTAAATATTGAAAGTATGTATGTTATTGATGGATGTTGTATTTAAATCTCACTCTAGTTCAAATACTTAGATTAGAGCTTCTGGTATTTAGAATTTGGCGGCGAAACATTTACTCCTCATCCAAATGAACCAGACACAGCAGGCACCTAAACCAAGCTAGTTTGTGGGGGAGGAATGAAATTAAGGAAGTTTGATATATGCAGCCCATGCAACGAGGGATTGCTAGTTAAGTGGAAGGATGTTCAAAGTGTGACTAAACAAGGTTTTAATAAGGGTGTTCTATTCTCTTTGATGCACTAAAATTGTGTTTTTTCACACAACTTAGCAATTGCAATGGCCCATTGGCTCAGTGAAGGACTTGCTTCATACATTTATTTATTTATTTTCCCTCTTGAAAATTAATAACCTCATTCGAATCATTGGTTTCACATAATATCGGCTCGACACGTGTTCTTATTGAATTTTAGATATAAAAAGGGAGAAAATTAAGACCAGTTTGTTTCGAGCTAGGAAGGGTCAAGTGAGGGCCCACGTCCCATTAATTTTTTTTTATTTGCACTTTATACCAATAATTTTGTAAGATTATGCAAATGCTCCACTGAAATTTTTAAAACACCCTAGTATATGAGTATGTTTTCACAAATGCTCTCCTCACATGCATAAATTTCTTGCTTGTCACTAATTATGGTATCACACTAATAATTTAGATAAAAAAAAAAATTTTAATTTAGTGATTTGGATATGGTTCAAACTTTAATATCAAAATCTTCCACAAACGCTCCCTTCACATGCATAAGTTTCTGACTCCTCACTGATTATGGTATCACACTAAGAATTTAGATAAGGTTTCTTTTAATTTAGTGATTTGGATATGGTTCAGTCTTTAATATCAAAAGCGTCCACAAACACTCCCCTCACATGCATAAGTTTCTAGCTCTTCACTGATTATGGTATCACACTAATAATTTAGATAAGGTTTCTTTTAATTTAGTGATTTGGATTTGGTTCAAACTTTAATCTCAAAAGCATCCACAAACGCTCCCCTCACATATATAAATTTCTGACTCGTCACTGATTATGGTATCACACGAATAATTTAGATAAGGTTTCTTTTAATTTAGTGATTTGGATATGGTTCACACTTTAATATCAAAAGCTTCCACAAACGCTCCCCTCACATGCATAAGTTTCTGGCTCATCACTGATTATGATATCACATTAATAATTTAGATAAGGTTTCTTATAATTTAGTGATTTGGATATGGTTCAGAGTTTAATATCAAAAGTTTCCACAAACGCTCCCCTAACATGCATAAGTTTCTGGCTCGTCACTGCTTATGGTATCACACTAATAATTTAGATAAGGTTTCTTTTGATTTAGTGATTTGGATATGGTTCAGAATTTAATATCAAAGCGTCCACAAACGCTCTCCTTACACGCATAAGTTTTTGGCTCGTCAGTGAGTATGGTATCACACTAATAATTTAGATAAGATTTCTTTTAATTTAGTGAATTGGGTATGGTTCAGACTTTAATGTCAAAAGCTTCAAATCTCCATCCAAACATCCCACATCAACCTCACTAGATTAGATCTACACTACAGTCACTAACTTACTCGTGGAGCCACGTCTGTTAAATTTAAAAGAATGGCTTCACAATTAGAACAAAGTTTTACAATATTCTATATATCTATGTACATATATGTATAGAATATGCGGCCGCCACTGCATGATCGATTCATTGTTAATTAGATAAATCCCAAGAAGCTATTAACGACTCTTGGTGGTGCCCCATTAAGCTTCAAAGCAAATAATAGAAGCTTTACACTTGGATATAATAATAATACATATAAATTATCATTCCCAGTGCATATAATAATAATACATATAAATTATCGAAAATAAAAAGGTTGTCGTGGGGATATAATTAAATTTGACTTCTACGATAACAACAAGAAAACAACGTATATATTCATACAAATTTCGGTATATATTAAAGACACCGACCAACCAATAAGAGTGTTTTTCTAAGGATTGGGATGAAGATTTTAGTAGAAAATGGTAGGTGGTTTTGACTGAAGAAGAAGTAAAAAACTAACAATGTGATCCACCGTGCTATAATGCCCTCACTCAACACACTAAATTGTGTTTCAACATGAAATAATGATGTTGAAAGCTTTATTTCAACACATTCAAACTAAATTGTGTTTCAATATCATTATTTTGAGTTCGATGTAATAGCATGAAATGATGATGTTGAAAGAGTTTCAAAATACTTAAATTAAAATTTAAAATAATGATGTTAAAGTCTCTATATCAACATATATATTAGAGTCTTCAGCACCATTATTTCGAGTTCAATAGAGTTACTTCCATGGTCAAAATAATGGTAAAAAAGCTAGCACTTGAGATGTGAAAGGAAAGTAACTAATAAATATTAATAAATGACATCACATAGAATCTATATATATATATATATATATATATATTGATTAGTTTTCATTTATACAGTTTAATCGACCTATTTTGTTTTATTGACTAGCGTAGCATTATTCATGATTTTTGTAGCTTGTCATGGCCATTTAAACCCTAGTAAAGGTTTTTGTTTCTTCTCAATCATTTTTTTTCCTTTTGAAATATTTAGGACTACGTAGCATTACTCAGTTTGTAACCAACCACCAAGTAATTGGTTGCTAGAAATAATTCCATATAGAAGATTAAAATTATAGAATTAATCAATGCATCAACCTTTATTGAGACTTGGGTTATGATATTTTTATATTTTTACCGTAATTATGAAAGTGGAGAGTTCAAGTTTTCATAGAAGCAGTGAGTAACTTAATTTTTTCTGTTTGGCAAAAAAAGTAAAAAAATACATTTAATCCACCGTGGATGCAGAAAATAGAATAGAGTTGTAGAGTAGCGTCACCTTACATATCTTTTGACGTAGATCAGATAAGATTAAGGTCTCTAATTATCAATGATATCTTGTTCACTTAAAAAAAAACAAATTCTCAGCCTCTAACATGAACGCAACATACGTTTAGTTGAGTGGGAAAATCAAAGTGAATCCAAACAACAAACAAACACTTTTAGGACCATAAATGAATTAATGAGACTCCGACATCGCACGAGGGAAAGAAGCATCTAAAGATGGTGATTTGAGGAAAGAAGAAGATTTTTAAAGTAATAGAAAGTCAGTTCAACTTTCGAGGTTTGTTTGGTGTTTAAAAGTATTTTTATTGCGTTTCTAAAATCTTTGAAAAGGACACGGGACATTATCTCATTATAGCATATATATTTACCACATATTTGAAGAGAGGACTCGAGAGACAGACCCAACATTAATATTTCACAAAGTAATTTCTTTGAAACTCTATTTTTATCTAAAAAATTTTGTGTACATTAAATCGTTACACCTGTTTTGAAATTCAAATTCGTACCCAGAAATTCTAGTGTACATTAACTTGTTAAACCGTCAGACAATAATTCTTTTCACAACATTATATCATGTTAACTCGTACGAATGACAGCTTAACCAGATTATTTATTTTTTCACGACGTTATATTTTATTAATTATAACAAAGGAAAATAATAAGACAGTACTTGGGTCCAATCTTGGGTGGACGAACTTTGTTCTCCCGTATGACGTGACTCAATAAATATTTGACAAGTGTTCTAAAAATATAAAAAAATTAAAGAAAGTTAAAAATAAATTAGATCAATTTTTATTAGGTTAACCAACAGACCCCTCTATAATCCCCTTCTTGTCGAGCAAAACCATCAAAATCTTTGATTCTCTATTTGTTTCAGGTAATATATATATATATACACACACACATATATATACCAAGTGTCCAAGAAATCATAAAGAATGACTCTAAAAAAAAGTACATACATACAAAATCAAGAAGATAGATCTCTCTAAAATAACTTAAGTTTGATCTGAAATTTCAATCATAAATTTCTTTTTGCTTGCTAATGGAGATAATATTAAATGAAAAAAAATTTGAATTCAGCTTACAAATAATGGGGTTTCTTTCATGTATTTCTCTTTGTTTTGGGCAATATATATATGTTATTGTTACAAATACATATATGTGTAATATAAAGTACATAAAATGAAAATTAGGGTTTCTCAGTGGTGATAGCGGAGTGTGGAGCGGCGATAAGGTATTGTACAGAAGTTGGGTTAGATAAAGAGATTTGTTGTAGATCTGGTAGTAAATATAGAGAGAGAGAGATGAGTTAGGGGGAGAAAATCATAATATGTTGCAGATATAGAAAGAGAGATACGAGAGAGAACGTGAAATGAGAGAGAAATTTTTGTTAATTAATGGTAAAGAGAGATTATTGTTACTCGTTTGTTAACTTACGGAGTTTGACTCATTTTTAATTTTTAAATTTTTAAACGTACAGGTGTCAGTATTTCACTGGACCACATCGTGGAGGAGGACAAAATTCGTCCACCCAGGATTGAACCCAAGTATTGTCCAAAATAATAAAGAACAACATATGACTAGACAACCTCCTTGTATGAGAGAGAAAGAGAGAGTTCAAATTAGCTAACTAGGGTGGAAGACATAGTAATGTGGGAGAGGAATGAAAACATTGAACTTTTGTATGGAGTAGATCAGACTATTCCGCGTAGGAATAATTTGTCCGTTTATCAGAAAAAACACACAAATTACATGCATGTTCTCTCCACTAACTATATATGGTCCCCTATGTGTGTGTGTGTATATATATATATATATATATATATAAATACAACTCTAGCTATACCATGCTAGCTACTTCACTACACTGCTCATCCCTTGTATGCTATCTTGACCAAGCCAATAGTTCCCATTAACCTGCCTCTCGATTAGCCTTCCATCACTACATGCATGGCCAGTTCATCTTCTTCAAGGGTATGGGGAATGTTGTTGGTGATTATGATCTTGTTCACGCTCTTCATAGCCTCGGAGGCACGCACTTTTTGGGAGGTTTCAGCCATGCAAAACAACTTTAATGGCAGCAGCCAACTTCTTTTGCGTAAGTTCGGATTTGATCCATCCAAACTTGAGAATTATCGGAGGTCACTAAGTGCAAAGAGCGATAGAACTGCACCAGGAGGACCAGATCCTCAGCATCACTACTCTCAACCTCCAGCTTACTAGCTATAAATATATGTGTGTGTCAATCTTGTGGGAGTGTTTGTGTGTACTGGGGGAGTAAAGTTTCTGGCCCAATATCACATATGTGTGTGTGCGCGCGCGATGTGTTTAATTTCCATGTTGTTATATATGGAAAAACTTTCAGTCTGTCCTAGTGAGACCATATAATCCAAGCAATTCCCAGTTGCTTCAAGAATTTTGTTTCGGAAATGTAATGTGTGTTTTTGAGCAATAATAATTTATCTTCAATATTACCTTCTCTCTCTAGCAAACAAAACTTTCTGACTTTTCAATCATTGTTGCTAGTAAGTATATATCTTTTTTCACATATCTAGTATGTTTATCGATCAGAGCGTGCAATGATAAGCAAACCCTTTGTTTCTAGAAGTCCTTCCAAATGCCAATTCCTTTTATAAACAAGGCGGTCCTCACATACCGTGCATCAGGGATAGGGGTTGAGCATTTTTATTGTTTAAAATACGAACATTATTCGTGAAAGATACAAGAAAATATATTGCAAGCAAGACAATTCATCCGTACAAATATATATTTATTTTCCAGAGAATTGAAAAGGAAAGAGAATTAATTAATAAATTTCTCAACAGATATATAATTAATTTTTTCTTTCTTCTTTCTTTAGCAAATTCTTGGCCAACATTCAGTTTCCATTCCTCTTGGCTGAATGGAGAGAGTTAATGTTGATGTTGAGCCATCTCATTGAGGGAAATTAGTGGGTTATCCTTTCTGAACACAAGTTACACAACATCAACATCAACTTTGGCACCTATTCCCTTTCCCACTTCACTCCCTCTAGCCTTGTTGTGAATTGGAGTAGCTTTGTTTAGTTCAAAGATGGAATTCCTAAATTCAATTTTATGGATCGTTTGGCTGGCTGTTAGGAACAGACTTTCCACCCTTGATACAAGAAAGCTTTAGCTTACCTTCACTTCCCTAATAGGTGTTTCCTTTGCCTTCAAGCCCCAGATTCTATATATAGACCACATGTTCTTCCAATGTAGCTTTTCCTCCTCAGTATGGGAATTTGTCCAGTTCAAAGCGGGTTTCCACATTGATCCTGGTGGATGCATGGGACAACACACACACACATATATACAGTTGATTGGTATGCTTATCATTGGCATTCTTCTACAAAATCCCCACAATTGTACGTTAACAAACTACTCCTGGTCAGTTCTCTTCCATCTTCTGTCATTTCCCTCATTACAGATACAATCAGGCACAAGCTTATCACTTTAAAATTCAAGAATGCTTCAATGGCCAGTACATAGGATTGCTTCAGAATGGCATCTTCACAACTAATTAGTCTGACTGTATTTGATCCTTTGGTTGTTGCTAGAGTTTGGGCAGCTTCTCCTTTATGTTGGTTGGATTGCAGTGAATTTTGCTTTGTTTAATGTGGTTATCAGTCAAAAGAGTGTAAGCTTTGGCACCACCATAAGGTTGCTCCATTTGTAAATCTGACACTCACTAAGCTAACTTTTTATGGTTGTCAGTCAAAGGTTCATTCTACCCGGCACCGTCCTTTGACTGCACTGGTCTAATTAATTGTATGGTCTTTGTAATATCCGTAATTTGAGGATATTTAAATTGGGTTTTTATTATTTAATTGGGTTATAATTGTTTAAATGTTGTTGTTAATTTTGTCAATACCTGTTTTTATTTGCTTAACGTGGATGTTTGAATTGTTGATGTGTGTTAATTTATTTTAAATGTTTGTGAAATATTTGTTTTAAAATAGATTTTTCTTTTAAATAAATTATGTGAATTTTTGGGCAGCTTTTCCTTTTATTTTTTTTATTTTATTATTAGTAGGTTGGGCTATATATATATATTTTGTATATATATATATATTTTATATAGATGGGCTAAACATTTTATATTTATTAGGTTAATTATTTAGGAATTTTTATTTTTTAGTCTTCTAGAAAATAAAAAATAAAAAGAAAAAGAAAAGGGTTAGGGTTTCTGTCGCTTTCACGCACAGAGACCGAAAGAACATAGACGCAAGAGAGGAGGGAGAAAAGGTGCGATTCATTGGGACGAGTTCCAGTTCATCGAGAGGCAAGTTCGAACTCTTCTCTTCCCCTTTGAACTTGTATGCATAGTCTAAGTTTTGTATTGTTTGATTGTATCTGCAAGTATATAATTGGGTATGTTAATCTGTTTGTTTTCTGTTGAAAATTTTGTGAAATTGATTATAGTAGATGAATATATGCTTAGGAATATATATATATATCTATATGTGTGTGTGTGTGTGTGTGTGTAGATACGCATGAGCACAAATCTGGGTTTAGTAAATGTTGTAAATTTGTTCCCTTCTGGGTTGTTCTTGCTCGAGTAAATGATCCTTGAACATTTGGAATCAGATCATGGAGGAATTTGGGTTTAATTTTGAAATTTTGTTGAAGAACCCTAAAACTTGTGAATTGGGGGCTTTTGTTTCGGGCCATTTTTTATGGGGCTTTTCGCAACAATAGGTAGCGTACGTCGAGAGAAGAAGAATTGTGTAAATTTTGAGGCAAACGGTGGCCGAAAGGCTGCCAGAAAGAGTACTGGGGAACAAGCCCAGCGCACGCGCCCCGCCGGAGTGTGGGGCCGCGTACGCCGACCTCTGGTGGCCGGCGAGGACCAAAACAATTCGTCAAGTCCCACTCGTCAAGCCCACCCATTGAGCCCAGTTTGGGCGTAGTCCAAGATGTTTTGATATTTTTTTAAGTTATTTTAAATTTGAAAAAAAATAAGAAAAATATTTTTAAATTACTTTAAATTTGAGAAAATTTCTGAAAATTTAAATCAATCTTCTAAGGGCAGAGTACACATGAGTTTTAAATTTCAAGACGATATAAGTTTCCCTTGTTGTAGAATTAGTACAAAAAGTGTATTTCAAAAATTAGAATTTTCTTTTCTTTTGTTTCAAAAATATTTCTAAATTATCGAAAAATTCCAGAAAAGTAAATTAAGACTTTTTAAGACAGTTTAGGCACGAAAACCTAGATTAGAGCTAGGTTTAGATACCCTCAATGTTTAAGTTACATTGTAGGCTTAATTATGTGTTTTCCTTTTAATTGTTACTTGTTTCTTTCTAAATTATTTTATATGTAATCATAATTGTTTGTGGTATGTTGGATTTAATTTAATCCTTTATGTATTATATCTTGTAGTGATTGGATATCCATTAAGTTAATTAATATGCTTTTAAGTAAGTTTTTTTTATGGAATATGGGAGGCATGTAAGGATTGTCAATACCTAATAAGGTATTTAACTGGTTTATAAGGGAGGCATGTGAGGATTGCCAATACTTAATAAAGTATTCAATAGGGTTACAAGGGAGGCATGTGAGGATTGCCAATTATATAATAAGGTATTCAATATATTTTTTTTTATATAAGGGTAAGGCATGTGAGGATTGCAAATTACTTAATAAGGTATATAATATGTAGATAAGGGAGGTATGTCAGGATTGCCAAATATTAGTAGGGTGTGTGCTTAATAAGGGTTCGTGCATGTATGGATTACCTTTGGATTAAACTTAGGAAATGTGTCATAGTTTGGAACGTAGGTTAAGTGAGAAAGGGTATGTATGTATACATATATATCTATTGTTGTCGTCATATAGAGGGTATGTTTACCAGTTCTCTGATTGGGTTGTAGTAGGGGGAATTTACTCGTGGGTTTAACCCACTTTGTTGATATTTCAAGTCCCAAGCAGTTTCCCCCTCGAGGTTAGGGCATGGAGTTTGTAGAGCGGGACAGTTATCTATTCCTTACCAGACATCAGTGTAGGGATTTAGATCTTTTCTAGAACACTATTTACTTTTGAGATTTTTGGTTATGGGGTCCTTGAGTTACGGGACTTCTAAGTTGTTTCATTCGGACTAGTATTATGTTTATTTAACGTTATTTATTATTTCAGTTAGACTTTCCTTTCAACATCTAAATTCTTTTTCTTTTATCATTGTGTTCTATGCTTGTATGCTATCAATTATAAGTATCCCTTATCTTTTACGTGTGAGACTGGCCACCTCATGTGTGAAATTTGTATGAGATATTTCAGTTGGTATCAAAGCATTCCAGGTTCAAGTGTTGTCAGGTCATTAGGGTCTATTGTATGGTATATTCCGCGTTGCGTATTATGATAAGTAGAACTTAAGTATAGGACTCATAGTACTCTAATTTATTTTTTTGGGGTATTGATGTCTTTCCTGTTTCATCTTCAAATGTCACCCCATAGGAGGAGGAGTGTGAACCGAACCTAGGGTCAAGATAATGCTCAGGGTGGAAATACTGAATTTCCTCCCAATTTGGCAGTCATTATTGCTCAGGCTGTAGCTACAGGAGTGACGACTGCTCTTCAAAATCAACAGCCACCTCAGCAGCTATCGCAGTTGGCGCAGGTTCCATTACCAGTGGAGCAGCCCAACACTTAGGAGAGGGTACGAAATTTCTTCACAAAAGGGAATCCACCAGAGTTTTCAGAGACTACGAAGGTAACCGAAGCGTATCAGTCGAAGAAAGACATCGAACGTTATATTCGCATGATGGTGTTCACAGAAGTGCAGAAACAGTTGCTAACTACTTTTAAGTTAGTGGGGGATGTGCTACAGTGGTGGGAGTCAGTGACTATAGTGGAGGAGCGGACCACGTTAACTTATGCAGAATTTCAAGTCCATTTTAATGCTAAGTATTTCCCGTATGCAGTTATGGCAGCTAAAAAAAGGGAATTCCTGGACTTACGGTAGGGGGACAAGACAGTTGCAGTATATGAGCAGGAGTTCACCAATTTATCATTGTTTGCACCTGAAGAGGTGAACACTGAAGAAAAGAAGATGAATTGCTTTATGAATGGTATGATTTGGCCTATTCGATAGGTCATTATGGATAGTCCAGCTTATACCACTTATGCTCAAGTGGTTGATGCTGTATTGCAGCAAGTACTGTCAGTCGAGGAGGGACTACGGGAAAGGAAATAGAGAGAAATGAAATGATAAGGACTCCGCTAGTTAAACAATGGAGAAGAAAATGGAAATGGTGGGAGGCAAACTGATAGGGGCAGTTATCCAGGGCAGCAGCCGTGAAAGAAACACAGAGCTAACGGTGATGCTCAGAGAGGGGAAGCCTCTACTCACAAAAGACAAAATGGAGCACCACAGATAAGTCAGGTTTAGTCACAAAGAAGTCCACTGGTGTATTCAAAGGAAATTGTTACAAGTGTGGTGAGCTGGGGCATTCAGCCAAATATTGCCCCCAACACCAATTAGGGACAACTTGGTCAACAGGGACAGAGACAACAACCACCATTGCCGGTATCATAAGTTCCACAGATTTAGGTTGAGCATCGTCCAACTTTACCAGTACCGCCACCGCCCACAAGGCAACCTGGTCAACAGATGCACTATGGGAGGGTCTACAACGTCGTACCATATGATGTGCAAGCTCATCAGGCGATTGAGGGTATGTTTTTGATTAATGATAAACTCGATCATGTTTTATTTGATACTAGACATCTCATTATTTTGTGTCTCAATCGTTTACTAGGCTATCTGGTATGCTTACTTAGCCGTGTAGTTCTCTACTTACTATAACTACACCATTGGGGGTTAGTACGATCCTACGAGAACACTGTAGTCAGGTCCCTATAGACATTGGTAGACTCAGGTTCCTGGCAGACCTATTAGTCCTGGAGATGCATTCTTATGATGTCATACTTGGGATGGATTGGTTATCATTAGGTCAATTTCTATGATAAGGCAATTGTTTTTGCTATACCGGGTCAGGAGATGTATTTGATTGCTATGCCGCAATCAAATGGAAGGTCTAGCACTCACTTGTTCTTTATTAGTGAGGAATCTCCGGAGGGAACTACAGTTTCTCTAGATTCTATTCCAGTGGTACAAGACTTTCAAGATGTGTTTCAGGAAATCTCAGGGTTACCACCGATTCGTGAGATAGACTTTGTGATTGATTTAGCTCCAAGCACCAGGCCTATTGTTAGGGCCCCATACAGAATGGCGCCAGTAGAAATGAAGGAGCTGAAAGATCAGATTCAGCAACTTCTCAGTGAGAAATTTATTCGCATAAGTACTTCACCATGGGGAGCACTGGTGTTGTTTGTGAAAAAGAATGATGGGTCACTTTGCCTTTGTATTGACTACAAAGAATTGAATAAGGTCACAATCGACAACAAGTACCCGTTACCTAGGATTGATGATCTGTTCAATTAGTTGAAGGGAGCCACCTACTTCTCGAAGATAGAATTGAGATTCGGGTATCATCAGCTTCGAGTTAGGGAGTAGGATGTACCAAAGATAGCCTTCCTTACCAGATATGGGTCTTATGAGTTTCAGGTTATGCCTTTCAAGTTGACAAATGTCCCAGTTGTCTTCATGGACCTGATGAACAGAGTGTTTAGAGCCTACTTAGATCAGTTTATTATTTTTTTATCGATGGCATTCTGGTTTATTCTAGGTCAAAGGAGGATCACGTCAGACATCTCCATATTGTTCTGCAGACACTAAAAAATCATCAGTTGTATGCAAAGTTTGAGAAGCGTGGTTTTTGGCAAAGGGATGTGAAGTTATTGGGTCACGTAGTATTTGAGAAAGGAATAACGGTCAACCCAAGTAAATTGTCAACAGTTTTAGAGTGGGGGCAGCCTACGTCACCCTCAGAGATTCGTAGTTTTTTGGGGTTTGCTGGTTATTACCGCAGGTTCATTTAGG
The DNA here is from genome assembly GCA_026545225.1 of Cornus controversa. Lineage (NCBI taxonomy): Eukaryota > Viridiplantae > Streptophyta > Magnoliopsida > Cornales > Cornaceae > Cornus > Cornus controversa. The sequence goes on from CM048852.1 coordinate 22,163,656, forward strand.
GCTTCTCCAAGATTGTTGGTCCGCTCACCCATTTGACTAAAAAGGGTGCGTCTTTCATTTGGGATGATTTTTGTCAGGCAACGTTTGATAAGTTGAAGAACAGATTGACAACTACACCAGTCCTAGCTACTCCGTAGAGCGGAATTCAGTATCTGGTATATATCAATGCATCATTGCAGGATTTGGGTTGTGTGTTGATGCAGGAGGAGAGGCCGATATCTTATGCTTCATGTAAGCTTAAGCCTCACGAGCTCAATTACCCAACTCATGATCTGGAGTTGGCAGCTGTGGTTTTTGCCATAAGAATTTGGAGACACTACCTTTTGGTGAGACCTTCAGGTTGTTCAACAACCACACAAATTTGCAATATCTATTATCACAGTGCTGGTGGTTGGAGTTCGTAAAAGATTATCACTTTTCTATCCAATACCACTGTAACAACCTAATTTATTTTAACTAGTTTCGGATTATTTTTGGACCGAATTTTTTTTTTTGAATTAATTAATTTTGGAAAGACGCGAATATATTTACATATATAAATGGAATTATATATATATATGAGTGGAGAAAGTATGTATATGTGAGAAAGAAAAATACGTATATGTGGTTCAATATATATACGTATAGGTATGTATATGTCATTAGATGCCCATGTGATATATATATATATATATATGATATATATCATATATATATATATTATAGTATATATATATAATGCATGTGGTTGTGAGTGGTTTGAAATGATATGTGAACCAAATGAAAGAGTAGAAGAGAAGATAAGATGGTGAAGTGATAAAGCTGACCATGTGGTTGGCTGGGAAAAGAAAGAAGAAAAGAAAAGAAGAAAAAGAAAGAAGAAAGAGAAAGGAGAGGGAAGAGAGAAAAAGAAGGATTGGTTCAGCACCGGGGGTGGAGGTGACGGCAACGAGAGGTGGTCAGCAGGGGCTGGTCCGACAACTCGTGGGTTCGTTCGATAGAAGGATTTACGACTGGCAAGCAGGTCACTCCGGCAGTGGCGCGTAGCTGGAGCTTCGGCTTCACGACAGCGACTGTTCCAATGAGAAAATGGCCATTCTCCATTGCGACTTTGATGACGAAAACTGATTGCGGAGGTTTGAGGGTGCACATGGTGGTACCAGAGGGGCTGTTTGGTAGCAGGAGGGTGGCTCGGTTAGGGGCTGTTTGGTGCACCATTGATCACCATTTGGTCAGGCATGGTGGAAGCCGTGGTTGTGGGTTCGGTTTGTGATCTTCTAGGCGAAGGCTTGAGATAGGTGACAGTGGCTCAATGGCTTGGACAATGGGTAGTTCGGCCATGGTGTTGGCGGGGTTTCGGTTGGCTCCGGTTTGATAGTTGGACCTTGGTAGTGCCGGACATGGATTTTCGGCAGTGAGTTTGGGATTGGACTTGGCTGTGGCGGTAGTTGGGTGATGCCATGATGGTCCTCGGTAAACTATTTTAGATGATTCTTTAGGCTGGTGCACCGCCAAAGGGGTGGTGGGTGTTTGGTGATTCATAGTTACCATGGGTGAGTTCGATTGGGCTATTTTAAGGCTGCTGTGGTCGGTTTCATAGCTGCCGATAGGAGTAGTTTTGTGGGATGTTGTATGGATTGATGTGACATGTATGTATTTGTTTGGTTGGGCCATGATTTGGGCATTAGTGAATTGGGCCTACATATAATTGAAAATGTTGGCCAATTCTTGGAATTCAGTTTGGATCAAAGTTGTTAGATCATTGAAATGGAGCCTTACCTTGGAATTGGATCCAATTGGACTATGTTTGGACTACCTTGGTGGGATTAATTATTTAGGCTTGGACTTTGAAGATGGTTCGGTGGATGGTTTGCATAGACTTTGATACGGGACTGGACTGGACATGGAAATGGACCATTTTGCAAGCGTGAGCACAATAAAAGCGGGACTTAAGGCAAGTTGATTCTTGCCTCTATCTTCTACGTATATATTTTAATTGCGTCATTAATTTTACATATGTTCCTTTAATTATTCATATGTGGTATTTATATATATATATATGGAATATGAAAGCATGTTAGATTTAAATGCTTGTGTACCTTATGATATGTATATGTGTAGATTGAGCCCATGTAAAGCATGTTAAATTATATAGGTTTAGCTATGTGTTATTTTGTATGCATAGGTGGATGTTATGCATGAATTGGAATATATATATATGATTATATATTGAGGTAGTAGTGAAAATGCATGTTAAATATGATTATAGTATTGGCGATCATTTGAAAAGCATGATTATGATGTGCTAAGTATTATATATGTGCATAATATATATATGGGTGATGGAATATATATATATATATATATATATATATATATATATGTAGTTATATATTGTGGATGAAAAGTATGTTAGTTACTTGTAGTAAATACATGCATTGAGTGAAGCATGATGATATTTATGCTAGTATATGTGCATATTTGATTTAGATGCATGATTTGACATATACGTGATTATATGTGGGTTTATGTGAGTTAAATGCATGCTATCTATATGTAAAAAATATGTGCATTGGTGAAACATGACTAAATGTGCTTAAGTGAATTTTGTGAGCATGTGCGACTTATGTTAGGATTATATGTATAGGTAATTATATATGTGGTTTTGTGGAGGTGAAACGCATGTTACGTGCTTTTATAACTAGCTTGTGCATTGTGAAGCATGATTACAATATGTTCGAAATGCATATACGGGACCGTTGTGAGGAAACGAAAAAATGTGGCCAAGTTACCTAGAGTAAGTCAATACTCGGTGGGGGCATTTAGCGATCGAACCACCTGGAGGATGTGAATTCTCGATAGTGATGGGATAATCACCTCGAAGTAAGTAAATACTCAGTGAGAATGTAAATAGTGGGTCAGACCACCTAGATGATGCAAATTCTCGGTAGTGGTGGGGCGATAACCATCTGAAGGATGTAAATTCTCGGTAGTGGTGGGACGACAACCACCTGGAGGAGGTAAATCCTCAGTAGTGGTGGGACAATCACCTTGGAGGATGACAATTCTCGGTGACGGTGTTGAAGTTGTGTGGAAAGTGTATCAGTCACATAATTGGTCAAGAATCATGTTAGAGTATCGGGTTGAGTCCGAGAGAGAGATAAGTGTGTGAACTTGCTTACATTATCTCTTGTGAAGCATGCTATGTGTTTTACGCATTCTTATATATGCGTTGTTTGTGAATGAACATGATATATGTTGGATATTTATTGCTTCTAAGCATGTTGTACCAATTAATTGCATCTTAATTGCGTTTGAGATTTGCTACTTGATGAGTAGAAGACGTGGTGATTGATTTACATTATTTACGTAAATACTTTGACATATATGTTCTATATACATATTGGTGCTGGATGTTTACTGCTTTCAAGCATGTTGAAAAATGATTTCAAAAATCATGTGTAGAACTGACTTATATGTTCATATGTGCTAGAATTGTCATATGCATTGTTGGTTCATGTATGATAGGTGGAGCATGATTTAAATATTGTGCTATATTTAAATGTGTATATTTTTGAGAATATGTGAGGATCGGGGACCTGCTGTAGCAGTGATAGTATGTTCGACATACCTTGTTGGGATTTGAGCTCACCCCTTCCTAGGTTTTGCAGGTATTACTGATTACAAAGTCAGTTAGGGGACTAATAGTACCGGTTGCAGGGGTAGTGATTAGATTCCTAGATAGATGTTGTACATTTGGATTAAATGTAACTGGACATTGTATGTTGGGCAATTTATCCCAGTTGTAAATTTCATTTGATGTATTTATATGAGACGAACATTCAGGGACTGAGTCATATTTCGATTGTTTTATGCATGTTGTAGGAATGATGGGGGGGACACATACCCAAAAGTGTCCGTTTTGAATTTAAGATGTGAATGTTAGGGGGACACGTGCCCTAAAGTGTCCATTTAGAATGATTTACATTTGAATTGGGATTATATGATCAGGTTGTGATATTGACGGTAGTATTGTGAGAGGTTGATCTCACGGAGTTCACACCCCGGTTCTCAGGCCTCGGGAATTGGGGCATGACAACCACCCGGGAAAAGCGAACGTAGTAGCTGATGCACTTAGTCACTGACCTTATGTTAGTTTTTCCACTTTATTTGAAGCAGAGTGTAATACCTTGAGCAACGTTGATGATTTAGATGATGCCTTTGTAGCATGTGTAGTAATTACACATACCATCATTCGGAGAGTAATTACAGAGCAGCTTACCGACCTGTAGTGAATAGAGAAAGTGGTTGACCTGAAATCTGGAGAGGTACCGTTCTATACAGTGGGTACAGATGAAGGATTGAGGTATAAGGGGCGATTAGTGGTCCCTTCCAATGATGATTTGAGGAGGGCAGTGATGAGTGAGGCCCATAATTCTCAATTTTTGGAACACCCAGGAGGGGATAAAATGTACCAAGACATGAAACGACAGTTTTGGTGGGCAAGTATGAAGAGGGACATTGCTAATTTGTCTCTAAGTGTAGCACTTGGGAGATGATCAAGATTGATCACCAAAGACCGTCGGGATCTTTGCAGCCACTACCTATACCAGAGTGGAAGTGGAAGAGCATCTCCATGGACTTCATTGTGGGCCTTCCCATCTCACAATGGAGTCATGATGCTATTTGGGTTATAATGGTTAAGTTGACAAAATCAGCTCATTTCTTGCTAATTCGCTCGGATTACACCTCTGAGCAATACGTGAATTTATACATTACAAAGATAGTGAAGCTTCATAGCTGACGATTGTAGAATAATGGATGTTTGTCGTTGCTTTTCTACACTTCGTACAAAAAATAATAAAACCTGCAAAAACTTTACTAAAAACTGTATAGTAGTAAGCAGGGTCGAACCACTCTCAAGTGAGAATCAATAACAAGTCTAAACTTCAAAACCTAATTCTCTTGAGATGAAAAATGAATATTTAAAAAAATAAAATTCTGATTTTTTATTTAATAATAAAAACTAATATTAAATGTCTTAGATCAAATGATGGAAAAAATCTCAAGGAAAGAGAATTCACCACCATGGATCCATATAAATAAAGTTTTTTTTTATATTCTTATCTAGTTTTTCCTCCAATAACCAATACACTTCACCAATCCAATTAGAACTTGGAAAGATGAAGGAAAATATGGAATAAAAAAGAATGACTTGATTATATATGAGAGAGACATTCTTTTACTTAATCTGATGCACATTGGCTAGGTAAACAGAGGTAGGCATTCTTCGAATTACCATTATTTGGCAAACACGAAGAATCCTTCCTCTACTTTTAGAAAATAAAATCCAGAATAGAAGAGTAGAAGAATGCTCTTGGGAGGAAAAAGTAGACAAGAAAATAAAACAACTTACCTATACTTCAGCCATGGTGGCTTCATCACTCCCTTGAGAAGGATGTTTACGCTTGCATATTAATAAAAAACAAACAAATATAAATGAAACTACTACTCATCATTGAATCAATAAAATAAATACACTATTTTTTTCTATAATTTCTCTACAATTTCTAACTCCCCTCACCATCCCCTAAGACCCCCTATTTATAAAGTTAGAGGGGAATGGTTTAGGTGGGAAAAATTTAAAATACAAAAATTCAAAATACAAATTTGAAATTCAAAATTCAAAATTCAAAAACAAAAATTCAAAATACAAAATTTTGAATTTGAATATCTAAAATTTGATTTCCATATCTTTAATTTCAATTCTGGACTGCAGACGTGGCCGTGTACAAAATATTTGGCAAAGTTTTGAACTTGAGACCTCTTGTGAAGTAGATTGCACAGAATACCATCTCTCCTACAATTCTTCTTATGTTCATCTATATATCCTTTTTAGCCCTCTTTTGCTGCTTTTCTTCTTCTTTGGAAATCAACCCCTATAAAACATAAAATGCAAAGATAAAAACCTTTAAATAAAATAAAAGATGAATTAAAAACTTATTTTAGGATATAAAATAGCAAGTTTTGTGCACTTATCAAATTACCCCCAAACGAGCTTTTGCTAGTCCTCTAGCAAATACAAGCAAAAGAAATTAGTGTACAAAACTGCTACTTTTATTTAACTCCTAACTAAAGATGTGCCACTTTCGCAGGCTGTTCTCGATTGCATTTACCATATGCAATAAGGCCTTAAACCCCTAGGTTACCCCTAGTGGGCGAGCTATAGCCTCGTGAGGGTTTGCAGTGAAGGTACCCACAAACTTTCTAACTATTACAAAGAAGAATTGTTTTAAGGCAGTAATTTCCCCTATTGTTCAGAGAATCTCCTATATATCCATGAAACATGAAAAATAAGAAATGGAATTGATAAGTTCCTCATATACAACAAGTTACTAGGGTGTTATAATAATAAACATCAAGGAAAAATCATCCATAAGTAACCTAGAAGCAGAGTGAATGTGTGTGAAGTCGACAAAAAGCCATCCTCAAATTCAAGTAATGTAATTCCCAAGTCACTAGAAGAAAAAGACGTTTTGACTTCAAATCTCACAGGTAAATATCTCTCTAAAAGAACAACTCTTGGAGATTTGGCTAACTGTTTCTCTCAGTTGTATGTGAGTAGAAACTCTGTTTCCAAAGTAAAAGCAAGCTCACATACTAATATGAAAAACCGATACATATAAATAGAAAAGTCTCATGATAGGAATGTTGATCACTTTTGGGAGAATGTCGAGTTACCCACCATAGCGCCTGCTTACTTATTACCCACTATCATATCTTTCCATAAATCTTACAGGTGGTGATTAGGATGGGGCTGTAAGTGAATAGTTTTGGAAGTGATGAGTCTTCAAAATATCTCAAAGGGAAAACTTGTCTTCTTCATTTTTTTTTTCTTTTTCTTCTTCTTCTTTTTTTTTTTTTTTCTTTTCTTTTTTTTTTTCTTCTTCTTTTTTTTTTTTCTCTATCTTTCTTTCTTACTTTCTTTCTTTTTTTTTTTTTTTTTCATTGAAAAAAAAAATATGATGATTTTTTTTTTTTTCTTTTTCACAAGAACATCCGTATCACTTTTCAGAAACTAACAACAGAAAGAAGGATTATGGTAGGATACGATAGTAGAAAAATAAATTACAAGGCCTATGTTTCTCTTAACTCGAAGTGATTTCATTCTCAGTGATCAACCAAAATGAAAGATAATGAGACTACCAACGATTTTTTATACGGTATCCAAGAAAATTGAGTCATCTTTTGACTCGGAGTTAGCATAAAAACTCTCTACAAAAGTGAAAGGCACGAAAGCTCACACGGTCTAAGTCTCTACTATTAGATCTTCCAGATTATCAGGAGGTTACTCACTTTTCAATTCGAATTGCAAAGTTCGACTTTTGTGCAAAAAATATTTCTGCTTCTAAATGCCCGTGATACAATAATGTCTATCATTATATTACCCTAATAACAAGTTCAATTTAGATCAAAACATTAACATCTCTTGGATTTCATGAAACGGATCATAAGTTAATCCAATATCATCATTGTAAAGGTACTATACTGCCAAAAAAATTTTTTTTTTTTTTTTTTTTTTGAAAAATGACTCTATTTTGGATCAAAAGATTTTCAAAAAAAAGGCATGCATTTTGATAAATCTACCCCACCCCCAAACAAAATACAACACTGTCCCTAGTGTTAAAAGTATAGTAACAATGTATTGCTGAAGACAGATAGAAAAATATTGGAACAAATTACCTCAATTGTTCTGGTGTGGTAGAAGTACAGTCCCTACAAATATGCAATGCATAATAATATAGACTAAATGATTTAGAACCATATTAATCAAAGACCGTACCCCAAATAGAATATAAACATATCCAAATAGAGTTTACAAAAAATCCTAAACTAAGCAGCAACTACGAAACTCTAAAATCAACCGGCAGGGTTGCCTCCCAAGAGCGCTAAGTTTAACGTCTTCAGCCAGACGCAAAAGAGATAGTACCCCAAAAAGATCAATTGAGATAGACTGGATCGACAAGGAAAATATTTTCAATTTCACGAGCCTCCAACTCAAGAAAAGGCTTTATACGTTGAGCATTAACTTTGAATAACTTTCCATTTTTGGGATCTTGAACCTCAATAGCACCATGACTAGCAACTTGGTGGACATAGTATGGACCAGACCATCGTGACCTCAACTTCCCAGGAAACAATTCAAGACGAGAGTTATATAGAAGAACCTTCTGGCCTGGGGAGAAATCTTTTCTCAGAATTTGTTTGTCATGTTCCAATTTGGTCTTAGCTTTATAAATCTTCGAACTCTCGTAGGCATCATTTCTGATTTCCTCCAACTCATCGAGTTGAAGTGACCTACGCTCTCCAGCTTTATCATAGTTAAAATTCATGGCCTTGATAGCCCAATAAGCACGGTGTTCGAGTTCGACAGGCAAGTGACATGCTTTGCCATAGACTAAGCGATATGGAGACATTCCTATAGGAGTCTTATAAGCAGTACGATATGCCCACAAAGCATCTTGGAGGCGGAGACTCCAGTCCTTCCTTGTGGGGTTAACCGTTTTTTCTAAGATATGTTTGATCTCCCTATTGGATACCTCAGCCTGACCATTGGTTTGTGGGTGATAAGATAGGGCCACTTTGTGGGTGATCTCATATTTAGACATTAAGCTTGCAAAGACTTTGTTACAAAAATGGGAACCATTATCACTAATTATGGCTCGAGGTACACCGAATCTAGGCAAAATTAAGTCTTTCAAGAAATTCACCACAACTCTATGGTCGGCTGTCTTAGTGGCTAATGCTTCTACCCATTTAGACACATAATCAACAGCAAGAAGAATATAGATATACCCAAATGAGGAGGGAAAGGGTCCCATGAAGTCAATACCCCAAACATCAAATATTTCGACAACTAAAATTGATTGTTGGGGCCACTCATTACGCTTGGTAATCTTACCTAATAATTGACATCTAGGACAAGCGAGACAGTAGGTATAAGTGTCCTTAAAAAGGGTGGGCCAATAAAATCCCGACTGCAAGATTTTTGCAGCGGTCCTTTTAGAGCTAAAATGGCCACCACATGGCTGATCATGACAAAAGGAAATGACAGACTCTTGGTCATCCTCGGGAACACACCTACGGATGATCTGATCTGGACAATACTTGAATAAGTAGGGATCATCCCAAAAATATTCCTTAGCCTTAGCTAAGAATTTTTCTCTCTCTTGCTTAGACCAAGTGGAAGGGATTTGACCAGTCACAATGTAATTGACAATATCAGCATACCATGGGACATGAGATATTATAAAAAGTTGCTCATCAGGAAAATAATCAGAGATGGGAAGGGAGTCACTAATAGAATCAACAATAAGACGGGACAAATGATCAGCGACTACATTATCTGAGCCTTTCTTATCACGAATCTCAAGGTCAAATTCTTGAAGGAGTAAGATCCATCGTATCAACCTAGGTTTGGCATCTTTTTTGGAGAGAAGATGTCGCAATGCTGCATGATCGGTATAGATGATGACCTTAGATCCGATCAAATACGAGCGAAATTTGTCAAAGGAAAACACGACTGCTAATAACTCTTTCTCAGTGGTCGAGTAGTTAAGTTGCGCGTCATTCAAAGTCTTGCTAGCATAATAGATCACATACGGTGCTTTATCAACTCTTTGTCCTAAAACAGCCCCAACTGCATAATCTGACGCATCACACATGATCTCAAAAGGTAGGTTCCAATCAGGTGGGCGGATTATGGGTGCAGTGGTGAGGGCTAATTTTAATTGCTCAAAAGCTGAGTGACAAGCATCTGTAAACTCAAATGGTGCATCCTTAGCTAGAAGATGGGTCAAAGGTCGTGCTATCTTACTGAAATCTTTGATGAAACGCCTATAGAATCCAGCATGACCTAAGAAAGCTCGAATATCACGAACAGTTTTGGGGATAGGTAGATTTGAGATGAGGTCAACTTTTGCTTTATCTACCTCAATTCCCCCACTAGAAATAGTATGACCTAGGACAATTCCTTTCTTTACCATGAAGTGACATTTTTCCCAGTTAAGAACTAGGTTAGTGTCACGACAACGTTGAAGCACTAGAGTAAGATGGTGTAGGCATTGCTTAAAAGATGAACCAAAGACAGAGAAGTCATCCATGAAGATTTCTAGAAATTTGTCAACCATGTCGTGAAAGATACTCATCATGCACCTCTGAAATGTGGCGGGTGCATTGCATAACCCAAAGGGCATGCGACGATAAGCAAATGTGCCAAATGGACAGGTGAAAGTTGTCTTGTCTTGGTCATCGGGGTGGACGGGAATCTGGTTATAGCCAGAGTAACCATCTAAAAAGCAATAGTATGCCTGACCAGCTAATTTCTCTAACATTTGGTCAACAAAAGGTAGAGGGAAATGATCCTTCCTAGTCACATTATTAAGCTTCCTATAGTCTATACAAACTCGCCATCCAGTTTGGACACGAGTAGGAACCAACTCATTATTGTCATTGGCAACAACAGTGATGCCAGACTTCTTAGGGACAACTTGGATTGGACTTACCCACTGGCTATCAGAGATGGGATAGATGATATTGGCATCTAGAAGTTTGATAACTTCAGCACGAACAACTTCCTTTAAATTGGGGTTAAGTCTCCTCTGAGGTTGTCGACAGGTTTTAGCATCGTCCTCTAAGTGAATGCGATGTTGGACCACGAAAGGACTAATACCTTTGATGTCATCAATTGACCAACCTATTGCTTCCTTATTTGCCCTAAGAACCTCAATTAATTGGTTTTCCTGATCCTCAGTTAAATCAGAAGCTATCACCACGGGAAATGTGTCAGACTCACCTAGGTATAAATATTTTAAAGTCGCAGGTAGAGGCTTTAATTCAACTCTAGGAGGCTTCTTGACATTTTCAGATGCAGTGGCATTCGGCAAAGACAATGGTTCAAATTGGGACCTATATTTTGGTGTGTCAGAGATTGGAGTGGAATCTAGCAAAGCATTGACTTCACTAATATAGTTATCCTCATCGAAATCAGCACTAAAATGGGCTAAACACTGTTGGAGTGGATCCTCAGGGTAGGAATGCTCAAAAGTGTGTGCGGTCAACGACTCAATAAGACAAACATCTTCAAAGGAATCTGAGTCGGGGGGTTGTTTCATCAAACTAAACACATTGACTTCCACTTTCATGTTACCAAAGGTCAAGGTCATGTTACCATTCCTACAATTGATCAATGCATTGGCTGTAGCTAAGAATGGTCGACCTAAAATGATTGGAATTTGTTTACCTTGAGTGGGTTGGGTATCTAGCACTATGAAATCTACAAGGTAATAAAAATCAGCCACTTTAACAATTACATCCTCAATTATACCCCTTGGAATCTTAACTGATCGATCAGCTAATTGAATTCTAACATCAGTTTTCCTCAAATTATTCAACCCTAACTCTTGGTAGACTGAATAAGGTAACAAGTTCACACTAGCACCTAAATCCAACAAGGCCTGATCAGCAAAATTTTTCCCTATCCTACAAAGGACAGTCGGACTGCCAGGATCTTTATGTTTGACCACGGCTTGGTTTTGTAGGAAAGAAGAGCAATGTTGGGCTATGAAGGCTTCCTTTGGGATGTTGGTTTTCCTCTTGACTAAGTCCTTAATAAACTTTGCATAAGAAGGGATTTGCTTAATGGCAGTGAGAAATGGAATATTAATCTGGAGATTCTGAAAAATCTCTAAGATCTCACTGTATTGCGAATCCTTTTTATTATTGACTAGTCTAGAAGGAAAGGGTGCAGGTGGAGCATACGGCTTAAGAGTGGTAGTGTCAGTCTGAGGACTATGGGCTTTCTTGGCTCGGGGAGAGTTGGATGGGGGAGACTCAAATGGTGCAGTCTCATCTTGAGTGGGTAACTCAACCTTATTATCTATTTGCTTTCCTGACCGAAGTGTTGTGATGGAATTCACATGGCCATTTGATTGGTCAGTGGCAGAAGAAGATTCTATGAGATTAACCCCTTTGTTTTTAGGATTGATTTCAGGTTGGCTAGGCAAGGTACCCCTCTGTCTTTCAGTTAGAACAGAAGTAAGTTGACTCAATTGATTTTGGATTGACTGTTGAAATTGCAATTGGTTCTGAGTCAATAGGTCAAAGTTACTCTCTAACTTTTGAAATCTCTGATTGGATTACTTATTAGTTTGATCTAGATTAAGAGCAAGCATTTTCAGAGTGTCATCATAGTTGGAAATATGTTGGTTTTGTGAGACAGGAGCAACATAATTGCTCATGGGATCAAGTGCGAGATCTTTATTGTGACTGAACTGATTGGTCAATGGGAATTGACCTTGAGGAACAAGAGGTCCTTGAGGTTGTGGTGGCCTATTGGAGTTACCTTGAGAACTAGGTTGACCACCTAAGTATTGTGCAGGAAAATTTTGTCGGTATGAAAAGTTAGGATGATTTCGAGTATCAGGATGGTAAGTCTGGCTGAAGGTATTAGCTGTCGGTCTTTTATAGGTATTAAAAGCACACACTTGTGCATCCGAAGGTTCAGATGTACAATAGACCGGACACGCCTCAGTGGGATGGGATGAACTAGAACACATATTGCATTGTGCACTTGTGGACATGAGTGTAAAAGCATCGAACTTTCGACTCAAGTCTTTCACACCATCGGCTAGACTTTGCATCACAGATTTGAGTTCATTTTCAGGCTTGATCTCATACATACCAGATTTTCTATGGGATTGGTCATTCCTAGAAAATTCATCATCACAATTATTCCAATTCCAATTTTGGGCATTCTCAGCTAGTTCTTCTAAAAATTGATAGGCTTGATCAGGGGTTTGGTTCTTGAACTTACCTTGGTGCATAGACTCGAGCATGGTTCGATTCATAGGTGAAAGCCCCTTATAGAAAAATTGAACTAACTGTGCTTTATCAAAGCCATGGTGTGGGCATTTGAGAAGCAAATCATGAAAACGCTCCCAAGTGTGGTGGAATTGTTCCTCATTTTTCCCTCTAAAAGTGCTTATGGCATCTCTCATTGACTCGATCTTTTGCATAGGATAAAATTTGTTCATAAACTTCTTTGCAAGTGCATCCCATGATTCAATTGAATTTGGAGGAATGGAGTTGAGCCATGAGGCAGCCTTATCTTCTAGGGATAAAGGAAAAAGACGCAATTTGATACCCTCGGCATCCAAATTCTGATTTTTGAAAGTGTTGCAAATTGTTAAAAATTTGCTTAAATGGATATAAGGTTGCTCACTTTCAAACCCATGAAATTTGGGTAACAAATTGATTGTAGCGGGCCTAATCTCAAATTGGGCCGCATTGTTCTCTGGGAGAACAATACAATTAGGTGGGTTGGCTGTGATGGGTGCAAAGTACTCATTTAAAGTCCGAGGTGCAGCCATTGGATTATGAGTGGTGGTTGAAGAAAGTGAGAGAGTGAGAGGAGTCTTCTCTAAATCAGGAATTGATAGATCACTAGAAGACCGAACTAACCGTTTGTTAACCCGCAACCACTTGGGCATAAACTAATACACAACTAATTTTTTTTTTTATTTGTTTTTTAATTTTTTTTTTTTTAAGGGAAGAAAAACCTAACTAATTAGATCCTAGAAGATGGGCTAAACACAGGATTGAACACACAAACCACACAAAAAATTTGGCCTTTTATCTTGAGCTTAAATTCAAGGGTGATGAATTTTTAAATCTAATATTGTAGAAAATTAATTGGATGGTCTCCAAAATTAATTCTCTCCTAATTAGACAGCTTCTACTCTCTTTCAGAGTAACTAGAAGATTACCAGTTAAGGCCTACCAACAACACAACGAGGAGAGTTCCCAGGAAACTGTGGAGAGGCACGTGGCCTGCATAATGACGGTACGTCCACACTCCTTAGACAGAACTTTTCCTAAACATTGTAAAGTTGGAAGGTGCTCACTGGAGTTACCAAGAGTTAACTCTTTCCAAGAGGGTCCTACAAGCTTTGTGTACACCCTATGGCCAATGTCTAATTGATTTTAAATTAAATTAGGCTTGGACTTTGACAAATGCTCGAATTTTATGATTTGTGGGCCACGGAAACAGGTGATGAAATCCCGACCGTATCTTGTTGAGGTGCTTGCCCTTAAGTATCTTATGCAAATGCTAATTTAAAAATGCACAAACAAAATAAGCAATAAAAATAATAAAGAAAAATGAGTGAGTGTGTGGTCTTTCTTCTTCTTTTTTTTTTTTTTTTTTTTTTGAAACAAAAAGAATAACAAAAAAAAATAATAATAATAAAAAATAAAATAAAGTTGAAGAAAGTGTGACCCTAGGGAGATTTCTAAGTTATTCTATCCTAGAGTTCATATGCTAAAGTTATCAACCTAAAAAAAAACTATGTTTTCTTAATCTAAAAAGGAAAAAAAAAAAATTGATGTAAAAGAATTAGGTACTTACCTGGATGACGTTATTATTTCCTTTGGAAGAGCAACGAATGGTGGCATCTATAGAAGAAGTGCATCATAAGAACCTGTCATGGAAAAAATATATATATAAAAATATTATATTTTTTCTTTCTTTTTTTTTTTTTTTTTTTTTTTCAAGAAGAAAAAATAATAATAATAAAAGAAACAAAAACTATAATAAATAAAAATAAAAGGGAGGGAAAGAAAGTTAGGGTGGGCTCCCAAAAAAATTGTAGTCTTGAATATTTGGGCTTCGAATTCTCAAACTTGATTTGGCAACGGCGCCATTTGACGATTGTAGAATAATGGATGTTTGTCGTTGCTTTTCTACACTTCGTACAAAAAATAATAAAACCTGCAAAAACTTTACTAAAAACTGTATAGTAGTAAGCAGGGTCGAACCACTCTCAAGTGAGAATCAATAACAAGTCTAAACTTCAAAACCTAATTCTCTTGAGATGAAAAATGAATATTTAAAAAAATAAAATTCTGATTTTTTATTTAATAATAAAAACTAATATTAAATGTCTTAGATCAAATGATGGAAAAAATCTCAAGGAAAGAGAATTCACCACCATGGATCCATATAAATAAAGTTTTTTTTTATATTCTTATCTAGTTTTTCCTCCAATAACCAATACACTTCACCAATCCAATTAGAACTTGGAAAGATGAAGGAAAATATGGAATAAAAAAGAATGACTTGATTATATATGAGAGAGACATTCTTTTACTTAATCTGATGCACATTGGCTAGGTAAACAGAGGTAGGCATTCTTCGAATTACCATTATTTGGCAAACACGAAGAATCCTTCCTCTACTTTTAGAAAATAAAATCCAGAATAGAAGAGTAGAAGAATGCTCTTGGGAGGAAAAAGTAGACAAGAAAATAAAACAACTTACCTATACTTCAGCCATGGTGGCTTCATCACTCCCTTGAGAAGGATGTTTACGCTTGCATATTAATAAAAAACAAACAAATATAAATGAAACTACTACTCATCATTGAATCAATAAAATAAATACACTATTTTTTTCTATAATTTCTCTACAATTTCTAACTCCCCTCACCATCCCCTAAGACCCCCTATTTATAGAGTTAGAGGGGAATGGTTTAGGTGGGAAAAATTTAAAATACAAAAATTCAAAATACAAATTTGAAATTCAAAATTCAAAATTCAAAAACAAAAATTCAAAATACAAAATTTTGAATTTGAATATCTAAAATTTGATTTCCATATCTTTAATTTCAATTCTGGACTGCAGACGTGGCCGTGTACAAAATATTTGGCAAAGTTTTGAACTTGAGACCTCTTGTGAAGTAGATTGCACAGAATACCATCTCTCCTACAATTCTTCTTATGTTCATCTATATATCCTTTTTAGCCCTCTTTTGCTGCTTTTCTTCTTCTTTGGAAATCAACCCCTATAAAACATAAAATGCAAAGATAAAAACCTTTAAATAAAATAAAAGATGAATTAAAAACTTATTTTAGGATATAAAATAGCAAGTTTTGTGCACTTATCAATAGCGTACCTTTGTCCATTATATCGGATAGGGATCCGAACTTAGTTTCAGGATTTTGGGAGAGTTTTCAGCAGGCTATGGGTACAGCTTTGCATCTTAATACAACTTATCACCTTCAGACCGATGGTCAGACTAAGAGGGTTAATCAGATTCTGGAGGATATGTTGTGAGCATGTGTACTCGACTTCAAAGGTAATTGGGAGAGTTATTTGTCACTCGTTGAGTTTGCTTATAACAACAGTTATTAAAAGACTATTCATGTGGCACAATTCAAGGCTTTGTATGGGCCCATGTAGGTCGCCAATATGTTGGTTGGAGGTTGGAGAGAACAGATTCTTGGGTCCTGAATTCATCAAGGACACATCAGAGAAAGTTTCTCTTATTAGAGACCGTATGAGGACTGCTCAGAGTAGACAAAAGAGTTATGCTGACCGGATAACTCGAGCATTAGAGTTCAAGGTGGGGGATCAGGTTTTGCTAAAGGTTTCTCCCATGAAGGGAGTTATGTGGTTTGGCAAGAAGGGAAAATTATCACATCATTTTGTGGGTCCTTTCATGATTACTGACAGGATCGAGGTGGTAGCGTATAGATTAGCATTACTAGACACATTGCACATGTTGCATAATGTCTTTTATGTGTCTATGTTGCAGAAATTTCTTAGGGATGAGGATACTTATCAGCAAATTGAGGTTAGGGAGATTGAGTTGCAGCCAGATGCAATATATGTTAAGCAACCTTACTGTATTCTTGACCGTCAGAACCAGGTCCTTCGTTCCAAGACAATTCATTTAGTTCGGGTTCAGTGGAGCCACCACAATGAGGCGGAGTCCACTTTGGAAAGGGATGATGAAATAAAGGCAAAATATCCAAAGCTTTTTATTTCAGGTATGAGGTGAATTCTGAGGACGAAATTTCTCCTTTTAGGGGAGAAGATTGTAATACCCCGTAATTTGAGGATATTTAAATTGGATTTTTATTATTTAATTGAGTTTTAGTTAATTTTGTCAATACCTGTTTTTATTTGCTTAACGTGGATGTTTGAATTGTTGCTGAGTGTGGATTTATTTTAAATGTTTGTGAAATATTTTTTTTAAAATAGATTTTTCTTTTAAATAAATTACGTGAGTTCTTGGGCTGCTTTTCCTTTTATTTTTTTATTTTATTATGAGTAGGTTGGGCTAGACTGTTGGGCTGGGCTAAATATTTTATATTTATTGGATTAATTATTTAGGAATTTTTATTTTTTAGTCTTCTAGAAAGAAAATAAAATAAAAAGAAAAAGAAAAAGAAAAGAATTAGGGTTTCTGTCGCTTTCACACACAAAGACTGAAAGAACGTAGACGCAAGAGAGGAGGGAGAGAAGAAGTGATTCATTGGGATGAGTTCCGATTCATCGAGAGGCAACTTTAACTCTTCTCTTTCCCTTTGAACCTGTATGCATAGTCTAAGTTTTGTGTTGTTTGATTGTATCTGGGAGTATATAATTGGGTAGTCAATCTATTTGTTTTCTATTGAAAATTTTGTGAAATTGCTTATAGTAGATGAATATATACTTAGATATATGTATATGTATATGTATATGTATATGTATATGTATATATGTATGTGTAGATACATATGAACACGAATTTGGGGTTAGTAAAGGTTGTAAATCTGTTCCCTTCAGGGTTGTTCTTGCTTGGGTAAATGATCCTTGAACATTTGGAATCAGATCATGGAGGAATTTGGGTTTAATTTTGAAATTTTGTTGAAGAACTCTAAAACTTGTGAATTGGGGGTTTTCGTTTCGAACCATTTTTTATGGGACTTTTCGCACCAGTATGTAGCTTACATTGAGAGGAGAAGAATGGTGTAAATTTTGAGGCAAACGGTGGCCGAAGGGCTGCCAGGAAGAGCGTGGCCTGCTGGCCACGCTGGGGAAGAAGCCTAGCTCACAAGCCTCACCCACGCACGCCCCAGCTCATGGGGGCACATGCGCCGGCCTCTGGTGGCCGGTGGAGACTGAAGAAATTTTTGTCTAGTCCCACTCGCCGAGCCCACCCACTGGGCCCAATTTGGGACCAGTCCAGAATGTTTTGATATTTTTTAATTTTTTTAAATCATTTTAAATTTGAAAAAAATAGGGGAAAATGTCTTTAAATTTTAGAAATTTTCCAAAAATTTAAATCAATCTTTTAGGGGCAGAGTACATATGGGTTTTAAATTTTAAGACGATATAAGTTTCCCTTGTTGTAGAATTAGTTCAAAAAGTGTATTTCAAAAGTTGGAATTTTATTTTCTTTTGTTTCAAAAATATTTCTATATTATCGAAAAATTCCAGAAAAGTAAATTAAGTCTTTTTAAGATGGTTTAGGCACGGAAACCTAGATTAGAGCTAGGTTTAGATACCCTCGATGTTTAAGTTACATTGTAGGCTTGATTATGTGTTTCCCTTTTAATTGTTACTTGGTTCTTTCTTAAATTGTTTTATATGCAATCATAATTGTTCGTGGTAAGTTGGATTTAGTTTAATCCTTTATGTATTATATCTTGCAGTGATTGGATATCTATTAAGTTAATTAATATGCTTTTATGTAAGTTTTTTTATGGAATATGAGAGGCATGTGAGGATTGTCAATACCTAATAAGGTATTTAACAGGTTTATAAGGGAGGAATGTGAGGATTGTCAATACCTAATAAGGTATTTAATAAGATTATAAGGGAGGCATGTGAGGATTGTCAATTACATAATAAGGTATTCAATATATTTTTTTTATATAAGGGCAGGGCATGTGAGGATTGTCAATTACTTAATAAGGTATATAATATGTAGATAAGGGAGGCATGTCAGGATTGCCAAATATTAGTAGGGTATGTGCTTAATAAGGGTTCAGGCATGTATGGATTGCCTTTGGATTAAACTTAGAAAAATGTGTCCTAGTTTGGAATCGTAGGTTAAGTGAAAAAGGGTATGTCTGTATACATATATATATTTTATTATCCTCATATAGAGGGTTGAAAAATTATCTCTGTCAGGTATTTGATCTCTGAATTCCTTATAATCCATGCAATCATATTAGTGTTGATGTGAAAACAAATTTGTTGTTTGCATAATCTTTCATATATCAAAGGGTTCAATTTTATTTTAATGAGCAATGCTTCTACAAACAGTTTTTGATATTTTTCCAAACACCCCGACCATTAACTGGTATTAGAGCCACCTTGATGTTTATGAAAAATTATGTGTTTAAGTTTTTTCTAAATGTTCATGGGTTCTAAAAATTATGTTATGCATATGTTTGCATTAGTTATTGATTTTATTGATTGCCATGAATGGTTGATTGTATGGATTCAAGGATGAGGCTAGAATTTTTCTTTTTATGATGTAAGGCTTTGGGCCAATTTTAATTCGATGTATTTTATATTTTTTGATGTAAGTATTAGAAAGCCTCGTAATCAAAGAACCCTAGATCGTGAAGAAAATGAAGAACGTGATCCATGAAGGACAAGCGAAGAAGAAGGATGACCACCGTCATGTGAGTACCGGCGGCGGTAGCAGCCTCTGCATGCACGGCAGTGCACTACCTTAGGGCAGCATGAGCACTGGCCAATGGCGATAGTAGCCGCTACACGCATGGCAGTGCACTGCACTAGGGCAGCGTGCACTGCTCTACATGTGGTAGCAAGCTATGCGCATCGGCCAAAGGTGACATTACACGTCGCGCACAACACCGGCGTGGCTGTGGCACTTGCACGATGCTACTCTACACGTGGCAATAGGCTGTGCACATCGGCCAGAGGTGACATTGCACGTCACG
Organism: Cornus controversa; assembly: GCA_026545225.1. NCBI lineage: Eukaryota > Viridiplantae > Streptophyta > Magnoliopsida > Cornales > Cornaceae > Cornus > Cornus controversa. The sequence continues at coordinate 22,183,438 of CM048852.1, forward strand.
CATAATGCCGCTATAGTGTTGTGCATGTGCCGCTACAGCACAAGCATGGCACTGCCCTACGGCAGCGACTATGCGCACTCTCACATAGTGCAGGTTGCTCTGTTGCGGTGCGCACACAGTGCTGCCCTAAGGCTACAATTGTGCGCACACACAAATGCACCATGTTATATGACGCATGGGTTGCCTCCAAGTGATTCCCATGTGTACACATCCATGGGTTATGTGGTTCAAGTGCTATGTGCCAATGGTTTGACCTTCTTCTACTTGTCGGTGGGCCTGATGATGATTTTTTTGAAACTAAGTAGCAGACCATGGAAGGAGTTGCCCAGAAATAGAAGTTTTAGTTTCTGTTGTATTTCTTTTTATAGAGATGTCTCATCAATGAATTTTGTTCCTTATTTGTTTATGTTTATGTATGCAATTAGATGTATGGATGGATGACAAAGGTAGTTTCATGCATTGAGATCCATGAATCTAGTTATGTATTAATTTGATGATTGCAAGTTTATGAGAAAATTAGACTTCAAAGTTTTCTTAAAGATAATTGGAGTTTTGTTTTGGAAGGTATTACTTCTTTTCTCCATGACATCGTTTTCTCGTTCTAAAATGGTTACGGTGTTTGCCTTGAAACTTTTGAAGAAAACCATGATTGACAGAAGTCAAAGATTATTTACCTGACAATAAGAAGAAAAAAAATGTGAGAGAAATTTAACCAAAAAAAAAGTGTCCGAAAAGGACTAAAAAAAGTTTTCCAACGGAACTAAGGGACGATAAAGTGTTCCAACGGAACTAAGGGAACCGAAGGAACAATAAAGTATTCCAACAGAACTAAGTGATCCCAAAGGGACGATAAAGTATTCCAAAGGAACTAAGGGAGCCGAAGGGACGATAAAGTGTTCCAATGGAACTAAGTGATCCCGAAGGGATGATAAAGTATTCCAAAGGAACTAAGTGACCCCGAAGGGACGATAAAGTGTTTGAACAGAGCTAAGGGACCCCGAAGGACAATAAAGTGTTCCAAAGGAACTAAGTGATCCCGAAGGACACTAAGGGTGCGTTCACTAACAGGAATATTTCTTATTTTTCTGCATCTGTTCTCTAAAAAGGCAAAAACAAAAACAAAAAATATGTTTAGTAAAATATTTCTGTTCTCTATAAAAAAAAATATTTCTCATTTTTGTGAAAGAAGGAGGAAACAAAAAAAAATGTTTCTCTTATTTCTCTACTGTAGCGCAGAGAATGTTTCTACACTACTGTAGCGGAGCCTCTTTTATTATTTTCATTGCTGAACACTCATCTCTTTTCACGATTCTCTTCCTCTCTGCTTCTCTTCTTCTCTCTGCTTCTCTTTTCTCGCCGACTCATCTCTGTCGACGACGACTCAGCAAGAGATGACAATTGGCCGAAAGTTACAAATCTGTTCTTTCTTGGAAAGGTACGTGTGTTCTCTTTTCTCTATTTTTTTCTCTCTTTCTCTCCTCTCCCATCTATTCCAATGTTCAAAGTCCCAAATCTGTGAATTTGGGACAGTTTTGGTGCTTTAGACCCCTTTTCTTTTTTCCATCAGCATTTCGAATCCGTGGAATGCATCCTTTATTGACTCTTTCTATACATACTCGTAAGAGAAGAAAGATGAACGATCTGATCTCTCTTTTCTCTTCTCTTTTTACGGGTTTCGCGAAAGCTAGGATATCATAAAAACTACTAATTCTCTATCCCTTCTGTAGATAGGCATGAGGAATAAGGATAGGCTTAAGCAACTAACAACTAGTCTGAATAGTTTGTGTTGATTTGCTTACTCTGTTCTTTTGATGTGGGCTATAATTGATACAATGAATTGATATACCTTCCTCTTGTGTTGATTTCAAACACTTATTATGTTTAGAATTGTTAAATATATATATGTAATAGGGGGATTCAATAAATCTTATGCATATGCATTGCTATTAATTATCTAAAGAAAAACCCTACAATGTTTTCTCCATCCTGCTGCAGGGACAAAATCCCAATTTTCAGTTTTTGTCCAATTATTTAAATATTAATCCCAGAAGAACTCTATAAAATTATATCTCTATTCCTACAAAATTCAAAAATGTAATGATGATATATGGCAGATAACTATGCTGATATAATTAATTCCATATATATATATATATATATATATATATATATATATATATATATATAATGCTAAAATGTCCTAAAACAACAAGCTAAGCCTTTTGCTTCAGTTTGTGAGTAAGAGAATGATAAGCCTTTTGCTTCAGTTTGTGACTGATGAAAGATGGGTTGTGTTAGTTCACTCAAACACTACGATGAATGGTGCTGCAGTATCCAATGATCATTTTCCAACCTAGAGATCCACACTACGTATATTCTGTAGTAAGGAAAAAGGTTGTTTTTATTAATGATAGATGGTTAATGGTTAGTTCAGCTATGGGAACATTTTCATTTTGCCACTTAGGGTAAGTTTAGGGTGTTTTTGTACTTCTTTAAACTTGGCGTTTTCTTGTTTACTAGTGATTATAAGCATGTCTTCTCTTGATGCCATATTTGGTTGTGCTTTACTATTTTTATTTTAGACTTTCATATATCTGGTTAGTTGTGGAAAAACTAACCATGTCTTCTCTCTGGTTAGTTGTGGTTAGTTTTATTAATGTTCAGTTGGATGTTTAATACAAGTCATAGGTTGCTCATATATTATATTGGGGAATGCTTAGACCAAGTGGAGAAATCCATTAGGATTTAAAAACCTCGATCATTTGTCGTTGGCCAAGTCTTCACTTCTTGTCCTTCTATTCCATTCCAGTTCTTGTTTGAATGAATAGAAATAGAAATAGAAATATGCACCAAAAGTCATTTGTTGCATTTCAAGTCTTCCTTCCTAGTTGCTTGCTTTTGTGGTATTACTAAATACCTCATATATCATATGACAATGTATTACTTTGTTATTCAACATTTGTGACTCAATATTTGTTTTTGGTTGATGTCTGATTGAGTGCAAGTCTCAAACAATTCGTGCCAGTAGGATGAGTCATTAACTTCATGACCAATTGCAGGATGAGTCATTACATTGAGAATATATATATATATATATTAAAAGTTTATGTTTATATTAAAAATTTATATTAATGTGTAGTAATATTTTGTGACAGGTAAGTACTACCTTGTTGATTCCGAATACACTAATATGTCAACGTTCCTAGCACCTTATCGTGGTGTCCAGTATCATTTGCAAGACTATAGAGGACGTGAGGACAAGTACGAGGTCATAAACAGTTATTCAAGTATAGACACTCATCACTTAGAAATGTCATTGAACGTTATTTTGGGGTACTTAAGAAACGTTTTCCCATTCTTCAATTGATGCCCAATTATGATGTAGAAGTACAAGCACGAGGTCATAAATGATGTTGTATTTTATGTTCATTATTGGGTATTGTTAGAATTTGTGACTTTAAATTGGATGTTGTATTTTATTACCATGTATTGTTAGAATTTGTGACTTTAATATTATTTGTTATTATTGGTTCTTAGTTAAATCTTAAAAATTCACAAGCTAACAACTAGGAGGTTTGATCAATGAAAGCTCTAACAGATGTGCTTTAGATAAAGGTGGTTGAAGGTCAAGTTGAGTAATTTTTTTATTTTTTATTTGGAAAATATCAAGTTGACTAGTTGCAAATTGTATCTTTTAATGTGATTGAAAGTTAGTTTTTAATAGATGAATTAAAAATAAAAAAGAAAATTAAAAATAAATTTGTGTAACAAATGTGTTACTAAATACTGTTTTTTGTTTTTTGTTCTCAAAAATGTAGAAACATCATGTATTAATGAACGTTATTTCTATTTTTTGTTTCCACTCAGAAAAATAGATATATATTTCTATTTTCTTCCGAGCACAAAAGTAAAGAACGTTTTCGTTAGTAAACGCACCCTAAGTGACCCCGAAGGGACAATAAAGTGTTCCAACGGAACTAAGTGACCCCGAAGGGACGATAAAGTGTTCCAACGGAATTAAGTGACCCCGAAGAGATGATAAAGTGTTCAGAAGGAACTAAGTGATACCGAAGGGATGATAAAGTGTTCCAACGGAATTAAGGGACCCCGAAGGGATAATAAAGTGTTTCCAAGGAACTAAGAGACCCTAAAGGGACAATAAAGTGTTCCAAAGGAACTAAGTGACCCCAAAAGAACAATAAAGTGTTTCAACGGAACTAAGGGACCCCGAAAGGACAATAAAGTATTCCAAAGGAAGTAAGTGACCCTGAATGGATGATAAAGTGTTCCAAAGGAACTAAGGGACCCCGAAGGGACAATAAAGTATTCCAACGCAACTAAATGACCCTGAAGGGATGATAAAGTGTTCGAATAGAACTAAGGGACCTCGAATGGAAGATAAAGTGTTCCAAAGAAACTAAGTGACATTGAAGGGACGATAAAGTGTTCCAACAGAACTAAGGAACCCCGAAAGGACGATAAAGTGTTCCAACGGAACTAAAGGATCTCGAAAGGACGATGAATTGTTTCAAAGGAACTAAGTGACCCCGAAGGGACAATATAGTGTTCCAAATGAACTAAGAGACCCCGAAGGGACGATAAAGTGTTACAAAGGAACTAAGTGACCCCGAATGACACTAAGGGACCCCAAAGGGACGATAACATATTCCAAAGGAACTAAGTGACCCCGAATGGCACTAAGGGACTCCGAAAGGACGATAAAGTGTTCCAAATGAACTAAGGGACCCTGAAAGGACGATAAAGTATTCCAAAGGAACTAAATGACCCCGAAGGGACTAATGATGGTGTTCAGAACTCCATATTCTGAAAGAAGCAATTGGACAATTTGACAGCATTTTGGAAAGTTATCCCTCACTGTAAAAGGAAGGAAAACCTGCAAGAATTAACAAAGAAAATGAAACTTGCAAGAAAGGAGTTAAGTGACTCACGTAAAGTTGTCTTCCTCGATGAGTTCAATAGATCTGTACATTTTTTCAGAGGCAATACAAAACTCGAGCAGAGCCCACAAGTAGAAGTTGATCTGGAAAAAAAAAATTGGCTACTAGCAATTACGGAAGACAAAGTTACTACTGAAAAAAATGTTCTTTTCGAAAATCAACTGCATGTATATTTTGTTTCAAAGGTTTGCAATAGATGGAGCAGTGTAGGAGAGATGTTATGGTGTTGTAATAACTTTTCACGAGATCTCAAGTTTAAAACTAGCAAGCAGCATTAAAATCTTTATATTCTTTTTACACATCTAGTCATCTATATACGTAAAGAAGAGTTTATGTGACAAAAAAGAGAAAAAAAAAGTTTTTGTGACAAAAAAGAGAAAAAATAAAAAAAAAAGATTCAGTGGGGCATAAAATTGTCTTTTTATTTCAGACTCTGCCAGTGTCTTTTGAGCTCGTTTATATCTCACGAAGACTAGAAAGAGAACCGTTTAACAACAACGGAGAATAGTCCTACTTCAACCTAGACTAATGAAGTCTCATCAAGATAAGAGTACATCTCAAAGTGATCAAGTCCAAGGCAATCACAACATACCCATAACTTTGGGTTATCCAAGCTCATCACTAAGAGGCGTGGACGTGGACTATGCAGAAGTTGGTTTGCATAATTGAATCATATCAGTGGATGTGATCTGTGATGTCATATCCTTTTGTTGAAAGGTACTTCATGTTTTTATCTTGATCAAGAAGGCAGAAAAAAAAAAAAGAAGGCAATACGTTCATGTGACAGAAGACAGTAAAAAAAAATATTATGAGCAAAAGAAAGAATGAGACTACTGTTTTTTCAAGCAAAGTAGGGAAAAAATAATATCGATAAACTTCACCTTTTTGTTGGCCAATGGGAGTTGCTAGGTGTGGGTTTCTTCCAATTTCCTTCCTTCAAGGGATCTCTCTCAATTATTCTTTGATGTAAAAGGTCTAAAGCGTAGGCTACATATATATATAACGGTGGATTAATCCTATTTTTCATTGGATTTTCAAGACTCCAATTCAGTTTGAATAAGAAAAAAATCCTATTTGTAATAGGATCCTCAAGTCTTCAATTCCGCTTGAACAAGAAAATAAAATTCCTATTTGGAATAGAATCCTCAAGTCTTCAATTTTGCTTAGACAAGGAAAAAAAAGTCTTATTTGCAATAAGGTTTTCAAGACTCCAATTCAACTTGACAAAGAAGACATCCTCTTTGCAATTGGACTTTCGAAAAATAAAAAAATTTTGCAAAAATTAAATACTTCAAGTTCTGCTTTAGATACATGACAAGCTCAATATAGCGCAAGACTTGAAGTGGGGACAATTTGTAGACATTAGAAAATTACATGATGGACCCAAAAATATAATTTAGGTTTATCTTCAGTTTAGCCCACTTTGAAATGTGGCCCAATGAGTCAGATAATTCAAAGTTCAGACCCACCACAAATAAATGAGTCATGGACTGATTCAAATTGTCTAAGAAGTTCAAGTCCACTAGAAAATAGGTCAAAGAATAATTGATATATATATATATAAATATTTATCATCAAAGATAATTATATATATATATATATATATATATATTAATTGGATAATTATCATCAAAAATAATTATCAAGAGTAAAAGAAGTTACTAGTTTAGCTCTCCAAGAAGTCTATAAATAAAGGTAGAGGGTGAAGGAAAGGAGGGAAAAAGACCTGGAAGACTCTCAGAGAAAGCTGAAACTCTGCAGGATTCTTCACTCAAAATCCAAAGTTCTAAAGTATCTAAACCCTGAAGGAGAAGAACAACAAGCACATCATCCACGTGTCATTCTTCACCAAAGTTTCAATCCAATTCAAGATCAAGCTCTAGCAGCCCTTGAATCCGGATCACCAAGGAGATCGAATCAGAGGAATTTGTCTTTCTTTTGTAAAGATCTACAGAGATTTGTAACCCATATTTCTTGAGATTAATATACTTGATATATTTGTCCACGTGTTTTAATCTTATTCTCAGACTCAAAATTTGTGTGTACACACATCAATTAAGAACAAGTACAAACTAAAAGAACCTAATTTACATCACAACTAAATAAATTAACACACAAGTAGAAAGAAGAAAAGAAAAAAAAATCATTACAAAAACAACAATATCAATTACCAATCACATGAAGGAGAAATAATAATTCCTAATTATTACCAATGACAAAAAACCAATTTCAAACATCAATATTTAGATTAAAAACAAAAAGAAAATCCAAAAATGATTTGGACCATATTGGTTGTTAGATAATAAAAAAAGATGGGATGAAGAACTAGTCGATTAAAGCATTAATTTCGTTCATGGAATAAATTTCCCAATCTAGCCATGAATATAGTGACATATACAGAATGTAGTGAATCAAATTAACAATGGACAACAAAAAACTGGAACAAGTAATACAAAATGAATAGGATAGACTTTACCAGGGAAAAAAAGTGAACAGAATGGGACATTGGGTCAATTTGATCAGTTGAAAATTGTAAAAACTAAAGAGAAGAATTAAATAGATTAAAGAAAATGGAATAAAAAAAATTTAGTGTTAGAGAGAAAGTATAGGGCTTCAAGACAATTAAGAAATTGCATCGAATTAATTTAGCAAACTCCTCAAATCCCATAATCCCCAACTTCTTTTTCTTCACAATTAAATTCAAATGTGGTTTCCACATTGCTCCTTACAATTGGCAATCTCTTTTGATTTTGCCCTTAATTTCTTCTAATATATTGGAAGTCTAAATAAATGTAAACCTAAATCAAGAAAACTTTTATTATATATTCAAGCTAACTTTGACTAGCTAGTTGTATAAAACCACACATATGATTGAAAGAAGAAAAATGCAAGAATTTTCGGAGATTGTTGTCCCACATACTCCTAAGATAATTAACTTTTTTTTTTTTTTGTTGTTGTTGTTCTTATGGTTTGAATGGGCTTTTGAGTATAGGTTTGACATGCTCAAATATAAGCAATTCCTTAGAAATTTAGGACTTCATCTTGTTATTTCTGTTGTACTTGATCTTGCCATTGTGGATTGCTAATTTGCATAGAATATTCAATAATAAGAATTGAAGGTTTCTCTGAGAAATGTAACCTAAAAAGGAATATATGGTTTTTTTTTTAACTCGAAAACGGGCAGAGCTCTTTGGACCCACCCCCATACTACAAACTGAGAGTACAATGCCTGACTCCACGGTTACTGCACCAGTTGGTTTCTTTGAGATATATTAAATTTGGCATGCACTATTAATAATTAACTCAAATTAATGAATTAAGTAAACTAATTAACCCTAAATCTGTTGACTGAAATTTTGTATCAACAATTTAACTGGGCTATAATGGTCGTCAATTATATAGTTAGGTCTTGTTTGGCAGAGCTTTTGTTTCGGCTTTTATGCAGAAAAAAAAAAAGAGAAGTAGAAACTAAATGAGGAAACTGGTACCCACAAGCCTCCATTGAACGCTATTTTTGGACTCCGAAACTCTTTAGCCTTACCAATCCAAACACTTTCAAAATGACTTTTGAGCTTAAAAAGCCAAATTCACTTTTCAAAAGTCAATCTAAATAAGGCCTTAGATAAGAACAATTAAAGTAGTTTCATGTTCAATACGAACTGAAAGTTTTTTTTATACAAATTTTGGTAAGCATGCCACAAACCAATTTTATTTTTTTATGTTAAGTACAATGAACCAATTTTGATGAAACCAGGGCCAGTTCAATCCAAGTTGAAATTTTTATTGAATATCTAAGTTGTATCATCAACCTTGTTCAACAGGGATCAAAATTCTGTCATGTGGAAGGAGATTATGTGGTACCACATTTTGAGGGACAACAAACACTATCCCTCTTCTCTCTATATATGGATATATATATTACTTTCTATCTTTATAAATAATATATAACACTAAATAATATAACATAAAATATATATATAAAGGGTAAAGCTGACATCCCCTCTTTCAGAAGGAAGATAACCTTGTCCCCATTTTTCAATAGACAATCTTAGTATAAAGGCTATTATAGTTCATAATATATCAGTTATAACATATATCAGTTATAACAATCTTAGTATAAAGGCTATTATAGTCCACTTACAATTTTAGGTAATCCCCTCTTACCACCACAAACCAGCACCACCACCATCATCATTACAGCACCAGCACCACCATCCCCACCCCATAACCACCTACGATGCCACCACCGCCACCAGCAGAACACCACTGCCACTGCCACCAGTAGAACACCACTGCGACCTGTGATGCCACCACCACCACCATCCCTTCGATAACTGAATCACACCACCATCGGGAGCACCATCACCACCACAACCATCAGAACACCACCACCACCACCACTATCCCCACCCCACAACCACCTGCGATGCCATCACTGCCACCACCACCAGCAGAACACCACTGCCACCACTAGCATCCCCTCCATAAATGAATCACACCACCACCACCATCATAACACCACCGCAACCACCACCATCCCCACCCCACAACCACCTGCGATGCCGCCACCGCCACCACTATCCCCACCCCACAACCACCTACAATGCCGCCGCCGCCACTAGCAAGGCACCCCCACCACCATCCCCACCACAACTAAATCACCTCTCTCTATCTCTCTTTGAATTTATTTCTTCACTGATAGAGAAACAATTTCGGCCACCTCCAGAACCTCTCCTCGATAGTGGCAGCATCGGTGACGAAGATGGAATTTGTTGGCGACAGCTGTATTGGCATTTTATCTTTGGGTTAGGGTTAGGATAGACGTGAGAGAAGTTGGGGAGGAGATTGTTTTTAAATTACATAAATGCCTATGTTTTTATGAGGTGGTATATTTTAACAAGGGTACTTTTGTGTAATAAAATTTGGGAACAAAGTTATCCTCCTCCTGAAATAGGGGATGTTAGCTTTACCCATATATAAAAATTATAAATAATATTATATAATTAAATAACGTTATATAATTAAAAATAATAACATCACATAATATTATATAATTATAAATAATAACACTAAATTAAAGGAACGTGAAGAAATAAAGAAGTTGCACATATATATTGCTGCAAAGTGTTAAATACATTATAATTTAAATTACAAATTCTTTTAATAGAGGATTTTTCATGAATTTAGGACTCTCAAATTAAGTGGACTCTTTGTTTAAAGAGATGTGAGAGATTTGGTCTCTATTTGTCTAAAATTTTTGAAACATTTGCGTGAAATAAAAAAAGTGTTTTGACATTTTAAAGAATAGTTATTTAAAAGTTACAAAACTATATCATTTTATGCCACAGGACATACCACAAGATCTTCTCCCACAAGAGGGAATCCTGAACCGTTCAAGAGATAGTTGAGTTTCTTACTTAATTTCTCTATGCTTCAAAAGTTTCGATTGAAAAATGATATAAGTAGTAAGAACCAAATTTTGAAGAATTTTCAAATGCGATACTCTATAATTAATTTGAAAAAAAAGATAAAATAGTTATATATATATATATATATAGAATAGAAATGAGAAGAAGTCCTAAAGAATAAGCAAACAAATGAAAAAGACGTGTAATTGAAGTAGAATAAAACTAAACATTTTTTCATGCTAACCCTAGGCACCTTATTAATCTTGTTTATGTTTAAGCTTGTGTACTCCCAATTAGGTCATGAACAACTCGGGTTCAGTTTGTTTAAGACTCGGCTTGGACTCGTTTGTTAAGAAAATAAGTCGAGCTCGAACTTGATTTCTAAGTTCATTCAGTAAACGAATTAATCCTTAACAATATTAGGCTTGCTCGTGACAAAAGCTCGTGTAGGCTTATATATGTTCGTCAACATAGGCTCGTGAACACGTTCATAAACCTAGACTTGTATAGATTCATAAACATAAACTTGTGTAGGCTCGTATAAGTTAATGAACAAGCTAAAACAAAATTAAACACGAACTCAAATCGAGCTCAAACAACTTTTGTTGTTAAACGAGTCGAGTCCAAACTTTTCAAAATATTGACGAGTCAAACTCGAGTTTAGTTTTTTTGAACTTGTCACGATCCCGAACCAAATTGAAATGAACCAAATTCGAACAAACTCAGATTTGGCTCAACTTGACTCGATTCATTTGCAACACTAGCCCTAGTTAAATCAAACAAAACGTTATATTTGTAATGCAGTAGAACTAATGTGTGAGTGCTCTATTGTAGAATAGTGCTCATCTCCTTTGCCACTGCATTATTCCGATTAGATTTTTTTTTTCTTTTTGATGACGTGGAACATTTTCAATTAATCGCGTGTTGTTTGGACACCTAACTGAAGCTAAATTTCAGGTGTGCAAGTTGATTATCAAGCAAGTACACCAATTTGAATGTCACGATCGATGAATATTTTGGCTTAGTTCCATTGACTCTGTGAGCTTGTGTGTCTAGCAAGTTAGTTCAATATCGTGTTGGGCCAGAAGAAACAATTTTGGTTTTAATTGTCATTCAACTTTCTACTATAATTAATGTGTATATTCATTCACATGCTATCAACTTGTCATCTTTTTATAGATACTAAAATGAATCTCTTATATTTTCTTTTCTTGCATATTTTATATTGCTGTTGTTAATATTGTCAAAGAAACTGAAAGTTGTTTGAGATGCCTAGAAACAAAATTTACTTTTCTCACCAAACCTAAAACTATTACAATTTTTATATCTCAAACTTTTTTTTTTATTTTTTATTTTTTATTTATCTTATATCAAACAACTTTAATGAACTTAGTACTCAAAATTGAGGGACTGTCTAAAAAAAAATACCAACTTAACATTTTTTAATTAAAAATTATTTAAAATATAATTATCATTTAATTAAAAAAATGGTTTGCTTAACAAGTCAGAATCTCGGAAAAAGTAATTAAGTATATTTATTACTCTCCTATTATAACTCTGATCACTCACTCGAGTATAGAAGAGTTTCTAATCGGCACTCCACCGGTGCACGCATGGTCACATCTCCTTTGTCTTGTAGGAGCCGTACATTGAATCGAATCACAAAGAGATCGTGCAAAAAATTGCATTAACACTTATTTTCAAATAACACAACAATTTATTGGTAATCAAATCTGAATCAATCTTCTTTTATGCACAACACACAACATGGTATTGTGCCATGTTCAACAATTTATTATAAGAGTCAAAATATTATTACATTATTTTAAGAGTGGATTTAATGTGTTGTGTTGAAATAAGTTGTTGGGTTACATGTTATTTTTTTTATTTTTTTAACCCCTTTAACAAGTTATTTGAAACTTCAAATTATGATGTGAATTTTTTTAAGGGTAAATTAGTTTAATCTTTCTTAAGATTTGACGTAATTATTCTTGTATTAATTTTTTTGCAAAATTAGCACCAAAGTAATTTGACAAAACTTCAGAATAATTTATCTTTTTAAAAAAAAAAAATATTGTTTTGATGTTAAAATAGTTTAAAATCAAATCATTAAATCAAATTAAGTATGGAAATAATGTAATGAGGTTTTATTTAATGTGCACATTAAATTAATCAAAAAACAACCTTTTTTTCTGCAAATACTCTAGCGATGAACTTGTGGATGAATTCCCGCAAACCAACTGTGCTCTCTTATTCGTCCGTGCTATACACGATCCACAAAGGCGCGTGGGTATCTTTTCTTACACCTCTCATTCTAGAAGCTACTAATACTATTGCCTATGACGCTTGCGGACAACTGCTCTTCCGTTCAACGCTCAGATAAGCAGAGGAGAGAGAAAGCGAAGAGACAGAAAATCTAGAGAGAGAGAGTCAAAGAGTTCTGAGATCTAAGACAAGGTACGAATTCGATCCTCTTTCTACTCAGTACTGCAACTGTAAACCCTAGAGTTTATTTTATCGACAAAAAAACCCTAATTCAGTTCCGAGAACTTGGGGCTTGAATTGATCCAAACATTCGATTTTGAAGGACAAATTTTAGTATTATATACATGCATAGTGTGTAGTAAATTTTTTTTGAAGCAGATCGAATTGGGGTCTCGGAGTTACATGTATGGCTTCGGGGCCCATAGCTGGTGGGAATGGAGGAGGTGAAGGTTCTAAAGAGAAGCAGAGATGGGCAGAGAGCAAAGTCTATACAAGAAAATCATTCAAAGGTTTGAAGAACAGCAACGGAACACATTCACAAACTCAAACCCTAGCTTCTGAAGATGCTAATTCTTCTCAACAACACCTCACCCGCTTCGATGCTATGTCAGACGATTCTTCGACTCTGAACCGTCCACAGGTACCTCGTAGCTCTCGTGAACTACCTTCAGGCAATGGAGGGTTGAAGCTAGGGTTTCCGAGGCAAGAGAATCGCATCACGATCAATTTGTCATCTAGGTCGAAGCAGGAAATGCGGGAGCTTCGGAGGAAGCTCGAGAGTGAACTAGGTATGGTTAGGAATTGGGTGAAGAAAATTGAGGCAAAAGATGGGCAAACAAATGGTGGTGGAGCTAAGCGGCTTCATTTGGAGGTGGCATCGGTGGATACTCCTCGTAATTCGAGGCCTTTACATCAGCTGAGTATATCAGTGTTGGAGAACAGTCAGGGTGTGAGTGATACTGTGGACAAAGAGAAAAGGACGCCGAAAGCAAACCAGTTTTATAGGAAATCTGAGTTCCTTCTTGGGAAGGATAAGTTTCCGCCGGCTGAGAGCAACAAGAAGTCGAAATCAAACGGAAAGAAGCATGGAGGAGGTGAACTGGGCCATGGGTTTGGGTTGGGAAAGTTCTCCAATCAAGTTTTTAAGAGTTGTGGTGCTTTGCTTGAGAAATTGATGAAGCACAAGCATGGTTGGGTGTTCAATACTCCTGTTGATGCAAAGGCTCTCGGTTTGCACGATTACTTTGACCTTATTAAGCATCCAATGGATTTGGGAACTGTGAAGTCTAGGCTAAATAAGAATTGGTACAAGTCTCCCAGAGAATTTGCCGAGGATGTGAGACTTACATTTCGGAATGCTATGACTTATAATCCGAAAGGGCAGGATGTACATGTAATGGCAGAGCAGCTATCAAATTTGTTTGAGGACAAATGGGCTGTTATAGAGGCTGATTATATGCGAGAGTTGAGGCTTGCAGTAGATTATGAAGCAAGTTTACCTACCCCTACATCAAGAAAGCATCCTCGGCAGCCACTGTCACCTCCTGGAATGAGAAGGATCTTAGATAGATCAGAATCGATGACTCATCCTGTTGATCCTAAACCAAAACCCTCAAATTCTTCTCATTTAGGTAGGACCCCTGTCCCAAAGAAACCCAAGGCCAAGGATCCTGATAAAAGGGACATGACATATGAGGAAAAGCAGAAACTTAGCACAAACCTGCAGAGTTTACCTTCTGAAAAGCTGGATAACATTGTCCAGATTATTAAGAAGAGGAATACATCGCTTTGCCAACATGATGATGAGATTGAAGTGGATATTGATAGCGTTGATACCGAAACTCTCTGGGAGCTCGATAGGTTTGTAACCAACTATAAGAAGAGTTTGAGCAAGAATAAGAGAAAAGCTGAACTTGCAGTTCAAGAAAGAGCAGAAACTGAGCAGAATGTTCCGGAAAAGGTAAAGCCTTGAGTCATATATTGCAGGTCTTGGTCTCTTTGTGCAATAAAGTACTGGTTGGCTGATGCATCTCCTTTTTCCATTTGCAGAACCCAGCCCCAGCTGCCGTAGAGGTGCCAAGAGAAACGAAAACAGGTAAAAGTCTTTGAACCTGAGAATGGATTACGTTTTATTCTGTCACAATATGTTGTAACATTTTATTGTCACAATCTGTTATGTTAGGCAATGATCATTGTGTAATTGTTTTGTTTATTATAAGATGAGAAGCGTGCTACCTCTTCATCTCCTCTTCAAGAGGAAAATCAAGGGGATAAGGCGAGTAAATCAAGTAGTTCAAGCAGCTCTAGCAGCGATTCTGGATCCTCTTCAAGCGGTACTGTAACAGATTTCTATCTTTTTGGATTTAAAACAATTTCTATTTCCGTTGCTCTTAATGTTTAACCAAGTGCACAGACACAAACATGATGCAACACAGATCACAGACACAGGGTGTACACTATGATATATAAATATAGGCTTTTATATGTATACATTATTTAATGAGACAATTATATAACGTTAACTTTTAATTTCTATACTTGCATAATTCAGAAGATGAAATTGTGTGAATATTTTAAAAAATATTATATAATTTATGCTACTAATCTCCAGCTTTGTCATCAATTATTTTTTCATCTTATATGAAAAACTATTATTGCATGCTTGACTTGTGTTGACCATGTGTATAATGTCAAATTCTCTCTCTCTCTCTCTCTCTCTCTCTCTCTCTCTGTCTATATATATATATATATATATATATATATAAGAATAGTTGGGACAATTTGAGATGTGTTCATATTATTTCCAAGATATCTGACATGGCTACTCCTAGATATGTTTCTGTTTTTATATGACTTGTCCTAGGAAGTGTTTGGGATGTATTGGCCAAGTGTTTGAGACAATAAATTTTATTTTTTGAATTATGGACACCTCCATGAAATTTTGGACATGTTTATGTGAAATATGGGTGGCTGACACATACACAACACCTCTGTACAAGTTTTTGTACTTCTTAGATGATCAATTTATATTGGTTGAGTTGAGCTTTTTTGTTCTAATTACAGATTCTGATAGTGGAAGTTCTTCCGGATATGGATCTGATGCAGGACATTCACCTAGAACTTGAATACACTGAGTTCAGGTCAGATCATGTCCTCTTAGATTTTTGTCTTTTTCCTTTTTCTTTTTCCAGAATTACATAGTTCTAATCAGTCTTGTCACCTGTGCTGACCTTTTATACTGTTTTATGCTTATCTTTGTTTGTGCACATTCATATTCTAAATATTTGTTTTAGATGAGACAATTATGGCAGGCTTAGCAGAGGGTATAGTATGATAGAAGGTAATAGTGTTTTTGGCATATATTCTAATTACTGACTGTCCTTTGAAGATAACTATAATAAGAATTTGGGTCCAGAGTCCAGGTGGTATCATCATGCCCCTAGACTGAGAGGTATTTTTCTCCCATTAAGATTGTTGCATGAATAAGCAAGTGATAATTTGGATTTGTATTGGAAAAATGAATATCCGATCACTTGTGGCATTGGCCCAATGGGTAAGGAGAAAGTGCCAAAGGCACACCTTAATCCTTTTCTGATGAGGGTTGTACCTAGTAGGATCCTTGTTAGAAATTTTAAAGCCTCAGAATAGCCTTTTAGAACTATTGTTCCAACAATTTTCTGGTAACTTCCTGCATCTCTACCTACGCTGAGAAAGAAACTGAAAACAGAAGTACTCCAACTGGAAAATAGTAGAAACAGGTTGCATAGAAAACTAGCCACTAGTGAGCCTCTACAAATTTTAACGTGAATCCCCTTCTTTCTCCCTCTGATCTTTTGTGTCAATGACAACAACTATTATATTTTTATTGAATAAAAAATGTACAGCAGTTGTCAATTGTGGTGTAGCGGTGATGGTTTCTGTATTACAAATTATTTTTTTTGATAAGTAAAGATTTCATAGAAAAGCGCCCAAACGGGGGACGCATCCCAAACACAAAGCAACAGTCAGTTCTGTATTACAAATTATAAGATGCTTAAAGGTTGGTGGTTTTTAGGTGGGCATTGCATTCTGCTGCTGCTTGCCATGTTATCTTGGCAAAGCCATGGTGGTTCACTTGTATATCTTGCAAAACTGTAAAAGCCATCAGAACCTTTTGTATATGCTCTCCTATACTGGTAAGGCCCCATTCACTGGTAAGGCCCCACATGTAGCATTCCTGACAGCGGCTACCCAAGCTAGCCATCCATTGTTGTCAGCCTACCTTACCCCACAACCCTCACCTGTGACCCTCACTGAAATTCAATTCAATGAAAGGCAGACCCCATAGAAGCAAAGCCTGAGCCAGCTCAGTGCTTCTCAAATATCAGTTGCGAAGTGCTTTTCTAGAATGCCCAATATCTCTTTTACATGTTCTATGCGAAAAGGATATCATAATGGCAGCAGTCTTTTCTAGAAAAATATTTTTGACCATTTTTGGTGATGTCAATGTTAGAGAAATGAAAAGGATAATAGATCAGCAAGGAAGATAAGCCCCTACTAGTAGATCCCTTCTCTTCTCAGCATATCCAGATTTTTATCAACTTTCTTGAAACCTAGACTGCACAAGCTGCTTGAACCATTTGGACTGTCAAAGTAAATCCCTTTGAAAGTCTACAGAACATTCATTGTGAATAAAAAATTGTCCCTTCTAACTATATCCTAATCTTTATCAATTTTTTGAAATCTAGACTGTAGAAGCTGCTTGACCATTTGGACTGTCAACCTAATTCCTTTTTCGTAACTGTACAGAACATCCAAATCACTGATTAAAAATTTGTCCTCTTGTTGGTTTGGTACTTTTGAAGCAAAATGACTATTAGGTTTCTAATTCTGATGAAAACGCGGATTAGGTTTCTAATTCTAAATTTAACTATGTGGGAACATTTCTCTATGTCAGAATAAAAGTTCAGGCTATCAGGCATCAACTCATCGGTCCGAAACTGAAAACAACCACTCTGCTCATTTAAGCAAGAGGATAATTCACAATTTTATATTGTTCAAGTTCATGCAATTAAATTTAGATGTTTATGTTTTACGTAATCCAACTTTTCTAGCCCATATTGACAAGAGTGATACTGGTTAATGGTTTACAGTCCGGTAGTTATTGTTAAGAGACCGATGTATGGATTATTTTTCATCCCTCTCTCTCCCCCTATGCGTTGTTGGATTGTATTGCTTTGCAATCCTATGATAAAACTCCATTGCAAAAGCCAGTAGAATCACAGGGTCTGCAGTTATGTGCTTTTCCCCAAAAAAATTGTATGTCTTTTACAACGAGACATTTTTGTGGTGCCGTCTCTTTCCCCGCTGATCTTGGTGAATGACTGCAACTGCCTATGAGCAAATGCATTGGATTTGTTCCTTTACATGAATGTGCCGATTGACTGCTCTCCAAGTCACTGAACAGGTTTTGTAACATTATTGCTAATCTGTTGCTTTTGATTGGCAGATCACATATGTCGACCACAATGACAATCCTTGGTTGGTTATCAGAAGTATTTCCCATTATGATTTTCAATCTGTGGTTGGTTGTATAGTGGAAACTTTGTTAATGCCTCCCATGGTCTTTGTGCAAATTGGGAATTGTTCCTTGCTGTTACTTGAACATGTTCATCTATTTCCACAGGTGGCTGTGTGGATTTGTAGAATAGTGGTAGATGTTGTCAAGTAGATTGTTGTAGTAAATTTGGTATGTATAACATAACACTTGCACATTTCTAACAATTGCTACTCACCCTAAGATTCTGTAGACTTCTTTTGGTGTTTGTGCTGGCAGATTCAAGGGAATCTTTGATGTTATTCAAACTGTTGTCTATAATTGTAGTGTTAAAGTCACAGTTGCATCATTGGGTCCTGGCATTTGTTGGTTAGAGTAATTCTTTTAATTTATTTGGTTCTACATTTCGGTTGCATTGGATTACACTACATATTGGGTCACCCTATGAAGGTGGTGCTCAAGGTTGAGGGAGACTTGAACTCTCGCCCCGAGAAACTTACCTCCAGGGCCGATGGCATCTTCATCTTTTGATGATCTGTTTGTAGAAAGGTCTTGGAAGAATTGTTATCAGCTGCTGCCATGTATTATTTTACAAGGTGGGTTGGATTTAAATGCACACATTTTTTTCACACTGCAGAAACACTCTTGAAAGAATTTATTATGTGCGCTCCAGTGCCCTTTCAGATCTGGGCATTTATTTGTTATACATACCTGTACTGCTCTCACTAAATGGAGATGCAAACATACTTTTTTTGCTTGGGTACAAGGAAACTGTAGGTTTTTTTATTCTGGAGTGAACTATTATAGGAATAGAAAGAAAGAAGATTGGAAGCAAAGAAATGAGAAGACCAAGAAGAGAGAAATCAAGAGAACCTTGGATTCAGTTGGAAACAATACTGGTCTTGTTTATCTTTGGTTCAAAATTATATACCAGGAAAAAGAATGAATCAGAATCAGTGGACACAAACAAGTACTCTCTTCGGAGTACAAATTCTCTCGAAAGAGGATTTTCCTCTTTCCTGCCTACCGTCCTCCGGTGACAACATTAGTGGGTGGAATTAAAATGGATGATATCAATGTTATCTAATATCACTCAACATTAGTGGGTGGAATTAAAATGGATGATATCAATGTTATATAATATCACTTATTTTAGTAATGTGTCGTTAGTGATTGGTGACCTCCATTGTAGTTACTGAAGAAACTTCTAATGTGAAAGAATTTGAATTCCTCCCTCCTTCCGTACCATACCAGGTGTCCATTGGCTGTCTCAAAATAATTGTTCCATTTTAAAACTAAATATACTATCTTTGTAACATTTTTAATAAACTAAATATACTATCTTTGTAACATTTTTAATTTACCCTCTAACTTCCGCCATTGAACTTTAAAAAGGATAAATTAGGAAACTTATTTACAACTAATACAATAAACAAATATTAAAAACTATTCTCTTAAAAAGTCAAATTTTCAAAGACAGCATTTAAATTGGACAGATGGAGTACCAGCTACTCCCCCTTTTTCTTTGTGAACTCAAGCAAATAGTGATTCCATGAAAGCTCATTCTTTACACTGATGGCCATCTCTCATAAAAACTGATTCCATTTCCCAGGAAGCAACCTTCGTCAATTAAGAAAAAATAAGTAAACAACTAAAAGCAGTTGAATATTCATATTCAAAATGCGAATAAAAGCTTCACAACCTAAGCAGCAAATTTCCCTACCGGATACTCGTTCATGGCAAAGTTCACCTTTATTTGCAGTCATTTAGCTTTTAGGGTAAAAGCTTCCCTTCCCAAATTCAACATGAAAAATAAACATGAAATTCTAGAAGCACAATGAGATACATCAACTAAATAGCAATAAAACACAGGGTGTGAAGAACTTCATCTGTAAAAAAAAAAAACTTGAAATACGCATTATTTTATATAATCACTATATAAAACCCTAGGGCTTCTGCAAATTATAAGTTATTTTTATTATTTTCCGTAATTAAACCACTAAAAAGTAAATGGTATGCTTATTTACCACTTGGTGTAATGTTCTATAGGTGAGTTTAGCTGTGAGCATTGACATCCCGCTTAGCACCTTTCAACTTCAAGGGTCACCCCTGCAGATAGTGTTAAACGGAATATTTATTTACAGATGTCTGTCAATAGTGGTATTTAGAGAAGCTCCCACTCAGATTCACAGAACACATGAGCCGCTAAATTCTCTGTGTCCGCATCCGTTGTAACAGTAGGCACTGAACTTTCCACATTCTCTTGGATTAATCCTGCATCAACATCTCCATGTTGTAATGCAAGCTGCTCGTACTCCTGTTTCCTTGCTAACCTCATTTTTGAAGAGAGAGCTTCCCGAATCTTTTTCTAGAAAAAAATATTTCATTAATGACATTAAAGATATATATATATATATATATACACAAAGAGAGAGAGAGAGAGAGTACCTTGTATGTCCCATGTTTGCCATCCCTGTGAGAAGCAAAGCAAAGTTTGTCTCTATCCACCAAGACACAAGTTTCTTCGATCTTTGATGCATCAAATTGCTCAATTGTTTCCATCCCTGGCTCAACAATAACATTGTTCCCCATCAGTAGATAGATTGAAGAAATAAAAATAGGCAACAATACAAAGAATTGGCACTTGGTACCACAAAGTCTGAATGCCATACAAAGGGAGAGGAGGGGCGACATTAAAAATCACATGGCCTATGAGAGGCATTAAAAGACAGGGGAGTGGACGTGGACACGCATTATTATCCATGCAAAATTAAAGCCAAAAACAAGCAAGACCGTTTTGATTTTCATGTCATTTGGTATATGAGAGTCTGGTTTGCATGTACAAATCATTTTAAGAAATCAAATGATGCCTTCACAATTTTTATACATTAAATCACTATTGCTGCTTCTTTTAGTTCAAACTCCACTGAAATGATAAATTAAATGGACCAGTCCATTTTACAAGACATCCAAGCAAGCGCTAAAGCAAACTCCTAAAATAATGTCCACAAAATTGAATGCTACAGAAATCATTATCCAGTCAAATATTGTGCGAGTGCAATGGGTATATAACTGCACAAATATTACATCAAGTTAATCTTACCATAAAAAAATACAAGTATAAACAATTCTGCAGACAATGCGGGAGCTTTAATTGGATTTTACTATCAAAACAGCCGGGAAGTTAATCCTACTATAATGAAACATAAAAATCCCGATAAAAAGATAATGAAACTTACAATTTCCATCCCGTGCAAATGCAAAAACGATTCCAGACATGAAAGTCATGATACGGTGTAAACAAGAGTCCGATTGAAAACTAGTCCAGGAAATGGTCCCAAAAGAATCACACCTCTCATTATTATAATAAATGAATAAAATTGACAAATTATTCTCAGAAACCACTAGAAGTTATCATGGCCCCTGATAACAAGTGGAGAAGAGGCAGAGCTGGCCACTCTGTCCTCTCTAGTGGTTCTACGTCAGAAAGGGTGGAAAATTAACCACACCAATCTCCCCTTTACTTCCAATTATATCAAGAAAAGGTTAGTTTAAGAAGCATGTGTTAAGAAAATCTATTTATGTTGGCAAATTCCAATCCAAAGTTAAGTTTTATACTAGGTGTGTGAACAGAATGTAATTGAGTCCCGTTGTTCACGAGTCCTATTACATATATGAATGTGTTGGGAAATTTTGACCCAAAACCATGATTGAGTTGTAGTTTTGCACTTGAATCTTTTATCAAGAGCTTCAAGATCAAACTCATCAAGAATTGTCTAAACTTCATCACCATGAACACACACTATTGAGTGGTGAGAGGGCACTTTTATGTTTAAGGTTTTTTTTTTTGTGAATTGATTTTAATGTGTCGGAATTTTTTTTTAAAGGTGCAAGATGACGGTGAATACTTGCACCGATCCAACTTGGGACTTGCACGGGTCCATGAGATCACTAGATTCCTAGGAGTTAGACAGTGAGCTCTTGCACCGGTCTACACTTGTGCATGCAGCGGTCGAACTTGCTTCTACCAAATTGCTTCTAAACCCAAAAGGCAGTTCACCGGTTTAACTTATGACAGTATCTATCCAACTTGATCCTTAGAACATTTGATGATATGTGCACCAGTCCAACTAATCCGAGTTTTAAATAGGATTTTGATACTTTTTCAAACTCATACTTGTTCTCTAAGAAACGTTTTCTAATACTTTTAGGAGACTTTTCCAACTAAAAGATAAAGACATTTCCATATAAAAAAACTCGGATTAGTTTTTTATTGAGATATAAAATCAATTTTTTCTGAGAGAAATTACATTGCGCTTTTTAGAAAGAGAAATCTTCAGAAAAATTGCTGAGAAATTTTTTGGTTGTTTCTTTTGAGTTAATTCACACTTTTGCATGTGAGTGATAGCTGTGTATTCTCTACTGATCATTGGTATCGAGTACCATTACCGGTCATCTAAAGCAATCATAGCAACAATTCAGTCATATTCTTTGCACGAACTAGTGGAAGGAAAAATGTGTCTAATCACTGTGAGAAGTGGATCATTGTTAGGTGATTGTGTTGACGTATCAGTATTGCTGAAAATTCCAATGGCACTGGAGAGAACATTGATCGTCAAGGGTAAAGCTACAACTAGTGATTCCAAAGGCATTGGAATTGGCAACTCATGGAGTGCTATTTACTCTTTCCCAATATGGTAAAAGATCGAGATCTTATCTTTTCTCTCTTTTGCATTATTTTTGTTTGCTTGCTTACTGTTTAAATTTAACCAAAAACCAAATTAGAAAGAAAAAAAAAATCAAAAAGACCAAACTGGACCTATTCATCCCCCTCTAATTTTAAACCACTTCTACATTGCGCAACTCTCAAGTCCTAGCCTGTCACCTTGCCAAGGAAGCTTCAAGTACACGTCAGAATTGAAGAATGGAGATGGAAACTAGATTGGAGTATCTCAATAATATGCTCCATGAGGTTCAATCTCACTTAGGGAAAGGTAAATAAGACCTTGAAGAATTGAGGAATTAGGTTAGTAAACGCTTTAGATAGTTTGAACCACCTTTAACCTAGGTTTGAAACTTGATAAAATTCATATATTAACCTTGGAGGATTTGGACACATTCAAAAGGTTTTATAATATTTTTAAAACAAAATATGTTATGACACCTTGGAACGTGATTTGGATTTGTAGAGCCTTGAATCAATACTCACAGAGTGTTGTATTTGGTTAAAATATAACATTTCTATCTTGTTGTAGTCATAAGTTCATAACTCATTCCATACTTGGAATTTCATGATCTTTATATGGTTAGAAAGTAGACTCTATGAGCTTTCCAATGATATATTACATGCTTAATTTCGAGTTCGTTTATTCCCTCAATGAAGACTGAAAAGTTAGGCCTAGTGTGCAATCCAGCAACTAAAGTGCATTAATGCACTTTTTGACCAAAGTCCAGAGTGCTTCATGCACCCAGTACAATGCGGCTGAGCACCAGTGCATGCCACTAGAATGCATAAGGCATATATATATTGTCCAGAAGCACTGGTTCTTGCACTCTCAGTTCAAGTGGACTACAAAAACACTCCAAAACAAGTCAAAATCACTCCAGAACCTCCAAATAATTCAAAAACCTCCAAAGCATTTTAAATCTAATTCTAGTCATTCTAGGAATTGAATAAGAGCTCTCTAAACCTTATAAAAAGTTGTTTGGGGTTAACATATTGATAACACACATTAGAGAAAAGAAGAAAGAGTTTGCCAAATCCCTAGTTTCTTAATTGAGATTTTGGCTTTCTCATTCACATAGTTAGGATTCATTAGACACCATACAACTTGTGATTAAATTGAGAGCGCAGAGTTTCACTTCACGATACCAATCGTCATTTAAGCAATTTCTGCACTACTTAGTACTAGAGTATAGGCACATGATCGCTAGGAGAAGCAGATCACTGTCAGCCTTGTCAAGTGATTGCATTGTTGTGGATTAGCGTTACTAGTGATCCCAAAGGCATTGGAGTCGAAAGGATACTGGGCATGAGTGGTAAACGGCATGTGATTCTTAAGACACAGGAATCAGTGACTTGGGGAGAGCAGTTATGAAGGCACTGGAACTCGTTGTACTCTCTTATACATAGTGGATCAGTTCGCCTGACATGGTCGCTCAAAGTTTTCTACACAAATAATCTGGTGTCCGTCTCTCTCTCTCTCACTATTTACTTTATTGTTTTATTGCTTGCATGTGATTTATCCATTGATTAATTGGATAAAATATCAACTTGGTAATAATCAAAGTTAAAATCAATTGGAACGTAAAAAAGTTCCACATTATGCATTTATGAGTCAAGGATATACCTGTATGGGACGTAAAAAACACCTCATCAGCAGATTGATTGTACTGTGCATCCCCAGTAATGTATGACCCTGGAACCAACTCACTATCCATACATGTGCCTGCAGCTAACAAAACAGGAAGTTAACAAACAGCAAGTCAGCAACTAGAGGAAGTAAGAGAAGAATAAGATAGAAAATAGCCATGGAAAATAACCGCCATTTCACTCTGCAGAGAAGCCACCAAGCTCACCGTCAGAGTAAGAACATCTCACTCTCTTACCTTTCTTCCCACTGGATTCATCTGATAGAATCATATCTGACATTGGGAAATTAATGGAAGCATCAACTATCAATGAAGTTGTTTCCACAGTACTGTTATAAACTTTCCGACCTTCTGCAATGCCACATCCTGTAACTTCATCTGAAGCTCGCGGTGATATCATAGCTAACTGGTCACATGCTGCTTTATGCTTTTCACTTATTTCATAGCAGGATAACGCCCCACTCAAAGCTTTTGACACAGGAGGAATTGACATTGTCATTTCAGATCGAAGATGTTTGTTCTTTTTGGAATTTCTTTTGATACCCACATCCGAATTTTCACATATTCCTCTATTGTTATTTTGCTCTGAGTTGTAGTCAAAGCATGCTCCTTTCACAAAGCCCCTAGGAGATGGGGTTGGAAAATGATTTAAATCGCCATCACTGAACGATGAGGAATGGTCCACATCCACACCAGCAATCACTTTAGAATACTTGGTCACTTGCTTATCAACCTTCATATCCTCTTCCTTGATGCTTGCTTTTGGCTTCTTAGAGATCCCAACGTCAGCATGTGGGTCCAGAGACAAGTCAGCAGCAGCCACATTCATGGGATCTATAGAAGATGGAGGAAGCAGATCTTGCATAACATCCGAGTAGAACATTTTGACACTAGCACCGACCATCTGCACCTGATCTTCAACATACTTAAACGTGTCCTGTCCAAAAGTAATATTTTATGACAACAAAAAAAATAATAATAATAAAAAAGTGTAAGCTTCAGTAATCTCAAAACTAATAATATTAACTATAAGATGAGAATAGTATCCACATGAACTTCATTAAAAAAAGAGAAAAATTCACACAATGCCACAGTTCCTCTCTTGCAGGTAAGGATAAAAGTTGGCAAAGAAGCACTATCTCAAGAGAATAACATGCTGAGGGAATATAGTAGTACAAAGGGGAGGGAAAGTACTGTGCTAGTACAGTAGTCGCAGCCATAGTTGTAATACAGTGTCTCTAATAACAATAATATAGGCATTAGCCTTGCAGAACAACAAATTCAGCCACCTCCCACTGAGGGAGTTTAGGGATCAAGTCCTTGGGAATACCCTTGCAGCTTAAAGGGGATAGATAGAAGCCTAGCCAATGATGACATAGGGTCAAGGTTAGATTACAAAAGACAAAAAGGAAGGGAGGATGCAGGGAGGAAAAATAAAAAAGGGCATACCTGGCATATAACTTCTTCAACCTCCAAGCACATGGCTTCAAACTTCTGGTATATATTCCCAACCCAGGTAATACCTTTAAACTCCATGGTGATCATATAATAAATTCGATGGGATAGTGTTACACTTTCATATTTTCTTATTTATTCCTACTTCAAGATGGTGCTCCTCCTCAACTGCAAAAAATTAAGATGAAAATTTTATCAGGGCTTGCATGTAAATAATTAATACATATAATTACACTAAACTATAATATCCTACTTATGTAAGTATGATTTGTATATAGAACAGAGAAATTGTAACCAAAAAATAAAAAAATGCATCAGTTACTAACTAAATAGTTCACATAATAAAGTGTGAAAAGAATCTCAAACACCAACCACAGCCAGTTACAGAAAATATATTCAAGTAGTTCCCATCCACAACAACACACAACTACAGTTACTCTGATGTGAGAGAAGAGCTGGTTCGTGAAATTATCAATCTGAAAAGCAACTGCCAAAATCATTAGTCTGGGAATCAAGATCAAGGTATTTCTCTGTATATGCATATATATATAGTACAGAAGCAAGGTCCTATGTGTTATCTTCTAGAAAACCCATTTTGGACCAAGCTAACTCTGCTCAATGCATTGTTATTTCAACAATCTAAAGCCTAATGTTTAATGCTTCAATCCTAAAAAGTAGACCTATGTTTACAAAAGAGTGCATTTCTTAAACCGAAATACTGATTTTGAAGAAAATATAACATTATTTTACAAAATGGCCAATAGGCCCCTAACTTTTTGTCAACTTCTTTGGACAAAATCTACATTTTTCATATTGTCACCAACTTAAGTTACTTGTGTACTAATACCGCTTGAATTGAGAAAACCTAAGTTAAATGGTGTGGCTCACTTCTTAAGGTTTCACCAATTGTAAGGCAAGAAGAGGATGAACCCAATGGTCCCCATAGCAAAAGATATCCTCCAGCCCTTACAAACTAGCATACACAGCCAAATCATTTGGCCACCAACTTGCAACTTTGTGAAATATGACTACAAATTCCTCTTGGATGGTCTAGAAGCAATCTGAATAATTCAAGCTCTCCATCATATACAAATTTATAAGGAAACTAGGGCTCAGTGGCTCACTAAAAATCATACTCTATTATAAATTATAAATATCAAGAAATTCTTTTTATATTATAATCAAGAACCACTGAAGAATCAAGAATAAGAGCAACAGATGAGGCACAAGAAACAGCGTAAGAGAGAACCTGAAATAGTTCTCATGTTTATTGATTAATATCTTTTATTTAACTAATATTTAAAGCTTTGGTATGGGTCCTAATAAGGATGTTTTCTTCATTATTTTTCAAAGTTTCTTTTTTGATTGCTTTGGATGGGGTCGGTGGCAGTGGGTTCAGATGGGTTGATGCTGGTGAGGATTTCAGATGGGGTGGGGTTTACAATGATAGGTATGAGAGTTCTTTTGTGGTGGTTTGACAGGGTTGATGACATTTGCAAAGGTCCAAAGGGGATTAATAAAAGATGGGGACAGAAGGAGAAGAAGAAAAGAGGATTTCAGGGGTTGACAGGGTTGATGCCATTTGTAAAGGTCCCAAAGGGATTGAAAAAGGATGGGGAGATAAGAAGAAAAGAGGACTTCAAATGGGGTTGACAGTGGTGGTGGTTTTACAGGGTTGTAAAGGTCCGAATGGACTTGAAAAAAGCTGGGAAGATAGAAGAAGAAGGGTAAGTGTGGCAATCAAGGCCAGTGGTGGAGATTGTTGCTGCTTATTGGAAACAAATTCTGACTCCAATTCACTGCAGCAACCATCATCCAAACATCACCACAGTAACCCCCAACAACATAGAAGTTCACAAGAAATGCCCCCAACCGCCATCCAAATCGTTGTCTCGTAATCCAAATGACCACCCCAAAATCACAAGACAACAACCTTGTGGGATGGAACTACCTTAAAACATCCCTAACTATGCATCCAGAAAGTATCATCTTCCATATAATATCTCAACTACCATTTACCTTACCCTCCAGTGTTTAAAGGCTTGAAATATCATGGCAACGAATACATTCGCACACTCAATTGGATTCTTATATTATTGCACGAGGTCTCCACCACTTCTGAAACAAACATGTATCTCTTCCATTCTCTCTCTCTCTCTCTCTCTCTCATTCTTTCCCTAAAAATTTCTTCTTTAATTTTACTCTATAAATTCATCATTTTCCAGTTTATGATAACATGTTCTTTTTTTTCTTTGGGCTTTCCTTCTATTAAAAATTTGTAAATAGAAAGTTAGGGTCTTTGTATTGTAGTGGCAGTGATAGGATTTAGGCAGTTGGAGACTTGGAGGAGAACGTTGGTGGTGCTTAATCAGTGGTTGGAGCAAGGAACATTTCTTAAGCTCTTGGAGGTGATGGGTGCTGGTAGCTAAACGTGCAGAGCAAGTTGATGCAGTAGCCGGTTGGTATCAGAGTTGAGCTCATAAAATATGGTTACTCAAATCATTGCTCTCTTTGCTTCATGAATGAGAAAAAGACCCACCTTTCATCCCATACTCTTACTGTCAGTTTCTCTCCCCAAGCTTCTCTTTTCTCCATAATCTCTCTCCAACATAAGTTACTTACCAATTCAAAGATCTCTCAGTGCAACTCTTAATGTCTGGTTGTCAAACACAGCAGCTGTTGGTTGTGTGATAGTCCTTGATATAGATGATCTGACGCTGGCGTTTGGAGAGGGAGAGAAAGTGAGAGGGGAGAGCTAGAGGGGGAAATTAGAAACTTTAGATAGGATATAGTAAATTGGGATGGTGAGATGCACTAGTGTGCAGGGTTGGTAATTCTTGACATGACATGACAACATAACTTGAAACCAACACGAAATAAGTGAGTTTGGGTTAATCGTGTTTGGTGCCTAATCATGTCAGCCCAAATTGGCACGCTAAATAATTGTTCCGTGTTTGTGTTAGGGGACTTGAACTCGTTTAAACCGATCCAACCCTTTTAACTAAATGTGTCATGTCAACACGTATACACCTGCACATTTACTAACCCATTTAAACTTATTTACAGTGTAATATGTTAGGATTAATACTAACAATTTTGTCAATTCGACAAAAGAGGAAACCCTAAAAATATCATTCTTAATTCAGATTCCAGACAACCTAACTCATCCCAAACCTTATCGATGAAAGAGCGCTCTTGTTGTGACTACTCACTATCAAAAAGTGGAAGCCACCATCGTCGGATTGATATCAACACACCGTCATTGATGCCAAAGCTCTGAATATCTTATTGGAGCTCTCACTCTCTCTCTCTCTCTCTCTCTCTCTCTCTCTCTCTCTCCCTCCCTCTCAAACTGATCGTATTTAGAACCTACAAGCTGCCGAAACAGTGATGGTCTTTGGTGGGTTCTCCACCACCCTGGTCAAGATGAGGGTTTATCGACATGGCATATCGATTTCTTCTCTAACATATATGGGGTATATACCCATCCATATTGAATTGTGAGGCCTGCATGTGTGCCTGTGCCTTCAGGCGAGAAATAGTAGAAAGATAGGTTTCCCATCGATTAGTCTCTCTATCTATGTGAGATGCCCCGCGAGCCTCTGCCTTACGCCCTCTCCTATTAAACCAGCACTGATTTAAAGGCTTGCCCTACTGTCGAAATCGGTGCTCTCTTGAACGGTGCTTGTAACATGAGGTCTCTTCACAACCCATGTGGCATTGGATTCTATAGCTTTCATTTGAATAGAAGCCAAACATTATCTCTTTCAAAGGACCAGCAGTTTAAGACAAACAGCCCACGACAAATGGCGCTATTGGCGTTGGCTCTTCAGAACACTAGCTTGATGAATATTGAGATACAAATGCACAAAGCATTTTGCGTTTCAATCCTTTGTTCATATCTCTACTGCAATGTGCTCAAGGTTCAAATTTTGTCATAATAGTCTAAACATATTTATTAGACAGGTTACACAAGTCTGTCGTGTTACATGTTTAATAAATTGGTTGTGTCTTGTTACCTGTACCTTGACACAAATAATAATGTCGTCGTATTCAAGTCAACCCATGCAGTATACTCATGTCTTGACACAACACGAACATAGCACGTAAACACGAATTGCCACCCTTATTAGTGTAATTACAAAGCCCAGATTGTTACAAATTATTTTTTTACTTATTGAAATTCTTTTATCTAAAGAATAAGGTGGTTGAGAATAAATATTGATTTTTTACTTATTGAAATTCTATTATCTAAAGAGTACGGTGGTTGAGAATAAATGTTGATCATGGGGTTCATGATGGTTTGTCATGGATCAGGTGTCGTCTATCAGTGATAATGGTAGATGATGGACTAGAAAGAAGAAGATGAAATATGTAGAGACTTTATTTATTTTAAAAGTTAATTTATGTATGCCGAATATGTATAAATATGAAGGAAAATAGTAGACTAGAAGGGTTAATAATCACGTGTGAGGGAAAAACTAGGAGTGACGCATATTTTTGACAAGATAAGAGAAAGTAGACTTAAGTAGTATGGTTATGCACATCATAGACCTCTAGATGAACCAGTAAGAAAACGAAAATTTGTTTGCATAGAAGGTAAGAGACAAAGAGCAAAACTCACATGAGATAAAGTAATTAGAAATGATTTAAAAAATTAAATTAAAAATAACAGGAGAGGTGGCTTGTAATAGAAAAGAATGAAAAAAGATAATTCACGTAGCCAACACCATACATATGGGACAAAGGCAACAATGATAATGACGACGACAATAGGTAATAGTACAGTTCATCATATGCGCTCTGATAAGGGAATATGGTGGATTTCATGACTGCCAAATATCTTATGGGCTCAATGTAATTTACCCTAAATCAAAGTCATCGGTTACTTTGTTTGAAAGTTATGGGTGAAATCAATCTTAAAAAATCCAAACTAGAAATTGAACGATAAAGTGGGGGAGAGATTACAGTGGTCGCAGTTAGACTGTGATGATCGAGCCTTTATGCATCAGGGGTCCATTTGAAGAGCACTTTTTAGACATAATTTTGAACGGTAAAGGTTTACAGCATTTTCTTATTATGCTTTCTCGTGTGTTTGAGAGCCTTTATTTGCTGATATTTTCCCATGTTTGACGAATTCCCATTCTCCAATCCACAATTTTCCTAAATTTCTAACGAGTACAAACTATATCAAAGCAGACCACTCTTACCCAAATTCTAGGGTTCTAGAAAAAAGTACCCTTCATTCATATGATGCTTATAATAAGAATTACACAGCTGTTTCAACACAAATCCTCCACCATTCTAAAACTTAATCGGAGATAGATATAGAGTTCTGATCAATAACACAATCAACAAACAAAAACCCAAATATAGTGCTTGGGAAACAAAACGGAGAACATACTCTTACCGGAAAAAAAAAACGGAGAACATACACAGAGATACAACTGTACATACACAAAAAGACTATATCAATTATCAAATACATATATATATATAGTGAAAATTGGAGCAGTGTTACTAACCTACTGTAAGAGATGCGCACCCAGAAGCGGAAACCTTGATAAATCAACAACTACGAATATAACTCAAGAAAAACAATTTAGCTTTATAGGGAACAAAACTAAATGAAAATACAAAAGAGTTAGAAGTTTAAAAAGAGAGTTTTATGCTTGAGTAGAAGCATCAGAAACGTAGAAATGGAGTTCACTAGGCCTTCTTGAACCTGCTTGCTTGACACGTGGACAATAATTCGGTGGTTTGCTTATAATTTTATAAATCAAAGCTGAAAGAATTACTCCTTAAAAAAAAAAAAATTGATATTGGGCCGAGTTGCAACTTGAGGACCAACTCCATTCTAGTTCGTGGGATCTAATTTTTCACAAATTTGAACAATTAGTTTTACAAATAAAAAATCCAAACTTAAGTTGGAATTGAGTTGATAAGTTGAAGACCAGAACATTCTCAAAACCTAAATTCTAAATTTACTTTTTAGATATATTTATAGTTGTACATATATTATATATTGATTATCATGACATTCTTTTTCTCGTTTTAGTTTTTTCTTTAAATATTGATTTATTGTATATTAATGGCTTGGAGAATTTATTTGTTGATAAGTTGCTCATAGTTTTTGTTATATTTATATGAAATTTTTTATGCATAACAGTAATTTAATCAAAGAATAACTGAGATCAATCCAATTTTACTAACTCAAGCTGAAGGCTAAGTTCATAATTTTGAATGTGTATTAGGCTTGGTTTCAGAATTGGGTTGAGCGTCGAATTAGGTTGAAAGTAGGTTGACTCCTCAACCTACTCAAGTAGCACACCAAGGCCTGACACTTTCTGTACTCCATAAAGGCTGGTCTTGTAGCAAATCCAAAACGTCGAAGCCAGAATTGCCTAATGAACCATAAGACCAAAAAGTAGGCCAAGAATATAGATTATTAAGACTGATCA
Organism: Cornus controversa; assembly: GCA_026545225.1. Lineage (NCBI taxonomy): Eukaryota > Viridiplantae > Streptophyta > Magnoliopsida > Cornales > Cornaceae > Cornus > Cornus controversa. The sequence goes on from CM048852.1 coordinate 22,215,893, forward strand.
TGACCAAAAAGAAAAAAAAATATTTTGGACGACTAAGTATAATAGGACTAACCCATATTAACTCAATAGTTGTAGTTTAGTCGATGAAAAATTTAACTCTATTTAGTTGGCCTATATAACACTACTCAATAAAATGAAAAGATAGTTACAACTGAGAAGAATTTTTATTCTCTACCTTCAAAGTGAATGGTCAAGAGTTTGCACGTGTGTATGTGTGTTTCTAAAAAGAAAGATGTGTATAGAAAGATAAGTAGTTGAAGCATAAGTGTAACAATTTGCTCCACCACATAGTATGATATTGTCCGCTTTGGGTATGAGCCCGCACAGTATTGTTCTTGTGTTTTATCTCAAAATACCTCATACCATTTAAACAGAACACACCACATGTCACGTTCTGAAATCTGGACCATTGGGACTCCCCCGGTCCGAGCCCAAATTTTGGGTAGTGAACTCGTTCATTCAACCACATGAACTATCTCAACACATCCTGCTTCGATATCATTATTGATACCAAACTGTCACAACTCTAATCCCAAGCCATGACTCGTCGTGGAAGCCTTTACATCATCAACGCATCAATCCCTCACCAAATATAATATATATATATATATATATATATATATATTTACATCACAATGACCAACATTCTAAGTTATCATTTCATAAATCAGCGAAAACATTATTTATACACCAATATCATCATTTACAATGATCATCCTTACAGTAGGGCCCGACATGTACACTACACACAATTGTTCATTCATTTCAGCTTACCTTAGCTCACTCAGCATCTAGTTATTATGATGTATCGTAAACTATGATGCATTGCCCAAGTATCATAACAAGGTGCAAAAATCACTGTTTTTGACATCTCATTTTTTTCAATTTTATGATATATCGTAATTTATGCTACGATGCATCATAATATACATTACGATCCATCGTAATCCCACGGCCATTATTCCTTCAACGTGCACACATGGTCCATTTCATGATCTCACTCAACTCAATCATGCCAACATTTATATTCTTACATAATTGAACATTAATGGAAATATAAACCAGCATTCTCATTTTCTTTGTAAGAACTGTGACCACTTTTGATCGATTTTCCTTTAATTTCATTTATTGTTATTTGAAAAAATTACACTGACTTCCCCTGTAAATAAGCGAAATAATAGATACCTCCCCTGTTGTTTCAAAAATAACACTGACCGTCCTTGTCAATGTACCTTTTGTAACACTGACCTTCCCTATCAACTTTACCGGTACGAAAATTATTAATGTCATGGTATTTTTGGCCTGAAAATCTCAAAATGCCCCTAAAACATATGAAAAGACTGGAATACCCTCATTTAACATATTATTTATGGATAATTTTACCCTCACTATTCATTGTTTCCTTCCCCAAATTAAACCTAAATCAGCCGACTATAATACTTTAGAAAGAGAGAGTATCCACTCAACACAACAAATGAAATCAAAACCCAATTATGATGCTACTGGTCCACACTCGCCAGAGACTTGAATCCCACCACAAATTCCTGAAGATCGTCTCATTTGGTGACCTCAGCTTTACCGTCTGCAGACCTGTCGGCCCATCCACCGTCAACATCATGATCGTCCTCTCTCAGGCAGGTTTCTGCATCAACTACCTCATCTTCATCGCCAACACATTAGCATACATTTTCAATCAAACTACTCCAACAAATCTCACTCCCATAATTTTTGTTTTCCTTTCTAATTGGGATTGAATTCGATTTCGTCACTGACCCATTTGGCTCCTCTGAGAGCAATGGGTGTGGTAATAGTTGAAGACATGTTGATTTTTCTGAAACAAAGCCCTGTTTTACAAGCATTTGGAGGGTTCTCTGTTCTTCTATGGTATGTGTTCTTCTATGGCTTTGTGTGTGATATATATATATATATATATATATGTGTGTGTGTGTGTGTGTGTGTGTGTATGTGTGTGTGGAACTGAGATTTGTGTGCGTGTGTATATAAATATATGGAATTAAGATTTGTATGTGTGTGTGTATATATAAATAGAATTGAGATTTGTATATGCGTGTGAGTGTGTATATATATATATATGGAACTGAGATTTGTATATGCGTGTGTGTGTATATATGGAACTGAGATTATATATGTATGGAATTGAGATTTGTGTGCACGTGTGTGTGTGTGTATATATATATATGGAACTAAGATTATATATCTAAAGAACTGAGATTTGTATATGCATGTATGTACATATGTGTGTGTATATATAGAACTAAAATTATATATCTATAGAACTGAGATTTGTGTGTGTGATATATATATATATATATGTATATATATATATATATATATGCGTGTGTGTTATAAAAGATGAAGATGATGAATAGTTCAATAAAATAGAGTTAAATGTGGGTTAATGTGATAAGGTTAGTTTGGTAATTTAACATTACAAAAAAAATTCAAATAAAAAATATTAAATCGTACATGGACATATTTGTCATTTTACCATTTTGGGTGTCTGACAACTCTGACAAGGGAGGTCAGTGTTATTTTTAAAACAACAGGGGGTATCTGTTATTTTGCCTATTTATAAGGGAGGTCAGTGTAATATTCTCTTGTTATTTTAATCCTTTAAATGATTATATATGTGTTTTAAATGTAAAATTAATGTTTGGAGACTTGTATAAGTGTTCGGAGAAATTTTCAGAGCGTTTGGCAAAAGTTGACTTTTTCAGGTCGGGTTGACCCGAAGCGCAAGCCCAGAAAAATCAAAAGTGTCAGAATGACACCAAATTTGAAGAGTATCTTAAAAAAAATATTCAACGTATTACGGAGTCGATTTTGTGTCAATCAGAGTTACTGATAAGTAATAAATATTGCATATTCAATGCCGCTAAAATTATATGAATTAGTATCTTAGTAATATTTCTTTCATATTTTTATTAATAATTTTAATCTTTTTATGATTTCAGGTGATTAAGGGTAATTTTGATTAATAATGGTGAAATCGGACTACAGATAGTGCTCATTTAGTAAGAAGCTGAAGCTTGACCCTTGAAAGATATGTTTATATTGAAGATTCAAACTAAATGGACTGAAGAAATGGGCTGAAAATGAATTTAAATGAAGAAAAGGAGTACGGTCCTATTCATATTGAAGATTGGTCCAATTCAGGCTTAAAAAGTTTTGGACCCATTTTGGTATTCAGACCATAACTCCATACACGATTGTCAAATTGACCCAAACTTTGCTTAGGTTAAAGGAAATTCAATTCTGTACAATTTAATATTTCATGAAACTCTCCTAAAACGGACGTTTATAGCAACTTTCTGCCCTATTTGCCCAGCTGCCACTTTTTGGACGCAAATGCCACTTTTTTAAGGCACATGTGCCATTTTCTTATGTGCATTTGCCACTTTAGGGAGGTCAGGTGTCCCGTTGGTTTTGTTTCGCAAAGTAAAAATGGCGAAAAGGAAAAAAATTAGGGTATTCTAGAGAGAAGAAACACTGAGATATAGACAGAAGCAATTCGTGACAATACGGGGCAAGAAGATGGAGATTTCATCATTGTTCAAGCCTGGACCTCCGATCATGAGCGGCTAAAACATCATTCCGAGGAAGTGACATAACCCTAACCTATCTTTCAATGTTTTAGTTGTATATTAATTTGGGAATGATTTAATTTGTGCATTGATTGTATAACCAACACTTACACAACAGCTGTGCTGTTAGTTTAAATTTTAATAGATTATTTTAGTGCATATTGACTCTTGTTCTTGTAGAATGAATGTAAATTTGCATGATTAAGGTTGGTTCTTTTCAATTTATGTGATTTTGTTAAGACGGGTTATACAATAATTTTCACAGATCGTTCAACTTAGAGTTTTGATAATTCATACTAAGCAAAGATGGGTTATCATATCATTAGTTAGTCAGATGTATAGGTCATGCTAAGCGAAGATGAGTTATGCTTAATTGTATGTTGAACGAATCCCCTTGATAGAACTAAATTGGGCTTGTAGCTATTCTTTTCTGAATGCATAGATTAAACGTCTCAAATTAGTACAATTATCATTGTCAGAAGGTTAGTGGTGAAGTCAATTCCCAGGACCTTCTCTTCCTGATTAAATTTCATAACATAAATTTATAAATAGTTTTAATTTTCTCAATTAAATTCAAGATCAAACATCAACAATTATTTTTCAATTATTTTATAATTAATTCAAAGACTAAGTAACATAACAATTCAACCTTGCAAGTCCTTGAGGTTCGACACCCTCTATATAGCCCTGTCCTACGAGGACTCATTCTATTGCGAGTGATTAAGTAGAATTGAAACCACATCAATTTTTAGCGCCGTTGCCGGAGACTTTGCTTGAATAGTTTTGGTGCCTAGTCTTAAAGATTAGTTTTAATTTAATTGTTAAGTTAGGATTTTGCTTTATTCTTTTCTGATCCATTTCATTTTCTTTTTATTTTTCGAGTACAGGTGCTTTTGGTTACAAACCGTGAACGGAGGAGTGGAATTCATCGTAACTCTCTGTGAGCTTTTCATATTCAAATTACTTGTGCTTGTTTATTCAAGTTAGTACTTTGCTTTCATTTGTTATCATTTTTTTATTTTTTATTTTTTTTATTATTATTATTTTTTAGGTTTTTTATTTTAGTTTCTTTTCTTATTTATTTTATTTTATTTAGTTATTTGTTCATTTATTTATTTATTTTTTATTTTTAATTAGTTCTTACTTGTGGTATATGTTGGGTCATCGGTCTCTAGACACACCAATAGTCCCATATAACCTTGAACTTGAAAGAACCTTACATCAACAAAGGGGAGAAATTAGGACCCAAGACTTAGAGGAAGAACATTTATCTGAACTTGAGACTGAAACTATGGCTGAGAACAATCCTAGAGCCTTCAAGGAGCATTTCGCTCCTGGCGCATATACATCCCCATCGTGCATTCAATTGCCTAACGTCACAACAGTAAACTAGGGGATTAAGTCTAGCGTTATACAAATACTCTCATCTTTCTATGGACTTAATAATGATGATCCGTATAAGCATCTTGATGACTTCTTAGAAGTTTGCTCAACTGTTAAAATTCAAAATTTTTCTGATGATGCTTTACGGATGCGTCTTTTCCTATTCTCTCTAAAAGATAAAGCTAAAAACTAGTGGAATTCTTTAACACCAACTACCAAAATAAAAAATAGAGTCCGAAAAAGTTTAGTGAGAGACTAGTGGCATTTTTTTAAATATGAGAATTAGGACTATCAGCATTCTTTCATTCTCATCAGCTGTGAGGAGCAATATATATATATATATATATATATACATCTTCTTCTTCACTTCTCCATTGAATTAAAGGAGTTTGGGGCGAGAATTAGAAGACGTCGGAGAAGAGAAAAACAGTCTACGCATTGAGGGCTCAAGATTGACCAATCCAGAATTGATTTCGGAGAAATTTGATTTTGGTGAGAATTGGGAAAATCATTTATAAGCTATTCCAAATTAAGGTACGGATGTCTAACCCATAGAATTCGGAGTTTTGTGAGTATATTGGTTGTCTATGGCAACCAATTGGTTATGTGGGATAATTAGACGTCTTTTCAATTTTAAAGCAAGCTAAATTATGTAATTTAATGAATTATCTATGCCTAATGATGCTAGTACATGTTTATAATTGCTCTAGGTGATTTTATAAGCATGTTGAGATTAAATTATTGAGTAATTATATAAATTCCAGTATATGTGTAAATGTGACACTATGTGTTTGATGAATTACCTTAAAAACATGATTTAATTGCTAATACATGAATTGTATGAAGTGTGAAAAATATGAAATTATATGCAATGTGAAAAATGTAAAGCATGTTCAATGTGAATACATGTGATGATTAAATGAGAATTTGTACAAGTATGATAGTTGGATGCCTTATTTGTTCGAAATAGTTAATGTACATTGGATTGAATATGTGGGATGCATCTTCATTGGCACGACGAGGGTGGTGAGCTTAATTGGGTGATAAGACCGATTGATGAATGGCGAGATAAACTAGTACATAGAACCCTCGTGGGGTGGACCAGTTGATAAGCGTTGAATGTTATACATTCTCGCGCCTTTACTTATTTATTTTGATCCCACAGCTGCACATGTTATATAATTTTTACATGTTTTTATGTTTTTTATGATTTCAGGTTCTAACTCAAAATTCGGTGCAATTCGACTTCCTTATCAGTTCAAAAATGCATTCTTATCTCCTATTGTGCTTCATGGAAAGTTCACATCAAGGAATAGTGAATGGTATATCAAGATCGAAGTCAGAAAGATGAAGAGTTGAAGTTCTGCAGAAGAAGTAGAGATCGATGCATCGAAGTCCCTACTTCGATGCATCGCCCAATCCTATAGAAGATATTTTTTTGCAGATATTTTCTTCACTTGCCACTTGTCCAATTTTGCTTGGATAAAGCCTTGAACGGAATTTCTTTGATATTTTGAGTCTCAAATCAGATATATAGCTAGAAAATATGTAATAGAAAGATATATCACAATTCTTGTAACATATAGCATATATAAAAATCTAAAGAGAGAAAGTGAAGTTTTAGAGAGGGAAAGCTTCAAAGAGGGCTTTGTAAGGCATTGAAGACCATTTTGAGCATGTGATCATCTCTGTCTATGGAGTGCTTCCAACCCACCATGATCAACTAATCCTTCTCTAGGGTTTTGACAGACCCTAGTCTTGTAAATATGTTCTAACTTCAATGAATTGGGGATTTTTATGTATTTTTGTGTATATGTCTCTTGCCTTGAGCCTTATATCAATATAAGTTTACAAATTCTTTATGTTCATGTGAGTAATTTATCTTTTTTGTCTTAGAATGCTTACTTTTCCCACATGATCTTCAAACACTTGTAAGTTTCACAAGGACTACAAGTAATGGCTTGAGACTAGTTTTTACTATAACATGCATAGCTAGATTTGCCTAGTCCATGCTAAGATATGGTGAATTAGCTACACTTAGTTAATTAGGTATTTAGGTAAGTAGGAAATTTACACGTATCGAAGATGGATTATAATATTTTAAGGTGCTTGTATCCTCTTGATGGTAGCATTGTAGGTGTAATGACCGGACCATTTATCGGGTCGGATCCGGGTCGGGTTAATTTCATTTAAAATTTCTTTTTCTTTAAATTTTAAAAATTCGTAATTCACTCACTTTAAATCCAATTAGGTGATACTTTTTTTGAAATTGAGTGTTTTGAAATTTTCTTTTCATTGGAATTGGTTTCATTTAGAGATTACAAAGGAATTGTGCCCAGTTATTTCAAAGTTGGGAAAAACGAATTTTTTCTCCTATGTCGGAAAGAAAGAAATGTTCAAATCTGTTGGGTTTTCTTTTTATTGTTTCTTGGTGATTATTTTATGTATGAACTCACATTTAGAGGTTTAAAATATTTTGTATCCATTCGGAATCATTTTTCGGGCTCGTTTCGGTGAAATGGGCATTTTGGGCTCGGGCGCCATTTTAGGGCTTCGGGACCGATTTGGTGGGTTCGTTTTGAATTTTGATGTCGAATAAATATTTTTATTTATATTATAATATTTTTGAATGGCATTTGAAATTTTAGAATTTTAGAAAGAAATCAGGACGCATTTGGACACCGTATGAGACATATACAATAGATATACACATAAATGGGACAAATTGTGACTTGTGGGGCCCACATGACCCAAAAGTCAAGAAATTTTTAAGTGGGCAGAACCCTTAGTTGGCAATCTCATCTTCCTCCTTCTTCATTTCATTTTCTCTCTCTCTCTAAGACTCCATTAAAGAACCTTTGATATCTACTTTCTCTCTCTAGATTTTGAACCCCTTTAAGGTTGTTTTGGCTCAAGTGTCCAAGAGAAAAGTTTTAGAACTTGGCTAGGGCTATCCATTGATCAGAAAATGACCTCTTTCGGATCTCATTCGAAAGGTGTAAGATATATACAACTTCTCTTATTCACCTCATTTTCGCATAAGTTGCTCCATTGAGATAGGGGGTTTTAGTTTTAAGTTTTATTTAGCTAAAATTTACATATGTTTACCCATGGAGTGTTTAGAATTTTATTTTATCTTACTCCATTTTAAATCTCATGAATATATTGATATTGTCACTTGTTTTTAATGATGATTATGTAAGTATAATGTTGTGTTTTTGTATTTATGAGATATACGGAGGATGGACTAATTATATGTTGAATAAAATGTTGATTTTTGGGTTGTGGATGTATATGTTATTTTGTGATATATGGAGAATGAGCTGAATTGTTGATGGAGTACATGTTGATTTTATTTTTCTCTTTTGTTATTGTAGTACTTTATGCCTCTCTTTAAACTTTTAAATGACTAAGAATGACTTGTTGAATATGTGTTTAAATTTGTGGTCAAGAATATGCATTTCATATTGTGTATTGCCTATATTGATGAAATTGGTTATGTCTAGAATAATGAAATTATGTCATGCTAGGTGAAATCCTAGGACATGAATTGATGCAATTAAATTGTTTATGTGCGTGTAAATATTGCACATGTGTTAATTTGATTGATCATGCCACAATGTGTTTGGATGACGATTTTGGGATTTGATGTCGCATCTAAGGGTATTGTCCCTTGAGGGAAATCCTCATATATTGGCCAATTAGGGTGGTCATCGGTGGGCTAGTATCACGGAAATAACCATTAGGAACGTCGTCAATGACACGTGTCCTGTTTGATGCCTAGTGCGTGCCACAAACACGTGACTTGAAAGGTGTCTTGCGAGTCAATCTCACTTTGATGATTTCAGAACTTTTGTTCATATACTTTGGTATTTGAATTGCACACTTGCTTCACATGTTTTATGTATATTAATATTACCTTTGATTAAATTGTGGAGGTTATTGTTGCAATGTCATTCCATGTTTAAAACTATTCCAAAGAATTAGGCATTTAGGGAGTATAAACCCTAGTTGCATCATTGATCACTTAATGGTTTGATATATGGTATAGTTGGCGATATAAAGCTTTTAACTTGCCTTCTACTGAGCTATGAGTGGACAAGCTCACCCCCTAAACATTTCAGGTAAAGGAGTCGACACCGGAGAGAGTTGAGCCTCCATTGGTACAACAAACTTCAAGGAATTTCTTTTGATGTTAAGGCCTTATGTAGCCTTCATTTTGTTATATATATGACGAAATTTGTTTAGAAGCATTCTTCTGGCCTTTTGTGCACCTAGCCACCAACTTCATGTTTATGATTGCTTCTCCTTGAATTTCATTTCTTTTGACTCTCTTGAAAATGTGTATGTAACGACACCTAAATGTTGTGTTGTATGTAAAGTTTATGATCTTGACTCATGTTGCACCATATTTCATTTTTGGATTTTGATATCTTGAGTGAGGACTTGCCATGGATGATTTTAGGTTCATATTCACACTCATATCTTGTGTTAGGTTCAGTTTGGAGTAGGTTTATAAGAGAAATGGGAAGGAAAAATATTCTTGACAGATTGTTCATGAAAAGACCCCTTTCTGTCCAAATTTTGCAAAATTGTTTTGATAGAACAAAACCACTCCAAATGACTTGAAAATTTTACCATGTCTTCTCCTAGATGTCTAGTGCTTCCAGATTAAATTTCGTGAATTTTGAAAAGCTACACATTTTTACAAAAATTCGACAGTGTCCTGCTGTCAGATTTTGAAACCACTGTTTTATGCTGATTTGGAAAATTCGTTTGACCCATTTTTAAAACTCAATAAATTTTAAAAAATTTTAGGATTGTAATTCTTTATTTCTATTTTCTAAATACCAAAGCCCATAATTTTATAAATTCTTTAAAGCATTCAAATGAGTCCATCCTTAATGAAGGTATGTTTTTAGTTTACATCATGTGAGCTGTTTTAACTTGTAAAACTGATTTCATTGGCATATTTTCAGCTGTTAATTTTTGGTTATCCATGTTGTACGTTTAGTCTAGTTTCTATAGAATTTTAGTTTTCTCCGTTTCGAGTTAAAATGAATTTGTTATGATTTTTTTTGTAACGAGAGTTCAGATTTTCTATCAGCTAAGGGCTGATTTTTCATTTTTTATTCTAGTTTTATACTTTGGGCTTGGTTTGAGTCCTAAAACTCTCTTTTCACCCATGGATCTTGAGTCTCGAGGTTCAGGGCGTGACAGTAGGCCATAAGCCATTTGCACCACTTAGTACACAATTGCATGAATTTTTCCAATTTATTATAAGTTTGGCATATTGCGAGGCTAGTGGTGAAGTCTCAACTCTAGTCCTGTACTCTTCTTTCAAACTTTGTATTTTAATTATCTTTTATGCTTTTAAATTAGAGTAAGACAACAACCAACATTCGGTTGTGATTTAAACAAGAACCAACCCTCAACCTTTAGTGAGTTATTCATATGTAGTCTCTGTGGGATCGACACTCTCAACTTAGAGCCCTATCCTTCAAGGATTCGTTCTATTGCGAGTGGTAAATTATAAATTGCGAGTAGCGCAACCGCACACAACACCAGTAAAGGAGCCCCAGCTAGGATAGAAGAAAATACTCCCCAAAAAGGTGTACTTCCACGAGGTGGACTGGTATAAGAGACTCGGAGAGGTGGGATTGGTTTGTCCAAGGGGAATTGGAGACCAATGGATGTGAGGAGAGGATGAAGGAGTTGTACATATCATGTTGCATTTACACGTTGCTTATGATATGGTTGTGACTGATCAGCGTTGAATGTTACGCATTCTAGCTTCTTAATTTGCATATTTTATTCTCTTAGTGATGGATTATTTTGTGATTTTACTTCGTTTTAATGTTTTCTGTATTTTCAGGGCCTTAATAATTATTTCAGTTAAAACTATGATTTTGAGTTTTTTAAAGATAACATTCAAGAGGGTTATATGAACCCTATATCAAGTGGATCAATTCAACTCCGTATTTCAACTCAAAACAGCCTAAGAAAGTGGCCCAAGAGAATTATAACTACTTAAGGGTATTTCGGGCTGAAATCCAATTCTGCGGGTAACACAATTTTAATTCCGTTTTGAAAAATGGCCCATAACTCTTATTTTCGAGCATTAAAACAACCAAGGACTTATGGGGCGTCAAACATTGGGTCGAAGTTCAGCAGGAAATCCACTTAATTAGGGTATGCGGGAAAACCTTAATTGTCTCCTAATTAGGTGGGGACACTTTATATTCTCCTGGCCATTAAAAGTGATGAATTGAGGTTGTTTGAGGAGACTTTTGAACATCAACTTGCACGAGAACCATTGAAGAACAAGGTCTTGCACGTATTTCATGAATATGACACCTTTTTTCTCAACAGTTGAAACAGTCTCTTCTACCATGAGCGGCTAGTTTATCCTTTAGGGTTTTGATGTAGCCCTAACTAAGTATCAACGGTTTGATTGTTCTAATTATTGGAAATTTTTGTATTCATGCATAGATTGTGTAATTTAGAAGATTCTTCTTATAGAATTGAGTAATAAAAGTCTTATAAATTCAGTTTTAGTGATTTTTTTTTATCTTATCTTAGATACTTAATTATTGTTATTGAACTCAATATCTCTTATTTTATGTTATTATGAGAGTAATTATTACACAATGGTAATCATTGAATATATCATTAAAAGCTTTGATGGATTATGCTTAGAGAAAATGGGCCATATTGCATCCTAGAGTAGAGTAGTTAAGCAAATGGCTCATGTCAATCAAAGATAGTCCAAGACTTAGCCTTAATCATATATTATCTTCTTGACGGATGGAGGTGAGCTTGTAGCCACCGACACCACTTATGCATGTTATGATTCCCCATAGTTAGAGCAATTGGTTATTGATTGCGAAGTTAGTAGTGAAATCAATAACCCTAGATTTATCTCATACTTTCTACACTCTATAATTCTCTTGCATTTATTTAATTGCTTTAGTAGTTAAATTAGAATATAAAAATTAGTATTCTTTTATCTTAAATTTAATTAGAATTAATTCTGTATATCCAACTCAGTCAGACCACATATAGTTTTATTTTGCAAAGAATTCGTTCTATTGTGAAGTGGTAATTTAATTGATACATTTAGTTATGAATCAATTTTTGGCGCCGTTACCGGGACTGTCTATTTCAATTGGTTGGATTTTTAGAATTAGTTCTAGTTAGAGTTTTAGTTTAGGATTTTTTTATATTTTGTTTTTAATTTATTTTATTTTTGTTTTCTTTTTAGGTACTGATTTGTTTTATTTTATTTTATAGCTATGAAGAACTGCTTCGTCTTTAAGAAGATATGGAAATTGTTTTGAAGATCATTTGTGAAAAGGTTTATTTTCTTAACATACCTACAACTCTTTCAAGGACAAGTTGTTAGAAGTTAACTATGTATTTCTCTCGGTATTTATTTCTTCATCTTCAAACCAATTGATGGCATTTTCGATAAAGAGAGGTGAACCAGTAGAGAGAGAGGAAAATGACACCGGAGTAGAGAGAGGGGTGGGATTTAAATAAAAGCCTTTGAAGACATTTTCGGTATATAAAAATGGTATTCTAGAGATTTTATGTATTAACCCAGTCATGTGCGTTCCCACTAACATTTATTTTTTTAACGCACATGACCCACTAACATTTATTTTTTAACTGCACATGACCCACTAACATTTATTTTTTAACGGCAGGGACTAATTTGCAACATTGTTTCAAACATCTAATACTTATAAACCACAAAGTAAAGAATAGGGGTGTTATTTGTACTTTACCACATATATATATATATATATATATATATATTTATGTATGTATGTATTTATGTATGGGAGATGTGGAGAGCCTGGAGACTAATCAAAAGAGGAATACAAAGTAAGAGATGGAAAAAGAAACAAAAAAATAACATGATATGAAAAATGACTTTAACACGGTGATGTGGTTTCACTCTTTCAGTTATATAAATAAAATAAGTAAAATGAAAACGTAATGCAACACATTTTCTCTCTCCAAAACTTCGATTTTTGCAGCGAAAACGGGTTTTAATTGGGATCGGTAAACAGATCAATGGAAGGGTTTAGTGCGGAAGATCTGTCAACGATCGGAGGAATTGCCACTGTCTCACTTCTCCACTCCTTCATCCCCACCCATTGGCTTCCATTCTCCATTGTCGGACGAGCTCAGAAATGGAGCCTTTCCAGGACCCTTCTCGTCAGTAAGTTCCCCCCTCTCTCTCTCTCTATATATATATAATTGTATCTGAGTGTGTGTTGCTGTAGATCGCCTCCATTATTTTCTTGAAATGTGTTTGGTTACTGAGAAAACGAAGGAAAAGAATTGCAAACAATGTTATGTTTGCAATTCTTATGTACTATTCAGAACCCCTTTCTCGCTTTGTTTTCATCCTGATGTCTCTCCATTATATTCCTGTTTGATGATTATGGTCAGAATGGAAGTGGAAATAGATTTGTTGATTTTTTATACAAATTGCAGTATTGGCGTCCTAATTGGCACTTTTCCAAACATTTACGAGCACGGCAATTCTAATAATGTACAAAGACTTAAAGTGCCTTATAAATCATCAAATAAAAACTAAGTACTTTTGTAATTAGAACTCACATGGTTGTGTTTAACGTTTCAGAACATCAGAGAGCTAAAGTTATGCTCAACTATAATGGCCTTCTCTTCCACCTTATATGTGTGGTCAAATGCCAATTACGTTATTTGCTTCCATTACATGCTAGAAGGAGTATGGGTTGTTGAAGCATAATGTCAATGTCCTAGTGGATGGTGAGTGTTATGATATCAACCGGTAGACATTGGTTGGGGTATAATTTTCAATTGGTGAGACCTGTGTCCGTTGTTTCTGCTTTTCTTCATAGTCTCCAACATGGGAGATGGTTCTTGTCTGGCTCATCGTAACAGTTCCTTGTTGGGTAGTGGAATCTTGATAAGAGATGATTAGCTTGCAGATTTGTTTACAATTATCTCAATAAAGATAGAATCATATGTTACTTTTGTGGGTTGAGGATGTGGTTCTCTCCCAGTAAGTTAATCAGGAAACCTACTCCTTCATCACATCCCTTTATAAGAAAGGGGAAAGGGGAAAGAAAAAAAACTTTTCCCCATCACAGGTCCCTTATTTGTCTGGACTGCAGCACTGTAATTATGACTCTTAAACATCTCATTTCAGGGGAAAGGGGCTCCTCATTGTGATGTGCAAGAAGACTCTGGATGGCAGTTTGATCACTTGGTGATTACTGCCCCTTTGTTGGTATTATCTGGCTAGATTCCTTCTCTGGGCAATTCTTCGTCAATTACTGGTACTTTGACAATGTAGTATATATACCATCAAAGTTCGAACAATGCCATACTTGTGCATCATGCCATCTACCCCTAGAGGGGTTTATCTGAACCATTCCCTGCCCCCTGAGCACTACAAAGGTAAGTATGCGTCTCTGAGAAGGTGACAGCTGTTTCATGGATCATTTTGGAAAGAGTGGATATGTTTGATTTTTAGAGTGCAATTCGAAACCTAAATAACTATCATGCAGTTGCTCCTTTGCTATATAGTTTTGAGACGACTATAGTCAAGTAGCATGTATTACACCCTCAGCCTGTAATGTAAAAACATTGTTTTATCTCCTACACGTAATGCCTTATATTCTTTGTATTAATATTGGCAATATGATAAAAAATATAATTCATAAAATCAATAAACTATCAAAGTGTAGTAAATGAGTTCTTCTTGTAACCTTCTTATAGGTAATGCTTCTTGACACGAAAATTGGGCACCATGCAGTCACTAGATTAGCCTTATGGCTTATTTGGTACATTGCCATAGGTCTGCAGATTAGCATTTATCAAATCCTTCTTCTGCTGGTAATAAGCCTCATACCGGATCTCAGAATTTACATCTTCTATCCAATGCCATTTGAAAAGATAAATTGCTTAGTGCAGAAATCATCAAATTTTAGGTTTTGATCCTTTATACCTTACTCTATCATATTTTAGGTTTTGATCCTTTATACCTCACTATCTTGCTCTATCCTTGCGCTAGCATTATGTAAGTTGATTCTTATCCACACCTTGTCAATCTATAAATGGGAGGTAGTGCGAATGATCCAATTTTGCATTCTGATCTTGGAGTGAACCAAAAGGGAAAAAAAAATTAAAAAATTAAGCGAGAAAATTCCTTCCCCAGTTTCTTTAAGATTAAGTTTCTGATATTGTGGTGTTGGACATTTTCATGATTGAGGCATTAGTCTAATGAAAGGACTACATGTAGAATCTATGTTAAACCACCATTTAGTGTGGCTATTAGGACTTGGGTCTCTTTCTTGGGTGGGGCATCAAGTGCATGTATCTTTTCCAATTTACCAATGTCTAACCGGTAGGCATAGATTTACAGACTTAATGCTTCCTCGTGAATTAATCTTGAATTGGGATCTTTTGGCTCAACTATATCATAATTCTGCTGAGGGAGCAACTCCATTTTTCACCTTGAATGGGCCAAAATCTGTAGAAATTATTTTACTTCACATGGAACATTAGATCTAGTAACAAGGGGTCTATGGCTGACCAATATTGTACTCCATCATTTAGCTATTGCAATTCTTTTGGCAATAGCAGATCACATATATAGAACCAACTAGAGCATTTTATTTGTATGGTTTTTAGTTTTCAAAACTAATTTCCAGTTTTTTTCTTTGATATAGTTTTCTTTTTGCCCTTTTTGTATATGAGAAATGATGCAACCCAAAGGTTATGATGCATTACTCGGGTTAGAAGCCCCCCTTTTTTCTTTTTTTATAAAATGATAATTAGATTTGAATGCATGATGGGATTTGTTATTGCTTCTTATTCAATACTGTACTAATAATGCTGTTTAAATGTAACTTAAGTGAAATGGATTTTTCTGAAATCATTATTATAAAATGTCAAAGCATGTGGCTAAGTTTCTGAAGTACGTTAATTTGCCTCGTTTTAATCTTTATTTGTGATCCTTGAGCTTTACTCATGACCCTTAAATGATATTTGAAGTTTGAAAAAATTGCAGATATTAATATTAACCTCAATCACTAAAATTTAGGCAAATTACTTAACCCAGTTCAAGAAACATTAAAAAATACATGGAAAATTGTTTTTTGCTTCCAATTAAAGGAACCATAGAAAGAGTACATGAAAAATTGTTACAATTAATAAAGCTTTAATTAAGCATCTCTCTCTCTCTCTCTCTTGGTTTGTGGGGGTGGATTTAATCATATATTGTCACCTTTTGTAACCATTAGGAAAATGGATTAAACAAAATTGATAAATAAGCGGGTTTAAGTTTATAGTTTTGCTTAAACAAGACACTGGCTCATAATTATAACCATAATTTTTTATTGGACTTAGGACTATGTACTATATGAAGCGAGATAGATTCCTCTAGAAAATAGCATATACAAATATGGTTCTTGTTGTTTTAATTCGGACTTCGTATGCAGGATTTAAATTATCAATTATAGAAAGTAGAAACCTTACATAAGTGGAGATTAACTGCAGGACAATTGTAGTAAGTTTTTGTAAAATTCACAAATTTTATTTGAGGGGGAAATTAAGGTGGCTAATTGCATTTCTCACAGCTTGTTGAAAAATATCACAGTTTGCAACCTTTAATTTATTGCTAGCCACAAAGAATCATTTTTATTGCATGCTTTTAACACTAAACCTTTGGAAGAGGATTTATGACAATTGAAGTTTAAGGCACATACTCCAAATATACAACTAAAGGTCATCTTAAATTATTTCTTCTTACCCCTAACTTGTTTCAGCTGTGGGCACCAAGTGAGAATTTAATGTATTCATTAAGCTATACCAAACTTCTTTCTGTGTTGGTTATTATTAAGATAGGCCCGATAGGGTGTAGCTGAGAGTTGCACTTGTGAAAGCCAATGGGACCTAGAGTGGGGTGAATAGGTCTACTTCACTGTTATGATTGATTTTAAACTTAACAAATCACCGGCGTGAAGTTTAATCTAATTTAACAATTAATCATGCAGAATCATGCAATAGATAATAAAATAAAGAGTAGAAGAAACGAGACAAGCAAATTTTTAAGTGGAAAACTCGAATCAGAAAAAATCATGGAGACATCCGTCCTGAGCACACAATTTCATCATTAGAAGAATGAGTACAAACTCTCTGTGATTTACAAAACTCTCCCTAAGAATCACCAGTGTTGCTTTACTTTTATTGTACAACATTACCCTCCTAGTCCAGAATCATATTCTCGGAATCACCAGCTAGCACTCTGCACTCCACGTCAACACGATCACACCCTTGCCATCTACTTTGTTTTATTAGTGATCTGTTCTAGCACTCAATCTGAGCGAGCACTCTTTCACAACGAAGATGACCTCTATCAGTGTATTGTGTGTCACATTTGTGAATATGAAAATCATATGCCAAAATCAATGTAGTGGACTTTTTTTTATCAGGTAAGTGCTCACACACACATTGCTCACACTGTGGCTTGAATCCCTCCCCCCATCTTTGAGGGTAGGGAGGTTATACCATTGCCCTGATGACCCATTGGTCAATGTAGTGGACTTATCAAAAAAAAAATCAACGTAGTGGGTCCTAAAACAAAATAATTAGTGTAGTATAAGACCAAAGAGACCACAGCTAAAAAATATTTGGCATATGATTGTGATGCATGGATGATTGTAGATTTAGTGAAGAACAAGGGCATGGCTACCTTAGCGAAGAAAATGCTAAATATATACCCCTAGTGCCCAGTAACATGTTGCTTACTGCCTAGGAAAGCTTGCTTATGTGTAGAGAATATTTTATTTTTGTCATGCCACTTCAAATCCATATGGACAATACAAAAAATATGTTGTCACTTCAGGTGCTTACATATAATGTTTCTTGACATCAAGTCTAGATATTGAGTTTAGATTATAAAATGAGTTTATTTTGATCACTTCCTTTCCATTGGTGCATTGTCTGATTGAGGTCAACATATGATTGTTGGCTGTTGTAGAATGTCATGGATAATTAGAACTCATGGGAATCCACGTTCCTTACCTTATTCTTTTTCTGCTCCTTAAAAAGGGCTAGCCCAGTGCACGAAGCTTTCACCATTGCAGGGTATTGGGAGGGTCAGATATGCACATCCTTATTCTTTTTCTCCTTCTTACAGGGTTTAATTATGTCAGGGCTTTTTGGACTGGAATATAGGCAAAAGAATCGTGCTTAATTGAATATTATATATTATATGTTGTCAAAGGGTAGATGCACTAATGATATCAATCAATTTATGAAGTGTTAGGTCAATCTCGGATTGGTTAGAGCTAATACATAGAATGACTGATTTCATCTTCACATCCTTTTATATGTTCATTTATTTATTTATTTATTTTTGTGTGTTTGTGTGTGGTCCCAGGAAGTACATTGGAGCATCTCGATAGGTAAATTGATGATTAAGTATGATTGAAGTCCATGTTACAAATCTCTTTAATCACTAAAATCTTGTAATTGATCACAAATATTTCCAGATTACCTAATCCCACCATATTTGTTGATTTTTCATAAGTTTTCTTGAAGCTATACATATTTAGGTCAAAGCATTTGGATGTTCAAAGTTTAAAAGAAAAATGCTAATCATAGTGGGTAAATGATGGGCAATACCTAGTTGAATCACAAAATGCCTGGGTCGGCCTTAGGGCAGGGTCCTAGATAACAAGGTGCACTTGTTGATTTTGGGTAGAGGTGACACATGGTGACCCAGACACCTCAACATGCTAATTCCTTCAAAGTTATGTGATTCAAATCAACTCAATTAAAGCCTTGAAATAATAAAGGTTTGGGTTAACGTTTAGTGAACAAATAGAACTTATCCTGAATGCATTCTAGTCGTAAAGGGGTCGGGATGGATTTGATCCTCCAAAATTTGACCAACTTGAACCATCCGCATAAGTTTCAAATATAGTGTTTTTTTATTTATTATTTTATAATTCTAATGATTTTTAATTTACCCTGATTAATTGTGAATAGCTCAGGTTGAGGATTTCCAATTTAATTGTGAACCATTCAGGAGGTTCTTTACTTGACCTGAACCATCCTGAACCAGATTGCCTGCTCTATTGCACAAAACCATCAATCTCCCTCCTCAAATCTTTATTTTTTTTCTATATTTTTTAAATATAATGAAATGGGTGGATTTTTTTAGATGGTCCCTTTAAGAGATTCGTCAGATTTGGGTTGGTTGGTATCTTTCTGACCCAACTACTGACAGCTCCAGATCTGATGATGACATGTATTTCCTCAACATAGCGGATGGCTTGATCTCCAAGTAGTTGGGAAAAAGGCTTTGTTGTTGTTGTTGATAGCGAATGTCTTGATGATGTATTCAGTTTTCTAATAGAAGGTAGCCCTTTGAATCTAATTTTGGATTGCTGTCCAAGTTTTATACAAAATTTTTTCTTTTTTTGTAAATATTGAATTGGAATTTGGTTTTATAACTGAGATGGCAAAGAAAATTGTAAACCTTGAAATGTCTTGAGCTGTATACTTAATATGGAAAATTTATATTGCTCCTTCATATTTATATCTATTCTCATTGTTGTGCAAAATTTTTATTTTGCAGCTGCATTTGGAGCAGTTTTGCATGTAATATCCACTTCACTTCTTGGTATAACAGCAATCACTATAACAAACACCATTGCTGGCGAGGAAACTGTGCATAAACTTGCTTCACTATTGCTCATAATACTTGGTGGTAGTTATATTTTGTTGTTTTTGTGTGGAAAAGGTGGTCACAGCCATTCCCACAATCAACCCATGGAGAAAATGGCTGTTGCCGGCCTTGTCCTTGTTCCTGCATTATCTCCATGTGCAACCACTCTTCCAGTGTTTCTTGCTGTCGGTAACTCATCCTCCATGATGGTACTTGCTATAATAGTGTTGCTATTCAGGTATCATCACTGCCTTCAGAACTGAATTTTTAATTCTTGTTTTCATTTTCCTTTTGATTTTGAAACCATCTAACAACGGTCATCAAGGTAATGAGCTTTTTAGTTCAATTCGAAAGGGAGAAATGTGGGCCAAAAAAAAGGAAGGGGGAAAATGCACCTATTATTTCTATGTTTTGTGAAGGGTTGATTTAAGTACGAAAATATAAACTTGATATTTATTCTTATTATTATTATTTTTTTGTTGTAAAACTTAGGCCTTTTCTTTTTCTCCAAAAACTTCCTTTTTTCTTTTTCTTAGATAAATCATAGTTTGATTGATACAATCATTTGCAAACACTTTAATCAATTTGTGGTCATGCTTATGTTTGTCCTTGATTCTAGGACTCAGCATCTGTAAAACATTGACAACTTAAAATTGTTTCATTTTGATCACAGTCAGAAATGCAATTCCATGAAAAAGAAAAGAAAAAATCTTTGCATTCCTATTAAGACTTTTTTTTTCCTTGTAAAGCATCAAATCCAGCCTGATTCAATATATTATTCAGACTTTTGTCCAGGTGGGAACCATAAGTCAGCAGTGTAAAATACTTTCTAATGTTAAGAGTGCAAATTAGGAAATTTATTGAACGTGCACTATGTTCTTCATCATTACCATGTCAATGATGGCTACTTCCGATTGTTGTCATGTTCTGCTGGCTAGATTTTCTGGTTTACAAATAACTTGGTGTTCATACCATCGAATGTTATCTGTTCCCATCTCCTAAGCTGCTGTTAATTTGCAACAAAGGTCAATTTTTGTATGAGATGTATGTTTTTCCCTGCATTGTTTCAACAAATGTGAAGTTTGAAATTAGATGATGACATTGGATTTGCAGCACCATAACTGTGATGACCTCACTCGTGGCTCTCTCATTCTACGGTGCAAGCCAGCTCAAGTTTCATTGGGTGGAGCGCTATGACAAGCTTCTAGTAGGTTCGGTGCTATGTTTAGTTGGAATATTGACCCTTATTTTTCATGATCATGATGGAGATGCAAGTTCCACCGGTGGGCACTTGCATGGGCATTGAGACTTTCTGACTTTTGCAGAAATCATTGTATATGGTGTGTATTTTTCTGGCAATATGGAATATGTTTTTGTTTGTATTGCCCCTATGTTCTGGGAGTCTATAGACTTTTCTTTTTGTGGTAGTGCCAACAAATGATTTTATAAATTTTGGCTGAAATGTTGTAAATCACTATAGTAATGTTTTTGCATAAATATTGTTCCTGAGCCACTCAATAAATTGCCTGTAGCCTTGATCTATTTATTGTCTCTCATGAGTGGTTCACTCAAAAAGGTTGGGTGTCACTGAGATGTGTGTGTGTGTGTGTGTAGCCAGCATGTTTTTCATTCAGTGAAGAGAGAGAGACAAGAGAGAGAGAGAATAAGAAGAAGAAATATATTATTGGCATTGCTATAGAATTTTTCTGACAGTTGAAAGTTCCCTGTTCTGGTATCCTTTAATTGGATGGAACTGTGCTCTACAATAGCATAGAATACAACCCATTTTTAATGTTTTATTAGACAAAGGAAACAGATTGGACTTTGGAGAACCTGAGGCACAAGAATAAATAATAAAAAGAAAAATAAGTACTAATAGGACTAGAATGCTCAACTTCTTTTAGAAAGAAGAGGTGTCATACCATGATGATTAAAGCACATTTGTCAATTGTCATTCTTCATACCATGTAATTCATATGTATCGGCCAGTAGGCAAATAATAAGGAGAAGAAGAAATAAATAAATATAATAAGAAAAAGAATAAATAAATAAATAAAATAAAATAAAATGATATTCATCACCAACATGAAATTGGGGTGCAACAATTAGGTGATCGGGTTCGGGTTGAGGCACGATCGGAAACTTTTGACTCAAGTCTAACTCAACCCAATTTTTTTTTTGAGTCAGGAAAGTACTCACATATTTCACAATTGCTTATAACAGGACTCAAACCCCTTGTCTCCCGAGGAAAAATTATACTATTGGACTCATGGCCCAAACTGAACTTTTGAATTCAAGCCCAACTTATGCTCCAATTCTTGAGCTCGGTTGAAAATTGGGTTATGTTGAAGTTTTGCAACCCAACAACTATTCTTCGTCAAAGTTACAAATGAGATGTGAATGGAGCGAGTTTAGGACATGATACCCTATTTCAAACCAGTCTTACGAATAGAAATTTCTTTCCAAACTCATTTTGGCTTACAATATCGGAGTCGAGGCGAGTTTGAAGCACCCCGATATACATATCTTTTAAGAAATACAATGCAAACTTGAAAGAATTTATTATAAATTTTGTAAAAACAAATTAAGTATAGATAGATACTTAAAAATGATAATAAAAAAAAATGTTGTTAAAATTTAAAATTATCATAAAAGATGAAGGAAAAATAAAAGTAATAGCTAATAAACGAATATTTATTTATATAATTTTTATTAATTGGGGTGGGTTTAGATATTAATGAGTTTTAAACTCTCTTTTCAAATCTGTCTCCAACTCGATTAGTATGATCTCAAACTCATTCCATTAAATATGGAACAAAGTGAACCCAGCGAAATAGATTAAATTGACATCCCTCGTTAAAACAAAAGATTCTCGCCATTAGAACAAACAAATGAAATTTCATGAATTATAATTTTTCTTATATTAGTTAGTTAGTCTTCATGTGCAACATTTCATGTGACGATTATATATTGTTTTCTACTTGTTCAATACGTCAATTATATCATTCAATGATTTTTCAACTCTTACCCATCTTCAAGGGTGTTTTTTGCACATTCTGTATATATCGGAGTGTTTTTTTAGAGTTATCTCTTTCTTAAAATCTTAAAGACCCCCCGCTCAAACAAATTTTTTTTCCCTCAATCATGAATGTCCCGAGCTAGCTTACGCATGCCTCGACTAATTTCACGAAGTCGAAGTTAACGACCGGACAAGCCTCCAGTAGCCCTGCGGAGGCTCGAACTAGTGACTATTGGGAAGCAAACCCAAAACTTGACCTGAGGTACTCCGGAGGTATAATATGGTAATCAATACTTATCCAAAAGGAATAATTTCAAACAATATGGTAATCAAGCCTATTACAAACCTAAATTTACAAAAAGAATCAATTCCCGCATAGTAGTGTGTTATATTTGTCAACATATACATACACAGAAAGAACCATCGCCATTTACAACAAATGAATATCACCAATCAACCATTCAAAAAAAAAAAAAAAAGATAAATCACTACTTAATTATAAAATTATTTTTTAAGAGAATTAATATCAAACATATTTCCTTTGATGTCCTTGAAATCAATGGGGTTTCAAACACATTTTAAACAAATTAAATCCACTATTAATTAAAAGATATCATGTTCGGCCATATATAGTAGTTTTTCTAATATTTTCCCCAAAACACAACTATGAAATATGAAATTCTTTGCCCCACTAGTTTTCATAGATTATTTTTTCATTTAGACATTTGACTTCATTTATGAAAGCATATATAATTGGAAGTAAAAAATGTACCTCCTCATGGAATTATAATTTTGTTTGCAGCTAAGAAGTTCTTGAATATATATATATATATATATATATATATATATATATATATATATGAAGGGTAAGAAGTACTTGAATGCTACTTGTAAAGTCTTTTTTGGCAAGTAAACAACACAAGCACACATCATATTGTCCCATGTAAGGCTTGAATTGCTCACTTCCCTTTTTAGAAGAAGAGCTCATACTTGAAATAAAATCATAGGTCCAACCACATAACAATCATAATTAGAAGATCATAATAATTCAACTAAAATCGTCAATGTATATATATATATATATATATTGATTGAATGTCTGAACGCCCAGAAACTCTTGTGATCGAATACAAATGTTCTATAAAGTATCTTCCACTCCTTTCACAAATACTAATTTTATATCCAAAGTAGACATTACATGGAATGAAGAAGTTTAGATCCCACTAAAAATGGAACTTTAACAATAAAATATCAAAATTACTTCTTTAACTAAATCATAACAGCATATTCTAATGAGGAATTCAGACTTGCTTAGCAATGAAAGTAACCAACCCCCAAAAAAGTATATTTTAATTTCATTAAGAAATGAGAGAATAAATACTAGATTGCATATATTATTCCAAAGTGCCACGTTGGATTGGCATATATGCTGAGTTCTTTTGGTTTGTAGCCACTATAATAGTACTAGACTTTTAAGATGGGATCAAAACAAAACAAAACATTGTTTTCAACTTTTGCCTCTCTCCATGAATAAGATTCCCAACAACCCATGTGTAAGTGATTCCAAAAAAAATTAATCTAGTGACCCCACATTTACCAACATATATTTATAATGGGACTTGTAGAAAGTTATTTTTATGGTATAGGTATCTACATCCTTCCCTACTTTTATATAGCATTTTACTACAGTTATAAAGTTGAGGGCAAAATCATTGTGATTGGACTTTGTCAAAAGTAAAATCAATCACAGTTGAGAGGTACTAATTACCATAAAGTTACCCAACCAAAGTTGTTAGGAGTAGGAGTTATCATGATAGAATGGCCATTATTTAATTTTTGCTTGAAAATTTAGTGTATTGGGGAGGGTAGAACTTAGTCTATGTATGTGCTTCAATTTTTTGGTATTATTTTACAAGGAGAGACTATTATTTAACTCAGATTTTTATATCATAGTAATTGAGGACTTATTTTATTTGGGTTAGCTCTCTAAAATCAATTTTCAAAAAATAGAAAATTAACTTTAGATAAGAAAAATTATATTCAAAATAGAAAAGACAGGTTAATCAATTTAATTGATGATGATCGATGCACAATGATGAGATGACATCGTGTGAAACTTGCACCAATATATCTATTAGTCACTTTTTTATTGCATTGTTTAGATTGCTTATTCTTTCAACTTGAGTAGCATTACTCTTTGAAGAATTACAAAAATCTTTTATTTAAAATCTTATTATTTTCTTAAGATCGGTAATCAAATGAATCTTCTAACAAGACCAACCCTTAGCATCTCAATTAGGTTTACCCTAGTTAGACCTAAGTTAAATACCAACATGAGTCACTTATGCTTCGTTTAGTAGGAAGGAAGGAAGAGGGGTGGAGGGAAGATAAGAGGGAAGGAACAAATTTCTTTGTTTGGTAGAGAGAATGCAAGGAGATAAGAGAAAAGAGGATGGATGATCCATCCTACATCTTTCACAAATTTTCATCCCTCTAAATTTGGACGGAAGATAGGAAGGATTATACATGTTTTAAATTACAAAAATTTCCTTATTTTTCTTTCATTCTCTTCTAACAAACAAAATAAGTTATTATCTCCTTCTTTAATCTTCCATCCAACCAAACAAAAAGAGGGAAGAACACAATCTCTTTTCTAAGGATGTCTCATCCATTCCTCCTTCTCTCTCTTCCATTCAATTTTCTTCATTCCTACCAGATAAGTGATGAATATCGCACATTCACACAATCAAATGAGTACAATAACAAAGAAAAGTTGTACAAATTATATGATTTTGTGGCCAATTTAACTTGAAAATTACTAATTCTAGAAAAACTCCAAATCAATTAACCATAATTTGAAGATTTAGGGCAGAAGTCTAAATATGTCTAAAGTTAATACATTAAAACCAAATCGAATGCAATAATGTGAAATTAGCATGCCCAATTGCATGATTTCATGGCCAATTTAACTTGAAAATTACTAATTCTAGAAAAATCCCAAATCACTTAACCTGAATTTGAAGAATTAGGGTAGAAGCCCAAATCTGTCTAAATTTAATGCAGCAAAATCCAAACTAAATGCAAGAATGTGAAATTAGCATGTCCAATTGCATGATATCATGGCCAATTTAACTTGAAAATTACTAATTCTTGAAAAACGCCCAAATCAATTAGCTTTAATTTCAAAAATTAAGGTAGAAGCCTAACATACGTACGATCAAGAATCGTATAGTCGAGAAAACCCTAACATACGTACAATCAAACTGTATAGTCTTACAAACCCTAACATACATACAATCAATTGTATGGTCTCAAAAACCCTAACGTACGTACGATTGAATCGTATAGTCTCAGATAAAACCCATACGTACGATCGAATTATATGGTCGAATAAACCCTGAAAGCCATACGTACAATCGAACAAAGCCTAATGATCGTGATAACTTAACATCTAACAAACCCCAACCATAACCTTAAACGATGGAACAAACACTCACAGTGACCTTGCAAGACTTGTACATAATCTTAGGGACTTCAACAACCTCTAGAGAGCGATATGGTGGAGACAATGTATGGAGATATAGGGTTCAATCGAATGGAGTATGAACATTTAAATTTTGATCGAACACGAGTATGGAGAGAGTGAGAACAAGAGAGAGAATGTGTGAGAATGAGAAGTCAGAAAGAGATAGGGTAAAGTGTTTGATAACCCACATATTCTGTCAAGGGTAGATAGATAATTTAACATGTGATGATGAAATCATCAAATACATTAGCAACGAGGCCATATAAAACAAGGGTAAATTGGTAATTACAACGATTCCGTTAAGTTCATTGACAGTGTCAAGTCTAATAGGGGAGGTCAGAATAGTTTTACAAAAACTTTGATCTTAGTGATAATAAGCCAAACCGCAAAGGAGGTCAGAGATATTCACCCTTACAACAATAATCAATTGTAGCCATACTGTCGCATAGTTCCCATTACAATAAAAAAGTTGAGGTTTTTCGAAGAAAACCCTGGGTGTGACAACCATTACACACAAATACATACGTAATGCATATATATATAGGGGTGCAACTCAGACAGGTTAAAGGAGTAGTTCAAGCCCAATGCATGTTATAAAATTTTAATCCAAGCCCAACTTCAACCTAAGTTCTCTAAGCTGAGCCCAATCCAAGTTCACAAATTTTATTTTATTTTATTATTTTATCTCTAGTTAAGCTTGGTTAGAGAAATCGGGTTAAAAATAGGATTAATCTCAAATTATTTACACCTTTGCATTAAAAAGAAAATCTAAATCCTGAATGTAAATTTCTGAAAAATTGTAAAAATATTCAGGAGATTAATTTTCCAAATGTGTATAGGTAATAAATTAAGCTTTAAAGGAAAATAAGTCAAAAAGAAAATGTTGATCATGATTTTAAAATATATACAATATAAATAAAGTTAGGTAGTTGATATTGACGCTCCACCAATATCTTTAGACGCTCCAAATGCCTTTTTTCTTCCAATGAAATTATTGAAGAGTCTAAGTAACACAAGATACTTGCTTGTTATATTTTTAATTCCATATTTACCCTTATCTATTAAAATCATCTTAATGATATATATAGACTGAATAAACAAAGGATGATATATTAATCATCTCCCCTCCAAGTTCCATATAGATTTGCTGTCTGAATATAGTTTGGTTTATTCTTATCCAAGCAAATTTCACATTTGAACAAAACATAATAATAAAGGAACAATATTTACCAGTACAAATGCTACAAGCATGAAGATGCAGGGATTCATATCCAGGACTTGCATATATATTCAGTATTACTTATGTTATCATGTCAATTTATCATTCATTGTATGAAAGTTTGCTTAAGACAGTCCATAGAGTTATGTAATTTCTTTTCTTGATCTTATCATCAGAAATAACACCTTAATTGGTAATGGCTAGGGAGAGATGGCGATGATAGAGGAGGGGAGGAAACCGAAATTGCGTTGTTGCGGTAATTGGTAATGACTTCTCCTGTTGTTATCCCTGAGAAAGAAGAAACGTGAGAAGAATGAGTTAGAATTCTGAGAGTCCTAATTTTAATAAATAATGTTAAATATGGAATTAAAAATAGTATCATGTGGTGTGTGATTTTTTATTTTTTTTTGTAATTTTATTATAAGAAAAGAAGAAATTGGAGTGACTAAGGATATCACTGGAGCGCCAACTATCATAAAATTATAAATATAAAAAGATAGAGTTATAATTCGGTTTGGTGGCATCTCAACACCAACATTAAATGTAAAAATAGTTGACTAAACCCTTAATTCTGAGAGTCCTAATTTTAATAAATAATGTTAAATATGGAATTGAAAATATTAGAAGCAAGTATCACGTGGTATGTGATTTTTTTTGTAATTTTATTATAAGAAAAGAAGAAGTTGGAGTAACTAAGGATATTATTGGAAGGACAATACTTGGGCCCAACCCTATGCGAATTCAGTTGGTTCTCCTGAGTGATGTGGTTCAATAAAAGTGTGACACGTGTCCCAAATTTATAAAAATATTAAAAGAGGTTAAAAATGAAAAAAATCTATTTTTTTAACAGGTTAACCCTTAACCCGAACCACATTCTCTCTCACATACAACAATCTCTCTCAGCTATATTTCTCTCTCTTGCTCTTTCTTATTACATCAAATTCTCTTATGCATGTATCTCTCTCCCTCTTGTCATGATCCAAATTGTATTTCTCTCACATCCTTTTATCATTAATATACATATACCCATATGTATTTTCTGTAACAATATTGTATATATATTTCAGTAACAATATATATATATATATATATATATATACGATATATATATCTATGGTATTTCTGTAACGATTAATATATATATAACATCCTGATCTCTTTTCAATCTATTTACCTTTATATATATATATATATATATATGATGGTTTGTTTTAAATGTGATTAGATTTATGCCATTTTTGGATATGAAAATTTGGATTTTGTTGTATCGAATTTGTGGGAAGTTTAACAATGGTGAATGTTAAGATGCATTAATTGGAGACTCGGAGTTCAACATTGTCATTCGGTTCAACCTGTAAAAAATGAGTAATACTAATTTTTAATTTTTTTTTCTTTTAAACGCGTGTCACATTTTTATTAGGCCACATTACTAAGGAGAACTAACTTGGTTCGCATAGGGTTGGACTCAAGTATTGTCTTTGTTGGAGCGCCAACTCTCATAAAATTATAAAAAATGATACTTAGGCAGAAGTGTTAAGTAAAAACTTTTTAATTTATAGAATGCATGTGATGAGACTTACCAAGATAGAGTTATAATTCTGTGTGGTGGCATCTCAAAATTCACCACAAATGTAAAAATAATTGAACAAACCCTTGCAAACTTGCTGTCCAAGAACGTAAAGATCGCTGACCGTTTGCATACTCGGGCGAGTAGGTCTCACTCTCTCTTTCTCAGCAGCAGAGTAATGGTTTTCTACTTTTCTTTTGTAAGCTAAAGTGAGAGTATTCTAAGTGGGCTCCACAGTCCACGCACCCACACAAACTCTATATGCTTTTTGCATGGATCCCTCCCGATTCGCCATCACCCCCACCCATTCTATATACAATCTCCTTTTTCTCTCTCTAAAGTTTCTCTTTCTCTCTCCATTTTTCATGATTATCTCATATGGGTGTTCTCTGAATTCCACGGTTGCCGTACAGCACCAATTGACTTCAACTCGCAGGTACACAAAGCCCCCTTGTTTTAACCATTTTAATTCATAGTAATAATTTTGAAATCTTTCAATTTCCTTCTTCGAGCAATCAGATTTTCAGTGCAGTGCTAGGATTCGAATTGGGTTTAAGCAAGTCGCTTCAATTCTAACCTTACTTTCTGAATTCCATCAAGTATTGAATCGTGCTTGATCTATGTTGATGCGTGCTTGAAGGTATTTTTTGTGGATGATGCTGATGTTGCCAAGAGTTTATTTATTATTATTATTATTATTTTTTAAAATTGTTTTCATGCGTCAATTTGATGCGAATTTGATTAATTTTGAGTTTGAATTTATGAAATTTTGATTTTTAAATTTGGGTTTTTTTCTTCTTCTACACGAGGTATTCTTCTCTTTCTTTTTCTTGGCGGGTTTATTTTATATTGTTAATAGAAGTAATCGATGATAGAAAAACTTAGTTGCCTGATGATTTGTGATTCCATAGCATCTGTTTGTATAATTGAATTGGGCTCAATTCTAGTGACCATTTGCTCTGAAGCTCATTAATGAATATTCATAGAGATTCCCCTTTTAAACTTTCTTGTTTTAGGCTTCAAATTTGTGTTTTACAGCTTTTGAGTTTGGTTCCTCCTCTTCTGCGTTGGTTCATATGGTATTTGGTTTAAATTTAAAGCTCCCCAAACATCCTTTTTATCTTATTCGATGAGATTATGTATAGTGTTTTTAGATTAAGTGTCTTTTGAACTTGAATACTTAAATCACTGTTCCAAATCATGTATTTCAGTTTCAACTTAATATAAATTGATGATGTTTTGCATATTTATATGAATTGATTTTAGATATTTTCCTATTCATCAACAGCTTGGGTGTGCTTTCTCTTTCTCGAACCTTGTGACAATTTTTTATTTTTTTTGCTTGTTGGCAGCAGCAGCAGTGCTGCCAATGTCGTTATGGTTGTTTTTTGTTGTTGCCTCTCTGTGATTGATGTATTTGATTTCTAGATGATTATTTTCCTCTTCTAATTCATGACTCAAGTAATTGCTTGATGGCTTCAACCAAACTCTTGTAAGTTTTTAACTATTGGTTCTTGGTATTGTAGTTCTGGCATGTTTTTTTTTACTTATGTTCTTTTTTTTAACCATTTTGGTGCATGTATATATATACACGTGTTTATGTTTATGCATGATATCTTAACAGGAGGTACAGAAGTACATAACCTTTAAGGAAATGCTAAAATCTCTAATTGCGTAATTTGGGAAGTACGGTATTAGGAATTAGCTTTGTGATTACCCAGTTCTGGATCACTGTTGCTTTTGGTTCCCGTATGTGATGGAAATATGGAAAGTCTTGCAATGATTCTTATATGTCCATTTATTCATTTTTTTAATAAAAAAGGTTGGGAATTAGGATCTTCCTTATGTGTCATTTGAAATAAATGTAACTTCTCCTCCTGCTTTTTTTATATTTTTGACATGCTTTTTTTCTGACTTTCTAATATGCATGAAGTTCTCAATTTCCAGGAAGAGACCTCTGTCCTGACTCCTACTGCATAATCAAGCGGGATTAGAGGAGTAGAACTTCATTAGGTCAATGGGGTCCTCAAACTCTAAAATGGAAGAAGATAAAGCTCTGAAGCTGTGTCGTGAAAGAAAAAAGTTTGTCAAGCAAGCACTTAATGGCAGGTGCTCTCTAGCAGCCACTCATGTTACTTACATACAGTCGCTGAAATTTACTGGGACTGCTATAAGAAGATTTGTTGAACCTGAAGGTCCGATAGAGTCTTCGTTATACACTTCCACTAGCGCAACTCCAGAACCGCTTGCAGTAGCTGAGAAATCCCTTTCTCAGTTCTCAATCTCTTCCCCATCTATGTCACAACGTGTGGATGCAACTGAAAACCTCTCTCCATCTCCCTCTCCTCCTACCTCTGTCCGATATCAGGCAAATCACATGAAATTTAGAGGTACCTTTTCCAGAAAAGTTGAAGAAAAACCTTCTATACCAGTTATGGGGTCAGTAACCTCTTCAAGTACCCCACAGAACACCACACCTCAGTCAAATGAGAGACCTGAAACATCACCATTTGTAGCTCATCCCATCCCACCGGCAACTCCCCCTTGGGATTACTTCGGCCTTTTTGATCCAATTGATGATCATTTCTCTTCACAGGAAGGGAGGGGAATGGACCAAGGCTTGGAAAATGGCAATGATGTAAGACGGCTTAGGGAAGAGGAGGGAATTCCTGATCTGGAAGATGAAGAAGACACGGTTTCTTCTCCTTTAAGAAAAGAGTCTCCAGAATCAGAAGATGAATTTGATGAGCCCTCTGCAGATACTCTAGTTCGAAGTTTTGAAAATGTTAATAGGGCATCAGATCATATTACTACTAATGGTTCATTTGCCATGCCTTCTGCAGAAAGCGTTGTCTCAGAAACTGAGTTTGTGAATGGAGAGAAAAGAAACTCTCCTGATTTATCACCACTTAGAGGCACATCCTTGGAAGTTGCTGTTACCACTGATGTAAAGAGAACTCTGGTAAAAGAAGATGATTTTGAAATTAAGGTTGCCCCTAAGGACATATTTTCAAGTGTAAAAGATATTGAATCTCTCTTCCAAAAAGCTTCTGATTCCGGAAGAGAAGTTCCAAGGATGCTCGAAGCAAATAAGTTTCATTTTCGTCCAATATTTCCCGGAAAAGAACGTAATCTCTTTCTCTCTCTCTCTCTCTCTCTCTCCGTGTGCGTGTGTGTGTATATCCTGAAGTATTTGTGTTATAGATAGGTATATAACTTCAGAAAGCACAACAAATGAATGAGTAGTCTGTATTGGTATCATATCCCGAGTAACTTCTTTGTTTTAATTATTTTTATTGTTAATATTAGTGGTTGTGCATTTTATTCAAAAAGTGGAGTGTTGTTCAGGTCCGAGATGATCTATGTGTGCTTTTCTTAAATTTATCCCAAGTATCTTTCATTTTAGAGTATCTTGTTACCTGGCAGATGTGCCCCCATCTTTATGCAGCTCAGTGATTTGGATAGCATGAAGCTTACCACAGAGAACTGGATGTGGGAATAAAAATAATCTTCAGCTTAGTTATAATTAACTTGAGATATTATTTGCTTCTCATATAAGCTATTGAAAGCCTTTAACAACGGAAAACTCTAATGTGGCAGGTGGGTCAATGACGTCAACATTATTCAAAACCTGTTTCTCTTGTGGGGAAGATCCAAGCCAGGTTCAGGAAGGTTGGTATTCCCATCATAATT
This sequence comes from Cornus controversa, assembly GCA_026545225.1. NCBI lineage: Eukaryota > Viridiplantae > Streptophyta > Magnoliopsida > Cornales > Cornaceae > Cornus > Cornus controversa. The sequence goes on from CM048852.1 coordinate 22,248,645, forward strand.
TTTAAATTAGTAATACTCTTCTGTGCACCAAGGTATTATGGATCATGTTGGTGATTTGGTGTTCAACCAATATGGGTAGCTATTTTGGGATGTCCAAGTCCAACATAGAGATGCATTTATGTGGTGCTCATCTATAACTGTGGGTGATTTTCCTTTATTTCAAATTCTGTGAATTTTTGTATGTATAGGACTATTTGTTAACTCATCGGGTCATATATAGTGCTTTTAAAATGCTTCAAAACCATTAACAGATGGACTCGTTTCAGTTTCTTCTTGCAATTAAGTGGTGCAGGAAAGATGGCAATAATTCTGATTTAACAAAAGTAATGTTACCCAACTATTGACCCGAGAGAGAGAGAGGAGGGGGGGGGGGGGGGGGGTGGGGGTGTGTTGAATTGGGTCTTTGGCAAACAATGTGAATTAATTCTGTTAATTGATTAGTAATAAACTATTTAAGATAAAGAAAGTATAATCAACTATGCGCAAATAATAGTAGAGAGATAAAAACAAATAAGTACAAGTGAAAGTAAAGAGATAAGGGATAAAAAAAGCAAACACCAAGTCGTATCGTGGTTCGGCACTCCTGCCTACATTCACGCCTCAAGATGCCCTCTTGAGGATTCCCAAATCCACTATGGACTTTCCTTACGGGTGGAGAGCAAACCTTTTACAACCACTCTTCTTGCGGGTGGAGAGCAAATCTTAAACAACCACTCTTCATCCAGGTGAAGTGTAAACCTTTACAAGCTCTCTTTACTAAGTGAAATCCCCCTCAATTAGGCTTCACATGGGTTATACCAATCCTCTTTGCACTCTAAGTAAATAAAGATTTAAAGATTGGAGTTCAACAATAGATATCTCTCAAAGATGGATATACAAATGATAACTCAAGCTCCTAGAGTTATAAATGAAGTATTTCAAGAGCAAGTTTAGCTCTAGGGTTTCAATGATTCACGAATGATATTCCAGTTTTGGCTTAATGGTGATTTCTACCAATAAATGATATTCAATTGTATGCACAGTGGTAGTTCTTTTTCATAAATGTCCAGGACATTGAGTATTTATAGCCCCTCACAAAATTATAGCCGTTTGAAGCATTATGTGCGCGAGTGGGGGTAGTTCGAACTAACCGTTATAAATTTGAATCGCGGAGTTAGGCAACAAGTACTCGCGTCAATTTTCCTGCTGGCTACTGAAATTTTTATTTAGGCACCTAAGTCATTAGTTAGGTGACTAAGTTACTCAGCGACACTGAACCAACTTTGAAAGGCCATAACTTACACGTTTTGAACCCAAATTGTGCTCAATTTGTGTCCATATTGAAGCTCTCGAAGTCTACTTTTTATTAAAATTAGTTTCATTTAAAAATTCCTACTACATGGAGAGTTATTAACTTTGAAGTGTGAGGTGGTCAGGAAGGGATCCTTGGGAAATTTCTAAGGACTGTTTGTGTGGAATATTTTCTAACTTCTTAATGTGTTATTAGTTAATCAATTCACACCTTGTAGTCATGTTTCAGTTCATCTCTTTTTTATCTTTCCCATTCGCTCTTTGGGTTCATGACCCGAGGTGTGACAAGGCTTTATAGAGTGAGTCAATTGAGTTCAAAGTCCAAGTCAATGCATCTAGGGACCTTTAAATGGTGTGTTTCATTTTAAGTGTTGGTCCTAGAGTCCAATAAATCATGAGTTGAGCTTTCAATACTTAGTTACTTCAAAAATAACTTTACAAATAATTTTATCGCTCACCAATGACTATTCTACCCAAGTATTGATCTTTAATTCTTTGAGCTTTTGGGTTTCATCATCATGCGACTTTAATGTATTTCAAATCCATAGAATTTGAATCTTCACGCAAGTCCAAAGCCTTTGCAATACTTGAGATTATTTGATACTTGATAATATGCACACTCAAGTAGACTCATTTGTTCCACAGTACAATAGTTTGTTAGTTTGTTGTTATCAAAATTACCCAAATACCCATGGGTTGAAACCTTGGGGGGTTAACAAATAAGATGCCTACTAAGTTTCAAATTGTACAACAGAAATTAGAAAAGAGATGACATATAAAAGTAGCAGCAGAAAACAAGAAAAATAAATAAAATCTGAAAGTTAATTGCTAATAAAATGCTGCAAGTCATGTTTTATCAAGTAACTTAATTTTCCAAAATTTCCTAATTTTTTTTTCTTGTTCTTAGTCAATTTTATTGACAAAATAATATAGTAATCGAAGTAGATATAACTTAAAAAGTTAGGCAAGAAGAGGATATTATATGTACTTCTTTTCTTTTGCGGAAACATAATGTTTTTGATATAACTTAAAAAGTCAGTCATGAAGAAGATATTATATGTACTTCTTTCTTTTCCGTAAAACATAATGTTGTACTCATTGGATAGAAAAGAAGAGTGGATATAAAATAGAAAAAGTAGCACTACTCTCTTACAAAGACAATAATAAACATGAAACTTAGTTCAAAGAAAAATTATCTTAGGAGAGGACTGACTGCTCATTAGTGTGAAATCCGTCTTTAGAAGTGTGGTGATTATAATTTATTTATGTTTGTATCTTAAAAAAAGATCATTTGATCTGCATTCATGTTTTATTGATGTATGTTAAGTTACATAAAGTATTGACAGATCGAGATCATGAATAGTGTAATTCACTTAAAACCAAAGGAAACCATGTTGGATGTTCTAATCAAAGTTAATTAGTAGACCAACTTATTTTGGATATTCCATTGATGAATCTAAACCACACAGAACTACAAGTGATTTGTGGGTTAAAGATTTTTTTTTTAAGTCGTTAATTTTGAAGGCAAATTATATTAATCGAGAAAGAGCAGTGATATCAAAGGCTCTAGGTGCTAAAGGTCCTTTGGAGCCTAGGCGCAAGGTGAGGCGCAAGCTTGAGTGAAGTGAGGCACACAATTGAGAAGTTAAATTACTATAAAAGAATTCATATCTCATAATCAACATTTTAAAAATTCATATCAAACATGAAAAAATAAATCCATCAACAATGTCACTCAAGAATTCAATAACTATAAAATCAAACAAAGCACAAAAAAAAGCAGGAAATAGAAGGAAGACAGAGAGATGGACAGCAAAAAAAAAACTTTTTTTTGAAAAAAAAACAGTGAGAGAGAGAAAAAAAAGATTTAGGATTGGATCCAAAGGAGAAGAAAAAGAAAAAAAGAGTGAGAGAGAGAAGAAGAATACGAAGAGAGAGAGAGAGAGAGGGTCAACAAAAAAAGAAGAAAAAGAAAAACTGTTAAAAAAAATAGAAGGAAATAATTTAGTACAACAGGACGGGATTCAGAAAAAGAAAAAAAGAAAGAGAGAGAGAGGAAGTAGACGAAGAAAGAGGAAGTAGAAGAAGAGAGAGAGAAGAACAAGACCATGTGTATCTGATCGTCTCTGCAACTCTCTGTGACGAAGGCTGTCGGCATCGTGACGTATGGCTTTTGGCATCATGACGTGGGGTTTTGGCGTTATTCATATCTTGCAATCATAATGGGCTTCTCTCTTCTTCTTTTTTTCTTTCTTTTGAATGAGACAGAAGTCTCCTTTTTGAATTAGGGAAAAGAAAAATAGGAAACAACAGTCTGGCGCGTGACTGACAACAGCATTGCACCTGGGTTGACAACAGGCGCAATCCTTGTGCCTGTGTGCGCCTAGAGCCTAGGCGTGCCTTTAACAACACTGAGAAAGAGCATGACTACATTGATATTTGCATGACTACATTGATATTCTGGCCTTAGTTCTTTCAAAATTTTCTTCAGTCTAAATTTTATAACAAAAAAGACTTTCAAAACAATCCAAAAGTATTTTGTAATTGGTTTTAAATAATTTTAATGTTTTAATTCATACTTTTTGCTTTCTTTACTGTTTTGACATGATCTCAAGTAAATTTAAGTTATTCTAACATTTAATATCAAAGAAAAATTAAAATGCAAGCGTTTGGCCTAGAAGGATTGATCACAAGAGGGATCAATCATTGAAAATAGTTCAATTGTTCTCTGAGCGGGATGTATTGCTCCCTGGCATTGCAGAGGGCTGTGCACCATAAACCAGACCATTGAATCCAACTTTAAACGCTTTAAAAAGTTGTTTTCTATGCAAACAAACTTTTATAAACGTTCTAAACTATCACTTAGGGTTAGATCTACAAGTTCTAGTTGATTTGGGGCTCCCACTCTTCCTGTTAAAAGCATTCCCTTACATTCTCAAATACTTCTACGAGTGTTTGATTCTCTTGGGTTCTCTAGGGTCCTTAGCATGGTTGAGTTTGAGAGTATGATTATTGTGATATTCAGCTATTTATTGGCAGATTTTTGTAGTTCTACTTGGATTCTATCAAGGCTTTGTCATTAGTAAATTTCAAAAACAAGAATTTGAAAAAATGTTATCAAATTTTAAATCGGATTGTTGCTCATAATACTGACCCTAGATCACATAGCTCCGAGATTACCTATCAGAGGCTAGTGTTCCTTTGTTACAAATGGTGTTTCAATTGATTTAGCTGCAACCATTATGTGGATGATGGCTATAGGGCACAATGAGTCCAGAAAAACCATTCCCTACAGTATCCTTGATTCGATGACGTCACTGCACGTCTTGATGGCTTTCAGACTGATTTTACTGATTGCATGAAGACGTGTGTGTGTACACTCAAGAGAATTAGGGGTGCTGATGACTAATGCATATGCTTCACCTTTGTTTTGGTGTTTATGTTCTTTCTAGCTTATTTTGCTTTTGGACTTGGTGTTTCTTTTATTGACATTATGATTAATTTAGTTCTTTATTTTGGTGTTGCCTAACAAGACATGGGTTGGTTTGTTATAATCTAGATAATGGATACTATGGTTTGCTTTATCTAGTTTTTAGTAAGGTTTATGGACATAATGGTTTGGTTCATTTTTTGTTCACTGTTCATGAAGTCATTGTATTTTATGCTTTATTTAGTCTCTATTATTTAATATTTACTTCTTGTTTATTTCTTTCCTTTATCAACTTGTGACTAAAACTGGAGAAAATGTGTATATTTATTTGAGTGGAGTAACACTGATTCTGTTGCTATGAGTGTGCAGTGAGTTTGAAATGATGCCATTAGCTAGAAGGTTCCTTTTACTACTGATGCGAGTCAATTATAAATTAACCACTCGCAATAGTACGAGTCCTTGCAGGATAGGGCTATATAGAGGGTGTCGAACCTCAAGGACTGTTCTTAATGTGATGTTTTCCTAAATTATGGAAATTTAACTTTGATTTGATCCTAAAAAGATTTAGTTGTGTTTCTATTCTATTAATGCTAGAAATAAGTAAAGAGATAATATTGCTGAATTAAGAACAACTTAATGAACAGAGAAAAGTAATATGAAAGAGGATCTAGAGTTATGATTTCACCACTAATTCCATATCAAAGTAAATTGCAATTGCTAGGGTTTCTCTCCATGTTTCAACAATGATATGTTTGGCTACAAGCTCATACAATATCTTCTAGATGATACATGTATTCAGTTAATAAGCATAACCCATCTTAGGTTAAGACAATTCATCTACCTAACTAAATTAACTAAGATTTAAGATACCTTCCCTAAGCATGACCTATCAAATCAATTGAATTAATGTGCAATTATCACTATCATGTAACCATCATCAATATAATAACAGAAAATAAAGATGATTTGAGTTTCAATCAAAACAAAATGATTCTAAGATGGGATAAAGTTTTATTGAAATTGAATTATAAACATTGAAAATCAATTCTCTTAGTTACACAATCTTCAAACATGAATTAAAACCCTAACAATAAACAATCAAACCCTTGATGTGTGATTAGGGTTACATCACTCCCCTAGATGAAGAAATTAGCCGCTCATGTTGTAGTTGAATGACTTCATGGTTGGACAATCCATCTTCTCTCTACCTTGCTCTTCTTCTCCTCCAAAAGTTGTCAAAAAGTCCCTCCTCACGTCCTATGGCCGCCTCTTAAAAAGGAATCCCAAAAGTAGGGCTTAAAAGAAAACCTTAACTGCCAGGATTTGGAGACTGCCTTGATGTGGGTCGAGCCATCCTTAAGTGGCTCGAGCCAACAGTAAGTGGCTTGATCCAAACCTAAGTGGCTTGAGCCTACTACCCACAGTGTGGATTTTTCATTTAAGCCTGCAACTAGTTTGGCCCAATGTTGACCTTCTTTAAATTAGCTTCTCTAAACTGATCTTTTTTGTCCGATTGACGCTAAATCTTCAACATTGCTTCCTTCGGTAAAGAAGACACAATTGAATATCCATAAACACACTACCGATTAGTCATGATCGATGATTTAATCGAAATTACTGTTAGGGACCTGAAAATAAGAAAACTAGAAAAGAAGCATCAAAACTACAAGATAAGTATTACTAAGGGGCTAACACACGTAATTTTAAGGGTTTGAATGTATAACATTCTACACCTATCAGCTACCAACCTAAGGTTCACCGTTGGTTTGCTTTAACGAGATTCACTTTAGTGAACCCAACTTAGATTTGGTGAAACCTGAGCCTAGCTATGTTAGAATTTGCTTATGATCTTATTATTTTATTTTGCTGCGTGATATAGTTGTTTTATAGGGAAACAATGAGACGTGTGACCAAGTCAACTCTTGCTGGGCATTATTTGTGGGATAATTTTTTTAAGATATATCATTTTCATAATTTGACGCAATTAATTTTCAATCACAGTTGGACTACATCATGTATGATACTTTTGATAGGGTTCGGTGTTATCACATAGTTGCCAAAGTGGGAGATTGCTAACTTGATATATATGTGTTTGCTATTTCTGTATCAAAACACATGCTTATAAGAGCTCACGTGATAGTAGAAGATCATTTTTGAATTCAAATTCTAATGGGCCTTCTGTTTTCAATCGATTTGGGCCTCTTTTAAGTTCAGAAAAGGAAGTTGGGGATGGTCTTCAGATGGGCTCATGTAACCAGAAGGAAAAACATAGAAACGTTAAGCCCAATGTGAGGAAAAGCCTGTTGAAGTCATCTGGGCTCACAAAAGCTGGGCCTAAACAATATGAGAATACTATTTAGAAACAAAGATCAAAACAGTTGCACATTGATCGTCCTCATCGTAGAGTTCCGAATATCCTTCAGCACATCTCACAGAGTTACAATGGAGGTAGAACATCTGCGAACGACGTGGCGGTGCTGGAGAGGAGAAACAAGGAAGCTTACAAGGATGGGGTGGTTTGGCGACGATCGACAAAGAAGCACAGTTATGGTAGGAAGAATAGATTTTCTAAAATCATACGGGACATAGGTGCTCAGTCCAGTCGCGATCGGAACACAATGGCGTTGGGGCTTCAATCATTCCCTAAAAATTCTCTAACGGGGAAGAGATGGTCGAGAAAAGAAAAACAGAAATGGGTCATGAAACCGAGATCGGAACAAGATCAGAAAAGTGATGTGGGGTAGGACAGGATGGAGCACAGGTGGTCGGCCCCTGTTTCTACTTGCTCGATTTTCTCTTCTTCTCCTCCTTCTCTTCTTTTTCTAAAGGGAGATCGGGAAGAGACCTCATTGATGACTGGATGATTAATGGAGAGAGGACTGGGATGGTGCTGCCCCAGTTTATGTGGCAAACAAGCTTCTGGCAGCTGAGAAAGTGGGGGGAGAAGTTAGGTTGAGGAATAATGCGCCACACAGAATATCAATTAAGCCGGATAGGTTGTATGGAGGGCTTATTTTGTGTGTTGGGAAATGAATCCAGTTGAGCCTTCAGAAAGAAGCTGCAGCAGCTTCGTTAAGTGGAATGAAAATGCAAGGTGGGGTGGACTTAGGTGAGCTTCAGAATGATTTCTGTTCAAAAGAGACAGATGAATCAGAAAATGGAATTGGGAGTTTTGCTGACTGGGGGAATGGAGGGAATGAGGCTGAGGGGGACCCTCCTGTTGATCCGTTTGACATCAACCATGCCATTGTGACCCGGGAAGCAGAGGAAGGGGAAGGTTTGGGTTTATCACACCCTCTGGCAGCCATGGGACCTAATGAAGGAGGGGACTTGAGGGATGTCAAACTGTTAATGAGGAAGTAGAGAGTTGGTTAAGAAATAATGTGGAGGAGATGGGTCAGAGTTTGGGAGTGACATATATTGGAGATAATGAGGGGACCATGGGAATATATGGAGCTATTGAAGGAAAACAGAAGTTTGTTGGTAGAAAAAAGAGCTCTTCTTGGAAGGGGGAACGGGAGCTCCGTAATCTTATCTCTTATGTCAACTATGAAGGGAGAAGTGGGTCGGAGAGGGGTAGGAGTCAAGGGGGGAGGAGGGAGGAGGAGAAAGCCCTTATTTGTCTATGATGATGCACATAGTTTCATGGAATGTCCGAGGTCTTAATGATCCGGGCAAGAGGAAGGTGGTGAAGTTGGCTTTACGCAAGTGGGGGGCTTAAGTGGTTTGCCTTCAAGAAACCAAGCTGAGCAATGTCTCTAAGGAGATGGTGAGAAGTGTTTGTAGTGGGCGGTTCTTAGAGTGGGAAGCGCTTGATGCGGTAGGGGCGCCAGGAGGAATTTTGGTGGTTTGGGGTAAGAGATGGATGTCTAGAGTGGATGTGTGGAAATGGAGATTTTCAATCTCTTGTTTGTTCAAGTTGGAAGAGGATGGAGCAGAATGGATTTTTTCAGGAGTGTATGGTCCGGTGGAGGATGTGGAGAGGGGCGCGCTGTGGGAAGAGTTGTCCAATGTTCGAAGGCGATGGGGAGTTCCTTGTGTGTGGGGGGAGATTTTAATGTTGTTAGATCCCCGGACGAGAGGTCTTCGGGGGGGCGATGGACGGCGGCTATGACCTATTTCTCGGAGTTTATAGATGGCAAGGAATTGATTGATTTACCACTAGAGAGGGCTCGATTTACTTGGTCCAGTGGTAGAGAGGTTCCGACTTTCTCTCGGTTGGATCGGTTCTTGATCTCGAGTGATTGGGAGGAGAGATTCCCGGACGTGGCTTAGGTTGCGCTGGCAAGAGTAACATCTGACCATGTTCTGCTGTTGCTTGATTTTTGGGGATTGAGAAGGAGGAAAACACCTTTTAAATTCGAAAATATGTGGCTTCGGGCGGTAGTGTTTAAGGAGATGGTGAAACGATGGTGGACTGGTTATGAGATTTTGGGCACTCCCAGTTTTGTCCTTGTAGGGAAATTATGCAGATTGAAGGAGGACCTAAAGAAGTGGAATAAGGAGTCCTTTGATATCATTGAGTGGAGAAAGAATATGATAGTGGGAGAAATAGCAGATTTAGACAGAAAGGAGAGCTTGGAGGGTTTGGGGGAGGAGGATAGATTGAAAAGGGAGGAATACAAGACTAAATTTGAGGAGATTGTTGTTTTGGAAGAGATTTTGTGGAGACAAAAGTCCCGGGCTTTGTGGTTAAAAGAGGGAGACAGAAACACGAGATTCTTTCATAGAATGGCAAATGCTCGCAGGAGGGGTAATCATATAGGAACAATTAAAGTTGATGGAGCTGTTTTGAATATAGAGGAGGAGGTGGCGAGAGGTGCGACATCATTTTATCAGCGGTTGTATAGGGAGACTTTAGAATGGAGGCCTCTTCTAGGGGGCTTGGAGTTCGCTATGATTTCGGAGGAGGATAGGGATCGCTTGGAGAGGCCTTTTGAGGAAGAGGAGGTGACTTTTGCTCTTTAGAGTTGCCAGGGTGATAAAGCCCCGGGTCCGGATGGTTTCTCTATGGCTTTCTTCCATCACAATTGGGACGTGATGAAGAGGGAGGTGCTGGCAACTATCCATGCTTTCCATGCGAATGGAAAGTTTGAGAAGTCCATGAATGCCACCTTCATTGCATTGATTCCAAAGAAGGGAGGGGCAGATGACATTCGAGATTTTAGACCCATAAGTCTGGTGGAAGTATTTACAAGATTATTGCAAAAATTTTAGCGATCAGATTGAAGGAAGTAATGAAGGGAATTATTTCCGAATCTCAAAATGCCTTTGTAGGAGGTCGTCAGATTCTGGACTTAGTTTTGGTTGTGAGCGAGTGTGTGGATGCTCGAATCTGTGCTGGAGATCCGGGGGTGGTTTGTAAGCTTGATGTGGAGAAAGCATATGATCATGTGAGTTGGGACTTCTTGATTTATCTTCTTGAGAGGATGGGTTTTTGGGAGAAATAAAGGGGTTGGATCAGTTTCTGTATTTCCACAGTGAAGTTTTCGGTGATGGTTAATGGCGTCCCGTTTGGTTTCTTTGGTAGCTCGAGAGGTTTGAGGCAGGGGGACCCATTATCCCCTTCTTTATTCATTATTGTGATGGAGGCCTTTAGCAGATTGATGAAGAGAGCTTGTGACCTGGGGTTCTATAGAGGCTTCAAGGTGGAAAGGAATCCGGCTTGCCAAGTAGAGGTCTCGCATTTGTTATTTGCAGATGACACCGTTGTGTTTTGCGACGCAGACTGGAGGCAATTGAGATATTTGAAAGGGGTACTGGTGTGTTTTCAGGTTGTCTCGGGTTTGAAGGTGAATTTCGAAAAGAGTGAGATTGCTCTTGTGGGGGATGTGAAAGGGATTGATCATATGGCAGATATTTTGGGTTGTAGAGTGGGATCCTTTCCTTTGACTTACTTAGGCCTCCCGTTAGGTGTGAAGGCGCGGAGAGCCTCTTTGTGGGATCCTGTTGTACAGCGATTCGAGAGGCGGTTAGCGAGGTGGAAGAAACATATCTTTCGAAAGGGGGTAAACTTATTTTGATGAAGAGCACGCTTTCAAGTATTCCTACGTACTTCATGTCTTTATTCCCTCTACCGTCTTCTGTGTTTAGGAGATTGGAAAGGCTTTAGGGGAATTTCCTATTGGGGGGGGGGGGGTTCTGGGGAGGAGCCCAAATATCATCTTGTAAAATGAGAGCAAATTTGTCGTCCTATTTAGAAAGGAGGACTTGGGGTGCGGAAGTTGAACCTCTTCAATAAAGCATTATTGGGAAAGTGGCTTTGGTGGTTTGGGACGGAGAGAGACAGGGTTTGGAGGCGGTTTATAAGCCTCAAATATGGAGGGGATAGAGGGGGATGGTGTTCGCTGACATTGAGAAATCCAGTTGGGGTTGGGTTATGGAGGTACATAGCGAAGGGTTGGAATGAGTTCTCCAAACATATCTGATTTAGGGTTAGGGATGGCAGATATGTGAGTTTCTGGACTGATCATTGGTGTGGTGAGCGATTGCTGGAGGGTTCCTTCCTGAGACTTGTCAGATTAGCAGTAGATAGACTGGCAATGGTCGCTCAGTGCTATCAACTTGATGGCGGACGACTGGTTTGGGATGTCCTGTTTGAGAGGCTCCTGTACGATTGGGAAATGGAGGAAATGACGGAGTTTTTGGCATTTCTTTACAGACAGGTGTGTCCTGGGGCGGGTTCGATGAATTGGTCTGGAATGGCACGAGTTATCGGAAATTCGAGGTACGATCATTTTATCGAAGCTTGGTTGATTCTCGCGGGCCCTCTTTCCTGTGGAAAGGTATTTGGCGTTCTAGGGCTCCTTTGAAGGTGGCCTTCTTTGTGTGGGCAACGTCCTTGGGGAAGATTTTGACCATCGACAATCTAAGGAAGAGAGGGCACATTTTGGCAAATTGGTGTTGCATGTGTAAACGGGCGGAGGAAACTGTTGATCATCTCCTCCTTCATTGTCCTAGAGCTAGGGAGGGATGGGATTTGATCTTGTGGTATCTTTGGAGTGCATTGGATCATGCCTAAATCTGTGGTGAATTGTATCTCAGTTTGGGATGGTTCTCGAGTGCGACACGATGTTAGACATTCTTGGAGGGTTGACCCTCATTGCCTACGGTGGGCCTTATGGAGTGAGAGGAACAAGAGATCTTTTGAAGATAAAGAGCAGCCCTGGGAAGCATTTAGATACTCCATTCTTAGCTCTTTATTCTTTTGGTCGGAGGGTTACTTTTGTAACAATTTAGAGTCCCTTCTTTCTTTTGTAAATAGCTTAAGCCTTGGTTGATGTTGTTTTGGGATGCGTCCCCCATTTGGGCGCTTTCTAATAAATCTTTATTTATCAAATAAAAAAAAACTCATGCTTATAAATTGGTCAGGTCCTTTATGTTTAGTTTGGGTCAGCTAGTCTAGCAAGTCAAATTAATTTTCCAGTCGATGTGTTTAAAGCTGAATTCATTACTAGATTGAATATTGATTACAGACTGCATGAAAATCACCTGGTGATAATATGATAAGCTAAAGCATAACGAGTTATCAAGATCCATATGGGAAAAAAGTTTAGATTGGATTGAGTGGACCATAAGACTTGAACTTGATTTACTTTAACCTAGAAGGTTTATTTGACTTGACTTTAAAAACTTAGTGGTTAAATATGATTATAAGGTTAAAAACGTATTATTTTTGGAAATGAACACTTAAAGTATCTCCCTACTCTTAAAGGACTGATCCTAGCATTTTGTTGAAGGATCGATCCCTCTAGAAGAGCGCTTGGTTGCTCTGCTCAAGAATGAAGGGATCAATCCCTTTTGTGTCTTGAAATGTACCTACATTCTTACTTTCTAGAAAAATATGAGTTTTCAAGTTTGAAAGGGTTACTAAAACATGAGTTAACTGGGATTAGGATTCAAAACCAGCTCATAAAAGCTTTTAGGTTTTTTTACATATGCATAGAGATGTTTTGTATCCTCTCTTAGATTGAGATAGTTTGAGAAATTTGAGACTTTTGAGAGCTTTAATAGACATATAATTGTGGGATTAAGTGAACAATTGATAATTTGTCTGTGGTCATCATATGATTTTCTTGGTTTGATATTTTGTAATCTTTGAAAAACAACAAGTGACAGATATTCTACAGCATCTTCATCGTTCTGTAAAGACCTGGGCTTAGAGAATGCTTGTGATAGATTGCTGCCTGCAAAGGGAGTTCCTAGAAGAGAGGGTTTAAAAATCATTTGGAGAGGGACTAATCAAGCATTTGTTTATTGACAATAACTGAGCTTTTGATAAAGGTCAGTTTAGAAAATGGTCGAACGGAAATATATTTGGGTGATTCTTAGGGGTAATAGTTTTGACCTAGAGTTGTGCTCTTTTCTCTTATAGGTTGTCGGGAAAAAATTGGTAATGAGTATTTAAAGATCATAGAAATAAATAAATAATAAGAGGCCTATTTACCTCTACCACATCTGCCACTCATTGAGTTATTCTATGTGGCACAGCTCTCAATAATGAATGCTCTTTTGGTTACACTGATGGATATCTTGTGTATGGTATTGTGTTTTTATATCAGTTATTCAGTTTTGGTAAATACTTTATGTTGTGTTGTCTGTTTTTGTCATTTTCTCATCAATGGTGTAAGAACCCTTGATTTCACCATCCTTTAGTAATTAAAAAAAGTGGTGAGGATATTTTTCTTCTTCTTCTTTGTTTTTTTTACAGAGATGTTAGCTGCATGTAGTTAAATGATGTTCCTACAAGAATCCTTTAAATATAAGGCACTTCTTATGGCTAAGGAATCACTGACCAAATTCGCAAATCTCAATGATGACATGAATATGCTGTCTTTGGCTTGAGAGATGTCATAAATCTACTTTCAGAAGATTGCAAAATTTTCGTGGACATCCATTGCTATCTTTAATTTTCTTTTAGACTGGCATGATCTCCTTAAGCAACTGTTAAACTAGTGTTGTAGCTTGATTACAGCCCTCCATAAAGTCCCAGTTTTGCTATATCCGCCTTCTCGAATAAGGGTCAGAAAGGATAAATATCATGCTTCCTTTTAATTCTTAAGAGCCCATCAATACCCAATTGACACACAGTGGCAAGCACAACTGAATTTTAAAAAATGACCGTGGGGTGGCAAGCACAAATTGAAGTACTTGATGAGTGGTACAGGATGCCACTGCTACTCATTATTTTGAAGTTAGAACTAGGGAATTCTTTCAACCACTATATGATTGGATTCCTTGGTAATGTAACCTTTATTGATAAAATGCTTCTTAAACTCTGTATTTAATTGTTCTTAGTTGATTGAACTCACCTGGATCATATAAAAACTGAATTTCATATGGAAGTTAATCACAAATTGCATGTTATATGACTTAGTTTGTCTTGTAAGTGGTGCTATATATGTGTGTGTGTATCTATATGTATTTCATAAGTACGCAGATACATACGTGTATTCATGCATGTAGATGTATACAGATGCATACACATATATATGTATTTACATATGTACAGATACGTACACACATTCATGCATGTAGGTGAATACACACTCTCATGTACATAGTTATTGTGTACATCCATTCTTGAACACAGACACATGCTAGCTTCAAAATATTGTCTTTAATCTTTATACTTAATAGCCAGATTTCATTTCAGATACATTTGAGTGTTCCATATGCAAATTTCTGTTACTAGTGTAGCATCATCTCCTTCCTAGTTCACATTTATTTATAATTTTTTTTCTGTACACATACATCATACTTAGATTTTGGGTTTTGACTAATCATCTAATTCTTTGCTTATGTTTACATAGAGCCTGCTCAAACTACCGTGAAGTACTTGACTTGGCATCGGACCACATCATCACATTCCTCTTCGTCGAGGAATCCTCTTTGCTCGAACTCAAAAGATGAGATTGAGGACCTTACCAGTAATCTCTTTGATAATTTTTGCATGACCTCAGGAAGTCATGCCTCAACCTTAGATAGGCTATATGCCTGGGAGAGGAAGCTTCATGATGAAGTCAAGGTATTGGAAACTTCTTAATTATAGTTGCGCTCATTTTTTTTTTATACTTATTTCTAATTTTTCCTTATTTTAGCTTCATTATGTGAACTTTTAAGAAATCTGCATCCAATATTTCACTAGTTTGGGGGTAAAAGGTACAGCAGGGATACCATGTTCTGATACATTTTTTTAAATCCACCTGTCTTACTGCCATTATTGAGGGCCATGTCAAATTGAATGAAATCTATTTCACTTTGAGTTGTCAACATGATTCATACATTTAGTAAAGCCCTTTATTATTCAAATTGTGTGATGCCAAAGAGGAAGGCAGGAATTTTGGCAGCTCCTGATGTTTGTATGCTGTGAGGCATGACCGGCGTGCCCATTGATTTATATGAAGTGAAACTCATGGTTCTCAATACACTTGCTGATCTTTAGATCACTTGATACCACCACGTTTAGAATTGGAGTATCATCCTGTTCTTGAATACATTAATTCATACAAGGAGCTGTGTGAGTGGTATAAATAAACATTCGTGTTATATGTGAAAATTTAATAACTTAAAATAGTATCTAAAATTCATTATTTTCTGTGTTTTCTTAAGATATGGCTTCTCTAATTGTGTCAAAAGTGATTGGTACACTTTTACGTGAGATGTTTGAGCCACTGAACTCAAAATATGTAGAAATCTCAAAGAACTTTGCAGATTTAGGGTAACCTAGGAAGCTTATGGTTTTTAACCTATGGGTATTAGGTTTCCTGTATTTTATATATTTATTTTTCTTTTACATAAAGTACATAATTTTTTTTTTAAAAGAAATTCTTTCAGATGAAGTGTGCAAATTGGTATTTGAGCTTTCCTTATATCTTTTTCTATATTGAGAAATTTGCTTATAGCCTTATATAAAGCATTTTCTTTTACATACTTTGACACAATTGTATCAGTAATGATATAATGTAGAGGGGTAGATCTTCTAAGAATATGAAAACGTTGTTGTTTTTATCTGTGTAGTTTCTCCAATGTCTATTGTTGGCTTATAGCTCTTCAACCAATAGCAAGTTGTACCTAGTTATATTACATAGGTATGCATACCAGGTGGGGGTAGGTCTGGATATGTATTGAGGTATTAGTTTCATTTTATTGTCAAATCTTAGGTCACAAGGAGACTGTTGTGATAGAACAAAAAATTGTAGGACCGGAACCCGAGGCTTTGATATGTCAGAATGCACGCATATAGGTCTTATAGATATTAGTTTGCAACTAATTAACTTTTTGAATTACTGTTAATCCTTGTTTAAAATTCAGTTAATTAGTTTGATTTCGTTTCTCAATTGTAATCATATAAACATGTAAAGCAATAAAGCAGAAAAACAATATTTATAATGCGGAAAACCCTAAGTAGAGGAAAACCACCAGATCTAGTCTAGGCAAATCAAAATTCATTATGTGAGAAAGAGAGTACAACCTAGGTTAACAGGCTCTATCCCAAGAATCCCCTAATTACCTCGACACAGATAATGCAAAAATCCATTATGTGAGAAAGAGAGTACAATCCAGGTTAAGAGACTCTATTCCAAAAGTCCACTCTCAGGTTGTCAACAACATCCGCTCCTCACGAATTTGCTTCTCTAGTTGTTTCGGTCTCAGTCACTAATTGTCTAGGCATTGTTCTTAACGAACCATCTAGTTGATGCTTGGATAGGTATTCTACTATTCTCAATTCAGCTCATTTCTTTAATTCTCTTAATCACCTATAATATGGTGTTGAGAATTAAGCCCCCAATCACGAACCACCAAATATTACGATATAATAATAAGTAAACAAGCATGAAGTAATTTGCAAGAACACACCAAGAATTATACGTGGTTTGGCAAAACAAGCCTATGTCCACGGAGAGCCCGATTTCACTATATAGATTGTAACAATACAAGTTGAAGAATTGTATCAAGAGTACGCTCAACTCTTAACCCTTAACCCTTGTACACCCAATCTCACTCAAAAGAAAATCACAAATTTTAAACAAGAATTCTTTCTCTAAGTGTCCTCTTAATAACAATGAGAGTATTACCTCTACGTAAGAGTTGCCCTTTCAAAACAATGAGAGTAACCTCTCAAATACAATGAGAGTATTGCCTCTTTTCTTCTCACTCCTCTCATCCTATAGCATAGGTAACTATTTATAGAGCCCAAAACCTAATTCCTTGGTGGACTAGGATTACAATTCCTTAGAGCCCAAGACTTGCCTAACAAGTACTTTCCTTCCTTGAGACCAAGACTTGCCTACTAAGAAATTACCTAATAATATACAACTCTATAATAGAAACCTAATCACAATAGGAATTTGAGCCAACCAAGCAAATCTCCCCCTTGGCAAACTTTTTGACAAGTCTTCAATACAGGAGACTCTCGTCTGCAAATCCACAAACGATCCATTAGCCTTTCAAACTCCAGCTACATAACCCGAATCAAGTATGAAACAATACTCCCCTTGATCCACACGGCCAATGTATATATGTAGCTGTATCAAGTCAACACTATCAAGTGACTTTAGAAGGGGGCTTCGATGCAACCCTTCTCCAAGCAGGAACTTTCATCTCACTCACGTCTGTCCGGAAACATTCAACCTGTGTCTTCGATAAATCAAACGAAACATGTCTCAAGATCTTGTTACCAATTGCACTCTGTTTCCTATCCACAATTGAAGTCTGAGTGCCATTGGCACTCCCCACCAAATGATACAAATTTTCACTCTGTTCTTCTCGCATTAATACCATGCAGCCCTTGGTGATCATCATGACTCCCCTTGCAATGGAGCACTTGCAGCCTATGGAGTCCAACCGGCTCAAGGAAATTAAATTATACCGTAACTTGGATGAATCTAAAAACCACTCATGTTGAGAAAGAGTGTTACCTTTGTAAATTGTGAGAACATCCCCAATACAGAGTCGAATAGTGCTAACACACCTTGACTCTATATCCTGTCAATCATCAACTGACATTTTTTTTGGTTTTCCATCCTTCCCTTTCAACGCCCGCGCTAAGCCTTGTTGAACTAGGATGTCCTTTACCCTCCTTTGCCATAAGATGAAGTTACTCTTACCATCAAATCTCTCCACTTTATATTATGTAGCAATATTATTGGTCATGATTGTCACAAGTTGTTGAGAATTAAGCCCCCAATCACGAACCACCAAATATTACGATGTAATAATAAGTAAACAAGCATGAAGTAATTTGCAAGAACACACTAAGAATTATACGTGGTTCGGCAAAACAAGCCTACGTCCACGGAGAGCCCGATTTCACTATATAGATTGTAACAATACAAGTTGAAGAATTGTATCAAGAGTACGCTCAACCCTTAACCCTTGTACACCCAATCTCACTCAAAAGGAAATCACAAATTTTAAATAAGAATTCTCTCTCTAAGTGTCCTCTCAATAACAATGAGAGTATTACCTCTATGCAAGAGTTGCCCTCTCAAAACAATGAGAGTAACCTTTCAAATACAATGAGAGTATTGCCTCTTTTTTTCTCACTCCTCTCAACCTATAACATAGGTAACTATTTATAGAGTCCAAAACCCAATTCCTTGGTGGACTAGGATTACAATTCCTTAGAGCCCAAGACTTGCCTAACAAGTACTTTCCTTCCTTGAGACCAAGACTTGCCTACTAAGAAATTACTTAATAAGATACAACTCTATAATAGAAACCTAATCATAATAGGAATTTGAGCCAACCTAACATATGGCAATCCTTGAAAAACCATATATTAATTCTCAAAGCTTTCTCTCTCTAAAAGTGTATACTCTCTCAATAATATGTAAAGAATTGAAAGCTCCTCCAAGAGATGCCTTAGCTGACTATAACCCCATATTTATAGCCAATTTAGGTTACCCATTTAGTATGGTAAGTGAAATCCTTTTAAAATTCTGTTTTGAGTGAGTTTCCATAAAAGTGTATCCGCATGGTTCGATTGAACGAGCCTCGATCAACACTCACTTGACAAGCTTCGTTCAATCGACATATTGATTAAATATTTTTCCTGCAAAATCTCGATCGATCAACCATTCGATGTTTAGAGTTTTGTAAAACTTCCTGTTTTGAAAATCATTTATCAGAAATCACCCCAATTTTGATAACCAGGATTACAACAATATTTTGAGCTTTCTCAAAATCAAACCTAGATCATAATTGGTCCCTATGGTCTCATTTATCTTAACATATATATGATTGAGTTTTGAGAAATTTCCGGCGTGCTAAGCTACATCTCCATCATCTTCCATGGTTGTAGACAAATCATTCATGACACACTACAACCTAAGTTTTGAGTAGGAATATGCCAACACATCACTCATATACCTAGCAATCTCTCTGTTTGGCAATTCTGAAACAAAACTTTAAAAAACAATACATGTAAGAATGATTGACTCAACCAAAAAATCTAATCACCCTTGCATGCAAAAATAAATAAAATGACTCAAATTCTGCTCAATCACTTGATCTAGATCACTTCAAATTACACTTCTAAAGTCTACAAAACTAACAGAACACACACATACCATAGCGTTATACTGTTCTCGGAAATTAAACAAAAAATATCATATATAAGGCAAGAAAGCATTAATCATGAATATCAAGACTACATGATATCATAAGGCTCAAAAAATTTAAAGATATCTCCTCTCCCCTCTCCCCTTTCTCATTTCTCCCCCTTAACATAAGAATAAATATTTTCAATTTTCTACCATTTCTCCCCCATTTTGTTATGGTATTGACATAAAGATAAAGAGAACTACAAGGAGGAGAGATGCACAATGAGAGATGAACAAAAGAAAGAAAACAACTATTTTTTTTTTTGAAAAGATTTAACCATGTACAATTGAACTTTCTCATCATTGAATAATACCAATCCGGATTCTAAAGAAAGTAAAGTAATCAACTCTCTCTTTTGATAAACAAAAACTAACCGGACTTGCATAATTTTATCCAAAAATTTACTTATCAAAAAAAAAAAAAATACCAATCCACTTTGACCAACCCAACATATGACTCCACAAAATCAAAGCATCTAATTTTATCATTGTAAAATGTTTCAACAAGTTAAATTCACTTTTCAACTGTTAGAAGGATCTTCAACTTAGTTTCTTATGTGTGAAAGTGAAATAAATAATCAAGTATAATGATTTGTCTAAACAATGTTTATGTAATCTGGTAATAATAGTCATAAAAAATCTCAAACATGAATGCAAACAAAATCATATTGTGAAAGAAATTCAAGTGCTATATTAACCATGCTCCTTCGAATTTCTCTCAAATATCATTACCGAATCTTGATGGTTTTCACACTAATAGGCAACCGGCTCTTTCCAAAGACGATATTAAATAATATTGATTTTTATTTTACTTTTCATTTCTCTTGGTAGTTTATGACAAATCCTATATGTTGCCTTTTTCAAAGTTGGAATTGTATAAAAAAATTTGCTTTTATAGATTTTCTTTTCTTTTCCACTGATGCTATTATATTTACTTATTGTTCTTGGTTTTTTGTCATGTAGATGATCATCTTAATTTCCATAATTACCAAGATAACAATTCCATGTCTCAGAACAAATCAAAACATTTACTATTTAGTGTATTTTGTGCAATCAAGTGAAACACCATTGAGTCAAAAACTAATGAAATAGAAGTAAATTAACTAAAGTGTCAACTTATCTTTAATGATAATTTCAATACTTTTTTCCATATTAAATATGTGTCTTTTATGTTGTCATCTCAGTGTAATTATTTTATTCAACAATTCAAAAGACACTCGTGTGTTCATGAAAACAAAAATAAATATAAAAACATAATTTCCATTTTTGTGAAAAAACTAAATATACAAATACATAAGTAAAAACTAATATCAATCATAATCATGTAACACCAATAACCTTCATAAGGTATTCTTTTTTTTTTTTATAAGTATAAATTCATTAAAAGACGCTCAAAGGGGAGCGAACCCGAAGAACAACAAAAACAGCCAACTATAGTTTTAAGCTATCTAGAAAGTCCACTACTTGACCATCCGATGTACAATTTTTCCCATATACCCAAAAAAATAAAAGAGATAAAATATTGTATTTGAGAGACCAAATAGAAGACTCCACGTCCTCAAAGCGCCTCCTATTCCTCTCTTGCCGCAAGTCCCACCATAAACAAAGGGGAGTGACCCTCCAAGCATCCCTGGCTCGGCTATCCACTGTGCATCCTCTCCAAGCCTCTATCATCTCCTTCGTGGATCTAGGAAACACCCAGTCCATACCAAACGTAACCAAGAACATGGACCAAACGTCCCTCGCCACTGTGCAGTGAAGAAGAAGATGATTCACAGTTTCCTCTAACCTCTTGCACATACAACACCAATTTATCATAAAATGGCCTCTTCTCCTAAGGTTGTCAATGGTAAGAATCTTTTCCAGGATAGCTGTCCAAGTGAAGAAGGCCACCTTCAAAGGGGCCTTTGTTCTCCAAATAGCTTTCCAAGGAAAGTTGGGACTCGTGAAATCCGAAAGGAGTCTATAGTAGGAACGAACCTCAAATGTTCCCCTCTTGGATCTCGTCCACACCATCTTATCCATCCCCTCTCCCTCCAGCACGTGACTATACAAAGTGGTTAGCAGCTCCGCTACCTCTACAAGCTCCTAGTCTTGAAAAGCCCTACGAAAGCTCACAACCTAAGACAGTCGTCCACTATCAAGCTGATAATAGTTGGCTACTAAGGCTTGTCTATTTGAGGCAATCATGAAGAGTCTAGGGAACCTACAGGCCAAAGGTAGATCCTCGCACCAGATGTCCTCCCAAAAACTGATGTCTCCCATTTCTTACTCTAAAGCGAATGTGTTTGGAAAACTCATTCCATCCTTTCTGAATGCCTTTCCAAACCCCACTCCCACCGGAAGGTTCAACTTTGATGACCTCCATCCACCAGCTTCTTCTCCACCTCTACATGCCACAACCCTCCTCCACAACCTGGTCCTCTCAACTCCGAAGCGCCAAAGCCATTTGCCCAGAAGAGCCTTGTTAAAATTTTCTAACCTCCTTATTCCCAGACCCCCTTTTTGAATCGGAGTGCACACCTTCCCCCAACTCATTAGGTGGTATTTAAACTCATCCCCTAATCCGCCCCAGAGAAACTTACTTTGAATCCTCTCGAGCCGCCTCAGAACTGCCATCGGCATCGGATATAAGGACAGAAAATAAGTTGGAAGATTCGAAAGAGTGCTCTTCATTAAAGTAAGCCTCCCTCCTTTCGATAGGTACTGTTTTTTCCAACCTGCAAGCCTCTTTTCAAATCGCTCTATGACAGGGTCCCATGTGGAGACCGTTCTCGACGACACTCCCAACGGCATTCCCAAGAAAGAAGTCGGAAAAGAGCCAACTCCGCATCCCAAGATAGCGGCAAACTCGTGAATTCCCGCCACTTCCCCAATAGGCACCAACTCGCTCTTTCCGATGTTAATTTTCAGGCCAGAAACTGCCTGAAAGCATATCAAAATAAATTTCAATTGTCTCAGCTGATCCTCCCTTGCATCACAAAAAACAATAGTATCGTCTGCATAAAGCAAATGAGACACCACTAAATGGTTGGGCTCTCTCCCTATTGGAAAACCTCGGATAACCCCTAGCTCCTCAGCCCTTTTCATCATTTTGCTGAAGGCTTCCATCACGATGATAAACAGAAAAGAAGATAACGGATCTCCCTGCCTCAGTCCCCGAGAGCTAGGAAAGAAACCAGCTGGGGATCCATTCACCAAAATAGAGAACCTAACAGTTGAAATACATTGATGTATCCATCTTCTCCATCTAGACCCGAAGCCCATCCTCTCTAATAAATACAGAAGGAAATCCCAACTTACATGGTCGTAAGCCTTTTTGATGTCCAGCTTGCATACAATTCCAGGTAGGCCACTTCTAACCCTTGCCTCCACACACTCACTTGCAATCAGCACAGAATCCAAATCTGCCTACCTCCCACAAAAGAGTTATGTGAATCTAAAATCACCATGTCCAAAACTCCCTTTAACCGATTTGCTAGAATTTTGGCGAACACCTTGTAGATAACCCCCACCAAACTAATTGGTCTGAAATCCTTAGCATCTACAGCTCCGCCCTTCTTTGGGATAAGGGCGATGAAGCATGCATTGAGGCTTTTCTCAAAGTACCCTGTTGAGTGGAACTCTGAAAGGGCCTCCATCACTTCCGCCTTAACCACCTCCCAATTCTGATGCAAGAAAGCCATCGTGAATCCATCGGGCCCAGGAGCTTTATCCCCGGCACAGCTTCTCAAAGCCTCCACTGCTTCCTCTTCCTCAAAGGGTCTCTCCACCCAAACCCTATCCTCCTCTGAAATAACTGCAAACTGAAGACCTCCCAACAAAGGCCTATGCCTAGAGTTTTCTGTGTAAAGTTGTTGATAGAAAGTCACAATCTCTCTCTGAATGTCCTCTGCTCTGGATAACAGATTCCCATCAACAATGATCCTACCTATATGATTTCCCCTTCGACGAGCATTCGCAATTCTGTGAAAGAATTTAGTGTTCCGATCTCCTTTTTTCAACCTCAATGCTCTGAACTTCTGTCTCCAGGAAATTTCTTCCATCATTGCAATTGCCCCGAACTCGGCCTTGCACTCCTCCCTTCTGCAAACCTCTGAATCACTAAGGCCCTCTTCCCCCTCCTTTCGATCAAGCTTTAAAATTTCTGATATGGCTCTGTTCTTACGCCAATTGAGATTTCCAAATACTTCTTTATTCCACTTTTTGATATCTTCTTTCAACCGCTTTAGTTTATATGCTAATTTGTAGCTTGCGTTGCCCCTGCAATCATAGCTTGTCCACCAATTTTGGACTTTATCCTTGAAACCCTCCGCTTTCAACCACATGTTTTCGAACCGGAAAGGAGATCGCCCTCTGCTCAACCCACCACAATCCAAAATAATGGGAATGTGATCCGACACCGCTCTAGCCAAGGCTGCTTGAGCCACATCCGGAAACTTCTCCTCCAGCTCACTCGAAATAAGGAATCTATCGAGACGAGAAAGGGTAGGATGCTCTCTCCCACTCGACCAAGTGAATCGAGCTCCTTCCATAGGAAGGTCAATAAGCTGATGATCATTGATGAATTCAGAAAACTTTCACATCGCTGGCGTTCTTCTCCCCCCTGAGGATCTCTCGCTAGGATCTCTTATCTCATTGAAATCACCTCCCACACACCACGGGCCCGACCGCCTCGATCTAGCAGACTCCAATTCCTCCCACAACCCTCTTCTCTCCACGCCCCCCACTGGTCCATACACCCCGGAGAAAATTAAGCGGGATCCGTCCTCCTCTAAAGAAAGCCTCAGAGATAAAGAAGACCTCTCTTTCCACGAATCAACTTTTGAAACCCACCTCTTGTCCCAAAGAATCACGATTCCCCTCAACGACCCTACCGCTTCAAGGACCTCCCAATCAATGAATCTACCTCCCCAAAGACTCCTTATCAGACCAACCGACATATCAGCAATCTTGGATTCTTGCAAGCAAACAATGTGTGCCTCCCACTTACGGATTAAGGACTTTACCACTCTTCTTTTATCTGGATCATTTAGCCCCGGACATTCCACGACACTATTCTAAGCTTCATAACACACCAATTCTTTTCCCCTCCCCTCTCCCCTCCTACCTCCACTACTCCTCTCGCTCCTCCCACCGTTTCTCCCATCATAATTCACATATGATATCAGATTTCGGAGTTCTCTTTCTCCCTTCTTAGACGAACTCTTTTTGCAAGTTTGATCCCATCCTTGCACAAGAGAATGAAAAGTTTCAAGGTCAAGCCCATCCTCTCTAGCAAACGTTAGACCCATCAGCTCTCCCATTTCTTTCGCACTTCTCACAGTTCTATCTCCCTGAACCACTGCCACTGAAGAGCAGAAATTATTATCCTCCGCCCTTGCTATTCCAGCAACTGCCAGCGGAATGTCAACCCCTGGCTCTTCGTTGCATTCCCAAACTGGTGGGGGAAGGAACAAAGGATCAAGAGCGTATCCTGCTTCGGGCTCTTCTTCGCTGTTGTTGGGCGAGAGATCCCTCCTTGTCTCTTTTAGAAGTCTGTTATGTCCACTGCCTTCGCACCCGACCCTGTCCCCTGCCTTTTTGTGTGTGCCTAAGTTTGTGCCCAAAGCCCCAGCCTCCTCTGCTGCAACTGGTAATTCCTTATTTATATTCTTGCTTGGACGTTCTATACCTTTGTGCCTTCTTAGCTCTTCCAGCAGAGTATTTGCTGTATCTTCCCTCAATCTCATCTTGACCCCTTTGCCAATGCATAATATCAATTCATCCTCTTCCTTACTGCTGCAGATGTGAATCTCCTCATTACCCTCCGTCATAGAATTGCATACCGCCCCGTTACTAACTTCAGCAACCTCTTTAGGTTTGTCGCCCTTAGCTTCGTCTTTTTCCTTGTGAATCTCCTCGTTACACCCGTCTTCCACTCTTCTCGATTTTCCGGATCCCGCCAAAAATGAGGAGGTAGGAAAATCATAAAGAGGGTTACTTGCCTTAGATTTTCCGGTGAAGACTTGCTTCTCCGTTTCCAACCTCGGAACCCATTTTTGCTTCTCGACTCTTGTCCATTGTAATCTCTTCTTGTTCTTGTTCCTTTTGTTCTGCGCGATCTGTTTCTCGTTCTCATTCCAGGTTGCCTGAAACGGCTGTCGGCTTCCTTCTCCTTCGTCGACCTCTCTTTGTCCCCTGTAGATCGCAAATGTCTTCTGTTTTTGCTTCGCAACTTGGTCTGTTCTGCGCTGTGTTCTTAGCTCTGTTTTGTGCTTTTGAAAGCTGCCGACAGATTGGGCCAGGCGATCATATCTTATTTTTGAGCCCATTATATCAGAGCTGTTTTGGGCCAAGAATTTCCTATATGAGCCCATACTGTTAACTATTTTAGGCCCATTCCCACTGAGCCCACTTGATGGCCCATGGTCATTTAAATTTGAATCAAAGAGGGTACAATTTCTGGTTCTGTTTCTGTAAATGCTGAGACTGTTTAATAAGCTGCCACGTGTCCCATGAAATCTGACCTTATCCTTATTTGTTTCCCCTTTGCTGACACGTTGCAGAGGCTCTCTCCTTTGTCTTCCACTCGCCTCGTGCGTGTGACCTCGCAATCGCCCCTGTCCTCTTGCTTTCACCTGTTTCAATGCCGACATCTTGTTGGTTTCTTTTCCGGCGACCTTGTTGTTTCGTCTCCACCACTCGTCCTCCGTCATTAGCCGACTCACGTCTCTTCCTACCCGCGATTCATGCCTCGGTACTAACTTTGGAGCGATTTGTTCTGACAAACTCACTTTGTAAGCCACTCGTTCATCCTCCACCAAAACGAACGGTGGGACTGAACCTTCGTCCTTGACTGTGACTATAACCCTTTCCGTATCGATCATATCATTCGCCTCTACCTTTCGAAAACCTCCGCAAAGATCCCCGATTGCTACAAACAGTTTGTGGCACCAAAGGTGTAATGGTAGGCCATATATTAAGATTCTTCTCTCTTTCCTTTGTTTCAGCAGGCCTGCACAACCCACCCTAAAATACCATACATCCATAAATAGAGTAGCCTCACCCCACTTCCTCTTTCCCTCTTTCAAAACTCTTTTTGCCTCCTTTTCCGACGGAAACTTGAAGAGCAGAAGGGAATCCGGCAAGGTTAAAACCTTAACACCGCTTGACACTTTCCATACTTTCTTTGTCCATTCTTCAATCCTTGCTAAACTTCCCACCTCTCTATCGAATCTCCCAACCAGGCAAGAGTAGAGCATTGCTCTCCTTCTGTCTGTGTTTCTATCCGTCACACGGATAACTTGCCCTCTCTCTGTCACCAAGCTTTCGACTTCGCCGGACATGGAGAGGCTAGGAAGCCTCGCCACGTCCAGAAAAGACCTCCTTTCTCCTTCGAAGTACATGAGTCCAGAAAAGCCTTCATAAGGTATTCTAACCTAGTTGGGTCTAATTGTTTTGTCAATATATCCAATAATGTTATCTTTTTCTAAATTTATTATTTTTTGGTCAACAAGTTCACTTTTGAGAGGGATTATAATGTTTTCATTATTCTTAAGGTCTTTTATTATTTTTAAGCACTTATATTTTATATGACCTTTTGCAGAAAAATAATGACAAATAGGAACATACCAAGGGTATCAAACTTTTAAGCTTCACTAGATTTCTTATCAACAAGTTCACTTTTAGAAGTTCTTTTGATTAATTCATTAAAATCTAGTTTAGACCCTACCACATTATTTATTCTCATAAAATTACTTTCTAGTTTATCAATTTTAAATTTTAATATTTCATTAAGCTCCTTCGACTGTGCAGCCTTTCCTTCTAAAGCTTTTAATTTGCTAAATAACATATTTTTCTCTTCCGTAAGTTTAGTACCTAGAATTGTGGTATTAGCAATTTCAAATGTATTGTTTCAGATTCAAGTTCCTTTACTTTTAACTTATCCAACAATTCAAAATTTTTCCTTTATTTTTTTTTTTGACAAGTAAAGATTCATTATGCAACTTAACAACAGTAAGCCTATAAATATCATCATCAAATTTGAGTTTGTTATGATGAGTTTTAGAAATTTTCAATTCATCATCAGTGGCATAATAAATAAGATAATCATCTTTAAGAAATTTATATCCCTTTCACAGTCAATATCAGATAAACTAAAATAATTATCATTGAACAGATTATTAAAGAAAGCATAATCATCACTGAGTCTAATTTTTTAATATCCATCATTCTCCCTAAAGATCAACTCTGTATATCGAGTTACCTGCTTTGATACCAATTGATTAAACTAAAATTGTAGGACCGTAACCTGACATACGTCAGAGTTCGGGTGTATAGGTCTTGTAGATATTAGTTTGCAACTAATTAACTTTTTGAATTACTGCTAATCCTTGTTTAAAATTCAGTTAATTAGTTTGATTACGCGTCTCAATTGCAATCATATAAACATATAAAACAATAAATAAAGTAGGGACACAATATTTTTTATGTGGAAAATCCTAAGCAGGGAAAAACCACGGGACCTAGTCCAGACAAACCAAAATCTGTGATGTGCGAAAGATAGTACAACCTAGGTTAACAGCCTCTACTCCAAGAATCCCCTAGTTAACACCTGGCACTGATAACACCAAACTTTTGCTCGAAAGTCTCCAGGCCGTCTTTTTGCTCGTCAACGGCATCTGCTCCTCATGGATCTACTTCTCTAGTTATTTCAGTCTCAACCACTAGTTGTCAAGCCTTTGTTCTTAATGTGCCACTTGGTTGATGCTGAGATAGATATTCTCAATTCATCTCCTTGCTTTGATTCTCTCAATCACATATAATATGGTTATCTATGAAGAACCCTTGATTGATTCTCAAAGGGTTCTCTCTTTAAAAATATAAATTCTCTCAATAATATATAAAAAATTGAAAGCTCCTTTGAGATATATCCCAGACTGACTATAATCCCATATTTATGGCCAATATAGGATACTCATGTAGTACAGTAAGTGAAATCCTTTTAGAATTCGTTAAGTAGTATTCTGTTGGATTTCTTCTAAGTTTTGAATATATTCCTCCCTTTTTGCTACAAGCATGCCGGAGAAGTGCCATATTTTCATATCCATATACATAACATGTCGTGTATGACTTAGGTACTTGCACAATTGAAGGTGTCTGCTAATATAGCTGTCAAGGCTTGTTATTGCTGGGAGCAAGCACCTAAAATCGTGGCAGAACTTTAAGGCAAGGACGACTGTGGATCACTTTAATGGAAGGGGAAAATATAATGTGGTTGGAGGTTGACAAGAGGAGAACTGATGTAACAATAATGTTGTTCTAAATAACGCAGGCACTTCTATGAAAGGGCACTGTCTGTGTTAGAACTTAGAAGCCTACACTTCACTACTACTTGGAAACATGTTTGACACACTTTGGAGGTTCCACAATTTTCAGATTCTCATTGGCACTCTATCAACGAGTATAATGTATGTGCACACTCAGTATGTGTCTGTGGTTGAGGTGTCTTGCCTTTTCATTTGCGATGTCCTCTGTCATGTTTCAATGAAGATGGGATATTTATTGTCAAACAGTTGCAACGGTCATTTTAATAATTTATTATCAAGATTCAAGAAGATTACCATTTTAACCTTCTTTTTTTCCTCTTCCTAAAATTTAAAGTGCCTTAGTTGACAAATAATACACACAAGTTTTTCTAATCCTAACTCAATGATTGAGAATTATGACTAGTTTATACACAAGTCTACTAAGACTTTCTAATTCTGCTAAACATTTGCGATGTTTAGTAGGATTACCTTAACCTGGTTTTTGGGTTGGAATGGTTAATGTACAAATGTCGAAGTAGTGGTGGTGGGGGGAGGGGATGGCAGTGGTGGTATTTGGTTGCGGTGATGTCATAGGCAAGCCTGGGCTTATGATGTCACATCCCACCTTTAAACTGTGTTGAGTTACTTTTGTAATTGGACTCCTGGTTTCAGTTCCTATTTCAATTCCAAGTGCTATAACTGAAGCATGTATTATTGTCGGTAATTATTTCATTAGTTCTATTAAATATTGTTGATGGATGTTTTTACACCTGACTGTCTGAAGCTTGTTTGTAGCATTTTTCCTCTTTATAGTGCTTAAGAGTTCGTATATTAATCATATTGTTTTGTCAAAAGAAAGTCTGTTTCTACTAACATCTGTGCATTAGGTAAAGCAGGCCACTGAATTGCAGCTAAATTATTCGGGTACATGAAAATTTTGGATTTGAAGTATCCTTTTTAATAAGGTGTATGGTGGATGAAGCTAAAATTTATTTTATCGAATGTTCAATTTACCCATTATATTTACTCATAGTTACTTATGATATAATATTTTTCCACCGACTATAAAATAATATTCTACTCTGTGCTTCTACTCCACTATGTACCAGCTGACTCTTTAGTAGACAGATGATTACGTGTTATACATAGTTTGGACTTTGTCTACTCAATTACATGTTCATACCTTCTCTCTTAAATTTCATAAGATATTTGGAAATTCCATGATTTTCAGTTGTATCACTTAAGAACTTTCTTCATTTCAGGCTAGTGAGATGATCAGAAAGGAGTATGACATGAAGTGTAAACTTCTCAGACAATTAGAATCAAACGGAGAAAGTTCGCAAAAGATTGATAAAACTCGTGCTATGGTCAAGGATCTGCACTCAAGAATCAGAGTTGCAATTCACAGAATTGATTCAATTTCGAAGAAAATTGAGGAATTGAGAGACAAAGAGCTCCTGCCACAACTGGAGGAGTTGATTGAAGGGTATGTGCTTGCTACTCTCTTCTCATTAGCTCTCAATATGTGGGTTAGAAATTCATTTAAAGATATAAAATAAGGATGCTGATAATTATTGAATTTGGGAGCTATTTAAATTTTAACATAAACGCTGATAATTATTTTATCTCAAATACAGATGCCCTTTATGTAATTCTCCTGACCCAAGAGCTTCTTATATAATATAAACGAATCGATTTATATCATGGAAATATTATCAATTATAACAATTTTGTTTTAGTTAAACTTTTGGGCTGAGGTAGCAAAAACATCTGGTAGAATTTCGACTCAATGTATATGGTGAAATGTTTAAAATATCATGCAACTGAGAACAATAGGAAAGATACCATGTACTCATCATGGCTGGTTCCAGTGTCCTTAACTTGGACAAGTATATGATCCTGATGAGAATCTTGATTTCATTAGAAGTTGCATTAATATTGGTAGCTTTCAAAGAAGTATGGACACGGATACAAATATAGACATGACAAAATATGGACATGCCGACACGACAAATTAAAAATAGTTGAACATGGATATGGTGAAGGCACACCAATAAAATAAATATTTTTATTCTCATTGGATCAAGGTGTTCCAGGTAAGTATTGCAGAAGATGAATTATGGAATAGCTTTAGGACCAGTTGGCATCTTTGTTGAGACTTGGATGTGTTTAGGGATTGATGGCGTGTCATTGCTAGGAAAATTGTTCGATAAGATAATAGTATAAGAAAATGGTGGATTAATGGTCTAAAAGTGTTTTAGTACCTATTATAGAAAAATAAGGGAGATAAGACATGAAATTACAGTGGAAAAAAATCAATCTTGATTTATGCAAGGAGGTAACAACAAAAGCTATTTACTTACTGAAAAAGCTAATGAAAAGATACAGAGAAGATGAAAGATCTTTATATGGTTTTTATAAGTTTGAATAAAGCCAGTAATAGGGTCCTTGAAGCTGTTGGGTTTTTAGAAAGAAAGAAGTGACAAATACATATATTGTCATGATAAATGATGTGTGCTATGGTGTGTGCTATGTGCTTATAATATTGTTTTAAGTAGGGGTGCACACGGTTCGGTCCGGTTTTGATATTTTTTGGAACCAAACCGTACGGTCCGGTTCCACTAAAAATGGAACCGAACCGAACCGTTTGGACTAATGGAACCGAACCAAACCGAACTGTGAAGAACCGGTTTGGTTTAGTTCGGTTCCACGGTTCCATTATTAGATCCTTAGTGAGTTATTATATTATTATAAATTGTATAATATATATTATATAAAGTATAAACGGTTCTCACAGTAAGATTATTAGTACATTACATTACTAGTTACACATTTACATTTACAAGTTTACAACTTACTTATTTATATTAATTTATATAATATATTATATATATAAACGGTTCGGTCCGGTCCTGAGGGACGTGAAATCGGAACCGGACTATTAATTCATTGTTCTAATATTTTGGAACCGTGATCAAACCGAATCGTAGAAAAACGGGACCGAACTGTTAGGTCCGATTTGGTTTTCCGGTTTGGACGGATTTTTGTGCACCCCTAGGTTTAAGTGATGAAACTAAAGCAAGGTCTGCTAAAATTAGAATTCTGGAGAGAAGTTATAAAATTAAGAAAGTTTAGGATAAGTAGGATTAAAATTGAATATACGGAATCTAATTTTAGCAAGACTAGAAATACAAGTGGAGATGTAGTGAATATCAAAGGTTAACAACTAGTAAAAAGTGAACAATTTTGTTACTTAAAATTGATTATTCACAAAGAGGAAGAAATTAGAGACGATGTTAATCATAAAATTAAGACATGATGGATTAAGTGGAAAAGTGTTTTTAGGGTATTGTGCAATCGACTTATGCATCTTTTAAACATAGGTAATCCTCGGTCAAACCATATGCTATCATATTCGTCCTTCTAACTCTACCCACACTAACTTTGGTCTTCCCTTCACCTAGTATTACCCTCAATATGGATTATGTCACCCTTCATAATTGGCGCACTTAAAGGTCTTCTTTGCACATGACCAAACCATCTTAACTGGTTTTCTCTCATTTTATTTCCAATTTGTGCTACTCTAACCATCTCCCGAATATGATCATTTCTAATTCTATCCTTTCTAGTCTTACTGCATATCTATCTCAACATTCGCATTTCCACCACACTCACTTTGTGCATCTGTTATTTCCTAGCTGACCAACATTCTGTGCCATATAGTATGGTTGGTCTAATAGTTGTTGGATAGAAATTCCCTTTCAATCGTAAGGGAATATGCCTATTACACAATATACTAGATGCACTCCTCCATTTAACCCATCCCACTTTGATTCTATGATTAACGTCATCTCCAAATTCTCCTTCATTATGAATAACTGAGCCTAAATAACGAAAATGTTCACTTTTTTGTGCCTCTTGATTATCAATCCTCGCTACATCCTCATTTGTATTTCTAGATTGACTAGAGTTACACTCCTTTGTCACCTCATCCATAACCAAGGCAAATGCTCTTCCATTTCTAGTAGAAATTGGTGGTGTTTTTATGTTGAAACCGTTGAATTTCTAGTTGAAGAAACCTAGAATTTTATAACATTAAAGCTACAAGTTTAGGAAAGCTTGGATTGCCTCGTGGACTCCCAGGTGGTGTTCAAATCACTGTTCTTAGATCAGTGCATGTAAGCCCTATGCGAAGATGGACCATTTGATAAATACATTAGTAGCATCATTTTGTCATCCAACTGGATTACATCTGTTTTACTTGTGTAGAAAATTTCTTAAAACCATTGCTATTGGTGGTTCGAGTTCTGAGACCTTATTACTATTAATAGTAGTTGTTGTTGTTGCATTTTCCATTGAGCATCAATAACATGATCCACATGAGTTAATCCAAAGAATTCAAGAATATCAATATATTCTTCTTCTTCTTTTTTAAATAACCTTAACATACATTTTTTACACACCACACTTCCACTCATTCTTGATCTCATTCCTGCGTTATCAGAATGCTTCCTGAGTAACTTGCCAAAAAAAGAATGCATCCTAAGTAAGAATTTCCAATTAATGTTTTTTCCTGAGTATGAATTTTCCAGTTCATGTTATTGACCTTCTGTAAATAAAATCTTGATTTCCCTTCACTCAAATGACTAAAATTATCTAAACTGCATTGGAATGCCATGCTTCAACCATAGGAAAGATGACTTATTGGCTTCCAGAAAAGAAGACACTGTGTGCCTGCTCACTGGAAATAAAAAAATTTAAGGGGACAAAATGTCTCAGGTTTCCCTGCATGGAATTGAAGGTTTAGCCACTCGGGCTTCTTCACTTGGGACTTTTGGGATGCCAACGACTACATGAGGTTCTAGGCTTCTAGCATGTCCTTATCCATACGTTTCCCCAATGAGCCTAACAACAGAACTTGACCTCTTTGGGCCTAAAACATACCCTTGAGCATATTCCTTGCATTCACTCTTTGAAGAGGCATTCTGTGATGCGAACTGATGAGGGAGCTCACAATTATGTATACACTTGTTTCTATTACTTCTTCAGGAACATTAACAATAGTAGAGGAACAATCAGATACAATACAGATTGTCAATCGGCTAAGAAGGAAACATTTGTCCAAATTCTAATATGTATAATTATATTTATATATATGTATATATTTGTATGTACAAGGAATGGTCAAATTACACCTGATTTCAGAGTGCTGTTCTTGTGCTCTTTAATTATCTTTTGTCCTTTTGTCAAGCCCCACAATTGGACTTGATGTCCCATGCATGACAAAAATTAAGTTAATCAGAGATTGGAAACTATTCCATTGACATCAAATTATAAACTATAATTCATTTTGAAACATACCAACAGAAATGCGTTTTTTTTTTCTTTTTTCATTCTTTTTTTTATAAAAAAAATAAAAAAATCTCACATCTGTCTATATGGCATGGTCATCGATATTTGGTATGCATGACAGGCAGAAGGTAGTGAATAATTTGATAATCAGTTAGGCAACATATAAATCTTACTGGATGTTATTAACAGATGGAAGGATAGGGATTCTTATACGAAGTGTATTTTGATCCTCTCTCTCTGTTTGTGTGTTGTTAGTGCACTTAATTTCATATAGTACACCATAACCAAAGGGCCCTCTGCCATTTGTATCTGCATATAATGGGATACGCACCGCAGTGACTAATTATCACAGTGACAGATTGTGAATGGGTGATGAGATCTATTGTACAACATACCCAAAATGGCTATATAAAGGTAGAACTTAAGTATAATAAATTCAAATGCCACGAGAATCTCAAAAATCTTGAGAGTATCTATGAAAAGATGTGGTAGATACTTTCTACCATCATGCTACTCAATACACACATTTGTATTGATATTATATGCCTCTCAATAAATTTTCTGCTTATAGCTTTCCGAACATATCAATTGGATTAGACAACCTTGCTATGAACATGACATGTAAGTCAAATATCAAGTTTTATGAGTAGCTAAGAGATCAACAGTCGCATTTTTTAATAAAAAATTACGTCAACACAAATTGTAGAGTGATTTTGATGAATTGGCTACCAGTCTTCTGATGACCTTGGTATTTGGCACACATTATATGCCTTAGAGGGATAATACCCAATCCAAACTGTGAGTTTGGCATGTAGTTGTCCCACAGAAAGTTATTGCATTGGAAGAACAAAATATCTTCTCAAGATGAAGTCATTTTTTCCCCTTAAATAACATTATGAGAAGTATAAGACCACAACCCTAGGCTCTGATTTAGAGTAGAGCAAGGCATGTAATCTAAACCTAGAGATTGGTGAATATGTCTGAAAGCTAAATTAATTAACTTTACTTAATTTTTGGAATTTTACTTAATCAATGATTATTCAAAAATTAAACTCACACAATAACAATTAATCCATTCAATCCAATTGGAGATAAAAAGAGGGGAAATCGGTTAAGATGGTTTGGACATATGCAAAGAAGACCTTTAAGTGCACTAGTTAGGAAGAGCGACATGGTCCACATTGAGAGTAATGCTAGGGGTAAGGGAAGACCAAAGTTAACGTGGGTAGAATTATCAGGGAAGGATATGACATCATGTGGTTTAACCAAGGTTCTAACCTTAGATAGAGCAGAATGGAAAAATAAGATCCATTTAACTGATCCCAAGTGGTTAAGAAAAGGGGGACTTTGTTTTTTTTTTGTTTTTTGTTTTTTTTGTTTTGTTGTGATTACAATTAATCCACTTATCAAAAAATAAAAAATAAATAACAATTAATCCACTCAATCTACCATGCATCCAAACACAAAACCAATCAATCAGTTAGAGTAATAGCGGTAAAGTAAATAGCACATTGGACACTGAAGGGGAAAACCACGAGACCTAGTCAAGTCAGATCAAATTCACTATACGAGAAAGAGATTTGGATTACTCTGAGTGTTGAACTTGTTTTAGGGACAACAACAATAGATAGTCAAGGCATATATGAATGATAAATCAAATAAACCAAAAACTCTAGCAGAGAGTATGCTCTAAGTATGCTTAGAATAATATGTGGCACACATAGGTTTTTTGAACAACTGAGGTCTTTATGTATAGCATTGAATACTGAAAATTTTAGGGTTTTAATTAATTGAATTTGAAAAGGAGACTCAAACTTTGAATAGCTCTATCAATCGAGCAATATGTCGATCAATCGACACCATGGTAGTGAACTTCGACTGATCCCTGATCGATCGATCGGATCGAAGTTCCTTGTCCTTTTTCAAAATGGATTTTGAAATTAAAGAGAATTTCAAGAGCAATTTTATACATACCAAACAGGATTTTAGAGAATCAAACATGAACTATGTGAAGCCTTAAAAGATGAATGCATGAACCATAAATTGGTGAATGCATATATGAGTGTCAATTCCAATGATGCCCTTGGACAAGAGGTAACGATAGACACTAATACTCAAATTTCTAACTAGAAACAAAAATAAAATTACACACTCAAGTTTTAGACACGAAATTTGTCAACCAAAGTCCTATTGACGTAAAACATTATATAAAAATCATCTTTTGCCAAAACCACTGTTAGAATAAGTACTGCCGTCATGCTCAGCATGCATGTCAAATGTTAAGAGCATCAAAGATTGGCTAATCCCATTTATATACACTTCAAATTATAATTTTATTTCTTTTTTAAGCATAAATGTGTGTTACTTATCAAAATAATAATAATAATAAACAGAAATGTGAGCCAGCTGATATGTATATGGTGTGCATGACAAGTATGGCAGGGGTTATCTAATATGTGAATCCCTGAATAGGTAGGGATGTAAAAATAACAATTCTTGCTCTATGTCTAAGGGTCTTAGCTCAAATTTTCAAAACATATGTATATGTATGTCATATAGTTGGACAAAAATATGAACATACATATATGCACATTTATTTATTAACATATATACATATATGCACCTTGTATTTTGGCAAAACCGATGTTAGGTATTGGCCTTTTTAAAGGTATACTGGTATACATGACTTGCATATTTTTCTTGCAATTGCATGACTATTTATTGGGTTGAAATATCTTAATTGAATGCTTAGCTTGTCAGCATCATCTTGAGATATCTTTAATTGAATGCTTAGCTTGTCAGCATCATCTGCTTCATTCTTATCGCTGATGACAGGTTAAGACGGATGTGGGTGGTGATGTTTGAATGCCACAATCTTCAGTTTCACATCATCTCAATAGCATATAGCAGTGCCAATGCCAAAATCTCCATATCAGAATCACATCGGCAGATTACCACCCATCTAGAACAGGAACTTAACTGTCTATCTACAAGTTTTACAAAGTGGATTGGTGCTCAGAAATCATACGTGCAGGCTATAAATGGATGGCTTTTAAAGTGTGTCACTATTCAACAGAAATCTTCGAAGAGGAAAAGGAACCGGAACCAACCTCCATCGTTAATGCATTTTGGCCCACCCATATATATCACCTGTGGTGTCTGGTTAGAGATGCTTACCTCGCAGGCAAAGCAGGTTACTGACCTTACGGATTCTATAAAGGTCTTAGCAGCTGAAATTACCCGATTCTTGCCGCATCAAGAAAAGAAGCAGGGGAAAGGTATGAATCATCCTCAGTCAACATCCTGGCAGGTTGGTGGTAATAGTGATCCGATGGTTAATTTATTGAGAGATGAAGCTTCAGAGGACTGGATAACAGGTATTGACCGCTTTCGCTCAAGCTTGGCTGGTTTTCTTGGTCAGTTGAGGAACTTTGCGGAGTCTTCCGTGAATATGTTTAATGTACTCCAAGGGAAGATCCAAGAAGCTAAGAGTAGAGCTAAGAGTGGCTATGATCATTTGAAGTTCTGACTTGGCACTGTTTTTCGACTAAAAAGAAAAAGTAAAAAATGGTTGTGGTGAACATTGTAGACGTTGCAAACCCAACTGAGAAATGCCAAACCAATGACATAATGAGATGGGGAGGACAACCAATTGTGGCATTTGTAAATGGAGAAAGGAATAACGGTGTATTTGGTTGGAGAATCTTCCTACGTTCCATTGAAGCAGCAAATAAAGAAGTGGCTATAGTCTGTAATATTCAGATGTTTTCTTTTACACGGGGTGGTCTGTATGTTTAAGATGTGTTTACTTGGTGATGAAGAGAAGTGTCTGCAAGATATCAGAACCTGTATAGCATTTCTAAACTTGAGAACCCGGGTACAATTCCACCCATTGTCGTTTATTATATCTTGCATTCAATAATATATCCTCTCTCTGTAGCTCCTTTCTTAATGTGTAGATCATTCCTATCTAAATTCAGGAAGAGGTTTATGTCGTACTTCTACCATGCATGCTTACATAAGTTCATTTTCTGCAATGTGCTATGGTAGATATTTCTGAATCTTGATGCCATTTGACCGTGGTGTCTGAGAATTAAAAGTTACTATCACTGATTCACACAAGTGTAGTTTGATGGATTTGACTGCCCTATGATAATCACTTCTTCTGCATGAAGTTTATTTTACCTTCCATTTGATTCACTGCTTATACATGTCTTTTTTCTTCTTCTTTTTTTAATTTTTATTCATAATATTTGAGGTTACAAAATATTTTAGGCTTCATTTGTTTCTGTAGAAAACATTCTTGGAGAGAAGATATAGTTGGATATCAATAACAGTAGCTTTGGTGATGTTTTTCTTTTTAATCCTCATAGTTGATACAAGGGTAGATACAACTTTCCTTTTAGAGAAAATAATAGAGAACTTTCACCAGAACAATAGAAACACTGCATATTATAGAGAAAATTAGAGGTCAATTATTTTACTTTTTTGCAATTAACATCACAAAGTCTTTGATCACCAACAATCAGAGGTGATAACATTTGTTTGATATGTTCCAGTCATACAATATATTGTCATGTCATGCCTTGAGGTCACAAAATAGCAGAATTGTCTGAATGGAATGGCATTATCATACCTATTTTTTTAACTAAATCATTTCTGAAATATTTCAAATTTATCTCTGGAATTCCCATGAAAAGATGAATAAAAAATTTGGGAAATTCCAAAAGTGAGGCCATTTTGGACTTTTTTCTTTTCTTTCTTTATTTATTGTTGGAGCATCCATTTCATTTTCAGTGATGTTTACATACCAGAATTTGAAAGAAAAGTAAAGTGCAGAAACTGCATGTAAATATGACTTGGGATGAGCCATGTAATAAAGGTATGTTTGAAATGCACCTAACCAGAAAGTGCTGTGAAAGTTTAGGTTCTCTTCCAAGATATGTATGAAATTAGGTAGGCTGTCTTAAAAGATAGTGACTGGAATTAGAATAATAGGCCGGAAAATTTAAGTCCCCATTTGATTTGGTGTTGATTTTGACTATTTCTATCCCAAGTCTTGTCATGTGAATATTTTTCCTAATCCATCACATCAACTGCACAAAATGTATTCATTTCTCATTTTCTATTTGCACCAAATTTTGAATTAGTCCCATTTCCACATCATATGGATGGGGTTGTCAGTTTGTCACTCTTCATTTCTGGAGGTTTAAGTATGGATAGGTATGAAATGAAGAAGAAATTTGTGTCATATATAATTCTTAAGATAACGAAGAATTAACTCAAATCGGAGACTTAACGGGAGAGTAAAGGTTTTACTATTTTTTTTTTCCACATTCGAAATGAATTAACACACCCACTTATATTAGAACTTGAATTATTGACGTTCTACTCACTTTAAAAGTTGAGAAAGTACCAATAGGTTACAACCTTTGATGGTAAAGGTCTTACCAGTTGAGTTAATCCCAATTGATTTTAAGAAAATTTTGTTTTGAATTGGTTTTAAATTTTGTTTCTCATGTCATTTGATGTGGCACTCTCGAAGATGTATAGATAAAGATTTAACTTAGAGGATCATGACATTTTTGTAAGAAAAGGGTTATGATTTCAAAAGGAAGAAGAAAATGTCATAGTAATAAAACTAATTGTTGAATTCCTAACAAAAAGGAGATTAATTTACACATTTAGATTTTGGATAATGATTTTAAAGTCGAAGAGTTTAAACAAAATGGAGAGATTAATTTACACATTTAGATTTTGGATAATGATTTTAAGGTTGAAGAGTTGAAACGAAATGAAAAGTCGAAGACTCACTCAACTAGGTCAAAGGCTCTTCATTCCCGGAGACCTTTTGACTCCCTTATTTAATTCAAAACTCTTCTATTTGAGTAGCATTACTCCTAAATTTTTGAAGATATAATTTGAATTCCCATAAAGATTAGAAGAAATGTTTCTAGGGCACTGTTATGCTATCTTACGCGCTCGAAATAGTTGAGAGCCACGAGGAATCATCAAATCAAACTTGTATTATCCAAAGGCAGTGATAGGATTAGAATTAAACCCATTTTAATTGATCGGATAAAGTGCACGAGACTTTGGTGTCCCCTGCTTTTGTTTGGTTAGTGGAGGAAAAAGAAGGGGAAGATATTATTAATTTACCACTATACACTTTAATTACATTAATTAATACAACTAATTTGGGGTAACCATCATTTCAATTTTACCCAACAAATATTCTTTTTTTTTTTCCTCTCCGCTCTTCCTTCCAATTTTGAATGGAATTAAAAAATGATGGCCCCAAAGGTATGCCTCATCTATTTTCCCCTCGTTCTCTCGTTTTTCTCTCCTTAGCCAAACAAAGGAAAAATTTTCCATTCCTCGTCTCTTCTTTTTAAAGTCATAAGCAGTTACAACCAAAAAAAAAAAAAAAAAATCATATTTATTAACCAAGTGTTTCAAGATGTGACGAGAACTAAGAACATAATCAAAGAAGATCAAGACACCTATTAGCTCCATTGAGTAAATGTCATCTAACATGGAGTTTTTGCGTGTTAGGTCACCTCAAGTATGTGATTGTGAATCGAAAACAATGACTCTATGTAATAACTAGGGGTGACCAAGGATCGGATCGGATTAGATCGGATTATGCATAATCCTAATTCGATCCGCGGATTACGGATTGACGAAAATTCAATCCGATCCGATCTGTGGCAATCCACCAATCCGATCCGTGATTGAACGGATCGGATTGGATTGACGGATAGAGCTAGTACTCCTATTTGAATATTTTTTTATCTACTTGAAAAATTCCAAGAAAAAAATTGACTAACAAACACAACACTTTTTAATTCGCAACTCAAATGAACACAATTGTTAAATAAACAAATATAATATATATTGAGTTTTTAGGTTTACCCATGTAATAATGTAGCATATTATATTATTATACATATAATTACTATATATATATATATTGTCATGGATCGGATTGCGGATCGGATTTCTAACACCCAAATCCGTAATCTGATTCGTGGCTAACGGATTTTAATTTTTTAATCCGCCACCAATCTATTAGCTAACGGATTGGATCAGATTCGTCCGGATCGAATCGGATCGAATTCGTGGATTTTTATTGCACCCCTAGTAATAACATCTATATAGTCCAATGAACTAAATTAATGAACACAGAAAATCTCATTATACACAGTAAAGGTGTTAGGCACCACATATATCCATATTTATGTATTGTTACTAAATTATTTCACATAATTTCTTAAATGTGTGTGTTATAGAGTGCATGTAGAACCTCTTAAAATTCTTTGTTACTTTGGCCCTTTAAAATAAGTAACGACATTGAATTGACTTATCTTAGAATGACTTAAATGCAAAATGCATGAAACATATGGTAAGACCATAACCAAAAGTGTCTAGATCTCGTGAACTATAACAAGGAATGTATTAAGAATACAAAAATGGCCCAAAGTAGTAAAAATAAATAAAATGTAATAGTCCTAAAATTGATCGATGTGAAAAATGCAATTAACACTAACTAAAAATTAAACGAATTAAAAATATTGTAAAGTTATGAACCAAATGCTATCTATGTATTCCACCTTCTGAAAAAAAGAAAAGAGAATCAATACAACATAGTTCAAAATAGGAAAATGTTACCACGTATGGTAATTTATCACAATTTTTTTTTATTTTATAGAACTTCTGTTTTATAGAGGCTATAAAAATATTTTGTGAATTTGTTATAAGAAATGATTTTTAGATACAAAAATGATGTCAATAAGTGTTTATGAATAATAAAAAAGTGAAGCCCACAAGGGTGGCCCAATGAATAAGGATTCTCCTGGACGAGCCGTAAACTCGGACATTTTGAATTCGATTTTCACAAGGTGCAAAAACATCTTTAAAAACACTTTAAAAAAAAGTGCTAAGAATTTAAGTGAAACAAAAGTTATAAAAAACTCAAAATTTAGACAGTTCCAATTTTGAGCCAAATCACAGAGCTTCCAAAAGAATGTAAAACAAACCGCAGG
Source organism: Cornus controversa (assembly GCA_026545225.1). Classification (NCBI taxonomy): domain Eukaryota; kingdom Viridiplantae; phylum Streptophyta; class Magnoliopsida; order Cornales; family Cornaceae; genus Cornus; species Cornus controversa. The sequence continues at coordinate 22,290,658 of CM048852.1, forward strand.
AAATGAAAATTTTGAGCTTTATTAGAATTTTGATAGAGGAGCAACTATGTCCTAAGACTATGACCAATGCAAGAAGCTTAAAAACAAATCAAACCATTAATTTAAGCTACTAAAAACAAGTTAAAACTTTTGGTTTTCGTGTCTGAGTTGAGTCATTTTTATATGTTTGTTCTCTGGTTTTATGACAGAATTGCCAAGGGAAAGATTGATAGGAAAAAGTGTCATGTGTTGACAAATTTCATTAGCAAAACTTGTGTGATGATATATATTTATATGGGATCACTTCAATAGAAGGTTGCATCAACGTTGAAGCTATGATTGTAGATTGAAGACTGAGTTGAAGGTTCTCATCTACATCTTACTTTAACATTCATCAACCACATAAGGTAAGTAACACAAGAGACCATAGGATTTAGAAGGAATAAATTAAGAAACTTGAATTAATTTGGAGTTCATATAAAATTAATTATTAACTAGACGTCATACGATTTTCAATAATGTACTAAATTTCTAATTTTGATAATTTTGACTCAACAAAACACCTAAACTTCAGGTTATATGCAGTTATTAGAAAAGGTCAATCGATCAAACCTGAATGTCGGTCGACCAAAGTTCAGCCAATATAGCTTGACCAATCAAGGAAAACCTAAAAAGTGTTGACCAATACATCAATTGATCGAATGGACGCCCATAATCAATAAAAGATGTGCTTCCAAGTCCAAAAATGTTTCTAAACTTTCAAAGCTCTTCCAAAACACTTCTAATCAATTTCTAATCCCTCCAGCACTATGAAACCGTGCCCTATGATTCTTTGAACATAAGCATAACATAAGAGACACAATTACATAAGTTTAAGAGAGATTGAGAGCTTTATTTTCAATTACAAGTGATGTTCTTCATAGAATACTCTTATGTTATTGTGTAAGGAGCTTCATTAAATATTTGAAAATTTGGTCAATCGTAACACCTACACATCAAAGGAGTAAAGTCAATAGACAAATAGTCATTGGAGATCAAATCACAGATTGGAGAACCGAATCACATGAGGAGCGGATCTATTAATGGAGCGGACTATTGTGACCTATCTTTTTGTAATTGGCAATCTTCGGTATCAAAACTAGACATGATTGAGTTGTAATATTTTATTTATATTCTTGTAATTGATCATGTAATTAAAGTCTCAGAGTGAGCATGAAGTTCTACATCAACCATGCAAATGTTCTTCAAAGGGATGAAGTTTGAATCTACAGAAAAAATGCATTAATGATCTGAACAAGGATTTGTTCGATGGTTTCGAATGTATGTGGACATCGTTGATCAAGTATGAGAGTCACGTAGTTCAGAAAAAATGGTGAGAACACATATATTTCAAATGGGTGGTTCTGACCTTGAAAAATAGGGGTTTTGAGCAGATTTTTGAAAAATTCAAGGTTGGACCGGTTGAGGGTTTAGCTGGATTGGTCTATGAAGTCTTAGTACTTCACAAACTTGCAAGGCAAAGCGCTGGACTGGTCTAAGTGAAACCTGGACTGGTCTAAGGCTTCTGGTGGCGAATTTTTTTATTTGTAGTGTCCTGTTTTGACTTCGAAATTTTCTTAAACTTTGGGACTTGTTTCCTATTGATTTTTAACTTATTTTTCAAGACAAATTAGAGTTTTAACATCTATAAAAACCTCATATGATTTCTCTCTCAGTGTGCTTTCATGAAACTTTTAATGCGCATCAAAAAGATATTTTTAGAAAGAGAAAACATATAGATATTTTTTCAACAGAGAATTTTGTTTTTCTATTTATATTTTTGAGAGCACACACATATTCACTGAGTGATTTAGGATGGTTTTCTCTGCTTGATTAATCTTTTGAAAACTACTTCAAAGATTTCTTATTGATCAAGTTACTATATTGGTTTATTCTACAACTGTTTGTTAGGGAGGAAGGAGAAGAAGATCGCACTACAAAGGGAACAGAATACTTGCCGAGTGTTCGTGTTCTTCCAATTACCCTTTTGCAAGGATTGTGACATTAGACGGAAGTCTACAACAATTGGACAAGGGAGTCCCCGCAAAAGTAAACCTGAGGCATTTCGCATCAAGTTCTTGTCAGAGTAGAGTGGGTGTGAGTCTAGGACAGAGCTTATTGTACTTTACTTTGGCAATAGTGGATTTGGTTCTCTGGGGTGACAAGCCTCGCCCGTGGTTCTTTTTCGATCTGGATTTTTCACATATATCTGGTGTACTCGTTTACTTTATTACACTTTATTATTTACTTGCTTTGTGGGATTGCTTTAATTTTTAATTGGATTTAAAATTGGGATTAATCTGAAAAATTAATCAAAAAGAGAGTAAACCTAATCACCCCCCTCTAGATTTTAAATCTAACTTTCACAACCGCTTCCGCACTGCGCAACTCACAACTATATGTCCGGAGACTCGAATGGAGAGTTTGACGGATCAATCTGTGTTAAGAGTAACTAGGAGTTCTAGGATTTGGAAACTATTAATCTAGTTATAAACTTCTTTCTCATAGTAGATTTGAACAATGCAAGGTTTCGTAATTTTTTTTCATTAGAGTTTTCCTCGTAAATCCTTGTTTCCTTGTTTAATTTAATTTATTACCTTGTGGTTTAGATTGTTTTATTAGAAGGTGGAATGCATAATTAAAATTGAAATTTAAGTAAAAATATTAGACCTATTCACCATCCTTTAAATTTAATTGAGCATAACATGCTTTGACGTATTAAAGCCTCGTGTCATAGTCCCTTAATTTCTCAATTGGTATCTATTTACACTATATTTTGGCATCCACCAATAGAAAGGTACTATATGAAAAGATGTTAAAAATTTGCACGTGGAATGACTATTTAAATTGGTCATTAGTGATAAGCCTTGAATGTTATACATTCTAGTGCCTTTACTTATGTATGTTGATCCCATAGTTGCACATATTGTATAGTTTTTACGTGTTTTTGATGTTTCTCATGATTTCAAGTTCTATTCCGAAAGCCGGCTTAATCTGACTCTGCTATCATCCCAAGAATGCATTCAAAGCTCAAGACCATTTGATTAAAGACTTATAATGAGGATTAGCAGAGTACGTGCAAGTTGAAACTACAAAGCAAGAATAAGCCAAGTTTCCAAGCCAAGAGATTTTGATGCATCGTAATGGTAGTTAAGATGCATCGTAATTTTGATGCATCGAAATGCCATTTACGATGCATCGCCAATGTCTGCAGCAAATAGTTGTCAACAAAGATATTTTGGCTACTTGGTCACTTGTCACCAATCATCTCCAAGAAGCCTTTACGTGTGATTTTTGGGATATTTTTGAGTTAAAATCAGATGTAAACACATTTTTTGATTATATAGATAGATATAAAATATAGTTTGTAATAGAGAGCAATATTAGAGATTCTAGGGAGAGAAGTGAAGTTCTTTAGAGGGAAAGCTTCAAAGGAGGTCTTGACAAAACCTTGAAGACCATGTGGAGCTTTAATCATCTCTGTCTATAGAGTGCTTCATCACCATAATAATCAACTAACTTATTCTCTAGGGTTTGGACAAAATCCTAGCCATGTAATGAATTGAGGATTTTTGTGTATTTATGTGTATTTGTACTTAGTGTTGTGCCTTATCTTCAATACATGTTTACAAATTCTATATGTTCATGTGTTTTAATTCATCATTCGTCTTAGAATTATAGGTTGCTTCACATGATCCTCAAACATTGATATTTCCACAAAAACTATAAGTGATGGCTTTATACTTATTTTCAATTGAACATGTCAACTCTTAACTTTTATAATCCATGCTTGGAGAATGTAATTTCACCACACTTAAGCAATTAGGTAATTAGTTTAATGTAGTTAGGTAGGTAAATTATGCCTATCGAAGATGGATTATCATTATTTAAGGTTCATGTATCCTCTTGACAACGTCGTTGTAGGTAGCACTTGCCAAACGCGTCTTTTGTACACATTTTTATACATTCTCCAATTTAGTACAATGGCATGGTTATGAGGCTAGTGGCGATGTCTAAGCCCTAGTTCTTTAACTTTTTCTCAAACTCTTTTCAATTATCGTATTTTCTATAATTCAAGTAGCTTAAACAAACCAACAATCATCGTTTGTTAATTGAACCGGAACCAATCTTTGATTATAATTATTAAACCAACGCAGTCTCTGTGGGATCGACACCCTCTACATAGAGCCCTATCCTAGTAAGGATTCGTTCTATTGTGAGTGGTAAAATATACTTTGATTGCCAAAATACAAAAGAGTTTGGAACACATCCATTTTTGGCGCCATTGCTGGGACTACGGTTTAATTACTAAAATCATAAGATTGAGTCTAGTTTGATTTTTAACCTAACTCATTCTTCAAATTCTTTAATTGTAAGTATTTTTCTTCTTACTTATTAAATGCTAAATTTTAGGTATTTATCACTCATTCAAATCTTCGGGACTTAAGCTCGGACTCTTTGTGAGTATAATATCCAATTCTTGCGCTTAATTGCTTAAATTCTATTTTTGTATATAATTTAAGAGTGTAACTTTTACATGCAAGGTAGGAGATTCTTATCATTACCATTATTGCCTTGTGATCATGAACTTGAACGAACTATTAGACAACATAGAAGCATCCCTAGGGACCCTATATTGTTTAGAGAAACTAGGATATAAAACATGGCACATAATGATAATATACATGCACAGCAAAATTCGATCCTTCAACCACCACCCCCTCCAGGTGTGGAGGTTCTTGGGGATTTTTATGTTCCAACTACCTATACATCACCATCGTGTATTCGTTTCTCAAATGTGGTGACGAATCACTTTAAATTCAAATCCTCCACCATTAGTAACTCCTCCAATTCTATCCCTTGTGTCTCCTCCACAACTTGAGCTCGCCTTTATCGGCTACTCTCAAGTATGTGTTCCTCGGTCCAAGTGACACCCTTCTGGTCATCATAGTTTCAAAACTAACAAATGACCAAGAGTGTTCACTCATAATAGTATTAAAGGAACATAAAGGCGCTATAGGATGGAGCGTTGACGATTTGAAAGGCATAGATCCTTCCATTTGTATGCACCGCATACATTTGGAAGATGATACAAAGACCTCAAGAAAGGCGCAGCACAGGCTAAACCCTAACATGAAAGAAGTCGTCATGAAAGAGATGATTAAATTGTTAGATGCTGGTATCATATATCCCATCTCAGATAGCAAGTGGGTAAGCCCTACACAAGTGTTGCCAAAAAGATCCAGCATCACTGTGCTCTTAAATGAACAAGGAGAGTTAGTTCTTTAACGTACAACCACCGGATGGAGGGTGTGTATTGATTATAGGAAACTAAATTCTTCTATTAGAAAAGATCACTTCCCACTTCCATTCATAGATCAAATCCTAGAGAGGCTTGCGGGCCAAAGTTTTTATTGCTTCTTAGACGGATATTCCGGTTATAATCAAGTCGCAATAGACCTGCAAAACCAAGAGAAGATAACTTTCACCTATCCATACAGAACATTTGCATATAGACGCATGCCTTTTGGGCTATGCAATGCACCGATGACTTTTCAATGGTGTATGATGTCTATTTTTTCGGATATGGTGGAGAAGTTCTTAGAGGTGTTCATAGATGATTTCTCTATCTTTGGACCTTATTTTGATTTGTGCCTTTATAATCTTACACTTGTACTCAAGCGTTGTAAGGACAAGAACTTAATCCTTAGTTAGGAAAAAAGTCATTTCATGGTTCAAGAGGGTATTGTCCTCTGGCACATCATGTCCAAAAAAGGCATAGAAGTTGATAGAGCCAAGGTTGAACTCATTGCTAAGCTTCCTCCACCTTCATCGGTGAGGGGCATTCTTTCATTCCTATGTTATGTGGGATTCTACCGCCATTTCATCAAAGACTTTAGCAAGATATCCTGAACCTTATGTCGGTGTCTTGAAAAAGACATTCCCTTCCACTTTGATGAAGCGTGCCTTGAATCGTTTGAAACTCTTCGTACTCTTTTATCAACTGCTCCAATTCTAACCCCTCCAAATTGGGCTCTCCCATTTGAGGTCATGTGTGACGCATCCGACTTTGCTATGGGTGCAGTCTTAGGGCAACGTGTAGACAAGTTGCTGCATGTTATTTACTATGCGAGTAAATCCCTTTCTAAAGGTCAAATGAATTATATAACTACGGAAAAGGAGTTACTTGCGGTTGTTTATGCCTTGGATAAATTTAGATCTTATCTCTTAGGATACAAGGTCATTGTCTACTCCGACCATGCCGCTCTTAGGCATTTATTGGCCAAGAAAGATACAAAACCCCGACTGATCTGATGGATACTTTTATTGCAAGAGTTTAATTTTGAGATCCGGGATAAGAAGGGGTACCGAGAATGTGGTAGCTGACCACTTATCTTAAATTCTCGTCGAGTGTCACCATGATCAATTTCAGTTTGCTAATCCTTTTCGGATAAGCAACTTTTTGATGTCACTCACGAGCAACTTCCTTGGTATGCTGACATAGTCAATTTTATAGCTACCGGGAACATTCCCCCATTTTGGTCTAAACAGGAAAATGATCGCTTCTTTTCCCAAGTACGTATGTAATTTTGGGACGATCCTCAACTATTCAAGTATTACCCCGATCAAATCATCCGCCAGTGTGTGCCTGAGAGTGAGATTCCTAGTATTCTTACTTTCTGCCACACACTTGAATGCAGGTCATTTTAGTGCTCGGAAGACCGCTTCTAAAATTCTTTAATGTGGTTTCTTCTGGCCATCTATGCATCAGGATACATACTTATTTTGTCGCTCATGTGAGCGATGTCAACATCTCGGCGCTATGTCCCAGAAGGATATGATGTCTTTGAACCTAATCCTTATCGTCGAGATCTTCGATGTTTGGGGCATCGACTTCATGGGCCCGTTTCCACAAACTTCTGATTTTGAGTTCATACTCGTGGCGGTGGATTGTGTATCTAAATGGGTTGAGGCCTTGGCTACCAGGACCAATGACCACGCAGTCGTGGTCAAGTTCATCCAAACAAACATCTTTAGTCTTTTGGGACACCGCGAGCCATAATCAGTGACGGCGAAAAACATTTTTGCAATCGGTTCCTACAAACCTTGCTACTCAAGTACTTCGTCACCCATAAGGTTGTTACACCTCACCACCCTCAAATGAGTGGCCAAGTAGAAGTATCTAATATGAAAATTAAGCACATCTTAATCACAATAATTGGTCACAATGTCTAAATGACGCATTGTGGGTGTACCGGACAGCTTATAAAACCCCGATAGGCATGTCATCGTATCTGCTTGTATATGGTAAAGCATGTCACTTACCAGTAGAGCTTGAGCACAAAGCCCTTTGGGCTATTAAAAAATTTAATTTCATGATGAAATTGGCTGGCTCTCACTAGAAGCTCCAATTGAGTGAATTGGAGGAATTATGGAATGACGTGTACGAAAGTGCCAAAATCTATATGGCAATACCAAGGCCTTTCATGACTGCAATATCCATGCCAAATCACTTTCTTCAGGCCAAAAAGTTTGAATTTACAACTTTAGGCTTCGCCTATTTTTCAAAAAACTTCATTCTCAATGGGACAGTCTATTTATCATAAATTTTATTACTCCCCATAGAGTGGTGGAGTTGAAGGATCCCAAGGATGGAGCAATTTTCAAAGTCAACGGGCAAAGAGTGAAACCTTGCGTGAATAATCAAATGCAAATAGAATACGTGGATGTCGTCAACTTGACAGATCCCGTATATTTGGACATATGATCCATTTTCACGTCTCACTGTAGATGATAAACTTGGCATTTTCATGGTCTTGTCATGTTTTGTGAGACCCGTCGAATCTAATGGGAATGTATCTAATTATCTTAGTCTTAGTTTTAGGCTTCTACATTGATTCTTTAGCTTTTTTGTCCCTTAGGATAATTTTGGCCTTACTTTTGTAAGTCATTTCGATGCATAGTCTTGACGATGCATCGTAATTATCATTACAATGCATCGTACATATTAGATGTTTTAATGGTAATATTCCAGGGGTTTTTGCACATTTTTACGCATTGTAGGTGATGCATTGACATTTCGATGCATCAAAAATGCAGGTATGATGCATCAATTTTTAACTTCCAAATTTTGAATTAACATCCAAGGGTTTTCGCACCTTATGTCGCATCTTTGGAGATGTATCGTAATGACGATGCATCATAATAGCCATTACGATGCATCGCCAGGCACATGTGACTACATGTGCAATCACTTATAATTTTGAAACACACTCTCTCCCTCTTATTTCTTCCCCTCTCTTGTGACCAAAATCTATCTCTCTCTCTCTCGGCTGAGCACTCTCCCTCAGTTCCCACCATCCTCATCCTTTTTCTTCATCATTTTAGGACTCTTGATGGATTAAAGACGGTTTGGACGCCTAATTGGGCTACTATTCGACAGTTGGGAAGTAAGGTTGGTTTCATTTTTGTTCTATTTGTTTTGGGAGTTTGAGTTGTGATTGTTGGTGATTTTGAGTATGATTCTTGGACGTTTGAGTTCTTATTGTTAGAGGAGTTGTATATGGTTGTGTGAACCGTTGACAGAGGGTAATTTTTAGTTAGGTTTTGAGGTTCCACAAGGGTTGCCCTAAACAATCCCTACCAAGTGTTCAACAGAATTCCTAATCGACTTTTTGACTAAAAATGGTACGTGCTAAGGCTCCCACAGGAAAGAATAGAGATGTGCCGCGTGGGAAATGAAAAAATCGTGACATTATTCCTAAGCACCTCGTGGATGAGGCCGATTTTGCAGACGACCTGTATGCCCAATAGATATTGGCGTCATTACGGAATCACCATCTTCTTAGGCTATTGACTTTGGCAGCGAACATTGCCTACCCCCGACTGGTCGAGGTGTTCTATATGAACCTCGACCAGTCAATTAGCATGATTAGGGTTGTTCGAAAGTGAGTCTTGCATCTTTAATTGAGCTAATTCTTGTTAATTAATTTTATTGTTGAATTTAAGTGTGTTTAAATGTGTATCAAAGTGAATGATGATGTGAATTGTGTTTACATATTTAAGTGTTAGCAAATATGGATAAATGTTGTTTAATAACATGTGATAGAATGTATGAAAATGATATTTTCTATAAATGTTGCATTGTTATATGTACGAAAATACATGTTTTACCATAGGAATTAAGTGGCTTAAGATGTACTTGGAATATGAAATTGTTGCATTGTCATATGCATGGAAAGAACATGTTTTAACAAGAAATACAAGTGGCTTATGATGTGCTTGGAATTGTATGTGTTGTCATACTTGAACTGTATGTGATTGGTTGTTGATTTTGGGAGGAAGTCAGAAAGCAATGAGGGCATAGATCCCTAGGGTGTAAAATCCGAAACTTGGCCAAGGTGGTTACTCTAGACCATCGGGTTAGTAGCCCGTAAAGATAGATTTGGTTCCTTCTAGACCCTCACGTTGATCACCCATTAAGATAGATATTTTGGATAATTGGCTCAATTAGCATTTATCCGGTGGTTCTACGACTACTCCCACCCTTGTGTGATTTTGAAATTTACGTGACTTGGTACTTAAATCTTGTTGTTGAATTGTGATATTCATGTTGACGTTTATGTGACCTTCTTCTTTAATTGAGTAATGTTGAGCATGTGTTCTATTTAAGTGTTGAATTGAGATCCTTTGAGCATGTGCATTGTCGTATGCCATGTAGTGAGTAGGAATGTCATGATAGCATCTTATGAGCATTGGAGGTATGCCATGTAGTACATAGGAATGTCATAATTGCATTTATGTAGGTTGCGTCAAGTCAATGCATAAGTTGGTTTAGGTATCTCTACTGGGCGTAGTTGTATGGTTAGCTCCTTCCTCCAACCATTTTTACAGATAAGGCACTAGTTGTTGATGGAGTTTGAGGTGCTCAAATTATGGAATCTACATTTCGTCGCTATCGGTTATGTTATGCTTTCACATGCCATGTTTAGGCATTTAACGAACTTGTAATTTGTATCTAAGGATTAAATTTGAATACATGTCCAGATTGTGGACTATGTGCATAAAATGAACATGTAAAGACCATTTATGATTCGAGAACATATACCGTTTATGCCTTATGATTGCATACGTTTAAATGTTGGTTTTGAACATGTATTGTTAATACCTTATGATTTCATACATTGTAAGCATGGTATTGAGCATAATAGTATGCTAGATGTTTTAAATGATGAATCATTCATTTATGTTCATTTTCACATAAACTTGTGAGGATGATTGTGTTGATTAATTGGTAAAATGAGGCGTATGCATGCATAAAATGATTTCTTTGAGTTATGGAGGATAATTTGATAATTGAAAACAGGAGGAAACAGGTTCTGGAGAGTTTCAGCTGGCTGAAACTTCCTTTAGCCGACTGAAATGGTGAGATACTGAATGTTTGCAATTGCAGACTCTGCAGGTACCTATTTCGACCGACCGAAACAACCCTTTAGTAGACCGAAAGGTCTCCTTTAGCTAACAGACCCAAGCTAAAGGGTAGTTAACCGATGGATTGTCCAGGTTTCAGCTGGTTGGTGGGACGTCCATCAGTCGACTGAAACTTGAATGTGAGCTTAAAATGCATTGTTGAGTGTTGAGAGTTCATGTGCTCTACTTAGGGGCCCATGGTGAGATTGTAAAGCTTCCACTGTATTATAAAAATGATGAATGAGGTAAGGAATTGGTGATGATAAAATAAAGGCTTCTGCGATAAGTCGTGACTCAAAAATTGGGGCGTGACAGTTTGAGTGAATGAAAGGCTTTGTATTTCTAGGAGAATGCTTATAACACTTGATTGTTTGGTGTGGAATAAATCAGCTCTCACCCTATTTATACGTCAATGCCATAACAATGTGTGGTTGTAGAAAACACCAAAATAATATCTAAGATATTTACTGTTAGAGCTAAAATATACTCGGTAGAATATCAATTTTATTAAGGAGGCGATATTCGCACTCCTCTTGTCTACGATTGTAATTCAATTGCAATTTTCTTTTAAAGGAAATAACAAAAATGTCCTTAAATTCATTAATGTATCATTCCTTATTTTATAATGCCATAACTGCCCTTTATACTATAAAATTTAACATTTTTTTACCTTCTTTGCTTCATTTAGTACTCTTTTTTAGTATTATCAAAAGAGATAACCTTTTTTCTTGGGTCCTTTTTTTGTGTAAAAGAGATAATTTATCCAATAGATATAACATTTTTTTTTTTGATATTTTTTTTGGATCTAGTCAAAAGAGATAATTTATTCAACAGATATACTCCCTCCGTCCCATAATTTTAGTCCACTTCCTTTTTGGGATGTCCCAAAATATATGTCCATTTCCTAAAATGGATTATATGATTCCTAAACTACCCTTTTCAAACTCTACTATCCTAAAAGTTGGACCCACCATATAATAATAATACTAACTTTTAAACAAGGACTAATATGTAAATTCAAGCATTATTACACTAAAAAGTGGATCCCACCATAAAAAGTTGGAATCCCCAAACATCCCAAGAATTATGGGACAGAGGGAGTAACATTTTTTTTTGGCCTACTACACTTTTTTTTTTTTGTCTTGTCAAATGAGATAATTTATTAAACAAAGATAACTTTTTCTTGGGTACTTTTTTTGTTGTTGGTCCTATCAAAAGAGAGAATTTATTCAATAGAGATAATTTTTTTTTTTTTTTGGTCCTGTCAAAAGAGATAACTTATTCAATAAAGACAACTTTTTTTGATCTTTTTTTCCCGATTCCTCTCAAAAGAAAGAATTTATTCAATAAAGTTAACTTATTTTTTTGGGAGATCATGTCAAAAAAAATAATTTATTCAACATAAATAACTCTTTTTTGGATCCAGTCAAAAGAAAAACGTTTTTTTTTTTGGGTATTTTTTGGATCGTGTCAAAAGAGACCGAAAAATATTAAAGACTGGAGACAATGGGAAGATATCTGAAATGGTAGTTGTGTAATTTGAAATAAAAAATTATTCACTTGTGAAGTTAGGATTAGAAGTGTCATTTTCTTTAAGAAAGGAGTGTAAACGTAGAAAAGATGAGTGCGAATATCGCCTCTTTTATTAATATATTTAATAATCATACACAGTACAATACATATACAAAACAAGATATCATTCATTGACATGATATATAATTGTAATTTTTAGAATACAATAATTTCAACAAATATGAATTTACAATGAATAGAATATATATAATAATGAGATTCTCAATATTTGTAATTTAAAAGCAAAATTAATTACGGGGAATTGAACAAGACATGGATATAATATAACAATGAGTCATAAAATTTAACAACACATAATAACTCAGCAATAGAAAATTAAGTCAATAATAGAAATTAAGAAAAGAAAATAATAATAAAATAAGTAAGAAAGAGAGAATTGACTTAGAGGTACACTACGTAGTGTCCTAAAATCATATGGCCTCCCTCCAAATATGACTCTAAAGATACAACTCATACTCTTCGAACACATCCAAACAAACACAAGTGTACCAAGCTTATGTCGAAGTTTTCCTAACACTAAGCAAAATAGTGATGCACAAATAAAGAGAGTTAACAAAGTATGGTAGAGGGATTTTTTTTTTTATAGACTTACATATTATAATGTTTCTATATCATCAATAAAGAATTAAAAAATAATATAATAATGGTAATAAATAAAATCATAATAATATTTGATTTTTGTGCAATATTAGTAACATTTACAAGGCTTTTATACAACTCTATAACGGGGTATGACAAAGGGTTTTGTAAATGAATTGAGCCTGGTTCTGGTTGAATTTTTATTGTTTTGTGCGTTTGGGTGGAATTTGATTTACATCGGATTCAGATGAAAATCAATTCTACATAACATATATTATTTGAAAAATACTTGTAAGAATAATGAGGATGAGTTAGATTATTTTTAAATAGAAGTTTTATATATTTATATCCTACATATGATGTCACTTTGTTTTTTCAAAAACATATGATGTCACTTGATAGACTAAGAATAACGAGGATGAGTTAGATTATTTTTAAATAGAAGTTTTATACATTTTAGAACTTACATAAGATGTCACCTTTTTTTTTTCTTCTTGACATATGATGTCACTTGATAGAGTTTAATTGCCATATAATTTTGATTTTTATAACACAACAAATATTATTTTAAATATGCAAAGCGAAAAGTTGAATACCAAAATCCCAGAATGTCTATATCTTAGCTGAAAACATTGTGAGTGATTCAGTTCATATTCATATTCATATTCCATACTTGAGCCTCAGGTCAGTGTCCCTAGATTTCTCATTTGATTTTAGATTGGTATTCGAGCTGATTCCTTAAACAATAAATAAGCAGATTATTTATTTATTTATTTATTGTTGAATAGGCATTATGGTTTGAATTAATATTTTCCCTCTTTTCAAAGTGAGAGGTAGATGGTTGAGTCTTCGATTCCGTTGTTGATTGTATGAGTTAATCTTGTCTAGATCAAAAAAAAAAAATTGGCATTACGGGTTTGAAGAATAAGGGTAAATGTCACTGACACTTACTAAAGTTTGATGTATTGACATGTGACTACAACTTTATAAATTTTCGTCACCAACACCCCATGTCAGTTTTTTTATTTTTTTAATATATGAAATGTCTTGATTGCTCCTAATTATTTGCTCCTAATTATTTAAATATATTTTAATATGAAAATATCATAATAGCAAAATGACTTATGCATTGACAACTAATTTTTTATTTTATGTTAATATTATTATTTATGAAAATAAATAATTATATATATTAGGTTATATATATTATAGTGTGTGTATATATATAGATGAATAGAGAAAAAGAAAGAGAAATTTAATTACTTTTTTTATTTTATGTTAACATTGTTATTTATGAAAATAAATAATTATATATAGATTACATATATATATATATATATATAGGTATATTCAAGGGGTATTTTGATTCATTAGATAGGGTTAAATGGGTTAGTCAAAAGTCAAAGAGCAGTATGGTTATTTTACCGTCAAAAAGTACTCTGACAAAGTATAATTTTGACATAAGATGTATTTGATATAAGGCACAAACGACAAATATCAATACATCAAACATCAGAGAGTGTTAGTGATATCTATCCGAAGAATAATAATTATTTTTGAGATAATTGTTGTGGTATTGCTATTGTTGATTATGCTAAGAAAAAGAAAATCGAAAAATCTAATTTTAAAATGCTGCTATGGAGCCCATAAATCTCACTGCTTTTGTTGATCAATCTATGATTTCTAAATTTGAACCATCACATCCTTATTGAATCTCATAATGACTCTGTGAGTTTTAAATCCACTGAATCGACAATTCCTTGTAATGAGTCTAAGGATGGTTTTGAAAGTGAATTTCAAAAAGTGGGAGGTAGCTTACAAGAGGCTTTTGTTGAATAATTTGAAGAGCGTATTAAAGAGGAGAAGAAAAATAAAATATTAAGCGCTAAACTTGAAATTGTAGAAAAAGAGTGTTATGGACTTTAAGAAAGAATTTAAAAGACTTCAGACTTTGAAGTATGAGTATAATGAACAAAGTTGTTGAAACACTCAACACTGCAGAACTTGAACGTAATTCTCTTAGAAAAGTCGCGAGTCTTGATTGGAGAGTTGAAAGAAAATCCCTCGAAGATAAGGTCAATTCTTTAAAGTTAAGGGATTAAGAAGTAATTTTACAAGGTGTTAGATATCTGGATTCTCTCCAAGTTTCTCTCTCTCCAAACATCTCCAAAGTAATATCATGTTGTTATTTTCATGCCATGTAATTTTTTTTGTTGAGATTAAGTAGCGTATGTGACCATGCATGGCGAATAGTTAAACAAGTGATGAGAAACTCCCTCGAGTCTACCGAACCATTATCCTCTCCGGTGAGAAACTCCCTCGAGTCTTTCTAGCAGCTATGTTTGTTACGCACGTTACTTCAGTGTGTGACACCAATTACTTGTAACTCACGTTACTAAAATAGAAAATATTAGATACCATTATATCACCCATTTTAGTAAATTGAGTTATCACTCATAGTTCAATAATCACCTAATATTCTCATAAAAAAATTCAATAAAAAACAGAAAAAAAATTCATTTCTTGAAAAAGTTTTATAAACTTACAATAACCATTAAATAGTAATTTGTAATAATTTTCCTGGAAACTTGTCGAAAATTTTATTGAGCCTTCAAGACGAGAATAAAATCAATTCTTCAAAACAACTTTTACAAAAGAAATCCTCATGTTGCGGTGTGAGGGAGAGAAAAAAAGAAAAAGAAAAAAAAACATGCACAATAATTTCAACCAACAAATTGAATAATGAAAAAACAATAAAATGTAGCACAGAAAAATAATTATTATAAAAGACATCATAATATTAAGTGTGTAATTTTCAATAAATCTGTTATATGCATAACCAATCAAAGACATGTTCAATAGTGTATATATACATGTATATATGTATCATCACCATATGTATCACCCTCACCTGTGTGTTGTGGACTTTTTGCTACAAAACCAAGCAAAACTAATTTCTACTACGCTACCACGGTTTCACACTAATGTCGCAATCTTTAGAAACAATCTTTGACCCCGCCGTTAAGTTATCCACTGTCACGTCACATTTAACCTTAACGGTAATCGTCCACGTCTTAACGGCACCAACCTTGATCTTAACAGGAGCTTTCAAGTTCAACCTAAACGGCACGTTCCGTTGCTTCTGTTCAGCCAACAACGCCGAGTGCACGGCGCTCGCTAAAACCAAGTTAGAACCCTTCAACGCCGTCTGGAAAACCGTCACGTTGTTCGACGGCTGGTAAAACACCGGCAGAACGCCGTCACACAAGTGGATGTCCGTGTAGTAGACTCTAACGGAGCTTCCTTTCTCGTAGTAGATACCGATCTTGTCATTAGAGTTTTGGGCTCTGACGCTGACGTCAAACGCCGGCGAGATAGACGACGACGCTGACGTCAGGTTGAAGCCTCGGATTGCAATGCCGTCGACGGAGTAATTTGGGAGTTCCGGCCGGAAAACGAGGTACAAGACACCGGCGGCGACGGCGATGAGGACGAGGAGGAGGACGGCGAGGCCGACGGTCCAGCAGAGGCAGCGGCAGCAGCAGCTCCGTTTCTGCTTCCGGCTGCTGTATTTCTGGTAGAGGCGGGCGTTCTCCGGTGGCGGGTAACGGTAGATTTGGTCCTTGGCTACCAGGATGACGTAAGTTCCCGGCGGAGGCACCGGCTTTTCAGGCGTCGGATTCGAAGGGAGTTCAGATTTGTTCTGAGACGAGATCGCTTTTGCTTCAACGGTGGCCGGTGGGTTTTCCATGGGGTGAATTCTGTCTGCCATTAGATATCTCAAGAATTTTCTGTACACAAAAGTGCAAATAAATTTTATATATATATATATATATATATATAATGTTGAGAGTGAGAGTTCTTGAAGATTTAAGCGTTGATTTCATAAATACAGAGACTCTTTAGTTTGGTTCATAGCATTTATAAGTACTTTGTTTTTCCAAAAGCAAATCCAGTTTCTATAAAAAAAATTTCCAAAAGCAAATTCAGTTTCTATAAAAAAATTTCCAAAAGCAAATTCAGTGAAGGACAGTTGATCCTTTGATGTCAAGAAATGGGAACACCAACACATTACACTCCGAAAGCGAAACAGTCAATGAAGTGCTCTTTCTGTATCAAAAAGACAAAATTAACCTTGTGAATGGACACAATGACCTTTGTTTTTGGTTTTCTATTAAAAGGTACAAGTATTAAACTCATACATATAAGGGCAAATTAAGACTCGATCAAAACATAAAACCTTCAAATTGATAATAGCTTGAGTCCCACGTAAAATTTAACCTGACGAGGTCAACCTGAGCTTATATTTTTTTTGAAGTTCGGGTTAAGCTTTGGTTTGGTAAGACTATAAATCTATGATTAATTGGATTATGGGTTTGGCTCAATTTCTAATATTTTAATATCGTAATACTACTAATTATGATGCTATATGACAAAGCGGAAGCTCACTCCGTCCCATAATTTGAGTTTGTCATTAGACATATTTACTATACAACAAGAAACTTAACCACTAAAAAATCTAACCGTTTAATGAAATTAATTACATAAGCTAAGAACCTAGTTATTAAAAATTACTAATTATCGAATTCAAAGCCTTAAACGATAGAATTCAGATATTTGAGTTATTTTCAATTAGGAGTGCATACGGTTCGGTTTCTTACAGTTCTTGATGGAACAGAAACCAAAATCGTAGTGAACGGTTCGGTTCGGTTCAGTTCAATTATGATTTCTTATAGTTTCAATTTCGGTTCCAGTTCTACTGGTTCTTTATGCACCCCTATTTTCAATTTGACAAGGGTCTTTTCAAGTTAAAATGGACTCGTCAAAATTGCACCGAAAAACTATTTCAGTCCTGTGAATATGACTTTCTGACTATCCAAATGAGCTCCTAACTCATCAACCGCTTATTCTGCATCAATATAGTTCAAGTTTGGGTTTGACGTAGTATATGCTAAAGCTTAATTCAAATTGAGATGAATTTAAAAAAATTCAACTTAATTCCAACAAAAAGAGTAGCCATCATGTTGCCCTCATACTCAACTCTGATTTTGTCTAAGTTGCATCCCAACCCTTTCAGGACTCAAAATGTGCAATTGTTTGATGAGCTATTTTTATTGATTACATAGGAGAGAAACCAGTATGTCAAATACATTTCTCATTGATTATTTGTAATACTTGAAATTTTTGGTTTTGATTGGATTCCAGTACCAAATTTAGTTGGCATTTGGAAGGAAAAAAATAATTGGTTGACAATCTAGAAAAGTTTTTTTTTTTTGGGTGAAACCAATCTAGAATAGTTGGTCAAGCCTAAAACATAATTTAATATCAGAAAGAGAAATTTAGTGCTAATGACTTGTCAATTTAGTTAAACAAATTGAACAAAAGATACAAACTCGTAGTGAAATTCATCCAAGATTTAAAAATATATATATATATAATAATAATAATAATAATAAAAATATAAATTACCGAATTTAAAATTTTCATGATTACGTGATTAGAAAAAAAATTCCAGGAGAAGGGAACCATGATTGTGTTTTTTAAGAGTCTACTAGTTATTGTAACTTTTTTAGTCGTTAATGTTTTTATTATCTTCGTCCTTATTTTTATCTTATATAAATTGAATTGATTACATGAATTATTTTTATATTATTATAATTACAAGTCATGTCATATATTTTATTTTATTTTGAATTACTGCATTTTATGTTAGTTTTGATCGGTCTCTCATCCAGATCTTTCATCATCTTTCATAGTCAAACAACAAAGTTTAACATTATTTATTTAATGCAAAGAGAAAAATGATAGTAGAATGATAAGGGTAAACGTTTTGGTTGGCGAGATCAGTGGACAATCTAACCGCGTTCGGAGGCTGACCCATGCACCGTGGAAGCTTTATCACACGTCTAAGAAACACCTGTGATGTGAGGTGAGTGGTCCCTCTCTCTACTATTCGGCCAACCTATAAAGGCTGGTTGTATTTAATGGGTATCTTTCGTAGATTATAGGACAAAAGAAACTTATATTTGTATATATATGTTTAGGGGTGCACAAAGAACCGTTGGAATCAGAACTGAAACTGAAATCGTACCTGAATCGAACCGAACCGTTGGTAGAGTTCCGATTCTGGTTCCATTTTTCAAGGAACCGTTGAATACGGTTCCGGTTTCGATTTCAGGTCCAGCAGAACTGAACCGAACCAAACCGAACTGTAGGTGACAGTTCCAAGGAACCGGAACCAGAATCGATCCGAAACCGTGAGATTAGTTATATAATTACATTAGTTATAAGTTATATAATTACATTCCTATTATAATATTAATATATTATAAATGTATTCACTTACTCAGTTACTGTCTTTTGTCTTACACTCTTACATGGCAATTAGTAATTACTTCACTCACACAAGTCACAACACAGCTTCACTGAATCACTTACACTTGGCCCAACACCGTCAACACATTACTAATTTACCATTGACTTAGTGACTTAAAAATCAACTTTACACAAGTTGTTGCCGATCTAAACCCTAGTTCTTAAGTTTTCTTCTCAGTTGTTAACTTCTCAGTTCTTACGCTGCTCACAGTGTGCCAAGTGAAAGGCTGACGGCTTCCAACTTCTCTTGAGAATTTCTCATGCAGTGACGGGCCGACAGCGACGCCGCACTGCACTCCCGCAGTCCTCACTCGCCATTCGATACGATTTGGTATGTCTCTCTCTAGATCTGGACCGTCCGATGTCTCTCTCCATCTCTCTCTCTCTATGGTGTCATGGATTCAGCAGTGCGTTTCGCCACCATCGTTTCTTGTTCATTTTGATTTTCTTGGATTCACATTTCGAGATGGGTATTTTGAGATTGAAGTGCAGAGTGTCTATGAGCTTGATGTCTCCATCTTGTGCTTCCCTGTTTCTTCTAAAACCTTATATTTCAAACAAATACACAATGGATGAGGGACATTTCACATTTATACATATTATATAAACAGGAGAATCGCGGTTCGGAACCGAACCGAACCGTTGACTACGGTTCGGTTCTGTTTGGTTCCACCCAACGATTCCGGTTCCAGTTCCAAAATATAGGAACCGTTGGGAACGATTCAGGTTCCGGTTCCAAAATATAGGAACCGTAGAGAACCGGACCGTGTGCACCCCTATATATATTCCTCAAGAATTACTATACTCTTTACTACTAATAGAATAGAATATAGGGAGCTGATATTGGCACTCCACCAATATTCTTAGGCACTCCAGTCTAATTTTTTTGTAAAGTAAAATTACAAAAGTGGGTACCTCTACTATAAAATCTTTGATTCTTATATTTTTAGTACCCTAATTGCCCTTATTTGATAAAGTTAGAATTCTTGGCTCCAAATTGCAACTTCTCTCTCACTTTCCCTCTCTTTTTTGGTGTGAAAAAATTTTAGAAATCTATGAATCATGCAACCCTAATTTTTAGACTATATTTTTTTTTGATTTTAAAAATATTATTTCTTCTTGTTGAATCAATTTATCAATATTTATTTTAGAACTGAAAAAGTTTAGGATTCAATATAATGATTTTGAGAGTATCAATCAAATGTATGTGATTAAAATAATAAAAGTTACGTGATTAGATAAGTTGGGAAGAAGTTGTTAATAATAGATTACCTAGAGAAATATTAAAAAAAAAGTATTTGAGTTGGAAACAAACATTATATCAATGAATAAAACCTATTTGAAAAAATTAATTGTATTTAAAATCAAAAGAAAGTTTAATTTCACTAAAATAAAAATTATGATGCATAATTCTTTAAGGAAACTAAGGAAAGCTTTTTTATTTTAATAGGGAACTTTTAGAAATTAAAAGATAAAAAGAAAAAAACATGACCCTATGAAATCCTTTTTCAATTGTAGTTGCGTTAATTTAGCTAAGGAGCTTTTACACCAAAATTTCAAAAAAAATAAATAAAATTAATATGATGTTTTTCTTTATTTATTTTTTATTTTTCCCCCTTCTTTCTATTTTGTTTTTTCACAAATTGATTATATGTTTCTAATTTTTAATTTATTTTATTTTGTAAATAAGATACATGAAAAATAAATTACACATTTGGTAAGTAAAAAGACAATATTTCAAATTTTGGATTCTTTTAATTATATATGATATGGACACGAACAATTTTTAATTGAAAATTGTCTAAACTATAGTATCTGGATGGTAATAAATGGATTGTTATATTGTAAACCAAAAACAAAAACAAAATCAATCACAAATTATTTGAGATAACAAGGATACAGTTGAAAAACTTTTTTTTTTAAGAAAGATAAAAGAAAATTAGAATTGAGTTTTGATTTAGAAGGGCAATTAGGGTACTAAAATATAAGAATCAATGATGATATAACATTAGGGATGGCAACGGGGTGGGGCGGGTTTTGCCTTTCCCATAACTGAAACCGTTTAACTTTTTCCGTCCCGCAACCGTGTATAAACGGGGTGGGGCGGGTTTTGCCTTCCCCATAACTGAAACCGTTTAACTTTTTTCATCCCGCAACCGTGTATAAACGGGGTGGGGCGGGTTTTGACTTCCCCATTACAATAACCGTTTAACTTTTCCCGCCCCACCCTGTTTATACATTTTTTTTAATGCAAAATTTTTTATAATAATAAATTTGATATTTTGATACATATACACCGAAAACACACATTTACGTACTTGCAATACAATGGATAATATTGAGTCGTTCGTTACTGATATAATAAACTTGTATAATTGTATGATATATATAATATTAATATTTCCTTTATACATTATTAATATTTTCTCTATATATTATATGTATAAGTATAAATATATATCACTTTTTTTTCAATTTCACTTTCTACTATAATTCCGTCTAACCAAATGGTCTGTAAAGAAATATTTTTGACGAATTATACTTGGAAGTATCGAATTGGCACCTTGAAATTAAAATTAAAAAATAAGAATAATTAGATTTAATGAAACTCTCGTATTGTTATTTTTCTCCTAAATTTATGAAGGGCAAAATTAAAATACCATTGAGTCCTTTAATGTAAAGCTAATCTTATTCCAAACTTCATAAATTGATATAAAAAAAAGAAGTTACTATTTCTTCCAAAATAAAAAAGAAGTTAGGTACTATTTCTTCAACCTGTTCCTTTTCAGAAAAATTATTATATACCACGGGATGCGGCGGATGCCTTGGGAGAATCACATCACTAATAAGATTTCATCTTTTATGATTTCCTATAATAATAGGAAAATGAGTTTTATTATCGGTGAAATTCCTACATTTAAGCAATTTCCGGAGTATTGTAGAATTACTCCCTTTTTAGGAAGAAAAGAAAGGAAATAAAAAATTTCCTAAACACTATAAGTTTGATTAGCAAAAAAAAAAGGAAAATTTTGAAGAAAAATTACTTTCCATAATTACCTTATTTTTTTATAAATTTTTTCTATAAAAAACGCATAAAATTTTTGTCCAATTTTCGCAAGTTAATATAAAAAAGAAGTGACTATTTCTTCTGAATGAAAAAAGCAATTACTATTTCCTCTACCTCATCTACCGGACCATTATCCTCTCCGGTGAGAAACTCCCTCCGGTCTCTCTAGTGGCTATGTTTGTTACAATAAGTGGTGACGCATGTTACTTTTCTGGGTGACATCAATCACTAGTAATTCATGTTACTAAAATGGGTGATATTGGATAATATTGTATCATCTATTTTAGTAACTTGAGTTACCACTCACAGTTACAAATATTGTCCATCGAAGAGACTGAAGTTAGCTGGAAATAACAAGAAAAGGAAGGAAATAGAAAATTTTAAACACTATATAAGTTTGGTTAGCTGAAAAAGAAAAATTTTGAGAGAAAATTACTTTCAATAATCACCTAATTTTCTCATAAAAAATTTCAATAAAAAATAGAAAAAAAATTTATTTCTTGAAAAAGTTTTATAAACTTACAATAAGCATTGAATAGTAATTTGTAATAATTTTCTTGAAAACTTGTCGAAAATTTTATTGAGCCTTCGATAAGCGAAGAAAATCAGTTCTTCAAAACAACTTTTACATAAGAAATCCTCATGTTGCTATGTGAGGGAGAGAAAAAAAGAAAAAGGAAAAAAAAAAAAGACATGCACAATAATTTCAACAAACAAATTGAATAATGAAAAAACAATAAAATATAGCACAGAAAAATAATTATTATTAATGACATCATAATATTAAGTGTGTAATTTTCAATAAATTTGTTATATGCATAACCAATCCAACTAAATAACTAAAGGAAAATCAAAGACATGTTCAATAGTGTGTATATATATATATATATATGTATCATCACCATATGTATCACCCTCACCTGTGGGTTGTGGACTATTTCCTACAAACCAAACAAAACTAATTTCTACTACGCTACCACGGTTTCACACTAATGTCGCAATCTTTAGAAACAATCTTTGACCCCACCGTTAAGTTATCCACTATCACGTCACATTTAACCTTAACGGTAATCGTCCACGTCTTAACGGCACCAACCTTGATCTTAACAGGAGCTTTCAAGTTCAACCTAAACGGCACGTTCTTTTGCTTCTGTTCAGCCAACAACGCCGAGTGAACGGCGCTCGTTAAAACCACGTTAGAACCCTTCAACGCCGTCTGGAAAACCGTCACGTTGTTCGACGGCTGGTAAAACATCGGCAAAACGCCGTCACACAAGTGGATGTCCTTGTAGTAGACTCTAACGGAGCTTCCTTTCTCGTAGTAGATACCGATCTTGTCGTTAGGGTTTTGGGCTCTGACGCTGACGTTAAACGCCGGCGAGATAGACGACGCTGACGTCAGGTTGAAGCCTCGGATGGCAATGCTGTCAACGGAGTAATTCGGGAGTTCCGGCCTGAAAACGAGGTACAGGACACCGGCGGCGACGGCGATGAGGACGACGAGGAGGACGGCGAGGCCGACGGTCCAGCAGAGGCAGCGGCAGCAGCAGCTCCGTTTCGTCTTCCGGCTGCTGTATTTCTGGTAGCGGTGGGCGTTCTCCGGTGGCGGGTAACGGTAGATTTGGTCCTTGGCGACCTGGATGACGTAAGTTCCCGGCGGAGTCACCGGCTTTTCCGGCGTCGGATCTGCCGGTTTCGAAGGGACTTCAGATTTGTTCTGAGATGACATCGTTTTTGCTTCAACGGTGGCCGGTGGGTTTTCCATGGGGTGAATTCTCTCTGCCATTAGATAACTCAAGAATTTTCTGCACACAAAAGTGCAAATAAATGTTATATATATATATATATATAATGATGAGAGAGAGAGAGTTCTTGAAAATTTAAGCGTTGATTTAATAAATACAGAGACTCTTAAGTTTGGTTCATAGCATCTAAAGTACTTTGTTTTTCCAAAAGCAAATTCAGTTTATATGCATTGTTTTTTTTTCCAAAAGTAAATTCAGTTTCTATACGTTTTAATTGAATTAATTTACATTTGCTTCGGACATAGACTACACGCAGCAAAAGTCAAGCTTCCCAATCGGACTATCTGTGTGTGTTTGAGTGTGTGTGTGTGTATATATATATATATATATATATATATCAAAAGCTTGGTAATATTAGTACAGAAAGAGCAATTACCTGAAATGCGCTTCAGATTTGTGAAAGGGGATGAGATCTATGCGAGAAAGAGAGGTTTGAGAGGTCTGCGACTGAGTTCGGTGGTGAAGGGTATGATGAGAGAGAATGAGTCTTCGAGCAGTTCAGACTCTTCAGATAGAGAGAGAAACACTAAGTGTACATACATACATATATATATATATATAGAGAGAGAGAGAGAGAGAGAGAGTAACTGCGTATGAAGAAAAAGTGAAGTACAGTTCATTCTTTGATGTCAAGAAATGGGAACAGAAGCACATTACACACCGAAAGCGAAACAGTCAAGGAAGTGGCTCTTTCTGTATCAAAAAGACAAAATTAACCTTGTGAATGGAAACAATGACCTTTGTTTTTCGTTTTCTATTAAAAGGTGAAAGTATTAAACTCATACATACAAGGACATATTAAGACTCGATCAAAACATAAAACCTTCAAACTAATGAGAGCTTGAGTCCCGCATAAAATTTAACCTGACGAGGCCAACCTGAGTTTATATTTATTTTAAGTTCGGGTTAAGCTTTGCTTTAGTAAGACTATAAATCTATGATTAATTGGAGTATGGGTTTGGCTCAAATTCTGATATTTTAGTATAGTAATACTACTAATTATGATTAGTATGTATGACAAAACGGAAGCTCACTCCGTCCCATAGTTTGAGTTTGTCAATAGACATATGTACTGTACAACAAGAAACATAATCACTAAAAAAATCTAACCGTGTAATAAAATTAATTACATAAGCCAAAAACTTATTTACTAAAAATTACTAATTACTGAATTCGAAGCCTTAAACGATAGAATTCTGTTATTTGAGTCGTTTTCAATTAGGAGTGCATACGGTTCGGTTTCTTACAGTTCTTGGTGGAACATAAACCATAATTATAGTAAATGATTCGGTTCAGTTATGATTTCTTATAGTTTCAGTTCCGATTCTAGTTCTACTGGTTTTTTATGCACCCCCATTTTCAATTTGACAAGAATCTTTTCAAGTTAAAACGGACTTGTCAAAACTGCACCGAAAAACTACTTCAATCCTACGGATATGACTTTCTGACTATCCAAATGAGCTCCTAACTCATCAACCGCTTATTCTGCATCACTGTAGTTCAGTTTGGGTTTGAGGTAGTATATGCTAAAGTTTAATCCAAATTGAGATGAATTTAAAAAAATTCAACTTAATTCCAACAAAAAGAGTAGCCTGATATGTTGCCCTCATACTCAACTCTGATTTTGTCTAAGTTGCATCCTAACCCTTTCAGGACTCAAAATGTGCAATTGTTTGATGAGCTATTTTTATTGATTACATAGGAGAGAAACCAGAATGTCAAATACATTTCTCATTGATTATTTGTAATACTTGAAATTTTTGGTTTTGATTGGATTCCAGTACCTAATTTAGTTAGCATTTGGAAGGAAAAAAATAATTGGTTGACAATCTAGAAATTTTATTTTTGGTTGAAACCAATCTAGAATAGTTGGTCAAAACTAAAACGTAATTTAATATCGGAAAGAGAAATTTAGCGCAAATGACTTGTTAATTTAGCTAAACAAAATTGAACAAAAGAAACAAAACTTGGAGTGAAATTCATCCAAGATTTAAAAAATAATAATAATAATAATAAAGAATTTAAAATTTTCATGATTACACGATTAAAAAAAAAATCCAGGAGAAGAGAACCACAATTATGATTTTTAAGATTCTACTAGTAATTATAACTTTTTTAGCCGTCGTTGTTTTCATTATCTTCGTTCTTATTTATATCTTATATAAATTGAATTGATCACATTAATTTTTTTTTATTATTATAATTACAAGTCATGTCATATATTTTATTTTATTTTGAATTAGCTCTTAATATAATTTCCAAAATTATAATTTAATGGTATTATGAATTCATCATAATGACCTCAGATCTTTCATCATCTTTCATCATGAAACAACAAAGTATAACATTATTTATTTAATGTAAAGAGGAAAATGATAGTAGAATTATAAGGGTAAACTTGTCATTTAACTTGAAAGTGTTTTGGTTGGCGAGATCAGTGGACGATCTAACCGCGTTTGGAGGCTGACCCATGCACCGCGGAAGCTTCATCACACGTCTAAGAAACACCCTGTGATGTGAGGTGAGTGGGCCCTCTCTCTACTATTTGGCCAACCTGTAAAGGCTGGTTGTATTTAACCCGTGTAGATATCTTCCGTTGATTATAGGACAAAAGAAACCTATATTGTATATATATATATATATATATATATTCCTCAAGTATTACTATACTATTTACTACTACTCGAATAGAATATATATACACGCATATATATATAAATAGATGGAGGCAAAAAAAATACAATATATATATATATATATATATATATATATATCCGGCCATCCATATCCTAATGTTGTGGGGGGGGGGGGGGGGTGTCATTGTATTTTTTTTAGATTTAAATTACCTTTTCATCCTTCAATATAGGTTTGAGCTCCATTTGAGTTCTATGATCTCAATCGCAGCATTCATTTGATTTTTATATTTTTAATATAATACTTGGTTTTTAATAACGACATTAACTAATGCCAAGATGCAATTTTTAAAACTACTAAATCTCTCAGTACTATTAAAAAATTACAAAATTGAATATATATAAATATATATATATATATTTATATATATTTAAGTTGTCAGTACAACATACAAGACATGTGGAATAATTTTATTTTTGTCACATCCAACAAACGAACTTAACTTCTCATTTCTAAAATCAATTTCAAAGTATAAAATGCGCATGTGTAATTGTATTTTCATAAAAATAAAAAATAAAAAAAAATTAGCCCATGTGCCAATTACGTTGCACATGACCACTTGATTTTTTTTTTCAATTTTCGTGTTGGGTGGGGTAATTTGCAACTTTTCGTAAATTGAGGGGAGTTTGTTGTCAAAAAAAATAATAGAAGGGGATATTTTGTAACTTTTTAATAGTGCAAGGGGGTTTAGTATAATTTGGCGTTATTGTTATTATTATTAGGGTAAAGTACGAAAAACTCCCTTACGATATACCAAATGTGCACGATGCACCCTTACTTTTTAAAATGAGCTGTGTCAGTCCTTATTTTTTTTTAAATGTGCACAGATCCCCCTCTGATCACTTTTTAACATAAACTTATAATTTTTGTTCAATTTTACCCTTTTTACATACCCAAAATACCCCTCTTCCAAATGTTTTAATAATCACCCTCCTCTCTCCCTCACTCTCATTCTCAAATGATTTGTTGTCATATTTTTTGTTTGTACAATATTTTATTTTATTTTATTTTTTTGCACATCTTGTTTCCTTATTTTTGTTTGCACAGCTTCTTCCTTATTTGTTTTTTTGTTTTTGTTTTTTGGGACCATTACAATAAGCTTTCTAAATGACATTTATCTCCAAGCATGGCATCATGTTCGAGCTCAAGAAGTCATTGTTATCCATATGAATGGTTGGACCATTTTTTGGGTCTGCCTCCTCATTTTTTTCCTGAATGGTTGGATCAATTTTGCTCAATTATTTTGTCTGAATTATTAACAATTCATTACTTTGATATTGGGATAAATAATTTCTCTCTCTTTTTTTCCCTTTTATATACAACCTTGCATCAGTATATATGAATGTTTATGATTGTTTTAGCTATTTAGAAAAGGGAAACTACTGAAATCAGGAGTGCCAGAGGTTAAAATAGTCCACCACCGGAAAGTGATCAAGAAATTTATAGTC
Source organism: Cornus controversa (assembly GCA_026545225.1). Lineage (NCBI taxonomy): Eukaryota > Viridiplantae > Streptophyta > Magnoliopsida > Cornales > Cornaceae > Cornus > Cornus controversa. Next base: position 22,318,707 of record CM048852.1, read on the forward strand.
ATTTTAGTCCCAAACGGTCATTTCACTTGCATAGAATTTTTAATATTACTTTTTTTTAATACTATAAGGTTAGTTTAGTCTTTTGAAATTAATAGGTCCTTATTTGCATAATTTTAAAACTTGGAGGGAATTTTTATTATACTTAAAAAAGAGTATATCTAGGAGGGATTTTCGCTCTTTACCCTTATTTTTATTTAATTCAACTTCTCTAAATGAAAACCAATTTGTCGCAAGCTATGGCTGTCATTATCACGTTAGCAAGGAATCTGTCAACTGATTTTCGAAGATATATATATATATATAATATAGAAGTTAGGTATAATAAAGACAAAAGAGATAATTTAAGAATTAAAAGTGGTTAAAAAATAAATTCTGTGATTCAAAATATTTTTGTTATTTACGGTTTAAAATTATTTTATCTAACGGTGCATAATAGTACCGTAAGCATGAATATACACTATATATATATATATATATATATATATATATAAAAGTGTATGTATAATTGAAGGGAGACTACACACGCTACTTTCGAAAAAATACAATGGATTTATTAATAAAGACATTATTGTCACATAACTTAAAATCAAGAATTGATTTTGTGACAACTAATTCCTTTCACACATAAGATTGTAACTGAATTCCACACTGCTTCGGCTTTGGACATCCTTGGATGCATTGGGTGAGTCTCACTCACCCAATGCATCGATGGTTTGCATTTGGACACGTCAATTTGAATCCAATTCAAGATCAGTTTAATTTTTTAATGTGTGTTTAAGTAATTATTTTTTACAATTATAGTTAAGATAAGGTTAAAAAATTTCAAATCGAACTTAATTTGAGTTAGGTTTGGATTCAGGTGTTAGCAACCCGAACCCAACCCCAACTAATATTTTAATTTTAATTTTTATTTCAAATATATTATATATATTTCAAATTATAATCACTCTTTTTCTTCAACTTCTTTTTGTTTAAATCTTAATTAATTATATATTAATACTTTGAAAATTAATTTTCTAAGAATTTTTTTGTAACAGGTGTTTCCCGAAACACCATATCATTTCAAGACATGCCACACTAATTTATCTCTCTCTACATATATATAATGTTATCTATCTCCCCCTTTTAGCAGTTCCTACAAAAGATGACACTCTTTGTTGCAAAGACTGAAATTTCGACGCTTTCCAATGAAATTCTAGTCATTGTCGCCGATCAACAATATGTCTCTCACTCTTGCACTACAACTTGATTTTCTAATCTAATTTATAAACTCAATCTCAACTCGAATTCAAAGATTTTAGAACGAGTTAGACTTGAGTTAAATGTCGAATTGAATTGAATTGACTTCACATTTCGCATTGTGGTGTTATATTTAAGACAGTCAAATTGAGAATGAGTGGCAGTGCATGAAAAGAACATTAGATGATCATTTGAGTCAGCAAAAACTCCCAACAATTTATTCCGCTTGTATAATCATGAAGTATAAGTTTAAATTGTGTGAAACTAAAATAAGCTCAATTTAAATAAAATTTTTGAGCTCAAGCCAATAAACTTTAGCTGACTATCCTGAGGATCAAGTTTGGCCCATTTTTTTAACTTGTGCAAGACTGAAAAAATTAATAATAATACTAGTGTTGGAAGAATGTAAAGAAAATAAAGGATGTGATGTCGGTGAAATGACATCCAAGTGGAGGATTAAACGACGGACTCTTTAGGGCGGGGCGAAGGGGCTCAACCCATGACTCAAGCGAATGAGGTAGCTCACATCCTCATCGGAACAATAATAGGAGAACACGTGACATATGGATATGTTGACGAGTGGCAAATGTCCATACGTTAGTACATGATAGAAATGTTATAAATAGTTGTGTCACGTGACATGAGACGACTTCCTTGAGATTCTGCCACCTACTTGTTCCTCATATATTCCCTTGTCCAGGTTATCTCCCTTACCCTCTCATTCGAATCAAGATCATCTCTTGTGCAATTTTAGGTCCTGTGTCGTTTAGTGCGTTTAAATCAATAACGCAACAACTTTAAATCATTATTACAATAATTTTAAATTGATAATGCAACAATTACCTAAAAGTGTTGAATTTTTGATGTATTGTGATGTAGTGTGTTGCACTGTTCATTTAATAGTGTACAAGATGGCACTGGACGAGATGAAGGATATGAGAGAATCCGGGCGGGTTCTCTCATCTTTTTTTTTTTTTCCTTTTTCTTGTATTAGCTTCTGAAATACCTCACTTCGTGATTCCTAACAAACTGCTTGAATTAAATGAGCTGCTTAACTTGTAAAATGAACTCAACTCAAGCTCAACCCAATTCAATTATCTTTTAGCTGACTTCTATTGGGTCGAGCCCACCCACTTAGCTTGACCGGGTGAAATGAAATAATCTTTTTATTATATAACTCGTAAAATGAGAGTGATCAAATACCATCTCACTTACCAAATCTAAATATGTTAACATACTATTACTTCTGGGCTGGTCCCAAGGCTTCAAGCTTTGCATATTTCAAGTTTAACCCGAATTCGCACTTAAAATTTTGATAAAGCCCGATTTGACCCGAATTTTAAGTTAATCTAAAACAAATACGGGCCAAACAGCCAGTCTTCACTTTTTAGGCTTTCCCAGCCCAATTGAGAGATTGAGAGTTCAAATTTTGAATGTGTGCATTGCTTACTTGTCCAAAAAAAAAAATAAATAAATAAAAGATTAGTAATAGGGATTGTAAAAATATCTTAATATTTTAGGTCTTAAGATAAAACTCTAATAACTAATCTTATATTTAACATCAAATCTCTTCAAATTCATCATCCAAGTTTTATCATAAGATTTGAATACATATTTTGAGATATATTCTAGAATTTCAACCAGTAGGACAACTTATTAAGTATGAAAAGGGCATTATATGGGAAAAGATAAATATATTAAATTATTATTATTTTGTGGGCCTGATAGAGATATACATATTGTAAGTCCTATTCTAAACACTTTTTGATCAAGCCCAACTCAACACTAATTCTAACTAAATCAATTCGAGCTAAAACGTGGATTTTGGGCTTTTTCGGCCCAATTTACAGTCCGAGTAATGGTTGAGGTGATTTCGGATGGTGAACATAGACAAACCAATGCTAAAAATAGTTATTTTTTTTTTATAAATTACATAAACCTCCTCTCTAATTAAGGTCATAAAACGGAGTACGTCTACAATACACTTGGTACACTGAATGAATTCCGAATTGTGTGTGTTGTACACGCAGAGTGAAATTCACTGCACGTGATGTACACGAACAGTCGAGATTCACCCGGTATATTTAATGGGTGTATTGTAAATTTTCTCCATAAAACGAGTTGTGCTGCAATGAAGTTAAAAAAAGAATGACATAACATTGGATGATGTTTATGGAGTCAAAAAGTGTAGAATTTTTTTTTAGATTTAAAATTGTTGAAATTGATATTTTTATTTTTAACTTTATTAAAGTACTATATAATTGCACCAAGCCATGTAACTACCTGGCCTTTTAAAAAATTAATTGTTCAATCATTCATGGTAGTTCTAAACCTTTAGTAAAAATATTTAAAGGAGATTAAATCTGGAAGTTCTCTTTAAAAGCCTTATTTTTTCTTCTTTCTCAATTCTTCACTCAATAGATCTTAACTCTTTATATATATATATATATATATATATATACACACTTAACAATTCAGAAAATCATTAACAAATTGAAGAAGATGCTAAACAACAGGAGATCAATTTATATATTCTCCAATAAATTGTTTATTTTTATTTACATTTTTAATTTGTTATTATATTGAAAATTTCTTATAAAAATCTTATATATATATATTTATAATTACTATTTCTTAGCAAACTTGTCTTTGTTGTGATTTGTAAAGTGTGAACAAACATCGTAAGAAAAATAAAATTTGTGGTATGTCTACTAGAAAGTTCACTTGGGGCCTATCAACTTTTTGGAAATTTTAGGCTAGCCTTGCCTCTATTGTTTCATACTATCGAGACACTTTTGTTGCAAGATGAAAATTTTGTTTTTGTTCCATAAACTGAAAAATGATAGATAAAAAAATGAGGCAACTTCTAATGAGCAACGACAACAACCTCTTTCAAAAATTCTAAGAGTTCAACAAATAGAGAGAAACTTATTATCTGATTGATAGATTGATTCATCCCATATTGACTCTCCATGTTTCTATAGCAATAATAGAACGATCTTTTTCGGCAATGAAGCGTGTCAAAACTAAAATTTACAACAAGATGAGTGATGAATTTCTTGCAGATTGTATGATTCTCAATATTGAAAAAGAACTTGGTGAAGATATTAATATAAATTCGGTAGTTAATGCTCCTTTCTTCTGTTTTTGAGGTTTCTTTCAGTTTTTAGTAAGAATGGGTGACCGTATTTTGCCTAAATAGTAGAAACAGGTAATAAGAGAATACTAGAGATCTGAGCCATAGAATTTATCAATTCTAACTCAAGATACTTATTCAATCTAATAGAATGATTTTGCCGAGTCCAGACTAATACCAATCTAACCCATTTCATGAATAAAATGTGACCAATTAAATTTGACTCTCTTAAGGATCGGAGGGTTTATCTTCCATAGCTTACTTAAGAAAACATTATATCTATTTTTGTATCTATCTATGATGCACTTGATTTATCTATATGAGAATGTGCTCTTTTTTTTTTTTTTTGTCTATTTTTAATATTTATAACATATTTTTGTCATAAAAATTATTGTATTCATTTTCAAATTTTCTTACTTTTAGTCCTCTCCACTTTGCAATCCAGGCTCTGCCCCACAGTTGTGTCAATAAAATTATTAAACTAGACTTTTTAATTTGGAATATCTTAATCATTTGAATAGAACAATAATGGTTGGTCCAACAATCCTGGTTTCAAATTTGTAGATTTGAGACCATACATGGTTTCTGTCCACAAATTGTATTTGTGGACAGAAACTTGTAAGAAGAAAACTAAGCACAGAGCTTTATATACAAAAGTTGTTATTTAACAATGTCTTCTCTCAATCATTTGAGATTGACACATATCTTTGGACATAGTATAAAATGTATTGCACTTTCTATTCTACAGTTCTTACATTTAATAATAGTTAAAAATTATTAGATGGTTCGAGATCATGTAGTCCTGATGAATTAGAAGATGACACGTAATGAATTGTGTCAATTTTATAGTTGCATGTCATCTTTTGATTGGCTAGAACTATATGATCCCGAATTATGTAATAATATGTAATCTCGAACCATGTAATAATATTTTGTTCATTAACCTCAAATTAGATACCTAATACTAATAACAGGAGATATAATGTAGATTAAAAATTAATGGAACTGCAAAGATAAAATCTGAGCATTGACTAATTAAGACTAAAATGCTCTTCCCTTAATAATAATAGTGTGTGTGGACCAAGTTCATGAAATGTGGGAGGCACTATCCAATAAGTTATACCCAAGAAAGTTATTAAAGATTCTTAGACAGGTCATCCTCACTGATACTTCTATAGCATGCCCAAGACTTGGCAAAATAGTTTAATGTTATATATGTTAGTCTTTTATTAAAAGTTTCTCAATTACACTGTGTGACATCTTTTAGTGCAAAGCACTGCCCACATTATTATGTCAGGTCTAGCATTTACTTGATTTTCACCTTTTATGGATTCCATATGTATGTATACAAACTAGTGTATACTCTCGTGTCTACGATACTATTATGCATTCGCAATCGTGATCGATAGATAGATTGATTTTAGTCCGTAAATAGCAAAAGATATTTTAGACTACATGATTAATTTTTTAACCACTTTTGACAGTTAGATTGTCTTTTTTGTTCTTATTATATCAAGCTTCTATATTATATAGACTAGTGTATGTCCATGTCTCGACACTATCATGCATTTGCACTCTGTTAAATAAAGTAATTTTAGACTGTAGATAACAAAAGACATTTTGGATCGCATGATTAATTTTTTAACCACTTATATATATATATATATATACACACACACACACACACACACACAATTGTATGTCCTTGCCTACGATATTATCATGCACTCGCACTCGCACTCGCACTCATGATAGTTAGATAAAGTGATTTTAAACCGTAGATACCATAAGACATTTTGGAGCACAAAATTATTTTTTTATCCTTTAGATTGAATTTTTCCTCAGCTTCTATATTATATAAATGTATATGCACTGTAGTGATGAATGCAAGTTAGTGTTGGATTTGTTGCAGAGTGTCCTGGTGCATGCACATGCACTAACAGCTTACAAGAAGCCCAAGTGTTGCTTGTTCTGCAACTTCTGCCAGACATGTTGTGTGTGTGTGTGTGTCTATATATATATATATATATTTATGTATATACAGTGTAGTGATTAATGTAAGTTAGCGTTGGATTTGTTTTAGAGTGTCCTGGTGCATGCACACACACTAACAGCTTACAAGAAGCCCAAGTGTTGCTTGTTCTGCCAGACATGTTGCTTTAAATGTGTAGTGTATATGCCCACAAAGAGGTTTGTTCATGTACTTCCAAATTACTTTACTTTAAAATTAAGATAGGTGTCCTTAAATGCCCTTGAGAGGATTGCTTTCTTTAACTCTTTTTTTTTTTGATGATGATCATATTCCTCACTATTTTATTTGTTGATCAATATACAACAACAATTTTAATATTGTTCCCATGTTGGTCCAACAATTTTCTATTCAGTTTTTTTATTTTTTTGGTAAAAGAATAGTTATGATCTCAAGTTGTATGTCACCAGGGAGGTTATTGTATTTTTTACCCAAAGAAAGAACCTATTTCAAGAGCACAAACTCAAGGTGAGCGCATCTTCAAGTCATATAATTTTTTTAAATGAGTGTTGCTCTGGCATTCCGTGCGCATTCTATCACTCTTTTTGTATGATATAGAATTTGTCGTTTTTGCACTCCTACTCTCGGACAGTCATTCCCGTTCTCTGTGACTTAGAGCACACCCTTGTGACAATAATCTTTAAAGGACAACTATTATCATCATTATTAAGTTCAAGAGAAGCTTAAAATTCATAATTTTTTGAAGGACTAGTCGCTCCTATAATAACCTTTTTCTTCTTTCCAATGTTTTCTTAATTATCTTCTAAATGATTAAACACAACCAAATGAAAGAGAAATTCGGCATGGAATTGAGAATTAGACACCCTAAAATTTATTTTTTTAAAAAAATCAAGACTCAAATAAATTAGAAAAATATAAAGTCAGATGGGAAAAATGAAAAAATGGAAAGAAAAAAAAAAAATTACAAATCAACTTCAAAATAATCCACAACCATCATTCGTATGGCTCCAACTTCGTGGTTTAAATATATCAAATAAAATAGTTTGTCGAATCTAAGGATCATTGTTTGGTACAATGGTAAAAGTTTGACCACGTGAGAGAAAAAGAAGATTAACCAGTGTCAAACAAGTCCGGCTATATTCTCAGTAGGGTTACAGAAATCCATTCCATAAGAAGATTAAAGTTATGCAGAGAAAAAGAAAAAGAGAAAAAAAAAGGCAGCCACAAATTAAGATGTAAATCAACATGGAATAATTCAAAAAAAGAACTTGTAAAATTAAAATATGAAAAAGTGGCAAACAAATAAAAAAATCCACAATTTGTTGTTTCAGTAAGACATACCACTCCAACAGAACAATTGAAATGTAAATATCATATATAATAATAAAAATTGTCCAAAAAAATATATGGTTTCAAAGAATCCAAAAAATGTCCAAACTCAATTGAAGAAATCTATGTAACACCACACTCAACTCACTATTGATCCTCCATTTCATATAACAGTTGAAGGACTCTTCAAAACTAGTGCGTTTAGTGTGAGACACATTGTGTCCGATACTTTTGATTAGACATGTCTTATAAAGCATATCTAATCATTCAATTTTATTATATTATTACTTTAAAATGAGTTAAGTGCATATATCGAACACTATATTACATAAAAACATTACTTTACTCTAAAAAATAAAATAAATAAAAATAATTAGATAAAATGAATACACGTACCCGAGTCCATCTAACATAGACAATACTACAATAACTATGTTTAGGCAATACCAGCATGGCTTCCATACTACAATACTGATAACAAATGTACAAGAAATCAAACCAACTTGGCTGTATTATCCTAATCACATGGTTATTATATAGGTTTGACTCTACTGAACAGCATGCCATACTGAAAATTAAAAACAAAGACTAAAAAATGTACACAACAACAATGTTTGTCACATATTTGACAATGGTGGTTCATTAGAGTCCTACTACCTGTCCATGATATGATTTCCAATTCATCAAACAAGCAAGACAAGTTGACCAATAACTGTTTTGAATCCACTCAAACAAAAATGATCAATGATATGCAGGGAGAAAGTCAACCCACAATTCATTCAACAAACCAGCCAATATATATTCTCAACAACAGGACAGCACAAGAAGATTCCATTTCTAAGAGGATGGTTGACCTTAATTATATAAGAAAATATGCAACTAACTTATTTATATAACAACTAAAAAGTCTACAATTCAACAGCAAAGTCGAATATAGGACTAGCCCCAATTGTTTATTACACTAATTTAGGAGCTGTTAGCCCATCAAACTTTAGGAGAAAAAAAAAACATAATTATAGGCTAAGGGAGTTTTCACCAGATCCGCGCAGATCTCTCGATAGGTAGATGTCCATTCTTGAGAATATGGGGTTCCATAGATCCTAAAGGATGACAATTTGACATTCCTTGCAGCAATCTTCTAATCAGTACCAAATCGAAACATCCTGCTTTGGGAGGATATCCCTTGCAACTCCAGGTAAACCCTCAGTATAATCGACAGACGGAAGATTGAAGGGAGACCCGAAAATCAACTGGAAGTTTTCATTATGGTTGGCCTCAAATGGAGAATTCAAACCCCTGCACTGGTCAAACCCATCTTCCTCTTGTGAAAACATTGACCTATTATTAATGGATACCTTAGTTCCTTCAAAGATATTACCATCAATCCCAACCCCTCCTTGGCCATGGAGGTAGTTCTCCTGTTGACACTGAATGTTTGATTGCGAGAGAGTCTGATCTCTGGCAACAGCAATGTTTCCGGGATTTGAGTTCTTGCTTCCTTGAATATTAGCATCGTAAAATGACATAAGCTCACTGATCATTTTCTGCCCATCTTCTGGAACTCCAAGTCCTGATAGATTAAAGGAAGGAGCAATTGAACCAACCAGTGCAGCGGCTGGCTGCTTGGGTTGGACAAAGGCTGGAGGGAAGACTGGTTTCACTTCGTTAACATGAAAGTTTGAACCTCCAAAGTCTGAAAAATTGCTTCTATATGGGCAAATCAATTGATGATTGTCTCTAGAAGACCTGTCATGAAAACCTTGGCAGACTTCCCTATGAGGACATTGAAGAAACTCACATGTATAGACCTTCTGATCCATCATCATGTTCAGTTCATTGGCTGGCTTCCGCTTCCTGGTAAAATCCAAGTTGGTTGTAACTTCATCCTTCATCAGATGAGAGATTTGTTGAACTGACAGACTATCTTTAAATCTCTCCATCCCAACATTCAACAGACTGAGATTGTTGGGTTTCTGCTCCTGCACATCGAAATTAGGTTCCTCATCAGCCCCTTCAACATCATACTCGCTGCTGTCAGTAATGACATAAGACCCGCTCCCACCAGTGGAGGACAAAGGGGGGCAACGGTCGGGATAAAGTTCTCGGGCTAAGGCTTCCTCCTGGTTGATGATAGCAATCCAAGTTGCACTCTCCTTGGCTGTCATCTTGTCTTGCAAACACTTAGACTGCCTTACAAGCTTACGAATCTTAGCAATATCAGGTGACATATGCTTAATCACTGCTGTTAGAACACCCACCTTCCATGCCTTCTTCAAATCATGGGGCTTCTTATAAGGCGGAGGGCCTTGATTCATCTGTAAACCCAATTGAGGCCACCATTCTTCATTCCCAGTAGGCCACCACGGCGGGGGAACACCCTTCTCTAAGGGGAACCGCCTCTGTGGGGGGTCACAATGCTGCATGAGGGCTGACAATAGAGAACCAAGCGTTGTGTCTTGAAGTTCTTGCAAAGTGTGTGGGGTAGGACCAACTGAGTTACAGATCTCATTCTTGCCGGGAATTGAATTATCTGCTTGGTATTTTGCTATTGCAGCTGGACCATTACGATCAAACCTCACTTTGTCCTTCCACCACTCTCTAAGATTGTCAGATGCACCACTCACGGGCTTTCCCTTCTCTGGGATAATTCCATAAACAAAACCTTGAGCTTTGCAAACTTCCATCATCTTCAACATGTATTTCAAAATCCCATCTTGTGCCCTTGACATCTTCTTCCTCCTTGCCTGTTCCTGGGATTGCCGTTGCTTGGCAGCATCAATTCCTTCCTTACCCTTTTTCTGTTCCTTGAGTCGCTTCAATCGCATTTTATCCCTCCACATTCTCCTCTCCAGCTCATCCACATCAATCTCTTCATCTGTGTAATCCTCCTCAACAACTGCCTCTGCTTCAGTCAACGATGTGATCACATCTCCTTCCCCGATTGGAGCAGAAAGGAAGTCAAGATCACCACAAAAACCTATTTCATCAAACATTATCATCCTCTGGTGCAGCAAATCCCGGATTTTACCCAAACTAGCAAGAACTTCAAAACGTACAAATTCCAACTTTTCAATTTACCCTTTTTCTACAAAGATATAAACTGGAAATTACTCAAATCACTTGACCTTCCCCCTGAAAACATCAATACAAAGCAAACAAGAATATAAATTTACTTAAAAAAGATGATGTATGCACAAACCAATATCAAATCCTTTTGCTTTCCATTTCCTTTTTAGTTTTCTCTTAAGAATGCAAAAAAAAAAAAGAAAACCAAATCATCTAATAAAAACAGCCGCTTGGTTTAGTTTTATGAGAACACCTTTATGATATCGTAAAATTGAAAATTAGAAAATAAATATTTTTTTATGTGAAAATAAGAAAATAGTTCAAAATTTTGTTTTATTGACCCTCTTCTGAAAACTAATCTCTGAAAACTGAGTCAAAAAATAGTCTGATTTCATAGAATTGTCTTATGTAATTCTCTGACAACTAAACCAAACACCAACACCGCAACCACAAATAAAACGGAAAACAGTGCATAGGATTCAAAAAATCTCATCAATCCATCATCATATGAGTCAGATCTGAACACATGAAAAATGGAACAACCAGGCTCCGCTAAAACGCCAACCTCCTCCTCTCCACCGATTTTCGAGGGAAAATCACATAATTTTCCCGGGAAAAAAAGGATCAAAATATTGTTTGGATCTAGGGAAAACTTGAAGTAGCTGAGGCAGTGGGCAGATATCAGAATCCACCCAAAACTAACCCATCAGATTGTCTCAGCAAAATAGAGCGAAAACGTTTTGCTCAAAGCACTAAACTGAACTCAGCATACAGCATAATCAACAATTATTAATTCCAACTACAGAGATCGATCTGGGTTTAACAAAACAAATTCAACCAACCAAAACCCAGAATCAGAAAATTGCATACAAGAAACAACAAACTAATCGAAGCAACAGTTCAAGATGACCATTAAAGAACTAGAAAAAAGAAAAGATTTTCGAGAACTTTACCATATGGCTGCTTCTTCTTCTTCTTCTTCTTCTTCTTCTGTACAAGTCTTCCTTCCCTTGCAAAAGTCTACACAGAGAGAGAGAGAGAGAGAGACGGGAGTGGTGGTAGAGAGAGAAAGTGTGTACTAATATGGGGGAGGTGAAAAGTGTCGGTATCTGGTAAGGTGGTCACAGAGAGAGGTTAGTCCAATCCAATTGGGCGGGCATTGGAGATAAGCGCTTACAAGTTAGTGATGCATTTAAGACCAAGCAAGTGGGTCTACACATCATCTGAGCTTTTTTCTAGTGTGAATGCATTCAATCTGACGGGGGTGAGATCGGATTGGATTGTCTCCTTCGCAGTCAAAACTCAATTTTACGCTGAAGTCCACTCACTCTTCACAAATCACAAGACACCTCTCTCACGTGAAAGGTTTAGGCCCGTTTAGTTGGTGAGAAATACAAGAAAATGAAAAGAAAGGTAATGAATATTACTGTTGGATATCACTCTCATTGCCTAACTCTTTTTTCGTCTGGATTCGATGTTCCGAAATTGCAACATTTTTGTTGTGATTGGGCCACCTTGCCTATCCGAATTGGAGCATTAGGACACTTTTGAATTGGACACTTGACGTGACATCAAATCAAATACTAAATTTGACTCTGATACCAAATATAACGTGTTGACCCAAAAATTTTAACCTAAGGGCAATTTTATAATTTTGATGATAACAAATCATTAATGATATTTTGTACTAATTTTCAATTTGAGTGATTGATTTTGAAGTTTTGATATTTATTCAAGAAAGCATTCACATTGAGGGTGAAGTCATGAAAAGGACATTGTCAAGGAAAACATTCAGATGAAGAAGAAGATGTTGTCCCAAGCTTTAAAGACAAATGTCATATTTGAAGAAATAGGATAGAAATAAGTTGGTGAGAGTTAGAATTTCATTGTCAAAGTTATTTATGAATAACATGATTGAAGCTCATTTCTATGATAGGACCATGCATTCACAATCATATCATTTCTTGGTCTCTAATTTACTTTAAATATGTCTTGATTTTAATTTAATGATTTTTTAAGATCATACAAGCTCATTGTCCTAACATGTTCTTTGAATTTTGACTCTTTAAATATTAGAGGACTTTGAGGCGCCTCAAACTTGAGTTTGAGCCACCTCAAAGTTACATAAAAAAAATAGATTGTTTGAGAAGGCTTTTTGAGGCTCCTCAAACTCACTTTGAGCCACCTCAAACTTATTTCGACCCACCTCAAAATTTTTGAAGCGCCTCAAACTGCACTTTGAGCCACCTCAAAGTTTATGAGGGGCCTCAAACTCACTTTGAGTCGCCTCAAACATGCTGAATTCAAATCCAACGGATAGTTCAGTGCATTTAATGCACCCAACTACCCTTCAACAGCTATATTTCAAAGGGGCTCTATATATATTGATGGCTCTGCATTTATTTTCTTAACCAACACATTTGAGCTATTTTATTTGAGCTATATTCATTGCAAACAGCACTCAATCATTCTCATTTATTAGACTTGAGTTTCATCTTGTGATTCATATATATCTAATAGTCTTGTAAGCTTTCATTTGAGATATTATATTTGAGAGATATTTTCTTTGAGCTGTAAACCTTCTCCTTATCTATTGTAAAGGGTTGGTTGAACCCTAGAAGACTAGGTGAAGGACTTCACTTAGCAAAGAGAAAGGAAGAAGCTTGTAAGCTTCATTGTAAAGGTTTGCCCTCCACCCGAAAGGAGAAACCTTAGTGGATTTGAGAAAATCTCAAGAGGGATCTTGAGTTGTGGAGTAGAAGATTCCGAACCATGCTACATCTTGCATTACTTGTGTTTGATTCTCTCTAACTCTCTCTCTTAATTTTTGTGCATCAATTTCATTATCATTATTTCACTATTGCTTTTGCTCAAAGTTGTTCTTGCACACTTAATTTGTGAAAAATTGTCATTGTTTGCCATTGACCCTATTTACCCCCCTCCCTCTAGGGTTAATTCTTGGGTAACAAAAAGGGTGGGGCGTTTGCCCTCTACTCAAAAGCCTAAGTTATTACGTAGTACTGCATATCCACCCTTATATGCCCAAGTCTTTTCTCATCCACATTTGATGTGGGATAAAATTAGTCCCTCTAACAATATGTTGTGTGTAAGGAGTATATGTTTTTTATTTTTTTAAAACAATAGGTATAATTTCATTCTCGTGCATCGTAGATGTTCTCGATCTGTCACTTTCAGTATATGACATAAAATTTATTACTTTTGTGCTTCTGCTCTCTCTCTCATACTTTGTCTAACTTAGATTAGCACAATTTTTATATTTATTTTATCACTTCTTACTTATATATTTATCTTTTAAATTCATTAAAATAATTTTCTTTATTTTCTTTTTTCGAACATGATTGTTGAAATATATTAATATATTTTATATTTAACCTCTTTCATATCAAATTAGGATTCCTATTATTGAAAATTTAACATGTATAGGATAACTTGCTCCCCCACTAACCTACCTTTTTTCATTCTCTTATATATATGTTCTCATTGTATATTATTTCATATACCATTCATTAATATAATTTAGAGACAATTCAGTCTTTTTTAATCTTATTCTAACATGGTATCAAAGGAAAACCCTCATTTTCTTCTTCCGCTTAATTGTTCTCATCATCCAAAGAGAACTCTTTTCTATTTGGTGTCAAAAATTGATCTTCTGGAACTCTTTTTCGTCTTCTGAATATATCAAAACGAAGCCCTCGACCAGACGATCAAGACATTGCAAAATTTAGCCTGCCACACACTTTCTATTGACACACGCATTGCCACACACTTTCTACGCACCGTCACGTGCGCCAAGTCAGCACTGACTCAGTTTCTAGTGCCACATCGTCTACTACATCAGCAACAAATGTACACAATATTTTTCACGTCATCAAACACGTAAGCTCCACGTCAGCGGTACGTTATCTTTTTTTACCACGCAGACTGCCACGCCACCCCTTTTACTGTCACGTTAGTAACAACACCTGAATTTTTTTTCTTAGGCCTATCCCGTTTGAATTTCGCGTTGATTCCAATTTTCTAGTCTATTTTATCATTCGAAATTTTTAAATGACTGAAAATGAGATTTCTCACCCTATTTCCATTACACTTGATGGGGATAATGTGAAGCTTTTTTAAAGGACACAAACTATGGTCCTATATCATAGGGGATCGAAAATCACCTGTTAAGGATACTGATGAGAAAGATGAAGCATTTGCTTTTCGTGTTAACGAATGGGATAGTAATAATCACAAGGTTTCGCAACACAACCAATTCTTCCATTAGTATGAAATTTTGGAGTTATGAAACTGTCAAAGAGGTTTGGGATATGCTTGTTTTTTGATATTCTGACTTTAATGGCGCTCGTCAGTATCAGTTAATGATCCAACTTTGTCATTTTAAACAAGAGTCCAATTAGAGGATTAATGAGTTTTTTGTTCGCATAAAGTGTCTTTGGGATCAACAAGCTTTGTCAAAATCATTATGGACAGTTACCTCAGAGAGCAAGAAATTTTATGAGTATCGTGATCAGATGCACCTTTATCAATTTTTGATGAATCTTCATGATAATTATAAACCTGTCTGTGGTTAGATTCTTCATTGCTCACGTCTCCCATCACTGGATAAAGCTCTTAATGAGCTTATTCGAGAGGAGACACATCTGCAGACCCTTCGTTCTACAATTCAGATTCATCTCCCTGTCTTGGCTACACCATCTGCCCTTTCTCAGTCTGAGCACCCATGGTCTTTGCAATCACAGTCTTTTAGTCTGAGCCTTCACTTAACATCGTAATGGTGGTAACAAACAGCGAGCACAGTCATTTCAACCCAAACTTAGTGAACGTTCTTGTAGATATTGTCATAAATCAAGACACATAATTGAGGAGTGCTTCAAACTTACTAGATCTCGCAATGCTGCAGCTATAGCTACCACGGAAACAGTGTCATCTCATCATTCTCATTCTGCACTAGTTACTACTCCTTCTGAGGAGTACCCCATCTACATTTTCTGCTGCTGATCTGGAGGCAATTCTCAACCAGGTTCTATCTAAGCAATCACATTCAAGCTCATCTAACTCTGTTTTCTCAACCACACCAGTATAGTTAATTCATGGTTTTTTTGACTCTACTTGCTGCAATCATATAACACCTGACCATACTTTGCTCACTACTCAAACTCCTATATCTCATGCACCTGTTATTCACATAACTAATGGCTCCACTATGACCATTAGTCATATAGGCACTGTCTCTCAGTCAAATTTGTCTATTTTCAATGTTTATCTTGTTCCCAATCTTTTTCTTAATCTTTTGTCTACTGGTCAATTGACTGAGCTAGATTTGAATATAGCCTTTTCATTTAATGGCTGTATTGTACAGGATCCTCAAACAGGTCAAATCATTAGAACATGCCGTAAGATATAACAACTATTTGAGTTTTCTTCCTTGCATCTACCTACTTCATCTATTACAACTGCATCTACAAAAAGTATTATACCTACTCTTAAGTTGTGACATTTTCGTTTGGGTCATGCATCGACATCTCGAGTCAAAAGTCTAGTATCTAAGGGTTTGTTAGGATCAGTTAAAACTGAGTCTTTTAATTGTATTTCTTATCAATTAGGCAAACAACCTGCTTTACCATTTAATAAAAGTAAGTCATTTGCTTCTTTCCCTTTTGATCTTGTTCATTCTGATATTTGGGCACCTTCTCCTGTAGCCACCATGGGTGGGGCAAGTTATTTTGTTATATTTCTGGATGATTTTTCACGTTTCACTTAAATATTTTTAATGAAAAATAGTTCTTAATTACTCAACATCTTTCGTGATTTCATCAAAATGGTTTTAACTCAATTTTTCAAAAATATCAAATTTTTTTGTTCCGATACTGTTACGGAATACAGGCAAAATAATTTTCAAAATATCCTCAAACACTATGGCACTATTTTTCACTCTTCTTGTCCTAGTACATCATAACAAAATGGTCGAACTAAACGAAAACTTCAACATATTTTAGATTTAGCTCGATCACTTGTCATTTCTTCTTCCATGCCATCATCTTTTTGGGGTGAAGTATCTCTCACTACTGTTTATACCATGAATCGTGTACCCACACCTCTTTTACAAAATCAAATACCCTATGAGCGTCTCTACGGGTAGATTCCTGACTATAACACTCTTAGAGTTTTGGAGTGTGCTTGTTTTATTTTTCTTTATCCTCATGAGCGAACAAAAGTACAACCTCGTACTCAGCTCTATTGTTTTCTTAGGTATGGACTTGAACAAAGGGATATAGGTGTTATGATCCAGTTGCGAGATGCCTTAGAGTCTCTCGTCTTGTTATTTTTTGAGAACATAAAATATTTCATACCTTATCCAAATTTACTAGTATTTCTAATAACCAATTTTCTATTACTCCTTTAGATACATCTGCAGATCTTTTTTCAGATTCTCCTCCTGCTAGCATATCAGATACAGTTGACATTCTGGCTCATCACATATGGTTGACCCTCTTGCAGTTGAGTTCTAATCATCTGTCCCACTTGAGGCTCTTGATGCTGCCACTGTTTTGGATCCTCGTCGATCCACTCGGCCTTGTACATCTTCATGATTATCATTGTTATCAGCTCTTGTAACCCTTTATGAAACTCACACTTTTCGCAAGGCCTTCTCTAACCCTTTATAGCAGCAAGTAATGAAAGAAGAGTTAGATGCACTTGCCAAGACTCAGATATGGGATCTAGTTAAATTGCTTCTAGGGAAGTCTGCCATTGGATGTAAATGAGTTTACAAAATCAAGATTGATTTATATAGGTCTATTGAGCGCTATAAAGCCCGACTTGTGGCAAGGGGGTTCACATAGGAGTATGATATCGATTATGAAGAGACTTTTACTCTTGTTACTCATCTTCCTTCTTTTCGTACTCTTCTTGCTGTGGCTATTTCTCCTCATTGGAAACTTTTTCAGATGGATGTCAAAAATGCCTTCCTCAATGGTGATTTGCTTGAGGAAATTTATATGAAGCCTCCTCCAGGTTTTAATCATCCACCTCATCAGATTTGTCGGCTTAGGCGTGCTCGATCTGTATGGTCTTAAACAGGCACCTCGAGCTTAGTTTGTCAAGTTCAGTTCTACTATTTCTTACCTTGGCTATTCTATTAGCACATATGATTCAGTTTTATTTATCAGACGTATTGAAAATAGTGTTATTCTTCTTTTGCTTTATGTTGATCATCATCGGGGATGATACTCAGGGTATTCAGGAACTTAAGCAGTTTCTTAATCATCAATTTGAAATGAAAGATCTTGGACCTCTCAATTATTTTCTTGGACTGAAAATTAGTAGAGCTACTAATGGCTACTACCTTACTCAAGCAAAGTACTGTTCTGATCTTCTTTTTAAAGCTGACATCACAAACAACAAGATTGCTGATACTCCATTTGAGCCTAATGTGAGACTCACTCCACATGATGGTAAACTTTTTCATGATGGTATTCTATATCATTAGTTGGTTGGTAGTTTGGTATATCTTACTGTCACTCGTCCAAATATTTCTCATGTTGTTCATATCGTCAGCCAATTCATGGCTTCACCGAGATCAATTCACTTTATTGATGTTCTTCGTATTATTCGTTATATCAAGGGTATTGTATTTTGTGAGCTCTTTTTCTCACATCAATCTTTACTAGTGATTTGTGCTTATTTTGATGCAGATTGGTCAGGAGACCTAACAGATCATTGTTCCATTACAAGATATTGCTTATTTCTTGGTGACTCACTAATCTCTCAGCATAGTAAGAAGTAGGCTGTTATTACTCGATCTAGTACTAAGGCCGAGTATAGAGTACTTGCAAATGCTACTTCTGAGTTTTCATTTCGAATATAGAGAGCACTTGCAGTTACAGTCAGTCACTTCACATGATCAGATAACAGATATCTTCACCAAATCTCTTCCACCAGGACGCTTTTGAGAGTTTGTTTCTAAACTCTAGATGACGTCATATAACCCACCTTGAGTTTGAGGGGGAGTGTTAAAATATATTAGTATATTTTATATTTAACCTTTTTCATATCAAATTAGGATTCCTATGATTGAGGACTTACCAAGTATATGATAACTTACACTCCACTCACCTACCTTTTTTCCTTCTCTTATATATATATTCTCTCATTGTATATTGTTTCATATACCATTCATTAATATAATTAAGAGATAATTCCATCTCTTTTTCTCTTATTCTACCAATCATAAGTGTTAACACTATCATTTTCTTTCTTTCTTTTATATTAATCAACTAAATACAATTAATGAGAGGTTAACAACTTTATTTTCTTTCTTTCTTTCTTTTTCTCTTCTACTAAACTCAGCTTCAGTGTTATAAGTTTTTCTTCGAACAATATGGTAAATATGACAGAGGAAGCCCTACTTAGTTGAATAGTAAATGTTCGGACTATTAAGAGTGAGAAAACTAGTACGAATCTTTAAATGCAGTAACTTCCAAAAAATATCATCAAAGGTCAAAAATAAAAAAATAATAAAAAAGAGAAATATCATGTTTTTGAGTTTTGAAGGTCTTTAGAATGCAAAAGCAGAGTTGGTTCAACACACGGCAAATTCTGAGGGGTTCGTTGACTGTCTGTTTAGACAAGGTTAACAATTTTACAGGATATATATAAGTCTCTCTCACTCGTCTAGAGTTGATTTTCAATAGCATTGACTATATATATATATATATATATATATATATATATATATGCAATGACGTACCTCATGAAAACTTTATTCCCACGTTTCTTTACTAATACGAGTACTTTTTTTTTCTTTTTACACTTCCTTTACTGATACTTGACATAGCAGGGAATTAAATATTGTGGATTGATGAAAAAATCAATAAATTCCAAGTACGCAGTGTTTAAATGCAGATGGTCCAGAGTGTCAATCGGGTCATGACTTAATCCTGGTCGATACAACCCTTTAGCTTTTTAAAAAAAGAGAAGGCCCCCAAAAGAAGTTGGGCCCAAGTAGACCCAAATTCAAATTACCATGCTTGGGCTAGTCGTGATGGCCAACAAGGCTTCAAATCCAGAAGGCCTGCCATGTCACCAGACAAAGTTGGCTAGTGATCCATTGCCCTTTCTTAGGGAAAGCATTAGTAAATACATTTATCTATGCTACTATTAAAAAGTATAATGGGGTGATTTTTTTAGTTTTAGTACACTATATTTTTATTTTTAAATTAAAAATATAGAATTATTGAAGTAAAACACTTTTCTTTTTTATTTTTAAATTAAAAAAATAGAATTACCCAAACAAAATCATTTCCCAAGCAAAACTCTTTTTCTTTTTATTTCTAATTTTTAAAAAATAGAATTATAATCCGCAAAACCCTAAACACTTAAAATCACTCTTCTCTTTCCTTTTTTATTTATAAATTAAAAAAATAAAATTATCCAAGAAAAACCCTATACATCTACAATCATTCTTCCTCTCAGCTATGACTCTCCAAAAATAGAATTACCCATGCAAAACCCTTTACCAAGCAAACCCCTTTCTTTTTATTTCTAAATTTTAAAAATTGAGTTATAACTCGCAAAACCCTAAACACCTATAAAATCACTCTTCCTCTCGACTACGATTGTTCATTCTTCCTCTCGGCTCTCATCAACATGACTCTCAACTTTCTCTCGGATCTCATCAACAATTATTCAATTTGGTTTTGTCTCGACTTACATGTGAGTTCTTTCTTTGACTTTTTTTTTCCTACTCATTGTTTGCTATTAGCTTTTGAAATCAAAATTTTTTAATAAAAAAATACTTATGTTATCGAATTGAATATCTGATTAATAAATCAGATACAAATTTAATCATAAATAATCAGTCTATAATATAATCGTTTTTGGTATAGATTTTTTGTGCCTAACTCGGAATATTAATTCTAACAGAACATGATTGAATTTTATATACATAATGCACTTAGAGATATATAATTGATAATGGATGTGTAATAAATAATATTATATTTTAGGATTTTGTGTTAAGGATGAAGTTAGAGAGTGAAGAAATAGAATTAGAAAAAAAAATTATTTAAATAATATTATATTTTAGTAGTATGTGTTAGGAATGAAGTTAGTGAGAGAATAAATAGAATTAGAAAAAATATCAATATATAAGAATTATAATATATATATTTTTATTTTTTTGAATTTTAGAAATAAAAAGATTGTGTGTTAGGGATGAAGTGTGAGAGAAAGAACAAATAGAATTAGAAAAGTTATAAAAATAAGAATTATAATTTTATTTTTAGAAGAATTTGTGTTAGGGATGAAGTGTGAACTAAATTGGAATTCTAACCTAATTAAGCCACTCTAAATGGATTTGAAATTATTTAGACATTTAAGGAAAAAAAGAATTCTAATTAAATTCAATGATTTGAATTTCCGTAAATTATTTTTTCTAATCAAATTATTTAAAATTTAAAAATAGGAAGATTTTGTGTTAGGAATGAAGTGTAAGAGAAAGAATAAATAGAATTAGAAAATTTATAAAAGTATAAATTATAATATTATTTTTATTTTTTCTGAAATAGGAAGAGTTTTTGTTAGGGATAATGTGTGAGACAAATAATAAATAGAATTAGAAAAGAACACTTGGCGTTTAAGATTTATGGAAAGATAATGTTTCTATGTATTTATTAGAATAAATATATAATAATAAAAAATAATAATCCATTATAAAAATAAAAAATTTACTAAAACTTTTGAACCTCTTTGTACTTTTAGTAATAGTGTGTTTGTGTATTTATGTATATATATATCTTTGACCTTTTTATTATTTTGATGGTAAAATAATATAGTAATATAAAATTAAAGCTATACGGTAAAACTTATAGAAGTATTATCTAAGATAAAATTCATATGAGAGGAGCTTGAAGTTGTAAGTTTAGAAAAAATAAAATATAATTTTGTAGATTTCAAGGACTTGAACAAGTATATTGATAAAAAAAAAGAGTATAGGTTTGTTTTCTTTTAACTCTTCACTCTCCTTATATATAATTTCTCTTATATATAAATATATAACTTTAATTTTTTACTTTCGCTAGATGCTTTAAGAATCGTTATTGAAGTATATCTTGTATTCAACATAACTAAGGAGAACAATGGAGAAACATCCAAATTGCGAGACATTATTATAATGGATATGAGGTACATCATTACAACACTACATAAATACTCATAATTACCATTATAAATTATTCAACTAATTATTTTTTATACCAGATCAAGTACTTTGACATTGTGGGACGATCTTGCTGAGAATGAAGAAAATTTGATAATAAAGTTAATAAACGAAAGACCTAGTATCATAGTTATACATTCGTCAATCAATACATTCAAATGTAACTTATCACACAACATTGAGATGATTCACTTTATATTTTTTTATTATATCTAAATGAACATAAAATAAAAAATAATATTATATTTTAGGTTTGAGTTTTAAAACACATTCGGGATCTACATTACAAATTAACGTTGAAATTGAAAGAATCAAAGTATTACGATATTGGTTGGCTATTTATTATTTCTTACTTACGTTAGGTTTTAATTATTTATTTTACTTAAAGAATATCATGACTGGTATGGCATGGTTCAACTATCAATAATTAAAAAATCAAACGAAAAATAAACAAAAATTATAACTTTCTTTGTTCATGAAACCCATAATAAGGTCTAATTTATGATTGTGTATATGTGTATTTGTACATATCAACAACATGTTGTTCTAATAATTTATTATGCTTTGACAAGTTTGAAGAAAATGTAAATGACAAAGACATATATGCTCTCATTTCAACTTCAAAATATTAGTTATTCGAAAAGGCTGAAAAACTTCCACTCATTTCAAGTTCAAAATATTAGTTATTCGAAAAGGCTGAAAAACTTCCACTTGAAGACATAATTGGAAAATTTGCAATGACATTCAATGTATTAAATTATTATTATTTTATATATTCATTTAATTTTTCTTTATTATATCACATGATTATAATTAATTTATGTACAAAAATATATTTTGTCACTCAACTTGTAGAAAACACATTACTTTTTTGAAGCAAGAATTATAGAGATTAAAAATGTATCCGAACCACGGTACAATACATGTAAGCAATGCAAGAAGAAAGTTGAAGTACGAAAGGATGAACTCAATTGTATTAATTGAACAAAAGACGTTAAATGCTTTCAAAGGTATTATTATATCTTTAAGCATTCTAATTTTTTTTTTTTAAAATTAAAATATGACAAATATGTCATTCTTTATTATTATGTATCAATGAAGTATATTCATTTATGTAGATTTATGATGCAATTTTGAGTCAAAAATATAACAAATAATGCATATCTAACAATATTTGATAATTCTCGATCATTAATAAATTATTCACTAGATGAGCTAATACAGTTACAAGTCAGGTAATACTTTTTTCCTCACTCAATTTTATGGATAAAATAATTCATTTGAAATGTGTCAATATTACTAAAATAAATTTGTTCTTTTTGTAGGATGAGGAGATGAATGAATTTTAAGACAAAGTAACAAGTTGCAAAGGAAAATTGTTTCTTTTTATGATCAGGATAGACAATAGTAAAATGACGTAATCAAAAATAGTTTTGTGGTTACAGCTATTAAAGAAGTTTCAATTGAAAATGATTTATTTGAAGAACTCATAAGTATAAAAATGATAGAGTGTTGAGAATATTCAAAAGAATAGTAATAAATTGTTTAAGAATTATTAGAATTATATCTTTTGATTTTTTACAGTTTATACTTGATTCCTTCCATGTGAATAATAGTTACCTAATAGTTTTATTGTTTTCAACAACTGAGTTTATATTACCAAGATTACATAATAGAAATAGTTTTTCGTGTTTTAATTAATGTGTTATAATAGTTTTGAATGTTATAATAAAATTTTAATTTATTTTTTATCCACGTGCATCGCACGTGCTTTAGACTTGTATATATATATATATATATATATATATAGTCAACGCCTAAAGATTTTTAGAAATTATTAGGTATTTTCGAGATCATTGGTCCTCATCAATCAAAACTTGATAAACAAATAAAATTTAAAATAAAACTGACACACTTGTTTATGTGTCAGATTAGTTCTAGACATTGGTCCAAAAATACCTAATAATTTCTAAAAGAAATTGTATGAGATAGGTAAATGGAACCGTGACGTATGGAGATAGAACCCACAACATAACTACATGCAAATGGAAAGAAACAGAGAGGCATGTCACGGAGGAGGAATGTCTACCTTTAGTGGGAATGAAGTCCAGACTAACACATGAAGCAAGGCTTGGCTGTCAAACACAAGAAATATTTTATTAGGTAGTTTGGGATAAATTATTAAATGGTCCGAGGACCATTGGTTCGGGGACAATCACACGATGATACACAAGCAAAAAGTTAAAAAAAGTTGACATTTTGCTTACATGTTAATTTATTATTGGCCGAGACCAATGGCCATTGGTCCCGAGATATAATAACTTCTCATAGATTGGAATCATGTGGTCTCGGTTTGGTCAATTACAACAAATCATGCAATCAAAAAGTTAAATAAAATTGACATATTTAGTTGCATGACTTGTTAACAAACCATGCATCCAAACAATTGAATAAATATAACACATTTGGTTTGCATGGCTTGTTGTAATGGGTCAGCGGACCGGACTACCAAATAATTTCTAGTTAAAGAATTAGCTCTTTGAAGATCAACAATTCAATCATGAAAGATTTCTATAAATACTGTTGGAGAATTTTGTAAATTTTATTACACAATGTAGAACATAATATATAGAGAATTTATCATTTAATAAAAAGATATTTTGGAACTAAATTTTCAACATGAACATGTAAAGTACATAGCATTCATCTACAATGATGAAATGAACAATATAATAATTTAGATAATTAACATGAATTCGAGATACAACTACCATATATGTAAAAATTAATAGAATAAATTATATAAAAGCAAGAAAACTGACCTTTGAGGTTGAGAGGCGCACTAGGCACTATTCTAAAGTCGATATTTTCTCTCCAAATACAGGTATTGGCGGTATTAACAACTCTAAGATTCAACTCAATTGCTCGTAGGCAGTATCCCTCCAAGCACGTTCGAAGGAAGACTAAGTGACCATATCGATGTCTTGTTGCCCATAAACACATAAAATAAGAGAAGTGTATATATAAATATAGATATACAATTATACAAAGAAACATAACTAAGTAAGAATGAAAGAAAAAGTAGAATACACAGGAGGTATACAAGAAAATATATATAAGTAAATTGGACACTTTGAGAGGTGGGAGAGACTCTTTTATAAGGTACTTTTAAGGTACAAAAAGTAACTTATTTTTGGTAATAATTAATGATCACCATAAATAATTATTTATGATTTTTACTAAAATATCTCCAACAAATACAAGTTCTATGGAGAAGAATTTTGCACCAACACAACAAATTTTTATTTAAATAATCCTACTTCAATTTTAATTTAAACTATCCTGCGTGTACCATTTGCTTTTCCAATAGCTATATTGCCCATTAATAGAAATTGTTGACTAGTCCTCTATACTAGTCGACCATGGGGAATTTTAATTTTAAACAATAAATTAAAATTAAAAAAAATTAGAAAATGAAATAAATAAAAAATTGGCTACTCAAAAAATATAAATATAACAAAATAAAATACAATAAATAAGAAAATTATAAATAAAAATAAAATAATAAAAATAAAAATAAAATACAATAAATACAAAATTCTAAGTCAATAAGAATAAAAACATTTTATATAATACAATAAATAAAATATAATATATATATATATATATAGACACAAACACACACACACACAATAAAATAAGAGCTATATATAAATACAATATAAAAATATAATATAGTACAAAAATTATAAGTCAATAAGAATACAAAACTTTTATAAAATACAATAAATAAATAAAATATAATAATAATAATAATAATATAAGAAGAGAATACAATAAAATAAGAGTTATATATAAATACAATTATATAAAATATAAAAATAAAAAAGGAAATAAAAAAGTATATATAATAATATATGACAATTACCAAAAACATGCAAATGCTTAAAAATGAATTTTTAATTAAAATAAACTAAAATAAAGTCCAAACAAATATAATTTCGGAGTAAAGCATATACATTATCACATTTATGTTGGTTAAAATGAGTTTGAACCATATTACTCAAACACAATTTTTAGTCAAAGATACCACTATTTTTTATTTTTTGAAAATTAGTTTTGGGTTACCAAATATATTTTTAGATTTGTGCTTTCAAAATTTCAACAGCATATGACGTTACCAAACATATTATACTTTTAACATAAATGGCATCACAACAAATTTTCAGATTTCATTTTTCAGAAATCAGAAAATAGAATCCGACAGCATTACCAAACAACCTCTATAGTAGTTGACTGCTAACGGTCCACTCACTCATTAAAGGTCACAAACGACTATATTTTTTAAAGGGGCTATTATAAATTCTCAATGTTTTGGACATTTATGACGATGAACTAGCATTTTACATATATATAAAGATCATTCATGGTAGGAACCATCATTGACCCTTAAAGTTAAAAATCATTCATTGTGCTTCATTATTGACACCTTAGGGTTGAGCTTTCTCTTGAATACTTCATATATAACACTAGGTTCTTGAGTTTCAATTGGTATATCTATCTTTGATAGATATCTATTGTTGTAACTTCAAGCTTCAATTCTTATTCTTTGAGAGTTCAAAGAGAGTTGGTGTAACCCTTAGATTCTAAGTGAATGAATTTTCACTTAGGCTAGGTTTGGTTAACATAAATTAGCAAGAAAGGAAAAGGAAAGGAGAAAAATAAAAATTGTTGCGAGTTTGTTTAGCGAGAAACAACAGGAAAGAGAAGTTTTTTAGGAAACTAAGTTTCTCGCATGTGGTCAATTTTCCCTGAAACAATTCCAGCAAAAAACACCTGAAAATTTTGGTTTCTCATGAAACTGGAGCGGTTATATTCTAAATTACTATTATACCCAGGTTTCCTATTATGACGCATTAGTTATTGTTTCTCTTCACTCTTCTTCTTATTCAGTGCAACTTTCCTAGTATAACACATTCTCTCTCAAAAATTATAGTAATATAATATAACATGAAAAATAATAATATGTTTCGAAATTCAATGCTCATTTTATGTTGTAGGGGAGGCGGTCTTTCTTCTTTTATTATTTGATTGTGGAACTCTTTTTTTTTTTTTTTACTTTATTTTTATTTAATTATGGTATATTTATATTTTGTCTTTTTTTCTTTTTTCACTCTCTATCTGTGGTACCCAACCAAGTGGTCTATCACTAGTTATATATATCCATAGTTTTGATGATATGAACTTGAAACTTCCTTTGCTTAATTATATCTAACAAAAAAATAAAAAAAAGTTTAAGTCACCAATGTGTTCCACCTAAGAAAAATATTATGAAGTTTTATTTTAAAAATATATACAAATAATTATATTTATTATTTTTAATAAATCATCATTTTACTATTTATTTGCTAAAAATGAATATAAATAATTGTGCATAAAGAGGATTATCTAATATAAATTCATTTATTTTTTTAGTATTTGAAATCATAATGGTATTTTTGGTAGGTAGAATAATTTTCTTTTCACTTTCATGCCATCCAAACCAACAAAACAATATTTTCCAACAACTTGTAAATTTTTTATGCTAACCAAATGTAAGAGGGAAAGTTAGTTTTCTTTTCATTCACTTCACTTCTATTTTCATTTTCCATTTCCTTTCTTTTTTACTTTGATTCTGTCTAACCAAACGGAGCCTTAGGGAAGAAAGAGAGCTTGCAAAGCCTCTTGTAAAAGATTTTCTCTGCACTCGCAAGATAGTGTGGTTGTAAAAGGTTGCCTCTCCACTTGTAAGAGAGAGTGTTTGTAAAAGGTTGGTGTAGACATTAAAAAATTACATGATGGACCCAAAATATAATTTGGGCTTTTCTTCAGTTTAGCCCACTTTGAAATGTGGCTCAATGAGTCAGATAATTTGAAGCCCAGACCCACCACAAATAAATGAGTCATGAGCTGATCTAAATTGTCTGAAAATGTCCAAGTTCACTTGAAAATGAGTTAAATGGATAATTATATATATATATATATATAATATAATTATTCTCAAAGATAATTATTATGTATATATTAGATAATTATTACAATTATCATGAAAGATAACTATAGGATAATTATTCGAAGAAAAGAAAGTTACAAATCTACCCCTCCAAGAAGCCTATAAATAGAGGTAGAAGGTGAAGAGAAAGGAGGAGACTTTGACAGAATACTGAAGCTTTGCCAGACTCTGCTTTCAATTAATACTTGAAGCTTTGAAGACATAATTTCATCCAACCTTCAAAGTTTTGAAGAAGAACAACAACAAACACATTCAAAGTCCTGCCGTTCTTCCTCCACGATTCAATAAATTCAAAGAATCATCGACAAGACTGTTCAAGATCAAGATTCTTCAGCTCTCGATCAGAAATTCTCATCGATTTTTTTCAACAACAAACACTTGAAGAGAACTCTCAACAATCCAATTCAAGATCAAACTTTAGCAGCCCTTGAAGTCGGATCATCAAGTAGATCAAATCAGAGGAATTTATCTTTCTTTTGTAAAGATCCATAGAGAATTGTACCCATTTTTCTAAAATTAATTATTTGTTACTGATTTTCATTCCTAGATTTTCGGACACGAAATTTGTGTGTACAAATTTCTGGCATGCCGAGTGGGACAATCTCTGCCTCTCATCTCTGTCTCCTACATCATACATCCAAAACTCTGTTCATCAGAATATATGGCTCCTCCTAAGATTCAGACGACAAACAAGAAAAACTAAAAAGAAACCGCTGCTACAATGGCTAACACCAAAGTTGCCACAAACAGTGACAAGAACACTAGGAACCTGTCAAGTGCTAGCAGCACCTCAGCAGGTCCTATGATGCGTAGCAAGACCAAAGCAATTGTTTCGCTCAAGAATCAACAAGATTTGGTGAAAACCAATCTTGCTAAACCAATGGATGTGAAAACTAAACATGTTAACACCATTAATCCTTAGGGGGCAAAGAATTTTGATGTTATTTCAAAAAGGTTGGCATCACCACATTCAACCCACTCCGTCTCTGACGCCAATTCTAGTGTTGGTTCGCTCTCAAAGTTGTTAGTAGAGATTTCATAACAATCAATCACTTCAAAGAATGTTGGCCCTCAAGGTCTTTCTTATTCGAATGTTATCGCAACTATGATGACTGGAACGACCTTAATTAAAGACCAACTGGCAGTGACGGCACGCGCAATCGAAAACCTCACAAAGATTGTTAAAGAGAATGACTTGCAGATCGTCGCGCTAATGAGTAAGCTTGAAATCCAAAATCTTGACAAATCAACACATCTGCTTACGAATACTTCAAATTCATCTCTTAAAGGTGCCCAATCAAAAGATCATTGTCACACATCTGCGTCAGGACATCTGGTTGACGAAACTAACCCTACTTTGCCAGTCACTTTGCTATCTGTCGAATAATTGTAGGATATAATAACGAACACAATCCAAGCATAGTATGGCGGCACCCCTCAAAGCACTCTCATGTACTTAAAACCTTACACTGAAATAATTAATAGCTAAAAAATGCCAGTGGGATTATCAACCACCAAAGTTCCAAAAATTTGATGGAAGAGGCAATCCCAAACAACATATTGCACATTTTGTGGAAACCTGTAATAACGCTAGCACCGAAGGGGACCTCTTAGTCAAGCAATTTGTTCATTCCCTCAAAGGGAATGCATTTGATTGGTACACGGACCGCAAAGCTTGGAGTATTGACTGTTGAGAGCAGATGGAATGAGAGTTTCTCAACCGCTTCTATAGTACTCACAGAATAGTTAGTATGCTACAACTCACTAACACTAAACAAATGAAGGACGAACTTGTGGTTGACTATATCAACCGTTGGCGAGTTATAAGTCTTGATTGCAAAGATCGCCTTTCTGAAGTCTCAGCAGTCGAAATATGTATGCAAGGTATACACTAGGAGCTTCTCTACATTCTATAAGGAATCAGGCCTCGTACATTTGAAGAATTGGTTACTCGTACCCATAATATGGAACTCAGCATAACAAGTCGTGGTGCAAAGGCTTTTGCCTTTCCCAATATGTCTGACAACTGTCTTAAAGATGAAGGGGTTAAGTCTGAAGAGGAAGACAAAATACTTCCTAACTCGGACGATAAAATAGATACATCTTATGTTATAAGCATCGTCTCTAAAGACTTGTATCAAGGAACACATTGTGTTCCTTCCGTAACTTCATCTAATGGTTCTTAGTTAAATAAGGCATTAAGTCAAAAAAACATTGATAGAAGACTGAGGGGGCAATCCTTCTATACAAAGGTCATTCCCAACTCTCTCATATGAAATATCCTTGGCATAGGGGCAAGATTCACGCTTGTCCTTTAAAAAGGCCTACACATTTTATCAAACCCAAAAATAAGAAAGAAGTCCCAAGAAAGAAACAAGAAAAACAAAAGTATAACCAAAATGACGAATCTCGAGGATTTGTGTTGAAGATGCAGTATCGAAATAATCCGTCAAATTCTACTCAAATGACTTCGAGTAGGAAAGTTTAGAATACTGTGCTTATTTGGAGGCCAAAGAAGAATGTTCAAGAACGGAATGGTTCTAAAAATATCTCACTAGAATCAGTGTATGAAAATATACAAATGTCAGCTCAAGTAATTCATTCCCATCATGTAGTCAACAAGCACCAAGGTAAGAGTCTGAAACTAAAAAATGAGGAATAAGAATAAAATCATCTACAATTCTAGATGGAATGAGAGGCTCAAAAAATTAAAAGACTAGAGGAATGAAAAGTGTGGGGACCAAAGCCCGAAGATGCTATCTGGATCGAATCTCACAGCGAATGAAAGCATATTGGGTGAGGTTCAATCCTCCTGCATGGACCATGACAAATGAAATACCTATTCATTTTGGGTGGGGAGACGAGTTCGAAGAAGATGTTTCTTCTTAAGTACAAGAAGAGTATAATGAAGAAAACAAAGCAAGAAAGAAATCTCCAAATTGACGTCGAGTTAGTTCACACCTTTCAACATAAGCTTGAATTGTTTCCTAAGTCTTGCAAAGTTAAAGACTAATTAAAGTTAAAGTGTCCCCGATTCGAGCCTAAACTGTCAATGACACTCCTTGACAAGAGTATAAACTGTTTACCAAAAAAAAGAAGAGATGACACTCCTTGACACGAGTAGAAACTGTCTAACAAAAAAAAATGACACTCTTTGACACGAGTAGAAACTGTCTACCAAAAAAAAATAATTTAATTTTAAACTGTTTACCAAAAAAAAAAAAAAAGCACTCTTTGATACAAGTATAAACTATCTATATGGAAAAAAAATCACTCATTGATATGAGTATAAACTATCGTTAGAAAAAAAAAAAAATTTGAACTACGTGATGACTTGATCCCTGTTCAGGGTACGTAGGCATCTTGAAGGATTGATCCAAGTGCAGTCAACCCAAAAAAAAAAAAAGTAATTTTTGGCATACTGCCAATTTAGATGTTGACGATGTTTGCCACATTGTGGTGACCTGGCCTGCCGCTGAGATATTGACGATGTCTGTCGCACTGTGGTGACTTGGTCTGCTGCGCGAGGTTTAACGTTGTCTGCCGCACCGTGGTGACTTGGCCTACCGCCGAGATGTTAACGATGTTTGCCGTACCGTGGTGACTTGGTCTGCCACCGAGGTATTGACGATGTCTGATGCACCGTGGTGACTTGGCCTGCCGCCAAGATGTTGACGATATCTGTAGCACCATGGTGACTTGACCTGCCGCTGAGATGTTGACGATGTTTGTCGCATTGTGGTGGCTTGGTCTGAAGGGACAATAAAGTGACACTGAAGTGGATTAAGGGACCCCTAAGGGATAATAAAGCGACCCCGAAGGGCACTAAGGGACCCTGAAGGGACAATAAAGTGACACCAAAATGAACTAAGGGACCCCAAAGGGACGATAAAGTGACCCCAAAGGGCATTAAGAGACCTCGAATGGATGATAAAGTGACCCCGAATGGCACTAAGGGATCCTGAAGGGACAAAAAAGTGACCCCGAAGGACACTAAGGGACCCCGGAGGGATGATAAAATGACACTGTACACTAAGTGACCCCAAAGGGACAATAAAGTGACCCCGAAGGGCATTAAGGGACCCTGTAGGGATAGTAAAGTGACTCCGAAAGGCACTAAAGGACCCCAAAGGGATGATAAAGTGACACCGAAGTGCACTAAGAGACCTCGAAGGGACGATAAAGTGACCACGAAAGGTACTAAGGGAACCGGAAGGGACAGTAAAGTGACCCCAAAGGGCATTAAGGGACCCCAAATGGATGATAAAGTGACACTGAATTGCACTAAGAAACCCCGAAGGGACGATAAAGTGACCCCGAAAGGCACTAAGGGACCCAAAGGGACAATAAAGTGACTCCTAAGGGCACTAAAGGACCCCAAAAGGATAATAAAGTGACACCGAAGTGCACTAAGGGACCTCGAAGGGACAGTAAAGTGACCCCGAAGGGTACTAAGGGACCCCGTAGGGACAATAAAGTGACACCGAAGTGCACTAAGGGACCCTGAATGGAAGATAAAGTGACCCCGAAGGGACTAATGAATGACGTTTGGAACTCCATATTTTGATAAAAGCGATTTGACCTGCAAGAATTGACAAAAAAATATAAATTTAAAGCTTACAAGGGAAGAGTTGAGTGATTCACGTAAAGTTATCTTCCTCAATGAATTCAATAGATCTGTATATTTTCAGAGGTAACACAAAGCTCGAGTAGAGCTTACAAGTAGAAGCTGATCTGGAAAAAAAAAAGAAATTCTTTTCAGAGTTCAACCTCATGTATACTTGGTTGCAAGGATTTATAATACATAAAACAGTCTAGGAGAGATGGTTTGGTGTTATAATAACTCATGGTCTCAAGTTCAAAACCAAGTAAAAAGCATAAAAAATCCTTATATGTTTTTTTACATATCTAGTCACCTGTCATGTCATTGTCCAATCAACATTCAGTGCCTAGTCAGCTGCCACGTTACTTCCTGCCACACCAGCAAAAAAAAAAAAAGAGCAAAAAGAAGAGGCAAGCATGCAAAAAAAAAGAAAAAGAGAAGAAGTGCACGTGGAGAGAAAAAGAAAAAGAGAGAGAGAGAGAAAGTGGCGGTTAGGAGAGAAAAAAAAAGAAAGAAGAAGTCAACATGAGAGAAAGAAGAAGAAAGAAAGAGAGAGTGAAAGAAACGAAAAAGAAAAAGAAGAAGAAGTCAGCATGAGAGAAGGAAGAAGAAAGAGAGAGAGAGAGAAAGAAAGAGGAAAAAAAAAAGAGAAGAAGAAGTCAGC
Source organism: Cornus controversa (assembly GCA_026545225.1). Lineage (NCBI taxonomy): Eukaryota > Viridiplantae > Streptophyta > Magnoliopsida > Cornales > Cornaceae > Cornus > Cornus controversa. The sequence goes on from CM048852.1 coordinate 22,352,025, forward strand.
ATGAGAGAAGAAGAGAGAAAGAAAGAAAGAGGAAAAAAAAAGAGAAGAAGAAGTTAGCATGAGAGAAGAAGAGAGAAAGAAAGAAAGAAAGAGGAAAAAAAAAGAGAAGAAGAAGTCAATGTGAGAGAAGAAGAAAGAGAGAGAGAGAAAGAAAGAAAGAAAAAAAGAAGAAGAGAGAGAAGCACTAGAGAAAAAAGGAAAAAAAGAAAAGAAAGAAAGAAAAAGAAAAAAAAAGAGAGAAAGAGAAAAAAAAGAAACTAAGAAAAGAAGAGCCTACTGTTGCTAGAGTTCAAGGGTTTTCTCTCAATTATCTCTGATGTGAAGAGTTTAAAGCGTATGTTACATATATATATAGATGTGGATTAATCCTATTTTCCAGTAGATTTTTACGACTCCAATTCCGTTTGAACATGGAAAACATCAAATCCTATTTCAAATTGGACAACAAAAAAATTCTATTTGAAATATGATACTTAAGTCTTCAATTCCGATTGGACAAGAAAAAAAAATTCTATTTGCAATAGGATCCTCAAGTCTTCAATTCCACTTGGAAGGAAAAAAAATCCTTTTTGCAATAAGGTTTTCAAGACTCCAAGTCAGTTTGAATGAAGAAAAAAAATTCTATTTGCAATAGGATCCTTAAGTCTTCAATTCCGCCTGGACAAGGAAAAAGTCTTATTTGCAATAAGGTTTTCGAGACTCCAATTCAACTTAACAAAGAAGACATCCTCTTTGCAATTGAATTTTCACAAGAAATTTTTTTTTGCGAAAATTAAATACTTCAAGTCCCCCTTTAAATATGTGACAAGCTCAATATAGCGTGAGACTTGAAGTGGGGGCAATTTATAGACATTAAAAAATTACATGATAGACCAAAAATATAATTTGGGCTTATCTTTAATTTAGCTCACTTTGGAATGTGGCCCAATGAGTCAGATAATTTGAAGTTCGGACCCACCACAAATAAATGAGTCATGGGCTGATCCAATTTGTCTGAAAATGTCCAAGCCCACTTGAAAATGGGTTCAATGGATAATTATATATATATATATATATATATATCATCAAAGATAATTATTATGTATATATTAGATAATTATCACAATTATCATAAAAAATAATTATAGGATAATTATCAGAATAAAAGAAAGTTACAATTTTACCCCTCCAAGAAACCAATAAATAGAGGTAGAGGGTGAAGAGAAGGGAGGAGAGTATGACAGAATACTGAAACTCTGCCAGACTCTGCCTTTTCAATCAACACTTGAAGCTCTGAAGACATAAGTTTATCCAACCTTCAAAGCTTTGAAGAAGAAAAATAACAAGCACATTCAAAGTCGTGCTGTTCTTCCTCCACGATTCAGTAAATTCAAAGAATCATCAATAAGACTGTTCGAAATCAAGCTTCTTCAGCCCTCAATCAGAAATTCACCAGTTTTCTTCAACAACAAACACTTGAAGAGAACTTTCAACAATCCAATTAAAGATCAAGTTCTAGCAGCCATTGAAACTGGATCATCAAGGAGATCGAATCAGAGGAATTTATCTTTCTTTTGTAAAGATCCATAGAGAATTGTACCCATTTTTCTAAAATTAATAAAATTGATTATTTGTTACTGATTTTTGTTCCTAGATTTTTGGATACGAAATTTGTGTGTACAGTTGGCTCTCCACTTGTAAGAGATAGTGGTTGTAAAAGGTTGACTATCCACCTGCAAGAAAGAGTTGTTATAAATCTTTGCTCTCCACCCGTAAAGAGAGTCTCATAATGGATTCGAGAAACCTAAGCAAGCATCTTGAGGCATGGATGTAGGCAGAATTGCTGAAGCACATTACGCCTTGGTCTTTGTTTTTCTTATCCCTTATCCCTTATCTCTTTATTATTATTTTTACACTATTGGTTATTACATTTTGTGCTTATTTGATTACATCCTTATTTCAAAATCTTAAAGCAACTTCCCAAATATTTTTCCCATGTTTAAAACATGCTAAACATAATTTAAAATGCAATTAGGGTAAAATGATTATTAAAATAAAAATCGATCAAAATTGGACTCGGTCTCTACATCGTGTCCTATAATTTTATAGATAGACGAATTCGACTCTTAGACACACACTCATGTCCGACACTTATATCCGAGTTCGGGTAACATATATTTTTGGCATTTAGAAACTAATTTATTTTGCATTGATTTGTTTCAGCCTACTAATTATTGCATGTCCTGACTATTGGTTATAATTCTTAGTTGACGTAATTACTTATGAGTTTTCTATTTTCAAATGTTCATGTGATCTATCCCTAAAAAGATATTAGCTCTTTATATGTCGTATTTTATTTTGTTGTGTTTTTAGTACTTGAAAAAAATTAATTTTACTTGAGAGCTCTTACGTTCGTACCCACTTGTCCAAATTTTTGGTTACGCCCCTGTATATACTCACCAAGACTAAACTACCCAATCTTCATTGTCTTCATTGATCTTGATGTGCATTGAGTGAAGTCTTCTTTCTTTGTTGTTAATGCCTTCATGTTTTTGTCAAATCTTTGATATGAAATTTTGGACATAGATGGACATGATCAATGTGAGCTTTGGATACATTTGTAAGGTGTCATTGATCCTCTTGTCTTACCTTGAGTCTTATCAAAATGAAACCTATTTAGGTCACAAACTCAAGTAGATATTAAATCCTAACACTCACAATGTTTTGTTATCATCAAAATAACTGAAATAACCTTCGTTGAAAATCTTTAGTAAGAAAAATGGTATTGTGGTGGCAATGGTAACTTGGTAAATAACACCACCAATGAATGGTATCTATTGTGATATAGTAATGGTACTATTGTTGTTGTTATTGTAATGGAGTTAACGGAAGTAGAAATAATTTTATGAAATTATTTCTTTTGAAATTGAGTTTTTTAGAAAATAATTTTTAAAATACTCGCAATCAAACAAATTTTTGTACAATTTTAAAAATTTCAATTCTCTAAAAACAAAAAAAAAAAATTATTCTTAAAAAATCAAACCAAATAAACCTATAATCTTTTGAGATTTGTAGGCCTTTTGTATGCCATTAATATCCAACTTTCAATTAGAGTGAGAATTTATTTAAATTGGAGAATGCAAACCAAAGAGCCGAGTTGGTTCAAGGTGTCAGATGGGCTGGGGTGTTGAAGACATTTTAGTCATTTCACATGTTATTACAAATGTACTCCCTCCGTCCCACAATTATTAGGATGTTTGGGGAAACCAACTTTTTATGGTAGTGGAGTTTTAATGTATTTTATTGTAGTGGTAATAAATGAATTTACACATTAGTCATTGTTTAAAGGTTAGCATTAAGCCCCATTTGGATTGGCTTTTCAAACGTTGCTTTTGGCTTTTTTGATTAAGAAGTTATTTAAAACAGTGTTTAGATAGATTTTATAGAAGAGCTTTGGCTTTTAGAAAAGAGTTTTGAAGAAGTTGGGGACCCCAACTTTCTTTAAAACACTCTTCTTTTAAAGACATGAGAAAATGTTTATGGTTAAATGAAACTTTCAAACTACCAAGCGTACCTTTTGTTTAGGCCATGAAAAAAAATTAAATTATAACATATGCCATTATAAAAATATGTTCTCTTCTAAACCTTAACATAACCTGGTTTATGGACAACTCAAACGATAAGTTTGACAAGGCATCATTGTCTCTTTCACTGGAACATGTCCTCTTTCATTTCATCCTATTTGGTAAGCAACAGATCGAGCTCCTTTTCTTCTTCGTAGATGACAAAGCTAACTGGAAACTATACACTGATAAATTTACAAGAATAACCCTTGCAACTTCTCAACTATATCTCACTAGCATCATGTTTTCATTCTCTTTTTATTTATTTTTTGCTATTCTAATGCATGAGATGGTAGGTTAAGTTGGTAAATTGGGTATAATGTATGTTAGATATGTCCTGAAAACACAGTTGAATTAGGGTTTGGTTTGGCACTTCATATTTTAACAAATTCAATCAACATTATGTTTCAGTAAGCTATGGTCGATTAATAGAAACTATACACTGATAAATTTACAAGTATAACCCTTGCAACTATATCTCACTAGCATTATGTTTTCATTCTCTATTTATTTATTTTTTGCTCTTCTAATGCATGAGATGGTAGGTTAAGCTGGTTAATTGGGTATAATGTATGTTAGATATGTCCTGAAAACACAGTTAAATTAAATAGGGTTTGGTTTGGCGCTTCATATTTTAACAAATTCAATCAACATTATGTTTCAATAAGCTATGGTCGATTAATAAGCACACCTCTTTTAACTATATTATGAAGCTCTGAAGCAACCATCTTTTCCTTCCAGTTGCATATTCCTCTCCTTCTCTCTCTATCTCTCTCTGATGCAAAAATTTTCTCGTTCTATACATATGGATAAGTAATGTGTTATATATTGTTAATATATATTAGTGTATTTTGTATTTCTCCTTTTCCACATCCAATTAGGATTTAGAGTATGTATAGGATAACTTGCTCCCCACTCTTTCCTTCTCCTATATATATGCTCTCGCTGTATAGTATTTGATATACCATTCATTAATATAATTCAGAGATATTCTTATCTTCTTATTTCTAACACATATATATATATATATGTATATATATATATATATATATATATATATCAGTCTCTCTTTCTCTCATGACTTGTTTATTGATTTCTAGCGCATGTAAGTTGTTTGACGAAATGGTCAATAGAAATACTATTTTGTTTGTTACATTGATTATGTGAATGTGTGCAATCTCTTCAATTTGTTGAGGCTATTGATATTTGTTAGAATTACAAAGTGAAGGTCATGAGCTTAACCCATATTTTTGAAGTTGTTTGTGAGCACGGAATGGGCAGAATTGCGTTGAAATAATCATCCATGTATACATAAACTCAATCACGATATTGCATTTATAGGCATGGTGTCCCTGAAGATTAAATAGGTTAAGTTAGAGATGTAACTATAATGTACTTGTGGTGATCACTTTCTCATTATGTATATTGGTTTTCAATAGGTTTGAGTACCCTACATCTTTATCAATATCCTGCGTTGCACATTCACATTTTTAGAAGATGGAATGACTTCATTTGAATGCTTTGAAAACTTGTGATTTTTAGTTACTTTTGTCAATGTATATATATGATTAATCAATGCAAGCAGAGTTCAAAAAATTAAAAAGTTAAACAACTTACGGGAAAAAAAAAATCTAAACATCCACTGTTGCTAGTACTTTATTTTCTTTAAATTTTCAGTTATATAACTAGTTAAAATTATGTTTATTTTATCTCTATTTTGGACAATGCATCTCTATTTTAAATGGGTTATAATATATTCTTCAATTGTATTTAATTTTTGTTATTCAATGTATTTACTGAATATTTTTTATCAATTAATAGTTATTTATTTTTTATTATAAATTAGATAGCGACTGAGGGAGAAAAACTTAAAATGAAAGTAGTTTGGGACGTAAGAACACACGAGATTTTTGTTGATCTTGCAGTATAACAAGTGAGGCTAGTAATAGAAATGGAACACATTTGAACAAAGAGGGTTGGAAGAATTTTATTGAGAATTTTAATAAGGCCACCATAAAAAATTATGAAAGGAAACAACTAAAAAATCATTGGGACAATGTAAGAAAAGATTGGCAGCTCTGGGAGGCATTAGTAAGAGGCAACTCTAGAATTTGGTGGGATTCTGAAAAGAACACTATAGATGCTTCGGGTGAATGGTGGGAGACAAAGTTGCAAGTATATATATGTGCTTTTGTATATATTTATTTTTTAACAATAAATTTAATGATACTTTTTCTTTTCTAACTTCTAAATTAAAAAATGCAGAAGTTTCCAAATGCAGCAAAATTTCGTATAAAGGATCTAGAGCATTCACTTAAGTTAAATGAGTTGTTTCGAGATGTCACAGCCACTGGAGTTAGGGCTTAGGCACCTACTTCTGGAACATGCCTCATTTGTATAGTCAATCACCAGCCATTAATGATAATGTTGAAGAGGGTGCACATTATGAAGAAATTGAACATGAAGAGATGGAGATAGAATGCATAAATAACCGTGTGAAAACCTTAAACCCAAAGAAAAAAGTACTCAAGAAAAGAAAGAAGCAACAATCTACCTCTGAAAAGTTATCAACACAACTTGATGAACTTTGTCAAGCCGTTAAAAATAGGAATTCTTATATTTGAATTGATCCACCTGGATGTTTTATTAAGGAGGTCCTTAATAAACTAGCTACACTTCCAAGTTGTAAAAAGGAGAGTCAACTTTGCAATTTTGGGATCAATTTCTTTATAAATCGAGCATATCGTGAAGTGTTTGTAGATCTGGAAAGCCAACTTGCATACTTCAATGCTCAATATCAAAAGTCAAGCAATGTTGACTATTGAGAAATGATGTATTACTTGTGGGACATAGTTTTGGGGTATTATGATATTTTTTTGTTATGTTTTAGGTTCTGGGGACATGGATTGTGTGAAGTTGATATATGATATTATTGCTATGTACTAGGTGTTTTGAATATGGATCATGTAAATGAAAATGATTTTTGATATATGGTATTCTTGGTATGTATTAGCTTTGTTTTAGACATGGATCGTGTGAAGTAGATATATTATTATGGACTAGATTTTTTTAACATTAATCATGCCATTGAACATGGTTTTTGATGTATGAAATTATGAGTATGTACTAGCTTTGTTTTGGAGGACTATGATGGTGTTATGCTTTTTTTCAATGATAGCATAAACATAATAATTAATATAACAATGCATTGTCATCATTAGAAAAATACTATGAAATGTTATGCTTTTTTTTTAATGATTTCTATAAAACTAAAAGTTATATTTTTTTTTTTCTGTTTCGTGATGGAGATTGATAGTGAACTTGAAACTGACATATATGAAGCAATTCTAGAACGTGTTAGAAGAGACAATATGGAACTCAATGAAATCATCCCTACAACATTACGTGTAGTAGTGTATCATCAAAATAGTTTTTTATTAAAAAACCCATGCCCTTCCCTCATACAGGATAAAAACATATGCTGGAGATTCTTGATGGTTACAACAACCGTTGTTGTGAAATATTTCGCATGGAAAAACATATCTTTTTCAAATTATGTGATAGATTAAAAAGTTATGGATTAACATCCATAACAAGTATACGATTGGAGGAATCAGTGGGCATGTTCTTAATGACTTTAGATCATGGAATTGGAAATCGAATGAATCAAGAACGATTCCAACATTTAGGTAAAATAATGAGTAGACATTTTGATATTGTATTACAAAAATGATTATGTTGGCCTCAGATGAGATTAAACCACTTGAAAGTTATAATGAAGTTTCACATCACAGAAGATCCAATTCGAAGTATTGGCTATCCTTTAAGGTAATTATTCATCTTTTTTTTTTTTTTTTTTATCTTACTTATTAGAAAATTTCAGATTTGTTCATGTTATTGATTGTCATGTGTGTATGCATATATATTGATAGGATTGCATTGGAGCCATAGATGAGACACATATTCATGCATCACTTCTTGTGGATGAGCAAATTCCTTATATTGGTAGGAAGGGATACCTTACTCAAAACATAATGGATGTATGCGAGTTTGACATGTTGTTTACCTTTGTGTGGTCGGGATGGGAAGGAACTACACATGATACGAAAATATTTTTATGTGCATATCGAGACTCAGCTACAAAATTTCCTAAACCGCAAAATGGTTTTTACAATCTCTTAATTGTTTATTATTATTATTATTATTATTATTCTATTTGTTAAGGATAACAGTTTCTCATTATCGGCAAATTTATTGTTTTGTAGATAAATATTACTTGGTTGATGCTGGCTATCCAAACATGAAAGGATTTTTAGCCCCATTTAAAGGCGAAAGTTACCATCTTTCTAAATTTTGACGTGGTAGTCAGCGTAGAGGTTCTCGAGAATTATTTAATCAACCACATTCCTCCGTGCGAAGTGTCATAGAGCGAACTTTTGGTGTGTGGAAGGAAAAATGAAAAATCTTATAAAATATGTCTAATTTTGAGTTTGATAAGCACTAAGCCATTGATAGTGCTACGATGACTCTCCACAATTTTATAAAGAGGGAGGCTATTGCTGATTGCTTACTTAGAGTTTCAAAAAGGTGAAAAAGAGGATAATGTACTTGATGACGAAATCGGTGAGTTTGATATTTCGGCCACAAGTAATGATTCTCTTGAAATGGGACTTATCCAGGATAGAGTTGTTATGAACTTGATGTTAAGATAAATATTATATTTTATTTATTTATGATGAAAATGGGATTGCCAAGTTTTTTAAAGCACAAAATGTTTTTCTTTTATTATATGGCATGTTGGATTAAATTTGACTATATATTAGTGACTTTTTTAAGCACAATGTATTTTGTTTTTATATATAACATTTAAATTAAATTTGACTATACTGAATTATTTTTTTGCATGTGTTAAGAATTGGTTATAAAAAAACAGGTTAACTATTCTTTGTTACCAAACAATTAAAGAAAACATTCTATTTAAGGGCAAAATAGGTATTTTGTCAAACAGACAAATAAAAAACTCTTCTAACATTAAAAGTTCTTCTAGAATACAGTTTTCAAACACTCACACATAAGCCAAATGGAAGTGATAGCTTCTGCTTCTCTTTTTCTTCAGTATAAAAGTATAAGTAAAAGTTATGCCAAACAGGACCTTAGTATTATATGGTGGGGGCAACTTTTATGGTAGTAGAGTTTGAAAAAGGTAGTTTAGGTATGTTATGAAAAATAGTATGTTTATTTTTGGAATGAAACATGTATTTTGGAACAACCCAAAAAGAAAATATGAACAAGAATTTTGGGACAAATGGAGTATTCTTTTAAAAAATGAAGGATAAATGTGAATTTTTAACATGGTTATGAAACAAACAATGGCAGGGGTGTTTATGTGAGTTTTTTCAAATATGACATGTAGTACTTGTAATTGAGGCGAAGGTGTCAATGTAATTTACCCAATTTTGTTCAAGGCAATTTCAAATAACGTAAACTCAACCGATTTGGAGCTTTTGGTCACATGAAAATGCAACGACAGATAGTTTCAAAATAGGAGAAGAGCATGCTATGCTTGAGAGTAAGGCTACAACTTGGGCGGGTTGGTAGGTACAATTTGGGTTCAACCCTACATATCAAATGTTCAATCCTAACCCAACCCTAACTACTCAACCCTAGCCCAACCCATACTTAAATTTTTAAACTTGGGTTTGCATCTTGGGTTGAGATTTTTGGTCAAAAAGTTGGGTTAATTCGGGTTATCTATATTACCAATTTTTTCATTGAAAATTTAAAGTTAACTTTAATAAATTTCAAATTAGATTACTCCTAAACACAAAAAAAAAAAAAAATTAAGAACTTGATGCAAATTTTTAAAAAATTACAAACAAATTTTTAGGAAATTAATTATACAAAGTTTTAACATACAATAAATTAAGATTTAAATAAAGGAAGTTGAAAATAAAAAGGTTATCATAATTTGAATATTATATATAATATATTTAAAATAAAAAATTTGTATAAAAATAATATTACAATTTGGGTTCGGGTTGGGCTCGAGTTGTTGGCTTCTCAACCTCAACCTAATCCTAATTAAGTTCGGGTTGAAGTTTTTCAACCCAAACTTAACCCTAATTGTAAAAATAGTTACTTAAACTCGTAAAAAATTGGACTGGGCTCGGGTTAGGTTCGGAATGCCCAACCCAAGTTGCACCCCTACTTGAGAGGTAGTCACGTTAAAGTTTATTTGGATTGAGGGTTTTCAGAATTCTAGGGTTTTTGAAAGCCCTAAATAGAAAGCTCACTCTCTCTCTCTCTATCTCTCTCCTCTTGGAATCTTAGAAATGGCAGACCTTTTGCCCAATGAATTGATGACTAAAATCCTCACAAAACTACGGGTTAAAACCCTTGCACAGATCAAGGTGCATTTGTAAATCATGGTGTTCTCTAATCAGTAGCCCTAATTTCATCACTTCAAAGCTCAATCGAACAATTCAATTTAATGAAATCAACAACACTTATACACTTCTCATCGGGCAATACATTTATGGCGGCAGAAAAAGAAGAGGATATTTTTTCAGTGTATTTCAATAATGAAACACTGAGTAGGTATCCTATAGAACTTGATAGCCCAATCCCAAACTTTGCTTCTCATTTTTGCGTATTTGGTTCTTGTAATGGTTTGGTTTTTCTTAATGTTGATATTGATGATATTGAGTATTAGAGAATCTTTGAGGCTTCCAATGCCAGAATTGGCATTGATTATGGTATCTAGGTTAATGGATATGGCTTTGATTCTAAAACTAATGATTATAAGGGTGGTTACAATTATTTTCATGAACGTATATGTTGGTCCAGATGGACCAGAATCCAAGGTTAAGCTTTACTCCCTTAATAGAAGATGTTGGAGAAGCATTATTGTTGCTGGTCCCCATCATGGTTTTCGTTTTAGTCCACTTCCATCTGAGGCTTTTGTCAATGGGGTTGTCCATTGGGTTGGTTGCGTTATGGATGATGATGCTTACCATGGTTCAATCTTGACATTTGATATAAGGAGTGGGGTATTCTGTGAGGTAAAGCTCCTTGTAGGTAGGTCCAGAAGATGGATGGGAGGTGAGAAAATTTGGCTATTTCTGTGCATAGGGAGTCACTTTGTATGAGCCATTTTGATTTCTTGAATCGGCTAAGTTTCAATATGGGTGATGAAAGAATATGGTGTTGTAGAATATTGGGTGAAACTATTCAAACACTTTTGGCGTGGATAGTTTTTTTGAGGCAATACTTGGTTTCATTTCAGGAGGAATGGTGAACTTCTTGTTTTAGAAAGAGAAGAGATTATGTCTTGTTTTCAATTAACCTAAAAGTCTTAACAAGTTAAGGATCTTGGAATGCAGTTATCTGGATTTCTCGTCTCATTTAATGTTGTTACTTACATGGAGAGCTTAGTCTTTCTTTAGGAAGTGAATCAAGTTTAAGAAGGGGGAAGCCGAGTCTTCTAGTGCAACAGTTACTCAAAAGAGAGCTTATAATTTCTTTAAGGGAAGCTTAGAGTTGGAGGAACCAAATGTTTTCAAATTTTAGCTTTTCATGAATGTTAATTCCAACATTGCATCAAAATGCCTCTGATTTTAAAGTGATAATGCATTTTTTTTAATGATGTTGATAATATTTTACAAGTTTGCTTCATTCTATGGCTAATTGTAGGGCCAAAACCATCAGTCGGTCCAGTGGGCTGAACTGATACATAAATAGACCAGGCCTAAGTCGGTCTGAGCTCAAGTATTAGCAGAAAGCCCAAAGGACTGGGCCCAAAAATTATAAAGGGCTAAGTCGCCCCACTTAAACACTAAAAGCCTAGCTCGAGTTCAATTCCAAACCCAAAAGGAATTCAATTCCTTGGGAGCAAAGTTAGTTGCAAATAAGGGAATAAGAGTCCCAGAAGGACTTGAATTCCAACTTGTATAAATATCCAAAGAAGGATGAATAAAAGGGATCCTCGAAACCACCCTCAAACTCTCTCTAAAAATTATTTTGTTCTTGATTAATATTGGGTGTGTGCCTCAAATTGATTAGCAATAATCAGTTAAGAAATTTTTTGTACCTACACTTTGGCACCGTCTGTGGGAATTGTTCAATCACTTTTTGATAAGTTGAAAAATTCACAATCATGGTAGACACACGGAGAAATACTTACGATATGGCGGAACTGGGCCAACCTTCTAGGAACCAAAGGAGGCCGCCACCTATACAACAAAAAGTTCAAGATCCATTGGCAAGCCCAAGCGTTCAGCAGTTAACCCAGCAAAATGATGCCCTATGTCAGCAGATCACAAATCTACAGGCATAGGTGGAATGCAGCAAAAGCACTAGAGCCCTATGTCAGTAGATCACAAATCTACAGGCATAGGTGGAATGCGGCAAAAGCACTAGAAACCCTGGGCGGCAACGGAATAAAGGGGTCGGCTTGAGCAACCATTCTTTTAGCGCCTCGCACCACAATTGGCCCGCTGATATACCGCCTCAACCTGACTAACCCAACAAAGATTAGGTCGATCCCCCATAACCTCTCCCAAAGTGGAGGGTTCAGATGCAACGGGAGATTGACAAACTGAAGGGCGATCAATCCTGCTATCCAGCCAATCGAGCGCTCGTTACCACCAAGCTGACCAAGTCTCCCTTGACCGAGAACATAATCAGAACTGAAAGACCAAGGAGGTTCACCCTACCAAGTTTGCTACCTTTAACGGGAAGGCAAATTTAGTGGAGCATATCTACCAATATTAGCAGAAGATGACACTGGAAGCAGGAAATGATGCACTCATGTACAAAATATTTCCATCCAGTCTGGCTGAGCTAGCGTTACTCTAGTTCAAGCAACAACTGCCTCATTCAATACCAAAATTCGACAGGCTATGCGAGCTGTTCATGGCTCAGTATGCAGGAAACCAGGAGTAGAAAAGGACGATCTTCTCTTTGTTCACCATGAGGCAAATTAGAGGAGAGATGTTAAAATCTTTCCTAACTCGCTTCAACTTGGAGATGTCCATTATAGATCAATGTGATCAGACCGCTGTGGTGGAGGCTTTCAAGATAACAATCTCTCCGGAAGAGGGGTTTCACCGATCTTTGGTAAAAAATGCCCCGAAAGATATGGGCGGACTGAATTTTCGAGCTAAAAAATATCTAAGGATAGAAGAGGATGATGCAGATAGAAGATAGCGATCAACTTTGATCACTATAGCACAATAATCTAAGACCCAAGTGGCCAAGGAAAAACCATCTCAGGTCATTCCCTCGTCTACACCAGAGGTTTTTAAAAAATAGAAGGTTGAGGAGAATATCACCCTCTGAAGGTATCTTTGGCCAGACTCTATTATAAAAATAAGTGCAAAGGGATCTTTTGCTTTCCTCTGGCTATTAGACAACCACCAAAATAGAGGGATAAGAATAAACATTGTTCCCTCAACAGTGACTTCGGCCACACTATCAACGAGTGCAAGAGCCTAAGGCAACAGTTACACTACAAGAAAAAAAAGGCTTTTTACGTCGGAAAAAAAGGCTTTTACCATGGTTTTGGCTCATCCTGGTGTCCGATGTCGTAGTTGCTAACAGACTTTCTACCACGGGCTCAGCCTGTAGTAAAAAGGCAGTATTCTACCACAGGAGCTGAACGTGGTAGAAAGTTTATTTTGATTGTTTTAAAAAACTTTCTACCACAAGTTTGGCCTGTGGTTGGAATCCTATATTCTACCACGGGCTGAGCCGATGTTGGAAAGTGTTTTTCTACCATGAGCTAAGCTTGTTGTTGAAAGTTTATAAAATTTAAAAAAAAAACTATATGCCTGGATCATTGTTCCTAACACAAAATCTACCTGTACAACAAAAATCACTCATCTTCAATTCCACCAATACACAATAAGACAACACCCAAAGTTATATATACTCACACCAAGCCTTGCAAAGCCAAATACTACAAATAAATCTGTCACAGGACCATATTGTCCACAACACAAAAACTTGTACAACAATGCCTCTTATTCCACCAATACAAAACTCCCAGACTTGTTCAAATTAACTGAATTTGGTAAATATATATAAGATGAAACAACATTTAAAAAGGTAAAATTGCATCCAAATATTAATCCTACCAATCACAGACAAATAAATTAATCCCAAACTTCTTTTATATTCAAAGAGCTAGTTCCGAGACATATCTATTCAAAGAAGAAAAAAAATGTCAATACTAACAACTAAAATTATAGATATATGATTGCTTGCCAATATCATTCCTATCAACCAAAACATTAAGCTATATCAAAACTATGTTAAAAAAAACTGAAACACTTTACTTAAATGCATAACACAACTATACCCAAAAAATAGTCATAGTGTCCAAAAGTTAGTCACTGTCTAGTGTGTCACTATCTAAAATATCTAATCAGTCTTCAAAAAAGATATATGTCTGAAAGTTGGCTAAAATAAACTTGCATTATAATAATCAGTTCAGTTTAAACTCTAAGTACACTAATAAAATACTCAATATTTAAACAAATGGTTTAAGAGTAGTTCATGTCATGTAATGCATGTATATTTAATTTCAAGATATCTAAGTTTGTAACTATAGAAGTTCAATACATATTAATATTGACCAATTTCTAGAGTCATTCTTATAAACTTAATGTTAAAAGATTTCTAAGGTCAAGATGTTTTCAATATCACATGAATGAAACAAAAACATGATGCACAGCAATACACATCACCCCCACACATACTCAGTAAGCTTTCTCTGGTACTGCACCAAGATCCAGCAAAATAGGATGTATCAGACCATAGAAATTCATATGAACCACAACGTAACCTATTTGTGGTGTAGTAAGGTAATAAATAGTTATATTTTAAATTTTTGTGTCTTATCATCTAGTAATATATAAGAATCAATCCAAATCTAGACAAAAATCCAAGAAAAAATAGACACAAGGATTATTAAATATAATAATAATAATTTTAATAATAATAATAAAGATTAATTTAGAATGATTTTCTCCCATCCGAAGTATCATCTGCTAAACCTTTTCCTTTTAATAATTGATGGAAAATTAGCTCACTCATAATAATTGATTAGTTGTTCGAAACAATTTAAAGAACAAGCAAAGAATATCAATGCCCAATTTCATTTTATTTATTTTTTATAAGAAGAGTGCCTCCTTATACCCAATTTCATTCAATGAAGTGTTTGCTAAACCTTTTCCTTTTCACAAGAATGCACATGATAAATTGTATACCGGTACTTATCATATAAAGGCTTAACATGGAGAGTGGCTCCAATTCCATCAAGGATCTAAAAATAATTTCAAGGAATGGACCATGCATCAACAGCATCACCAATTTTAAAATGCATATTAATTTGAAGCCAAGATCCATCGAATTCCTTAATTAACTTCCTACATCCAACAAATAAATGATGTTGTTTAATTAATTAACCACATACACATGAGCTAGACCAAATAGCTAGCTAGCTACAGGAAGATTGAATATATATATATATATATATATATATATATATATATACCCTTAATTAAGTCAAGTAGTCCACCATATATATCTGTCCTTTCATTCAATCAAAACTTGTGTATTAAATTTCCATCATAGAATTTTATTGAATTTCCAACCAGCTAAAATTTGACTTGGAAAAGTTACAGGACGATTGTTAAGTACATTTCGGATGGGAAGATTGTTATTTATACAGGGTTGCTTGACATTCTCAATTCAGAAGCAGAGATAACATCTATTCTAGGACATGAGGTATGTATTTATGTATTATATACATGGGTGTGAATGATTTATTCAAATTATCTATAGTTATTGAAATCCTTCAGACATTGGACTGTCTTCAGTGAATTGTACATCTTTCTTTCTTTCTTATGATGTTCTTTATTAGGTTGGCATGGTGTGGCAAGGCATGCATGAAAAAATTGGATGAGGGTGCCCTGGACTCTAGCCCTAACATGGCCTTTTCAACATGAGCTGATACTCCCAAAAACAGTAGCATAAGTATTTATGTACATATCACAGAGGTATATCATTCCATTTGGTTTTGATCCCCTCATTGAGATGTGTTAATATATATGCTTAACATTAATGGTATGTGTAGTTTCATATGCTATTATTTTGCTGCATATAAGTTACTAATTAAATAATTTCGCTCACAGATTATAAATGTCTGAAGAGTTCCCAATTTATTTACTAAATTACAATCTGTGATATTCCTTAATCATTTAAAAATTACACAAGCAACACCCTACCCAAGATATAAAAAAAGAAAAGAAAAAAAAATCCTCTACCTCCTGATCTTGCATTCCATTTATACTTTATAACTTGTAAGGTGCAAGAATAATAGACAAAATGGAGAAAGCGATACAAGAAAAGAAAAATATATGTGATATGAACAAGTTTAATATGTAAGAAGGGTGGTGTTATTGTCAAAGTAGAAGTGGCTACTGCCACATCAAATAATTCTAAGGACAGTTGTACATGATTCTTCCAGATGTAGTATGATTATAGAATTACTAAGAGCATGTTGCCAATTTTAGGAATAGTTTCAATCTTAAGGTGCAATTTCCATGTAATTTATAAAACTAGTGTCGTACAAATTAATTTGGATCTATATTTGTATGCTTAAAATTAGTTACTATTGTGTGTCACAGTGTTAGAGAGTAGATTGGAGCATTTGTTGTCTTGTATGACATTTTGGAATTCTTGGATACTTGAATTAATTCTCGTAGTTACTCCTAACTATTTATTATAAGTATATAATTTATTTCGAGTCCTTGTTTTCCTAACTATGACGCCTCAATGATAGATTGATTTACAACACAAGAAAACATATACCCTAAATATTTAAATGATTTTTGTTTACAAGTTTAAACTAATTTGGGTAAACACTAAACACCCACAAGTTCCACACTTTTGTACCATACTTCTTTCCTCTTCTTCATTTTTATTTATTTTTTTCTTTTTAAATTGTATTTATTTTTTATTTTTTTTGGTAGGAGGGAATTGGAAGCGGATTACATTGGATTAATGTGAATGGCTTCAGTTGGGTACGACCTGCAAATTACACCAAATATTTATGAGAGGCTTGACTATTCTGGAGAGGATTTGTCACCAAAATTTTATGAGAAGCTTGATTATGAAAAAGATTTGTTATCAACTCACCCATCTGAAGGAAGGAGAGCTAGGTTGCTGAAAGAAAACAAAGTGATGGGAGAAGCACTAGCAATATTCAATGGAGTGAGGTTTGGAAATAAGGTGAAGTATTTTGTTTAATCCAAATTTCCAATAGCGAAAGGGAGAAATACAAATTTTCATGCTACATTAATGATTTCCTGCAAGAGCAATGGAGTGATGGTTTGTTATTGGATTACTAATGGCAGCACTTTGGTAATGACAATGACTAGAAATGGAATATTCGTTTTGTTTTCTTTCACCACTCTTTATTTGATTGATGATTTTTATGTTACATCACTGTTGCATAATATAAAATGTTTCATTTTTACTAGATATATATTATTGTAAATAATATTACACTCTTTTAATTATTTTATAAGATCTTCATTCTCTATTTGTTATTTTAGAAAAAAAAGAAGAGGATTTAAGAAATTTATCTAGTGTCATGAATGCAGGACCTGCTAAAGATAGTAGAATACATTGTGACACCCAATAATAACTAATAAAGGGCTCAGTTATCATAATGATGACACATTAAAGTCTTCAGATAATAATACTCATAAGAGGAAGTTATAGGCTCAGTGGAGGAGGAAGATGTGAGTTACGCGGTGCGGAAGCGGCTGCAAAAGTTAGATTTAAAACTTAGAGGGGGTGATTAGGTTTACTCGCTTTTTGCTTAATTGTTCAGATTATACAATTTTAAGTCTAATTAATAATTAAATCAATCCCACAAAGCAAGTAAATAAATAAAGTGCACTAAAGTAAAGTAATACGAATTCACCAGATAAACATGGAAAACCTAGATAAAAAAAAAAACCACAAGTGAGGCTTTGAAGCTTCGGAGAAGCAAATCCACTATTGTCGAAGAAAAGTACAACAGACTCTGTCCCAGACTCACACCCACTCCACTCTAACAAGAACTTTGATACAGAAAACCTCAGACTTACAATTACGACTACCTCGTCCAACTGCTGCAGATTCTTGGCTAACATCAAAATCCTCTCAGAAGGGTAACTAGAAGAACAAGAACACTTAACAAGTATTATGTCCCCTTCATAGCATAATCTTCTTTTCCTTCTTCACCAACGAACAGTTGTAGAAGAAATCAATCCAGTAACTTGATCACGAAGAAATCTTCAATGCAGTCTTCTAACAGTTGATCAAGCAAATAAAGAGACACAACCTAAATCACTTAGTGTATATATGTGTGTGATCTCTTAAAGAAATACAAACAAATAATTTGAGAAAAAAATCCTTTGCTAGAAAAATATCTCAATGCTCTCTCTCTAGAAAAATCTCTGTTTTATGTATTAAAAGTATTATTGAAGGCACCCCTTGAGAAAAATCATATAATATTTTTATAGAGTTTAAGAACCCTAATTTTCCTTGAAAAATAAGTTAAAATGCAATAAGAAACAAGCCCCCACAATTTTAGAAATTTCTGGGTCAATTCCAGGTCAAAACAGGATTAAACTAGTCAACATTCGCAGACCAGGAAAGTTGGACCAGTTCGGGCTTCACTTGGACTGGTCCAAATCCTTTAGCATACTCAACAGGAGTTGTTGAGACCCCTTGGACCGGTCCAACCTTGATTTTTTCATAAAATTGCTTAAAAGCCCCTTTTTCAAGGTGGGAACCTCTTAGTTTAAAATATATGTGTTCTCACTACTTTACTTGGACTACGTGACTCTTATTTGTGATCAACGATGTCCTCATGCATTCGGACCTATCTCGAAACTTCAATCGATCCAATTCTTGTTCAGAACATTGACGACTTTTTCTTAAGATTCAAGCTTCATTCTTTGACGAACCTTTGCATGGTTAGTGTAGAACTTCATACTCACTTTAAGACTTCAATTACATGATCAATGATAAAAATATAACACAAAGAATGCAACTTGACCATTTTTGGTTTTAACACCGAAGATTGCCATTACAAAAATATACGTTACAGAAGATACACTACATAAGAGTAAATGAGATTCGAAACAGGAAGAACTTTCATGTATTTCTAATAATGAAAACAAAGGTTGTTGATGCAGCACATCATACTCAAGAAATTGGTAACACATAGCATAATGACATAGTTCACAATTGCAGAGCATCAAACATAAGTGGCCATTACCACTAGTGAATTGTAGCTTTGGTGCATAGTTATTCCAAATAGTGCTAGTCACATTTATTCATCTTATCAGGCATTATGGCAAGGATCAAACAAATAGTGGCTAATGGAGAAGAGATAAAAGAGAGGTTAAAAGAGCCCCAAGTCTATAGTATGTGCAGTGAGGATAATAGGAACTGAAACCCCTGCTCCTGAGTGGTGAGGGGAAGTATAGACAATGCCATATGTGGTAGACGGACAAGGAATGACATCATCCAATGAGATAGATACATGTGTCAAATGAATTTCTCTCTCAAGAAAAGACATGTTTACATCCCAAAACCATTAAGAAGTTTGGGAGAGCCTCCATTCCTCTTGTTACCATTGGCCTCATTAAAAACTTCATCAGGAATAGGTTGGCTTCCACAAAACTTCAAAATGGCTTCATGATTAGAATGGTTGAGTCATTGGCATTTGCAAAACCTATTATGGCTTGGAACATAATTGGTCTATGGGCAAGGATGGCTTCTAGACTAGTGGCTACTCTACTAGTCCACTTAGCTATTGTTTGGATTGGAATAATTTGCATACATGAAAATGGTATGAAAATCCCTCTTCTATATATGTTGTTGTAATTTGTCTCTTCATTAGGTGTTGATGCTCTGTTTATTGTTTTTATTTATCTTTTATGGCATGAAAAATCTGTTTATTGTATTTTCTTGCATTTCATTGCCTTTAAGAGCCTTGTTTGGCTAATATGTTTAGTCATTGTTATGCTACGGGTTGCCTATTTGGTTTTGTTTGTCTCTAAATTGAGACCTCACTGTAACTCTTCTATAATACTTGCTCAGTTAATGGGGGAAAAAATAGCTAGAAATGTTAAAAACATCCAACTTATTAATGGTGAAGGATAGGATTGCGCCTAAATGCTTAATATTACTATGAAGTAGAAGTAGTGCAGATAAAGTTAAAAAAAAAACAAATGACAATGAAAAGAAAAGCACCAGAGAAAAATTAATAGTGGAATAAAATAAAGGGTCTACCATGATTAAAGAGATAAAAACAAAAGCTATCATTATCATGTTATGGATTTGAGCACTAAAATCAATCTCTGATTTCTAACACAACAATATATCCATCAAAGCATCCACCGAAAAATAGCTAGTGAAAAAATGAAATGCTACTGAAATGAAAGAGAGAAGAATAATACCAGTGAAATAGATGAGTTGGAGACTGAGGAGGCTCAGAGCTTGCTTCAATGGAGAGCAATTGGGGTTTCAGTTGCTTCAATCAATTGAGAGAAATTGGGGATTCGGTTGATAGAGAGTGAGCTTGCTTTAGTGGAGCTAAAGAACGACATCGATCAGATAAAGGGACAGTGAAGGTTAGGGTTTGGTTGAGATTCGAGGGTTAGACATTTGGGTTCCAAAGCTGATGAATATTGTGTTTGGGTTAGTGCTTCCGTATTAGATGAGGTTTACAAGAAAGAGGAATAATACTGCTGAAGGAGATGAGTTGGAGACTGAGGAGGCTCAGATCTTGCTTTGATGGAGAGCAATTAAGGCTGAGTTGCTTTGATGGAGAGCAATTGGTCTTTTAGTTGCTTTGATTGATGGAGAGAAATTGGGGATTTCGTTGATAGAGAGTGAACTTGCTTCAATGGAGCTAAAGAACGATGTCGATCAGACGAAGGGACATAAAAGGTTAGGGTTTGGTTGAGATTCGAGGTTAGACATTTGGGTTCCAGAGTTGATGAATGTCGTGTTTGGGTTAGGGCTTTTGTATTAGACAAGGGTTACCATGATTTTCCATTAGAGGAAGGGGGAAAGAGAGAGAGAGAGAATTAGGGTGTCAGATGTCAATAATACCGTGTTTGGTGACTGCGCGAAGTTTAATTTTCTTAACAAAAATATCGCAAAAAATTAAATTAATTTTTGAAAAAAATAAGACCTTCCATTACAGGCTTTACCCATGATAGTAAAAAAACTTTCCACCATGACCCTAGCCTGTGGTGGAAAGTCATTTCCAACGACGGACTACATAAGACCATTGTAAAAAGTATTTTCTACGGCGGGCTATTTGGGCCCACCGTAAAAAATCTATTTTCACCACTGGCTACGCGGTCCCGCCATAAAAAGTCACTTTCTACCACGGGCTATGCGGACCCGCCGTAAAAAAACTGTCGTTAAAAGCTAAATTTCTTGCAGTGGGTGGAGGCTATGATCGCCAAGGGTACATTGTTCATAAAGAACATGTAAAAACTCTTGACCAACCCCAGCAGAAAGCAAACAAGCAGCTGAACCCCGTTCCTGTTCCAGTTATCAATGCAATTCATAGTCGACCAGCATCAGACCAAGAGAGTGAGTCCGAAAAGCGATCGAATCACAGGAATGCCCAAAAATTCCAAAGTGTTAGAGAAGTTACTCAGTACATAATCACTCGACCAATACGTCAATCACCTTTACAAATAAGGACATGAACAAGATCCAAGCTTTGCACGAAGATCCGCTTATGGTCAGCATAATTGTCTCTAACTATGAGGTGAAAAGGGTATTGGTTGATGCAGGGAGTAGCGACAACGTTCTAACGTTATTTGCTTTCCAACAGATGGGTCTAGAGCCAAAACGCATTAGGCCTACTGCCGAACCATTAGTAGGTTTCGATGGCAGGCAAGTGACTCCAGTAGGAGTGGTGGAACTCCCAGTGACTGCAGCCATAAGAACTTTAACTGAGGCCTTCATCATTGTCGATTTCAGCTCTTCATACAACATGATAATGGGAAGAGGCATGATACATAAAATGCAAGGAGTCCTTTCCACGCTCCACCAATTAATAAGGTGCACGCACCAAACAGAAGAGACACAGTTGACATCATGGGAGATCAAGTTGCAGCCACAAAATGTTACACACTTATGCTAAAAGGGAAGGCGGTGCAGGAAGAGCTGACCAAATAGCAATTACAAAACTACCCACCGGAGAGCGTTCCACAAGAACAACAAAGAGAGAAGCCGACCGAGGAACTGCTCGAATTGGTAGAGATCGTTCCTGGAAAGGAACCCACAAACCTGGGGACCTCCTTGTGCCAAACAGATAGAACATAGTTGATACAATTGTTAAAAAATAATGTCAACATTTTTACTTGGGATCACACGGACATGCCTGGCATAGACCCCATAGTGTCATGTCACGCGCTCAACATCAACCCTAACTATCCACCCGTGAAATAAAAGCAAAGACGATTCACTCCGAAAAAGAATCAGTTCATTGCATCAGAGGTAGATCGCCTCTGGCAGGTAGGCTTTATCAGAGAAATTCAATTCCAAGATTGGCTTTCAAATGTGGTAATGGTTCAGAAAAAGAGTGGCAAATGGCGGGTCTGTATGAATTTCACTAACCTAAATAAAGCTTCCCCAAAATATAGTTTCCCTTTACTAAAGATCGATCAGATGGTCGATGCCAGGACTAGATACGAACGGTTGCCTCAACGCATATTTAGGATATAACTAGACTCCAATGAACGTGGCCGATCAGGAGAAAACTTCGTTCATCATCGAGAAAGAAATTTATTGTTATAAAGTAATGCCTTTCGGACTAAAGAACACTGGAGCAACTTATCAGTGATTAATCAATAGGGTCCTCAAAAGCTTGATAGGCCAAACAGTTGAAGCATACATAGACAATATAGTGGTAAAATGTCTTTGAAATGTAGACCATCTGAAGCATCTGCAAAAGGTATTCGACACCTGCGAAGTTGCAACATAACATTAAACATGTCAAAGTGTTCCTTCGGAGTTTCTTTAGGACAGTTCTTAGTGCACATTGTAAACCAAACAGGGATAGAGGCGAGCCCAGTTCAGGTGAAAGCCCTCGTTCAAAATGAAAAACCAAAAACTCATAGGGATGTTTAAATTCTAACAGGGCGTATCACCAGTCTAAGTAGATTTATCTCTCAACTCTTCGATAAGTGCAAGCTCTTTTTTGATGCCATCAGAACAAAAAGAAGGGAGGTACGGAGGTCTGAACAGAGCGAAGCCTTAGCAAAGCTCAAACAGTACTTAATTCAACTACCAACAATTTCAGCACCTGAGGCCGGGGAAATCTTCTATTTGTATCTTGCGATATCTCGGACAGCCACTATCATTGTCCTGATTAGAGAGCTCGATAAAAAATAGTACCCAATGTTATACTCAAGCAAGATTATGACTGAGGCAGAGTAATGGTACTCGAAGATGGAAAAAGTTGTGATGGCCCTTGTCCAGGCAAAGAGGAAGCTCAGGCTATATTTCGAGGCTCACCCAATCGTTGTCCCAACCAAATTTCTGATCAGAGCAATCCTTCATAAGCCTGATCAGTCAGGGAGAGTACCTAAGTGGGCAATCGAGCTAGGAGTCTACGACATAACCTACAAACCTCAAACCGCCATAAAAGGATAGGCAATAGCAGATTTCTTATTAGAGTATGAGCTAAAAAATGATGAAAAAACACAAGGTACAAGTCAACCTGAATGAAAACTCTTTGTCGACGAATCATCAACACAAGCAAGATTGGGCATTGATGTGGAAATCCAGATTCCTGATGGAACTGCCATATAACAAGCAATCCATTTAGAGTTTCCCACCACAAATAATGAAGCCGAGTACGAGGCCCTGTTAGCTAGACTAAGACTGACACAAACGCTCTAAGTAAAGAACTTGCAAGTTTTCAGTGATTCTCAGCTAATCATGAAACAAGTTGTTGGGGATTATCTTCCAAAAGATGATCGCATGAAAGCCTATAAGGCCCTGGCAGACAGACAGCTCAAAGAGTTTAATCAAGTCAGAGTCTCTCAAATCTCAAGAGATCTGAACCTGAACGCTGATAAGCTTGCATATTCAGCCTCAGCAGCTCAGCCAGATCTGATCAAAATAGCTTTGGTCGACTCTTTGCAAAATCCCAATATCCATGCCCAGAAAAAGGTACTGGTCTTGTAGAACCAACATAGCTGGATGGATCTTATCAAAGTTTATCTTGTTGATGGAGTATTGCCAGATTCAAAAGAAGAGGCAAGAAGAATTAGAATGAGCTCTTCCAGATACTCCATAATTGGTGAGCTCCTCTACAGGAGATCGTTCTCGGGGTCATACATAAGATATGTAGCCCCTGCAGAAGCAAAAGAAATACTCTCCAAAATCCATGAAGGTGTGTGTGGAAACCATTCGGGAGGACGATCACTGGCCCACAAGGCCCTTACTAAAGGGTATTTCTGGCCATACATGGCTAGAAAAGCTAAATAACACTCTAGAAAGTGTGATAAATGCCAGCGACATACGAGTGTGCCGTGTCATCCCAAAAAGACTTCATTACTATGGCCAGCCCTTGGCCATTTGTGAAATGGGGGATGGACTCGGTAGGGCTTCTACCGAAGGCCGCTAACAGTAAGAAATATGTCCTTCTAGCCATTGACTACTTCACAAAATAGGACAAAACAGAGGTATATGCAAAAATCACTCATGTTCTGGTCAAAATATTCATTTGGAGTAACATCATTTGCCAGTTTGGGTTGCCAGAATCCATTATCATGGGTAATGCCACAAATTTTGACAACTAGCCGATAAAAAAATTCTTCAAGAAGTATGGAATCAATTAAAAATTATGTTCCAAGTCATATCCATAAGGCAACAGCAAAGCAGAAATAATTAACCGAACCATTTTGAGTGCATCTGAAAAAAGCTAGAAACCCGTAAGGGCAAGTGGCTGAAGGAGCTGCCGAAAGCTCTCTAGGCTACCGAATGACACCAAGGCGTCCGACTGGCAAAAGCCTATTCTGTTTAGCTTACAAGTATAAAGCAGTTATACCAATTGAATTGTCCACCCCAACCGTTCGATCGGAGGTATTGGAAAGGGGGCAAAATGACCAACTACTAGAATAAAATCTAGACCTCTTAGAAGAAAAAAGGGAGGCAACTCAGATAAGGCTGGTGGCCTATTAGAAGATGGTCAAAAATAGCTATGACAAAAGTGAAACATCGAGCATTCAGCCTTGAGGATTAGGTTCTACAAAGAGTCACTGACAATACGAAACAACGAAATGCTAGAAAATTCATAGCAAAATGGGAAGGCTCGTATGAAATCACTAAAGTGATTGGCAAGGGCACGTATAGGCTTTGCAGAGTTAGCGATGCAAAAGCAATTCGCAAGCCTTGGAATGCAACTCACTTGAAAAGGTATTATGTTTAAAATTCCAACATGTTCAAGATAATTTATTCCTTTTTTTGGCATTTAATCTTTCAATTTTAAAGAAAGAAAATGGAAGAATTTGATAAAGAAAGTGCATCTTTTAAGGAAAAAAAAAGGAGCACTTCACTGTCAAAAAAGGAAAAGACATAGATCTCACATCGAATAGAAGATTCTGTATCATGTACCAAATAAAGATAGAGTTGAAACTCTGTAGTCATGGCAAGACAGGGCTACTGTGCAAAAGACACATGCATAGTTGCACTGTCTTGCCTTCTTTTTTGCCTTTTGCTCAAGGTATTTTTCCACTAAGGTGAATCTGGCGTATTTTACAAACATAAATCTCCAAATTTCTTGGTAAAGATCGCATGTTTGAAATTCGTCATGTAGAAATCCAGAATTTGAACTTAGGCGATGCAACCTTGTTGTTTTTAAGGAAAGGAATACACCCTCCTTATGGATGGTCTAAAACTTAGCAAGGGTCGTATTTTGAATAGTCATTAAAGAAGGAAATACACAGGCTAATCCCACACCGAATAAAATTCCTTATTTTCTAGCATATATCAATGAAAGCAGAATCGCCTAAGGGCACATCGTGGACATGGTACGATGTAAGAAAAGATGCACCGTAGCGTTCCCACACCCACTTTTTACCAATAATAATGATAAAAGAGGTCATAGACCCAAAACAAGCTAAGGTCTTAAACAACAGATCGCTTATTGAAGCTAAGGTCATAAATGACCGATCACTTATTGAAGCTAAGGTCTGAACGACCGATCGCTTATTAAATAAAAGAGGTCATAGGCCCAAAGCAAGCTAAGGTCATAAATGAACGATTGCTTATTGAATCTAAGGTCTGAATGACCGATCGCTTATTAAATAAAAAAGGTCATAGGCCCAACAAATGTTAAGGTCTTGAACGACCGATCACTTACTGGAGCTAAGGTCATAAATGACCTATCGCTTATTGAAGCTAAGGTCATATATGATTGATCGCTTATTGAAGCTAAGGTCTGAATGACCGATCGCTTATTAAAAAAGATGTCATAGGCCCAAAATAAGCTAAGGTCTTAAACGACCAATCGCTTATGAAAGTTAAGGTCATAAATGACCTATCACTTATTAAAGCTAAAGTCTGAATGACCGATCGTTTATTAAATAAAATAGGTCATAGGCCCAAAACAAGCTAAGGTCTTAAATGACCGATCGCTTACGGAAGCTAAAGTTATAAATGACTGATCAATTATTAAACAAAAGAGGTTATAGGCCCAAATCAACCTAATGTATTAAGCGACCAATCGCTTATTGAAAGTTGAGGTCTGAACAACCAAAGGGTCATAGGCCCCATTCAAGACAATCTGCAGAAAAAGTGGACACTATCAAATGCCGATCACTTGAGTTTGTCCCTTGCTGAATTTTTCAAAGAAGAAAGAAAGAGGCATCAAATGTCAAACACTGATCACCAGCACAACAAGAACTGGGAAAGAATCTCCAATCTGCATCTTATGATGAACTTAAAACAGAAAAGTCTTTTTATTACTCAAAATATTCATTACAAAAAGAAGGGAGCAAGTCCACTTTCAAAAGAGAGCTCCTTCTGAGCGTTACAAAAAATAAAGCAAAATAAGGTATCAACCCTGGGGAGCCGCCCCATCTTCCTTATTGAAGTTCTGATCAAAAGAGCCAAAAATCAAAGTAGCCTATTTAGCTGGGGTTGGCGCCTCTGAAGTGACTTGATCAGTAGGAAAAGGGCCAAGCAGAGCAATAACTGAAGAAACAGGAACAGGATTGAGCATGACTCTTAAGGAAGTCCACAAACTTACGTTCGACATCGCGAGGCAAAGGAAAATCGTACTCACTGAATAAGTCAAGGCCTTAATCGACATCAAACTCATCAGGATCAACATAGTCCCGTTTGACTTCAGGCTTGCTTCCTTGCTCGAAACTATAGCGAAAACTATCAGCCAGTTTTAGAACTGGAATCTTTAGGAATTACTGGTGGATCTCAAGCCCCCTAATCCTGCTAACCTGCAACATGGCCTCGAGTTCAGTAGCTCTCTCCTCAGCCTCCAGAGCCCTTCGCTCAAAGTAACCTAATGCCTTATACTTTTCAACAAGAGACTTGATGAGTGGTTTAACCTTCCCCTCAAGGTTTTTAGCCTTACGCCCTTTCAGGCGTTTAACCTCCAGAGCCTTGTAGAGGGTAATGGTCATGTATGCATTCTACATCATGAAAAATAGGCAAAGTTAAACATAGAAGCATAAAAAAAAGACAGTTGAATAAAGAATAAGGCAAGTAAAACCTCTATGGCATGAAGAGGAGCATTTGCAAGAAGCTCATCCCTATTAGCTCCTTGTTAAAAACTCATCCCTCGAAAGCTAGATCCCATGGGAAAAAGCCCCTATCCCTTCAAGGTCAACGGTAGCACAGTCCCCACCATCAAAGAAGAACCGTCAGACTTCTTCAGGTCTGGGGTCCATTTTTCAGACAAGCCAATGAGAGGCTCATCAGTCAAGCCGCTGGCAGAACCAGATAAAGTCAGAGCGAATGAGCTTTGGCCCGTTATGACATCGGCTAATAGTTTCTGACACTTAGGCGAAGGAGCGGCTCCAGAAAGAGTCCTTTTTTGAGAAGAAGATGGGGCAGAAGACTTGTCCTTCCTCCTTTTGGCTTTCTTGGCCCTAGCAAGACCAGAACTGAAAGATCCCCTCCTCATTTTGGGCTCTGGTATCTCCATCTCAGGGTCTAAAGCTGGGTACAGAGGAGAAGATGCAACAGAAGCGTCACATGCAATAACCTGAACCTTGCGGCGAGACAAATATTTTCGTATAAAATGACGAATATTCCAAACTTTCTTCTTCAGGAACTCAACTTGTTCGGCTGCAAAGCAACAAGGAACAGAACTAAGCATAAAGAGAAAAAGAAGATAAAAAAATGTCAAAAACAAATGTACGTATCCTAGGGTGCCTAAGAAAGCACTTGTCAGAAAGCTTAAACGAAGGGATCATAGCCATTCCATAGGCAAGGGGGATAGGAAATTTTTGGGCCGCCCTAACATTCCAAGCCCCTATCACTAAAACAAGTTTTTCCTTCCACAACTTGTCAGAAAGAGTATGATCACTATCGCTAAAGGACATCGTGAGAAGGAAAAAAGATGCAAGAGAAAAGATGAAAACTAATCTCGAAAGACAAAGCGATACCAAGAAGATCAAGAGCAGGTGGATCTAAGGGGAAAAAAATAATCAATTCAGAAGACTTGTGGTTGAAAAATGGCAAGTGCAAAGACAAAATGCAAAAGGAATATCATGAAAGAATCACTAATGTGCTCAATGTCGTCACTGTGTACCTCATGATTAAATGAAGAACCTAGATACTGGTGCCCAAATCATCACAAAGTCTATATGAATTCCTTCCAATATGCCAAATTTCATAACTAAAGGGAATTGGGGGCAATGCGTAGGGCCAAAACCATCACCAGGTCCAATGGGCTCAACTGATACATAAATGGACTAGGCCCAAGTCGGTCTGAGCTCAAGTATCAGCAGAAGGCCCAAAGGGCTAGGACAAAAATTATAAAGGGCCAAGTCGCCCCACTTAAAGGTTAAAAAGCTCAACTCGAGTTCAACTCCAAACCCGAAAGGAATTTAAATCCTTGGGAGTAAAGTTAGCTACAAATAAGGGAATTAGAGTCCCAGAAGGACTCGAATTCTAGCTTGTATAAATATCAAAAGAAGGATGAATAAAAGGAATTCTCGAATCCACTCTCAAACTCTCTCTCTAAAAATTATTGTGTTCTTGATTAATATTGGGTGTGTGCATCAAATTGATTAGCAATAATCAGTTAAGCAATTTTTTGTACCTACACTGATGTTTAACTTGTTTGATGACTTGCTTTATTGTTTCTTTATTCTTTGAGAATGGACATGATTTTATTTTATGGAAGTAAAAATTTCCATTGAATGATAAGGATAGCCAATTTGTTTATAAAATGACTTCCAGATGTAATGTTAGAGATTTATGTTTGATTTGCTATTATGAATCATCCCCAATATTATTTGCTAGCAAAGACAATGAGAACATTAATATTTGCAGTTCTTCTTAGTTCAAAATCAAACTGAAGATACTCTCAATCAATTAATCAACAGATTGATGTCCCTTTACACAAAACCATAAAAATAATTTTAAAAAAATAACGTGATAATTAACCCATATTAGATGGGTTGGAAACCAACTTTGGAGAAAGGAAAAAAATGAGAATCAATAAAGTTATGTAACAAAAAGATAATTCCAAAACACATAAACAAAATGTCAAGCAGATGGAGAACAGAGATCCTCAAAGACTAGTTTGTTGTAAGGCTTTTCATTTACAGCAAGGATACACCTTAGTGATATTGCAAGAAATTCATCAGTTGCTTTTTGAGGATTCCTCCTCTCCTGCAATATCTCTGTCAATCCAATCCAGTCCTTGTCCTTAACACAAAGACACCTCAAAATTAGGATTGCACTATGCAACTTTTATCTGAATGTTTCGCAGGTAATTAGAATAAATAATGTTCAAATGCTGCATTTTTGCTAAAAGCTTCAATCCTAGAAAATGTGTTAATTATTAAGGGCTTCTGTATTAAAATGCCAACATATATTTTTGATATGTGTGTGTTTGTGTATTAAAATTCATAACTCAGTTATTCTATCACAATTGGAATTATTGGTGTTTTTTTTTAAAAATATTTAACTATGGTAATGCTCCTACACATTTTTTAGACATTAATCCATTGTTATGGAAGATATGTGATGTACCAAACTGAGATGTTAGAATTTAGAGGGGCTTCTGGTATTTTGCTTTTCTTTTGTAATTTTCTAACTGCCTAGAGAAGCATTGGTGGTGTTGTTCCTCATTATCATATATTCAGCTCAGGCGTTTGTCAATGGGGTTGTCCATTGTGTGTTAAATATATGACCCAAAATGTATGTCAACGAAACCTTAATGAAAATCATACTTTTGAAATTTGGAGGTTGCTGCAAATCAGGCTTGTGAAACTTAGAGGTTGTTGAAGAAGATGATCCAAAACAATAAAGACTTTGAGGCGTGTATTCACTTTCCTTGAACTATTATTTGCTAGAAACTTAGAAAGAAATACTACAGCTGGTCATCGGTGAAGGTCGCCGGCGTCACTGAAAGATGAGAGAGCAAAGAATCAGGGCCAGAATGGCACTGGATTGAAACTTTTTGAGAGAGAAAATGAGAGATTTAGAAAGAAGAAGGAGAGAGAAACTTGCTTGTAGAAATTGGTCGGCATCGTTTATGTCGTGTGAATTTCAGAGGCCGCAAACGAGAAGAGTTGAGATGAGTTAGTGAGAGAGCAATACAGAATAGGAGGACTTGAGAACAATGAGAAGACTCTGATGACTCTAGTGTAGACTGTAAATGTATCGGATTCGAACCGGATTAGATATGATCTGATCCAAACCCGATAAGAGTTATAGATAATTTGATAATCCTACGAATTATATATAATTAAATTCATATCGGTTTGTTATTAATCGGATATCCGATCTGATAACCCAATCCAAAAAAATTAATTTAAAAAAAGATTAGCAAATAATGGTTCGAAAAAAAAGATAGAGAAGAAAAATAAAATATAAAGAAAAAATTAGTAAAAAAATAAGTATTTGACTTTTTATTAAAAAAAAATTATAAAGAAAGACAAAATAGAGAGAGAAGAATAAGAAGGAAATTATTGTAAAAAATATACTAATAGTATGTAAATATTATATGTTATAACATTAGATAATATATTTATAATAAATTATATATTATATTATTTCGGATTGGAATATTATCGGATTGGATCAATCATGATTCATATCGGATTCGGATCGTTAGCGAATTATTGAATTAAATGTCCGGTCCATATTTTAATTATTGACTCGAATTCGGATCAAAATCCGATGCATTGAGAGGTTTACTCTAGTGACTAGATTTAAAAGTGAAAAGTCAGTCTTGAGTGGAGTGGAGCTACCTGAGAAGCCACCACCAAATTATTTTAATAATTCAATTGCATCCATATTTTGAATTTCTGACTCTCTCTACTAAGTATATTATATATTATAATATGTAATATATATATATATATATATATATATATATATATATATATATATATATAATCAAGTCCTAACGAACATGTTCACGAGCCCGATTTGTAAATATGTTTGGCCAATAAATGAGTTTAGTTCATTCATGTTTGAGATTGGTTCATTTAAAAAACAAGCTTGAAAAAACTGTTTGGACTCGACTCGTTTACTAACTAAACCATCATTTATTTGCGAACAGCTTGGCTCATTTAGAGCCTTAGACTATTTGGTTCCAAGTTACATTTTTAAATACAGTTAGAGGTAACTGTTAACTTCTCTCACACCTATTTGAATATATATATATATATATATATATATATATATATATATATATATATATTCAGCATTATGTTGGAGGCAATGTCGGTTTTCTCTCGCGCTTCGATCTTGTTGTCTGAGACTAGCAGTGAATTATTCTGCAATGTGAAGCTGCCGGGGAGTCTAGAATATGTGAAGGTGCCGAAATTGTCTGTGCAGTGCTTAGGAAGTCAGTTTCTGTGGCACATGGTGATGCTATGACTAAGAAAGCAGCAACATGTGTGACACTTGTCTTTAGATATAGTATAAAATGTAATGCACTCATTTGATATTCTAGAGTTCTTACATTTATAGAGCCTTGATCTAGAACTTGGAGAGGGTTCATGAACCACTAAGTATATATACCCAATACTAAGAACATGAGAAATAATGTAGATTAGAAATTAATGGAACTGCAAAGATCAAGATCTGAGCATTTACTAAGACTAAAATGCTCTTCCTTTAATAATAATGTGGGAGGCACCATCCAGTCCCTAATGCCCAACAAAGTTATTAAGATTCTTAGACAGGTCATCCTCACTAATATATACTTCTATAGAGTGCCCAAGACTTGGCAAAATAGTTTAATGTTATATATATGTTAAGTCTCTCATTAAAAGATTCTCAATTACACTATGTGACATCTTTTAGTGCAAAGCACTGCCCAGGTTACTATGTCGGATCTAGCATTTACTTGATTTTCTCTTCCATTTATATTATCACTTTTTATGGATTCCATATGTATATGTGTGTGTGGGTGTGTGTATATATATATATATGTATATATATACAGTGTAGTGATGAATGTAAGTTAGTGTTGGATTTGTTGCAGAATGTCCTGGTTCATGCACATACACTATAACAGCTTACAAGAAGCCAAAGTGTTGCATGTTCTGCCAGACATGTTGCTTTAAATATGTTTCCTCTCCTGGGAACTATATATGCCCACAAAGAGGTTAGTTCATGTACTTTAAATTACTTCACTTTAAAATTAAGTTGGCAGCCCTAAATGCCTTTTTGGGAGCGAGAAAATTTATAATACACTCGGTGTAAATACACCGGATGAATTTATATCTTACGTGTTATACACGTGCAATGGGACTCACACTGCGTGTTGTACACGCACGGTTCAAATTCACTTTGTATATTTACATCAAGTAAACTGTAGACATACTCCTTGAGAGGATTGTCTTTTAAAAATTTTTTCTTTTTCTTATATTTTTCCTCCTAACTAACTTAACTAGTGATGATTTAAATCACAATGATAGTGGCAATGATGATCATATTCCTCACTATTTTATTTGTTGATCAATGTACAACAACAATTTTAATATTGTTCCAAAGTGAAGAGGACTGATTAACAGTAAAGAATTTGCACAAGTTCTCGAAACACTTCTACAGTGCCACATAACATATATCGCGATAGTACTTTACTTCTAATTCTTATTTTCGTGAAGTGGTTACCATCCAAAACTCTACTACAGAAGTAGTAATAAAGTGAAAACAGAGTTGTTTAAATATTGTTTAAATTTTTTATTAAATAGAGTTAGTCTTTTTTTAGGTAGGGTGACTTATATATGAGATGTTGCTTTTTTGAGGTAAAGTGACTTATATATGAGATGTTGCAGCATATTTAGAGAAAGGTACCCTTGCTTATGGAGTTGTTTCTATCGACTCTTCTTAATTTGAGTCATTAACTGGTCATGGAAGCTCCAACATATCCCTTTTGTTTCATTGTCTCATGCTAACTGAGGAGAAATCCAGCATGGACTTGAGAAATGTCTCTCTCCGAATTCAAAATGTTTAAAAGGGTGACAAGCCTCATCCTAAATTATATAATTCTTTTAAATAGGTGTCGCTTTCACTTCACTACTCTCTTGTATAATATGTATATGTATAGTATAAAATTTGTTGTTTTTGCATTCCTGCTCGGTGTGACTTAAGCCTAGGAGTGCAACTTGAGTTGAGCAACTCGAATCTAACCCTAATCCAATCTAATTTTTTACAGATTTGGGTAACTATTTTTACGATTAGGGTTGAGCTTCGGTTGAAAAACCTCAACTCAAACTTAATTACGATTGGACTTGAGTTAAGGTTGGAATTGAGCTTGTGTTAAGGTGTCAACAATCTGAATTGTAATATTATTTTTATACATATTTTTTATTTTGAATATATTATATATAATATTCAAATTATGATAACCTTTTTCTTTTTGACTTCCTTTATTTAAATCTTAATTTATTATATGTTAACACTTTGGATAATTAATTTTCTCTAAATTTGTGTGTAATTTTTTAAAAATTTGCATTAAGTTCTTTTTTTTTTTTTGTGTTTAGGAGTAATCTAATGTAAAACTTATTAAAAATCACTTTAAATTTTTAACGTAGATATTGGTGGTATAGATAATCCGAATTAACCAGACTTTTTAACCCGAAATTTCAATCCGAGTTGCAAATCCGAGTTTAAAAATTTAAGGATAAGTTAAACTAGAATTGAGTAGTTATGGTTAGAAGTCGGGCTAGGATTGAACTATGGTTGAATATTTCTTATATAGGATCGAACCCGAGTTGTACATCTAACCTGTCCGAGTTGCAACCCTACTTAGGCCCCACCTGTAACTCTTTCCTTTTCTTAATTAATTTTAGGGCAAATAACACTTACCTCCCTTCTAGATTGGCTTTATAACACTTACCTCCCCTGTGTTTTGGCAAATAACACTTACCCCCCTCTAGTTTGCACATTGGTAACAAATACCCCCTTCTGTCAATCAAATTAACGGTTGTTACTGATGTCACAAAAATTTAATCTTAAAAGGACAATTATACCCTTAAAAATGTTGCGACTGAAGTTGGCGGGTCTCGGCTTCAATGGCAGCTCCGGCATTGGGATAGTAGTGGCTAGTGGTTTGGCCGGAGCTGGGTCTTCTCGATAGTGGTTTCAATGGTGAGTGTTGATGGCATAGGTGGTGAAGCATGGTGAAAACAAAGGTGGGTGGTGGCTCGGCTGGAGGTGATGTTGCTACAGTTGAAAGTTCGAAGTGGGACTGCTCACAATGGTGGCTCATGGTGGGGGAAGTGGGTCTGCACAACTGTTTGGGTGTTGCTTGAATAATGGTGGTGGAGTTGGTGGTTTGGTGGGTTTGACCGGCATTGGGTCTGTTTGGCTGAGGTGATGACAGTAGTGGAGATATGGGTTTTCTAAGTGTGGCAGTGGAGGTGGAGGGTCTCGACTTCAATGGCAGCTCCGGCATTGGGATGGTAGTGGCTAGTAGTTTGGTCGGAGCTAGGTCTTCTCGGCAGTGGTTTCAATGGTGAGTGTTCATGGTGCAGGTGGTGAAGCTTGGTAGAGATGGAGGTGGGTAGTGGCTCGGCTGGAGGTGATGTTGCTACGGTTGAAGGTCTGAAGTGGGTATGCTCCAAGTGGTGGCTCATGATGGGGTATAATTGTCCTTTTAAGATTAAATTTTGATGATATCAGCAATAACTGTTAGTTTAATTGAGAGAAGGGGGTATTTGTTACCAATGTGCAAACTAGAGGGGGGTAAGTGTTATATGCCAAAACACAGGGAAAGTAAGTGTTATAAAGCCAATCTAGAAGGGAGGTAAGTGTAATTTGCCCTTAATTTTAAGATGAAATCCTTGCCTTTGTGTTGGCTCTTTTGATTTCCCAATTTATATTTTTTTTCAAGACACCAATCAGTCAGAGGAAAGACAATGCTTGGCTCCTCAAACTCAGAAGTACAGCTTTCATATTTAACACTTTCGGACTCCTGTTGCTCGGCTGGAGGTGATGTTGCTACGGTTGAAGGTCTGAAGTGGGTATGCTCCAAGTGGTGGCTCATGATGGGGTATAATTGTCCTTTTAAGATTAAATTTTGATGATATCAGCAATAACTGTTAGTTTAATTGAGAGAAGGGGGTATTTGTTACCAATGTGCAAACTAGAGGGGGGTAAGTGTTATATGCCAAAACACAGGGAAAGTAAGTGTTATAAAGCCAATCTAGAAGGGAGGTAAGTGTAATTTGCCCTTAATTTTAAGATGAAATCCTTGCCTTTGTGTTGGCTCTTTTGATTTCCCAATTTATATTTTTTTTCAAGACACCAATCAGTCAGAGGAAAGACAATGCTTGGCTCCTCAAACTCAGAAGTACAGCTTTCATATTTAACACTTTCGGACTCCTGTTTGTCCACGTTTCTAATGCATACAACAGGACAGCAATCAAGATTCTGTACCAAAGTGCCCCATGATTGAACACAATTATAGAACACAAAATGCAACTATATATTATTTAAATAACAACTAAAAGTCTACCAATTTAACAACATAGTAGATTATGGGAGCAGCCCCAATTGTTTATTACAATATGTCTGAAGCTGTTGGCCCTTCTAACTTAAGCAAAAAACATAACTAATACACAATACTGGCTAATGGAACTTTCAACTGACCAGGGCAGATCTCTTATATATAGTTGTCTCGTCCCCCTCGGGAATATGAAAGGACGAACACTTTGAAATTCATCAGTCAGCAATCTTCTCTCATCAGTACCAAATTGGAACGTCCTGTTTGGAGAGGACATCTCTTGCAACACCAGGTAAACAACCCTCGGTATAATCGAGGGTTGAAAGATTGAATGGAGACCCAAACATCAACTGCAAATTTTCATTATGGTTGGCCTCAAATGGGGAATTCAGACCCCTGCATTGGTCAAACCTGTCTTCCCCTTGTGAAAACATGGAGCGATTAATGGATTCGAAGATGTTACCTTCCATCTCAACCCCTCCTTGGCCATGGAGGTAGTTGTCCTGTTCACACTGAATGTTTGATTGTGAGAGAGTCTGATCTCTGGCAGCAACTGCAATGTTTCCGGGATTCGAGTTCTTGCTTCCTTGAATATTAGAATCGTAAAATGACATAAGCTCAGTGATCATTTTCTGCCCGTCTTCTGGAACTCCGAGTCCTGATAGATTAAAGGAAGGTGCAATTGAACTAACCCCTGGAGCTGCTGGTTGCTTGGGTTGGACAAAGGTTGGAGGGAAGACGACAGGTTTCACTTCATTAATATGAAAGTTGGAACCTCCAAACTCTGAAAAGTTGCTTCTATATGGGCAACTCAATTGATGGTTGTCTCTAGAAGACCTGTCATGAAAACCTTGGCTGAGTTCACTATGAGGACATTGAAGAAACTCGCATGTGTAGGGCTTCTGATCCATCATTATCTTCAGTTCATCGGCTGGCTTCCTCTTCCTGGTGAAATCCAAGTTGGTTGTGACTTCATCCTTCATCAGATGAGAAAGTTGTGCAACTGGTATCCTATCTTTAAATCTATCCATCCCCATATTAAACAGATTGAGATTGTTGGGTTTCTGCTCCATCACATCGAAGTTAGGGTCATCATCAGCCCCTTCGACATCATACTCACTGCTGTCAATATTGACAAAAGACCCACTCCCACCAGCGGAGGACAAAGGAGGGCACTGGTCAGGGTAAAGTTCTCGGGCCACGGCTTCCTCCTGGTTGATGATGGCAAGCCAAGTCGCACTCTCCTTGGCTGTCATCTTGTCTTGCAAACACTTAGACTGTCTTACAAGCTTACGAATCTTAGCAATATCAGGAGACATATGCTTAATGACTGCTGTAAGAACACCCACCTTCCATGCCTTCTTCAAATCATGGGGCTTCTTGTAAGGCGGAGGCCCTTGATTCATCTGCAAACCCAATTCAGGCCACCATTCTTCGTTCCCAGTAGGCCACCAAGGCGGAGGAACACCTTTCTCTAAGGGGAAACGCCTCTGTGGGGGGTCACAGTGCTGCATCAGGGCTGATAATAGAGAACCAAGGGTGGTGTCTTGAAGCTCTTGCAAGGAGTGTTGGGTAGGTCCAACTGAGTTACAGCCCTCATTCTTGCCAGGTATTAAATTATCTGCTTGGTATTTCGCTATGGCAGCTGGACCATTACGATCAAACCTTACTTTGTCCTTCCACCACTCTCTAAGATTGTCAGATGCACCGCTCACAGGCTTTCCCTTCTCCGGAATAATGCCATAAACAAAGCCTTGAGCTTTACAAACTTCCATCATCTTCAACATGTATTTCAGAATCCCATCCTGTGCCCTTGACATCTTCTTCCTCCTCGCCTGTTCCTGGGATTGCTGTTGCTTTGCAGCATCAATTCCTTCTTTACCCTTTTTCTGTTCCTTGAGTCGCTTCAATCGCATTTTATCCCTCCACATCCTTCTCTCAAGCTCATCCACATCAAGCTCTTCATCTGAGTAATCATCCTCAACAACTGCCTCAGGTTCAGTTAGCGATGTGATCACATCTCCTTCCCCAATTGGAGCAGAAAAGAAATCATGATCACCACAAAAACCGATTTCATCTAATATCATCATCGTCCTGTTCAGCAAGCCCTGGTTTAACCTTATAACTAGGAAAAACCTTTTTTTCAAAACCTACAAATTCCAAGTTTTCAGACTAGCTATTCCTCCCACAGACAGAGATTGGCAATTACTCAAATCGCATTACCTTCCCCCCTAAAAACACCATATAAAGGAAAATAAGAAAATATTAATTACAATCAAATATGATAATTATCTAAATTAGGCCCATGAGCAACCAATAAACAAAATTGCATTACAACTATACCCAATATAAAAATAAAAGAAAAGGAACGGATTATCAAGAGCCCAATTTAAATGGAGTATTGTAACGATCTAAATTGGGTAAATACTAGTCTCTTCATACACAAACATAATTACAAGCTAAAACAAACAGGGGATATAAATTTACTTGTAACAAGATGAAGTACACACACCACCAATATCAATACCAAACCCTTTTGTTTACAAATCATAAAGGACTCAAATAATCTCATCAATCCATCGTCATATAAGTCAGATCTGAGGACATGAGAGATGGAAACGACATGGGTTCCAGCAAAACGCAAACCCCCTACCATCTCCCATATATTTTCCCACTAAAATCACATAATTTTCCTGAGAAAATGTAAAATCATCAATATACTGTTTGGATGTGCGAAAAACCTTGTAGTAGCAGCTGAGATGGTGGGCAGAAACCATAATTACAAAACTAACCCAACAGATCGTCTCAGCAAAACATGTTTCCTCAAATCACTAACCAACAACAATTAATTCCAATTACAGGTATCGATCTGGGTTTTTAACAAAACCAAATTCAACTATAACCCAGAAATGGAAAAATTGAAAAAAAAAAAAAAACAACAATAACAACAGAAACTAAACTCACAGCATAACCAATAAAGATTAATTCCAATTACAGATATATCGATCTGGGTTTAACAAAACAAAATTCAAACAAAAACCCAGAAATGGAAAATTTGAAAAAGAAAAAAAAAACAAATCTAATCAACAATTCAACAGAACCATGAAAGAAAGCGCAAAAGGAGAATATTTTCAAGAACAGTACCACAGGGCTGCTGCTTCTGCTGCCGCTGCTGCTTCTTTTCCACTCGTGTACACCTTTTCCTCTGCAAAGGTCTTTTAGAGAGAGAAAAAGAGAGGAGAGATAGATAGAGAGAGAGAGAGAGTCGATTTGGAGGTGAAGAAAAGTGTCGGTAAATGGTGTAAAGGTGGCGAGGTTAATGAATCATCCATCCACCCAAGTGGGTATGGGTGTGGGTATTGGGTCTTTGCCTTTGGAGATAAGGGTTTGGAAGTCAGTGATGCATTAAAGACCAAGAAAGTATCCGGACCGCGTCTGACTGTCTGTCTTTTTCCTTGGTGTTGAAATGTAAATACATTCAACCAATCTCATGGGGTTGGGATTCCCTCCTTCGCAGTCAAATTCCATCTACTTTTCAAGTCCACCTTCCCACTCCTTTGGGTTACATTTATGACTCAGAAATGGAAAAGATCTATGTGAATTTCCGATTTTATGGACATAATCCATATATGACCTAAACAATTTAAATTGATTCAAAATACATTAAAATATACTTGATTTGATCTGTTTTAGGATAAAATATGGTACATTTTAATCTAGATTAATTTAGATCAATGTAATTGAATCCAATCCTATGCTTATACTCCATAATTGAACTAGATAATTTAAAAGATTATACTTCAGTTCAGTCGTTGTAGATAAGTAACTTTCCTTACTGATGTAGCTCAACTAAAATATAACATGTGTACTAAAAATTATAATATTATTAAATAATTTATGAAAAGTAGATTCATTCTTAACGGGTAAACTTAATATAATTTACCTAACTAAAAAATTGCAAATCCCTCCACCGTCGTCGCCGCCGCCGCTACTCTCTCTTTATTTCTCTCTCCATCCGGCTAAACACAAAAACGTGTTGGGCAGGCAACGACCCCAACATGCTCTTCCATGAATCCCACCAATTTCTGCCGGAAACTCCAATTTGGAATTCATCTGCCAGGGCCAAAGATTGCTTATATGATGTGGTGTTTGATGTTTCATTGTCTTATATTATAAAACACCACATCATATAACTAACTCTGCATCTTCCTATTGAGTTCAGATTTGCTAGAATTGTTTTTGTTTGTTTTCTTCAAATGGGTTGTACCTATTTTAATCGGGTTTCATCTATTTTTGTGTTTTTTAATAATATATAAATTTTGGAGCAATTGTTAACATATGCTTGGGCCACGTCACTAGAAGACGAAGCTGATTCTCCTACGAGACTATTCAAGTATTCTCCTAAAATAGATGAAACATAAATTTGATTCTATGGACATAATTCATATCTGACTTAAATAATTTAAATTGATCTAAATAGAGTAAACTATACTTAATTTGGATTGGGTCTCAGAGAAATTTCAATGCGCTTTAATTTAGATCTATGTCCGACCAGTAAAGATCAACACC
This sequence comes from Cornus controversa, assembly GCA_026545225.1. Taxonomy (NCBI): domain Eukaryota; kingdom Viridiplantae; phylum Streptophyta; class Magnoliopsida; order Cornales; family Cornaceae; genus Cornus; species Cornus controversa. The sequence goes on from CM048852.1 coordinate 22,392,459, forward strand.
CACCCCGTTTTGAATTTGAATCAAAATTAAAATCCGAACTTGTTAAAATTGACTTTAAATCAGATCTCAATCAAATCCGAATCAAACCTGATTCATTTCAAGCCCTAGTTACACCACATACTCAAATTAAGACTATCGCCACTTAACTTCTAGTTTAAAAAGTACTTTTTGATATGATTGTGAGTTGATTGTGTTTTGCACCGGAAAAAGATAAAATGTATCATTTGATGATTTGTGATTATAAAGAAATTATTAGATAGTGCAAGAGTCCATGTTATAAACTACTTGATTGTTGGATTCAATAAAATCTCATGTTTAATTTTTAATTTTATAACATCTTATAAATTTTGATGGATCGTACATATTGTACATGCATAGTAAATTTTAAAAGTACATATTAAATTTATATTTATGACATTCAGTTAATATATTTACACCACATGAATTAGATAGTTCAAGTTAACTACTAATTTCTCCGGTCAAAGAAATTTTCAACGGTTGGGAAGTAGGGTCAGCAGAGAGAGAAATCGTGTGGATGTCACAGCTGATAAATGCTCAAGTGATCAATCTTTTCACCGATTCATACGAGTTTCATGGAAGTAGCGAGGGCGGTTCTCGGATAGGGGCCAATAATATGGCGGCGGAAATTGTAAGTGGTGACTGGGCCCCACCAATGGTAGCTGTACATGAGCGGATGTAATGGATACGCACTTGAATGAGTTAGATATTTGTCAATCAATTCCAAAGTTAGATTCTTTTTCACATAGAAAATCAACACATTTCAAATTAATTTATTATCTTTAACTTTCTTTGGATACACACCAAATTTTCTGAAGCCATTGCATAACTAAAATTAACTCTATTTTATGATTATGCAAATACAAGTTTACTTATACATATCTATTTTACCTTTTTCTTTTCTTTTCTTTTTCTTAATAATACAATCAACTCTATATTATGATTATGCAAATACAAGTTTAAGATGGACGAAAACAAAGCTAGAAAAATGATTGAGGAGGACATATTTTGAAAAAGACATCTAGTAAAAAAATAAATTTAGAAAAAGCATTGTAACTATATATATATATATATATATATAAAAAGTTAGTGGGGCAGCCTGGTCTCACGGGGGCAGCTGCCCTCCGAACCTATGTTAGCTCCGTCTCTGTCGATAGATATTTATTTAAAAAAAAATTTCTTCTTAATAATACAAGTTTACTGGTAGATATTTATTTTAATTTTTTTCTTTTCCCTTTTCTTTAAGAAATTCACACAAATGTTTTACCTGTGTAACTTCAACTCACTTTTACTTTAGAGAGTAAAAGAGACATCATTAGACTAGATTTTTGTTAAAATAAAAATGTTTAAGCATTTGTTAGTGAGTAACAATATATTTAATAAATATAAATATTAATTTTGCATCATTACTAACACCTCTGAGATTTGATGTTTTCTCACGCGGCTATAACTTTGTGAAATTTCGTCACAAATACCTCCTGTAAGTTTTTCTAATTAAAAAATGTGTGAAATGTCTAGATTACCCCTTATAATTTAATTAATTTTTAATATAAAAATATAAGAATTGTAAAAAGACTAAAAAAATCATAACTATTACCCAACCTATTTTAACCCATGATTGACCTCTATGTGTGTGTGTCTGTGATACTCTGTGTGTGTGTGTGTGTATATATATATATTGTATAGTTAACACCACCACCACAATCCCAACGCACACCGGTGGTGCCACCACAACCACAGTCAACACCACCACCACAATTCCAACCCACACTGGTGGCATCACAATCCCCAGCCCCACACTAGTGATGCCCCCACAACCACAATCAACACCACCACCACCACCATCCCAACCAACACCGGTGGCACCACAATCCCCAATTACTACCATCCCAACCCAACTATTAACCAAGCAAAACATCACTATCGGCCACCAATTATAACCACTCACCATCCATCATCAACCAAAACCCTCACTGTCACAACCTACCACCATCAACAATTAATCCACAAAATTCTAAATCTTAATCGGGAAAGCTTCGCTGGTATAAACAAACTAAGCACACAACTCCAAAAAAACAATCACCCGAAACCCTCTATGAAGTACTGAAATTGAAAAATCAGAAATCAAATCAAATTGTTCTCTAGCGAGACTCCATTGTGGATTAGTGGGATTTTTGGTGAAGATCCAAACAATGGATGAAGATGTTGGAGTGAAGCTTTGGTAGTGACGTCGTGGGTCTTCAATGGAGTTCAATGGTGAATGGCGATGATGGGTCTAAATGGTGGAGTTCCATTGGTGTTTAGCGGTGGAAGAAGATGACCGGGCTCGGCAGTGGTGCTCGATGATGGGTCTTAATAGCGGTTTCCTCTCCCCCCCTCTATATATGTGTGTGTATATATATGTAATAACAGTGAAGTGGGTAAATAATAATAGGGCATAATTAGGGGCATTTTGGTCCATTAGGTATGGTTAAATAGGTAATTTTAGTATTCAAAAATGTTAGGTCAGAAGTCAAAGGGCAGTAAAGTCATTTCATTGTGAAAAGGTGTTCTAACACAGTATACTTTTGATAGTAAGGGGTGCATGTGATATGCGGCAAAAATCACAAGGGGTGTTGTTGAAAAAATTTCACAAAGTTATACCTGCGTGACAATATATCAAACCTCAGGGGATGTTAGTGATATTTACCCTTGATTTTAAGGTGTCTGAGGTTAAACTATGTTTCTTGCATCTCTTGGTCCCGGAATTTGTGAATTTTATTGAATATTTTAATAGTGTTGGCTAAAATAGGATGTCCACACCAGTAATTTATCATTACTTCTTCTCCATATTTTTTGTTTCTCATATCAATTTCCTCATCTCTATTTATTTAGGTAGAAATTTTCTTGTTTTTTGAATTGAATTTTCCTCAATATATATACTTAGACTAATTTTATAAAGAAAATATATTACAGTTGATTTATAATTTTTTCAAATTTTAATTACAAAATACTGGCCCAGCCCTCTAATAAAAAATTATTCCCACTTGCAAATTAAATCACATACCCCTTAGGTTTGTATGGTCCATATAATGTGAATTGTGCACTACGAAAGTGGTGTGAAAGTTTAATCTCAGTATAAAGACCTAGAGGGGGTGAATATGTATAGTTTGCTCATTTGATTGATTTTCATATTATTTTCAATTTTAACCAATTAAAACACAATAAATCAATCATGCACAAGCATTAAAATCAAGACAAAAAAAAAAGTAAAGAGAGTAGAAAGATGACACCAAGATTTTTTTATATAAAAACCTCAACAAGGAAAAAAATGGAGACCTACCTATCTTTGGCAAAACAATCCACTATAACCAAGAAGAGTACAATGAGTTGTAGTTCATTCAGAATTGCTTTACACGATAGTTTATGATGCCATTGCTTTCGGAATCACGTATCATTAATTTACCTCTAACGCTTGATGTCCTTTGATCCCGGTGTCTTTAGAACCACTTGCAGCAACACCGACCCATGCCAACACAATCACCTCACAATTTTTTGCTTTTGCTAGTGTTGAGTGATGTTCAAAACTAATCAATAGGTATTAAGCTCATGTCAATCACTTGTCTTTCAATTTCAGAAATTGAGATTCAAAATAAACACAAAATTACAACTCGATTAAATAAGTTTTGACACAAAAAATTTCTGACACTGAAACTAAAGTTTCTTGCACACATTGCATGCCTCTCTAATGTGTTTGTGTTTTTATGGTTAGGTAAACAGCTCACATGCGTGCACATAATTTTGTCCCCACTCGAATCTGGAAGCCCCTCACTATTTCTACAAAGAATACACATTAGACTAATAACCCAATGGCATGCACGTCTCTTTTAAAAATACCATAAATAAAATATTAATATGTTACTAGCAAGTAGGTTTTACTTTTGTATCATAAAGAAATTTAGTGACCACGACAGCACTGCCCTTTCCTACCTTTTAGCATCGAGTTGGGTCACTTTCAAAATTGATTTTTATCTTCTACTTGATAAGAGCATACCAAGCACACTAGTGAAAGTAGAGACTATTTGGTAGTCTCGGGATCATTATAGCAACGCGTCATATATATATGTGTTTTTTTTATTTCAACATTTATCGTGTAGTCTATTATTATTGGACGTGAATTTGGAAGTACCTAATAATTTATTCTAGTGGAAAATGGTGTTTGTAGAGACCTTGGTTGTATGGAAGAGGTGTATTTGTCCCCTCTTGTCCCCAAGGGTCTTATGATCTCACATCGCCTAGGGTGTGGAAAGAGGATGCGCTATATATGTTGTGTGCTCTCTCCAAATGGTATGAGGCATTTTAGGGTAAAACCCAAGAACAAAATTGTGCGGACTAGGCCCAAAGCGGACAATATCATACCATGTGATAAAACGATTCGCTACAAATGGTATCATAGCTAGACTCAGCCGCAAGTGTGCCAACGAGGATGTTGAGCCTCCAAGGGGGTAGATTGTAGAGACATTGGTTGTGTGGAAGAGATGTGTTTGTCTCCTCTCGTCCTAAAGAGTCTTACAATCCCACATCGCCTAGGTGTGGAAAGAGGATGTACTATATATGTGGTGTGCTCTCTCCAAATGGTATGAGACTTTTTGGGATAAAATCCAAGTACAAAACTGTGCGGGCTAAGACAAAAGTGGACAATATCATACCATGTGGTGGAGCGGGTCGTTATAATGTTAGTGCTCTTATTTTACTCTTTGTATGTGTCATTATTTTCTTACCTTCTTGTATGAGAAAAACATGAAAATATGTTATCTGCTGTAAAAAAGTAGGCAACACACCCTACTCCATTTAATTTCTTTCTATATATTTTTTAATATTATTTTTGGGTATATCAATAATTAATATGGCAGATCTGAGTCCCATTTTCTTGAGCCAAACATGGTTATGTTTGATATAATGAAAATTATAAGAAATGATAACATTAGTAATGAGAGAAAAGAAAAGAAAAGAAAGAAAATGACAGTACTAAACTTTTATCGTGTTTGGTTAATTAATAAAGGAAAATAAAGGAAATAATAGTTAACATGTATTAGATAATATATTTAATATTATGTTCCTTACTTACTATTTTGATTTTATCCTAAATCACCTAGGATTTCTTACCCTTTTCCAAAGTAGCTAGGATCAGGATTTCTTGTCTCCTAACTTTACTTAGTATTCAAAATTATGTGCCTATATATAGGCCTTTATGTATTGTTCATAATATATCAATTCAATATACAATTTTTCTATATTTCTAAAATGGTATCAGAACCTACCAATTCCTGTAGTCTTCATTGTCCATCACCCTCACTGCCGGGGATGACACCATTAGCTTTATCCCCGACGATCTCGATAAATCATAAAAAATATCTTTCGCCTTATATATATACATAAATACAAGTTTTCATCTGCGTTTCACAGCCATCAACTTTATTACCTAGCTCTTCTTCGATGGATATGTCCAAGATAAGGTCGTTTCACCAGTCCGCTAGTTTTGGTATATGTTCTTTGGCTAGTTTTATGTGATGTCTCCAACACCGCACGCATCATCACTAGTCTACGATGAGCCATGAAGAAATTTTGTTTTCTTGCGACGAGACTGTTGTTGTTCGTCAATTTGTTCTTCAAGAGTTTTGTTCTTTGAAGATTTTTTGGCATGTGATGCCATAACACTTTTCTTTGACGAGTTCTTCATTTGCCACCGTGAATCGATTGCTCTTTTGTTATTTGTTCTAGACTGGATCGAATGATTGTTGTTGTGGGTTGGGCCGTGTCGTTATCATATGTTCTTTGCCATCTTCACCGAAAAGATCCAGACCGTCTGGCTTCCGTCAGACGACATTTATTCCAGATTTTGCTCTAAACTCAAGTTGGTTTCATACAAACCACCTTGAGTTTGAGGGGGACTGTTAGATAATATATTTAATATTATGTTCTTACTTACTATTTTGGTTTTATTCTAAATCACTTATAATTTCTTATACCATTTCCTAAACCATTAGGACTAGGATTTTTTGTCTCTTAAGTTTACTTGGTCTTCAAAATTATGTGTCTATAAATAGGCCTTTGTGTATTGTTCATAATATATCAATTTAATATACAATTTTTTTATATTTCTAATAACATTTTTGGAGAAAGAAAAGAAAGGAAACTATTTAAATTTTTTACCATTATATTCTTTTATATTTAAAAGACAAATTTTAGTTTTTATCAAAATAAGGGCAAAGTTAATATTAATAAAGTTTTATTAAAAAATACTAGATTTTCCTTCTATTTTCTTTCATTTTCTCCTATTTTTAGAAGGATAATAAAAGTTACTAGTCATTATTAAATATTAATTTATTCCTCTAAATCTTTTCATTTTTTTTATTAAAACATTTATACCAAACACAAAAATATATAACCTTCTATTTTCTTTCTTTATTAATTTTTTATTTTTTTTCAACCAAACTGGCCTAGAAGAGCCCAAGTGGTCATCTCCCAGCTTCTTTTTAGTCAATAATTTATGGAATCACATCACTATCAGGGTCACCCTTATTTGAAGTCATCTCCTTTCCCTTATCCTCAACCTTTTACCAGTCAAACTACAGTCCCCACCTCAATTAAATAACAAATTTCTGTAGTTATCCCTTAGCCTTGCACATGGGGCCTCCAAGCATAACATATGTGATTTCATAACATATGCTCTGAATATGACCCTTATCTTTGCACGTGGGGCCTCTAAGCATGTGTTATTTCTTGAAAAAATTACTTTTTAGTCATACCTTTTTTTTTAAAGATAAATTACACTAACATCTTTTTGACCAATATCAAACTAATAAATTTTATTATAATGACCTCCTTTGTAATAGAAATACACTAACAGAAGTTAAATTTTTGAGTGAAATGTCTATTATAACATTAATATTGCGTTCGAAAAAGTGCAGTTTCGCCGAAAGTTCGCTGAAGAGGATGATCGGAATAGTGCAAGTTCACCGAAAGTTCGCCATAAAAGTACAGTCTCGCCATAAGTTCACTAGAGAGGATGACTGGAGCATTGCAGTTTAGCCAGAAGTTCGCCGGAGCGGATAACCGGAACAATACAGTTTCGCCAGAAACTATAGTTCGCCGGAGAGGATGACCGGAACAGTACTGGTTCGTCAGAAAGTTCGCTAAAAAGAGGCATATATACATATATATATATATATATATATATATATACATATATATATATTGATGGGTATTTTGGTCATTTCAACTAAATTTTTGAACAAAACTAACGAAATTTTGGACATAGGGAGTCTTTGTCATAACGAAACAAATCTCAGGAGAGGTCATTGTAACAAAATCCATTAGTTTGATGCCAGGTGTAATTAGGCCAAACCTCATCAAAGGTCAGTGTAATTTACCCTACTTTTTTATTTTAAAGATATAAATTTTATTAAAAACAATCTAGTTAAAATTATGATCTTAATTGAAAATATCAACTAAAAATACTTAATAAAAATTTAATAATTTTTTGGCCATTACAATTGAAAAGTAGGAGTAATAACTAATTTTTCCTTCAACTTTTCTAACAGCACTACTTGATTGGGCGACTCTCATTAGGTTTTGTTTTGTTTTTTTTTAAATTTTTTTTTAGAGAGGTCTACTTTAAAAAAGTAAAACAAAAAATTCTAAAAATTGGCTTCTCATTACCCTAATAATTAGTTATTTAGTTAAAATAATATTTTTAAAAATTTATTAGTTACAAAATAATATATAATTAATAGTTATTAATTATTTAATATAAATGTAATATATATACACACACACACACACACATATATATATATATATATAAAATCAGCCAATATTTTAAGTAAGGGTGGCAAAATTAGACACTACATGAGTCAAGCAAGTTGAGTTTAAGGTAAAACGACACGTTTGATAAACTGATTGACATGGACACGTCACACAAAAATTGTGTTGGGTTTGGGTCTAAGCTGTCTAATCGACACGATTAAGACATAATTACGACATGAGGTATTCATATATTCTGATTTTATTCAAACTTATAGACATAGTTATATTATTTGTAATCTATTTGTTTGTTTACAGAACCGTTGTACGAAAAAAAATTTACAAGGATTAGATTGTTACGGTGTCTTTTCAGTTGTTAAATCAGCTTACAATGTTTTTGAGTTTATATATAGATACAAAGTTTATAATATAGTTTGATTTTAGAATTTATGTATAGATGTGTACTTTATTTTTTATATGATATTTATAAAGATTTGTAAGGATGAAAAATCTCATATCATATAAGTTAAACGGGTTAAGAAAGTTAAACGAGTTGTGACATTATAAAATATGTTTATTAAATGAGTTAGATTAGTGTTGAGAGTTTTTAACACGATTATTAAACGAGTGATGTTAGGATTAAGTTGTTTAACAAATACCCTAACTCGACACAACGCCAAATAAGAATTGCCACTCAAGTATCATTGTTATGTTTAGAAAAAGAATAGGACTCTGTTGCCACTCCTAATTTCAAGTATGATTGTTATGTTTAGTAAAAGAACAGGACTCTGTTAGTTACACATAGCTGGAGAATAAAAAGTGGTAGGTTTGTTATCTTGAGTTAAGGAATCAATAAAGATTACCTATTTAGTTAAATAGAATTCCTAAGATTTAAAAGTCTATTTGTTACATATAATAAATTATTTTTATTATTAGAATGAGTTAGAGAGAGAGAGAGAGAGAGAGAGAGAGAGAAAGGAATATGCGCAAGGGCCACATCCTGAGTAATATGACCGACACTTCTTTAGTTTGGCAAGCTTGTGCAACCGACATGGCTAAAATGGAAGGAAACGAAAGTCATAGAAGTCTGCTTGATATCTCAAATGGAAGGAAACGAAAGTCATAGAAGTCTGCTTGATATCGAAAATGAAGACCTGAATTTCTCAAGGCCCTTACAAAACCAATAAAGAGTTACAACATTCAATCCAAAAATGAGGAAAATTGCAGCTCAACACCCAAAAAGCACAGCCTTAACAAGGCAAATAGCCTCACAACCCGACCCATCCCGTAAGACAGCATCCCCACATCCAATGTGAGTGTATTTCGGGGTAGGGATGGGGTTAGGAAGAATAACTCGCGCTTAAACGGGGCAGGAACGGGGTAAGATCCTACCCCGACGGATACCCATCCCGTTTAAATATATATATATATATATATATATATATATATATATATATATATAAGAAATATTAATATTATATATCATACAACTATACAAGTTATATTATATCAATAATGGATGATTCAATATTAGTCATTGTGTTGCATGTACCTAAATGTGTGTGTTTGATGTATCTAAATATCAAATTTATTATTATAAAAATTTTTGCATTAAAAAAAAAGTATAAACGGGGCGGGGACGGGACGGGAAAAATTAAATGGTTGCGGGGACGGAGTTTGGGATGATATTATAAACGGTTGAGGGGCGAGAAAAGTTAAACGGTTGCGGGGACAAGGAAGTCAAAACTCGCCCCGCCCCGCCCCGTTGCCATCCCGAATCTTGACGACCTAGGGCAAAAAAGTCCAAAAATGTGAGTAAGCCTAGCCGACATCTATCTAGACTAAACCCCGCTCAAGCATAAGCCTTGTGCACTGGGTACGATCTTTTTTTATTTGTTTGGGTAAAGTAAAGTAATGTATTGATACAAGGAGAGAATGTGCAAGAATGAGGGGGAAACACTACACAAGCCAGCAAGGCTACAAGCAAAAACAGCACATCAAGGCTTAAGTAGCCAAGGACACAACACCCAAAAGAGCAGAACCAACTGCCAAAAAGATAAATCAACAGCTTACAACATAGCAGCCAAAAGGACTAAACCACTAGCCAGTGAACAGAGCAAACAAGGAGCAGATCAAGCAAGATAGGACAGCAAACATAAGCAGAAAGCTCACGAACAAGCAACCAGAACCTTGCAGCAGACGACAAAAAATGCAGCCCAATAGTGTTTTATAAAGTTCCTAGCTACATGTCGTGAATGTTGTCGAACACCTTCTATATTTATATTTTGAAGGCTAACCAATCTTTTCATCATTTCAGCTTTACTTTGTATGATCAAGTCTTTTTACTTTTGACATACGAGAAACAAAACTATGAAGAAACTATAGTTGCAGACAAGGATTGACCACTGTTAATGGAAATTGGTGACTTCCATTCACTTTAGTTATGTATCTGCTTAACCAATATCACATTTCACAGCAAAATAATTGTATGAATATAAACAAATATACTAGAGGAAGGGGACATACCCTTACGTGCCAAGGATCAGCAAAACAACTGCTACGTCAAATGGAAGGCAGTGATAAAAGTATATATAATATATATATACACACACACACACAGAGACAGAGAGATCATATTTTTCATGCTTAGCTTTCTCTGTACCAAATGATCATATATGCCATATGTTTTTTTTTTCTTTTCTTTTCTTTTCAGTAAATGAATCTTTATTGAAAGGAGAGAACTATACAAGAAAAGTCAGAGCTAACACCAGCACCAGCACAGGCACAAAGGGCAAACACCCACAGCCCACCAGGGCAAAGCAACAACATACAAACTAACTGCAACAACATACAAGCTAACTGCAACAACACAAACATATATACCATATGTTTTGCAGGTCAATTAACTGCATATAATCTGTTAATGTCCACTCTTTTTGATTCTTTAGTTCCCAATCATATCATGCAATATTTCATGTCAATTAACTCCACTTTAGTCCATAACATGGTAATGTAAATGCTATATATGATCATTTCAAATTCACAAAAACAAGTGACCATTATCCTGAAATCCTTTAAAAAGTAGTTTTGGCAGGAGGAAGAGGACTAAGGATTGGGAAAGATCAAGATCATATTTTGCTTAAAACTATTCCTTGGATTCAGCTCAATATGCACTAACACATGAAGTCAGTGTTGAATGGGATGTGATTCAGATTAGAAAGAGTATCCTAACGAAAAGATGAACTCTTTGGAGTTATCTTACCCAAAAATGACTACATGAATGAAAAATCAAATAATTTTTCTATTTATAAATTATATACATAGGAGTCAAGAGAAGATCAAAACACACAAACAATCAATCAATCAACCTAATTTATCAATGAAAATGGATAAAAGAAAATGGAGACTTAATCTTACAGCGGATACCAGCTAGTTCTATGAGAGATCATACTATGCAATCAGAAGAGAAGGTAGTTTCTGATGTACTTCATTTCCAAAGAGCTACCATTGATGAGTTCATCTTTGAAGGACCTAAACTAGGAAAAATTGAAGCTCTTTGGATCAGTCATGAATCAGGTTAGTCTCTTCTGGAAATAAGAACTTCCAATACAAATACTTAGAATTCTCTCCTGGCCCAGCTCAGCTTATACAGAACATACCATGACAACTGAACACATATTTGAGTTCCTTGCGTAATAACTGGAATACCTCAGAAATCTTTTACAGTCATGTGAATTGAATTGGATTTTGGACAATATGAAATCAACAACCAGTTTCTATTTCAATTATTAATTCAATATGGATAATCCACGATCAAAGCTATTATAAGATAACAGATTAAAATGACACCTTTATGTGTTTACCTTTGCCTTAATCAATTTAACTTTTTTTTCCTCTTCCTATTTCTGATGCCAGGTCAGTGGAGATTGGGAGGTGTGAGCTTAACTGTTATTTGTCAGTGTCAACCTCCTACAGAAGCACCAAATGACACAAAAGAAATTCAGTATATTGCTTTACAGTACGACTTTAAAGACGATGATATTTTGCTTGGTGAGGGAAGTGACATTTCCATGGTGCAACTTAGACCTAGGCTAGTTACTGAGTTTTCCGGAGAAAACTTCACCTTGTTAAGCGAAAACCTCCTGCAATCAACCTCACCTGCAAGCCACGGTATATCAAATGAAGAAAGCGCGAGGGAGTATGCAAATTTGAATTCGTCCTTGTTATTTTATGATGCAATGCTTATCCTTGTTGGTTCAGCAATTGCATCCTTCTCAGCTGGGGGAAATGCAGCATTTGCATTCTTAACTGGTGGGGTTGGTGGCTTCTTATATCTATTATTGTTGCAAAGGTCTGTTGATGGATTACTGGCTCCTGCATCAACTAAAATGAACAGAACGGGGAATTTCAATGAAATTTTTGGAAGATTAAAGAGTCCGTCAAGCCACTATTGCTTATCATTGGCATTGTTATTTGCCACTATTGCTTATCATTGGCATTGTTATTTGCCACTATTGCAGTGAAATATAGCTCAGGAGATGGTGCTGCGCTGTTGACGCCAAAAGAACTCGTGTCTGGAATGGTGGGGTTTCTTACATGTAAAGTTGCTGTGTTGTTGGCAGCATTCAAACCCATGCCATTGAGTCTAAAGGAGAACAAATGACAGGATATTCTTCTATTTTCTACTGCAAGAGACAGAGAGAGTTGGGTCTGAACCAGAACAGAAAATACTAAGGAAATGCACATCCAAGAAAACATCTATATTGTTACTTGTATATATATACCTTCAAAGGAAATGATGACATCTATATTGTTACTGGTATATATATACCTTCAAAGAAAACATCTACATTGTTACTTGTATATATATACCTTCAAAGGAAATGATGACTTTTGCAGCACCAGCACAGGCACAAAGGGCAAACACCCACAGCCCACCAGGGCAAAGCAACAACATACAAGCTAACTGCAACGACACAAACATATATACCATATGTTTTGCAGGTCAATTAACTGCATATAATCTGTTAATGTCCACTCTCTTTGATTCTTTAGTTCCCAATCATATCATGCAATATTTCATGTCAATTAACTCCACTTTAGTCAATAACATGGTAATGTAAATGCTATATATGATCATTTCAAATTCACAAAAACAAAATGACCATTATCCTGAAATTCCTTTAAAAAGTTGTTATGGCAGGAGGAAGAGGACTAGGATTGGGACAGATCAAGATCATATTTTACTTAAAATTATTCCTTGGATTCAGCTCAATATGCACTAACACATGAAGTCAGTGTTGAATGGGATGTGATTCAAATTAGAAAGAGTAACCTAACAAAAAGATGAACTCTTTGGAGTTATCTTACCCAAAAATGACTACATGAATGGAAAATCAAATAATTTTTCTATTTATAAATTCTATACATAGGAGTCAAGAGAAGATCAAAACACACAAACAATCAATCAATCAACCTAATTTATATCCTCATCCTCATTTTTCTCTCCAGCATTGTGAAACCTAAGCCACATCTTTAATTTGCAAAACCTCATCAGGAAGTACCAAACAATCCCAAGCACAGTCAGCAAACCACTCACCAAATAGACATTCTTAGTAGCAATAGTCATAATATACACCAAAAAACCAGATGGAACCAAGCACATGATCACCAGCCCTGGCAACGGCAATGGGACTTTGTACGGCCTCTTTACCCTTGGCATCTTCCTCCTCAACCAAAGAAATGATGCGAATTCCAATAACATTCCCAAACTATACAAGAAATTCACAGAAGATATAATATCCGTGAAATTCATGTATGAAACTGCCAATGCTATCAGTGTTGATATAGCAATTCCAACCCAAGGTGTGTTGAACCAAGTGGACCTTACCCCAAAAGACCTAGGCACAACACCTAAATCTGCCATGCCAAGAATTTGATAAGCACAACTGCTCAATTGAGCTTCAAAAAGTCCAATGACTGATAGTACTGCACCAATCTCAATCCAATATTTCAACCATTTTCCTGCAATCATTTCTGCCACATCTGCAAAATACCCATCAACCCAATTCTCTTGATTTAGCGGAATAGCCCCAGTGGCAGCCAAAAGAGGGATCAAGTAAGCCAAACATGTCAAAATCCCAGCAGAGAAAAGTGCCTTAGGGTATGTCTTTTGGGGTTGATCTACTTCACCAGCTAAAGTACTAGCATTGTCCCAAAAATTGAGGTTCCAAAAAAGGGTGTTGAAAAACAATGTCCAATCCTTTTTCACACCCTTCTGACCCAAACTGATCCACCTACTAGCATCAATCTTAGGAATTGAAATCAATGACATTAATATAAAAGGAGAAAGTGAAACAATGCCTAAACCCACTGCAGTGTAACCAACTACGGTCAGACCTGTATAGTTCAGAAATGAGAGGAACAATGTGGAAAACAGTATTGCAAGGTAACGAGGAACACCTGAAGAGAAAATTGGGAAGACCAGCTTGAGATAATCAATGCAAAGAACTGGGTATGAGGCCAAATTGATGACACCACTGAGGAGTTTCCAAGAACCCATGAGGGAACCCCAGAAGGGACCAAAGGCCTTGTGGGCCCAGATGACGAAGCCGCCGTTGCCGGGGAAGGTGGTTGCGAGCTCCGCCGTGACAAGGGCTTCCGGGATGCTCCAGATGAAGGGGAAGATAAGGAAGCCGAGGAGGGCCAGGAGCGGCCCGGCGGCCCCCACGGCGGACTCTTCGCCGTAGGGGCCACCGGCCACCTCAAAGTAGATGAGGAAGACTAGTGGGATTAGAGCAAGCTTCTTGGGGTTTTTGGTGGTTGTAGTTGGTTCTTGATTTTCTTGGTCAAGCAGAGATGGGGATTGGGGAGAGGATTGAGAAGAACCCATTGTTGGGTTTGGTTTTGATTGTTGTTTCTCTTCCAAAGATGTGGCTGTGGTTGTGGCTCTGACTGTGACTGGTAGTTGGACTTGAGGGTTCATGATTGGCTGATATGGAATATAGTATAAGTATATACCTATTCTTTTCAGAAGAATGGTTAAATGATTAATTAATGTCACTGTATAGTATTTAAGACACTAGTACAGGAAGAAATCAGAAACAATGAAGATTTACAGTATCAAATACCAGGAGTAGTATTAAATACTTACGAATGAAATTCATTCGGTTCATATATTTATAACACTGTAAGCATTCTCACAATCATTAACAGATAAACTATTCAAATTTATTTAAAATCGGATGATTTTAGCGGACTCTCAATGAATCTTCAATTTGAAAAGTTTTGATTTTAACAGACTCTCAATGCTTGGCTTTCTCATATATTTTGGCTTATCAAATCTATACAATTTGGATCTATCCTTATCGTCTTTCAATGTCTTCGATTGCCAATATGATACTTCTAGTAAAAGTAGTATAATCCTACTGTGATTCATATATATATTTTTATAATTATTGTGATTTGTGACTTCTTCATATTATCTAGAATATATGACTCAATATTCTTATAAAAAAATAAAATAAAATTAAATAAAATTAAATGTTCTAGTGTTTCAAATTCCACTCCAACTAAATTTCAAGACAGGTGATCTGATATGAAAATTAAAAAATAAAAATTAAGAAATAACAAATTTTTTGTTTTGTCACCACTCAAGTTTGGTTTTGATTGTAAATAAATATCTTTTCATAATTCGAAATCTTTTTTTTCTCTCCTCTTCTCAGTGTACAACTCTCTCAAGTTAATCTTATTCTTTTTTTTTTTTGCTTTGTTTTCTTAGGGGAACTCTCACACACACCAATTATCTATATTACATCTAAGTATTGTCTTTGAATCTCTCTAAAAAATATAAAAAATTCATAATTTAAGAGTAAAAAATATTTGAAAAACCAATCTTACAAGTTCAAAATATTCATGTTCATCTACGGTTTAAAATAACTTTCTGTATTTACGATCAAACGGTTACGATTCATACCTAAATTCACATACACATTCAATTACCGTCATATTTAAAATAATATTATATTTTTTATACTTCCGTACGTACGACTAATATGCTAGTGTATATATATACACAAAACACACAAACATAAATTCACTTTTTCGACGGCCCGCCTCCTTACTCCAACCTTTCAACCAAAAAATAAGATGATATTTGTTCCTCATTGTGTTAGTTTCAGAAAATTTTCCCATCAATAAGTTAATAATTCCAGTCTATCAAAAGGAATTCTTTTTTAAACTGAAAAACTTGACAAAGAAATGCAAAACACAAATAAATGGTTAATTAACGATGAAATGTTAGAATCACTTGAATGTATTGGGCCTGAGCTGGAGCTGATATGTAAAATGTTCAAACAATCTTTGGGCTGATATTGGGCCGGCCCATCTCCATTTCAGTAGATTTTGTAACGATTAGAAAATATCCATTCAGCAACATCAGTACTCCACTGAATCAAAGCATTCGAAACTCACCAAGTCACAAGCTCTTCCTCCTCTGTCCAGGTGAGTTCAAATGAATCTCTCTCTCTCTCTCTCTCTCTCTCTCACACACACACACACACACACATAAAATATATGTATATATTATTAGTTAGTTATGTTGATAGCTAAGCATATTTTAAAAACAATTTGCAGGAATGGAATCACTTTTTGTGAGCTATCTGATTTCTGCAACACATCATGCCTTTCCAAGTAGATACCCATTAATCTCTACTTGTTCAAGAAGGATCGACACTCAAATTCGGCATTTTCGGTTCCTTCTTTACTCGAAACAATCTGATTTCCTGGGTATAGAAGCTCTCTCTCTCTCTCTCTCTCTCTCTCTCTCTCTCTCCATATTTTCCATATATGAATGAAAATATTTGCTTTGAGCTTGTTCACTAAGAACCATATGTATTGAAAATTGAAACCCTTTTGCGTCTTTTCTGAATTTATAAACTTTCTAGGAAAATATGTTGATTTAGATGGGGGAGCTTTTGTTTGCGTATACTCAATTGATGTTCACTCCAATGCAAAGAGCAAAATATGACCAAATAATAATAGGAGATAAGCTGCTTTTTACCAAATTGCTTTCATTTATTATTCTTATTTTCAATTACTTTTGTGTTCCAATCACCAGTTCATGACCTACTCTTTTTTGAAAACTTATTCTTTTTTTCTATTGCTAAGCAGAAAATCCTGTGTATGATGTCATTACTAGTTGCAGGGTTGCAAATTAGTAATTTCAGGAGATATGAGAACCATAATGGCCATTAGATCTTATATCTATGTTACATGGACTCGGGTACAGTGCAGACACCTATCTACACCTCGGGCGTGATAAATCCCCAATAAAAAAGACACATGGACACTATTAAATATTCATATTATTTAATATTTTTGTTTTGTAAAATAATGTTTTATGTAATGTAGTGTTTAATACAAGCATTTCACTTGTTCTGAAGTAATAATATAATAAACTTGAATAATTGGATATATTTTTTTAGGTATATATCTAACCAAAAGTGTTAGACACACATCCCTTAAAAAGTAGATGAAGTACCCATATCGGACACACATTACACGGACATGGATATGGGATATGCGTCCGACATTTTTGACGGGACATGCATCTGAAAAGTATATCATATAATTCAATTTCATTATATTATTATTTCTAAATGATTGAAACGCCTATATAGGACACTACGCTATATAAACACATCATTTTAGTCTAGAAACTAGAATAAAAATATTAAATAATATAAATATTTAGCAGTGCCCCCATGTCCTTTTGTTTTCGGATTTGACACGTCTGACACTTGGATACACACCTGAGTCCATGTAACATTGCTGGCCAGCATAGGGATGCCATTGGTTTTGTTAAATCTGTCACCCATTTCAAATCAATACTTTGGAAATTATTACAGTCTCTCATTGGGGACCAACCAAAAATGAGTCAGAAGACCAATTATATGTGCAGAATACAAGCACCACTGCATTTGTATGTTCTAATGACTGTGTGGTTCTTAAATTGGGTTAACATGTTTAATAATCCACAACGTTCAACAAGCCTACTCTGTTTATCCTTCAAGCCATTCAACCTTTTTATGGGCTATTTTGTGCAAGGAATATAGGCGTAGAGCTATATCAAAATGAAAAACTTCTGCAGTAGTAAAGTTCAAGTTTGGCCATTGGCTGCAGCTATTCTATGAGCACCAAAGTGTAGTTGAGGGTCAACATGGTCAGTTGAAAAGGTTAGAGAGAGAGAGAGAGAGGGTAGCATGCATAATTTGGATATCCTTCTATCTGTTGAGTTTATGACTGCTTTTAAAGCAATCAAAGCAACCTATCAGATTAAATTTGAATCATAATCTAATCATTGAAAAACATAGGTATAAACTGTTTACCTTTTTGGACCCTCAAATTCTACGGTTACATGGAAATAGAATGGACATTGTTTAGATCATCTTGTTGGTCTGAGCACCCCCCACCTGGCTTAATGTAATAAACTAGAATAGTGACACACCAAATTGTTGCTTTTGCATCTATACTAGCACTAAATTCTGCCCCAACTTTGTTAATATTTCACTTATTTTCATTAATATATCCAGTTTCTCATTCAGATTTTCAGGGCTATGCAAAGCCTTCACGTCTTTTGCCTGCACCCGAAGTGGACGTTTGCACGGAATCCTTACTGGAGAAGGTGGTTACATCTTCCAAATTGGGAGGTTCTGAGTCTTTGTTCAAAGTCAAGCTACGCACAAGTAGCATGTTTGGATCAGGTCTGAGCGACTTAAATGCTGGAATACTGCTTTGTTTGATAGATGAAAATGGGGACTCAATCTTACAGAGGATACCAGCTAGTTCTATGAGAGATCATACTATGCAATCAGAAGAGAAAGTAGTTTCTGATGTACTTCATTTCCAAAGAGCTTCCATTGATGAGTTCACCTTTGAAGGACCTAAACTAGGAAAAATTGAAGCTCTTTGGATCAGTCTTGAATCAGGTTAGTCTCTTCTGGAAATAAGGACTTCCAATACAATACTTAGAATTTTCTCCTGGCCCAACTCAGGTTATACAGAACATACCATGACAACTCTACACACACGGACAGAGCCCAATTGCATTGATTAGAATTATATTTGAGTTCCTTACATAATAACTGGAATACCTCAAAAATCTTTTACAGTCGTGTGAATTGAATTGGATTTTGGACAATATGAACTCAACAACCAGTTTCTATTTCAATTATTAATTCAATATGGATAATCCACGATCAAAGCTATTATAAGATAACAGATTAAAATGACACCTTTATGTGTTTACCTTTGCGTAAATCAAGTTAACTTTTTTTTCCTCTTCCTATTTCTGATGTCACGGAGATTGGGAGGTGTGAGCTTAACTGTTATTTGTCAGTGTCAACCTCCTACAGAAGCACCAAATGACACAAAAGAAATTCAGTATATTGCTTTACAGTATGACTTTGAAGACGATGATATTTTGCTTGGTTAGGGAAGTGACATTTCCATGGTGCAACTTAGACCTAGGCTAGTTACTGAGTTTTCCGGAGAAAACTTCACCTTGTTAAGCGAAAACCTCCTGCAATCAACCTCACCTGCAAGCCACGGTATATCAAATGAAGAAAGCGCGAGGGAGTATGCAAATTTGAATTCGTCCTTGTTATTTTATGATGCAATGCTTATCCTTGTTGGTTCATCAATTGCATCCTTCTCAGCTGGGGGAAATGCAGCATTTGCATTCTTAACTGATGGGGTTGGTGGCTTCTTATATCTGTTATTGTTGCAAAGGTCTGTTGATGGATTACCAGCTCCTGCATCAACTACAATGAACAGAACGGGGAATTACAATGAAATTTTTGGAAGATTAAAGAGTCCGTCAAGCCACTATTGCTTATCATTGGCATTATTATTTGCCACTATTGCAGTGAAATATAGCTCAGGAGATGGTGCTGCTCTGTTGACGCCAAAAGAACTCGTGTCTGGAATGGCGGGGTTTCTTACATGTAAAGTTGCTGTGTTGTTGGATGCATTCAAACCCATGCCGTTGAGTCTAAAGGAGAACACATGACAGGATGTTCTATTTTCTAAGGAAATGCACATCCAAGAAAACATCTATATTGTTACTTGTATATATATATATACCTTCAAAGAAAACATTTACATTGTTACTTGTATATATATACCTTCAAAAGAAATGATGACATCTATATTGTTACTTGTATATATATACACCTTCAAAGGAAATGATGACTTTTGCAGTGTATCTCTGTTAGTTACTTTGTTTTAGTATAAAGTATTTCATGGCAAGTTTTAGTATAAAGTTTTTCCCAAAGTGGTTTTACAGCTGAAATTTCTTAAGGTAAATGTTTTAGACCAATTAGTCACATAAAGAAGCAAAAATCGGCAAAACGTGCGTCTGCCGGGAGTCGAACCCGGGTCTATTGCTTGGAAGGCAATTATCCTAACCGTTGGACTACAAACGCTTGGTTGTACAGAACTTTTCTCATATAAGTATTTAACTAAATTTATTATTTAACTATCTCTCACATAGAAATGCCATTCAACTTGCGAGTGTAGGTACTTGATGCCAACATGATTGGAGTCCAAACCTCAGTCCACGCATCAAGTGATGGGCACAATGGTCAGGGATCAAATTTATTTATTTTTGGTTATATATATATATATATGTGTATGTATGTATATATATATATATGTGTATGTATGTATTTGTTGAAGAAATAATGTATTGACAAAACCATCCGAAAATCAAAAATCAAATATCTGGAATGCAATTCTTTTTTTTTTTGGGGCAAAATTACAATATTTTTTT
Organism: Cornus controversa; assembly: GCA_026545225.1. Taxonomy (NCBI): domain Eukaryota; kingdom Viridiplantae; phylum Streptophyta; class Magnoliopsida; order Cornales; family Cornaceae; genus Cornus; species Cornus controversa. The sequence goes on from CM048852.1 coordinate 22,413,094, forward strand.
TTTGAAAAAATTACATCTAAGTCCTACTTTTTCTCTCAAAAGATAAGTCCTGTAATTTTGTTTATAGGACCAGTAAGTCTTACTTTTGAAATTCTTTTACATTCAAGTTCTAAACCACTCAACATTCCATTTATATCCTTACAAAATTAGACTAAAATTTTGCAATTATAATTCGTAAGCCAAAATTTTATATTTGAATATTTAAATATGTCTAAATTTTTTCTATTAAGAGTTAGATTTTTTTATTTCATTAATATATTTTTATTTTCAATTTTTTTTTCAAAAGGATAAAATATTATTCAAATTATTTCAAAAAAAATAAATTATAATATTTTATTAATTTTTAAATTAAAATTTATTTTTTTATATGAAAAATATTGTCATAAAATCTACAAAATATTTTTGGAATTAAATTATCAAAATAATTGGTCTCTTTTTCAAAAGAATAAAAGATTATTCAAATTATTTCAATAAAAAGAAATTATAATGTTTTATTAATTTTTAAATAAATTTTTAATATTTGTATATGAAAATTTATTGTAATAAAATTTACAAAAAAAAATTGGAATTGAATTTTAATTATATTAATTTTAAATCTAATTTGGTAAGGGTATAAGTGAAAAGTTAAGTGGTTTAGAACTTAATTGAAAAAAGGTTTCAAAAGTAGGACTTATTAGTGGTATAAAAAAATTTAGAGGACTTATTTGTCGTTTGCATGAAAAAGTAGGACTTAATTGTAATTTTTTCTATTTTTATTGTGAAAGTATATTGACAATGAAAATGATTACAATAACAGTAATCATATGCAAACTTTCTGTACTGTAAATCACATAAAAAATTTCAATTGGTTATTTAGAAGGCTCGTTTTGAGCAACTCTTCCTTTTAAAAAAAAAGTCCGAAAAAATTGAAGTGATAAGATGTAAACGAAAATAATTTATTCTCATGAGATATGTTTTAGTTTCTTTGAATTAGCGTATATGTTTTGATTTCTTTCATGATATGTTTCTTTCTGAATGTAAAGAGTTTGTTGTTTGAAAGACTTTTCTTGTCAAATTATTGTGACCCCACTGTAAAACAATGATAAATGATTACTTGTTATGGGTGGGATTCTACATTACAAGAAATTCTTCATATAATTAATAATTTTGGAAACAGATTCTTTCCAATTTTTATTTTTTTCCTTTGCAACCATTTTTAAGATGAGAAGATATTTGGTGTGTCCGGCGCGCATGGTGCACTAGGCGCATCACAGCTCTTCGTGCACAACACATGCGGTGAGGTCTACGTGTTGTACACGCAAGATGCGCCAAACACACTCAATATTTATTCCTCTAAGGCTGGTTCAACAGTTATAGATGTGTCATCTTGTCACTTATTGTAACTACCGTTAAGTTCCTAGGAGGGGAGAGGGACAAATTCTAGGAGTCACTTCTCAATCCATTTAGATATTTATAGGGTGCAACATAAATGTAAAATTGTTATAATTGTCATAAAAAGAATAATTGAATAAGATTAAAGTTAGTGTATAATTGACCCATTATTTGAGAAAGGAATAGGCAAGACATTATATATATATATGATTCAATAAATAATGTCTTTGAAGAATACGATGGTGACGAGCATGTTGAACTATCCATGTAGCTGAGAGCTGTCACAGTCCATGAATGATGATATAATTATCAGGGGCATGTTCTACCACTAAGCTAATAGTATGAATAAATAGGGGTTAATATTATTCCAATTACCAAAGAGCCTTGTTGAATTTCTTGATTTTCCAAAGAGCCTCGTGCTCTAGCTCCATTGGAAGATGGCATGCTTTGTCATATATAAGCCGAAACGGGGACATGCCAATGGGAGTCTTAAATACAGTCCGATAGGCTCACAAAGCGTCATTTAGTCTTAAAGACCAATCTTTTCTATCCGGACGAACTACTTTTTCAAGTATGTTCTTGATCTACCGATTAAATACTTCTACTTGCTGACGGATGTAGAATAGTGGATGGATATCGTTGTTTTTCTACATACAAAAGTAAAACCTGCAAATACTTTACTAAAAACTGTATAATAATAAGTAAGTTGCACCATTTCCAAATGCGATTATGAATGAGCTCGAATTCACACACTAATTTATGGGATGGAAATGAATATTTTAAAACAATTTTTATTTTGGAATTATAATGAATAAATAAAACTAACGCTAATAAAGTAAATCTCAATGGAATGGAATCTACCACCACAGATCTATATAAATAAAGTTTCTAATATTCTTATCTAATTTTTTCTTCAATAATAATACATTTTACCAATCCAATTAGAACTTGAAAAAATGAAGGAAAATATGGCATAAAAAGAAAATTTAATTATATATGAGAGAGCATTTTTTACTTAATCTGTTGTACATTTGGTAGGTAAATAAAGGTAGACATTATTCGAATTACCATTATTTAACAAACACGAAGAATCCTCTCTCTAATTTTCTTTTGAAAATAAAAACTTAGAATAGAAGAATGAAAGAATGCTTTTGGGAGGAAAAATTATACAAGAATGTAAAAGAACTTATATTTCACCATGGTAGCTTCACCACTCCCTTGAGAGGGGTGTTTACAAGGGAAAAAAATGAATACAAAAATATTTTCAACTACACTTTATTTTTTTTTTCTGCAATTTCTCACCCTCCTTTACCAACCCCTAAGACCCCCTATTTATAGAGTTAGAGGAGAATTGTTTAGATGAGAAAAAAAATTTAAAATACAAAATTTAAAAATAAAATTCAAAATAAAAAATCTGAATTTGAATTTCTAAGATTTGATCTCTATATCTTCTATTTGAATTCTAGACTGTTGAAGTGGCCATGTAAAAAAAAATATTTTTCAAAACTTTGAACTTGAGATCTCTTGTAAAGTAGTTTATACAAAATATCATCTCTCCTACAATTCTTCTTATATTCATCTTTGGTTATATATATTATTTTCAACCATTTTTTGCTACTTTTCTTCTCATTTGGAAATCAACCTCTATAAAAAATAAAATATAAAGATAAGAACATTTAAATAAAGTAAAAGAGTAATGAAAGACTTATTTTGAGATATAAAATAACAAGTTTTGTTCACTTATCAAATTACCCCCAAATGAGCTTTTGCTAGTCCTCTAGCAAATACAAGTAAAAAAGATTAGTGCACAAAACTTCTACTTCTATTTAACTCCTAACTAAAGATGTGCCACTTTTGTAGGCTATTTTCGATTACATTTTCCATATGCAATAAGGCCTTAAACCCCTATATTACCCCTAGTGGACGAGATATAGCCTCGTGAGAGTTTTCAGTGATGATGCCCACAAACATCAAGCAATGGAAATTAACACTCAAAGTTTCTTTTTTCTCTATTAATGTGTATAAATCAAGAATAACTCAATCATTCCACTTTAGTGTTTAATACAAATTAAAATAAAACATTAAATACTATCCAAAAGTTAAAATTTTTTATTACTCTTCTTGACTTAGAGAGTGTGTGTGAATAACCACCAATAATATAATTCTCAACTTTAAAGCAATTGCATTTCATATTTTCTTAGAAAATTAGTTTTGATTTCAAATCTCACTTATTATATTTCACTCAAAATTAAACACTTAGAGATTGGCTAATTTCGCACTCAAGTATATGTGAGTAGAATAATGTAGAACAAATACTAATTATCTCAAATATTTTTCGATAAAGAGCGAATTTTTCAAGAAAATACATATGGTCTCATGAAAGGAATATCAAATATTAATAATTTATACCACACAACAATATAGCTCAGTCATGTCTGTATCTGAACCATATTATCCTTAAGATTAAAATGAACATTTAGTATATAACTTTAGGTAGAAGGAAGATAAAAAAGTGATGGGCAAATGAAAAGTATTTTCGAGAATGCTTGGGAAGAACTAACTCACTTAGAGCATATTACTTTCTTTCAACTTTTTGTTCCAAAATTTTGTCAATTAAGCACTTTCTATTGCACCTTTTTTATATACACTTCTCAAAATCTCATCAACAACTATACTCGCTCCATTTGTTTTTTTTTTCTCTTTTTCTTTTTTCTTTTTTTTTTTCCACCCGCTTGTACATTGATCACATCCATTCTTGAAAAACCTAAAAATGGTTATAAAAGAAATGCTGGACCAAAAAGCTTAACTGGTTATCACATCCATTCTTGAAAAACAGTAAAAAATGTGGTTATAAAAGAAAGGATGTGCAAAAGCTCAACTAGTTAACGAGAAGTAATGTATAACTAAGAAAAAAAAAATTGAAAGACTCAAACAATAAAAGATGGCCTAAAATCATTTCTCAAGGATAGGTATAGTTCTTAACATACATGAGCTCAAAAAAAATTATGTGGCATAACATGGTGAATTCTTAATATTTAACCAAAAGAACGAAATAATGAGACTAATCAACAAAATTATGTGAATTTCAAGAAAAATTAGAGTAATCAACATATAACTCTCAAAATAAAAAGAATGGTACAATACCTCACTGGGTTAAATCTCCACTTTTATTTGTCAGATCTTTAACATGCAGTCACCTATTAATTTCAAATCAAATTACGACGCTTTAGTGAATTTTATTTTTTCTGAGTTTTAGAAATTCATAAAATTGTTCTAACTGAAAGATAGGATAAAATCTTAACTTTTATGAACTTATTAATAAACTAAAGCTTAAAGATTTAATTTTTAAAACTTGTACACATTTAATATCAAAAAAATAAAGTTATCGTATAAAAATTACCGTTATCTCAAAACATTTTTCAAAAAGTTGCAAACTCAACACTTTTTGAAAATTTGAAAATTTAATATCATACCCCCAAATTTAAACTCAACACTGTCCTCAATGTTGGACAAAATAACAATTAAGCACAACAGAAGGTTGGAAAAATATCAACTCAATCCAAATGGATTGATTTGCTTTAACTTTCCATCAAACACAAATGAAGCATTAGTAATCACATGGAAAGTTCAATATTATGTATGGGAAAATGAAATATATATATATTTTTTTTAACAAATAAATACAACTCCTACTATTTTTTTATTTATATGTAGAGTAACTCAAGGATTACTGGTTAAGATTTGCAAATAGTACAACCAGGAAAATTCCCAGAAAAGTGTTAGCTCTACTTTTATAAATATTTTTAAACAAAAAAAAAAAGTTACTGCAAGAATACTAAATTAAAATTCACAAACACAAATTCTAATTCAAAGATGCACAAACAAAACAAGCAATAAAAAAAGAAAAGAAAAAAATGAGTGAGTGTATGGTCTTTTTTTTCTTTTTTTAACAAAAAGAACAACATACAAAAAAAAAAAAAAAAATTGAAGAAAGTGTGACCCTAGGGATATTTCTAAGTTATTCTATCATAGAGTTCACATTTGAAAGTTATCAACCTAAAAAAAAACTATGTTTTCCTAATCTAAAAAGAAAAAAAATGATGTAAAAGAATTAGGTATTTACCTGGATGACAAAGCTATTATTTTCCTAGTAAGAGTGACTGATGGTGGCATCTATAGAAGAAGTGCATTATAAGAACCAGCCATGGAAAAAAAAATTATATATTTTATTTTTTTCTTCAAAAAATTATAAATAATAAAAGAAACTAAAAAATAAATTAAAAAAAAAAAGAATAGAAGGGAGGGAAAGAAAGTTTGGGTGGGCTCCCAAAAAAAATTGTAGTGTTGAAAATTTGTGTTTCGAATTTTCAAACTTGATTTGGCAACGACGCCATTTGATGAGTATAGAATCAATGAAAATTTTCCCAACGATGACACCATTTGACGAGTGTAGATTTTTGGAATGGATGTCGTTGTTTATCTACACTTCGTAAAAAATAAAACCTGCAAAAACTTTATTAAAAATTGTATAGTAATAAGCAGGGAGGGTCGAACCATTCTCAAGTGAGATTCTGAATGAGATCGAATTCACACACTAATTTAAGGGATGAAAATGAATATTTTAAAATATTTTTTATTTTGGAATTATAATGAATAAATAAAACTAACACTAATAAAATAAATCTCAAGGGAATGGAATCTAGCACCATGGATCAATATAAATAAAGTTTCTAATATTTTTATCTAATTTTTCCTCCAATAATCAATACACTTCACCAATCCAATTAGAACTTGGAAAGATGAAAGAAAATATGGCATAAAAAGCAAACTTTATTATATATTAGAGATCATTTTTTACTTAATCTGTTGTACCTTTGGTAAGTAAATAGAGATAGACATTATTCGAATTGCCATTATTTGGAAAACACGAAGAATCCTCCCTCTAATTTTCTTTTGAAAATAAAAACTCGGAATAAAAGAATGCTTTTGGGAGAAAAAATTATACAAGAATGTAAAAAAGCTTACTTATATTTTACCATGGTGACTTCATCATTCTCTTGAGAGGGGTGTTTACAAGAAAAGAAATGAATACAAAAATATTTTCAACTACACTTTATTTTTTTTTGCAATTTCTCACCCTTCTTTACCAACCCCTAGTACCCCCTATTTATAGAGTTAGAGGAGAATGGTTTAGGTGGGAAAAGAAAATTTAAAATACAAAATTTTAAAATATTCAAAATACAAAATCTGAATTTGAATTTCTAAGATTTGATCTCAATATCTTCACTTTAAATTCTGGACTTCTAACGTGGCCGTGTAAAAACAATATTTTTCAAAGTTTTGAATTTGAGACCTCTTGTGAAGTAGTTTATACAAAATATCATCTCTTCTACAATTCTTGTTATATTCATCTTTGGCTATATATATCATTTTCAACCCTTTTTTTGCTACTTTTCTTCTCATTTGGAAATCAACCCTATAAAACATAAAATACAAAGATAAGAACATTTAAATAAAATAAAAGAGTAATTAAAGACTTATTTTGAGATATAAAATAACATGTTTTGTGCACTTATCACTTGCCCACTTGTTTAAGGGTGGAAAGGTGTAGCAATCTTATGTGTGATAGAGTATTTGAGGAGTAAGGTTCTAATAAACCAATTGCAAAAATGCTTGCCTCCATCACTGATGAGTGCTCATGGCATACCAAAATTACCAAATATGTTCGTTTGGATGAACTTGACCACCATAGTGTGATCATTGGTTCTGGTAGCTATTGCCTCTATCCATTTAGATATATAATCCCTTGCCACAAGTATGAACTCATGACTAGGGAAAAGTGAAAATGGCCGCATGAAGTCTATCCCCTATACATCAAATATCTCAACAACAAGGATGGGGTTTAAAGGCATCATATCTCTATAGGACATGGCGTCAAAGCACTGACATCGCTCACATGAACATTAGAAATTGTATGCATCCCGATACAAGGATGACCAAAATAAATCGGATTGTAGGACTTTCGAAGCAGTTCCCTTACCACTGAAATGTCCCCATACGCAAGAGTGTGGTAGAAAGTAAGAATACTCTGAATCTCACTATCGGGGACACATCTTCAGATGATTTGTTCGGGGCAATACTTGAAGAGTTGAGGATCATCCCAAAAGTATGTTTATACTTGGGAAAAGAAGCGATCCTTCTCTTGTTTGGACCAGTGAAGGTATTTTAGTGATTTCTAGATAGTTCACTATGTCTGTAAACCATGGTAAGCTCTCATGAGTGACTATGAAGAATTGCTCATCCGGAAAGGAGTTGCAAACTGGAATAGAATCGTAAGCTAACTCAAAGAGAATATGAGAAAGGTGATCAACCACCATATTCTCAGAACCTTTCTTGTCCCATATCTCAAAATTAAACTCTTGAAGAAGAGTATCCATTTGATCAACATGGGTTTTGTATCTTTTTTAGCTAATAAATGCCTTAAGGTGGCATGGTCTGAGTAAACTACAACCTTGGATCTTAGAAGATAATATCGGAATTTGTCCAAGGCGAATACCACAACTAGTAATTATTTCTCCATTGTGGTATAATTCAATTGAGCATTAGAGAGAGTCTTATTAGCGTAGTAGATGACATGAGCCAACTTTTGTCCATTGCATAATCGAATGCGTTACATATGATTTCGAATGGGAGGGTCCAATTTGGAGGAATTTTTGATGGGGGGAATAGATAGGAGAGTGCAGAGCTTCTTAAAAGGTTCAAGGCTCACAACATTATAGTAAAATTAAATTTATTTCTCAAGAAGATGTCATAAATATCATGAAATCTTGCTAAAGTGTTTGATGAAGTGGCGATAAAATCCTGCATGTCCAAGGAATGAACGAATTTCCCTCACCGAAGAAGATGGAGAAAGTTTAGATATGAGTTCAACCTTGACCCTATCGACCTCTATCCCTTTTTTAGGTACTATGTGGCCCAACATGATGCCTTCTTTGTAATACCCCGCTCCAACATATGGTGTGATATTGTCCGCTTTGGGCTTAAGCCAGCACGGTTTTGCTCTTGGGTTTTACCCCAAAAGGCCTCATATCATTTGAAGAGAACATACTACATATAAGCACATCCCCTTTTCCACACCCAGACGATGTGGGATTGAGCACCCTGTACCCTGTCAGTGTGGTAGCTCAGCCTAGTGTCTGTCTTCGCATCGGCTCACTCACACCCGTTCACAAGGGTTACTACAATCCACCCCCTATGAGGCCCGACGTCCTCGTCGGCACACTTCCGGCTGGGTTCAGGCTCTGATACCAACTGTAATATCTCGCTCCAACACATGGTATGATATTGTCCGCTTTGGGCCTAAGCCCGCACGGTTTTGCTCTTGGGTTTTACCCCAAAAGGCCTCATACCATTTGAAGAGAACATACTACATATAAGCACATCCCCTTTTCCACACCCAGGCGATGTGGGACTGAGCACCCTGTACCATGTCAGTGTGGTAGCTTAGCCCAGTGTCTGTCTTCGCACCCGCCCACTCACACCCGTCCACAAGGGTTACTACATTCTTGCACCATAAAGTGACTTTTTTTCCAACTTAGGATCAAGTTCGTTTCCTTACATCGTTTAAGAACAAGTGAAAGATTTTGGAGACAAGACTCGAAAGAAGGTCCAAAGATAGAAAATTTATCCATGAACACTTCTAGAAAATTTTCCACCATGTCCAAAAATATAGACATCATAAACCATTTAAATGTAGCTGGTGCATTGTATAGACCAAAAGGCATGCGTCTATAGGCAAATGTTCCGAAGGGACATGTGAATGTGGTCTTTTCTTAGTCTTGAGGGTCAATGGCCACTTGATTTTAACCGAAATATCCATCAAGGTAGTAATAAAAGGATTGACCCACAAGACACTCTAGGATTTGATCAATGAAGGGAAGTGAAAAATGATCCTTCTTAGTCGTGGAGTTGAGTTTACTATAGTCAATACACACCCTCCAACTGGTGGTAGTGCATTGTGGAATCAATTCTCCAACCACATTCTCATCTACAATGATGCCAGATTTCTTTGGCACCACTTGAGTGGGGCTCACCCACTTGCTATCCAAGATAGAGTATATGATTTCTGCATCTAGCAATTTGACAACCTCCTTCATTACCACTTCCTTCATATTAGGGTTAAGTCGATGCTGTGCCTCTCTTGAGGTCTTAGCATCTTCTTCTAAATGGATGCAATGCATGCAAATGAAAGGATCAATTCCTTTGAGGTTGGCTACACTTTACCCTATTGCTCTTTTGTGCTCTTTAAGCACTTTTATTAAGTCACTTCTCGGTCATTTGTAATATTTGATGTAATTATGACTGGAAGAGTCTCATTAAAACTAAGGAACACATACTTGAGCGTATCCGGTAACGACTTAAGCTTAAGTTGGGGTGGAGACACTAAAGATGGAGATGGAGGAATACTTGAAAGTGGAGGAAGAGGCTCAATTGGTGCCCTCTATTTAGGGAAGTCCATGACAACATTTGAATTGAGTAAGGAATTTACCTCATAAATGGAGTTCTCAATATCAAAGTCATCCACATTGAAGTGACTTAGGCACTCCTCTAATGGATATTTTGACAATAGAAAAGTGATTCTTCGACTTAATCATCCACAACATCAATGCAAAAGCACTTGCTCTCATAATTTGAAGTGTGGTGGGAAACATTAAAGATGTTTAGCCTCATTTTCATGTTCCCAAAAGATATATCCATCACCTCGGTACGGTAATTAATGCAAGCATTAGATGTACCCAAGAAAGGGCGACTAAGGATGATTGGAATATGTTGCGTTAAATTGTGGTCTGGTTTCGTATCAAGGACTATTAAGTCCACCAAAAAATAGAATTTGTCCACTTTTATATTTATATCTTCAATGATGCCATGAGGTTGCTTTACCGAGAGATCGGCAAGTTGTAAAACCACCAGAGTAGGCTTGACTTCCTCCAACCCCAATTGCATGTAAGCTGAGTAAGGATGCAAGTTAACACTTTCTCATAAGTCTAGGAGGGATTTTTCTATCTCTTGGTTACCAATGATACAAGAGAGTTTCAAGGCACCCGGATCCTTGAACTTTGGAGGAGTGTTATGTTAAAAAATTGAGCTTCCTTACTCAGTTAATAGGACTTTCTTAGAAACTTGGTTCCTAAAGTTGCACTTTTGAGTGCACAAGTCATTTAGAATTTGGCATAGGGAGAATTTGCTTGATAGCATTAATGAGAGGGAGATTAATTTTAACTTGTTTGAAATTTCCATCATATCATAGATTTTCTCTCATTATTTACCAAAATGAGAAGGCTCTTTTATTCTTTGAGGAAAAGGAGCCTTAGGCTCATATGAAGTCTCTGGATTTGGAGTGGAAGATAAAGGAACTTCATCCCTCTTATCTTTGTCATGGGATAAATTTGGATTTTTAGGAATATAATTTGGATTTGGAATTTCAAGAGCTAGATTTGGATTTGAATAGGTAATAATTGGATTTTTTTGGGTTCTCACTTACTTTTTCCTTCTTTTCCTTGACCTTATTATCGATTATTCGACCGCTCCTTAGTGATTGATTGGATATGTTCTCGATGAACATTCAAGGATGATAATGAAGGCTCATCAACTACATATGCCCCTTTTGGATTTGCCACTGGTTAGGTCGACAATTTCCCCTATTCTATTTTATTAAAGCATTTGCTAGTTGCCCTACTTGGGATTCTAGCTTAGAGATTGATTGAGAGTGGGAATACAACAATTGAGTATTAGTTTTATGGTTGCCTAGTGTCACACCCCGAAATCCAAGCACCAAAAATTCCTCTCTCTGGGCTAGAATCCCAAGTGTGATCCGTTCATTAGTCCCCAATGAATGATTCATAATCTCATAAACATGGTACATATATCCATGGGTGCATATGTATATAAATCACAAATCATGTCAATGGACCCCATCAATTGGGTTATTCGGTCGACTGATTAATCCATCAGCCAACTAAAGGCACTATTTTGGTCGGCTGAAGACCACTTTCAGTAGGTCGAAACAATGATCCTGATACTTCATATTTTTGTAACCACACTGGAATCCATTTCCAAGTTAGTCGGTCGACCGACAGGGTCACCCAGGCAACCGAAAGTGTCAGAACCTGATACTTTGCTATTCCAACCTCCCTTATGCCCATATGAACATCCCAACTCAATTGTGGACCAAAAATCATCATTTTCCACATTCTAAAATCATTCATCCTCATACAAAATAATATAAACAAGTTCTTGTACATTAATCTATAATCCATTACATGGTCAAAATAGAAATACCCATGTCATTAGACTTAAAAAGAGGAGATTAATAGAGAACAACATCCAAATGGGAATACATATTTTCCTAATACTAACATTCATTGTTCCACCTCATTAATATTACTTCTCCAAGGATGCCCTAAACATGGCATGCATAGATAAAAGTATACAAAAATTCCAAATAGTGTCCGGTGCTCCCAACATAGCACTTCTAAGCATCCTCCATAAACGGTGCCTTATTTGTAAAAATGTTTAGGGGAAGGGGGGAGTGACAACTTATGCAGTAGAGATACTTAAATCGACCCTACGATAACTCAGACAGTCATACATGAATGTAACATTTTATATCTATTCACGTACATAACATGCTTCAAATGCTCACAATAACAATGTCATTTTCATGCCACATATGCAATTCATCGCAACCCAATAATTATTCATATACATGTCGTACACATTCATGAATTCAATATAATGAACACCACAACCACAATTCAATTACTTCTATTGAGCTCAATTATACATCAAAAATTCAATAATTACATAATTTTTAAAATCAACCAATTGGGGAGTTGTCGACTACAGAAACCATAGTAAATGCCTTGACAACTAAATACTTTTCTTATACTTTACAGGTTGCTAACCCGACCGTAGCAACATCCGTTTGGCCAAGTTTTAGGCCCTTCACCCTAGGGCTCCGAGTTCTTCTTGTTTCTTACGACATTTTCCAAAATCATCAATCATCACGTAGACTCACAATTTCATCAAATACAACCACAACTAAAATTCTACCAAAATTTCACTAAAGCTATAAGCTATCAATCAACATATTTCTAAGTTAAAACCACAAATATAATGATACAATCTCATTTAACCTCATGGTATTGAAAGAGGTTTCTAAACAAACCTAGCATGCTTTTAAACTACAATTATATCATGCTCAACCATATTTCAATTATTCCTATAAACTTGGACAAAATATTTCACCTATCTCAAATACATAATCCTTCAATTGAACACATAATACACAAGAGTTTCATAAATAAGTAAAGGGCCTAACATTCATGCTTAGACATTATTTAACATGTGAGAGGCTTGAAATTCAAAGACAAAATCTCACTTATACAAACAAACATGTCAACACTCTAATATCTCACCTAATTGACCTATAGAATCGAAAAGGAGAAGGAATGAACACCCCTACCTTAATTCCAAGCTTTAGAACTCAAACCCTAGAATCACCAATCTTCAAACTTCACCAAACTTAACTTTAAACCAATCAAATTGAAGAGGAATGAGAGTAAAAAAATTTTTCCTCTTGGAGAAAGCCTTAAATCCCACTCTAAACCTTCTAAAATGAAGTGAGAAGTTGAAGAGAAGAAAATGGAGGGAGAGAGAGAAAAGAAAAATAATATTTTTGATTTTTCTCCTCACCTACATATGTATATGTATCTATATATGCAAGACTTGCAACTAAGTCCCTCCATTTCCTTCATCTACTCCTTGTCCCTAGCAACTCTCTAGTAATTACCAACATTCACTCCCTCATTTCCTATAACTTCACTTATACCCTCAAAATTCACTTATACCCTTATGTCACATATAAGATCCCGTAAATAGTTTCTAGGTTACTTGGACCCTTCTCAGTCCCACACCTAAATATAAAACTTCTAGAAAAACCTTAAAATCACAAAGTATGCAATTTTAGTCTTTTAAATATGCTTAACTCATTTCAAAGCAAATAGAAATCAAAAAAAATTTCTGAGGCTAGTGCTGCCAAAACCTTGTCCTCAAAATTGGAACTTCGAGGAGGAGGTGGAGGAGGTTGATATTTAGAATTTGGATGATAAAGTTAAAGGTTTGGTTAAAATTGGGGTGGACCTTGTTGTCCATGAGGGTGTGGGATTTGAAGTCCTTGATTTATTTGAATTTGACCTTGCAGTCTCCATGAGAAATTAGGATAGTTTCTCTATCTAAGGTTATAGGTATTGGAATACAAATTTTCCCCGGTTTAGAGAAAGTGGCATTCACTTGCTCTTAAGCGTAATCGGGAAATTGCCTCACTAGGGGACAATCTCACAAATAATGTTATGGGCTTAATGACGAGTGTAGAATATTGGATGTTTGTCGTTGCTTTTCTACACTTCGTACAAAAATAATAAAACCTGCAAAAACTTTACTAAAAATTGTATAGTAGTAAGCAGGGTCGAACCACTCTCAAGTGAGAATCAGTAACAAGTCTAAAATTCAAAACCTAAATCTTTTGAGATGAAAAATGAATATTTAAAAATAAACTTATGATTTTTTTTAAATAATAAAAACTAATACTAAATGTCTTAGATCAAATGATGGGACAAATCTCAAGGAAAGAGAATTCACCACCATGGATCCATATAAATGAAGTTTTTAATATTCTTATCTAATTTTTCCTCCAATAATCAATACACTTCACCAATCTAATTAGAACTTGGAAACTTGAAGGAAAATATGGAATAAAAAAAGAATGACTTGATTATTTATGAGAGAGACATTTCTTTACTTAATCTGATGCCCATTGGCTAGGAAAATAGAAGTAGGCATTCTTCGAATTACCATTATTTGGCAAACACGAAGAATCCTCCCTCTAATTTTAGAAAATAAAAATCTAGAATAGAAGAGTAGAAGAATGCTCTTGGGAGGAAAAATTAGACAAGAAAATAAAATAACTTACTTATATTTCAGCCATGGTGGCTTCTTCACTCCCTTGAGAAGGATGCTTACGCTTGCATATCAACAAAAAATAAACAAATAGAAATAAAACTACTATTCTTCATTGCATCAATAAAACAATTACAAATTTTTTTTCTATAATTTCTCTACAATTTTCTAACACTCTTCACCATCCCCTAAAACCTCCTATTTATAGAGTTAGAAGGGAATGATTTAGGTGGGAGAAATTTAAAATACAAAATTTAAAAACAAAAATTCAAAATTTAAAATACAAAATACAAAATTTTGAATTTAAATATCTAATATTTGATCTCCATACTTTAATTTGAATTTTGGATTGCAGACGTGGCTGTGCAAAAAGTATTTTGCAAAGTTTTGAACTTGAGACCTCTTGTGAAGTAGATTGCATAGAATACTATCTTTCCTACAATTCTCTAATGTGCTTAATGAACACATTAATCATTGAATTATAGTTGTTGTAAAACAATTTCATTAGGTATGGTCAGGGACTTGCCTATCTGGAAGTGTACTACCCTTTTGATATGGCCATTCGGTGGAGCATGCCCTTTTTGTGTGGACGTGGTACTGGACCATCTGGGTGAGTAGACATACAAGTCCAGCGACATGTGCGACTTTCGATAGTTCGGGACTAGGTGATGCGCACCACTTGTAGGCTAAGCAAGCTATCTATGCAAGGGGAACCCGAGGCTATTGTGAGATAAATCTATCTAAGTTAATCTAGACGATTATTGAAGAATTGATTTGAGAAAATGGTTTCTATATGATAGAGAAAGTGGAGATGATGTTTAACTAAAGTTTAATTATCATAAGAAATTGGGAATCTAAACAAAAAGATTACTGTACAAGTTCTTAGATATAGGAATATAAGGCAATGTCAATTTGCTGAGCAATAATAGTGTTTAGTGATTCTCTTGCTGAGTTTGTGAGCTCACCCCATTTTATTTTCAGGTACTTGGTGATGGAGGCACATTATAGAGAGATGGAGACCATCTATATGTATACCTTTTGGCTAGTAATATTTTTTGTTATCGATACCCATGATGTGAGATGAGTCTTTGATGTAATAGTTTGTATAGATGATCTTGATGATTATCTTTTGTTATAGTAATGTAAATATTAGAAGTATGTATGTTATGATGGATGTTGTTTTCAAGTTTTGCACCAAATTTAAATAGTAGGCAAGAGTTTCTGGTATTTAAATTTGGGGGTGTGACAGTTTGGTATTAGAGCCTAGGTTACGAGTTACCTGGCTAGTGGAAGTGATATTTAGGATACGAGATTTATGATTCTTATTGATTATCTTATTTGTTTCCTTACCATGCTCCTGGTTTAGGTAAGATTAATTATTAGACTAACGATATTATCATCCTGTGTTGGAAAACAGGAGTCTGGAGCTAGTAGAGGACATGGTAGACATGGTGGACATGGTAGCGCTCGTTGTGGAATAGACGGCCGTGGTGTGGAATAGGTGGATGAGGCAATTCAAATGTCGAACCCAAATGTTCAAATGCCGAACTCAGATGTGGGAGAGGGTTCAATCATTAACCTTGTCTAGCAAATAAAGAAATTGGGAGCGGTTGAATTTACCAATGCTACTGATCCATTAGATGCAGAAAAGTGGATAAAGTACATGGATAAATACTTTGATATTATGGACTGCACTGAGGTACAGAAAAGAAGGATAGCAGTTTTCTGCTTATCTAGCGATGCCCGTTAGTGGTGGCAGTCAATGAATAGAAGTGTCGGTGATGTCACACACATGAACTGGGATGAGTTCAAGAATTGGTTCTATGACAAGTATTTTCCAGTGAGGGATGGAATGGTAGCTAAGTTTATACACCTATAGCAAGAAACTATGGCATTGACGGTGAGTCAATATGAGGATAAGTTTGCGGAACTCTCTCGATTTGCTCCTTATATGGTTGCAGATGAGGAGAGTTGGGCAGAAGATTTGTAGAGGGATTAGCTCCTAACATTAGAAGGTTGGTGATTCATTAGGAGTTAACTAGTTATGCAAAGGATGTAGAGCGTGCTATGAGGATCGAATAGGATAACGTTAAATTTCAAAGAAAGAAGGAGTATAAGGCTATAGAGAAAGAAAAGCGAAAAAGTAACTTTAGCTCACAGCAGAATCTGAGGGGGAACAACAACAATAACCTCCAAAGGATATGTAGAATCAATTGGCGCAGAGAGGTAGGCAGAATTGGTGAGCAACAAAAAGACAAAGGGTTGGTGGAGGTGAGTAGTCCACATCTTTGGTACCATTTGCACCTCAAGATGCTCAGCCTTGCCAGTTCCATAAATAGTGCTACAACTATCAAGAAAAAGAACATATGGCTCACTACTGCACCTAACAACGTAAAGAGGGTCAGCAAAGGGGTCTGGCACCAAAGCAGCATGGAGGAGCGATGTTTTATACTGTCATCCTAGATGTGGGGCAAGATGCTACGCCACCTGCAGGGGAAGGTACACTTAATTATTTAACTAAATTCATTGACTGGTTAATCAATATCTCGTAGAGAAAAGCGTTGTAGCTTGCATGTGTTGGTACCAACATGGTTGGAGTCCAAACCACAGTCCACGCTTCAAGTGATGGGTAGAACGGTCAGGGTTCAAATTTATTTATTTATTTATTTTTTGTTATATATATTTATATATATGTATTTGTTGAAGAAATAATTTATTGATAGAGTCATCCGAAAATCAAGTGCCTGTTTGGGGGAGCTTCCTGGAGGATTGAAACGGGCTTCCAATCCTAAAAAGTTCATTCCAAAAAAATATTAATTTTTGATGAAATAAAGAAAATGTATTTCTAATGAAAATCGAAGTCCTAAAAAGTACGTGTAAAGGAAGATGAAAAAACTTGCTTTTAGAAAGAACCAAAATTATTTTAAGTTACAACTTTTATAAGTGCCGAATAAGGTAAATGATAGGCAAAATGTGTGTCTGTCTAGAGTTGAACTGGGGTCTATAGCTTGGAAGTCAATTATCCTAACCGTTGGACTACAAACACTTAGTGTTAAGTACTTAACTCATATAATTATTTAACTAAAATAATTGATTGGTTAATCTACATCTTGCATAGAAAAGCCTTGAAGCTTGCAAGTGTTGGTACCAACACAGTTTGAATCCAAACCTTAGTCCACACTTCAAGTCATGGGTACAATGGTCAGGGTTCAAATTTATTTATTTTTTGTTATATATATATATATGTGTGTGTATATATATATGTGTGTGTATATGTATTTGTTGAAGAAATAATGTATTGACAAAACAATCTAGAAATCAAGTGCCCATTTGGGGGAGCTTCGTGGAGGATTGAAACGGGCTTCCCAGTCCAAGAAGTTTTTTTACAAAAAAATGTTAATTTTTGATGAAATAAAGAAATTGTATTTATAATGAAAATCAAAGCCCTAAAATGTACGTTTAAAGAAAGATGAAAAAACTTGCTTTTGGAAGGAACCAAAATTATTTTAAGTTACAACTTTTATAAGTGCTGAATAAGGTAAATGACAGGCAAAATGTGCGTCTGCCGGGAGGTCAAACTCGGGTCTGTAGCTTGGAAGGCAATTATCCTAACCATTGAACTACAAATACATAGTGTTAAGTATTTAACTCATATAATTATTTAACTAAAAGCATTGATTGGTTAATCTTTATCTCACATAGAAAAGCCTTGCAGCTTGCAAGTGTTGGTACCATCATGGTTGGAGTCCAAACCTCAGACCACACTCCAAGTGATGGGTGATATGGTCAGGGTTCAAATATATTTAATTATTATATATATATATATATGTTTTTGTTGAAGAAATATTGTATTGAAAAAACCATCCGGAAATCAAGTGCCTCCTTGGGGGAGCTTTCTTTATTTTTTTGATGAAAGAAAGAAAATGTATTTCTAATGAAATTCAAAGTACTAAAAAGTATGTTTAAAGGACGATGAAAAAATTTTCTTTTGGAAGGAAAAAAAATTATTTTAAGTAACAACTTTTATAAGCGCTGAATATGGTAAATGACAGGCAAAATGTGCGTCTGCCGGGTTGTGGAACTAGGGTCTATTGCTTGGAAGCCAATTATCCAAACCGTTGGACTACTAACAGTTTGTGTTACCTATTTAACTCATATAATTATTTAACTAAAAACATTGATTGGTTAATCTTTATCTCACATAGAAAAGCCTTGCAACTTGTAGGTGTTGGTACCATCATGGTTGGAGTCCAAACCTCAGACCACTCTCCAAGTGCTTTCTGAAGGATTGAAAAGGCCTTCTAAGCCCAAGAAGTTCTTTACAAAAAAATGTAACTTTTTGGTGAAATAAAGAAAATTGACTTCTAATGTAAGTCGAAGTCCTAAAAGGTACCTTCAAAGGAAGCCGAAAAAACTTTCTTTTGGAAGGAACCAAAAATCATTTTAAGTAAAAACTTTTTAGACAATTTTGCCTTCTTTTGTTTCTTAAAACTTTCCTATTGAGAGTAATTATAAAAATAAATTTTTAAAGTTAAAATTGTGTTAATTGTGGAAGGAATTTCAAAAAGTGCATCAACCAAACAACTTTTTCCTTATAAATTCTTTTTATTGAAGTCATTCTTCAATAAATTGAGAAAAAATGCAGGATCGGGAAGTTCCGCCGCCATTCTAGACTCATAGGAGGGAATGGAGTAAAGGGCGCCCTACACAAGTAGTTTTACAGTAGAAATTTCCGAAGGTGTATGATAGGCAATATGTGCGTCTGTCGGGAGTCGAACCCAAGTCTATTGCTTGGAAGGCAATTATGCTAACCGTTGGACTACAAACGCTTGGTGTCAAGTACTTATCTCATATAATTTTTTTAACTAAAATCATTCATTGGTTACTCTGCATCACATATAGAAAAGCCTTGTAGCTTGCAAGTGTTGGTACCAACATGGTTGGAATCCAAATCTTAGTCCACGCTTCAAGTGATGGGTACGATGGTCAGGGTTCAAATTTATTTATTCATTTATTTTTGTTATATATATATATATACACATATGTATATGTATATGTTTAAGAAATAATGTGTTGACAAAACCATCTAGAAATCAAGTGCCTGTTTGGGGGAGTTTCCTGGAGGATTGAAATGGGCTTCCAAGTCCAAGAAGTTTTTTTCCAAACAAATGTTAATTTTTGATGAAATAAAGAAATTGTATTTTTAATGAAAATCAAAATCCTAAAAAGTACATTTAAAGGAAGATGGAAAAACTTGCTTTTGGAAGGAACCAAAATTATTTTAAGTCACAACTTTTACAAGTGCTGAATAAGGTAAATGGCAGGCGAAATGTGCGTCTGCTGGGAGGTCAAACTTGGGTCTATTTCTTGGAAGGCAATTATCCTAACCGTTGGACTACAAACACTTGGTGTTAAGTCTTTAACTCATATAATTATTTAACTAAAATCATTGATTGGTTAATCTTTATCTCAGATAGAAAGGCCTTGCTGCTAGCAAGTGTTGGTACCATCATGGTTGGAGTGCAAACCTTAGAGCACGCTCCAATTGATGGGTGAAATGGTCTGGGTTCAAATTTATTTAATTATTTATTTTTTGATATATATATGTTTTTGGTTGAAGAAATAATGTACCGAATAAACCATCCGGAAATCAAGTGCCCGCTCGGGGGAGCTTTCATATTGAAAGTAATTATAAAAGATACATTTTTAAAGTTAAAATTGTGTTAATTGTGGTTGGAATTTAAAAACGTGCATCCACCAAACAATTTTTTCCTTATAAATTCCTTTTATTGAAGGCATTTTTCAAAGACTAAAACTTTGAAGTAAAAATAATTTTTGAATCAGACTCCATGGCGTGGGGAGAACACAGTACCAAAGGAGAAAATTGAGGAAAATCACCGAATAGGGGAGTTCCAGTCCCCGCCATTCTAGACTCATAGGAGGGAATAGAGTAAAGGGCGCCCAACATAAGGTGTTTTACAGCAGAAATTTCCTAAGGTAAATGATAGGCAAAATGTGCATCTACCGAGAGTCGAATACGGGTCTATTGCTTGGAAGGCAATTATCCTAATCGTTGGACTGCAAACACGGAATGTAAGTATTTATCACATATAATTATTTAACTAAATTCATTGATTTTTTAATCTATATCTCGCATAGAAAAGCCTTACAGCTTGCATGTGTTGGTACCAACATGGTGGGAGTCCGAACCTCAGTCCAAGCTTCAAGTGATGGGTACAATGGTAAGGGTTATAATTTATTTACTTTTAGTTATATATATTTATATATATGTCTTTGTTCAAGAAATAATTTATTGACAGAACCATCAGGAAATCAAGTGCCTGTTTGTGGAAGCTTCCTGGAGGATTGAAATAGGCTTCCAAGCCTAAGAAGTTCTTTTCAAAAAAGTATTAATTTTTGATGAAATAAAGAAATTGTATTTCTAATGAAAATCGAAGTCCTAAAAAGTACGTTTAAAGGAAAATGGAAAAACTTGCTTTTGGAAGGAACCAAAATTATTTTAAGTTAAAAATTTTATAAGTGCGGAATAAGGTAAATGGCAGGCGAAATGTGTGTCTGCCGGGAGGTCAAACTTGGGTCTGTTGCTTGGAAGGCAATTATCCTAACTGTTGGACTACAAACACTTAGTGTTAAGTGTTTAACTCATATAATTATTTAACTAAAATCATTGATTGGTTAATCTTTATCTCATGTAGAAAAGCCTTGCAGCTAGGAAGTGTTGGTACCATTATGGTTGGAGTGCATACCTCAGAGCACGCTCCAATTGATGGGTGAAATGGTCTGGGTTCAAATTTATTTAATTATTTATTTTTTGATATATATATATGTTTTTGTTGAATAAATAATGTATTGAAAAAACCATCAGAAAATCAAGTGCCCGCTTGGGGGAGATTTTTGGAGAATTGAAACGAGCTTCTAAGCCCAAGAAGTTCTATCCAAAAATTTTTTACTTTTTGGTGAAGTAAATAAAATTGACTTCTAATAGAAGTCTAAGTCCTAAAAATGTACGTTGAAAAGAAGCCGAAATAACTTACTTTTGGAAACAAGCAAAAATTATTTTAAGAAAAAACTTTTTTGAAAAATTTTCCTTCTTTTATTTCTTAAAACTTTAATATTGAGAGTAATTATAAAAGATACATTTGTAAAGTTAAAATTGTGTTAATTGTGGTTGGAATCTAAAAAAGTGCATCCACCAAACAATTTTTTCCTTATAAATTCTTTTTATTGAAGGCATTTTTCAAAGGCTAAAACTTTGAAATAAAAATAATTTTTGAATCAAATCCATGGTGTGGGGAGAGCAAAATACTGAAGGGGAAAATTGAGGAAAATTACCGAAACGGGGAGTTCCGGTCCCCGGCATTCTAGAGGTAAATGATAGGCAAAATGTGCGTCTGCCTAGAGTCGAACCCGAATCTATATCTTGAAAGGCAATTATCCTAATTGTTGGACTGCAAACACGGAGTGTTAAGTATTTATCTCATATAATTATTTAACTAAATTCACTAATTTTTTAATCTATATTTTGGTTAGAAAAGCCTTACAGCTCGCATGTGTTGGTACCAACATTGTCGGAGTCCAAACCTCAGTCCAAGCTTCAAGTGATTGGTACAATGGTCAGGGTTCAAATTTATTTATTTATTGTTATATATATGTATTTGTTGAAGAAATAATTTATTGGCAGAACCAACAGGAAATCAAGTGCCCGTTTGGGGGAGCTTCTCGAGGATTGAAATAGGCTTCTAAGCCTAAGAAGTTCTTTCCAAAAAAATATTAATTTTTGATGAAATAAAGAAAATGTATTTCTAATGAAAGTCGAAGTCCTAAAAAGCATATTTAAAGGACAATGAAAAAACTTGCTTTTGGAAGGAACTAAAATTATTTTAAGTAACAACTTTTATAAGCGCCGAATAAGGTAAATGAATGGCAAGATGTGCGTCTGTCGGGTGGTGGAACTCGGGTCTATTGCTTGGAAGCCAATTATTGAAACCGTTGGACTACTAACAGTTAGTGTTCACAATTTAATTCATATAATTATTTAACTAAAATCATTGATTGGTTAATCTTTATCCCACATAGAAAAGCCTTACAGCTTGCCAGTGTTGGTACCATCATGGTTGGAGTCCAAACCTTAGACCACTCTCCAAGTGCTTTCAGGAGGATTGAAAAGTGCTTCTAAGCCCAAGAGGTTCTTTCCAAGAAAATGTCACTTTTTGGTGAAATAAAGAAAATTAACTTCTAATGTAAGTCGAAATCTAAAAAGTACTTTCAAAGGAAACTTAAAAAACTTACTTTTGGGAGGAACCAAAATTTATTTTAAGTTAAAAATTTTTAGACAATTTTGCCTTCTTTTGTTTCTTAAAACCTTCCTATTGAGATAATTATAAAAATAAATTTGTAAAGTTAAAATTGTGTTAATTGGGGAAGGAATTTCAAAAAGTGCATCACTGAACAACTTTTTCCTTATAAATTATTTTTATTGAAGGCATTCTTCAACTGCTAAAACTTTTAAATGAAAATTATTTCTGAATCAGACTCCATGGCTAGGGGAGAGCTCAATACCAAAGGAGATAATTGTGAAAAAGCACAAGATTGGGGCGATCCGGGTGCCCTACATAAGTTGTTTTACAGCAGAAATTTCCGAAGGTAAATTATAGGCAAAATGTGCATCTACCAAGAGTCGAACCCAGGTCTATTGCTTGGAAGGCAATTATCCTAATCGTTGGACTACAAACGTTTAGTGCTATAGTTATTTAACTAAAATCATTCATTGGTAACTCTACATCATGCATATAAAAGCCTTGCAGCTTGCAAGTGTTGGTTCCAACATGGTTGGAATCCAAACCTTAGTCCACGCTTCAAGTGATGGGTACAATGGTCAGGGTTCAAATTAAATTATTTATTTATTTTTTGTTATATATATATATATATGTATATGTATATGTAAATATTGAAAAAATAATATCTTGATAAAACCATCTAGAAATCAAGTTCCCGTTTGGGAGAGCTTCTTAGAGGATGGAAACGGGCTTCCAAGTCCAAGAAGTTTTATTTCAAAAAAATGTTAATTTTTGATGAAATAAGAAATTGTATTTTTAATAAACATTGAAGTCCTAAAAAGTACGTTTAAAGGAAGATGGAAAAACTTGCCTTTGGAAGGAACCAAAATTATTTAAAGTTACAACTTTTATAAGTGTTGAATAAGGTAAATGGCAGGAGAAATGTGCATCTGCCGGGAGGTCAAACTCGGGTTTGTTGCTTGGAAGGCAATTATCCAAACCGTTGGACTACAAACACTTAGTGTTAAGTATTTAATTCATATAAGTATTTAACTAAAATCATTGATTGGATAATCTTTATTTATTTTTTGATATATATATATATATATATATATATGTTTTTGTTGAAGAAATAATGCATTGAAAAAATGATCTGGAAATCAAGTGCCCGCTTGGGGGAGCTTTTTGGAGGATTCAAACGAGCTTCTAAGCTGAAGAAGTTCTTCCAAAAAAATGCTACTTTTTGGTGAAGTAAATAAAATTGACTTCTAATATAAGTCGAAATCCTAAAAAGTACGTTCAAAGGAAGCCGAAAAAACTTGCTTTTGGAAACAAGCAAAAATTATTTTAAGTAACAACTTTGTTGAAAATTTTTCCTTCTTTTATTTCTTAAAACTTTCATATTGAGAGTAATTATAGAGGATACATTTGTAAAGTTAAAATTGTGTTAATTGTTGTTGGAATTTCAAAAAGTGAATCCACCAAACAATTTTTTCCATATAAATTCTTTTTATTGAAGGCATTTTCCAAAGGCTAAAACTTTGAAATAAAAATAATTTTTGAATCAGACTCCATGGCATGGGGAGAGCCCAGTACTGAAGGAGAAAATTCAGGAAAATCGCTGAATCGAGGAGTTTGGGTCCCCGCCATTCCAGACTCATAGGAGGGAATGGAGTAAAGGGCACCCAACATAAGTGGTTTTACAACAGAAATTTCCTAAGGTAAATGATAGGCAAAATGTGCATCTACTGGGAGTTGAACCCGGGTCTATTGCTTAGAAGGCAATTATCCTAATCGATGGACTGCAAACACGGAGGGTTAAATATTTATGTCATATAATTATTTAACTAAATTCATTGATTTTCTAATCTATATCTCGCATAGAAATGCCTTGCAGCTTGCATGTGTTGGTACCACCATGGTTTGAGTCGAAACCTCAGTCCAAGCTTGAAGTGATGGGCAAATTTATTTATTTCTTTATTATTTATTATATATTTGTTGAAGAAATAATTTATTGACAGAACCATCAGGAAATCAAGTGCCCGTTTGGGGGAGATTCCTCGAGGATTGAAATAGGCTTCCAAGCCTAAGAAGTTCTTTCCAAAAAAATATTAATTTTTGATGAAATAAAGAAAATGTATTTTCTAATGAAAGTCGAAGTCCTAAAACGTATGTTTAAAGGACGATGAAAAAACTTGCTTTTGGAAGGAACCAAAATTATTTTAAGTAACAACTTTTGTAAGCGCTGAATAAGGTAAATGACAGGCAAAATGTGTGTTTGGCGGGTGGTGGAACTCAAGGCTATTGCTTGGAAGCCAATTATCCAAACCGTTGGACTACTAATAGTTAGTGTTAACTATTAAACTCATATAATTATTTAACTAAAATCATTGATTGGTTTATCTTTATCTCACATAGAAAAGCCTTGCAGCTTGCAGGTGTTGGTACCATCATGGTTGGAGTCCAAACCTCAAACCACTCTCCAAGTGCATTCAGGAAGATTGAAAAGGGCTTCTAAGCCATAGAAGTTCTTTGCAAAAAAATGTTACTTTTTGGTGAAATAAAGAAAATTGACTTCTAATGTAAGTCGAAGTTCTAAAAAGTACGTTCAAAGGAGGCCTAAAAAACTTGCTTTTGGAAAGAACCGAAATTTATTTTAAGTAAAAACTTTTAAGACAATTTTGCCTTCTTTTATTTCTTAAAACTTTCCTATTGAGAGTAATTATTAAAATGAATTTGTAAAGTTAAAATTGTGTTAATTGTGGAAGGAATTTCAAAAAGTGCATCCACCAAACAACTTTTTCCTTATAAATTCTTTTTAATGAAGGAAATCTTCAATGGCTAAAATTTTTGAATCAGACTCCATGACTAGGGGAGAGCTAAATACCAAAGTAGATAATTGAGAAAAAGCGCGGGATCTAGGAGTTCCGGTCGCGGTCATTCTAGACTCATAGGAGGGAATGGAGTAAAGGGCGCCCTACATGAGTTGTTTTACATCAGAAATTTCTGAAGTTAAATGATAGGCTAAATGTGCGTTTGCCGGGTGTTGAACCTAGGTCCATTGCTTGGAAGGTAATTATCCTGACCGTTGGACTACAAACGCTTATTATTAAGTACTTATCTCATATAATTATTTAACTAAAATCATTCATTGGTTACTCTACATTACGCATAGAAAAGCCTTGCAGCTTGCAAGGGTTGGTACCAACATGGTTGGAATCCAAACCATAGTCCACGCTTCAAGTGATGGGTACAATGGTGAGGATTCAAATTTATTTATTTATATATATATGTTGAAGAAATAATGTATTGACAAAACCATCTAGAAATCAAGTGCCCGTTTGGGGGAGCTTACTAGAGGATTGAAACGGGCCTCTAAGTCCGAAAAGCTTTATTCGAACAAAATGTTAATTTTTGATGAAATAAAGAAATTGTATTTCTAATAAACATCGAAGTCCTAAAAAGTACGTTTAAAGGAAGATGGAAGAACTTGCTTTTGGAAGGAACCAAAATTATTTTAAGTTACAACTTTGATAAGTGGGAATAAGGTAAATGGCCGGCGAAATGTGCGTCTGCTAGGAGGTTAAACTCGGATATGTTGCTTGGAAGGCAATTATCCTAACCGTTGGACTACAAACACTTAGTGTTAAGTATTTAACTCATATAATTATTTAACTAAAATCATTGATTGGTTAATCTTTATCTCACATAGAAATGCCTTGCAGCTAGCAAGTGTTGGTACCATCATGGTTGGAGTGCAAACCTCAGAGCACGCTCCAATTGATGGGTGAAATGGTCTCGATTCAAATTTATTTAATTATTTATTTTTTGATATATATATATATTTTTTTGGTGAAGAGATAATGTATTGAAAAACGATCCGGAAATCAAGTGTCCGCTTAGGGGAGCTTTTCGGAGGATTGAAACGAGCTTCTAAGCCGAAGAAGTTCTTTCCAAAAAAATGTTACTTTTTGGTGAAGTAAAGAAAATTGACTTTTCATATATGTCAAAATCCTAAAAAGTGCGTTCAAAGGAAGCCGAAAAAACTTGCTTTTGGAAACAGGCAAAAATTATTTTAAGTAACAACTTTGTCGAAATTTTTTCCTTCTTTTATTTCTTAAAACTTTCATATTGTGAGTAATTATAAAAGATATATTTGTAAAGTTAAAATTGTGTCAATTGTTGTTGGAATTTCAAAAAGTGCATTCACCAAACAATTTTTTCCTTATAAATTCTTTTTACTGAAGGCATTTTCCAAAGGCTAAAACTTTGAAATAAAAATAATTTTTGAATCAGACTCCATGGCGTGGGGAGAGCACAATACTGAAGGAGAAAATTGAGGAAAATCGCCGAATCGGGGAGTTCTGGTCCCCGACATTCTAGACTCATAGGACAGAATGGAGTAAAGGGCACCCAACATAAGTCGTTTTACAGTAGAAATTTCATAAGGTAAATGATAGGCAAAATGTGCGTCTGTCGGGAGTTGAACCCGGGTCTATTGTTTGGAAGGCAACTATCCTAATCGTTGGACTGCAAAAATGGAGTGTTAAGTATTTATCTCATATAATTATTTAACTAAATTCATTAATTTTTTAATCTATATCTCACATAGAAAAGCCTTGCAGCTTTCATGTGTTGGTACCAACATGGTTGGAGTCCAAACCTCAGTCCAAGCTTCAAGTGATGGGTACAATGGTCGGGGTTCAAATTTATTTATTTTTTGTTATATATATTTATATATATGTATTTGTTGAAGAAATAATTTATTGAATGAACCATCAGGAAATCAAGTGCCCGTTTGGGGGAGCTTCCTCGAGGATTGAAATAGGCTTCCAAGCCTAAGAAGTTCTTCCCAAAAAAATATTAATTTTTGATGAAATAAAGAAAATGTATTTTCTAATGAAAGTCAAAGTTATAAAAGGTATGTTTAAAGGATGATGAAAAAAATTGCTTTTGGAAGGAACCAAAATTATTTTAAGTAACAACTTTTATAAGCGCCAAATAAGGTAAATGACAGGCAAAATGTGTGTTTGTCAGGTGGTGGAACTCGGGTCTATTGCTTGGAAGCCAATTATCCAAACCGTTGGACTACTAACAGTTAGTGTTAACTATTAAACTCTTATAATTATTTAACTAAAATCATTGATTGGTTAATCTTTATCTCACATAGAAAAGTCTTGCAGCTTGCCGGTGTTGGTACCATCATGGTTGGAGTCCAAACCACAAACCACTCTCCAAGTGCTTTGAGGAGGATTGAAAAGGGCTTCCAAGCCCAAGAAGTTCTTTCCAAAAAAATGTTACTTTTTGGTGAACTAAAGAAAATTCACTTCTATTGTAAGTCGAAGTTCTGAAAAGTACATTCGAAGTAAGCCGAAAAAACTTGCTTTTGGAAGGAACCAAATATTATTTTAAGTAAAAAAATTTTAGACAATTTTTCCTTCTTTTATTTCTTAAAACTTTCCTATTGAGAGTAATTATAAAACAAATTTGTAAAGTTAAAATTGTGCTAATTGTGGAAGGAATTTCAAAAAGTGCATCCACCAAACAACTTTTTCCTTATAAATTCTTTTTATTGAAGGCATTCTTCAATGGCGAAAGTTTTTGAATGAAAATTATTTCTGAATGAGACTCCATGGCTAGCAGAGAGCTAAATACCAAAGGATATAATTGAGAGAAATAGCACGGGATCGGGGAGTTCCTGGCGCCGCCATTCTAGACTCATAGGAGGGAATGGAGTTAAAGGCGTCCTACATAAGTTGAAATTTCTGAAGTTAAATGATAGGCAAAATGTGCGTCTACTGGGAGTCGAACCCGGGTCTATTGCTTGGAAGGCAATTATCCTAACCGTTGGACTACAAATGCTTAGTGTTAAGTACTTATCTCATATCATTATTTAACTAAAATCATTCATTGGTTACTCTACATCACGCATAGAAAAGCCTTGTAGCTTGCAAGTGTTGGTACTAAAATGTTGGAATCCAAACCTTAGTCCACGTTTCAAGTGATGGGTAAAATGGTCAGGGTCCAAATTTATTTATATATTTATTTTTTGTTATATATATATATATATATACACATATATATATATGTGTGTGTGTGTGTGTATATGTATATGTTGAAGAAATAATGTATTGACAAAACCATCGAGAAATCAAGTGCCTGTTTGGGGGACCTTCCTGTAGGATTGAAACGGGCTTCCAAGTCCAAGAAGTTTTTTCCCAAAAAAATGTTAATTGTTGATGAAATAAAGAAATTGTCTTTCTAATGAAAATAGAAGTCCTAAAAAGAACGTTTAAAGGAAGATGGAAAAACTTGCTTTTGGAAGGAACCAAAATTATTTTAAGTCACAACTTTTACAAGTGCTGAATAAGGTAAATGGCAGGCGAAATGTGCGTCTGCTGGGAGGTCAAACTTGGGTCTATTTCTTGGAAGGCAATTATCCTAACCGTTGGACTACAAACACTTGGTGTTAAGTCTTTAACTCATATAATTATTTAACTAAAATCATTGATTGGTTAATCTTTATCTCACATAGAAAAGCCTTGCAGCTAGCAAGTGTTGGTACCATCATGGTTGGAGTGCAAACCTCAGAGCACGCTCCAATTGATGGGTGAAATGGTCTGGATTCAAATTTATTTATTTATTTATTTTTTGATATATAAATATATATATATATATATATATATATATATATGTTTTTGTTGAAGAAATAATGTATTGAAAAAACCATCCGGAAATCAAGTGCCCGCTTGGGGGAGCTTTTTGGAGGATTGTAACGAGCTTCTAAGCCCAAGAAATTCTTTCCAAAAAAATGTTACTTATTGGTGAAGTAAATAAAATTGACTTCTAATATATATCGAATTCCTAAAAAGTACGTTCAAAGGAATCCGAAAAAACTTGCTTTCGGAGACAAGCAAAAATTATTTTGAGAAACAACTTTGTCAAATAAATTTCCTTCTTTTATTTCTTAAAACTTTCATATTGAGAGTAATTATAAAAGATACATTTGTAAAGTTAAAATTTTGTTAATTGTGGTTGGAATCTCAAAAAGTGCATCCACCAAACAAATTTTTCCCTATAAATTCTTTTTATTGAAGGCATTTTTCAAAGGTTAAAACTTTGAAAAAAAAAAAATTTTGAATCAGACTCCATGGCGTGGGGAGAGCACAATACTGATGGAGAAAATTGAGGAAAATCGCCAAATCGGGGAGTTCCGGTCCCCGCCATTCTAGACACATAGGAGGTAATGGAGTAATGGGCGCCCAACATAAGTTGTTTTACAACAGAAATTTCCTAAGGTTAATGATGGGCAAAATGTGCGTCTTCCGGGAGTCGAACTTGGGTCTATTGCATGGAAGGCAATTATCCTAATCGTTGGACTGCAAACACGGAGTGTTATGTATTTATCTCATATAATTATTTAACTAAATTCACTGATTTTTTAATCTATATTTCGGATAGAAAAGCCTTACAGCTTGCATGTGTTAGTACCAACATGGTTGGAGTCCAAACCTCAGTCCAAGCTTCAAGTGATGGGTACAATGGTCAGGGTTTAAATTTATTTATTTATTGTTTTTTGTTATATATATTTATATATATGTACTTGTGGAAGAAATAATTTATTGGCAAAACCAATTGGAAATCAAGTGCCTGTTTGGGGAAGATTCCTGTAGGATTGAAATAGGCTTCCAAGCCTAAGTTCTTTCCAAAAAAGTATTAATTTTTGATGAAATAAAGAAAACTTGCTTTTGGAAGGAACCAAAATAATTTTAAGTAACAACTTTTATGAGTGCCGAATGAGTTAAATGAAAGGCAAAATGTGCGTCTGCCGGGTGGTGGAACTCGGGTCTATTTTTTGGAAGCCAATTATCCAAACCGTTGGACAACTAACAGTTTGTGTTAACTATTTAACTCATATAATTATTTAACTAAAATCATTGATTGGTTAATCTTTATCTCACATAGAAAAGCCCTGCAGCTTGCCGGTGTTGATACCATCATGGTGGAGTCCAAACCTCAGACCACTCTCCAAGTGCTTTCAGGTGGATTGAAAAGTGCTTCTAAGCCCAAGAAGTTTTTTCCAAAAAAATGTTACTTTTTGGTGAAGTAAAGAAAATTGACTTCTAATGTAAGTCCAAGACCTAAAAAGTACGTTCAAAGGAAGCTGAAAAAACTTGCTTTTGGAAGAAACCAAAAATTATTTTAAGTAAAACATTTTTAGACAATTTTTCCTTCTTTTATTTTTAAAACTTTCCTATTGAGAGTAATTATAAAAATAAATTTATAAATTTAAAATTGTGTTAATTGTGAAAGGAATTTCAAAAAGTGCATCCACTAAACTTTTTCCTGATAAATTCTTTTTATTGAAGGCATTCTTCACCTGCTAAAACTTTTAAATGAAAATTATTTCTGAATCAGACTCCATGGCTAGGGGAGAGCTTAATACCAAAGGAGATAATTGAGAAAAAGTGCGGGATTGGGGAGTTCCAGGCGCCACCATTTTAGACTCATAGGAGGGAATGGAGTAAAGGGAGCCTGACAAAAGTTGTTTTACAGCAAAAATTTCCGAACGTAAATGATAGGCAAAATGTGGGTCTGCCGAGACTCGAACCCAAGTCTATTGCTTGGAAAGCAATTATCCTAACCGTTGGACTACAAATGCTTAGTACTAGGTATTTTTCTCATATAATTATTTAACTAAAATCATTCATTGGTTACTCTACATCACGCATAGAAAAGCCTTGCAGCTTGCAAGGGTTGGTACCTAACATGGTTGGAATCCAAACCTTAGTCCACGCTTCAAGTGATGGGTACAATGGTCAGGGTTCAAATTTAATTATTTATTTATTTATTTTTGTTATATATATATATATATATATGTATATGTATATGTTGAAGAAATAATGTAGTGGCAAAACCATCCAGAAATCAAGTGCCCGTTTGGGGGAGCTTCGTAGAGGATTGAAACGGGCTTCCCAATCCAAGAAGTTTTATACCAAAACATGTTAATTTTTGATGAAATAAAGAAATTTTATTTCTAATAAACATCAAAGTCCTAAAAAGTACGTTTAAAGGAAGATGGAAAATTTGCTTTTGGAAGGAACCAAAATTATTTTAAGTTACAACTTTTATAAGTGTTGAATAAGGTAAATGGCAGGCGAAATGTGCGTCTGTCGGGAGGTCAAACTCGGGTCTGTTGCTTGGAAGGCAATTATCCTAACCGTTGGACTACAAACACTTAGTGCTAAGTATTTAACTCATAATTATTTAACTAAAATCTTTGATTAGTTAATCTTTATCTCACATAGAAAAGCCTTCCAGCTAGCAAGTGTTGGTACCAACATGGTTGGAGTGCAAACCTCAGCGCACGCTCCAATTGATGGGTGAAATGGTCTCGGTTCAAATTTATTTAATTATTTATTTTTTGATATATATATACATATACATTATATATATATATATATAGGTTTTTGTTGTACAAATAATGTATTGAAAAAATGATCCGAAAATCAAGTGCCCGCTTGGGGAGGCTTTTTCGAGGATTGAAACGGGCTTCTAAACCGAATTGTGGAGTGGGAAGCTTTTTCGAGGATTGAAACGGGCTTCTAAACCGAATCGTGGAGTTCCGGTTCCCCACCCCCCCCCCCCACCACCCAATCTAGACTCATAGGAGGGAATGGAGTAAAGGGCGCCCAACATATGTGGTTTTACAGCAGAAATTTCCTAAGGTAAATGATAGGCAAAATGTGCGTCTGCCGGGACTTGAACTCGGGTCTATTGCTTGGAAGGCAATTATCCAAACTGTTGGACTACAAACACTTAGTGTTAAGTATTTAACTCATATAATTATTTAACTAAAATCTTTGATTGGTTAACCTTTATCTCACATAGAAAAGCGTTGCAGCTAGCAAGTGTTGGTACCATCATGGTCGGAGTGGAAACCTCAGAGCACGCTCCAATTGATGGGTGAAATGGTCTCGGTTCAAATTTATTTAATTATTTATTTTTTGATATATATTTATATATGTTTTTGTTGTAGAAATAATGTATTGAAAAAACGATCCGGAAATCAAGTGCCCGCTTGGGGGAGCTTTTTGGAGGATTGAAACGAGCTTCTAAGCAGAATCGGGGAGTTCCGGCCCCTGCCATTCTAGACTCATAGGAGGGAATGGAGTAAAGGGCACCCAACATATGTGGTTTTACAGCAGAAATTTCCTAAGGTAAATGATAGGCAAAATGTGCATCTGCCGAGAGTTGAACCCGGGTTTATTGCTTCGAAGGCAATTATCCTAACCGTTGGATTGCAAACACGGAATGTTAAGCATTTATCTAATATAATTAGTTAACTAAATTCATTGAGTTTTTAATCTATATCTCGTATAGAAAAGGCTTGCAGCTTGCATGTGTTGGTACCAACATGGTTGGAGTCCAAACCTTAGTCCAAGCTTCAAGTGATGGGTACAATGGTCAGGTTCAAATTTATTTATTTATTTATTTTTTGTTATATATATTTGTATTTGTTGAAGAAATAATTTATTGATAGAACCAGTAGGAAATCAAGTGCCCGTTTGGGGGAGCTTCCTCGAGGATTGAAATAGGCTTCGAAGCCTAAGAAGTTCTTTCCAAAAAAATATTAATTTTTGATGAAATAAAGAAAATGCATTTCTAATGAAAGTCGAAGTCCTAAAAGGTTTGTTTAAAGGACAATGAAAAAACTTGCTTTTGGAAGGAACCAAAATTATTTTAAGTAACAACTTTTATAAGTGCCGAATAAGGTAAATGACAGGCAAAATGTATGTTTGCCGGCTGGTGGAACTTGGGTCTATTGCTTGGAAGCCAATTATCCAAACCGTTGAACTACTGACAGTTAGTGTTAACTATTAAACTCATATATAATTATTTAACTAAAATCATTGATTGGTTAATCTTTATCTCACATAGAAAGGCCTTGCAACTTGTAGGTGTTGGTACCATCATGGTTGGAGTCCAAAACTCAAACCACTCTCCAAGTGCTTTCAGGAGGATTGAAAGGGCTTCTAAGCCCAATAAGTTCTTTCCAAAAAAATGTTACTTTTTAGTGAAATAAAAAAAATTGACTTCTATTGTAAGTCGAAGTTCGAAAAAGTACGTTCAAAGGAAGCCGAAAAAACTTACTTTTGGAAGGAAACAAAAGTTATTTTAAGTAAAAACTTTTTAGATAATTTTGCCTTCTTTTATTTCTTAAAACTTTCTTATTGAGAGTAATTATAAAAATAAATTTGTAAAGTTAAAATTGTGTTCATTGTGAAAGGAATTTCAAAAAGTGCATCAACCGAACAACTTTTTCCTTATAAATTATTTTTATTGAAGGCAATCTTCAATGGCTAATATTTTTGAATGAAAATTATTTCTAAATCAGACTCCACGGCTAGGGGAGAGCTAAATACCAAAGGATATAATTGAGAAAAAGCTCGGGATTGGGGAGTTCCGGGCAATGCCATTCTAGACTCATAGGAGGTAATGGAGTAAAGGGCGCCCTACATAAGTTATTTTGTAAGAACCGTGACCATTTTTGGCCGATTTTCTTATAATTTTATTTAATTGTCATATTGATGCTTTAAATGATTTTATATGTGTTTTAAATGTGAAATACATGTTTAGATAACCTATCTAAGGTTTGGGAAAATTTTCGGAGCGTTTAGCAACAGTTGACTTTTCGGGTCCGGTCAACCTAGGGGCACGGGGCCCCGTGGGCCCAGAAAATCCAAAAGTCTTGGAATGAAATCAAATTTGGAGGGTAACTTAAATAAAATATTTGACGCGCTACGGAATCGATTTCGTGTCAATCGGAATTATGGAACTCCGAAAACGAGTCCGGAAAGGTTTAGTGAAAAAGTAGTGGCATTGTTGTAATTATGGGTAGATCTTTTTTCTATAAATAGAAGAGGAGAGAACCCAGCCCTATTCTCTTCTTCCCTCAGCCGTGAACATTATATATATACATACATAAATAGCATCTTCTTCTCCTTCTCTTCTTCATCAATTTAGAGGGACTTCGGGTGGGATTTTGAGTTCGCCGAAGAAGGAAGAAACGATCTACGCGACGAAAGCTTGAATTTGATCAGTCCGGAATTAATTTCCAAGAAAGTAAAATTTTCAAGTGAAGTAAGGAATAGCTTGAAACTATAGCTATTGAGGTAGGGGGTGTGTGTTGTGTCTTACATTCCAAGTTTAATTTCATATTTTTAGCATAAAATTTATGTAATTGTGTTATATATGATAATATGAGGTTTTGTGGATTTATTGTTGGATTTGATTGATGAGATATGCCTTTTGAATTGGGAATGGTTGATAGATGTTATTAAATGCATAAATTGTTTAATTGTGCAAATTGATATATAGATTGTATATGTGAACTTTGGTGAATTTATTGAAAAGCTTGAGTTTGGGAATTGAAAGTATGCTTGTATTTGATGAGTATGCCATGAAAATGAACGTATTGCTTTGACTAGAATGCTAGGAAGCATGACACGTAGCTAAATTATGCATTGGTAACTCCTTTATGCAATTATATGAAATGTAGACTTGAGTGGATTGCACAACATATCACTTTGAGTCGTTGAACTTGCTCATCCCCTTACATTAACATTTTTATGACATGGCAAGGAAGTGACGGATGGTGAGCATTCATGATATAGATTCGGAGTCTTAGAACTCCTTTTCTTGTTGATTTTGTACATTTGGCTATCTGTGCCGGCTTGTGGCACGGTAATGAACTAGTTGTAGTTATAGTAGAACTTGTTGCATTTTGAACCTTATGCATGAATTCTTGTAATGACTTTAAACTTGAAAAACCATATGTACCTTTTGAGACAAGTGTATGTGTGGGAGATGTATGACACCATAGAATTATTTTCCTCTTTAGTTATGATTTCTTGTATGGTTAATCATGTGCAAATGGAGTATGGAAAGTATGTATACATGATTTGTGGAGTGAATACGGTAAGAAAAATAGATGGAAGTACATTCCAAGCATGAAATGCATGTTACGTGAATTTACTTGATGGCCATTGAGGCATTAGAGTAGCTATTGGGGGGACACATTCCCAAAAGTGTCCATTTTGAGTTCAAGGAGTGAATGGAATTTATGTATATAGTAATAGAATTGTGTTAGCTTTGATTTGATGGGTCATGGACCTTGTTTGGATTTAAATTGAGGGAGATATGCATGTTTTGGTGCAAGAGTGGGTAATCTGACTCACACCCACTAATTTGAGTATAACTTGAGTTGTGGTTGGTATTTTTGAATGATTCAAGTTGGGTTAGAAATTAGACATGTTGAAGATGATCCATGTCAAATTTCAAATCAAACGGACTTACGGATTGTGAGATATTAGTATTTGAAGTTAGGTTGAGGAATGTTGTCAAAAATTCAGGTCAGGTGAAGTTTGAGGCGACTGAAAGTGAACTTTGAGGCGACTGAAAGTGAAGTTTGAGGTAACTGAAAGTGCTATTTTTGGAAATACAAACTCTTTGGAAGTTTCAGGCAACTCAAACTGAAGTTTCAGGCGACTCAAAGTCCTGAAAACCTTAAAAAGGTAAAATTTTATGATTTTTCATGATCTAAGAGTGGAAATGGAATGTCATGGATGCATAGACCGATGTGTGGCCCATTCGGATGGATAATGATGAGTATACGCATAGATAATTACGTGCGTATGATTAGCTTCCACGGTAATCAAGATATATGAGGAGGTTCATTGGGGTTTAATGAACGGGTTCACCTCTGATTTTCCGGGAGTCGGGAATTGGGGCGTAACAGGATGGTATCATTGCTTGATACTATCACGTGAGTGTAGTTAAGGTTGTTCACGGGGTTGAGTGAACGGGCTCACACTCGGGATTTGGGTCGGTCCGGGTTCTGGGGCGTGGCATATTTTATAGCAGAATTTTCCGAAGTTAAATGATAGGCAAAATGTGCACCTGATGGGAGTCGAACCCAGGGCTATTGCTTGGAAGGTAATTATCCTAACCATTGGACTACAAACACTTAATGTTAAGTACTTATCTCATATAATTATTTAACTAAAATCATTCATTGGTTACTCTACAACACGCATAGAAAAGCCTTGCAGCTTGCAAGTGTTGGTACCAATGTGGTTGGAATCCAAACCTTAGTCCACGCTTCAAGTGATGGGTACAATGGTAAGGGTTCTAATTTATATATTTATTGTTATATATATATATATATATATATATGTATATGTTGAAGAAATAATGTATTGACAAAACCATCCAGAAATCAAGTGCCCGTTTGGGGGAGCTTCCTGTAGGATTGAAACGGGCTTCCAAGTCCAAGAAGTTTATTTCCAAAAAATGTTAATTTTTGATGAAATAAAGAAATTGTATTTCTGATGAAAATCAATGTCTAAAAAAGTACGTTTAAAGGAAGATGGAAAAACTTGCTTGTGGAAGAAACCAAAAGTATTTTAAGTTACAACTTTGATAAGTGGGAATAAGGTAAATGGCAGGCGAAATGTGCGTCTGCTAGGAGGTTAAACTCGGGTCTGTTGCTTGGAAGGCAATTATCCTAACCGTTGGACTACAAACACTTAGTGTTAAGTATTTAACTCATATAATTATTTAACTAAAATCTTTGATTGGTTAATCTTTATCTCACATAGAAAAGCCTTGCAGCTAGCAAGTGTTGGTATCATCATGGTTGGAGTGCAAACCTCAGAGCATGCTCCAATTGATGGGTGAAATGGTCTGGGTCCAAATTTATTTAATTGGTCTGGGTCCAAATAATGTATTGAAAAAACCATCCGGAAATCAAGTGCCCGCTTGGGTGAGCTTTTTGGAGGATTGAAACGAGCTTCTAAGCCCAAGAAGTTCTTTCCAAAAAAATGTTACTTTTTCATGAAGTAAAGAAAATTGACTTCTAATATAAGTCGAAGTCCGGAAAAGTACGTTCAAAGGAAGCCCAAAAAACTTGCTTTTGGAAACAAGCAAAAATTATTTTAAGAAACAACTTTGTCGAAAATTTTTCCTTCTTTTATTTCTTAAAACTTTCATATTGAGAGTAATTATAAAAGATACATTTGTAAAGTTAAAATTGTGTTAATTGTTGTTGGAATATCAAAAAGTGCATCCACCAAACAATTTTTTCCTTATAAATTCTTTTTATTGAAGGCATTTTTCAAAGGCAAAAACTTTGAAATAAAAATAATTTTTGAATTAGACTCCATGGTGTGGGGAGAGCACAATATCGAAGGAGAAAATTGAGGAAAATCGCCGAATCAAGGAGTTTCGGTCCCCGCCATTCTAGACTCAAAGGAGGGAATGGAGTAAAGGGCGCCCAACATAAATGCTTTTACAACAGAAATTTCCTAAGGTAAATGATAGGCAAAATGTGCATCTACCGGGAGTCGAACCCGGGTCTATTGCTTGGAAGGCAATTATCCTAATCGTTGGACTGCAAACAAGGAGTGTTAAGTATTTACCTCATATAATTACTTAACTAAATTCATTGATTTTTTAATCTATATCTCGCATAGAAAAGCCTTGCAGCTTTCATGTGTTGGTTCCAACATAGTTGGAGTCCAAACCTCTGTCGAAGCTTCAAGTGATGGGTATAATGGTCAGGGTTCAAATTTATTTATTTATAGTTATATATATGTATTTGTTGTAGAAATAATTTATTGACTGGAAATCAAGTGCCTGTTTGGGGGAGCTTCCTCGAGGATTGAAATAGGCTTCAAAGAATAAGAAGTTCTTTCCAAAAAAATATTAATTTTTGATGGAATAAAGAAAATGTATTTCTAATGAAAGTCAAAGTCCTAAAATCTACGTTTAAAGGAAGATGAAAAAACTTGCTTTTGGAAGGAACCAAAATTACTTTTAGTAACAACTTTTATAAGCCCCAAATAAGGTAGATGACAGGCAAAATGTGCATCTGCCGAGAGGTGGAACTCTGGTCTATAATTATATGAGACAAATACTTAACATGAAGCGTTTGTTGTGCAATGATTAGGATAATTGCCTTCCAAGAAATAGACCAGGGTTTGATTTTCGGTAGACGCACATTTTGCCTATCATTTACCTTAGGAAATTTCTACTATAAAATCACTTATGTAGGGCTCCCATTATTCCATTCCCTCCTATGAGTCTAGAATGGTGGGGACCGGAACTCCTCAATCTGGCGCCTTTCCTCAATTTTCTACTTTGGTATTGTGCTCTCCCCCGCTATGGAGTCTAATTCAGAAATTATTTTTAGCCTTTGAAGAATGCCT
Organism: Cornus controversa; assembly: GCA_026545225.1. NCBI lineage: Eukaryota > Viridiplantae > Streptophyta > Magnoliopsida > Cornales > Cornaceae > Cornus > Cornus controversa. The sequence continues at coordinate 22,452,050 of CM048852.1, forward strand.
TCAATAAAAAGAATTTATAAGGAAAAAATTGTTTGGTGGATGCACTTTTTCAAATTCCTTCCGCAATTAACACAATTTTAACTTTACTAATTTATCTTTTATAATTATTCTCAATAGGAAAAAATTAAGAAATAAAAGAAGGCAAAATTGTCTATATTGTTGTTACTTAAAATAATTTTGGCTTTTTTCCGTAAGCAAATTTTTTCGGCTACCTTTGAACGTACGTTTTATGACTTCAATACATTATTTTTTCAACAAAAACATATATATATATATATATATATATCAAAAAATAAATAATTAATAAATTTGAACCCTGACCATTTCATCCATCACTTGGAGCGTGGTTTGAGGTTCGAACTCCCACCATAATGGTACCAACACTTACAAGCTGCAAGGCTTTTCTATGTGAGAGAAAGATTAACCAATCAATGATTTTAGTTAAATAATTATATGAGTTAAATTCTTAAAACTAAGTGTTTGTTTTCCAATGGTTAGGATATTTTCCTTCCAAGCAATAGACCCGAGTTTGACTCTCGGTAGACACATATTTGGCCAATCATTTTACCGTAGGAAATTTATTCTATAAAACCACTAATGTATGGAGCCCTTTATTCCATTCCCTCCTATAAGTCTGGGGCTGGAACTCCCCGATCTAGCACTTTTATAGCATTTTCTCCTTCAGTATTTGGCACTCCCCTTGCCATTGACTATGGTTATGTAATTCTTTCCATTTAAATGTTTTTGCTTTCCAAGAATGCCTTCAATAAAAATAATTTGATATAAAAAAGTTTTTTGGTGGATGCATTTTTTGAAATTCCTTCCACAATTAACACCATTTTAACTTTACAAATTCATCTTTCATAATTACTCTCAATAGGAAAGTTTTACGAAATAAAAGAAGTCAAAATTGACTATAAAAGTTGTTCCTTAAAATAATTTTGGTTCCTTCCAAAAGCAAGTTATTTCTGCTTTCTTTGAATGTACTTTTTAGGACTTCGACTTTCATTAGAAATACATTTTCTTTATTTCACCGAAAATTAACATTTTTTTGGAAAGAACTAATTGGGCTTGGAAGCCCATTTCAATCCACCAGGAAGTGCGCTCCCCCAAATGGGTACTTGATTTTCGGATGGTTTTGTCAATACATTATTTTTTCAAAAAGACCATGTAAAGTTTGGTTTGCCAATTTCATTCACTATCACAATATTGTCATGGAGTATCATTGAATATGGCCAACAAATAGAGGTGCCGGCGAGTTAGAGCATGCACTAGAGGCAATCAAGTGGGGCACTGATTACTTCATCAAAGCCCACATTTGCCCAAATGTGTTATGGGCAAAGGTACTAACTATTGTATTTATATAGTCATGTACTATACACCGAATGTGTTTAGTAAATAGCTAAGGTATTTTTTATATACTTATTGTTTTGCAATTCATATAATTAATGTCATGTACAGGTGGGTAGAGACGCTAATCACTACTGCTGGCAACATCCGGAGGACATGACGACATCCACGCAAGCATACAAGGTCGACGAGAACAATCCTGGGTCAGATCTTACCAGAGAAACTGTAGCCGTTATAGCCGCCATAACAATCATGTTCAAGAAGTCAAACCCACATTACTCCCACCTATTAATGCACCATGCTCAACAGGTGAATTTTTAGCTATAACTTTCCTTTTTTTTTTCTTTCTTAAGTTAGTACTATATAATTAAATGTAATGAATTAAGTGGTATATTATTGAAATCTTTAATTTAGTGGTACATTTAGGAGTGACAATGTAATGTGCTTGATTAATTGGTATATGATGATGTTATGTTGTTGTAGTTTTTTGAGTTAGGGGACAAATACATATGCAAGTTTGATGGCTAAAAAAAGACAGTGTTTCATGTTCTCAGGGACAACGACAGAGACGAGTGGTGCCAATAACCACTTTACCTACGGGATCTTCCCGATTGGACAAGTTATACTTTCATTGTCATCAACCAGACTACCAGTGGTCTGAGTGCCTAGGGAGACAGTTGGCACCAAGGAAAGCTCAGTTTTGTTACCATTATCGTCAACATGGCCACAATGGATCTATTTGCCCTAGGAGGATGAGTACACAATATGAGACAAGGTCTCAACAATATCTTCTGCAATCTTTTGTGAGTCAATCTAACATTGGGATGCTACCACCAGCACCAATGGCACTGTGAATTCCTTTACTAGGGGAATCCTCTCAGTCACCCAGAATTTGTTATCATTGCCACCAGCCAGCACACACTAGGTGTGACTATCCTCATAAATAAGTAATGGCACCAGTGCAGAGGTACCGGTGGGGGACTGGGCATGTTATCATTGCTAGCAGCCTAGCCATTATCGTAGTGAGTGTCCTCAGAGGCACACACTCCCACCAGTGCTAGTAGTGCCGGTAAAGGATAAGGCATGCTACTATTGCAAGCAGTATGAACATATCAAGGCTAACTGCCCACGGAGGCAGAATGCAAGGAAAGGGATAGGACTTTAGCAACAGCTTGGTGACGAGGTATGTTTATGAGTTATAGTCCGAGGATTGGGTTATCTGTTGTGTAGATGCATCATGTGTCACGTCATGCATTGTATGTGTTTATTTGACTTAACATGTTGTATGTTATGTGCTATGTAGAATATGTTATTCATGTGACTAAACATTGTATTTTAATGTTTCATTATGTGACATGTGGTTAGTAGTGGCATGTAGTCACCACTTGGAAATCCCAAATTTTTTATTTTTTTTGAATTGATAAACCTAGGTAGATGTTTGGAATTAAGTTAATTAGAATGTTGAGATAGACATGATTGATTGCTTGCACTTTTAATTACATGCTAACTATAGAATGAATTGGCATTGTATGTGTAAGCATGGTAAAGGTTGCATAAGGATACAAATTTATAGTGTTGAATCATTCTTGTTGTGCATATATTAAGATACCACCAAGAAAAGAGCAAGATAGAGGCACTGAAACTCCACAGGATCTATTAGATGGAACACAGTTCATGCGTGACACAGTAGACACCATAAGGCAGATAGCAAAAGAAAATCAGGAAGAGGAAGTTTAGACACAACCTAGGGTTGTCTTGAGCAGACAGATGGTTGCAATGAAAGAATATGTGAAATTTAAACCACCTCCTTTTAAGGGTGGACGTGATCCACTAACGGCGGAGAGTTGGATTAATTAAACCCATAAACTTATGGTTATTCTCGCTATCGATGAGGACTGAAGGGTGGGGGTGGCAGCGCTTCATTTACAAGGAGAAGTGGATTGGTGGTAACAATTCATTGGAAATACACACAACACCGATACTATGGGGTGGAACATCTTTAAGAGGTTGTTCTTTGATAAGTTCTTTCTGACTTTAGTGAAAGACCGGATGAGGCAAGAGTTTATGGACCTTGTCCAAGGGGACATGGATGTTATGGGGTACGAGACCAAGTTTATATCATTGGCTCATTTCACACCAGAAATGGTAAGCGACGAGGAACTGAAGGTAAAGAAGTTTGTGAAGGGATTAAAGACCTCTATTAGAAAAAGAGTGTCAGTTTTAGGTATGAAAATCGATAACGAAGTATTTAATAGAGCTCTAGTGGTAGAAGAAGATGATAGAGATACCCAAAGGATATGCGACTCTAAGAATCAGGCTAAGAGTGCCGAAATGTTTCCTGATAGCCAGGTAAGGAAGAGATAGAGAGGTGGTACCTCATTTTCTCAGGGGCAGCAAAGGCTTAGCTCGACACTATCGGTGTCCTTAACCGCAGGATCTTCATGATCAAAAGTGGTATGTCACCACTGTCAGTAGCCGGGTCAATATAGGTCTGAGTGTCCCAGCAAATATTTGGCACCCACAGATAGGCAGATTTGTTATCACTGTCACCAGACTAGTCATATCAAAGCAGATTGTCCTTGGGCATAAAGTGTGTAGAGTGGGATAGGATCTCAATAGTGTATCATTCAGATTTCAACAGATCAACCTAGTTTTAGGACATTACGACCACCGCAGCCTGCTCAGGGTTCACGAGCAGTGAGGATGATCAATTTTAATGTACCAGATCAATAGTCCGGGTATCAGAGGACTGGTCAATAGGAGCTGAGGTATGATTATGATTTCTGAGTTATGAGTTAGAGTATTGATCCAATTGAACATCATGTGATATGTCATGAGTGGTATATTGCATCTAGCACTACATGTCTAATTTTATATGCTAGATACAGTAGGTGATGCGCTAGGTGATTAGCGTGAATTATGTGACTATATGGATGTATAAGTGTTCACATTATGAATCGTATAATATATGTAGGTACATTATTATTGCCTAAAGATTCTAGTTTAGGGGATTTGATGAGACATACCAAATATTTGAGTTTGAGTGAACTCGTGATGGTTGAGAAGTAAGAGTTGTGTTAAACTCCAGTTGTGAAAGTTGAGGACCTTGAGAAAGCTTTAATGTAGTGTTTTCCATATAGGAAAAGTTGGGAATTGATTGTGGTTACAAGTTTAAAGGAACCAAAGTTGGGAGGACAAGTATGACATATTTTTGAGGTTGGACTAACGGGGGAAAATGGTCTGACCGAACATTTTCTTTGATTAGTGCTTCTCTTACAATATGTTAGGTCCAGATTGTTATGGAATTGACTCGTTAGGTATTGACGAGTAAGGAAATAAGATTTGGATGGTTTAGAATATGAAAGATTTTTACTCATAGATGGAAATATGGCTAAAAAATGTCTGTATAATAAATTATCAGGATATATAGTTATAGATAAGCAGGAAAATGCTTATCAAATGATTCATAATGATAAGAGTAGATTAGCTTAAGCCACTCTTAAGGGAGCATAGTAGTACTTGTTAGAGTATTTGAGGAGACAGTTCGAGGTTTTCAAAAAGTGACAGATTTCAGAATGGTTGTCGAGAAGGAATGTCTTTAAGGCGCAGTTTTGCCTAATGATATACCTATTGTGTTGGTTGTTGTCGATATAGGCACAATTTTGTCTATAGGCACATCCATTGGAGTAACGGGTGTCTTAAAGACGCATTTTTGTTTGCTGACACACTGATGAGGATGATGTCATCATAAGGACACAGTTTTGTCTGTTGACACATCAGATGAGGGATAGGTGTTATTTTTTGACACAGTTTTGTTCATTGACCCATCCGTCATTATAGGTTATCGTCGCTGAAGACATAATTTTGTCTATGATGCAACCCTTGGATTTGATGATTGTCAGTTGGGGACAGTTTTCTCCATTGACACGCTTGATAGAGTGTTGCCATCTAGACACAGTTTTGTCTATTGATACATTTATTGGAGGATTGGTGTCATTTCTGGATACAATTTTATCCATTGACCCATCCGTCATTATAGGTTGTCGTGGCTAAAGACACAGTTTTGTCTGTGATATAACCCTTGGATTTGATGATTGTCATTGGGGGATAATTTTCTCCATTGACACACCTGAAAGAGTACTTGTCGTCAAGTAAACACAGTTTTGTCTATTGACTCATTCGTTGAGGTAGGATTTTTATCTCTGGATACAGTTTTATCTATTGAGGTATAATTACGGGTAATATGACCCTAAGAGATCAAAGTTTTGATCATTGTACAGGATTCGACTCAGTTTTGGAGCATGATTAGTTTTGACGTCATAAGAGAAGGACAGTGGTAACACCGTTATTTTTATTCTTGGTTAATCATTGACCATAGGATAGGTGTGATGAGTAGGCAGTAAGATTTTTGCTGAACCATACCTCATGGCACCGATGAAATGGATAGGATCCCAAGATTTGTGTGAGATGTGGGTTTTGTATGTCTTGAGATGCCACCTTAGAGAAATACTTCTTACCCTTTTAGTGGGAAAGAGAAACGTGGTTGAGCAAGATGAGGGTTGTGTTATAAATCCTTAGGGAGTATTGCTGGTAGACTATGTATGAAGAATGTGGAACTAGATTTGTACTCATAATACAGTCTAATAAACAGATTTTGAGAATTGTAACTCAAGGTAAATGAGTTAGTGGATAAGAGTAGACACCCGTACTTTCATTGTTTTGGAAGTGGGTTGATTATAGTTTTGATCCTTCTTAAACTTGGCATTAGGAAACGATAAGTGACGTGAGGACTCACAGTAGGATGTTTACACCACAGTTTGGTGATACCTGGATATATATATATATGAGGGTGATAGTAACTAAGATGTTTCAAGAACTCAGAGTGAAGTCGTGTATAAGGATAACTAAGAACCTCAATCGTTAACAAATGAAGCCAAGTCCCAGAGGCTGGCAAGTTAATAGCTTTTACCAGTGGTAAAAATGGGGTGAGGGAAGGTCACTAAAGGTTTTGTTATGAAACTTGGAAACTTAGAGTATGTTTCTAATTTCGAGGATGAAATTCCTTGAATGAGGGGAGGTTGTAAGACGGTGATCAATTTTGGCCATTCTCTCTCTTTTCCATCATTTTTTTTGCCATAAATGCGTTTTAAATGATGGTATGAATGTTTTGAGAGTGGAAAACATGTTATAAAATTTTTGAAAGTTTTCAGAAGATTTGGAGAAGTTTGACTTTTTACTCAAACCAGGACCCAGGACGCGGTCCGGGTGGGCCCAAAAATTTAAAATATTTTAAAAAATAATTATTTTTGATATTGGCTTAGATGAAATGTTTAATGAGTTAAGGAAGTGGTTTTGAGACTGTAGGAGTTTTCAAAATCGAAAATGGAGCCCGGGAAGGTACGTTAAGTGGCCCGAGAGGCATTTGGTCTTTTCACAACTTTAGGGCTTTAAAGGGGCAACTCAACTGAGATATTTTATTTCTTAGATCTCACGCCCAACTTCTCTCTTTCTTTCTTCTTTCTCCCTCTACCTTCTCTCTAACTTTTGAAGGCTTGAGCCTTAGATTCGGGATTTTTTAAAGAAGGGAGATACATAGGGGACGACAAGAGCTTCGGTTTAAACCAAACAAAGTTGAGATTCAGCAAGGTAGACATTGCTGAAAATTTGGTATGGTGCTTGGATAGCTTCTAAATTCAAGGTAAGGGTTCTCCTTCTTGCCTAGTTGTCGATTCTATGGTTTCGAGTTATGTGGTGAGACATAGGTCTTGTTTGTATGCTAGAGAGTGAAAGGGAGGGCTGTAGGGTTATGATTCCTTTCCTCTTATATGATTCCTTCATGCTAGGGAATGCGAAATAAGAAGCATATATGTGGTTATGTGTTGATAAAGGAGTAGGGAATGCATGTTTGTGATGTGTAGCAGGTGTATGTATTGTTGAAGCATGAATAGTATATGCTAAATTGATGTTTTGGAAGTATTTATTACTGATGTGAAAATTGTATGTATAACATATAATGAAGAATGCATGCTAGGTACCCTTAGTACTAGCTTATGCATTTATGAGGCATTAAAATGATGTGATTGATATTTTGTTAGAAATGCATAGACAGAGATATTGTAAGAAAAAATGATGAATATGAATCATGTTTTATGCATCTCTTTAAAAATGTGCATTGCTTGAGTGAGTATTGGATTGAGCATGATGACATGTTATGTGACGAATGAATTCACGTAGGTCGGTGTCGAGTTGACACCTAGGTGGGTTGCGGTATTCCTACTAAGCCGCCATAGTGCTCACCCTTTTTTTTCCAAACATTTTACAAGTATAGCACCATGTGTGGAAAGAACTTGATGATTCAAATGGAGCTCATAGGGGCACTTTTGGATATTTTGGACCCTATGTACGAAACTTCTATGATGACTATAAAATTGGAGGTCACATGGACTTGGGAATGTACTTAGATAAATCTTATGTTTTGGGAATGTATGGAATAGTAAGACCATGATCTTGTCTATACTTTAGCCTTGCATACATTCTTTTCAAGTGAATGAGTATAAATGGGGTTGATGGATAATTTAGAAAAGGCTTAAATGTTTGGTTTTGAAGTTTGATTTTGGGTAAGAGTATGATTGTGGAATATTTAGAAAGCATTTTAAATTACATTTTGATTTACGTTGATACCCAAGAGTTCGAAATGTAATGACTTTATGAATCATGTTCAACTTTTGGTTTTGAATGGAAAGATGTTGGTTTCTTTTCTGTTTTATATAGTCTCAGGATATGAATGTTTGGGGTGTGATGATCATGAGTATGAACTAATGCTTGGGGATGGTGAATGATCCTTTTCTCGTATGATTTTAGAGTTGTATAATTTGATTATGATGATTAGAAGGACTTAGATAGCCAAGAATGGCCAAATGCATAACTGCAAGATTTCTATAGGTGCACTAGTCTGGTCATTTCAATGCATTAAAATGTCCATTTAGATGCATCGATCTTGAGATGCATCGAATTGACAAGTACGATGCATCAAAAAACCTGTAGGATTTTGGCATGTCAAAAGTCCCGAGAATGTGTTTTTGTCGATAGATGGTCGATACATGTATGATGCATTGCAACCATCATTTCAATACATCAAAATGTATGGATTCTGCATTTTCATAGAGCGATGCAAGGGAGTATTGTGCGGCCCATTGAGGTTAGTGTGGTCTACAGTGCATGTATATACATGTACATTTGAAAAGTGTGTTTCTATGATATTTGAGGGATAGAAAAAGGGTTCGTTAGGGTTAACGGATAGGTTCACACTTGAAATTTGAGGTCAGCTCGGGGGAGTCCCTGTAGCCCAAATTTTGGGGTGTGACATTATAACTCAACCTAGCTCAATTAGCACTTCAAATGCTTCGATTAATTGAAGATGCAGCTTCGATTAATCGAAGTACTTCAATTAATCACACTTCCTATGAAGCTTCTATCTGAACACATGGGTTTTTGACCCTTAAATATGGCTAGGTCCTCGATTAATCGAAATACAATTTGATTAATCGAAATACAATTCGATTAATCGAAATGTATTTCGATTAATCGAATTGTATTTCGATTAATCGAGGACCTAGTCTCAATTGATCTTAGCTCCATCTGCAAGAACTAATGATTTCCTATAATTCCAACTTCAAAACACCAATTTAAGTGTATCAATCCCCTCCATAACCTAACATACATCTACACAAGTTTACATATAACCACAACATGCATAATTAAACATCAACTAGATTATGGAAAAACTTGCCAATTGAAAACAAACTCCATTTATACATAATTTTCATGTCCTAACATCAACATTCATAGCATAAACACTTATATACAACATTTCAAAACATAAGTCTCCTTATACAATTCAAAAGTACCTTGTCCATATCTCAAATGTGCGTAACACCAAAATATCCAAAACGAGTACTTCTAAACTCTAAATCCAACTCATGCTTGGTTATAATCGACTACGTCTTGGCCATGACCTAAAATTGTTAATGTAGTGGGATGAGTAAAGTTTAACGAGCTCAATGTCATATGTTATGCAATCCACCCAAGTTTCCACATTTCATATCAAAACATAAATCAATCAAAATACATAGCCTAGCTATGTGTCATGCTTTCTAGCATTCTAGTCAAACGCCATAATTTGTACTTTCACATGGCTTGTACATCAATATACTTGACAAACTATGAAAACTCAATTTAATCCATGCATTAATGCACAACTTAATCATATCTGTGACATATGACAAAAATGAATTCGAACTTAAAGTCTAACACAACATCACATAACTCACATTTGTTCACATAGCTCTCGGAATTGTACTCACACTCCTACACCTAATCTGGATACGTGACAAAGCCACATACCCCATGTCTTTAGATAATTTCGGGCTACTAACCCACCATTAACCAATGCTCATGTGCAAGTTTGAAGTCTTTCAATTCTGAAGGATCTATTCCCCCTCTGCTTTATACATGAATCATTTCTGAGATTTCACCCCCCCCACACACCAAACAGGTCACGTTTAGCATAGATATTCACAAGTCTCAATGCATTTGCACCCATTTCATGACCTATATTCATTTCTAGTATGTCACACAAGAAATCATATCAACACATGCATGCATTAAATATTTTTAACAAAATTTATTTTAAAACTAGGGTTTCAACACATGTCACAAAACCTCATATATGCAATATATGTCACATAAAGCATACACTAGCAATTCAAACATTCTAAATCATATTTCCATCATTTCCTATCTAAGAAAACATATATGCATTAATTTAAATTATGATTTTCTTCGTAAAAGTCCATATATTCATATATAACATGAAAACATCAATTTTATACTCATAATATGAAACTAAATTTGTATTAAAAGACACAATACATACACTCTACCTCAAGAGATTAAGTCTCAAGCAATACCTCAAATCAACCAACTCAAAAGTTGTTAAAACTTAGCTTTGTTTGGTTCAAAATGACACCCTCGCCACATAAAATGAACTTTCCTTCTTCGGCACCTTCTGAATCAAGCCCTAAGGCCTCCAAAATTTGGAGAGAAACTTGAGAATTTAAAAGGGAAGAGAGAAGAGAGATACACAACTGTTTAGAGAGAGAGAGATGGATAAAATATCTGGAATTTTGATATTTATAAGCCCTAGGGTGTAAAATGACCAAAATGCCCTTAGTTCACTTAACATACATTCTCGACCTCTGTTTTCGAATTCAAAAGCGGTTATGGCCTCGAAATTGACTCTATTTCTCTTTTAACATTATAATTGGTTTTAAACCAAAAATATAATTTTCTTAAAAAATATCTAGTTTCTGGGGTCCGACCCCTGTCTCGGGTATCGAAGACCCAAAATTTCAAAATGAGCCGAGTGGCTATTGAAACTGTCCGATCCTCTAAACAAGTCTCCACATATGCAAATCACATTTATAAAATGTGCAAATCTATTTGTATTCCTATTTCTTTAAATAAAATAAAAAATTGGATCTCTATAACCTCCCTACCTTAGAAGATTTCGTCCCTGAAATCGGACATACCTTGTGAAACAAACAAGTCCGAGTACTGGGAGCGAACTTTTTGTTTTCGTTCCAAAGTAGCATCTTCTAATCCATGGTGTTTTCATAAAACCTTGACCAAAGGAATGGTATTACCCCTCAACACTTGATCCCTAATGTCAAGAATTTTCATCGGTCACTCTTTATACAACACATCCTTCTTAATCTCAAAGTCTTACCAACCCAGGATATGTGACGAAAACATGAAAGACATTGTAAACACCTTCTAACTAAGTTGGCAAAGCTAACCGATAAGTAACCTCACTAATGCTCTCTAAAATCTCAAAGGGTCAAATAAACTGTGGCAACAACTTGCCACTCTTTCCAAACCTCTTCAACCCTTTGTCTAGAGAAACCTTGAGCAACACATGTGTGACAGGAGAATTGTCCCTAGAGAAGGGTGAATAGGGACTTTAAGCAAACAATGAAACTTTTTTGATTTAACATATTTTGACAAAAAATGGCTTCAATGAATTTTTGTCAAACACTTAATAAACTTATGTATTCAACAAGTGAGATTGAGAATGCTCTATCTTAGAAGATTATTGTGCACTTAATGGATAATAACAAGTGTAAGTGTTTATGTAAGTGCAATATATCATGTTTGTAGCATATAAAAATGTTGATTGTTCATTTGTCAAAAACATGGTATTCAAATTGATTGACAAATAGATACTCAAACAACAATTCAATCAATTCAACAATTTAATCAATTTCACAACTCAACCAATATACTCCAATCATTCATCCCATCCCCCTCATGTGAATTAAAACATTTAAACTTATAGCATTCATATATATATATAACATATGGAATTTAAAACAAATAAAATGCTATCAAATAAAGGAGTTTAACAATAAAGAAATGCAAACCAAATGACGCTATGATTTTTACATAGTTCGGCCCCTTTTGCCTACATCCATGCCTTAAGAGCACTTCTTGAGGTTTCCACTATAGAGTCTTCCTTAATGGTGAAAAGCAAACCTTACAATTGCCAAATGAATTACTTGGGCTTCCTTACTCAATGAAAATCTCACCAAGACTTATTTGCCAAGCTCATGGCTTGGGCTTCATTGCCAAGTGTATCACTTGGTCTTCCTCTCAAAGGTAAATAAGAGATTTGATTACAATGAAGAATATCCCTCAATGGATAGATACAAAAATTATATCTCACATACCTAGATTTAACAATGAAATACTCAATTGAAAGCTCTTCACTAGGATGTTGCCACTATGAATGATATATAAGTGTTTGGTTCAATAGTGGTGGCTACCAATGGATGAATGATATGAAGATTTAGGCTCTAATTTAGCATCTCCCAATAATATATGATCATAAAGGGTTATGGTAGTCTTTCTCTCATGTATAATGCATATACAAGGTGTATTTATAGTCCAAGAATGAATTATGGCCATTTGGAAGTGGTTGGGAAACATTAAGTGCAGAAACTAGCCGTTGGAGATTGATTCTCCAGGTTTCGGTTGACTGATGAGTTTATCGGTCGACTGAAAACCTTGTTTGGGTCGACTGAAGCTATGCTTCGGTCGACTGAAACTCCCCTATTTTGTAAAGCCTACTAGAATTCATTTTCAGTTTTTATGAGTCGACTAATGAAGAGATTCGGTCAACCAAAAGACCTCTATCAGTCGACTGATGGGTTCATCAGGTGATCGAAAGTTCCCAGGTCAGAATCTATTCTCAGACTCAGCCAGTTTCTCCTATACAGTGCATTAACATACTGCACACTTAATTACATTGAAAACATTTAAGTAATTATGAGAAATTTACTTTAAGTTATTCAATGTAATTAAGCAAAGTACCCCCCATTTATATTCAATAAAAATAGTTTCAAAATCAAATTCTAAGTGAATCAAAATTTAATTTTTCAGTTGTAGTACAAAATGAATTTTTACAGCTTTGACATAAAAATTTATCGTACAATATGAATGACTAAATTAAGTCATTTGGGATTGAGAAAATTCATATGATCATGATAAATCATGAGGTATAATTACCGGGATATTTTATGTCAAGATTCATTAAAAAAAAGTTATATTTACGTTTGTGCTCCTAGAATATAACACTTAGCCAAATTTCGATGCTAAGTACCCAAAAATAGTAGTTGTGTATGACACGGCTTTATAGAGTGATTCAATTGAGTTCAAAGCCTAAGTTAATATATCTAAGAATCATAAATGATATTTCCTAGTTCAAATGTAGGTTCTAGAATTTGTTTACTTAAGAATTGAGTTCCTTTAAAGCTAAACATAAGCTTGAATTAACTCAATCTCAACGAAGGCCTTCAAGATGATTCAATGATGTTTATGGCCTAATTCTAAGTGTCCAATGAACCATGATATGATATGAATAATATGCATTGGTCGTAAGGTCCACTAGGTCAATAGATGAGCTTTCAAAAGAAGTTACTTCATAAATAACTTTACATTAAATCTAGCACTCACCCAAGACTAGCCTACGCAGTCTTTTGATCTTCAAATCTTTAAGCTTTTGGGTTCCTTCATCATGTGGCTTGGATTCACTTCAACTTTGCCATTGATCTTGATTATTGATCTTTGAGTTCCATGATCATGTGGCTTCATATATCTTTTTGTAATTCAATTTGAAGTCCAACGCCTTAAACAAACTTGAGATAATATAATACTTTGTAAATTGCACACTCAAGTAAACTTATTAAATCTACACTACAATAGGTTGTTATCATCAAAATCACCCAAACAACCTTGGGTTGAAACCTTAAGGTCAATAATCTCCCCCTTTTTGATGATGACAAACTATTGATGTGTTTTGTAATATAAATGACATAAATCATATAATCAAAGTAAGTCAAGGCATTTATTTATGATATACACATCACATTCTTCTCCCCCTTTGACATTATCAAAAAGATCAATAAATTTAAAAGCTTAAAAGATGGTGATCAACAAGTATAACATAGGAAAGATAAATATATGGAATCAAAATACTCCTCCTCAAGTAAAAAAATTGAGGTGGCTCCCCCTATCAATATGATTTCTCCCCCTATGTAAACCACAATATGCATATATTGAAAGTGTCAACTTTCAACGCTCCAAATTAAGGATTACTCCCCCTATCAATATGTTAAAAAAAAATCAATTAAGCATTTGCATATATTCATGAATTTTTCTAATAAAAATTATCCTCCTATCATCATGTTTTAAAGTAATAAGACAATAAAAACATATAGCATATGATACGTGTTTTAATTAAGAAAATTATGTATTAAAGAAATTATGCATAAAAGCTTAACAATGTACATAAAGAATGAAAAATCTCCCCTTTTATCATGCTTTTTATGAATATGGCAATATATAAGTAAAAACATGTGATAACTTCTCCCATTTTTACTTCATCAAAAGGCATAGGGAGCCAAGTAGGCATTCTTAACATCCTCGTAATCTAGGAAGCTTTTCAACTAACTTTTGAAAGTTAGAAGAATTTAAAAATGTAATGACCAATAAAATGTAATATCTCATAAAGGAGATACCAATGGTGCCCAAAAGATATAATGATATATTAAGTACAATGTGAGTCAAACCATGAATGATGAAGACCATAAAAGATACCAAATGGTAAAGTCTATTGTGTCTTAGGTCTTTTCTTTCTCTTTTCACGAGGAGAAAGTAGGTTTTGATACCAAAATATGATATTGACTAATCCAAAGATTATAATGCATTTAATTAAAGATCATAGGACCTTAAAAGGTTAAATTAAGCATTAAAAACTCAAGATGTCAACCTCATCATCTAATATTTTTCTCCCTTTTAATATCCCCAAAAATGAATATAATAAAGTTCATGAAGGGATTCATCACATAATATCATATTTTTCTCCCTTTTGTCATAATAAAAAGTAAGTTCAAGGTAAGAAAATTTATGTGAGATACTACACATGTCATATCATTAAAATCACATATCTCATATAATTAACATAACCAATAAGAAATAATAAGTTATGCAAGATCATGTCAAGCAATCAAAAATATGCATAAGTATCAAGATACACATGATTACATATACATGTAAACAATCATGCTCAATCAATGTCATAAATCTTACTTATGCCTATTTCTCTTCTAATAACTCAAAATCTATCTCATCTAAGCAAATGAGCCCTTAAGAAGTGTCTATTAAGTATTTAAAGTGTTCTTAAGATACCATAATCTTAAGGCTAAAATGTCCAATTAAAATCTAGAAAATCTTTCTATGACACTTAAAAGGAATTCAACCCTAAGAAGAGAAAATTTATCCATCATGCTCATTTCAAAACATTTGCATGCTTTTGGGAGTTCTTTTCACAATTTCACATTTATTGATCCAAGAATTATATCGGCCAAATATAAGCATAATCAACAAATCATTATCATTGGTTTTGAGAAATAAAAATCATCAAATTTGCTTTTGTCTAAACCATTTTCTATGAGAAAACCACTAATCCTTTCATGCCATGTTCTTTGAAGCTTATTTCAAATCATATAGGCTTTTGATAAATTTAAACACATCATTTAAATTTTATGCATTTCAAATCCGAGTAATTTTTCTACATAGGCTTCCTCCAATATGAAGTCAATAAAAATGCATTTGATAAACACATTTCATGCAAAAGCATGAAACATTTTTATACCTTCTATTCTAGATATATGTGTAAAGTTTCTTTCATGATCATCATATCTTCTTGGTTGAAACATTGGGTCACTAAGCTAACTTAGTTTCTAATGAAGACATCTAACTTAACTTTCTAGCTTCTATGTGCTTATCAAGGTGTGATCATGTGGTCTAGGAACAAGTTCTAAACACAATTTCATTAAAAATGAGTTTTGACCCTTTTATATTACAAAAATCCAAAATTTTAAAATTTTGGCCTTATTGATTTTCATATAGAGATATGAGAACCAAATAATTTCAACTATTTCAAAGTAAGAATTTTATACAACTATTTTTAATGTTCACCTAAGATTGATCAATTTGGAGGAGGTGAACCATGTTTCAACACATAGAAGGATCTTTGTGCTTATCATATTGAATCTTATCTTTCTAAGGTTCTTTGTGATTTTCTTTGAGATTCTTCTAATGTGGACTCATTTGATATGTCTATATTCTCAAGTCCATCTATACGTTTTGGATAAAATATTTTTAAATTCTTTGCACAAGATGTTGATTAAAAGATGATAAACATATATTTGTATAATCAACATACTTCCATTTATGATTTTGATGAAAATATTTATAACCAAAGTTATTCCAATCAAAATCAATGATCATAATATAATCACATAAATTTTCATAAATCGAAAGATTAGAGTTTTTGCTCAAGGTTTAAAAATCTATATTCTTTAAGTTTAGGTGATTATATAATATGATGCTCATAGATATAAGAATGTAATCTCTATGTCCTCTTGGCACTTTGTTAAATCAAATCAAACATTCTTAATATTTCTATGCATATCCAATGTGCAAAGATTTCTTTCAAGAATACTTTGATAATAATAAACTTGTCACTAGCTTACGAAATATGTACATATCTTATGAGTTATAAACTTGCCACTAGCTTATATAAGTTTTCTCATAAGTCATTTTCAAAGTGTTTCATGTTACCCTAAAGTTGCTTTGAGAATAATAAGCATGTCACTAGCTCATTAAATATGAGCATGTTTTATGAAGCATAAGATTACCACTAGCTTATATGATTTTCATAAATCACTTTCAAAGCACTTTTCTATCTTAAGGATTTTTGGCCTATAAAACATTCTTGCTAATTATTTGTACAATTCTTTAATTGTTAATTTGAGGATTTGACATATCTAGCATAATCAACAATTTCATCATGAATGAATTTGATATAAAAGATTACATCCCACCTAATCTCTTGATCAAAATCATTGTTTATAAGACAACCATAAGTTTGATGTAAAAGATTATTTCCCACTTAATCTTTTGATCAAAAACATTGATAGAGATCAATAACTTTTAAACTAAAATGGTTGCATCAAATGAACATTAATCAAGTATAAGAATGCTATGTTTATATCAAAGATGTACACATACCAAGTTAAGCATAAGCAATGTTCTTATTACTTAAGTATCATAGAATGTGCAAAAGTGAGTTGAAAAGATTTTTAAGGATTTTCAATCTTAAATGATCATTTTTCAAGAAATTTTTAAGAATTTTATTTATAAAAACCTTGCACAAGTTGTTGATCCAAATATAAAATCATTAACATATACTTGAAAAATCAACACTTCTTTTCTATGGTCTTGAAGATCAAGATGCTAAGCCTTGACTAAGACCAATTGTTCTTGATATTTTCACATATACAAACCATCGGTTAGGATTTCCATCTTTAAATCCTCGAGTGATCATATATCATGATTTTATAGAGAGTGAGCAAACTTCGAAATCTCCCCATTCCAATTCAATCCAAGTGTGCAAAGATTGTTTAACTCTTTGAGATTCAACTTTAAACATTTGGATTCTCTTATAATTTATTGAATCTTTGGAGTCTTCTGTTGAGAAAATATTTTCACTTAATCATATACAATTTGCATAGATTCATGTTTTGCTATTCAAAAGAATAGTCTAGATAAACACTTATGCCACTTAGGATGTTTATAAACATTTAAAACATAGCATGTATACCCAAGATAAACAATATTTAACATAAGGTGACAAAGTTTATTTTCCCTTTAAAACTCTTCTTCTTTTTAAGGCTTAAGTCTTTTAATCCTAAGATATTGAAGTTCTTTAAAATTATTCTTTAAAAGGAATACTTCAATAAGAGAATTTTAATATGAATCATTCTCGAAATCTTATGAGCTTGCCACTTAACTCAAGGGTTCTTATAGATTGTTTCAAGTGTCCCATATCTCTTAAGTTCATTTGTAATTGGAGATAAAATTTATATGAATTTAAATGCACAATAAAATATGCTCATAGTCAAGCCATTGAGCTAAAACAATTTCAAATCATATGCATTTCATGTATAGTTTTCTTTTGGGACTTGTACTACTTCAACAATTTGAAGTTCATTCTCAAAGATTTGTCACATTTTATTTTTGGATTGAATGAAAATTTTCATTTTTTACTTGTAATAAATATAAATAAGTTCACAAATCATTGGAGGTCTATTTGAGGATTGTCCTATTTCAAATTTAGGTTCTTCATCATTATTTTTCATTGATCAACCCTAAGACGGTTAAGTCCTATTCTAGAGCCCAAGCTTTGATACCAATTATGACACAAGAATTATCCCTAGAGGGGGTGTGAATAGGGACTTTAAGCAAATAATGAAACTTTTTCTATTTAGCATGTTTTGACAGAAATTGGCTTCAATGAACTTTTGTCAACCACTTGATGAACTTATGTATTCAACTAATGAGATTGAGAATGTTCTATCCTAGAAGACTATTGTGCACTTAATAGATAATAACAAGTGTAAGTGTTTATATAAGTGCAACAAATCATGCTTGTAGTATAAGGAAATGTTGATTGTTCATTTGTCAAAAATATGGTATGCAAATTGATTAGTAAATAGATATTCAAACAACAATTCAACAATTTAATCAATTTCACAACTCAACCAATAAACACCAAGCATTCATCCCATTCCCCTCATATGAATTAAAACAACATATGAAATCTAAAACAAATTAAATGCTATCAAATAAAGGACTTTAAGAATACAGAAATGCAAACCAAATGACGCCATAATTTTTACACAGTTCGGCCCCTCTTGCCTATATCCATGCCTCAAGAGCACTTCTTGAGGTTTTCACTATAGAGCCTTCCTTAAAGGTGGAAAGCAAATCTTACAATTGCCAAGTGAATTACTTGGGCTTCCTTGATCAATGAAAGCCTCACCAAGACTTCTTTGTCAAGCTCATGACTTAGGCTTCCTTACTTAATGAAAACCTCACCAAGACTTCTTTGCCAAGCTCATGGCTTGGGCTTCATTGCCAAGTGTATCACTTGGTCTTCTTCTCAAAGGTAGATAAGAGATTTAATTACAATGAAGAATATCCCTCAATGGATAGATACGCAAATTATAGCTCACATACCTAGAGTTAACAATGAAATATTTAATTAAAAGCTCTTCACTAGGATGTTGCCACTATGAATGATATGTAAGTGTTTGGTTCAATAGTGGTAGCTACCAATGGATGAATGATACGAAGATTTAAGCTCTAAGATAACATCTACCAATAATATATGATCATGAAGGGTTATGGTAGTCTCTCTCTCATGTATAATGCATATACAAGGTATATTTATAGTCCAAGAATGAATTATGGCAGTTTAGAAGTGGTTGGGAAAATTAAGTGCAGAAACTAGCCATTGGAGACTGAATCTCCAGATTTCAATCGACTGATGAGTTTATCGGTTGACTGAAGCTATGCTTCGGTCGAATGAAACTCCCTTATTTTGTAAAGCTTACAAGAATTCATTTCTAGTTTCTATCATCAACTGATGAAAAAATTCGGTCTACCGAAAGGCCTCTATCAGTCGACTGATGGGTTCATCAGGCGACCGAAAGTCCCTAGGTCAGAATCTATTCTCAGACTCAGCCAGTTTCTCTTGTACAGGGCATAAACCTTTATATTTCTATTTACTTTAAGTTACTCAATGTAATTAAGCAAAGTACCCCCCATTTGGATTCAATAAAAATAGTTTCAAAATCAAATTCTAAGTGAATCAAAATCTGATTTTTCAGTTTTAGTACAATACGAATTTTCACAACTTTGACATAAAAATTTATCGTGCAATATTAATAACTAAATTAAGTCATTTGGGGTTGAAAAAATTCATATGATCATCATAAATCATGGGGTACAATTATCGAAACTTTTTATATCAAGATTTATTAAAAAAATTATAGTTACGTTTTTGCCCCTAGAAACTAACACTTAGCCAAATTTCTACGCTAAGTACCCAAAACAATAACTGTGCATGACACGACTTTATAGAGTGATTCAATTGAATTCAAATCCTATGTTAATATATCTAAGAACCATAAATGATATTTCCTAGTTCAAGTGTAGGTTTTGAAATTTGCTTACTCAAGAATTGAGTTCCTTCAAAGCAAAACATAAGCTTGAGTTAACTCAATCTCAGCGAAGGCCTTCAAGATGATTCAATAAAGTTCATAACCTAATTCTAAGTGTCCAATGAATCATGATATGATTTGGATGATATGCATTGGTCCTAAGGTCCACTAGGTCAATAGATGAGCTTTCAAAAGAAGTTACTTTATAAATAATTTACATTAAATCTAGCACTCACCCAAGACTAGCCTACCCAAGTCTTTTGATCTTCAAATCGTTAAGCTTTTGGATTCCTTCATCATGTGGCTTGGATTCACTTCAACTTCGTCATTGATCTTGATTATTGATCTTTGAGTTCTATGATCATATAGCTTCATATATCTTTTTGCAATTCAATTTGAAGTCCAACACCTTTAAGATACTTGAGATAATATAATACTTTGTAAACTGCACACTCAAGTAAACTTATTAAATCTATACTACAATAGGTTGTTATCATCAAAATCACCCAAACAACCTTGGGTTAAAACCATGAGGTCAACAACATGGTCTCCCACCTCAAATGACAAAGGTCTCCTCCTCCGATCGACCTTGCTCTTCTATCTACTTTGTGCCATGACCAACTTTTGTCGAATCAACTTGATCTTCTCTGTAGTCTCATGAACTATATTTGGTCCCAAGATAGCTGTCTCCCCTACCACGGTCCAAAAAACTTGTGACCTACACTGCCTACCATACAATGCCTCGAAAGAAGCCATCTCAATACTAGCTTGATAACTGTTATTATAGGCAAACTCCACCAATGGCAAATGATCTTCCCAATTTTCTCCAAAATCTAGGATACAAGCTCTCAACATATCCTTTAATATCTGAATGGTACACTTTGATTGACCATCTATTTGAGGGTACTGAAGTGTAACCCCGTATCAAGGGCTAGCAAAAATCCCTACCAAAATCGTGAAGCAAACCTAGGATCCCTATCTGAAACAATAAATACCGAAACCCTATGAAGTTTCACAATCTTCTCCACATACAATATACTGATTTCTTTGCATCATCTGTGATACGAATATGTAGAAAATGAGCTATCTTAGTCAACCTTCGACTATAACCCAAACGACATCATGTCCTTTATGTGACCTCGGAAGCCCCGTCACAAAATTCATGGTGATATGCTCCTATTTCCACTCTGCCACTAGCAATGGTTGTAACAAACTAGACGGTCGTTGGTATTTAGCTTTAACTTTGTTGGCAAATAAGACACTTAACCACAAATTGAGCCATATCATTTTTCATTCCCTTCCACCAATATTGGCATCTCAAGTTATGATACATTTTTATCCCACCAGGATGTATTGCAAGTCAGGAATAATGAAAATCCCTAAGAATACCCTCCCTATAACGGTTATTCACATACATCTTCCCCCTAAATTGTAGACCTCCATCTGAATGCAAGGTCCAATTTTTCATAACTTCACCACTCAAAATCTGAGTGTGAATACCCGTCACTAACTCATTTGCCCTTGTGCCTCAATTACCCTACTAACTAGGGTTGGTTGATCCATAAAACTAAACAAGGTGGCCAGTTCACTATCATTGCTAAAGTACAAGCCTAATTCCACTGTGTCCTCCATCATTTCCATTCTCGAATGGCGATGATAGCCAATGTCTCATGTGATTTTCTACTCAAGGCATCAACTATTACATTGGCCTTCCCCGAGTGATACTGTAGATTAAAATCATAATCCTCCATGTATTCCACTCATTTCCGTTGCCTCAAGTTCAAATTCTTTTGAGGGGAGAGATATTTGAGACTCTTGTGATCGAAAAAGATTTCAAAATTTTTTCCATACAAGTAGTGTCTCCACCCTTTCAAAGCAAAGATAACTGCCGTCAATTCCAAATCATGAGTTGGATAGTTTTGCTCATGAGTCTTCAAATTGTTAAGACCCATAGACAAAAATCTTCCTTGCATCAACACTCAACCCTAATGGTCCAGAAGCCCATGAGTATGTTTGGCCGTGTTTTAATGTCAAAAGGATCTCCTAGGGCATTATTATAAATTCACCAAAAGGAGAAATTCAAGGTTCTCCTTCATGTTTTATCCTAAGGAGCATTTTTGGAAATATTTTACATTAGGGTTTCATGACTTTTCTAATAAAAAATTCAAATAGTGAAGTTCAGTGATTTTTACACTTGCAGCGCATATAGATATAGATATACATAGAGGAATCTGATATAATAAAAGATAGAGAGAAAAACAAAAAAAAATAAGATTAAAAGAGAATAGAAAATCTGAGTGGCCAATAGAGAAAAAGAGTAAGAAAAGAGAAGAAGAAAGATGAGAGAGAAAGGGGAAAAGCTGAAATGAAACACTCTCACAGAGCCTCTACTACTCATCTATTAACGAAGGCCCCTCGACAACCTCAAACGCAGAAACCTCGGTCTTCATCGATTCAGGTTTTGTGTTTTTGTTTAAAAAAAAAAACTAAGGTTCGGTCTTCATTGATTCAGTTTTGTGTTTTGTTTTTCATAGATTCAAAAATTTGAGTTTTAGCTTTCATTAATTCAGTTCTTATAGATTCAAAGATCTTAGTTTCAGTCTTCATCGATTCAGTTTTGTGATTTTTTTTCTCTCCTCTTCTTAGTGTACAACTCTCTCAAGTTGAAATCCAACCATGGACCAAGCCTTTTTCTTTTACACTCTCTTAATCTCATTATTTTTTCTTTCTTTTCTTATAAAAATTCATATAAACACACACACCAATTATATACACACACACACACACACACACATTAGTGTATGTCTGTGCCTACAACACTATCAATGTAGAAGGAATCACGATGTTTAGATCGTTAGATAGATTGATTTTAGACCGTAAATAAACAAAGATATTTTGCACCAAACTTAAATGTAATATAGATATACACACATAGAATAGACATAAATTCACCCTCTCGATGCCCACCTCTCTACTCCAACCTTTCAACCAAAAAATAAGATGATATTTATTCCCTCATTGTGGTAATCGTTTATGTTTAATATTTATTGTTTAAGTGTTTATACGATTTTGTTTATCCATAAACATGAGTATTGTTTGATAACGAAAAAATGTTTGACTTATTTTAAAAAGCATAAATAGAAAAACATGTTTGTTAACCTTAAACTATTTTTTTTTAAAAAAAAAAAAATCAACACAGTAAACTACATAAAAAGTCAAGTTCATGCTAAAACAAATCTATACAGCAATAACAGAGTAAGAAATATACATAAAAAGAAACCAATAATATTAGGTTACATATATATCTACATATTACAAATTGTACTGTAAAACTAGAAGGATTCATAACCCAGAAGGCCCCCAACAAGTAGGGGTGCACACGGTTCGGTTCCTCACAATTATTGGGGGAATCGGAACCAAAATCATTCCCAACAGTTCTTTAATTTTGAAACCAGAACCATTGAGTTCTGTTCGGTTCGATTCTTTGCAGTTCAAGTTCAAGTTCCGATTCTTTGTGTACCCCTAAATTTGTTACTAATTAATGGGAAAGTTTAATATTTTCTTACTAGTAAATTATAAATTTGCTTTTCACATTTTTTTACATGCATCCATGGCTTTTATTATTTTCTTTTCATTGCGAAAATAACCGAAAGATTATTATGTGAGTGTATATGTGTGAGTGTGCACGTGTATGTATTTGTGTGTGCATTGTGAGTAATCAAAGAATGTACCAACAAATTAATTAATTTCTAAAAAATTGTGTCTTCATATACATGCCAATGTTGCTAAAAAAAAAAATAAACTTTTTTTTCCTTTGTCCTTTGTTATCTAACAAAAGATAATAACAATTATTATAGGAGTTGTATTGAACCTTATAATAGTTATAATAACTCAATTGTTTAAACTTTTTTACATAACAAAATGTTATTATAACAGTTATATATATTTTATAACTATATATATATATATATTCAACGGTTTCGATTCTAGTTCCGATTCCAAGACTTGAAACCTGAACCGTAGTGAACAATTCCTTAAATTTGGAACTGAAACCGGAACCGTAATGAACGGTTTGGTTCAGTTCAGATATGATTCTTTACGGTTTCGGTTCCACCGGTTCTTTGTGCACTTCTACCAATAAGAACAAAATATACATAATTATGAAAAAATTGAAAGTTTTCCAGTTTGTATGAAATAAGAAGAGAGATTTGGAGGACATACTCTTGCTCTTGAACTTCTTCTGCTACTACTTTCTTTTTTATTTTTCGATTTCTATTTTTCTTGCAACACTAAAAATGAATTAATGATATGAGTAAAAAATATCATTCTTGTTTCTTTGATAAGGATATAGTTGGGACTTTTTTTATTTTTCTTCCTCAAATAAGATTTTTTTAGCACGGGTACCGATAAATAACTATTTCTTATTATCAAGTATATTATTAATTATTCATATTGTACCTATTTTTTTTTCTCAAGACAATTGTCTACACTTGATAATTTTAATATTTTTATCGTTGTATCAAGGAATAGCTTTTTATAATTTTTTTTTATTTTCATTTTCTCACTTTTAGTTTCAATTTTTAGTTAAAATAATATAATCACCATTTTATATAAAAAAAAAAATTTAATAAACATAAACATTAAAACATCATTTTGGTGTTTATGATTTGAAGGCTCAGCTACAGTGATGTTTTAACAATTTATAAACAAAACAAAAATTATCAAACTTATTCTAAAAATTTATTTTTATAAACAATAAACACAAAATATAAATGATTATCAAATGGGCCCTTAACGAGAAAATGCAAAACACAAATAGTCATAGGCCTGGTAGCATTATAATTGTCAGAAAAGGTTTACAAATTGGGCCCTGAGCTGGAGATGGTTTGTAGAATTTTCAAACATCTTTCGGGCTGATCTTGGGCCGGGCCATATCCGTTTCAGTTGATTTTGTTGCGATTAGAAAATATCCATTCAGCAACATCAGTGCTCCACTGTATCAAAGAATTCCAAACTCACAAGTCACAACCTCTTCCTCCTCTGCGCAGGTGAGTTCAAATGAATCTCTCTCTTTCTCTCTCACACACACACGCACATACACACACAATATATGTATATATTATTAGTTGATTATTTTGATAGTTAAGCTTATTTTAAAAACAATTTGCAGGAATGGAATCACTTTTTGTGCGACATCTGATTTCTGCAACACATCATGCCTTTCCAAGTAGATACCCATTAATCCCTACTCGTTCAAGAAGGATCGACACTGAAATTCGGCATTTTCGCTTCCTTCTTTACTCGAAGCAATCTGATTTCCGGGGTATAGAAGCTCTCTTTCTCAATATTCTCCATATATGAATGAAAATATTTGCTTTGAGCTTGTTCACTAAGAACCATATGTATTGAAAATTGAAACCCTTTTGCGTCTTTTCTGAATTTATACACTTTCTAGGAAAATATGTTGCTTTAGATGGGGGAGCTTCTGTATGCGTATACTCATTTGATGTTTACTCCGATGCAAAGACGTAGCCTTTTTTCTAAACTTTTTTTTTTTCTATTACTAAGCAGAAAATCCTGTGTATGATGTCATTACTAGTTGCAGGGTTGCAAATTAGTAATTTCAGGAGATATGAGAACCATAATGGCCACTAGATCTTATATCTATGTTACATGGACTCGGGTATGTGTGTTGAGTGCATAAGCTTGTCTACTCATCGGTCATGATAAATCCCCAATAAAAAGACACATGGACACTATTAAATATTCATATAATTTAATATTTTTGTTTTGTAAAATAATATTTTATGTAATATAGTGTTTAATACAAGCATTTCACTTGTTTTGAAGTAATAATATAATAAACTTG
This sequence comes from Cornus controversa, assembly GCA_026545225.1. Classification (NCBI taxonomy): domain Eukaryota; kingdom Viridiplantae; phylum Streptophyta; class Magnoliopsida; order Cornales; family Cornaceae; genus Cornus; species Cornus controversa. Next base: position 22,477,958 of record CM048852.1, read on the forward strand.
AATAATTGGATATGTTTTTTAGGTATATATCTAAGCAAAAGTGTTAGACACATATCCCTTACCCATGTTGAGTATTGTGTCTGACATGGGTGCCTCACCTACTTCCGAAGAGTCCATATAACATGGTCAGCTACTACCTTTTTATTCCAAACTATATCTAGCCAACTATGTTACATGGGCTCTTAAAAAGTTGATAAAGTACCCGTATCGGACACACATTACACGGACATGGATATGGGATATGTGTCCTATATTTTTGAGTGGACATGCATCTAAAAAGTATATCATATAATTCAATTTCATTATATTATTATTTCTAAATGATTGAAATGCCTATATAGGACACTACGCCATATAAAGACGTCATTTTAGTCTAGAAAATAGAATAAAAATATTAAATAATATAAATATTTAGCAGTGCCCCCGTGTCCTTTTGTTTCCAGATTTGACACGTCCGACACTTGGATACACACCTGAGTCCATGGAACATTTCTGGCCAGCATAGGGATGGGTTTTGTTTAAATCTGTCACCCATTTCGAATCAATACTTTGGAAATTATTAGCGTATCTCATTGGAGACCAACCAAAAATGAGTCAGAAGACCAATTATATGTGCAGAATACAAGCACCACTGCATTTGTATGTTCTAATGACTGTGTGGTTCTTAAATTGGGTTAACATGTTTAATAATCCACAACGTTCAACAAGCCTGCTCTGTTTATCCTTCAAGCCATTCAACCTTTTTATGGGCTATTTTGTGCAAGGAATGTAGGCATAGAGCTATATAAAAATGAAAAACTTCCGCAGTAGTAAAGTTCAAGTTTGGCCATTGGCTGCAGCTATTCTATGAGCACCAAAGTGTAGTTGAGGGTCAACATGGTCAGTTGAAAAGGTTAGAGAGAGAGAGAGGGTAGCATGCATAATTTGGATATCCTTCTATCTGTTGAGTTTATGATTGCTTTTAAAGCAACCAAAGCAATCAAAGCAACCTATCAGATTAAATTTGAATCATAATCTAATCATTGAAAAGCGTACGTATAAACTGTTTACCTTTTTGGACCCTCAAATTCTACGGTTACGTGGAAATAGAATGGACATTGTTTAGATCATCTTGTTGGTCTGAGCACCCCCCACCTGGCTTAATGTAATAAACTAGTATAGTGACGCACCAAATTGTTGCTTTTGCATCTATACTAGCACTAAATTCTGCCAACTTTGTTAATATATCACTTATCTTCAGTAATATATCTAGTTTCTCATTCAGATTTTCAGGGCTATGCAAAGCCTTCACGTCTTTTGCCTGCACCCGAAGTGGACGTTTGCACGGAATCCTTACTGGAGAAGGTGGTTACATCTTCCAAATTGGGGGGTTCTGAGTCTTTGTTCAAAGTCAACCTACGCACAAGTAGCATGTTCGGATCAGGTCTGAGTGACTTAAATGCTGGAATACTGCTTTGTTTGATAGATGAAAATGGAGACTCAATCTTACAGAGGATACCAGCTAGTTCTATGAGAGATCATACTATGCAATCAGAAGAGAAGGTAGTTTCTGATGTACTTCATTTCCAAAGAGCTACCCTTGATGAGTTCATCTTTGAAGGACCTAAACTAGGAAAAATTGAAGCTCTTTGGATCAGTCTTGAATCAGGTTAGTCTCTTCTGGAAATAAGGACTTCCAATACAAATACTTAGAATTTTCTCCTGGCCCAACTCGGGTTATACAGAACATACCATGACAACTGAACACACACGGATAGAGCCCAATTGCATTTTTTAGAATTATATTTGAGTTCCTTACGTAATAACTGGAATACCTCAGAAATCTTTTACAGTCATGTGAATTGAATTGGATTTTGGACAATATGAAATCAACAACCAGTTTCTATTTCAATTATTAATTCAATATGGATAATCCACGATCAAAGCTATTATAAGATAACAGATTAAAATGACTCCTTTATGTGTTTACCTTTGCGTTAATCAAGTTAACTTTTTTTTTTTAATCTTCCAATTTCTGATGTCAGGTCAGTGGAGATTGGGAGGTGTGACCTTAACTGTTATTTGTCAGTGTCAACCTCCTACAGAAGCACCAAATGACACAAAAGAAATTCAGTATATTGCTTTACAGTACGACTTTGAAGACGATGATATTTTGCTTGGTGAGGGAAGTGACATTTCCATGGTGCAACTTAGACCTAGGCTAGTTACTGAGTTTTCCGGAGAAAACTTCACCTTGTTAAGCGAAAACCTCCTGCAATCAACCTCACCTGCAAGCCACGGTATATCAAATGAAGAAAGCATGAGGGAGTATGCAAATTTGAAGTCGTCCTTGTTATTTTATGATGCAATGCTTATCCTTGTTGGTTCAGCAATTGCATCCTTCTCAGCTGGGGGAAATGCAGCATTTGCATTCTTAACTGGTGGGGTTGGTGGCTTCTTATATCTGTTATTGTTGCAAAGGTCTGTTGATGGATTACCGGCTCCTGCATCAACTACAATGAACAGAACGGGGAATTTCAATGAAATTTTTGGAAGATTAAAGAGTCCGTCAAGCCTAGCATTGGCGTTATTATTTGCCACTATTGCAGTGAAATATAGCTCAGGAGATGGTGCTGTGCCGTTAACGCCAAAAGAACTGGTGTCTGGAATGGCGGGGTTTCTTACATGTAAAGTCGTTGTGTTGTTGGCAGCATTCAAACCCATGCCGTTGAGTCTAAAGGAGAACAAATGATAGGATATTCTTCTATTTTCTACTGCAAGAGACAGAGAGTTGGGTTTGAACCAGAACAGAAAATACTCAAAAGAAATGGACATCCAAGAAAACATCTATATTGTTACTTGTATATATATATACCTTCAAAGAAAACATCTATATTGTTACTTGTATAATATTAGCTTCAAAGGAAATGATGATGACTTTTGCAGTGTATCCTCTGTTAATTACTTTCTCTGCATCACACACAAGTCTTAGTATTAAGTATTTCCGGACAAGCGGAAATTTCCCAAGGTAAAAATGATTTACACCAATTAGTTATGAAACAGGTTACAGGCAAAAATGCATGCGTCTGCCGGGAGTCGAACCCGGGTCTATTGCTTGGAAGGCAATTATCCTAACCGTTGGACTACAAACGCTTGGTATTAAGAATTTTCTTATAATTATTTAACTAAAATCAATGATTTGGTTATTGAAAAGCCTTGCAAGTGTTGGTACCAACATGGTTGGAGTCCAAACCTCCGTCCACACTAAGCGATGGATTTATTTATTTATTTTTGGTTATATATATCTGTATTTGTTGAAGAAATAGTGGATTGAGAAAACCATCCAGAAATCAAATATCTGGAATGCAAATTTTTTTTTTTTTGGGGTGAAATTACAATCTTTTTCATTGTGAAAGTATATTGACAATGAAAATGATTACAATAACAGTAATCATATGCAAACTTTATGTATTGTAAATCACATAGAAAGTTTATTTACTTCGTTAATGGGTGAAACAGGTTTGGCTAGCTAGTGTTCAATCCTATCATTACATAATTGAAATTGGTTCTTTAGAAGGCCCGTTTTGAGCAACTCTTCCTTTAAAAAAAAAACTCCGAAAAAATAGATATGTTTTGATTTCTTTCGTGATATGTTTTTTTGAATGCAAAAGAGTATGTTGTTTGAAAGATTTTTCTGGTCAAATTAATGTGAGCCCACTACAAAACAATGATAATTGGTGGGATTCCACGCTACAAAAGATTCTGCTAGTAATTAATAATTTTGAAAACAGATTCTTTCTAAAAAAAATTTCCTCAATAACCATCTCTAAAGCTAATCTAACAGTTATAAATGTGTCATCTTATTACTTATTATAAATGTTACTCAATAATAGACTCTAAAGAGGGTGAATTGAGTTTTTGACAAACAATAAAGAATATTTCAATTTTAAATGATTGAATGCTAATGTAATAAATGAAGTAAGTGATAAGCAATAAATAGAAATATGCACAAATAAAAATAAGTAAGGGATAGAGAAATTGCAAACACTTGACAAGGCAATTTTAGCGAGGTTCGGTAACTCCTACTCCTCAGCTCAAGACCCCTCTTGAGACTTCCCCAAATCCATTATGAGACCTCCTTATGGGTGGAGCAAACCTAGACAAGAAGTGCACCACTTCTTTTGTTTTGAATCACACCAACCCTTGTTCTTTCTTGTAGATGAAGAACGAACCTTTACAAGATTGAACAATGATAGAACAACAACTCTCCTTTATGAGAGGGATATACAAATAACACTCTCACAATGATAACTCTCCTTTGAATAAAATTTTCACACTAGATATCTTGGATGAATTGAACTGAATAAGACTCAAGAGAGAGTGAATTTCAGAATATGATGAATGTTTTTAATAGCGTAAGCTTGTGTTTCAGCAAGTGTTTTAAGACACAAATTTATAGTGCAAAAAGGAAATCATTTCATTTGACGAAATGATCTAACAATTTGAATCTGATTTGATAAGACAATTCTTTTAGTCAAGAGTTTTGAAAAACTTGTACATATTGGTTGGCATGTTTGAAATCGGATTTAGAAAACCAAACTTAGTCAAGAGTTTTGAAAAACTTGAACATATTGGTTGGCATGTTTGAAATCTAATTTAGAAAACCAAACTTAGTCAAAAGTGTAGAAATTTGTTTTGAAAGACTTGCACATTTGTTTGATATATGAAAAATAAATTTGAACTTAAAGTTATACACTAGCTATTGGTTTGGATTTTAGTTTCTATCAGTCGATGACTGAAAGTTCCTTGGTAGAAATCATTCTCAAACTTAGCCATATTCAGACTCAGTCCTGTACAGTGCATCAGTAAATTGCACATTGCATTCTTATCAATGAAAATAAGCAAAGTACCCCCATTTGAATTCAATAAAAATAGTTTCAAAATCAAATTTCAAGTAAAACAAAATCTGATTTTTCAGTTTTAGTACAAAATGAGTTTTCATAACTTTAAGATAAAATTTCATTGTGCAAAATGAAAGACAAAATTAAGTCATTTCGGGCTGAAAAAATTCATATGATTATAATAAATCATAGAGTAAAATTACCGAGACTTTTTATGTGAAAATTCATTGAAAAATTCATAATTACATTTTGCCCCTAGAATCCCACACTTAGCCAAATTTTGATAAAACATGTATAAAATGCATGAGGGATCTTAGGATCATTTTAAGGTATAGAGCCTCAAGAGTTCAATCATCAAAGAGTTTACAAAAATATACTAACTCTTACGTATTGGCAAACAATAAGCTTAAGAGTCAGCTTCTTGATTGGTGTTTCAAACGTCTTCCAGTGTCTTGGGTTTCTTTTTGTAAACGTCTTTAAATGTCTTTTGTACTTTTGATCACCTGTTTCTTATAGTTAATCATATCACCTGTTTCTTATAGTTAATCATACTTAATATAGATATATTAGAAGAACATGATATAATTTGTTATCATCAAAATATAAACAATAATTTGTAAAGGTCATGCGGTTTGTACTTTTAAAAATTAGGGTTGTGCATGCTTGTGGCTTTGCATGAAGGAGACTGCACCTCAGTATGGAGGGGGGACAACCCTCCTCTGGCGATATTCCGGCAATGACTACTGGCTGACAAGAGTCCCCTAAACGCACATCGTGGCGGAGTCTCTTTGAGAGTTCACGGATTCCTCTTTCCAAAACCTTCAATACCATGATGGTGTGCGTGATAAGAAAGTGTGTATCCCAATAGAGGACGTTACTAATGAAATAGAATTCTAGAAACACTCAGTGATTGGATATGTCATGGGTAAGAAGTCTTATTATCCTTTTTTCAAGATTTTCATAGAACGCAGATGGTGCCAGGATGTTACGCTTGTATATTTGAAGGAAAGTTTTTTTATGGTTCGATTCAATGGCGAGGAAGACATGTAGAAGGGTTTACGACAGGTTCATACATTTGAGGGTCGTTCGATGATACTAAAGAAGTGGAGTAAAAACGTAAACCTAGAAAAAGAAGTTCTTGGGTTTGTCCCGATCTAGATGCGAATTTTTGATTTGCCTATACATTGTCGAAATGCTACGGTGATTTTGAAAATCTATTCTTAATTCTCCAAACCTATTTATATGGATGATCCTTTTGGAAATAGGGAAAGAGGTGATGTTCATGAGGACTTGCCAGAATCGATGGTGGTGGACTTCCATGGGGTGGATTGCAATATTCATTTTGAGTATGAATGGAAACCTCAACTCTGCTCATTCTATAAATATGTAGATCACCTGGTCGATAAATGTCCCCAGAATATTTTACAAAATGCAAAGAAGAAAGGGGTTAGAAAATGGATTGTTAAGGCTAATGGAAGGTCTCTTCATCAAACATAGAATGATGGTATAAATACTCAGACGACTGGGAGGAAGAGTCAGGCCACGCCCACTGACACGCACAACTTTTTTGCTACTTTGGCTAATTCTGCAGATGAAGACCTGTTGGAGGAGATAGGTTCAAATCAAATCGCTGAAATGGATAAGGCCCCTATGTCTCCTAGTCAACCTGGCTTGGTTTAAATGGATAATATGGTCAGACCTTCTACTACATCTGATGTCTTACCGAATGTGGAACCTCAAAGTGTTGGAGAACCATGTAATTCTGGTACTCCCATGATTCGGCTTTCCAAACCTATTAGAAGGGCTCAATCAAAGGAGTCTAATGTTGTGGATGATCATCAAATGGTGGATAAAGGAAAAAAAAGAAGAAGGAAGTCGTGGAGCCTATCTTAAGGGTCACTAGAAGTCAATTGGCTGGTGGAGATATTCCACCTCCCACTAGTTCTCAATGATTGGGTGTTGGAATGTCCGAGGTTTGAATAGACCTCACATACAAAGAGAGGTAAAACATTGGATTGCCTCTGAAAAATGTTTTATTGCTATTCTTGTTGAAAAACGTGTAAGAGAAAGCAATTTTTCTAGAATTTCAAAGAAAGTTTGTCCTAGATGGAGCTGGATAGCAAATTATGATAAGCACCCAGTTGGTAGAATATAGGTTGGATGGAATTCTGAAGTGCTAAACGTAAAAGTTTTGCATTCGGATGATCAACATATTCTCCTACAGTGCAAAGTGTTCTAAACTAGGCAAGGCTACTATGTATCAGCTATGTATGCAGCCAACACTGTTATTGAGAGAAAGGGATTATGGCGAAGTTTGAAGAATCACGGTCAGTCTATTTTTGATCCATGGCTGGCTGTTGGGGATTGGAATATGGTACGGTATCACTCTAAAAAGGTGGGAGGCCTTCGACTTCCTCAAGCTTTGATTGATGAATTCAATAATGTTCTACATACCATGGGGCTAGATGATCTACTTGTGAATAACGGTACATGGTCTTGGTCCAATAAACAGTATGTGCATAGAAAGATTTGTGCTAAACTTGATAGAGGCCTTGTAAATGCCGAATGGATGAATCAGTTCACAGACTCTAAATTATCATTAACTGTTGTTTCTCTCTTAGATAACTATGGGTTGGTGGTTAAGTGGGCATCTACTTGCTCCCTTAGACCTAAGCCTTTTAAATTTCTTAAAATATGGTGTTTTATGCTAGAGGTGGAGACGTTGGTTAAGGGGGCTCAGTGAAATGTGGTTTTTAGTAACCCCATTCATCAACTTTTAAAGAAACTTTGAATTTTGAAGGATCAAATGAGGAGCTAGACTAAAGGGAAAGGTTATCTTAATCATTAGATCCTGGAGGCTAGAAGTGTGTTGCATTGAATTCAACAACAGCTATTAGCAGATCCTTTAAATGAGTCCTTGCATAAATCAAAGAAGGAGGCTTCTTCAAACTTGGAGAGCCTGTATGGCTTTGAGGAAATGTTATGGGATCAAAAGTCTCACGTGAACTGGATTAAAGAAAATGATAAATGTTCCCAGTTTTTTCATCAAAAGGTTAAGAAAAGGCGAAATAAAAATGCGATCACATCTTTACTAAATGAAGAGGGCGACTATTCTGAAGATCCTACAATTGTCAAAGAATGGTTGGTGCGGTACTATAAGAAACTCTACAAGGGTGCTCCTGTTGGTTCAACATAATTACATCCTGCTAGAAGAGTTTTAGATGAGCACGAGAAAGAAGGGCTGGAGAGATATGTTAATTAAGCCAAAATAAAGGCGGTTGTCATGACTTTGAGCCTCAATAAGGTGCCAGGTGCAGATGGTTTTCCCCCTCATTTTTTCCAGAAATATTGGCATGTGGTTGGGCAGAATATTATTAAGGCCATTCAATATTTCTTTTTGACTGCTACTCTTCCTCAAGCAATAAATAGTACCTTCATCACTCTGATTTCCAAAAAAGAACCAAGGGTTTAAACCTTCAGACTATCGACCAATTTCTCTTTGTAACACATTATATAAAATCATTTCCAAGGTGATGGCAAACAGGATGGCCTCGGTTCAACAAAGGTTGGTTGGTTTTGAACAGGTTGCTTTTATTAAAGGGAGAAGAATTCATGATAATATTATGTTGGCATCTGATATGGTGAGGGGTTTCAATAATAAGAGGGTTGCAGCTACTATAGCGATGAAGGTTGATTTGATGAAAGCATATGATTCAATTTCCTGGGACTTTATTTTGAAGGTTTTGAAGCTCCATGGTTTTGGAGACAAATGGATAGATTAGGTCAGAACTTGCATTTCTTCAGCCAAGTTTTCTCTCCTTATAAATGGTGTGCTAGCAATTGTTTTCCAGTCTGGGAGAGGCATTAGGTAGGGGTGTCCTCTGTCGCCTTTGCTTTTCACTTTAGTAAGAGAATACTTCAGTAATTTGATGGACTTGGCCGTCAATGATGGGTCATAACCAATTTCGCTCTCTAAGGTAGTTGTGAAGGCTGGAGTTAAGTTGTCACATATTTTCTACGCTGATGATCTATTTTTGATGGTGAAGGCCGACATTCATATTGCCCAGGGCTTGTTGGCTATTTTTCATGAATTCTCTCTAGCTACAGGCCTGCACATTAGCAAAGAGAAAAGTGAAATTATTTTCTCAAAATCTGTTAGGAGATCTAAATGCTTGGCAAGATTCCTTTCTTTCAAGAGAGGTAGTTTTCCTCTCCAGTATTTGGGCCTGCCGTTGACCGCAACTGCTTTGAAGAAATCTCACTTCCACCCCTTGATTGATAAAATCACCTCTAGATTGATGATTTGGAATGCGTTGAATCTCTCTCTTGCTGGAAGAACAGAGTTAATAAAATCAGTGGTCCTTTCTTTCATTTATTATTGGTCTTTTGGGTTTAAAATTCCATGGACCTGTAAGACACAAATAGAGAAAAAAATCAGAGGATTTCTTTGGGGCCATGCTAAAGATGAGTAAAAATTAGATTTTCTTAAGTGGGCTAAAGTTACTCTACCAAAATCAGAGGGTGGGCTCTGTATTAGGAAAATAGGAGAGATTGATTTTGCTGCCAAATGCCAACTACTGTGGGACTTCATTACAAATGAAGAAAAGTTATGGGTTATTTGGTTTAAGAATGGGTATCTAAAGGTAGGAAATTTCTGGTCTTGTATTCCTACGACTCAGTCCTCCTCAATTTGGATTAACATTTTGCAGGCTCGAGACTTTATGCTCTATCATTGCTCTTATAAAACTGGCGATGGGTCTCGGATTGGGCTGATGATAGACCCATGGTGTGATGGTCAGATGTTAATTCAGAAGCTCGGTAGCAGATCATGTCGCGAGTTTAATAGGTAGGCTGTTATTGCATTGATTATTGTTAATGGCTAGTGGCAAATCCCACCACAAGTTCCTACTGTTGCTATAAATTATATTAAATCTGTTCCGATTTTGGGTGGTCGAGACATGATTAAATGGAACCATGGTATCTGCTCATTTAAATCAATCTGGGATCAACGTCGCGAATATGGGCAATGAGTAAAGTGAAAGAATTTGGTGTGGAGTTCATGTAGGCCTTGAGCTGCTATTGCGACAGCTTTGGTTCTTTAAAATGTTATTCCCTCTTTTGTTAATCTGCAGAAGAGAGGGATAATGATGCCGACAATCTGCCATTACTGTTATGGTGGTCCAGACACGGTCGATCATGTCTTTGTTCGATGCCAATATGCTGCTGCGACATGGCAGTCCGTTTTGACATATTGCAGATTTCATATCCATTTTTTCTTTCGATGGCACATCTAGTGGAGTGGTTCTTGGCGCTAACAAAATGCATTTCCATGAGAAGTAAATTTCTAAAAAGCCTTTTTCCTACTATCGTGTGGTCTATTTGGGGACAAAGGAACTCAGCCTTACATCAAGGGCTTAAAAAGACCTCAAATGAAGTGGCCCAATGAGTCATCCTGGAGTGACTTTTACTATTAGACCTTCAAATTCAAGATCTCTCACTACTGTTTTCATGTTGATGATCATGTTTTGGTTTCAGTTTATTTATATTCTCTCTTTGTATTGGAAATGGTCTTTCTCATTTCTATTTCTTTTTCTGTTCTGGAGGGTATGCCCTCTTTTTGTACTTGTACTCTCTTGAGTTTTGGATCAATTCCATTCAGAAAAAAAAAATGGAAATGAGAAAGACCATATTATGTTGATAATACACCCCATTCAGGAAAAATATATATAAACAACAAGCATGGATAACAGGCATAAGGCTAACAGTAACTACCAATTAGTTCCTAGGAGGGGAGAGGGACAAATTTAGGAGTCACTTCTCAATCCATTTAGATATTTATAGAATGCAACATAAATGTAAATTTTTTATAGTTGTCATAAAAAGAATAAGTTAATAAGATAAAAATTAGTGTATAACTGACTCATTATTTGAGAAAGGAATGGACGAGACATTGATTCAATAAATAATGTTACTAAAGAATACAATTTTGACATAATAATGATAATTAAAAATATGTTTAATTTCTTAAAAATATATTTCAAACAATTAATTTTACAAAAGGTTTACTTAAGAGTTTCCCTCATAAATGGAAAATTAAAAAATTCCAGTTACAAGAGCGGATTGTATTGATTTGACTAACAAAATCATTACTAAAAAGTTCTTGGTATGTGAAAATGTGTTGTGAGGTGCTGCATTTTATTTTTTCATTGAGGCTAAACTTAAACCGGTGCTTGAGAGATAACTGTCCATACACTGATAACGAATGTATGGATTCTCGAGAAGAAAGGAGCTGTGGTGGACCTCTGGACCACCCGAATCCCATGAGTGAATCAAAAGTTGGATCTACATTGGATCTCAGCTGAATCGCCCCATCTATCCTCCCGAGGAGAAGTTTGGTTACAAACCCCGGTTCGATAAGGAGGAGTATGCCACGCTAATGTGCGTTGCATGATCCACATCTCAGGTTTAGGCGGTGATGAGCACATTGAACTATCTATATGGCTTAGAGCCATCACAGCCCAAGCACAATAACACAATTATTAGGGGCATGCTCTACCACTGACCTAATAGTATGGATAAATAAGAGTTAATATGATTTTAATTTTCAAAAAGGCTTGTTGAATTTCTTGATTTCCCAAAGAGCTTTGTGTTCTAGCTCCATTAGGAGATGGAAAAACTAATTTGCCATATACAAGCCGGAACGGGGACATGCCAATGGGAGTCTTAAATACAGTCCGATAGGCCCACAAAGCATCATTGCGTGTTAAAGACCAATCTTTCCTATCTAGACGAAACATTTTTTCAAGTATGTTCTTGATCTCCCAATTAGATACTCCTACTTGCCCACTCGTTTTAGGGTGGTAAGGTGTAGAAAACTTATGTGTGACATAGTATTTGAGGAATAAGGTTCTAAGAAACAAATTGCAAAAATTCTTTCCTCCATCACTGATGAGTGTTCATGGCATACCAAAACAACCAAATATGTTCGTTCGAATGAACTGGACCACCACAGATTGATCATTGCTTTTGGTAACTACTGCCTCTATGTATTTAGATACATAATCTACTGTCATGAAGGTGGAAATGGTCCCATAAAATCTATCCCCCATACATCAAATATCTCGACAACAAGGATGGGGTTTAGAGGTATCATATCTCTATGGGACATGGTGCCTAAGCGATGACATCACTCACTTGAGCGGTAGAAATTGTATGCATCCCGATACAAGGATGGTCAAAAGAAACCAGATTGTAAGACTTTGGAGGAGATTTTTTTAGCACTGAAATGTCCCCCACACGCAAGAGTGTAGCAGAAAGTAAGAATACTTTGAATCTCATTATTGGGGACACATCTTCAGATGATTTGATTAGGGCAATACTTGAAGAGTTGAGGATTGTCCCAAAAGTATGTTCGTACTTGGGAAAAGAAGCGATCCTTCTTTTGTTTGGACCAAGTGGAAGGTATCTTACCAATTGCTAGATAGTTCACTATGTCTGCAAACCATGGTAAGCTCTCGTGAGTGACTACGAAGAATTGCTCATCCAGAAAGGAGTCGCAAACTGGAAAAGAATCGTAAGGTGATTTAAAGAGAATACGAGAAAGTGATCAACCACCATATTCTTAGAACCTTTTTTGTCCTGGATCTCGAAATTAAACTCTTGAAGCAAGAGTATCCATTTGATCAGTCAAGGTTTTGTATCTTTTTTGGCAAATAAAAGCCTGAAGGCAGTATGGTCCGAGTAAACTACAACCTTGGATCATAGAAGATAAAATCAAGATTTTTCCAAGCCAAAAACCACAGCTAGTAATTCTTTCTCCATTGTTCTCACGCTCTGATTTTCGACACCCAGTTAAGAGTGGGGGAAATTTGGGGGGGGGGGGTGAATAGTGAAAGTCAACTAGTTCACACACTTGAACCCTTCAATCCCAAGACTTAATTTTATGTGTTTGGAATTTCTATATGCGATTAATCCCATTAGAAAGAGGATTTAAAATCACTCCATTTAAAAAAAAATTACACTCAATTCTGATTTAAAACGAATGAACCATGCCTGTTTAAAGTTTAGGACAATTTGAACATATAGTGTGAACAGTACCTTCGTTCAATCGAAGAGATACTATCTTCGATTAATTGAAGTTCTATCAAAACTTCTATCGAAACCTGCTGGTTTTGAGATCCAATTTACTTAATTACTTTGATTAATCGAAGATGGGACTTCGATCAATCGAAGCCATTCGACAGAAAATCCTAATAAGTCCTATTTTCCATTAGGACATCCAATATTCACTCACCATTAAGCATGCACTCCACGTACAATATCATATATCTTATATAACTAAAAACATGCGCAGAAAGCATTAAAATCATAAATGGATCTCAATTACATCATAAACATTGGATCAAGTCCAAAATATACATACAACATCTAATTTTCCAAATGTAAAATCAAGGTGTCAAGATACTTATCCAACAGTCATATTATAATTTCTCAAAAATGTTAACATGACACGTACATACACAGATACTCAAAAATTCCAAAAAATGCTATCAAGGGCTCTACATAGCTACTCAAGTTCCATCCATTGCCAGTGCCTTATCTGTAAAAATGTTTGGGGGAGGGGAGGGGAGCAAATAACTAGCTTAGTAAGAATGCCTCAACCCACCTAGTCATCGACCCGACACCAACCTCCATAATATGCAATTATGATATCGCTACTCTATGTAATATGTTTAATGCTTGCATGTCTACCAATTCAATGCAATTCATATATGCATTTAACACATTCATCATACTTAATAGTTAAACACATAAGCATTTATGAATTTACTTCTATTTCGGTCATAATCCGATACATACACATGATTAGGCAACTCCGGCGGTCATGTAGTGTTGGTTAACTTTGACATCACTCGTATAATTGGGCATCTCCAACGATCATACATTCTTAGCAATTTATAGACTTGCCAATGTGATTGGACAACTTCGACGATCACATGATTTTGGACTACTCTGATATAATGGGCATTAGCCTCAGTATGGTGGACGACTATGACGGTCATACTATAGTGGGTATTTTACCATTTTCATAACATGGTTGGACATCTCCGAACCTCATGCATGGCTCACTTGGACAAACTCCAATATATATATCCACATTAGGCAACATATCACATATAACAATCTTTTTATAATACTTTTTTGCATTTGTTCATGCTTTATAGCAACCCTAGCATACATCATACTCTCACATACCACATATATGTCCACATTCTTACATATTTCTCATACATGTATATGAACCCACATATATCAATCATATGCTCACAATTCCTACATATAACATGGATAAGTTCACAACCATCATATATCACAAGATACAATCTTACATAACATACATTTAACTATAATGAAAGAGGAGAAATTCATACATAACCATATTAACCCTCCTAAACATGTTAAACTTAACCAAACCCTCCCAAACTCATCAACAACCTATAAATCAATGAATAAGAGAGAAGAAACACCCCTACCTCAATGATTTTAGGCCATCTTTGGATATTTTTGAGCCTCTAAATTTTGTTTCCTGGTAATGCAATATCACTAGTTAACTAGTTGAGCTTTAGATAACCTTCCTTTCATAACTCTTTTATCAAAGTGTTTTGGAATCGATATGATCAATAGATACCAAAAGAGCAAGCGAGAATCTTGAAAGAAAAAAAATAGAAAAAGAAAAGTGAAGAAAAGAAGGTATGTGATTGCTGAAGACAATTTTAAAGAAGTGTATACAAAAAGAATTGAAATGAAAAATGCTTGATTGACAAAAGTACGAAGAAATTGAATGTAATATGCTTTAAGGAGTTAGTTTTTCCCAAGCATTCTCGAATACACATTTCAATATCACCATCACCTTTTTATCATCCTTTTACCTAACATTACATCCTAGTAAAAGCCGTATTTGATCTTAAGGATGGTATGGTTCTAAAACAGTCATGACTGAGCTATAATATTGTGGTATAAATTCTTAATGTTTGATATCCCTTTCATGAGACTACATGTTCCTTCATGTATTTGTGGTTCTTCATATGAATCTTATGTGAGATAATTTGCACTTATTCTTCTCATATATACTTGAGTGAAAAATTAGCCAATCTTTGAGTACTTTATTTTGAGTGAAATATCATATGTGAGATTTGAAATCAAAGATAATTTTTTAAAGAAATCTGAACTGCAGTCGCTTTTAAATTGAGAATTATATTTTCAGGCTATATTCACACACACACTCTGAGTTAAGAATAGTAATGAAATTTTATAACTTTTGGATAGTGTTGAATCTTTTAACCTTTATTACACACTGAAGTGGATTGATTAAAGTATTCTTAATAGTTTCACATTAATGGAGAAAATTTTATTGAGTGTAATTACCATCACTTGATGTTTGTGGGTAACATATATGTTAAACCCTCACGAGACTTCACTCATCCAGTAGGGATGCCTAGGGGTTTAAAAAGCTTATTGCATTTGCTAAATGCAATCGTATTTCCCACGAAAGAGGAAAGTTGTTTTATTTTTCTTGTTGTGTATTGCTAAGGGACTAGCAATATGTAACTTGGGGGGTGTGATAGGCACAGAATGTTGTACATTCGGTCCTTCTAATTTACATATGCTAATCCTTTATTTATGTTTATATTAGTGTTTTTATGGTATTATTATGTTTTTGTCATTTTCAAATCCTTAGCTGAAAATATGGTTAATTCCATGATTTTTGGGCTTTCAATGAGGCTTCCATAAGAACAAGTAATTGCCATTAGTTTGGGCTAACTTCCAATGATGAGTCCATGGATTGGGCCAAGCTATATTGAAGATTTAATGTAAAAGGGGCCAAAAATCTAAATTGGTTCATTCATTAGGTCAAGTACAAGTTCAAGACTAATCTCAAGCCCAAAATTAGTTCAAAATACTAATATGCGTACTGTTTGTATTTTAACCATAACTTCATGATCCAAACTCCAATTAAGGTGATTTTTGTTGCTGTGGAAAGATAAAAGGGAGATTTAAATACTTTTAGTTTTGAGAAATTTCTAAATCTGAGATCTTGGTGGTTTAAAGTGGCCAAAACAGTAGCATAAATAGTCTGGGCATATTTCTACTTTGATTGCTTTGTAAATTTGTGACAAGTGTCCAGTGATATCACAAGCAACCACCACACTCAATGAATTCACCAAGTGATATACACATGGAGGGAGATGGTCCAAATATTCTAAAATGGGATACATATAGAGTTATTTAGGCCATGAGATTATTAAGTGGAAGAAATAGTGGACACTCAAATTACACTAACTTTGGCTATAAAAGGAGGGGAATTGAGTGGTGTAGGGGAGACTTGAGTGGAAAAATTCCACACACATAGAGAAATATGAAGTGTTCTCCAACCATGGAGACTTGTAACTTAGCCATGAGGAGCTAAAACTCTTCATAGGGCATTGATGTAGCCCTAGCTAAGCATCAATGGTATGTTAATAGTATTTTTATTTGGAATTGTTATATGTGTATAATAAGTTGTATAACTTTGAGGATTACATTTGCAATCAAATTATAAAGTTACACAATTGTTTTATTTGAACATAACACAATTATTTTATTTGAACATAAATTCATTAGATAAGATAATTCATGTTTAAGGAAGATGAATCGTTCTACACTTTTAATTTCATGTTATATTTTTTATTTAACTAGTTAGGTAGACGATTCATGCTAATTAGAGAAGAGTACGTTATTCTTATCTTTTGATTTATGTATTTTCTTGAAGATATCATAGTGGTATATGACAAATCCCATGAATCATGATTATGCATATGTAACTTTTCCAAGTTGAAATACATTATTCCATTGATGTGAGGCTAGTGATGAAATCAATACCTTAGTCCCTCTTTTATTTATCATTTCAAACTATAATTATTTTCATTTATTTTATGTTAAACACATACCAAAAATATCAACCTCTCTTTCAATGAATCAAATAAGACTAATTTAATCACATTCTCTGTGGGATCGACACATTCACAAGAGCCCTATCTTACAAAGATTCGTGCTATTGCGAGTAGTTTATTAAGAATTAGACAAGAACTATTTTGATAAAACAAATTACCCTTTCCAACCACAACACCACTCTCAAGTGAGATTCCGAATAGACTAGATTCAAAACCATTATTATAAAGATGAAAAATAAATAGTTTAAAATTTTTTTTTTATTTTGTAATTAAAATAAAATAAATAAAACTAATACTAATAAAAGAAATCTCATGGGAAGGAAATTCACTACCACAGATCCACATAAATAAATTTTCTATTATTCCTTTATAATTTTTCCTCCAATAATCGATAAATATACTTCACCAATCTAATTACAATTGGAAAGATGAAGAAAAATGTGGAATAAAAAAAATAACTTGATTATATATGAGAGAGACTTTTTTTTAACTTAATCTGATGCACATTGGCTACGTAAATAGAGGAAGACATTCTTCAAATTACTATTATTTGGCAAACACGCAGAATCATCCTCTAATTTTTGAAAATAAAAATTCACAATAAAAGAATGCTCTTGGGAGAAAAAAATTATACAAGAAAGTAAAAGAACTTACATATATTTCACCATGGTGGCTTCATCACTCCCTTGAGATGAGTGTTTACAAGAAAAGAAAAGGAATATAAGAAAATAAAGAAAATGACTATGCTATATTTTTTTTGTGCAATTTGTAACTCCTTCACCAATCCCTAAGACCCCTTATTTATAGAGTTGGAGGGAAATGGTTTAGGTGGGAAAAAAAGAATTTAAAATACAAAATTTAAATTTGAATCTCTAAGATTTGATCTCCATATCTTCAATTTGTATTCTGGACTGCTAACGTGGTTGTGTAAAAATAAATTTTTCAAAATTTCGAAATTGAGAGCTCTTGTGGAGTAGTTTGTGCAAAATACCATCTCTACTACAATTCTTCTTATGTTCATTTTTAGTCCTTTTTTTGCTACTTTTCTTCTCATTTGGAAATCAACGTCGATAAAACATAAAATGGAAAGATAAGAACATCTAAACCCTAAAATAAAAGAATAATTAAAAACTTTTTTTGATATAAAATAACAAGTTTTGTGCACTTATCACCCACTCGACCTGCGCCCCGAGCCCCACCGACCCAAAAATCTCAAAATGAGTCAAATGACTCGAAAATATCCTTGGACCTCTAAACTAGTCCTCAAACATGAATTTCATATTTAAAACACATGTACCATAATTTCACATCATTAATATGGTAGTAAATAGAAATAAAAGAAAACGGGTCAAAAGTGGACCTGGTCTCTACAACCTCCCCGCCTTCAAGGAATTTCATCCTCGAAATTAGAAACATATCTCAAGTAATAAACAACTTAGGATACGTTGAATAAACCCCTTGTGCCCGTTCTCATGTAGCCTTCCCGACTCCGTGATGTCTCCAAAGCACTTTAACCAACAGAATGGTCTTACCCCAATGCACTTGCTCCTTAGAGTCCAAAATCTGAATTGGCCTTTCTTCGTAAAAAAACATCCTCCTCCACCTCAAGATCTGTCCAATCTCACATATGTGAAGGATCCGACTCATACATTATTAACATCGAACATGGAAATTATTATGCACACTCGACATTTGTGATGGCAATGCCAATTGATATGAAACCTTACCCATACAATCCAAAATCTTAAAAGAATTGCTAAACCGTGGTGACAACTTGCCACTACGCCCAAACCTCATCAAACCCTTCCGTGGTGAGATTTTAAGAATGACATGATCTCCCACCTCAAATGCCAAAGGTCATCGCCTCCTATCGGCATAACTCTTTTAATGGCTCTGAGTACTAAACAACAATTGCCTTATCACCTTAATTTTTTTCTGTAGTCTCTCAGACTATGTCCACTATGTCCAGCCCCAAAGCCACTATCTCACCGACCTCTGTCCAACAAATAGGCGACCTACAAGGCTTACCATATAATGCTTCCAATGGAGCCATCTTAATACTAGCTTGATAGCTATTATTTAATGCAAAATTCACCAATAGAAGGTGATCCTCCCAACAATCACAAAAATCCAAGACACAAGCCCTAAGGATATCCTCCAAAATCTATATAGTACACTCTGACTGACCATCCATCTGAGGATGAAAGGCCGTACTAAAAGGAAGGTCTATATCAAGCGTTGTCTGAAAACTTCGCAAAAATTGTGATGTAAACTATGGGTCTCTATCTGATACAATAAAAATTAGCACTCTGTGCAGCTTCAGAATACGATCAATGTACAACTGACTAAGAGTGTCCACATCATCAGTCACCTGAATAGGGAGAAAATGCACCACCTTGGTCAATATATCCACAATAACCCAAACTGCATCATGGCCCTTCCTCGACCTCGGTAATCCCATCACAAAATCCAAGGTGACGTGTTCCCACTTCCACATAGCTATCGGTAATGGTTACAACAAACTCGATGGTCTCTGATGCTTGGCCTACACTTGTTGACAAGTGAGGCTACTTGCTACAAAATATACATCCTTTTTCATACCCTTCCACCAATACTGTCTACGCAAATTGTGATACATCTTGGTACCATCGGGATGAACTACAAGTCTAGAGTAATGAAACTCTCTAAGAACCTCATCCCTGTAAGCCAATGGTACAACCATTTTCCCTTTGAACATCAAACCACCATCGAAATGAACTGTCCAACTTTCCACCACTTCGCCACCCAAAATCCAAGTGTGGATTGATGGGGGTTGAGAAAAATCATCAAAATAGTTTGCGAAAGTGTGGTGCATTGAAATAAAACTGAACCCCTTGATGTATGAAAGATTATGTAAACAACAAAAAAATTTCTTAATGAACACGAAAATGATTGCATAGAGAATATGAGATTCAGAGATTATATACCTGATAGGAATAATTTTCCAACCCCCTAGTCTTCAATAGTTGGTGAAACAATTAATCTCCTTGGTGTACTGCCCGTAAGAATCACTGCTATGACCCTTGAGGTTGATTATCTAAAAGATTAGTTCTTGTGGGAGAACCCTCGGTTTGTGAATTTATTTCTATGTACTTTCACTCCCTAATATGGGAGAGAACATGACATATTTATATAAGAGTCTCTTCCAAGTTAAGTCTTCTTTCCCATATATGCAAGATATGATAAATCATATCTTCATATAAAAGGAAACTATATACACACTCCATATCTTATAATCCCCTACGAAATATAAGATATTATGTATATATATTTAAATTATATATATATATTAATATATATTCTAGGATATTAAATATCCAATATATATTTATATATAATTTCACTTGTGCCCTTAGCATGTAATTAAATTATAAATTCCCCTAGCACATTATAACTGTAGACACCCATTTTTGACCTCCCACTTCTTTTCTAAATCCTAAACCATTCATACCAAGTTTTAGGATTCCACCTCCTCGAGTATAAACCCCAAAAAGGGTAAAATGGTCGTAAACAGGAAATAGACTTCACCATTGAGTTCAAAGGTACCCAAAACCTCAAAAATTAATACTCATGGGAACCAAAACTCCTCCCAAACATTTGATTTTATCCAAACCCTAAATCGGGGTCAAATTGGTTAGCCCAAAAGTTTGACCGACAAACCGTTCATCAAATCGACTAACGGACCTCACCATCACAATCGTTGGGTCCAAATATTATAAGAAACACTATAATATTGACACAATTCTAGTCTGGACATCCCGTTGACCAAAACCTAAATCAAGGTTAGGCTAGTCAACCCGAAAGTTTGTCCAACAACCCGTTTATCAAATCGATGAACGAACCTCACCATCACAATTGCAGGGTCCAAAAACTATAGGAAAACTATAATATTGACACAATTCTAATATGGACATCTCGTTGACCAAAACCCTAAATCAAGGTCAAGTTGGTTAACCCAAAAGTTTGACCAACAAACCCTTCATCAAATCGATGAATGGACCTCATCATCACAATTATAGGGTCAAAAAACTATAGAAAACACTGTAATATTGACACATTTCCAGTTCGGGCACATTTTTGACCAAAGCCTTAGTTCAGGGGCAAAACTGTCTTTTCGTTGCACACACTGTCCAGATCTGGAATTTCATTTTTGGATAAAATAAAATCATTTTATGACATCAGGAATGAGAGGATCCCCAAAATTACCCAATTTTTGCCCTATAAAAGGGATAAAATCAGAATTTAGCTAGAGGAGGACACATGGCACACATTTCTGCAAAAATTCTCGTAGAAATTTCTAAGAGAATTCTCCCAAAAAAAATTTATTTTTCATCAACAACCAAGATTGACTTGATCCAATGACTACTATTCATCCAAATCAAAAATCCACTTTGGAGGGTTAGGATTCACTCGGGAATGAGGCAATTCACCACTTTCCAATCCAACGGTCCACATTCGCCCAATACAAAATATATCTCTTAACCTATATCTTCCTCATCCAATGGCTCACATTCATTCTCATGAAAATGAATGGCTAAGATTTAAAGAGACCAACTCATTGCCATTATATACTTTTTGCACATCATTTTTAGTCTTTTACCATTTTTCATCCAAAGGCTCCCATTAATTCTCCCTAATCCTATGGATGACATTCATTACCTTGGGCTATAAATACCCCATTATCTTCATTGATTAAGGTGATCAACAACAACTACAACAACAATTACACTCATATTTGCTCTTGTCTCTCTCTAGATAGCTCTCCACCTCTAAAGCCTCCATCATCTTCTACCTTCCATCTCCAAGCCTTCTCGTCTTCTTGTCATGAAGAACCATTAGAAGGTAGCTTGGTGGAGAAAATATTCTCCACCACCCATGCACTACTTCAATGTTCAATATTGCACTTTCTTTGCATTTTTAGCATTTTTCTTTATATTTCATGTATTTTAATTCATGTATTTACATTTCATGAACTTTTAATTTATGTCTTTACTTTGCAAGTGCTTTTTCCTCATTTTGTCTCTCCCTAAAATGTTCTTTACTCATCCATTGCAAATTAAAATTTTAAGGCCAACATCATTGCTTCAAGCCTCCACTTGTGGAGTGTCATAGAAGAGTGATGTTTAGAAGAGAAATATTTTAATTCTTACACTTTACTTGTTCAATATTTATATTTCAACCATTTTAATTCATGTCTTTACATTTCAAGCACTTTTTCCTTCATTTTGACTCTTCCTAAAATGTTCTTTGTACATCTATTGCAAATGAACATTTTAAGGCCAACATTATTGCTTCAAGCCTCCACTTGTGGAGTGTCATAGAAGAGTGTTGTTTGGAAGAGAAACAATAATATACATATATTTATACAAAACTTTCTTGTTTGAATTTGTCCATTTCAAGTTCTTTTGTTTCTTTGTTTGAACTTATCCATTTCATGTTCTTTTAATTTTTGTTTGAAAATTTTCATTTCAAGTTTCTTTAATTGTTGCTTTTGAACTTGTCTATTTCAAGTTCTTTTTTTTTTTAATTCTTGTCATTTTTCATTTCAAATATATAAATTGCTCCTCAAATTCAAGTTCTCTTCAATGTTCAATTCGTCTCTCTGTCTTGTGCCCAATGGGACACACATTCTTGTATAGTACTGCATCAAGGAACCATAAATGATTTAGCATAAAGGACTTGGAAGCAACATTTTGCTTTGGCCTAGAAAATTGGTTCGCACATAACCGTGCAACCAAATTACCCACCGAAAGATCTTCAGGTAGAGGAGTGTAGATTTTAGTTAAATCAGTTGGGCATTCATGAGGACAGGCCATGGCAGTGGCAATGGTTGACATATCAATACGAACTTGTGTCCCATCCACCATAGAAATAAGAACTCCCCGCTCATCAGGTTTCGGCATCAAGTTCTAATAAAAGACTTTGACGAGCCTCGGGTATATAGTAGTAGACAATGGAACAAAAATTAAAGCAGCCTGATGGTGATGGATGTCAGAAATACCCCACCATGTCTCGGGGAACATAGTATAAAATTCTGCAATATCAAACCTTGCTTCAAAATTTAAAGCTCTTGGGTGCCATCTCTCATGTATTCCTTCTCGACAAGGCCTAAAGGTAACCAGTGTAGGATCATGTCATGCTCG
The DNA here is from genome assembly GCA_026545225.1 of Cornus controversa. Lineage (NCBI taxonomy): Eukaryota > Viridiplantae > Streptophyta > Magnoliopsida > Cornales > Cornaceae > Cornus > Cornus controversa. The sequence goes on from CM048852.1 coordinate 22,501,010, forward strand.
TCGAGGATTACGCGAGCTTGACGTTCCTTGAATGTTTGCTCTTAGGTGCCATATAAGTTCAAAAAGTGTGGTTGAAGAATTCAAACAAACACTTGGCGTGGACAAATAAAGTACCTCCTTCAACTTCTTCTTTCAGAAACTTTTTCACTCCAAAAGTTTTGGATTGTCCAAAGTGCCTTGTGCTCTATTTCTATTGGAAGATGACATGTTTTCCCATAAACTAACCGATATGGCGACATACCTATAGGAGTCTTGTAAACAGTCCGATATGCCCACAGTGCCTCACTTAACCGCAATGATCAATCCCTTCTATCTGGTCTCACTCTCTTCTCTAGAATGTGCTTGATTTCTCGATTGGATAACTCCACTTGCCCACTCGTCTGAGGATGATAAGGAGTCACCGCTTTATGTGTCACTAAATATTTAGCAAACAAACCCCTTAAGAATATATTGCAAAAATGAGAACCACCATCACTAATCAAAGCTCGAGGAATTTCGAATCGACTAAAAATATTCTCGTGCATAAATTTGATAACCACTTTGTGATCATTGGTTTGAGTCGCCATGGCTTCCACCCATTTGGAAATATAATCCACTCCTACAAGAATATACTCGTAACCAAAAGAGGGTGAAAAAGGTCACATGAAATCAATTTCCCAAACATCAAAAATCTCCACCACCAGAATGGGGCTCATTGGCATCATATCCCACCTGAACATTGAACCCAACCTCTGACAACAATCACAAGTCTTACAAAAGACATAGGCATCATGAAACAAAGAAGGCCAAAAAAACCCACATTGAAGCACTTTTACCGTCGTCTTTCTTACACTAAAATAACCTCCACATGCTAAAAAAATGGCATAATTTAAGAACATCTTGAAACTCATGGTTTGGGACACACCGACGAATGATCTGGTCTGGACAATACTTGAACATCTCAGGATCCTCCCAAAAACAATGATGAATTTTAGAGAAGAATCTGTCATGCTCTCACTTGGTCCAGCCCGTGGCACTTTTCCTGTAGCTAAATAATTTACAATATTTGTATACTAGGGAATCAAGTCATCGGACACTCGAAACAGTTGCTCATCCTGAAGTGACTCATAGACCAACAGTTTAGCACACACAAACTTTAGTACTATCTCTGAGAATTGATCTTCTACCACATTCTCTTCCTTCTTTTCTCGAATTTCTATTTCATCTTGAGGTTCACACTCATCTATAAAATCTATGAAGAAAACATCAGTCTGGTCTGGAGGGTTTTTAACAACATTGAAAATATTTAGCTTGACCTTCATATTGCCAAATGAGATATCTATGATCCCTGACCTACAATTTATACAAACATCTGCAGTAGCTAAGAAATGTCGACCAAGGATTACTAGAATGTGCCTCCTCATATTATAAACTGGCTCAGTGTCAAGTATAATGAAATCAACTGGAAAGTAGAACTTGTCCACTTTAGTGAGCACATCTTTGACAATCCCTCGAGGTTGCTTTGTTGATCTATCTACAAATTGCAACACCACCGAGGTAAGCTTCAATTCTCCCAAGCCCAACTACAAGTAGGCTGAATAAGGCAGCAAGTTCACACTTGTACCCAAATCAAGAAGCGCTTTATAAATATGGTGCTCCCCAATGATGCATAAGATAGTTGGAGCACCAGATCTTTATATTTAGGAGGAGTGCAATGCTGAATTATAAAACTCATTTGTTGTGGCAGCATTACCTTCTTTGGCACATGACTTTTAGAACACCTCTTCTGAGTTCACAAGTCCTTCAAAAATTTTGCATAAGGAGGAATCTGGTTGATGGCATGAAGGAATGGTAGATTAATCTCCACTTGTCTAAAAACCTCCATCATGTCATGCAACTTGTCCCCTTGCTTCCCCAACTTGGATGCTTAAAGAAAACGTTGTTGGAAATAAGCCTTGGGCTCATATGTATTTTTAGCACTTGGACTTGTGATCACTTTTTCTTCTTCTTTCTTCTCCCCCACCTTATTATCAATTACTTTCCCACTTTTCAAAGTGGTGATGGCTTTAACCTACTCATGGTGTTGGTTGCTTGTAGAAGCATGCATCCCTCTAGGATTAGTAACTGGCCTAGGGAGCTTCCCCTATTCTCTTCTACTGAAGGCATTAGCAAGTTCTCCAAACTGAGATTCCAGTTTGGCAATGGACTGAGAATGAGAATGCTCCAATTGTGCTATAGTTTGCACTGTTTCGACAATGGAGTCGAGCTTCTCAAGTTTAGAGTCAATTTTGTCAAGTCTCGCCAAGGCATTCATCACCCTATCTTCAAAAGTAGAATTTTTGGGTGGCATAGGAACATGTGTTTGATATGGCTGTTGAGGTACATAGTTCCTAGGCTGATATGTTTGGTACAGTGCTGCCCCTTGATTGCTATAAGAAAAACTAGGATGATTCTTCCATGTTGGATTGTAAGTATTACCACGAGAAGGATTCATTGGTCCAGTGAATATAGCTTGGACTTGCTCATGTTGAAGATCAAAAAATTGCCTAACTGAAGGACAATTGTTCACATTATGTATAGGACTAAAGCAAAAATCACAAGGGCCTAGTAATAGAGAATTCAAAATAGGAGGAGCTTAACTGGTAGCCATAATTGCTGCTACTTTCTGTGCAATTAGATCAATGTCGGTTGGCATAACTTCTATAACACCAACCTAAAAATCTCATCAGTCTTCCTTGCAATGGCAGGGCTACTCGAACAAGTAGAGGACACATGTTGTAGAGAGTTGTCACTAAGATTTTCGAATAGAGTCCACACCTCTTCTTCACTCTTCAACATAAAAGTACCTCCACAGGATGCATCAACCATCTGTCTGTTGGCTTCTGTCAGCCTTTCATGAAAACTCTGCACTAGTTGCCACTTAGGAACCTGATAATGAGGACACTTCCTAAGAAGGTCCTTGAATCTTTCCCATGTCTCATAGAATTGTTCCCCCTCATGTTGGGAGAAACCAGTTATAGCACGTCTGAACTGATTCGTCTTCCTTCTCAAAAAATATTCCTTGAGGAACTCATGTTGCATTTGAGTCCAAGTCATGATACAACCTGCTGGTAGAAAATTGAACCAATACTTTGTTTTGTCCTTCAAGGATAATAGAAAAAGTCTCATCTTGAAAGCATCTTCAGAGAAGTTGTGAATTTTTGTAGTTGAGCATACTTCTATGAATTCATCTAGATGCTTGTAAAGGTCTTCTTGAGTCAGCCCATAATAGGATGGTAGCACTGAATAATGCTAGACTTGATCTCATAATTCTGTGCTGTGACATTAGGCAGTTGAGAACTAGTTGGTGAAGTATATTTCTCAGGGACATAGTAGTCCTTAAGCAATCTCGCCATTTCCCCAGTAACATTAGGAACAATGTTGTTATTCCTTTCTTCAGCCATGTCATCAATTATTTCTTCCTCTTGCACAATGGTATCAACAGGAATGTTCTTCTGTTGTCTAAGACTACCTTCAGGCTTAAGATCAAGAGGTATCAAAGGGTCAACCACAGAATAACGACCTTGCATAAAATACTAGAAGTACCTATAAATAAAACACAAACAAACTTAAAAACAAAATATAAAAATTCCTAAACTAATAATCCAATTAAAATTAATTCTATAAAATCTAATCAATCAAATAGATAGTCCCCGACAACGGCCCCAAAAATTGATTCATAGGTAAGTGTATCAATTAAATTACCACACATCGCAATAGAACGAATTCCTTGCAGAATAGGGCTATCGAAAGGGGTGTCGAACCTTAGGGACTATGGTTCGAATGAGTTGGATGTCCAGAATTAATTCTAATTAAATTAAGAAAGAAAAGGTTGTTGATCTTTATAACTAAATTAACTAAAGAAATAAATAAAATAAAACAAGAGAAACTAGAGAGTGTAGAAACTATGAGATGAATTTAGGGTTATTGATTTCACCACTAACTTCACAATCAATGGTCAATTGAACTAACTATGGGGAATTGTATCATGCATAAGTGGTGTCGGTCACTACAAGCTCACCTCCATTCATCAAGAAGATAACATATAATTAAGGCTAAGTCATAGACTATCTTTGATTCGTATGGGTCATCTACCTAACTACCCTACTCTAGGGTGCAGTATGGTCTATGTTCTCTGGGCATAATCCATCAAAGTTTTTAATAATATATTCAGTGATTACCATTGTGTAATAATCACTCTCATAATCATAGAAAACAAGAAAGATTGAGTTCAATAACAATAATCAAGTATCTAAGACAAGATAAGAAATCATTGAAATTGAATTTGTAAGACATTTATTGCTAAATTCTATAAGAAGAATCTTCTAAATTACACAATTTATGCGTGAATACAAAAATCCCTAATAATTAGAACAATCAAACCATTGATGCTTAGTTAGGGCTACATCAAAACCCTACTAGATGAACTAGCCGCTCATAGTAGAAGAGACTACTTCAATTATTTAGGAAGAATGCGTCATCTTCACACAATACGCGTAAGACCTTATTCTCCAATGGTTCTCCACTCCAAATCTCCTCAAGATCCTATTCAAAAGTCTCCAAAAGTCTCTCCCCAAAACTCTCTTCAATACAGCCTCCCATTCGCCACTTTAAACCCTAAGAGAATATGAAGTGTCCCGATCTAATTAAGAGACAATTAGGGTTTCCCACATGCCCTAATCAGGTGTGTTTTTCTGCTGACTTTTGGCCCAAAGTTTGACCTAGTAGAAGTCCAATTCATGAAATTTACGTTAAATACAAAAGTATCCAGAATGGAATTTCGTTCAACCATGTAAGGAATTGAGTCAATTTGAGGCACGAAAATGAGAGTTTCGGGCTGCTTTCCAAAACGGGATTAAAATTGGATTAAGCACAGAATTGGGCTCAAGCCCGTAATACCCTTCAATTGTTATAATTCTCTTGGGCCACTTCCTTAGGCTGTCTTGAGTTAAAATATGGAGTTGAATGAATCCATTTGATGTAGGTTTCATATAACCCTCTTGAATGTCATCTTTAAAAGCCTAAAATCATAGTTTTAACTGAAATAATCATTAAGGCCCTGAAAATACAGAAAATACAAAAACAATGTAAAATCACAAATAAACTATCACTAAGAGAATAAAATATGCAAATTAAGATGCTGCAATGCGTAACATTCAACGCCAATCACATTCAAGTTCATATAATTCAAGTCATGGTTCAAGGTAAGCCTAATGAACCTCATGCTTTTCAACTAATAGTTGTAACATGTGAAAAAAATCATTAAGTTATAACTAGCATAACAAGTACACAATCTTTCATGTATAACACTCATATAAGTCACATACATCATGTATTTCACATATAGGTGGCACAAAACTCACATTTAACATGCATAGACTAATATGTTTCACATACATCATATACATCACGTGAAGAACACTCTAAACTTGCGTACATATATAAGAGGAAATCAGGTACATGATATTTTAACCCTTTAACTCCTACTAGCACATCCATATACCACACAAATCCTAGAGAATCGATGAAAGGAATGAGAAGACACCCTTACCTCAACTTTAAAGACTTTCCAAGCACTTTTTGAAATTTCCAGCAATTTCCACCTTGCTGAAACATGAGTTTGTTCGGTTCAAACCGAAGCCCTTAACCCGATAAACAACCTATCCTTCTTCGAGAACTTCCAAACCACAACATAGCTACTACAAAATCTAGAGAGAAGGGAGAGAGATGAAGTAGGAGAGTTATAGAGAGAGAAATTTATAATTATGAAATATCATAGACCTCTAGATATTTATCTCATCATTTAGGGCGCGAAATGACCAAAATGCCCCCGAGTCACTTAACATATCCTCCCGACCTCTATTTTCAATTTCTAAAGTTGTGTTGGCCCCGAAATCGATTCCTTAACTCTCTAAATATTTTGTTTGGTTCATAACCAAAAATAATATTTTTCTAAACAAATTTCGGATTCTCGGGCCCACTAGACCTTATCCCGAGGCCCATGTTTGACCAAAAAGTTAAACTTCTCCAAATGTTCCTAAAACTTCCAAAACCCTCATAACATATTTCCAAACATGTTTTCCACTTTCGAAATATCCAAAACATCATTCAAATCGCATTTATAGCGAAAATGATGAAAATTTTGAAAACTGGCCAAATTTGGTTCTAGTCTCTATAACCTCCCACCTTTAAAGAATTTAGTCCACAAAATTAGCCTCATACTCTAGATCCTACGAGTGTTGTCACTAAACCTTAAGTGACTTTTCCTATCTTCCTTTTATCACCAGAAATAGTCATAACTCACCAGTATCCAACACGCGGCTTTCACTCCTTAACCAATCAAGGTTCTGGTCATCACACCACACAACTTCACTCTATATTACACAAAATATTCAACTATTAGTATACCTCAAACGATATATAGACATCTCCAAAATTGTAGTACAATCACCACACTGTAACTGCTATGACCATAATTATCTCCCAAACTAAGTTCAAAAAGATAAAACTACAACCAACTCATTTTCCAATCAACGAAAGTATGTTTATGCACTCCTTTCTACTAATTCATCCTCCTTGAATCACAATTCCCTAAATTTCTTACACAAGACAATGTCATGTTCACAATCTAAACTTACATATCTCACGCGTGGCCTAAGGCCAACATTTCTTAAGGATTAATAACTCAATGCTTAACTAGTTAGATCACTTTTCCAAAACGTATGGAATCATTACTCTCTTAGTCTCATAACTGATCTGTGGATCTTTTCACTCTCACTAGTACCATAAGGTATGGTTCACAGGAAAACAAGGTCTGCAGAAAATTCTGTTGTTCACATATCACTTTTTTTCCTCAGTTAACAACTAACCAAGACAAATCTATGGTATTACCACCGTCATCCTCTCATGACATATAAACAAGTCATGTCCCAAAATTGAATAAGATCTCATATGTTAATCAAAACTCAATCTCTCAGGTTCACACTACCCATAATGATACATCCAAAGACTAAACTGTCTCTCATGATGCACCTCAACAAGTATGTCAATAGACAAAGTTGCGTCCGAATGACAACAAGCACACCCTCAGGCGTGTCAAATTGCTAAACTGCCCCTCAATGAAGATTACCAAATCCAGGATTACGTCCACAAATAAAAACTGCATCTATAGTGACAATAACCAACAACAATAGATGGGTCAATAGACAAAACTGCGTCTCCCACCACTAATGTGCTAATAGAAAAATCTGCGTCTAAGCAACAACACCAACCACAAATGTGACAATGGACAGGACTGCGTCCAGGGTCACAATCACCTATGTCAATAGACAAAATTATGATAAATGACAATGATTGGGTCGATAGACAAAACTACATCCATACGACTCTGACCCTCAATTGATGTGTCAATAGACAAAATTGTGTCTAAATGACAACACCACTCAAATGGGACAATGGACAAAACTGCGCCCAGAGTCACTACCACCTTGTCAATAAACAAAACTTCATTTAAATGACAATAATCTCAACTGATGTGTCAATAGACAAAACCGCATCGAAGTGACAACACCACATTGGTTGTGAGAATGGACAAAATTGCATCTAGAATCACTACCACCTTGTCAATAGACAAAACTACACCTAAATTACAAGGGTCTCAACAATGGATGGGTCAATAGACAAAATTACATCCATATGAGACCGATCCTCCAACTGATGTGTCAATAGACAAAATTGCGTCTAAATGACAGCGTCACAATCATCCCAAAGTCTGTAACCTTCCAAGAATCTCACATGTCCCCTCAAGTACTCTATCGTGTACAGGAACTCACAACCTCAAGAGCAGTTTAAGCTAACCTACTCTTGTCATCACAATCTCACTCATACACCCATTTATGAGCAAAATTTACTATACTCACAACATTCGGATTTCATTTCCTTACTCGCCAATACCCATCGAATCAATTCCACAATTACTTGGACCTAACACATTATAAGAGAAGTACTAATCGAAGAGAAATGGCTGGCCAGTTCGTTTCTTTTCGCTAGTCCACCTGATAACATGCCTTTCTTGTCCCTCTTACTCTCGATCCCAACTGTCCATTCTGGCACAAAGCTAATGGATTACATATATTAAGTCCCTAACATATACAAGGACTAATATATCTAACTCTAACCCATTCTCAAAAATCTCTGTATGGAAAACATCAAAATATCTCAACCCTTCCCCACTAGCTCTAGACTCACACAACCTAAGTCTAGTATAACTTGTAAATCTCCAATCTCATGAATCAACTTATTTCAATCCTCTGTTTAATTTATTAAATCCTCAAAACTAGGATACTGAAACCAGACATGTAATGTACATTAAAACATTCTAGATAAAAGATATGTTACAACGACTATGCTTAAACCAAAAAGATATTTTTCAAACATATACAACTTATGATGCTCTATCAATCTCATAACATAACTCACGCAACACAAACTCATGACATGCAACTTAATATACTTGCACAAATTATTGTTATAACTCATAAATCAGAGATCACTTATATACCTCAATCACTGTGGACCAGTACTCTGATACCTGGATTGTTATCTTGAACCACTAGGAAGGTTCCTCATACTTGCTCGTAAAACTTGAGCAGACCGCATTGGCGGGGGTGGCGGCATTGCCACTGAGTTAAGTTGACTCGCCAAAAATTGATCAGTGCCATTGAGAGACTCTATCCCCCTCCCAACCTCTATTTTCGATTTCTAAAGTTATGTTGGCTTTGAAATCAATTCCTTAACTCTTTAAACATTTCATTTGGTTCATAACCAAAAATAATATTTTTTTAAAAATTTTTTGGATTCCCGAGCCCACTAGACCTCATCCCGGGGCCCATGTTTGACCAAAAAGTCAAACTTCTCCAAATGTTCCAAAAACCTCATAACATGTTTCCAAACATGTTTTTCACTCTCGAAACATCCAAAACATCATTCAAAATGCATTTATAGCGAAAATGATGAAAATTTCAAAAATTGGCCAAATTTGGTTCCGATCTCTACAACCTCCCCACCTTTAAAGAATTTCATCCATGAAGTTAGCCTCATACTCTAGATCTTACGAGTGTTATCACTAAACCTTAAGTGAGTTTCCCTATCTTCCTTTTATCACCAAAAATAGTCATAACTCACCAATATCCAACACGCGACTTTCACTCCTTAACCAATCAAGATTCTGGTCATCACACCACACAACTTCACTCTACATTTCACAAAATATTCAATTGTTGGTACACCTTAAACGATATCCAAACATCTCCAAAATTGTAGTACAATCACCACACTGTAACTACTACGACCACAATTATCTCCAAAACTAAATCCATGTGTTCATAATTTTGTGATTGCATATGCCAGCCAAACTTGCAATATTAGAAAGAAATATCGAAGAACCTATTCACCCCCTCCCCCTTTAGGTTCATCAATATGATCACATTCCCACATTTTGAGCATCCATTTATCACATAAATCATACTTTATAGAAAATCATGCTCATTCGGGCAATTAATTAAACACGTAGATGCCACATTTGCATATATCCATAGAATGTGTACAATTCTCCCACATTTCTCACACAACATGTTATACAATCACATATGTCAATTCAAAGCACGTATCTACATTTATTAAAGGTATAATTCATTCAATTTCAAAATTTAGCATGCTTTAACTTTGAGAAATACATAATTATACACAACTAACCAATTGGGTGACATAGACAACCAATATACTCACACAAACCTCAGATTTCATTGTTTTGGGATCCCTACCTTAGTTTAGAAAAGCTTTTAAACAAAATTCTCAAATCTCACTGAACTCAAATTCATCCAAATTCAACTTTAAACCGATTAAACTCGAGTCCTCGTCGCGTAGATCAACCTTTTCTTCTTTAGTGTTCTCCAATTCACACTCCAAGTTTCCCAAATCCAAGAGAGAATGAAGAAGAAGTGTAGAGACAAGAGAGAGTGTCTCTTGGTGGCTGCTATATAGAGGGAATAAATGGCTAAAATGTTTATTCCAACTATTTATAGACCTAGTCTCGTCAAATTACCAAAATGTCACTAGTCATTTAACGTACCTTCCTGATCTCTGTTTTTAATTTTGAAAACTCCTACGGACTCGAAATCAATTTCATAATATTTTTAATATTTTAATTAGTCTAATTTCATAAATTAGTATTTTTTTCAGAAATTCCAAATTTCACGGGCCCACCTAACTCGCGTCCCTATTTCGCCCAACCCAAAAATATCAAATTTCACCAAATGCTTCCAAAACTTCTTCGGACCCTCATACAAGTTCCCAAACATTTATTTCATATTTAAAGCATGCATATAATCATTTAAACAGCTTATATGACAATAAATTAAAATACAAAAGAAAATCAGCCAAAAATGGTCACAGTCTTTACAACCTACCCAACTTAAAAGGGTTTTGTCCCCGAAATCAAGCCATACCTGAAGAAAACATATCCGGATACTTAAAATGAACCTCCTGCTCTTGCCCCCAGGTAGCCTCCTCAACGTTATGGTGATGCCATAAGACCTTGACCAATGGAATTGTCTTACCTCTTTAAACCTACTCTCGAGTGTCAAAAATCTAAACTGGTCTCTCCTTGTAGGTGACATACTCATCAACCTCCATATCTACCCAACTCAAAACATGAGTTGGATCAGGTTCATATTTTTTCAACATCAATATGTGGAATATATTGTGAACCTTCTCCAACTATGGTGTTAAGGCCAATCTATAAGCTACCTCACCAACACATTCTAGGATCTGAAATGATCCAATATATCTAAGTGATAATTTATTATTTCACCCAAAATACATCAATCCTTTCCATATTGAAACCTTAAGAAACACATCATCTCCCACCTCAAAGGATAATGGTCACCTCCTCCTATCCACATAGCTCTTTTATTGACTTTGAGCCATCAATGATCACTGTCTAATCAGCTTGATCTTTTTAGTAGTTTCATGCACAATGTCCAGTCCCAAGGCTGCTGCCTCGGCCATCTTAGTCCACAAACTAGAGATCTATAATGCCTGCCAAACAATTCCTAAAATGGTGTTATCTTGATACTGGCCTGGTAACTGTTGTTGTAAGCAAACTCCATAAGTGGCAAATGGTCTTCCCAACCACCACTAAAATCTAGAATGTAAGCACAAAACATATCTTCCAATATCTGAATGGTACGCTCTGACTGTCCGTCAATTTGAGGATGGAATGCTATACTAAAATGCAACTCCGTGTCTAACACTGTCTAAAATCCCTGCCAGAACCTCGAGGTAAACCGTAGATCCCTATCTAACACAATGGTTACCAGAACCCCATGTAACCTCATAATCTGCTCCGCATACTCCCTACTAAATCTCCTCACATCATCAAATAATCTCATAGGCAAGAAATATGTTATCTTATTTAGTCTATTAACAACAACTCAAACCATATCATTACCCTTGTTTGACGTTGAAAGCCCCATGACAAAGTCCATAGTGATGTGTTCCCACTTCCACTCTACCACTGGTAATGGTTGCAATAACCCAGCTAGTTTTTGATGTTCTGCCTTCACTTGCTGACAAGTAAGACATCTTGCTACATACTGCGCCACATCTCTTTTCACATCCCGCCACTAATACTGGCGCCTCAAATTGTGATACATCTTTATACCACCAGGATGAACTACAAGACGAGAGTGATGAAAGTCCCATAGTATATCCTCATGATAGTCAGAAGGAACTACCATCAACCCTCTGAATCGTAGACCCCCATCAGAATACAAGGTTTAATCCTTTACTGTCATACTGCTAATAATCTACGAGCAAATATCCTCTAACTCACAATCCTATTTTTGTGCCACAATCACCTTGCTCACAAGCATAGGTTAAGCTACCAAGCTAAACAACGTAGCTGGCTCACCATTATCACTAAAATACAACCCCAACTCTGAGAAATCTTTCATTATTTTTCATTCCCGTATGGCTATGCTGGCAAGAGACCCGTGAGACTTTCTGCTCAACGCATCCGACATTACATTTGCTTTTCCTGGGTGATACTGTAAATCAAAATTATAGTCTTCCATATACTGAACCCATCGCCTCTGTCTCATGTTCAAGTTCTTTTGGGAGAAAAAATGATGGTCCAGGAAGCCCTTGAGTATGTTTGCCTAAATTTTAATGTCAAAAGGATCTGCACTTACCAACCTTAATTTTATGATTTAATTTATTGCCTTGCTCTATTATATTTTCCATGTATTTGCATAAACCAAATTGTAAGGGCAATTTTGTCAAATTCTAAAAAAATGACATTTTGGAATTTATTGTTAGGCCAACTATAGTGTAGGGGCATATTGGGAAAGTAATGTTGCTAGGTTTCTTTTCATTTCAAAATATAAAACAAATTAAAAGATTAAAAAAAAGTGGCAGACATTATTTTTTTCAGCTCATACATACAAGCGGCTGAAAGATAACACAAGGGGATCAAATACACAACACACACACAGAGAGAGAGGGAGAGAGAGAGAGAAAGAGAGATATATATATATATATATATATATATATACACACATCAGATTTCTCTTATGGCCACTGATCCTTTACAGAAGCTTGTGTCATCTTTGCTAATTATTCTTGATTGAGGTTCTGGTTTTCACATCGCTAAATCATTTCTTGGAGTTCTCAATTTTTGTTTAATTTAGCATGTGTAGCGGCAGATTGAGGTGGGTATTATGGTTTTGATACTTGTGTTCTTTGACGATACTAAGCTCTGATTTAGTTTCTGTAATCTTTTACTCTATTTTAGTTGAACCGATTAATGAGGCTCTCATGCTCTGTTTCGGTTGGACCGATTCTTGTGGCTCTCATGTTCTAATTGTTGAACCGATTCTTAAGGTTCTTTTACTCTGATTTGCTGTATCTATATCTGAAGTTCTCATGTTCAAATATGCTATAATAGCCTTTGAAGATCTCTTGTTCTGAACTGACTAATCGTTCAATGATGATCTTAAGTTCTTACACCATACCAAAGTTCATCTACTTTAATTTATACACATTGACAGAGTCTCAAAATTGGTATTATCATTTTAACTTTTTTTTTTCTGTCACACATAAAATGTGCAAAAATGATTAAATGCATATACATAAACACACTCTCACGGGCGCACTTGTTGAGGTTTTGCTGTTGTCACACACATAACACAGGGGCACAATTTTGATTCTATATCTATGTTGCTGAATGTATTTTCTGGATATTATGTATTCATGTTATCTGAACATGCTGCTCTTTTGCTGAATTATAATACTTAATTGTAGTTGTTTTACAAATCTCTAGTTGCTGTTTTGGAAAACATTTGTTTCTATTTTGCAAATCTCTAGTTGATGATCTGGAAAACAATTGTTGTTGTTTTGCAAATCTCTAGTTGTTGTTTTGGAAAACAATTGTTGTTGTTTAAGAAATCTCTAGTTGTGGTTTTGGAAAACAATTGTTGCTGCTCAGGAAATCTCTAGTTGTTGATTGGGAAAACAATTGATGTTGTTTTGAATATCATATTTTGCTATTTTGAGAGCTTAATTGTTGCTGATTTGGAAATTTTAATTTACTATTTTGAGGCTTATTTAATGCTCATTTTGTTGAACTATTATGTTGAATTCTATATGCTACTTTGCTGATGTCTATATGCTGATTTTGCTAAATTGAATTCAAGTTGTTTGTCATTTGAACTACCAACTGCTAAACGTGTATCCGTAAATTTTGTGCTACTAATTTCTATTCCAGTTGCAGTCGTGTCCAATTTTTTTTAAGACCAGGTTCAAAGACAAAGTAGTACCAGCACAGTTGCTCAAAATGAATATACCAAGCTGAATCAAAGTCTGAGTAGCTGAGAAAGGGAGTTCATTGAAAGAGCGAACTTCTACAAGTTCTTTGTAGCTACACTCAAGGGTGTACATATTAAAGCCTATCACTGAAGAAGTTCAAGTATCATCATCTACCAAGAAGTCAAGTGGTCGTGTCATTATTAAGCTAGACTTTGAAGACTAACAATCAGAGCTTAAGGGTTTACAGATCAACTTTGAAGACAAATCATCAAAGCTTAAAGAGTTGTTGCTTACTACATCGAACTAACTCCATATTCACTATGTATAGTCTAAGTATAGAGATACTTTGGTCAGAGGGAATGCGAGTGATTGTGGTGAGATTGGTGAGAGATAGTTTGGGCTTTGGGAAGCCTGGGTTGGGTTGAGAGTGGAAAAGCTGTGGTGAGAATTGGTGAGAGTGGTTCAGGCCTAGGGAGGTTGTGAACTGGGTTGAGAGCTGGAGTGATTATGTGGTGAGATGGGTGAGTGTTAGAGTGATTGGAAGATTACTGTACTACCCTTTCAGACATAGTGGAACTCAGTTCGAGCTTGCTTGCCAAAAGGTTTTTTTACCCCACATTGGGGTTTTCCTCTATAAATCTCTGTGTAATGTTTCTATGATTTGAGTGTGCCATACTTAGAGTAATTTTTGGACGAAAAATGGAAGAACTTATTCACCCCCTCCCCCTCTAGGTTCATCAATTGGTATCAGAGCACAAGTCTACATTTCTTGGTTTAACCACTTGCAGTAAAGATCCTAAGTATGGCTGAATACAGTTCTACTCACAAGGCTCCTATTTTTTACGGCACTAACTTTGACACTTGGAGGATTAAAATGGAGGCTTTTTTACTGTCTATCTGCTTTGATGTTTGGCATACTACATTAGAAGTGGTTATCATCCTTGATCCTACAAACCCCTCAGCAACTGACAAGATTGCAAAATAAATCAATGGGAAGGCTAGAAATGCCTTATACAAAGCATTACAAAAGTAAGAATTCACAATAGTCAAAAGAAGAACAACAAGGAAAGGGCAAGAAAAATGCCTTTTACACTAGTTGGGATTCAAGCTCAGAAGAAGAACAACAAGAATCATCTGATGAGAATGAGGAAGAGGCATGTTTGTTTATGGCCTTACAAGTATCAGATGTGGCAAGTTCAGATTCTAAGAGTAAAGAAGAACTTGATGTTGATGAAGTCCTTGCAGAATGTGAAAGGTTGGCACAAAAGTGTAGTGAACAAAAGAAGCAATTGAAAAGGGCCAACTCAGAGCTACAAAAGTCAAAGGAGTTGCTTATGAAGCACTTAAGGATAAAATTATTTACTTTATGTGCCATTTCACTTACTGTGTGCTATCTAACAAAATACATGACTCAAAAACCATATTGGAGCACCAAAAGGTGCAAACTAGAACTGAATTCATTTCTTGAGGAAAGATCTCAAAAGATGTATGAGATTTGGGAAAAATCAATGAGGCAATTAGGAAAAACAGGCATTGGCTTTGACAACAAAGCCACTCAGGTGAAATCAAACAAATCCCACTTAATTTTTGTTAAAGCTGAGAATGGTAATATATATGTTTCATATCCCGTTGTTGATATAGCTAGTAGACCAAAATATGAAATCCTATTTAATGATTATTATCAATCTAGGATTAAGAATGCATCTTCTAGAATTGCATGTCCAAATTATGTGAAACTGAAACCTATGTATGTTAGAAAGATAGATCTACACATACACAAAGCACCTGTAACTTCAAAAGGGTTGTTTAAAACTAAAATGATGTGGATTCCTAAGAAATTGAACTTTGTAAGCATGCTTGTATACACTGCTTTGAAAGCTTGTAATATCAATACCAAGTGGTATGTTGATAGTGGTTATTTTAGGCACATGACAGGAGATAAGACCAAATTTGCTAACATTGAAAATTTTGATGGTGGCTCAGTTATTTTTGGAGACAACAAGAAAGGCAAAATAGTAGAAAAAGGCACAATACCTAAAACCAAAGAAATGCCTATGTTAAGTGATGTGCTCTATGTAGTGGGTTTAAAGCATAACTTGTTGAGTGTGAGTCAATTATGTGACAGTAGTAGCTTAGTTAATTTTGACAAAGAAAACTACAATGTTATTGATAAACAATCCGGTAAAACTCTTTGCTGCATGTAGAGCTCCAAGAAATGTCTACACTATTCATGAAGACTCCTCACACACTGTTTACAACTTCGCTAACATGGAAAATTTAACACTTTGGCATAAAAGGTTAGGGCATGTGCACTCCACGAACATAAAAAATCTTATCAAGCATAAGTTTGTTAGAGGCCTTCCAAATTTGTCTTTGAATAAAAATCAAGTATGCAATGCTTGATAGGCGTTGAATGTTACGCATTCTAGCCTCTTAGCTTATGTATTTTATTCTCTTAGTGGTAGACTATTTTGTGATTTTACTTTGTTTTAGTGTTTTCTGTATTTTCAAGGCCTTAATGATTATTTCAGTTAAAATCATGATTTTGGGCTTTTAAAGAAGACATCCAAGATGGTTAGATGAAGCCTACACCAAGGAGAATCATTCAACCATTTATTTTAACTTAATTCAGCCCAAGGAAGAGGTCCAAGAGAATTACAGCTGCTTAAGAAAGTTTCGGGCCTGAAGCCCAAATCTGCGCATAATACAGTCTTAATCCCATTTTGGAAAACGGACCCGAAGTCTTATTTTCAAGCCTCAAATCAACATAATTTTCGTGTTGGGTTGAACAAAATTTGATTCTGCACACTTTTGTATTTCACAAAAATTCCGTAAATCGGAATTCTAGTGGGTCAAAAGTTGGGTTGAAGTCAGCAGGAAAAACCCACCTGATTTGTGCTGCGGGAAACCCTAATTTATTCCTAATTGAATTAGGACTTTGGTGTATTCTCTTGGGAATAAAATGAAGAATAAGGGGCTGAGTTTTGGAGATTACAGAGAGAGATTGGAGAGTCTGAGGGGGCTGAGAAGAGAACAGAAACATATTTGCAGAGCCATTGGAGAACGAAGTCAGACGCATAATTCATGAAGATGATGCCTTCTTCCTCAACAGTTGAAGCTTCTTCTTCTACCATGAGCGGCTAGTTCATCCACTAGGGTTTTGATGTAGCCCTAACAAAGCATCAATGGTTTGATTGTTTTAATTATTGGGGACCTTTATATACATGCATAGATTGTGTAATTTAGAGGATTCTTATTATAGAATTGAGCAATAAAAGTCTTGTAAATTCAATCTCAATGATTTCTTATCTTGTCTTAGATATTTAGTTGTTGTTATTGAACTCAATCTCTCTTGTTTTCTGTGATTATGAGAGCGATTATTACACAATGGTAATCACTGAATATATTGTTAAGAGCTTTGATGGATTATGCCTAGAGAAGATGAACCATACTGTACCCTAGATTAAAGTAGTTAGGCAGATGGCCCATGCCAATCGAAGATAGTCCAAGGCTTAGCCTTAATCATATGTTATCTTCTTGACGAATGAAGGTGAGCTTGTAGCCACCGACACCACTTATGCATGGTGTAATTCTCCTATAGTTGATTCAATTGACCATTGATTGTGGAGTTAGTGGTGAAGTCAAACACCCTAGATTTCTCTCATATTATCTTCACTTTCTATCTTACTTTGATTCATTTTATTTTATCTTTTTAATTAGTTTAATTTAAAAATCATAATTCTTTTCTTAAATTTAATTAGAATTAATTCCGTATTCCAACTCATCAGACCATAATCCTTGAGGTACGATACCCCTTTCGATAGCCCTATTCTGCAAGGAATTCGTTCTATTGCGAAGTGTGGAAAATTTTAATTGATATACTTTTTGAGTCACACTCACACACGAATCAATGCTTGCTAACAAGGTCAACAAACCAAAGTCTCTTTTAAAATAAAGGAAGTGAATACCTCTCAACCATTTGATATTGTGCATATGGATTTGTGTGGACCCATGAGGACCACAAGTATTGGTGGTAGCAAGTATTTTATGCTTGTCATTGATGATTATAGTAGAATGACTTGCATTTGTTTTCTAAAAGAAAAACCTGAAGCTATAATTCATTTCAAAAAGTTTACTAACCTTGTTGAAAATGAGAAAAGTTGCAGGATTAAGAGGTTTAGATTTGATTTTGGAACTGAGTTCATCATGAAAGAATTTAGTGATTACTGTGACTAAAAGGGAATCAAGAAATAATTCTCAGTAGTTAGAACACCTCAACAAAATGGGGTAGTTGAAAGAAGAAACATAACAGTTCAAGAAATGGGCAAAACACTTCTGTTTGAGAAGAATTTGTCCAAGGGTTTTTGGACAGAAGCAATAAACAAAGCGGTCTACATTATCAACAAAGCTTTCCTGAGATCAAATTCAACAAAAACACCCTTTGACTTATGGTTTGGGAGACCTGCAACTGTGCATTACTTCAAAATATTTGGAAGTAAATGCTTCATTTACAACAACCATAATAATTTGGGAAAGTTTGACTTAAGGGCTGATGAAGGCATCTTTTTAGGATATTCATCAAAGAGGAAAGCATACAGATGTTACAATTTGAGAACCAAGAAAATGATGGAATCCATCCATATGAAGATTGATGAAGAAGGCACCACTCCAAAAGAAGACTTCAAAGAGGAGTTTCTTCCCGAAGTAGAAAAGGAAAATGAGTAACCTAGCTCATCCACCTCCATTGAAGAAGAAAGAAAAGAACCTCGCTATCCAATTCTACAAAAGGAAGTCCAACAAGAAAATATTTTAGAAAATAATGAAGGAAGGGCTCTCACAAGAGCAAAGAAGAAGGCATTACCACTTGTAGCTGAGGATGAGCATAGTCAATTTGCTATGTTATCATCAATTGAACAAAAGTGCTACATAGAAGCAAAAGATGATCCCGATTGGATAACTGCAATGAAAGAGGAGATGAATGAAAAAGGGACAGTCATCATAAATAAAGCTCGACTGGTCTGTAAAGGATTTGCTCAAATCGCAGAATTGGACTATGACGAGACCTTTGCTCCAGTTGCTTGATTAGAATCAATCCCAATATTTCTCTCCTTTGCATACAACAAGAGGGTAATGGTTTAACAAATGGACGTCAAGTCTACTTTTCTAAATGGTGATCTATCAGAGGAAGTATACATTGAGTAACCTGAGAGATTTGTTGATACAAAGCATCCTCAACATGTTCTCAAGCTTAGAAAGCGCTTGATGAACTCAAGCAAGCTCCAAAGGCATGGTATGACAAACTCAACTCCTTTCTCATTGAACAAGGTTTCCAAAGAGGAAAGGTCGACGGCACACTCTATGTGAGGCACTCTAACTCAAACTTTTTAATTTTACTAATTTATGTAGATGATATCATGTTTTATGGTTCATACTCGAGTCAAATCACTCAATTTGCTGCACTTATGCAATCTAAGTTTGAGATGTCTATGTTAGGCACTTTGAAATACTTCTTAAGACTTCAAATCATTCAACATTCTAAAGGTATATTCATATCTCAAGAGAAGTATGCAAAAGAAATTCTAAAAAACTTTAACATAGATGATTCAAAATCAATGTCTACTCCCATGTGTGTCACTGCAAAATTGTCCAAAGAGTGTACCACTGACCCTATTGATAATACAATTTATTGGTCCATGATAGGAAGTCTTTTATACCTTACTGCATCAAGACCTGACATTATGTTTGCAATTGGCTTAGTTGTTAGATTTCAGAGTGATCCTAGAGTCTCACATTTAAAAGCTATCAAAAAAAGCCTTAGATATATTAAAGGCACCCCTAGACTCAGATTGCATTATACCCCTTCTTCAGTGTTGTCTCTTGTGGCCTTCTCAGATGCCGATTACAGTGGTTCACAAATTGATAGAAAAAACACCTCAGGATGTTATTATATTTTTGCAAATAATGTTGTGTCATGGCTTAGCAAGAAGCAAGCTACTGTGTCTCTCTCCACTTAAGAAGCTGAATACATTTCAACTGCACAAGCTTGCTCTCAAGCATTGTGGATGAGAACCACACTCACATATCTAGGCATAGAATTATCTACACCTACTACCATCTTCTGTGATAATCAAAGTATTATTGCTATTAGTAAGAACCACACTTTACATAATCGAAGCAAACACATAGACATTAAGTATCACTTCCTAAGGGACAATGTGTAAAAAGAAAATATTCTCATCGAGTATATAAATACTGAGTCACAATTAGCAGATATTATGACCAAACCCTTGTCTCTAACACAGTTTGAGACACTCCATAGTGCCTTAGGCCTCACCCTTCCTCCCCACTAGCTCTCTATTTTTACTACCCTTTTGACTTTCATTGTCAAAAAAGGGGAGAAAGAAGTTAGGGTAAGAGGCTAGGTAGGTTTTTGACATTAAAAGGTAAAAGGAGGAGATTGATGGTCCGGGAAGCCCTTGAGTATGTTTGCCTAAGTTTTAATGTCAAAAGGATCTGTAGGGGCATTAGTGTCATTTTACATTAATTGCACTTATCAGCCTTAATTTTATGATTTAATTAATTGCCTTGCTCTATTATATTTTTTCATGTATTTGCACTAACGAAATTGTATGGACAATTTTGTCAAATTCTCAAAGAATGGCATTTTGGGATTTATTGCTAGGGCAACTATAGTGCAGGGACATGTTGGGAAAGTAATGTTGCTAGGGTTTCCTTTCATTTCAAAATATAAAAGAAATTAAAAGATAAAAAAAGTGGCAGACATCATTTTTTTCAGCTCATATATATAAGAGGCTAAAAGATAACACAAGGGGATCAAATACACAACACAGAGAGAAAGAGAGAAAGAGAGAGAGAGAGACATATATATATATATACACACACACACACACATCAGATTTCTCTCATGGTCGTTGATCCCTTATAGAAGCTTGTGTCATCTTCGCTAATTCTTGATTGAGGTTCTGGTTTTCACATCGTTAAATTGTTTCTTAGAGTTCTCAATTTTTGTTTAATTTAGCATATGTAGCGGCAAATTAAGGTGGGTATTATGGTTTTGACACTTGTGTTCTTTGATGATGCTAAGCTCTGATTTAGTTTCTGTGATCTCTTACTCT
Organism: Cornus controversa; assembly: GCA_026545225.1. Lineage (NCBI taxonomy): Eukaryota > Viridiplantae > Streptophyta > Magnoliopsida > Cornales > Cornaceae > Cornus > Cornus controversa. The sequence goes on from CM048852.1 coordinate 22,522,030, forward strand.
ATTTTGGTTGAACCGATTAATGAGGCTCTCATGCTCTGTTTCCGTTGAACATATTCTTGTGGCTCTCATGTTCTAATTGTTGAACTGATTCTTAAGCTTCTTTTGCTCTAATTTGCTGTATCAATATCTAAAGTTCTCATGTTCAGATCTACTATAAAAACCTTTGAAAATCTCTTGTTCTGAACTGACTAATTGTTCATTGATGATCTTAAGTTCTTACACCATACCAGAGTTCATCTACTTCGGCTTATACACATTGACAGAGTCTCAAAATTGGTATTATCATTTTAACTTCTATTATTCTCTTTCACACATAAAATGTGCAAAAATGATTAAATGCATATGCATAAACACACTCTCATAGGCGTACTTGTTAAGGCTTTGTTGTTGTCACACACATAACATAGGGGCACAATTTTGATTCTATATCAATGTTGCAGAATGTGTTTTCTGGATATTTTGTATTCATGTTATCTGAACTTGCTGCTCTTTTGCTAAATTATAATACATAATTGTTGCTATTTTGCAAATCTCTAGTTGTTGTTTTGGAAAACAATTGTTGTTTTGCAAATCTCTAGTTGTTGTTTTGGAAAATAATTGTTGTTGTTTTGCAAATCTCTAGTTGCGGTTTTGGAAAAGAATTGTTGTTGTTTAAGAAATCGCTAGTTGCTGATTTGGAAAACAATTGATGTTGTTTTGAATATCATATGTTGTTGTTTTGAGAGCTTAATTATTGCTGATTTAGAAATTTTAATTTGCTATTTTGAGGCTTATTTAATGCTGATTTTGTTAAACTATTATGCTAAATTCTATATGCTACTTTGCTGATGTCTATATGTTGATTTGCTAAATTGAATTCAAGTTATTTGTCATTTGAACTGCCAACTGCTAAACATGTATCCACAAGTTTTGTGCTACTAATTTCTATTCCAGTTGTAGTCGTGTCCAATTTTTTTTAAGAACAGGTTCAAAGACAAAGTAGTACCAGCACAGTTGCTCAAAGTGAATATACCAAGCTGAATCGAAGTATAAGTAGCTGAGAAAGAGAGTTCATTGAAAAAGGGGACTTCTACAAATTCTTTGTAGCTACACTCAAAGGTGTACATATTTCAGCCTATCACTGAAGAAGTTCAAGTGTTATCATCTACCAAGAAGTTAAGTGGCCATGTCATTATCAAGCTGGACTTTGAAGACTAACAATCAAAGCTTGAAGGTTTACAGATCGAATTTGAAGACAAATCATCAAAACTTGAAGAGTTACTGCTTATTACATCGAACTGACTCCACATTCACTATGGATAGTCCAAGTATAGGGATACTTTGGACAGGGGGAATGTGAGTGATTGTGGTGAGATTGGTGAGAGATAGCTTAGGCTTTGGGAAGCCTGGGCTGGGTTGAGAATGGAAAAGTTGTTGTTATAATTGGTGAGAGTGGTTCAGGTCTAGGGAGGCTGTGAACTGGGTTGAGAGCTAGAGTGATTATGTGGTGAGATGGGTGAGTGTCAGAGTGATTGGAAGATTACTGTACTACCCTTTCAAACATAGTGGAGCTCAGTCCGAGCCTGCTTGCCAAGAGGTTTTTTACCCCACATTGGGGTTTTCCTCTATAAATCTTTGTGTCGTGTTTTTGTGATTTGAGTGTGCTATACTTAGAGCAATTTTAGGAAGAAAAATGGAAGAACCTATTCACCCCCTCCCCCTCTAGGTTCATCAAAAGATACTTGTAACTCTTATGATCCAAATACACCTCGAATCTCTAATCGTACAAGTAGTGTCTCCATCCCTTCAAAGCAAAGATTACCGCTACTAGTTCTAAATCATGCATAGGATAGTTATGCTCGTGAGTCTTTAATTACCTAGACACATAAATAACTACATCGTCACATTACATCAACACACAACCTAGTCCGTTCTTTTAAGCATCACAATAAATCACATATCCCAAGCCGCACTTGGGTATCACCAAAATAGGAGTTGTAATTAACCGTTTCTTTAATTCACGAAAGGCTAACTTGTAAGCTTCGTTCCACACAAACTTTACACCCTTACAAGTGAGTCGTGTCAAAGGAGCTACAATACTAGAGAAGTCTTTCATGAACCTTCTATAGTAGCCCGTTAATCCAACAAAACTTCAGATCTCAAAGACACTCTTTGGACTTTCCCAACTCATCGTGACCTCAATCTTAGATGGATCAACTGAGACTCCACCTCCAAAAATAACATGCCCAAGGAATTTCACCTCTTAGAGCCAAAACTCGCACTTCTCGTACTTGGCATACAATCAGTTCTCTCTAAGGATTTACAAAACTATTCTCAAATGTAACTCATGCTCCTCCTCCAAAAATGAGTACATAAGTATATCGTCTACAAACACTACTACAAAAGTGTCTAGGTACTCATGAAATGCCCGATTCATCAAATCCATAAATGCCACCGGTGCATTAGTCAAATCAAATGGCATTACAAGGAATTCATAATGTCTATAATGCATACAAAAAAATGTCTTATGGATATCCTCATTATTTACCCTCAATTGATAATAACCCAACCTTAAGTCAATTTTTAAGAAGTAGTAAGCTCTCTTCAATTAATCAAATAGGTCATCTATCATTGGCAACAAATACTTGTTCTAGATTATCACATGATTCAATTTTCGATAATCAATGCACAATCTCAAAGAACCATATTTCTTTTTAGCAAACAATATTGGTGCTTACCACGGTGATGTACTCGGTCTAATAAAGTCATTAACTTTCAAGTCATCCAATTGACGCTTTAGTTCCACTAACTCCGCCGGTGCCATTTGATATGGTGCCATAAAGATGGGCGTTGTACTGGGTATAAAGTCAATGAAAAATTTTACCTCTCTCTTAGGAGCTAAGTCTGTTAAATCCTCTGGAAAGACATCTTAGAAGTCACAGGCAACTATTAGATATATCTTCCTCAGAATCTTTTCCCCCTAGCCAAAAGATTAGCCAAGATGAAGTTATATCGTTCCCGACCACTAATATCATAACATGGAGAAGTATAGGAATCACTCTGAACTCCCACAAAATAAAAGCAATCTCCCCTAAGCATACAAATCGTCACCCGTCCTCTAAAATAGTCTATCGTTACATGAAATTCTGACAACCAGTCCAATCCCAAGATGATATCAAAACTACTTATGTCAAGGAGAATGAACTCGAACTCAAGTGTACGTCTGACTATCTCAGTAGCACACTACCAGCATACCCTATCCAAAATCACTGTACCACCCACTAGCGTATCAACACAAATAGTTCTACCCAATGGACTAACCTCTAGCCCCAATGCTCATACAAATGATGTAGCAATGAATGAGCATGACGCACCCAAATCAACTGATACACGAGCCCAAGAACTATACACCAAAAATATACCTCTAACAAATGAAGGTCCTATTGAAGAGTCTGCATGTGTCACAGCATACACTCTGCCCTGAGTCCTTTGCTCCTATGCTCCACTCCCTCAAAAATTAGACTATTGTGTGGACACACTAGGGGTAAACCCCCTCACTAGTCATGTACTCTAAGCTAACAAAGCTAGTTGTGGTGGAGGCAATGCTCTATAACCTAACTATACAGTCCCGGTCTGAGCTGGCCTCTACTGTGAACTCTAACCACCTTTAGCACTGATAGGCGTTGAATGTTACGCATTCTAGCCTCTTAACTTATGTATTTTATTCTCTTAGTGGTAGATTATTTTGTGATTTTACTTTGTTTTAGTGTTTTCTGTATTTTCAGGGCCTTAATGATTATTTCAGTTAAAACCATAATTTTGGGCTTTTAAAGAAGACATCCAAGATGGTTAGAGGAAGCCTATATAAAGGAGATCCATTCAACCATTTATTTCAACTCAAGTCAGCCCAAGGAAGAGGTCCAAGAGAATTACAACTGCTTAAGAAGGTTTCGGGCCTGAAGCCCAAATCTGCGCATAATACAGTCTTAATCCCGTTTTGAAAAATGGACCAAAAGTCTTATTTCTGAGCCTCAAATCAACTTAATTTCACTTATGTTGAACGAAATTCAATTCTGCACACTTTTGTATTTCACGAAAATTCTGTGAATCGAACTTCTAGTGGGTCAAAAGTTAGGCCAAAGTCAGTAGGAAAAACCCACCTAATTAGTGCTGCGGAAAAACCTAATTAATTCCTAATTGGATTAGGACTTTGGTGTATTCTCTTGGGGGATAAAGTGAAGAATTGGAGGCTAAGTTGGGGAGTGATTACAGAGATTGGAGAGTCGGAGAGGGCTGAGGACAGAATAGAAGACATACTTTGCAGAGCCATTAGAGAACGAAGTCATACGCATAATTCTTGAAGATGATGTCTTCTTGCTCAACAGTTGAAGCTTTCTATTCTACCATGAGCGGCTAGTTCATCCACTAGGGTTTTGATGTAGCCCAAACAAAGCATCAATGGTTTGATTATTTTAATTATTGGGGACCTTTATATACATGCATAGATTGTGTAATTTAGAGGATTCTTATTATAGAATTGAGCAATACAAGTCTTATAAATTCAGTTTCAATGATTTCTTATCTTGTCTTAAATATTTATTTGTTGTTATTGAACTCAATCTCTCTTATTTTCTGTGATCATAAGAGCGATTATTACACAATGGTAATCACTGAATATATCATTAAAAGCTTTGATGGAGTATGCCTAGAGAAGATGAACCATACTGCACCCTAGATTAGAGTAGTTAGGCAAATGGCCCATGCCAATCGAAGATAGTCCATGACCTAGCCTTAATCATATGTTATCTTTTTGACGGATGAAGGTGAGCTTGTAGCCACCGACACCACTTATGCATGATGTAATCCCCCGTAGTTGATTCAATTAACCATTGATTGTGGAGTTAGTGGTGAAGTCAAATACCTTAGATTTCTCTCATATTATCTTCACTTTCTATTTACTTTGTTTTATTTTATTTTACTTTTTTATTAGTTTAGTTTAAAAATCAAAATTCTTTTCTCTTAAATTTAATTAGAATTAATTCCGTATTCTAACTCATCAGACCATAATCCCTAAAGTTCGACACCCCTTTCGATAGCCCTATTCTACAAGGAATTCGTTCTATTGCGAAGTGTGGTAATTTTTAATTGATACACTTATTGAGTCACACTCACACATGAATTAAGCACTTCCACCCTAATATGGACAGTGCCTCACCACATGCCCTTGTTGACCACACCTAAAACAATTTCCCGTGTTAGGCTAACTCATAGGTGACCTTGTAGGACAGTCCATCTTGTAGTGCCCTGGTTGCCTACACTTGAAGCACACAGCCTCTACTCTAGCAGATCCCAAAGGCATAGGAATGATTGGTGTAGAATTTGCCATGGTCTATCCCACTGACCCGACTAAATTTGAAGAACCACTCTTGAACCTCTGTTTTGCGTGCCCCTATGAGGCAATTATCAAATTCTTATTTTACCTCCAAGCCTCTCGCTTATCTTGCCTATCTTCGGCCTTGACCTCAGCCATCAAAGTTTTTTCCACTACTTCAGCATATACCTTCAAGCTCAAATTGACACAACAGGCCTAATGGAATGGTGAAGACTATTAACAAACCTCCATGTCTTCTTTTCCTCAAACCTAACCACTTCAGGAGCAAGCATAAGAGAGAAGTGAATGTGTTCTCATATTCGGTCATTATCATGCCTTCATGAGTTAGCTCATCAAATTTCTTCCTTAGTGCCTTTCTCTTAGGCCTTGAAAAGTAGTGCTCAAGAAAAAGTCTTAAACTCTTCCCACCCCATGGTCTCAACATCATGTCGGTCACCCACTGACTTTCACCATAACTCAGCACCTCCCGAGAACAAGTAAGCAGCTAATATCACCTTTATCCCATCATCGGGTGTAGACATCACCCTTAGATGTTTCTCTACTTACTCAAGCCAATTATTTGCCACTAATAGATATGAGCTTCCCTCAAAAGTAGGAAACATCAACTTCTTGAACCTTGTGATGTACTTAAACAACATCTCACTTTTGGTTTCTTTCGGTTGCACAATCGATTGTTGTACCTCAGTAACAACTATCCTCACAAAATTTCTAAGGGTTACGGTCATATCTGTGACCAAGCGGTCTCCTTCAGGAACTCCACTCCCAACTGCTCCTCCATGGTGTCTAGGTGACATAGTATTATATAGTCAAGAGATAGGTTAACATAATCGAATATCTCATAATAAGCACTTATCATAACTAAAATATTACACGACATAAAGACAGGTTATCACTTATGCACGTAATACACAAACATGTTTTTCCAACAAGCATATAGCACATAAACATCTTCTCATGTAAACACATAACACATGTTATCACATAAGCACATAACATGTCATTTATATAAGCATGGGTCATGCACACATCAGTTCTCAAATCAATTATGTTATGCCTACCCACATTCCTTGGTTCTCAACCCAAAGGTTCTAACTATTCCAAATCCACATGTGATCCGAACCTTACCCTTTATGTGTAGGTATTCCAACCTAGTGCTTTGACACCGAGCTGACACGCCCCAAAATTTGGACTACTAGGACTCTCTCGATCCAAGTCCAAACTCTGGGTTATGAGGTGTCATGATTGTCCCGTCGTCATCCCACAACCCGAACAATCATGACAATTACCCTTTTTTGCCATTGGCTCCGATCTAGACCAGCGAGACCATTACTTGTCGTGGAAGCCTTGTTATTCTCATTCTATCAATTTCTAAATTGGAATGTCACATAAGATTAATTAGTCTAAGTATTATCCTCACAATCTCGTGGAAGCATCATCTCATAAGTTAATGTCATCACATTCTAAGCCATTATCACCACTAGACCCTACAATGATTATCAAGTGCACCCATTTTCCCAACTCCGCTCAACTCAGTATCTAAGAATTATGATACATCGTAACCCAGGTTACGATCCATCGAAATCCTATGATGCATCGCACATGTATCGTAACAAGCTACATAATGCACTGAATTTGGCAACCAAAATTCTCTCATTTGTGCGATGTATCATAATACAGCCTACGATTAATTGTAATATTGCGATACATCATAATATATATTATGATCCCTCGTAATATTGCGAGGCACTGTAATGCATATTATGATCCATCGTAACTGTGCGAGCAGCTGTTCCTCTACACACAGTACATGGTTTATTTGGCAAATCCTCAACTCAATCATTCCCACAATTATCATACATGCATAGTTGGACATGAATAGAAATATAAGATCATTATTCTCGTCATTTAGCATTCACCCATGTTCAAAACCTTAAATATAAATGTATGTAATCATAAAGCATAATCATAAGTATGTTTCTGGAATATTAAAGGTTATATACATAACTCAACATGTGCATATAGTCCACATCCCGGACATGCATCACAAATGTATACACTAAATGTTCTCAAAAGAAAGCTAGCTATGCTCCACGCCAACTTATGGTTGGGGGACTCCGCTACTTCCTTGGCATTTCCTGAAAAAAATATTAATATGCATGTGATGAGCTCCTGCATGCTCAATAGAAATGTCTAAAACACAATTCCATAAGTTTTGTGAATATCACACATAATCATATTGTACACAAAATTGTAAGTTACAACCATATCATGAGCTACATGTAATGCAACATGATATGCACCTTTCTCATATTTATTCTCTGACGAACCATTGGACTCCAATAACAGAGCCATCCAATTCTCTCTTTTGGGACTCCAATAACATGGTCATCCCATTCTCTCATCATAGGACTTCAATAATAAGGTCATCCTATTCTCTCATCAAAAGGACTCCAATAACAGGCCATCCAATTGATTTCATATACACCCTCACCATATGTGTACCATGCATGGAGATGGATTTCACATGCTCATGTTATATATGTAGAAACCGAGACCAATTTTGGTCAATTTTCATTTTTATTCATCATAATTGCCATAAATGCATTTTAAATTATGTTTAACATGTTTTGAGTGTGGAAAACATGTTTGGGGACGTTTTTAGAGGTTTCGGGAAGTTTTGGAAGCGTTTGGATAAACTTGAGAATTTTGGGTCATCGAGGCACGAAACACAAGTCAGATGGGCTTGGGAATTCAAAATTTTTTTGAGAAATATTTGTTTTTGGTTTTGGATAAAATGAAATTTTTAAAGAGTTAAGGAAGTGATTTCGAGGCCATAGGAGCTTTCAGAATCGAAAACGAAGGTTAGGAGGGTACATTAAGTGGCCTAGAGCATTTTGGTCATTTTGCAGCCCTAGATATTTTAAATATCTATAAGTGCAGAGGATATTTCATTTCTCACAGACCAAGCTCATGCCTATCTCTCTCTCTCTTCTCTCCCACTTCATCTCTCTTCATTTTCTCTTCATTTCGGAGGCCTTCGGCTTAGATTTGGGAGATGCCAGTGAAGGACCACTTGTAGCACGGATCAAGGGAAATGGTTTGAACTGAACAATGTTTGATTTTAGGTAGGTATACCTTGGTGAAATTCTTGGAGATTGCTTGGAAAGCTTTCAAATTCGAGGTAGGGGTGTTCTTTCTCTTCTAATTGTCGATTCTAGGGTTTAGGGTGGTTTGGTAAGGTATAGGTTGGGTTGGCATATTTGAGAGTGATGTGAGGAGCTATGGTATTGTGATTTCCTCCCTCTTTTATGATTCCTACATGCTAGAATGATGTACATTGTGATATATGTAATGTGTTAAATGTATACATGCAATGTGTATAAGATGGAACATATATAACTAAGTTGTGTATTGTGTGTATATGTGATTATTATTCATGAATTGAGGCATATATGTGACTATATGGGATTTGTGTAGATGAAATGCATGTTAGATATGCATATAGCAAGAATAAGCATTTGAAAAGCATGAAAATGATATGTTATGTTATATATGTGTAAAAAAATGCTTATATGAGTAATTGTGGAGAAATTATGTAAGTGAACTGTGCACTGGGCTTCGGAGTTGTCCAACCGTGCCACAAGAGTGGTATAATCATCCACTAGGTATGATTGTCGGAGTTGTCCCATCATACTAAGGCTAAGGCCTAGAACTAGAACTTGGAGTATGTCCACAACTAGTGAGCGTCAGAGTTGTCCACTCATATTTAGAAAACCAACATATTGCCAAGGTTATATGATCCTTTGGAGTTGTCCAAATCATACGAGTATCATCGGAGGTGTCCAAGGTCACATGATCGTCGAAATTGACCAATCATGTTTGCATATCAGATTATGACCGAGAAAGTGTTTATATATATCTTGTTGCTTATGTATTTGAAATGTTAAGCTTGATATATGGATTAATGCATGCTACTTGACTTGAATTTATGATAATTGACATGAGATCATTAAAGGTGACATATAGTGTCGCAACATATATATCATATTTGTGTCGGGTCGATGCCTAGGTGGGTTGAGGCATTCTTATTGGATTTAGTTGTATGCTGACCCCTCTCCCCTAAACCTTTTTATAAATAAAGCACCGATAATAGATGAGACTTGAGCATTCGAGTGGATTTTCCCATAGCTTTTGGCTTTATTTTTTGGGATATTATGTATATGGTTATCCATGCCAGCTTGTGGCATGTCGATTTTGTTGTAGTTATAGTCATAATTGAATTGTGGATGTTTTTGGATCCTAAGCATGTAATTCATATGATGACTATGAACTTGGGAAGGCCATATCAATATAATGTATATTTTGGATCCATTTGTGTATTTATATGAGAATGACTCGTGGATTTCAGAGGCGTGTTCAATGATGAGTAAGATTTGGACAAATGTATGATTTGGGACATGTGTATTGTGGTTAGGGGTGGCAAACTCGGCGAGTTGGGTGTGTTTGGACCGGGTTGAATATGGGTTGTGACCCATATTCAACCCATTTATAGCGGGTCAAATATGGGCAGGTTGAACATGGATCGGGTCAACCCATATTTGACCCGCCTAAACACGACAGTAGCTAGGCATGACAAAATGGGCGGGTTTGGACCGGGTTGAATATGGGCGGGTCAAATATAAGTTGTGATCCATATTCAACCCATTTGTAATGGGTTGAATATGGGCGATTCAAATACGGGTCGGGTCAACCCGCAAACTCATAGTTGATCTAAACCAACCGGATTGGTCAACCAACCCAAATAATTGGGCTAACTTGACCCAAATTAATCAAACCACCCCAGGCCTAGATAAAACGGGTTGATCTGATCTGAACAAACAGGTTGACTTGATCTAAACAAATGGGTTAAACCCGACCTGTAGAGACCGTGACCAATTTTGGCCGATTTTATATTTTTCGCATTATAATTATCATAAATGCATTTTTGAGTGGTGTTTAACATGTTTTGAGTGTGGGAAACATGTTTGGGAAGTGTTTTTAAGGTTTTGGAAAGTTTTTGGGAGAATTGAAGTTTGACTTTTTGGTCAAACCAGGGCTCGGGATGCGACTTAAATGGGCTCGGAAATCCAGAAAATTTTTAAAAATATTTATTTTTGGTAATGGCTTAGATGAAATGTTTAGAGAGTTAAGGAAGTGATTTCGAGACCGTAGGAGTTTTCAAAATCAAAAACGGAGTCCGGGAAGGTGTGTTAAGTGGCCCGGGAGTATTTTGGTCTTTTCGAGACCTAGGGACCTTAAATGGTCAAATCTGTAGAGATATTTCATATCTCATGGTTATTTCTCTCTCTATATTGCTCCCACTCCTCTCTTCCTTCTCTCTAAGTTTTGGAGGTCTTCGGGTGTGATTCACGTTCTGCCGAATGACGAAGATACGTAGGGGACGGCTAGGGCTTCGGTTTGAACCAAACAAAGTTGGATTTTGCAAGGTTGACATTGCTGAAATTTTGAGAAGTGCTTGGAAGGCCTTCATTTTTGAGGTAGGGGTGTCATTTCTCATCTACTTGTCGATTCATCTACTTATCGATTCTAAGGTTTCGGGTGAAGTGGTGAGAGCTAAGGGTGTGTATTGTATGATTTAGAGTGGTAAAAGGGGTGGGATGTGGTGATTTTCTACTCTCTTTAGTCTCTATTGTGCAATAGATATGTATATGTTAGTATACATGGTAAAAGGGGTGAATGTGTGAGAGATATTAACATGTATGCTTATATGCTAGTTTTTGTGCATATATGTGGAAATGTGTTATATTAAACATGTATGTATTATATGTTGTTGAATGAGTCAAATGCATGCTATCTTTATATAGAAATGTGGGCATTTGAAGCATGATTAAAATGTGCTAAGTGGGAATTATGTGCATATGTGTATAATATGCTAGGTTTCATATGTATAGGTAAATATATGTGTGGCTTCATGGATATGAAAATCCATGCTACGTATTACACTAATTAGCTTATGCATTGTGATATGGGCCATTGTGGGGAAACTGGGAAATGTGGTCAAGACTAGGTGTTGGTTATTTGGGTCAATAATGCTCGGTGGCGGTGCGGATATGGACTAACCACCTTGAGCCACCCAATGATTTGGTGACAGTGCTAATACGAACTAATCACCTTGAATCCAATTATGCTCAGTGGTGGTGCTGATATGGACTAACCACTTTGAGCCACTTAATACTCGGTGATGGTACGGATATTGACTAATCACCTCAAGTATACACACATTTGGTGATGGTACTGATATGGACTAATCACCAATGGGCAAACCAAGATATTGCCCTAGGAACATGATGTTGACGGCATGTGTCAGAGCTGTGGAAAGGTTGTGGGAGGTGTCCCAGGTCACATGGTTGGTTAAAAACCATGTTATGGTATTGGGTTGAGTCCGAGGGAGAGACACGTGTATGGTTAATGCTTTCATTCTTAATCATGAAGCATGATGTGTACTAAATGCATTCTTACTTATATATATGCATCATTGCGAATGAATATGATGTATGTTGAATGATACGTGAAATGTTGTGACATGCATTCATGTAAGTCATGTCGAGTCAGCACTTAGGTGGGTTGGGGTATCTCTACTGAGCCGCAGTGGTGCTCACCCCTTTATTCTAAACATTTTTTAGATAAAGCGCCGATGACAGAGGCGACATGAATGTCCAAGTGGAATTCTAGTAGCATTTTGCTATCTTTTGGATGTTATGCATTTTGTGGCTATCCCTGCAGGCTTGTGGCATGTGACTCCCTTTTGAGTTGTGGTTATACTTTGGACAAATGTACTTTTGATATATGTATTAGATTTTAAACTTGTTGGGTATGGAAAGACAACGGTTTAGTTTATGTAATGCCCATGGTGGCATTTAGTTCATTTGATAATGTTTTCATGATGAATGGATTGTGGTTGTGAGGAAGAATGATTCATTTTGGTGTATGGTTCAATTATGAGTATGATTTTGAGCATGTAATTGATGTTGGTATGTTTCGTTTATCTTATGGATCATGTATGAGAGGTCCTAGGATGATAGAATGAGGATTGGGCTCCAGATGAACCATGTATAGGGTTGTTGGAGGTCCCGTGGGGAGCATTTCGATCATGCGAAATGCCCATTTCGCACAATCAAAACCCCCATTTTGATTGTGCGAAGGGGTGATGATTTATGGTGGTTTTTAGAGTCCAGACAGGTGCAATCTCGCACAATCGAAACCCCCATTTCTATCGTGCGAGATATTGCAGGTTCAGGGTCCCGAGAGGGTGAAATCTTCGCACAATCGAGATTTTTTTTTGCACAATCGAGATGCCAGTTTCGCACAATCGAGATCCCATTCTCGCACAATCGAGATTACTATTCACAGCATTTTCCAAAACTTTGATTCGACGTAATTTCTTCGTTTTAGATCGGAATTCAGTGTGGTTATTTTTGAAATTGAGTATTTTTGGATTCTCTATCCAATGGTGTAGCTCTCAATTTCAGACTCTAAACACAGTAAGTTTTGAGGCTTGAAAGTGAGCGATTCTTGAAAATGTGGGTAAATAAATCCCCACTAGGATGTTATGATTTGGTGTTGGGCCATTGGGATTGAATGAGGTGGAGTTGTGCACACCTATGTGCAATAATAGAGTAAATCTTTCGAGGTAATTGAGGGTTATAAGGGTTCATTGGGCTTAATGGGCGGTTTAACCTCCGATCTTCTAGGAGCAGGAAAACTGGGGCATTACATGACCTGATGAAAAATTTGTGACAAAATTTGTTAAACTTGGACACCCCTACCCTTTTGACATTCATTAATTATGCTTTAAAATTTTTAATAATTAATATAATAAATAAACTTGTGACACAAATTAGTTAAATTGAGTCAAATCCAACCCGTTTATAATATTCGACTTGTTTACAAAGCCCGACACATTTTCATAAATGATCGGGTCAATAAATATTTTTTGTTAATATATATATATATATATATATATATATATATATAAATGATTTACAAGTAAAAAATAAAAATATATGTTAGATTATATAAAAAAAAACAAATATTTATATAAAAAAAATTACATTCTATATCATCTAATATTTTTTTATTTTTCGAAAGCTCTTTTTGAACAATTCTATATAAAAAAAAAATACTTATTATAAGCTAAAATATCGCTAAATTCTATTTTTGTGAGCTGAGTAAAAAAATAATAGTTTTTATTTAATATAACATTTTTTTTTTGTATTTTTTGAAAATTGTTTTATATTTCCATAGTTTTTATTACTCAATGATTTAATTTTTTATATGAAAGTACATGATTACAGGTAGCCAAGTTAATGGAGAAATTAGTTTGTGAATCCATAGGCCTCCCAAACGACCCAAGAAGGAAAGAACTGGAGCAGATGGAGAAGCAAAAGGCGGTAATTGACCATAAAGCAGAGTCACTGGTCCGAGGAGAGCATGAAGAGAAAGAGAGATTTTAGAGAGAGAAAGGGCAAGGGAGGAGAGAGAGAAAGAGAATTTAGAGAGACGAAGATAAAGAGAGGGATCATGAGAGAGAGCGCGATAATTTAGAGAGAGAAATTTTAGAGAGAGAAAGGGTGGGGCGGTACGCATAGAGGAGAGAGAAAGAGAGATAATTTAGAGAGAGAAAGGGTGAGACAGTATGATATTGTATAAAATGAGACAACCATTTATACATCTGAGTCTTTTATATAATAATGGGTGGAACATGGGTTGAATATGGGTGCCCATATTCAACCCACATAATCCTTGAATTAATGGGTAAATTATTATCCAACCCATTTATGACCCGCATAGATAAATAGGTCACCCAAATCCATTTATTAGTGGGCGGATTTGGGCGGGTTGGCGAGTCAGCACCCATTTTGCCACCCCTAATTGTGGTATTTCATTTATGTTGTAAAGGTTGTGTGGCTGTGTTTAAAGAATTGGAGTGTTATATGAATGATTCTAGGGTGTTAGAATGGACTTTGAGTGCAAAATGGACCAAGTATGAAATTGCAGGATTTCTACACGAAGGCATTTCGATTATGCGAAATCCTCATTTCACATAATCGAAATCCTTCGATTGTGCGAAAATGTTTTCTCAATTGTGCAAAAAATTTCGATTGTGCGAGTTAGTATCGAAGAACTTCGATGGAAGATAGGTAAAATTCCAAGGGGATCTCGATAGTACTTCACAAGTACTTCAATTGATCGAACATTTCATTTATGCAAAATCAAAACTTCGATTATGCGAATGTAGCACTTTGATTTTACGAACTTATAATTTCAATTGTGCGAAAAGTTGCAGTCCACTACAATGTTGGATATGCAAATATGGCTAGGTGTAGGGCCCATTGAGGCTAGTTGAGGTTAAGTTGTACACGTACATGTACATGAATAGAGTTAAGCTTTCGCGGTTATTTAAAGTTTAAGATGGTTCATTAGGGTTTAATGGATGGGTTCACCTTCGATTTTTGGGAGTCAAAAAATGGGGCATGACAGCTTGGTATTAGAGCATAATATCAAGGCGAGATGTTGATGTGAGGTGATAACGTGTAACTCAATCACTCCCATTTTTGGGTATCAAAAATTGGGGTGTGATATCAAGGGGTAACTGTGATTAGGAGTGATAACATGTGATTTAATCACCCTCGATTTGTGGGAGTCGAAAATCGGGGCGTAACAATATATGTATGTGTAACTTAGAAAGTAACATAGTAACCACTTGGTATGCTTGCACATTTTCATAGAAGTCTCACTTGCACACACATACGAATATATATTATCACATTCTCACATTTTAAGCATCCGTTTATCACATAAATCATATTTTATAGAAAATCATGCTCATTAGGGCAATTAATCAAACACGTAGATGCCACATTTGCATATATCCATAGATCGTGTGCAATTCTCCCACATTTCTCACATAACATGCTATACAATCACACATGTCAATTCAAAGCACGTATCTACATCTATTAATAGTAGAATTTATTCCATTTCAAAATCTAGCATGCTTTAACTTTGAGGAATACATAATTATACACAATTAACCAATTTGGTGCATTAGACAACCAATATACTCACACAAATCCTAGATTCCATGGTTTAGGAATCCCTACCTTAGTTTAGAAGAGCTTCTAAACAAAATTCCCAAATCTCACCGAACTCAACTTCGTCCAAATTTAACATTGAACCAATCAAACTTGAGACCTCGTCGCGTAGATCAACCTTTTCTTCTTCAGTGTTCTCCAATTCACACTCCAAGTTTCCCAAATCGAAGAGAGAAGGAAGAAGAAATGTAAAGACAAGAGAGAGTGTCTTTCTTAGTGCCATTAGTCACTTAACGTACTTTCCTGGCCTCTATTTTCAATTTTAAAAACTCCTACGGACATGAAACAGATTCCATAACACTTCTAATATTTTAATTAGTCTAATCTCAAAAATTAGAATTTTTTCAAAAAATCTAAATTTCACGGGCCCACTCGACCCGCGTCCCGGGCCCGCCAGACCCGAAAATCTTAAATTTTACCAAATACTTCCAAAACTTCTCCGAACCCTCATATAAGTCCCCAAATATGTATTTCACATTTAAAACATGTATATAATCGTTTAAACAGTTTATATGATAATAAATAAAAATAAAAAGAAAACCGGGCAAAAATGGTCAAGGTCTTTACAGGAGGTGGCGAGTGGTGGTGGATGTGGTGGTGGGTGCATTATTGCATGCCCTATGACTGTGTTATATGCATATCTCTAAAATTTACAAAATATATATATTTTAGTTTTGTAGATTTGTAACTTAATTTTGCAAAACTTGCAAATTTATAATAATTAATTTGCAAATATACATTTTAGGTTTCTAGTTTTCAAATTTTGAAACTTAATTTTTCAAATTTAGAATAATTAATTCAAAATTTGTAATTATATATGACAACTAAAATACTATATATATCTAATATTAATGTATGTCTGTGTTTATATATAAAAAATTTTAGAGGTAGTAAATAAAATGTATATTTAATATGGATATCAAATACGTACACTTTTTAGTTATATATTTAATAAAAGGGTAAAGTGCAAAAAGCCCTTGCTATATAGAAAATGTGCAAGAAACACCTCTGCTATTTGATGTGTGCATATAAATTCCTATAATTTCAAAATTTGTAGCAAAACCCCATATAGCATATATCTAATGTCAAACTTTTAAAAATCAAAAATACCCTTTTTGAGTGACAAAAATTTTCATATCAATTTTCTAATTGACAATCTCTCTCTCTCTCTTTCTCTCTCTCTCTCTCTAGGCTAGGTTATCTCTCTCAAATTTTCCTTTTCTCTCTCTCTATAGTATACATATATAGTCCTATATATATATATAAGAAAAAGTACAGAAAGAGAGCAAAAGCAAATAAAAGAGAGACCCAACATCGTCTTCTGTTATCAAGAGAATGAAACCAACATCGTCTTCTATTCTTATCCTTTTTCGAATGAGAGAAGCTATGTGATTACGAGAATGGGGTGTATGACATCTGCCTTCACCAAAGAAAAAATTATCTTAATTTTTTAACTTTAAATAGTGCACACACTACTTCATGGTTTCTTTTTTGAGTGGAATGTAATTATCTAATCATAAGAGTAAGTAATCATGGTTCCAATATGTAATTTGAACTAAATTGATCACACAAGTTTCATTACAATATTACATAACAGATCAATCCATCCTTTATTTTACAAAACTTGCTCCTCTAATGACTATTTGTGAATATATATCGAATTGTCTATATTGGATCTATTGTTTTATCCTTACACAATAGTTATCAAGATTTAGAAGTATCATTGGATAACTGTCAGCACATAAACCACTGTTAGACCTTAAAAATATCAGCATGAGCTTTTTGGGAATTGGAAGCAATTCGTCGACGATGGAGGGGAGTAAGGAGTGAAGAGAGGGTGTTGCCGGCATAGATGTTGTTGACAACTTCTTAGTGTACTATGGTTGATCGTCAATTTTTCAGGTGTGTCATCAGTGCTGACGACGATGGTGGATCGATGGTTTCGACCAATGGTGTGGTTTAGGGGGTTCGGTTAAGCTTCAGTAAAGAAGGGTTTCGATGGCAGTGATTCTGGCAGTAAAGAAGGGTTTCGATGGCAATGATTCTAGCTGAATAAATATCCCAGTATCTTACCCAATAATGCATAGACATTAATTATAGTTGAGAGTGATTGAGATTGAAAAAGAATGAAATTGAGAGAGAAAAAGAGAAACAAAACGAAGAGAGAGAAATTGAAGAGACAAAAGTCCTTTTCAGACATTTTTGCTTCTTTATTATTTTTATTTTATTCAATTGCAAGGGTATATTAGACATTCCAATTGGTAAATTGACAAAAATGTCATTATTTGCACAATTTTAAAAATGCAGGGGGTTAATTGAACATCAGGGGGGTATTTGCACATTTGTATATGACATAGGGGTTTTTTGCACTTTACCTTTGACAAAAATATGTTAATATGATTAAATTTAGGATAAATACCACTTACACCCTCTCAATTTAGGCAATATCTCGACTAGATCCCCTCTAGTTTCAATGATCTCGACTATACCCCATGTAACTAATGTCCGTTAGTAATAGTAACTTTTTTGTAATTTTACCGTTTTACCTATTATTATTATATTAAATTTAATTGTTTATTGGAGCAAATACGGGTCAAGTCAATTGGGTCAAACTCATACCAAACCCATGGGTCGATATTCTTCTTTCCCAAATTGTTCCTTTCAACAGAAAACCCTACTACAACACACAACACCCATAATCAAATTCTAGCACCACCCTTTACAGATGAATCAATTCCCATGTACAAACCACTCCACTGCCAAAAATACACCAGGCGAAACTCACTATTCATCATTCACACCACCATCTCTGACAAGTCAAGCAAACATCCAAAGTTAGCACCACCTTTTGCTGACGATACTGTTTGTCGAAGCCATTTCTACCAAAACTCCAAGGTGAAACCATCATCTTCACCACCATATTTAGCTCAAAGTATCACTGCAGAGAAGGGAGCCTTTACCGAATAGACCCAGCACCTAGCAAAGCTCCACTGACGAAAACTACACTAGCCGGAACTCCACTGTTCACCACCATCTTCACCACCGTCCACTACTAGACCCAATAGTATCGTCATTTTCATCTTCACCACGGGAGCTCCACCCACAATTGCTGTCGAAGCTCCATTGCCACGTATCCACCATATATAAGTTGTGAGGTGGATAAGAGGTCGCTTTGAGTGGAGTTCCAGCTTGCTTGGTTGTGGCTGTGTGTGGCTTTGGGTTGATGGAGATGGTAGTGCATGGCAGTGGTACTTGGTTAGTTGAAGCTTCACAAAGTATGTTGATTGCATCCATAGTGGCTTTTAGGGTGGTGAGGAAGATGATGGTGTCAGCCATGGTGGTGGATCCGAGGTGGTGGCATGCCCAGAAGTGGGTTTTCTTTGGTGTAGCTTGATGATGAAGAATATGATGGAGCTGGGTTTGTTCGTGGCAGCCATGGGTTCGGCTGGTGGTCATTCACGAAGTTTTGGTTGTGTTGGTGCCATGGTGGTTCTAGATGCTCGCATTAGTAGGTGGTTGTTCAAGGTGGAGGTAGTGGATAGATGGACGTGGTGGGTCTCTCTTTGGCTGGAATGGAGTTTCGGTGCGTGGCAACGAGCTTGTGGGTCATCTCGTGGTGGTGCGAACTCCATGGAGGAGATGACTGGAGCTTGGCCATTTTATGTGTGGGTAGGGTTGATGAACAGTGGTGATGATGCTTCGGGTGGAGGAGAAGTGGGTCTTCACGGCGGGCAGTGAGAAAGAGAAGAAAGAGAGAGAGTGTTTTGAAGCTACTATGTATAAATGTGTGTGTATATATGTGCATGTATTATAATAGAATATATATATACTACATAACATACATACATATATATGACATAACATTGCAGAGAGAGAGAGATAATTAAAAGGAGAGAGAGAATCGGGAGAGAGAGGAGAGAGAATGAGAAATAATAAATAAAAAACAAAGAGGGGTCAAAGATGACATTTCATGCATGGAAGGGTAAAAATGTTCATTTTACACTTTTTTTTTGCTAATTTCAGTAGATCCTATTTGTCTGTTGACGTCGCATTAACGGAGGGAGTGAATTGAGACATGAACCCAAAATTGAGGGGTTATAGTCGAGATTATTGAAACTAGAGGAAGTCTAGCCGGGATATTGGCTAAACTGAGGGGGTGAAAGTGGTATTTATCCTTAAATTTATTAAAGGACATTTTTGTCATATCACGTATGGATACATAAGTGAATAAAAAGGATAATAAGATTAATTTCATCTTTTTGTTGCAACTAAGGGCATTATTTATATTTCACTTAAATTTATAACAATACTAACAGTCACTTAATGATCAAGGGGTATTAGTGATTTTGACCAAAATTCCTGAGAAGTTGACCACAATTTTAACAAAAATTTTATAGGTGAGTGAAAACGCTAAATCGCAAGAGAGTTGAGAATAATTCAGACAAAAATAGCAAGGACAGGTATCTCGTACAACTTTCAGAAAAAGTGAAATAGTGAAACTGAACAAAATTTTGCACAATTTTCTGATTTTAATTTTAGGTTGAAAACGTAAAACTGAACTAAAACGGGTATGGGTCGAACTTGCGATATCTTTTTTGTTGGGTTTATAAGTCGAACTTGCAATATTGCAATTCTATTGGTCCTCTTTACCTTTTATTTTTTTCCTCTTGTTTGAACAGTGTAGACACGAAGGAAGAATTTTGATTCCTTGTTGAAATACCAAACATTTTTTTTATTTATATATAGAGAGAGTGTCAACAAAGAAGATATTTTTGCATCCCCTCCCATTGCAATATACCATAATAGCGCTCCAACTGCGAATTAGGGTTTTTAAGAGCGTTTACATCTTCAACGATTCTAGGGTTTCATTATTGTATGCTTCTCTCTACACATTGTATCTATTTAAAGGTGACATGTAGTGTCATAACATATATATCATGTAGGTTAGTGTCGGGTTGATGCCTAGGTGGGTTAAGGCATTCTTATTGGGCATAATTTTATGCTGACCCCTCTCCCCTAAACCTTTTTACAGATAAGGCACCGATGATGGATGGGCTTGAGCATCCGAGTAGATTACCCCATAGCTTTTGTCTTTATTTTTTGGGATATTATGTATATGGCTATCCATGCCGGCTTGTGGCATGTCGATTTTGTTGTAGTTGTAGTCATAATTGAATTGTGGATGTTTTTGGACCCTAAGCATGTAATTCATATGATGACTATGAACTTGGGAAGGCCATATCAATATAATGTATATTTTAGATCCATTTGTGTATTTATATGAGAATGACTCGTAGATTTCAGAGGCGTGCTCAATGATGAGTAAGATTTGGACAAATGTATGATTTGGGACACATGTATTGTGGTATTTCATTTATGTTGTAAAGGTTGTGTGGCTGTGTTTAAAGAATTGGAATGTTATATGAATGATTCTAGGGTGTTAGAATGAACTTTGAGTGCAAAATGGACCAAGTATGGAATTGCAGGATTTCTGCACGAAGGCATTTCGATTGTGCGAAATCCTCATTTCACATTATTGAAATCCTTCAATTGTGCGAAAATGTTTTCTCGATTGTGTGAAAATTTTCGATTTTGCGAGTTAGTATTGAAAAACTTCGATGGAAGATAGGTAAAATTCCAAGGGGATCTCGATAGTACTTCGCAAGTACTTTAATTGATCGAACATTTCAATTGTGCAAAATCAGAACTTCAATTGTGTGAAGGTAGCACTTTGATTGTAGGAACTTACAGTTTCAATTGTGCAAAAAGTTACAGTCCACTACAATGTTAGATATACAAATGTGGCTAGGTGAAGGGCCATTGAGGTTAGTTGAGGTTGAGTTGTACGTGTACATGTACATGAATAGAGTTAAGCTTCCGCGGTTATTTAAAGGTTAAGATGGTTCATTAGGGTTTAATGGACGGGTTCACCTTTGATTTTCGGGAGTCAAAAAATGGGGCGTGAGAGTTTGGTATTAGAGTGATATCAAGGCGAGATGTTAATGTGAGGTGATAACGTGTAACTCAATCACCCCTATTTTTGGGTATCAAAAATTGGGGCGTGATATCAAGGGATAACTGTGATTAGGAGTGATGACATGTGATTTAATCACCCTCAGTTTTGGGAGTCAAAAATCAGGGCATGACAATATATGTATGTGTGACTTAAAAAGTAACATAGTAACCACTTGGCATTCTTGCACATTTTCATATAAGTCTCACTTGCACACACATACGAATATATATTATCACATTCCCACATTTCAAGCATCCGTTTATCACATAAATCATAGTTTATAGAAAATCATGCTCATTAAGGCAATTAATTAAACACGTAGATGCCACATTTGTATATATCCATAGAACGTGTACAATTCTCCTACATTTCTCACACAACATGTTATACAATCACACATGTCAATTCAAAGCACATATCTACATCTATTAATGGTAGAATTTATTCAATTTCAAAATATAGCATGCTTTAACTTTAAGAAATACATAATTATATACAATTAATCAATTGGGTGCGTTAGACAACCAATATACTCACACAAATCCCGGATTCCATAGTTTAGGCATCATTACCTTAGTTTAGAAGAGCTTTTAAACAAATACCCCAAATCTCACCGAACTCAACTTCATCCAAATTCAACTTTGAACCAATCGCGTAGATCAACCTTTTCTTCTTCGATGTTCTCCAATTCACACTCCAAGTTTCCCAAATCCAAAAGAGAAGGAAAAAGAAGTGTAGAGACAAGAGATAATGTCTCTTGGTTCCATTAGTCACTTAACGTACCTTTCTGCCCTCTGTTTTCAATTTTAAAAACTCTTACGGACTTGAAAAATCTAAATTTCTTAGGCCCACTCGACCCTCGTCCCAGACCCGCCCGACCCGAAAATCTCAAATTTCACCAAATGTTTCAAAACTTCTCCGGACCCTCATACAAGTCCTCAAACATGTATTTCACATTTAAAACATGCATATAATCGTTTAAACAATTTATATGACAATAAATAAAAATAAAAATAAAACTAAGCAAAAATGGTCACGGTCTCTACAAGAGGTGGCGAGTGGTGATGGATATGGTGGTGGGTGCATTTTTGCATGCCCTATGACTGTGTTATATGCATATCTCTGAAATTTACAAAATATATGTATTTTATAACTTAAAATTTTACAAAACTTGCAAATTTATAATAATTAATTTGCAAATATACACTTTAGGTTTCTAGTTTTCAAAATTTGAAACTTAATTTTTCAAATTTAGAATAATTAATTCAAAATTTGTAATTATATATGACAACTAAAATACTATATATATCTAATATTAATGTAAGTTTGTGTTTATATATATAAAATTTTAGAAGTAGTAAATAAAATGTATATTTAATATGGATATCAAATACGTACACTTTTTAGTTATATATTTAATAAAAGGGTAAAGTGCAAAAAAGCCCCTTACTATATAGAAAATGTGCAAGAAACACCTCTGTTATTTGATGTGTGCATATAAATTCCTATAATTTCAAAATTTGGAGCAAAATCCCCCTATAGCATATATTTGATGTGAAAATTTTTAAAAACCCAAAATACCCTTTTTGAGTGACAAAAATGCCCCTATCAATTTTCTAATCGACAATCTCTCTCTCTCTCTCTCGGCGAGATTTCTCTTTCTAGGTTATGTCTCTCACATTTTCTCTCTCTCTCTCTCTCTCTAGTATACATATATAGTCCTATATATATATAAGAAAAAGTATAGAAAGAGATCAAAAGCAAATAAAAGAGAGACCCAACATCATCTTCTGTTATCCAGAAAATAAAACCAACATCGTCTTCTGTTCTTATCCTTTTTCGAATGAGAGAAGCTATGTGATTATGAGAATGGGGCATATGACATCTACCTTAACCAAAGAAAAAATTATCTTAATTTTTTAACTTTAAATAGTAGATACACTACTTCATGGTCTCTTTGTTGAGTGGAATGTAATTATCTAACCATAAGAGTAAGTAATCATGGCTCCAATATGTAATTTGAACTAAATTGATCACACAAGTTTCATTACAATATTACATAGCTGATCAATCCATCCTTTATTTTACAAAACTTGCTCCTTCGGTGACTATTTATGAATATATATCAACTTGTGTATATTGGATCTAGTGTTTTATCCTTACACAATAGTTATCAAGTTCTAGAAATAGCATTGAATAACTGTCAACACGTAAACCACTGTTAGACCTTAAAAATATAAGCATGAGCTTTTTGGGAATTGGAAGCAATTCGTCGACGATGGAGGGGAGTAAGGAGTGAAGAGAGGGTGTTACCAGCATAGATGTTGTTGACAACTTCTTAGTGTACTGTGGTTGTTCGTCAATTTTTCAGGTGTGTCATCAGTGCTGATGACGATGGTGGATCGATGGTTCCGACTGATGGTGTGGTTTAGGGGGTTCGGTTGAGCTTCAGTAAAGAAGGGTTTCGATGGCAATGATTCTAGCTGAATAAATATCCCAGTATCTTACCCAATAATGCATAGACATTAATTATAGTTGAGAGTGATTGAGATTGAAAAAGAATGAAATTGAGAGAGAAAAAGAGAAACAAAACGAAGAGAGAGAAATTGAAGAGACAAAAGTCCTTTTCAGACATTTTTGCTTCTTTATTATTTTTATTTTATTCAATTGCAAGGGTATATTAGACATTCCAATTGGTAAATTGACAAAAATGTCATTATTTGCACAATTTTAAAAATGCAGGGGGTTAATTGAACATCAGGGGGGTATTTGCACATTTGTATATGACATAGGGGTTTTTTGCACTTTACCTTTGACAAAAATATGTTAATATGATTAAATTTAGGATAAATACCACTTACACCCTCTCAATTTAGGCAATATCTCGACTAGATCCCCTCTAGTTTCAATGATCTCGACTATACCCCATGTAACTAATGTCCGTTAGTAATAGTAACTTTTTTGTAATTTTACCGTTTTACCTATTATTATTATATTAAATTTAATTGTTTATTGGAGCAAATACGGGTCAAGTCAATTGGGTCAAACTCATACCAAACCCATGGGTCGATATTCTTCTTTCCCAAATTGTTCCTTTCAACAGAAAACCCTACTACAACACACAACACCCATAATCAAATTCTAGCACCACCCTTTACAGATGAATCAATTCCCATGTACAAACCACTCCACTGCCAAAAATACACCAGGCGAAACTCACTATTCATCATTCACACCACCATCTCTGACAAGTCAAGCAAACATCCAAAGTTAGCACCACCTTTTGCTGACGATACTGTTTGTCGAAGCCATTTCTACCAAAACTCCAAGGTGAAACCATCATCTTCACCACCATATTTAGCTCAAAGTATCACTGCAGAGAAGGGAGCCTTTACCGAATAGACCCAGCACCTAGCAAAGCTCCACTGACGAAAACTACACTAGCCGGAACTCCACTGTTCACCACCATCTTCACCACCGTCCACTACTAGACCCAATAGTATCGTCATTTTCATCTTCACCACGGGAGCTCCACCCACAATTGCTGTCGAAGCTCCATTGCCACGTATCCACCATATATAAGTTGTGAGGTGGATAAGAGGTCGCTTTGAGTGGAGTTCCATCTTGCTTGGTTGTGGCTGTGTGTGGCTTTGGGTTGATGGAGATGGTAGTGCATGGCAGTGGTACTTGGTTAGTTGAAGCTTCACAAAGTATGTTGATTGCATCCATAGTGGCTTTTAGGGTGGTGAGGAAGATGATGGTGTCAGCCATGGTGGTGGATCCGAGGTGGTGGCATGCCCAGAAGTGGGTTTTCTTTGGTGTAGCTTGATGATGAAGAATATGATGGAGCTGGGTTTGTTCGTGGCAGCCATGGGTTCGGCTGGTGGTCATTCACGAAGTTTTGGTTGTGTTGGTGCCATGGTGGTTCTAGATGCTCGCATTAGTAGGTGGTTGTTCAAGGTGGAGGTAGTGGATAGATGGACGTGGTGGGTCTCTCTTTGGCTGGAATGGAGTTTCGGTGCGTGGCAACGAGCTTGTGGGTCATCTCGTGGTGGTGCGAACTCCATGGAGGAGATGACTGGAGCTTGGCCATTTTATGTGTGGGTAGGGTTGATGAACAGTGGTGATGATGCTTCGGGTGGAGGAGAAGTGGGTCTTCACGGCGGGCAGTGAGAAAGAGAAGAAAGAGAGAGAGTGTTTTGAAGCTACTATGTATAAATGTGTGTGTATATATGTGCATGTATTATAACAGAATATATATATACTACATAACATATATACATATTTATGACAGAACATTGCAGAAAGAGAGAGGAGAGAGAATGAGAAATAATAAATAAAAAATAAAGAGGGGTCAAAGATGACATTTCATGTGTGGAAGGGTAAAAATGTTCATTTTACACTATTTTTTTGCTGATGTTAGTAGATCCCGTTTGTCTGTTGACGTCGCATTAACGGAGGGAGTGAATTGAGACGTGAACCCAAAATTGAGGGGGTATAGTTGGAATTATTGAAACTAGAGGAGGTCTAGTCAGGATATTGCCTAAACTGAGGGGGTGCAAGTGGTATTTATCCTTAAATTTATTAAAGGTCATTTTTGTCATATCACATATGGATACATAAGTGAATAAAAAGGATAATATGATTAATTTCGTCTTTTTGTTACATCTAAGGGCATTATTGATATTTCATTTAAATTTATAACAATACTAACAGTCTGTTTGGATAGCCTGTTAGGTTAATGTTTTGGTGTTATGTTTTCAAGTTTTGGGCCCAAAACATGTTTGGCAGGTGGGTGATATGGTTTGAAAGTTTAAAAACGGTATCAATTTGGGCCCAAAACTCATATCATCCAATACATGATATTATTATGGTTTGTAAATTTTTTGGCCCAAAACGAATATCAGTTATGTAAATTCACTGTAGTAGAGGCAAAAACAACATCACACACAAAACCAAAAAATGAAAACAGTGTGCAAGGCCCGATCGTTCATTTCGCTCTCAACTCCATTCGGCGATTCACTCTCAACAACTCTAATCTTGGTTGAACAACCACAGAGCCCTTCGTTCTCCATTTGTTCTCAACTTGGTCGGCGATTCACGCTCAAAACTCTAATCTTTGTTAAACGACCACAGAGCCCTTCGCTCTCAACTTGGTCGGCAATTCACAATCAAAACTCTAACAACAACAGAGCCCTGAGTATTATTCTTTGATCAATTATCCTGAGTCTTGCTCAACTCCATTAGCGCTCTCTCTTATCCTTTACTCTGTATTCAATATTCAGAAAACCCTCTTAATTCCTCTGTAATTGCCTTGTATGCATAATCCCCTTGAAATTTTGGAATTTGAGGAGTTTGCTAAATTAATTTGATACAATTTTTTAATTGTCTTAAAACTTCATGCTTCCTTGCTCTAAGTTGTGACATCGTTCGCTTACTTGCTTCAATGTCGTATTGCAGTTTGTTTTATTTTTTCATTACTGCTTCATCTCTTTCACAAGTTCAGTATTAGTATGTGTTGATCCACGAATAAGTTTGTCTCAAATTTCTGGCTTATATATTTTTCCATAGTCTTACGTGCTTCATAGTATGCTCTTGTATTTTTTCTTGTTGTCTATCTAATTCCTGTTTTAATCATTGAGTGAAGAAATTTCTAAGCTGTCTAGTACTAGTTACAGTCTATTTTTTGATGATGTTGGAAGGGTAGTAGTTTTTCCTTCCTGTTAACATGGAGCGACTGCTGGCATTTTTTTTCTATGGCATCCATATCACCCTGTGTAAATGCTAAAATTTATCAAAACTTCGTATTCCATTTTATTATATTTTCTGAATTGTATTATTGTATTGTGCATGTGATTCTTTTCTTTAATGTTCCCTTATTCAAGCTTGATTTTGAATAGCTTGTATTCATTGGTATGGGATTGATTTTGTTTGTTACTTTAATGTTCCCTTTTTAGTAGAGCTCTCAAAATTTTGTTGTTACTTGTTAGTGTATGTTTGGTGATACTTTTCACAATTAAAGTATTTTTTGATTTGTTTGATAACAGTATTTTTTAAAGCACTTCTATTTCTAATTTTACAACAATATAATATCCTTTAATATATTGTTATTTTATTTAAAAATAACAGATTTTTAAAAAGGGGTTGAATTTGTCTTTATAAAAAATAAAAAGGGACAAAATTGTCTAGAATCTCAGATCTAAACCCAATTTTTAAAAATTAAAAAGGGTAATAGCAAAATGTCTAAATGTCATACCATGAATGTAGTTACACGATGGATGTTGAACTTTTGTTTTACAGTGTCGGATATGTCTTTAAATTAGGGTATAAATGAATAATGAGAGAAGATCTAATTCCTGCTTTAATCATTATATTCAATTCAAGCTATCACTAGATCATTTTTTTGTTATATGTATGTTTAACTGTTTGTTGTTTGTTAATGTTATTGTTAGTTGGAAATTTCCTTCAGGTTTATCAATATCATATTATTTGAATGTTCAAGGGTCTCTCTTTCTTTCTTTTTTTCCTTTTTTGTTATGGTCTTGGCTCTTAACCATCTCTTATAGATTTTCTTGGTTTATGAGGAAATAGATTTCCTGTGAAAACTACCACCAGTATGTTGAAGTGAGAAAGATATGACTTTTAATGTCATGAAGCACCAAGAAATTTACAGTTAACTCCTTGAATTGGAGTAATTTTTCTTTAGTTTTGTTTTGTTCTACCTGTCATTTATATGTTCTTTCCTAGCTTGGCACTAACGTCCTCCAAATTGACTCACATGCATCTCTAAATCTAACTCATGTTTAAATGAGGAATCTAGA
Source organism: Cornus controversa (assembly GCA_026545225.1). Classification (NCBI taxonomy): domain Eukaryota; kingdom Viridiplantae; phylum Streptophyta; class Magnoliopsida; order Cornales; family Cornaceae; genus Cornus; species Cornus controversa. The sequence continues at coordinate 22,550,392 of CM048852.1, forward strand.
TGATGTTTTTGCTCAAAATTATAAAATGGCAAGGTATATTCATTCATTTTGGAGAGCTGGGAAATTTGTGGGCAATTCCTTTACTCCTCAAGGTTATTGACTTCATTGAAACACTTATTGACTTAAGACACCTGTATGGGAATGTAACTGTTTGGCCTATTTTTCCTACCTATTTTAAACTTATTATTTTGATAATTCATGATTATGTGATTGTTATACACAAGCATGCCAGTTTATATATTCTTACATATAAACGCAAAAGAAAAGTTGCCAGCTTATTACATTAACAAAACATATATTAATTCATGTTTTTATTGATAACATCAATTTTTTTTATGCCTTTATAAGATGGACATCAATAATGAAAATAATAAGCAATATGTTAACCCAATTAATTTGTCACAAGATGACATGGGTGGTGTAACTATTTTACCAGAAGCGAACAAGGTAGTTGGGTGTGAGGTCCATCAAGAGGCATTTGTTGTTTTGATGGAGAAAGAGGTATGGAAAGGAAATCGTATGAGACTAAAAAAAAGGAATACACTTGATTCCATCTAAATTTTATATTTTTAATTAACTTGTGCTTGTGACGGTATTGTTTAAAATTGTGCATGTGGAAACTTGTGCCTTTCGCTCCCAACTTGTTGGTTGCATTTCTTAGAGGTAGTGCTAAGATTTACTATTTTCTGTGCATGTGACAAAATTTTGGGTTTATGACTGCTCTGAGGATGGAATGTGTTTTCAAATAAACATGAAAAAAGGTACATCTTTTTTCTTATTTTTTTTTCAATGCATATTATTTTGGTAATTTTAGAAATGTTGATTTGTAGACTATTATTTTGTGCATATGAAAACTGGTATTACCGTGAAGATGATGTTGATGTTGCTAGAAATGCTAATTAATTGACTATTATTTTGTGCATGTGGAACTGGAAATGCCGTGGGAATGATGTTGATGTTGCCGGAAATGATGTATTGTAATTGTAATCTTTTGAATTTTTAAGGCTTGTTCCAATAGAGAGTTGAAGTTATTTATTTTGGGAATATTTGTAAATTATATATTTTAGGTTCTTTCATTCACTATTGTTAGAATCTTGCAATTTGAAGCAAATTGTAATATATATATATAATATTGTTTGGAAGTTTGTGGTGTTAGGACGTCGTTTGAAATATATATTTAGAATTGTGCATATTGATTTATGGCAACAATAGGATGGTACTCAATCAAATATACTAGATTTTAAACTATATTTTGTCAAAAATTTTAAAAAATATAACATTACTCAAACAATTTTTTTAAAATATCATAACAATGTTTTGTAAATTTTTTATAAAAATATTAACAAGACTTTTCAATTTCAATGTTTTTTAGATTTTAACAAATGTCTTGAAACAAAAAAAACACAAATTTTTTTGCAACAGTTTGACCTATCAAACGTATTTTCACTATTTTGGTATCAATTTTTTTATAACACATTGACTTTACCAAACATGTTATGCATTTTCAATTTTTGTAAATCATAAAACACAACAAAGTTACCAAACGTGTTGTCAATTAATATTCAAAACACTAATATAACATAACACATATTATATTATTTGGTAAAACAAAAATCAATATCAAAACACCCTTCCAAACAGGCCTTTAATGATCAAGAGGTATTAGTGATTTTGACCAAAATTCTTGAGAAGTTGACCACAATTTTAACAAAAAATTTATAGGTGAGTGAAAACGCTAAATCGCAGGAGAGGTCAGAATAATTCGGACAAAAATAGCAAGGACAAGTATCTCTACAACTTTCAAGAAAAGTGAAATAGTAAAACCAAACAAAATTTTGCACAATTTTCTGATTTTAATTTTAGGTTCAAAACGTAAAATCGAACTAAAACGGGCATGGGTCGAACTTTCGATATATTTTTTTGTTGGGTTTACAAGTCGAACTTGCAGTATCGCTATTCTATTGGTCCTCTCTATCTTTTATTTTCTTCCTCTTGTTTGAACAGTGTAGACCCGAAAGGAAGAATTTTGATTCCTTGTTGAAGTACCAAACGTTTTTATTTATCTATATATAGAGAGAAGCGTCAACAAAGAAGATATTTTTGCATCGCCTCCCATTGCAATATACCATAATAGCGCTCCAGCTGCGAATTAGGGTTTTTAAGAGCGTTTACATCTTCAACGACTCTAGGGTTTCGTTATTGTATGCTTCTCTCTGCATATTGTATCTATTTATTTTTCTACATCTTTTTATCTCTCTGTATGTGTCAATAATACCGTTTTGTTCTTCATATCAATTCTGTCTTACGATTTTTTGTTTGTCGTTTTTCGGAAATGAAATATTTTACAGAGGTTATTCTTTTTTTTTTTTTAAGTTGCGGTGTTTCTTCTGAATAAATTGATGTATGTTGCCCTTTACAGATCTTGATTAGTTCTTTTGCTTTCCGGGTTATATTATGATTTGCATTGTTGCTTTTTTTTAATGTACTGTTTGCTGAATTAATTTTTGTTTTGATCAGGGTTTCGATTTCAAGGCTTAGTAAAAAAATCAGTTAGAAATTTTTGTGGTTGATATTGACGAAAATTGTGGAATTTGAATCGAAATTTTGCTGTTAAAAGAGAAGTCTTTTGGCATATTAGGGTTTTGAACGCTTTTCGTAAGCGCTTGAGGTGAATTTGTTTGGAATTGTGGATACAGAAAGGTGAATTGTGTTTGAGTATGCGATCTTCATGGGCTGATTCAGTGGCTGCAGCTGAAAATGCTGCTGCTGGTTCTTCTTCTAATAATGTGAGTGTTGGTACCACCAAGGCTCCGGCCCGATCAACATATGTTCCTCCGCATCTCCGCAATCGTCCACCTTCAGTAGACCCGCCAGCTCCAGTTAACAGTGGCTCAACTTCTGGAAATGATCGACCTGGGTATGGTGCTCCGGTAGGTGGGAGTCGTTGGGACGGTCCTAGGAGTGACTACAATCGATCGGGGTTCAGTAGTGGTGGACGTGGTGGTGGCTGGAACAGCAGAAGTGGTGGTCGGGAACGTGGAAGGGAGAGGGAAGTTAACCCTTTTGGAGATGAAGACGCTTCAGAGCAAGTGTTTAGTGAACAGGAGAACTCTGGGATCAACTTTGATGCCTATGAAGATATTCCAGTGGAGACCAGTGGGGACAACGTGCCACCTCCTGTGAATACTTTTGCGGATATTGACTTGGGTGATGCACTAAATCTAAATATTCAGAGGTGCAAGTATGTGAAGCCAACACCTGTGCAGCGGCATGCCATACCTATCTCTCTCGCGGGGCGGGATCTGATGGCATGTGCCCAGACTGGGTCTGGGAAGACGGCTGCTTTCTGCTTCCCAATTATCAGTGGAATTATGAAGGGCCAGTTTGAACAAGGACCACCCCATGGGAGACGTATGGCGTACCCACTCGCCCTTATTCTTTCTCCAACAAGGGAACTATCATGCCAAGTGGGTTTCTAATACCTGTCTGTACATGTAAATATGTTCTGCTTTCTGGCTAATTTATATCCAAGGGAATTGTGAACTTTGTGATTTAACTTGCAGATTCATGACGAAGCTAAGAAATTTTCATATCAAACTGGTGTTAGGGTGGTTGTTGCTTATGGTGGAGCACCTATTAATCAACAGGTGTCATTCTATTTCTCCTCTTCACAAGACTTCGGTTTATTATTTTACTTGAGCTGTCTGTTGGTTCATCTGATGTCATATCATACCTAGACTTGTGATCCCATTAGCTGCATTTTTTCCGGAGAGTTGTTAAGCTGGTATTGAATTGATGGCTTGTTCCTTTATTAGCACAAACAATTTTTTATATTAATTATCATGAAAAAAGTAATAGAATAGTTGTGTTTTATTGTGTCTTGGTTTTCTCCTATGTCCCTCTTTTTTGTGTTTTGTGTGAACTATGTTGAAATGTTTGAGGTAAAATGATTCTGTGAGCTATTTGAAAACAGCCTAAGCTGTCAGGATGGCTATACTCACTCTGTTCTCTATATGTTCATTCATATTATCAATATTGTTTATTTTATTTTTTATGCAATAGGGGTTTTATGTTCAGATGTAGCATTATATCTGTATCTGTGTAACAATCTGTGTGTGCATGTCAACATGGTTGTATAAGCTTTCATGATTGCATGAATTTGCATGTGAGATCATTTTCAGCATTAATTATCCTCATCATGCTTGAAAATGTTTTGATCTGGGAACATTTAATTTAACTTGTGGACCTGTCTGAATGCTTTGCTTGGCCTTTGGTTAGTAACCCAAACCTAACTTGGCATGATTGCAGGTAGGATCTTCCATATCTTTTATATACAAATGCACGGACACAAATCTGTGTACATTTTGGTACACAAATTTGTGTATGCATTGTTCCTGTATTATAGATTGTAGTCAACTTTCCTTTTCTTCTTCTAAGTAATTTTATTATTCTATTGCATATTTTATAGTTACGAGGCTCTTAAGTGCGAGAGTTTCCACTCATCTCCATTTACAAAAATTGTTTGGTGATCAAGGCAATGTGACACAACAAATAGAAGAGCTACTTTTGGTAATCCAAAATATAATTATATACTGATGAACATGCAGTTTAAGCTGTAATTCGATTCTGGATTAGTAACATTGGTTGTTTCTTGTGGAGTTAGAATCTTGAAGTTTGAGGTGAAATTAAGTAGTTTGTTACTCTAACAAGTTAGAATTTAATTGGGAAAATTACACTTACCTCCCCTGAGGTTTGTCATAATTACATAGATCTGCCCTCTAATTTGAAAAATAACACTAACATCCTTTGAAATATGTAGTTTTATAACAATTTTCTCCTCCGTTAATGGTCAAGGCCGGTAAACTATGGATTTTGCTGATGTCAGCAAATTAAACTTTCATAATATAGGTTTGCCTTTGAAACAAATGAAATGACATTTTTATCCTATATCTGTTACATGAAATCTTAAATATAGTGACGGACACAGGAATTTGTTTTGGGAGGGGGGATATTAGACATGATAAATTTTTTTTTTTTCCGACTAATAGTGCAACAAGACAAGAAGACGAAAAATAGAAGTGTAGTAACGGTGCAATAATCAAAATTCATATAGTATGTAATAATTAAAAAAAAATAGAGACATAAAATACGGACATCCCTCCTTTTGGCAACAATTTCTATTTTGCATTTTTGATTTCATATGAAGCAGAAACAGTACATTTTTTTTGTGGTGTGATTTATTCCCAAACAAAAAAATTGTTTGGTAACCAAGGGCTCATTCACCAACGGAAACATTTCTTGTTTTTCTGATTCTATCACTAAAAAGGAAAAAACAAAAACAAACAATATGCTTATGAAATGTTTTTGTTCTCTATAATAAAAAATGTTTCTCATTTTTGTGGAAGGAGAAGGAAACAAAAAAAAAATGTTTCTTCTATTTCTTCACTATAGCGGGAAATATTCATGTTATATATATTATTATCTTTTAATTTGTATCATATTTTTTAATTTAATTTTCACATATATATGATATCAATTTTAATTTATTTTAATTTTCACATATATATGATATCATACTTATGATAGACTAGTTCTGCTGGAAAGTTCTTTTGTATTGTCTAATAGTTACAGGTTCAAATATGAAAAAAAGAAAGAAAATGTGTTACTAAACACTATTTTTTGTTCTTAAAAATGTGAAAACAACAAGTTTTAGTGAACGTTATTTTTGCTTTTTGTTTCCATTTAGAAAAACAAGAATATATTTCTATTTTTTTCTGAGTGCAAATACAAAAAAATGTTTTCGTTAGTGCACGCACCCTAATTTGTTGCACAATGTTCCATAAAAAAATGGTATATACACTATATTGGTTTTTTAAAGAAAGGTCCCAATACAATTGTTTATCTACCAATAGCAAAAACAAGTGAAAATGACTTTTTTTTTCCTTTCAAATTTGGGTCTTTTTTTTTGTTAACATATGCAGTATTGTGCAAAATGTAATAAATGTTGCCAAATGTGTTTTCGTGACTTGTTTATCTTTTTCACCAATTTGCCTACAAACAACAGATAACCATTGCCAAACAAGTCGCAAGTGTATAAAATTCTACTAATAAATTTAAAGAATAAGAGAATAAAAAAGAAAAACAAAGAACAAAATAAAAAAATATACATATATGAGAGAACTTTGAAGGCAAAAAAATTAGGGTTTGATTAAAGAAAGAGAATGCAAATGCCCCCCCTAAAATTATTACTTACAAAAAGAAACAAATTAGATGCATGTAAAAACAACCTTGCTTAAATACCCTCATTTTAACTAAAATAAATTGAAAAAAACACTCTTTACTTTTTCTGTAGGATCATTATCTCTCCATCCTCCTCACTTTTCTTCCTTTCAGAAGCGCACGCGCACACACACAAATATATTTCAAAAGCCTAAGTTGGGGACGAATGGAAATCAGAACATGGTGGGTGAGTTGGGTTTATTATTTGAATTGAAGGAGAATATGTGGGGAAGTTACAGAAAATTTTGGGGATTTATATGTATAGGTGTCATGGGACATGAATGAGATGAATGGAGCATGTTTGTGGAGGTGGGTGAGGGCCCAATTGAAGGTCTTACCCTTCAGGTTTGGCTACTAAAAATTTGAAATTACCATCAAGAATCTTTCGTGTATATATATTCATATATGTATCCTAGTAAAACAGAAGAGTGAGAGAGAGAATGCATTTAAATCAATGGGACATATATACATGTTTGTATGTATAGATGTAATCAGGAACTTCAATTCCTTTTTTTTCAAGCTCTAATTAGTGGTTTGTGAAGATTTTAGTTTTGGAACAGTTAACAAGTTCATGTGTTAACAACTATATATTTATATAACTAATGGTCTAAGAAAGGGGTTGCAGCAGTTGAGAGAGAGAGAGCTCGAGATTAAAAGTTTGATGATTGGTTGATTTTACCAGTGATACAACCCTCAGGTGAAGGTTTTCCAGCCCACGAGAAAGAGATTCTTAGGTGTGGTTTGACTTTATTGTTTGGATAAGGGGTTTGAACCGGGTATTGTGTGGTGTGCGTAGGTGGTGGTGCGCAACGCCATCATCGTTTCTTTCTTCTTTGTCATAGAAGCTGTTGATGGCCTGTGTGTATGCATATAGTGGAGAGAGAAATTTTAAGTTAAGGTTTGATTGGTTTAAGGGTGCTTTGTGTTTATATGTAGCCAGATTTTTATAGAGAGAAGACCGAATTTTAGAAATAGAAACATACTGGTAAAAAATGAAAATAACGAGTCATAATAGAGGACAAAGTAGTCCTTTTAAGTTTCATTGAATTTTATTATTTTTAATGAAAAAAGGATTAAAATAAGTTGTGGGTAAAAGTGTCATTTTACAAATTCTATTAACGGCGTCAAATGGAGTTGACTGACAGGGTTAATTTTCAAACGAGAGCGGAGACCTCTGTAATTAAGGCAAATTTGAGGCGAGGTAATTTTGTCGTTCAACATGCTAGTTCGACGGGAGTTGACTAGTTATGTTCATGGAAGAGCATAATTTAGCTGTTGGAGCTAGTATAGAGTGGAAAGCAGGGTTCTAAAAATGGATTAAGCAAGAAGAGAATGGTTTAAACTAGTATTAGGAGTGCAATTGGAGATTGAATTAAGAAGCACTATGAAACACTGAAAGAAGCATATGGAAAATGTTCATAAGAATTTTCACCACAACCAGCTAGTGAAATGCATTGAAAGGTTCTGTGTTGGAATTGAGACCACGAAAAATCTATAACAACAACCAAAGCCTTTTTCCCAACTCTTTGGCGTCAGCTACTTGAATCCTATTTTTCCATTATCTAAAGCCATTGCCTCAGTCAAACAACATGTTATCATATACTTCCTTAATAACTTTACTCATGTTAACTTTGGTCTTCCTCTTCCCCTAGTATTATCCTCATTGTGAACTATGTCACTCTTCCTAACTGACACACACACACTTATAGGTATTTTGTGCACATGTCCAAACCATCTCAAGTTCTCAATTGATTTTCTCTCATTTTATCTCAATTGGAACTACTCTAACCATCTCACGAATGTGATCAAGGATGATATACAAGGATGATATAATAGTAAGGAATGACACTTTAAATATACAATCATTATTTTGATGGAGAATTAGTTCAGTGATCATTGACTCTGCTATTTGTACTGATGGGCTGTTGGTATAATGTGATATTTGATTATTGATATGAATTAAGAATTACTATTCAGAGACTATAATTTTCGATATTGATTATTTGATATTTTCTAATGAGTGCTGGTGCAATGAGATAGGCTAGTTAACAGCCCTTTTTTAATCTCTAATTAATACAAGTGAAGAGGTTAGCTTGTGGGTTCTAACAGCTATATCATTAGAATTGCATGTGTGTAATAATTAATGAAATATCATTATATCAAATTTAAACACAATGCTGCAAGTTATGAGTTGGATTATTAAGTGCAACATCAAATTACATTCAGCAGGATTTGCAATAATTTAGGTGGAATGTCAGTCTGTAATTTAAAGATACAATAGATATTAGGTGGAATGTCAGTCTGTAATTGTGTCATATAAGCTGTAATTTCAAAGCTTGTGAAAAAAAGGATTATGTAACCCTATAACAAACTACAATAAATTGATATATCACTTTCATAAAGAATTGTTCTTTGAAACTGAGTGAGAAGGGGGAACAATGGAAGTCATTATATCTTTGTTGAAGATAAATGAAATTTATAGGAAGGCATAGGAAAAATAAAAGAAGAGAAACATTTACCGGGAAAAAATAAAAGAAGAGAAACACATGCCAATGTATTTTTTGTGGCAATAAAGAGGTTTGGAAGTGCTTTCATCTTCCTTTTCCTTCATAATCCTAACAATCGGGATTCAATAGCTGTAGAGGCCAGCAAGAGAGGCTTCTTGATCTTCTTTTTGGTTCTTTTTGTTGAGCAGACCTTCTTGGTCTCTATTTGTCTTTGGGATGCACTCCCTGTTTTGAGTGTCTTTCAATGATATATTACTTATAAAAAAAAAACTATGTTTCCAATAGCTATGCTAAAGAGTTATGATTAGTCTAAAAAATACAAGTTTGCTTCTCAACTAAAGAATAATATCTTTCTGGAATTTCTGAAATGATGATTATAAACAGAGGAAGCATGAACTAGGTTATGGATATCATGTTTTTTTGTTCTGATGCACTTTGTTGCGTCCATAATTGTAGCAATTTTGACCTGCAGAACATCTCTTAGCAGAGCCGAGTGATTTGTTGCTACACTGTGGAGAGTGCTGGGAGGCCTGAAATAGGATTTGATTACACTCTACTGATACAATCAGAAACTCTCTGACCAGCAGCTTTAAATTGTATAAAGTGTCTAATCCGAGGTGTATGGTTTGCATAGTTGTGGAAAGTGCAGCTTTGGAATAAATTTACTATTTATTATATGATCTCTAGGAATTGGACAATTCCCTGTTGTCTTCGCTCTAAATAATGTGCCATCTGATGTCTTATCCATCATTTTCTTTCCCATCATCCATCATCCTATATATTATATATAACGCAGGTGATACCAACAGTATGTGTAGATCACTTATTTATAGAGAAGAAAAGGAAAGCACGAGTAGATTAGTTGGTGGTTGGATAGGTAATTGGCAGTAGACAGCGTACTTTTGGACATTAGATGTCTTTGCTAAGTTATGGACTTGTGCTATATTTGCAAAGACACAAAGCAGAAGTTATTGATGAGGCTGGGGCTGCTGTAATTTTGGACAGTCATTGTTAATTTAGTTTCTGCCTGGTTTAAACACAGTGGTGATTTATTGGGATTTTTTACTCAATTTTTTATATCATTGGGGGTTTAAATAATCTCTTTCTAGTGTAGCATAGCTTTTCAGGCTTTTCTTTGGTACTTGCTGCATTATCTCTTCGCACAAACTTTTAAGCTTTCTGGTTAATGGCTTATTCGATACTTGAGTAAATGATCGCAGATTGATGGGGCCATACAAGTGTTGTCCTTGAGCAATTAATCAGGAACTGAAAGATTTCCCTGTATATAATGTAATTTCAATTTTCTCCATGGGAGCAATTTTACATAACAAAATTATGGGTGTCATAACGTATTGAGTGGCGGTTCCATTTTTACCGGTCTACTACATTTTAAGATTTGAACTAGCCCAATATATATAAACTACAGACGTTGCTTCCTTAATTTTCAAGCAGAAAACACAAATTTTTATTCAGTTATATAGAGTGAACCTAGTGTCTAATTTCTAGATGAAACTTGAGTAAGGACTAAGGCCTACTGCAATTCAAACAGTAATCACTGAGTGGGTGGCCATACTTAACAAATTTTTTTAACTCCTTATTCCTTAAAGAAGGAACTTTTGTAGTTTCATTCTCGATTTTTATTTTGACTTTGAATTGAAATTGAACAGATAGTGACTGAAGTTTAATTTCCATAATTTTTCTTACATGTCAACTTAGTCTATTGTGCTCTTTTGAAATTCTTGTTGCATTTATCTTCACTTCAGAGGCATCATTTACATATATTATTCTAGGTTGTGGGTTCAGTGTTGGCTGCATTTTAACTAGTCCTAATTCTTCAAAACCCCACCCCCCCCCCCCCCCCACCAGCAGCACTCATCAACTGATTTTGTATTGTACTTTGCCAGCTCCGTGATCTGGAGAGAGGGGTTGATATACTTGTTGCAACGCCTGGACGATTGGTAGATTTACTGGAGAGGGCTAGAGTTTCATTACAGATGATCAGGTATTTAGCTCTAGATGAGGCAGATCGAATGCTGGATATGGGTTTTGAACCTCAAATAAGGAAAATTGTGCAACAAATGGACATGCCTCCTCCAGGTTTAAGACAGACAATGCTGTTTAGTGCCACTTTTCCGAAAGAGATACAGGTTCGTTTTTTTTTTTAAAGATTTATTTGACTTTCTATTAAAGATTTATTCTAGGACATTTAACTTTTGTTGTGAATTCTTATTACCACCAGATACACATACTCGTTTGATGCTGGCAACTTGTTTTTTTACTTTTACTGCATATCGATTGTATTTTTTGACCTGCATTGAGACAGTGGTTTCAAATGTTCTTTCTCCCCTCCCTCCCTCCCTCTCTCATACACACACACACACATGCAAAATAGGCAGTCTTGCTATAGATATGTGCATGGAAGCCATAGTTATTTCATTTGCATCTTTGTGACATGTTTGGAACTTTTGATTGACATGCAGAGATTAGCTTCTGATTTTCTTGCAAAGTACATATTTCTGGCTGTTGGAAGAGTTGGTTCAAGTACTGATTTGATCGTCCAAAGAGTTGAATTTGTTCACGAGTCTGACAAGAGAAGCCACCTCATGGACCTTCTTCATGCACAGAGGGCAAATGGTGTTCATGGCAAGGTAATACTAGAGATAAAAAAAGGCCATTCTTTATTTGTAATGTGTGCTTTGGCTTGATCCCTTGTGGAGTACAGCATATAACCCTCCCTATGAAATCACTGTATTAGAGCGTACTTGTGGAATCAATGGATTCTGTGTTTGATCCTCAATGGAGTTGCCAAAATTTGGGTACGAGGTTTGTACATGTTACAGCGGAAGGACCCGTGGAGAGTGGTTGGAGGAGGGGAAGGAGAAAAGAAAGGTGAGAGACAGTAGCCCCCATGTCTACAGAGTCGGTGGAGAGAGAATTCCTAGCTCATAAATGGAGGGAATATTGTCACTTTTAGGAGAGAGTCAGAGACTCGTCTCAAACGTGTTGTCACTCTAGAAGAGTGACACGTCTATCATAATCTCTTTTTCACTCTCTTCTCAGGTATAGAATTACTAGCTAGATGCACATGCTTTGGTGTGATTGTAGTGGTGGGATCCCCATGGCATCACTCTCTAGTTAGCACTTTGCTCTTGGGCCTCCAAACTACAACCTCTTGAAGCCCCTTGGAATGATGTGTCAAATATGATGTGGATGGCTACCCATGTGGTGCCTTTGTGGAAAGGGGTGGGACTTCAGGCCTACAACTTCCTAATAGGTTCTGTTAGATTTAATTATATGGACATTTTTTTTTCTTTTGATAATCAATATTTGCAAGTGAGAGTATGTTTGGACAAGAAAGAATTTTAGAAAGTCACTCTCACAACATTTTCTATTAATATCTATAAATCATTCTGGATTATGTTCTTCTATTTATTGATCACAACCAAAAGTGCGAAAAATGATTCAATAATTACTTCTGAAGTGAAAATGAATTAATTTGGTGAAAGTTATCCTCCAATAAAAAGGGCATGATTTGGTGCACCTATATACTGGCATTACAAAAATGGGATTCAAAGAGTAAAGAAGTATGATATTGTATTCTTACTAGAAAAGAAAGACACGGAAATGTGCGATTTTGTAGTGAAAAGTCGTTAACTCGAATACAGACTTTAGTTCATAAGCTAATTTAAAAATACTCGAGCTTCGCTTTTTACATACATGATTTTTGCCTTTGTGTTTGGTATTGCAGCAAGCTCTGACTCTGGTTTTTGTGGAGACAAAGAGAGGAGCTGATTCTCTGGAAAATTGGTTGTGCATGAATGGTTTTCCTGCTACTACTATTCATGGTGATAGAACACAGCAGGTACATTTGTTTTACACTTTTACTCTACGCATGCTCTTATGCTGGATTTTGATACTGTGGTGTATGTCAAGGATAGTACTTTTTTATAACTTAACTTCTGCAGTGTATGTTTGGCGTTGCTGCATGTTTTTGAGTTTCCAAAATAATGTTTTTGTTTTGTTCCTTTCTCAAAACAAAAAGCATGCTTGGTGATATACAAATGTTGCACCAAAAAAATTGAAAACATATTAGAGAATAACATGTTTGGTAGTGAGACATTTTTAAGGCTGTACACAAACAAATAGGTATACTTTTTTGGGCACATTCTGCTAGTTCAGCTGATTCGTTATCAGCTATCTGCCGTGACTTCTTTGGGCGTGTTCTTGGAGGATGTTACGCCTATGGGTTTCCTGTGTTTGTTTTGGGACATCCTTTACAAATAGAGTATTTTATGTTGAGGTTCATGTTGGAATGTGATGGAAGAGTAGGATAGTGCCATGTTATCTTGTGAGGTATCATTCAGTTAACTGCTATGTAATGATATCCAGAAAGGACATGATATGCTTCACTTATAAATACTGCAATATCAGAATGTATCACTATCACCTCATCAACCAGTGAGAGAAGATTTTATCAACCAGACCATTTGAAAGCGTCATTTTTATAATTAATATTATCATCATTAATCATGACAAGGCAACCAGTACTTTGATCATCATCATCATCATCCTTGTTTTAATTCCATATGAATGGGGTTGACCAAGTAGCAAGACCTAGATCACAATTGTTGAAAGAGACAAGCTATGTTCACAAGTCATAATAACATATTCAAAATGGAGGCAAGCTAGTGGGATATTATATGATAAAAGAATAGCACATAAGCTTAAAGGAAAATTTTATAGGACCGTTATTAGACCAACTATGTTATATGGGCCGGAGTGTTGGTCTTTTAGGAAAAATTACTTTCAACAATTGCTAAATGAAGAATATACTAGAGAAGAAATCGTAAGTGACGAGCCTTATATGTGAGTGGTAAATTAGATTAATAATAAGGAAGAGTGGTAAATGAGATTAATAATAAGGAAGTAGAAGACACATTTGAGTAAATGGGAAAGAACAAATTAGTAGGACCGAATAACATACCAATTGAGGCGTGGAGAATTTTAGGAAAAATAGGAATTGAATGGATAACAAAGCTATTTAACAAAATTTTAAAAGAAGAAAGAATGCCAAATGAATAGAGGAAAAGCACTGTTGTACCAATTTATAAAAACAAAGGTGATATACAAAATTGTGGAAATTATAGAGGAATAAAACTAATGAGTCATACGATGAAATTATGGAAAAGGATAATTGAACAAAGACTAAGGAAAGAAACCTCAATATCTGATAATCAATTTCGATTTATGTTTGGTAGATCAACTACAGAACCTATTAACTTAATGAGAAAATTAATAGAAGAATGTAGGAGTTAGCAAAAGATCTACACATGATTTTCATTGACCTAGAGAAGGCATATGATAGGGTGCCAAGGGACATAACTTGGTGGGTTCTACAAAGAAAACAAGTCCCTAAAAAACTTATAAATCTTATTCAAGATGTGTATAGTGAGACGTTGACTAGAGTTCGTACTACAGGTGGAGCAACGGGAGATTTCTCCATAAAAGTAGGACTACATCAAGGATCCATGTTAAGCCCGTACTCATTTACGATAGTACTGGATGAAATAAAGAAAGATATCTAAGAAGATTGCAGCACAATTTTTTGTGGGGGGTCTAGGCGATGAATTTAAATACCACCTTGTGAGGCAGAGGCTCTGGAGGAGACTCATCCTTAGCAGGTATGGGGAAGAGGGGAGGGTGGTGTTCTAGGGAGGTAAGGACTCCTAGGGGTGTAGGTGTTTGGAAGTCAATTTGAAAGGGGTGACTAGAGTTTTCCAAATACATTAGATTTAGGGTTGGGAACGGCGAAGACATTCGTTTCTAGGAGGATTGGTGGTGTGGTGATAGGACTTTGGCTCAATTATTTCCTAGACTCTATCGGATTTCACAAAACCTTCATGCTTTTGTATCTAACTGCTATCATCTTGATAGTAGGAGAACAATCTGGGATGTTGGTTTCACGAGAAATCTTCAAGACTGGGAGATCGAAGATGCAATTCCTTTTGCTTTATCTCCAAGTTGTGAATAGCGAGAGGGATGATTCTAGTGTGGATACCCTTTCCAAAGGGCTTCGAGGTGAGATTCTTTTTTAGGAGCATTTTCGGGTTTGCAAGGACGACTTTCTTGTGGAAGCCTGTGTGATGCACTAAGGCCCTGTTTGGCAGAGCTTTTGTTTCGGCTTTTACGCAAAAGAAAAAGAGAAGCAGAAGCTAAATGAGGACCAGCTTCCTTTAAACGCTCTTTTTGGACTCCGAAGCTCTTCAGCCTTACAATCCAAACACTTCCCAAAATAGCTTTTGAGCTTGAAAAGGTGTTGTATGTGCAAGTGAGATGAGGAGTTAGTCAATCATCTTTTACTTCACTGTCCAGTGGCCTGAGACTGTTGGAACTTGCTTTTGGGATTGTTCGGGGTTCAGTGGGTCATGCCTAGCTCTACTAGAAGTTTTATGGAAGCTTGGAGTGGTGGTCTAGTGGACGCCCAAGCTCGTGACTATTGGAAGGCGACCCCCCTATGCGTGTGGTGGTGTTTGTGGCGGGAGCGGAACTGAAGAACGTTTGACAATGAAGAGACTCCTACTTGGGTGCTTAAATTTTTAATTATTAGCACACTCTTTTGTTGGGTGCATGGTAGATCTTGTAACTCCATGGGAGAAATGATTGATTTTCTAGGTTCCTTTGTTCCGGATCCTTAATTGATTCATGTTTAAGGGCCGCCCCTCCTTTTATTTGGGTTCTTTCTAATACAATTTTTACTTATCAGAAATTAAAAAAAAAAAGATATCCAAGAAGACATTCCATGGTTTATCTTGTTTGTCGATGATATAGTTTTAATAGATACATGGAAAGAACTTTAGCAATAAAGTTAAAAACATGGAGAAAATCCTTAGAAGCAAAATGTTTAAAAATTAGTAAGAATAAAATAGAATATATGAGATATAACTTTTATAAAGCAATATAAGAGGACAACATAAATGTTAAAATTCAAGACCAAGTAGTTACTCAAAATAACTACTTTCGCTATTTAGGTTCAATATTACAAAAATATGGGGAGATAGACGGTGATGTAATAAATAGGATTGTAGTAGGGTGGGAAAAATTGAGGCAAGCTAACTGTATCCTATGTGACAAATGAATCGCAAATAAATTAAAAGAAAAATTATATGGACGGTTATTAGGCCAGCTATGTTGTATGGAGCAGAGTGTTGGGCCTTGAAAAAGAAACAAGAACAACACATTCATGAAGCAGAAATGAGAAAGCTTGGATGGATGATAGGAGTAACTAGAAAAGATAGGATTGGTAATGAACTAGTTAGGGGCTATTAGTGATAAAATTAGAGAAAGTAGGCTTAGGTGGTATGGGTATATACAATGTAGAGCCGAAGATGTTCCGGTTAGGAGAGGAAGAGTTTGTATAGAAGGTAAGTGATAAAGAGGCCGACCAAAATTTACATGGGATGAAGTAGTTAAAAATGATTTAAAAAAACTAAATATGTATGATACATGGCTTATGATAGAAAAGAATGGAAGAAGAGAATTCATGTGGCCGACCCCATACATATGGGACAAAGGCAAGGATGATGATAATGATGATGATGATGCTGGGCTTTTGGGGACAAGAACAACGCCTTCGTGTAGCGGAAATGAAAATATTAAGGTGGATGAGTAGAGTGACTAGAAGAGATAATGTCACAAATGAGAGAGTGGGAAAAAATTAGGTGTTGCACCCATTGGTGAGAAAATTAGAAAGAGTAGACTTAGATTGCTTGGACACATATATTGGAGACCTAGAGATGTGCCGGTTAAGCGAGGAAGACTAGTTGTAATAGAAGGAAAGAGATGGAGAGGGCGACCAAAAATAACATGGGATGAGGTGATTGAATAGAAAAGATTGGAGAAATGACAAGTAATAGAAAAGATTGGAGAGAGAGAATTCATGTGGTCGACCACCCCATTTAAGTGGGATTAAGGCAAAGATGATGATGATAATAACATATTCAACACAAGCATCCATTAAAGAAGCAATACTTGTTCATTTTTGTACAACAATCATAAGAAAAACATCACAATCATTACAAGAGAAAATGTTGCATCTTTTTCCTCTTCTCCTCCTTGTCCATCAAGTTCATGAAAATCTCTTCATTCTTCTCATTCCATATCTTTTTACCATCGGCCCCTAATACAATAATTCCATCATGCTTTATCATGTTTGTTTTGTTGATAAAGATGATAAATAATTGGATCCATCTTGCAATTCAGAAGATTGAGGTTGTAAATTAAACACAGTTCAAACAATAAACTAGCATTTGCAGCAACTTTACATACTTTCCACTTCTAGACCAAACATATCAACTCAAGTGTTCACACTTGTTCTGCATGAAGAATAATTTGGAAGTCAAGGTTTAACTGGAAAACAAAATGAATGCGTCACTGAAATCAGTGGTTACTAGAAGATTCAGTAATCAATTAACATTGTAAATTGGATAAAATTGTTGAACGATCTGAGAAATTACCAGTGGTTACAGAAAGATTCATCAAATGATCTGCATGTGTTTATTAAGTTAAATTTGTACTCCATTGATCCATAATAACTTCAATCATTGAACCTCGAACGCACAGTTTCCATATGCTTTTGTTTCTTTCACATCAATGGCCTTAGATATTTGTCACCAAACAGACAAATAATCAGAAGTTCAGAACTTTAGATGGAATTCATCAAAATGAAGTGAATTGAGAAAACATGACTCTCATTTGAACGTTCAGACATCTGCTTGCTCAAATCATACAATTCACATAATATAAAAAAGCTAAAACTTAGCTCCTAAACACCAAAAAGAGTAAGTCAAATTGGTAGAAAGCACCAATATTATGCCTTTAAGCTCAACAGAACAAAGCCAAAATTGTAGCTTATTAAATACTTATAAGCATAGGTTATGAATTCATCATTCTAGTAATAAAATTTATAGCAATAACCAGAAACAGTAGTCACCTCTATAATTTCTAAGGCTTGTGAATTTTATTCAAATTTAGTTGGCATCAAATTTGGGTTACCGAAAACAATTAGAACTTGTTATCCTACATGGATGCTCCTGTCAGGCAGAAAATCAGTAGTGTTTGCCATTGTATGACCAAGCCAAGGTGGTTTACCAATCCTAGCATCAGATAGCATTACATGATTTTTTTTGTTTTTAACATCAATAGCAATAGAGCGAATCTCTAATGGAATTTTTAAATTTAGGTTGACTGAGTTAGAATGGAGTTGTTTGCTATGGAGAGATCCTTGGGTAGTTTTGTGTTCCTCTGAGAAAGGAATTTTCGTTTGGTCATCTGTGAGAATGAAATGGATAGGGATGGAGAGATCGGCTGGGTAGTTAGATTGTTCGAGAGAGAGAAATTAGTGGTTGTAGATAAAGGAGAGAAATATTGTTTGTGGGAGAAAGGATATATATATATATATATATTTTGTTCTTCTGACTTTTGAAAACAAAAAAACAGAAACAAAACCTTCCCAATGTGCCCATAATTTTTGTTATCTTTGCTTCTTGTTTTATACTTCTATTGGAATTTATGTTACATGGGCTTGGGTATGGATGCCATTGTATTCGTGGATGTGGGTGTAGGTCCTAGATTTGTTTAACCCTATTATTTAGGGAAAAGGGACTTGCCTCTACTAACAGTATATATATTTTTCTCTAACATATTGTGTAATGAAATTTCTGCAAAAGTGCATGTTAGAAATTGATACTTAAGTCTCAGTTTGATATGTATCATTCACAGAAAATAACTCATATTTAGAATCTATCCAATGTAACTTCAAGCTTACCAGGTATATGGTCTTATATTCTTTTGGTGGACATCTATAACCTATTAAACTAGTATTGTATTGTAGATGTTGTGATAATACTTGTTCTGTACACGTAACCTATTTCATGTTGTATTAGCCTATTAGGCTCCACTGATTTTGAGGTGTTCATGTGTGTGTGTATGTGATATTTATTGTAGTTTGAGGAGATTCCTTGTCATATACTACCTCTAGCAAGTTTCTTAAAGTTTCAATGCCAAATTTTGGATATATCAAAAAGGAAAGATAGTCACTTATGAAGGGATGGAGGGGATACTATACTAACGATAGTAACTTTATCATTTAAGGCCTCATTTGTTTGTTGGATGGGATTATACTGGATTGTTGAACAATATGAATGTAAACTACTGGAAAAATAAATCCTGTTTGGATGGAGATCTCAAATCCCAATCTAATGTGATCCAATGTTCAGTTCAGTAACTTTATCATTTGTGAATAGGTATGTCTTCCTAAATACACTTCTCTCATGGCTTCATGAGAGAGAACCCATTAGATCAACTTAAATCATGATAGTCTCTTATCCACTATCTGGGGCTTTAAAATACCATCCTCTACCTCTCTACGGGATTACTATACCGTTTTCGTGGGATTCTTAGTCCATTTTAATTGTTTGGGCCTTTTGGAGCATCCCAACACAAGATAATGCCGGGCTTGTGTTATCCCATCATTCTCATCCGTTAAATAAATGTGCACAAGTAGCAACGGAAAGGAAAATAAAATGGTATTGGAATATTGAGAATGAATTAAGTATCATGTATATTTTATCACTATGAACCTTGGCATGTAGATTTGATATTCTGTATTTTTTCGGAAGCATCAGAAGGTGGCGTTTGCCCATACTTTTATTAGTGTGGCAATTGTTAGCACTTAGCAGTGATTTTCAAACTAGTTACAACAGCCATATGTGCTGAAAGTTTGTGTAAGGAATATGGGTGCTATTACCATAAGTTCGGGTTTATGTTCCTTTGGGATTTTGAATGCTGTCATCATTCTTGACCCTCACTTGCCTATTCTAAAGGAACAAGATGAAGAGAGAGTCTTGATTTTGTGGTAGAATGTGTCCAAGTGAAGACTTTACTGCTCTGAAAACCTGATGCAAATGTAAGTGGATTTATTTTGGTTCACGGAAGTCATTCTGACTATTTATATCTAATATGACCATCTTAAAACTGTATTTTTGGTTAATTTTGGTTTTCAATCT
The DNA here is from genome assembly GCA_026545225.1 of Cornus controversa. Classification (NCBI taxonomy): domain Eukaryota; kingdom Viridiplantae; phylum Streptophyta; class Magnoliopsida; order Cornales; family Cornaceae; genus Cornus; species Cornus controversa. The sequence goes on from CM048852.1 coordinate 22,570,241, forward strand.
TCCATAATTGTTAATCCATCAAATTTTATGATAATTAAATAAAATTTGGATATACCGCAAATGTTGCAGTAAGTTTTTGAATAAATTAAAAAATCACATATAAATATATATGTATATGTTTTTCATAAACATATTTCTGTTTCATTTCCAAGCCACAAGGATGGGTATCTAATTCTATGGTGTGACAGATTCATATATACCCATATACATTTCAAATTCAATCTGTGAGAAGCTTAAGGAGCAGAATTATTCTCTGCTCGACCAATTTATAAATCAGAAATTGAAGTGGTGCGAAGAGTAAGGAAACCAAATGTAAAGACAGATTGTGCAAGGACTTTGTGACTGTCATGAAATAAGTTTAAGGATGTCTATTACTGGTGTGCCATTTTTGTTAAAAAAGATTGTTTATCATTTCTTTTGATTTATAGTTGGTAATAGTTATTTATTACTTGTCTGAATGATTTGTGGATTGCTAAGAATAATAACTAAGATGCTTTTTTTTTTTTTTTGTTATTGTGAAAACCATGAATAACTTTTAACATGTACAAAAAGATGGATAGTCTGTCTGGTCTTAGTCTTTTAGTATTGTGCTGTATGCTCATTGCAAGAATGAAGCATATATAGGTGTGTATTTGAATTTCCTTATTTTATCTGTTTGTTTTCTTGAGGCTTCTGTAGGATATTTTGTTGTCTTAGTTGATGGTTTGAATGAGCTTCATGAATTGATGTTCTCTAGCTTTTAAGGCTGGCACACCTATTGGTTGGGGGGTTGGACTTCATGTTACCATTTAATGTCTGTATCAGAGTGGAATAATGTGGCAGAACAGTGTTACTTACCCTACTACCTACTGATTCTCATGCTACTTAAAGATGGATAGTCTGGTCATGGCCTATATAGTGTTGTCATGTTGTGCTATAGACTCGTTGCAGGAATGAAGCATATATAGGTGTGTATTTGATTCTCCTTACCTTTTGCGTTCTTTTTTCTAGAGGCATAGGATAATTTTGTTGTCTGAACTTGTGGTTGAATGAGGTCCTTAAGTTGATGTTTCCTAGCTTTCAGGATTGACAAACAATTGGATTTTGTTGGGGGGCTGCACTTTATCAGGTTGCCATTTTAACATCTTTATCTGATTGGGACAGCATGGTAGGGAAGTGTTGGTCCCCTTGCCGATTTTCATGCTATTTAAACACTAAAATTAGGTTTCAGTGCTTGAGAAACATGCAGATCTCAAGAACTAGTTATTGTAATGTCAGTAAATTTGCAGATTGCTTTGGGGTTATGCTGCAGTTGTCGCACATGAAAAAGTTGACTGCACAACATTGTGACTGGCCTTTCAGTCCATTATTTTAATTTCCAATGTTTGTTTATATAGTTAAATTTGTAATTTAGTTACATCTAGAATTAATTCACGGCAAGTTCCTGACTTGGAATTTTTTTAATTACTACTTTTTGTACTTGTTGGAAGTTGGTTTATAATTATGATGCTTCGTTATTTGCATGCTTAAAATCCTGATGGAATTTTCTATTATGATACTTTCTGATTTGCAAGATTAAAATCCTGATGGAATTTTCTATTTATTTTGAATTTCGAAGTAGATGCATTATTATTTTGACGAGGCTATTTGGATCTTTAGTCCAGGATTTATTTGATGTTTATTTGAGTTGAAAGTGTCTTTTCTATATATTTTTTCCGCAATAAACTTCTAGGAGTAAGGAGTGTTTAGGCAGCTAGAGATATATGTCTATCTCAGTGTTTACCATACAAGCAAAGCTCTCAGTTGATGGTGAGATATCATTTCCTCCTGTTTTGATTGAACTCCTCAATTGTTCTTACTCCAAGCCAATTGTGAAATTTGTGATTTTGTCATATGCATCATTGTTTGTACTTCGTAGACTGGGCTGCATCAGATCTTAAATTTTTTTAGCCACATGATGCAGTTATAGTAAAAGTTATTTGGATAGTACATGAGGCAATGATCTGAAGTACCTGAAATGATTTTTTACTTTTCTTTCCTTGTACGTTGGGTAGAGGATAGGTGGAACCGTAGCAGTTTATAGGAACAAAAGGAAAAAAAGTAAAGGAAAAAAAGAGATGAATGCATCTGGGGATGACTCAACTTACCACATTAAAAAATGTCCAAAGAAAAGTACCAGAAAGGATGATACAATTCTCTCTCATGGATGGCAATTGGATTAATTTGTTCCCAACAAATGTTGTTCTCTTTTCTAATAGCTTTTCTAGGATAGGTGGAACAGTAGCAGTTTATAGGAACAAAAGGAAAAAAAGAAAAGGAAAAAAAGAGATGAGTGCATCTGGGGATGACTGAACTTACCACATTCAAAAATGTCCAAAAGAAAAGTACCAGAAAGGATGATACAATTCTCTCTCATCGATGGCAATTGGATTAATTTGTTCCCAACAAATGTTGTTCTCTTTTCTAATAGCTTTTCTATATTTCAGGACTGATATATGTGAGCAAGTTTGTTTTTGATGGTATATATTTTAGATAGGATATCTACTAATTTAATAGTGTCAGGGAATGACAAGAGAAACATGACTTAAATAATAAGAATATGGGAAACCTGATACAGGGAAACAGCTAAAAAGTTATTTGTGAAATATAATATTTATTCAAATGAGACAGGTTTCTAGAACAATTAGAATGTGTTTGTAAAAGCTATATACAATATGAATGACTTTACCTAGTACAGTTAGAAGTGTCAAGGAATTTGAATATATTTTTTCCTTGCTGGGACACGTGTGAGACACTTTCAGACACGACAGGTTTGCAAGTATTTTAAAAAGTGGAGTTCCAATGTAATTTTAAAACATAATATGGGTTAGTTAGAAATAATATAAAGTTTTAGAAAAAAAAAATCCAGCTAGCTCCAAGTTGTAAATTAGTGATTTCATTCTTGATAATGTATATAAAATCAACAAAACTTGTTTTTTGTTTTTATAATATATTATATTATTTTGACGTATTCTTGCCATATTTATTTATTTATTTTTAAAATTTTCATATTGTCATGTCTGTGTCGTGCCATACTTCTGTCCCGTGTCTATATTCGTATTTGTGCTTCTTTGGTGAGAAACATGTTTTTGGGGAATGGATCTCAAAGCTTCATAATTTTTTTTCTTTTAGTTTCAGAATCAGGTTGTTCTGCTCCCTGAATGCAGGTGAATAGGGAAAAAGGAAAAAAGATTGTGGGGTGCTCTTAGTTTATTGTGACTTCACTCTGCACCCCAACACTATGTGTTCATTTTGTTGATCAAACTGGCCATGTGGCTTTGGAGTTTTGCATATTGAAATAAAAATGATTAGAACAATGTCTGGTGTTCAAGTCTTCTTGTCTGGTTGATTACTTGCCATAAATTTTTTTATCTTTGAAAAATAGGTTGTATCCAAATTATATGTTTTAAAAGGTACCATGAGTTGCCTTGTTTTTTATTCCGTAATGATCTATGGGTCCTCACATCTGGCAATAGGATTTGTAAGTTACTTTCTGTTTTGAAGCTTATGTGATTGCCATGCATAGTTTTTATTGGTATTGTATGTTATAATCATCGTTGATTTAATTGGTAGAGAACCACATATGTTTTTTGAATTCCGGCAAATTAACTTCAAAATTCCTGATTTCTGGAGTTCTGTTTTATCTTCCCTGCATTTGAATTTGCCACCAGCAGACTATGTTACATGGACTCTTCAAAGTAGGGGAAGTACTCGTGTCGGACACAAAATGCTCCGACATGGCTATGGAATGTGTCTGATACTTTTCGTTGGACATGCACTTAAAAGATATATCTAATAATTCCATTTTATTTCAAAATGAGTGAAATGCCTATATTGAATATTTTGTTGCATAAAAACATTATTTTACTCAAGAAAAAAATACATTAAATAATATGAATGTTTTTTGTGGATATGGGAGCAGAGCGCCACCCCCCCCCCCCCCCCCCCCCCCCCCCAAATTTTTTTAAAAAAAACTCTCTATACTCTCTATATGGTACGAAATTATAGTTATTAATGTTGATATTCTATTAAAAAAAAATTAATGCTGGCCCCCCCAAATATTTAAAATTTTTCTATTTATGGTTATAAAAAATTGTTTGTAAAAGAAACTACTTGTAATCCCTTCAAAAAATATGTTAAAGAATATGAATATTTAGCATTGCCTGTGTGTCCTTCTATTTGGATTTTTGATATGTCCGTCGCGTGGATACAGGGGCGGAGGGAGGGCTGTGGCCCCCCAATTTTTTTTAAAGACTCTATATATGGTACGAAATTATACTTATTAATGTTGATTTTCTATAAAAAAAAATTAAAGCTGGCCCCCCAAAATTTTTAAATTTTTCTATTTATGGTTATCTTATGGTTATAAAAGATTGATTGTAAAAGAAATTACTTGGAATCCCTTCAAGGTATATATATTACTTGTTATTAATTAGAGAGAAGAAATAAAAAAAAGCTCTCGCAAATCGTCATAAACTGTTGTTCTTTCCATTTTTTTTCTCATATCATTTATAAACATGCTCTTAACAATATACATTAAAAATGCACTAAATTTTTTTACAATTATTTTTTATTTTTAAAATTTAGTTTTATATTGCAAGTCCCCCCACCAAAAAAAAAAAAAATTTCTCGCTTCGCCCCTGCATGGATATATCCTCATATCCATAACACATACCTGAGTCCATGTAACATAGACAGCAGACTCTACTCCTATTTGTGTTCTTGTGTGTGTGTGCATGCTGTTGCTGTTTCAAGGAATGATAGGTTAAAGTGCACTGTTGAACATTTTCTGTCTATTTTGACATGTCTGCAGGAAAGAGAGCAGGCACTGAGATCCTTTAAAAGTGGTAACACTCCAATTTTGGTTGCAACAGACGTGGCTGCACGTGGTCTTGATATCCCTCATGTTGCACACGTGGTCAACTTTGATCTTCCAAATGACATTGATGATTACGTCCACCGTATAGGACGGACAGGGCGTGCTGGGAAATCAGGGTTAGCTACCGCCTTCTTTAATGAAAACAATGCCTCAATGGCCCGGGCATTAGCTGATTTAATGCAAGAATCAAATCAAGAAGTACCTGCTTGGCTCTCCCGTTTTGCAGCTCGATCTACATTCAGTGGCGGCAAGAATCGTCGTGGGGGAGGTAGGTTTGGCGGTCGTGATTTTCGAAGGGACTCCTCTTTCAGTAGGGGTGGTGGAGATTACTACAGCGGGGGCAACAGCAGCGGTGGGTATGGTGGAGGATATGGTGCCGGGGTTACAAGTGCATGGGACTAGCGTATTTACAACAATTGTTCTCTTTTGAAATAATGGTTCTTGGTTAACGGTATTAAACTTCTCACTTATTTTATAGAATCAACTTTTTGCCTTCTTTGTCCCCATTGTTCTGGTAGAATTTGAAGTCTGATGTTATGTACTCTTGGTAAATTTAAGTGTTACAGAGTGGAGGTTGTATGTTTGGTATTGGCACCGTGAAGATAGAGGTTCATAGTTTTGGCAAGGTGGTAGTGAATGACTACTAGCAGAGTAGGGGTTGCTCATGTAATCTTTTCAACTTCTTTAATTTTTGATGGTGATGAGTTGTGGAATGTGTAGTAGGAGGATAAGTTTTGTGATTCATTTATGGTCTCATAGGCATGTTCTATTAGTTTGGCAGTGGGATATTACTGAGGCTCTGATTCCTACTTTGTCTGTAGAGCCCCACCTTGTTGTGGAAGGTAGTATTAACTCTAAAGTTGTAATTTGGTGGTGACTGAAACAAGTACTTGGCTCTGATCAAAGACTAGGTTTTATTGATGGTGCTTATCCTTTTTCTCTTGTATGTTCTAAAATTTCATGCTAGGAAGATCAAAGACTAGGTTTTATCAGTGGTTCCATGACCTGTTGGTGATTCAGTTGTGGTGGGACATAACCAAATCAATTGAAGGTGGACTAAACAATTGGGAAGTGGACAAATTTTGCAAGAATCCAATAACATTAACTATATCGGGTGCATGGAATTAGAGTATTGGAATTGGAATGTGTGAAATTAGAGAAAATTTTGTTTTTAGTTCATGAAATATATATTTTTTTAATTCTAATTTCATGTAGCCGAGCATAGTGTAAGTTATGTTTTTCAAATGTATCGGGTTGGGTGTTTGCTTTTTATCTAAAAACCTAAGCTATTAGAAAGTGTTGTAAACTTATCCATTTATGTCCAATTACTTTCTCATACAGATTCGATGTGAGACAAGGCTATCTAACATTCTCTTCCATCCGAACTCGCAATGTTCTCGCTGTGGTTGGACCATCTTGGACCTAGTAACAATCTGGACTTTACCCGGGTGGGTGCTAGGCGTGACATTCGATTAAGAACTGAGTTTGGTTTTGATACCAATTGTAACGGGTCAGATATTTGTCCTCTATCTAAAAATTTAAGTTATTAGGTAGTGCTGCATGCTTATTCATTTATATTCGAGCAATACAAAAATGAACACTTATTTTCAACTATTTCTTGTCAAGTTCATTAATTTTGTTGGTCTATATAGTTTTGTTCTTTCTTGTTTATACTGCAAATAATTGTAGTTACGGTTAAGGTTGTGCTTGGTTATTGAGTTGGATAAAAATGTTTGGTTATGTGAGGCACTGGTCATGACGTTAAGTTTTGAGAAAAATGATTTGAGGTGGGAAACACTTGCATAATCTTTCACGTAATGATGTGGTAGGGACTACGACAACTACTAGTGCGTGATGTGTGTTGAAAGTAGTACTATTCAAATAATTAATCTAAATTTTTCTGTGACTTAATGAGCACCATTCAATCTCAACGTACTTTCATTAGTCTGTGTAATTTATCCTAGTGTTTGTAAAAAATACTGCAGAATTGAAATTAAAGGATTCGCTTTTATTTATATTTTTATTCCTCTCTCTCTCCTGTTTGTTTGTTTGTTTGTTTTGTTGTGTGTTCATGGGAGTGGAAATGATTAACTAGTTTGAAAAAACATACTTGATGATTCAAATAATAACCTAGCGAAAAATGGAAAATGATCTTGTGTCTGACTCTTGAGATGGATGCAGTAAGTTGTTTAACATCAATAGAGAATAGAATTATGATTTGATACAATTCCACTTTAATATTAGAGGTTCAAACCTCATTATTGGTTAACTAACAATAGGTAGACACTCTATTTTTGACCTTATATTTTTATTCCAAATCTCAATACCAAGTACATGAGGTTGGAGATTCCAATTCCCGAACACGGGCCGAGAAGAGCTCGCATAGACAGCCCAAAAAGGAGAATTGTCGTCCAGACCACCAAACCAACAAATAAACTTCACCAAAGCATCCATTAGGCCCCAAAACCTTAAAAAATAGTGCTCACAGGAATCACGAACCATCCTGAACATCCAAAATCCATTGAAACCCCGAACAGGGCAAAATGGTCATTTCAAAAATTAGTTTACAATCCGTCTGCCCAAATGATAACCGAACTTTACCATTGAATCCAAAAACACCAAAACCCCCATAAATGACTACCACGAAGACTGTGAGCCTTTCCGAACACCTAATTCGGCCCTAATCTTGAAAATGGTAAACTGGTCAACCCAAAAATTTGACCGACAAACTGTTTGTCGAATCAATGAGCGGACCTCACCAACATGATCCAAGGGTCCAAAAACCCTATGATACACTATAATATCAACAGATTTCTAGACTGGATACCCTGTTAACACATTTCCAGACCGAACATTCTTTTGACCAAACCCTAGTACAAGGGCAAAACGATCTTTTCGTTGTACACACTGTCAAGGAAAAATATGGAATTTCATTTTTGGAGAAAGTGAAATCACTTTATTCAATTGCATCAATACAAATACATAATGAATGAGAGGATCCCCAAAAATTCCAAAATCAGCCTTACAAAAGGGGTATTTTCAGAATAATCAATTTTCACTAGTATAAGGAAATTCAATTTTTTTTAACAGCATAGATCAATCTTATCAGACAGTTCCTGTTCACCCAACCTCAAAACCCACTTTGGAGGGCTAGAATTTGCAAGAAATTGAGCCAAAACTCACCATTTTTTGATCCAACAGTCCACATTCATCTAATACAATTTTCATTACTCAACTCACATCTCCCAATCCAATGGCTCACATTAATTCTTGCAAAAATCAAAGGTATAGATTGTAGGAGGGTCATCAAGTGCCATTACACATTATATATGAGACCCTTTTGATCATTTTATATTTTCCATCCTAGGGCTCACATTCACTCACTTTAATCTAATGGCTCACATCAATCAAGACCTCCCCACATTTGGCTATAAATAACCCCCTATTCTCTTCATTTACACACTTTATTACACTTAGATAACTTAAAAATACTTACTCTCTCTCACTATGGTTATAATTCTCTCTCTAGAGTCTTAGAACTCTCCCTCTCTAAGAGAAGCCTAGAGCTCTCTCTCTCACTCCCTCTCTATATCTACAGTTATATAGCCTCCATCTCCTTCTACCTTGAACCTCAAAGCTCTCTTGCCATGAAGATCTATTAGAAGGTTGTTTTAGGTGGAGAAAATTTTCTCCATCAATTTATGTTATTATCTACACTTCTATTTTCAATTCCTTGCATTCTATATTTTAGTTTTATTTTCTTTACACTTTTAATTCATGCCTTTGCATTTCATGCATTTTATTTCGAAGTTTTTATATTTCAAATCTTGTCTTTATGTTTACACTTCAAAGGTCACAAGTTCACCACTAATTCTTTAACTTTCCTAGAAGGTTGGTGGTTGAATAACCCCACATATGATATATTTACTATATATATCATTACTTTTATTTCTAGGTCTTTACGTTTCAAGTCTTGTCTTTACATTTACGCTTCAAAGGTCACAAGTTCACCACCAATGCTTTAAGTTTTCCTAGAAGGTTGGTGGTTGAATGACCCTACATGTGATATATTTACTATATATATCATTACTTTTATTTCTAAGTCTTTACATTTCAAGTCTTGTCTATACATTTACACTTCAAAGGTCACAAATTCACCATTAATGCTTCAAGTTTCCTAGAAGGTTGGTGGTTGAATGATCCCACATATGATATATTTATTATATATATATTGATGTGGCTAAACTTGATTGTAATTGTAAGCTTATTTTTGCCATTTTTCAAAATATAATTTAACCACTCGCAAGAGTACGAATCTTTGTAGATACGGTTCTATATAGAGGGTATCGATCCCACGAGGACTAGTTGTTAATTGTCTTGAAGAGAGATTAATTCCACTTTAATTCTAAAAACAAGGTTTTGATTTTTGTTTTAAAACTATTGCATGAAATATAAAAACACTAAATTTAAAGAGTTGTAAGTTGGGAGAGAGAACTAGGGGTGGTTTCCACCTCTAGCCATTTACATTTCCATAGATGTAGCAAGCTTGGGATTTATAAAATTAAATGTCTAACAATGTCATTAGGCTTGTGACCTCAATAACATATCAAAAGATCAATGTGTGTGTAAACCTATCATAATCCATCTTCAACAAGCATAGTTCTTCAACCTAACTAATTACCCTACTCTCTAAGTGAACCTAAATGCATCCAAACTACCTCATCTTGGCATGGTTTATACAAGCAAGAACAACACATTCAATTTAAATACCATTACCTAGCCATCATTTGCATTTCTTGTGGAAGATGCAAGTGTTGTGCATTCATAAGATGGATTCTACTCTAAGACAAGAATAAAAACAACATCATATCAATATATATAAGCAATGTATAAGTGTACATCATCACTAGACTAAGTAATCAACATTTAAATACAAATCCCAAATAATGCTACAAAAATGAACAAGTTTACATGGCTAGAGGTTTCACCCACACCCTAGTAGAGAAGTTAGTTGATCATGGCAGCCTTGCACTCTTCCATTGATGGAGAAAATGAAGCTTCAAGGTCTGGTTCAGCTTCTCCTTCTCATCTCCCGAAAGTCTCTAATGTATGGTCTCTGATATATGAGAGAAATGGCTCCTTTTGTGCATATTTGGCTACTTTCCATCCTTGGGACCCACCATGTATATATATATAGCAATATATATACTAACTAAATCAATAATATCTCCATGTGTCTTCTTCAAGTCAGAAAATCCATCCAAGTAGTGCAAAAAGGTGGATTTTGTTGCAAGTGGGAGAGCAGGTGAGCAAGTGGGCAAGTGGGTCTGTAGAATCTCGATTGATCGAGATTGGAATCTCGATTGATCGAGATTTCGATTAATCAAAATGCAGTCTTGATCAATCGAGATCTCGATTGATCGAGATCAACAGCTCGATTGATCGAGATGCCTTAGCTTCATTTCTGAATTCTGCTCTTCAACTGCAAATGGCCTCAAACATTGCTCCTTTTGGTACAAAACCTGCAATACATCACAAACACAAAAATACCGTAAACGTACCTCGGTAAACGTAATAACGGGACTAACATATGCAATAAAGAGGGTTCAAATGCATAGTATTGAACACTTATCATATATCTTTACTTTTATTTTCAAGTCTTTATATTTCAAGTCTGGTCTTACATTTACACTTCAAAGCTCACAAGTTTACCACCAATTCTTCAAGTTTCCTAGAAGGTTGGTGGTTGAATGACCCTACATATGATATATTTACTATATATATATCTTTAATTTTATTTTCAAGTCTCTACATTTCAAGTATTGTCTTTACATTTATACTTCAAAGGTCACAAGTTCACCACAAATGCTTCAAGTTTCCTAGAAGGTTGGTGGTTGAATGACACCATACTAAGAAGCACGAACACGGACACGGGATACGGGTACGACACGATACGGATACGGCGATACGGGAAATCTCAAAAAAGTAGGATACGGATACGGCAAGGATACGTCAAATAAATAAATAAATAAAAATATAATATTATACATAAAATATTAAGTGTTATTCTTCAACCATAAAATAAATATACTTAAAACTATTTATGATTTATTATAAAATAATTCTTATTTTCTAGCCTATAAAGTTTTTAATATTACATCTCAACCCCCTTTTATATAACAAAAAATTGCAAATTTGTCCCGAAAAGTATCCTAAACGTATCATTCCCGTATCCCAGCCGTATCCTTCCCGTATCCTGGCATATCCCGCGTATCCTAGCCGTATCCCTCCCGTATCCCAGCCGTATCTGATATTCAAAAAATAATTTAAAAAAATTGGATACTTCTTAGCCGTATCGAACACATATCTGGCCGTATCCGAGCCGTATCCGTATCGGATACGTGTCCGATACGGCCACCGCTCTTGTAGAGCCGTATCTGTGCTTCCTTGTATATGATATATTTACCATATGTCTTTATTTTCATTTCTAGTATTTAAACTTTATTTATAAGTCTTTACTTTTATATTGTATTGCAAAGGTCTAAAGTTTATCATCAATTCTTTAAGTTCCTAGAAGATTGGTGATTGAATGACCTCATATATGATATATATACATATGTTTACTTTGAAAAACATTTCATTTCTCCTACATAGCATTTTTGTTCCCATCTTTTTTTTTTTTGTATTTAAAGAACACTGGTTGGCTTGGAATTCATTGATACTAAAATAGTCATGAGGTGACTGTCTTCATTATACATGTTCCACACACCCCCATTATGTTGAAGCTAAGGGTCCGACCACACGCTCTCCTATACGGATCAAAGTGGTGGATATTTGGTGCTAATACAAGGAGGGTAGGACCTGACCACAATGTAAGGTTCTACTTGCCCCTTGGTTGGATGAGACATGATTCAAACAACCCTATTATGGTGAAACTGGGGGCTTGAGCGCACGTCCTCTTATGTGGATCACATGGTAGACATTTTGTGCTAACACCGGGAGGGTAAAGTCCGACCACAATGTAAGGTCTTACTTACACCCTGGTTGGTTATACATATCAAAAATCACCATCGGCATAAAAAGTATCAACGAGAGTTCAAACCTCGCTCTTATCCTTTGAATACAAAAGTCTCACACACAATCGCTCTATCATGCATAACATATTTTATTCTTTACATAATCATATTTTTTTTCGAGCCATGTTCATCTTTACAATTTTCAAGTTTCACTAACTTTGCACTAAAGAATGTTTCAAGTTTATTGTGATGTTTGATAAGCGTTGAATGTTATACATTCTTGCGCCTTTACTTATGTATTTTAATCCCATAACTACACATATTGTATAGTTTTTACTTGTTTTTATGTTTTTGATGATTTTCAGTTCAAAGTCTATTTTCAGCGTAATCTGACCCCTTAATTAAGTAAAGAATACATTTGTATTTTCGACTATACTTCATTGAAGGTCTAGGTCAAAGAATGTTGAAAGGCGTGTCAAGACCGGAGTCGAAAAGTTGAAGAGTTAAAGAACTGCAGTCAAGGAAAGATCGATGCATCGAAGCTTTGATACATCACAAATTCTTGCAAAAGATATTATTTTGAAGATATTTTCTTCACTTGGGCACTTGTCTCATTTCTTCTAGAAGATGCCTTGGACGAAAAATCAGTGATCTTTTGAGCCTAAAATCAGATATATAGCAAAATAATATGTAATAGATAAATATATCACAATTCTTGTAATAGAGAGGGTTGAAAGGCCTTGAAGACCTTTTTGAGCATGAATTCATCTCTGTCTATGGAGTGCATCTAGCCCACCATGATTAACTAATCATTCTCTAGGATTTTGACAAACCCTAGTCTTGTAAATATGTTGTAACTTTAGTGAATTGGGGTTTTTATGTAATTTTTGTGTATATGTACCTTGTACATGTACACGTGTATATTAGAGTGTTGTCCAAATATGATGTACATGGAATTCGGAGAGGGCCAACCATGTGTTTGAATTGGTGAGAATACTCCTATTGGGATGATCATTGAAGATGCCCAATCATGCCTCAAGTATAGTGATTGTCAGAGTTACCCAATCACTAGTGCAAGGCTTATATAATGTCATGAATGTGTGACCATTGAAGTTCCCCATCACATGAGTGTCGTCAGAGTTGACTAACATTTTGGTGTCGTTGGAGTGGCCCAATACCCCATGATCGTCGGAGTGAACCAATCATGCTTATGTATCAAATTATGATTGAGAATGTGTATATATTTTGTTGTTTATGTGTGTTAACTGTTAAGCATGATATATGAGTTAAATGCATCCATTCTTGTTTTGCATTGTGGTTGGTTGAGCATGAGAGCATTGTAAATGCCATGTAGTGTAGCGACATCATGGTTGTATATCATGTAGGTCAGTGTCACGTCGATGCTCTGGTGGGTTAGGGCATTTCATCTGAGCCGTTGAGTTGCTCACCCCTCTCCGCCTAAACAATTTGCATGTAAGGCATTAAGGATAGATAGGAAGGACTTGATTAGTCATTTGGAGCCTATAGGAGCATGTTTTAAGATGTTTTTGAGGTTTATGTATGGATTATGTATATTTGGCTATCCATGTTAGCATGTGGCATGTGACTATGTTAATGTTATAGTTTCATTCACAATATATGGAACTTGTGTATATTTGGAATCCATATATATAAGGACATATATGATTTTGTGACAAATGCATGAGGATTGTGAGATCATAGTGATCCAAATGGATAATTTGAACTATGTATATGATAATATATCATGTGTAGATGACTAGAATAAGGTATCAATAATCCTAGGTTGTTAGGATGAGATTTGGACTCAAAATGGCCAATGTACCAGGTTGCAAGAAATTTTGCAGAGTGCAATTTTGATTATGTGAAATGGCAATTTCGCACCATTGAAATTTTACTGTTGTGTCCGAACTTCAATCGAGCATAACTTATTCGTTTTATATCAGAATTGAGTGTGATTTTTTTAAATCGAGTATTTTTGAATCCTCTATCCAATTGTGTAGGTTTTAGTCTTAAGTTCCAATCACACAGGGAGTTGAGTTCTGAAAATTGAGTAGTTTATAAGTGTGGCATGTTTGCAATGAGTACACTGAGCCGTGATGGGATAAATGATGTTAAAGCATTCTATTGATGTTTGAGATGTTGTGTGGATATATGTGGATTAGTTTAGGTTGCTAGAATGGATTGTGGGGCATGAAATGGACAAATTACAAAAGTGTAGGATTCAGTAGAAGGCATTCCGATTGTGCGAAATGTCCATTTCACATGATTGAACTCCTTCGATTGTGCAAAAATGCACTTTCGATCATGCAAAAAATTGCAGGGTTTTTGAGTGGCAAAAGTCTTGAGTGATGAAAAACTTCGATAGCCCTTCGCAAGGACTTCGATTGTGCGAAGCACTTTGATCGTGCGAAATGTGATTTTCGATCCTGCGAAACCTACATTTTGATTATGCAAAATTTTGCAATCCACCAAAATATGGAATATGCAATGTGGCTTGATGTGGGGCCCATTGAGGTTGGTTAAGATTGAGTTGTGCACATCCATGTGAAAGAATAGAGTTAAGCTTTTGCGATAATCGAGAGTAAGGAGGGTTCATTAGGGTTAATGGATGGGTTCACCCTCGGTTCTAGGTGACTCAGAATTGGGGCGTGGCAATTTTAGTACCAAAGTATGGTACCTTAGTGAGAGTATTGAGGTAAAACCTTGGTATCAAAATATGATATCAAGAGGGATTGTGGTTCAAAGTGTGACAAACTCTCTTTCAAAATTTGGAACAATTTTTATGCCAGACTTCTTAGGAACTACTTGAGTGGGGCTAACCCATTTGTTATTAGAAATTGGGTAAATGATACCCATATCAAGCAACTTGATTACTTCCTTTTTCACTACCTCTTTCATATTAGGATTTAGTCGCCTCAGTGTTTCTCTGGAAGGCTTGGAATTATCCTTTAAGTGAATCTTGTGTATGAAAACAAAGGGATCAATACCCCTAAGAATATCTACACTTCACCCTATTGCTTCACGATGCTCATATAAGACCTCCAGTTGTTCTTCTGTCAAATCTGAGACAATGATAACCAGAAAGATCTTATTGGCTTCTAAAAACACATATTCCAGTTTGAAGGAAGAGGTTTCAATTCTAACTGTAGAGGAGACTCTAATGATATCACCAGAGGAGTGCTAGAAAGAGGGGGATATGGCTCTATCAAAACCCTCGAAGGTGGATTATCTCGAATGGTTGCTACATCAAGCATAGAATTCCCCCCGCAATGGACTTCACAATATCAAAAAATTTATAATCAAATAAAGACATACATACCTCGAAAGGATCTTGAGATAGAGCAAATGGAGCTACTTCTTCCACACAATCATCAATGATATCCATGAAGAAATAATCACTCTCATTTGGAGGATGTTAAATGGCATTAAAAATATTCAACTTCACTTTTATATTACCAAAAGATATATCCATGACCCCCAATCTATAATTAATACAAGCATCAGTAGTAACTAAAAATGGACGGCCAATGATGACTAGAATATGCCTCTTCAGATTATGAACTGACTTGATATCTAAGACGATGAAATCCACTGGAAAATAGAATTTATCCACCTTAATAATGACATCTTCAATAATCCCACGTGGTTGTTTGGTTTTATCTATCTACAAACTGTAGAACCACCATAGTAGGCTTCAATTCTCCCAAACCCAACTATAAGTAAACCGAGCAGGGCAATAAATTCATGCTTGCACCTAAATCCATAAAAGCTTTATTCACTTGATGTCCCCGATAATGCATGAAATAGTTGGAGCTCCCAGATCTTTATACTTTAGAGGGGTACAATGTTGAATAATCAAGCTCACTTGTTATGGAAGTATCACTTCCCTTGAAACATGGCTCCTTATGGCCTTTTTTGAGTGCACAAGTCTTTTAAGAACTTGGCATAAGGAGAAAATTGTCTAATAGCATCAAGGAGTGGCAAATTGATCTTCACCTGTCGAAACACTTCCATCATATCATTCAGCTTATCCCCTTGCTTTCCCAACTTAGATGTTTTTTGAAAATGTTATGGGAAATGAGCCTTAGGTTCAAAAGAAACTTCAGTATTAGAACTCTTTGTCACCTCTTGTTCATTGATCTTCTTATCCCTCACCTTGCTATTAATTATTTTTCCACTTCTCAGGGTAGTAACTACTTAAACTTGCTCATGGTGCAAATCATTTGACAAAGTAATATTTTTGAGAACATGAACCCTTTTTGGGTTGTTAACTAGTTGGCTTGGAAGTTTTCCATCCTCTCTTCTACTCAAGGTGTTGGCAAGTTGATCAAACTACGATTTTAATTTGGCAATAGACTAAGAGTGAGAATAAACTAATTGTGAGGTAGCTTCGAGTTTCTCTAGAGCACTCGACACCTTGTTTTCAAAACCTGAATTCTTATAAGGAGGAGGAACTTAAGCATGATATTGTTATGGAGGCAGATAATTTTGAGGAGAATGGAACACTTGAGTACTAAGCTGAAAGTAGGCTGATTTGTTGTCCCATGAACTTGTGTAGCTTGATTCCCTATTCCTTGAATGCTCCATGAGAAATTTGGGCGATTTCTCCATCTAGGATTATAAGTGTTAGAAATATGGATTATTCACCGGTCTAGATAATGCTGTTTGCACTTGCTCTTGTGGAACATCAACAAGTTGCCTAATTGTGGTACAATTATTTACATGGTGCATAGGACTAGAGTAAAAAGCACATGGCTCAAACATAGGAGAACTCGAAGATGGATTAGGAGCATGACCAGCCGCCATAAGTTGCTCCAATTTATGCATTAAAGCATCTACCTTAGTAGACATATCATCTAGAAAGCCAATCTCAAAAATTCCATCAGCCTTCATGTTAGAACTTGATGGCTGATAAGTGTTCAATTCTATGCATTTGAACCCTCTTTATTGCATATGGTAGTTCCATTTTTACGTTTACCGAGATATGTTTACGGTATTTTTGTATTTTTGATGTATTGCAGGTATTGGAGTAAATGGAGCAAAGTTTGTAGCTATTAGCAGTTCAAGAGAAAAATCAGAAATTACAGCCAAAGGCATCTCAATCAATCGAGATGTTGATCTCGATTGATCGAGATCTTATTTCGATTGATCGAAATCTCGATCAATCGAGATCCAATCTCGATTGATCAAGATTCTGCAGAATCTACTTGGCCACTTGCTCACCTGCTTTCCCACTTGCAACAAAATCCCCCTTTTTGCATGACTTAGGGGGATTGTCTGACTTGAACAAGACCCTTGGGGACCTTCTTGATATAATAGATGTATATATTGATATATATATATATATATGGTGGGCCCCAAGGTTGAAAAAGGAGCCTTAAAGCACAAAATAGTCACATATCTCACATATCTCTCAACACACATCAGATTATCCAAGGAGAGACCTTCGAGAGAGGAAGAAGAGGAGCTGAACCAGACCAAGAAGCTTCACTTTCTTCATCAATGGAAGGGTGCAAGGCTGCCATGAGCAACTAACTTTTCTACTAGGGTGTTGGTTTCAACCCCTAGCCATGTAAACTTGTTCATCTTTGTAGCACTTGGGATTTGTAATTACATGTTGATTATTTAGCCTAGTGATCATGTACACTAATACATTTCTTTTATATATTCATTTGATATGGAGTTTATTCTTGTCTTAGAGTAGATTTTGTCTTTTGAATGCACCACATTTGCATATTCCACAAGAAGTGCAAATGATGGCTAGATAATGGTGTTTAAATGAATGTGTGATGTTTGCTTGTATAGACCATGCCAAGATAAGATAGTTTGGATGCATGTAGGGTTCACTTAGAGAGTAGGGTAATTAGGTAGTTAGTTAGGTTGAAGAGCTATGCTTGTTGAAGATGGATTATGATAGGTTAGCACACACATTGATCTTTTGATATGTCATTGAGGTCACAAGCCTAATGACATTGTTAGGCATTTAATTAATGAATCCCATGCTTGCTACACTTATGAACATGTGAATGGCTAGTGGTGGAAACCAACCCTAGTTCTCTCTCCCATCCTTTACTCTTTAATTTTATTGTCATTACATTCATGCAATAGTTTATAAACAAAAACTCAAAACCCTATTTTTAGAATTAAAGTGGAATTAATCTTTCTTTAAGACAATTACGACTAGTCCTCGTGGGATCGATACCCTCTATATAGAACCTTATCTACAAAGATTCGTGCTCTTGCGAGTGGTTAAATTATATTTTGATAAAAAGGGCAATAATTAAGCTTACAATATAATCCGAGTTTAGCCACATCAAAATTTTGGCGCCGTTGCTGGGGACTACGGTTTAATTGTCGTCATTGAGAGATTAAATCTGGTTTAATTCTTAGGCTAGAAATTCTTTCATTCTTTTTGTATATATTTTGTTCTTATTGCTTAAATTTCTTGATTTTAGGTATACCACATAGCGGGCATCTAAAAGGATTAAAGTTGGAACCCTTTGTGAGTAAAAAAATCTAAAATTAGTGGTTTGAGTTCTTTCATTCTTTTTGTATATATTATTGTTTATTTATTTATTTTTATTATTTTACGTATTGAGGTGTTGTTCTACTATTAATGCATGCTAGGTAGACGGTCATTGTCATTTCCTTTGCTTCCTTGTAATATTGAACTTGAAAGAACACTTAGACAACGTAGAGGAACCTCTAGGGACCCTATATTGCCTAGGACTGAAAACATGGATCCAAATGAAAGACAACCTCCCGGACTACCTCCTTTTAATCATGAACAACCACCTCCACCTCCACCTCCTCAAGGAGAGTTACTTATGGACTTTTACCTTCCGACTACATTTGAAGTACCTTCATGTATTCAATTTTCGGATGTAGCGGCAAATCAATTCGGAATAAAGTCCTCCACCATCAATCTTCTTAATAGCTTCCACGGTCTCCCTAATGAGGATCCATACCGGCACTTAGATTACTTCCTTTTCGTGTGCTCCACCATTCGTGTACCACACTTCACGGAGGATAATCTAAAGCTGCGTATGTTTCCATTCTCCCTAAAAGATAAGGCTAGAAGTTGGTTCAATTCCCTAGAACCTAACTCAATCCATTCTTGGGCGGAGATGCAAATAGAGTTCTTAAAAAAATACTTCCCAATGGGTAAGACAAGTGATATTCGGTGAGCAATCACCGGATTCACCCAAATTGACCAAGAACAATTCCATGAGACGTGGGAGAGGTTAAAAGATCTTTTAAAATCTTGTCCGCATCATGCTGTCCCAAAATGGCAGCTAGTGCAAAGTTTTTACGATGGGGTGAGTGGGCAACATAGACAAATGATAGACTCCGCGTGTGGGGGAGGATACCTTTTGAAAAGCCCCGATGAGGCATGGAAACTCTTTCAAACCCTGAGCAACAATTCAGCTCAACGCTCCTCCACTAGGAAAGGGAAGGCCACCCAACCTTGTAGAGGAGTGCATGAGATTTCACGAGTAGATGAGGTTGCCATGCAAGTAGAAGCCCTATCCCGAAAAATGGATTTAATCATGAAAAATGGGCTGCCTACTCCAAGCCAATCTGTCCAAAATCAGGACGGGTGTTCGTTTTGCTATAGCACTTCGCATTTTGTGCGAGATTGTCCTATTGCCGGGCAATCTCCCGATTATGCTCAAGAGCAAGCGAATGCCTTGTGCTCTAAATCGTTGAATGATCCATATTCAAACACATACAATCCTGGTTACAAAAACCATCCGGCTTTTTCATGGAAACCTCAAGAATCAAGTCCCTCGTTCCAAGGGCAAAATTCCTTCAATTCTCAAGCTCAACAGCCTCATTATAGGCAAAATCCTCAACCGTACAATCAAAGATCTAATTACCAACAACCACCACCTCCTCCGAGAAGCCAAAGCTTTGAAGAAAGAGTGATAAGCAATCTTGAGGCCAATACCCGCTTATTGCAAACTCACTCTCAATCAATCTCTAAGCTTGAGGCTAATGCTCAATCTATGACTAGGTTAGAAGCTCAAATCGGGCAACTAGCTAATGCCTTAAATAGAAGGGAGGAAGGTAAGTTGCCGAGTCAACCGGTGGCTAATCCTAAAAGTGTGCATGTGATTGAGGATCCATCATCTTCATCTTGTAATGCTCCTCCGGAGCAAGTTCAATCAATCACCACCTTAAGGAGTGGTAGAATCATCAATTCCAAGGTAGGGGAAACAAAAGAAAAGAAATTCAATGAGCAATTCGCAAATCCAAAAGAATCCTGTTTAAATCCAAATGTTTTTCCTTTAAATCCAAATGTGACCGAAATCCCACCAAATCCAAAAGGAAAGGCAAGTGAAGTTGTGTCGTCATCAAGTCCAAATCTTGACACTTCTTTTGAACCTCCGGTTCCTTTTCCTCAAAGATTGAAGGAACCTTCTCATTTCGGGAAGCAAGGAGAGAAAATCCAAGATATGATGGAGATCTTCAAGCAAGTAAAGATCAATCTCCCTCTCCTTGATGCTATTCGACAAATTCCCTCCTATGCGAAATTTTTGAAGGACTTGTGCACTCAAAAGCGCAAATCTAGGAATAATGCTCCTAAGAAAGTCCTATTAACTGAGCACATAAGCTCCATTTTCCAACACTAAGCCCCTCCTAAATTCAAAGATCCGGGTGCTCCGACCATTTCGTGCACCATCGGAAATCAATCTTTTGAAAAGGCACTTCTTGATTTAGGGGCTAGTGTCAATTTGCTTCCATTCTCAGTTTACCAATAACTAGGTTTGGGGGAACTTAAGCCTACCACCGTTGTGTTGCAACTTGCCGACCGCTCGGTGAAGCAACCACGTGGCATAATTGAGGATGTAATCATTCAAGTGGACAAATTCTACTTTTTGGTGGACTTCATAGTCCTTGACATGGAACCGGTCCAAAATCCAAATCGACATATTCCTATCATTCTAGGTTGTCCATTTTTGGCCACGGCAAACGCTTGCGTTAATTGCCGTACCGGAGTGATGGACATCTCTTTCGGGAATATGAAAGTCCGCTTGAACATCTTCAATGCTTCCCACCACACATCCGAAGACGAAAGTGAGTGCTTTTGTGTCGATGTAGTGGAAGACCTTGTTCAAGAAGCACTTCCTTCTATTCTTTCGACGGATCCTCTAGAGGCATGTTTACATCATTTCAACTGTGATGAGTTTGACATTGAGCAATCCATTTGTGAGGTTAATTCAATGCTCAATATCACTACCGTCATGGATTTGCCTAAGTGGAGAGTTCCGAGAGAGCCCTTGCCTCCTTTATCCAAAACTTCCCAAACTCCTTCTCTAATTTCCCCACCATAACTTGAGCTCAAGCCTCTACCAGCTACACTTAAGTATGTTTTCTTGGGCGCTAATGAGACCCTTCTAGTCATTATTGCTTCCAATCTCACAAATGATCAAGAGTTGGAACTCCTACAAGTGCTAAAAGAGCACAAGGAAGCAATAGGCTGGAGTGTGGCAGATCTTAAGGGAATAGATCTTTCTATTTGTATGCACTGCATACACTTGGAAGAGGATGCCAAGACCTCAAGGGAGGCACAACGTCGATTAAATCCAAATATGAAGGACGTTGTCATGAAGGAGGTGGTGAAGTTACTAGATGCGGGGATCATATACCCCATCTCTGATAGCAAGTGGGTTAGTCCCACTCAAGTGGTTCCAAAGAAGTCAGGTATTATGGTGCAACCAAATGATAAGGGTGAATTAGTTCCCCAACGCACCACCACGGGCTAGAGAGTGTGCATAGATTATAGGAAATTAAATTCAGCCACTCGGAAAGATCACTTCCCCCTCCCATTTATTGATCAAATCTTGGAGAGATTAGCCGGACAAAGTTTTTATTGCTTTTTAGATGGATATTCCGGCTATAATCAGGTTGCTATAGACCCGAGGGACCAAGAGAAAACCACCTTTACATGTCCCTTCGGCACATTTGCTTATAGACGCATGCTCTTTGGGTTGTGCAATGCACTGGCAACTTTTCAACAGTGTATGATGTCTATCTTCTCGGACATGGTAGAAAAATTCTTAGAAGTATTCATGGATGATTTTTCCATTTTTGGGCCTTCATTTGAATCATGCCTCCAAAATCTATCCCGTGTTCTCAAACGATGTCGAGAGACCAACCTAATTCTTAGTTGGGAAAAGAGCCATTTTATGGTTTAAGAGGGTATTGTCCTGGGGCACATTGTATCTAAGAGAGGAATAGAGGTTGATAAAGCCAAGGTTGAAGTCATTTCCAAACTTCCTCCACCATCAACGGTGAGAGAGATTCATTTATTCCTTGGTCATGCGGGCTTTTATCGCCGTTTCATCAAGAAATTTAGCAAGATCTCTCGGCCTTTGTGTCGCCTTCTTGAAAAAGAGTCTTGCTTTACCTTTGATGAAACGTGCCTTAACGCTTTTGAAAAACTCTGCACCATGCTCACAACCGCCCCAATTCTAATCCCTCCAAATTGGGCTCTCCCATTTGAGATCATGTGTGATGTATCCGATTATGCCATGGGTGCGGTCTTAGGGCAACGAGTAGACAAACTGTCACATGTCATCTACTACACAAGTAAAACCCTTTCCGAGGCTTAAATCAATTATACCACAATGGAAAAGGAGTTGCTTGCGGTAGTATTTGCATTAGACAAGTTTTGAGCATATTTATTAGGTTCAAAGGTCATTGTCTATTCGGACCATGCTGCCCTCCGGCATCTTTTGGCCAAAAAGGACACCAAGCCTAGGTTGATCCGATGGATACTCTTGTTGCAAGAGTTCAATTTTGAGATTAGGGACAAAAAGGGAACTGAAAATGTGGTGGCTGACCACCTTTATAGAATTCTTGTTGAATCCCTCCATAATTCCATTCCAGTTTGTGAATCCTTCCCGGATGAACAACTCTTTGTCATTTCTCAAGAGAGTATCCCTTGGTATGCAGATATGGTTAATTACTTGGCAACCGGTAAAATACCATCTTCTTGGACCAAACAAGAGAAGGATCGTTTTCTCTCCCAATCACGATCATATTATTGGGACGATCCTCAATTGTTCAAATATTGCCCCGATCAAATAATTCGTAAGTGTGTACCCAACAGTGAATTCCAAAGCATTCTCAAATTTTGTCATACACTCACTTGTGGGGGACACTTTAGTGCTAAGAAAACCGCCGCAAAAATTCTTCAATGCGGATTTTTCTGGCCAACACTTCATCGGGTTGCATATTCATTCTGCCGCTCTTGTGAGCGATGTTAGCGCCTCGGCGCAATGTCTCGGAAGGACATGATGCCTCTTAACCCTATTCTTATTATTGAGATATTTGATGTGTGGGGCATTGACTTCATGGGACCATTTCCACCCTTTACTGGTCATGAGTACATACTTGTGGTGGTGGACTACGTATCTAAGTGGATAGAGGCCATTGCTACCAAAATCAATGATCACGCAGTCGTGATTAAGTTCATTCAAGCTAATATTTTTAGCCGGTTTGGTACACCTCGGGCCATCATCAGTGACGGAGGTAAACATTTCTGTAACCGGTTCCTTCGAACTTTGCTTACCAAATACTCCGTCACACACAAAGTAGCCACCCCATACCATCCTCAAACTAGTGTCCAAGTAGAGGTATCCAATAGGGAGATTAAGAACATTCTTGAGAAAACCGTTCGGCCTGACCGGAAAGATTGGTCATTGCGACTAAATGATGCATTATGGGCATACCGAACTGCATATAAAACTCCCATTGGAATGTCACCTTACCGGTTGGTTTATGGCAAAGCGTGCCATCTTCCGGTTGAATTGGAGCACAAAGCTATGTGGGCCACCAAAACTTTCAATTTTGACATGCAAAAGGCCGGATCTAATCGAAAGCTTCAATTAAATGAATTGGAAGAATTGTGACATGACGCGTATGAGAACGCTAAAATCTATAAGGCAAAGTCCAAAGCCTTTCATGATCGTAATATTCAAGTCAAAACATTTTCGCCGGGCCAAAAAGTATGGTTGTACAACTCACGCCTCCATTTGTTTCCCGGAAAACTTCGCTCCCGTTGGGATGGTCCGTTTTTGGTTAATTCCGTCGCTCCCCATGGAGCGGTGGAATTAAAGGACTTGAAAGACGGCTCGTTGTTCAAAGTAAACGGGCAGCGCTTAAAAGTAAGCGTGGATGACCAAGTTACCACGGAATACGTGGATGTCGTCACTTTGACGGATCCCGTATATTTTGACTCGTGAGCCGATTCGGATGTCATGCCATAGACGTGTAAGGTGGCGAAGCCATGTTAGCTATCATGCTTCTATGATGTCCCTTTAATCTAAGTTAAAGTTTGTATCTAAGCAATTTAGTATCTAAATCCCAAAAATCCAAGTCCATGAAGCACAGCTTAAGCTGACTGTTTTTGAGCATCTCGATTGATCGAAACCAGGATCTCGATCAATCGAGATTTCGATTGATTGAGATATCAGTCTCGATTGATCGAAAAATTACAGAGAGTTTGCCAAATCCAAAGTCCCGAGAGGTAGTATTCTTCGATAGCACTTCGATAGGTCTTCGATCGATCGAAATTTCGATTAATCGAAATGGGATTTCGATTGATTGAAGTAAATTCTCGCTTGATCGAATTAAATTTCGATTGATCGAATTAAAGTCTCGATTCAGTGAAGAAAATCTCGATTAATCGAATGAGAGATCTCGATCGATCAAAGCTGATCTCGATTGATCGAAGTTGGATTTCGATTAATCGAAATCTCGATCAATCGAGATGTACATCTCGATCAATCGAGATGCACGCGATGCCTGCACGTGAGCCGAAATCTTATTTAAACTGTTGGGCTTCCCTTTCATTTCCACATTTCTTTCTCAAACCGTCCGACTTCCTTCTCGTCTCCGAGCGATCCAGAGCTCACCAAGCACCATTCCGCACGTGATCTTCCATCGCCTAGCATCCACCGCCGTTCGACATCGTCCGAGACCGCCGCTAGCACTCTCACACTATTCTCTTCGCGGCTGCGAGCGAGTCTTCATCTTTTGGTACCGATCATCATCTTCACCTTGAGGTAAGTGATGCATGGTTACATTTTGCGTACTTTCCCGCTATTTTTGATAGTTTTACGGCATCATAAACTTAGATAGATGATGTTGGGTTGGATTGGTGCACTTGCGATATTCATCATGGGATTTTTTGAGTTTCGAGGGGGGGGGGGGTAGGAATGCATGTATGGGTAAGATATCGCATTCTCTCTGTTTCGAATGATTAAGGTACGGTTTGCAACCACGACCCATCGTTTCGGTTGCATCCGCTTACACTGCCTCTTTGAGAGCGACTTTTTGAATTCATGTCAGCACCATGGACTAGGGCCTCACTTTCATTTTTATTCCTTTATTTTTATTCTTAGTTCTTAGTTTATTATTCCTTTATTTTCTTTTTATTTACGTAATTTTTGGAATAAAGTGCAGACCGCTCCGAGATCATGGCGAGGGTGAAGAATGCACCCGGTGCAGTTAGAGACGTGCCCGGGCGAGTCTTCCGGTCTTGGAAGTTTCACTCGGAGCAGATTTTCACCCTAGGCGAGTTCGAGAGTCGTCCTGACACTGCGTGGACTGTCGTCGAGCTCAGGAGGCGTCGCCTCGACCGATTATGTGTGCCTCCCACTAATGTGGCACACGAGCGCTTAGTGCAGGTCTTCTACGAGCGCATGACCTACTCCTGCACAGTGCCGGACACATTAGAGACGGTCATGGGCACCACGACGATCACGATTACGCCGAGCCGGATTGCGCAGATGCTCGGCATTCCTCACCAGCAGCCGCCAGACATGGTTGACCAGGACGGTCGACCACTTTTTAGGGCCGCACTTCCAGCAGACACGACGCTGTTCTCCATCGTGATGGACATGTGTGGCGGGGCGTTTACCACGCCCAGTCACAACTGCACGTCCAAATCGATGTGCCCGAGCAGACTGTGGTTCCTGGACACCGTTCTCATCAAGAACGCGTGTCCCCTGTAACACGTGGCGGAGCGCAGGGGCGACCTCCTCCGTTGCCTCTATGCTTTCCACACGGGCACGTGGTTTTTTGTCCCGTCGCTGGTGTGGGGGCAGATGTTCAAAGTCTAGGACGGCCTCGTCAACAAGCGGATGAGGCGATCAGCGAGCTGGCGGCTTCCCTTTCCTTTCCTGGTCGCAGCTTTTCTCAGTAGTGCCAGTATACCGGTCAGTGATACTGACATCCAGTTGGCACCACCCACCCGCTTCACATCTTCTCAGTGGGAGCGGGTGAGGCGACACTTAGAGCGACAGGACCACCAGGGCGATCCTCCAGACGATGTAGATATGGATGCCCCGGTGGAGATGGAGGAGGGAGAGCCTGCAGGGGATGGGTCTGAGGACGAGGAGATGGAGGATGAGGAGATGGATATTGCTGCAGAGCGGCACGACATCTTGGCGACAGGCTATTCCTGCCTGGCAGCTGATGTTGAGCGGCTCTAGCAGGGTTTTGACGAGCACGTCCAGGTGACGCAGAGTCAGCTGGAGGGCATTCGTTCGGACATTTCTTCTCTGGCACAGGGTCAGAAGGCGATTCTAGACGAGTTCCGAGCCTTCTGGCAGGACCTGCAGTCCTGTTTGCAGGACGAGCTTCCACCTCCACTTCTGCTCCCACCGAGCCACCACCACCACCACCCGCCCTCGAGTAGCTGCTTTTATTTGTCCTTTATGCTTTACATTCTGTATTTTTCTTTCTTTATGTTTGATAGGCCATGTTGGCCATGTTTTCTTTTAATTTTTAGTTTTTTTTATGAGTATTCCAGATGCATGTACACTTTGTACTGAACTCATTTTATATATTTATGGAATACAGTTATCTTTTCTTTTATATCATGTCTTATCTTTACTGTCTTTATTTTTGCTTTCTGTCAATATATCTGTTATCTATACTTTGACTATGTATGTAGTACCACTTGTCTAATTGTTATATGCGATTCAGTTGATGATTTCCGGTTATTACCGCCTGGTTTCAATTCCCAATACTGTGGAGATTACTTCAATACAGTATGACATTAATAACGAAAGGCAGCCCCTTTGCATGCTATACTTTAGCGTGCCTGGATAGTCAATATCTTATCGCATAGCCCTCTTAGGCAATTGGGAAACACCAGTTCAGAGCCTTAGATATGCAGTGACCTTGGCATTGTCCGTTTGTGCATAATTATTTCATTATGTTCTTTTCATATACTTTTTGTTCCTTTTAATGCTCGTGGTATCCAGTGGGTGTTCCGTGCAGGTTTTTCTCATTTGTAGGATGACCGCCGCATGGATTACCATTTTTGTCGCGTTCGGCACTTCCGGTAATATATTTCCTTACTTTTTTTGTCCAAACATTGAGGATAATGTTGCATATAAGTTTGGGGGTGCGGTATGCTATACCACTTGCATATGCATGCAATGTTCAGTCCTAGTATAGAGTGTCATTGTAGAGCAGTTTTTGATATTTTTGCATACTTACCATGATGTCGTGCTTTTTAAAGGCAAATCATTCGAATAAATGTCCGAGGTAAATGCAGCAGGTAGTTAAGAACTTTAACATTGTAAATACCCGCACATGTGCAAGCTATATAGTAGGCTAGAACGGTCTACATTTTTGTCTAAATTTGAACGCGTATGGTTCTTGCCCTAAATTTGTCCTTAACCGCACAAATTCGCACACATGCATTTTAAACTGTGGGGTATAAGTCTGAGGGAGAATTTTGTAAATTTCTGTTTTTATCTGAACAACTTAAAGAATAAGTTCTTCCGGTTGTTGTAAAAAAAAAAAAAAAAAAAAAAAAAAAAAAAAAAAAAAAAAGAGAAAAAGAGGAAAATTTGCAATAAGCCTTCTCACTCAATAAACCGGATTTCTATGCCTCAAAGCAGGGAGTATTCGCGTATAAGTGTGCAAGGTTGAGCAATAATAAGCGGGTGGCTTGCTTAAGCTCATCGCCTTGTAAGCTCGGTTATTAAGTCCGAGGGGTTCTTCTTCACCTAATGCCCTAAAGCCAATTGGTTTGGGAGTCATTGGCCCAATGCCGCTACATGGGCTTACAAGAAAGCAAAAAGAGCTAAGCATTGCACGGTCATCCGCGCATGAGCAATCATGAATGTTTTGTGATAATGAACAACGGTGTTGAGCATTTTCAATGAGTTTTTCTCTTAAAAGCAGATTTGTTCGTTTTCTTCTCCAAAGATGACAAAAGCCGCGCGTTAGGATGCATGTTCACTTTTCAAAGAGGATTTTGGGGTCGGAATTGATATGTTTGTTCGGACTGGCCATTATGTGGGGACCGTCGTTTATTTATAGCTTGTGAATGTCCATTTTTGCTAATGACCACATAGTTCTGTAATACTTGTTGCATTTGCCAAATGTGAAATGAACGGATGATCGCCCTTTATCTAGTGATGACTGAGCATGATTAAACTTTTGTATAAGATAGTTAATTTCATTTTTGTAATAGTGCATTGCTAAGGGACTAGCAATATGTAAGTTTGGGGGTGTGATAAGTGTTCAATTCTATGCATTTGAACCCTCTTTATTGCATATGGTAGTTCTGTTTTTACGTTTATCGAGATATGTTTACGATATTTTTGTGTTTTTGATGTATTGCAAGTATTGGAGTAAATGGAGCAAAGTTTGAAGCTATTAGCAGTTCAAGAGAAAAATCAGAAATTGCAGCCAAAGGCATCTCGATCAATCGAGATGTTGATCTTGATCAATCGAGATCTCGATTGATCGAGATCTTATTTCGATTGATCGAAATCTCGATCAATCGAGATCGAATCTCGATTGATCGAGATTCTGCAGAATCCACTTGGCCACTTGCTCACCTGCTTTCCCACTTGCAACAAAATCCCCCTTTTTGCATGACTTAGGGGGATTGTCTGACTTGAACAAGACCCTTGGGACCTTCTTGACATAATAGATGTATATATTGATATATATATATATATATATATATATGGTGGGCCCCAAGGTTGAATAAGGAGCCTTAAAGCACAAAATAGTCACATATCTCACATATCTCTCAACACACATCAGATTATCCAAGGAGAGACCTTCGGGAAAGGAAGAAGAGGAGCTGAACCAGACCAAGAAGCTTCACTTTCTTCATCAATAGAAGGGTGCAAGGCTGCCATGAGCAACTAACTCTTCTACTAGGGTGTTGGTTTCAACCCCTAGCCATGTAAACTTGTTCATCTTTGTAGCACTTGAGATTTGTAATTACATGTTGATTATTTAGCCTAGTGATCATGTACACTAATACATTTCTTTTATATATTCATTTGATATGGAGTTTATTCTTGTCTTAGAGTAGATTTTGTCCTTTGAATGCACAACATTTGCATATTCCACAAGAAGTGCAAATGATGGCTAGATAATGGTGTTTAAATGAATGTGTGATGTTTGCTTGTATAGACCATGCCAAGATAAGATAGTTTGGATGCATGTAGGGTTCACTTAGAGAGTAGGGTAATTAGGTAGTTAGTTAGATTGAAGAGCTATGCTTGTTGAAGATGGATTATGATAGGTTAGCACACACATTGATCTTTTGATATGTCATTGAGGTCACAAGCCTAATGACATTGTTAGGCATTTAATTAATGAATCCCATGCTTGCTACACTTATGAACATGTGAATGGCTAGTGGTGGAAACCAACCCTAGTTCTCTCTCCCATCCTTTACTCTTTAATTTTATTGTCATTACATTCATGCAATAGTTTATAAACAAAAACTCAAAACCCTATTTTTAGAATTAAAGTGGAATTAATCTTTCTTTAAGACAATTACGACTAGTCCTCGTGAGATCGATACCCTCTATATAGAACCTTATCTACAAAGATTCGTGCTCTTGCGAGTGGTTAAATTATATTTTGATAAAAAGGGCAATAATTAAGCTTACAATATAATCCGAGTTTAGCCACATCAATGGCCTACCCGAAAGAGATGAAGAAACATGTTGTAAGGAGTTATCAGTTTGGTTCTTCAACAATGTCCAAGTTTTGTCTTCACTTTTTAACATAAAATTGCCTCCACATGAGGTGTCCACTATCTATCTGTTACCTTCAATTAACCCTTCATTAAAACTCTGCACTAACTACCACTTTGGAACTTGTTGATGAGGACACTACCTATGAAGGTCCTTGAACCACTCCCATGTCTAATAGAATTGTCCCACCCCCCTCCTCATTCTAAGAGAAACCAGTGATAGCTCGCCTTAATTGATTGGTCTTTCCTATAAAAAAATACTTCTTTAAGAACTCTTGTTGCATTTGAGTCCATAAAGTAATAGAACTTGTGCTAGGAAACTGAACCAATACTTGGCCTTGTTCTTCAAAGAGAATGGAAAGAGACACATCTTGAACATATCTTTTAAGAAGTAGTGAATTTTAGTTATAGAGCAAACTTCTATTAATTCATCCAAATGCTTATATGGATCCTCATGACTCAACCCAAAGTAAGACGGAAGCATCTAAATAACACTTGACTTGATCTCATAATTTTATGCTATGACATTAAGCAACTGAATATAAGACGACGAATTGTAAGTTTTTGGAACATAGTAATTTTTGAGTAAGTATGCTCTCTCTAAAATATTATTCTCATCCTCAGCCATAGTATCAACACACTATTCCTCCTTCACAATTGCATCACTAGGAACACTCTTAGCTATCTAAGAGTACGTTCAAGCTTTGGATTATACAGTATCATATGATAAGATAAAGAGCGACAATCGAGCATATAATGACTGAATTACCTAAAAAAAATAAATTAGTAATAAAATATATAAATTCCTAAACTAAAAATCGAATTAGAACTAATCCAAATAATGTAATAAAAATCAATCCCTGGAAATGGTGAAAAAAATTAATTGTGGTTAAACAATTACTAATTAAAAATACCACTCGCAATAGCATGAATCCAAGTTGGATTGGGTTAAAGTGAGGGTGTTGAATCACATAGAATGGGTATTAAATTTATATTTGAATTGTGAAATTAATTCTAACTAGATTAATAAAAGTGGATTGCTGATTTTTATTTCTAATTTTAATAATTAACTAAATAAAGACAATTAAATTGGAAGCAATTAAATATAATGAGTGAAGATAAGGATGAGATGAGACTAGGGTTTTTGACTTCACCACAAACCTTGCAATCAATGGACAATTAAATCAATTATGAAAAGTTATATCATGCATATGTTTTCATGGCTACAAGCTCACATTCAATTAACAAGAAAGATTATATATGATTAAGGCTAAGTATGAACTATCTTCAATTGGCATACATCACCTAGCTATCTATTCTACTCTAGGGTGTATAATGATCCATCTTCTTTAGGCATAATTCATCAATTATATATGCAATTAATTCCATTGTGTAATTACCACTCTCATAATCACAGAAAATAAGAGGGATTGAATTCAATCACAACAACTAAATATCTAAGTCAAGATAAGAAATCATTGAAATTGAATATAAACTTTATAGAACAATTCTTAATAGAATCCTCTAAATTACACAATCTATGCATGAATATAAAAATTTCCAATAATTAAAACAATCAAACCATTAATGCTTAGTTAGGGCTGCATCAAATCCCTAGTGGAAGAACTAACCGCTCATGGTGGAAGAAGACATCTCAATGGTTGAGGAAAAAGACATCATCTCCATGGAATAAGTGCTAACCCTTTTTCTCCTTGTTCTCGAATATTTCTTTCACTCAAAATCTCTTCAAAACTTTCACCTCTCTCCCTTCAAACATCCCCAAGTCATAACGTTTATATGCCAAAAGAAACATGAAGTTTCCAAATCAAAATAGGAGACTTAGGGCAATCCCGCAGCTCCAATCCAGTGGATTTTTCTATTGAATTTAAACCCATATTTTGACATAGTAAATGTCTGTTTCATGAAATTTTTTTGAAATACAAAAAGATCCAGAATCGAACTTCCTTCAACCTAGAATACCAAAATGGGTTCAGAAACTTTCCTTTTCGCAAAATTGGATTTCAACCCATAACTTCCTTAAGCAATTGAACTCCTTTTGAATATCATCTTTAAAAATATTTCAAAATTCATGGTCTGAGTGAATTTACTATTAAAGACCTGAAAATGAGAAAAACACTAAAACAAAGTAAAATCACAATTAATAAGTGCCGATATATGTTTACATAAGAGTTGGATTGGACTTGAAAAACACATGTTTTTAATTTAGAAAGAGTGACCTTTAAACATAGGAGTTTCAAAGGTGATGTGACCGAACCTAGCGATCACCTAGGCTACCTACGTAGCCCGATTGTGAAGAGCATCATGAGAATTAGGTCAAACGTAATTTAATTATGATGGGATAGACAAATTATCTGTGTTTAGAAAGCAGACATAAGAGTCGTAAAGATGTTTTTAATGGGGTTTTGAAGGGAACTTAAGAGTTGTTTTGAAGAGAGTGACTTAGTTTTGAAGAAGGTGACTTTTAAAAAAGTCATGAGTTTAAAGTTGAAAAGTGACTTTTAAGAAAGTTGTGATTTTATGTTGAAAAAGGTGACTTTTAAGAAATTCATGAGTTTTATGTCGAAAAAAGTGATTTTTAAGAAATTAGTGAATTTTATGTCGAAATGGTGAATTTTAAAAAAGTCATGATTTTATGTCGAAAATAATGATGTTATGATTTTATGTTGAAAATAGGTGACTTTTAAAAAAGTCGTGAATTTTATGTCAAAAAAGGTGACTTTTAAGAAAGTCGTGATTTTGACATTAAAAAAATGACTTTTAGAAAAGTTATGATTTTGATGTCGATAAGAGTGACTTTTAAGAAAGTCGTGAATTTAATGTAA
Organism: Cornus controversa; assembly: GCA_026545225.1. NCBI lineage: Eukaryota > Viridiplantae > Streptophyta > Magnoliopsida > Cornales > Cornaceae > Cornus > Cornus controversa. The sequence continues at coordinate 22,603,055 of CM048852.1, forward strand.
AAAAAATGAATTTTAAGAAAGTCTTGATTTTGAGGTAAAAAAGAATGACTTTTAAAACAGTTGTATTTTAAGGTCGAAAAGAGTGATTTTAAGAAAATCATTATTTTAAGCTAAAAAAGATGACTTTTAGGAAAGTCGTGATTTTGATGTCAAAAAGAGTGACTTTTACAATAAATCACGATTTTGGGTTGAAAATTTAGATTTTGAGTTCAAAATGATGACTTTTATGAAAATCATGTTTTTGAGGTAGAAAATGAATTTTTATTTTTTTTTTACAAGAATTTATATTTTGAGTTGAAAATAATGACTTACAAAAATCAAGTATTTGCGTTTGAAAACGATGATTTTTACAAAAATCAAGATTTTGAGTTCGAAATAATGACTTTTACAAAAATCATGTTTTTGAGGTTGAAAATGATCATTTCTACGAAAATTAAAATTTTGAGTTGAAAATGGTAATTTTTATGAAAATCATGGTTTTGAGTTGAAAATGACAACTTTTATGACAATTACCTTTTTAAGGTTGAAAATGGTGATTTTTACGATTTTAAGAAAATTACAATTTTGAAGAAGAAAATAACTACTTTTATAAAATTGCCATTTTGAGGTTGAAAATAGAAAATCACAGTTTTGAGATTGAAAATGTCCATTTTTAAGAAAATGTTGGTTTTGAGATGAAAAGTGGTGTTATTTATCTATAGTTTATTGTCAAAACTGGGAATTTATAGAAATTCATGGCTTTGAGGTGGAAAAGAGTGAATTTTAATAAAATCATGGATTTTGGATTTGAAAATGTTGATTTTTATGAAATTTTTGGGTTTGATGAAGTTTATGTTTGTGACCTAATTTCAGCAGCATAACGGCTTAGGAGAGTGGCATTGGCGTTTTGATGAGAGAGTGTGTGTGTGTGTGTGTGTTTTTTTGTTGAGAAAACATAATTTAAAACATATTTGAACAACCCACACATTACTTTAACATGGGAAGTGCAATATGCCAATTGTGATAGCATAGTAGTCATTGCTAGGATTATAGGAAACCCTACAATAACTATGGGAGTAAAAATTCTGGCATTATGACAACATAACAACTAAGGTGTTTGGTAACCATAATGCATATTTTCATGAGTTTTTGAAAGGCTAAGTGTGTAGAAAATTATTTTTAAGCTTCATTTTAAGAATGAATGTACATACCCCAAGGGGTTGACTCAAATTGATAAAGAACATGGCCCTAGTACCTAGCAAGCATTAGGTCTAAGAATCAAGTCTTCTTGGGTGCAAACATATGCAATCTTGTTGTCTATGATGCCAACTTTGAAAAGAAGATCGGAACAATACTTTGCTTCAGTAAGGCTGACGAACTTAGAGGGAAAGGGGGTGAATAGGTTTTTCGATTTTTCTTCCTAATATTGCAAGTTTGGCTATAAAGTCCAATCATACATTTTGACACACTTGTTTATAGAGGAAAACCCCAGGGTGGGGTAAAAAACCTCTTGGCCCTCAGGCCCAAATTGAGCTCCACTATGTCTGAAAGGGTAGTACAGTAATTCTCTAATCACTCTCTCACTTACCCAACTCACCACATAGTCACTCTAGCTCTCAATCCAGTTCACAGCCTCCCTAGGCCTGAACCACTCTCACCAATCCTCACAATAGCTTTTTTGCTCTCAACCCAGCTTAAGCTTCCCAAAGCCCAAGCTATTTGTCACTAATTTCACCACAATCACTCACACTTCCCTTATCTAAAGTATCCCTATACTTGGACTATACATAGTGAATGTGGAGTCAGTTCGATGTAGTAAACGGCAACCTTTCAAGCTTTGATAGTTGGTCTTCAAAGTCCAGCTTGATAATGACATGGTCACTTGACTTTTTGGCAGATAATGACACTTGAACTCTTGTAGTGATAGGCTTTAGTAAGTACACCCTTAAAGTGTAGCTGCAACGGACTTTTACTAAAACACTCTTTCAAGGAATCCCGTTCTAAGCTACTCAGACTTCGATTCAACTTGGTATATATTCACTTTAAACAACTGTCTTGGTATTGCATGTCTTGTTACTTGGAATCTCCTTCAGCTTGGTATTCACCTTGAGCAATTGTGCTGGTACTACTTTATCTTTGAACTTGTTCTTAAAAAATAGACACGACTGTAACTGGAATTGAAATTAGTAGCACAAAATTTACGGATACACGTATAGCAGTTGACAGTTCAAATGACAAACAACTTGAATTCAATTTAGCAAGATCAACATATAGACATCAGCAAAGTAGCATATAGAAATCAACATAATAGGTTATGAAATTCAGCAATAAAAGTCATGTAAAAACAACATCACTAGTTCACTCAATCAGCAAATTTTGAATTCCAAATTAGTAATATGAGAATTCAGCAACACAGTATTATGGTAGCAAGTGTAACTTCAGCAATACACACACACACACACACACACACACACACACACACATATATATATATATATTAGCATTTAACCCAACTCAATCACGTGTAATTAACATATAAGTTCAAAGACTGAGAGTGATTTGTTCATGAAAAGGTGTAAGACCTGAATATCAAATTAAATGTGTGTATAACCAATAACAAAGAGCAAAGACCAAATCAATCCCATATGATAGAAATTTTAAACTCAAAAATAGAATTCTCAGAATTTGAAGCAACTCACAACATAAATGTTTTAGGAATTTCTAATTTAAACTCTCAATTCATAATAGAAAACATGGCAGCAAGGAATCAGTTTCATGAATCTTAAGACAAAGAAAATCAGAGTTAGTTTGTGGGGCTTAATAAAAAGAAACTAGAATCCGATTGTGAACATAGAAGGAAGGACCAGAATTAGACTCGAAAACCTTAGCAGAAAACCCTGATTCAATAGCCACTCAAACATAATCAAGAACATGATCTCAGTGTATACAAGTTATATAACCAAATCAACTAATATGATTCGTTTGCCTATGAGAATGTATACAAGTTATAGAACCAACTCAACAATATGACTTGTGCACTTGTGAGAGAATATACAAGATATAGAACCAACTCAACAATATGATTTATGCTCCTGTGAGAGTGTATAGAGATGAATTGATTGTAACTGAAGCGAGCTCAAATAGACATAGAATTATACTCACAATGTATACCATTCAAGCAGATTTCTGAGATAGAGTGTATACCATTGTGGTGAACCATGAGAAGAACCAAAGATGGTGATCAACAAATAAAACCGAGGATGAAGATGAACTGAATCACTCTGTTGATTCCGGTAGTCTGTGAATCATGAGATGACTTTGGCGGTGATGATGGTTCACCTCAGCTCTCATCGACTTTCTTTTTCTCCCTAAATAGAGCTTTTATTGACCCTCTTTCTCTCTCTAAATTGAGCTCTTATCAACTTTCTTTCTCTTTCTAAATAGAGCTCTCATCATCGACTTTCTTTTTCTCTCTAAACTGAGCTCTCATCAACTCTCTTTCTCTCTCCAAACAAAGCTCTCATCGACTCTCTTTCTCTCTCTTACTTGATTCACAAACATTAATGCCCTTACATATCCTTTTAACATTAAAACTTAGGCAAACATGTTCATGGGCTTCCCGGACCATCAAAGGTAGTAGCCATCAGTAGCTCTAATAATTTATAGGCCAAGAAAATAACTAAAATGTCCAAGATCTTTCATGTCAAACTGATGATTGAGAAACTGTTTAAGTTCCTAAATACCCTGAGTATCATCCTCGATGATGATCATATTATCGACATAAAACAAGCGAAGAATAACACGATTTGTACTATGCTGGAGAAATAAAGCTTAATCATATATACTAGTAGAATAGCCAAGGTGGAAAATAGTAGAACTAAACTTGGCAAACCAAGCTCGAGGTGCCTATTTAAGACCATACAGAGCACGCCTAAGCCCACAAACCTGATGAGGTAGATGATCAAAACTCGGAGGAGGCTTCATATAAACTTCCTTAAGTAAATCACCATTGAGGAAGGCATTTTTGACATCCATTTGAAAAAGTTTCCAATGACGAGAAATAGCCACAACAAGGAGAGTACGAACAGAAGGAAGAAGAGCAACATGAGCAAAAACCTCCTCATAATCGATGTCAAACTCTTATGTGAACCCCTTTACCACAAGTCAGGCTTTACAAAGCTCAACAAACCCATCTGAAAGAGTCTTAATTTTGTAAACCCATTTATATCCAATGGCAGACTTCCCTGGAGGCAATTCAACTAAATTCCATGTCTAAGTCTTGGCAAGTACATCTAACTCTTCTTTCATTGCTTGCTACCATAAAGGATTAGAGAAGGTCTCATGAAAAGTGTGAGGTTCATGAAGGGTTGCAAGAGCATTGATAAACGTTGAATGTTATACATTCTCGTGTCATTACTTATGTATTTTAATCCTATAGATGCACATATTGTGTTATTTTTACATGTTTTCATATTTTTGATGATTTCAGGTTCTAATCCAGAATACGGCTTATTATGACTCCATTAGCATTTTATTAATGCATTCCTAAATCCGAGCATACTTAATTAGATGTCTACATTGACGAAAAGTGAAGTGCGTGCCAAGACCGGAGACGAAAAGCTAAGAAGTTGAAGGAATCCAGAGCAAGGATCTTCGATACATTGATAACACCATTTCGATACATCTTCACTTCGATGCATCAAAAACACCATTTCAATGCATCTCAAATTCCAGCGACAAGATATTTTCCCCACTTGGCCACTTGTCAAAGATCTTCTAGAAGAAGCCTTGCACGAATTATTTTTGTTATTTTGAGCCTAAAGTCATATGTTTATAGTAGAATGATGTAATAGATACATATATTGCAGATTAATATATTAGAGAGCATATTTTGTAATTCTAGAGAGAGAAAGTGAAGTTCTAGAGAGGGAAAGCTTCAAAGAGGGCTTTGTAAGGCCTTAAAGACCATTTTGAGCATGGATTCATCTCTGTCTGTGGAGTGCCTCCATCCCAACATGATTAACTAATTCTTCTCTAGGACAAAACCCTATCTTTGTAACTATGTTCTAATCGTAGTAAATTGGGATTTTTTTTTTATTTTTTTGTGTATATGTACTTAGTCTTGAGCCTTGTATTCAATATAAGTTTGCAAATTCAGTATGTTTATGTGTTTCGATTCATCATTCTTGTCTTAGAATGTTAGATTTCTTCAAATGATCTTCAAACACTTGTATTTCCACAAGAACTACAAGTGATGACTTTGTACTAGTTTTCATTATAACATGCATAGCTAGATTTGTATAGTCTATGCTTACAAATGGTAATTTCGCTACATTTAGTTAATTAGGTATTTAGGTAAGTAGGTAGGTAGGGAGATTACATTTATCGAAGATGGATTATAGTATTTTAAGGTGTATGTATCTTCTTGCCGACATCATTGTAGGCCACAAGTCAAATGCATCATATAGTACACATTTATATAAATTCGTTGATTTATTATGAGTTTGACATGTTATAAGGCTAGTGATGAAGTCCAACCCTAGTCCTTTATCCTTTTCTCAAACTTCGTCATTTTATTGTCATTTATGTTTTTCAAGTAGTTTAAACAAACAAACCAAAAGTCTGTTTATAAGTTAAACAAGAAACAAGCTTCGATCTTTAGCAAATTATACCAAAGTAGTCTTTGTGGGACCGACACCCTCATCTAGAACCCTATCCTACAATGATTTGTTCTATTGCGAGTGGTAAAATATAATTTTATTTTCGACACACAAAAGGACCACATCAATTTTTGGCGTCGTTGCCGGGGACTACGGTTTAATTGTTAAAAGTAGAAGATTGAGTCTAGTTTAATTATTAACTTAACTCATTCTTTAAATTTTTTATTTGTAATTATTTTAGTTATTCTTTGTTAAATGCTGTATTTTAGGTACTTATCACAATCAAAGCTTCGGGACTTAAGCTCGGATTTTTTGTGAGTATAATATCTAATTTCTAGCACTTAATTTTTTTAAAATTTTGTTTTTGTACATAGCTTAGATTTTGTGTTATTAACATGCAAGGTAGGAGATCATTATCATTACCTTTATTGCCTTGTGATATTGAACTCGAAAGAACTCTTAGACAACATAGTAGTGTCCCTAGAAACCTTATATTGTTTAGAGAACATAGGAGAGAAAACATGACAAATAATGATAACCCAAATGTCCAACAAAATCCTATTTTACCACCCCCACCGGGTGGTGAAGTTCTTAGGAATTTCTATGTTCCATCTACCTATGCATCTCTGTCGTGTATTCGTTTCCCGAATACAGGGCGGAATAACTTCAAAATTAAATCATTCACTATCAATCTCCTTAATTGTTTTCGTGGGCTACCTAACCAAGATCCTTATAAACACATAGATGAATTCTTAGAAGTGTGTTCAACTCTATAATTGAATACCCAAGTGGAAGACAACTTAAGGCTTCGTCTCTTTCCCTTCTCGCTCAAACATAAAGCTAAACAGTGGTTTAACTTCTTAGAAATGCAACGAAAATTTCTAAAGAAATACTTTTCAATGAGAAAAACTAATGATCCGCGGAGAGCCATCATCAATTTCTCTCAATGGGATAGAGAAGCTTTTTATGAAATATGGGAAAGAATGAAGAACCTTTTACGGTCATGCCCACACCATGCTATTCTCAAATGGCAATTGGTGCAAGGATTCTGATAAGCGTTAAATGTTATATATTCTCGTGCCTTTACTTATGTATTTTGATCTCATAGCTGCACATATTGTATAGTTTTTACATGTTTTTATATTTTTGATGATTTCAGGTTCAAACTCAGAATTCAGCGTAATTCGACTCCTTTATTAGTTTGAGAATACATTCCTATGTCCTGTCTTATTTCATGAAAAGTTTACATCAAGGAATAGTGAATGACATGTCAAGATCGGAGTCAAAAATTTAGAGAGTTGAAGATCTGCAGAAGAAGGAGAGATTGATGCATCGAAGTGCTTACTTCGATACATCGCCCAAACCTGCTGAAGATATTTTTCTGCAGATATTTTCTCCACTTGCCACTTGTCCAATTTTGCTTGGATAAAGCCTTGCATGGAATTTCTATGACATTTTGAGCCTCAGATCAGTTATATAGGTAGAAAATATGTAATAGAAATATATATCACAATTTCTTGCAAGAGAGAGAATATATAAAATTCTAGAGAGAGAAAGTGAAGTTCTAGAGAGGGAAAGCTTCAAAGGCCTTGAAGACCATTTTGAGCATGGAATCATCTCTGTCTATGGAGTGCTTCCATCCCCCCATGATCAACTAATCCTTCTCTAGGATTTTGACAAACCCTAGTTTTGTAAATATGTTTTAACTTCAATGAATTGGAGATTTTTATGTATTTTGTGTATATGTCTTTTGCCTTAAGCCTTATATAAATATAATTTTTCAAATTCTTTATGTTAATGTGTTGTAATTTATCTTCTTATCTTAGAAATGCTTAAATTCCTCACATGATCTTCAAACACTTGTAAGTTTCACAAGGACTACAAGTGATGGCTTGAGACTAGTTTTCACTATAACATGCATAGCTAGATTTGCATAGTCCATGCTTAGAGACGGTGATTTAGCTACACTTAAGTAAGTAGGTAAGTAGGTAGGTAGGAAAATCAAGAGACGGTAATTTTGCTACACTTAGGTAATTAGGTAGGTAGGGAAATTACACTTATCGCAGATGGATTATAATATATTAAGGTGTATGTATTCTCTTGACGACGTCGTTGTAGGTGGGACTTGTCAACGCGTCATTGAATACACATTTGTATGAATTTTCCCAATTTATTATAAGTGTGACATATTACGAGGCAGTGGTGAAGTCTAACCCTAGTCCTTTACTCTTCTCTCAAACTTTGTATTTTGATTATCTTTTATGCTTTCATAGTAGAGTAAGAGAACATCCAACACTTAGTTGTGATTTAAGCAAGAACCAACCCTCAACCTTTAGTGATTTATACCTACGTAGTCTCTGTGGGAACGACACCCTCAACTTAGAGCCCTATCCTTTAAGGATTCGTTCTATTGTGAGTGGTAAATTTATAAATTGCCAGTAGCGCAACTGCAAAGCACAATAATTTTTGGCACCGTAACCGGGGACTACGGTTGAATCGCTAAATTAGAGGATTAAGTCTAGTTGAAATTTTAACTTAACTCATTATTTACATTTTTATTTGTAAGTATCTTTATCGTTATTTCTTAAGTGTTTTATTGTAGGTACTTGTCTAATCAAGGCATCAAGACTTAAGCTTGGATCCTTGTGAGTAGAGTACCAAACTTTCTTGCACTTAGGAGTTTAAAATTTTGTTTTTGCATACAGTTTAAAGTTTTGGTTTATTCATATGCAAGGTAGGAGATCGTTGTCATTGCCTTTGTTGCCGTGTGACCTTGAACTTGAACGAACCCTTAGACATCATAGTACCGTTCCTAGAGACCCTATATTGTTTAAAGAACATAGGAGAGAAACCATGGCAAATATTAATAACCATAATGTTCAACAAAATCCAATCTTACCACCCCCACTGAGCGGTGAGATTCTTCAAAAATTTTATATTTCATCTAGCTATGCATCTCCTTCTTGTATTCGTTTTTCGAATGTGGGGAGGAATAATTTTGAAATCAAATCCTCAACAATTAATCTCCTTAGTTATTTTTATGGGCTTCCAAACCAAGATCCTTATAAGCATATTGATGAATTTCTAGAAGTGTGTTTAACTTTACAGTTGAATGCACAAGCGGAAGACAACTTAAGACTTCGTCTTTTTCCTTTTTCGCTTAAGGATAAAGCCAAACAATAGTTTAACTCCTTAGAGCCAAATTCCATTAACTGTTGGGCAGAAATGCAACGGGAGTTTCTAAAGAAATACTGCCCAATGGGAAAGACTAATGATGTATGGAGAGCCATCATTGGCTTCGCTCAAAGGGATGGAGAAGCTTTTCATGAAACTTAGGAAATGATAAAGGATCTTTTGAGGTCTTGCCCACACCATGCTATTCGTAACTGACAATTGGTGCAAGGATTTTATGATGGTTTAGGAGAGCCCCATAAACAAATGGTTGATGCTAGTTGTGGAAGTACATTCTTTCTAAAAAGTCCCGACGAAACATGGATACTCTTTGAGAATTTAAGCGAAAATTCATCTCATCATTCTTCTAATGAAAGGAAGAATAAGGTAGTTGCTCCTCTTAATGCCCAAACTGAAAGTATTTTTCAAATGCGTAAGGAGCAAGCAACAGATAGGAAGATAGAAGCCTTAGAAAAGAAATTAGATCAAGTCATGATGGCCGATTCTTCTTCTTCTTCTTCCCCCATCCTATTATTCCTAATCCTACCCTTCATCCCACATATGATGTGTGTTCTTTTTGCTCTAGTCCTTCTTATTATATAAGGGATTGCCCTCATGCAGGGCAATACCCTGAATTCTCACCAGAGCAAACAAATGCACTATATTCTAGGCCCGGTCAAGTATCTTATCAAAACTCTTATACTCCCGGATGGAGAGATCAAAACCAATTCCAATATGAAAACCAAGGCCGATATTAAGGACCTCAGGGACCACATGGATAGCAAGTTTCTACTATACTCCCAATCAACCACCTTGTCGAAATCCAAGTTTTGAGGAAAAAGTTTTGGCTACATTAGGCAATATCAAAAGTAATACTCAAAAGATCAACGCCCACTCACAATCTATTACAAAGATAGAGTCCCAATTGGGGCAGTTAGTTAACGCAATGAATCGTCGAGAGGGTGGGAAATTGCCTAGCCAAACGGTGGTAACCCTTAATGGAGTGCAAGTGATTGATGATGCTTCTCATTCCTTTGAGTTTAACAAAGAACAAGCTCAATCAATTACTACTCTAAGGAGTGGTAGAGTGCTAGAAAACCCGATTGACAAAATAAGGGAGACAGAATGTGAGCGTTCGATAAATCCAAACATTCTCATTTTTAATCCAAAAGATAGTCCTATAAATTCAAAAGAGTTTTCTAATAATCCAAAAGACAAAGGAAAGGAGAAGATCATTGAAGCTAATTCTCATCTATTCCAATTCAAGAGGTTTCATATGAACCTCCTATTCCCTTCCCTCAAAGATTACGAGAACCTTCTCAATTCAGGAAACAAGGAGAGAAATTACAAGATATGATAAAAATTTTCAAACAAGTGAAAATCAATCTTTCTCTTCTTGATGCTATAAAATAAATTCCCTTTTATGCTAAATTTCTAAAGGACTTATGCACTCAAAAGCGTAAATCTAGAAACCAAGTTCCTAAGAAAGTCCAATTAACTAAGTAAGTGAGTTCAATTCTCCAAAATAACACTCCTCTAAAATTCAAGGATCGGGGTGCTCCAACAATCTCTTGTATCATTAGTGACCATGAATTTGAGAGGGCCCTCCTTGACTTGGGAGCAAGTGTTAACTTACTTATTTACTCAATTTATCAATAATTAGAGCTAGGAGAGCTTAAGCCGACCACAGTTGTGTTACAACTTGCCAACCATTCGGTGAGGCAACTACATGGAATAATTGAGGATGTTCTGATTAAAATGGATAAATTCTATTTTCTGGTGGACTTTATAGTCCTTGATATCGAACCTATCCAAGATCCTACAAAGCATATTCTGATCATTCTAGGTCACCCATTCTTGGCTATGGCTAATGCTTGCGTTAATTATCATAGCGGGGTAATGGACATCTCCTTCGAGAATATGACTGTTAGGTTAAATATCTTTAATGCATCCCACCACACCTCCAATGATGAAGGCGACTGCTTTTGTTTGGATGTCGTGGATGAATTTGTGGAAGAGATGCTTCCCCAAATCTTATCGAAAGATCCTCTTGAGGCGTGTTTGAGCCAAGTTAATTTCGGAGGCTTTGACATTGAGCAATTTATAGAAGACGTAAATCTAATGCTTGATGCCAATGTCATTAATGACTTTCCCAGGTGGAAAACACCTATTGAACCTCTCCCTACCCTTTCAAGTACTCCTCCAGTTCTATCCCTTGAGTCTCCCCCACAATTTGAACTTAAGACCTTACTGTCTAATCTCAAGTATGTTTTTCTTGGCCCAAGCGACAATCTACCGGTCATCATAGCTTCAAATCTAACTCATGACCAAGAGTATTCACTCATAATGATCTTAAAAGAACATAAAAGAGTCATAGGGTGGACCGTTGCTTACTTAAAATGCATTAACCCTTCCATTTGTATGCACCGCATATATTTGGAAGAGGATGCAAAGACCTCACGTGAGGCGCAACGTAGGTTAAACCCGAACATGAAAGAGGTAGTAATAAAAGAAGTTATCAAGCTGCTAGATGCTGGTATTATATACCCCATCTCGGATAGTAAGTGGGTAAGCCCCACTCAAGTGGTGTCAAAAAAATTCAGCATCACCGCGCTTCTAAATGAGCAAGGAGATTTAGTTCCTCAATGCACTACCACAGGATGACGAGTGTGTATTAACTATAGGAAACTAAACTCCTCAACTAGGAAGGATCATTTTCCACTCCCATTCATTGATCAAATCCTAGAAAGGCTTGCCGGCCAAAGTTTCTACTGCTTTTTAGATGGATACTCAGGATATAATCAAGTGGCAGTAGACCCGCAAGACCAAGAAAAAATCACATTTACATGTCCATTCAGAATATTTGCTTATAGGCGCATGCCCTTTGGGTTATGCAATGCATCGGTGACTTTTCAACGGTATATGATGTCTATTTTCTCGGATATGGTAGAAAAATGCCTTGAAGTGTTCATGGATGAATTTCCAGTCTTTGGACCTTCCTTTGATTCATACATTCATAATCTTACATTGTTACTCAAGCATTGTAAGAACACGAACCTCATTCTTAGCTGGGAAAATAGCCATTTTATGGTTCAAGAGGGAATTGTACTTGGGCATATTGTGTCCAAATGAGGTATAGAGGTTGATAAAGCTAAGGTAGAACTCATATCTAAGCTTCCTCCACCTTCTTCGGTGAGGGGCATTCGTTCATTCCTTGGCCATGTGAGTTTTTATTGCCGTTTCATCAAGGACTTTAGTAAGATATCTCAGCCCATGTGCCAACTTCTTAAAAAAGATACCCTTTTTTACTTTGATGAAGCATGCCTTAAATCATTTGAAACACTCTGCATACTTTTATCAACCGCTCCAATTCTACGCCATCCAAATTGGGCTCTTCTGTTTGAAGTCATGTATGATGCATCCAATTTTGCTATGGGTGCGGTCTTAGGGCAATGTGTAGACAAGTTGCCACATGTGATTTACTATGCAAGTAAATCCCTTTCTGAAGCTTAATTGAATTATACAACTATAGAAAAAGAATTGCTTGCAGTTGTCTACGCCTTGGACAAATTTAGGTCCTACCTCTTAGGGTCCAAGGTTATTGTCTTTTCAGATCATGCCGCTCTTCGGCATTTATTGGCAAAGAGGGACACTAAACCCCAGTTGATTAGATGGATACTTCTATTACAGGAGTTCGATTTTGAGATTCGGGATAAAAAGGGTACTGAGAATGTGATCGTCGACCATTTATCTCGGATCCTTATGGAGTGCCATCATGACCAAATTCTAGTTAACAAATCCTTCCCGGATGAGCAATTATTTGAAGTCACTCATGCGAAACTTTCCTAGTATGCTGACATAGTTCATTTCTTAGCTACCAGGAAGACTCCAGCCTTTTGGTCCAAACAGGAAAAGGATCATTTTTACTCCCATTTATGTTCAAATTTTTGGTTCAATCCCCATCTATTTAAGTATTGTCCCGACCAAATCATCCACCGGTGTGTGCTAGAGAATGAGGGTCTTAGTATTCTTACTTTCTATCATACATTGGAATGCAGAGGTCATTTCAGTGTACAGAAGACCACTTCTAAAATTCTTCAATGCGATTTCTTCTGGCCAACCATGCATCGGGACGTACTTATTATATCGTTCCTGTGAGCGATGTCAACACCTAGGCGCTATGTCCCATAAAGATATGATGCCTTTGAACCCAATCTTGATTGTCAATATTTTTGATGTCTGGGGCATCGAATTTATGGGGCCTTTCCCAAAACCTGCCGATTTCGAGTTCATACTCGTAGTGGTAGATTACGTATCTAAATGGGTTAAGGCTGTGGCTACAAGAACCAATGATCACATAGTCGTGGTCAAGTTCATTCAAACGAATATTTTTAATCGCTTTGGTACCCCTCAAGCCATCATAAGTGACGGGGGTAAACATTTTTGCAATCGGTTCCTCTGAACCATGCTACTTAAATACTCTATCACTCACAAGGTTGCTACACCTTACCACCCTCAAATGAGTGTCCAAGTAGAAGTATCTAATAGGAAAATTAAGCACATTCTTGAGAAAACCATGAGCCTCAATCGCAAGGATTGGTCACAATGTCTTAAGGACGCATTGTGGGCATATCGTACTGCTTATAAAACCCCGATTGGCATGTCACTGTTCCATCTGGTGTATGGTAAGGTATGCCACTTACCAGTTGAGCTAGAACACAAGGCCTTCTGGGCTATTAAGAAGTTCAATTTTGATGTGAAGTTAGGTGGCTCAACCCGAAAACTTCAATTGAGTGAATTAGAAGAGATACGGAATGACACGTACGAGAATACAAAAATCTATAAGGCAAAGACCAAGGCCTTCTATAACCGTTATATCGATTCCAAATCACTCTCTCCGGGCTAAAAAGTTTGACTTTACAATTTTAGGCTTCGCTTATTCCCTGGGAAGCTCTACTCCTGATGGGACGGCCTTTTTATTATCAACTCCATTGCTCCCCACGGTGCAGTGGAGCTACAGGATCCCAAGGATGGAATGCTTTTTAAGGTTAATGGGTAACGAGTGAAACCTTGCATTGATAGCCAAACGTAATTGGAGTATGTGGATTTCCTCAAAATGATGGATCTTATATATTTGGACCTATAAACTCATGCACATGTCTCGCCGTAGACGGTAAATTTGGCAAAAGTTTTTGCAATCCTATTATGTTTCGTGTGACCCTTCAAATCCAAAAAGGAATGTGTCTAAATATTTTTGAATGTGACTGAGTGTGAGAGGTTAGAATTGGGGATTAAACAAACTTTTTTTTCAACACTTAGGACAATTTTGCAAATTTCCAGTCAATCGCAGCTTCGATGCCACTTCGATGCATCGACATTAGTGTCGATGCATTGATCTTTAAAAAGTCCCATTTTCCTGCAAATTCTAGCAGCTTCCGCACCTTGTGTTGATAGATGGTCGATGCATCGACAACATCGATGCATAGAAACCTCTATTCAACAGCGACGATGCATCAAAGTACCCACTTTGATGCATCGCACTGAGGCATGTGATTGCGTATACAGTCACTTAATATTCTTCCCCTCTCTCTCGCGACTCCCTTCTCTCTCTTTCGTTCCAATCCACCAAGAACACCCCCACCTCTACGAAAGTCCAAACTCATCAGGTTAGATACACATTCGACCATCCTTGGAGGAGATTCCATGCTTCAATAGCCTTTCACGAGTTAGTTTGTCATCCACTAGGTACACACTCTATCTAGGACTTTTGAACTATTTTACCTTGATTTTGTGAAATTATTAATGGTGGGCTGATTTCAAAATATTGGGTGAAGTTTGAGGCCAGTTTTAATCCTTTTGCCTCTATTACAGATTGGGGGCACCTGGGATACCTTATTGTTGTGATTCAGGGATTTGAGAACCCTCACTAGGGATTGCGAAGCCAAATACTTACTCAGTCCCTGCACTACATTTTTAAGCACAAATGGTCCGCAACAAAGTTCCAACGGGAGTCATTCGACATCCCCGGTCGGCAATAGAAAAATAGGGAATTTATTCCCAAAAGCACAATCGTGGTATCAGATTTCGAGGATGACCGGTATCCTGCCTATAGTTTAAAAGCTTTATAGAGCTGTGGCCTCATGTCTCTATTGTTACCGGCAGCTGATGAAGCCTACCCACAGCTGGTGCGGTCCTTTTATATGAACCTCAGTTATAACTGTGCAGAGCCTTAAGTTTTGAGGACTATAGTGGATGGCACGCCTCTTACCATCAATGTCATTGCCATTTCAGAGACCACCGGGTTGTCGCATGTGCAGCCCGAGTTTATTGGGCCCAGGGAGGACTATTTTTTATTCCCATCATTTTCGCAGGATCTCACCACCTCTCGCATGGTGCAAGAACTATGTAAGGGGCATTTTACCATCTATAAAAATAATGCCACAAGCAAATCGTTGATACCCCGGCATTGGTGGTTTTTGGATACTATTCTTCATAAGAATGCTCACTCGTTTGGGCAAACTACCGTGCGCCGGGGTGAATTCTTAGAGGCACTCTATGTTATGGAAATTGACTGTTGGTATTCCATCCCGGCAATTATTTGGGGCTAGCTTCACAAGGCCTAGGACCAATTGATTCGGAAGCTAAATAAGAAATCTCCTTCGATGAAGCTTCCATTCCCCTACCTCATCACCGCCCTCTCGACTAGGGCAACTTTTGATTTTGAGGCCTCTGAGATTGCCATGGGACTACCATCGCATTTTACTCTCCAGAGTTGGAAGAAGATGGTGGCTCATATGTCAGTCTTGCCTCGAGTAGCCCCTGAGGTGGAGGCTGGTGACAGTGAGAAGGAAGCGGCCAGAGGAGATGAGATTGAATTAGATGTTCCTGAGGACCCTCAGGAGGGTTGTGATTCTAAGGAGGAGCCCGAGGTTGATGTGTCATGTATAAGTATCGAGGACTATGAATACCTCGTTGATGGTATAGCTTATCTGACTGCCGATGTCGCACGTCTTCAGACAAATTTTGATATGTAGAGTTAAGCTGCTATAGAGGAGCGCCGTGTGGCAGCTGAGCACAGAAGACAGACAGAGGAACTCTTAGATACTCTTACTGCTAGCGTCCAAGCCATTTTGGAAGGGCACGACTACCTTATACGACTTTTCAGCCGATCTTATGCTAGGGATCCTTCTGCTTATACTTCTGCACCGCCACCGCCGCCCCCTCAGCATTAGTTTTAGTTTTCTTCTTGTATTTTATATTTTCATTCCATTTCAGTATGTTTTTATGTACTTACAGTCATAGAACTGTCTAGTGCCGTGTTGGCACTCTGTTTTGTTGCTTTGTAAAGTAATTCTTTTGTATTCTATAAATTCCCGCATTTGTATCACACATATTTAAATTAATAGAATATTATTAATCTTTCATTATTGTTGTCTTTTCTTTCTATTTACTTTTCCAATTCGTGTATGTTATGTTGGTATATACTTGTACTTGTGCAGGTTTTGATGCCTCACTGGTCTTGCGTACCCGTGTATCCACTACCCTTAGATGGTTGATATTTTGACTTTGTGATACCCATCAACCCACTAGTAACACTATTCTAACTCTTTTTACTGCAAACATTGAGGATAATATTTAATTTAAGTTTGGGGGTACGATACACGTGCATACATTGCATACACTGGCATACACTGGGTTGTATAGTTGTATTTTAAATTTTTGTACATATCTTTATTTCATGTTTGCCATGATGTCCTTCTTTTTGAAGAGGTGATACCCATAACATCATTGATAAATGCATCTTGTAATTAGGAGCTTTGACATCCGAAAATACTTGAACTTTTGAAAATTATGTGTTAGGTTAAAACGATTTACATTTTTGTTTAGTCTTTGAATATGATACAGTCCTTCCCTAAATTTGTCCTTTAATGGCACAAACATGCACACATGCATTCAATTATGGGGTATAAATCGTTTGGAGAATTTTGAAAAATGTTTGTTTCTATTTGAATTCCTCAAAGAACGAATTGCTTTAAAAAATCAAAAGCCAAAAAAAAAAAAAGACAGAAAAAGAAAACAAGAAAATAGAATAAATTGGCAATAAGCATTCTCACTCATTAAACCATGCCTCTATGTCTCATGAAGCATGGAGTGTTCGCGTCTAAAAGGTGTGCAAGGTTGAGCAATAAAGAAATAATTGGCTCGTTTAAGTTTGTGGCCTAGTGAGCTCGCTTATTAAGTTCGAGGGGTGTTTCTTCACCTAATGCCCTAAAACTGTCCAGTTTGGGAGTCATTGACCCAACACTGTTACATGGACTTACTAGAAAGCTTAAAAGACTTAGACATTGCACAGCCGATTGCGTTTAATGTTGTAAATATTTTTGTAGCTAGTTTTGGTGATCCGTTTCAGAAAGTTGTTCTTCTAAGATCGGATGATTTTCCTTATTCTCCATTAACAGAAATAAATCACGCATTTAAATGTATGTTCACTTTTCAAAGAGGATTTTAGGGTTTGCACTTGTATGTGTATCAGACTGACCATTATGTGGGGATTGTAGGTTAATTTTGATTTTCAATGGTTATTATCTATTGATGTCCATATAGCTCCATAATACTTTGTGCATTTCTCATTTTGAACACCAATTGAGGTATTGCTCTTCTCTAGACAATGACTAAGCAAACAACCATTTTTGCATACTTTTGTCAGTTCAACAAGCATGTTAAACCCAATGAGACTTCACTCATCCACTAGACGTGTCTAGGGGTTTACAAGGCTTGTTGCATTCGCTAAATGCAGCCGTGTTTCTCACAAAAGCGGAATTAGAATAGTTGCGTTATTTTATTTTATTTTGTATTGCTAAGGGGCTAGCAATATCTAAGTTTCGGGGTGTGATAAGCGTTGAATGTTATACATTCTCACGCCTTCACTTATGTATTTTTATCCTATAATTGCACATATTGTATAGTTTGTATGTGTTTTTATGTTTTTGATGATTTCAGGTTCAAACTCAGAATTCGGCATAATTCGACTCCTTTATTAGTTCAAGAATACATTCCTATGTACTGTCATATTTTATGGAAAGTCTACATCAAGGAATAGTGAATGACGTGTCAAGATCGGAGTCGGAAAGTTAGAGAGTTGAAGATCTGCAAAAGAAGAAGAGATTGATGCATCGAAGTGCCTACTTCAATGCATCACAGCTTCGATGCATCAAAGTCCCTACTTCGATGCATCGCCCAAACTTGCTGAAGATATTTTTCTGCAGATATTTTCTCCACTTGCCACTTGTCCAATTTTGCTTAGATAAAGCATTGCACAGAATTTCTATGATATTTTGAGCCTCAGATTAGTTATAAAGGTAGAAAATATGTAATAGAAATGTATATCACAATTTCTTGTAAGAGAGAGCATATATAAAATTCTAGAGAGAGAAAGTGAAGTTCTAGAGAGGGAAAGCTTCAAAGAGGGCTTTGTAAGGCCTTGAAGACCATTTTGAGCATGGAATCATCTCTGTCTATAGAGTGCTTCCAGCCCACCATGATCAATTAATCCTTCTCTAGGGTTTTGACAAACCCAAGTTTTGTAAATATGTTCTAACTTCAATGCATTGGAGATTTTTACGTATTTTATGTATATGTCTTTGGCCTTGAGCCTTATATAAATATAAGTTTCCAAATTCTTCATGTTCATGTGTTGTAATTTATCTTCTTATCTTAGAAATGCTTAAATTTCTCACATGATCTTCAAACACTTGTAAGTTTCACAATGACTACAAGTGATGGCTTGAGACTAGTTTTCATTATAACATGCATAGTTAGATTTGCATAGTCCATGCTTAGATACGGTGATTTAGCTACACTTAAGTAAGTAGGTAAGTAGGTAGGTAGGGAAATCAAGAGACCGTAATTTCGCTACACTTAGGTAATTAGGTAGGTAGGGAAATCACACTTATCGCAGATGGATTATAGTATATTAAGGTGTATGTATTCTCTTGACGACATCGTTGTAGTTGGACTTGTCAACGCGTCATTGAATACACATTTGCATGAATTTCTCCAATTTATTATAAGTGTGACATATTACGAGGCAGTGGTAAAGTCTAACCCTAGTCCTTTACTCTTATCTCAAACTTTGTATTTTGATTATCTTTTATGCTTTCATAGTAGAGTAAGAAAACATCCAACACTTCGTTGTGATTTAAGCAAGAACCAACCCTCAACCTTTAACGATTTATACCTACGTAGTCTCTGTGGGAACGACACCTTCAACTTAGAGCCCTATCCTTCAAGAATTTGTTCTATTGCGAGTGGTAAATTTATAAATTACGGGTGACGTAACCGAAAAGCACAATAGATTCTATGATGGTTTAGGTGAGCCCCATAAACAAATGATAGATGCTAGTTGTGGGGGTATATTTTTTCTTAAAAGTCTCGACGAAACATGGATTCTCTTTGAGAACTTGAGCGAAAATTCATCTCATCGTTCTTTTAATGAAAGGAAGAACCAAATAATTGCTACCCCTAATGTCAAACTGAAAGTGACTTAGAGTTACATAAAAAGCAAGCAACGGATAGGAAAATAGAGGCTTTAGAAAAGAAACTTGACCAAGTCGTGTTGGCCGAGGCTTCTTCTTCTTCTTCTTCTACTCCTCCGAATATCACTCTTCATCCCACTTGTGATGTGTATTCATTCTGTGCTAGCCCTTCTCATTATATTAGGGATTGTACTCAAGCTAGTCAGCATCCCGAATATAATTAAGAACAAGTGAATGCACTCTATTCTAGGCTAGGTCAAAATTCTTATAATCCCAGATGTAGGGATCAAACTCAATTCCAATATGGAAACCAAGGTCAGTATTAAGAACCTCAGGGACCTCAAGGAAAACAAAGTTCATCTCAATTCCAACCTAGACCTTATCAATCAAATTGAAGTTTCTACTACACTCCCATGCAACCATCTCCTCGAGATCCCAGTTTTGAGGACAAAGTTTTGGCAGCCTTAGGCAACATTAAGAGTAATACTCAAAAGATCAACTCTCATTCTAAATCCATTGTAAAAATAGAATCTCAATTGGGACAACTAGCTAATGCATTTCATCGAAGAGAGAGTGGAGATTGCCTAGCCAAATGATGTAAAATCCTAAAGGAGTACAAGTAATTAGTGATGCTTCCACTTCTTTTGAGTTTACTCAAGATCAAGCTAAATCAATTACTACTTTAAGGAGTGGTAGAATTCTAAAAAATCAGGTTGACAAGAGAAAAGAGAAAGAATATGAGCACTCGATAAATCCATTCCCATTCCAAATCTAAATGATTCTTCTAAAAATCCAAATGTTTCAAATGAAAAAGGAAAGGCAATTGAAGCTAATTTTTCATCTACTCCAAATCAAGAAGCTTCATTTGAACCTTGAGTTCCATTTCCCCAAAGATTAAGGAAGCCATCTCATTTTGGGAAGCAAGGAGAGAAACTTCAAGATATGATTGAAATTTTTAAACAAGTAAAAATCAATCTTCCTCTCTTTGATGCTATAAGATAAGTTCCCTCCTATACTAAATTTTTTAAGGACTTACGCACACAAAAGGGAAAATCTAGGAGCCAAGTTACTAAGAAAGTCCATCTAACTGAGCAAGTAAGTTCCAATCTTCAACATAACACCCTCTGAAATTCAAAGATTCGGGTGCCCCAACAATATCTTGTGTCATCGGTGATCAAGAATTGAGAGGGCCCTCCTTGATTTGGGAGCAAGTGTTAACTTACTTCCTTACTCGGTTTATAAGAAATTAGAGCTAGGAGAACTCAAACCAACCATTGTTGTATTGTAACTTTCTGATCGTTCGGTAAAACAACCTCGTGGTATAATTGAAGATATTCTCATTAAATTGAACAAATTTTATTTTCTGGTGGAATACATAGTCCTTGATACTGAACATGTCCAAGACCCTACTAGGCATATTCCGATCATTCTAGGTCATCCCTTCTTGGCTACGACTAACGTTTGAATTAACTGTCATACCGAGGTGATGGACATCTCTTTTGGGAATATGACTGTAAGGATGAATATTTTCAACGCATCCCACCACACTTCCAATGAAGAAAGAAAGTGCTTTTGTGTGGATATTGTGGATGAGCTGGTTGAAGAAGTGCTTCCCCAAATCTTATCCAAAGATTCTTTAGAGGCTTGTCTAAGTCAATTCAATTTTGAGGACTTTGACATCGAGCAACCCATTGAAGATATAAATACAATGCTTGATGCCACTGTAATAAATGACTTTCTAATGTGGAAGACACCGATAGATCCTCTTCCTACTCTTTCAAGTACTCCTCCAATTCCATCCCTTGTGTCTCCCCTATAACTTAAGTTTAAGACTTTACGGTCTACTCTCAAGTATGTATTTCTTGGCCCAAGTGACACTTTATCGGTTATCATAGCTTTAAATATAACTAATGACCAAGAGTGTTCACTCAAAATGGTATTAAAGGAACACAAAGGAGTTATAGGGTGGAGCGTTGCTGATTTAAAAGACAGTGATCCTTCCATTTGTATGCACCACATATATTTGGAAGAAGATGCAAAGACCTCGAGAGAGGCACAATGTAGGCTAAACCCTAATATGAAGGAGGTTGTCATGAAAGAGGTTATTAAATTTCTAGATGTCGGTATCATATACCCCATCTCAAATAGCAAGTGGGTAAGCCCCACACAAGTGGTGCCAAAGAAATTAGGCATCACCATGCTTTTAAATGAGTAAGGAGAGTTAGTTCCTCAATGCACAACCACTGGCTGGTGGGTGCGTATTGATTATAGAAAACTAAATTCTTTAACTAGGAAAGATCATTTTCCACTTCCATTTATTAATCAAATCCTAGAGAGGCTTGCGAGTCAAAGTTTTTATTATTTTTTAGATGGATATTCCATCTATAACCAAGTAGCAATAGACCCACGAGACTAAGAAAAGACAACCTTCACATGTCCATACGGAACGTTCTCTTATAGATGCATGCCCTTTGGGCTATGCAATGCACCGGTAACTTTCAATGGTGTATGATGTCTATCTTTTCTGACATGGTGGAAAAGTTTTTAGAAGTGCTCATGGACGATTTTTCTGTCTTTGGACCTTCTTTTGATTCGTGCCTACAAAATCTTACACTTGTACTCAAGTATTATAAGGACATGAATCTCATTCTTAGTTGGAAAAAGAGTCATTTCATGGTTCAAGATGGAATTATCCTGAGACATATTGTGTCCAAAAGAGGCATCGAAGTTGATAGAGCCAAAGTTGAACTTATTTCTAAGCTTCCTCCACCTTCATCGGTGAGGGGTATTCATTCATTCCTTGGCCATGCGGGATTTTGTCGCTGTTTCATCAAAGACTTTAGCAAGATTTCTCAACCGTTGTGTCGACTTCTTGAGAAAGACACTCCATTCAACTTTGATGAAGCATGCCTTAAGTCTTTTGAGACTCTTCGTACACTTCTATCAATTGCTTCAATTCTTCTCCCTCCAAATTTGGCTTTCCTATTTGAGGTAATGTGTGACGCATCTGGTTATGCTATGGGTGTAATTTTAGGGCAACATGTAGACAAGTTACCACACGTTATTTACTATGCATGCAAATCCTTTTTCGATTCTCAAATGAATTATATCATAATGGAAAATGAATTACTTGTTGTAGTTTATGCTTTGGATAAATTTAGATCATATCTTTTAGGATCCAAAGTAATTATCTTCTCTGATCATGCCACTATAAAACATTTATTGGCTAAAAAGGATACAAAACCCCGGCTGATCCGATGGATACTCTTATTGCAAGAGTTTAATTTTGAGATCTAGGACAAAAAGGGTACCAAGAATGTGGTGGCTGACCATTTATCTCGAATTCTTGTATAGTGCCATCAAGATCCAATTCCAGTTTGTGAATTCTTCCTGGATGAGCAACTTTTTGAGGTCACTCATGAGAAACTTCCATGGTATGCTGACATTGTTAATTTTTTAGCAACTGGGAAGATCCTATCCTATTGGTCCAAACAAGAAAATGATCGCTTTTATTCCCAAGTACGTTCATATTTTTGGGATGATCCTCACCTTCTCAAGTATTGCCCTGACCAAATCATCTGCCGATGTGTGCCCGAGAGTGAGATTCTTAGTATTCTTACTTTCTGCCATACACTCGCATGTGGAGGTCATTTCAATGCTCGAAAGATCACTTCCAAAATTCTTCAATGTGGTTTCTTCTGGCCAAGTATGTATCCGGATGCATATTTATTTTGCTGCTCGTGTGAGCGATGTCAGTGCCTCGACGCTATGTCCCATAAAGATATGATGCCTTTGAACCCAATTTTAATCGTTGATATCTTCAATGTTTGGGGCATTGACTTTATGGGCTCATTTCCAAAATCCTCCAGTTTCGAGTTTATACTCGTAACGGTGGATTATATATCTAAATAGGCTGAGGCCTTGGCTATCAGATCCAATGACCACACAGTCGTGGTCAAGTTCATTCAAGCCAATATATTTAGTCATTTTGGTACACCACATGCCATAATTAGTGACAGCGAAAAATATTTTTGTAACCGGTTCCTACAAACCTTACTACTCAAGTACTCCGTCACTCATAAGGTTACTACACCTTACCACCCTCAGACAAGTGGTCAAGTAGAAGTATCTAATAGAGAAATTAAGCACATTTTAGAGAAAACGGTGCACCCTGATCGCAAAGATTGGTCACAATGTCTAAATGACGTATTGTGGGCATACCGAACAGCTTATAAAACCCCGATAAGAATGTCACCGTATCGTCTCATATATGATAAAGCATGTCATTTACCGGTTGAGCTTGAGCATAAAGCCTTTTGGGCTATTAAAAAATTCAATCTCGATATGAAATTGGCTCGCTCTAACCAGAAGCTCCAATTGAGTGAATTGAAAGAATTACGGAATGACGCGTATAAAAGCACAAAAAACTATAAG
The DNA here is from genome assembly GCA_026545225.1 of Cornus controversa. Classification (NCBI taxonomy): domain Eukaryota; kingdom Viridiplantae; phylum Streptophyta; class Magnoliopsida; order Cornales; family Cornaceae; genus Cornus; species Cornus controversa. Next base: position 22,626,834 of record CM048852.1, read on the forward strand.
GAAAAGACTAAGGCCTTTCATGATAGTCATATCCACACCAAATCACTCTCTCTGGGATAAAAAGTTTGGCTTTATAATTCTAGGCTTTGCCTATTCTCCAAAAAACTTCATTCCCGATGGGACGGTCCATGTATCATAAATTCCATTACTCCCCACAGAGTGGAGGAGTGGAAGGATCCTAAGGATGGAACGCTCTTCAAATTTAACGGGTAAAAAGTGAAACCTTGCATGAATAGTCAAATACAAATGGAATACGTGGATATCGTCGAATTGACAGATCTCGTATATTCGGATAATTGATCCATTTTTATGTCTCGTCGTAGACGGTAAACTTGGCATTTTAACGGTCCTATCATGTTCCATGTGACCCTTCATATCTAATGGGACTGTACCTAATTGTTTGAGGTGTGATTTGGATGCTTGAGCTTCAATTTTTTTCATACTTAAAAATTTTTTAGCATCAAAGTGCTAAGCCATTTCGATGCATTGAAATGGCCATATAAATGCATCATCCGTTAGATGTATTGAATCATGGAATGATGCATCAATAATTAAAGGCCCAATGTCCATTCATTTTCTAGTAACTTTTGCACCTTATTACGATAGATATTCGATACGTCTTCACTTTGATGCATCGAAACATGCATTTCGATGCATCGTCCAGGGCCACGTGACTGCATGGGTAGACAGTTAAAATTTTGAACACACCCACTCTCCCTCTCATTTCTTCTCCTCTCTCACGACCAAGCCCTCACTCCCTCTCGACTGAACACACCAAACATACCATCACCCTCAAAATCATCCTCCTTATCATCCATAATCATCATTTTCAATCCTTTGGAGAGAGATTGCACAATTGGACAGACCACATTGAGGTTCTTATTTGCAAGTTTGGAGGTAAGGGTTTGAGTTTACATTCTTGATTTTTTTATTGGGTGGTGGAGTGGGTACATTATGGGTGGCTGATTTTTGAGGATGTTTAGGAGTTATTTTGCACTTGCTTGATACTATTAGAGGTGTGGGGATCATTGTAGAGGAGTTTGTGATTGGTGGGGGATTTGTGAACCTAAAGGGGTTGCCAAAACAGTGAGCACCCCACGCGTTTGATAGAAATCACGAGCCACATCTTTAAGGAAAATGGTGCGCAACAAGGCTCCTACAGGCAGAAACTGAGATATACCGCGCGATAAATGGAAAATCTGAGAGATCAAACTGAGCATTTCATTGTAGAAGCTAATTTTATGGACGATCCGTATGCCCAATGGACATTAGAGGCATTACGGAAACACCGCCTTTTGGGATTATTGACACCGGCTGCGACCGTGGCTTACTCGAGACTAGTTGAGGTGTTCTACATGAACCTCACATATGACTGCAACAATCCGGGGGTATTGAGGACGAGTGTGGATGGCACATCTCTCACCATTCAGTTGGTGACATTGCCGACCTTACTGGGTGCCCACACGTGCAACTCGAGGACCTTGTACTTGGCGAGGATCACTTCCTATTTTGAGATCTTCCTCAGAATCTCACCCTCTATAGGATGGTGAGGGACATGTGTGATAGATGGTTCACTAACCCCAAGAACAATGCCACGAGTAAGTCACCCATTCCAAGGTGTTGGTGGTTTTTGGACACCATTCTACAGAAGAATGCCTATTCCTTTGGACATTCTACTGAGCACCGAGGAGAGTTCTTCATGGAGCTCTATGTTATGCACTCAAGCTATTGGTTCTTAGTCTCGGCCATCATTTAGGGCCAAATTTATAAACCCTGGGAGTAGCTCATTTCAAAGAAAAATAACAAATCGGCCTCAATGAAATTACTTTTCCCATACTTGGTCACCACCTTCCTGAACAAGGAAACTTTTCAGTTTGAGGACACCAAGATTACCATGGGTGCACTACAGTGCTTTACACTTCAGAGTTGGCACAAAATGGTGGCACACATGACTGCTTTACCCTGGGTGGCACCCGAGAGCGAGCTCAATGAGAGTGATGATGAGGCATCCGATGATGCCATAGATATGGACGCGCCGACTGAGGAGAATGAGCCTGAGGATTCTGATATGTTAGGCATGGGTGCGGTTGATTACGAGTACCTAGCCATGGGTTATGAGTGTTTGACTGCCAATTTGGCATGGCTCCAGGTGGATTTTGCAGAACATCTTCAGGACCGTATTGAGCATCTTCTTCGGGGATTACATAACACTCACATAGCCTCCACCTCTACTGCACCACCGCCACCACCTCAGTCGTAGTTTAGTCTTTACTACTTCTTTTACTATTTTTTTCCAGTTTATGTATTTCCTTTACTTTTAGTTCTAGTACTGCTACCATGCCATATTGGCACCATTTTGTTACTTTTGAAGCATTTCTTTTGTATTCCATAAATTTCGTCACTTGTATTGCCAACTTTCTGAATTAATGGAATATCAACAGTTTCTTTTATTTGTATATGCATAATTATGTTCTGTCTTATTTATTTATTCATTTATTTTATTTTCCAGTTCTTCTATATTATGTTGGTATATATTTCACCCTTGTGTAGGTTTTATCACCCCACTTGTCAGGCACGTACCCCGTGTACCCACTACTTTGAAGTGGTTGATGTTTTGACTTTTTGAAACCCATCAACCACACCACTAACATTGTTTTAACTTTTTTTATTTTCGAACATTGAGGATAATGTTTAATTTAAGTTTAGGGGTACGGTGAACACGTGTAAATTTTTAATTTTAGCGCATTTAGTTGTTTTATTTCATTTTAGCCATGATGATTTGTTTTTGAAGGTGTGATAAACTAATAAACGTCAAAGATAAATGCATTTGTAATTAGGAGCTTTGACATCCTTAAAAACCCGAACTTTTGAAAATTATGTGTTAGGTTAGAACGGTCTACATTTTTGTTCAGTTTTGAATATTGAACAGTTTTTGCCCTAAATTTGTCTTTAATTGCACAAAAATGTACACGTACATTTTAATTGTGGGGTATATGTTGTATGGAGAGTTTTGAAATGTTTGTGTCTATTTGAACAACTTGGAGAACGATTTCTGTTGGCATTCTGTTTTTCTGAGTTCAAATTTAGTAAAAATAAAAAATAAAAAACTTGTAATAAGCCTTCTCTCTCAATAAACCGGGCCTCTGTGTCTCATGAAGCATGGATAGTTCACATCTAAAAGTGTGCAAGGTTGATCAATAAGGAAACAAATGACTTATTTAAAGTTCATACCCTAGTAAGCTCGGGCTTTTAAGTTCTTCGGGGTGTCTCTTTACTTAATGCCCTAAAATCGCCCTGTTTGGGAGTCATTGATCCAACGCTCACTACATAGGCTTACTAGAAAGCTTAAGGAACTTAGACATTGCACAGCCACTTATACGTAAGCTTTTGTAATTATGTTTCATTTTAATGGTTTACTTTTGTGATCTTGTTCGAAAAGTTTTTCTTTTAAAGATGGACGTTGTATCTATTCTCCAATGACGACAAGAAGCCACACATTAGGATGTATGTTCACTTTTCAAAGAGGATTTTAGGGTTTGTACTTGTATTACTATCGAATTGACCATTATGTGGGGACTGTCATCTAATTCTAGTTTTTAAAGGTATATATTAATTAATGTCCTTATAGCTCCATAATACTTGTTGCATTTGTCACTTTGAAAATAAATTGGGCGATCACCCTTTTCTAGTTGATGATTGAGCGAATCAACCATTTTTGTATATTTTTGTGAGGTTAACAAGCATATTAAACCTAATGAGACTTCACTCATCCACTAGACGTGTATAGGGGTTTAAAAGGCTTGTTGCATTCGCTAAATGTAATCGCGTTTCCCACGAATGTGGAAGTAGAGTAGCTTTCTTAAATTAAATGCTTTTGTTTTGCTATGGGACTAACAATATCTAAGTTTGGGGGTGTGATAAGTGCTGAAAGTTATACATTCTCGCGCCTTTACTCACATATTTTAATCCTATAGATGCACATATTGTGTTGTTTTAACGTGTTTTCATGTTTTTGATAATTTCAGGTTCTAATCCAAAATACAGCTTATTATGACTCCATTGACATTTTATGAATGCATTCCTAAATCCGAGCATACCATTTCGATGCATCTTCACTTTGATGCATCAAAAACACCATTTCGATGTATCTTAAATTCCTGCCACAGGATATTTTTCCCACTTAGCCATTTGTCAAAAATATTCTAGAAGAAGCCTTGAACGAAAATTTTGTGCTATTTTGAGCCTAAAGTCAGATGTTTATAGTAGAATGATGTAATAGATACATATATTCCAGATTAATATATTAAAGAGCATATTTTGTAATTTTAGAGAGAGAAAGTGAAGTTCTAGAGAGGGAAAACTTCAAAGAGGGCTTTGTAAGGCCTTGAAGACCATTTTGATCATGGATTCATCTTTTTCTATGGAGTGCTTCCATCCCAACATGATCAACTAATCCTTCTCTAGGGTTTGGACAAAACCCTAACTTTATAACTTTGTTCTAATTGTAGTAAATTGGAATTTTTCTCTATTTTTGTGTATATATACTTAGTCTTGAGCCTTATACTTAATATAAGTTTGCAAATTCAGTATGTTTATGTGTTTTGATTCATCATTCGTGTCTTAGAATGTTAGATTTCTTCACATGATCTTCAAACAGTTATATTTCCACAAAAACTACAAGTGATGACTTTGTACTAGTTTTCATTATAACATGCATAGTTTGATTTGCATAGTCCATGCCTAGAGATGGTAATTTCGTTACACTTAGTTAATTAGGTATTTAAGTAAGTAGGTAGGTAGGGAGATTGTATTTATCGAAGATAGATTATAGTATTTTAAGGTGTATGTATCTTTTTGGTGACGTCATTGTAGGCCACAAGCCAAATGCGTCATATAGTACACATTTATATAAATTCTCTGATTTATTATGAGTTTGACATGTTATAAGGCTAGTGGTGAAGTCCAATCCTAGTCGTTTATCATTTTCTCAAACTTCCTTATTTTACTGTCATTTAAGTTTTTTAAGTAGTTTAAACAAACAAACCAAAAATTTGTTTGTAAGTTAAACAAGATACAAGCTTCGATCTTTAGCAAATTATACCAATGTAGTCTCTGTGGGACCGACACCCTCTTCTAGAACCCTATCATACAATGATTCATTCTATTGCGAGTGGAAAAATATAATTTGATTTCTGATACACAAAAGGACCACATCAAGTATGATAACAATCATAATTATGAAGATGTGTAGGGAAAGTTCTTACCCGAGTAGATCAACGAGGGTCCAAAATAATGGCAGTATTAGGAGCCTCAGGCGGGACAGATGATTGGAACTCAACCGTAAAAGGGTCAACCATATGTGATGAACCAAAAGGGGGTCAACTGTATCTAATGAGCTAGCAGGAGGAGAATTTGGAAGAAGATTTGCAGATGTATCTAAAGGAGGAATAAGAAATTGGTGATAAGAAATACCAATGAACTTAGATAAGGTATGAAACATTTTATGTTCCTAAAAAATAACATGAAGAGAGACTCTAAGGCGTCTCATAACTGGATCATAACACCTATATCACTTTTGTTCAAGTCCATACCCAAGAAAACAACAGAGCTGAGCACAAGCTAGGTTGTAATTTTGTTCGCTCATGAGGATAAGAAGAACAAAACAAACACAACCAAAAACTCTAAGATTACTATAGTCAGGAATATGCCCGTAGAGACACTCATAGGGTGATTAATTATTTAAAAGTTGTGTGGGTACATGATTCATGGAATAGACAGCAATGAGAGATGCTTCACCCCAAAAAGATGATGGCATAGAAGAAGAAATGACAAGTGATCGAGCCAAATCTAAAATATATCAAAGTTTTCGTTTAGCTCAACCATTTGTTGTGATGAACTACGGCAAGAAGAGTGAAAAATAATACCATAGTGCTTGAGGATATTTTGAAAATTATTTTGCCTGTATTCCGTAGCATTATCAGAATGAAAAGTTTTGATATTTGTGAAAAATTGAGTTGAAACCATTTTGGTGAAATCACGAAAGATGTTGAGTAATTCAAAATAATTTTTCATTAAAAATATCCAAGTGAAGCGTAAAAAATTATCCAGAAATATAACAAAATATTGTGCCCCACCCATGGTAGTTATAGAGAAGGTCCCAAATATCATAATGAATAAGATTAAAAGGAGAAGAAACAAATGACTCATGTTTATTAAATGGTAAAACAGGTTGTTTGCCTAATTGACAATAAATATAATTAAAAGTCTCTGTTTTAACTGATCCTAACAAACCCTTAGATACTAGAATTTTAACTCGAGATATCGATACATGACCCAAATGAGAATGCCACAACTCAAGAGTATGTATAATACTTAGTGTAGATGTAGCTATGATAAATGAAGTAGGTAGATGTAAGGAAGAAAGTTCAAATAGTCGCCCTATCTTACAACCTGTCTCAATGATCTGACCTGTCCAAGGATCCTGTACAACACAACTATTATAGGAAAATATTATATTCAAACCTAGCTCAGTCAATTAACTAACAGACAAAAGATTAAGAGAAATACTGGGAACAAGATAAACATTGAAAACAGACAATTTTGACTGAGAGACAATGCGTATGTGACTAATAGCCATAGTGGAGCCATTAGCTATGTGAATAATAGGTGCATGAGATGTAGGGTTCTGAGTAGTGAGCAAAGTATGGTTAGGTGTCATATGATTATAGCGAGCAGAGTAAAAAAAATCATAAATTAAGTGTACCTGGTGTGGTTGAGAAAGTAGAGTTAGATGAGCTTGAACCTGATTGCTTGAATATAAACTGGTTAAGAATTGTTTTAAGATCAGCAACAGAAAATGTAGATGGGGAACTCCTCAAAAGGAGTAGTAACTAGTGCAGATGGAGAAGGATGAGATGACATTGTCTCTGTGGTAGCTATAGCTGCAGCATTGAGAGGCCTAGTAAGTTTGAAGCACTCCTCAATTGTATGTCCTAATATGCGATAGTATCTGTAAGAATGTTCACTAGTTTTGGGTTGAAATGACTGTGCTCGCTATTTGTTATTACCATTGCGATGAAAAGAAGAAGAATATCTGTTGAGTGAAGGCCCAAAATGAAAAGATTGTGATTGCGAAGACCGTGGGTGCTCAGACTAAGAAGGAGTAGATGGTGTAGCCAAGACAAGGAGATAAGTCTGAATTGTAGAATGAAGGGTCTACAGATGTGTCTTCTCTCGAACAACCTCATTAAGAGCGTGATCTAGTGATGGGAAAGATGAACGATGAAGAACCTAACCACAGACATGCTTATAATTATCATAAAGATTCATCAAAAATTGATAAAGGTGCATCTGATCACGATATACTTATAAATTTTTTTACTCTCTGAGGTAACTGTTCATAATGGTTCTAACAAAGCTTATTGATCCTGAAGACACTTTATGCGAGCAAAAAATTCATTAATCCTCTGACCAGACTCTTGTTTAAGATGACAAAGTTGGACCATTAACTGATACTGATGAGCACCATTAGAGCCATAATATCAAAAAACAAACATGTCCCAAACCTCTTTGGCAATTTCATAACTCCCAAATTCCATACTAATGGAAGAATTGGTTGTGTTGCGGAGCCATGTGATAATCTTGTGATTATTGTTATCCCAGTCCTCAACACGAGAAACAAAGGTTTCATCTTTTTCATCGGTATCCTTAACAGGTGATTTGGGATTCCCTATGATGTAGGACCATAGCTTGTTTCCTTTAAGAAAGCTGCGCATAGATTGACTCTAGAAAATATAGGTCTCCATCAAGTGTAACTAAAATGGGGCGAGAAATCTCATTTTGAGCCATTTAGAAATTTCAAATGACAAAACATACTGGAAAATTAGAATCAGCGCGAAATTTTAAGCGGTGTATGCCTATAATTTGTTTTAGGTGTTGTTGCTAATGTGGCAAGAACAGAGATGACGTGGCAACCGACGTGACTGATCACATGTTGTTAACATAGCAGATAACGTGGCAAAAGACGTGGCACTAAAAGCTAAGTTAGCGCTGACTTGGCGCTCGTGGCAGTGCGTGAGAGCACGTGGTGACGCGTGGCAGCACGTGAGAGAGGGTGGTGTCATGTGTGGCACTGGAAAAAAAACCAAAAGATTTCGTTCGAGCTAATTTTTACGGCGACTTGATCATCTGGTCGAGAGCTTCGTTTTAATATGTTCAGAAGAACAAACGGAATTCTAGAAGATGAATTTTCGGCACCAAATAGAAAATAGTTCTCTTTAGATGATGAGAACAATTAAGTCGAAGAAGAAAATGAGAGTTTTGAAAACCCTGGCTCTGATATCATGTTAGAAATAAGAGAAAAAAGAGAGTAAATAGTCTCTCTGAATTATATTAATGAATGATATGAATACATTATACAGTTATATCATATATATAGGAGAAGAAAATAGGTAGGTGAGTAGATAGTAAGTTATCCTATACATGGTAAGTCTTCAAGCATAAGAATTTTAATTTGATATATAAAATGTTGAATATAAAATATACTAATATATTTCAATAGTCTCCGATTTTTATTTTTTTTTACCTGATATTATTCTCATAATATACTTGAAAATACTTAAACCCACTATCTTTTACTTGAAAATGAAAAAAAATATCACTGGACAAGGCTTTGGTGCAATATCTCCATAATAAACCAAAGTGGATATTTCTTATAGTTCACATTCTCAATCATTTTTTTTCCCGATAATTTTCCCAATCATTATCTCGAGAGACAGTGTTAAAGCTTCTCAATCCCACCACTGACGCTACAAGAGAGCTCCCTCATTAATGACCAGTGACTTTCCTTGGCACACAAACTCATCACCTCTCTCTCTGCATAGAGTTGAAGGGTTTGACCAAGTAATTAATGGTAGCATCAAGCACCCTCATAAAGCTTCTTGTCCTTCGGTGGGAGTTGAAATTTATTTTAACATATTTAATATCATTAAAGTAATAATGTATTAATTCTGAAATCTATAAAGAAAACTATAGGTTGACCAATTAATTAATGGTAGCATTGAGGACTCTGATAAGCTTCTTGTCCTTTGGTGAGAGTTGAAATTAATTTTGAAGTATTAAAAATATTAAAGTAATAATGTATTAATTATTAAATCTTCAAAGAAAATTAGAAGTTGGTGAAAACTACGGGTCCAGCTGTAATCTTCAGTTAGGGAGTCTCTTAGAGAGAGACTGTATTAAAGAGAGAGAGCTGCCCCTCACGTTTTGAAGTCGCTGTAGCTCTAACTTCTAAGCTCTGTTTTGCTGTTGTTTCTTGTTTGCACTTGCAGGGATAAAAGACGAATGCTCTTCTTCGCTTTTGGGGATTTTTGATTTATATATATATATTGGATCAGATATGAAATTGTATCTTATAGAGCTTCGATCTGTATATGTGAGGCTAATTCAACGCTGAATTTGATTCTGGGTGTGACCAGAAATTTGTGTTTGAAACTGACCTCGCGAGATGGACCAAGCCGTTGAACAGTCTGCAAATGCACAGCGGAACTTTAGAGTTCAAGCTCCGCTGGTACGCCCCATGATCTTTGACTTCCTTTTGCTTTTAGTTTCTTCAATTCACGCCTTCTTAAAAATACCCAGATGAAATTTTTGATAAATGTGCAATCTTTGAGTTAGTTTTGCGGTATACGAAATTCTTGCTTATGTGTATTGTTTTTTTTTTTTTGGTTTTCTTGCATCATAGTATTTGGGTTTTTGTTTTCACGAGTTCTTGAAGATAATCAGTTGAAATTCTTTATCTATATGCAGTCTTTGCAAAAAGTTTATGGAATTTCATGAGTTTGCATTGTGACTATTTGGTTCTATTTTTCTTGTAAGTGAGTACAATATGTTGTTTTGGGTTTATTGCTTTTGGGTTTGAACTGCCTGCTACATTTTGTTGTTGTAGCTGTGTAAGTTGGGAATTTGAAAAAAGAGCATGTGGTGTGTTTGATATCTAATAACAATTAAACTGAAGCCTTGGATCTGTTGTTTTTAATCATGGGGAGGTTTCATTTTCTTTTCTCCATGAGGATTTTAGAAAGACAATATATTAGTTGCTTCCACAGCATAAATTGGGTAAGTTAATTCTTAACAAGAAGGCCTTAAATCTGTTGTTTTTTTGGTTTTTTTCCACATCGTAAATTGGGTAAGGAATTTAGAAAAACCTTCTTGAATATGCCTTGATCAGTAGTTTTTGTGCCTTTTCTAGTGAACATTGAGAAAGTTTAGGATCTTTGGAGATTGTTGATTCTATAGGTGCTTCATATGATTAGGTGTAGTGGACACAGTTCCTTTATCATTTGTATAGCTAATTTATCAACAATTTATAACTTGGGTCTTAGACTGCCCTGGGCATGATTTCTGGTGGGTATAGGTGTTCCAAATTTTAGTTTGTAGTCGTCGGCAAGTTATTAGGAATATTAGCATTCTGAATGACCTATATCATTGGATCTCATCTCATTTCTCATTGAATTATGGTGCTATTTGATTAGGACATCTATTGTCTTTACTAGAGGCCTTATTTTCCTCTGCCTTCCTCTGTCTCTATCTGGTTAACGTGTTGTGAATAAAATGAGAATCACATGATCTTACACATGCAAATTAACTAGATGGATTTTGTTTATCTTTAGCGTAATCTTATACTAAATGTTGACTGATGTGATCATTGTAGACATTTGGTTGAATGTGATGTTGTGTGAGTGGTACAAAGAGAAGTTCTGGGATTAATTTCCATCAAAAAACAAAGTGTGTTGTTTCGACATACCTAATCTGTAAACGCAGCATCCCTCTAACGTAATAGACCTCACTGTAATTCTCACCCACGAGATCCTTGCCCTGCCGTAGGACGTGAGTTGAAGGATGATTTTGGCTTACTAGTTCCTCCTGTAGTTAGTAAAATATGAATGGAAAAATATGAGTTTGGATATGTACAAGTATAATTCAAAATTTTGTTGAAAAAATGACAAATTTTGGTATAAAAGGGAAACAGACAAATATGAATAAGAATACGTTTTGGGTATAATATGTGATCTAACTAAAATTTTGGGAGCAAATATTCGACTATCTATATATATAATGTTTTTTCTAATGTTATTTTCATACAATTTTTGGATTGTCTAACCATAATCAGGTGTAATATATGTAATATAACGTTTTGCCTGGTTATCAATGTTTCAAGCACAGTCCAGTAACAAGCAAGATGGTTTAGCATCAACTGACACAAGCCAGTAAATAAATTACTTTTACGTTAATAAATTCATGTGATACATTAAGAAGAAAAATGAAAAAAAACAGACAAGATGGTTTAGCATCGACTGACACAAGCTAGTAAATAATTTTACTATTATTGTTATTATTATTTTTTATAAGTAATATATTCATAAAAGGCGCTCAAAAGGGGAGCGCATCCCAAAAAACTACACAAGGGTGAGAAACATGCTATATTGACAACGTATCCACAAAATCCTCTATATACCCTACATATTTACAATTAGATAACTAAAAAAAATAACGAACATATGATAGAGAATTTCAACATCCAAATCAGAACCTCCTCATGTTCCACTCCTGCCAAAGACCTCACCATAGACAAAGATTACCACCCTCCAAGCGTCACGACTCATGGGCCTGTCTCCGCAATAGACAACCCCTTCAAGCCTCAATCAAGCTCTTCGGGGGACTTCGGCATAACTCACTGAATGCCAAATAGAGCAAGGATCATGGCCCAACTGTCCCTAGCCATCAATTAATGAAGAAGGAGATGGCTCACCGACTCTTCTCTGCACTTGCACATGCAACACCAATTGATGATAATTTGGTGTCTCTTCCTCGGATTATTAATCGTTAAAATCCTCCCCAACACCACTATCCACAAAAATAAAAAAGTCATCTTAACAAGTGCCTTGGTATGCCAAATTACCTTCCAAGGAAAAGAAGGCTCGTGATTATCCACCAAACACTGATAAAAGGATCTCACCGTAAACGTCCCATGGCTGGTATCCATCTAGAGAAATCATGCCACAATCAAAATCATTCGTAGCTTTTTACCAAATTCAACTGTTTAGACGTCCAAAAGAAACAACGAGCATGTTGATCCTATCATCATCCTTTTTTGTTTGAGTCATTCTAATACGAAAAGTACAATTCCTAGCAGATATCGTGTATCATTAAAACCGTATGGTGCTTTGTGCCATGATCACAACCAGATGGAGCTGTGTGCCATATTCGACCGTCTGGACATCCAAAAGAAACGAGCATAGTAACAACAATTTTAAACTAGTTTCGTTTGAGTTGTTTTGATTCGAAAAGACCCATTTCTAGAAAAATCGTGCCACAATCAGAATCGTACGTAGCTTTTTACCAATTTCGATTGTCTAAACATCCAAAAGAAACAAGGAGCATGCCAATCCGATCTTCATCCAATCTGTTTGAGTCATTCTGATTTGGAAAAAGCAATTCCTAACAGAAATCATGATCACAACCGTATGGTGCTTTGTGCTAAATTCGACGGTCTGGACAAACAAAAGAAATGAGAATGGTAACAACGATTTTAAACTAGTTTCGTTTGAGTTGTTTTGGTTCGAAAAGTCCCATTTCTAGAGAAATCGTGCCACAATCAGAATTGTACGTTGCTATTTGCCAAATTTGACTGTCTAGATGTCTAAAAGAAATGACGAGTATATCGATCCAATCTTTAACCTCTTTTTTTTGAGTAGTTCTGATAAAAAAAGAGCAATTCCTAGCAGAAATCGTACATGATCACCACCGTATGGTGCTTTGTGCCAGATTCAACTGTTTGAACATCCAAAAGAAACGAGCATGGGAAAAATGATTTTAAACTAGTTTCATTTGAGTTGTTTTGAATCGAAAAGTCTAATTTCTATAGAAATCGTATCACAATCAGAATCATACGCTGTTTTTTGCCAAATTTGACCGTCTAGACGTCCAAAAGAAACAACAAGCATGCTTATCCTATTTTCATCCTTTTTTGTTTGAGTCTTTCTAATACGAAAAGATCAATTCCTAGCAAATATTATGCATGATCAACACTGTATGGTCCTTTGTGCCATGATCACAACCGTATGGTACTTTGTGCCAGATTCGACCGTCTGGACATCCAAAAGAAACGAGCATGGCGACAACAATTCTAAACTATTTTCGTTTGAGTTGTTTTAATTTGAAAAGTCCTATTTCTAGAGAAACCGTGACACAATCAGAATCGTACGTTGCTTTTTACCAAATTCGAACGTCTAAACGTCCAAAAGAAATAACGAGCATGCCGATCCGATCTTCATCCAGTTTTGTTTGAGTCATTCTGATTTATAAAGAGCAATTCCTAACAGAAATTGTGCGTGATCACAACCGTATAGTGCTTTGTGCCACATTCGACTGTCTGGACATCCAAAAGAAACGAGCATGGGAAAAATGATTTTAAACTAATTTCGTTTGAGTTGTTTTGAATTGAAAAGTCCCATTTCCAGAGAAATCGTGCCTCAATAAGAATCATACGCATCTTTTTGCCAGATTCGACCGTCTAGACATCCAAAAGAAACAACAAGCGCACTCTGCCCCGTCAAATACCCGCCCCACCCTGTCCCATTTAAAACGGTTTTGGGGGCCCATTTAAGGAATTTAAGTAGGGACAGGTTTTAGGAGTGAAAACCTGTGCAGGTGTGGGGCGTGGACCAGGGAAGATCAACCTACTCTGCTCCATTTATATTGAGAATTTACCATTTTACCCTTAATATATATATATGCCTTAAAAATCATAATCTCCCCATTACTCAAATCATTGGAAGAATGTAATTTCAATAGCTTACTTTAGTATGTTGGAAAATTTCAAACTTATGAATATTAATGTTATTTGGTTAATTTGGTTTGAAAAAATGTAATTTGATTTGTATTCTTAAATATGAGTTTTTATAATTTGAGTGGGAAAATTAGGAAAAAAATTGAGTTAGAGTTTAAACGGGGTGGGGCAGGGGAACTTAAATGGGGAAGGGGCCCCCGCCCAAACCTGCCCTATTGCTAAATGATTTTGGGTGGGGACGGGGCGGGAAAACTTAAACCGGGGTGGGGAGAGAGAAGGGGCCCCTGCCCCAAACATGCCCTATTACCATCTTTATATCCATCTAACACCCCTCGTCTGCCCTCTCCCCAGCCATATTATGCCGATACAACAACGCCAACAGCTTGCAAACATCTCCGAGCTCCTAATCCTGAAAAGACCTCCCAAACTTCACATCCCACAACAACTGCCAACTATCAAGTGATAGCAGTCAACAACCATAATCTCCTTATCCACAACAATTTGGAAGATTATTGGAAAGGTGAATGCTAAAGCTCGATCACCACACCACACGTCATTCTAGAACCCTACTCCCCTCCCACTCTTTACCCTAAAGTGAATATGTTTTGAAAATTCATCCTACCCCTTCTAAATGCATTTCCAAACATCCAGATCTCACCTCTAATGAACAACATCCACTCCTATCCTCACCAAACCTTTTGCAAATAACCGTCTTCCAAAGGTTGCACCTATCCACACCAAACCTCCATAGCCACTTCCCCCATCAGTGCCTTATTAAACACCCCCAACCTTCTAACTCCTAGGCCCCCACCTTGGATGGGCCTAGAAATCTGCTCCCAATTCACAAGATGGTATTTGCACTCATCTCCCATGCCACCCCACTAGTAGGAATTGTGTCATAAATTCTAGTTTAATTAGTTTTTGTTTTAGAGTTATATTTATTAGGTAATTTCTTATTAGGCAAGTTTTGGGCTTTAAGGAATTGTAACCCTTATCGAACAAGGAATTGGGTTTTGACTCTATAAATAGATACATAGGTTATAGGTTGAGACTTATGAGATTGAGTGAGATGTAACCCTAATTCTATAGTAGTATAGTGGAGGGTTGTAGTCTCATGAGAGACTAGTTGATGGGTAGAGGTAGTTTACGTGTTGGTTGAGTGGAGAGAACACCAATGGCGAGAGAGAGTCTCTTGGAGAACATGGAGAAGAGCTCTGGGGCAAGAGTTTGTATACAAGGTCTAGTGTTTGTACTCTACTGTTGTAATATCTCTTCATCAATATAGTGGAATCTCCTCATCTGTGGATGTAGGTCTGTTTTGGCTGAACCGCGTTATATCTTGTGTTTGTGTGTGATTGTTATATTCTCTTTCACTGGTTTACATGCTTTATTGCTTCTGTTGTCACAACAAGTGATTTCAGAGTTGAAGGCTTGTGTTGCTGCAGTTTCCCGAGGCGCTTCCCTACAGAGGCAAGAATTTGAAAGAGGGAAATGTAGTAGGTTGGAATATTCAAAAAGGTACTTTTAATCAGAGTTAGTCCCCCCTTTCGAAAGATATTTAATTTTTCCAACCTAACAACCTTCTCTCGAAGTGCTCCACCACAGGATCCCAAATAGACACCCTCCTCGAGGAGGCACCCAAAGGAGGGCCCAGATAAGAAATCGGGAACGACTAAACCCCACACCCCAGAGTATCCGCCAAATAATCAATCTCAACCACTTCCCCTACTGGGACTATTGGCTGTTACCAAGGTTCACCTTCAATCCCAAAACCGCTTGAAATCATACCCACACCTCAGAATCTCATCTATGCCTCCTCCTCATTGTAAAAAACAATGGGGAATCACTCCCCACTTTAAACCCTCTGATGAACCCCAGCTTTGCAGCTCTCCTCATTAGTTGACTAAAAGCCTCCATCACCATAATGAATAAGAAAGGGGACAATGGATTCCTTGCCTCAAACCTCTCGAGCTGTAAAAAAGCCAGTCGGGCATCTGTCAACTAGGACTGAGAATCTCAATGTAGAAATGCAATGCCAAATCCATCTCCTCCATGTATCCCCAAAGGCCATCCTCTCCAAAACATACAAAAGGAATCTCCAACTCACGTGGTCATACGCCTTCTCCATGTCCAGCTTGCACACCACCACTCCTGGCACCCTGCTAGTCAACCTGGAATTCACACACTCACTAGCAACCAAAATGGAGTCCAGAATTTGGCAACCTCCAACAAAGGCATTATGGGATTCTAAAATCGCACTATCAAACACACCCCTCAACAGCTGGACTAGGACCTTAGCTATTTTTTTATACATTCTCCCCACCAAACTAATAGGTCTAAAGTCTTTCACATCAGTCGCCCCACTCCTCTTGGGAATAAGAGCAATGAAGGAGATATTCATGTTCTTTTCAAAGCTGCCATGCAAGTGGAAGTAGTGCATAGTGTCCATAATATCTGACCTAACTACCCCCCGGTTCTGTTGGAGGAATTCCATACTGAACCTGTCTGGTCCTGGCGCCTTATCCCCGTCACAGCTCTTCTAGGCCAAAAATACTCTGCAATACTAACTCCAAACTATTAAGCTGAGGCCTTCAAATAAAAACTCTCTGAATACAACTGCTGATACTAGTTTTTTTTCCTGAATGGGGTGGTTTCATTAAAATTAAACAATAAAGTACAAGGCAACTACGGGGGTATACCCCCTGCATTACAACTCAGAGCAAAGTCAGGAAAAACCCATTTCTAGTAAAGCCAAACAAACATACATAGAGCCCAGGAGCACATCAGAACAGGCAAACTGAAAATTTTTGAGGTCTTCAAAAGAGATAGATAAAGCATGCAGCACCTCCCACAAAATCTCACAACAGTAGACACAGGAGAAGCCATAACATGATACTTAACATTTCTGTGATTCTAGATACTCCAAAGAGTGTTGGCAAACAAAGAAGAAATCACCTTAGATCTCAAAGTGGACTGAGAAGTATTCTGCAGAAACCAAGCCACCAGCTGATCCATTGAGACAAAGTTTACAAAACCTATGTTCAGTCTGTCAAACAGTTCTTGCCAAACAGCAGCAACAAATGGACAGGAACAAAAAAGATGATTATTATCATCTTCAGCTGCATAACAATTGTGAAAAATAGATGGAAGACATAAACCTCTTCTCTTAAGGTGAATAAAAGATAAATTTCTCTGCTGCAAAATCAGAGAGACAGCATATGAAACCCTTGGTCTGCAGATTTTGTAGCAGAGCTTAGACCAATCCAAAACAGGACTCTTCAATCTACTAGCATTCCAAGTTGACTTCAGAGAAAAAGCACCATGCTTCCACACAATGGTATCAGGTTCATTCAGAATGGGAAGTTGAGCAACAAAACTGGCAGCAACAGCAGGGAATTCTGCAGAAAAACTCCACTGACCATTAACAATAACAGTTTGAAGAAGAGCGTGCTTATCAAATCTCCTAAACAAGTTGACACCAAGCCTCTGAGTGAGAGAGCTGCCATTGCACCAAGGATCAAACAGAAGGCTAAAAGAATTACCATGACCAATCTTATAAGTACAATTATCTTTCATGAAATTTCTGACTTCAAGAATCTGTTTCCAGATCACATAATCAGACTGTTTAGGTATCACTGTCCAGAAATTCAGATTTTTCAAATATCTAGCTTTAAACCACTGCATCCACAATTTATCCTTCTGCAGCAAAAAATCCCAGCATAAAGTCAGTTTAGAAGCAAAGTCTAGCTCTTGAATCTTTCTGAGGTTAAAACCTCCTTCTCTGAAAGGCATAGTGACTTTTCTCCATTAAGTTGGACCATCTTCAGTCTTTCCACTCCACAAAAATTGCTTAAGGTTCCTTTCAAGTTGAACCATACAGCCCAAGGGATTTTAAAACCAAACAACCAGTAATAAAGTAGGAATAAAAAACTGATTTAATCAATTCTAACCTACCAGCCAAAGAGAGATTGAGGGAATTCCAATGACTGAGCTTCACATCAACCTTATCCAGAAGAGGTCTGAAATCAGCAACCTTGAAATTTTTATCAGATAGAGGCAACCCTAAATATTTCACTGGAAAATCAGCAGTTTTGAATTGAAAAATCTCCAGAAATCCTTCTCCTTCTCTTAGCAGACTTGGAGAACATGATAGAACTTTTACTCTTATTCACTAGAAGACCAGTGGCAGCCTCAAAAGAATAAAAATCATCTACTAAAGCTTTAGTAGAAGAGGCACAAGCTTTGACAACAACAACCAAATCATCAACATAGAAAGCATGGGACAACTTCAGACCAGATTTAGCAACTGTGTTAGTGTCTTTCAACTGACCAAAGCTGATTTTATCACTAACCAATTTAGGAAAAAAATAATAGCAAGAGCAAACAACAAGGGAGATAAAGGGAAACCCTGTCGAATACCCCTAGAAGATGCAAAGAAACCAGTAGGGACACCATTCAACAGAATGGAGAATTTAGGTGTACCAACACATTCCATCACCCAGTTGATCCACTTGACTCCAAAACTATATGACTGCAACATAGTCCTGATGAAACCCCAGTTTAAAGAATTGACTATTGTTATCAACAGCAGCATATATTCACAAGAACACCTTTCTAGGAGAAAGAGATTGACTATTGTTATCAACAGCAGCATATAAATCCTCATAAAATTTAACTATTCAATCTTTCATAATCTTTGGATTCTCAAGACTTCCCCATTCACATTCTTCAACTGAGTGATGGCATTAAAAGACCTCCTCTGTTTAACCTTGTGATGAAAAAAAGAAGAACACCTATCTCCCTCCTTTAACCATCTCACCCTGGACTAGACTTCTGAGCCCACAAAACCTCATTAATATCTGAAATACTTTGAACTTTAGAATCTCCCTCTGAGTTAAAGCTTCATTCAAAGGATTCTTCAAAAGATCCATTTGAAGTTTAAGCAAATCATCCCTAGCCACGTGAAGTTGATCAGCAATCCTACCCTTCTTATTCCAAATGTTCACCTCAGATTTAACGTTTCTCATTTTCTGAAGAAGCTGATGAATAGGAGAACCAGTAACCTGAGTCTGCCTAGCTTTGGCAACCACATCTTCTATTTTTCCTGCTGCATGCACCAAACTTTAAGGAATTTGAAAGGTTTAGGGCCTGTAGAACAAGAGGAAGACCACTTCACAGCCATACCATAGTGATCAGACAGTGTAGCCTGATGGAATAACTTCCCCATCCTCAAACCTCTGTGTGAGCAAAAAAGTGTGTGAGTTTCCCAACTAGGAAAAAAAAAAATTCGATGCCATTAACACAGGTTATGGTAGGTTTGAAGACCAGACTTTCTAATGCCCTAGAGGCCTACTCTGCTTTAAGAGACAACTTTGAATCAGTGAAACAATTCATCCAAGCACTATTAACAAGGGCTCTATCCAATCTAGCAATTTCCCTGCTTATTAGTCCAAGACCAGTCCCCATTAAGAGTAGGCAAATCTTCCAGCTTCAGAAACTTAATGATGTCATTGAATTCACTCAATAAAGACCGAGGAATTTTCAAACCACCCTTTTTCTCATGATGATACAATGTTCCAATCTCCCACAGCCACCTAAGGACCATCAATCAGCACAACATAAGACTTTAAAGCTAACCACAAATCCCTTCTCTCATGGGCAGTATTAGCATCATAGACAGCTGAGACATAAACTGAGAAATTGGCTTCAATAAACTTCACTCTACACTGCATAGTCTGATTGTCTTCTTTGAGAATAGTCACATCTAAAATAGACTTATTCCAACCAACCTAAATCTTCCCCAGGGACAACAACTTTAATTTGTAATTAGAGCACCAGCCCCATCTAGGATTAATTTTCTTTTGAATTTTGGAAGCTTTCCCTTCTCTAACTCTAGTTTCAACCAAAATAACAAAAGCAAATTTATTATAAAAAATCCAATTTTTTACCTCCTTTTGCATACAAGGTCTATTTAGACCTCTAACATTCTAGGTTCTTAGCATTGAGAAACTGAGGAGTTTGGTGGAGGAGCACCACCTGCTACTATTAACTCTATCAGTTTGAAGAGATTGTTGCTTGTTTTTCTTCTGGCTTTTGACCTTCTTATTAACTGATTTTTGTTCTGAAGTCGCCACAGAAGACAACTCTGAAGGAGAGACCTTATCAGCCCTCAAGTCAACATCCTTAGCAGAAGCAGTCATCTCATCTGAGAGATTATCTTGCCTAATAGCAGAAGGCAACATACAACTCTCTTTAGGACAATGCATTACACCCTTAGAATAATCAAGAATCAGAGGTCTATTGTATACTTCATTAGAGGTCTCATTAGACTTTGGGGAATTACCCTCTGATTCTATAGTATACTTCTTTAGAGGTCTATTGTATACCAGTGCATGAGGCTTCCGCCATTGCAGTGTCTTGAGAGGGTCAAATGTATCCAGGTCATAATGGAGCAACCTTACCGTTGCACAAAAGCCCGTCCTTATCTTAACCCATAATGGATGCAAAGAGGCTCTCTCTCTCTCTCTCTCTCTCTCTCTCGTGTGTGTATATATATATATATATGTGTGTGTGTATCACAAGAATTTGTTAATATAC
Source organism: Cornus controversa (assembly GCA_026545225.1). Taxonomy (NCBI): domain Eukaryota; kingdom Viridiplantae; phylum Streptophyta; class Magnoliopsida; order Cornales; family Cornaceae; genus Cornus; species Cornus controversa. Next base: position 22,647,280 of record CM048852.1, read on the forward strand.
TGTGATTGTTGTGACCTTAACAAATTCATGAGATAAATAAAAAGGGGCAAATTACTACGATCTCCCCTGAGGTTTGCTTTAATTACCCTTGGCTTAAACTAGTGACAAAAGTTTGATCAACCTATCCTGAGGTTTGGTTGACTGTATTCCGACCACCCCTGTCGTTAGTTGACTGTAGCCAAGTTAAAAGTCAGATACAAAAATAAAGAAATGCCAAAAGTACCCTTATGTGAAGCAAAATGACTAAATGGACCTTACTATTTTAATTTACCATTTCAACCACATGGACCAAGATACCCTTTAAATATTATCTTTTTTATTTTCTCTCTATTTATTCTTTTTCTTTTTCAATAACCTAATTCAACATCGTATTATCTACATACAGTATACATTGGTTAAAACTATGAAATTGGATTAGTTCACCCACATATATCTACACATAATTTATATATATATATATATATATGTTCAAGGACATGAGTTTGGAGTTGGGTTCAGTGATGGGTGATTTCGTAAGGATACGAGTTTTGGAGTTACGGTTCATGGTGACTATGGATGAAATTAACAATGATGTTCTAATGGGGTTCCTTTCCCTTCCAAAGAGAGAAATGGGGAATTTTGATGCTTGGTGTCGGGGGAGAGGCTAGTGTTGGTGATGAGAGATGGCGATCTTGTGGAAGTGAAGATGTTGCTTGATTGTAATTCTTGCCTCGCCTGGTCCTCCACATTCAGTGGCCTCAACTCTCCTCTACACTTCGCTACCACTAAAGGCCACAACGAGACTTCTATTTTCATCTTTTATTCACCCTCACAAACCCATTAATTGTAATATATTTGAGTGTATTGCACTTGCTCCTATATATATATATATAATTATGTAATTTTGGTGAATAGATTGTTGCCTTGTTTGCAACGAAACTGATGTGAATTCTAGAAAATAGAGATGGGGTTGCTTTCCCTTCCAATTCCACTTGTTATAATTGAGAGAGAGAAGATAGATGTTATGTTGTGGCCCGAATTTTGTCTCGACCCGGGTGGCATTGCGACCTGATTGACCCGAAAAATGGGCTTTGTGTGGCCTTAAGCCACTAAAGCCATGGGGGTCGAGGGCAGCGCCCTTGGGAAAAATTTTATGACCCGTTTTTCGCTTACGGGTTTTGGACTCGGGTTAGGACTCTCTTGTAGCCCGATATATAAGGACATCTAAGGGTTTGGAGGTATGTACGAGAGAAAACACTAAAAACGCAGAAAGAGAGCGAGAGAGCGAGAGCTAGGGTTTGGGTTGAAACTTGTAATCTCCTGATTTTCGCATAGTGAAATCTTTTGCCGGATCTTTGCTGTGGACGTAGGCGCATCGCTGAACCATGTAAATTCTTGTGTTATGTGCATTGTGTTTGATTCATTTTGTGTCGTGTTTCGTGATTGTGCTTGGTTTGCGGCTGATTTTCACAACAATAGAGAATGAATCTTTTGTTTGTATGTATTCATCAACTATAATATGTTTATCTACATTATAAGGGGACCAATATATAGGCAATACAGAGAGCCATTCAAGGAGCCATCATGGAAGAGAATCATGGGATAGATTATTGGGCACATGTTACATACATTACTATACTAACATCCCTCCTCAAACTTAAGTAGGCGAAGAGGAAAACAACTTAAGTTTGAAAACCAAATCGTGAAAACGTCCTGGCGGATGAGCTTTAGTGAAAATGTCGGCTGTCTGATAAGCAAAAGCGACAGAGAACAAACGAATTGTGTCACGAAGTACATGGTGACGGACAAAATGACAATCAATTTCAATATGATTGGTACGTTCATAAAAGACGTCATTGTGAACAATTTGAATGGCACTTTGATTATCACAATAGTGTTGTAGCGGTGGAATGTGAAATACCCATGTCCTCAAGTAACCACCGAAGCCAAAGAAGTTCTTGAGTGGTATTAGCAAGAGCATTATATTCAGCCTTTGTACTGGAGCGTGAAGTGATAGACTGTTTCTTAATGCGCCAAGAAATAAGAGAATCATCCAAGAAAAAGCAATATCCGGTAGTGGAGCAACGATCATTGGGATCTTCAGCCCAGTTAGCATCAGAGTAGGCACGGAGAACAAGAGAAGAATGAGCGGAAAAGTGAAGCCCTTGAAACATAGTACCTTTTATGTATTGAAGGATGCGAAGCACGACATCATAATGGGTAGATCTTAGAGCTCATAGGAATTGTCTGACAATGTGAACTCCATAAGCAATGTAAGGGTGTGTAACTGTAAGATAGACAACACTACCGACCAATTGCCGATATAATGTTGCATCACTGAGAAGAGTACCATTGAGAGGAGTGAGATGCATGTTAGTTTCCAGAGGAGTAGAAGATGTTTTACAATCAGTGAGAGCAACTTGAGCAAGAATGTCGGAGGCATACTTGGCTTGTGAAATATAATAACCACTAGAATCAAAATGAATCTCAAGACCCAAGAAATAGCTCAGGTGTCCAAGATCCTTCATTTCAAAATAATGACTAAGAGATTGTTTGAGAGTAGAAATGCCACCAAGATCATCTCCAGTAATTATCATATCATCAACATAGAGAAGTAGAAGAGTAATACCAGACACAGCCTTACGAATGAATAGGTCAGAATCATAAGAGCTGGATGTAAAGCCAAAATTGCCAATAACAAAGCTAAATTTTCAAACCAGACCCCAGGAGCTTATTTAAGACTGTAGAGAGTACGACGAAGTTTGCAGATTTGACGAGGAGAATGATTATATCCAGGAGGAGGTTTCATATAAACTTTTTTTGCAAGATCCCCATTAAGAAATGCATTTTTGACATCCATTTAGAAAAGATTTAACTTACAAACAGCAGCAACTGCAAGTAAACTGTGAACAGAAGTCAATCGGGCGACAGGAGCAAAAGTCTCCTTATAATCAATACCAAATTCTTGTGTATAACCTTTAGCAACTAGACGAGCTTTGTATCGTTTCACAGAGCCATCAGAATGAGTCTTAATTTTGTAGACCTGTTTACAACCAACAACAGCTTTTTCAGAAGGTAGATCAACCATGTCCCATGTATAAGATTGGTCAAGAGCATGTAATTCATCTGTCATAGCTTGTTGCCAATGAGGAGTAAAACTAACTTCTCAAAAAGACTGAGGTTCATGATGAGATAAAATAGTGGAGAAGCAATGATAGTCACGAAGATAACCTGGTGTGGTTCTTACCTGATCTGAATGACGAGTACTATCAGATGGCTCAGTGGGAAGGATATCATATGTAAAGGATTCAGCAATAGGATCATCAGCAGAAGCAGACCCATCAGGAGAGACCGTATGTCGGAGCTCAGAGGGAAGTGTAGGATCTGGAGAGATGGGAAGGGTATTTGGTGAAGCTGATAGTTGACCTGCGGCTGGTGGTTGATCTGTGTCTGTGTCAGAAGGAAAGAGATCAATAATGGGATCACTAAAGAAGAACGATGTTGACGGAGAAGAGATGTGAAACTTAGAGAGAGATGAGAACATCTTATGTTCCCAAAAGATGACATGACGAGAGATACGTAAACGTTTAGAGATGGGATCCCAACAACGATAACCTTTGTGCTCAATCCCATAGCCTAAAAAAGGGCAAAGACGAGCACGAGGTTCTAACTTGGTTCGTTCATGAGGTTGAAAGAGGACAAAACAAGCACAATCAAAAACTTTGAGAAGATTGTAAGAAGGTATCACCGTATAGATGCTCATAAGGAGATTGATTTTGGATGATAGGCATGAGAACACGATTGATGGTATAAATAGTGATAAGAGCTGCTTGCCCCCAGAATTTTTCAGGACATGAACTGGAAATAAGAAGAGTGCGAACAGTATCCAAGATATGTCTGTGTTTACACTCAGCTCTCTCATTTTGTTGAGAAGTGCCATTGCAAGAATAATGAGAGATAGTGCCATTTTAGCGAATAAACTTGAGAAAATTGGTTTCCTTGTATTCCATGGCATTATTAACACGAAATTTTTTGATAGATTTTGAAAATTGGGTTTTGACTATGTTGGCAAAATTATAGTAAAGTTGAGGTAACTCAGAGCGATTATTCATTAGACAGAGTTGGGTAAATCGAGAATACACATCTATGAAAATGACAATATTTTGACTCCCCCCCCCCCCCTCCCCCCAAATTGTGGGATGAGGAGAAGGTCTCCAAACATCAAAATGAACTAAGTCAAAGAAGCAGTTGAAACAGAGTCACTTTTATTAAAGGATAAAGCTGGTTGTTTCCCAAGTTGACAATGCAAACAAGTAACATCATTTTTTACAGACCCTAATAGACTAGTAGTCACTAAGGAGCGAAGGTGCCCAACAGAAACATGCCCTAGTCTTGAATGCCGAAGATTGAAAGGAGTTGTAGAGATGGAGGCAACAATAGAAGAATGATGAGTATGAAGATGAAGATTGATAAGCTCAAATAGTCTTCTAACTTTACGGCCTATCCCAAGAATCTATCCTGTCTAAGGATCCTGTACAGAACAACCAGAAGAAGAAAAAAGAACATTAAGTCCAAGTTCACATATTTGACCAACTGAGATAAGATTAAGAGTAAGTTCAGGTATGTGAAAGGTCTCAGAGAGTGACACTTGGGGTGGATACTTTTTCTATATGAGTTACTTTCATATGAGATCCATCAGCGGTGGTAATAAGAGGGGTGCGAGTAGTAGAATTTTGGGAGGTGAAGATTGTGGAATCATAAGTTATGTGATTACAACAGGCGGAATAAAAAAACCAAGAAGAGTTACCTGAAGTAACAGACATAGCAGTAGAGTGAGTACCAGAAGTGGAGAGGAGTTGTTGGAGCAGATCCCTTAGATCATTGGTAGAGACAGATGATGTGGAACTGGCAAAGAAGATCCTTCAGCTGTAATAGCCATGACAGATGAGTGACCAGACTTAGGTTTAGCATTACGGGAGGTGGTTTTGTAAGGATTCTTGAAGCAATCTCTCTAATAATAATCGGGTCCTTTCTTGTGACAAATTTGTAGACTCTGATAGGGCAGTTCAGAAGGGCATGATGAAGATCATGACAGTAAGTACAACCTGGTTGGGAAGAAGAATTAGATGAGGAGTGACTGATCCTGTGGTAGGGTGTAGCAAGAACTGTGTTAGTGGTCTGTGATGGAAGATTTTGAGATTGAAGAGTACCAAGACGAGTTTTCTCTGATAGAAGCTCAGAGACAGCACTTTCTATAGTGGGAAGTGGATGCCTGAGTAGAAGAGAGGTCCAAACAGACTCAAAATAATCAGTCAGAGCCATGAGAAATGTTATCAGCCTTTACTGATCTCTGTAAGTAGTGAACTTCTTGGTATTCGTAGAACAATCTCATGTAGGTTCTGAAAGAGTTAACTGATCCCAAATAGCATACATTTCAAAGAGAGAGCTATTGATAGATTGACCAGGCTTCTGAAAGTATGATGAAGAGTCATCTGGAGTTGAAATTGATGAGCAAGATCAGTAGTGGTATACCTATTCTGAAGAAAATTCCAGACCACTTTGGCAGTATTGAATTGACCAAATTGTAGGCCAATAGATGAAGTTGAGGTATTACGAGACCATGTGATAACTTCATGATTTTTGCTATCCTAATAATCAAGTCGTTCTGCATATTTATTGTTGGCTCCAGAATCTTCTTTCGTGGGTTTAGTAATAGTACCAGTGATAAGATGCCAAAGTTTACAGCCCTTCAAGAAGCTTGTTATAGCTGGAGCCTAGGAAGAGTAATTAGGGCCATCAAAAATAATGGTGATAGGTTAAGATACCTCAGAGCGTTCCATAGATGCAGGGCCTTGAAAACAGGATTTTTTTTTTGAACCGGTTTGATGAGGTGCGGATCAGGTGTGACACGGGTCTGGATTGAGTATGGGTCTGGGTGACATGGATTCGTATCGGCGCATGAGATCCACAAAACTGGGCAAAGCGAAGTGGTGTGTGAGATCCACGCGCAGAGAGCTAGGTGGCGCGTGAGGGCGCGCCCAATGGTGACTAGCGACGATTCAAGTGGTGGTTGATTCTCAATGAGGAGACGAATCGAATGGTGGTGTTGAGAAGCCAAAAGAGCCACTAGTTGAGGATTACGGAAGGAGCGAAGTGTACCACCTGTCACGATAGTTTACAACGGTTCCTAGTGGTTTCTAGTGGTTGCTGCGAAGGTTGGAGCCACGGGAGATGAGGAACTTGAATAGTGGAGGTTCTGGCAGTGGCTAGCAGACGTTGGTTATGAAGAGAAGAGTGGCTCGAAACAATGATGAACAGTGGTGGTTCTGAACAAGATCAACAATGGTGGATTTGGCAGTTTTAGTTACAAAGATGAATAAGAGATGAATAGTTGATGAACAAGATGAACAGTGGCTCTGATACCATGTTACGATTGAGAGAGAGAAGATAGAGAATGAATCTCTTGTATGTATGTATTCATCAACTATAATATGTTTATCTACAGTACAAGGGGACCATTATATAGGCAATACAGAGAGCTAGTCAAGAAGCCATCATGGGAGAGAATCATAAGATAGATTATTGGGCACATATTACATATGTTACATATGTTACTATACTAACACCACTAGTGACCCGATGGTGGTGTTGGTGTAGAACTGGTCTGTGTAGTGTGTATGTATATACTCTATTTTTTTGTATCTATATTACTATACATATAATATGTGAAAGAGATAAAAGATTGGATACCTTGTGAGAAGTGGCTTTTGAATAAATTTTAGCAGTATTAGGGGCATTGGTGGTGGAGAGAGAGAACGAGGGGGCACGATGGTGGACCTGGTGGTTGTGGAGAGAGAGGGTGGTGGTGGTGGGGAGGACGGATGGTGGTAGGGCGAGAGAGAAAATATAAATCATACTCAACTATTATGAGAGGGTAAATTAGTAAAATCAATATATTCTACTTACATCATCAATGATGACAGCATAACGCAGTCAAATCTTGTACTAAAGACGAGGGTAATTTGATAAGTTCATATGTTCTCTTAACTAAATTAACGTGTCTTAACTCTGATAAGATAGGAGTGTCTTGTTTAATCCAAAAGGTAATTTAGGTAAACCAGAGGTCGGGGTAATTTGCCCATAAAAATAAAGAAGGAAAAACAAAAAAAAATCCTATAATGTAGGTAAAAATATTATAATAAATCAAATTAGTAGAATGAAAGAATTGTCTTACAATTGCTAATTAGATACATGTAAGTATATCCCATTCAATTATTTGAGATTGTACATAACAAGGGAGAGAGAGAGAGAGAGAGAGAGAGACAAACACAGAGACTTTATTTATTTTTAGGCTTCCCTATTAAATATATATATATACCATGCAAGCCCTCGGTCATCGAGCCAACCTCATCCATTCGAAAGAACACAACCCTAGCCAGCCTTCCGAGTTCTATATATGAGGGCCGTTATTTGGTTCTGTGGTTTAACGCTTGAACATCAGTGTTATTGATGCGAGTTTGAGCCTCAAAATAGCCACTTTGTTAAATACTAATGTTAGGTCTGTCTCTACTCCCTTCCTAGGGTCTCATTGTAGTGGGACCAGAACTAGATAATGTTCTTATGTATGTATATATATTTATATATACACTAAGCATGGTGATCGGAGTGCCTTGATGGAGATACTCCATGTGGTCGTTGGATAAATTCTATGTGTGGTTGCTAGGCTATTGGTGGTGGGAGGCTATAGATTGTCTTCATCCAAAATGAAAGAGAGACATTCTCCATTCAAACTATAACAAATTTTAGTCGTTGACTCTTCCTAGACTCCTTGTGTGATAAGAAAACTCTTAAGGCTAGTTTGGTACGCAGTAATGGAGGTGGAATGGAATGGCCATTCCACCTCTAATTTAGTGATTTTCTTTCTCTCGATTGTTGTACTACATTAGAAATGGAATGATCATTCCAACAAAACCATTCTTCTTCTTGAGTTATGAAATGGTCATTCCATTCCTACTCATTACTAAAATCATCCTCTCTCTCTCTCTCTTTTACAACTCACTCCAGAATATATATATATATATATATATATATATATATATATAATATGTAATTTGTGTTAATTTCTCTCTTTATATATATAAAAAGTGTGTTATATACTTGCCACACATCTGTATAAATATATCAGTCACATGCCCATATATATAACTTGCTATATTTTAAGTTGTGAATGAAAAGTAAGAATCTTGTTTTATCACTTTCAGTTTTTAATAAAGTATTATTTTTTTTTTCGTATAAAAGATTATATTAATCTTGACTAAAAGAAAAAGACGGATTATATTTTAATTTAGAAAGTTTTAATTGAATGGGTAATTAATTAATTTTTTCACATGGTAATTAAATTAAAGTTGGCCAAATGTCCCATTTTTAAAACTGATTATGGTTTATATGGAAAAGTATAGCATGTTGGAAGGTACTATCATTTCATTCTTACATCATTCTCTATCTGCAGCCAAACATTGGAATGAGAATGGTATTCCATTCTATTCTCATTCCATTCCCAGCTTCATTCCATTCACATTCCATTTCATTCATGTGTACCAAACTAGCCCTTAAGGCTTTTATTTTTCTCTCTCTCTCTTTGTGTGTGTGTGTGTGTTTTTTTTTTGGTAACAGAGGGTGTTCCCATCTCTTTTTGAAGCGTGACTAATCGCGCTTCAGATACCCACAATCATCCCCAAACCAAGGTATCAAGTAAGCACAGGCATGTCTAGAGGACTTATGACAATTCAGCTATTTCGTGGGGTAGCTTTTAGCCTAGGTGTGTCCATTTATTTTGGTTTATATAATACGTGTAACTTAAATATATAATTCCTTGAACACTCCCCTCACATGTGGCGTTCTTTTGGTTCAACACGTGTTTCAATTTTTAATTATCAGAATAACGGTGAGGTTTGAACTCGAGACCTTTGGCTCTAATACCATGTTAACAACCATCTACTCTAAAAGCTTAAGCTATTAGAGAGGTTGTAACTTAAATAGATAATTCCTTCAACAACGTGCAACATAGAACAACCGATATATACGATTAGGTTAAAAATTTACAGATTTTGCCGTATGTTTGGCTTCCAAACTTCATGTGAGTTTATATATATATATATAAAATTGTACGTGGTGTACATGTTTCATAAGCATATTATAAGCGAATTAACTAAGGTGCACCCTTTTTGCACCATTAGAGTTATTTACTATTACTGCTGTGAGAGGAAATCACTGACCAGCCAAAATGCATATTAAAGTATGAATTCTGATGCAAATAACTCTGCGTCACCTATTAGAAGAAAAAGAAAAGGGAGAAAACTTTTAGCCTTAAAAATCCATTACAAATTGTTGAGCCTATCACATCTACGAATTTAATGAATAGGCACAGATGGTGGAGTTGCAATCTCATTGCTTTTGGTGATTTAGCTAGGTATGCATAAGTTTCATAGAGTAAAATCCTAATAGTGCGTTTGGATAAGTAAAAAAGGAAAAAGAAGGGAAAGATAGAATAGTGCGTTTGGATAAGTAAGAAAGGAAAAAGAAGGGAAAGATAGAATTACTTAGGAGAGAAATGAAAGAACAATTAGTGTTGATCCCTTGTTTGGTTTGTTATGGGTGCCCATATATAGTTATATACACAACTTCTAGTAGTTGTTGTCACATACATCTATAATATTCCTGGTATGTAAATAATGATGAATTCTTCATTCCAAAATGGGAAATCTTGCAGGTTGATTCTGTATCATGCTATTGCAAAGTAGACTCGGGCCTAAAAACAGTTGCTGGGGCCAGGAAATTTGTTCCAGGATCAAAAATTTGCATCCAGCCTGATATCAATCCTCATGCACACAAGAATAAGAACTCCCGGAGGGAGAGGACTAGATTTCAGCCACCCTTTCTGCCTGGCCTTCCTGATGATCTTGCCATTGCTTGTCTAATCCGAGTCCCTCGTGTCGAACACAATAAGCTTCGTCTAGTTTGCAAGAGATGGAAGCACCTTCTGGCTGGAAACTTCTTTTATTCTCTTAGGAGAAGTCTTGGAATGGCGGAAGAATGGGTTTACGTCATCAAAAGAGACCGTGATGGAAGAATTTCATGGCATGCTTTTGATCCCACCTACCAGCTCTGGCAGCCACTTCCTCCTGTTCCTGGAGATTATAGTGCAGCCATTGGATTTGGATGCGCTGTTCTGAGTGGTTGCCACCTGTACTTATTTGGAGGAAAACATCCACTGAAGGGGTCTATGAGGCGGGTCATTTTCTACAGTGCTCGGACAAATAAATGGCACAGGGCACCGGACATGCTTCGGAAGCGTCATTTCTTTGGTTCTTGTGTCATAAATAATTGCCTTTATGTGGCTGGTGGAGAATGTGAACAAGTCCAGAGGGCTCTCCGTTCAGCTGAAGTTTATGACCCCAACAAGAACCGATGGAGTTTTATAGCAGATATGAGCACAGCAATGGTGCCCTTTATTGGGGTAGTTTATAATGGAAAGTGGTTCCTAAAAGGACTTGGGTCCCACCAAGATGTCCTGAGTGAAGCCTATAGCCCTGAAGCAAATACCTGGGCACCAATCAGCGATGGGATGATTGCTGGTTGGCGCAACCCGAGCATCTCTATGGATGGAAAGCTCTATGCAATGGATTGCCGTGATGGGTGCAAGCTTAGGGTCTACGATGAAGCTACAAATTCATGGAACAGATTTATAGATAGTAAACTCCATTTAGGGAGCTCTCGTGCTCTGGAGGCTGCGGCTCTTGTTCCCCTTAATGGGAAGCTTTGCATCATCCGTAACAACATGAGTATTAGTCTGGTTGATGTCTCGAGTCCTGATAAGCAAGTGGAGAGTAACCCTCACCTTTGGGAAAATATTGCCGGGAGAGGCCACTTCAGAACACTTTTCACAAGTTTATGGTCAAGTATAGCTGGCCGAAGTAGATTGAAAAGTCATATTGTACACTGTCAGGTGCTGCAAGCATGAGAACTGGCATTATTCATATTGCGTATGCAACAAAATTGCGTCATCTTCTTCATTCTGTCACGCAGATTTATTACATTCCGAAAGCTAAATCAGTTGCAGTTCATAAGCGTTGTGCTTCTGCATCTGCTGAACCAAACAGTTGCATTTTTTCTCTTCTGATTTTCTGATCCTTGTACTTGTTGCGGAGACGGATTAACATTGATCCCTTGCAGGAGTGTAGTATAGTTCTCGGTTTCTCCCATTTCAAAAGGTTTTGCAAATGATGAGAGTTGAAGAAATTGAAAATGGGGGAAGATTTGTGGGTGTCTCAAAAATCAAAGCAAAAGGCGAAAAACTCCAATGAACTCTCCGTTGGCAGCACTCATATAAAGTTTGATCTGGGAACTGATGGCATTTTCACCATCCAGATAGCAAACATGCATTTTTAAGGTGAGGGTGGTTTACTGTTGGTTTTGGCACAAGAATTGCGAGGCCATTTCTTTGTATTCATGGAGAGAGAGAGAGAGAGAGAGCTTTTTGAACTTGTAAATCTGTCATTTGGATCCAGGGGTGTGTGTGTCCTTGTTTGAGGGATCCAAGGCCTTGTAGTATGTAGTTTTGGAGGTGTACTTGTGAATATACATGGGTTATCAAATATAATGATACTTCTAATCAAGTGACTTTTCTTATTTTATTTACAACTGCCAAACCCAGGTGCCCATTATTATTTTGGCCATTCATTTTTGAAGTCATATTACTGTTGCACAACACAGTGATTAAGAATAGCGAAAGAAAAACAAACACACAAGGGTCCCCCTAGATTAGTTTAAAAACAAAAACAAAAACAAAAACAAAAAAGAACTTGAGCCTTATGCAGACAAATTGGTACATGATATGAATGTGAGACAGAGCAGGTGAAATAATATTGTTGTGTAGGTAAGTAACATAAAGTACAGGATGAGAAATATAGAAACAGCTGTCTGTGTGGGGTTGGAACTTTTCAAAACATCAGACATAAGGTAAGATGTGAAACAGCACAGGCAGTATGATTCCCCAAGCAATCTCAGCACTTAACCATCTCTTCCCTCTTCCACCATTGCTACTTAACTGAGCACTTGATCCGTTATTGGTAGTCTTCCCTTTAACAAATACCACAAGAAAAATATACAAATTAATTTCAACACAAGAGTCACCCTATACTCAGAAAGTAAAACATTATTACCATATATATATATATATATATATATATATATACATACACCAAACCCATGTGGGTTGTAAGATTTTGTTACCATTAGCAGCTGGGGCACTATTGCTCCCTTTGGTACTGTTTGCAAATTCCTCAAACACCTTCGCATCTGGTGAGTTTGGTGCCAAGTGCAATAGTGCTGGAACCATTACCATATCCATAAAATCAGTCAAATGATCAGTTCATCCATAAAATCAGTCAAATGATCAGTTCAAAAGAAACAGCATTAAATTTGAGAGCATCATAATGAATTTAAATCATTCATTCATACATACACACATATATATATATATATAAAAGGGAGAATCGAAGTATAGTGTCAAATAAGTAGGTGTAAATGTTGAGAATAAAGTCTAAGTTAGAGAAATTAGGCTAAAAATTGAGTTGATCTCGAGTTAGTTGGAATTAGATTACTTCTAAGTAAAAAAAAAAAATTTAAGAACTTAAAATAAATATCTTAACAAGCACAAACTAATTCTAAGAAAATTAATTATACACAATAATTAATTTAAGCAAAAAGAAGTAGAAAAGAAAAGGGTGATCATAAATTAAATATGCACAATATACTTAAAATTAATGATCAATAAAATTACAATTCGGGTTTGGATTGGTCTGCCCAAGATGCACCCCAATATTATATATGACAAAAGAATCACAAATAAGTCATTAGAAGGGATGGCGTTACTAACGAGAGAGTGAGAGAAAAATTAAGAGTGACGTTCATGAGTGAGAAAATAAGAGAAAGTACATTTAGATCGTAGATACATATACAACAAATACCTATAGATGTACCAATAAGAAATAGTAAATTAGTTTAACTAAAAAGTAAAAAGACAAATATGACATTCAAATTTACGTGTGATGAGGTTATTAGAGACGATTTTTAAAATAATTAAATATCCTGAGTGAGAGACTAGTAATAGAAAAGAAGGCAGAAAGATTAAGACAAGGACGATGAAATAATTAGTTCTATTACGGCGAACTCAACTGATGTTGCTACTGGGAAAAAAATATGCTAAACATGCTCAATTGGGTGAAAATTTTGAGTATGCTTGTACTTACTAGGGCATTCAGACACATTAGACGGTGCATGACAGGCAGTGGGAAGGCCCAGGGCGAGTGTGGCATTAATCTTGAGGCCAAGGTTGGGATCATTCCGATCCTTAACCAAGATGCAGAGGCACTTCTTGCTCTTCTGCAGGACTTGTTTGATGCCGGAGCAACAGTCCAGGGTCGGAGCTTTCGCTTCGCCGCTAACGTAGGTCAGACATGTGGCAAGCCCCATCAGTTGGTCTGAACATTCTTCTCTATCTTTAGCTAGGTCTGAGTTTGCAAAACCAACCAACATCAACAAGAACATCCATGACAGTACTGCCAGAGAAATATATTTTGATGAGTCCATTGCAGAGATGAAGAGAATGAGAGAGAGAGAGAGAGAGAGAGGATATATATGGTATGAAGAGATATATGCTTCCCTGCCTTGTATGCTTATACTTGTAACATTTATTAATGAAATGGACTATACTTTGAAATTAATAATTGTATGTGCTGGTTTATGATAACTCTTAAGTGGTATCTAAAGGGTCACATGTGAAGAGTTGGTTTGTCTTTGGATTAGCTGGTAATTGGAGAGGGTGTAAAAATTACAAATGGATCAAGACCCACATGCACCAAACCAGAAATCATTACCGAAGAGACACTGCGGAATTATAAACATGCATCAATACCAACCACATAAAAATCATATCCATCTCAACCAATTGTATCACTCTCATTTGCTTGCTAGTTGTCGATATAAAGGTACATATTGAGGTGTAGTTTAGTATAACCGTAAGATTATTCCGGTGTAATTCGAAAGTTACAGAGTGAAAAAAGAAAATCGTCTCTCTGCATGCGAAAGTTGGTAGGAAGTATAGAGTCTGATTATACTGTGCATCTTGGTCCAACTTTGCGGATTCAATTTCGCTATAAGTTGGCCCAACTTTACATATCTGACCGAATTTTTTAGAGAAATATTTTAGTATTTTCACACTTGTTATGCAGTCGTAGGAGATGCCTATATATGCAGTCTAAAGTCTAAACTCTCTGTAATTGTTTCTCGTTTTTTTCATCCTAATGAAAATACTGCAACACCAAAAACGTAACCCTAAATTTTGGGTGAAATTTATAAATCTGTCTGTCTTGCGTATTTCATCTTGTTTTCTGTTATTTTTTCGCAACAAAAGTAATTCTGTATGGTAAAGATAGTTTCATGCACTGAATTATCTCTTTTTAATTTTAGTTAGATTGAAAATTTTAATATAAATCCGACAAATGTGTTGTCGTTCTTGTAAGGTGGTGTTGCAACATCAACCTTACTAGAGAGAGAGACAGAGAGTTATAAAAAATCATTTGGATTGGCAACCCGTGAGGGAGCAACTGGTTGGCAACCCGTGATAGTTTGGATCTATATATCCGTGACTATATAGGAATTAGCTAAATATGATATTGAACTAGTGAGACCTTGTCACTGTACATGTGTCATGTGCATTGTGCAATAAGACGGATAATAATGAATATTTAATTGTCTTCGTTGAATTTATGTTGAGAAAAAAACAAAAAACAACAAAAAAAAAGTCAGAGGGAAGCTTTCTGTGCTTGTTCTAATTTATATATTACTTTGTCCCTCTGTGATGCATTTTTTTCCCCATAAATTATGATGCATTGTACAAGAAGCTTCGGTTTTTTGGATTGTGGATTTTGGGTTTTTACAACAATGGTTTCTACATGTTTAGGTTTTGGATTTTGGGTTTGGCAATGGAGAGAGAACTGTAACCGATGATGGGTCAATACATGTCGAGGCTGTAGAGGATGGCAGTGGACTGTGCAGCGGAGGGAGAGATGGGGAGTGGCGGAGGACGAGGACATGGACATGGACATGGACAGGAGAGAGAGAACATAGAGAGAAAGAGGAGAGAGAGAAAAGGTGAATAGAGCTCACCTTCTCACAGGTGTGTAGGTGAGTTATCCTGACCGCTAATGTGTTCTAATAAAAAATGAACATATCAGCTTTAATTACAAAATTAAATTTAAAATTCAATAAATAAATATAATAAATGAGGTTTAAACTGCAATAAATAAGTATAATAGATGAGATTGACCTCATTTATTATACTTATTTATTACACTTTAAAACTACTGTGTTCTTTTTTTATTGGAACACACCACATATGCAAATATTTCAATTTATATTTTGTATTGTACTATTGAGGGTACAATAGACATTTCACACGCGTTTTTGACAACTTTGGAGAGTATCTGATATACTCAGTTTTACCTCGTAACAATTTTTATAAAATATGTGAGCTAGCATGGTCAGTATATCTTAATTTGCGAAAAATCGAATTGGTTGGAATGTTTGAAGGTACAGAGAGTAGACGAGATAAACTCTACGTTAGCTACACTGGATTGTGTAGAACTAATATGAAACTTTTTAATAAGTGTGAATCCTTTTGGTAACCCTCCAAGTTCTATTGGGTTTCGATTTTTCGATCCACTTGGGACTCCTTTCTTTTCGTAAGTGTATTTTTACCCTTAAATAAAAATGAGGAAAGAAAAGTAAAGAAAGAGGATTTTATTATTCAATACATTAATATTGATAAGCTTTGAACTCACTAATTTCATAAATGAATTAAGTGTAGACTAAGCTTATTTATTGCACCTATAAGTTATATTAGTATTGAAGCCAACAAGAGTTCACACTCACCATTGGCACTCAAACCAAATTCTTCCCCAATTACCAAATTCATGTCGATTCTCAAATTCATTTTGAGAACGATTTCACATTCATCGAAACATAAATAAAATTAATACGTGACATTTATTATAAACACCAATGAACCAAAATGTATTCAATACTAAATAAAAACGATTAGAAATGTACACGACTATATAGAGCTTGAAATAAAACCAGTTTGACCCACAATTTGATTGAATTCAAAGTACATTTTGATGCGTTTGGACTTTAATTTTAAATCCTAATTAAAAACAAGTCAAGTTGCGATTTTGGTTTAGATGGATCGAGTTTGATCCCCAAATCAAGTACATTTTACTCTGTTTGGATGCTTTTTAAATTATATGGATATGATCTGAATTCACATGGAAAAAAACAAAAGACCTAAAGAGTGATATTACATTCTGACAACTAAAAAGCAAAGACTCAAAAAGTGAAAGAAGAAACAACTAATAACTCATTATATATAGATAAAGCCTATTAATTACACCTTAGGGATTATCATTAATATGTCCCAAATGGCAAAAGAAAAGTAAAATGAATAATTCCATGATTTAAATAATACATATGAGACCCATACTCAACAATTCCAGAGATAATTAAATCACAGATTTGGCCTTTTCTTTTTATTTCTATTTTGTGTTGTTTTTATGTGAAAATTTGGAGTCATTTTTGTTTCGTGTTCTGTGTTGTTGGTAATGTAGTGTAACAAAGCAAATACCGTAATATGTTTAATAATTTTTGTCGTCATTTGAATAATGCCTTTTATTTTTATTTTGTGTTGTTTTTACATGAAAATTTGGAATCTCTTTAGCAATCGTTTTTGTTTCCTGTATTGTATTGTGTTATTGGTAATGTAACAAAGTAAAGCACTATAATATGTTTAGTAACTTTTGTATGTCATTTGAATAGGACCGCATTTATTGCCAAAAAGAAATTCAAATAGGACAAATTTGGTTTTTTATTTTTATATTTTTGCACAGTAGCAAAAACATCACATCGGTGAACAATATAAAAAAAAAAAATCTATGTGACCTCTTTTATCTGGTTATTTTATTTTTCAATCTTGCACCATTTTTTACCGAACATGTTTTTATATTTTTATTTCCAAAATTCTTTTAATAAATTTTACGTTATGAAACATCCTTTCAATCACCATTGAATATACTCCCACAACAAAAACATTGTACCTGTTTCAAATGAAAACATAAACGCATAATGATTGCCAAACAGACCCTTGGCCAATTGATTTCCTCTTAACACATTATTGGACAGATCAGACTAGGTCTATAGAAGAAAATTAGTACACTACTATATATCAAGAGGGTTTATTAAATTGGGTAGCTATGGTCATGTGTGTCTCACTAACTGTGCTCTAACTACATAACTTCTTGATGTTTAATGTTCGAGGTGGCCATAAAGGTGGTCATAGGTCACAAAGTCCTTAATCACTACTACAGCCCAATCTAAATCATACTTGTGACAACTCCAATGCATGTCCGTTTCATAGTTGTCCATAGTTGTCCCAAAACAACTATGAAACGGACATGCATTGGAGTTGTCACAAGTATGAGACGACTATGAAACGGACATGCATTGGCTTGTCACAAGTATGATTTAGATTGGGTTATAATAGTGATTAAGGACTTCATGATTCATACATATATATATATATATATATATATATATATAGATTTGGCAAGTCTCTTTTCAATTTTTATTAGACAAATATGACCTTATTACAATGTAACCATATAATGATAAAGATTAATTTAGTGCAATTCATACTTTACAAAATGTGTGTTTTTTTTCATCAGTGTTACCCTGCAAAAGCAACAGTGAAACGACCACCATGGCAACAGTACTACCACCAAATCGATGGCGCCGCCACCACCATTCCCACCCCCAAATCCACCACCACCATCCCCACAACCACAAGTACCACCATCTCTACATGTATTATGGCGATTGCCTACACCACCACCATTCTCACACTCATAACAATATGTGGGGCAATAAATATCCCACCCACTCTCATAACTACAACCATCACTCATAATCCCACAACCACCGTAATCTTGTGTAGCAAAACAACATTGTCGAAGATCTAATACTCAGCGGTGGTAAAATTCAGACGATGATCGCATCGGCATGGTTCACGTTGGTGGTGAGGTGTAGATAGTGGAGCAAGTGGTATCAAGAATGTGATTAAGATAGAGAACATGAGAGATATAGAGAGCGTGGAGAGATGAATTAATGGGGAGTTTAGCCATTTGTTGTTCTAAATTACATGATTGTTCATGATTTTTATAAGTTGACATGTTTTAATGGGCCTATTTTTGTCCATTAAATATTGGAGAGAAGCTTATCCTCCCCATGAAAGAGGGGAGGTTAGCTTTTCCCTATATATATATATATATATATATATATATATAAAGTTAATTCATTGGTCAAGTCTTATCACTAGTATGGTTCACATAAACGTTTTAAATGTAATAGAACTCTTTCTAATTTAGTTGATCGAGAGTTAATATTGTTACAAATGACCTCAATTTTTTGTGATGACTCCAAATAAATAGTGTCAAATAAGAACTTGATAAGAGTAGAGTCTATCTCTTTCACTAACTTTTTTTATTTTGTAACTTCTCATTAAGGGCTCGTTTGGCATTCTTGTTTTGTGCAACGGTTTTCATCCGAAATAGAAAAGACATTTTTTTATTGTAGAGTGTGTGCAATAGTGATTGCAAACATAGTTGGTAATATAAAATTTATTGCAAAATTTTTGAAAATAAAAAGATGAAAACATATTTGGTAAAAAAAGTGTTGCAAAATTGTAAAACAAAATGGTTAGTTAAAAAATGACACCTATTTTTTCGGTACTATTCATCACTACAGTATTTTTGTTACTGTGTGATTTTTTATTTCTGATTTGTATCACTTTTAGGCAACAAACGTGGTATTATTCAAATCGCAACAAAAGTTACCAAAGGCCTTTTGGTGTTTTGCTTCCTTTACATTAAATTATCCACAACAAAAAATATATATATATATGAAAACAAAAATAGTTGGCAACCGAACATGATAGATAAGTCATCATTCCTCTTTCACAAAAAAGGAAGATATTATCTTATTCTCTTCTCTTCCATCGAACCAAACAAACAAACAAAAAAAGAACAAAATCCCTTCCCTAAGAATGTCTCATCCATTCATTCTTCTCTCCCTTTCATTCAATATTTTTCCTTCCAACCAAACGGACCATAAGGGTGACAAAGTTTTTGATCTAGTTGGAAGTAAAACAAAAACAAAAACAAAAAAATGGAAAAGGAATGGTTCTTAATGTGGATTTTGCTTTCATTTATTCCATCTAACTTCCTACAATTAAGGTGCTGAGCTACAATTGACAGGACTACCCAACAATATGATAATTATAACAACATTATTGGGAGCAACCAACAACTTCCAACTAAACAGATGGGTTAATTAAAAGTTTTGCTATGACAGAAAGGGAGAGTTGCTACCAGAATTGTCCAAAAGATAAGCCATTAAATCAAATTAAGCATATAGTATGTCATGCCACATGAGGCTATAAAGTTGTGCCAAACGATTCACGTATACTAGTCTTTATATCCTAATGGTAGATGAGAGGCAAATATATATATATATATATATATATATATATATATGTGTGTGTGTGTGTGTGTGTGTGTGTGTGTGATACCCATGTTTGTAAAACATTTTAAAGTAGCAGAAAAAATTGAAAAAAAATAGTCTTCTTTCTGGGACTAGCTTTTGGTAACCAGATGCCCCAAGTTGCATATTGCAATCTTTTCATAGCATCTTAAAATTTTAAGAATGAGAGACTTCCTTTTGGGGCTAGCTTTGGATAATCAGATCCCCCAAGTTACTAAAGATCCTGTTGAGCACTCCTTAATATTAATGCACCACCGAGAACTATAATCTAGTGATACTTTTTCACCAAGTCCCTTGATTAATCGCACGTTATAAACTCGGTCACATGAATTGAATCCATTTATTAAAGAATTAGTCAATGGCTGATGAAAAATTATGGTATAACCTATATAGATTAATGCATTTTATGTAGCATTTGAAAGCTTAGGGGATATAATGCAGTCATAGTGATTTTATGAAAATTGTAGAATCAAACATGTATCACTCATTTTATTATGGAGTCAGAGTTTATAGCACTTTCTCTGCAATGAAAAATTTAGACATGTGTGATTGAAGCACAATCACATGATAAGAATCTTAACCGATGATATTATTGCTGTGCAGTATGTAAAGTCCAAATCAAATTTGATGGATCCATTGTCAAATGGCTTAAGTAGAGACTTAGTGTTTGAGACATCGAGATTGATGGAATTAAAGACTGAAATCTCTTGGATTCAATGAAAAAAATCAACATAACAATGTGAGTGAGCATAATTATCCATTCATATCCTTATGATGTTAATGTGTGCTTGATCATGCATTAAGAAAGTTGAGATTTGAATCTCTTAATGAATCTATAGATCATTTTTCGATTGGAGTGTGTAGGATAATCCTGATAGATTCACTCGACAATCTTGTATTGGGGAGAATGAGATTAAGCTCTTAACAAGTCTATAATTGTTAATTTGGTTAAAGTATGCAAGATCAATTTTGACGAACTCGCTAATTTGAGTGTGAAAGTGGAGTCGCTTCTATAGGATATGGACATGCTTGATCGTTAATGACACACCTAAGTGCCACACAAAAGTGCATATTCACACGGGGACGAAATGTGTCAAGCTTCAGTATTTCATCTCTAAACAAAAGTGTGTTTAGTACTTCTGATTTAGCAAATATGGTTCTGGGTTCAAGACTCAGTTCACCAACCTGCTAGAGGAAATCAAAGGTACTTATTCCAATTAATGGTTCAAGTTCACAAGACTCCATTATTGATGCACATGATTGTTCAAGTTATGTTTTAAACTAGTTGTTTGAATTAACTATCATTTAATGAAGTCTTAAACTCTAACTTTAATATATTAACATGATGCAATTACTCATTTTAACCTGTATTTATTAAATTTAAGTTCAATAAGTGTTATGTTAAAACATCTCCATCTATAATAATATAAATAGTATTCCTACCAAGCCTACAATATGTATACTACCAAAACAAGATTCAAGAGAGTTGTGGTTAAAGTTGCAAGAGAAGTGTTCCCAAATTGTTGATTTTGAAGTGAGTATTATACTTTAATTTGATCGAACGGAAGTGAATACATGAGTTCATAAAAGGAAACGCAACCTTCATGAGCATACAAATTTAATATATGAATTTAATTGAATCTCGAAGATAGTATTGTCATTTATTTTTCTTTTGTGGTGTAATTAATTAAAGTCATTCTTCGATGGCTTGTGTAATTCATACATTAGCATTTCATGCTCTAATTCTAATAAAATACCACATTTTCCTATTCCACTTTTGTAAAACCCATTTTCATTTTTTGATAAAATTATTGATGAGAAAATGTGAGAAAGAAAAAAAAATAATATGTCAAATTGAGGCATCATTGCATTTTCATCATATTTTTTCTTTATTTCCTCTCACATCCCCAAAATAAAATTATTTTCCTTTTCCAAAACTTTATTACTCAAAAATCATATATATATATATATATATATATATATATATATATATATATATATATATATATATATTTCATTAGCTCCATTTTCCCTACAAATATCCATTTTTCCTGGCGACACATTTTACCTTGCACTTTTCCTTATTGGCCAAAACTAATTGTAAAGTTAAAAATGGCCCAATTTCAAAAGGATTTGTTGTGACATTTTAACAAAGGTTCAAAACATGTTTCCTTGACAAAATCCCATTCTAAGCCATTTTCTCACTCAGTAATTTCAAAAATTATTATCATGTTTTCATTGATTCCTAGAAAGAAAAGTACACTCAGGGAGGAGAAATTAAACAAATAGTAATAAACAATACATTAATTTTCAAAAACAAAACAATGTTTTCAAATTTAAGACATTCCAAAGGATATTAAGAAAATATTATTTAAGAACTAGGTAACACAACCCTTGACCCGATCTTATTAACGTGGATCATGCATGGAGTTACTAATCAATTGGTCTTCCTAAAATGGTTTGCAAGTATCTGTCAATTCCATTAAAGTCAATTAATATAAAAAAATTAAAATGCCAAAACTACCCTCTTTGGCGGTAGTATTGATGTGGCATTGATGAAGGAATATATATATATATATGTTAATCTCAGTCAAAGAAATAAAAATTAAAATTATTTTTGTACAAAAGCTTTATAACTCAAGCACTTTTGTAATTGTATATTAAATGTGATTTTGTTTAACAAATCGTTAGTCTGACAAACATGTCAAAATAATTTTGCAAAAATTTAAATTGAGGGTAATTAAGCCAAATTTCAGAGGAGGGGAGAATAATTTACCCTAATTTATATAAAAGGGTGAGTTGATATGCTCCTCAACAAAGAGCCATGTTGCAAGTAAGAAGACATGGTCCAAGTAATTAAAGCCTTTTACTTTCTCTGAAACTGTCTTCCTACTGTCTTTGCTTCTCTAGCTCTTGACTTAATGCCAATATTTTTTTTAATCTTGACAAGAAAAAAATCACACCCATATACCTTAATGAAAACTTGAACCCTCGATCTTCTACTTTGAAGACTAGAGATGTACCATTGAACTTCTCTCATTAGTGGCTTATTGACACTTTTTAAGAGAGTTTGAAAGTGTCTCCAAATTTCCAATCAATACAATGATGAATTAGGAAGTCTAGTAAAGGAAAAAAAAAAAAGAAAAAAAAGTAAAGGATAATCTTTGTAAAAGAGACTCTAAAGTACCCCTTGCATCTACTTTTCTGTAGATGGGTATGGAGGCAAAAATCCCTCCAGAAAAGGTTTTCAATGTATTTAGTCTAGTAACAGAGGAAATTACCAATGCACAGATTGATCAATGTTGAAACCATTATCAGCAACAATGTATTTTCTAAATGCAGCTGTTAAACATGGTTAAATAAAAGCATTTGCTACCTTGTTGCACATACAAAGACCAACCGCCATGGATACGCCATGGATAGGTCCATAGTTCGCTAGTGAATTTGCTATGCACGAAGAATAACAATGATTCTTGTAGGAAAGTAAAACTGCGTACATCTAATCCTCCCCGAACTTGGCAATAGTGGCACTTATTAGGCAGGGCTACTAGGTTTGAAGCACCTTTTATGCCATACTGTATGCCCCAGGGTTCCATCAGAATGATATACTTAATCCAAGAAGTGGCTTAATTCAAATACTACAGGGGTACAGAGTATTTATGCACAACTATTTGAATATCAATCATGTTGAACATGTCAGGGCTAATAACAAGACCAACAAACACACAAAAACCATAAACACAAAGACACCAACTGGATTTACCACTCCCACACCATCTCCATTTCAACCAGTTGTTCCTGCAACACGGATTCGTCTCGTCTCCTCACCACCACAGCTTCGGTGTCACAATCTCCGACACAATCACAACCACCCTACATTATGTTCATTCTCACTAGCAGCAAAAGCACACGTGCTATACAGCATTTTTGCAGTACCATTCAGTTAGAAGTAAAATAAGATAGTGTAACAAAACAGTGCCCCGGAATCCATCTGTTTCTAAGTTGTGTGAATTCACTCAGTGCAACCTTATTGACTATCTTTGAAACCTCTTCTTCTCGGAACTCAACCACATACTACTATTTTAGGGCACTCATCATAACATGATCAAATCTCACCTTTCTATCACAAATTTTATCCAAATCTATAAACCCAATTCAAGTAATCAGAAAAGATGGACAATGGGTGTGAAAGACCTCAAACCATTCCAAGAATAGAAATAAGAACCTCAGTCTACAATTCTTTATGAAAACAGAGTTTTTAAGGAAAAAACAAGTTTTAAAAATTTTTTCTCTTACCTGATTGAATTCATGGAATAAGAATTTAGCCACATATTGATAATATCATTATCACACTTCAAAACCAAAGGATTATCTAAAATACCTATATCCGATATTTAGGATCAATAATACAAAGGACGAGGAGATAGAGGGTGATATGATTAGTAGAATTGGGGCAGGTTGGACAAAATAGAGACAAAAGTGGTGTTTAATGCGATAAATAACAAATAACAGTTATTAGACCCGCTATTTATATTGTGCAGAGTATTGGGCTTTAAAAAAGAAACAAGAACAACGAATTCATGTAGCGAAAATGAGGATGTTAAGGTTACTAATTAAAATGTGAGAGAAATTGCGAGTGGTGCCTATTAGTGATAAAATAAGATAAAGTAGACTTAAGTGATATAGACATACATAAAGAAGACCTATAAATGCACCGGTAAGAAGATGAAAACTATATTGCGTAGAAGGTAAGAGATAATGAAAGCAACCGAAATTAACATGGAATGAAATATTAGAAATAATATTAAAAAGTTAATGAAATATTAGAAATAATATTAAAAAGTTATATTATAAGAGAAAATATAGAATTCATGTATTCATATAGGATTAAGACAAGGATGATGATAATGATGATGACGACGACGACGATGACAATGACGAAAATCTGACTGAAAAACGGAGAAAAAGAAAAATCCATTCTGATACAAAATGATGAGTGAAAGTTGGACCTATTTCCTTCCACTGCCAGAAATTTATTAAACATACATGGTAAAAACAAAAGCACAGCTCAAACAGACAATAGCATGTTATTGGTAATAGAAATTTATAGTCTATTAGATGGACATGGTCTAGTGGTCATATATGTAAGGACAAAGTGAGAGACAAACGAAAAAAGGGAAGAAAATTATTTATACTTGCAAAACATAAATTTTGAAGATAAAATGAATTTACAACTGCATTTTGCAGAAAAAGTATTGATGCTTGTAAAAAATCCACATCTAGCTTAAGTAATTCTATTGGTATAAACAAAATAGAATATATTACGTGCATCCCTGCACATGATTAGGAAAGAGAACATAAGGTAGAAGCTTATTTAGAATCAAGGGTGAGGATATCTAGCATCTAGGTTATTGTGAGAAAAAGGCCTTAATCATGAAACATGTTTTCTTTTGGCTTGATGAGACAACACCATGTGACTAGTAATACTTGATTGAAACATTACAATGACATAATGTGGACTGCGATTATGGTGGTGAGGTGATCATTTAATGTGATAAGTTGGGGCAATTAAATATGACAAGATAAAGTTGAGAGGGCAAACTTCTAAGGGGCATATGTCGTACGGGAGTTCATGAACCCCACAGTAGGCCTTGGCAAATAGTCCGACACCAAGTTGTGGAAGCCCTCTTGAGTCTTGCTTCCAACTCAAGCAGTTTACAAGGTATATCAGGGTGCTTTTGGTCTTCAAGTCTTTATGGCGATGCTAATTTATGGAGACGAGGTTCTGGCCATGGTCTTTGAGTCTTCAAGTGGGATTTATTTGTGAAGAAGAAACCATGTCAGCGAGGTTAATCTGAAGAGATGAGGTCCTCGCTTTTGTCTTTAAGCAGAACTTATACAAGAAGAAGAGGTCCTCGCGGCAAGGTCTATACAAAGAGAGGAGAAGAGGTCCTTAACATATACTGCATCCATCCCATATTAAATGACCGTTTGGGAATTCTATCTTTTTAGTTCAACATGCATTTCATTGTCACTCTTTGAAATTCAAAACTTAACCCTAAAAGGTTGAAGGATTTACATTGTTAATTTGGGAAAGTTTCAAAACGTAAGGAAAATTTAGGAAAGTTCTGAGGAACATTTATTTTGGGATGGACACTATGCTGACAGTGAAGCTTCTTCTCGGAAGAGAAGAGATCCTCAGAATAATAAATGACCATTCCGAAGGTTGGCACCCAATTGAAGATAGAAATCTTCGAGGTCAAAGTTGAGGTCAACTGGAAGCACCAAATGCAATGATGTGCAGAGTGAATTCATTGTCAGTAAATTATTACCATGGTGCTGATGTAGAAAAGGGTGGGTGCCTGATATCCATAACTTGTATTGGTAAAAAATTTAAATAACATGAAATGTATCCATGTGACATTCCATCTTAAGTTTTGCATTGTTATGTCAAATCTAACAACCCAAGCCCAGTTGCATACTGTTTATATGAACACGAAATAAAAGAAATATGCATCCTAACTCAAGCTTCCAGAGGAATCATGAACTGAACCTTCAGTCCTCTTAGACTCATTAAACTTAGCAATTCTGGCATTGAAAGAAAATAAACACATCTGACCCCTCAAAAGGTAATCAAGTAGATTGAGTTAGACTGTATAAAGTATCCGAGCAGCATCACTAGCTTCTGTTCATGTTACTAATATGTACATGTGATACATTGGATGGATAGAAGAGATATGTGAGATACCAAAGAAGCTTCAAACGGAAGGAGCAGACCTGAGCACCCTTTCTAGTTTCTCAGCCTTGGCGTAATCCTTGTCAGTGAGAGGACCAGCAGGAAAAGGTGTGATTTCCACAAGCATGTGTGGAGTTGGGAGCTCATCAAACAGAGCTCTCACGTTGTTACAACACACACTTTCTCCATGAGCACTCTCTCTCCTAATCTGACAACCCTACAAACATGACAAAAGACTCTGGTAGCAATGAATAACACATTGGTTTTTAGATTATTATTCTCAAAAGAAACTACAGAATATAAATTTACAAAATGCCGAAGAAAACTATACAAGAAAATAAGAAAGAAAATTATTTCTAAAAATATCTTCTTTGAAGTTGTATTACCTTGTGGGAAGTGGCATCTCTGAAGTGATCATCATCTGATAGTAAGGATGCAATGGCTTTAAGAAGGTTCCGTCCTTGAGATTTGGAACGTATTCTATAATTCCGCCTAAGTGTACCCTTAGTTGTAGGATGCCATTTGCTCACTAATTTCCTTCTGTCAGTTGCTTCTCTCTCTGCTTAGACAAACCAGCAATTGAGTTTTTTTTTCATTTTCAAACAAGATATCAGGAAAGATAATAAAGGCACCCCAAGTGTGCAAAGACTTGAATTATACAGATAACTATAGTAACTATTAAACAATCAAAGTCAAATGCGTGTAGAACAAAGACAACTTTGATGCTCAAAAATGATTTTGCAAAGAGCCATCCTAAAAATTGATCTAAAAACTCCCTCACACTATCCATTGTCCACTGATTGTTCACTTCTTTCCCTGGAGTATTGGAAAATAAAACACAAAAGTACTGGCTCACAAGATGATTCCTTCCATCTCTCTCTCTCTCTCTCTCTCTCTCTCTCTCTCTCTCTCTCTCTCTCTCTCTCTATATATATATATATATATATATATATATGTATATGTATATATATGTATATATATTGTTTTCTGAAATGTTACCTTTCTCTAAAAAACACCTAAATGTTAATTAGTACACAAAAGTACATGACAACTTCACCATATATTTAATTTTATTTTACTCTTTGATAAGTCATAACCAGTTAATTACTGACATATTGATTGCAACAAAACTATCATTCACAGAAACAAATGGAATAACAATTAATTTGATCAGAGGAAGTAGCACTTTCATTGAAACAATAGGTTAAGCATTACCATCCCTTGAATTAGACCCCGTTGCTTTGATTTTTCTATTCAATTAATACATTAAAACATGAACTCGCTTAACAGCATTTGTAAAATATAAGACAACAAAATTCAATAAACCCACAAACCTGGTTTGCTTTGCAACTCCTCAAACCACTTAGAGAACCCCAAATCATCAGCACCTGTTTCCAACTCTAAAACACAAAAGAATAATAATGACAAAGAATTAAAATAGAAATCACACATTCAAACTATTTTATGTAGATAAAAAGGCAGTGCAATAATATATACATATATGTGTATGTGTGCAAGACATTATGAAACAGACCTGAGACAAGTGGGTTATCTTCAGATCCAACTAAACCAGCCTTCAAAAGGGCATAGAAGATGCAAAGCCTGCCAGCCCATAAAAGAGGAGTCTCAAGCAAAGAAGCATATACTTTTGTGGGATTGAAATTGGGTGATCCTAATCTATTCAAATACAGCAATCGTTTAAGGCTTTTGGTGGTGGGTCCACTTCCAAAACATGGAAAGAGGGTTTTTGGCAGCAAAGTTGTTGCAGGGTTGCGATTGTTGAAGTAATAGCACTTGGTAATGGTGGTGATGGTGGCGGCAATGGTGGTGGTGAACTGGGTAGGGGGTGCGACGTTGGTGATTTGTAGAAGCATCTCCTTGTGCTTGTTATACTGAAGATGACAAATAGCTAATGGATCATACCAGTCCAATAGTATGTTTTATTTAGCCAAAGGGAATATATATATATATATATATATATATATATATATATATATATAGTGTATATTTTTGTATATACTCACACGTGTACAGATAAGACCGAAAGCAAAAAGGGTTTTTTTTAAAAATAAAATAAATTTGGGCTCCCCTTAGCTTTGTCCTCGTTGATTTATCTTTTTCCGGATCAACACCAAAATTTATCAAAGCAAAATGGTTGTATAAATAAATAGATTCGATTGGCATAGAAAAGGAAAAGTGAATCACTCTTATTTTTGACAGTGAAATGAAATTTATACTTTAACAATTGAATTAATGGACATCATGTTCATTCTATTTAATAATAACTTTTTATTTTATAAATTATTATCTATAAATAAATAAAAGTGTTAGATCATTTTCAACCGATATGACAAATCATAGATGATATATCGATATACGAATTCCTTCAACCAAATGCCTACTTTGCATTTGACATACCATCAAGTATGTCAAATTTGGCATATTAAAAACTGATTTGACAAATCAATTTTTTCATTATTTTAATCTATAAGTTTCTATTATTATTTTAAAATATACTTTATAATTACAATAAATTAATAAATTTGACATATCGTATACCAAAATATCATATGCCAAAATTTGAGGTATGAAACATTTGTTGGAAATGCTCTTAAATATCAATTTTGTTTTTGGATAGGAGTAACTTGTAAGCATAGCTTGCCACAAATATGTTTATCGATCTTATAAGCGAATTTTATTTTGAAAGCATCAAAATGCACCCATACGCTACTTTTATTAAATTATTCAAAAAAATTAAATTTTAGTGAATTTTATTATATTTTTGAAAACTATTTAGCACAAGTAGTAATTTATTTATGAAATTTAAATCATGTCGTTACTAAAAAGGCTTAGTAATTATACTTTAACTAAGTTAATGAATAAAAATAAATTTAAGTATGAAATATATGAAACTTCATAATATAATATGTGGGAATTAAAAAACAAAAAGTAAAAAATAAATTTGAAAATTAAAAATGAATAAAAAAAATATAATACCAGTCCAAAGTAATAAGAAAATTATACAAGCTAAAAGTATTAAGTCATAACACATATAACATTTATATCATAAAAAGTAATCATTTATAAGTGAAAATTAAAAAATATATAGAAAATAATTTTTTTGAAAGTGAGAGTATTTATTCGTTGAATAATTTATATAGATGAAGTATTATCCTATAAATCTAATATATAAGATTTTAAGTTTTATAAAGTTATACATTTTGGAAGAAATGCAGAGAATTAATAACATATTTCATTGTTACAGACAACTCTCACAATACCTTTTTTGAAGAAACTCAAATAGGACGTTTTGGTTAATGCTTTGCTTAGTTTTGCACATGGTCCCAACGGTTGGACTCGAACTCGACACCAATCTCTTAGTTCTCAAAATGACGTTATTACTCTTGTTAAGACAATATTATACTTTCAATAACGGATTTATCCTTGTTAATTTGTGCATCATCCATGTTATGTTTGGCCGAAAGGAACGAGGGAAAAGAGGAGGAATAAAAGAACATTCTTTTGTTTTATTAGAATAAAGAAAATAGAGGGAGAAGGTAAAGAGGGATGAAGCATCCCTCATTGCCTATTATTTTTTCATCTTTTCAAAATTGGGTACAAAATAGAAGAGAAAGAATAAATAGCTACCCTATAAATATATAATACCAATTTTAACCTTTATTATTTACAAAATTACTTGTTAAACCTAATTGAAATTCTCTCGTACATAAATTAATATAACGAGGATGTATTCATAAAAAGATATAAAAAATATTATTCCCTTCTTTCCAATCAAACAAAAAAAGGGTGTCATCTTATTCATCATTTTTAGTGTTAGTATATTACATATGTATCATATGTAACATGTGTCCCTATTGTCTCTCCTATAATCTCTCCCTTGATTCTCTCTCTATCCCATAATTCTCTCTCTGTATGGCCTATATATATATCCTATTGTAATGTAGATAATATACTCATAGTTGATAAATACATACAATTTCTCTATTTTTTCTCTCTTCTAACATGGTATCAGAGTCATAAACGATTCTAGAATTTTTTTTTTCTAACCACTATTTTCATCAACACATACCTCGCCACAACCATATTTGTTTACAAACCCAAGCCTCTGTCACACAACCATATCAACTGCAGCCATATCACCCACATACAGACCTATGTACACATACAAACCCATATATAGATCCACCATCACCCACATACAAACCCTTATACAACTATAACCCACTCATCATCTTCACCATCCAGAACTCATCATCACTGCCTCCGCAACAAACCCAAGCCAACAAATCAACTGCACCGACCTCCTCTCTAGTTGCTTCTTCGCCTGTAACTTCGGCTGTTTCTCTGCCATCTGTGGCAACTTCTCTGCCGCTGTCTCCCGTCGTGTCTCCACCACCCTCGGCTCCCACAGTCGCTGCCATCTCCCGTCGTGTCTCCACCGCCATTTACTCCCACAGCTGTAAATCAACAATCAAACCCATTGCCGTCGCCGCAAGGCAAAACCATCATCGCCACAACCAGTCACAAACAGACCCATCCACCATATCAACTGTTCACCACAAGCTCTTCCATCATCTCCATCAAACTTTTCTATCATCTTCCATCTGCAACAACATTATTCACCATCACCACAACCAGTCACAAACAAACCCATCCACATCGCGAAGAGACCCGTCCACCATATCAACTGTTCATCGCAAACTCTTTTATCATCTCCACCAAACTCTTCCATCATATGCAACAAACCTATCCTAAGTTTCTGCAAACTCAAGCCAACAACACTGTTCACCATCGCCACAACAGAAACCACTATGTGCAACCCACTGTTCAACCCACCATCTGTTGCTGTCGATCACCAATCCCAAAAATCTGTTGTTGTCGATCACTAAGCAAATCCAATCGCAACCGCAAATTTCTCTATCCATCATCGTCAAAACCATCTACCAGAACTCTCACTGAAACCACTGCCGCTACCCGACACAACCCAGATCCAACTGGTTTAACCCAGTTCAAAACAAAAAAGAAAAATTTGTTTTTATAGCCCTACCTCTATGGAACGTTCGGAGGTATCTCAACCTATCACCATTATTCTTAATGGCCCTAATTACTCTTCCTAGGCTCTGGCTATGACAAGTTTCTTGAAGGGCCGTAAGCTTTGGCATCTTTATCCTGGTACTATTATTGAACCCAAGAAAGAAGAATTTGAAGCCAATGATCAATATGCAGAATGACTTAATGATTGGGATAGCAAAAATCATCAAGTTATCACATGGTTCCGTAATACCTCAATTTCATCTATTGGCCTATAGTTTGGTCATTTCGATACCGCTAAAGCTGTCTAGGACATTCTTCAGAACAGGTACACCATTACTGATCTGGCTCATCAATTTCAACTCCAACGGACTCTTCATTGTGTTGACCTCAAGGTTTCAACCCTAGGTTACTTAGGTGATTTTGATGATAACAACCTATTGTAGTGTAGATTTAATAAGTTTACTTGAGTGTGCAATTTACAAAATATCATATTATCTCAAGTATCTTAAAGGCATTAGACTTCAAAATGAATTAGAAGATGATATATGAAGCCATATGATCATGGAATTCAAAGATCAATAATCAAGATCAATAGCAAAATTGAAGTGAATCCAAGCCATATGATGAAGGAACCCAAAAGCTTAAAGATTTAAAGATCAAAAGACTTGGGTAGGCTAGTCTTGGGTGAGTGCTAGATTTAATGTAAACTTATTTATGAAGTAACTTCTTTTGAAAGTTCATCTATTGACCTAGTGGATCTTAGGACCAATGCATATCATTCATATCATATCATGGTTCCTTGGACACTTAGAATTATGCCATAAACTTTATTGAATCATCTTGAAGGCCTTTGTTGAGATTGAGTTAATTCAAGCTTATGTTTAGCTTTGAAAGAATTCAATTCTTGAGTAAACAAATTCTAGAACCTACACTTGAACTAGAAAATATCATTTATGGTTCTTAGATAGATTGACCTAGGCTTTGAACTCAATTGAATCACTCTATAAAGCTGTGTCATGTACAGTTACTATTTCGGGTACTTAGCGCAGAAATTTGGCTAAGTGTTGGATTCTAGGGGCAAAAATGTAAATATGAGTTTTTAACTGAATCTTGACATAAAAAGTCCCGGTAATTGTATCCCATGACTTATCACGTTCATATGAATTTTATCAGCCCCAAATGACTTAATTTAGTCATTCATATTACATGATAAATTTTTATGTCAAAGTTGTGAAAATTCGTTTTGTACTAAAACTGATAAATTAGATTTTGATTCACTTAGAATTTAATTTTGAAACTATTTTTATTGAATTCAAATGGGGGGGGTGCTTTGCTTAATTACATTGAATAACTTAAGTAAATAGAAATTTACATAAATGTTTTCAATGTAATTAAGTGTGCAGTGTATTAATGCACTGTGCAGGAGAAACTGGCTGAGTCTGAGAACAGATTCTGACCTAAGGACTTTCGATCGACTGATGAACCTATCAGTCAACTAATAGAGGCCTTTAGGTCGGCCAAATCTATTCATCAGTCGACTGATAGAAACTGGAAATTCATTCCAATAGGGTGTGCAAAACAAGGGAGGTTTCAGCAGACCGAAACATTGCTTCAGTCGACCGAAACAACACTTTCAGTCGACCAATGAATTCATCAGTCGACCGAAACCTAGAGATTCCAACTTCAACGGCTAGTTTTCTACACTTAATGTTTCTCAACCACTTCCAAACGATCATAATTCATTCTTGCACTATAAATACACTTTGTATATGCATTATACATGTGAGAGAGAGTACTATAACCCTTCATGATCATATATTATTGGTAGATGCTACCTTAGAGTTTAAATTTTCATATTATTCATCCATTGGTAGCCACCACTATTGAACCAAACACTTGCATATCATTCATAGTGGCAAAATCCTAATGAAAAGCTTTCAATTGAGTATTTCATTGCTAACTCTAGGTATGTGAGTTATAATTTGTGTATCTATCCATTGAGGGATACTCTCCATTGAGCTATCATTTGTTAATCTATTCATTGAGGGATACTCTTCATTGTAATCAAACTACTTATTAACCTTTGAGAGGAAGACCAAGTTATACACTTGGCAAAGAAGCCCAAGTCATGAGCTTGGTAAAGAAGTCTTGGTGAGGTGTTCATTGAACAAGGAAGCTCACGTCATGAGCTTGGCAAAGAAGTCTTGGGGAGGTGTTCATTGAGCAAAGAAGCCTAAGTCATGTGTCACGCCCCGATTTCCCATTCTCCGGAAACCAAGGATGACTGGGTTCTCACCTCACCTAATCATCTCACAATCTCAACTCAGTGTGGAAGCTTTCAAACTACGTCGTTACATTGGCGTGTACACACCAAAACCCCTCGCAATGGGACTATACATACAACTACCAAGTTTCAGAACACAACTCCATATGTGAGTGGAATTTGAACTTAAAACTTATACCATTGGAAAGAGTGTTCAAAACTAATCAATTTCAAAAAAAGAATCATTGGATTTGGGTTTGAAACGACCAAGTTATGCTTAATTGAAAAAATTTTAAAATCTGGAGCAGTAAGATAGTCTTTTGTCTTACCCTTCTAGAAATGCCCAAAAACAAATAGTCGACTGTCTTTCCCTCCCAGAAAGTGCTAAATGATGATTTCCAAAAAATGAAGTTTCTAGAGTAGTAAGATAGTCTTCTGTCCCAAAAGAGAAAGTCGACTATCTTACCTTCCCAAAAAGCTCTAAAAGCTGCTGGACAAAACAGTCGGCTTCTTTTGAAGAGAAAGTCGACTATTTTCACCTGGGAACTTCTTTTAGCCTCTTTCATCTCAAAACTAACTCCAAAATTCAAACCTAAACATTTCCAATCATTTACAATTGTCATTTCATCATCCAAATAATATTCTAATCATCCACAAATGATCATTATGTAAGTGCTCCTAATAAAATAATTGAATCTCTATCAACCATCCCATAACCAACTTCATTACATAAATACATACAAGGTCCAATTCAATTGCAAGCTACATATAAAAGAGATGCAGCTACAACATTTACATAATCCCGAACAACTATAATCTCCAACATTCATTCTCTCAATATCATACATAAAAACTTAAAAAAAGTCCATCATTCATTCCATTCCACAAGAAAATACACAAATTTTGGAGTCCAAACCACATCCTTCCATTCATGCACCAAATATCACATGAAATCAATATATAGTCATTACATATGAACTAAAACACATCAATATACTTAAAACGTAAACACAACACTTTCCATCGAGTCCACATGCCACAAACCGGCATGGACATCTATTTATATCTCAAAAAGTCAAAAGTCCAAAAATGGAACTCAACAAGATCTCTTGAGCTATTCATGCTTCATCCTCCAATGGGGCCTTATCTGAAAAAAATTTATATATAGGGGGTGAGCACCACTACGGCTCAGTAGGAATGATCCACTCAACCCTACTCTAACTCAGGCGGCCATGCATGAATGCATATGAAATCATTACAATCTACATGACAAATATCCATACTTTTACCCTCAAAACAAACAAGTTTTGAAAATCATGCGTGATGCTTTACATCTCAAGGTATACATATATATAAACATCAACTTAAATAAGCCACATTTCATATATATATAACTCACGCCACATAAATCCGAAAATTAATTCAATGAGGACTAGCTTATCATACCACCTCATAGTAAGGGTCTCTTCGGCACCCAAACTCTGCTTACGCTTCTCGGTTCACTATTTCGACGGATGCGCCATCCGCTTGGCCAAGTCTTAAGTCTTTCACCCTAGGAGTCATCCCCTTATCTTAATTTTTAATGTTGTCACGTCCCAAAAACCTCGCTTTTCACGTAGTGCACATAATCACATCAATACACTCAATCAACACAATGCAATGTATTTTCTCAAAACAATGCATTTTCCTTCCACTTCAAGATTGTCACAATGTCATCACACTCACATCATGAAAATCATCATGCTTATGCATTTTTTTCAAGAAAGTCATATCTTTCATGCATAAATCTATAAACACTCACATTTTCATATTTTCACCTAATGAACACATTTTCATCAAAAGCATTCATAGTCTCAACTTCACATATACAACATATATAAGTTCTAACTAACATCTTAGACATTTTTACATTCATAAATCACCATGGTATGCATATATACACATATACCTAACCCTAGGATCAAGAAATCAAATCTATCTTTCATTTCACAACTATGTGACCTATAGAATCAAAGGAAAGATGAGTCTAGCACCACTACCTTAAAATCCAAGCTTGGTTGAACAAAGTCCCAAATCCTTCAAGCTTCAAACTCCTCCAATGGAAACTTTTCACTGATCAAATCGAAGAAGAGGGTGAGGGGAGCAACTTTAATTCTTGGCTCCACCCTCAAATCTTACTTCTAGGCCCTCAAGATTTAGAGAGAAGGAGAGAAGAGGAACTTGTAGAGAGAGAGAGAGAAAGAACCGAATGTAGAGAGAGAGAGAAAAGTGAAAATCTAATTTTCCTCTCTTTTTACACATATATATCATATATAAATCATATGTTTCACCTTTTGCAACTAAACCCTCCACCTTTCCCTTATTTGCTCCTTGTTATGGGCCTTTTGCGCTTATTCGCAAACTAGCATTTTCTAAAACTTCATTGATGCCCTTAAAATTTCATCCATACCCCCACGGCACTCTCTAAAGTCTGTAGTTATTTTCTCGGGTTACCCGAACCAATTTCAGTCTCACACCCGTAACTGAAAACATAAAAAGATCATTTAAGTCCGCTAAGCATGTCATTAAGCAACTAATCATGCTTAAAAATTCACTTAACCTTTAGTTATAAAAAAAAAATTCGGATCGTTACATCATGAGCTTGGCAAAGAAGTCTTGGTAAGGATGTCATTGAGTAAGGAAGTCCAAGTAATTCACTTGGCAATTGTACGGTTTGTTTTCCACCATTAAGGAATGCTCTATAGTGGAAACCTCAAGAATTTCTCTTGAGGCATGGACGTAGGCAAGAGGGGCCAAACCATGTAAAAATCATGGTGTCACTTGGTTTGCATTTCTCTATCCTTAAACTCCTTTAATTTATAGCATTTCATATGTTTAAATTCTATATGTTTTATATATTAACGATATGTTTATATGCTTCAATTTATATGTGGAGGATGGGATGACTACTTGGAGTACATTGGTTGAGTTGTGAAATTGATTAAATTGATTGAATTGTTGTTTGAGTATCTATTTACCAATCAATTTTCATACCATGTTTTTGACAAATAAACAATCAACATTTTCACATACTACAAGCATGACATGGTGCACTTACATAAACATTTACACTTGTTATTATCCATTAAGTGCACAATTATCTTCTAAGATAGAGTATTCTCAATCTCACTTGTTGAATACATAAGTTCATCAAGTGTTTGATAAAAGTTTATTCAAGCTAATTTTTGTCAAAATATACTAAATAAAAAAATTTCATTATTTGCTTAAAGTCCCTATTCACCCCCCTTCTAGGGACAATTCTCGGGTCACACATTGTACTCTTTAGAAGCTTGGTCAATATATCAATAACTTTTTTTCTGAAATGTATGCTATTTAGGATCAGTTAACTCTTTCAGAACCTACATGGGATTGTTCTACAGATACCCAAAAGTTTACTACTTACAGAGATCAGCAAAGGCTGATAACATTTCGTATAGCTCTCACTGATAAATTTGAATTCGTTCGGGCCTCTCTTCTACACAAGCATCCACTTCCCACTATAGAAAGTGTTGTCTCTAAGCTTCTATAAGAGGATTGGTACTCTTCAATCTCAGAATCTCTCATCACAGACCACTGATACAGTTTTTGTTACACCCTACCACAGGGTCAGTCAATCCTCATCTAAGTCTTTTTCTCAGATAGGTTGTACTTACTG
Source organism: Cornus controversa (assembly GCA_026545225.1). Taxonomy (NCBI): domain Eukaryota; kingdom Viridiplantae; phylum Streptophyta; class Magnoliopsida; order Cornales; family Cornaceae; genus Cornus; species Cornus controversa. The sequence continues at coordinate 22,684,717 of CM048852.1, forward strand.
TCATGATTTTCATCATGCCCTTCTGAACTGCCCTATCAGAGTCTACAAATTTTGTCACAAGAAAGGACTCGGTCATTATCAGAGAGATTGGTTCAAGCATCCTTACAAAAACACCTCCCGTAATGCTAAACCTAAGTCTAGTCACTCATCTGTCACGGATGTTATAGCCGAAGGATCTTCTTTGTTAGACTCCACATCATCTGTCTCTACCAATGATCTAAGGGATCTGCTCTAACAACTCCTTTCTACTTCTGGTACTCACTTTACTGTTATGTCTGTTACTTCAAGTAACTTTTTTTGATTTTTTGATTCTGCCTGTTGTAATCACATGACTTATGATTCCACAATCTTCACCTCTCAAAATTCTACTACTCACACCCCTCTTATTACCACCGCTGATGGATCTCATATGAAAATAACTCATACAAAAAAAGTATCCACCCCAAGTGTCACACTCTCTAAGACCTTTCATATACTTGAACTTACTCTTAATCTTATCTCAGTTTGTCAAATATGTGAACTTGGACTTAATGTTCTTTTTTCTTCTTCTGGTTGTTTTATATAGGATCCTCAAACAAGACAGATCCTTAGGATAGGCCGTAAAGTTGGAAGACTATTTGAGCTCGTTAATTTTTATCTTCCTTCTTATCATTCTTCTATTGTTGCCTCCACCTCTACAACTCTTTCTTTCAACCTTTGACATTCAAGTCTGGGGCATGGTTCTATTGGGTGCCTTCGCTCTTTAGTGACCACTGGTCTATTAGGGTCTGTCAAAAATAATGATATCACTTGTTTGCATTGTCAACTTGAAAAACAACCAGCTTTATCCTTTAATAAAAGTGACTCTATTTCAACTGCTACTTTCGACTTAGTCCATTCTGATGTTTGGGGACTTCATAGATCATTATTCTCGGTTTACCTAGCTCTACCTAATGAATAATCGCTCTGAGTTACCTTAGTTTTACTATGATTTTGCCAACATGGTCAAAACCCAAATTTCAAGATCTATCAAAAAATTTCGTGCTGATAATACCATAAAATACAAGGAAACTAATTTTCTCAAGTTTCTTCATTAACAAGGCATTGTTTCTCATTATTCTTGTCCTGTCACTTCTCAACAAAATGGGAGAGTGGGACGTAAACAAGGACATATCTTGGATATTGTTCACACTCTTCTTATTTTCAGTTCATGTCCTGAAAAATTATGGGGGCAAGCAGTTCTTATTGCTATTTATACCATCAATCGTGTTCCCATGCCTATCATCCAAAATCAATCTCCTTATGAGCGTCTATATGGTGATACCCCTTCTTACAATCTTCTAAAAGTTTTTGATTGTGCTTGTTTTATCCTTTTTCAACCTCATGAACGAACCAAGTTAGAACCTCGTGCTCGTCTTTGCCATTTCTTAGGCTATGGGATTGAGCACAAAGGTTATCATTGTTGGGATCCCATCTCTAAACGTTTATGTATCTCTCGTCATGTCATCTTTGGGGAGCATAAGATGTTCTCATCTCTCTCTAAGTTTCACATCGCTTTTCCGTCAACATCGTTCTTCTTTAGTGATCCCATTATTGATCTCTTTCCTTTTGACACAGACACAGATCAACCACCAGCCGCAGGTTAACTATCAGCTTCACCAAATACCCTTCATATCTCTCTAGATCCTACACTTCCCTCTGAGCTCTGACATACGGTCTCTCCTGATGGGTCTGCTTCAGCTGATGATCCTATTGTTGAATCCTCTACATATGATATCCTTCCCACTGAGCCATCTGATAGTACTAATCATTCAGATCGGGTAAAAACCACACCAGGTTATTTTCATGACTATCATTGCTTCTCCACTATTTTATCTCATCATGAACCTCAGTTTTATCAAGAAGTTAGTTCTAATCCTTTGGTAACAAGCTATGACAGATGAATTACATGATCTTGACCAAGCTCATACATGGGACATGGTTGATCTACCTTTTGGAAAAACTATTGTTGGTTGTAAACGGGTCTATAAAATTAAGACTCATTATGATGGCTCTTTGAAATGATACAAAGCTCATCTAGTTGCTAAAGGTTATACACGGGAATATGGTAGTGATAATGAGGAGACTTTTGCTCCTATCGGCCGATTCACTTCTGTTCGCAGTTTACTTGCAGTTTCTGTTGTTCGTAAGTGAGATCTTTTCCAAATGGATATCAAAAATGCATTTCTTAATGGGGATCTTGAAGAAAAAGTTTATATGAAACCTCCTCCTGAATATAATCACTCTCCTCATTAAGTCTGCAAACTTCGTCATGCTCTATATGGTCTTAAACAAGCTCCTCGGGCCTGGTTTGAAAATTTTAGCTATGTTATTCACAATTTTGAATTTACACCAAACTTTTATGATTCTAGCCTATTCATTCGCAAGGCTGCATCTGGTATTACTTTTCTACTTCTCTATGTTGATGATATGATAATTATCGGAGATGATCTTGATGACATTTCTACTCTCAAACAATCTCTTCGTCATTTTTTGAGATGAAGGATCTTGGTCACTTGAGCTATTTCTTGGGTCTTAAGATTCATTCTGATTCTAGTAGTTATTATATCTCACAAACCAAGTATGCCTCCGACATTTTTGCTCGAGCTGCTCTCACTAATTGTAAACAATCTTCTACTCCTCTGAAAACTAACATGCGTCTCACTCCTCTAGATGGTACTCTGCTTAATGATGCAACATTGTATCGATAATTGGTTGGCAGCCTTGTCTATCTTATAGTTACTCGCCCTGACATTGCTTATGCAGTTCATATTGTCAGTCAATTCCTATCAACTCCAAGATTTACCTATTATGATGTCGTTCTTTGCATTCTTAGATACATCAAAGGTACTATGTTTCAAGGGCTTCATTTTTTCGCACACTCTTCTTTTGTTCTCCGTGCCTACTCTGATGCTGACTGGGCTGGAGATCCCACTGATCGTTGCTCCACTACCGGATATTGCTTCTTCTTGGGTGATTCTCTTATTTCTTGGCTCAGCAAGAAATAATATATCACTTCACGCTCCAATACAAAGGCTAAATATTGTGCTCTTGCTGATACCACTCAAGAACTTCTTTGGCTTTGATGGTTACTTGAGGACATGGGTATTTCACATTCCATTGCTACAATACTCTGTTGTGATAATCAAAGTGCCATCTAGATTGCTCACAATGACGTCTTCCATGAACGACCAAACATATTAAAATTGATTACCATTTTGTCTGTCAACATGTCTTTCGAGGCACAATTTGTCTGTTCTCTATCACTTTTGCTGAACAGACAGCTGACATTTTCACCAAAGCTCATTCGCCAGGACGTTTTTATGATTTGGTTTCCAAATTTAAGTTGTTTTCCTTTTACCTACTTAAGTTTGAGGGTGAATATTAGTATATTACATATGTATCACATGTAACATGTGTCCCTATAGTCTCTCCTATAATCTCTCCCTTGATTTTCTCTCTATCCCATGATTCTCTCTCTGTATAGCCTATATATATGTCTTATTATAATGTAGATAATATACTCATAGTTGATGAATACATACAATTTCTTTATCTTTTCTCTCTTCTAACATTTACTATTTCTTCCATTCAACTAAACAAAAAGTGAAAAAGGCATACCTTTTCTATAGATGCCTCATCCATCTCTCCCCTTCTTCCTTTTATTTATTTTTCCATCTCTTCAAGCAAACGGAACATAAGTGTCATTTGGAGTTTGTGTCGGCGAGAGAGAGCAATTAGGGCTTCACTCTTCTTTGATCGATAATGTGGTCTTTAATTTGATTATGGCTCTTAGTACTCTTTAAATTAGTAGGCTTTGGTTTTATAGTTTGGGAGATTTTGTGTAATTAATCTTAAGAATAATTCATTAATTGTAAGACATAACGCTCATTCATCTGTCGCTCATATTTGCAAACCTTCAGTAGTTCCATGGAACAAATCGGTCATATTTTCATACTTTTAGTAGTTCATGGAACAAATCTTCATTTCACGGAGCTTTCAACAATTAACCTTTTCAATATGAGGAATGCATGTTACAACAAAAATGGTAATTTAATCTTTTCACAGATTTGACCTTTTTTTTTTTTACAATACACCCATTTTGCTCTCTGTAAAGACTTAAACCCTCAACCTTCTACTTTAGAAGGCGAGAAAATACCACTAGGCGAGCTCTTAGTACAAAGTTTGACTTTTTTTATGGTTAAGTGCAAAAAACACCCTCACTATATACAGAATGTGCAAAAAACACTCAGGCGGTTTAGTATGCTCATATTAATCCCTACTAGTTGTATCTGATGGGCAAATACCCCATCCGGCGAATTTATAATAAAAAATAAGCTTTAACTATCATGTTTGACTTAATTTTTTTAAAAAAATTTCGAGATTACCCTTTGCACTTTATAAGGTGAAGTGCAAAAAACCCCTCACTATATAAAAAATATGCAAAAAAAAAAACCCTTCGTTATATAAAAAATGTGCAAATAGCTTCCTTGTTGTTTGAAAAATTCCTTATTTATTTTGAACATTTTAGATTTTTTTTTAATACTGTAAGGGTATTTTTGTCATTTTCAAATTTCGATATCGAAAATTTGATGATTTGTCATTATTTGCACTATTTGAAAACTGTAAGAGATTAATTAAACATCAGGGGAGTATTTACACATTCTGTATATAGCGTTGGGTTTTTGTACTTAATCCTTTTCTATAAAAAAAAAGAGAGGGTAAAGTGCAAAAAAATCTCGATATATGAAAAATGTGCAAATACCTCCCTATTGTGCGCAAAATCCCATACATTTTTCAATTTGTGCAAATAAGGACAAATCTTTAATTTGGGAGAAATTAAACAATGAAATGACTAAAGTACCCTTACTTTATGATTTTTTTTATTTAAAAAGGGTAAAGTACAAAAAACACCCTGCTATATACAAAATGTGTAGAAAATCCCTTTGCAGTTTTTTATGTACATATAACCCCCTGCATTTTTACAATTTGTGTAAACACCCCCTCATCAAAATTTCCTTTTTAAATGACCAAAATGCCTCTCACAAACTTTAAAACCCACGTGTCATGTTTGGATGCAATATTTCCTTTTTTTATATATTAACTAAAAATATATTTTAATTATTTTATTATTTCAGATGATCTCGACAAATGAAAATAAGGGAGTATTCGCAAATTTTTTAAATAAATAAAAAATTAATATTCGGATGAACCCTTTTTGGACATCCAAACATGGTACTAGAGTGTAAGGGTGTTTTAGACATTTTAATTGGTAAATTGATAAAATGTCCTTACTTGCACATTTTGTAAATAGTGAGGATTTTTTTGCACTGCATGAGGGGTTTTTGCACATTTAATATAGTGATGGTGTTTTTTGCACTTTACCATTTAAAAAAAGCTAAAAAGTGAAATAACAAAAAAAATACTTTTAGGTTTTTCAAAAAATTCCGACATCATCATATACAAGAGGAGGCAATTTTTTTCAAAATTTAAAATTATAGGTATTTATATGTACATACCAAATAGTAAGAGTGTTTTTTTTTTTTTTATATTTTCTATATAGTGGGAGAATTTTTTGCACTTTATCCTAAAAAAGAATCCCGTTAACATTAAGGACAAAATTGTAACATCACACATTTTGTAGCAGTGTCAAACACCAAGTGCACGTAATACAGAATAATTTTGAGAAAATTATTTTCCAATTTGTAAATTCAATCCCGTAAATTCACGTATTCTTAATGATTTCTATTTTATTTTTTTAACAGCTTAATGAGTTTGTAGCAGTGTCAAACACCAAGTGCACGTAATACAGAATAATTTTGAGAAAATTATTTTCCAATTTGTAAATTCAATCCCGTAAATTCACGTATTCTTAATGATTTCTATTTTATTTTTTTAACAGCTTAATGACTTCTCATACCTCAAATGATAGACAAGCACGTATGATATTTATTATAAATTAAACAAACCAAAGTGCACCTAATACAGAATAAAAATTGTTGAAAATGTGCACAAATTAGAGATCCAATCTACAACAGTAAGAGAGGTTTCATCAAAACAGCTGAGAGTTATAATGAAATTGAACAATTTTATAGCAATTATAATACTAGATTGCAAAAGTTTTGCAGGCTATTTATGAATAGGCTACTAGGTCTGTATAAAGCACGTTTTTGAAAGAGCTAAGACGACCCACATCGGCTAAAAAGCTAAAGTCTTTGTGATTAAAATATAATTCGTTCACAACAAAGGCTTGTCCCTTCGGGGACATCCGATAAAATTGGAACGATACAGAGAAGATTAGCATGGCCCCTGCGCAAGGATGACACGCACAAATCGAGAAATGGTCGAAATTTTTTTTCTACCCTTTTTGCCCCATCTTCTGTATCTGCTTTTACAAAAAACACCCTCTAATTCATCAGTTTCCCACAATACCCCTGCCTTTCCTCCACGTGTCTTTTCGTCCGCTTTGAGGCTCACCAGAAGCTTACCGTGGAGCTCTCCTCTGCAACTCCAACTTTCATGTTTGCTTTCCCCTTGCAATTTGTATAGCCTCGTATAGCCTCTCTCTCTCTCTCTCTCTCTCTCTCTCTCTATATATATATATATATATACTCCATCAATTGTTGTTCTGGTGACTGTTGAGGACAACAACTCTAACCCTTGAAACCAAGGTTAGTTCTCTCTTCCCTATTAACCCTCTGTTAGGTTCTCTCCATGGCTTTGTCTGTACGTACATGGATATCTGTGCTTGATTCGGTTTCTTCTTCTGCTGATGTTGTTATCCTTAGCATTTTGGGGAAGGGTTCGTTCGTTCGTTCTAGGTTTCAATTCCGAATCAGTTTTTGCTTCAATGGATGTTTTGGCTTCTCTTGTAGTAGTAGCATCACTAATTGTGATTCTCATGCCATCAGCAATTTTTCGTTCTATTTTTATTTTTTATTTTTTGGGAATTTATTAGTTTCTTTGCTCTCCCTTTCCTTTTATTTGTGATTTTTTTTTTGTATGTTTCTGTGTATCTATCTGTTCATGTTCTTGTATCTTTGTCCCTTAATTGGTTTCTTCAAGTCATCACAAATTTAAATGCCAACAATAACAGTACTTGCTTAATTTCTATAATATTTAGGATGCCTTTCTTCACAATAGAAGCTAGGATATTAAACCCCAATTATATTAGTAAAACAGAAGCTAGCATTGCCATCCTATTTTGGGTTTTCATCCTATCTGCTTCTTTTTCTTTTTCTTTAGTATAACATTTCCTTGATTTTTCATGCTCCGTCTCAACTTCTGTAGAAACTTTCTTTTCATTTTTTCTTTTTGGTGGTATATTCCCTAGAAATAGTATTATTCTTGCTTATTTCAATGATCCTCAATACAGAAGAAAGAGTTCGGGAATTACTAAATATGAACTATAATCTTTATCACTGAGCGGTCATTTAGGGGCCTTGGCTGGTGTTCCGGGCTGTTTCCCCCTCGACGATGAAGCACATCCCCCATTGTCTCACTGGTTGATCTCTGTTATTTTTTCACATAAAAAGGGAATCTTTTGTTACAATAGAAGCAGAAGTGAAATCGATTTTCTTTATAAAAAGAAGATATCAATGAATTTCTATGAAATTGTTTCACGGGAATACCTATTGAGTTGGGATAATTGCTATGGATACACAATCAACTGCAAATCAAATCACGTGCATTGTGAATTCCATGGAAAATAAAGAAACAATAAATTCATTGTTCTATATTTAGTATTTAATTAATCTCAACCAAAGAACTGGTTGAGCTAGTTGCTGTTTGTGTTTATTTGTTGGGTGAGATATCATGGAGCTTATTTTTTCCATCCTGTTTTGGGTTGAAACTGAACCCAACCATTCCAAAATTACTGCCAAGCATGAAAACACAGGTTTAAGTTGAGGACAGTCACTTCGCGAAGATAGCGTCTGGTTAATTCTGCAGTAGTCTACCACTCACTAATATAGTAATACCCTTGTGGCCTCAATCTTCTGGCATCTGAAAATTTGCTTTACCTTCGGAACATTCATGTATTCTGATATTCTGGTATATTTTTCAATACAAAAGTAAGTTGGAAACTAAATTCAAATGATCTAACATACCAGGCGCAGAAAAATCAATGGTTACAATTGAGTTAGAGATGCCATTTGGGATCATTTAGTGTTCAATGAAAATTTTAGCATGAAGGTGAACATTGTAAACTTTATTACTAGTGCATTGGTGTTAGAGGGCTACTGGACTTGTAGTTGAGATAATATCATGGTGATATTCTGGTATATTTTTCAATACAAAAGTAAGTTGGAAACTAAATTCAAATGATCTAACTTACCAGGCGCAGAAAAATCAATGGTTACAATTGAGTTAGAGATGCCATTTGGGATCATTTAGTGTTCAATGAAAATTTTAGCATGAAGGTGAACATTGTAAACTTTATTACTAGTGCATTGGTGTTAGAGGGCTACTGGACTTGTAGTTGAGATAATATCATGGTGATTTATTCTTCATATTAAGTTCTTGTGACTGTTGTGTTGCAATTTGGCACTATTGCATGAGATCTCATGATTTTTCTTTGATTATTCACTCTGAATTGTTGATCTATCCTTTATTTCTGCACATTTTATAGTTTATGATCGTCATTTTTTAAGATTATAATTTGAACCAATGCATATACTCTTGATAATTAATTTGAGACCAAAGTTCCTCCAGATGTACTTGATGCAACAATTTGCTAATGTCATCTAACATGGATAATGTATGTGTTTGGCGACAAATACTTTTGTATTGAAAGATGTGGGTGTGCCAGGACTCATGGAAAGTCCAATGAGATATGCCAAACAATATTCCAAATATTGTTGGTAGCAAATTGAATTTTAGGCAATTGAAGAGAGTCTGGAATAACCACTCTCCTTGGGTTCTTTTTTGCCTTTTTGCAAAGGACTTCGGAATTGCAATGTATGGAATATTAACTAAGGAAAGCTAGTAAAGGCATTGAATGGCTGAAAGTAAATGAACTGTAATGCTGAAATTTCATTAATATAAGAAACTGGAATACAAGGCTGGAATGTAAAGTGCTGATAATTAAAGACTAGACTAAGGAATGTAAAGACAATGGCATGTAAAGTAATGAAAGGTGGTGTTGATGTGTTGTGTGAACAGACCTTCAAATGTCTTCAACTCTCCTATTTATAGGGTTCCAATTAGTCAGTTTGTGGCAGTTTAATCTGCTGAAGGATCTTCCACTATTTTCCATCTAAGTTTTGCTATGTGTTCCATGTGCCATCCCCTCACTGGACTGGAATGTCAACCAAGTAATGAACCATCATCCTCTTGTCACTTCCTCTTTGATGATTGGCTGCCAAACAGGGTACAAACAGTATGTTTTGTGGCAGTCTTCGTAATATCTATGATACTAGTTCACTATTCACTATATAATCTCCACATATAAAATTTATTTTAAAAAAAAACTTAATTAGTAATGACCATGTTTAGTATTCAGAAAACAAACTGTTTGGTATGAATAAATTGCTCTGATATTTGAAATTTTTTTCCAGCTGCAGAATTTTGGAACTTCTGTTAGGTGACCTTTGTGACTGCATTGTATGACTGTTTGAGATTTAATAAACTTGGATCATCCACGCTACCAGTATGCACGTTAACCATGTTATCTGAAATTATAATAATATATATATAATGCTAGCAGCATCTTTACTACAGGGATGAACTATTTTATTTCTTCTAGCATACATATCTGCTGCTGATAACTTCACAGTTTTTCTGACTTTTAGCGAGGGATTATTTTTCCACGTGGAAATGGAAACATATAGCTTTGTGTTTTATCCATGATTGTATAATGTTAAATACTATATCAATATGTGTGTCTCTGGCTTATATGTGAGTATTATTGTAGTAATAGTGAAGGCACATATATAATTTGTCACGCCCCGATTTCCGACTTCTGGAAACTGAGGGTGATTAGGTTGTCACCTCATCACCTCACATCTCTAACCCCTCCATGGTACCATGCTCTGATACCAAGTTGTCCCGCCTCGGTTTCCGGAAGTCGGAAATCGGGGTGTGACAATTTGTGTCGCATTTCAAGCTACAAGGGGCCAAGTTGGGAATCCACATACATATACTTCACTGCACAGAAATGTTAAAGCATGCTAGAACATGAAGTGCATGTTGTCTTCTTAGTACTTACAAATCACTGGTAGACAAACATATTTCATATCTGGTTTATATTGAAGGGAATTCATGCATGTTGCAATTTCTTTGTGTTGAGAAGAAAAGTAAGTTTTTATGACTTCATTCTATCACAGTTTGTGAAGAGAAAACTAGAACTCATTCAAATGCATCATGATAAGACCATCTCAATTAATGGAGATGTACATGAAAAGATTACAGGGTTAATGCTGTTGTGTTTGTGTGTGTGTGTTTTTTTCTTCTCACAGGACAGCAATTCCCTTGTTGAAGGTGGTCAATGAGGCTCAACTAAAGTGACGTTGGGCTCATACTCCTTGGATAGATCAAGTCAAATTTGCCTCGCTTTGCATTCTTCCAAGTGGATTCACTATCTTGGATTCATCCAATTACGTTCCAATGGGGAAGATAGAAACAGAAGTACTCATATTGAAGATGCTCAGTTCATTGCATTGACTGCAGGAATTGGAACTAAAATGGAGATAGATGGCTATGAAGAAGAGGAGGGAGAAGTTAACAGTGAAGATGGAACACAAAATGGTTAATTCCGAATGCCATCGATGATGACGGTGGAATTGAGTGTCAAACTCGTTGAATCTGAATCACAATTTCTTGATTCTATGTTTGGTTGAATGGAATTGGTGTTTTGGAATTAGAATTTAAAAAAAAATTAGGCAGTGTTTGGCTGTATAGAATTGGAACTTTGGAATTAAAAATTTTCATGTAACTGGATCATGAACAAATTTTTCTTCAATTTCATACAACCGAATCAAGAAATTGTGATTCAGTTTTAAGAAGTTTAGGAGAGAATTTAAAAACAATTTTTTTTTCAATTCTATTAATTTTAATTTCAAGGCTCCAATTCATGACTTTAGTTTTTTTGGAACACACGATTATTGTACCACTATAATGAAATTGCCTTTTATTTTTCAATTCTAATTTGAAGAGATGAATTTTATGCAACGGAACATACTATGAAATATTTTTGGGATTCGAATCAAGTGAAATCGCTGCCAAAATCAAATTAGATAGATAGTTTTTGGTTTGTGGACATAATCATCATTTTTGCTTGTTAATCTATATATATATATATATATATATATATCTGTGGCTGCTGACATTTCTACCGCAAAACAAATTAAAAATGGATCCTAAATTTTGGTAAGAAAAAAAAAATTAATATGATGATGAACAAGTTCTTCCTGTCTTTGAGTGTGTCTTTTATCCATCCTATTTTTACTTTTACCCACTTTCTTTATCTTTTTTTTTTTTTTTACTAAATGACATAAAATATACAAGTTAATCTTTATTTGTTTTTCCCGAGCCTTTGTCGGACAATACACTAAGTGACTACATGATAACACTAACCCCACGTGTGCATTCAATAAAATGTCAGAGAAAAGGTTTGTTTACAAAAGAAAAACAAGAATTTTTGGAGCCTAATTTACAATTTTATAGAGTCGTAGTCATGACATTTTAAAAAAATGAATTTGACTAAAAATGCATATGTGGACATAAACATCACTGTTCATTTTAAGCTAACGGCTAAATTATCTTTTTTACTATTTCGGAAAATGATCTCACTCAGAAAATGATCTCACTCACCCGTATATATGTACAAAAATTAATACCAAGTGTACAAAAAGTGATACCTCTGTGTTCAAATGTTGTACTTACATGCACAAAATTAGTACTTTAACGAAAACATTTAAAACTTTTTTTTTATAACAATTATATTCATTTGTATAAAGGTGATGCAAATGTTATATTACTATATAGAACGAGAGATATAATTAAACAATGAGTTAAAAAACAAGATTGACACCGTATGGTCATACAAATGTTATATTACTGTGTTTACTAATTGAGAAAAAATTCTAAAAGTTGGTTGTTTGGATACCAATTTTGTGCACAAAGATATCGAGTTTGTTCACTAAGTAACATTTTTCCTTGTCACATCGGCATTTTAGTCGTTCATTTTTTAAAATTTCATGACTTTGACTTCATGAAATTGTAAATTGAGCTCCAAAACTCCATGTATTTGTAATTTTCCCATTCTGTAAAGTCTAATCCAATTCATACAACATAACTAATTCACTAGACATAACTAATTCATTCCATTGGAAAATTAGTTTGTTTAGTTTTCTGAAAATAATTTCAAAAACTCATAAAAAAAAAAATTAGATAACTGGGAATTATATAAACTATTCTGAAAGGTGAAAACAGACCTTTTTCCCAAAAAAAAACAGGTCAACCAAATGATTTTTTACTCTTTTCTGTTTTTTATCTGAAAACAAAACATAAAAGTGGAGTAAAAACAAAATAAAACACTTTTTGTATACAACTACAAAAGGAACTCCAACTATGACCCCTAAGACATAAAAGAACTAAGGTTTCAAGGGATTGAGCTTCCATTGATTACAAGGCAAATATAGTTGCAACCAAAGCTAATTGACATACATGGCTCTTTCATATCTTTACAAACCGAACATCGCTTTGCCCAAATGCAGTTCCACAACCAGGACACTTGCGATGGCGTATCTCTAGGTTTCTCTGAATGCAAGGATTGCAAAACAGATGATAGCACTTGGTAATTACAACCTGCCAAACAAAATGCAAACCGGATCCATCGTCATTACAATATACATGCATATGTAATGCATACCAGATTCATAGTCACTACATGATGCATGAACATGTTTGCCATACGTGCAGGGAAGTGCACACCGACACAGGTTTTATGAGCTGAGTATATGCTCTAAGATTGTCCGCACCAGCAGATGCAGAAAACAGTTCATTCGATGTGCCACAAGAGGTCACAAATCCAAATGAAATTGCAAATATCTTATAAAGAATATAAGAGGGAAACAAGCCTAGACATGATATGCTTGTATGAAAGGGATAACAAGAAACAAATATTACTATAGGAGCGTACATACCTCTTTCGGCCTATCAAAACACACACCACACTTGAGAATAGCCTTGCAATCCTTGATTTCATCCTGGAGTTTCTGTATTCCTGCCTCCCCACTTTCGGAACTCATCTCAGCAACCTTACTATTCAAATCCGCGAGATCTTCATCAAGCTTCTTCCTCTCACTTCTGGTTTACAAGAATAATTAGTTAATTATATATCTACCATGGTGGACTAATAGGCAGATGCATGAAGATCTAATCATCCTTCACAAACAAATTAAAGACCCATCCCATACTCCTACAGCCATGCTTGGGTTGGAATTTACCACAGTAAAAATATATATCCATAACAGTTGCTTTCCTAAAACATGACGGCAATTCTTGACATGAGAAAGAAGTATAGGCATACTGCACATACAGACAGTAGCCCATAATTAAAAGGGCTTGGACATTAAAGATCAGCCATCAGTCCACGCAAGGTAATTTTTTCATATGATCATTTCAGCTGCATAAATATTATACTATTATAGCACAAAATTGCTAAATAAATCAGGTAAAAATATATCTCTTAGGAGCAAAGTTTGACAGATAAGGTCATCAGGGGAAAGGGCAAGCATCTGCTTAGTCTTCATTTCCCTTTTTTCTGTTTAATCAAGATGGATAGCAAGTAAGCATGAATAGGCCCAGTCATTAACTCCTAGTGCCACTGCTGCCATTTCCAAGACCGAGCAATGCCTCAATTGCACAGGTACCTACATATGGCAGCATCAGTTGCATGTTCAACATGTGCCAAAACTGTTGGCACATGTAGAGGCATGCATCACAAAGTCAATATTGCATCACATCATACACAAATACCTTTGTCCTTGGTTATATCTTTTGGATTCTTAAGGGTGCAAATGCAGCACAGTAGGCCAATTAATGAATAATCATTAAAACAGAAAGCCGGATAAAAACAATGAACTTAAATGCACACCAGAAAATTAAATTAAAAAACAAAAGCACCTTTCATTGTCCAATTCCATTTGGATTTCTTCCATCTTTCTCTGGATCTGCTCATTTTCCTTCTCAGAAGAAGCAACAGCAGATTTCAGCCACTTCAATTCCTTCTCAGCATCTGCCAGTTCCCACTTTGCAGTTTCCAGGTTGACTGAACGGTGTCTATCCTCTTCAGTAGATTTCATAGCTTCAGTAAGGCAAACTTTCATCTGCAAGGTTCTAACAATGGTTGGTAGAGGATAACATTTGGCAGAGTTGTTCATGAAGTACACAGAAACCTTACATGCTCTTCACTGTGCGAAATCCTCATTTTTAAAGATTGTAGTGACATGTTAACCTGTTGAAGTTGCTTTCCTAATGCCTGCTTCTCAGAGAGTAGAAAGCTCTGTGCCTGCTTCATCTTCACACTCTCAGAGACTAGCTGCAGTATGAAAATCTGCAAAAAATCAGGAACCACTAGCCCTAGCATCCAACCGCAACACTTACTCAGAAGAAGAACTCAGAAGAAGAACGGGATGCTAATCAAAGGAGAATCACAAAACCAAGCACTTGTGGCAGTTATATACAAGACCTTGATATTGTAATCATCCCTCTCAGTAACCTGCTGCAAAAGATGTTGGTTCTGTGTCTGCATATCTTCATATGCTTGACCAATAGTCTGCAGGTAAAAAAGAGCGCGGGAGAGGATGGGCAAAAAGAAAATAGGCGGCACTGGTCATGACCCAAATTGCACCACATTGAACAAGAAATAAGAAAATCTTTCTAAAAAGAATTTACACGCAATTAGGACACCTCAATTTCGGAAATATATGCCTCCGCCTCTCCATCTTTAATTTTAATGGCCTCTGTAAGCTCTAAAACATCCCTATAGATAAAGTGACAGCAAATAATTAACAACAGCTTTAGCAGTCCAAATTAATAGGAACAACATCAGTAGTACTGGAAAAGAACCAAAGAATTCCAATTGTCACCCTTACTAGAACCCAGAAACATCCACATGACAACTATTGCGACCCCACTAACACATCAAGGCCGTGTCTATAATTTAAAAATAATTTTTATTATTTCAGACACTTGACCGACATCTTGGACACCTACCTAACACATCTCGGACATTCAACACATTCCGGACATATGACCAACACATCCCACACCCTTTGTCTTTATGAGACAGACACATGACAGTCTCAGAAATAACATTATGCACATACATCAAAGTGTCCAACTTCCTTTTCCTTATAAAATTGACATTAAACACATGTGAAAGTATGTAATAAAAAAACATAACTATAATGATAAGATAGAATAGTAATATCATATATAATATAATATATTCTTGATATTTGAATAGCTTCAATTTCTAACTTTACGTAACTTTAGCATAAAAATTATAAATTAATCAATGTTATATAATTGTCTTATTCAATAAATATATAAATGAAAATTTATATTTATATTAGTCGCATGCACGCCGTGTCCATATCCTACTTTTTAGAGTTTGACGTATTGGCGTAGCCGTGTGGTAGAGTTTGACGTATTGGCGTAGCCGTGTGGTATTGTATCTATGTCCGTGTCTATGCTTCTTAGCTGAACCCCCATCCTTGCCCCCAAATACATACACTCATGCAGTATAAGCAGGTGCACACACACTAAACACATGGGTAAGATCTTGGGGGGGGAGGAGGTGGCGGCAGTGTGGGTGGTGTTGTTTGTGGATATCAAATTTTCAACTAACTTTTTAAATTACCATTATCCTTGTTTAAAATTCAATTAATTAGTTAGATTCATGTCTCAATGCAATCAAATAAACATATAAAGCAATAAATAAAATAATGTTTTTTATGTGAAAAAAAACCCTAGAAAGGAAAAGGCATGGGATTTAGTCCAGCCAGATCAAAATCTACTATACAAGAAAGAGATTACAACAAAGTTACCAGATGCACCCTAGAATGACCTGGTCTCTCCCGACTCAAATCCTTCCGGTCGTTGATCTATCTTCAGACTTGCTCCACATGCAATCTGTTTTTCCATGGACTCTTAATCTCTAATGACTAGTGATGTCCAGTTGTCATTTGTTAGTGATTTGGTGATGATAACAATTTAAACTCCACAAGTTGATGATCAACACACTAAATAATAACTCACCATCTAATGCAGCATGCTAAATGATACAACAACAACAACAACCAAGCCCTTTCCCAATTACTTGGGGTCGGCTACATGAATCCGATGTTTCCATTCTGCTCTATTTAAGGTCATCTCAGTTAAGCCACATGCTATCATATCTTTCTTTACTACTTCTACTCATGTTAGCTTTGGTCTTTCTCTTCCCCTAGCATTGTCCTCAATTTGGACTGTCACTTTTCCTGACCGGCGCACTTAAAGGTCTTCTTTGCACATGTCCAAACCATCTTAGCTGATTTTCTCTCATTTTATCTCCAATTGGTGCTACTCCAACCATCTCCCGAATGTGTTCATTTCTAATTCTATCATTTCTAGTCTTCCCGCACATCTATCTCAATATTCGCATTTCCGTGACACTCACTTTATGCAAATGTTGTTGCCTAGCTGCCCAACATTTAGTACCATAAAGTATGGCTGGTCTAATGCCTGTTCGATAAAACTCCCCTTTCAATCGTAAGGGGATACGCCTATCACACAATATACTAACCCATCCTGTCTTGATTCTATGATTAACGTCATCTCCAATTTCTCCCTCATTTTGAATAATTGAGCCTAAATAGCGAAAATGTTCACTTTTTTGTACATCTTGATTCTCAATCCTCACTACATCTTCATTTGTCCTTCTAGATTTACTGAAGTTACACTCCATATATTCAGTTTTATTTTGACTTATCTTAAACCCTTTTAGTTCTAAAGCTTCTCTCCAAACCTCCAATTTGGCATTAACTCCTTCTCTAGTCTCATCAATTAAAACAATATCATCGGCAAACAGCATACACTACGGAATATCATCTTGGATGGTCTTGTTAGCTCATCCATCACTAAAGCAAAAAGGTATGGACTTAATGCAAACCCGTGTAAGCCTCCATTTTAACCCATCCTACCTTGATTCTATGATTAACGTCATCTCCAATTTCTCCCTCATTTTGAATAATTGAGCCTAAATAGCGAAAATGTTCACTTTTTTGTACCTCTTGATTCTCAATCCTCACTACATCCTCATTTGTCCTTCTAGATTTACTGAAATTACACTCCATATATTCAGTTTTATTTCGACTTATCTTAAACCCTTTTAGTTCTAAAGCTTCTCTCCAAACCTCCAATTTGGCATTAACTCCTCTAGTCTCATAAACTAAAACAATAACATCGGCAACCAGCATACACCACAGAATATCATCTTGGATGTGTCTTATTAGCTCATCCATCACTAAAGCAAAAAGGTATGAACTTAATGTAAACCCTTGGTGTAAGCCTAGAGTGATTGGGAATTCACTTGTTTCCTTTACAGGCATTCTCATTATAGTTACACACCCATCATACATGTCCTTTATTGTGTCCATGTATCCCTTTATGACTCATTTCTTTTCTAAAACCCTCCATATTAGGTCTCTAGGTACCCTATCATAGGCTTTCTCCAAATCAATAAAAATAATATGGAGATCTCTCTTCTTCTCTATATCTTTCCATTAGTCTCCTTAACAAGTGAATAGCCTCCATCGTTGACCTACCTGGCATGAATCCAAATTGATTCTCCGACACTTACGTCTCTCGTTTTAGGCGTTGTTCAATCACTCTCTCCCAAAGTTTCATAGTGTGACTCATTAATTTAATACCACGATAATTATTACAACTTTGTACATCTCCTTTATTTTTATATATAGGTACAAGAAAACTTTGGCGCCACTCATTTGACATCCTCTTAGTTATTATAATTTTATTAAACAATTTTGTTAACCAAGACAAGCCAACTTCTCCTAGACACTTCCACACCTCAATAGGAATGCTATCGGATCCTAAAGCCCTCCTCGATTTCATCTTCCTTAAGGCATTCCTAACCTCCCACTCCTTAACCCTATGGAAAAATATAATATCTCTAACATTTTCCTCTACACCTACACATCTTATATGATTTTCATTTAGCAATTTCTCAAAATAGCTTTTCCATCTTTCTTTAATTCCATCGTCTTTTATTAAAACCCGTGAATCTTCACTCTTAATACATTTAATTGGCTAAAGTCCCTAGTTTTCCTCTCCCTTAGCTTGGCAAGTTTATATATATTCTTCTCTCCATCTTTTGTACCTAGTTTAGCATAGAAATCGTCATATGCTCTATGCTTTGCCTTACTACTTTCTTAACTTCTTTATTTGCTTTTTTATATTTTGTTAAAGGTTTCACTATTCCTAATTTTTTGCCAAACTTTATAGCATTCCCGTTTTGTTTTTACAATTTTTTGAACTTCTTCGTTCCACCACCAAGTTTCTTTAAATGACGGTCTCATTCCTTTTGATTCTCCTACTACTTCTTTTGCTACTCTTTTTATATATCTAGCCATCTTATTCCACATTAAGTTTGTTTCATCTTCTACATTCCATGTTGCTTCTTTCAACAAATTATTTTTAAACGAATCCATTTTCTCCCCTCTTAAATTCCACCACCTAGTCCTTGGGTTTATGGTTCTTTTTCTACTTTTTGGTTGTCCTTTTATACATAAATCTAAGACAAGAAGCCTATGTTGTGAGGTTACACTCTCTCCCAGAATAACCTTACAATCTTTGCTTGTTAGTCTATCTACTTTTCTAGTTAAAAAGAAATCAGTTTGACTTACATTTGAACCACTTTTAAAGGTTATTAAGTGTTCATCTCTCTTTATGGAAAATGTATTCCTAATTATAAGGTTATATGCTACCGCAAAATCTAAGATAGTCTCCTCGGCATGATTTCTATCTCCATATCCATGCCCACCATGTACCCTATGTTCCTAGATGCTCTCAATAAAAATATGAATATATGATCTCTCTATATGCTCTCTCAATAATATATAGAGAAATACGCATAAATCAACCGATCGAGCTATCAATCAAACCCTACTAGCACTACTTGAATCGATCAAGACTTCGATCAAAGCATTGTAGAATTCGATACAACTTTTCCTGAAAATCTCTGATCAATCGACACATTGGTCAAGGTTTACTATTTTTTTGTACAAAATTACTGTTAATGCATAATCGATCTAAAAACAATTTCATGCTTTTAAAACAACCTTTTCATGAATCAAACTGTGTATACATTTTGTCCTAAAATAAGTCATGACAAGAATGCACGATTATGAACCCTAATTGGTGAGTCGGTTATTCAAGAGGTGATTTTACATTCTTGCCCTTTGATGCACTACAATTGATGTAAGACTCAAGAATAGATGATTTCATAATTGATATAGCTTAATTGTTAATCATATTAGGATATTTTCCTAACCATAGCTGTAAATAACTAAATATCACACTTTTTTATAATAGAAGCTGCAAGTATAAAACTTGAGCGAGTTTCTCTTTATCTTTTGGGTTTTATGAATCTACAGATGGCCTTTATTGGTGTAAAATTGGATAAGCCTAGAGATGAATAATAATTGGAAAAGTATTTTGCTGTCGATTCTTTTATCCTTTTTTAGTAGTCTCTCTCTCTCTCTCTTGCGCGCACATTCATATTATCTCATCTTTCTCAGTTTTCTCCCATCTCCCTCTTAGAAGTTGTTTCTCCTCTAAATTCTCTTATATTTTTTTCTCTTCTCCCTGTTTCTATTTCCCTTCATCTCTTGGAATTCTTCTCTTATTCCTATCTCTTATCTCACTCAATGAAGATGTTTTTCCTTCACTTTCTCAGCAAGGAAAATTTTGTGAATCAAAATAAAATTCAGTGCTACAGTTTACGTGAAAACTCTTCCAATCCAAAATGGTAACTGCATGACATTCTAGCAGCACCCTAAAGATGGTAGACACGATGCTAACATGATAGTAGCAAATATCTCCATAAGAATTTTCTAAAATATTGTTATTGCAGAATAAAACATGACAAAAAGTCCAGATATTTTCCAAAAGAACAAGAGGAAACGGAACCTGTCAGAAGCATCCAGTTTGGCCCTTAAATCAGCTATTTCAGCTTCAGCAGTGGAAAGGCGATGTTGGCAAGCAGCCTCAGCTTCATTTGCAGCCTTCACTCTCAACTCCAAGCCATGTTCATTTAGAGCATTTCTCAAAAGTTCAGCTTGTAAGACAGCTCTCTGCTCAGATCCTTTAATTTCCATCAAATCTCTAGGACCCAAAAAGTTGAAACTTAGTCATGCCAAGAGAAGAATATTATTATGTAATAAAAATAACTACTATGCTAACAAATTGATCCACACAGCTCAATAAAAATTTACAGAACTAAAAGACCACCTGAGCCAACACATGGACTCAGTCTGTCATTCTTTCAGTGAGTAAAACACCATATTTCATATGTATATCAAGTCATCGCGAAATTTCTTTATGTAATTTATTTGCTAGCAATGTATCATATTAATGCATTCTGGCTTCCACTAGAACTTAAAATAGGTAATTAAAAAGGGTGACTTTCCAACTAATGCTCATGCTGGATTTTCACCAAGATACTTACCCACTTGCATATCTAATAATGATATGTCAATCTTCAGAATCTAGGATGGCAAAAAGAACTAAGAAATGAATCAAAATTAGTAGCTGGCCTAAGAACTATGTTTAAGGGTATAGTTGTCACCAACTTAAAATGGAACGACAAAATCAATTTTTTTTTTTGCCAACAAGAAAGTCTGGAGTTTAAATTCTAACCAACCTAAAAGGCACCATATTCATTCACATATAGAAGCACACAAAGACACCTCACAGTGATAAGTTGGCAAGTAGCACAGTTCATGTTCCATAAATTGATGATGAACTCCCATCGTTAAGAATTTTTATTAGCTACACATGGGGTCAGGGTGCAATTACAATATCTTTTCCCTGCATGAGATCCTAGCTCTTATTCACATTAAATATGTATGCAGCATCATCTGCATGAAAGTTGATGAAATAAAATCCTCGAAGTTTTGAGACAGAAAATTCTCTCCCACCATCCCTTCTCTCCTGAGAAAACCTTTAAACATGGCACGTGGATATACAATGTCATATAGTCTCAGAGTCTGTTAATATGTCAGGTAAGGTGGATTCACTTGTAATTTGTTTATTGAAGTGACGTTATTGAATTTGGAGCAAAGGCAGTATTAAAAGTGGTGCTTTCATGCTCTTACTGAAATTATGCCCTTCAGTGCCTCTGAATCTTCCTTTGAAACATTCTCAATGCAGAAAGCAATAATTCATAATGCATCAACCCCATTTTGTTTGGGTTAAAGCCCCTAAGAAGGCGAAAACAAGAAACTAGAAAGAAGAGATTTAAGAATAATACAGGGGGATTTGGTAGGAAAGTGGAAGAGACTTTTTTGTATATGATAATCGAAGGGAGTGGTAAAGCTGCAGTAATTCTTTGGAAAAGCCCGGTTTTCTTTTTCTTTGAGCTTTCATTCCTCAATCCACAGATTCGTTCCTTCATATACCCTCCACCCGAACCATTCTTAAGACCACCAAGCCCCTCTCGAATGAAGTCTACTATAGAAGCTTTTAACATACACCCGGGGACAAATCTTTCACTCACTGAAAAGTGAAAACCTGTGACTAGATCGTCCTGAAGAAGGATGCGACGGGAAAAAGTGGCATTTGGAAGTGTTGCTGACTTAACAATTAGGTTTTGGCATAACAATAATTGCATGCATATCACTTTATTTTAAACTGCTTAACACTCGAATGCCCAAATGCTACTTTACTAGATTCTTAGCAACATTTTGTCAACATACCTATTGTCATATATTTGCTGTCCAAGCATGTCCAAGAAGATTTGCAGCTCTAATTTTTCCGTCTGCATCTTCTCAATCTACACCAGTTTCATTTTCACAAGTTACTTATACGAGCTCATTCATAGATTGATCACAAAAAATTCAAAGTCAATATTGGTTTAGAATGTTCAAGAAAGATCCATAAACCACATGAATAGTTAATTAGCAAAATCAGATCAGGACAAGGGGAGACAAACTTACGAGAGACTTTAGAGATTTGGTCTCCGCTGTCTGAACAGCATATTTATCTGCCATGCCCTTCTGTTCACTAGTCTAAGAAGGGAAAGAATGTGTAAATCTCAGTGGACACAATGAACGTCACCAAATAACAACAATATAGGTTATGCATACATATTAAAAAGATGATATATAAGGATGTCAAGACAAACAGAAAATTTAGTTCCATAGTTTGCAAACATTATCCAACTCTAGAAAGATTTTAAGAAACCATTTTTTAATAATTAATTTCTGGAGTCCACCCAATTCTTTCTTGTTTCCAGAAATCCAGTAAATGATTGGTCGCTGGTCCAAGATGTAGTTGAGGCATACAAGAATCGCCACTTCATTAAATCATGTGATATTGCAAGATCGAGTCTCACCAAGGGTATTAACCCAAATATAAAATTTATATCTTCTTGGGATCCGCTTGTACAGGCGCATATAATTCAACTGACAAACAGAAAAATTAGTTTTGTAGTTTGCAAAACTTAACCAACCCTAGGAAGATCTTAAGAAACTCTTTATTTAAAATTTATTTCTTGAGTCCACCAAATTCCTTCTTTTTTGACCTATTCCATAAATCCAGTAAATGATTGGTCACTGATCCAAGATGGCCTTGAGGCATACAAGGATTGCCACTTCATTTAATCACGGGAGAACCCCAATACAAAGATTATATCTTCTTGGCATCCACTCGTGCAGGCACATAGAACTTCAACTGAACCCCCGCCCCCTTCCACGTGAGTGGGATGATGAGGAAGGGGTAGTGAAGTAAATAAAGAAATTAAGCTCAATTTAGTGCAACAATTTTAAAGAGGAGGACGGGGACAAAAGTCAAGCAGCTGCTGTTGCACATTTTATTCTCTGTAACTGCCCCTACGCTTGCTCATTAGGAAATGCAAGTTGGATTACTGTTCAACAAATAACAAACTTATGATTATGGTAAAAAAGAGCAACATATAATGGCAACCTTTCTTGCCAGTAAAGCTTTCAATGACTTGGCTTCTTCACGTAAGGAAAGGGCTTCATGAGCTGTCTCTTTCCATCGATTCAATTGAGCTTCCATCATTCCCAGTTCTTTAGACAAAGCCGAGGCCATTACATGAAACTCTGCTTTAATGTCTTTTCTCCCTGGATCAGCTAAAACCCTTTTAGGAAGCAGAAGTTCATTAAGTTTCGGTATTAATAAAAAGTGTTAAAATTATAATAATTCAACCTGAATCTTGCAAAGCTTCTTCCATTTTTATCTCAAGCTCATTTTTTTCAATAATACAATTCTGCAGTTGAAGCTCTAGTTCCTCAATCTTAGACTCAGCATTGTCAATGGCATTCCTAGCAGCATCTACTGACTCTGCTTTTACATTCAATTCCTTCTCTCTTCGCATGACAAAAGACCTGTCAGCCTGAAATTTAACTTTTAAAAAGAGACCACACAATTGAACCAGCATAAAAACAAGAAGCAAATGCATAAGAACAAAGCACATAACCTGCAGAGAATCTGTTAATGTCTTGTACCGCTCCACTTCAGCATTCCAATGTTGGAGTTGATCACTCAGTAAAGTGTAAGGACGGGATGAATATACATATTTATCATCCTTCAGTTCATTCTGGAAGAGCATAAATTCTAAGTTAAATTTTACAACAATAAAACTACAGAAACTTGGCAAAGCTTTTGTCACAACATCTGTATCAACTATTAATTAAAAAAGTTCATGGTTACAACCTGAAGATCCTGCAACTGTTTTGACAGGATTACATTGTCTTCCTGCGCATCTTGAAGCTCCGAAAGACGGTCAGCTGCTAGTATCTACATCATTCATCCAGCACTGATAAGGAGAGAGAGAGAGAGGGAGAGGGGGAGAGAAGGGGAAGGAAAAGAGGGGGGGCAAGTGATGCTACCTTTGTTTCGTCAATGGAATCCTTCAATTCCCTCAAACCCTTTGTTATATCTGCAGCCTTTTCAGGTGACAAGCTTCCATTTATTGCACCCAAAACTGGAGTATGCACCCCAGATGCCACATGCTTCTGCATTTTAAGATTAACTAGTTTTCTTCTACTTTCTTCGAGTTCTGTCATGCTCTCTTCCAGCTCACCTTTTAGCATAGACAAAAGACACGCATTCAACACACAATCATGAGAGCCCTTAGTAGCATGTTATGGTACCGGGTACCTATTAATCAGCATGCTCTTGGATCTAAAACCGTTGTGTTACAGTAAATCATAACTTTAAATATAAGTACATGTACATTTCTATGCAAATTATATTAATCTAAATAATCAACAAAGTGCTCAGTAAATACAAATATGAGCTGAAGGAACTGTCTCAGATACCTGCAAGGCGTTTAATTTCAGATTGATCCACCGGATGGCTGTGAAGATAAGCCTGAATCCCATCAGTGTATTCTTTGTGCTTCATGTGAAGAACATCAATCACCTCATGCAGATGATTAGCCTCCTCTTTCATCAAATCGTCAATCTTACACAATTTGATGATAGCATCTGAGAATTTGAAGTTGACATAATAACAAAATAAATGCAAACTCCTGAGTGCATTACTAATTTCAAAAATGGTAAAAGAAGATATCTACTCAACTAGTGGGTAAGAATATGAAGCATGAATAAACAGGTGGACCTCTAATTGAAGTTTCACCTAACCTTCTGCAGAAAGCTTTCCATGCAAAGCCTGAGTGATGCTCTCGGTTTTAGATCTTTGAGCATCAATAGTATCTTGCAAGATTTTCATCAATTCTCGAGTAGATGAATGACGCAAAGAAAGGGCTTCTTCAATATATTTAAGAGATCCATCATTTCCATTGCTTTCAATAGAATCTGTTTCTAGTAATCTACAAAGAAATATATCCTCTGCAGGGCATGATGGAACTGAACCTAAAGAGTAGAATCAAAGTATTTATTATATTGTAAACAAATTTATATATCTTGAGCATTTTTATGAATGGGCCAATAAATAATCTCATATAAACAAATTCTTGTAGAAACCTCGAGACTGGTCAACACGATCCAAGGTTTGCAAAGCATTTTGGCCTGTCCCAGCTCGTAGTCCAAGTAAGATTAAATCATCAACCAACTATGTACAAAAAGAAATAAAAAAATGTATATAAGAAAATGAAAATCATAACAAAGTAGAAAAGGAGACCGTATGAGGAGGGCATGACAAAGAATAGGTCACCTGATTCCAGAGTTGGTTCACTGTAATCAAGATGTCATCATAAGAAGCTTGCTTATCTTTTAATTCTTTAATTTTGGCTTCAAGGTCATGTAGCTCATGCTTTTTTACATCTAACTGCTGAACAAGTTTTTGATTCTCGTACTGGAGAACTGCTGCATCAACCTGAAATTAAAATAAAAGCTTGAGATATCCTTTTCTTTTCTATTTTATCAAGCAAACGAAATTGTTTTGGAGCAGGAATCTCAATGCAGACTTTATAGCAAATAGTAAATACATCAAGGAAAACAAAGAACATAACAGAGAAGTCAAAGCCAGATTTGTAGAATAAACAGAAGAGATAAGAAAACATGTAAAAAAAGTTGTTGCTTTTTAAGTGATATGTTTTAAACCCATTCCCATCCAAGGATATTAGACACTTTTTTATTATCAAATCTGACTAAATATTTTCTGTCAGAACCACCTTATACATAGTGTAATAATAGTTATTCCTGCACTCAATAACTTCATATAGAATTATCCTACTGCTGTTTTATGTTACCTGGACTCGGGTATGTATCCAAGTGTCAGACATATCAAATCCCCAAACAAAATGACATAGGGACTGCTAAATATTCATATTATCTAATATTTTTTTAGAGTAAAATAATTTCTTATGTTACACACTGTTTAATATAGGCAATCACTTGTTTTGAAGCAATAATATAATAAAATTGAATCATTAGATATACTTTTCAGGTGTGTCCAACCAAAAGTATCGGACACATATCCCATACCCATGTCCAAGTATACTATGTCCAACACGGGTACTTCAACTGCTTTTGAAAAGTCCATGTAGCATAGCTACTGGTATGTACTAATAATTTGTTTGTCATGCATATGGAAATTACTTGATCCATAAACATATATTTATCTCAATAAAATATTAAAAGATACAATAATTTAAAATGTGGCACTGAAGAAGCTCATCTCTGATTATTTAATTTTTTGGCATGCATTACAAATGTGAGAATGATATACAAGCAGAAACGGATCCCTCCCCAAATATTTTAAGATCCAAGGATTCATAGTTATATTACACCTATAATTTATTTATTTATTTTTGGGTAGGTAAGCTTTTACAACTTAATTTTTAACAGTAAATAAATAATCAAGGATTTATGAAAAATTGCTGTGTAGTACTAAATATTGAGTTGCCAAAGAAATATGTTTATATAATGAGAATGACTGAAAATGATGCCAAAAAGGATGAAATCAATTACAGGAAAAGAAAGAATTAGAGCTGGTGCACTCATGGGAATTTAAAGGCATACTAATAACAAGTTGAAAGGAGGTCAGTTCAGACTGAGACGATATGGTCGGTGTAATGTGTACAGCATACTGATGCACAAATGACAACCAATGAGAAGGAAGACTACCGTTTGAGTCAAAGGCAGGGAAGAATATGGGGAAGACAAAAACAACATTCAAAAAGTTAGGACAGGAGTCAGTAGCTATAACAAAACTCTGGCCATAAATGAAGCGGAACGGTAGAACAAGCATTCAGCTGATCCTAAATCATCAGATAATACAAAACATAATTGAGTTAATTAAGAATTCTGTACAAAAAGAGTTGAAGAAAAAAAAAAGGTATTTTAATCCATTAAGATTGAAAAAACTATATACTAGCTAAGCAAAAGCTAGTTACAAAGACGTGCGGCCCTGTTTGGCAGAGCTTTTGCTTCGGCTTTTATGCAAAAGGAAAAGAGAAGCAGAAGCTAAAAGAAGAAGCTGGTACCCACCAGCTTCCTTTAAATGCTCTTTTTGGACTCCGAAGCTCTTCAGCCTTACCAATTCAAACACTCACCAAAACAGCTTTTGAGCTTGAAAAGCCGAAAACCGCTTTCCAAAAGCCAATCCAAACAAGACTGTAATATATAGAGGAATCCCAGCCTCAACATGAGGAGGAAAGAAAGAAAGATCAACAAAATTTGATCACTGAAGGCCCAGTAGAACATAAGATTATCTGAAAAATACTCAATATCACCCACTAAAGATCACACAAAAACATCAACTTTTCTCCTCCCAACACTCCACAAAATGGCAAATGAGTGCATTTCATGCAACTGTAGGACTTACTTCCAATTCCTCAATCACATAGCGTGAAAGAAAGTATTCACACTATAAGGCACAATCGATGTAAAAGAGTTGCTCAAGACTCAAGATGCATTAAGAAGCCAGGGTCTTATGGAGTCCAAATGCAACATATGGTGCAACTTTGAGCAAATTAAGGTCCGTGTGTGAGAAAACTTTATGTTAAAATCTTAGAATAATTGAAAGTTTTTAGAATGCGCTAGGGGTGTTCATTTTATCCAAGAATCCGATCCGATCCAATTCGATCAATACAGATCAGATCGGTTTTTTAAGCTAAAAATGGTTCAGTTACGGATTTATAAATTGAAAATTCATAAGATCGGTTCGGTTCACGGATTAGGATGTTTGAAAACCGATCTGATCTGTGAAACCGAACCTATCTGTTGCTATAATATATACATTACTTCTTTTAACCCTAAACCTTGTTTACCCCATTTCATTTTCTTCACATTTCACACACTAACAGCGATCACCTTCTCTGGACCTCTTCTCCTCACCTCACCCTGAGTCGGCAACCACCATCGCCTTCTCAGCTCCTCACCTCAATGACCTCACGCCGACCACCATCTCCTTCTTCGCTTCGCACCTCCCGCCAACCACCATCTCCTTCTCTACCATCTTCGCCGATCACCACCATCCATCATAGTTCTCACCACTAGAAGTCCAGATTTGTGAGTTCAACCACCATCTCCTATTTTTTTAAGCCCAAGATTTGTATTTTTTTTCTATGTTGAGTTGTTGGGAAAATAGAGGATTTGGGCAAGATAATGAGATATAAAGATTTTATTTTTGTGATATTGGTATTAGCTGAAGGTAGCCACTACTGATTTGGAATCTGAAGCTTGGATAAAAAACTGTAGAGGTAGACACTACGGATCGGGTTACGTTTGATGCCTAATTTGATCCAATCCGAACCGTGGTCACCCCTAGTCTTTGAAGCCACCTCTATTGTACTTAATTCGTTTGGTCTCTATAGGTTTTTTTAATGGTGATTTGGTGCTTGATGAGGAACAAGATATATGAAGTGGATCAAGGTGTTTTAAGTGTTCCATTCTTTTAGTATTTATTAGAAATGTTTGGAGGACATTAATAGGAGCTACATGGAGCTCTTGGTGCATCTGGTGTAGAATATTTCCTTTCTTTTTGACTAAAAATTTTGACAAGTTTCAATTGTTAGTTTAAATATGAAAACATGATTAATATAAATCAATGCTATCTGCAGGGAGATTAGAAATGAGCAAACCAGTGTTCTTACATCATTCAGTACCATTTTGTTACATTTATTGTCCAAGCTCAATAGTGCATGCTATAGTTGTTAAAGCATGCATGGTCTCCAAAAAAGCCCCAAATGCGATGCTTCAGTAAGGCACACATTCTCAATGCTAAAATAAGTGTGCATTGTTTTCGATCAACACACACACACATATATTGTGCTTATTGTTGACAAGCTCTACATCATATTACGATCATATTTGACAGTCATATTCAATAGTTAAGTCCTAGTGGTGAGAGATATTTGGGCTATGTTCTTGGCAGTATGTGGCATTCTTTGGGTGTCTTCCGGTTCCACAAAGGACATGTTGAGGGTGCAGAGTGGTAGGCCGAGCCAGAGACGGATGGAGGGCCACTCCCCTTCTTTTATGGTGGGGCTTGTGGTGCAAGAGGAATAGAAGGTCTTTTGATGGAGAAGAGACACCTGTTTGGTCTCTCAAACAAAATATTTTATCTAGCTTATTCTTTTGGGCTAATGAGCGAAATTGTAAATCTATGGGACATCTTTTGGAGTTCGTGGATAGCTTAAAGCTATAGGTGGCCGCTTTTGGCTTTTTGTGTATTCTCTTGGGAGCACTCCCCTCTTGAGCGTCTTTTCAATATATCTTACTTATCAAAAAATAAAATATCAATAGTCAATTGTTTAACCATAGAAGATTTTTAAACTCATGACTACTTGCGTTACATTTTTCTAGTGCTTGATGCTGAAAATTTATGATGTTATAATGTATATTTGAAATCCATATGATTATAGTCATTTTTACACTTGTAATAGTATATGATTTAATTGATGGCTTGAAGCATATGCATATTGAGAACAAACATTTAGCTGATGCATCTGCTTATGACCTTCTTAGTTGAGATGTAAAAGAATATATTTTATTAAATGAATTTGAATTTTGACTAGTTTTATGTTGTATATTTTGAATTGTTTTAGTAGTACATTGATTTAATTGAATGCTATGCAAATTGAAGGGGTATATGGACTTTGATTTAGCTAACCCACTTAATTAAATGACCATGTGAGTTGGTATTTCCTAATCTATCTTTTGGAGAGGATGGGGTTTGGTGAGAAATGGAGGGATGGATCCGTTTTTGTATCTCTACTGTTACTGTTAGATTTTCGGTGCTTGTCAACAAAGCCCCTTCTGGTTTCTTGGCAGTTCGAGAGGTATTAGGCAAGGGGATCCCCTTTCCTCTTTCATGTTTATCATTGTTATGAAGGCTTTCAGCAAATTGATGAGGCAAGCGGCTAATTTGAGTTTACTTCAGAGGTTTTAGGGTGGGGAGGGACCCGACAAGTTAAATGGAGGTTTCTCACCTGCTCTTTACGGATGACACCATAGTGTTTTGTAATGCCGATGTGAGTCAGCTGAGGTACCTGAGTGGGGTCTTGATGTGCTTTCAGGCGGTTTCAGGATTGAAGGTTAATCTTGGCAAAAGCGAGGTTGTGCAGGTGGGAGTGGTTCAGGAGATTGATTGCTTGGCTAGCATTTTGGGATCTTTTCCAATAATCTACTTGGGATTACCTCTGGTTATCCAAGCAAGGAGAGCTCCCTATTAGGATCCAGTGGTGCAGAGGTTCAAGAGGCGCTTGGCCGGTTAGAAGAAACAGTCAAAAGGGGGGTGCCTGACCTTATTGAAGAGCACTCTTTCGAGCTTTCCTACATACTACCTATCTCTGTTTCCAATTCCTGCCTCTGTGGTGGAAAAGCTAGAGAGACTCCAACGTAACTTCCTATGGGGTGGCATGAGAGACAAGTTCAAGTACCATCTTGTTAATGTTTTTTTTTTGATAAATAAAAGTTCATTAAAAGGCGCCCAAACGGGGGATACATCCCAATAACAAGAAGTCAAAGTCAAAGTCTTAAACTATCAACAAAAGTTAGCAATGACTCCGAAGAGTTACAAAAGAATCCCTCCGACCAAAAGAATAAAGAGCTAAGAAAAGAGCATCAAAAGGCTTCCCAAGGCTGCTCTTTATCATCAAAAAATCTCTTGTTCCTCTCATTCCATTAGGCCCACCATAAGCAATGAGGGGCAACTCTCCACGTATGTCTAGCATCATGCCGCACCCGAGAACCATCCCAAACTGTAATGCAATTCGCCACTGACTTAGGCATAATCCACTGCACTCGAAAAATACCGCAAATCAAATCCCATCCCTCCCTAGCTCTGAGACAATGAAGGAGGAGATGATCAACAGTTTCCTCCGCCCGTTTACATATACAACACCAATTCGCCAAAATATACCCTCTCTTTCTTAGATTATCAATAGTCAAGATCTTCCCCATGGACGCTGCCCACACAAAGAAGGCCACCTTCAATGGAGCCCTAGATCGCCAAACACCTTTCCACGGGAAAAGAGGCCCACGGGAATCGACCAAACTTCGATAAAATGACCGGACCTCAAATCTCCCATGACTCGTGCCAGTCCAGACCAACTCATCGCACTCCGCCCCGAGGCAGACCTATCTGTAAAGGAAGGCCAAAAACTCCATTTCCTCTATTTCCCAAACATACAGGAGCCTCTCAAACTGAACATCCCAAACCAGTTGTCCGCCATCAAAATGATAGCACTAAGCGACCATTACTTGTCTATCTACTGCGATTTTGGCTATTCTCGGATAGATACCCTCCAGAGGTCTCTCACCACACCAATGATCATTCCAGAAATTCACAAACCTTCCATCCCTAACCCTAAATCGAATGTGCTTTGAGAACTCATTCCAACCATTTGCAATATACCTCCATAACCCAACCCCAACTGGAGTTATCAACGTCAGCGAACACCATCCCCCTCTATCCTCTCCATATTTGAGACATATAAGCTGCCTCCAAAACCTGTCTCTCACCGAAAATTTCACCGTAGAGATACAAAAACTGATCCAACTCTTCCATTGCTCCCCAAATCCCATCCTCTCTAGGAGATAAATCAAAAAGTCCCAGCACACGTGATCATATGCTTTCTCCACATCAAGCTTACAAACCACCCCCGGATAGCCAGAGCAGATTCGAGCATCCACACACTCACTAGCCACCAAAACTGAGTCCAGAATCTGACGACCACCTACAAAGGCATTTTGCGATTCGGAAATGATTCCATCCATTACTTCCTTCAATCTGATCACCAAAATTTTAGCAATAATCTTGTAAATACTTTCCACCAAACTTATGGGGCTAAAATCTCGTATGTCATCTGCCCCTCCCTTCTTTGAAATCAAAGCAATGAAAGTGGCATTCATGGACTTCTCAAATTTTCCATTCGCATGTAAAGCGTGAATAGTTGCCAACACCTCCCTCTTCACCACCTCCTAATTATGGTGGAAGAAAGCCATAGAGAAACCATTTGGACCCGGGGCTTTATCGCCCTAACAACTCTGTAGAGTAAAAGTCACCTCCTCCTCCTCAAAAGGCCTCTCCAAACGATCCCTATCCTCTGCCAAAATCATAGCAAACTCTAAACCCCCTAGAAGAGGCCTCCATTCTAAAGTCTCCCTATACAACCGCTGATAAAAAAATGTCACACCTCTCGTCACCTCCTCCTCTTTATTCAAACCAAGGTTGTTAAAATCGGGATTCTACGTTGGATCGTTTTGGATTCCGTAGAATCGGAATCGTAGAATCGGATCGCAAATCGTAAGATTCTACCAAACTAGTAGAAAAATAATTCAAACTAACTTTTTAAACAATGATACCTCTAAAATATAACAACAATAAGCACAAAACACAAAAATATATAAAAAACTACCACTCCAAAGTAATAAAATCTCTGTTGTTGGCAATAGATAACATTATAGCAATATATATAACAATTACTGATTGAGGCTTGGAGAGGGTACACAGTGGAGAGCCGAGTCAGGGAAGCTTGGAGGGCTACTCCCCTTTGTTTATAGTGGGGTTTGTGGCGTGAAAGAACTAGGCGGCGCTTCGAGGACTTGGAAGCTCCTATTTGGTCTCTCAAATACAATATTTTGAGTTCTTTATTTTTTTGGGTAAACAGGAGAAATTGTATATCGGGTGGTGAAGTAGTGGACTTCATTGATAGCTTAAGCTTATAGTTGGCCGTTTCCGGCT
Source organism: Cornus controversa (assembly GCA_026545225.1). NCBI lineage: Eukaryota > Viridiplantae > Streptophyta > Magnoliopsida > Cornales > Cornaceae > Cornus > Cornus controversa. The sequence goes on from CM048852.1 coordinate 22,717,642, forward strand.
TTTTGTATCTTCTTGGGAGCGCTCCCCTCTTGAGCGCCTTTTAATGAATTATTATTTATCAAAAAAAAAATATAACAATTACTGATGCTAATCCATTGAATTTCATTCAGCCATCAATATCATCCATTTTATCAATGAGTAAGAGTCTGTAAATTTTTTATTAAATTCTCTGCACACTTTTTTACTTTCTAATGATTCAATATAAATTATATAAGATTTTACCTTTAGTAAATTAGTAGTCATTTGTTAAACAATGACAGCACTAGCATTTTCAGGTGCCTTCTTGAAAAAGTAATGAACTAACCTCGGAAGTAAAATAACAGACATACTGCTTAAAGTTGTCTTTCTATTTAAAAAATCATTTCTAACAAAAAGCAAGAGAACAAAAAGATGAGAAATAGTCTAAACTTCTATCAGGAAATAATAGGACAAATATCTTGCGTAGAATTTCAAGAAAATGGAGTAAAAAATCAGAAGTTTCTTGAAATTTACCTCAATGTTTTGGGTTATTTTACTTTCTTTTCCCTGGAATGGTGTTCAATGTTGAAGCCAAAAAACAGCTGCACTAGCAACTGATGACTGAAATAAAAGATATGAAACAAAGATGAGAGACCTTTTGTCGGTGCTGCTGGACGTTGCCGGAGCGGTAGGAGGGAGGTCGACAATCGCAAATCTTCAAGACTTCCAAAAGAAAGAAAACTAGAAAAGAGAAGCTTCGAATGGGGCTTCATCGCTTCGAGTCGTCCGTTGTCGACTGTGAGAATGGCCGATCATAGGTCAAAGTGTCAAAGAGAATGGTTGATCGCAGGTTGCAAGTCTTCGAGTCGTCTACAGTCGTCCGCTCGTCGCGAAATCTAGGGCTCCTCTGAGAATCGACTGGGGCTTCTTCGAATTGGGGCTTCTCTGTATATGTAAGTATATTGTGTTTGTGTGACTGTGATCTACTGATCTGTATAAGTGATTGGGCCTTAACTGAGCATTGGGCTTTGTAATATATTGCCCAAAATAATCAAACAATCAAATATGACCCATTTTAACCCAAAGGGCCCAGAAGGCCCAGTCAAAAGAGCCCAAAAATGGGTTTTTTTATAGAATCGGTACGATTCTATGATTCTACGCCCGATTCTACACAACGAACGATCCAGATACGATTCAACTCATTTTTGACATTTTGGATCGTAGAATCGTATGATTCTATGATCCGAATTGCAATTTTAACAACCTTGATTCAAACTAGCCCCATCCACTTTAACTTTCCCTATGTAATTACCTCTACTACGAGCGTTGGCCATCCTATGAAAGAATCTCGTGTTCCTGTCCCCCTTTTTTAACCACAAAGCCCGAGATTTCTGTCTCCACAAAATCTCTTCCAAACCAGCAATCTCCTCAAATTTTGTCTTGAAATCCTCCCTTTTTGATCTTTCCTCGTCCCCCAAACCCTCCAAGCTCTCTTTTCTATCCAATTCTGCTATTTCTCGCACAATCATGTTCTTTCTCCACTCAATATTACCAAAGGATTCCTTGTTCCACTTTTTTAGGTCCTCCTTCAATCTACGGAGTTTCCCCCACAAGGACAAAACTGGGAGTGCCCGAAATCTCATAACCAGTCCACCATCTCCTTAAACCCTTCCACCCGAAGCCACATATTTTCGAACTTGAAAGGTGTTTTCCTCTTTCTCAAGCCCCCACAGTTAAGCAACAGCGGTACATGATCAGGCGTTACTCTTGCCAGCGCCACGTCCAAGAATCTCTCCTCCCAATCACCCGAGATTAAGAACCAATCCAATCAAGAGAAAGTTGGAACCTCTCTACCACTGGACCAAGTGAATCTAGCCCCCTTAAGAGGTAAATCAATCAATTCCTCACCATCTATAAACTCTGGGAAGGAGGTCATAGCAGTCGTCCATCTCCCACCCGAAGACCTCTCATCCGGGGATCTAACAACATTAAGATCTCCCCCCACGTACCACGGAACCCCCCATAGCCTACGAACATCAGACAACTCCTCCCACAAAGCACCCCTCTCCGCATCCTCCATCGGACCATACTACAAGCGCTGGTATTAGGAGATTGGTGCCTTTCAACAAGGCTCTTGTAGGGAAGTGGTTGGGGAGGTTTGGGCCGGAGAGGCAGAGCCTATGGAGGAGGATTGTCTTGAGCCTCGGACCCCAAGAGAGGTTGGTGTGTAGTGGTTTATCCCCGAGGGGAAGGAATTTTCTAAACATATCAGATTCAAGGCTCAAGATGGCAGAGGCATCCATTTGTGGAAGGATCTTTGGTGTGGCGATCGCTTGTTGGCTGACACCTTCTCGAGACTCTTCTGGATTGCTTCTGATAGGCATGCCCTGGTTACAAACTATTATCGCCTTGATAGTGGTAGGGTGACTTGGGATGTGCTCTTTTTGAGGCACTTCCAGGACTAGGAGCTGGATGATGCCTTTGGATTCTCGGAGTTGTTGTATCGTCAGGAGGTGAGTGTCGGGTCTGATTCCCTTATGTGGAGTCTTCTTTAGGGGCACTGAAATTCACCATTCTTAGTTTCCTTTTTTGTTGGGTAGTTGAGAGAAATTGTAAATCCATGGGGAAATAGTTGATTTCTCGGATATATTGAGAAATTAGGAGCCCCTTTTGGCCCTTGTGTTGTTTTGCAGGATGCATTCCCCTTTTGAACACTTTCTAATACATTTTTACTTATAAAAAAATGAAATTCCTTCATTTTGATTTTGTCTGGTTTATGTTGCGCATTCTAAGGGTGGCCACGGTTCTGATCAGATTAGGCATCAAAGCTAGTCCGATCCGATCTCAACGGATTGGTGAAAACTAAAACCAATATCATCTGTGGGAAAGGCTCAATCCAAACTGATCCAATCCATAAAATACGGATTTGATCGGATCAATCCTACAATTTTTTATCCAAACTTCATATTCCAAATTAGTAGTGGCTACCGTCAGCTATAGTATTAGATTTTTGTATACCAATATCACAAAAATAAAATCTTTATATCTCATTGTCTTGCCCAAATCCTCTGTTTTCCCAACAACTAATTAGAGAACATAGAAAAAAATACAAATCTTGGGCTTAAAGAAAAAAGGAGATGGTGGTTGAACTCACAAATCTAGACTTCTACTGGTTGACAGTGAGAACTATGATGGATGGTGGTGATCGGCAAAGATGGCAGAGAAGGAGATGGTGGTTAGCAGGAGGTGCGAAGCGGAGAAGGAGATGGTGGTTGGCGTGAGGTCACTGAGGTGAGGAGTCAAGAAGGCAATGGTGGTTGACGACTCGGCGTGAGGTGAGGAGAAGAGGTCCAGAGGAGGTGGTCGTTGTTAGTGTGTGAAATGTGAAGAAAATGAAATGGATTAAACAAGGTTTAGGGTTAAAAGAAATAATGAATGTATGATATATATATATATATATTTGTATACATCATAACAACAGATCGGTTCAATTTCACGGATCGGATCCGTTTTCAAACATCCTAATCCATGAACCAAACCGATCCTATGGATTTTCAATTTATAAATCCGTAACTAAACCATTAGCTTAAAAAAACCAATCTGATCCATATGGATCGTATTGGATCCACCTAAAAAACATGGATATGGATGCAGGACACGGGTATGATACGATACGGGTACGACGATACGACAAATCTAAAAAAGAAAGTATATGGGTACGACAAGATGCGGAAATATAAAAATAACAAATTGTTATTTTTATATATACAAAAAATAGAGTTATTAACATTTCTTTATAAAATTTTATGATTAACAAACAAAATAGAAGTCAAGAATCATATTGCATAATTTGCATGGATAAATTTTGTATTAAATTATGATATACATCTCAACACTTCTTTTTTAAATAAATTTAAACTTTTCTTAACAATTATACTATGATATTATTATTGAAAAAGCTACAATGTTCAAAACTTGTTAAAAATGTGTTTGAGAAGTATGAGATACATGGTCGAAGTATCTAAGAAGTATCGGATATATGTTAGAAATAGAAAATATATTTTAGAATTATGGATATGTCTAAAAAGTATCCGATACATATCCACGAGTATTTGATAAGTATCTGATACGGGTACGTTACTTTTGTAAAAGTATCCATGCTTCCTAGGGATCCAATAAAATGAACACCTCTATCAAAAACTCCATCTATTGGTATACAAATTACAAGACATGATTTACCATACGTAAGAACATCTATAAATACATAAAGTATTGAGTGAATAAACACTTTAGTAAGTGGATACAGCTTTTTCTCCTAATATATGACCCAAATCTTCATATATAATGTGACTAATATAAAGCATTATATCAATATATTCTGTTGTATAAATGTATTTTCATGCCTAATATCCCAATATTTCTAACAAATAAATATTCTCAACAAATATGGTAAAGTGACACTTTCTTACACCCTTACTTGTACCAATGCTAATGCAAGAGAGAATAAATTCATTTAGCGTGAACAAATTAATTTCAGTCACATGCATTAAACTTGCAATAGTGATGGGAAGTGAGCAACCAAGAAAAATAAAGTCTTTGAGCACTGTATTTATTAGTGAATGACAAGTATTAATAAAAAGTTTAGATATGGCTCCTATAATTCACATAGTTGGAATCAAGCTGGTAATTTCGATTGAATGAACAACTAAAGAGGACAATATATAGTTTGGTGGTTCATTTCAACAGAGAAGTTTGGAGTTTTGCCCAAATCAATACCTATATATGTATATGTACATATACATATAGTTTCTCTATGCCAGAATCTTATAAGCAGAAATTAGGGTTTTGATGAAGCTAGCAAATAAGCCATATATATATGTATGTAGTGTGTATATACTATATATATATATATATATATATATATATATATATATATATATATAGATGGAGAGAATTGGGAATCTTACAGATTTCCTATCCGGAGAATTGGTAGAGTGGCGAGCCATGGCGGAGTTGAAATGAGGCCTCTTCTTCGTCTCTGCCGCATCGGAGTCTGCGTTTTCCATTACGCACCTACAATTAATCCTACCATTAGACACGCACTTTGAGTTTCAAGTCTGCAAAACCCTCGATTCCCGGCAAAAATCACACAAAAAATACCAAACCCTTGGTAATGGAAGTTTTGATCTGTTTTCAGATTGAGCATCAAATAGAAGTGGGACCATTATTTCTACAAATAAATAAATAGAAATTATAGTAATTTTTGGTTCTAGTGGCTTTATTTACAAACTTTTGGTTGGTTACGGCCCGTTCCACAACGTTTTTAGTTTTGATTTTCTGTTTTCATTCCAAATAAAAATAATATTTTTATTGTGAAATGTGTTTAAGAGGTATTGAAAGTACAACTCCAAACAAATCGAATTTTCAAAAAATAGTTCAATCTGGGCTCGGTTCAATTTTGTTTATTTACCAAACTAATCGAGCCAAAATGTATATAAAGAAATCAATCTCAAACACTCATCTTGTTAATTTGTGAACATGTAGAACAAACTAGTTAATAGACTCGATTTTAGCTTGTGAATATATATATACATACACTAGTGTATGTCTATGCTCCTGTCAATAACATTATAAATCTAGAAGGAATTGCGAGCTCTAGATAAATTAATTTTAGATCGTAAGTAAAGACAAGCTTGTGAATATATATTGATGAAGCAGAAATTCACCCCGAGAAGAAGAGTAGTCGATAAGGCACTAAGGCACCCGTGTGGTACTGGCTGATTACACTCCGACGATCAAGTCAGGAATCTGAAGGAGCTTTTTAAGTTATGAAAGAAATCAGATGGTACCTTGGTATCTGGACCGTCTCTGTATTTATAATGATAAAATGAGGTTGTACTATAGTTGGAGACTAGTTCTTTTAATTTCCCAGTCCTTTTTGGAGATAGAGACCCTTCGGTCAAAGATAGACTTTTGTCCACGTCACTTTGTTTTTATCTTCCACCTCATTCGTTTTACAGTCGGAGTCAAATACTCTATCATATATATATGCATACTAGTGTATGTCTGTGTTTGTGTCAACAACACTATAAATGTAAAAGGAATCGCAAGCGCTAGATAAATTGATTTTAGATCGTAAAGACATTTTAACAAAGCTTAATGTAATATAGATATATGCACATATATATTATATAACTTATAAAGGTTAGAGCCATTCATTTTGTTTTTAAATTAAAAGTTTAGCGCATCCAAACTCAAGCCAAACCAATCAATAAAATGCATTACCAACTATTTTAAAAATAAAATAGACGAAACCAACAAAATTAAAACAGCCCAAAACCAAACCCACAACACTAAATATATTCCAACCGTTTGATATAAGGCTTATCAAAACAAAAGAAACCAAGCCCATAGATACACTATAAATATTTTGTTTAGGCCCATTTCATTTAACTTGAAAGTTTTGGGCCATCCCAACCCTATGTTATCAGTCAATTTAAATTCAAAATAGCCCAATCCCGTTCCCAACTCCATCATATAAAGCTTACTACAGTTTACATTTTCAACCCCATAACCCAGTTTCCTAACCTTAGGTCCTTAGTCGCTACATCCCCATCCCCTTGGAAGAAAGCAGCGGCAACAATGGCGTATGGTGGGCTTCTCATCAACGAAGCCAATGGCGACACCAATGCAATAAATGGTTCTCTCTCTCTCGCTCAGGGCGGACCCAGAACCTTATAATAGGAGGGGAAACTCAATATATGATTTTTAAAATATATATATATATGGTTAAATAATAATATATTATTCTTTATACATAGAAGTATAGAACTCAGTATATGAATTTTTTAAAAAATATATATAATTAAATAATAATATATTATTCTTTATACATAAAAGTATTCAATATCTTTTAAATATGAAAAAAACATTAAATAAAATCATCTATGAACAAAAACTTATTTAATATTCCATGCATATAAAATTATATCTAATTTTGGAGTACATAAAATACATAAATATAAGTGGACCAAAAAAATTATAAAATTCAAAAATAGTAAAACAAGGAGAAAAAAAATATGGGTTATATTTTCCTATATATATATATATATAGATTTTCAAAATGAAGCTTGAACTACTTCAAATTGAGATTATTTATTTGCTTTATGAAGGTAACCTTTTAATGTATTTTTTTTAAAGTAAATATATTCAACTATTCATACAGCCCTATTAAATAGGAATTTTCACCTGGGGGTGTTTTTTTTTCTAAGGTTCGGATCCTTGTGTGTATGGTGGGTGTTCTTTTGACACTTAGCCAGAAACTAGTGAAACAGGTTCAAGGTTTTCTCGTTGTCAATGGAGGATGAGGAGTGTATTGTGATTGATAGTATTGATTCTAAGTATGTGGTTGAGGTAAGGGAAAGGAGTTTGGTGGGGAAACATTTTAGAGATAAATCAATAAACATTTTTGCTTTGCGAATTGTATTGAGTTCATTGTGGGGGTGTAAAAAAGAATTGCATGTGTCGTTGTCAAGGAAGAAGACTTTCCACTTCATCCTACCTGTTAGATTATATATTTTTTTATTATAAATTATATATCTTTTTGTAATAGGTTTCTTACACCTTCTCCTAAACCATCTAGGACTAGGATTTCTTGTTTCCTAAATTTAGTTAGCCTTTAAGATTATGTGCCTATAAATAGACATTTATGCATTCTTCAAAATTAAATTAATTCTATCAATACAATTCTCTTTCTTTATTTCTAACATGGTATCAGAGCCAACCGATCTTTGGTAAATCTTTCTCAGTCCATCGTCGTCAGTACCGGGGATGGCACCACTAGCTTTATCCCCGTCGGACAATGGTCAAAAGTAAAAAATTGTTTCCGCCTTATATATACTTTTATGCAGATAATAAAAGAAAAATATGACAGCCCAATTCAAGTTCAAATTCATTGGCTCTCACTAGCATCTGTTTGTCAAAGTTGTTGATTTCAATGAGCCCTCTTTTCTAATTTTCAAATCAGTTTTCACTCCAACGAGTAGTTTTCGGTCTTACCGTCGCTCCAAAGAGTTCGTTCTTTTGCAACTTCTTTGTATGTGTTTCTCAGCCACTGTTGGTAACATCATCAGATTGTTTTCATTAGCTAGAATATCTGTGTGTCAAAGTCACTATTTTCAACGAGCTCATTTTCTGATTTTCAAATCAGTTTTCGCTCCTACGAACCGCTTTCGATTTTTTCGACTATTTTGCAGCTTCTTTGTATGTGTTCGCAACCACAGTTGGTTACATCACCAGATTGCTTTCGCGAGCCGCATTTAAGATTTTGTCTCGAAACTCAAGTTGGCTTCATATGACTCACCTTGAGTTTGCGGGGGACTGTTAGATTATATATTTCCTATTATAGATTATATATATTTTCCTAATAGGTTTCTTTTACCTTCTCCTAAACCATCTAGGACTAGTATTTCTTATTTCCTAAATTTAATTAGCCTTCAAGATTATGTGCCTATAAATAGGCCTTTATATATTTTTCATAATTAAATCAATTCTATCAATACAATTCTCTTTCTTTATTTCTAACACTACCGTCAGTGGAGGCAGATAAAAAAGTTCAAGAATCCAGTCCATGTACTTTCAATGATCATCTTCTTTGCCTTATTCCATAGAAACAAGGAGAGCAGATTCAAGATTTGGATTTCTCGTCAGTTTCTTGTTGGGTACATGTTTTCAATTTGCCAATTGATTGTGTAACTATTGAAGTTGGGAGGTGGTCGGGGAGATACATTCGGCTGAGAGTCAAAGTTGCTACTGATAAACCAGTCCATCGTTGTGTGAAGTTGCATTACAGTGGTAAGTTAATTAAGGCACCCTTGTGTTATGAAAGGCTTCCAGAGATTTGTTTTAGATGTGGATGTTTTGGTCATTTTTCTAAGAGTTGTAGTAAAGAGGTAATGGAGGAGTCTGAAAATGGGTTTGGAAAATGGTTGAAGTTTGATAGGTTGATCGAAAAACTTATTCCGTGTACTAGTGCATCTGATTTCGGTAATTCTTCGGGGCCGTTGGAAAGTCAAAGAACGAAAGTTGTGGGCAAGTCAAAAACGCTTAAAAGGGAGCCTAGTCTGGCGAAATTGAAGGAGATTGATAAGAATCATGATTTGTGTTTTTAAGGAGAGAATAACGGAAGTGATAAGTGTGTATCAAATGTGGAAGAGAGAAGTGGAATTCATGGATCTTCAATTGGAAGTGATAACTTTACTTGTGGTTTTATAGAAATGAGCCTGTCTTTTCTGGATCATATACAGAAAGGTTGGAGAGGTCCAGGCTCAAGTCTTAGTTTCCAGATAGGCCCATCAATAGGTACTGAAGGGCAGTTTTGGATGGGTCAATCTAGTATCGGCCTAAGTCTAATGAATAAAGTGTGTAAACACCTGTTTTTGACCTCCCACTTTTTTTCCAAATCCTAAACCAATCATACTAGATTTTAGGATCTCACTTCCCCAAGCATAAGCCTAAGGGTGGCAATATTTGACACGACACACTAACACGACATGAAATAAGTGGGTATGGGTTTAGGTTTATTGTGTTCGTGTCCTTATCGTGTCTACACGATAAACCCGATAAGAAATCGTGTCATTTTTGGGTTTAACCCGCTAACCTGAAATTGACACGGTTGACACGATTAAATATTCGTGTCGGATTGACACGAATACGACCCACTTAGAAATGTTTTACCAGTGTTAATTTAACAGATCGTGTCAGGTCAATATGACTTGTTTTAACCCGCATAACTAGTTAATATTTATTAATTTATTTGAAAATGTAAAAAATAATTTAATATTATAAATTTGTTTTAGAATGTTAAAAACATGTAAACATATATTTTTACATTATTTGTTGTGACGTGTATTATATATATATATATTATCTTCCAATATTGTCACACCCCGAATTTTTAAAAATCTAAAATGTGATAAATATAAAAAAAATTAAAATAAAATATCTAGATTGCTTAAGATATGGCACACACACTCCACAAAAATTTGACACGGTGATGTATAGAGGAAAATTCTTTATTTTAATGAATCATGTCATGCAGTAGCTAACCTTATCATAAGAATAACTTATACAAAATGATAAGGAATTTGATGTAAAGATATCCATGTCCCTCATGAACCAAGGCTTACAAGTGGGTGCATTAACTAACTAACATGTTAGTCATCATCAACTAAACCTTACACTATATATATGTGTGTGTGTGTGTCCACCATTACATAAAAATAATAATACCCGATCAAAATAAACCGGTCTCTACAATCCAATCCTCGTTTGAAAAATTAAATAAATTTTGCTCTTTATGAAAAATTTGAGTTATTACAAATATGTTTGTATACACAAATTTTGTGTTCGAAAATATAGGAACGAAAATTGGTAACAAATAAACAATTTTATTAATTTAAGAAAAATGGGTACAATCTTCTGTAAATCTTTACAAAAGAAAGATAAATTCCTCTGATTCGATCTCCTTGGTAATTCGGCTTCAAAGGTTGCTAGACGTGATCTTGAATTGGATTGAAACTTTGGTGAAGAACGACACGTGGATAATGTGCTTGTTGTTCTTCTCCTTCCGGGTTTAGGTATTTTGGAGCTTTGGATTTTGAGTTAAGACTTCTGCAGAGTTTCAGCTATTTATGAGAATCTTCTGGTCTTTTCTTTCCCTCACCCCTGGACTTTTATTTATAGGCCCACCGGAGGAGTAGATTTGTAACTTTCTTTTCTTCTGATAATTATCCTATAATTATCTTTTGTGATAATTATCCAATATATACACAAAAATTATCTTTATTGATAATTACATATATATATATATATATATATATTTAATTATCCACTAGACCCATTTTCAAGTGGGCTTGAACTTTTTAGACAATTTAGACCAACCCATAACTTATTTATTTGTAATGGGCCTGATCTTTAAATTATCTGACTTATTGGGCCACATTTCAAAATGGGCTAAATTGAACATAAACTCAAATTTTTCTTGCCCTTATGATTCGGCAACTCTGACGATCATAAAAGTTTAGACTACTCCGATTTCTAGGCATTTGCCTTTGTATGATTGGACAACTCTGACGGTCATACCTTGGTGGATAATTTCACTACTTCCATAAATGGTTAGACAACTCTGAACCCCATGTATGGCTCACTTAAATAATTCTCTGATATACATATATACATACACATTAAGCACATATGACACATAACATATTTCTTATGCTTTCTTACATATATTCATGCTTTATATAATTCTAGCATGTATCATACCCTCATACACCACATATAATCATGTATATGCTTAAAATCATGCATACAATTCACGTATGAATATAATTCATCATATTTTCAAACATGCTCATAATTCCATACATTCAACATGTATATATTTGCAAACATCATATATAACAATATGAATATTATAAATCTCTATAATTCACAATGAAAGAGGGAAAGACAAAATCATTCAACACCCCCCCCACCATTCTCCCATACATGCTAACATAACCCACTCATTTTCAAACTCACCAAAACCTAGGAATCAATGAATAAGAAAGAAGAAACACCCTACATCAAGTTTGAAGCTTTTCCTAGCAAAACCTTAGAATTCATGCAAGCTTCACCCTGCCAAAATCTAACTTTGTTTAGTTCAATTCGAAGCCCTTAACCCGTAGTACAAGTTGTCTTTCTTCGGGAACCTCCAAATTCAAGCCTAAGGTCTCCTAAATGAAGAGAGAAAGAGAAGAGAAGATGAGGGAGAGTGGGAGAGAGATGGCTTCTTGTTTCTTGTTCTAAAAATGGCTGGGATTCCATCCTTGTAAATAATTATAATACCTAGGGCACAAAATGACCAAAATGCCCCCGGGCCACTTAACGTACCTTCCCAACCTCCGTTTTCAATTTTGAAAGACTACAGCTTTGAAATCACTTCCTTAGCTCTTTTAACATTTCATCTAATCTAAAATCAAAAATAAGTATTTTTCCAAAAAAATTTCAGATTCCCAGGCCCACCCGACACGCGTCTGTGGCCCCGCTGACCCAAAAATCTCAAATTTCACAAAACGCTCTCAAAACTTCCCTGAACCTCTAAACAAGTTCCCAAACATATTTTTTCACATTCAAAATGTACATAATATCATTTAAAATGATGAATAAAAAGAAAATCAGTCAAAATTGGACCCAGTCTCTACACAAATCATCTATCCTTGTTAAAGGATATTTGGTTTTGATCATTGCACGATTTAGTTTTTGATAGTCAATATATAACCATAGTCACCCATCCTTCTTCTTAGCAAAAAGGAACGGTGCTCCCCAAGGTGAAACACTAGGGCGTATAAAACATTTCGCCCTCAAGTCCTCTAATTGTTCCTTCAACTCTTTCAATTCCACTGGTGCCATATGATATGGTGCCATAGATATGGGCGATGTACTGAGTATGACGTCAATGAAAAACTTCATATCCCGCCTAGGAGACAATTCTGTTAACTCCTCCAGAAATACATCAATAAAATCGTAAAACCACTTTGGGTAAGTTTTTGAAGTTTCCCCCTTCTTCTTCGGTCACGAGACTAGTTAAGAAAAAACCATAGTCATTTCAATCTCACAAGCTATAAAGTGACGAAGAATGAAATTCACTCCATTCTCCCACGAAGTAAAAATAATCTCATTCGGTTGTATACACTGACACTCGTCCTCGGTAGCAATCAATATTGGCTCCAAAAGTGGATAGTCAATCCATTCCAAGAATGACATCAAAACTCATAATCTCTAGGAGAACAAAATTGAATACCAATTGTCGATTTGTTATCTCTAGCTCACATGCTCGACAAACCATGTCTAGGATCACCCTACTCCCAATTGGTGTATCATACACAAGGTTCTATCCAAGGTTGACATTTCTAATACCAAAGTAGATATAAAAGTAATGGACATAAATGAATGGGATGCACCCGAGTCAATTAAGACTTTATCCCATAAGCTATATACAAGAAATATACCTTGAACTACAGAAGAACCTGCTGAAGTCTCAATTGGAGTAATCACATAGGCACAACCGTATATACCTTGTCTTGACTGACTACTCTCCTGATAGTCGAATTGCTAAGTAAAGGCACTAGGAGTCGCTCCCCTTGCCGGTTGCGAACTCCAAACTAATTGTGCAAGTTGTGGTGGCTGAGGAATTCTGAATCCCGACTATACCCCAAAAGCCTGAGAATAATGCTGTTGTGACCCCGCAACACTGTAAGTACCACTTTTTTATGTGGGTAATCTCTCACCACATGACCCACTTGACCACTCCTATAGCACTTCCTTGAATCCTCCTCAGGTGCAGGTTATAACTGTGGGCATTTTGATTGATAATGTCCCACTTGTTAACACTAAAAACACTTCACCTTATCCTGAGAGGATCCCGTAGGCATAGAAACTGTGGAAAATGACTGTGTTTGTTGTGGTCCTCAAGAGTATGAACTACTCCTTTTGTGTTTCTTCTTCGGATTACCCTCCGAATCAGAAGCCACATTCTGAGATTAATTCTTCAAGTCCCATATACTTTAGATATCATTGTTGTCAGCCTTTGCTAACAAAGCTCACCTAACCACCTCCGCATAAATAGGCAAGTCCAAGATAGTGACCTTAGTTTTGAGCTCAAACTGAAGTCCTTTCATGAACCGTCTAGCCTTTGCTTGGTCATTTGCTACCATATCCGGTGCAAATCGAGACAAAGCCATAAACTTGTTCTCGTAGTCCATCACACTCATTCCTCCCTGAATCAAGTGTATGAACTCATCCTGCAATGCTTCCTTCACTGTATCCAAAAAATATTTCTCACGAAATAACCTCTAAAAAGTTTCCCATTCCATGTCCCTTACCGTATAAAAATGGGTTATGGATTTCCACTACAAGTTCGCCGCCCCCGTAAGCTGAATAGGAATCATAGACATTCTAAGATCATCCTCATCTATCCTTAGCACATCAAATGCCTTGGATATTTGCTCAAGCCAATCCACTGAAGCCATAGGGATCTGCCCTTCCATCAAACATAGGAGGATTTATCTTCTTGAACATTTCTAAAGCCTTCATCACCCTATTTCCCCCTCATTGTGCTTGATTTTGTGATCCCTCATTAGCCATTTTAGCCAACAATTGTATGGCAGCAATCATATCTCTGACCAACTGTACCCCATCTATTTGTAAAGGTGGTGGAATTGGATCCATTCCGCTACCTCGACCTCTCCTTGGTGGCATGATTCTAATAAACATTTTCAAGAGAGATTATTCACATGTATATGTCAGTTAATTAACTCTACTCACTTATAAAATCATTTCATTTCACTCAACACAAATCTGAAACATAAAACATAAGAATCGCCTAACCCCGACCCTTACTCAACGTGGTTAGGTATCCAAACCTAATACCGAACAATCGACCCTTAACCTTCATCCTTAGGTGTTCAAACCTATAGATCTGACAATCGACCAATACCCTTCATCCTTAAGTATTCAAACCTATCGCTCTGATACCATAGCTGTCACGACCTAATTTCCCATACCTAAATCGACATAGGAAATGGAGGTGACTTTAAAATTCATTAAACGTTATCACACCTTAACCTTATTTACACTCTGATACCATATTGCCACATTTATATATCTACTACTAGGCCTCTCACCGAACACCCAGTCAAACTAACAAGTTAACCTAGCTCAACACTATTTCAAGTGCTTTGATTAATTACAAGTGAAACTTTGATTAATCGAAGTGCTTCAATTAATCTAGATTTTTACGTAACTTCTATCGGATAACACTGGTTGTGGACCCTTAATTAAGGCTAGATCTTCTATTAATCAAAAGTCAGGGTTTGATTAATCAAAGACCTTGTTTCGATTTATCGAAGGTCCATTCGCTGGAATTCCCATTTCCATAACTTCGAAGCCTTAAACACCAATTCAATTACATCAAACTTCCTATAACCTAACGTACATCTATGCTCATTAATATACAATCTTAACATACATAATCATAAACTAAATCATGGAAGCGCTCGCCAATTTAAAACATACACCATTTATACATAATATCATGTCCAAAAGCTAACATCCACGACACACATATGCCTATATACAATTATTTAAAAGGTAAGTATCCTTATACAATTCTAAATGCACTAAGTCCACATCCTGGACGTTATAATACCAAAACGACCAAACGAGAATACTTCTATCTCTATAGCCAACTCATAGTTGATCACCATCGACAACCTCATTGCCATGTCCTAAAATTATTATTACAAAGGGATGAGCAAAGCTCAACAGGCTCAAGGTCATATGTTGTGCAATCCACCCAAGTTCTCATATTTCATATCAAGCCATAAATCAATCAAAATACATAGCCTAGCTATGTGTCATGTTTCCTAGCATTATAGTCAAACGCCACAATTCACATTTTCACTTGGCATATACATCAATATATTTGAAAACCACAAAGCTCAATATAACATGCTTCAATACACAACTTCGTCATATCTATAACATATGAAAAAAATGAATTCGAACTCAAGGTCTAACACAAAATCATCACACAACTCACATTGTTCACATATCTCAATCTGTTACTCTTGTTGCTCTTGTTGTTTTCAAAATTGTACTCATATTCACACACCCAATCTGGATATGTGCTAAAGCCCCATACCCCATGTGCATAGTTATTCTCGAGCTACTAACCCACTAGTAACAACCCTCTTACGCAAGTTTGAGGTCTTTCAACCCCGGAGGATCTATTACCCCTTTACTTATACATGAGTCATTTATGAGATATCACCCCACACACACAAAACATATCACATTTTGCATAAACATACAAAGGTTTTGATGCAATTGCACCCATTTCATGTCCTATATTCATTTCTAGCATCTCATGTAAGAAACCATATCGACTCAAGCACACATTTAGTCTCTTTAAAAAAATTTACATTGAAACTAGAATTTCAACACATGTCACAAATCTCATATTTGCCAGATATGTCACAAAAAACATGCACTAACAATTCATGCATTCTAAATCACATATGAATTATTTTTAACCAAGAAAACATATATATATCAATTTGAAACATTAATTTCATCCTAAAGTCTCATATATTCATATATAACTTGAAAAATCAATTTTATGCTTATAATATGAAAATTGAGGGTGTTGCCCCGAATGAGGGCAATCTTTTATAAAATGAGAAGGACTAGAGCAAAAAGAACACACATCATATGTGGGATGAAGGGTAGGATTAGGAATAGTCGGAAAAGAGGAAGAAGAAGACCCGGCTAACATGACTTGATCTAATTTCTTTTATAGGGCCTCTATCTTCCTATCGGTTGCTTGCTCTCTACGCATTTTAAAAATACTTTCAGTTTGGGAGTTAAGAGGAGCAACTACCTTATTCTTCTATTCATTAGAAGAACAATGAGATAAATTTTTGCTCAAGTTCTCAAAGAGTATCCACGCTTCATCGGGACTTTTTAGAAAAAATGTACCTTCACAACTAACATCAACCATTTGTTTGTGGGGTCTCCAAGACTATAATAAAATCCTTGCACCAATTGCCAATTGAGAATAGCATGGTGTAGGAAAGACCTCAAAAGGTTCTTGATCATTTCTCAAGTTTCATGAAAAGCTTCTCCCTTCTTTTGAGAGAAACTGATGATGGCTCTACGTGCATCATTAGTCTTCCCCATTGGAAAGTATTTCTTTAAAAACTCTCATTGCATTTATGCCCAAGAGTTAATGGAATTCTAAAGAGTTTAACCACTGTTTGACTTTATCCTTAAGTGAGAAGGGAAAAAGACGAAGTCTTAAGTTATCCGCAGCTGGTGCATTCAACTATAAGGTCGAACACACTTCTAGAAATTTATCAATGTGTTTATAAGGATCTTGGTTCGGAAGCCCATGAAAACAACTAACAAGATTAATTGTTAAGGATTTAATTTCAAAATTATTCTCCCCTTATTCGAAAAACGAATACAAGAAGGAGATGCATAAGTAGATGGAATATAAAAATCTCGAAGAATCTCACCACCCGGTGGGGGTGGTAAAACGGGATTATGTTGAACGTTTTGGTTATCATTATTTGCCATGGTTTCTCTCCTATGTTCTCTAAACAATAGAGGGTCCCTAAGAACGCTACTATGTTGTCTAAGAGTTCGTTCAAGTTCAAGGTTACACGGCAACAAGGGTAATGACAACGATCTCCTACCTTGCATATGAATAAACTAAAATTTTAAAATATATGCAAAAACAAAATTTTTAAACTTTAAAGTGCACTAACGTTGGGTACACTACTCACAAGTATCCAAGCTTAAGTCTTAATGCATTGTTTAGACAAGTACCTACAAAAAAACATTTCTGAAATAAAGATAGAACAAATAAAAAATGTAAAGAATGAGTTAATTTAAAATTTAAACTAGACTTAATCCTCTAATTTTAGCGATTAAACCGTAGTCTCCGGCAACGGCACCAAAAATTGTTGTGTGCTGTTGCGCTACTCGCAATTTATAAATTACCACGCGCAAAAGAACGAATCCTTGAAGGATAGGGCTCTAAGTTGAGGGTGTCAATCCCACAGAGACTACGTAGGTATAACTCGCTAAAGGTTGAGGGTTGTTTCTTGTTTAAATCACAACCGGGTGTTGGTTGTTTTCTTACTCCAATTTGAAAGCATAAAAGATAATTAAAATTACAAAGTTTGAGAGAAGAGTTGAGGACTAGGGGCGAGACTTCACCACTAGCCTCGTAGTATGCCACACTTTTAATAAATTAAGGAAATTCATTCAATTGTGTACTAAATGACGCGTTGACAAGTCCCACATATAACGACGTCGCCAAGAGAATACGCACACCTTAATATATTATAATCCATCTTCGAAAAGTGTGACTTCCCTACCTACCTACTTACCTAATTACCTAAGTGTAGCTAAATCACCGTCTATAAGCATGGACTATTGAAATCTAGTTATGCATGTTATAGTGAAAACTAGTGTCAAGCCATTACTTGTAGTCCTTATAAAACTTATAAGTGTTTGAAGATCATGTGAGGAATTTAAATATTTTAAGACAAGAAGATAAATTACAACACATGAACATAAAGAATTTGTAAACTTATATTGATACAGAAGGCTCAAGGCAAGAGACATATACAAAAAAATACATAAAAATCCCCAATTCATTGAAGTTAGAACATACTTACAAGGCTAGGGTTTGTCAAAACCCTAGAAAGGATTAGTTGATCATGGTGGGTTGAAAGCACTCCATAGACAGAGATGGTTCCATGGTCAAAATGGTCTTCAAGGCCTTACAAAGCCCTCTTTGACGCTTTCCCTCTCTAGAACTTCACTTTCTCTTTCTAGAATTCTATATATGCTCTCTATTACAAAAATTGTGATATATACTATTATTACATATTTCCTAGCGATATAACTGATCTGAGACTCAAAATATCATAGAAATTCCGTTCAAGGCTTTATCCAAGCAAAATTGGACAAATGACAAGTGAAGAAAATATCTGCAGAAAAATACCTTCTGCAAGATTGGGCGATGCATCGAAGTAGGGACTTTGATGCATCGAAGCTGCGTTGCATCGAAGTAGGAACTTCGATGCATCAATCTCTCCTGCTTCTGCAGATCTTCAACTATTTAGCTTTCCAACTCTGGTCTTGACATGCCATTCACTATTCCTTAATATGAACTTTCCATGAAGCACGACTGGACATAGGAATGCATTCTTGAATTAATAAAGGAGTCGAATTACGCCAAATTTTAAGTTTGAACCTGAAATTATCAAAAACATAAAAACACATAAAACTATACAATATGTGCAACTATGGGATCAAAATAGATAAATAAAGGCGCAAGAATGTATAACATTCAATGCTTATCGGAAGTGTAAAGGGAAGAGACAAAGTCTCTTGGTCAGCTACTAGAGAGAGTGAGAAAGAGTGGCTAAAATGTTTTTCAGCTATTTATAGCACTAGCCTCGCTAAATTACCAAAATGCCCCTAGTCACTTAACGTACTTCCTGGCCTCCGTTTTTAATTTTGAAAACTCCTACAAACTCGAAATCAATTCCTTACCTCTTCTAATATTTTAAATAGCCTATTCTTAAAAATAAATATTTTTTTAGAAAATATTCAGTTTCTCAAGCCCCCCCCTACTCGCATCCCGGGCCCCACTGACCCAAAAATCTCAAATTAAATCAAACACTACCAAAACTTTCCCAAACTCTCATACAAGTCCCCAAACATGTATTTCACATTTAAAACATGTATAAAATTATTTAAACCACTTATATGTCAATAAATGAAAAAGCAAATCGGCCAAAAATGGTCACAGTCTTTACAACCTCCCTAACATAAAAGGATTTTGTCCTCGAAATTAAGCGATACCTAAAGAAATAAGTCTGAATACTTAGAACAAATCTCTTGCTCTTGTTCCCAGGTAGTGTCCTCAACATTGTGGTAATGCCACAAGACTTTGACCAAAGGAATGGTCTTACCTCTCAAAACTTGCTCTCGAGTATAAAGGATCTAAACTGGTCTCTACTCGTAGGTGACATCCTCATCAACCTCAATGTCTACCTAACTCAAAACATGTGATGGGTTAGGTTTATATTTCCTTAACATCAAAACATGGAATACGCTGTGAACCTTTTCCAATAATAATGTCAAGGCCAATCTATAAGCTTCCTCACCGTAACACTCAAGGATCTTAAAAGGTCCAATATATCTAGGCGATAACTTGCCACTCTACTTAAAATACATCAATCCTTTCTATGGTGAAACTTTAAGAAACACGTAGTCTTCTACCTCAAAAGATAATGGTCTCCTCCTCCTATTGGCATAACTCTTTTGTCGACTTTGAGCCGTCAACAACTGTTGTCTAATCAGCTTGATCTTTTCAGTAGTCTCATGTACAATGTCGAGTCCTAAGGCTGTAGTCTCACCCACCTTAGTCTAACAAATTGGAAATCTACAGAGTCTGCCATACAATGCCTCAAATGGTACCATCTCAATACTAGCCTAATAACTATTGTTATATGAAAACTCCACGAGTCATAAATTGTCTTCCCAACCACCGTCAAAATCCAAGATGCAAGCACAAAACAAATCCTCCAATATCTGAATGGTACACTCAACTGTCCGTCAATCTGAGGATGGAATGTTGTGCTAAAATATAATTTTGTGTCTAACACTATTTAAAATCCCTGCCAAAACATTGAGGTAAATTGTGGATCCCTATCTGACACAATAGATATCAAAACCCCATGTAACCTCATAATTTGCTCCACATATTGCCTACTAAGTCTCCTCACATCATCAGATAACCTCATGGCAAGAAATGTGTTGTCTTGGTCAGTCTATCCACAACAACCCAAACTGTATCATTGCCCTTGCTTGACCTAGAGAGCCCTGTGACAAAATCTATAGTGATGTGCCCCCACTTCCACCTTGCCACCAGTAACAGTTGCAATAACCCAGTTGGGTTCTGATGTTCTGCCTTTACTTGTTGGCATGTAAGGCATCTCAGCACAGACTGCGCCACATCTCTTTTCATGCCCCACCACCAATACTGGCACTTCAAATTATGATATATCTTTGTACCACCAGGATGAACTGTAAGACGAGAGTGATGAAAGTCCCATAATACATCCTTATAAGAGTCAGAAGGAACAACCATCAATCCTCTGAATCGTAGACCCCGATCAGAATGCAAAGTTTAATCCTTTACTATTGTACCGCTAACAATCTATGAGTAAATGGTCTCTAACTCATGATCCCATTTTTGTACCTCAATCACCTTACTTACAAGCATTAGTTGAGCTACCAAGCTAAACAACATAACTGGCTCACCATCATCACTGAAATATATTCCTAATTCTGAGAAATCTTCCATCATTTTATATTCCCATATGGCTATTGATTCGTGTGTGAGTGTGACTCAAAAAGTATATCAATTAAAAATTACCACACTTCACAATAGAACGAATTCCTTGTAGAATAGGGCTATCGAAAGGAATGGGTGTCGAACCTCAAGGACTATGGTCTGACTGAGTTGAATTGTTAGGATTAATTCTAATTAAACTTAAAAGAAATAAATTCTGATTTTTAATTCTAAATTAACTAATGAAGCGATTGAACAAAAGCAAGAAAAACTAAGGAGTGTAGAGAATATAAGATAAGTCTAGGGTAATTGATTTCACCACTAACTTCACAATCAATGGTCAATTGAACTAACTATGGGGAATCATATCATGCATAAGTGGTGTCGGTGGCTACAAGCTCACCTCCATCCGTCAAGAAGATAACATATGATTAAGGCTAAGTCATGGACTATCTTCGATTGGCATGGGCCATCTGCCTAACTACTCTAATCTAGGGTGCAGTATGGTTCATCTTCTCTAGACATAATCCATCAAAGCTTTTAATGATATATTCAGTGAAAATCATTGTGTAATAATCACTCTCATGATCACAGAAAATAAGAGGGACGAGTTCAATAACAACAATCAAGTATCTAAGACAAGATAAGAAATCATTGAAACTGAATTTATAAGACTTTTATTGCTCAATTCAATAATAAGAATCCTCTAAATTACACAATCTATGAATGAATACAAAAATCCCCAATAATTAGAACAATCAAACCAGTGATGTTTAGTTAGGGCTCCATCAGAACCCTGGTGGCTGAACTAGCCGCTCATGATACGCCTTGTTCTCCAATGATTCTCTATTCCAAAAGCTCTTCAAAGCTGCTGCCAAGCCTCTTCAATACAGCCCTAATTTGTCACTTTAAATAGCCAAGAGAATACATCAAAGTCCTAATCCAATTAGGAATAAATTAGGTTTTCCCGCAGCACTAATCAGGTGGGTTTTTTCTGCTGACTTCGGCCCAACTTTTGACCCACTAGAAGTCCGATTTACGGAA
Organism: Cornus controversa; assembly: GCA_026545225.1. Taxonomy (NCBI): domain Eukaryota; kingdom Viridiplantae; phylum Streptophyta; class Magnoliopsida; order Cornales; family Cornaceae; genus Cornus; species Cornus controversa. The sequence continues at coordinate 22,739,624 of CM048852.1, forward strand.
TTTTCGTGAAATACAAAAGTGTGCAGAATCAAATTTCGTTCAACCTTACGCGAGAATTAAGTCGATTTGAGACTCGAAAATAAGACTTCTGGTCCGTTTTCCAAAACGGGATTAAGACTGTATTATGCGCAGATTTGGGCTTCAGGCCCGAAACCTTCTTAAGCAGCTGTAATTCTCTTGGACCTCTATCTTGGGCTGATTTGAGTTAAAATATGGAGTTCAATGGATCCCTTTGATGTAGGCTTCATCTAACCATCTTGCATGTCATCTTTAAAAGCCCAAAATCACGGTTTTAACTGAAATAATCATTAAGGCCCTGAAAATACAGAAAACACTAAAACAAAGTAAAATAACAAAATAATCTATCACTAAGAGAATAAAATACATAAGTTAAGAGGTTATAATGCGTAACATTCAACGCCGATCACACCCCCAAACTTACATATTGCTAGTCCCTTAGCAATAGAATAAAACAAAACTAAAATAAAGAAACTAACAAATACTAAATAAACTACCCAACTCCACTTTCGTGGGAGAAACGATTGCATTTAGCATATGTAACAAGCCTTTAAACCCCTAGGTTCCCCCTAGTGGACGAGTATAGTCTCGTGAGGGTTTCCAGAAATGTTACCCACAAACATTCAAAGTTCTGTTTTAACATTAATTCAAGAAGAAAATTACAATACATAGTTACAAACTTGCATTCAAGAATAATTTCAAATTTCTAAATTCCATCATTCAAATCAATGGTCCCTATGCATAATTCACATCAACATATCTCAAAATAATTAACTCTAGTTCCCTCGTGTAAAGTGAACTAACAGTCCTCTCATGTAGAATAACCAAGCTCTGAATATATTAAGGCACATACCGTTTCTACTCACTAGCTCCCCTTATTGAAATCATACTTCCAAACATGAATACATGACTTTTCATTTTTTTTTTTCATCATTCTTTTTTTTTTCATTGCTTCATTGGTTGTGCAATGTCTTGATCTATTAAGCTTTCTGAAAGATCCATGTAGCAAGCTTTCAGTCAGTGGCTCCCAAACCAGATGGCTTTAGGGCACTAGGCTTTAAGATACCCTGAAGACCTAATTACTCGAATCAGTCAGGCTACAAATCAAGACAACCAATGCTCATCTTTTCTCACCCTTTCACTTTTGACACGAACACTCCGTGCTTCCTGAGGCATAGAGGCCCGGTTACTCATGAAAAGGATCAAATTGATTTCCTTATTCATCACTTTTTTCTTTTTTTTTTCTTTTTCATTGAAGTCAAGTAACACATTATCGGTACTCATTCTCAAGAGATACTAATTAATATCAAGCATATGTAACTCAATAACTCAAAACCAAAGTTTATACCCCACAAAATTATGCTAGTGTGTTTGTGCATGTAAGGAAACTAAAATCAATCACTCCAAAACATGTTATTGCAAATCATGATTAAAACCACTTAATTTAAACCACAGTTTTCAAAAATTTAAAACATACTCAAAAATTACAAATTAAGCACCTACATAAGGTACTAATCCCTTAGATAATGTTAAAACATTCTATCTACAAATAAAACAAAATAAAATAAAATAAACTAAGAAAATAAAATAAAATAAAATAAAATCCTAATACAAAAAGAATTTCACACAAATTTCCCCCATATGCAATAAAGCACAAAAATAGGCATCGCCTCACCCCCAAACTTAAACTGTACATTGTCCTCAATGTACTATCAATCAAAGTAAAGAGAAGAGTAAGAACGATGTTACCAGGAATCCGGAGAGGTAGTGGCAAGAAAATATAGCAAACCAATAGTATGAAGGCAATACAAGCACACCCCCAAACTTGGATGTTACAACCTGTCAAAATAAACCACTATACCCCAAAAACCAAGTGAACTAGTATAGGTGAAAATAAATATGAAATAGATTTTTTTTTTTTTTTTTTTTTACTGAAGAAAGAAAGAAAGAAAAAAAGAAATAAAATAAAATAAAGAAGAAAAAAATAAAATAAAAATAAAAATACAAAAGATAGTTACCTCCGAAAAATCAAGGAGAAAGTGGTGCCGAAGCATCTAAGTCATGGCCGGAATGGTGCATCAAAATCAACCAACTAGCCCATAATCAATGTGCAAGGTCCTCCCCCAAACTTGTAGCACAAAACCTCTCAAAGAAATTCAACCAAAATTTCAAACAAAGTCTACTTCCTTGTGAAGAAGAAATTTGAGAAAATTGATCATTTAATGAGGATGGAGAAAAATAGATTGGAATAGATGATGATGGTGATGAATGATGATGATTAAGTAGTGTTATGAAATATTTTGAGAGTGTATTTTGATGTTGGAGAGGCACAAAAAGTCACCAAAGTGATGTATTTTCAAGTGGGAGCATATAAGTATTGAAGAGGGAGCAAAAAGAGACAAAACAAATCAAATTGGGCATTCAGGGGCTGGGCGATCGATCCCCCTAGGGCTGGGCGATCGATCGCCCAGCTGGTTGGTCTCCCAGCTTGGGGAAAAATGGGGGCGATCGATCCCCCCTTGCTTGGGCGATCGATCCCCCCGGCTGATGCCTGTTTCGCCCTCCATCGCCCAAGGTCGACCGGGACGTGTATTTTTGGAGTCTCCATCGCCCAAGGTCGACTGGGAGCTCGTTTTTTCACCCATCTTGAGTCCAAATACCTCGGTACACCTCTTGGCATCCTCCGGAAGTAACTTATACATCAAAAACTCGAAGAAAAAATATTAAAACACAACTAGAATTGAAAGAAACTAAAGAAAAACATAAACTAAAAATAAAAATAAAATAAAATAAAATAAAAATAAAAATAAAAGAAAACTAAAGAAATTAAAGGATAGAAATACATACTAATCCTACAATTTAACGTCCGTAGGAGACGGTCATCAACTTCAATTGGAAGTTCACCCAATGCCACATCTCTTGAGGAGATTTAATTTCGTCCCTCCTATATGATCCTCACCTTCTTGTGTCGAACTCAAAGTGACCGGAATGGTGTCATTGGCTTCAAAAAACACATCTCTTTGTCTTGACGGAAGATGTTTCAATTTTACCCATGGAGGAGACTCTAATGATGGCATCGGAGGAGTGCTAAAAAGAATAGGCAATGGCTTAATCGGAATCCTCCAAGGTGGAGTATTTTTCATGGCCATTACATCAAGTAAATCATTCACCCCCTCAATGGACTTCTCAACATCATGTGATAGAGCAACCGGATCAACTTCTTCAACATAATCGTCAAAGCCATCCATAAAGAAACAATCACTCTCATCTTGAGGATGTTGAATGGCATTAAAAGTATTCAAGTTCACCTTAGGCTCATGAGAAATTTCAACATTTGGACTCTTTGGCACCTCTTCTTCAACAAGCTTCTTCTCCCCCACCTTGTTGTCACTTATTTCTCCACTTCTAAAAGTGGTGATGGCTTGAAATTGTTCATGGTGTGGGTTGCTTGAAGAAGAAATATTGTTAAGGACATGAACCCCTCTTGGGTTGGCAACTGGTTGGCTTGGTAGTTTCTCCTCTTCTCTTTTACTCACGACATTGACAAGTTGTCCAAACTAAAATTCCAGTTTGGCAATCGATTGAGAATGAGAATAAACCAGTTGAGTTGTGGATTAAACTTTTGCTGCAGTAGCTTGCACTATCTTGATAATAGAGTCAAGCTTCTCAAGTTTTTCTAGGACAATTGTCATCTTGTCCTCAATGGCTGAATACCTCTGTGCCATAGGAACTTGTTCTTGATATAATTGTGAAGGCACATAGTTCTGAGGTTGAAAAGTGGGTTGAATTGTTGCCCCTTGCTCTTGTGGAAGATCGAAAACTTGCCCAAGTGAAGGACAATTATTCACATGGTGCATAGGACTCGAGCAAAAATCACATGGCTCAAAAATAGAAGGATATGAAGATTGATTAGGAACTTGACTAGCCACCATGAGTTGCACCACTCTCTGTGACACAGCATCCATAATGGTAGACATAGCATCTGCAGAACCAATCTCAAAAATATCATCTGCCTTCCTTGAATGGGTTAGTCTGCTTGAACGAGATGAAGACACATATTGTAAAGAATTGTCACTGAGATTCTCGAACAAAGTCCATGCTTCATCTTCACATTTTAACATAAAAGTGCCCCCACATGATGCATCTACCATCTGTCTGTTACCTTCAGTTAGCCCTTCATAGAAACACTGCACTAACTGCCACATTGGAACTTGATGATGAGGACACTTCCTAAGAAGGTCCTTGAATCTCTCCCATGTCTCAAAAAATTGTTCCCCCTCAAATTGAGAGAAACCAGTGATAGCACGTCTGAATTGATTGGTCCTCCCTATCAGAAAATATTTCTTTAAGAACTCACTTTGCATTTGAGTCCATGTAGTGATAGAGCTCGCCGGTAGAGATCTGAACCAATACTTGGCCTTTTCTTTTAGAGAGAATGGAAAGAGTCGCATCCGAAAAGCATCTTCTGAGAAGTTATGAATTTTTGTTAATGAGCAAACTTCTAAAAATTCATCCAAGTGCTTGTACGGATCCTCATGAGTCAACCCAAAATAGGATGGCAACATATGAATGATATTGGGCTTGATCTCATAGTTCAGTGCAGTGACATCAGGCAATTGAAAATCAACTCGTGAATTATAAGTCTCTGGGACATAGTAGTCTCTGATCAATCTCGCTTTTTCCACAACAGCATTAGGCACAATATTGTTGTCCTCATTATTACCACGCACACCATCCATGATGTAAATAATCTCTTCCTCTTGCTCAATGGTATGGTGATTGATGTACCGGAAAGGAAAAAAAAAATAATAAATTAGGTTAGTAGGAAAAAAAAATTCTAAACTAAAAAATAAAAGAAAACTAATTAGTAATTGAAAAGAAAACAAAAGAAATAAAATAAAATAAAATAAAAATAAAAAAATAAAAGAAAAAAAAAATTCCTAAACTAAAAATTCAATTAGAACTAATTCTAAAAATCCAAACAATCAAATAGACAGTCCCCGGCAACGACGCCAAAAATTGATTCGTGTGTGAGTGTGACTCAAAAAGTATATCAATTAAAAATTACCACACTTCACAATAGAACGAATTCCTTGTAGAATAGGGCTATCGAAAGGAATGGGTGTCGAACCTCAAGGACTATGGTCTGACTGAGTTGAATTGTTAGGATTAATTCTAATTAAACTTAAAAGAAATAAATTCTGATTTTTAATTCTAAATTAACTAATGAAGCGATTGAACAAAAGCAAGAAAAACTAAGGAGTGTAGAGAATATAAGATAAGTCTAGGGTAATTGATTTCACCACTAACTTCACAATCAATGGTCAATTGAACTAACTATGGGGAATCATATCATGCATAAGTGGTGTCGGTGGCTACAAGCTCACCTCCATCCGTCAAGAAGATAACATATGATTAAGGCTAAGTCATGGACTATCTTCGATTGGCATGGGCCATCTGCCTAACTACTCTAATCTAGGGTGCAGTATGGTTCATCTTCTCTAGACATAATCCATCAAAGCTTTTAATGATATATTCAGTGAAAATCATTGTGTAATAATCACTCTCATGATCACAGAAAATAAGAGGGACGAGTTCAATAACAACAATCAAGTATCTAAGACAAGATAAGAAATCATTGAAACTGAATTTATAAGACTTTTATTGCTCAATTCAATAATAAGAATCCTCTAAATTACACAATCTATGAATGAATACAAAAATCCCCAATAATTAGAACAATCAAACCAGTGATGTTTAGTTAGGGCTCCATCAGAACCCTGGTGGCTGAACTAGCCGCTCATGATACGCCTTGTTCTCCAATGATTCTCTATTCCAAAAGCTCTTCAAAGCTGCTGCCAAGCCTCTTCAATACAGCCCTAATTTGTCACTTTAAATAGCCAAGAGAATACATCAAAGTCCTAATCCAATTAGGAATAAATTAGGTTTTCCCGCAGCACTAATCAGGTGGGTTTTTTCTGCTGACTTCGGCCCAACTTTTGACCCACTAGAAGTCCGATTTACGGAATTTTCGTGAAATACAAAAGTGTGCAGAATCAAATTTCGTTCAACCTTACGCGAGAATTAAGTCGATTTGAGACTCGAAAATAAGACTTCTGGTCCGTTTTCCAAAACGGGATTAAGACTGTATTATGCGCAGATTTGGGCTTCAGGCCCGAAACCTTCTTAAGCAGCTGTAATTCTCTTGGACCTCTATCTTGGGCTGATTTGAGTTAAAATATGGAGTTCAATGGATCCCTTTGATGTAGGCTTCATCTAACCATCTTGCATGTCATCTTTAAAAGCCCAAAATCACGGTTTTAACTGAAATAATCATTAAGGCCCTGAAAATACAGAAAACACTAAAACAAAGTAAAATAACAAAATAATCTATCACTAAGAGAATAAAATACATAAGTTAAGAGGTTATAATGCGTAACATTCAACGCCGATCAGCTATGCTAGCAAGAGTCCCATCAGACTTTCTACTTAATACATCTACTACTACATTTGCTTTCACCAGGTGGTACTGCAAATCAAAATTAAAGTACTCCATATACTTAACCCATTGCTTCTGCCTCATATTCAAGTCCTTTAGGAAAAAAGGTACTTGAGATTTTTATGATCTGAATATACCTCGAAGCTCTCACATATAAGTAGTGTCTCCACCCCTTCAAGGCAAAGATCACCGCCACTAGTTCTAAATCATGTGTAGGATAGTTATGCTCGTAAGTCTTTAATTGTCTAGACACATAAGCAACTACTCTCTCACATTGCATAAACAGACAACCAAGCCCATATCTCGAAGAATCACAATATATCATATATCCCAAGTCACGCTTGAGTATCACCAAAATATGAGCTGTGGTTAACTGTTTCTTCAATTCATGCAAGGTTAACTCGCAAGTTTTGTCCCATAAAAACTTCATGCCCTTATGAGTGGGTCGTGTCATAGGAATTGCAATACTAGAGAAGTCTTTCACAAACCTTTTATAGTAGCCCGCTAAACTAAGAATACTTTAAATCTCAAAAATACTCTTTGGACTTTCCCAACTCATCACGACCTAGATCTTAGATGAATCAACTGAGACTCCACCTCCAGAAACAACATGTCTAAGGAATTTCACCTCTTGGAGTCAAAACTCGCACTTTTCATAATTAGCATACAATCGGTGCTCTCTAAGGATTTACAAGATGATCCTCAAATGTAACTCATGCTCCTCCTCTGAAGATGAGTGCACATGTATATCATCCCACAAATACTATTACAAAAGTATCTAGATACTCATGAAATATCCGGTTCATCAAATCCATAAATACCGCTGGTGCATTAGTCAAACCAAATGGCATTACAAGGTATTCGTAATGTCCATACCGCGTAAAGAAAGTCGTCTTATGGATATTCTCATCCTTTACCCTCAATTGGTAATATCATGACCTTAAATCAATTTTTGAGTAGTGAACTCCCTTTAATTGATCGAATAGATCATCTATCATTGGCGACGGATACTTGTTCTTGATTGTCACATGTTTCAACTTTTGATAATCGATACACAATCTCAAATAACCATCTTTCTTCTTAGCAAACAACACCAGCGCTCTCCACGGTGATGCACTTAGGCTAATAAAGCCCTTTAATTTTAGATCGTCTAATTAACCTTTTAGTTCTACCAACTCCAAGGTCAGACATGGGTAATGATACAATTTTGGTTGTTGTGGATAGACTAACCAAGACAGCACATTTCTTGCCTATAAGGTTATCAGATGATGTTAGGAGACTTAGTAGGCAGAATATGGAGCACATTGTGAGGTTACACAAAGTTCCAGTATCCATTATGTCGGATAGAGATCCACGGTTTACCTCGAGGTTCTGGTAGGGGTTACAGACAATATTAGACGCAGAGTTACATTTTAGCACAATATTTCATCCTCAAATTGATGGACAGTCGGAGCGTACCATTTAGATATTGGAGGATATATTTTATGCTTGCATTATAGATTTTGGCAGTGATTGGGAATATCATTTACCACTTGTGGAGTTTGCATACAACAACAATTACCAGACCAGCATTGAGATGACACCATTTGAGGTGTTGTATGGTAGACCCTGTAAATCTCCAGTTTGTTGGACTGAGGTGGGTGAGATAGAAACCTTAGGACCAGACATTATACACAAGACTACTAAAAGATTAAGATAATTAGACAGTGGTTGATAACGGCTCAGAGTTAACAAAAGAACTACGTTGATAAAAGGAGGCTACCATTATACTTTGAGGTGGGAGACTGCGTGTTTCTTAAGGTTTTGCCACGAAAACAATTAATGCGTTTTGGGTAGAGTGACAAGTTATCGCCTAGATACATTAGACTATTTGAGATCCTAGAATGTGTCGGTGAGGTAGCTTATAGATTGGCTTTGCCACCACAGTTAGAAAAGGTTCACAATGTATTCCATGTTTTGATGTTGAGGAAATACGAACCTGACCCATCACATATTTTGAGTTGGGTAGACGTTGAGATTAATGAGGATGTCACCTATGAGGAGAGACCTGTTTAGATTTTTGAAACTTGAGAACAAGTTCACCATTCCTTTTGTCAAAGTCTTGTGGCATCACCATACCATTGAGGAGACAACCTGGGAGAGAGGTTAGAAGGTTCGTTCTAAGTATCTGGACTTGTTTCCTTTTGGTATGACTTGATTTTGGGGATGAAATCTTATTAAGTCGGGTAGGTTATAAAGACTGTGACCATTTTTGGGCGATTTTCTTTTTTATTGTCATATAAGTTGTTTAAATGATTATATGCATGTTTTAAATGTGAAATACATGTTTAAGGACTTGTATAAGGGTTTGAGGAAGTTTTGAGAGCATTTAGTGAGATTCGAGATTTTTGAGTCAATGGGGCCCGGGACGCAGGTCGGGTGGACCCTGAAAATTCAAAATTTTTGAAAAAATACTAAATTTTGAGATTAGACTAATTAAAATATTAGAAGAGTTATGGAATCAATTTTGAGTCCGTAGGAATTTTCAAAATTGAAAACGGAGGTCGGAAAGGTACGTTAAGTGACTGACATTTTGGTAATTTGGCACGACTAGGTTTATAAATAGCTTAAATAAACATTTCAACCATTTATTCTCTCTCTATAGTAGCCACCAAGAGACTCTCTCGTGTCTCTACACTTCTTTTTCCTTCTCTCTTACATTTGAGGGGCTTGGAGCATGAATTGGAGAATGCTAAAGAAGAAAAGGTTGATCTACGTAACGAGGGCTCAAGTTTGATCAGTTCAAAGTTGAATTTGGATGAAGTTGAGTTCGATGAGATTTTGTGATTTTATTTAGGCGCTCTTCTAAACTAAGGTAAGGATGCCTAAACCATGAAATCCGAGATTTGTGTGAGTATATTGGTTGCCTATAGCACCCAATTAGTTATATGTGCTTTTTAAGTTAAAGCATGCTAGATTTTGGAATGGAATGAATTTTTACCATAAATAGATGTAGTTATGTGCTTTGAATTGTTATATATGATTATAAAGTTATGTGAAAAATGTGAAAGAATTATACATGTTTTATATGTATATTTGAATATGGCACCTAAGTGTTTGATTAATTGTCTTAATGAGCATGAATTGTTGTAAAACATGTTTTATTGTTGATATAAATGCTTTGACATGAGAATTATGAATTGTTCATGCATTGCACATATATGGGTATAAGGGTGTATATGGAGAAATATAGGAACACCGAATGGACATACAATGGGGTCCGATAGAAACATCATCAGATGGGCCAGTAATGGAGTTCGGATGTCCAAAAAAGAGAAAGGAAAACGAATATTGAAGGGCCGTCAACGGAGTCCATATTCTAGGTTATGTTTGTGTATGTAGGACACTTAGGAGTATCATGGCACTATGCATATTAATACATGATGCATGGCATGGATACTTGTATATTAATTTGTTCTTAACATGATAAAATGACTATATGTTATGTGGTATTCACAAAACTTGTGGAATTGTGTTTTAGTCATTTCTACTAAGCATGTAAGAGGTCATCCCATGAGTATTAACTATTTTCAGGAAATGACAAGGAGGTAGCGGAGTCTCCCTAACCATAAGTTTTCGTGGAGCATAACTAGTTTTCTTTTGAGAACATTTAGCATTTATATTTGAGATACATGTCCGGGATGTGGACTATATGCACATGTTGAGTTATGTATATGATCTTTAATATTTTGGGAACATGCTTGTGGTTTTGTTTTATAATTACACACATTTATATGTAAGGTTTAAACATTGGTGAATGCTAAATGATGAGGATGATGATCTTATATTTTCATTTATGTCTAATTATACTTGTATGATAATTGTGGGAATGATTGAGTTGAGAAATTGCCAAATAGACCAAGTGTGGTGCATAGAGAAACAGCTGCCCACATAGTTACGATGGATCGTAATACGCATTACAATATATCGTAATATCACGATGGATCGTAATACACATTACAATGCATCATAATATTACGATCGATCGTAGGCTGTATTACGATGCATCGTAGAAATAAGGAAATTTTGATTGCCAAATCCAGTGCATTACACAGCTTGTTACGATACATGTGTGATGTATCCTAAAATTATGATGGATCGTAACCTGGGTATATGATGTATCGTAATTCTTAAATGCTGAGTTGAGTTGAGTTGGTATCATAGGTATACTTGGAAATCATTGTAGGGTATAGTGGTGAGAATGGCTTAGAATGTGATGATATTGACTTATGAGATGATGCTTCTGCCAAACTATGAGAATAGGACTTATATCAATGAATCTTATGTGACATTCCATTTTGGAAATTGATAGAATGAGAGTAAAAGGATTTCGTGATGAGTAATGATCTCAGTGGTCCGGATCAAAATTGAGAGTGAGAAATGGTATCTGTTATGGTTGTTTGGGTCGTGAGATGACGATCAGGCGATCATGACACCTCACAACCCGAAGTTTGAACTCGGAGTGGAGGAATCTCAGCGGTTTGGATTTTGGGGCATGACAGAATGTCATTGTATACCTAAGTATCAGGAATGGTTTTGATAGCATCTTTGTCCCTGTATCAGAAATTAATTCTTCACAAGCTACGGTATTGTCTCCATCAGCCATTTCTGGATTGTCTTCCTCCTTGGAACTATTACTACTAGATGATAGGGATTCCGAAGTAGGATCATGAATGAATTCCTCATCACTATCCCTTTCACTGTTGTTGCTTTATTTTTGAGATGATTTCCCCTTTCGGGCAACAACTTTCCTCTTTGTCATTTTATCTCGTCAGCTATAGAAATCCTAGTTAATCAGATTGTCAATAACTCTTACAAATTTAGGGTTGTGCATATCCCTTTACTAAATTTAATAATAATTGTAATACATCTAAACAAAATGTTTTGGATTGGTCTTAAAAGGATTTGGGATCAGTAACCATTGTTGTCTTGGTTAAAAAATAAATTTATTTTTATATATAAAATCCGTGTGAAAACTTGTTTTATGGCAACGTTTTAGTCACTACTATCATGTAGTTCAAAGGTTGGAAATTGAGGGTCTTTATATAAATTTATTGTATTAACCACATAACCCTATTATGTCTCTATTTAACGTGAATCATAATAATTCAATAGAGCTAGCATGCATACAATCACCACAACAATCTACACACTATCTTCAATCAAGATAACATTGACAAAAAATTTGGGTACACGATTATATACCCTTCATATACAATTCTTTTCACAATAAAATTGGTCATTTAAGGACACTAACTCTTACCAGATAACAAAATGTTTATCATGAGCCTATGCAATGCTATGATTGGCATAACTTTTTGAGTCATTCTTTAGGACCACAACAACTAATTAACCAACTGAAGATAACACATGAAACTACAAATCAACAACGATGAAAAATTGAGATAATCAATTATCACAATCAATGGACGGGTTTGAAGGGTTCGCGAATAGGGGTTTGAACTCTACTTTCACGAGGGAACCATATACCTTATTTGGGAAATAATTGGTGTTTTTGGGAAAGGTAATTTGTATCTGTATTGTATTTCTCTCCATGTACATGTATTTGTATACAAATATATTGTTGTATATGGTATCTTATATTGCCTTAGTTAAAATTTTTAACCCAACTAATGACGTAGCCCTATTACCATCTCTAACTGACATGGCTCAATCCTTTCCACAAATGGCGGAATTGATGAGAACCGGACACTACTTAGTTGGAGAGGATTTTAGTCCCAAAGGTGTTAAGTCCATGTCGTACACGACACTCCATGGATGCATCCATAATTTAGAAATAAATTTTAGTAATTTTGACACTTGGCCAATATATTCTGGACAATTTGCTGACACATTCCAGACACTTAACTAGCACATCCTACACTCTCAAATACCAATCTTAGATAATACAAACATATAACAATCTCTAAAATGATAAAAATATAGTTTAAAGTGTCAACTTCTAAACGAGGGGGTTCGGCTAAAATGAGTGACAAATACTTGACTGGACCAGAGATAATATGCTGGAATGAATCAGTTGTATCAAAGAAGCAATTTGAGTAAGTGATGGGAGAGAGTGAAAATATGTAGAACTAGGTTTAAGATGTATAGAAGAAAGAGTTGAGGATGATATGGGAGAGAGAGAAAGTAAGTATAACTGGGAGAGGGATGGGGGTCAGAGTTGACTAACTGCCTTCACACCATGGGGTATTTATAGATCTCAAGTATGAGCCTTTGACAGTTGTCATCCTATGTGCCATAAGCTCATCATGCCATATATCCCTTCCTTTGTCATACTTGGTTGAAGCCATGGGCATTTTTTCTGTGGTCGTGGGTAAGTATTATACACTGTCCTATTTATAGCATAATAGATAATACCCCTTATGAGTCATACAGTTATGCATTAGACCTCAATGAGCCTTTTTCTCAATCCTCTATTCCACACTCAACCCATCTTCCCGGTTGAAGTTATGACTCGATACGTTCTGTTATGACACCATAGCTGCCTGGGTCATATCATAGTGTGCCTTTGTGCCAAAAATTACTCGCGGGTCCCTATGACTTCGTACGAGCACCATCCCATTAAGGCTAGAAGTATCATCGCGACTAGTTACTTTTCATCTTGAAGAGAAGAGCCGGTAATCCTCCATATGGTCCTTGCTTATTAGAGCTATCACTCAAGTTTATGAGCTCGAAGCCACATGATCACCCATTCTTCCATGATTTTTCACAATCCTGGAGTATGCCTAGGTGTTAACCAAAACATACCCGCGAGTGGATGTTGCCCCCAATCATCCCCCACCCTTCATGGGTTAAAGTCACCCGTAATTACTTTTACCACATTCATAAGTTAAAGCCACCCGTGACCGCTTCATGAGTTAGCACCCATGACTGTTTTTATTCCTTTCGTGGGTTAAAGTTACCCACGACCGCTATACGATCCTTGGAACCAACTCACTTGCTACCTAAACTAGTCTATCCGCCACCTACTGAGCTATGCAAAAGACCCTCTTACAAATCATCTGGTCGCGGGCAAGGTCCACTCACGACCCATTAGGTCAGGAGCATGGTCCACTCACGACCCGATGGGTCACAGGCAGGGTCCACTAGCGACCCATTGGGTCACAAGTAAGGGTCCACCCGAGACCCAATGGGTTGCGGGAAGAGTTTGCCCACCTTGGGACAAAAGCCCATTTTTTGCCTTCCTTCGAGGTTTGGATAACATTCTACACCTCGCTCTTTATATTTTTTTGATGTATACCTCTTTACAATTGCCCACTTTACAGCCATCAATATTCAAGAGTGAACGGATGCAAATATCCAAAAATGCTACTTATACCTCCAAGTGATACTTCAAAGTCTGAATATTCCTCATATGATAGTCTACGGAAGCAATACATGAAATTACATATGACAAAAATTATCAATAGTTTTTTTTCATTTGTCCGACAAGCTTTAACTTCAGCTCTTTTTGCAATGAGCCAACATGCAATTTTGTAGAATGAGATGACTTTAATTTTAACATGTTTTGTCAACATGTTTGTAGTCCTATACATATCAGTTTAAAAACAACTGTAATACTCATTTCATGAACATAATTTTACTTTTAATTGTTGAGAAAATTAGAAAATGAAAAGCAAAGTAAATGATCTTAATTGGAGTGAATAAGCTAGAACAAAGCCATAAAGTTGGTAAAGTTTGTGTCACTCCCCAATTTCTGTTCTCCGAAAATCGAAGGTGACTAGAGCTAATCATTCACACTCCAACCACAATGGTACCACACTCTGATACTAAGTTGTCACTTCATTATCCAAACCACCAATCACCTATCTACTCATCAATCTCAGTGCAAAAGCTTAAATCATATGCACGTACATACAACCGTGCGTTGCAGACTCTACAAGTCCCATTAGGGTCGATACAAGACGCCCCATGCCCGTCCTAGAGTTTTTCAAAGTTTCAGCCTAGCATGCATTTTGATGGATCAAAATGCTCACTTTGATAGATCGAAGTGCTCATTTCGATAGATCGAAGGGTTCATTTTGATGCATCGAAGCTATGATGCATCGATCATGTATAGATGAAGTTTCATCCAAAAATCACTCTCGGGACTTTTGGTTTTCCAAAATCCTGCAGGTTTTTCGATGCATCGATCCTGAGGTTTCGATGCATCAATCGTGAGATGTATTGAAACAAGCACTTCTATGCATCGAAGTCTCTCTCAACTGATTCCTTCAGCCACTTATCAAGTGACACAATGTCCACACACTTAACTAATTCTCAACCTAATATTCTCATGCATTTTTCATAGATAGAAACACACCAAGGAATGCTCAAAAATCATTATAATCATAAGCTAAACACGAACTCACATCTCCAAGTATCACATCTACAATCTCACACATGTAGGAATTGAACCAACATTCTTCCATTCAAGTCCAAAAGATCATACATAAACCATAAGTGTCATTACATTTAAAAATAAAGCATGCTAACTTGAATCAAATGTGATTACAAAGCTTTCAATCTAGTCCACACACCACAAGCCGACGTGGACATCTATCTACATATCAAAAGGTCAAAAATCTTTCAAAAGGTCCATCAAAGCAATCATGCCTCATCTTCCATTGGTGCTTTATTTGAAAAGAGTTTAATAATAAAGGGTGAGCACTACGGCGGCTCAGTAGAAATGATCCACCCATTTATACTCTAACTCGGGATCCATGCATGAATGCATATAAAATCATTAAATGTCTACATGACAATAATTCATGTTTTTTACCCTCAAAACAAACAAGTTTTAGAAATCATGCGTGATGCTTTTCACTTCAATGTATACATATATATATGTATATCAAATTGAACAAGTCACAATTCATATGTATAACTCACACAACATAAATTCATAAATCAATTTAAAGGGGACGCCATTATGAAACCAATAGTAAGGGTCTCTTCGGAACCCCAACTCTGCTTACACTTTTCGGGTTACTAACCCAATGGATGCAACACCCGCTTGGCCAAGTTTTGAGTCTTTCACCCTAGGGATCTATGCCCTTATCTTAATCTTACACTCCTGCCCCCAAAGCTCATCACATAGTGCATGTCATCACATAAATGCACATATCCCATACAATGAAATGCATTTTATCAAATCAATGCATTTTCTTCCTCAAATCAGGCTTGGCATAATGTCAATTGACTCATCACATGAACATAATCATGTTTATGCATTTTTCAAGAAAAATTATATCTTTCATGCACAATTCTATATAAAACTCAGATTTTCATGTTTTCACCAAATGAGCACAACTTTAACAAAAATGCATTTATAGTCATAGATCATGCAGGCAACGTATATAAGACCTAACTAACATGTTGAATATATACATATGCACACACACACACACAGACACACACACACACACACATATATAAAACCCTAAACTCAAGAAATTCTAAACTATCTTTCATGTCACATTGTAAATGACCTATAGAATCAAAGTAAGGAAAGACTTCACACACCTACCTCAAATTTCAAGCTTGGAAGATAACTTTCAGAAATATCAGCCTTTTCAACTTCATAAATCAGAGACTTTGTTTAGTTCAAACCGAAACCCTTGGTGTCCCTTACGCACTTCTCTTCTTCGAAAACTTTCAAATCACACCTTAAGTACTTCAAAATCTAGAGAAAATGGAGAGAGATGAAGTGGAAGAGTTTAGAGAGAGAGTGAGATCCATAAATATGAATATCTCAGACCCTTTTGATATTTATCCCAACCCTAGGGGCGTGAAATGACTGATTTACCCCCGAACCACTTAACGTACCCTTCTGACCTCCGTTTTTGATTTTGAAAACTCCGTTAGTATTGAAATAACTTCCTTAACACTCTAAATATTTCATTTAGTCCATAACCAAAAATAAAATTTTTCAAAATTTTTTCAAAATTTTCGGACTCGCTTAACCTCATCCTGGGGCTCCCGTTGACCAAAAAGTCAAACTTTTCTAAAAGTTTTCAAAACTTTTCAAAACCCTAAAAAAACTCTTCAAACATTTTTTTCGCGTTCAAAATATGTTAAACATCATTTAAAATGCATTTAAAGTAATAAATGATGAAAAAAATGAAAATCGACCAAAAATGGGCACTGTCTCTACAGTTTGTTCCTATTTTAAGACCTAATACATACTTGTCCAAATTGTCAAACATCTTATGTTAGTACTAATTCTCATGTTTAGTATGTAATTAGCAAGCTGGTCAATAAATTCCTGACCCTAATTTTTTATTTTTTTAAATATAATTTTGTCACCGAAAAATGATAATTTATCATATATATATATATATAAATATATATATATATACATATCTTATTGGTAGTCACATGGACTTTTATCTATACATATTAAATTCATTGTTCACATTTTTACTGATATTTCTCCAAGCCTTCACCCCATATGCATTTTCAAATGTTTATCATGTAATTTAGCCTTCCTTTTTTCAACAGATATGTGTACTATTGTAAGTAACATATTTCATATGGTCCATTTTATACTTCAAATGCAAACCTATTATATAGCCATATGTCAACTAAGGAGCCCTTTCACCAACTGTCCAACGAACATCACCACAACAACCTATACACAACAGTCTATACACGAGGCCTCTCATTGATCAACACTCACTGCCATCTTAGCCATTTTTACGCTAGTCAGATTATTCTTTTGACACCAATATATATATATATATATATATATATATATATATATAATATTATAGATCTTGATCTATTGACCATATTGTCTTTATCAAAAGAATAGAAAACTCAAAAAGGCAAGTTTCAACTAGCACCATGTATGTCTTTCACTATCTTGGTGTCCTTTCCAGTCTAGACTTTACCAATATTTACAACCCTATCTCCATCTTTTCAGCGTAGCCTAGCCTAGCATGTATGATTTCGTGTTAGTTGCATAGTGCATTAATTGTGCTGTGTGTGTGTGTGTATGTGTGTGATCAACTGTTAGCCCTATCCTCTTGACTTATGTGATACTAGATTTTTTTTTAACATGAAACTTTTGGAACCCTATCCATTCATATTAGCAAAACTCCCTTAGTTGGTGTATTTTAGCAAAACCCCATCCCTTAAATCTAATGTATCGGTATCTCATCATTTCACTTTAAGCTTTTACCTTATCTTCTCACAGACCCGTCCATTAAGGTATGTCTCCTTCCCTTATTTCTTCTCTTTAACATGTAATTAATAATTAATATCATTATTCCTCTTAGGACCATATATATGTGTCTTGTAGTATTATGTTTCTGTTCCAAATAAAATCAAACTCTGTGAATTTGTCTATTTCCATCTCGCTCGATTGATGTGGTCGGAACTAAATTATATTGTAAGCTTAATTTTGCCCTTTTTATCAAAATATAATTTAACTACTCGCAAGAGCATTAATCTTTGTAGATAAGGTTCTATATAGAGGGTATCGATCCCACGAGGACTAGTCGCAATTGTCTTAAAGGAAGATTAATTCTACTTTAATTCGAAAAATAGATTTTTGAATTTGTGTTTAAAAACTATTGCATGAATGAAATGACAAGAAAAGTAAAGAGTTTAAAGTTGGGAGAGAGAACTAGGGTTGGTTTCCACCACTAGCCATTCACATGTTCATAAGTGTAGCAAGCATGGGATTCATTAATTAAATGCCTAACAATGTCATTAGGCTTGTGACCTCAATGACATATCAAAAGATCAATGTGTGTGCTAACCTATCATAATCCATCTTCAACAAGCATAGCTCTTCAACCTAACTAACTACCTAATTACTCTACTCTCTAAGTGAACACTACATGCATCCAAACTACCTTGTCTTGGCATGGTCTATACAAACTAACATCACACATTCATTTAAACACCATTATCTAGCCATCATTTGCACTTCTTGTGGAATATGCAAATGTTGTGCATTCAAGTGACAAAATCTACTCTAAGACAAGAATAAATTCCAAATCAAATGAATATATATAAGAGATGTATTTGTGTACATAATCACTAGGCTAAATAATCAACATTTAATTACAAATCCCAAGAGCTACAAAGATGAACAAGTTTACATGGCTAGGGGTTGAAACCAACACCCTAGTAGAAGAGTTAGTTGCTCATGGTTGCCTTGCACCCTTCCATTGATGAAGAAAGTGAAGCTTCTTGGTCTGGTTCAGCTTTTCCTCCTCCTCTCCCGAAGGTCTCTCCTCTTGTATATTGATGCGTGTTGAGAGATATGAGATATGTGTGGCTTTTTGGTGCTTTTTGGCTCCTTTTTCTCCTTTGGGGCCCACCATATATATATATATCATTATATATATCTCTTGTATCAAGAAGGCCCCCAAAAGTCTTGTTCAAGTCAGACAATCCCCCTAAGTCGTGCAAAAAAGGGGATTTTGTTGCAAGTGGGAGAGCAGGTGAGCAAGTGGCCAAGTGGGCTCTGCAGCATCTTGATTGATCGAGATTGAATCTCGATTGATCGAGATTTCGATCAATCGAAATGAGATCTCGATCAATCAAGATTTCGATTAATCGAGATCAACATCTCGATTGATCGAGATGCCTTGGGCTGCATTTTCTGATTTCTTCTCTTGACTGCAGAAAGCTTCCAACTTTGCTCCATTTACTCCAATACCTGCAAAACATCAAAAATACAAAAATACCGTAAATATATCTCGGTAAACGCAAAAATGGAACTAACGTATGTAAGAAAGAGGGTTCAAATGCATAGAATTGAACACTTATCACACCCCCAAACTTACATATTGCTAGTCCCTTAGCAATACAATATTACAAAAATGAAATCCACTATCTTATTGATAGGCGTTGAATGTTACGCATTCTAGCCTCTTAACTTATGTATTTTATTCTCTTAGTGATAGATTATTTTGTGATTTTACTTTGTTTTAGTGTTTTCTGTATTTTCAGGGCCTTAATGATTATTTCAGTTAAAACCGTGCTTTTGGATTTTTAAAGAAGACATCCAAGATGGTGAGATGAAGTCTACATCAAGGAGATTCACTCAACCATTTATTTCAACTCAAATCAGCCCAAGAAAGAGGTCCAAGAGAATTACAGCTGCTTAAGAAGGTTTCGGGCCTGAAGCCCAAATCTGTGCATAATGCAGTCTTAATCCCATTTTGGAAAACGGACTAGAAGTCTTATTTTCGAGCCTTAAATCGACATTATTTTCCTATATGGTTGAACGAAATTTGATTCTGCACACTTTTGTATTTCACGAAAATTCTGTAAATCGGACTTCTAGTGGGTCAAAAGTCGGGCCGAAGTCAGCAGGAAAAACCCACCTGATTAGTGCTGCGGGAAACCCTAATTAATTCCTAATTGGATTAGGACTTTGGTATATTCTCTTGGAGAATAAAGTGAAGACTTGGAGGCTGAATTGGGAGAGCTTACAGACAGAGATTGGAGAGTCTGAGAGGGCTGAAGAGAACAGAAACATATTGCAGAGCCATTGGAGAACGAAGTCATACGCGTAATTCAGAAAGATGATGTCTTCTTCCTCAACAGTTGAAGCTTCTTCTTCTACCATGAGCGGCTAGTTCATCCACTAGGGTTTTGATGTAGCCCTAACAAAGCATCAATGGTTTGATTGTTTTAATTATTGGGGACCTTTATATACATGCATAGATTGTGTAATTGCGAGGATTCTTATTAAGGAATTAAGCAATAAAAGTCTTGTAAATTCAATCTCAATGATTTCTTATCTTGTCTTAGATATTTAGTTGTTGTTATTGAACTCAATCTCTTTTGTTTTCTGTGATCATGAGAGAGATTATTACACAATGGTAATCACTGAATATATTGTTATGAGCTTTGATGGATTATGCCTAGAGAAGATGAACCATACTGCACCCTAGATTAGAGTAGTTAGGCAGATGGCCCATGCTAATCGAAGATAGTCCATGGCTTAGCCTTAATCATATGTTATCTTCTTGACGGATGAAGGTGAGCTTATAGCCACCGACACCACTTATGCATGATGTAATTCCCCTATAGTTGATTCAATTGACCATTGATTGTGGAGTTAGTGGTGAAGTCAAAGACCCTAGATTTCTCTCCTATTATCTTCACTATCTTGTTTACTTTGATTTATTTTATTTTACTTTTTAATTAGTTTAGTTTAAAAATCAGAATTCTTTTCTTATAAATTTAATTAGAATTAATTCCGTAATCCAACTCGTCAGAACATAATCCCTGAGGTACGATACCCCTTTCGATAGCCCTATTCTGCAAGGAATTCGTTCTATTGCGAAGTGTAAAAATTTTTAATTGATATATTTTTGAGTCACACTCACACACGAATCACTTATACAAAAGTTTAATCATGCTCAGTCATCAACTAGATAAAGGGCGATCATCCGTTCATTTCACATTTGGCAAATGCAACAAGTATTACAGAACTATGTGGTCATTAGCAAAAATGGACTTTCACAAGCTATAAATGAACGACAGTCCCCACATAATGGCCAGCCTGAACAAATATAACAATTCCAACCCCAAAATCCTCTTTGAAAAGTGAACATGCATTCCAACGTGTGGCTTTTGTCATATTTAGAGAAGAAAACGAACAAATCTGTTTTTAAGAGAAAAACTCATTGAAAATGCTCGACACGGTTGTTCATTATCACAAAACATTCATGATTGCTCATGTGCGGATGACCGTGCAATGCTTTGCTCTTTTTGCTTTCTTGCAAGCCCATGTAGCGGCGTTGGGCCAATGACTCCCAAACCAATTGATTTTAGGGCATTAGGTGAAGAAGCACCCCTCGGACTTAATGACCGAGCTTACAAGGCGATGAGCGTAAGCAAGCCACCCGCTTATTATTGCTCAACCTTACACACTTTTACGCGAATATTCCCTGCTTTGAGGCATAGAAATCCAGTTTATTGAGTGAGAAGGCTTATTGCATATTTTTCTCTTTTTATTTCTTTTTTTTTTTTACAACAACCGGAAGAACTTATTCTTTAAGTTGTTCAGATAAAAACAAAAATTTTCAAAAATTCTCCCTCAGACTTATACCCCACAATTTAAAATGCATGTGTGCGAATTTGTGCGGTTAAGGACAAATTTAGGGCGAGAATTGTACGTGCTCGAATTTAGACAAAAATGTAGACCATTCTAGCCTACTATAAAGCTTGCAAAAGTGCGGGTATTTACAATGTTAAAGTTCTTAACTACCTGCTGCATTTACCTCGGACATTTATTCGAATGACTTCCTTCAAAAGCAAGACATCATGGCAAGCATGCAAAAATATCAAGAAGAAAAAAAAACTGCTCTACAATGACACTCAAAATAATGACCGAACATTGCATGCGTATGCAAGTGGTATAGCATACCGCACCCCCAAACTTATATGCAACATTGTCCTCAATGTTTGGACAAGAAGAACAAGGAAAGAAGTTACCGGGATGGCAGAATGCGAGAAAAATGGTATTCCATAGCAGCGGTCATCTTGTAAATAAGGAAAACCTGCACAGAACACCAACTGGATACCACGAGCATTAAAAGGAACAAAAAGTAGATAAATAGAACATAATGAATAATTATGCACAAACAGACAATGCCAATATCACTGTATATCTAAGGGTCTGAACTGGTGTTTCCCAATGGTCTAAGAGGTCTATGCGATAAGATATTGACTATCCAGGCACGCTAACGTATAGCATGCAAAGGGGCTGCCTTTCTTTATTACCGCCATACTGTGTTGAAGCAATCTCAACAGTATTGGGAATTGAAACCAGGCGGTAATAAACGGAAATTATCAACTGAATCGCATATAACAATTAGACAAGTGGTACTACATACATAGTCAAAGTATAGAGAACAGATATATTGACAGAAAGCAAAAATAAAGACAGTAAAGATAACACATGGTATAAAAGAAAATATAAATGTATTCCATATAGATGAAAATGAGTTTGAGTACAAAGTGTACATGTAGGTGGAATACTCAGAAAGAAACTAAACATGGCCAACATGGCCTATCAAAAATAAAGAAAGAAAAATACAGAAAGCAAAGCATAAAAGATGAAAAAAAAATGCAGCTACTCGAGGGCGGGTGGTGGTGGTGGAGGCTCGGTGGGAGTAGAAGTGGAGGTGGAGGCTCGACCCGCGAACAGGAACTGCAGGTCCTGCCGGAAGGCTCGGAACTCGTCTAAGATCGCTCTCTGACCCTGTGCCAGAGAAGAAATGTCCGTCCGAATGCCTGCCAGCTGACTCTGCGTCACCTGGACGTGCTCGTCAAAACTCTGCTGGAGCCGCTCTACGTCAGCCGCCAAGCAGGAATAGCCCGTCGCTAAGATATCATGCCGCTCTGCAGCGACATCCATCTCCTCCTCCTCCATCTCCTCGTCCTCTGACTCAGCCCCTACAGGCTCTCCCTCATCCGTCTCCACCGGGGCATCCATATCTACATCGTCTGGTGGATCACCCTGGTGGTCCTGTCGCTCTAAGTGTCGCCTCACCCGCTCGCACTGAGTAGATGTGAAGTGGGTGGGCGGTGCCAACTGAATGTCAGTACGACTGATCGGTATACTGGCACTGCTGAGAAAAGCGGCGATCAGGAAAGGAAAGGGAAGCCACCAACTCGCTGCTCTCCGCATCCTCTTGTTCACGAGGCCGTCCCAGACCTTGAACATCTGGCCCCAGATCAGCTACGGAATCAAAACCCAAGTGCCCGTGTGGAAGGCATAGAGGCAACGGAGGAGGTCGCCCTTGCACTCTGCCACGTGCTGTAGCGGACACGCGTTCTTGAGGAGAACGGTGTCCAAGAACCAAAATCTACTCGGGCACATCGATTTGGATATGCAGTTGTGACTGGGCGTGGTAAACGCCCCGCCACACATGTCCATCACGATCGAGAACAGCGTCGTGTCTGCTGGGAGTGCGGCCCTGTAAAGTGGCTGACCGTCCGGGCCAAGCATGTCTGTCGACTGCTGGTGAGGGATGCCGAGCATCTGAGCAATCCGGCTCGGCGTAATCGTGATCGTGACAGTGGCCACGACCGTCTCTAGTGTATCTGGCGCAGTGCAGGAGTAGGTCATGTGATCGTAAAAGACCTGCACTAGGCGCTCGTGTGCCACGTCGGTGGGAGGCACACATAGCCCGTCGAGGCGACGCCTCCTGAGCTCGGCAACCGTCCACGCGGTGTCGGGATGCCTCTCGAACTCGGCTAAGTCAAAGATCTGCTCCGGGTGGAACTTCCGAGACCGGAAGGCTCACCCGGGCACGTCGCGAACAGAACCGGCGGCGTTCTTCACCCTCGCCATAGTCTCGGAACAGTCTGCACTTGATTCCAAAAATTACGTAAATAAAAGATAAATAAGAAGAAAGCTAAACTACGAATAAACTAAAAGAATAAAAATAAAAATGAAGTCCTAGTCCATGGTACTGACAAGAATGCAAAAAAAATCGCTCTCAAAGAGGCAATGCGAACGGATGCAACCGAAACAAAGGTGCCGCGGTTACACACCATACACTAAGCTTTTGAAACAAAAAGAAAGCCAAATCTCACTCCTACATGAATTCTTACCCCCCCGAAACCCACAAAATCCTATCACAGATATCGCAATCGCACCCATCCACCCCAACATCATCTAATCATGTTTATTACGCTGTAAAACTATCAAGAATGGCGAGCGAGTATGCAAAATGCAGCCATGCATCACTTACCTCGAGAGGAAGAAGATGAACGACTCAACCGAAGAAGATCCACTCGCAGCCGCAAAGAGAAGATTGCGCAAGCTCTAGCGGCGGCTTCGGACTGCGTCGGATGGCGGCAGATGATCGGGAATGGTAGATCGAGTGCTCGGGAGTGCTTGGAGAAGGCTTGGATCGCACGGAGGAAGAGAAGAATTCGGATGGTCTTTTAAAATGGGAGGGAAGCCCAACGATTTAAATAGACTTTCGGCTCACGTGCAGGCCCCGCGTGCATCTCGATTGATCGAGATGTGCATTTCGATCAATCGAGATTTTGATTGATCGAAATCTCACTTCGATCAATCGAAATTAGCTTCGATCGATCGAGATTGTCTCTTCGATCAATCAAAAATTCCTTCACTGAATCACACTTTTACTTCGATCAATCGAACATTTAATTCATTCAATCGAAATTTTATTTCGATCAATCAAAATCTTCGATCGATCGAAGACCTATCGAAGTGCAATCGAAGAATACTGCCTCTCGGGACTTTGGACTTGGCAAATCTCTGTAATTTTTCGATCAATCGAGATTGAAATCTCGATCAATCGAAATCTCGATTGATCGAGATCCTGGTTTCGATCAATCGAGATGCTCAAAAACAGTCAGCTTGAGTTATGCTTCAGGGACTTGGATATTTGGGAATTAGATACTACATTGCTTAGATACAAACCTACTTTGGATTAAAGGGACATCATGGAAGCATGATAGCTACCATGGCTTCGCCACCTTACACGTCTATGGCACGACGTCCGGATCGGCTCACGAGTCAAAATACACGGGATCCGTCAAAGTGACGACATCCACGTATTCGGTGGTGACTTGGTCACCCACACACACTTTTAAGCGTTGCCCGTTTACTTTGAACAACGAGCCATCTTTCAAGTCCTTCAATTCCACCACTCCATGGGGAGCGGCGGAATTAACCAAAAATGGACCATCCCAACGGGAGCGAAGTTTTTCGGGAAACAAATGGAGGCGTGAGTTGTACAACCATACTTTTTGGCCCGGCGAAAATGTTTTGACTCGAATATTACGATCATGAAAGGCTTTGGACTTTGCCTTATAGATTTTCGCATTCTCATACGCGTCATGTCGCAATTCTTCCAATTCATTTAATTGAAGCTTTCGATTAGAGCCGGCCTTTTGCATGTCAAAATTGAAAGTTTTGGTGGCCCACATAGCTTTATGCTCCAATTCAACCGGAAGATGGCACGCTTTGCCATAAACCAACTGATAAGGTGACATTCCAATGGGAGTTTTAAATGCAGTTCGGTATGCCCATAATGCATCGTTTAGTCGCAATGACCAATCTTTCCGGTCGGGCCGAACAGTTTTCTAAAGAATGTTCTTAATCTCCCTATTGGATACTTCTACTTGGCCACTGGTTTGAGGATGGTATGGGGTGGCTACTTTGTGTGTGACGGAGTATTTGGTAAGCAAGGTTCGAAGGAACCGGTTATAGAAATGTTTACCTCCGTCACTGATGATGGCCCGAGGCGTACCAAACCGGCTAAAAATATTAACTTGAATGAATTTAACCACGACTGCGTGATCATTGGTTTTGGTAGCAACGGCCTCTATCCACTTAGATACGTAGTCCACCGCCACAAGTATGTACTCATGACCAGTAGAGGGTGGAAATGGTCCCATGAAGTCAATGCCCCACACATCAAATATTTCAATGATAAGAATAGGGTTAAGAGGCATCATGTCCTTCCGAGACATCGCACCAAGGCGCTGACATCGCTCACAAGAGCGGCAGAATGAATATGCATCCCGATGAAGTGTCGGCCAGAAAAATTCGTATTGGAGAATTTTTGCTGCGGTTTTCTTAGCACTAAAGTGTCCCCCACAAGCGAGTGTATGACAAAACTTGAGAATGCTTTGGAATTCACTGTTGGGCACACACCTTCGAATTATTTGATCGGGGCAATATTTGAACAATTGAGGATCGTCCCAATAATATGATCGTGATTGGGAGAGAAAATGATCCTTCTCTTGCTTGGTCCAAGAAGATGGTATTTTACCGGTTGCCAAGTAATTAACCACATCCGCATACCAAGGGATACTCTCTTGAGAGATGACAAATAGTTGTTCATCCGGGAAGGATTCACAAACTGGAATGGAATTATGGAGGGATCCAACAAGAATTCTAGACAGGTGGTCAGCCACCACATTTTCAGTTCCTTTTTTGTCTCTAATTTCAAAATTGAACTCTTGCAATAAGAGTATCCATCGGATCAACTTAGGCTTGGTGTCCTTTTTGGCCAAAAGATGCCGGAGGGCAGCATGGTCCGAATAGACAATGACCTTTGAACCTAATAAATAAGCTCGAAATTTGTCTAATGCAAATACTACAGCAAGCAATTCCTTTTTCGTTGTGGTATAATTGATTTGAGCCTCGGAAAGGGTTTTACTTGCGTAGTAGATGACATGTGGCAGTTTGTCTACTCGTTGCCCTAAGACAGCACCCATGGCATAATTGGATGCATCACACATAATCTCAAATGGGAGAGCCCAATTTGGAGGGATTAGAATTGGAGCGGTTGTAAACATGGTACGGAGTTTTTCAAAAGCGTTAAGGCACCCTTCATCAAAGGTAAAGCAAGACTCTTTTTCAAGAAGGTGACACAAAGGCCGAGAGATCTTGCTAAAGTCTTTGATGAAACGGCGATAAAAGCCCGCATGCCCAAGGAATGAACGAATCTCTCTCACCGTTGATGGTGGAGGAAGTTTGGAAATGAGTTCAACCTTGGCTTTATCAACCTCTATTCCTCTCTTAGACACAATGTGCCCTAGGACAATACCCTCTTGAACCATAAAATGGCTCTTTTCCCAACTAAGAATTAGGTTGGTCTCTTGACATCGTTTGAGAACACAAGCTAGATTTTGGAGGCACGATTCAAACGAAGGCCCAAAAATGGAAAAATCATCCATGAACACTTCCAAGAATTTTTCCACCATGCCCGAGAAGATAGACATCATACACCGTTGAAAAGTCGCCGGTGCATTGCACAACCCAAAGGGCATGCGTCTATAAACAAATGTGCCGAAGGGACATGTAAAGGTGGTTTTCTCTTGGTCCCTCGGGTCTATAGCAACCTGATTATAGCCGAAATATCCATCCAAAAAGTAATAAAAACTTTGCCCGGCTAATCTCTCCAATATCTGATCAATGAATGGGAGGGGGAAGTGATTTTTTCGAGTGGTTGAATTTAATTTCCTATAATCTATACACACTCTCCAACCCGTGGTGGTGCGTTGGGGAATTAATTCACCCTTGTCATTTGGTTGCACTGTAATACCTGACTTCTTTGGAACCACTTGAGTGGGACTAACCCACTTGCTATCAGAGATGGGGTATATGATTCCCGCATCTAGTAACTTCACCACCTCCTTCATGACAACGTCCTTCATATTTGGATTTAATCGACGTTGTGCCTCCCTTGAGGTCTTAGCATCCTCTTCCAAGTGTATGCGGTGCATACAAATAGAATGATCTATTCCCTTGAGATCTGCCACACTCCAGCCTATTGCTTCTTTGTGCTCTTTGAGCACCTTTATGAGTTCCAACTCTTGGTCATTTGTGAGATTGGAAGCGATAATGACTGGAAGGGTCTCATTTGCGCCCAAGAAAACATACTTGAGTGTAGCCGGTAGGGGCTTAAGCTCAAGTTGTGGTGGGGAAATTAAAGAAGGAGTTTGGGAAATTTTGGACAAAGGGGGCAAGGGTTCTCTCGGAACTCTCTATTTAGGCAAATCCATGATAGTATTAACATCGAGCATGGAATTGACTTCACATATGGCTTGCTCAATGTCAAAATCATCACAGTTGAAGTGATTTAGGCATGCCTCTAAAGGATCCTTGGAAAGAATAGAAGGAAGTGCTTCTTGAACAAGGTCTTCCACAATATCGACACAAAAGCACTCACTTTTATCGTCGGATGTGTGGTGGGAAGCATTGAAGATGTTCAAACGGACTTTCATATTCCCAAAAGAGATGTCCATCACTCCGGTACGGCAATTAATGCAAGCATTTGTCGTGGCCAAGAATGGACGACCTAGAATGATAGGAATATGATGATTCGGATTTTGGACCAGTTCCATGTCAAGGACGATGAAGTCCACCAGAAAATAGAATTTGTCCACTTGAATGATGACATCCTCAATGATGCCACGTGGTTGCTTCACCGAACGGTCGGCAAGTTGCAACACAACCGTGGTATGCTTGAGTTCCCCTAAACCTAGTTGTTGGTAAACTGAGAATGGAAGCAAATTGACACTAGCCCCTAGATCAAGAAGTGCTTTTTCGAAAGATTGATTTCCGATGGTGCACGAAATGGTCGGAGCACCCGGATCTTTGAATTTAGGAGGGGCTTGGTGTTGGAAAATGGAGCTTATGTGCTCAGTTAAGAGGACTTTCTTAGGAACATTATTCCTAGATTTGCACTTTTGAGTGCACAAGTCCTTCAAGAATTTCGTATAGGAGGGAATTTGTCGAATAGTATCAAGGAGAGGGAGATTGATCTTTACTTGTTTGAAGATCTCCATCATGTCTTGGATTTTCTCTCCTCGCTTCCCGAAATGAGAAGGTTCCTTCAATCTTTGAGGAAAAGGAACCGGAGGTTCATAAGAGGTGTCAAGATTTGGAATCGATGACGACACAACTTCACTTGCCTTTCCTTTTGGATTTGAAGGGGTATTTTGCAAATTTGGATTTAACGGAAATAATTTTGGATTTAATTGGGATTCTTTTGGATTTTTAGGTTGCTCTTGGAATTCCTTTCTCTCTTCCTCCCCCACATTGGAGTTAATGATTTTACCACTCCTCAAGGTTGTGATTGATTGAACTTGCTTCGGAGGAGCATTACAAGTTGAAGATGATGGATCTTCAATCATATGGACACCTTTGGGATTCGCCACCGGTTGACTCGGCAACTTACCTTCCTCCCTTCTATTTAAGGCATTAGCTAGTTGCCCGATTTGAGCTTCTAACCTAGCCATAGATTGAGCATTGGCTTCAAGCTTAGAGATTGATTGAGAGTGAGTTTGCAATAAGCGGGTGTTGGCCTCAAGATTGCTTATCACTCTTTCTTCAAAGCTTTGGCTTCTCAGAGGAGGTGGTGGTTGTTGGTAATTAGATCTTTGATTGTAAGGTTGAGGGTTTGGCCTATAATGAGGCTGTTGAGAGGGGGAATTAAAAGAGTTTTGCCCTTGGAAAGAGGGACTTGATTCTTGAGGTTTCCATGAAAAAGCCGAATGGTTCTTGTAACCAGGATTGTACGTGTTTGAATATGGATCATTCATTTGTTTAGAGTACAAGGCATTCGCTTGCTCTTGAGCATAATCGGGAGATTGCCCGGCAATAGGACAATCTCGCACGAAATGTGAAGTACTATAGCATAACGAACACCCTTCCTGATTTTGGACAGATTGGTTTGGAGTAGGCAGCCCATTTTTCATGATTAAATCCATTTTTTGGGATAGGGCTTCTACTTGCATGGCAACCTCATCCACCCGTGATATTTCATGCACTCCTCTACAAGGTTGGGTGGCCTTCCCTTTCCTAGTGGAGGAGCGTTGAGCTGAATTGTTGCTTAGGGTTTCATCGGGGCTTTTCAAAAGATATCCACCCCCACACGCGGAGTCTATCATTTGTCTGTGTTGCTCACTCACCCCATCATAAAAACTTTGCACTAGCTGCCATTTTGGGACAGCATGATGCGGACAAGATTTTAAAAGATCCTTTAACCTCTCCCATGTCTCATGGAATTGTTCTTGGTCAATTTGGGTGAATCCGGTGATTGCTCGCCGAATATCACTTGTCTTACCCATTGGGAAGTATTTTTTCAAGAACTCTATTTGCATCTCCGCCCAAGAATGGATTGAGTTAGGTTCTAAGGAGCTGAACCAACTTCTAGCTTTATCTTTTAGGGAGAAGGGGAACATACGCAGCTTTAGATCATCCTCCGTAAAGTGTGGTACACGAATAGTGGAACACACGGAAAGGAAATAATCTAAGTGCCGGTACGGATCTTCATTAGGAAGACCGTGGAAGCTATTAAGAAGATTGATGGTGGAGGACTTTATTTCGAATTGATTTGCCGCCACATTCGGAAATTGAATACATGAAGGTACTTCAAATGTAGTCGGAAGGTAAAAGTCCATAAGCAACTCTCCTTGAGGAGGTGGTGGTGGAGGTGGTTGTTCATGATTAAAAGGAGGTAGTCCGGGAGGTTGTCTCTCATTTGGATCCATGTTTTCAGTCCTAGGCAATATAGGGTCCCTAGAGGTTCCTCTACGTTGTCTAAGTGTTCGTTCAAGTTCAATGTTACACGGAAGCAAAGGAAGTGACAAGGACCGTCTACCTAGCATGCATTAACAATCGAATAACACCTCAATACACAAAGTAACAATAATCTATACAAAAAGAATGAATGAATTCAAAACACTAATTTTAGGCGTTATACTCACAAAGGGTTCCAAGTTTACTTCTCTTTGATGCCCGCTATGTGGTATACCTAAAATCAAGAAGTTTGAGAAATGAGAACAAAATATATACAAAAAGAATGAAAGAATTTCTAGCCTAAGAATTAAACCAGATTAATCTTCCAATGGCAACAATAAAACCGTAGTCCCCGGCAACGGTGCCAAAATTTTGATGTGGTCGGAACTAAATTATATTGTAAGCTTAATTTTGCCCTTTTTATCAAAATATAATTTAACCACTCGCAAGAGCACGAATCTTTGTAGATAAGGTTCTATATAGAGGGTATCGATCCCACGAGGACTAGTCGAAATTGTCTTAAAGGAAGATTAATTCTACTTTAATTCGAAAAATAGATTTTTGAATTTGTGTTTAAAAACTATTGCATGAATGAAATGACAAGAAAAGTAAAGAGTTTAAAGTTGGGAGAGAGAACTAGGGTTGGTTTCCACCACTAGCCATTCACATGTTCATAAGTGTAGCAAGCATGGGATTCATTAATTAAATGCCTAACAATGTCATTAGGCTTGTGACCTCAATGACATATCAAAAGATCAATGTGTGTGCTAACCTATCATAATCCATCTTCAACAAGCATAGCTCTTCATCCTAACTAACTACCTAATTACTCTACTCTCTAAGTGAACACTACATGCATCCAAACTACCTTGTCTTGGCATGGTCTATACAAACTAACATCACACATTCATTTAAACACCATTATCTAGCCATCATTTGCACTTCTTGTGGAATATGCAAATGTTGTGCATTCAAGTGACAAAATCTACTCTAAGACAAGAATAAATTCCAAATCAAATGAATATATATAAGAGATGTATTTGTGTACATAATCACTAGGCTAAATAATCAACACTTAATTACAAATCCCAAGAGCTACAAAGATGAACAAGTTTACATGGCTAGGGGTTGAAACCAACACCCTAGTAGAAGAGTTAGTTGCTCATGGTTGCCTTGCACCCTTCCATTGATGAAGAAAGTGAAGCTTCTTGGTCTGGTTCAGCTTTTCCTCCTCCTCTCCCGAAGGTCTCTCCTCTTGTATATTGATGCGTGTTGAGAGATATGAGATATGTGTGGCTTTTTGGTGCTTTTTGGCTCCTTTTTCTCCTTTGGGGCCCACCATATATATATATATCATTATATATATCTCTTGTATCAAGAAGGCCCCCAAAAGTCTTGTTCAAGTCAGACAATCCCCCTAAGTCGTGCAAAAAGAGGGATTTTGTTGCAAGTGGGAGAGCAGGTTAGCAAGTGGCCAAGTGGGCTCTGCAGCATCTCGATTGATCGAGATTGAATCTCGATTGATCGAGATTTCGATCAATCGAAATGAGATCTCGATCAATCGTGATTTCGATTAATCGAGATCAACATCTCGATTGATCGAGATGCTTTGGGCTGCATTTTCTGATTTCTTCTCTTGACTGCAGAAAGCTTCCAACTTTGCTCCATTTACTCCAATACCTGCAAAACATCAAAAACACAAAAATATCGTAAACATATCTCGGTAAACGCGAAAACGGAACTAACGTATGTAAGAAAGAGGGTTCAAATGCATAGAATTGAACACTTATCATCGATCTTCATTGTGAATTTAATCTGTCAAGCAAAGGCTGCTTCTTCATTCTTAATCCAAAGTAATATAATTTGCATCCAAGATTTATTTCGATAGTAAAAAATCTATAAAGGATGACAATACACATATGTAACTCAAGGCTATGAAAGCAAAACAAATGAATATTTAAAGCTTGTTTAAATTGACTTTTAATTTAAATTAGTATTCAAAACTCTAGTTTGTCTATAAATGCACTCTATGATGATTGTTATATAGTGTTTCTATGCATTACCATAAGGAAAACTATGATCCAAAAGACTTCATGGAGGAGAGATCAACTGTGGCATGGGGTTCTATAAAAGAGAAAAAGAGAAGGAAATAGAAAAGAGCACAAAATGCTCTGACCGCGACCCACTGGTCAAGAGACGCGACCCATTAGGTCACGAAGAGGATTTGCCCATGACCCACGGGTTGCGGGAAGAGTCCATTCGCGACCCATGGTTCGCGGGCGTGAATTACTTACTTCATATATGTATATAAGAGAGAAAGACTCAGTAAGCCACATGCACTAGTTCTGATGCCATATGTAACCATATTACCAAGTTTAATACGAATGACTCTACTTCTTGCCAATTTTCTTGTTCTTTATAAGCTTCATCTAAGACCCACTTTTCACACTCTTCATCCTCTTTCCTTTCCATTATTAGCTCACCTTTTACTTCACCTTCTTCTATTATATTCAATATTTGTTCTTCTTTGTCTCCATCACCATCCTTCCTGCATGTTACTACCAAAGGAACAATTATATATATATATATATATATATAATTGATCAACAAAACATGATTTATCTTGATGTTTTTGTGGTACAATATTGATGGCTGTGAACCAAGTTTTGATGAACCGGGTCGCGAGCAGAGTTCATTCGTGACCCGATAAGAGAGTCAGGTCGCGGGTGCGACCCACTTACTCTATTCGGTGAGTCAGGTTGCAGGTTAATCTTCTTGTGACTTCATTAACTCTGGTTTTATGGTCTTTGTTAGCAGTGTCCACATGAGTATAACAAGAAGGATAGTATTTTTGGATGTATCTATAACTATATTGATGCAAATTTCCACGTGGCTGCAACTCATTGGTTGTTATAAACAATACCATGTCTTCATTCCTTGTTGCTAATAATGCAAGATGGTTGATTGAGAAGACACGACAAGTAGGCATGAATTCTATGAATGCAACTTATTATTATTAATTTTTTTTTGTATTTTCCATGATCTCTCTCTTTGCATGTACTTGGTTACTACTCTTGTGTCTCATTGCAGCGATCAATACCTCTTTTCTAGGTAGTATCGTGGCCTTATCCATCAAATAGTGTAGTTTTACTAAGGTAACAGCCGTGTCTTCAACATTTGTGTTTAGATTATCATATGGAGCACCTTGTGTTTTCCTTCACTTCTTTTCTTATATAATGATTTTCTCTCTTCTCTCTCTCTTTTTTTTTTAGGCATTCTCCAAATGACCCAGAGGAAAGAACTTTGTCTGCCCCCGTACCTAGAGACCGTACATGACCATTTCTGCAACTCTATTGATACTTTTATGTATAAGGTGGAGGACACTTCTACTGATACTTTATTGATAGGTCTAGAAGGTGATTTTGATCCATCTCAGCAATACTTGGGCTCATTCCCCATTTAAGTATTGAAAGAAGAGACTATCGTTTCTCTTTTACTTCATATGGGAGCCATATGGGCACCTTGTCAGATTAGACAATGTGGTCTCAGTATATTCTCTCATAGCCGAGATATGTCACCACACTTAGTCCAGCCAAGATTTTGAAATGCATCAAGGTTTTCTCTATCTTTTTCATAAAATGAAATTCTTTGAGCTTGACTTCTCTGATTTCTCGCTAGAGCGTCTCCACTCATTCCTTCATTATTACTTGGGGGGAGACTACACCTACTCTAGAGGATGTTGTGGATGTTGACTCCTCCTTTTCTCACGGTTTAGATAGAGTGGTGACACTGCACGGGGATGAGACAGTAGACACTATCGGTATTCCGAGAGTGCCTCATGTGGTAGAGCCTATGACTGAGGGCCCAGGTGAGATTTTTGATGACAACCATACTACTATTTCTGCTTTGTTGTCTCTAAGTAATTCTAATCCAAAGTTTCACTTTCATGTAGTTCTAGGTGCTTCTCAAAGTCCCCCTTTAGCATCACTTGAGATAACCTATTTAGGTACTCCTTCAACCACTCTTCATGCATCTCCTACTGTCGTAGAGACCCTTGTGACAGCTGCACCCGCAATTTCCCATTGAGATGATAGTGTCAAGGGTTCAGGTCTTCAGGCAATCTATGATACTAGTAAGCTTTTGTTGTTTTCTTAGGAGAGTGGTCGTGGTGTCACAACAGGAAGCCAGGATTTTGCTGTGAATGAGATGTTTCGTGACTTTCAGAGGATTGTTTCGCACTCAAACGAAGCTGTCATAGTGGGTATTGATGTACAGTTGGCTAGTGATTTTCAGGTAGCCGAAGATGATCAAGCAAGATTCGAGAGACAGTTGTTTGGCAACATAGATGGTTGTATTTTAGATGATATCCCTAGTGAGGATGACGCACGAGATGCTATAGAGGTTGAGCCCCTTGTGAGTGTTCATCCTGAGCAGGCTCCCCCTGACGTGGTCAACCCCTCACCGGCTTACCCCATGTCTCCTGCTAGTCCTGAGCCTCAGCCACCTGTTTTGGATACACATGCTTCCGACCATGGTGTTCAGGAGGCTTCTAATATCAAAGCTTTTCTAGACCTAACTGGTTTCAGTGCCGACGATATTATCTAGTGGAAGTCTTTCTCATGAAGTTTCTAGAGCATTGCTATACACAATCATGTTCATTGTAACCATCCGCAGACTTTTGTTGGTTTTTCTTTCTGTGACTCGATATTTCAGAGGATGTTCCTTGATGCTTTTGCAAATTTTCTTTTTTCTTTAGATGGACAGGTTTTGAGGGAGGTCACCCACGAGGTGATAGAAATAGCTCGGAGATGTATCAGGGATTGGAAGGTAGTTGGCTTTGAGCTTTGTTGGCTTGAATCCTATTTTAAGGATGTTGCTCATGAATTTGAGATTCAGGCCTTAGACGAGGAACATGACTGATTGGACACCAACATTAGGCAGAACAAGGCTAATTTGGAGCGTACACGACAACATTTGGCTTTTTTGGAGTAGAGGCTTGTGGATACCCGATGTCATTTTATCGAGGTTACCAGTGAGGTGATTGGCAAGATTGCAACGTATGGAGTTCTTCCTTTAGACTGCTTTTTCAAAGGTATAATAAAGCTTGCTTTTTTCTTTTGAGGGTATGTACTTTTCTTCCTTCTTCCCTTCATTATTTTTTTTTACTGCTTTTGCTTTTGTAATGATATTGAGGACGACATCATTTGTAATGAACATTCTTTCCTTGGCAACTACAACTTTGTGTATTATTGCATATTGTCAATTACAAATGCAAATAAAAGCATAGTAAGAAATGTACTTTTTCACCCATTTGACATTAAACGGACCGATCCTCAAGCCTGTTTCCAACTCCATTAACTTGCGATATCCGTTGTCATTCACTTCTTTGACTAAAAATGGCCCCTCCCATAGGGGTTCAAATTTTTGTACCCCTTGCCCCCACATGACCCCGAGGACCATTTTGGTGCTGGTTGTGGAACATTGGTTTTGGTAGGTTCTTGAGCCTCTATAGTAAGTATTTGTGTAGTTGTAGGAATCTGGTCTCCCTTTCATTTGGATCGTTGTTGTCCAGCCATTGTGAGAGGCAATCCTTTCTAGTGGAGTTGCCAATGTAAACGAGGGGGTTATGCTAAAAGGAGTGACTAACACTTGACTGGACCAGAGAGAATATACTGGAATAATACAGCTGTATCAAATAAACAATCTGAGTAAATGATGGGATAGGAGAAAATATGTAGAACTAGGTTTAAGATGTATAGAAGAGAGAGTTGAGGATGAGATGTGAGAGAGAGAAAACAAATATGATTGGGAGAGGGAGGGGGGTTAGAGTTGACTAATTGCCTTCACAACATGGGGTATTTATAGACCTCAGGTATAAGCCTTTGACAGTTGTCATCCTACATTGCACAAACTCATCATGCCACGTGTCACTTCATTTGTCATACTTGGTTAAAGCCATGGGCATCTCTCCCATGGTCGTGGGTAAGTATTATGCACTGTCCTATTTATAGCACAATACATAATACCCTTCGCGAGTCATACATTTATGCGTTAGACCTCAACGAGCCTTTCTCTCAATTCTCCATTCCACACTCAACCCATCTTCCCGGCTGGAGTTATCATGCCATACATTCCGTTATGACACCATACCTTTCTGGGTCATATCACAGTGCGCCTCTATGTCAAAAATGACCCACAGGTCCTTATGGCTTCATACAAGCTCCATCCCATCAAGGCTAGAAGTAACGTCGTGACTAGTTACTTTCCATCTTGAAGAGAAGAGCTGGTAATCCTCCATATGGTCCCTGCTTATGAGAGCTATCACTCGGGGTTATGAGCTCAGAGTCACATGATCGCCCATTCTTTCATAATTTCTCACAGCCCTAGAGTATGCCTAGGTGTTAACCAAAACATACCCGCAAGTGGATGTTGCCCCCAATCATCCC
Source organism: Cornus controversa (assembly GCA_026545225.1). Taxonomy (NCBI): domain Eukaryota; kingdom Viridiplantae; phylum Streptophyta; class Magnoliopsida; order Cornales; family Cornaceae; genus Cornus; species Cornus controversa. The sequence continues at coordinate 22,776,678 of CM048852.1, forward strand.
CCACCCTTCGTGGGTTAAAGTTACTCTCGATCGCTTTTACCACCTTCGCAAGTTAAAGCCAACCGCGATCGCTTCATGAGTTAGCACCCATGACCGCTTTCATTCCTTTTTCTAATTCAATTCACCCACGACCGCTATACGATCCTTGGAACCAACTTGCTTGCTACCTAAACTAGTCCATCCGCCACCTACTGGGATATGCGAAAGATCCTCTTACGACCCATCGGGTCGTGGGCATAGTCAACTAGCGACCCATTGGGTCACGAGCATGGTCCACTGGCAACCCAATGGGTCATGGGCAAGGTCCATTCGTGACCCATTGGGTCGCGAGCAGGGTCCACCCGCAACCCAATGGGTCGCAGGAAGAGTTTGCCAGCCTAGGGACAAGGGCCCATTTTTTTGCCTTCCTTCGAGTTTTCGTAATGCATTCTACACATCGCTCTTTATATTTTTTGACGTACACCTCTTTACACAACTTCTTTTTCTTTTAGAAGAAAACAAACACTATATACAAGTCTAAAACTATACATGTTATGACAAGACGTGAAAGTAATAACAAATATAATATTAGAATATTCCTGTAACTCTCTCTTCTAAACTATGTAACATGTCTTAACTATCTTTTCTAATAAAATTATAAAAGATAATTTATATTTATTTAGCTGTGTCCAAACCGTATCCATGTCCTATTTTTTGGAAATTTGATGTGTCACCGCATTTGTGTCATATTGTGTTTGTGTTCGTGTTTAGCGTTCATATCCGTATCCGTTCTACATAGTTAGAAAGAGAGTTCTTGACAAGTTTAAATAAATATTCAACTAAAATAGCACTATAATAAAGTGTAGGCCCAAAAAGGATTGGGTGATATTTTGGGTTCATTTCCTACCGTTTGTGCTAAAAAATTATAAATGAAGCAGTCGGTTGAGGCTAGCCCTTTCTATTGGATCAAGGTAGCAAAGCCCTATTCAAGTTCGCTTCACTTTTACAAAGCCAAGCTCAGTCCATGTTACTGACTGAGCTTCTAGTCGAATTTTGACAAGCCCAAATTAAATGATATGTCATTAATCATCTTGGAAAAATGGAATTAACAAGATGATACTCAGGGCCGGCCCTGAGATTCCAAAAATTTTGAGAGGCCCTAGGCGGACTTTCAAATGGGAGCCCCTTTATACAAAAACTTTCACACGCGGATAAATTTTATAGTATATATATATATATATATAAATTTTTTGAGATAAAGGATCTGTTATATATATATATATAAATATATATATATGTAGTACGTTCTTGCAAAATATATATATATATATAGACTGTAATATGTATGCACTACAAGAAATTTGTTGTTTTGCAACAAAAATTTTTGTCGCTAAACATACAAAATTTGTTGCAAAAAACTTTTAGGGACAAAAAAATTTTGTCGCGAGGTTGTCCCCTAAAGCCCGTCACAAAAGGTTTTATGCCACAAAAAACTTTTGTCGCAAAAAATGTCATATTTTGCAACAAAAACACACTTGTCCCTAAAGATGTCACAATTAGCGACAAATTACTTGTCACTATTTCTCCAAAAATTTGTCGCCTTTCGCAACCCAATCCTAAGAACTTTTGTCGCTAAATACATAGCAATCTGCGACAAAAAACAGATTTGTCACTAAAGATAAAAAATTTGCGACCAATGTCATTTTGTCCCTAAAATGTTCAACAATTTGCGACAAAATTAGGTTTGTAACTAAATCAAAAACAATTGGCAACAAAATAGACTTTGTCTTAAACAATTCACAACAAAATAAACTTTGTCCCTAAAAATAAAACAATTTGCAACAAAATAGACTTTGTCCCTAAAAATAAAACAATTTGCAACAAAATAAACTTTGTCCCTAAAAACAAAACAATTTGAGACAAAACTAACTTTGTTACAAATGTAATTATTTAGCAACAAATGTTGTTTGTCACCAATATTTTTTACAGACAAAATTGTTTCCTGTAACGCATATCAAACATTGCAATCAAACCTAAAATTTTACAAATTCTATAAAGCATCAGTCACAAATTATCCAAACTAATATTTTACAAATTAAAAACTAAAATATTCTGTCATATATATCCAAAGGTCCAAACATATTCTAAATAAAGGATCAAAAGTAGATTCATACACAGAGAATGATTTAATTATATACAACAATAAGAAGATAGGAGAATAAATCTAATCCCATATAAAACAAAAGGTGCAAAAGTGATTTTAACCTAAACCCATATACAAAAGAACAAAAAAAAAGATAGTCAATGAGTCGACAAGAAAACGGAGATCCAAAAAGCTAATCTCAACCACATGCAACCTGCAAAAAAAGGAGAGAAAAATATGATTAGTTCAGTTGCATATAAACATATTATTTCTATAATGATAATCATCATATATATACGATTATGAAAAGGTGTTTCAATAATTCGAAAGATAAAGCTAAAACGATCCAACTATTATAACACATATAAATGGAGTTGGAAGATTGGCTCAAGAAGAATAGTAAAGAAACTTAATCAAATATATGCCTCCGTGAAATGAAAATTCAAATTGGTGTCCAAATGTTCATCTGTCCAAGGATACAGTCAAGAGTTCCGGATCGGAGATAATTTCAATTGTGTATATATATAATATACTCTTATATATTCTATATAAATATTTATATATTATATACATATACACATGCACACACATGGCAGCACATTGCCCAAGCCCACATCCGAAACCCATTTTCATTTTACTTCAGCCCATTCATCCATCACAAACCCACTATCATATCCAACCCATGCATTAATCAAACCTATCCCACCATTGATGACCCAAGCATTTTCACCTATCAGCCAAACCCACAAACTCATGGCAACTGAGCTCAACACCAATACCACACCCACTGCCCAGCTGTGAACCATGGCTACTTAACCACCAACCAATGCAGCAAACCCATTACCTAACTCAACACCATTTAGCCCATGTAATGCAAAACAACACATTCCATCCATGCACACAACTTCATTCCATTCATCACCAACCAACCTTCACCTAAGCTGCCAAACACTACCTTAACTGTGAACCTCACGAAGAAACCATTAGCAGCACCTAAAGCCAACACAAACTTAGACCACCTCACCTTAGCCAAACAAAACCCAATATTAATCAACCACAAGCCAAATGGCAGCTTCACCACCATCCAAACAGCCTGCAATATCACAAAACACCACCACACAATCCACCGCCAGACACATCCACACAACCACCTGCTGCCACCCACGGCCAACTGTCAACCAAGCCAGCCTACCTCACCTACCTTCTTCCATTACCCAAGTGTGCCACATCACCTAGCACCTAACCTAACACACCGAGCCTAATCTAGTCAGCCGAGCACCATTGCTGTGCCATCCAATTCATGAAGCACCAAATACAAATCCTCACCATCAGCAAAAGCCATTCACAATGAAGAGAGAGAGTGGGTGGTGAGAAAGAAAAATTGGTGGGGAAAAAGAAAGAAATGAGAGATATGTGTGTGATGTGAGAAGTGGAAAAAGAAAAACAAAAGAAAAGAAATAAGAAAAAAGAAAGTGAGAAGAGAAGAGTGGAGGAGTCATTGCCGAGGGTGGGAAGAGAGAGAGAGAGATGGTGAGAAATAAATTGGGAGAGAGAATATATATATATATATATATATATATATAGATGTTCTACCCAAGCAGCCGTGAACCCACTGTCAAAGACCATGGCTGTCACCAATGGCACAACCCACATACAACCAACCTCATCCAACCCATCTCACCATGGCAGCACCGGCGCTTTTTTAGAAACAATTGGCTTAGCCACAATTTTTTTAAGATCGCTAGAAATCATCAAGGTCATTACTGGCGGTTTTTCAAAACCACTGAAATAGCTTTAGCCCTTGCCCCAATATGCTTTAGCCCTAGCCAAAAATCATCACCTGCTGCCACCCACAGCCAACTGTCAACCAAACCAGCCTACCTCACCTACCTTCTTCCATTACCCAAGTGCGCCACATCACCTAGCACCTAACCTAACCCACCGAGCGTAATCTAGTCAGTCGAGCACCATTGTTGTGCCATCCAATTCATGAAATCAGCAAAAGCCATTCACAATGAAGAGAGAGAGTGGGTGGTGAGAAAGAAAAATTGGTGGGGAAAAAGAAAGAAATGAGAGATATGTGTGTGCTGTGAGAAGTGGAAAAGAAAAAGAAAAGAAAAGAAACAAGAAAAAAGAAAGTGAGAAGAGTGGAGGAGTCACTGCCGAGGGTGGGAAGAGAAAGAGAGAGAGAGATGGTGAGAAAGAAATTGGGAGAGAGAGAATATATATATATATATATATATATATATATATCTTCTACCCAAGCAGCCGTGAACCCACTGTCAAAGACCATGGCTGTCACCAATGGCACAACCCACATACAACTAACCTCATCCAACCTATCTCACCATGGCAGCATCGGCGCTTTCTTAGAAACAATTGGCTTAGCCACAATTTTTTTAAGACCACTAGAAATCATCAAGGTCATTACCGGCGATTTTTCAAAACTACCGGAATAGTTTTAGCCCTAACCCCAATAAGCTTTAGCCCTTAGCTAGAAATCATCACTTATTACTGGCGGTTTTTAAAAACTGCTGGAAATGAGTCTGCTACCACACCTATAATTTAGCCCAGCCTAGCCCAACCAAATCAATAAAATGCATTACCAAACTTTTTAAAAATAAAATGGACGAAGTCCAAGAGAATTAACATAGCTCAAACCTAAGCCTTCTGAAAGCCCATCTATATATATTCTTTAACCACTCAATTACTCTTAACCCTAGCCACACGGCCCACACTCCTCTCTCTACATCCTAAGTCCCAATTCATGACTTTTTATAATTTTGTATGAAATTTTTTTTGATGGAAATTTAGTTTTAGACAGATATGTGCATTCTGCATATGCGTGTGTGTAATATGTGTATGATAGATCTGTGCATGTGTGTGTTTTATGTGTGTAATATCTGTATCTCTATACGAGTTTCGAGCCGAGCTTGAAAAGCTGTCGAGCCTAACCAAGCCGAGCTCAAACACTTGAGGTTGGAGCTCGATTCGACTTCTAGATTAGGTGATTGATTAAGAAGGCATCAATCGACTTCTGGATTAGGTGATTGATTGAGTTTCTGAAGCTCTCTGTGTTTCATTAAGTGATCAGGTGTGAATTTTCTAGTGATTTCTTTGTTTGGTTGTATAATGAAATACACCTGCACGTGTTTTTCTATCTATCTTCTAAATCATTTTTTTAATAGCTTTGTAATTGAATGGTGTATTGATTATTTTGAGGTTTAATTTGGTTTCTTAGTTAAGCTTTTGATCAGGTGTGAATTTTCTAGTGATTTCTTTGTTTGGTTGTATAATGAAATACACCTGCACGTGTTTTTCTATCTATCTTCTAAATCATTTTTTTAATAGCTTTGTAATTGAATGGTGTATTGATTATTTTGAGGTTTAATTTGGTTTCTTAGTTAAGCTTTTGAGGTATGTGTCAATTTGAAGTGGATATTAGTTGTACAAAAGAGTCTTGGCTTGCTAACATGACAGTGGATATTAGGTTTAATTTTTTTTTCTTTGTGTGTTTTTGTTAGCATATGAACTAGGCAGCCTTGATTACATAGTTATATTATGGGAAAACTAATAATCTTGCAAAGGTATTGCTATGAATTCTTACACCTTCAGTTTGATTGCTCTTTGCCATTAGCGTATTAAGTAACTTAGGTTACATATTAGCGTATTAAGTAAATTCATGAGAAATTTAGCCCATAACGCTGCTATCAAATTAATTGGCTATGATTTCATTAAAAGATCTATGCAGTAAGGTAATACCAAATTCAATTATGGACTTGTCAAACTTTGAACATGGAGAGATCATTTTGTTAGTTTTAATCTAATGAGTTATTTTTCTTAATTCTTTTATTTTCTTTCTTTTTAAGGAGGTTGGGGGTTTTAAAGGGTGAAATCTGAAAAGTTAGTGAAGTTGGTTAGGGTGTGATCTAAGTTAATTCATAAGAGGGTTGGGATGTGCATAAAATGCGTGAAGCTGTTATACTTCCTTCGTTTATCATAGTCCTTGATTATTTTATGTGCATTTCCCTTCCGAATGCTTATTCCCTCTTCAATTATCTATTTTGAATCATTAGTATACTAATGGAACTGTTCGGCTGCTGCAGCAACTGGTAATTTATGAGACGTCGGCTTTTGAACTGGATATAATTCGGGACATATCTCGTACCTTTCCTTCACATGTTTTTTTTCAGCAGAGACATGGACCTGGTCAACGGTCCTGTACAATGTTTTAAAGGCATACCCTGTTTACGTTAGAGATGTTGGATATGTTCAGGTTTTATATCTTATATATCCCATTACTGTTCCATTTGCTCTTTATGGGATACTATATTTATATTTTAATTAATTATTACAGGGCATGGGATTTGTAGCTGGTTTGTTGCTTCTTTATATGAGTGAAAAAGATGCCTTTTGGTTATTGGTGGCATTACTGAAAGTAGCTGTCCATGCTCCAATGGAAGGATTATATTTGGTAACTTCTTTAGTCCTGGAACATGTTGACTTTACTCTTAGGATGAACTTGGCTTAGCTTATCAAATTTAAGCTGTTAATTGCCTACACTCTTAGGGTGTGGTTTAGTTTTGCTGCTGCATTATAATTATTATGCCTGAATCTTTAATGGTGAGATTTCAACTTAGACTTTGCTCCCATTGTGATTGTCAGGATTGTAATGTAGAATTTATGGTGGGATAGGTAGATTTGAGAAAGTTTTGATAATACAACATGTTCTTCTACGTATTTGTTTTTTGGCTAGTAGAGTAGTACTAGTAATTTCAACTCCTAAACATTTCCGGGTCTATGAAGTTTCAAATTAAGTATTTTATAGCATCTTACGGATTTCTTTCAAGGATTTCTCTCTTTTTTCCTCTCAGAAATGGTTGTTGATTTAGAATGTTTTTTCAAATGAATTTTGCTAAAATACTAATTGAATTTGATAAATATAATAGCAACTAGTTTCTGTTGATTTGTTGCTGAATGAACCTTTGATGAGCAACTGTTTCAGATTGTACGTCTAGAAAGTTCAACAGATAATTATGCTTCTCTTGAGAATACCATTGAGGAAAAAACTGGGAAAAGAAAGAACTTTAGACACAAGAATGAAAATGAAGGATAAGAGGAAGTATTGATGAAAGGGTTTTGAGATATGATCTTCCCATGCCTTCTAAACTTGATATGTTTTGTTTATTTGATTAGTTTTTTGGTGGTTTCTAAATTCATGTTGGCTCTTTATTTGACTTAATTTGTGTGCAAAGCAAAAGCCTCTTTATTTGACTTAGTTTGTTCATGTATTGTAGCGAGTGAGGAGTTTGATGGAGAGAAACAAGTGACATTTTCCAATCATGTGTGATGGCTGAGCTTAGCAAGTTCCAGAGCAACTTATCCGAGGATGAGGACAGAGATGAGACTGATGTGGGGTTATATAAAAAAATGATTCAGACATAAGGTTGGGGAAGACATATACATTCATATTCATACACATCTAGGCATATTGAGCGACATAGGGAGTTACTGGAATTCCAGTAGCTCCAGCACTAAAATGTATTGAGAGGGAGAGAAGCTAAGGAGGGAAGGGAGGCTTCAACCATTCCTATGAGAAGCTAACTTCACTCCTAGTGGCTTGATATAGCCCTAGATAAGTAACTATGTTTATTTTGTAGTAATTTTAGAATTGTACATTTTATGTAGATTACATTAGCTAGTGTCTTGTTCAAATAACAAGTTTAAACCTCTTTATATTTATTTGATTCGTATTATCCTTCTTGTCTTAGTGTTTGATATGTCTCAAATGAATTTATGTTTAGAACTCTATCACTATTATGAAAAGGAGTTTCAATAATTCAAAAGATAAAGCTAAAATGATCTGTGCCTGTGTGTGCACTGTATTTTTTCTTATTGACCATTTTTCCTTATAATGTGTGTCTATGTGCGCACTAATGGTTTGTTTTTAGTTTTTTTGCTTCAAGGTTAGAAATTAACTCATAAAACATATCTAAATCAACCTAAGATCATAAAAAAGAGTAAAACACTCATTAGCATAACTTGATTTAAAATACGCATTGGCCACTACAATAGCTCATGCCAAGCACATATAAAATTACTGAAAAGCATTCAGGGACCGAACTAGATAAGCCCCATTGGTGGCCACTACCATATATTTGTATTATTATGTGTAAAATCTTCACTAATTGTAAAAATGCCCCCAGCTTTCATTTGTGGCCCCCATAGATAAGGCCTAGTGGCCACTACTGATAGTGAAAAACCATATACAAAAATCTAAGAATTGGGAGTGAGCTCACCAGGAAGATTTCCATTTTGCTGCTAAATGTTCCAAAAGCTCTATATTAGATGGATCAGATTTTACACCAGTAGGCAAGCCAGGCCATTCATTAGACACCTGCACAGAGAAGCATCACAAAAGACAACATTAAGAGTAGAGATATAAAGAAAGACACAATGCAACTTGACTTATAATGGCATTAGGGTACAAATAAAATAATAATAAAAAAAAACTATGATACAGTAATTCATCATCAATTCATCATCAGGCTGAGAGGGATCAAGTCGATACTAGAAAGATAATAAATCATGTGAAGTATAAAATAATATTAGTCACTGGTTTGTAGAAATTTTATTATTGTCTAAGCTTTGCTCAACACTCTAAATGGTTTACAACTCCACAATAAAGATAATTTCTCCAAGAAAATATTAATGCATTAGCATAAAGTAGATAATTATATAAAGTAACAAATTTAGTTGTCCCCTTGAATTTGAATGACCCCTTTCATTTAATATAAACATTTAAATGACGAAAGAAAGCACAACCAAAACATGAATTAAAATAGCCTTTATACCTCAATCCATATCACTTTCATTATCAGTGAATAACAATTCTTCATCTTCCTCATCATTTTCAAAGGATAGTAATTCCACATCTTCCTCATCATCACAATAATCAATCAATGTATCATCTTCATCCTCACTCTCATCATCATTAATGAAATCATCATTTATATGGTCAACAATTACGTTGTTTGGCAAAACATCAGTTGCATCAATGTATGCTGGCTCAACATCTTCCCTGTGCAATGGGTCTAACTCTAGATCATCATATTGGACTGTTGTGTCAATGTATCCTGAATCTGCAACTTCATATGAATCATCATCGTCATCTACCAATGACATCTCTGCAACTTGATACAAATTCCTAGGTGCTACCCTTTGCACAACATGCCAATTATTACCGAACTTAGGGTCTTTCATATAAAATACTTGCTCAGCTTGAGATGCTAATACATAAGGATCATCCTTGTACCACCTACTGGAAAGATTTACGCTCGTGATGTTACCATCTGAATGTATCCCCATTCTTTGGTTGCCAACATTCCACCAATCACACTTGAAGAGGTAGACTTTGTTTCCTCCCAAATATTTGAACACCATAACATCTACAAGAACACCATAGAAATCAATTTCTTTGGAATCATGTTCTCCTTTCACAACAATCCCACTGTTTTGTGTTCTACGACGCTTGTCGCGGTCGGTTGTGTGAAACCTAATACCATTAACAATGCATCCTGAATGTCGGGTCACTAGTGAATCAGGACCACAAGCTAAGAAATAAAGTTGGTCCGTAGCTTCTGGAGCTTTCTGCTCATGCAAAAGTTTCATCTATTGACAAAATTATATTAAAATTAATAAAAAAGTAAAATAATAATTTTTGAACCCTATGAAACACTTACACGGTGCTCAAACCATCGAGGAAATTGTTGTTCATGTCTCTCTTGCACATTAGTAAAGCCATGGCTCTTGAGATGTTGTATGTGCTCACTTCACATAAAGTACATAAAATTAGAACTTAAAAAATAAAATGACTACAATAACACTACACATGAATTAAAAATATTGTTACAGTACTTACGTACTTCACATAAGGTAATACTTCATCGCAATTATTCAAGATGTACATTTGAGCCTTATCAAGATCAGTCAAAGGCATCTGATAATAGGTTGAGGCTCCCAACGTACGTACATCTTGTCTAAAAACATAAAGACCCTCCTGCTTATTCCCTTGACTGCCATCGTCATTTCGTTCATCTCTATTGAATCTTGTCTCAACGCCTTCAAGATACATAGAGCAAAAAGTTAGGCATTCTTTATCAACATATGCCTCAGCAATCGATCCCTCTGGTCTGGCAGTATTCCGAACAGTCTTCTTTAAAGTGTATAAGAACCTATAAAAATTTAATATAATTTTTTGTCAATACACAGATACACGCAGATCACTATAATGATTCTAACTATATATAAATATAAAATTATAAGTAAGGCAACATCACCTTTCTATTGGATACATCCACCTAAACGGTACTGGTCCAGCAAGGATCGCCTCACAAGGAAGGTGGATTGATAAGTGGACCATTACGTCAAAGAAAGCGGGGGGGAATATTCGTTCCATCTTGCATAGTATAATGATGATGTCTTTTTCCATTTGCTTTAAATCATCCAACTCCAATGTCCTTGAACATAATTTCTTGAAAAAGAAACTAAGCTCAGTTAAGGCAGTGCACACATCCTTGCGAAGGTACCCGCGTATTCCTATAGGGAGAAGACGTTGTAAAAGAACATGACAATCATGGCTTTTCATTCCTGATAGTTTGCGATCTCTAACATTCACGCAACGAGAGATATTTGATGCATACCCATCTGGGAACTTAATAGATTTCAACCATTCATAAAATCCCTTTTTGTCAGTTGATGATAGCTGGTAGCATGCATGTGGCATCGTGAATTTGTCTCCATCTTGAATTAGATGTAGTTCCTTCTTAATACCCATTTCCTTTAAATCCATGCGGGCCTTGATGGTGTCTTTTGTTTTCCCGTCTATATCCAACAATGTTCCAATCACACTGTCACATATATTATTCTCAATGTGCATGACATCTAAATTGTGTCGTAATTTAAGTGTTTGCCAGTAAGGTAATTCAAAGAAAATGCTCTTCTTTGTCCAGTTGAGTTCATAATCATGACGCTTCCTCTTTAGGCTATTAGGTCCTTTACCAAATGACACAACATTGACTTTGTTTAATTGTTCCAACAAATCATCACCGGATAGTTCATTAGGTTTTTGCCTGTTCTCTTGTTTTTCATCAAATGCTTGCTTATTTTTTCGCCAACTATGATCACTCGGTAAGAAGCGACGATGGCACATGTAACAGATCTTCTTTCCATTCTTTAGTGAAAAAAAACTTGTCTCCTTATTACAAACTGGACATGCCATTTTCCCTTTTGTCATCCAGCCAGACAACATAGCAAATGCAGGGAAGTCATTTATTGTCCATAATACTGCTGCGTGCATTCGAAAAATCTATTTTTTTGAAGCATCAAATGTATCTACACCTTCTTCCCACAACTCCTTTAGTTCATCAATAAGAGGCCGCAAATAGACATCTATCTCATTTCCAGGTGATCTTGGTCCAGGGATGAGTAACGACATCATGAAAAAAGGATCTTTCATGCACATCCAAGGTGGTAAATTGTACACCATCAAAACTACAGGCCACATGCTATAGGAATTGGACATATTTCCAAACGGATTGAACCCATCAGTTGCTAATGCAAGACGAACATTTCGAGGATCCTTGGAAAACCAATCATGTTGCTTGTCAAAATCCTTCCAAGTTTCAGAATCTGCCGGATGCCTCAGTATACCATCATCAACACACTTTGCTTTGTGCCACACCATATCGGTAGCCGTTTTTCTACACATAAACAATCTTTGCAGTCTTGGTCTGAGTGGAAAGTACCGTAAGACCTTTTGAGGAATCTTTTTCTTCTTTCCCTGATCTTCCTCAAACTTATATCTGGTTTCCCCACAAACCAAACAATGTTTATCTTCTTTGTGATCCTTCCAGAATAACATACAATCATTTTTACATGCATGTATTGACTTGTATCCAAGGCCTAACTCCCGCATTATTTTTCTAGCCCCATAGTGAGACTTTGGCAGTGTCTTATCATCTGGAAGTGCATCCTTGAACAACTGAAGCACCATATCGAAAGATTTAATTGTCCAACCATTCAGCACCTTTATATGAAGCAATTTAATCAAGAAAGACAGCTTTGAAAGATTCTTACATCCCGAATAAAGTTGACATTGCATCTCTTTTAATAATCTTGCAAATTTATTTGAATCAGGACTACTAGATGTTTGACCTTCTGGAACGTATGAACTATTGTTATCAGATGCTTCCCCCCAATAATCACGCATATAAGTTCCTGCGTGTACATCTTCCAATATATGCTGCATAAAATCAAGTTCCTCCGCTTCATTATATGTTGTATAATCATCATTATCATACAAGTCCACCTCATCATCCAACATATTCTCGCCATGATGTACCCATTTTGTGTAGGTTCTATCAAAGCCATAAACAAATAGGTGATCTTCCACATCGTCTAAAAGTTGAAACAAGACATTAGAACAATTACGACATGGACAACGAGTTTGCCCCAATGAATCTATGTGATTTTGTGCCAAGTTTATAAAGCTTTTCACCCCTTGTATGTACTCAGCGGAACACTTATTTCTATTTTGAATCCAATTCCGATCCATTGATTTTTTCCTATCACAGGTTGAACAAGTACTCTTAAATTAATCACTACCAAAAAAAGAAAAATCATTACTTAACTTACAGCTAAAAACCCAGTCAAATGGAAGAAAACTAACAAAGAACTCAAATTGAAATAAGCAATTCTTAAACATTTATTGCCAAGACAAATTTCCATTTAAAATTATTAAATAATAGTATTCCAATATTGAAACAAGCAATTCTTAGTAGTATAAACACACTTAAGAAAATGATTGAAATTGCAACTTTAGTAATACAAAAATAACAATTTTTTTTCTTTTTAATGGACAAAGCACACTGTGGAGTGATTCTTTTATGGTGACACAAGAGAAAGGTTAAAGGCACAACGCAGGTACAGCCGTGTCCTCCAAGTTTAGAAGTGTTCGTATTCAAATATAGCATTAATCTCAAGAGAAAGGTTGAGAACAATTTAGAAGCATTTGTACAACCCTTAAAGAACACCTTTCCACCCATATACATGACACAAACCTGACAAGTGTAATGATGCAAATTTGAGTATTAGAGCAGGTACTTTGTTCAAAATAAAAGGGGTAGGTGTGTTTCTACTCTTTCCCTCAAAGCACCCCGCATAAGTTGGGACATACACTGGGTAGTTCACATTTTCTTAAGCATACCATCAAGACAAAATTATAGAATTTAACTCCATTGATATAAAATTTTACATATTAAACTCTATTGATATAAAATTTAACTCCAGCTTTAACAAGATATATGAATCTTTTTTCTCTTTGGGGTGAACGATAAGATATATGAATCATGTGAAGGGCATAACCTACTGCAACAAGGAAAAAACACAAGTAATAAACTACAAAATTAACAAATTAAAGTACAGCTAGAATGAGCATCAAAGCTCAGCAGCACCAATATAAACCAAAACTAAAAACCACTACCAGTAACCACTAGTAAGAAATCAATAGGACAGAGCAATTACTGAAGCTCCAGCTCCAGCTAACCAGGGAATATTGCAGACCAATGAGAGCAACAGAAATTAGGAAACAAGATGGATATGGATGCATTGGGGGAAAACATGAGGAAGCTATTCTTCAACTACATTTCTGTTGGGAGAAGTGTTAGAGAATTTAAGCCCCAGAAGTTCACATCTAATAGAGTTCACAATTTTTTAGAAGGTGAGAGAAGGATTAGACTTGGTTCTTGAACACCCTATTATTTCTCTCATCCCATATGAAATAAACACAAGAAGCAATGTGGAAGCATAGGAACTGAATGTGGTTCCATATGAAAGATGAGAATGGGCATTGGAAAAACAAAGGGGATGGGGATTCATTGGCACCAAGACAGAGATAGCAATGATTAGGAATATGAAGGAAAGCTATTGCAGATCTGTCTAGAGTATTTAGTCTGTTCCAAGCTGACATCCAAAGCAAGAAGCTATGCTTTAGGATGTTTTTTTTTTGGGATGTTGTTCTTGAACCTTACAAGTTTATGCCATGTGAAGGTAGGAGAAAGTGATTCCAGGGCATGCAAGGTGTGTGATAAGGAGAATGTAGTTGAAAGGATCCATGAGACTTTGTCAGCAATGTCATTGTGGATAGGAATGGCCAGCAGAAGAGATTGGAGGTTAGGAATCAAATTTGATAGATCAGAAGGAATGTACCACTGAGAGTTGATGATCTTATCACTAACCTTGAGTGAATGGATAATGAGGAGGAATGGATGAGGTTAGAATCTATAAGGTCAATTAAAGGACCTTGAGGTAACCAATAGTTCAACCAAAGGCTTGTATGAATACCATTTCCAATATGGTGTCTTAAGAAGGGTCCGGCCATGCTCCTAAGGTTTAGAATATTCTTCCAGTTGTAGCTGTGATAAGGTTGATGTTTCAAAGACCAAAATCTCTTGGACTTAATTAGGTATGCATGAGTCCATGATGCCCATATGCATCACACATTCTAATAAAATAAGTTTCTGAAGTACATTCTGGATTTCCTACACTAGATCTAAAGACATTACTAACAATACCAACTTAATTCATACTGATCCTGTATGTGGTCATTACCATATATAACCTCTCTTCCATTCATTACATGATTTATCAAACACTTTAGGAGATTAGGGGTAATTGACTTTACCTTCAACTCCTATATACACCTTGAACCAGAAGTTGGAGACTTAGTTTTCATTCACAGTTGATATAATTCTTTTTCTCCTAATAACAAAATAAATGTATTTTGTTAATTAGTTTTGATTCACAATTTATATACTTTTTTTTCTCCTAATAACATTATAAATATATTTGTGTTTTTTCTAGTCATGATTCATTAGACCAGTAACAAATCACCCGCAATTCATGATTAGTCAAGAATAAAATTTAAAAGTATTTAGCAGAAAATAAATAGAATAAAATTTAGAAGCACGAAGAAAATTGGAAGGAAAAAAAAAAGGCATAAAATGGATCAAATAAAAATTTAACTACCTAAAACTAAATTATCAAAGTTAATATAAAATAAATAGGAATACATTATATATTGGGGAAAAAAATTGAACAGGATTACATTACATCATTATTCTCTTATATATATATATATTAAAGTAAGATGTCAATTATAATAAAATGTTGTTGGGAATGCTTGTTCTGTGCTTACATCATTTTCTCATATATTAAAGTAAGATTTTTGTTTTATTATCAAATGAAATAAGCTGGATTTAGGTGGTACAGGAAGATGTGGTCTTAGAGTCAGATGGAAGCATTCCCTTCTTGGACACAAGAGTGTACAGATAGTCTTCAAATGGGAAATGTGTACGTAGTCCAATGTTCCCCTCTTGGACTACACAAGCTTTATGAAGGACTCAGGGACACATAATTAACAGCCAAAAGAAGAACCTAGAAATGAATTTTCATGTCAACAAGGATTGGATGCTTCATGCCAGGGGCACCTAAACCCTCTAGACCTGCCCCCAAATTCAAAATTCTCAACCCCACATATCTGTCTCCATAATCCCACCTTGTGAATCTCAAATTTTTGCCATAAATTAAGGATCAACAAGGATTTAATTGTGATATACTTAAGTGAAAAAAATGTTTTATCTTTTAAGTGGATTTGTAGTCTCTTTTATATATTATCCAATTAATCAACCATAGAAAATGCTCTTCTAGAAGTACCCAAAAAGTAAAAAACAAACTAACATCATTTTTTTTGTGAGAAAATTATTTAATTTAGCAAAAATCATTACCGAATGAGTAGCCGAAACACACCCTTCATCCATTAAATGGTGGAGGTGAATAAATGTTTCGATTCCAATTGCACTATCTAACGAATGAGAGTGATTCAGTTCTCCAATTCAGTGTCAGCTTTTACCATCCTAATCATTACTCTTGTTTGTGTTAACTACTATGTTCTAAACTATTGATGGTATCCTATCAATAATCAAGTGAGATTGATAAAGTAGTTTTACAAGGTTACAAATATAATGTGTTCAGCTGATGGCCCCTCAGCTCTGACAAATCCCATCAGGATTTTGGGAACTACTTTGATGAATCAGAAGGAGTTGGATACAGGATTCAGACAGCACAATGAACTGGTGGACCATAGTAACATTCAGAAGTAATTTTAAGCACGATATGATTAAAGAGAGAGAAAAACACTGGAGACTAATCATTTTTTCCTTTTCAAATTTTACCCTACATCTTAGGTTCTTATTTGCACTTTTAATGGATAATTTCTCTACTATTTATCTTTTGTGCAGTAGGTATAACAGGTAATCTAGTCAAACCACTAATATCTTCATCTTTATTATATATGTTTATAAGTTATTTTACTGTGATATGAAATTAATTTGCTTTGAAATTATTTTTTTTCTTATGGTGGAAAATTCCATCAGATTTGTAAAAGAATACTACTACCAAATTCATTCATCAACTATTGTTAATCTTAGTAGTGACCCAACATTCATGACAAATAACCCCTTTGACTCTAGCAAGATCCAACTACACCAGGGACCAAAAATCACCTTAATAAAGAGGGCTTTTAGATCACACTAAAATAATACTAAATATATGTAACAAAAACTAGTTGAAGAGATGGAGCTGTAAAGAGGAAAACATGTAGTATACAACTTAGATACCTTATGGCTTATAGTGATTAAAAACTCTGTAATAGCTAGATAATTCTTTCTATATTAATTATCACAAGTATGGATTCACTCTAAGATGGGTAATTCTTTCTATATTCATTATCAATAGAAATAAAAACAATGCATAAAAACTCCATCAATGTATCCCAAACTCCATCAATATATCCCAAACTCCAACAAGTAGCAAAGTTTATGAATATGATTTTGAAAGTTAAATGCATGACAATTGTTAATTTAAAGAGAGATGGTTCTAAAGACATTACATGAATTTATTCAACATGCAGATGAACCCATCCCTCCCCTTCCTTGTAGTGCATATTCTTGTATAAAACATGATTCCTACTTGATCTTTTCCATCAATTAAGTGCAACAAGAATTTAAATCAGCCCACCATGAGTTTTGCTGGATGTAAAACTATCCAGACAAGTCAAAAAATTAACATTATTTTTTTTGTCTGGTAATAAAACTTTTATAAAACTAACACAGAGTTACAAAGAGAAACACAATGCCTCTTAAAAGAATGAAACCAAAAAAACATTTCTACTGGAAAGAGGGCGATATTTCCAGTAGAAATGTTTTTCCATTTTTTGGTTTGAAGGTGGTTCAATTGGTTAATACAAATACAAATGTAATCAGCATATATATATATATATATATATATATATATGTTCAGTCCACAAAAATACATATGCTCAGTCTCTCGTGCATCACAAATACTATCAAATCGACATACTGAAGAGAATGAAATACACCAAAAAGAACAAACGGCAATCTGAGATGAACAAACTAACCTTGTTTGAATCAAAAATCAAATCAAACGAAACACTTCTAGACTTCGATTCTTCACGGCCTGCCGAGAAAACTCTATCATCAGATAAACGCTCGCTTTAGGTTTTCAAGAGACTAAGAGAGAGAGATGAGAGATAGAGGAGAGAGAACTTGCCTTCAACCGATCGACGCACAATAGTGGACGAACAAGGGTCAATCAAAGACACAGGATCTGGGAAAAAGGGTTTTTCCATTTTTTATAAATCAAGGGTTTGGAGAATTGATCGTAGAAGCGTCTGGAATGGAGAACTGATGTATACATATTATTTTTATTAACCCGAGGCTATACATATATGTGTATATTATTTTTTAGCGGGAAGGGAAAATATGGGGGCGGTAAAATTAATTTGGGAAAAATTAATTAATTAAAATATATTGGTATTTACTATGATTAATTAAAAGGATATTTACTACGAAATTAATTTTTCGTAATAAATAACATATTATTTGTTACGACATAAATTTCGTCAAAAAAGGGTATTTACCACGAAATCAAGTTTGGTATTTACTACGAAATTTTTTTCGTGATAAATACGAAAGGGTATTTTTCACGGATTTTATTTTCCGTAGCAAATACCTTACTATTTGCTAAGAAATTTAAACCGTAGTAAATAGTCCGTGGGAAAAAATCTATTTTTTTGTAGTGAAGGCAAAAGATAAGGCTATATGCACAATAGACGTTTGACCTAAGGCATCTTGCCTTTCTTAAAATATATTACATTGCTCCAGGCCACTTGCTAGGGATAAGACTCATGTCTATAATAATAGACGTATGTCCTTATAATATATTTGAAATTCTAAGTCCTTAGCCCATGGAGACTAGGGGTGACCACGGATCGTATTGGATTAGACATAATCCTAATCTGATCCGCGGTCTACGAATTAGGTATAATTTTTAATCAGATCCATAATATACAGATTGATGAATATGCAATCCGATCCGATCCATGAGAAATAGTACTTAATCCGATCCGTGAAACAACGGATTGGATCGGATCGGATTGACGGATTAAACTCAATCAAAATAACCCAATATAATTATTGTTTAACTAGGGCCCAATAACAATTTTTTAGCCTAAAAGATATAAGATATTATAATAATATTATTAAAAGTTATAAGATATTATTATATATATATATATAATAAATATTATAAATTCTAACAGATTGCCATGGATTGTAATCTGATCCGTTGCCTACGGATTCTTATTTTCTAAATCTGCAACTGAACCATTAGTCATCTAACTCGATCTGATCCACATGGATATGGATTGGACCGGATTCGATCACGAATTTTTTGTGCACCCCTAATGGAGACATCTCCTTGATGTCTTAGTCGCTTGCATTATAAAAATATGAGCTTGTATAGCACACATTGACTATATTATAGTCAAAAGATTATTTTACCATAAATAGATATTTCATCTAAGTTGAAGGGTGGTTGTCTAATATTCAAAAGACCATTTTGCCCTTAAGAGATATTTCATTATGAGTTCAAGGGTCAAGTTATCCTAGGGTCCATGTGTGATATTTTGGCCTAAATACAATTAAAAGTGTCCTAGACATGATCTTTCAATGTACAAGATACATTTACAACTTTACCATTCATGTCCTACCACACGCCCACCTATACTACCCATGTGTTGAACCTTTGTGCTACATAATCATCATCCAATGGTCTACATGAGCCTTTGAGTGCTTCTGTCAATATGATATATCTTTGAATAACAGCACTAAAATAAATTGTTAATTATTTCACATTAATAGGTTGTTATTATCAAAATCATTGAATTAACCATGGATTGAAACATTTGGGTCAACAATAGCATTTGAGGGAGAATTATTAGTTGAAAAATAACTTGGATCAAAGAATGTATAGGTACCTTAATGGAGAACTTATAACAACTATGCATGACCCTTTTTTCAACTTAATTTATAATGTTTCGTGATGTGAATTAACTCTATTTCAAATTGAGACTATATGAAATAGTACTTGATATACACCTTAATCAATCTCTAAAAACTAATTTTCATTAATATATATATATATATATATACATGTATTATATTGGTTCCACAAATCTCAATAAATTTGATATCAGTAGTAGCTTATGCCACTAAACTAAGTAATCGAGCAAGGCCTGGACGTCATTTTCATTAATATATATATATATATATATATATATATATATATATATATATTGAAATAATTAAACTTTACAAACTCTACAAATATTATATTTTTCAATTAACTAAAAATTTGTAAATGATAAATTATAACGACCAATATATGTGTGTGTGTGTATATATATATATATATATATATATATATATATATATACACACACACACATATATTGGTCGTTATAATTTATCATTTACAAATTTTTAGTTAATTGAAAAATATAATATTTGTAGAGTTTGTAAAGTTTAATTATTTCAATTACTTATAAATATAGTTGTAAAGTTATTATTTACTTATTTATAGATGACAGACACTTATTATGCTAAAATAATAAGAAAAAATAATTTTGAAAAACAAAATTTTAATATTAAATTTATAAATTTTATTTAAAAAAAAACAAATTTTCGTTGTCTAAGGCATTAAATTATAGTAATTAGTATAAATCAACATTCTCAATCTCAAAAAACTAGACATTAGATGACAAACACAAATTTGTCCCAAAAATTAAAGAATTTGGGATAAAGTATTTTGTCCCTAAAGAGAGTTTTTTTTTTTTTTCCCAACAAAGCCTGTTTTTGTTGCATAAAATATCATGTTGGCGACAAACCCAATATTTGTTGCAAAAACTTAAGAATTTGCGACAAACATCTTTTGTCCCTAAAATTCATTATTTTGCGACAAAATAATTCGTCCCTAAAGCTCAACTTTTTGCAACAAACCGTGTCTTAGTTGCAAAAAATATCACATTGGCGACAAACCAAAATTTTGTCGCAAAAACTCAAGAATTTGTGACAAAGTGTTTTTGTCCCTAAAGCTAATTTTTTAGCGACAAACTTTTTGTCCCTAAAGTATAACTTATGCAACAAAAAAGATTTTTGTTCCTAAATACAATTTTTTTGCGACGAAAATTTGCAACAAATAATTTATTGTCGCCTAAAATGGTATATTTTGGGACGAACTTGTATTTTGTTGCAAATAACCATCTTTTGCAACAAATTTGGCTTTGTCCCTAAAAATTTTGTGGCAAAAAGCATAATTTGTTGTAGTGATGTATATTCATTATTCAATAATTTCAATTCCACAATTACAAAAAAATTAAAGAAAATGTAATTAAATATGAAATCAAGAGCACTACTAACAGTTTGAAAACGAACCAAATCCAAGGATTAGAAATTTTAAACCCTTATTTTCTGAAGAAAAAAAAAATTCAAACTCTAAACCCCCAAATCAAATTATGTTCAAAAACTCCCCTTCTAGAGTATGGAACTAGAAAATTAAAAATGAGAGAGAAGCTTACCTAAGAGATGAATCGGACGTTGGTGCCTTGGTGGACAGTAGACGACAATCTAGTGCTCTTGCAAGTTGTATGCTCGTCGCGAGGAAAGAAGAAGAAAGGGAACCAATTCGTATGAGGAAAGAAGTAAACATGAAATAACAGTACGTGAACCTAAGTAATACTAGTAGTCTAGTATTGTTTATTGAAAAAAAAGTGAGCCCAGAACCACAAGCTATTGGGCTTGTTTTAAATGTAGCCTGCTAGCCCAGTACTAATAAGTTTTATAAAATTGAAATCTAGTAATAGTGTTGGACTTGGAAAAATTTGGGGCCCCCAAAATTTGAAAATTTTGGGGGCCCTAGGCGGCCGCCTGGGCCGCCTAGGCCCAGGGCCGGCCCTGATGATACTTCACTTTATACTCTAATATTGACTCATGAGTAGATATTAGAATGCTAACAAACTATATAATAGCGACTTCTTAAAATTCAAAAGAGTAAAAATACATAAAAATATAAATATATATTAACATTATTGTATTCGGTTTTGGGAGAAAAGAAGGTGAAAACCCAATCATTTTTGGGCAGGGTCAGAAGAAAATTAAGGAATTCCTAATACACTCTTACTTTTATTTATATATTCTAATCTACTCTTAACATTTCTTAGAATATCATTAATTTTTTTTTCTTTTAAAAAAACGAAAAACACAAACAAGACGAGGATGAGATTGGAACATGAAGGGATTATGTAAACAAGGCTAGGAATCAGGACTACCCAAATCGCACGGGTTGGGACATGGATGTGGTAGAGAGCCCCTAGTTGGGTTAGGATCCGGGAAGTGACCCGCCATACCCGGGTTATTTTACAAACAAAATTATTTGACCCATGTCCTGCTTATTCATTCACAAACTTCTTGTGATTTTACCTAAAACGTTGACACCCACATTTGACAATTTTTCTCGAGTTTCCCGTGAGTTAGATCTATGAATATACACACACACATACTTAGATTCTTATGACTGTGTACAAATACTGATTTTGAGTAGATTTTTCTTTTTCTTTTATGCATATATGAATATGTATATATATATATATACATATGTGTGTGTGTGTGTGAAGGGGAACTGGGTTCACAATTCTTTCAGTTGATTTGAAAAATAATTTAGAAAAAATAATAAACATTTCAGTGAAATGATGTGGCAATGTTTGTCCATAAGATGTTGCTTCCAACAATGAAAATAACGATGATTTGTAATTCTCTATTTTCTTCTCCGAAACTTTTTTGCTGATCTTCACCGTAATTAATGTAGGTTATATGTGGAATCACGTAAATTTTTGTGCAATATGTGATGGATAATTTATTTTTTTGCCTTTTTTTTTTCTTGTGTTCTTAATTTTGTGGTATTTGTTTTATCATGTACTATTTGAACAATCTCTTGGGTATTAAACAATTTTTCGGGTCCTTTGTTATATATATTAACCGAACTCATTTGATTTAAAACATACTAAGTTTTCATTACAACAGTAATTCCATGTCATGTTGCGTGGCATGATTACCAATAAATTAAAATTTGTCACATTATATAACTTGGAGCCCACACTTTTGGTTACATCTCATTTAATAGAATAAAATGAGTGAATATATTTGGTGTTCCTATAAATACTTGTCAATGACAGCAAAATGACAAGATACTAATTCACCGGGAAAAAAAATATACGAACTACGTATCTAAATCAGTCTAATCACTATATTAAATTTGAATAAGAATGTAAGAATCTGATTAAGAACACTAACCACCCATTTGCTGGTGTTAGAAGAAAAGGAAATAAAAAAATAAAAAAGGCTTGTCGTTGATGGATTTCACCTTTTTAATCAATTGCAGGAAAATAAAAATTTCATATGTATGAATCTTAATAACCGGAAACTATAGGTTCGATCTCTTCCATTTTATTCTTGAACGAAAATATTTTCACGATTTCAAGTGAAGTCCAAGAAAAAAATATTGGTTATTTGAACGCACTGACAATATAATACTTCCGATCAATACTCACTAGTTCTCTTGATAATAAAAAATAAATACTCGTCATTGGCCAATAAAATTACAATCTCGGTAATCTTGGTACTTCTGAATATTCAATATTTTCAAGTCCTGTCCATAGTCTGATAATACAAATTTCATAATCATTTCTAATTAAAAAAATGAAGAGGTAATTTAAATCTATTAGTAGGTTAGACTCTTAAGAATAATTATAATATGACTTTGTAATGTTACGTTTGTTACACAGGAATGGAATAAAATAGAATTTTCATTCCAATCATTCCTTTATTTCGTATGAATTTTAAAGTGAGAATAGTCATTCCCTTAGAATGAAAATTTATTTCAAGAAATGAATATCCATTCCATTAACTATGGGACTGTTCGGTATTCGGTTTGTTTGTGTGTTTTTGTTTTAGGGCTGACACTGTAACTGAATTTGAGCCCAAAACACGTTCTGGACCACTTGTGTTGTTTTGCACTGTAGCAAAACATTTAGAATTTTTTGGTCCAAAATAGAAACACCAAATTGGTGTTTTTGGGCGTTTTAACACTATAGCAGCCCAACAATCTAACACAACTTAAAACACACCCGATACAGGTATAAAAGCAAAAATTAAAACCCAAGTTTATTTTTTCGTTCTATTGTCTCTCTCCTCTACCTGACTTTGCTCTGGTGATTGAAACAGATCTCTTGGTTCTGGCCATTTTCGTGAACAATAAAGCAAATTTAAGCTTCAACTTGCCTTTGCAGTTATAATTTGTTTCCTCTAGGGTTTCGTTTATAAAACATTTTGCTCTTCATTTATAGAACATTTTGTTCACTCTAGGGTTTAATCTATGTTCGAGTGATTCTGGGTTTTGTTTATAGTGTTTCTAGCTTTTGAGTAACTGTAAAAGCTACTCTCTCATCACCCTTCTCGCTATTCCCTTTTACTGTAAAGGTTTTATTATGCATATACGTTTAATTTAAGAGTTTGAAGTGAATCTGAGCTTTTGGAAGTGTATAGAGACACTACTTTTGCATCAAAAATTATTATGCAACTGTTAATTGTGTCTTTCTTGATATTTGTATTTTTCGCAGCGATTACATATCAGTTCATTTGTTATTTTTTTGTGCGTATGTTGGTTTCTTCACATTTGAAATGACTACGATAATTCATTAATTCATCATTTTATAATTAATACGTATGCATAAGCTATTGATTTGTTGTGATGACTGGTCTTCTAGATAATTAAATTAGTACTTATTTGTTTGGAATATTCTTGCAGAACCCTGCTCATATGCATGTTTTCTTGTGTATGCACCATAGTTTTTTTCTCTTCAAATTAAGAAGATTGTTGCATAATCTTGTGCATATCACTTAGAATTAATACGTACACACGAGCTCGTAATTACTTTCGATGACTTGTGGTATACTAGAGAATTTAATTAATACTTGTTTGTTAGGAAGATTGTCAAGGAACATGTGCTTAGATATGTATGCATGTCTATATAGCATTAGACTTTATATATCGTGGGAAGTAAACTTCACTGTTCAAGTTTAATCATGAATGCAAACTAAAATAGCGAATAGAAAACATGTCTATACAATATGCAGTTATATAGAACCAACTAGCAAAAAGAAAATGGAACAGATGTATTTAAATATATATAACCAATGCCTTCTTTACTTTGTAGTTGCATAGCTATATGTAGATATGGATGGAGATGTGTGATTTTTGCTGGAGATTGATGTATAGAGTACAAATTTTCCATTAATGTCAAATGGGTTTGATTACATGATCTGTTGATCAATGCATACTTTATTATATTAATATATTATTAAAGTCATTAAATTTACATAAAGTACTAAAAATAGAATATACTTGAGAGGATTACTACATAAAGATGTATCAGATTAGCAAGTCATTAATTCTGCAAGAGCTAGCATCAAACTATTGAACATACTTTGTACTGCAAGAGCTAGTATCAAACTAAGTTTTGCTTTCCTAGCATAGTTATAGAGATTCATTCTATTTGAAATTAGCCATGTTAATAGAAGAGCAATGTTTTGAAATGAAGTAGTACCAATTAATTAAAAGAAACTATTTCATATGACCATGACACCAATATGACAGTCACTCTAGTTTTGCATTGGTGTTTATAGTTTAATTATATACTTAACAACTCAAAAATTCAAATTCTAACTGCTATCAGAATAAGAGGTACCATCCATATAACTAAAATAAAAACTTAATTTATAATATTAATACTTAAAACATGAGCCATAACAAACTGAGGAAGAGAACAAAAAAAAAAAGAAACCAAAACTGACCAGATGACAACATTTTGGCACACTAAAAACAAGTGTTGAGACCAAAATGCTAAGACAATTTGCACCGCACCCTCTCTGCTAATACTTATTTACAACTTTCTCATGGTAGTATTTAGAATCAAAGAAACTGGTTCTTGGAGAAATTATAACTGTTAGTTTTTACAGAATGATATATCTATGAAGATGTATTGGATGTTGGGATATTGTGCACTCACTTGTGTAGTCTATTTGAGTGCTAATGACTTGTGCTTGCTCAACAAGTTTGAAAAAGGTCAAACTCTTCTTTAAATTCTTTAAAAAGTTTGATTATAATATAGGCTGCATTGTAACCGTGACGTTGATTTGTGTTTTTTTTATTATATGTGGATAGTGCTTCAACACTTCACATGTGTGGTCTATTTGAGTACAAATGACTTGTGCTTGCTCAACAAGTTTGAAAAAGCTCAAACTTTTCCTTAAATTCTTTAAAAAGTTTGATTATAATATAGGCTGCATTGTAACCGTGACATTGATTTGTGTTTTTTTTTTTATTGCATGTGGATACTGCTTCAGCACTTCACTTGTGTGGTCTATTTGAGCGCTAATGACTTGTGCTTGCTCAACACGCCTGAAAATGTCAAACTCTTGCTTAAATTCTTTAAAAAGTTTGATTATAACATAAGCTGCATTGTAACCGTGACATTGACTTGTGTTTTTTCATTGCATATAGATATTGATTTAACACTTGACTTGTGTGGTCTGTTTGAGCGTGAATGACTTGTGTTTGCTCAACAAGTCTAAAAACTGTCAAACTCTTAGTCATTTTCTTTATTAAGTTTGATTATAATATAAGCTGCATTATATAGGTAACGAACTTGCGTTTTCTATTGCATGTGGGTACTACTCTAACACTACACTTGGGTGATATGCTGATGGTGCTGAGCTTTCTTGTCATAGAATCTGGAGTGATGTTTGACGTGTTCTTTATGTTGGATTTGTTAAATTGTAATCTATTTTTTTTTCAGATATATGAATTTAGTTATATTTGTTGTATTCAAACAAAATTGTTATTTTTCAAACTTGATGGATTGTTGCTATTGGAGTAAATTATAATAATATATGTTAATAATTTGTGTTGTTTTATATTTAGACTTGTGCAGGGTTGATTTATGGGAATGCACATATTTGTAATATGTCAATTTTTAAACAAGACTTTGTCAATTTTTTTAAAAAATTATTTGCCATATTTTTTAAGTTTTAGACAAGTGTTGTTAAAAATATATATATAATTTATCTAAATATAATTGTGTCTAAATATTAGCAAATAACACAATATGTAAATTATAATAATTTTTAATTATATATAATAATATAAATATTTTAAAACAAAACACTCAAAACAAGTTCATGCCAAACATCTTTTTAATTTCTGTTTCAATTTTTTTTTGCTAACAATTGGACTTACCAAACATGTTTTTGCTGTTTCTGTTTTAAAAAACTTAAAACTGATTTTTTTCACCAAGCGTGTTTTTGATTTTATTTAAAACACACTCATAACAAAACACTTGTTTTGTTTTAGGTAGAAACAAAATACCAAAAACAAAACGCATACCAAACCGGCCCTATAGAATGGGCATTCCATTCCTAATAAAATTATTTTTTTAAAAATTCATATTACCAAAAATTCCTTCACTACCATTGCCATCGCCACCACCACTTCCACCACCACCACACCGATTCTACCACCACCACCACCACTACCACTGCTACTGGCTCTAGCACCACTGCCATCGCCACTTCCACTACCGCCACCACCTCCACATCACCTTCCTACACTACCTCCATATCGCCAACTTCTTTCACCACCGCCGGTGCCACATCGCATCGCCACCACCTCCACCATCACCTTCCTCCACCACCACACCACCACCTCTACCGCCACCCCCATAACACCACTGCTACCATCTTCACATCGCCACCACCACCCTACTGAACCACAGCTACATCGCCACCTTCTTCCACCACCACCACTCCACATCGCCACCTTCCTCCACCTCCACCCCCCACCACCTCCATCACCACACCATCACCACATTCCTCCACCGTCATACATTTGTTGGTTTAATTTATTTGTTACTAGAGGGGGGTATTTAGAAGAAATTGATTTAAGATTTATTCCATTCCTATCTCATTTTATATTTATAACCAAATAATATAATAAGAATAATCATTCTATTCCACTATCAATCTCATTTGATTCCAAACAACATTCTATTCTATTTCCGCGTCCCAAACACAACATAACCCTTTCAAGAAAGCAATCCATTATGAACAAAGACATTTATGCATCTTCCAGGAAGTATCAAGAAGTCCAGTACGTTAAGAATGGCACATGTCATATGTAAGTTTCATAGTCCATGATATGAAGCGTATATGTTAAACATTTATAGGAATTTGCGGAGCTCTCATGAGGTATCTTACCAATGAAGCAATCATCTTTTTAACAAAGTGTTCAAAAATCAATCATAATCATTCTTGAAACAATCAAATGGGAATGTTTGATTTCATCTCCCAACGTGACACAATCATTTTTAGTGCTAGCCACACAAAGTACAGTGAAGTTGAATCAATGATCTCTCAATAGAAATATTCATAAGGAAGCTAATCAAAAGGAGGGTCAATTCAAACCCATCACTGGGTGGGTGGGACCCTTGAGGATGAATTATTGAAAGTGACTTTGGTACGTTCATTTCATGAAGTAAGCTACCCATCATAGGAAAAAACCAATCACGCATCTTCAGGAAGAAGAAGCCCTGTATTATATAAATCTTGGATTGTACCAATTTATGATAATTATAAGGTACATTATGATATAATATAATCACTATCATAACCCAGAGAGCTCTCATGGAGGGAGTGTGAGATACACTATATCCATTTAACACTAATTTATATGTATGCAGTACATCATATACAATATAATGACAATCATATAATAGAATTATAGTACTTTGGCGAGGAATCATATAGGAAGATTGAGGAACAAATTGTTTTCCATACAAATTTTCATAATTTTTGTTGCTAAAATTAATAATGAAATGGGAAGATATTCAACTCCCATAAAAAGGTTGAATTTACAAATCAGCAATATCATCACAAAAATATTAATACTACTATTTTTATTCAAGGGATGGAAGAGTTAGTTAATAAGTAAACTTATGAGGTGGGGGTTTGAATTCGATTTTCCTCCTTGTGACTAGCTTTGGAGGGTTTTTTTTCATTAAATTTGCATAGGGTAGGGATGTCCGATTATCATAAAGTAATACTATTGTACAAAGCGTAACAATAGAGACACCGAATTCGAAAGATTTTTAATGGAGGTCATGTGAGTGAAAATGAGAATTCCACCACATGTTGGGACTCACATCTCCACTCACATTTTTTGAATTCGAAAGATGTATCATTATTCTTTTACAAATTATAAAATTACTCAATGTAAATTAAAATTAAGATTTTCTTCTTTCAAAAAATAAACAATTAGTAGCTTTGGAGGTTTTTTTTTTTTTTTCTTCATTAAATTTGCATAGAGTATGGAGGCTCGATTATCACCACCGAAAGTATAAAGTAATACTATCGTACAAAGCGTAACAATAGAGACACCGAATGCGAAAGACTTTGAATGGAGGTCATGTAAGTGGAAATGTGAATTCCACCATATGGTGGAGCCCACATCTCCGCTCACATTACAACCATTTGATATTTTTCAAATTCGTACAAATTATAAAATTATTCAATGTAAATTGAAATTAAGATTTTAAAGAATAAGTAATCCTCAAACTCAAGGTAAATTGCATAAAACTCTTCCCCACTTTCAATTTTTGGCACAATACCCTCTTAGAAAAAAAAAATTTGACCTAAAACTCTCTTAACTATCCAATTGTTGCACCTTATGGTGTCAAGTTTGGAATAAATGATGAGTTGAAAGGACCAAACTACCCTTGCAGTTGAGGGGGTGTTGTGAAAAAAATTGAAAGTTCAGGAAGGTTTTATGTAATTTGCTCTAAAAATGGTATAGAATTGGAATTTGCAAAGTGCTTTAATACCCAAGTACGAAACTGTCATTTTTGAGAATTATTTTTCAATGATAAGCTTATAATTAATACAAATAACTCATTTGGCATAGTGTTTTTAAAATTTATTTCCAATAAATAATAATATTTAAATAGATTATATTTATATAAAAAAAAAAGCTATTAGATGTGTCTTAAGAAAATGAAAATACCTTCAAACAAATTTTAAATTTTTCTTAAATTTGTATCTTTTAAAACTTAAAAGGAAAAGAAAACCGAAAATAAAATCCGTTTTAAAGAAAAACTAAATTTTCTTAAAATTTATATTAAGGAGTATTTTCATCATTATAATATCACTTTAATAGTGGTTATACTTCTCAAGACACTACAATTTTGTTTGCTACACATTCATAATAATAAAAAAAGGAAAATAAAAATAAAAATGATCCAGTACTCCTCAAAAAAACAGAAAAGAAAATCATTTTGAAAATAAAGTAAAGGTCATTTAAGAGAATATTTCTATTCCGATGAAAATCAACCAACAAAAACTAATCTTTTAATGATTTTTAAAAATCACTGTATGTTCAAATCTAATAAAAATATTATGAGCTAAATTCTTGAAACTTGTACCATTCAAAGTCGGACACATAGTTTTAGATGTATTGGCAAAATAATAGTGACACTCAGAGGGATAACACATTAAAAAAAGTGATCGTAACAAAACAATTATGCTTCTTCGAGGAAGAAGCAGTACAGAACTGTTTCTTAGAATGGGACATGTCATACCTTAGCTTCAAGGCATATCTCATGTTCAAAAACACCGTTATTAATTTGATGTACTTAATTGGATGTCAGTTTCATAGCTTAGGGACCAAGTGTAACATCACCCAAAACTAAAGTGATTGTGAACTTTCTTTTCTTCTTTTTCTATATACATCAATCAACCAAATATATAATATCTTACGTATTTTTGGTATATTAAAGTATTGTTCATATGCTTTTGCTTGTGGGCCTTCACGCAATTCTAAATGATTTTGAAAGGCGAAATAATATGAAAAGAAGCAGTAATGTATGCTACAAGGAAAGGAAGAAAAATGCCTTCACAATATGAGTCACAGTCGAGGATGCGTTGTAGGGAAATGAAATAAGATGTTGCAGTCATAATTTTTTTTTTAATTTCGTACGTAGAATCTGAAACATACTAATAGACAAATTTCTACTATATAATTTAATAAATATATGAATTTTAATCATTTCTTAAAAAATTTAAAAATTATTTAGAACAAGTAATGACTTAAACATAAATTTTAAATCCTCGTTGGCATTATACAATAATTTAGACATGTTACTAAATTAATGAGCAATAATAGACTTTAACATAAAATAATAAAAATTTTACATAAAATAATTATATTAATACATTATATAACAATATAGTATCAAGTGACAAGGGATCTAAAATAATACTTGGAGTAACGTGGAAGAAACTAAAAACAAATTTGACAACTTACCTTTTAAATCTTGATTGATGTGTATTTGATTCCAAGGATCAGAACCCTCTCTTATGCAATTTTAGGTCTACTTTTCCGTTTAAATCGACAATGCAACAACTTTAAATCGAAAAAGTAACAACTACGTAAATGTATTGAATTCTATTTCTATTGTATTCCTTTTATAGAAATGTTTTATTCATGAACTTTTTTTCCTATTTGTTTATGTGTATGTATGCAATTAGATGTATGGATGTATGATAAAGGTAATTTCATGCATTGGGACCCATGAATCTAATTTTCTTTTATTTTGATGATTGCAAGTTTATGAGAATTATAGAGTTTAAGGTTTTCTTAAAAGTAATTGGAGATTTGTTTTGGAAAAGGGTTGAAAAATAATTTTGTGGTAAAATCCGTTAATTTTGAAATTTGTGAAGTCTAAATTTGCTCATAATAGAGCAAAAAAATCAAATTAATTATCATATGTATGCATATTATAAACTGGAAAACTCTCAATATTTATAAAATATCAAATAGGACAGGGGTCTTACAATACAAAGCCCCACGATCTTCATTATCAATCATATTATGATATTTTATATTAATCCCTCTTCAGGGATAATATAAAGCATGGAGCATGCAAGATTGATTTTTCAATATTATTCCATTAGAATATTATTTTCATCAGAATTGTAATTTTTTTTTTTTTGGATAAATATTGAGATCGATAATAGTACACACTTGACTTAAAATAATAACATTTGTTCTCATCGGAATGCTAAATATTATTATTCTAGTGAGGTCAAAGTAAAATTAGGAGTTCCTCATAGGGGTGAAATACCCCCCAACAAATTTCACGTATGAGGTGGCCAGTCTCACACATAAAACCTGAGAGATATCTACAACTGCTAGCAAACAAGTATAGAATACAAAGACAAGAGAAAAAAAAATTTTAACAGCTGAAAGGAAAATCTAACTGAAATAAATAAATAACGTCAAACAAATATAATATTAATTTGAACGTTACAACCTGGAAGTCCCGTAACTCAAGGACCCCATAACCAAAAATAATAAAAGTAAATACTGTTTCAGAAAGAATCTAAGTCCTTACACTGAAATTTAGTAAGGAATAGATGACTGCCACGCTCTAACCCCGTGGTGGAAACTGTTTGAGACCTGAAATATCAACAAAGTGAGTTAGACCCACAAACAAGTTCTCTCTACTACCATCCAATCAGAGAACCGGTAAACATACCCTCTATATGAGGATAGTAAAAATATATATAAACCTACATATATTCCCTCTCTCATTTACCCTACAGTACTAGATTGGGACCATCTTATATCCGGTACTAACCAATATGTTATTACAAAATACAGAACACGTTTTTCTAAGTTTAACCCAAAGGTAATCTATAAATGTCTGAACCCCTAGTAAGTACATATCCTACTATTATTTGACAATCCTGACATGCCTCCCTTATCTACATATTATATGTCCAGTATTTGACAATCTTGACATGTCTCCATTATTTAAATATATATAGAAAACTTTATTATGTAACTGGCAATCCTCACATGCCTCCCATATCTACATATTATATGCTTAGTATTTGACAATACTGACATGTCTCTATTATTTAAATATATATATAAAAACCTTATTATGTAACTGGTAATCCTCACATGCCTCCCGTATAAACCTATTTAAATACCTTATTAAGTATTGGCAATCCATACATGTCTCCCTTGTATCCTATTAAATACCTTATTAGATATTGGCAATCTATACATGTCTCCCATAATCCTTTAAAAGTTTCAATCTACTTAAGCACATTAATTACCCTAACGAAAATCCAATAATCACAAGAAAATAATTCATAAACAATTAAACTAATATCGACCATAAACAAATACGATTTCACAAAACACAATTAACGAAGAAAATAAATAACCACTTAAAAGACAAAGCATGAAATCACGTTTACAATGCAACCTAATCATCAACGATATCTGAACCTACTCTAACCTAGGTTTTCGGGCCTATTCTATTCTTAAGAACCTTATTTTATTATTCTAGAATTTTTTTAAAATTTCAAAAGTTTAAAAATATTTTCAAAATAAAAGAAAATGAAAATCCAATTTTGAGGCATACTTTTTGTAGTAATTTAATTACAAGGGAAACTCATTTTCACTTGAAATTTAAAACCCAAGATTATTTTGTCTCTAAAAGATTACTTAATTTTTTCAAAAAAATTTTGAAATTTAAAAGTAATTTTAAAAATTATTTTTCCAATTTAAAATCAATTTAAAAATAAATAAAAATATTAAAAAAATTCCAGACTGGGCCCAAAGTTGGCCGAGTGGGTGGGCCCGATGAGTGGGATCGGAATACCAATTTTTTGGTCCCCGCCGGCGGCCGAAAAGGGCGTTACTCCCCCCATGCGCCGGCGACGCACGTGGGCGCATGGCGCCTAATTTCTCTTTCTTTTTCCTTTTTTTTTTTTTTTTCCCTTTCACCTCCAACTACGAAACAACCATGGAGCCCAAACTTCCTTGCCATTTTTCAGCCACCTCCAGACCCCGAATCTCAAGTTTGAATATACCATTCAACTCATCTCGGTCTAAGCTACGCATTGGTACCGAAATCCTCTCCGATCGTGGCCTAAATCGAAAAGCCCCAATTCAAGTTTTAGGGTTTTAAAATTTCAAACTCAAATTCTTGTCAGTCTACCTAACGATTCGCAACCAAACTTACAGAGTCTATGTGGAAGAGCAAGATCAACATCTTAATCGGAACAAAAATCTTTGAAAACGATGATTACATTAAACACAAATCTCATATGTGTGTGTGTGTGTATGTGTCTATATATATATATCCGCCTATACACTTATATATACATGCATATACACGTGAAAAATTACCCCATAGTTGTACCAAACCCACAAATTTCTCACGTTTAATCCACAGAAAATCTCTTAGCATGCATAATCATACAATCACATAGTTATATACATGAATACGTATTCAAGCAACATATATATAAAAAAATAATCTATGTCTACAGGTTCAAAGGGGAAGAGAAGAGTTCGAACTTGCCTCTCGATGAACCGGAACTCGTCCCAATGAATCGCTCTTTCTCTCCCTCATCTCATGTGTCTACGTTCTTTCGGTCTCTGTGCATGAAAATGACATAAACCCTAACCATTTTCTTTTTCTTTTATAAAATTAATTTTTTTAAAAAAAAGGGATTTAAAAGAAAATTAATAAAATAAATCCTAACCCATCACACTAAATATACACCTAGCTCAACCATTCCAATCCAACTCAACCCAAACCCAAATTCTCCCTAGCCCAATCTAAAAAATTAAAATAAGAGAAAAATACAAAAGCCTAGTCCAACTAAAATTAAATAAATTAACAATAACTAACCTAAAACATTTAAAGCACTCCATAACAATTCAAGGCACTAAAAGAAAAAAAAATAATTTAAACATATAACGTATTTAAAACACTCAATAAATAATTTAACAACAAATCAATTAAAAATTAAATTAAATTAAATTTAAATTAAACAACCTCAAAATTACAGGGTATTAGTGGGGTATGGGATGCTTGAGTTGAATAATGGGGCAAGCCCAACTAAATAGCGAAAGTAATACCCTCATCGGGTATTACTTTCGCGATATTTAGTATTTTGATTATCACATTGAGGGAGCCATTTTGGTTTTTGTATTATTGCATGATGTCAATTCATTTTTCTTATATAAATATGTGTTTTCCAAATTCGTCATGTCAAATCCATTCAATCCTCTTTCTTTTATTCTCAAATATAACAAACTTACTAGTCCAAATTATATTAACTGAAAAAAGAACTTGGACATTATCCTTACAGGTGAGGGGTTAAGTTATGTTCTCATTACACCATGCCTCGACCTTCCTTTTGTAGATGACCTTCCCGAGGTTGCTGAAATCTATCAAAAATGGCATATAGTAGATGACATAACTAGTTTCTATATTCTAGCTTCGATGTCTAGTGTGCTGTAGGCCCAACATTCTCATTACACTTCTGCTAGGGATATCATGGTGAACATCAGGAAGATGTTTAGAAAAATTAGTAAAACTACTCGACATTAGGCTATGTATAATCTGATAACTACCAAGATGGCTAAAGGAACTCCAGTTTGCGA
Organism: Cornus controversa; assembly: GCA_026545225.1. Taxonomy (NCBI): domain Eukaryota; kingdom Viridiplantae; phylum Streptophyta; class Magnoliopsida; order Cornales; family Cornaceae; genus Cornus; species Cornus controversa. The sequence goes on from CM048852.1 coordinate 22,811,914, forward strand.
TCATGTTCTTAAAATGATTGGTTTCTTAAATGAATTGGAAGTCCTTATAACTGAATTGGATGGTGAGTCTTAGATTAATATTGTAGAGATTGGGTCCAATTTTGACCCATTTTCTTTCATTTTATCATTTTTGCCATAAATATATTTTACATGATTTTTAACATGTTTTAAATGTGAAAAATATGTTTGGGCACTTGCTTAGAGGTTTTGAAAAGTTTCGAGATCATTTGCTGAAATTTGAGATTTTCGAGTCGGTGGGGCCTTGGACACAAGTCAGATGGGCCCGGTAATCCAAAATTTTTTTAAATTATTATTTTTAGATCAAATGAAATGTTAAATGATTTAGAAAGTTGTTTCAGAGCCATAGCCGCTTTCAAAATAAAAAATAAAGGTCGGAAGGGTACGTTAAATGACCCAGGAGCATTTCGGTCATTTTACACCTAAGCTATTATAAATATCTAGAGGTTGATATCTTAGCCATTACTTACAACTGAATATATCTCTCTCACTCTCTCTCCTCATCTCTCTTCCTTCTCTTTTCATTTCAGAAGTGTTAGGCTTTGATTTGAAATTTTTTGAAGAAGGGTAATATATATGTTCCATGGGTTAAGGTGTCAGTTTGACCGAATAAAGTCAATTTTTGGCAAGGTGAAACTTGGAGAATTTATAGGATTTAGCTAGAGGAGGCTTCAAAGTTGAGGTAGGGGTGTGAATTCCTTATTTACTTTGATTCTATAGGTCACTTATCTGTGACATGAAATTCTTCCATGAGTTGTTATATGAAATTTGATATTCTTGTATATGTAAATTGTCTAGCATGTCTTTAAAAGAATTTATGCATTATGTATGTGTTGGCTGATGTTCATGAATGCAATGTGAGACATTTTGTTGTTTTGGGAATTATTTGTGAAATTTGACTCTATGTGAGAAGAAATGCATAAGAGAAGTTTTTCTTAAAAGTGCATGATTGTTGATTTCCATGAGATGATTGGATTTGCATTATAATATGCTTGACTTAAAATTGATATGCAATAACTTGATAAATTTTATACATTGGAGGAAGTTTTCAGACAATTATGGTTTTGTGCATATATGGGATAATATGTACTTTTATAGTAATTGTGGTTTTTAGGGCATGTGTGCAAGGCCTAAAAGTTGGCTAAGCGGATGTCGTTTCCATCGGGTTAGCAACCCGTAGAGCATAAGCAGAGTATGTGGTCTTCAAAAGACTCTTACTATGGATGTGATAAGCAAAAGTCTCCAATTGAATTGATTTGAGAGTATACGTGGCATTGATTTTATTTGTGATTGTGATTCCTTATAAACTGCTTATTTGTGATTTGTGTTGGAAGTGTGAGACATCATACATGATTTCAAAATGATTATGTTTTGAGAATGAAAAGTATTAAAGTATATCATGTAGTCTGTCATGCCCCGATTCCCGAGTCCAAAGAACCGATGTGTGACTCTGTGATCCAACGCTCACAATAATCACAACCTGATCCTACAATCCCAATTTTTTATTTTTATCAAGAAAATTACACATCTCCAATTTAAATGAATCAAATCCTGAATATCTAGAAGATTCTACATCCCCAATTCAAATATAAATCATTGTAGATGTCATTCACACCTTAAATTCAGAATGTACACTTTTGGGAACGTGCCCCCCCATCATTCGTACAACATGCATAATACAATTGAAATATGTCCGTCTCACACACATACATCAAATGTGCAACTAGAAGAAATCTAATCAATATAAATGTTCAATACATTTAATCCAAACGGAAAACTTCTATTCACTACCCTGGACATACATTGAAAATTAAGGAATTTAATCGCTACCTTTGCAACTGGTACTATCAGTCCCCTAACTGACTCTGTAATCAGCAATACCTGCAAAACCTGGGGGGAGGGGTGTGAGCTCAAAAGTCCAACAAGGTATGTCGAACCATACTATCACTGCTGTAGTAGGTCAATTCTCACATATTCTCAAAACTATACACATTTAAATATATCACAATATTTAAATCATACTCCACCTAACATAAATAAACCAATGACTCATTTGTCAATCTAAGCACATAGAATAAATCCAACTAACATGATTTTTTGAAAATCATTTTCAACATGCTCAATAAGTAGTAAACATCCAACATCAATATGTATATAGAACATATATATCAAAGCATTTACATAAATAATATAAATCAATTATCACATCTCTTACCAAACAAGTAGCAAATCTCGAATGCAGTGTGGTTGCATTTAACCTATGCGACATGCTTAACAAGTAGTAGCATCCGACATCTATATGTATGCATGTCACTACATTACACGTATTATTTTCAACATATATCATGTTCATTTTAAGCAACGCATATTTAAGAATGCATTAAACACATATCATGCTTCATAATCTTAAAATGAAAGCAATATCATACGATTGTCTCCCTCTTGGACTCAACCTGATACCCTCGCATGATTTTTGATCAACCACGCAACATGGGACACTTCCCACACAATTACGGAATCCGTCACCGAGAATTCAATCGTCCAAGGTGATTAGACCATTTCAAGACTCTCATCGAGAACCACATCCTCCTAGGTGATTAGATAGTTTCAGAATACGTCATCGAGAACATCGGTCCTACCAGGTGATTAGACTGTTCAAGATTCTCACCGTGTATCCACCTACTCCCAGGTGATTAAATAGTTTCAGAATACATCACCGAGAATACTGGACCTACCAGGTGATTAGACCGTTTATGATCATCATCGAGCGTTTGTTGCTCTAAGTGAATAGGTTATTATACTACTTTTCCTATTTTCCTCACAACGGCCCTATTCATGCATTTCGAGCATAAAATGATCAAGCATACAAGATTCATGCTTCGCAATTAATAAGCTAGTTATGAAAACACTTGGCATGCATTTCACCTCTACAAAGCCACACATATGATTACCTATACATGTAACAACTAGCATATAAGTCATATATGCTCACAAAATTCACATAAGCACATTTCAGTCATGTTTCATCAATGCACACATTTTTTACACAAAAATAGCATGCATCTAACTCACATAACAACACATATAATCACGTATATGTCAAATCCTGCATATAAATTACATATGCACATTTACTAGCATAAATATCATCATGCTTCACTCAATGCATGCATTTACCACAAGTAAGTAACATACATTCTAATCACAATATCAACATATATATATATACATATATATATATATATATATATATATATTCCAGTTCACGCATAAAGACCACATATGCATACAAGGCATTACTCAGCTAAGCGTACATTATTTAGCATACTTTTTGCACAGTTTTAATCTATACATATGCATAAAACAATGCACACAATCAATTAATTTAGCATGCTTTAATTCCTCCCCCCCCCCCCACACATATATATATATATATATATATATATATATATTTACTTATATTCCACATATATGCACATATACACAACATCCACACATATGTATATAAATGCACATATATATATATGCCACCTATGATCAAATTAAGGGACATAGGTAAATTAACCGACATAATTAAAATACTTGTAAAAGATAGAGGCAAGAATCAACTTGCCTTAGGTTCGATTCTTGCTAAGTCCGTGCCTACAAAACGACCTATTTCCATGTTCGGTCCAGTCTTGTGTCAAGGTCCACGCAACCAATCCAACTGAACCATCATTAGGCTGGCCGAGTTCCAAGGTCCAATTTATTACTCTAAGCCCACCTTATAAACTATGTTCAGCGCATTTACCCAATTTATTTATTGCAAGTTCAATTCAAACCTTGTCCCAAACAAATCATCAAATTCAGTCCATGTGACCTCCATTATCTAATACCATTTTATGAACCCAAATTCAAATACTAAATCCATGACTCAACTTCAAGACCTCCACCATACCAAGAAAATCCACCCCAGACCTCCGTTGACCCCAAATAGCCACCGAGCCCAGCATCCGGACAACAATCAAACAGCACCACCCGACAGCCCCTACTGTGATTGTCTTCAGCCGTACCAAACATGGCTCAGCCGTGTCTCCACCACCATCTTCTTCAGTCTCTCTCTCTCTCTCTCTAGAACAACCCCTGTTCTTCTATCTCTTCCTTCTTCTTTTTTCTCGTCTTTTCTCTTTCTTTGCTCTTTTTCTTCTTTGACTAACCACATTTTGGTCTCCCTTCTATTTTATTTTGGTCCACATATTTCCTCCACTTATAACATAACACCTTTTTATACATATATAATCCCTACATACGTCTAACACTACATGTGTATATTATGTACACATATACTTACATATATCACTACATACACATATATCCACATGTATTTTATTCCACAATTATCCAATATACATACATAATACACACATGTATATAAATACACACATTCTTCCACATATATAGAATTAATTATATATGTGCACCTCATTTAATGTATAATCACTTATAAATCCACTATATATATATATATACATCCATATATATATATATATATATATATATATTTAAATGTCCATGTCCTCTCTCTCTCTCTTTCTCTATACGTATATATACATATATTCACACCCTTCCGAAATTAATTAATTCAAAAAAAGAAATCCGGTCCAAAAATATTCCAAAATTGGTCAAAAATAACCTGGTCCTTACATAGTCATATAAAAATTTCATTGTACATTCATGCATAGCTGCTTGAGTCAAGGTTGAGTTAGGTGGATTATTCTTACTGGGATTAGTTGTATGCTCACCCCCTCCCTCCAAACATTTTTTAGATAAATCACCGGTGGAGGACGAGGCTTAAATTGGCTCGAGGGAGAACTTTCGGTGTTTCTTTTAGATATGCATATAGATGTCCATGTTGGTTTGTGGCATGTTGACCTTTTTTGTAATGTTGCCTTTATATTGGATAGGTTTTATGTAATTGAACTTCATTTGTATTCTCCATGTATAGCATGTATACGACTTTTGAGGGAGGAATGTATGATGGATCATTTTGGAATTCTAATGTGTATAAAATTGTGAAAATGACCATTTGAAAATGAGGATTTTATGTTCTGATCATGTTATGCATATTATGGACTATTTTGGATGTGTTTTACTTCAAGGAAAATGTATGCATATTATAGAATAAGATTTGGATATGAAATTGTTTAAGTATGGAACAACAGGATTTTCAGTCGAATGGCTGCGATTAATCAAAGACCCCTCTTCGATTAATAAAAAATATTGATGATTTAGACCTCAAAAATCCGTGTGTTATGATTGAATGTTCGATAGACCAACGATTGATCGCTACTACGATTAATCGAAGGTCCAAGGACGATTAATCAAAATACCAAGTTCGATTAATCAAAGGGCAGGTTTCGATTAATCGAATTTTCAGCCCACAGCCAAATAGAGGAAAGGAATAATGGTGGATATGCATATGTGAACATGTGTAGGGCCCATTGGGATTAGTCGATATTGAATTGCACATATACATGTGCAAGTATATGATTAAGCTTTCGTATTGATTTTAAAGGTTGAGGTAGTTCATTAGGACTTAATGGACGGACTCACCCTCAGGATTTGGGCTTGGAGACAGAGTCTCCGGTGAGTCAGATTTTTGATGTTTGATTTCACCATTCACCTCCTATTTCCCTCGCTCTTAACTAGGTATCGAAAATAGGGGTGTGACAACTTGGTATCAAAGCTACTGGGTTTGAATACCTTTGGATATGGGTGGAGTTGAATGAACTTAGGGTTGTGATCATAAATTTAAAGATAGTATATATTACACGGAATATGCTTCTGTGCTTACTTTTTTAGTATAACATACTAATTATGAGGTAACTTAGCATGGTGTTATGTAAGCATGAGGAGAGTTGGTTGATATTATACATGCTTTGGTTTTAAGTGTCTTCTTGTTATCTATCTAACAAGATGCCACTACGAATAGCTCATAGAGGAACAACTACAGTTTCCATTGATTGAGAGCAATTCATGCGTGACATGGTTATCACCATAAGGTAAATTACTAAGGAAACGCAAGAGGAGACACAGGCTCAACCAAGAGCAACTCCATTATATTGGTATTAGGACATGTCAAAAAGCATAATCCACCATCATATGCAGGAGGGTCTGACCCTATGGTGGTAGAAGATTGGTTAGATGAGATAGTCAAGCTCCTTACCGCACTAAAGATAGAGGAAGACTTGAGGGTGAAAATGGCCGCTCATCATCTTACGGGTGAGGCCAACCGTTGGTGGAAATTTATTGGGAACTACCATGACATTGAGATAATGGATTGGGATATGTTCCAAGTGCTATTATTTGAGAAGTATTTTTTGGTGAGGGTAAAGGACAACTTGAGGCAAGAATTCTATGAGTTGTTTTAAGGCACCATGACGGTTATGAAACATGAGATCAAATTCACGTCATTGGCTCATTTTGCACAAGAGGTGATCCCTACGGAGGAACTTAAGGTGAAGAAGTTTGTGAAAGGTCTCCAAACTTTTATTTGGGATAGAATTTTAATTTTGGGTTTGACAAGCTACGTTATGGTGGTAGAGTGGGCATTGATTGCAGATGAAGTTAGCAATGATAATTAGAGGGTAAGAGATACTAAGAATCAGATGAGGAGCACAGGGTCCTTTCTAAAAAATTGTGAAAGGAAGAAACAAAAGGATGCTGGTTTGTTCTCACAAGGGCAGCAACAAGCTTCATCGACACCATCTGTGACTGTACGCACTGGATTTTCATGACCTAAGGTGGTGTGTTTCAATTGTCAACATCTCATACACTATAGGTTTGAATGTACACAGGGGCAAGCTACTTCAATGGTAGAAAATAAGTGATACATCAGTCAGTAGATGGGGCATATTAGTTAGAATTTTCTTCAAAAGAAGGGTACTTAAAGTGGGGTTGGCTTATAGTAACATTCTACGCAACCTATTACTCCATAGTTGGGCTTTAAAGTATTGCCACCACCACAGGCAGTGCCATTTATTTAGAGTTCACGAGCACTAGCTAGAGGAGTTACGTCTAGTGCTCTTGGTCAATAGTCTAGATATCATAGTATTGGGTAGCAGGGCCAGAGAACATAGGGCCATGCCTTCACTCTTATTCTAGAAGAGACCTTGACAGGACCGTCAATGGTTTGAGGTATATTCCTAGTTTCTAGCTCTTGGGTTAGGGTTTCAGTGGATTCGGGTGCATCTCATTCATTCATTTCTATTACATTTTCTTGTGCTTTGGGTTAAAGGTGTCATCATTTGACACAACTTTATCCATTGATACACCAGTTGGAGGTAGAGTGACTTTGGATAGTGTCGCACCCGCGAATTTTGCCTGTCGGACGGTCCCCCACATAAAATATGTGGATAAGGTGAGGTCGTCCGATGGCTGTTGTTCCATATATCGCGACGACGCTTGTGATGTTCTTGGAGTCACCACCTAACATTGAGTTCTGGTCTGCTAGGTCACCTAAGATATAAATGTATGTTCGAGCTCAGTTGAGTGACTACTATATGGTCTTTCGAAAAAAGATTTGTGAGTCCAGGGGTTTAGTTATGTGTGGGGAAGGTGTTAGGCACCCCCACAACATCCGTATTGAATACGGTTACTAATCCTCATGATGCTTTACTATTTCAAAGATAATTACATTTTATAAAAAGGGAAAAAACATACATATATATATATATTTAAGAAGGAAAGAAAGAAGAGGGGAAATTGGATGAGAAATATTATCGAACTTGGGGTTGCCTGAGCTGCCTATGTATCCCGATGAAAGGAATCAGGTCAAACGTAGTTCCAATGATCTGGCTTGAATGATCACCAAATGAAATGTTTAGAATGTAATGGAGATAAATTGAATATGAAATATAGAGGAAATGAATATAATAATGAATGAAATGGAATAAGGATGGTGGTGGGATTGAATCTGAAACTGTCTAGACTGCCTATGTACCTTAGGGTTGTCCAAGGATCAAGTTGAATGTAGTTCAGTAGAAAGGGTGCAATGAGTTATAGTACTCAAGGACTGCAAATTGATCTTTGAAAGAGCACTGGATGTCTCGATTGAATATGTTGGGTTTAAAGGTCCTCAAAGACAATTCACTATACCAGGTTATGGTCCCTGTGACCCTAGGCTATGGTCCCCATGACCTTTCGATATTTTGGTTTATAGTCCCCATAACTCTAGGTTATGGTCCCCATGACCCTTCATTGTATTGGGTTATAGTCCCTGTGACTCTAGGTTATGGTCCTTGTGACCTTTCACTATATCAGATTGTGCTTTGTCTTTAATACAAGTTTACAAATTCTATATCTTCAAGTGTTTCAATTCATCATTCTTGTCTTAGAATTTTAGGTTGCTTCATATGATCCTCAAACACTTAAATTTTCACAAGAACTATAAGTGATGGTTTGGTGCTCATTTTCACTTGAACATGTCAACTATTGACTTTCATAATCCATGCTTAGAGAAGGTAATTTCACTACACTTAGGTAATTAGGTAATTATGTTAATGTAGTTAAGTAGTTAAATTACGCCTATCGAAGATGGATTATCATTAGTTAGGGTTTATGCATCCTCTTGATAACGTCGTTGTAGGTAACACTTGCCAAACGCATTATTTGTACACATTTATATGCATTCTCCAATTTAGTACAATGGACATGGTTATGAGGCTAGTGGTGAAGTCTAAATACTAGTTCTTTATCCTTTTTTCAAACTCTTTTCAATTGCAGAATTTTCTATAATTCAAGGAGCTTAAGCAAACAAACAATCATCGTTTGCTAATTAAATCGGAACCAATCTTTGATTATAACTATTAAACCAACGTAGTCTCTGTGGGATCGACACCCTCTACATAGAGCCCTATCCTACCAATGATGTGTTCTATTACGAGTGGTAAAATATACTTTGATTGTCCAAACACAAAAAGAGTCACACCAGTTTTTGGCACCGTTGTCGGGGACTGTGGTTTAGTTGCTAAAATCATAAGATTGAGTTTAGTTTGATTTTTTTTAACCTAACTCACTCTTTAAATTCTTTACTTGTAATTATTTTTATTTTTGCTTATTAATTGTTGCATTTTAGGTACCAATCACTTATTCAAAGCTTCGAGACTTAAGCTTGGATTATTTGTGAGTATAATATCTAATTTCTTGTACTTAATTATTTAAATTCTATTTTTATATATAATTTAGGAGTGTAACTTTCACATGCAATGTAGGAGATCCTTATCATTATCATTATTGCCTCGTGATCTTGAACTTCAACAAACTCTTAAACAACATAACAGTATTTCTAGGGACCCTATATTGTTTAGAGAACCTAGGAGAAAAAATATGACACATAATGATAATATACTTGCACAACAAAATCTAATCCTTCAACCACCACCCCCACTGGGTGTGGAGGTTCTTAGGGATTTCTATGCTCCAACTACTTATGCGTCACCATCGTGTATTTGTTTCCTAAATGTGATGATGAATCATTTTGAAATCAAATCCTCCACCATTATTCTTCTTAATTGTTTCCATAGGCTACCTATTGAAGACCCTTATAAACACATAGATGACTTCTTGGAAGTATGTTCAACCATCTGGATGAGCAACTTCACAGAAGATGACCTAAGGTTTCGTCTTTTTTCCTTCTCACTCAATGATAAAGTCAAACAATGGTTCAATTCCTTAGAGCCCCATTTTATTAACTCTTGGACAGAAATGCAACGTGAGTTTCTAAATAAATACTTTTCAATGGGAAAAACTAGTGATGTGCAGAGAGCCATTATTGGTTTTTCTCAATGGGATTGAGAAGCCTTCCATGAAACGTGGGAGAGAATGAAAGACCTTTTGAGATCATGCCCACACCATGATATTCTTAAATGAAAATTGGTACAAGGTTTCTATGATGATCTAGGTGAGCCCCATAAGAAAATGGTAGATGTTAGTTATGGGGGTACGTTATTTCTCAAAAGTTCTGATGAGGCATGGACTCTTTTTGAGAACTTGAGTGAAAATTCATCTCAATGTTCTTTAATTGAAAGAAAGGATAAAAATCTTGCTCCCTCCAATGCCAAAGCTGAGACTATCTTTGAATTGCGTAAAGAACATGCAACCGAAATGAAAATGGATGCTCTCTTTAAAAAATTGGACCAAGTTATATTGGTTGGGACTTCTTCTCCTTCTTCCATTCTTACTCCTACACATGATGTGTGTTCCTTTTGCTTTAGTCTCTCTCATTATGTTAGGGATTTTCCTCATACAGGGCAATACTCCAAATTTTCTCAAAAGAAAGTGAATGCACTCTATTCTAGGCCGGGCTAAAATTCTTATCAAAATTCTTATAACCCTGGATGGAGAGATCAACCCAATTGTCAATATGAAAACTAAGGTCATTATCAAAGTCAAAAACCTTAGGGACCTCAAGGACAATAAGTTTCATCTCAATTTCAACCTAGACCTTATCAATCCAATTCAAGTTTCTACATTACTCCACCACCTCCTCCTCGAAATCCCAATTTTGAGGACAAGGTCTTAGCGGCTTTAGGCAACCTTGAGTCCAATACTCAACTGTTGCATTCCCACTCTCAATTCATTTCAAAGCTAGAATCCCAAATGGGACAACTAGCAAATGCATTGAATAGAAGAGAGATGGGAGATTGCCAAGCCAACCGGTGGAAAACCCTCAAGGAGTAAACATAGTTGATGAGCCTTCTTCTTCCTTGAATATGCATCAAGAACAAGCTCAATCAATTACAACCTTAAGGAGTGGTAGGATATTAGAAAATCAAGTTGATAAACTAAAAGAGAAGTAATGTGAGGACTCTTTAAACCCAAATTATCCCACTTTAAATACAAATCTAGTTCCGTCCATTTCAAATCCAAATGTTTCTTCCAAACATCCAAACTCTTCAAAAGATAAAAGAAATTCAAATGATGCCCAATTATCATCCACTCCAAATCGAGAAGCTTCATTTGAGCCTAGAGTTCAATTTTCACAAAGATAGAGTGACACTTCCCATTTTGAGAAACAAGGAGAGAAAATTTCAGATATAATGAAGATTTTCAGCCTTCCCATTTTGGGAAGCAAGGAGAGAAAATTTTAGATATAATGGAGATTTTTCAAATGAGTAAAAATTAATCTCCCTCTCCTTGATGCTATAAGAAAAATCCTCCAATATGCTAAATTTCTAAAGGACTTATGCACACAAAGTGTAAATCTCAGAACAAAGTTCCTAAGAAAGTCCTTCTAACTTAGCAAGTGAGTTCCATCTTTCAACATAACACCCTTTCTAAATTTAAAGATCCGGGTGTCCCGACAATTTCTTGTATCATTGGTGATCAAGAATTCGAGAGGGCCCTCCTTGATTTGGGGGGTAGTGTTAACTTACTTCTTTACTTGGTTTACAAGTAAATAGGGCTAGGGGAACTTAAGCCAACCACGATGGTGTTGCAACTTGCCGACTGCTCGGTAAGCAACCACGTGACATCATTGAAGATATAATCATTCAAGTGGATGAATTCTATTTTTTGATGGACTTCATAGTCCTTGATACGGAATCCGTCCAAAACCCTACTCGACATATTCAGATAATTTTATGTCGTCTTGGCTACAGCTAATGATTACGTTAATCGTCGTACTGGGGTGATGGACATCTCATTCAAAAATATAAAGGTAAAGTTGAATATCTTTAATGCATCCCACCACACTTCTAATGACGAAAGCGAGTGCTTTTGTGTGAATTTTGTGGATGAGCTTGCCGAAGAAGTGCTCCCACATATCTTAACTAAAGATCCTTTAGAGGCGTGCCTAAGTCAATTCAATTGCGACGACTTTGACATCGAGCAATCAATTTAAGATGTAAATATAATGCTTGATATCACCGTTGTAATTGAATTTCCAAAATGGATGGCACCAATAGATCCTCTTCCTCCTCTTTCAAGTACTCCTCCAATTCTATCCCTTGTGTTTTCTCCATAACTTGAGCTTAAACTTTTACCAACTACTCTCAAATATATGTTCTTTGGCCCAAGTGACACCCTTCCAATCATCATAGCTTCAAATCTAACAAATGACCAAGAGTGTTCACTCATAACGGTACTTAAAGAACATAAAGGTGTTATAGGGTGGATTGTTGCTGATTTGAAAGGCATGGATCCTTCTATTTGTATGCATTGCATACATTTAGAAAATGATGCAAAGACCTCGAGAGAGGTGCAACATAGGTTAAACCCTAATATAAAAGAAGTAGTAATGAAGGAGGTGGTAAAGCTGCTAGATGCCAGTATTATATACTTATCTCAGATAACAAGTGGGTAAGCCCCACACAAGTGGTGCCAAAGAAATTCAGCATCATCGTGCTCTTAAATGAAGAAGGAGAGTTAGTTCCTCAACGCACAATCACCTGATGGAGGGTGTGTATTAATTATAGGAAGCTAAATTCCTCCACTAGGAAAGATCATTTCCCACTTCTATTTATAGATAAAATCCTAGAGAGGCTTGCGGGCCAAAGCTTTTATTACTCTTTAGACAGATATTCCAACTATAATCAAGTAGCAATAGAGCCGCAAGACCAAGAGAATACAATCTTCACATGTCTATACAAAACATTTGCTTATAGACACATGCCCTTTGGGCTATGTAATGCACTGGTAACTTTTTAATGATGCATGATGTCTATCTTCTTGGATATGGTGGAGAGGTTCCTAAAGGTATTCATGGATGATTTTTTCGTCTTTGGAACTTCTTCTAATTCGTGCCTTCATAATCTTACACTTATACTCAAGCATTGTAAGGACACGAATTTAATCCTTAGTTGGGAAAAGAGTTATTTCATGGTTCAAAAGTGTATTATCCTTGGGTACATTGTGTCTAAAAGAGGCATAAAAGTTGATAGAGCCAAGGTTGAACTCATTGCTAAGCTTCCTCAAAAGGGCATTGTCCTTGGGTACATTGTGTCTAAAAGAGGCATAAAAGTTGATAGAGTCATGGTTGAACTCATTGCTAAGCTTCCTCCACCTTCATCTGTGAGGGCATTCGTTCATTCTTAGGTCATGGAGGATTCTGCCGCTATCTCATCAAAGACTTTAGCAAGATATCCCGACCCTTATGTCAACTTCTTGAAAAAGACATTTATTCCACTTTGATGAAGCGTGCCTTAAATCTTTTGAAACTTTCCACACTTTTCTATCAACTACTCCAATTCTAACCCCTCCAAATTAGGCTCTCCCATTTGAGTTCATGTGTGATGCATCTGACTTTGCTATGGGTGCTATCTTATGGCAACATGTAGACAAGTTGCTACATGTCATTTACTATACGAGTAAATCCCTTTCCGAAGCTCAAATGAATTATACAACCACGGAAAGGAGTTGCTTGTAGTTGTGTATGCCTTTGACAAATTTAGATCTTATCTCTTAGGATCCAAGGCCATTGTCTACTCTGACCATGCCACTCTAAGGCATTTATTGGCCAAGAAAGACACAAAACCCCGGCTAATCTGATAGATACTCTTATTGTAAGCCTTTAACTTTGAGATCCAAGATAAGAAGGGTACCGAGAATGTGGTAGCTGATCACTTGTCTCAAAATCTCGTTGAGTGATATCACGGTCCAATTCTAGTTTACGAATCCTTTCGAATGAGCAACTTTTTGGGGTCACTCATGAGCAACTTCCTTGGTATTCTGGCATAGTCAATTTTCTAGCTACTGGAAAGGTCCCCTCATCTTGGTCCAAACAAGAAAAAGATCGCTTCTTTTTCCAAGTACATATGTACTCTTGGGACGATCCTCAGCTATTCAAGTATTGCCCTAATCAAATCATCCGCTGGTGTGTGCCCGAGAATGAGATTCCTAGTATTCTTACTTTCTGCCATACGCTTGAATACGGAGGTTATTTCAATGCTCAGAAGACCGCTTCTAAAATTCTTCAATGTAGTTTCTTCTAGCCATCTATACATCGGGATGCATACTCATTCTACCGCTCGTGTGAGCGATGTTAGCATCTCGGTGCTATATCCCAGAAGGATATGATGTCTTTAAACCCAATTCTTATCGTCGAGATCTTCGATGTTTAGGGCATCAACTTCATGGGCCTGTTTCCACAATCCTTCAGTTTTGAGATCATACTCGTGGCGGTGGATTATGTATCTAAATGGGTTGAGGCCTTGGCAACAAGAACCAATGACCACGCAGTCATGGTCAAGTTCATCCAAACGAATATCTTTAGTCATTTTGGGATGTATGTGCCATAATCAATGATAGCAGAAAATATTTTTGTAACCGGTTCCTACAAACCTTGTTACTTAAGTACTCCATCACCCATAAGGTTGCTACACCTCGCCACCCTCAAACAAGTGGCCAAATAAAAGTATCTAATAGCAAAAATAATCATATTTTAAAGAAAATTGTTTGCCCCAATCACAAGGATTGGTCACAATGTCTAAATAACTCATTGTGGGTGTACCAAACTGCTTATGAAACCCCAATAGGTATGTCACCGTATCATCTTGTATATGGTAAAACATGTCACTTACAGGTAGAGCTTAAGCACAAAGCCCTATGGGTTATCAAGAAATTCAATTTCGACATGAAATTGGATAGCTTAAACTGGAAGCTCCAATTGAGTGAATTGGAGGAATTGATGAATGACGCGACGAATATGCCAAAATCTAGAAGGCAAAGACCAAGACTTTTCATGACCGTAACATTCGAGCCAAATCACTCTCCCAGGGGCCAAAAAGTTTGGCTTTATAACTCTAGGCTTCGCCTATTTTTTAAAAACTTCGTTCCCGATAGGACGGTCCGCTTATCATAAATTCCATTGCTCCCCACAAAGCGGTGGAGTTGAAGGATCCCAAGGATGGAATGATTTTCAAAGTTAATGGGTAAAGAGTAAAACATTGCGTGAATAGTCAAATGCAAATGGAATACGTGGATGTCATCGACTTAGCAGATCCTATATGTTTGGACCTATGATTTGTTTTCACATCTTGTCGTAGACAGTAAACTTGGCATCTCCATAAACCTATCATGCTCCATGTGACCCATCAAATCCAATAGGAATATATCTAATTTATGTAGGGTGTGAAGTGCATGCTTGCACTTATTTTTCCATACTTAGCAAGATTCAGCATCAAAGTGCCCAAGGTACTTATGATGCATCGTAAGTATAGAAAGGATGTATCAGAATCTAAGCCTAAAATTGAGTCCAATTCCAGTAGGTTTCGCACCTTATTTTACAGGATGGGTGATGCATTGTAATTTTGATGCATCATAACATCCATTATGATGCATAATCTAGAACACATGACTGCATGTGCAGTCAGTTATATTTTTGAAATCTCTTATTCTCCCTCTTATTTTCCTTCTCTTTTGTGACCACATAGTCTTTCTATCTCGACCAAACATAGCCACCATCACAATCATCATCTTCATCATCCATCTTCATTAATATTTGGATTCTTGAGGTATGAAGATATTGCAAACACCACCTTGGACTTTGGTTGGACAACCCTCAGGCTGCCATTAAAGAGTAGAGCTAAGGGTTTGCTTGGGTTTGGTTATTCAATTAAGTTAGTGTTTTATGTGATTGAGTTGGGAGGTTTTGGGATCTGTTTGCATTAGTTGGTTGTTGGTGAATAAACCATTGACAGAGGAGGGAGGCGTTTGAGGTGAGTTTGTAGTTGTATTTGCAAGCCAACCAAGGGCTACCAAAATAGTGCCCACAAGGTGTTTGAGGAAATTCTCGAACATCCTTTTTGATGGAAAATGGTGCATGCAAACGGTCCAAAGGGTAGGATTAGGGGTGTACCACGCAAGAAATGGAAAAGCTGTGAGATTATACCCGAGCACCTTGTTGATAAGACCGATTTTGCAGATGACCCGCTTGCCCAATGGAGAATGACAGCATTACAGTGTCGCTGTCTTCCTGGGCTGTTGACTTTGGCAACGAACATTGCATACCCCTGGCTTATAGAAGTGTTCTATATGAACCTTATCTATGAATGCAATGACCCGGCTGTGTTAAGGATGAGTGTGGATGCCGTGTCCCTTACCATCTCCGTCGAGGACAAAGCCCAGCTTACTGGGAGTCTGCACGAAGAGTCCAAGGATTTGTTACGAGGAAAGGATCATTATCAGATCCATGCGCTCCCACATCCAACCTCTCGCAGCTCCAGTTGGACTTTGCAAATCACCACAGAGAGACCACTGAGAGGCTGGACACTCTAAGTGCCAGTATTCAAGCTATTCTAGATGGACAGGAGCGCATTGAGCACCTCCTTATGGCATCCCATGGCACTCATATCTCCTCTACCTCTTTTGAACTGTCGCTGCAACCCCGCAGCATTAGTTTAGGATTTCTAGTTTTATGTATTTTAGTTTATTTTCATTTCAGTTTTTGTCTTGTGCCATGTTGGCACCATTTTAATATTTTTGTAGCATGTCTTGTGTATTCCATAAATTTCACTGTTTGTACTCAAAATTTTCTGAATTAATGGAATAAATGTATTTTCTTTCACTTGTACATGTGTAATTATGTTCTATCTTTTCAGTTGATGTCTTTATTTCATTTTCCAATTCTTCTCTAATATCTTTGGTATGTAGTTCGCCCTTGTGCAGGTTTTATCACCCCACTTATCAGACACGTACCCTGTGTACACATTATCCTAAAGCGGTTGATGTTTTGACTTTTTGAAACCCATCAACCATGCCGGTAATATTGTTCTAACTTTTCTAATTTTCAAACCTTGAGGACAATGTTTAATTTAAGTTTGGGGGTACGGGCGAACCCGTTTAATTTCATTTTTTCACATATTTCATTTTCATTTTCATGATAGCTATGATGTTTTGCCATTAAAGGTTTGAAAGTCCAAACATCAAAGATGAATACATCTTTTAATTTAGAACTTTGACATCTTAAAATTCATGAATTTTTAAAAAAAATTACGTGTTAGATTTGAACGGTCCAAATTTTTGCTAAATTTTTGAACATTTTACAGTTCTTGCCCTAAATTTGTCCTTATATGCACAAATGCACACATGCATCTTATTTGTGGGGTATACATCGTATGGAAAGTTTTGAAAATGTCCGTTTCTTTTTTGAACAACTTTGAGAACGATTTCCTTTGTCAATGCTAACAAATTTTATAAAAAAAAATATCAATCAAATTGTAATAAGCCTTCTCACCTATTAAACTGGGACTTTTGCCTAAGTAAGTATTGAGAGTTCACATCTAAAAGTGTGCAAGGTTGAGCAATAAAGAAGCAAATGGCTAGTTTCAGTTCAAAGCCTAGCAGGATTGGGTTATTAAGTCATTTGGGGTGTTTCTTCACCTAATGCTCTAAAACCGTCCGATTTGGGAGTCATTGACCTAAGGCTCGCTACATAGTTTGCTAGAAAGCTTAAGAGACTTAAGCATTGTATGACCACCTTTAAATAATCTTTTATAAAGTTAATTTTTAATGGAATGCCTTTGTGATCTTTTTCGAAAAAAAAATTCTTTTAAAAATGAGCACTGAATTTTTTCTCCGAGCACGATGTTAAACCACACATTAAGTTGTATGTTCACTTTTCAAAAGGGTTTTAGCACTTGTATTTGTGTCGAGTTGAGCATTATGTGGGGACTATCATCTAATTCATGATTTTAAAAAGTATTTTGATATTAATGTCCATCCAGTTCTATAATATTTGTTGTATTCGTTGTCTTGACGATAATTTGTGCTATCATCTTTTACTAGTTGATGACTGAGCCAATTAACATTTTTGCATATTTTTGTGAGTTTAACAAACATGTCAAACCCATTGAGACTTCACTCATCCACTAGACGTGTCTAGGGGTTTAAAAAGCTTGTTGCATTTGCTAAATGCAACTGTGTTTCCCACGAAAGCGAAAGTAGGGTAGTTATTTTAAATAAAATTATATTGTATAGTTTTACGTGTTTTCGTATTTTTTCATGATTTTAGGTTTTATTCCAAAAATTGGCTTAATCTGACTCCGTTATCATTTTAAGAATGCATTCCAAGTTCAAGACTATTTGATTGAAGGCTTACAATGAGGATTAATATAGTACGTGCAAGTTGAAGCTACATTGCAAGAAGAAATCAAGTTTCCAAGCCAAGGAATTATGATGCATCATAATGGTAATTAAGATGTATCATAATTTCGATGCGTTGTAATATCCGTTACGATGTATTGCCAATGCTTGCATCAAATAGCTATCAACAAAGATATTTTAACCACTTGGTCACTTATCACCAATCATCTCTAAGAAGCCTTTGCACGTGATTTTTAGGATATTTTGAGTTTAAAATCAGATGTAAACACAACTTTTGGCCATATAGTTAGATATAGAACATATTTTGTAATAGAGAGCATATTTGTAGTTTTAGAGAGATAAGTGAAGTTCTAGAGAGGGAAAGCTTCAAAAGAGGTCTTGACAAAGCCTTGAAGACTATATGGAGCTAGAATCATCTCTGTCTTTGGAATGCTTCCTCACCATCATGATCAACTAACTCCTTCTCTAGGGTTTAGAGAAAACCTTAGCCATGTAACTATGTCAATTTTGTAATGAATTAGGGGTTTTTGTGTATATATGTGTATTTGTACCTAGCATTGTGCCTTGTCTTCAATACAAGTTTACAAATTCTATATGTTCATGTCTTTCAATTCATCATTCTTGTCTAAGAATTTTAGGTTGCTTCATATGATCCTCAAACACTTATATTTCCACAAGAACTATAAGTGATGGTTTGGATCCCATTTTCACTTGAACATGTTGACTCTTGACTTTCATAATCCATGCTTAAAGAAGGTAATTTCACTACACTTAAGTAATTAGGTAATTAGGTTAATGTAGTTAGGTAGATAAATTATGCCTATCGAAGATGGATTATCATTAGTTAGGGTTGATGCATCATCTTGACGACGTTGTTGTAGGTAGCACTTGCCAAACGTGTCATTTGTACACATTTATATTCATTCTCCGATTTAGTATAATGGACATGGTTATGAGGCTATTGGTGAAGTCTAAACTCTAGTTCATTATCATTTTCTCAAACTCTTTTCAAATACAAAATTTTCTATAATTCAAGTAGCTTAAGAAAACAAACAATCATCATTCGCTAATTGGACCAGAACCAATTTTTGATTATAACTATTAAACCAACATAGTCTCTGTGGGATCGACACCCTCTACATAGAGCCTTATCCTACCAAGGATTCGTTCTATTGCGAGTGGTAAAATATACTTTGATTGTCCAAACACAAAAGGAGTCACCACTTGGCATTGCCATCGCAATTGTCAACTGTTCACAACAATTTTCGCGTTTCTATGTTAAGAAAGTATCAGTCGAATCCTTCACATGTATTAGACTAGACGAACCTTAAGGTGGAGGGGGACGTGTCATACGAGGATAGGCCGATTCGAATTTTGGATACTAGAGACCAAGTACTTCGGGGTAAGACCATTCCATTGGTCAAGGTACTTTGGAGACACCATGGAGTTAAATAAGCTACGTGGGAACGAGAGCAAGAAGCGTATTCCAAGTATCCGGAGTTGTTCACCACTTAAGGTACGTTTTACGATAAATGCATTCTAAATGATGTTTATCATTTTAAATATGAAAAATATGTTTGGAAAGTTTTTTTGAGGTTTTGGGAAGTCTTGGTGTCATTTGGAGGAATTTAAGATTTTAGGGTCAACGAGGCTCGGGAAATAGGTCGACTAGACCCAGGATCTAGAAAATTTCTGGGAAAATATTATTTTGGGAAAAGGGCCAAAACCCCCCCCCCCTGTCTTTTAAAAAGGTGCAAGAAAC
The DNA here is from genome assembly GCA_026545225.1 of Cornus controversa. Taxonomy (NCBI): domain Eukaryota; kingdom Viridiplantae; phylum Streptophyta; class Magnoliopsida; order Cornales; family Cornaceae; genus Cornus; species Cornus controversa. The sequence continues at coordinate 22,831,775 of CM048852.1, forward strand.
CCCCCTGTGCTTTTTTTGGGACCATATCACACCCTCACATTTGTAAAAGTGAGCAATTTACCCCCTCTTGCACATATTATATTTTTCTATGACCATTTTACCCTTCTATTATTAAAAAAAGAGGAGATTTTTTTCCAAATATAATTTTAGGAAAAAAACCTAAACATGCACAATTACTTAATAAAATTTTTTGAGAGAAGAGAGTTTTTTTTATATATTAAGTTATATCAATTTACGAAAGAAATAAAAATGCACAATTACATAATAAAAAATTTTAGATTTTTTTTTTGTTTTCCAAAAATTTTTCGATTAGAAAGAGAGAGAATTTATGAAAATAAAATGATTCTCGAAAAAATAAAAAAAATTAGAAATTATTATTATTATGTATATTTAGTTTTTTTCCCTCAAAACAATTTTCGAAAAATTTTTTCCGGAAAAAACTCCTCTTTTTTTTTATTAAGGTAAAGAAAAACTTAATATAAAAAAAAATCCTCTCTTTCTAATGGAAAATTTTTCGGGGAAAAAAATTTGAAATGTTTTATTATGTAATTGTGCATTTTTATTTTTATTTTTTGTAAATTCATATAACTTAATATATAAAAAAAAGCCATTTCTCTCAAAAAAATTTATTAAGTAATTATGCATATTTTTTTTTTCTTCGGAAATTATTTCTGAAATTTTTTTCCCCAAAAAAAGCCTCCTTTTTTTTAATAATAAAAAGGTTAAATGGTCATAGAAAAATGTAATATGTGCAAGAGGGGGTAAATTGCTCACTTTTGCAAATGTGAGGGTGTGATATGGTCCCAAAAAAAACACAGGGGAGTTTCTTTCACTTTTTTAAAAGCACAAGGGGGTTTTTAGCCCTTTTGCCAATTATTTTTGGTTTTAGACCAAATGAAATGTTAAATGAGTTAAGAAAGCGATTTTGAAGCCATAGCTGCTTTCAAAATCGAAAACATAGCTTAGGAGGGTACGTTAGTGACCCGGGGGCATTTCGGTCATTTTACACACTAGATATTATAAATATCTAGAGGGCTGGGATCTCAGCCATTACACAGCTGAAATATCTCTCTCTCACCCTCACTCTTCATCCCTCTTCCTTCTCTTTTCATTTCGGAAGTGTTCGACATTGATTTGGGAATTCTCAAATAAGGATAAAGTGTTCCACGGGTTTAGGACATTGGTCTGAACCAAACAAAGTCAATTTTCAGCAAGGATAAATTTGGAGAAATTTTGGGATTTAGCTAGTGGAGGCTTCAAAGTGGGGTAGGGAAATGAATTCCTTCTTTACTTTGATTCTATAAGTCACATACTTGTGACATGAGATTTTCATGAGTTCCTTCTTGCAAAGATTAATGTTAATTGTGAATTTAAGGTTCTCTAGCATATTCTAGGTTGAGGTTATGTTGTGTGCATGTGTTAAATGCTATTCTTGAGCCCTTGTTGAGTCATTATGTTCATTTAACATTGTAGATGAAATTTTACTTCATGTGTGGGATAAATGCATAAAAGAGATTTCTTGAAAATGCATTGTTTGTGATTTTCATGAGTTAAGTGAAATTGCATTGTGATAAGCTTGAGTTGAAATTAATTTGCATTAACTTGATATATGTTATGTATTGGAGAAATTTTGTGAAAATCATTGTTTTGCACCTTTATGTGATAAATGTGCACTTTGTGGAAAGTTATGGCTTTTGGGGCATGTGTGATAATTAAGAAGGGCCCGGAGTTCTAGGGTGCAAGGCCAAATATTAGTCAAGCAGATGTCATTTCCATCGGGCTAGCAACCCGTAGAGCGTAAGCAAAGTATGTGTCTTTGAAAAGACCCTTACTATAGAATTGTGATAAGCAAAAGTCCCCAATTGAAGTGATTTCAAAGTATACGTGGTGTTCAGTTTATTATAAATGTGATTCATTTTTAAATTGTTTATGTGCATTGGAGATGTGTGACATTCACTATTTTTTTAAAAATGATTGTGTTTGATGCATGAAAAATATTGAAGTATGCCATGTAGTCATATATAGATTTCATTGCGCATTCATGCATGGCTACCTAAGTCAAGATTAAGTCGGGTGGATTATTCCTACTGGGCGTAGTTATATGCTCACCCCCTTCCCCTAAATGTTTTTCAGATAAAATACCAGTGGAGGATGAGGCTTAGATTCACTTGAAGGAGAACTCTTAGCATTATTTTAGATATATGTATATAGATGTCTATGTTGGTTTGCGGCATGTTGACCATGCTAGTAACGTTGCTTTTACATTTGAACTATCTTGTGTACACAAACTTCAAATGTATTCTCTATGTATGACTTTTGAGAAATGAATGAATGATGGATCTTTTTGAAATCCCTATGTGTATGAGATTGTGGAAATGACCATTGAAAGTTATACTTATATATTTTTATCTTGTTATGCACATTGTGGATTATTTTGGATGTATTATGTTCTAGGAAAAGTATGTTTCTGGATCAAAATTCTGAAATGCATGGACTTAGCATCTATGAGACGTAAATGTATGGATTGTATGGTGGCTTAATTATGTTTAGAGTTGTGAATGAGTGCAGGAGGCTACAGAATGCACTCAGACTTGGTTTATAAATATTTTAGGATTTCTGAGCATTTTCGGTAGCCTAGTTCTCTACAGCAGCCGACCGAAAATGTGAGATCCCACATTTGTAAATTGGGAACCAGTTTCGGACGTCTGGAGAAGGGTTTCAATCAGTCGAAAGCACCTTTTCGGCCGACTGAAGCTACTCTCTAGTGGACCGACAGAATTGGTTAATTGGAGGTCAGTTGAACTCAGGTTTTAGCCGATCGAAGAGAGTTCCAACCGACCGAAACTGGGCTGAATTAGAATTTCATAAAACCTGGAATGTGAATGAGTATGTGAGGACAGATAGACTAGAGTGGGACCCATTGAGATAGGTAATGATGAGTATACGCATAAGTGAACATGTGCATAATGATAGCTTTCGCAGTGTATGGTATTGATGTTGATTCTCACCATTCACACCTATTTTCCATGCCCTTTTCGGGAGTCAAAAATTGGGGTGTGACAGCTTGGTATTAGAAGATGGTATCATAGTGAGATTATTGCTGTGAGGTAATGATGTGTAATCCAATCACCCTCGACTTTCGAGAGTCAAAAATTGGGGCATGACAGTTTAATATCCAAATATGTTGGGTGTTGATTGATCATGTGCTTTGGAACATTCTCCCAATATTTATATATATGCTAACTAATTTATTATGGCTTGATTAATTTAATTAATAGTAAATTCAAGCGCTTGGTTCGACTTTAATAAAATAGGTAAGCACTTTGGCCAAGTGCATCTATTTTATTGAAGGCTTATTGATTAAACAAAAAATAATCAAGTGGCTCAATAAATATTCAATTGTTGATTTGGATTGAGGGCACTTATACGTCCATATCCAATTGTGCATAGATGGGTAATTTCATATAATTAACACCGGTGTTATATGTCGAGGTAACACAAGGTTTAAAGACAACACATAGTTCAACCATTTTCGAGTTGAAGTGCAACAATACTTATATAATGGAATTAAGTTGTGGTTAATAGATTACTGAAAATTAAGGTCATGGGATGACTAGGCCAATTTATAATCCATTGAAGCCAATAAAAGTCTGGACCTTTAAATAAAATCCTCACTTCTAACCCACTGAGTCAATTTAAAATCAACTGAGTTGTTAAATGTGAATTGATTTGATGTGCTGGGGGCATTTGTAATTTAATTACATGCTAAGGGCACTAGTAAAATTATATATAAATATATATTTGATATTTTAATATCCTGGAATATATATATTAATATATATAATATAAATATATACACATAATATTTTATTTTCCGTATGAGGATATAAGATATGGAATGTGTATATACTTTCCTTTTATATGAAGATATGATTTATCATATCTTACATATATAATAAGGAAAAAGTTTACTTGGGAAAGACTCTCTTATAAATATGTCATATTCTCTCTCATATTAAAACACATAAATACGTAAAAATCAGTTCACAAACCTAGGGTTCTCTAACAAGAATTAGGTTTTTAGAGAATCAACCTCAATGGTCATAGATGTGATTTCTACGGGTAGTACACCAAGGAGATTGATTGCTTCACCAACTATTGAAGACTAGGGTGTTGAAAAATTATCTCCATCAGGTATATGATCTCTGAATCCCATATTCTTCATGCAATCATATTTGTATTCATGAGAAATTTTGTTTGTTGTTTACATAATATTTCATAAATCAAGGGGTTCGATTATTTTTTGTTGAATCACACTTCCGCAAAAGAAACATATCCTTTCCCAATCAGAGGCAAGCTATTGGAAACAAAGCTCTTCAGTTCGCACTAACCAGAGCTTTATCCTATTGTTCTTGGATATTGGCCATACCACTTCAATTATTTGTCCATTTAAAAGGATATGTAATATAACCTAAATCCTGAAGACCGCAATCCTCTACCAATTGCTTAAAATTTTAAAGAACCCTTTGAGGCTTGCACAACCCACTTTGCTTCTCTACGGTGGGTAGCAAATCATTGAAATCACTAAGAATAGCTTAACAAGGAGACTAAGTCATGTAGATTTGTTTCATGTATGCCTATTGACATGCACGAATTTGATCATTTGACTACTGTAGATAACATATCACACACATGACCCTTTGCCAGAAGACTAGACCTCAATAGAAACATGAAAATTAGTTTTATCAAGCTCTTGAACTTGAACTGCCTTGTTCTAGAAAAGAGAAATACCACCAACACTGCTAGTAGGGCCAATATGAATACAATGAAACAAACCCAAATACCTCTACATTAGCTAAAGCTTTTTCAAATTATTTTTGGTTTTGATTAATGCAATCACTATGGGCGATGAAGCATATTAAGCTTCTTAAGTTGTTGGACTGTTAGGGGTTCCCCACACCCTGACAGTTCTATATCGAAACCTTCATTAGGTCCCTTGGGGTCATTTTTAGGCTGGCCTCCACAACCTCTAAAGTTGCTGAATGAGTTGTGACATTGTGATTAAGGTGTCAACATCCTTGTAAACTATCAGACTGCATAGAGCTCACTAGAACCTTTGAAAATCCTCTCTAAAAATATGTATCCTCCATATCCTCACATCTCTTCAATAAAGATTTCATGTCTTTTGTCTTGAATCAACTCAGTCGGTCTTAAAACCAATGTTGAATCGCCCAAAGAGACAAGCATTCCTAAATTGTCCCCTGGGTCATTTTAGCAAATGCTTCCAATTGGCGATAAGAAGATTTCATCAAATGGGTTGGGTTGAACAGTCCCCCTTGGGTCATATTATTAATTGCAGTTAGGTTATCACCTAGATCAAGCCTCACCAAATCCATTAATTCCAAGTCCCTTTAAATTCTTCCATCCACAATTGGGCCAGAGCAAAATCCCAATTCTGGCCCAAAGAAAATATCTTCATATTGGGCTTTGCGACATACTTTAGCATATGCCACATGTGCACCTTGTTGAGGACAAGTCAATAAGATTGAACTATTAGTTGTACCATCATTACAAGAGAAATAATTTCTCTTAAAAGCCTGTGTTTTGCCATGATGACCTCAAATAAGATGATGTCCGGCCATGAATCCTTGGACAGACATAATGAAAGGCTTCGATGACAAAAATGAACATGATTTTTCATATTACTATTTTGGAAAGATAAAATCCTCCGCCAAATTCCCTTGAGATATTTGAATATCACGACCAATGGAGCCTTGAGCTCGCATCCAAGGACCATAACACCACCAGAGAGGATATGGTAAACCTCTAAGATCCTTCTTCGAAAGGTAAGATCGCACTTGATGACTGATCAAACCACACCTATACATAGTTATGTCCGATACTTGGATAACATTAGAAAAATATGTCTAATGAACATATGACTTACATAGGTATTTTATAGGTTTCATTGAATTACAAGATTACACCTATAAAAGAAGTATATTTAACAAGCTTCATCATATAATAAAATTTCACAGTAACATGGATTTATTATATGACTTCTATCACTTTTTAATCTTAATTTAATTATGACATTGTATTTGTCACCCAACACTGTGAGTTGCGTGGTACGAAAGCGGCTGTGAAAGTTAGATTTAAAACTTAAAGGGGGTGATTAGGTTTACTCGCTTTTTGCTTAATCTTTTAGATTATCCAATTTTAAGTCCAATTAAAATTAAAAACAATCCCACAAAGCAAGTAAATAAATGAAGTTCAGTAAAGTAAACGAATGCTCCAGATATACATGAAAAACCTAGATCAGAAAAAAATCACATGTGATGCTTTGTAGTCCTGGAGAATCAAATCCACTATCATTAAAGCAAAGTACAATAGACACTGTCCTAAACTCAAACCCACTCCACTTTGACAAGAACTTGATGCAGAACACCTTAAGCTCACTATTACAACTCCCTTGTCCAATTGTTGCAGACTCCCAGCTAACGTCACAATCCTTGCAGAAGGGTAACTTAAAGAACACAAACACTCAGTAAGTATTATATCCCCTTTGTAATGCGATCTTCTTCTCCTTCCTCACCAATGAATAGTTATAGAAGAAACTAATCCAGAAACTTAATCAATAAAAAAATATTTGAAGCAATCTTTGAACGATTGATCAAGCAAAGAGAGCTAACCTAAATCACTCAATGAACATATGTGTGTTCTCAAAAAAATAGAAATAGAAAATCAAAGTTCTCTATTGAAAAATATCTTTATGTTTTCTCTCTCTAAAAAAATCTGTTTGATGCATATTGCAAGCTCCGTGCAAGGAAATTTCAAAGTCAAATCCGAGTCAAAACAGGATTTGTAGAGCCAAAATCAACCACCAGAGGGCTTGGACCGGTCTAGCCTTGCAGAGGTCTTGGTTTGAGATATTGAGACCTCATGAACCGGTCTAGCTAAACCTTGGACCGGCCCAACCTTGTAATTTTTGAAAAATTGCTTAGAAACCCTATTTGCAAGGTCAGAACCACCCAGTTTGAAATATATGTGTTCTCACCACTTTACCTAGACTACGTGACTCTTATACTTAATCAATCGAAACCATTTGAAAACTTCAATCGATCAAATCCTTTGAGATATTTTGAAGACTCATCACTCTCAAAAATATTCACCTACAACATCATCCTAATCACCACCTGTAGGATTTATGAAAAGATATGATAGTGGTTAATAAGTGCGAAGGCGTTATAGTGGGTAGCTCGACATTCTCCCAAAAGTGATCAACATTCCTATCATGAGACTTTTCTATTTATATGTTTCGGTTTTTCATATTAGTATGTGAGCTTGCTTTTATTTTGAAAACAAAGTTTCTACTCACATACAACTGAGAAACAATTAGCCAAATCTCTGAGAGTTGTTCTTTTAGAGAGATATTTACCTGTGAGATTTGAAGTCAAAACGTCTTTTTCTTTTAGTGACTTGGGAATTACATGACTTGAATTTGAGGATGACTTTTTGTCAACTTCACACATATTCACTTTACTTCTAGGTTACTTGTGGAGGAATTTTTCTTAATGTTTATTTTTATGACACCCTAGTTGCTTGTTATATATGAGGAAGTTGACAATTTTATTTCTTATTTTTCATGTTTCATCGATATATAGGAGATTCTCTGAACAATAGGAGAAACTACTGCATTAAAACAACTCTTCTTTTGTAGTTGTTAGGAAGTTTGGGGGTACCTTCACTGCAAACCCTCACGAGGCTATAGCTCATCCATTAGGGGTAACTTAGGGGTTTAAGGCCTTATTACATATGGTAAATACCATCAAGAACAGCCTGTGAAAGTGGCACATTTTTAGTTAGGAGTTAAATAAAAGTAGTAGTTTTGTGCACTAATCTCTTTTGCTTGTATTTGCTAGAGGACTAGCAAAAACTCATTTAGGGTTAATTTGATAAGTGCACAAGACATGCTATTTTATATCGCAAAATAAGTCTTTAATTACTTTTTTACTTTATTTAAATGTCTTTATCTTTGCATTTTATGTTTATAGGGGTTGATTTCCAAATGAGAAGAAAAACAACAAAAATGGACTGAAAATGATATATATAACCAAAGATGAACATAAGAAGAATTGTAGAAGAGATGATATTTTGTACAATCTACTCCACAAGAGATCTCAAGGTCAAAACTTTGTAATTTTTTTTTTTTTACACGGCCATGTCAGCAGTCGAGAATTCAAATTGAATATATGGAGATCAAATCTTAGATATTTAAATTCAAAATTTTGTATTTTGATTTTTTTTTTTAAATTTTTTATTTTGAATTTTTGTTTTTAAATTTTGTATTTTAAATTCTTTTTTCCAACCTAAATCATTCCTTTCTAACTCTATAAATAGGGGTCTTAAGGGTTGGTGAAGGAGTTAGAAAATTGTAGATAAATTGTAAAAAAAATAGTGTAATCATTTTCTTGATTCAATGATGAATAGTAATTTCATTTTTATATGTTTCTTTTCTATTGATATGCAAGCGTAAGCATCCTTCTTAAGGGAGTGATGAAGCCACCATGACTGAAATATAAGTAAGTTATTTTATTTTCTTATCTACTCTTTCCTACCAAGAGCATTCTTTTATTCTTCTATTCTGAATTTTTTTTTTTCAAAAATTAGAGGGAGAATTCTTCATGTTTGCCAAATAATGGTAATTCAAAGAATGCCTACCTTTATTTACCTGCCAAAGGTATAACAGATTAAGTAAAAAATGCTCACTCATATAAAATCAAGTGTTGTTTTTTATGACATATCTTTTTTCATCTTTCCAAGTTCTAATTGGATTGGTGAAGTGTATTAGATAAGAATATTAGAAACTTTATTTATATGGATCCATGGTGGTGAATTCTCTTTCCTTAAGATTTTTCTTATCAATTAATCAAAAGTATTTAGTAGTAGTTGTTATTGTTATTATTAAAAAAATTAGAAGTTTATTTTTTAAAAAATATTCATTTTTCATCCAAAAATATTAAGGTTTTGAATTTGAGACTTATTACTGATTCTCACTTGAGAGTAGTTCGACCCTCCTTATTATTATACAATTTTTAGTAAAGTTTTTGTAGGTTTTATTACTGTACGAAGTGTAGAGAAGCAACGACATCCATTCACTATTCTACACTTGTCAATAGACCCTTACGATTGCCATTAATGCTCTGTTCGGAGCAATTAATGCCTTCACCACCACCACTTTGCCCAGCCAAAAGAATTTAATGCCCGTGGTAAAATTCAACACACCACACCACCCTAAGACATGTCTGAAGAGAAGTATTTGACACCTTAGATATCTGAGGACATCATAAACTACCGTCGTAGCTAGGTATTGGTTAAAAGCCGCACTCGGTTGATAACCTCCTAATATTACCTGGAAAGTTAAGGACTATAAATAACACCATGACAACAGGAATTAAAGATAGTGTGGGTAAATACACTACCTTAAGAACAAAGGAAATCTGTCATAGATACAAAATATGACCTTCACCATAAATCCCATTGTTTAGTCTGCTTCTTCTCCTTCATCCAGATCATCTTTGGGTCCCTCATATTTGTGCTTGATATCTTCATTTATTACTTGGTATTTAGTGTTTTAGTAAATAACTCCTACATAAATTAAATTAAATAAGTGGGATAACTATCAAAGGTAACATCTGGAGCACTATTTTTTGTGAAAAGTTACTTGTGAAGGAGCCAAAGTTAGCAATGTGCATCACATATGACTTTTTACTTAAGAGTACAAAATTAGTTAATGGAGGTTTATAAGAATCTTTTTTGTATCTCTGTCTCTCCTAGAGTTGCTAGCTGGTACGTGCATGACACATACTCACTCTCTCAAGAAATGTGTATGCCATTCAGGCAAAAATGATTTATTTCTATTTAGGCAACCGACTCATTTTTATAATTAGAAATGCCATTTAAATTGTAAAAATATGTTTTTTTATTTTGAAAATATTTGTTGTGAATAACATCTACTTGAGCTGACCAAGAGAAGCTTTTATATGGGTTGTGAAGCATACCCTCTAGGTAGGGATGTCAATGGGGGCGAGATTAGGATAGAACTACCTTTTCACAAACCTGTCCCACGAATAGAAAACTATTTCCAAACCCACCCCGCCTTAGGGCTGGTTCAAGTTTGAATTGTTTTTCTTAAAAAATTTAAGAAAAGTTTTGTTAAAAAAAATTAAGTATAGACAAATACTTAACAATTATAATAACAAAAAAGTTGTTAAGATTTAAAATTATCATAAAAATGGAAGAGAGAAAAACTAAACCTAATAAAAGAATATTTATTTATATATTTATTATAAAATGGGGTGGGTTTTGGGCTTAGTGGGTTTTAAACTCTCTTTTCAAGTCCGCTCTTAATTTTATGAGGATGATCCCAAACCTGTCTCATTAGGGATGACACGAGATTGGTTAAATTGACATCCCTACCTCTAGGAGTTGTAAGACGAACTAGGATTCTCTTATATGTCATTTTCGTCTTGTGCATGTCATGTACCTAAGGCAACAATTTTACATCATGAAAGCAAAAACTTTAAATTGATAATGCGACTACTATGTAAATGTGTTAAATTCTCGATTTAATGATGTTATAACATTGCAACACTATGTAATATATTGCATGGGTGTTGTATTTTCAATATAAATGTGTTGCATAACTCTTTAAAGTTGTTGTATGGGTGTTGTATTTTTTTATGTAGCTGTGTTGCATTGTGATATAATTGTGTTGTATTATGATGTAGTTGTGTTGTACTAGTGCATAAGATAAGTGTACATGAACCCTTAAATAGGAGGAATCTGGGTTCGTAGTCAAACACAATGTTAAACCAATAATTAACTCAAACTCAGAACGTCATAAATGATGATTAAACATTGAGTTGATGATTATTGGTAGCTGCTATCTACATAACATCGAGAAGTCTGTAGTGAGATGGCTGCAAATCTTGTTATGAGTGTCTTGTCAATACTGCTCTTCTCCAATGCCAATTCTAAGTGGAGGCCAGGATTTCAGTGAAGGTAATTAAGATAAATCACCCTAAAACACCCAATACAGGATGACGATCATTCACTCCTTTAAGTTGGTTGCGCCCAAATGGAGATTTTCTTTGTCAACTAAAGTCGAGGTCACTCAGAGAAGAATTTTCTAATATATATATATATATATATATATATATATTGGATAATAACTTTCAGATCGAAGAGTTTGAACGAACTTTATCCATTAGATAAACTTACCTAGGACTGATGTGAGACCTAATTGAGTGTATCCAATGAATGGGGAGTCTTTGACTCCCTATTTCATTCAAACTATTCGTTCTGCATAACATTACTCATACTTTTATAATTAAAAATACATTTTTAATTGTAAAAAATGAGTCTAAGTCTCCGTGGTTTTTTGTTTGGATTTTCATACTAAAAATCTTGGTGTCATCTTTACTTTATCGCATTTTACTTTATTTACTTGCTTTGTGTGATTGATTTATTTTTAACTTGAAAAACAATTAAATAATCTGAAAATTGGACAAATGAGCAAGTAAAACCTATTCACCCCGCTAAATTTTGTTTAAACTTTTACAACCACTTCTGCAACACAACTCACATATATCGACCTATTTACAGACAAACCAACAAACAATCACTAATTTTGTTTTGCTAGGTACATCCTTCACCATAATCTAACCTAAGATTCAACCACGAGGGTAATCAATACATGAGCTATCTACAGTAGTCATGATGGGTTGATTCACATAGAGCAAACCCCATGGATTCAAGAAATCAATACCACTGAATATCTGGGCATCCTCTGTTTCATAGAACTCATTGTTTACTATATTGAAATTGTTTATGATTTCATTAAGAGACTAGAATTTGAGAGAGAGAGTGGTTTGTGGAAAAAGAAAGTTTAAAGACATAGAGAGGGGTTCGTGGAGAGAGATCTTAAAGAAAGACGATGATTTGTGGAGAGAAAGCTAACAGAGAGTGTTAGGGATATTGTTATAATTTGACACAAGGATACTTTCATCTTCACAACAACTTCAAGGGCATTTTGGAACTATAAACATAAAAATTTGCTTACATCAACTTTTTAGTGGTTGACCGTTAATGAAAAGAAAAGTAGGCAAAAGGGCCAAAAACTCCTCTGTGCTTTTAAAAACGTGCAAGAAACCCTTTTGTGCTTCTTTTTTTTTACCATATCACACCCTTACATTTGCAAAAGTGAGCAATTTACTCCCTCTTGCACATATTATATTTTTCTATGACCATTTTACCCTTCTATTATTAAAAAAAGAGGAAATTTTTTTTTGGAAAAAAAAACTAAATATTTACAATTACTTAATAAAAATTTTTGAGAGAAGAGAGGTTTTTTTTTTTTTATATATTAAGTTATATCAATTCACTATAAAAAAATTGCACAATTACATAATAAAAAATTTTGAATTTTTTTTTTCCAAAACTTTTTCCATTAGAAAGAGAGAATTTATGAAAATAAAATAATTTTTGAAAAAATAAAAAAATCTAAAAATTATTATTATTAAGCATATTTAGTTTTTTTTTCCTCGAAACAATTTCCAAATTTTTTTTCTGGAAAAAAACTCCTCTTTTTTTATCAAGGTAAAGAAAAACTTAATATAAAAAAAAAAACCTCTCTTTCTAATGAAAAATTTTTCGAGGAAAAAAAGTCCGAAATTTGTTATTATATAAATGTGCATTTTTATTTTTATTTTTTGTAAATTGATATAACTTAATATAAAAAAGAAGCTTTTCCTCTCAAAAATTTTTATTAAGTAATTGTGCATATTTAGTTTTTTTTTCTTCAAAAATTATTTCTGGAATTTTTTTCAAAAAAAAACCTTCTCTTTTTTTAATAATAGAAAGGGTAAAATAGTCATAGAAAAATATAATATGTGCAAAAGGGAGTAGATTGCTCACTTTTGCAAATGATAAGGCGTGATATGATTCAAAAAAAAGTACATGGCTCACTTTTGCAAATGTTAGGACATGATATGGTCCCAAAAAAAATATAAGGGGATTTCTTGTACCTTTTTAAAAGTACATGAAAATTTTTGACCTTTTTTTATCAAAAAAGTATGTGTCAAAGGTGATTAGTGTAATTTTTTTTTCAAAATAAAAATTATTATTTTAACGGAGTTGGTTGGAACAAACTCTCTAAGAGAAAATGTAGGCCCACACAGTCGCGGTCTCTTTGAGTTTTTTTTTTATTTTTTGGGTTCGTTTTTTTGTTTTTTGTTTCGTTTTTTTGCTTTTTTTGGGGGGATGAATCACCCTATGTGAGACTTGATCGTCTACAAGTATATGTTATGGTAATGAAATTTTGCTTGAAGGTATCACCAAATTAGAATTTCAATTTTTGTCTGGGAACCATGCTGTCTCCTAATTATCTCAATCCATAGGCGATGGTAAACTTGGATTGTGAAATAATTTCTCAACTTGTCTAGGAAAATTTCGATAACATTCCATTGGCTCAACTATACTTTACTAATTTAATCTGCTAGTTCGTTATTTTTTCTAGTATTTCACGGATTTATCAAAATTAAAATAATTTCACTTAATTATTACTTGCTATTTGAATAACAATAAAATAAATCCTAGTGATCAAATACTTTTTACCTATTGATTAGTAACCTTTTTTTTTTAATAAAGTCAAACATTTATATATTTGATGAAATTCAACCGTTGAAGCTTATGTAATCGATCTGATTTTTTTTTTTTGTATAACTAATCAAAATGAGAATCTGACATTTTAAAGGAATTAAAAACTAATGAAGAAACATTTAATAGAGGTTAGTTGAACTTTGTTCCCCGGTTTAATAATAAAATAAAAAAGTTATAAAAAATAACTTTGTTCCCGTGGGCCCGTTGCCTTGCGAAAGGGCATGAGTAATGATATTCATCCATCAAATAAGGCCGTTCGGTAATATTTTTTATTTTAGATTTCAATTTTTATTTTTTTAAATTTATAATAAAAATCGAGTTAGGTAATGCAATTTTCATTTTTGAAAAATAAAAGTAATGTCAGAATTTTGACAATTCTTAGACAAAATTTGAAAGTTTCATAATGAAGAATTCAGTTTTAGATTTTATTTTTCTGTTCAAGTTTTTATTTCTGATTTTTTTATAAAATAGAATAAATAAAATTTTTGCTTGCTCAAAAATATAATATAATAAATTGAAATTTTATGAAAAACAAGAATAAAAAATTTATAAAATACAATAAATAAAAATTTGGTTACTCAAAAAATATAAATATAACAAAATAAAATACAATAAATAAGAAAAATATAAATATAATAAAATACTATAAATAAACTACAAAATTATAAGTCAATAAGAATTTTTTTTTATAAAATACAATAAATATATATATATATATATATAAGAAGAAGAAAATACATGATAGTTTGAATTTATGACAATTACCAAAAATATGCAAATGCAAAAAAATGAAATTTTAATTAAAATAAAGTCCTAACAAATATAATTTCGGAATAATAATATACATAAAAGATGTAATATCATATTTATGTTGGTTAAAATGAGTTAGAATTATATTACTCAAACATAATTTTTATTCAAATATACAAATAATTATTTTTTAAAAAAAATTAATTTTAGGTTATCAAACATATTTTAGATTTGTGCTTTCAAATTTTCAATAACATATAACGTTACCAAACAAAACGTATTCTGCTTTTGACAGAAATGGTATCACTATAGGATTTCAAATTTCATTTTTCAGAAATCAAAAAATGAAATCCAACAGCTTTACCAAACAACTCTTTAAAGTATGTGAAACTAAAACATTTATTTCACTTTTACTATTCAATAAATAGAAAAATATTGGAGTACCCATTCCGTGATAACTTTCAATTTAATAATCAGTACTCTTATACTTCTGAATAACTCATATAATAGAAAATTGTCATTAGGAAACTATAAAAGAAAGTTTTTGGAAAACTAGTCTTTTCTTTTCTTTTCTTTTCTTTTTTTTTGTTAAAGATAAATGGGGAAGAAAAATATTAGAGGCACAATCTCATCTGATACCATGTTAAAAGAAAATTTGGGAAGAAAATTATTGTTCACTCTGATAATAATCCTTTGTAAATGCCTAAATATGGGAGAAAATTGTGCCACTAATGTAGTAACCCTTGTGGACGGGTGTGAGTGGGCGGGTGCATAGACAGACACTGGGCTGAGCTACCACACTGACAGGGTACAGGGTGCTCAATCCCACATCGCCTGGGTGTGGAAAAGGGGATGTGCTTATATGTAGTATGTTCTCTTCAAATGGTATGAGGCCTTTTGGGGTAAACCCAAGAGCAAAACCGTGCGGGCTCAGGCCCAAAGCGGACAATATCATACCATGTGTTGGAGCGGGGTATTACAACTAATATATATATATATATTGAGCAATCAAATAAATTTATGCATAGAAAAATTGAATCAGAAAATTGTTCTCATAAAACTTAAACAAACTGATTCTTAATTTCTTTTCTCTTATTTTCTTTTTATGAAAACTTAATTTCTCTAGTAATAATATGAGGTTTTGACGTGGAAGTTGTCAACTCCTATTGAAGTCCACGGCAATAAAGTCGTTTGATCACCATAAATAGTTTTCTGCTTTATTAAATTGAAAAGAGTAATGTTACTCAGGCAGAATTCTTAGACATAAACTTTTAGAACCATTGGATGTATGTAGTAGGCCCCACCACATACATTCACCACATGCATCCATACTTACCTACTCACCAGTACGTAGATAAGCTCTCTTAACCGCTGATGTGTTTTAATAAAAAATGAACACATCAGCTTTAATTATAAAATTAAATTTAAAATGCAATAAATAAGTATAATAAATGAGATTGACCCGTTTTCATTCAAGTCAATCTCATTTATTATACTTATTTATTACACTTTAAATTTTATAATTTAAGCTGATGTGTTCATTTTTTATTGGAACACATCAGCGATAAGGACTTACCTACACACTGGTGAATAGATAAGTATATTGTCCATAAAAAATTGCTCCCTTTATGTGGAGGAAGAAGATGGAATAATGGTGTTTAAAGGGAAACAGAGGAAGGAGTACAATGGTGTACTTCTAATTTGTTGGGCAGGTCCTTACAGATTGGGTTGACCCATTTCAAGTTTTCAACCCACTTATTCATAGATAGCATATATGTAATCTCCATATATACACATAAATATACACACACATACATATATAAACATACACAATGTATATGTGTACAATATATTTATATTAACCAGAACAGTCCACTCAAGTACCTAACACTTAAAAACACTAAATTTAGGGTTTGAGTACTCGTCTTAAATGCAAATAATTTTTTAGGATCAATGTATACCGCAATTCCGAGTCTCAGTAATTAGTTGGAGGAAAACTTTAATAGTTAATGTAAAATATATATTTACCGATTAATTATTTTTTTAAATTATTGAAGTACATAGTGAGCAAATTAGGGCAACACACTTCTCTTTCTTTTTCATTTCCTTACTCAACTAAACAAAATGGCATCTTTTATATCCAATTTGTCACATCACTAGTTTGAAGTGGACCCTAAATGTAGAATTAATTAATGACTCCTGTTGAGTAACGGCAATCTTTCTCAAGTCCTTTGAATCAAGAAAAGTTTCTTTTTATTCTAGATAACTCCTCTAACCACCTAACGATGTCAAGAACATCCAACTTTTATTATTTTAATCAGCGTTTACATATGTGCTTACATTATAGAATCTAATTGGATCACAATGACTCTAAACAACTGACAGAGTAGTGTCATTACGACAATCAGTGCTTACATATGTGCTTACATTATCGAATCTAAATGATTCACAATGATAGTATGCCATAGAAAAAAGAAATGCATGATTATATTTATAAATCATATAATCACACTACAAAAATTATTCAAATGATATGAAGTGTTGGGCTCTTCACTTCGACTGGTTCCTTTAGGTTAAAAATTATTAACTAAAAAATAATTTAAAATTTCATAAAAAAAAAATTATCAGGGGATGTTGATACTTGTATTATGTAATGTCTTAGTACTTTTAAGTAATCCTTGGACTTCGTGGATAGACTACCATGATAATCTCTTATAAGGTTTCATAATATGCATGTCATTATATATTAAAAGATCAATAAAAAGCGAATTAAAGGGGTTAGCTTTAACATGAAATATCCCTTCTTTGGTGTCTTAAGTCTCCCCATTTCCCATGCACCAGAAAACTATCGAGAGAAATTTTTGGAGGTGAACTCAAGAAAATTCAAACTCCTAACTTTCAGAATATGCGATGAAAGTCTTTGTTATTAGGCCATTCCCTTAGAATGATGCAAAATGAAATTCATGATCGATTGACTAATGTCACCTAACAATTCTCTATTCTTGAATTTTCAAACTTCAAGTTCATATATCCTTAGTGGTAGTAACTTTCTCCGGTTGGTGATTTGAGCATGGGAGATTTAACCATGCTTCGGATAATGCTAAAGCTATCATCGGAGTATGATCGTGTTTATCACGTAATGGAAAAAGTGACACAAAAATATCTTGGCTTAAAGCCTTAAACCCACCAAGTAATTACGAGTCCTAGTACAGTCGTTAGCTATCACATAACTTCGGGTTTTTCAATAGCATAAAAAATGCGATGGAGTGGACACTTCTAATCAATGAGGGAGTCGAAAACATAATTCGAGGGTGTAACCTTGAATAATAACAAGATTAAAAAAATTGATACTATTGTAATGAAAAACATAACTTTAATTTAATAGATACATTCATACAAATAGTCTCTCTTCTCTGATTTCAAAATCTTCTGTACAATCCATTCGATATATAAAAAATAAAATATATTTTAGAGAGAGAGAGAGAGTTGTGAGTTTAGAGAAAGTTTCGTGTAGATAAGTTGATATTGTGAAATTTAGAAAGGAAGATAGAGAATATGATTGTGGTGGATTTTGGAGCATGTATAAGGGTTGTTAAAAAGTAATGATAGAGATGCTGAATTCGACTATTTTTAAAACTCATTTATGTAAATGAAGCGGTGAATCTCAAAATTTAAAAAAAAAATCATTATCGATGTCAAAATTTTAGTGAGTGCATTATTAGGATTTTGAATTTTTTTTAAAAAGTAATATAAATAAATAAATTAGTAGAGGCAACCCTTTTTAGTGAACCCTACATGTCTTTGTGTTTGCCTTACTAGCGAAATGGTCAATTATTATGTGTTTATAGAGGCGTCACCTAATGCTAGTTAGAATTAATTCAAATAATAATAATAGTGAAAACTAGAGGCCATGTTTTTTAATCAAATGACAAAAGTGTCCTTAGTACCTCTTACTAATAAAGTTAAGAAGAATAATGACATTTGATTTAAAAGGTAAGTACAGTCATTAAAAAAAGTGGAGTGCTCAAATCATCATCCTACTACTACAAATACTAATAATAATAATAATAATAAAAATAAATAAATAAATAAATAAAAGCATTCTTTGCAATTGCCAATAAAGCAAACCATAGTGAGCGTATTAAAGTAATCGTGACCAATGGCGAGAAGCTACAAAGCACAGATACGGCAAAATAGTAGCCATGGTCGTATCGGATACGTATTCGATACAGATACAGTTTGGATACGATAGGATACGTATCCGATACGGCTAAGAAGTATCCAATTTTTTTAAATTATTTTTTTAAATATCGGATACGTCAGGGATACGTGGGGATACGTCAGGATACGGATAGGATACTTTTCGAGACAAATTTGTAATTTTTTGTTCTATAAAATGGGGTTGAGATTGTAATATTAAAAACTTTATAGATTAGGAAATAAGGATCATTTTATAATAAAACAAAAATATTTTTTAAAACCCTCAAGTAAGTGAGTGATTGTAAAGAATATTAAGAAAGATAGTGAATTTTTAGATTTTAATTTCTTATATTTTGTATAATTACTTCATCTATATTTATTGGATGCTTAAGAATAAAAATTAATATTTTATATATAATATTATATTTTTATTTATTTGACGTATCCTTGCCGTGTTCCTATCTTATTTTTTTGAAATTTTTCGTATCGCCGTATCCGTATCGTGTCGTGTTCCTATCCCGTGTCCGTATCCGTGCTTCTTAGGCGAGAAGGGACTAAAAGTCAAAAAAAAAAAGAAAAATTAAGACCAAACAGCGATTTAAGCTGGTTTGTTTCAAGAGCTTTTTATTTTGGTCCCAACTATGTACCATCTGTTCATTTCCATCATTTTCATTTCCAATCATTAATTTTGGAGAATTCAATTGCTAGTGTAGTTATACTTGAATTATACACCACCATACCATCTCTTGTAAATATTAATATAGCAATAATTAATTTTCCTTTCCAGTCGCGAATAGTTATTAATGAACAATAATTAATATCACCCTTAACTAAAAAAAACAATATTGAAGCACAATTCGTGGGAGAGGTTGACATTAATCACTTGTCAATTCAAGCACATTTAATGAAATTATTATTACTGTAATATTGTATAATTTATCGTGGGAGAGGTTGACATTAATCACTTGTCAATTCAAGCACATTTAATGAAATTATTATTACTGTAATATTAATAATTGGTTAATTAATTAAGTCACATTATTGACAAATCGCAGTCAAGTATTGCTTAGAATATTGAGTATGTTGGAGTTCAAGGCAAGGTGGGCCTGGGTCATTGCCTTTCTTGAGAGACAATCAGACAGAGATTGCTTTCGATGGTTGCATGCATGGTGTTATTTTCTGGACAGCTACTGGTCAAATGGATAAATATTATCTCAGCATTGTAATTTGACTTGGAAAGAATGCTCAACCGTGTTAATTTTGCGAGAGTCACAACTCAGTTGAGTCGTCTCAAAAGTATCCAATACTCTAGATTACCGTTCTATAAATTAATCATGCTACTTAAATCTAAAGTATCAATTCCAACAAATATTCAGCTTAAAAATAAAAAGAGAAATTTATACATACACACTTATAAGATGTTAATTTTTGAGAGCTATATTGCATGTTCAAAAAGGATAGACGCAATATGTGTATTACTTTGCAATGTAATTGCATGGCTCAGAAAATGTCCAACTATGTCAACTTGCTAGCTTTTTAGTTCAAACTCGAGTCATGACCCGATGAGCCGACTCGGCTGGGTTTATAGATTATGGTCCCAGCAATCTACTAAAGGTGCCCAAATCCATCAGAATCAACTGAAAATCGGGTTGTTGTCGATTATCAAATATAATATAGACCTTTACAATTTGATGGTTTCAAGAAACAATTAACAACTATTTACCGAAAAAATATATATATTTACCAAAAAAATAGAAGAAACAATTAACAACTACTATATAATCTTCCCTAATATATAATTTTCTATGAACACACAAACACAATGAACCCACCCTAAGCCAAAAGCCATCAATACAACCCAAACAATAACACTCCTTAATTTTTTTCCTTTTACCCTTTTGCCCCTACTGCCCTTTTC
This sequence comes from Cornus controversa, assembly GCA_026545225.1. Classification (NCBI taxonomy): domain Eukaryota; kingdom Viridiplantae; phylum Streptophyta; class Magnoliopsida; order Cornales; family Cornaceae; genus Cornus; species Cornus controversa. Next base: position 22,852,365 of record CM048852.1, read on the forward strand.
TTCACTAGTGTTGGCTTATCAATAATCCTAATTTTTACACATACCTAATCATACCTACCCATCTTTTAATTCCTTCTTAATTCTACCTTTCCATGTCAAAGGAAGCAAGCCCTTTTCCCATATAAAGAGAACTCTTCAAGTCACCGAGTTTGCTTTTCTTCTGAGCCTCGACATCCTCGGTGTCATCTTCTTCTTCGCGGTCTTCGTACTTCGCTAGTGACTGATAATCAATTGTTTCGCGATAATTCTTCATCAAAACCAAGTAAATGGACACAGCGAAAATGGTTACTCCGACCAAGTACCAGCTAAATTGTAGATTCACTAGTGATTTGGCACGCTCTAGGGACTCATGGTTGTGGCACCGGACCACTAAATGGCCTTCTTCCAAGTTAATGAAGCAACCTTTGGGGATTAATTGAGGTGTCCAAAGCATAAAGCCCATGACCATGAGCCAAACACCTTGGAACGATATGCTAAGTGACCTAACAAAGCTGACCATGAAGCTTTTAGGGTAACCAATGCCCATGAGGGTGGTGGTGAGAGAGACAAAGATGACAACTTGGAGAAGAAGGTGGTATTGGCCTTCGACGCCCATGTGGTCCGTGGAATGGAGGTGGAAGAGCAGAAGCTGTTGGCCAAAGGCGATGGCTCCGAGGAATTGGGTGAGGCCATGTTGAGCTTTGGGGGCTATTTTGTCAAGGATGATGGCCAAAGAGGCGTAAACGATGAAGGTCATGGATATGGTGGAGTGTTCGAAGTTGTGGAGGTGATTGGAGGGTATGGTTCCATCAAAATCTAAGGGTTGGTGTCGACGGGGGCTTATGAAGAGTTCCATGGCTATGGACAAGAAGGAACCCCCCATGATCAAGAAGAGCTCTAGGTACCTGAGCCTTGAGGTTGGGAACCATGCCAAGGTTGTGTAGGAATTTGGGTGGAGAGCATGGAGCTTGATGTGGTTTAGGAGGTGCCATAACCCAATCACAAAGAAGCCAAAGCCAGGTACAACATGTCCCACCAAACTCCCCATTTTTTTTGGTTACAAACTCTTATTTTGCTTAGTTGTTTTATCCTGAGAGAGAGAGAGAGAGAGAGAGAAGAGAGAGAGAGAGGAAAAAAATGGGAGGAGAGAGAGAGAGTGTTAAAAAAAATGGGAGGATAGGGGGGTTTTAAGGGGGGGTTGAAGAATGGAATTGTGGAAGGTCTAGACTCTGGAGACTTCTTTGGGGAGTTTGAAGTTTGAATATTGAGGCTGCTTGGTAGCTTGGGAAATAAGATAAGCAAAAGTTGACCAAAGACTCCTTAAGTAGATGAGATGGCAGCTTGTATTCTACAATTAACTAAGTGGTCCTATCTGTCAAATCAAAATACAATTTGTATTAGAGTACTTAGGTTTATTTTATTATTATTTATTCTATCAAATAACATACACAAACTTTACTCCCATCAAAAATATCCACTTTGAGAGAAACATGTGTAAACCTTGGTGATACAAAACTAATTTAATTTTTGTCAAATAAATACCTATATTGAATTTGGAGTAAAGTATTATTTACTATCAATTTCTTGTTCAAGAAGTTAGGAGGATATCATAATATGATAATAATTTTTTATGTCGAGATTTTAATACCCTTTTCTATTGTCCGAAATATCTTAAAAACATGATAAAAAAGAACATATAAATCCAAGAGAAAATATTCGATTAGCAAAGTGCACGTATCGAACACTCATTTAATCACAATCGTCCATGTAACTTGTGTGGGACACCATACACACTCAGACAAGGTGTTATATATATATATATATATATATATATATATATATATATATATATAAATTGTAATTTCACAAAACCTCCTAATTACGTCAATTTCAAAAACCTCCCAACGATATACATGATATGTATAATTAGGAGGTTTTGTGAAATTAAAATTTATATATTTATGACAAAATTAACCTATCTTAGTTTTAGTGTATCCCTAAAGCCACTTGACACATACATCCATGCCAGGTGTTATTAGTTTTAGTGTAACATTCACGTGATCAAAAACCAACCAAAGGCATCTTCGTTATAATAATTCATGCGACGACTTTTTGGTTTAATTATTGACAAGTGTAAGGGTAATTTTGGCACAACAAATGTCAAATGGTCGGAATGTCACACTGCCCTTGTTTACTTATCCGCAAATGCGAGGGTAATTTAGTCATTATATATGGTCGGGTTGTGGAACAAGCTTAACGCCCCGATAGGTACGTTGACGAGGATAGGTCTTTTAAGACTTTTAAATTCACGCACACGCCACTGATCTCGTGTTCTTTTGTTTGTCTTATTACATTGTATTAATAAAATAGTTAATTTGATTTATTAAACTCAGCTTTTCTTTTCCCTTTATTATTTCTTTTTGTTGCACGTTTACCGCAGGCCCTTGTTCAAATTTGTCATGCACACAATGCCAATTCCCTTTTTCTTTTACCCACAAATAATAATAAATTATATATATATATATATATATATATATATATATAATTTTGTTTTTAATAATTATAGACTGTAAATGTATTTATGAAGGGTGATTTATCATTAATTTTTTTTAAAAATGAAACGTTTTAAGAGAATAATGGAATGCGAATAATAATATATATGTTGATGAACTAAAATTCTCTCCGATGTTGGGATCAGCACTGACCTACAGAGGAATCAGTGGGGCATCTCTCACTGAAATTTTTTTAATTTACATTATTAGTTATAAATTTTGTCAAATTTTTGAAAATACCCCTACTCTATTTTTTTTTTCTTCAATGGCGGCCCCCTCAACTATTTTATGTTTTTACAGTTGTGTGAACTATTTTTAAAACCTCTCAATAATTTTTGGAATTAAATATCAATCCAGACATGCTCTGTCCACATCCATATTTGACTGATAAGTTGACCTATTACTCTCATAAAAAAAATATACAGCATTTTCACACAAATATGATGACCCAAAACACAAAAACCAAGTCCTCTGCAATTCTACCTTGTCAGGACTAAGACTCGCTGCGGTCTGATTTGATTGCAGATATAATGGAAGACATTGATGGAAGAACATATCAAAAAGGTTATGTGAAATTACACATATTCAACTTGGATCATACACGTTAGGACATCATAAGATTGACGTTGTCAACCAACCTTAACAGGGGCGGAGCTAGGATTCTGGTATTGGGGAGCTAAATTTTTTTTTTTTTACATTAGTTTAATATTAGTTTTATAATTATGTACAAAAATATATATGTATTACATAAATGTAATATTAGTTTTATAATTATGTACAAAAATATATATAATATATATGTATTACATAAATGTATAAGAGTAAATGTATATATACAATATATAAAGCGTCAATAGTTTTTAGTGGCCTAACTAGACTTAGGCCTATGCTTCCAAAGTAATCAATTAATCTAAAATTTTATCAATTAGTTATTTAAATAAATTTTCTTATCAAACTTTTCTAACAGGATAGAAAAAGATTAAGCTAAAATTGAAAAAGCTTTCAACTAAACAATTAAACTTTTAACTTATAAACAAATACAAAATTCATGTAGTAATATCACAAATTAATAATTAAGCAAAATCTGGAACACATCATACACATTAACATATCAACTATCAATCTATCATTATTTTTAATTATCAATTAATAGTATAATCGTACTAATAGAATAATTCAAAAATAATACTTCTAATTCAATAGTCCTTTATACCAATTTTCGCTAACATACAAGTATGTCTCTGATCAATACATTAAAAAAAATAAGCTTAGTTTGATAAGTATTTATCTATTAAATAAAGTACAACTGCTTCTTTTTCTTTTTTTCGAAACTCATATAAAGGAACAAGATTGAAATTAAATTAGGAACTGAATTGATATAAAAGGGATTAGTGTGAGGGTGTGTTTATATTCATGTTGTGTATCTGCTATTGAGATTTCGGATACATCATTGACATAATATACTAATATATAAGTCTTGAGTTTATAAAGGGCCAATGAAGAATTGGGTTTGGGGGGGTTTATTAGTATTAAGTTTCTAAAGGCCCAATAGCCAATGAGGAATTGGGTTTGGGGGGTTTATTAGTATTAAGTTTCTAAAGGCCCAATGACAAATGAAGAATTGGGTTTGGTGGAATTTATTAGTATTGAGTTTCTGAAGGCCCAATATCTAATGAAGAATTGGATTTGGAGGGGCCCCTGCTAGGCCCCCCCCCCCCCCCCCCCCCGGCTCCGCCCTTGAACCGTAGGATTAAACTGAATAAAACTAATCTAATTGCCCCCAATGGACTTGGATCACTTGTGCAGTTCATCAATTAATTTTTATTTTTATTTTTATTTTTTTAAAAGTATTCTAATTTGAAATTTGAGTGGGTTAGATATGGGTTGAAATTTGAGTGAGTTAGAGCATCCACAATAGCTTCGCCAGGCGAAACAAAATGTCAATCTGTCATACAACGGCTTGGCTAAATCCGAGGACACCACATGAACTTGGCTAGGAGCTTCGCCGGATTAGGCAAAGCACATAGCCAAGCTCAAAAATTTTATATTATTTTTTTTGTTCTGACATTACATTGGCCTTTGTGCCTAGACCTGTCAATGGATCGGATTGGCTATGTTAATTTTGATACTGATTGCACTCAATCTTGGTTATTGTCTATCGTTGGCCTCTATGGTAGTCAGAAGACATTAGAGACGGTGGTTTATCCTGCGACGATGTGATAAAATCAATCAGAAGACCTGAAAGGCGGTAGGGTAAAATCAATCGAAAGACCTGAGAAACAAGGATTTATCATGCGAGAAATAAGCTGCAAAGAATAAGAGAGTTTTGGGCATTCTAGAAGCTTCAGACGTGATCCAACAATTTCGGTGGCATATTGTGAGATTTAGGAGTGAATGTAACCCAATCAAAGGGCAACTTGAGAGTCTGAATTTTCAAGATAAAATGACATGAATTTTACTATAGTAAGTGTCAATGAGAGTTTGAAGATGATAAGATGATGACCGAAGAAATCGCCCGAAACCCTAATTTTGCAATCAATAGAAATTGGAAATTAAGAGAATCCTATATATGGAGAAAAAAGAGGAGATGCAAGTTCAAAATTAATAATGAACTATCTTAGAGTAAACCAAATTTGGAGCATTCCAGGAACTCAATAATAGGACAGCAAGTGTTAGAGATTGGATTATAACTTTATAAGGATGATTTAGAGACACAACAGTAACAAGTGAAGTCAAAAATATTTATTCAAATGATAGGTCCATTGTAATAGCCGAAAAATGGAAGAAGAGAAGGTTTGATTTAGAAGCAAAAGGCTGTAATAATATTATTACAGGAAATTCTCAGGTCATTGTTAAAGATCTGAAAACAGAAATACCCATACAATGAGGAAGCCTGGCCTTTAGTACAGCATTGTAAAATCACAATAAGTAATTTACCTTCATAAAGACTGTAGACCTTACAGTACAACAAATAGAGCTGAGATTGATTAGAAAATGTAAGGTATAGCTTCCAAGAAGAGGTACTCATGTAGAGAAACAGAGTAGTCATTCCCTTCTCACTTCATTCGGAATGCCATGGAGGATTTGTTGGGCATATGAAACTGAGTGCAAATAGCAGCTTGAGCAATAGGTTGCACTGAATTCATTAAATTCTATGAATCCACCCTTTGGATGAGCCAGGACCACGTACGCATAGGGTTTCACCGAAATTCTTTTGGCATTTAAGGGCCTCTGTCGAAGACTTGAATGTGGGTCAGAAAAAAGAAGTAGCTGTAATGAATCTTTAGTGATCACTAGAAACATAAACTAGCTACTGTTTGGAAATTGAAAATTTTCCACGACAAACTGAACTTGCTTGACTTCCACCTTTTGCACATTGGAAAAAACTGCTGCCTCACATGCTGGTTCATTTTGGGAACTGAAAATGAACTTGAATATCTAACCAAATTCCGAATAGTCCCATCATGTGGCTTCCATAAGAAAAGTGTAACTCTGTGCAAGCTCAAGCATTTCACCAACAACACACTGCAAGATTTTGGTTTCATATTCATTTGCCCCACTTCCAATCCATTCCTTGTCCTTGTACCATCACCAATGATACCCTGAGAATAATCCATATCCATCTCTCACTTTTAAAATTTTCTGTTTCTATTCCCTGGAATGTTTCATTTGTCTTGATTGCCCCTTCTTTTTCTAGCATAACCCAGGACAACATGAAGAAAAAGTGATTCTTCAGTCATCTAACTTGCAGCCTCTTTAATCATATCTTTTTTGGAACCATCCACCCAACTGCACCCAGGAACCTTCTTCAAACCTTTCTCTTTCATGGCAACTCTCATGTCATCTGCATCATTCCAATAACCAGACAGGGAACACGCGTTGGCAACAAGCACATAATTTGCTCCAAGGTCGGGCTCTATTTCCAGCAGAAGTTTTCTCATATTTTCATCTAAACAATGAATGCGGCCATGGTTTTTACATGCACTCATGAAGCTTCTTAATATAACGGGGTTAGGTTTCATTGGCATGTTCCTGATAATCTGATAAGCTTCTTCAATCATCCCAGATCGTCCAAACATGTCCACCATGCATCCATAATGCTCCATTGTTGGCATGATATTGTACATCCTCAACATCTTTTCAAAATACTTTTGCCCTTCATCAACAAGACCTAAATGGCTACAAGCACTCAAGATCCCAGAAAAAGACACACTGTCAGGTTTCAGGCCAGTTTGTTCCATTTTGGTAAACAAGAATATGGCTTCTTCTACATGGCCATGATCTGCCAGGCCGGAAATCATAACCGTCCAGGATTGCAAATTTTTTTCCCTCATTGAGTTGAAAATGGACAAGGCTTCCTCTATGTGCCCACACTTCGCGTATATCTCTAGGAGAGCTGTTCCCAGACCAACATCCAATCCAATGTGATTAACGAGAACATATGAATGAATGGACTTCCCAAGTCTGATATTAAGCAGACGAGTACAAGCAGAAAGTAAGCTAACCAGAGTGACGGAATTTGGCTTTTCATTTTCTAGCTTCATTTCTTGGAATGCCATCAAGGCGTCCGTTGGATAGTTACTGTAGGTGTGTAAAAAAATGTTAAAACATTTTTCAAAATGACAAACATAAAAGAGAATAAGACAGTTCTCAGTGCCAAAATAAGTCTATGCTCATTTTTCAAGAGACTACAAGAATCAAGTTCGTCATCTAAATCATCTGTTACCCTACGAATGGGTTAACACTTCCTAGGTAGAAACATGCAAGTATCTCTAAAACAATGAAGTGAAAGAATAAATTATCTTTGCTACCACATGTAATAGTTTTTGAAGTTGAGAAGCAGAGGTTAAGCTTTATGTGATTCTACTAGAAAATATTAGCATCTAGGCTTAGATATAGGTAACAGAATATTTTCACAATTTAAAACAAAAAAAGAAAAAAAAAGAAATGAAAAAGGGGAAAGGGGAAAAGTGAAACATAAGATGGGGACCAATGCTCAGTACAGGGAAAGTCAAGCTGTCAAGTGTGAGAAAGCAAGTTTGAATCTTGAGAGTACCACTTTGTGAAATTAATGTGGGATGATCCTTTTTTAATGTATAAGTTTATCAAGTAACCTGTGTGCAAAAAAGTCTGAATGATTTTTTCATTGACCAATGTGGAATTTAATGCTCCTGGACTTAGGGGTTATGAAACCACAATGAAACTCAGATTTCTGCATAAAGAATAAGAGACTTCAAACTCACAACATTTCAAAATAAAACATCAAATTAAATTGTAGGCTAGTGGCTCTGAACTTTTCCAGATACAGATAATGCCAGGCTGCCAGCCTTTAGTGAGTAACAAAGTCCGAAAGACCTTAACACATTAAATATGCTCAATGAAGTCCATATAAATTTCAAATCTGAATTCAGCAAAAAACACGTATATGTGGTAAGTATGAGGTATCCATACACATTCAGATATAATGGAATGGCCTCTGAGGTATTAAATATGTGCCTTACAACTTCCTGTTATGTCACAAATTGGTTTTGAGGCACAAAATATGTACCTTATGACTTCTTAGTAAGTCATACATTATGAACTTGAGAAGAGTTAAGCTTCTAACAGTACTTCAAATTCAAGGTGTATGCATTGAGCCTCACTCCACAAAGCCTCAAGGGAAAAGTTTCTTATAAGACACATTAATAACATATACTACAATTACAGATGGGAAGTATCCATTCTATGACTGATTAATCACATCGGCCAAACTTCATGATTATCATTTTATATATCATAGAGTTTGTGATCATCAATTTCGATATCAAGCTCCGTATCAGCCGATATGGCACCATATCCGCCAAGTCCCATGTGAATTACTCAGTATTGAACCTATCCAAGTCTGTTAAAAGTCAATATATCCTGACCTAAAAAGCACGGAGAATTCAATGATGGTGTCGTGTCTGTGTTGGGCGCATGTTAGACACTAATACTTCATGGACATTCCTAAACACTTCATCGATGTGTCCATATAATTTAAAAGTAATGAAATTACTTTGACCATTTGGTCAACACATCCCTGACAATTGGCAGACACATCCTAACACTTGACCAAAAAATCCTAGATGCTCACCAAAACAGGTCTTATATAACACAAACACATAAAAGAGTAATGTCCTACAATCTTGGAAACAATATGAACACACCTCAAAATATCCAACATTTTCTTCTAATGAAAAATTGGCATGATACAACTGGTACCCCAAGTTAAGCAAGCAATGACATGTTTTCATATTTATAGGACAAAAATATAATTGTAATGACAAAGTAGGAGAGTGCTAACATATATATTTTAATAAGATTTATGATATTCACATATCGTCATCTTCTAAATTATGCAACTCTTAGTATAGAAATTAAAAATTATTTAAAGTTCTATAATTTTCTTATTCAATAGTTGTATATAAATAAAACTATATTTATATGTAGCCGTGTACATGTACTTTTAGGAATAGACATGTCTATGTATCCATGTCGTATAGTGTTTGTGCCTGTGTTTGCCATACTTCTTAGGTCCCTACTTGGCTGAATCTTGAAAGATTGATACAGAGACACCCAAACCTGTCGTTAAAACTAGGTTCCTGTTACTGAGAAATTAAAAGAAAAAGGTACTAGTTGGACAAAACAAGAAACATACCAACTGACATATCCCGCAATCATTGAACTCCAAGAAACAACATCTCTGTCACTCATTTCATCAAACACCTGCCTCGCAGAATCAATTACATCGCATGCCCCATACATCCTCAAAAGGGTATTCTTTACATATCGATCCCAATCAAAACCTGTCTTCAAAATCAATGAATGCACTGAACCGCCTACTTGAACCACTGAACAGCGACCGCAAGCTTTAATGACAAAAGGGTATGTATATTTGTCAGGTTTAAGCCCAATTCTCTGAAGTTGAGTGAACAACTTAATTGATTCAATTGGTATTGAGCTCTTTGAGTATTCTCTGATTATTGTACTCCATGCAAAGAGCGGTGGAGTTACTGGTGAGCTGTGGAAGATTGATCTTGCAAATTCGATCGAAACTGAACACGCAGATAATATGAACTGAGATATGAAGTAATGGTCATAATCAAACGCTGTTTTGAGTATCAGAGACTGAAGTTGGAGCAGATGGTTAGTGGTTTTTGACCGTTGGCAGAGGATTTGAAATTGGCGGGAAATCATCACATTCAAATACATCACGACACATCAAAACTTTATTGCCGCATTATATAAAGGAACCAAAATATCAGCTTCAGGTATCGTTTCTGACTGATATCACGAGAAAATACTTCCTTCAATATTTAAATTACAAAAAAGCCCTGATGTAACATATGGTAGAGATGTTTGAGAAAAGGAAAAAGCCCAAATTGCACAAAATTCAATTCTGCTTTCAAAAAGTGGTAAAATATCCTTCTAATATATTTGACACCAAATATCTCTCTCTACTTTCAAAATTTACAAAGAATTCTCGTTTTTTTTTTTTTTTTTTTTTTTTTACCCTGCGGGATAGTTCAACTGGTCAGGCCTTGGGTTTGTTCTCCAATGATCACCAGTTTGAGTCTCCTTAGGGCCATTGAAGGCTTGTCTGGTCGTTAACTTCAGGGCCTCATGAAATTAGTCGAGATACGCGTAAGCTGCCGAGACACCCATGACTGAAAAAAAAAAAAAAGAATTCTCTTTTTTGCAAAATATACCCCTTTGCATGACCATTTTACCTTTTTAATTATTTTTATCAAAATAACAGTTCACCCCACTTTCCTTTTATCTAATGTACAAAAAAACATGTATACTTTGTTGTATTGACTCAAATTCCCATTGTAATTAGGTTTTTATTATAGAGTTGTATTTTAGTGGGTAATTTTTTAATAGGCAAGTCTTGGTCTCAAGAAATGAAAGTTCTTATAGACAAGTCTTGAACTCTAAGGAATTATAATCATTGTCTACCAAGGAATTACGTTTTGGGCTCTATAAATAATTACCTATGTTATGGGTTGAGACTTATGAGAAGAAAAGAGGTAATACTCTCTTTGAATTTGAGAAGTCATTCTTATTGTTTTGAGAGGACAACTCTTGTGTAGATGTTAATACTCTTATTGTTTTTTAGAGGACACTTAGAGAGAGAATTATTGTTTAGAAATTGTGATTTTGCTTTTGAGTGAGATTGGATGTATAAGGGTTCAGAGATGAGCGTACTCTTGATACAATCCTTCAACTTGTATTGTTACAACCTATATAGTGAAATTGGACTCTCCGTGGACGTAGGCTTATTTAGCTGAATCACGTATAATTCTTGGTGTGTTCTTTCAAATTGCTTCATGTTTGTATACTTATCGTCACATCGTAATATTTGATGGTACATGATTGTAGGCTTATTTTCTCAACAAGTTAGTATTAGAGCTTCAAGGTGCACATAAGGTGTTTGATAAAAATTGTTTGGATTTTTTCTTTATAACACAGGTGTTGTTCGTCTTAAGCACTTGTAACAATCATGGTCGGTAATATTGCCACATAGTACAAGGTGGAGAGATTTGATGGTAAAGGTAGCTTCACCTTATGGCAAAGGAGGGTGAAAGACATCATAGTTCAACAAGGCTTAGCGTCGGCGTTGAAAGAGAAGGATGGAAAGCCAAAAAAAATGTCAGTTGATGATTGGCAGGATATATAGTCAAGATATCTTAGCACTATTCGACTCTGTATTGGAGATGTTCTCACAATTTCCAAATATAACACTATTACTCAACATAAGTGGGTTTTATATTTTTGTTCATTGAACCATATTTGCTCCGTGAAATAGTGTTTTGATTCATTTCAACAACTTGATGGCAGTTCTTTGACATTACCTAATGGTAACAAATGTGTCATTGAGGGCGTGGGAACAATGAAGTTCTAAATGTTTGATGGGCTGGAACACACTTTGGAGCATGTTGCTTACGCACCAAAAGTTGCGGTGTACTCTAATTTTCTTCAGTTGTTTGGACTCCATGGGATGCAAGTGCTCCACTGTAGGGGGAGTCATAAAGATCATCAAGGGCTGCTTGGTATTAGTGCAAGGAGAGTAGAGTAAAGGTTTGTACCGTTTGGTGGGGAGTGTCAATGGCACTCAAACTTCGATTGTGGATAGAAAATAAGGTACACATGGTAACAAGATCTTGAGACGTGTTTTGTTTGATTTTTTGAAAACACGGGTTGCACCTTTCTAGACAAACAAGGGTGAGATGAAAGTTTCTGCTTGGAGAAGGGTTACATTGAGGCCCCCTTCAAAAGTCTCTTGATAGTGTTGACTTGACACAACTACATGAATACATTGGTCATGCAGATCAATGGGGAGTATTGTTTCATACTTGATTCGGATTATGTAGCTAAAGTTTGAAAGGCCGATGGATTGTTTGTGAATTTATAGATAGAAGTTTCGTGTATCGAAGACTTGTCAAAAGTTTTGCTAAGGGGGAGATTGTTGGGTTGGTTAAAATTTCTGTTGTAATTAGTTTTCCATTATAGAGTTGTATCTTATTAGGTAATTTCTTAGTAGGCAAGTCTTGCGTAGAAATAATACTTTTATTATTTTTGAGAGGGCACTTAGAGAGATAATTCTTGTTTAGAATTTGTGATTTTCTTTTGAGTGAGACTGGGTGTATAACGTTTAAGGGTTGAGAATTAAGCGTATTCTTGATATAATCCTTCAACTTGTACTTTTACAATCTATATAGTGAAATTGGACTCTCCATGGACATAGGCATGTTTAGCCGAACCACGTATAATTCTTGAAGTGTTCTTTCAAATTGCTTCGTCCTTGTATACTGTAAAGGCTTGGAAATTTTTCTCAATTTAAGTTCATTTTAAATTGAGTTAAGTGTCATTTAGTTTATTAATTGCATGCTTAGAGACTTTTAGGGTTCCTTAAAGTTTTTGTGTTCAAGTGTGGGATTGGGAAGGGTCCAAGTAATCCAGAAAAAATTTACGGGATCTTATAAGTGACGTGAGGGTATAAGTGCACTAAGAGGGACTTGAGTGAAGTTTGGAGAAAAGAGGAAAGGATAGTAGGAGATTAAGTGAGAATTAAAAAGGGTAGAGGAGCAAAACTTAAAAGTTGAGGGACCAACTTGCAATTAATTAAAAAATATCTCAAATATTAGATATATATCAATATGTATAGACATGTGAATGAAAAAATCTGATTTCTCTCCCTCACACACACACACTCTCTCTTTCCCATTTTAGTGTTCTTTAGTCTCTCACTTGATTTGGAAGGTTTTGAGTGAGATTTGAGCTTTGGTGTTAGAGGAAAAAGTGATTCTCTTCACTTTCTCTTCAATTTAATCGGTTCAAAGTCAATTTTGGTGAAGTTAGGGCTTTTGAGTTTGAAGCTTGAAATTGAGGTAGGGGTGTTTATTTGTTATTAACTTTGGTTCTATAAGTCACTTAGGTGAGGTACTAAAGTTGTAGCATGTTTGGTAGTATAAAAGGAACCTTATCTTTGAGTTTTATTGTATCTCACAAGTTCAATTATGTTTAAAGAATGAATGTTATGCCTTATTACTTGTTTTGAAGCATATGTGTACTATGTGTTCAATATGAAGATCTTGTGTGTTAGAAGTGTTAATTTGGTTGCTCAAGTGTGTAGAAATACTTGAAGCGTGGTTATACATGATGTGTTTTTAGTTTAAAATCATGCTAGGTTTGGTTTGAGCCTTTTATATGTCTATGTAAGCAAAAGTGTATTTTGTACCCCATGTGTATGACAAAAGGCATGAAAGAAAAGTTTTGATGAAATTGCATGGTTTTTAAATATCAGGAGGTTGAACGAGATTGTAACGTTGCATGCATGGTTTTAGCCTGAAAAAATATTGATTGATAACTTGTATAGCTTTTGTGAAGATTTGGTTGAAATCTAGTTTTGTTGGCGTATTTGATGATGTTGCGAATCTATGTGATGATTGATGATTTTTGGGAGAATGTCAAAAGAAGTAAGAAGGACTCGAAGCCCTAGGGTGGAAGGTCCAAAACTTGGCCAAGCGGATGTCGCTACGTTGGGTTAGCAACCCATAAAGCATAAGAATAGTATTTGGCCTTCAAGGCACTTACTGTGGTTTCCATTGTTGACAACTCCCTAATTGGTTGATTTTGAACATTATGTGGTTATCGAGTTTTAAACGTGCATATGAGCTCAATTTGAAGTTGTGGAATTGTGGTTTGCGTTCTTGTACTTGATGTTTTGTTTGTGTACAAGATATATGAATGATCGTAGAATTGTCTCAATGTATGTGTTGCACAGTTCTATCAAAATTTGAAACTGGGGGAGCAAAGAGGTGTTTTATCATCTTTGGTGGATGGGATTGATATTACAGTGGATGCAGATCTCGAAAGCAATGTGCTTGGATGTCCACATCATTGTGAGCAATCTCTCATGGAGAAATATCCAGAACTTGATGATAACGTGGGATTGTTGGTTATGGTGGATGGCATGTGTCATGGAAATTATACAGACCATCAGATGAATTACATAAGTAAGAAACACATTCCAAAGAGTTTGTGGTTTGCTGACATGGTCTTCTGGCGAAATGTGCATCCATTGGGGCATAAGAACAACCAAAAAGGTGAATTTTTACGAGCTTTGTATGCACTGGAAACTAGCCATTGAGTTTATGTTCCGGATGTTATTTGGGGTCAGTTGTATACCATATATGTGGATATTATTCAGAAAAGGCTAACCAGGGCTACATCGCTGGCACTTTCTTTTTCGGTGTTGATTACCAAATTTTTTGAAAAAATGAGGTTTCAAGCTAGAAACACAGAAAGAATGATTGTTAGAATGATGAATTTCGGATTGCGAGACTGGAATCAGAGCATTTGTCATCTACCAACTGCATCTCCCGGTGTAGTAGAAGAGGATATGAATATGGATGCTTAGGAATTTGCAAGGGTTGGTGATGTTCTTCCACTGGGTGCACAGTTTGCTATGACCATTAAGTGGTATGATGTTTTGGTAGATGGAATAAAACGTTTGAATAATGGATAGAGGGCGATCATAGAGGAGCAATGGGCTCAAAAGCAAATGATGGAGGCATTCTTTGCAAGGTTTTTAGCAAGACCATCATCGAGTTCCACACCACCCTCAGGATTGGATAGTTTAGGTGTTAGTTTTTATTTTTATTTTATTTTTTATGTTTTAAGTTTCAAGTTTTTTTTTTTTGGAGGGGGGGGTTTTCTTTTCAGTTATTAGGTTGCTTTTCTATTATTTTTTCTAGTTTATTTTGAAGCGTTTTCTTTTGTTGAATGTTTATTTTTATTTTCGTTTTTTTTTTCTAATGAATGACGGATATTATGTTTAGGAATGGTATAGTTTTGTTGTTTTGACAAGTTTTCATGTTCCAGTTTGGGCTTGCTCATGACTAGACGTGTTCATTTTTGAATTTATCATTCCGGTAATATTGTTCTTACCCTCCTGGTTTGAATTTGTTTTATTTGTTGCCTATTGTAGACAATGTGCATTTCAAGTTTGGGGGTACAACAATGACTTCATGATATGTTTCATGTGCTTAATTGATGCAAGAGATTGATACTTTTTCGAATTGCAATTTTTGAGTATGTGTAAAATTTCTAGAAATTATATTTCGAGTTTAGTGGTTTACATGATTGTTTGCATTGATATGTTTTGTAGTCATTGATTTTAGTTTCCTTTATTTTCACATAGCACATTAGCATAATCTTGTGGGGTATAAATTTTTGCTATGAGTTGCTAGCTTACATGTTTTTGATATAAAATAGTATCCCTTGAACATGAACACCGTTGGTGTGCTATATTTGCCTTCGAAAAAACAAAGAAGTCAAAAAATAGTGAAAAATAAAAGATCAATTCGATCTTTTTTATGAAGTAACCGGGCCTCTTGCCTCAGGAAGCATTGAGTGTTGGTGCCAAAGGTTAGGAGTAAGAATTGATGGAATCATTGGTTTGTTCTGGTTTGTAGTCTAGTTGGTTCGAGTTATTAACTTCTATGGGGTGTCTTGACACCTAGTGCCCTAAAGCCATCGGATTTAGGAGTTATTGATTGAAAGCTTGTTACATGAATCTTCTAGAGAGCTTAACAAACCTAAACATTGCATAACCAATTGCGGGAAAAAAAAATAAAAAAAATGGAGTCATGTATTCATACTTTGAGTGTGATTTCAATAAGGGGAGCTAATGAATTGAAATGGTATGTGACTTGGTGTATTCAGTGTAGAACCGTGACCATTTTTGGCCAATCTTCTTATACTTTTATTTAATTGTCATTATCATATTGATGCTTTAAATAATTATATATGTGTTTTAAATGTAAAATACATATTTAGATAACTTATTTAAGATTTGGAAAAAAATTCGGAACATTTAGCAAAAGTTGACTTTTTCAGGTCTGGTCAACCTAAAGGCGTGAGCCCAAAAAAATTCGAAAGTGTTGGAATGACTTCAAATTCGGAGGGTAGGTTACATAAAATATTTGACACGCAACGGAACTGATTTCGTGTCAATCAGAATTATAGAGCTCCGAAAACGAGTCCAAGAAGGTTTAGGAAAAAGTAATGGCATACTTGTAAATATGTGTAGGTCATTTTTCTATAAATAGCAAATGAGAGCACCCAACCTTATTATCTTCTTCTCTCAACCTTGAGCAACCTTAGACATATATACATATATAACAACTTCTTCTTCTTCCATTCTTCATTAATTTAGAGGGACTTCAGGTGGAAATTTGAGTTTGCCGATGAAGGAAGAAACGATCTACGTGTTGAGGGCTCGAGATTGATCATTCCAAAATCAATTTCGGAGAAAGTTGATCTTTTGGATAAAATTTGGGAAAAAGTCAATTGGAAGCTCTTCTAATTTGAGGTAGGGATGTCTAACCCATAAAATCCAAGATTTTTGTGAGTATATTGGTTGTCTATAACAACCAATTGGTTATGTGGAGTAATTAGATATTTTTCAATGTTCAAGCATGTTAATTATACCATTAAATGTGTTATTCATGTTGGTTGATATAATTGTATATCTATAAATGCCTTAGAGAAATTTAAAAGCATGTTGGAATTGACTTGTGCATTAAATTGGTGGATTCATGTATATATATATATGTGAAGGTGATACTTATGTGCTTGATGGATTGCTTTAGGAATGTGTTTAAGTGTAATGCATAATTTAATTGTCTATATTAACTATGTAGAATATGGAAAATGTGAATCATGTACAATGTGATTGCATGTAGTGCTTAAATGGTGGGTTGTGTAAGCGTGATCATGATATGTTAATTTGTCTTGAATTACTTATTCATTAACGTCATGAGCATGGTTAATCCATCCCAAGCTATGGGTAGACATGTGGTGAGGGTGGTGAGTTCACTTGGATGGTTATGTCCTTTTGATGAGGATTGCTTGGATCAACTAAAGTCTCCCTGCATAAGAAATAAATTTGCTTGTCCAGTGTCCAATTCTACTTGTGATGTTATCAATTAAAGGTAAACAGTCTTGTGCCCTAAGTCTTGTGGAAATTAAAGGAACACCCAAATACTTGATTGGGAGATTACCCACACTAAACCCAAGTAGCTCTTTGATTGATGACTTGGTCAACCTCACAAAAAAAGATAGACCTTTTATTCTTGTTGATCTTAAGTCCAGAAAGATTTGAAAAAAGATCTAAAGTATTGCTAAGGGTAGAAACAGAGGGAAGGCTACCATGAGAGAACCAATAGATCATCAGCAAATATGATATGAGATATGGACTTTTTTTTACATCTTGAATGGTATTTCAAATTAAGATCAGCTGAAATAAAATTGTTAATAATAGACGTTCAAACGTCCATAACCACAACAAAAAGAAAGGGGGATAGAGTCCCATTGCCTCAAGCCTTTAACTCTATTGAAATGGCCATGAAATTCCCCATTAACAGAAATTGTGAAGGAAGGAGAAGTAACACATGTTTTAACCGAGGATATGAAAATAGGAGGGAAGTTGAGCATGGTCAGTGCATCAAATAAGAACTCCCAATTTACTGAATCATAAGCTTTTTGCAAATCAATCTTGAATGCACATTTGGGAGTAGGGGAATGGAGATGATAGCCATGTAAAATTTCTTGGGCTAAAAGAATATTATCACGAATTGTTCTTCCCTGAATGAAAGTAGATTGGTTTGGATCAATGATAAGGGGCAAAACTGGTTTGATCTTATTGGCAAGGAGTTTTGAGATGCATTTGTAGATTGTATTACAGCAGGAAATGGGCCTATAGTCATGGAGAGTAGAAGGGTTAGGACATTTAGGAACAATATTGCAACAGCTGAATAGTATCATCAACTCTATATCAACTCATTACATACTGTTTTAGCCAGTAAAAACTAGCTTTAAATGTGCTTTCTCCATAGATCAGCAATTCACCTTGATTACCATACAAGTACAAACCACTTATAGTGAAGTTCTAGCATCATGAAGGAGAGGAGCTACATCATGTGTCCGTATCTCTAAAACTCCTGCATCATTTAGCAACATTATCAATCCATTAGCAAGAAATACAACGACTACGTTTTTTATTTATTAATTTATTTTTTCTTTTTGTCATCTTTGATTTAGGTTCAGGAGATTGACAACATTAAACAAGACATTTGCCACTGATAGCACACACTAGGAAACAACATTGGAGTTTGAAACTCATTGAGCACATCTAGTTACTCTCTCCAATTGGTCATCTGGGTGGGAATTGATTCTCTAAATTATTAAGGTCCAACAGATTTTAAATGTATTGCAAAAAGTTAACCCAAAGATGCCATTAATAACTCTAAAAAGCATAATTAAACAAGAAATGAAATAATGTAAGATGGATACTTTCATGCTTCATCTCCATCCCAAACCGAAGTTTGATCTTCTCGAGTGCTGCTAGAACATCGCCCATATTGATCCTTTCTTGAGGTGATTCTGCAGAGCAATTCATAGCTAATTCCATGATGGACGACACACACTGCACCTTTGCATTGAAATCTTCTTCCTCTGGCCTTAGCAAGTTGGAATCTATAACCTGAATTAATGCATTGGGTAGTGACTCCTTTACCCAACCCCTGAGGCTTAGATCTCCAGAAAATAAATCATCAGTGGGTTTCCTTCTTGTAAATGTTTCCATTAACATAATACCATAACTGTAAACATCACACCTTGTAGATACTAATCCTTCCATTCCATACTCTACATCCAACAATACAACTCATCAGATAAATTAATATACAGGTTAGAAAAGTTAATTTTTTTTTATAGAAACTTGACTTGAAATTTTGTTTATGAGAGAATGATATAAGAAGTTTACCTGGTGCGATATACCCAAATGTAGCTAGAGTCTTGGTTATTGCAATGCTATCCCCATCACCTAAGAACTTCCCAATTCCAAAGTCACTCACATGTGCAACCATATCTTCATCTAGAAGGACATTGCTTGGCTTCAAATCACAGTGAACAATAGATGTTGAATAACCATTGTGGAGATAGTCGATTGCACATGCCACATCTATCATTACATCTAACCTTTGCAAGATATCCAAGAAATAGTTGTGCGAATACAACCACTTGTCAAGACTCCCATTAGGCATGTACTGGAGTATCAAGGCTTTGAAATCAAGATTAGAACAACTGTTAATGACTTTGGTGAGATTCCTGTGTCGGATGTTGCGCAATATTTCACATTCTGTGTCAAAACTCTTAAAAGCACCTTCTAGCTGCAGATTGAATACCTTTACAGCCAAAATAGTCCCATCAATTAGTATAGCTTTATAAACTGAACCGAAACTCCCGATGCCAAGCAAGTTGCTTTCTCTAAACCCATCAGTTGCTTGCAGAAGTTGATGGTATGTGATTCTCTCTCTTTCAGTAGCAAGTATTGAAGCAGTTTGAATTGGAGTTTTGTTTTTCTTTCGACATCTCAAACATACAAATCCAACAACGGTCAAGACAAGAAGTATTGCTGCAATTGGCAACATGACAAGAAGCACTCTTTTTATCCTTGATCTGTGAAGAGAAGTAGTATTATGACATGGCAAGACTTGGAACTGAGGGGCACCGCACAGTGCTTCATTGGACATAAATGATTGATTTGTGAAGTTTGCGAAAGGTCCCCCAGTTGGAATTTCTCCTCTTAGTCTATTGAAAGATACATTAAAATATGTAAGATACAAGAGTGTCTCTAACGACCGGGGGATCACACCAGAAAGGTTGTTATGAGATAGATCCAAGGATTCCAAGCCTACCATGCTTTGAAATACGTCAGGAATAGGTCCTTGCAGCCTATTATTTGCCAGAGAAAGATTAGTTAAATCTTGTAAGCTGGCAATTGTGCTAGGGATGTCACCTGTGAATTGATTCATTGATAGATCAATTTGGATAGCAACCTTTAGACTTCCCATCTCTTGGGGTAGATATCCACTAAAAGAATTAGAGGACAAGTTGAGGATCAAAAGATCTTTGAGGCTCCAAAGAGTTGCAGGTATGGGGGAAATTAATCTGTTGGAATGTAGATGCAAATTTCTTAGGGAAGTAACATTCCCTAAGCATGTTGGAATAAGACCAGAGAGCCTATTTTCACTCAAATCCAAATCACCCAGGTTCTTTAAATGGCAAAGGCCCAATGGAATGGATCCCTGTATTCTGTTATGATGAAGATAAAACTGTTGGACCTTCCTTAATTCTTTGATCGTTGTGGGTACAAGTCCAGTTAATTCATTGTCATATAGGTACAAGAATAACAAGTTGCTTAAATTACCAATCCCTGTCGGAATGTTGCCCGTAATTCCACAACTGCGTACCGCAAAATACTGAAGAGAAGTGGAGAGATTCCCAATGGAAGTTGGAAGTTTTCCATTTAAAGGATTACCACCTAACCGCAGGCCGGTTAAATGCCTGCAGTTTGTCAACGAAGTGAGGAAGGTCAATTCTGGAGATTCAAAATCACTGTTGAGATTGTTTTCTGCCAGGGACAGACGTCTGAGAAGGGTTAATTTACCTAGTGAGTGAGGAATTGCACCACTGAACTTGTTCAAAGAGATATCTAAAGAATTGAGATTGGAAGCATTTGAGATAGAATGAGGAACAACTCCAGTGAGGTTATTTTCTGCAAGAAAAAGTGCTTCAAGGTTGGGTAGTGAATGGCCTATATCTGATGGAAGATTGCCAGAAAGTTCATTAGACACAAGTGAGACCCGATTTCGTAGTGTTGAGATGTTGAACATTGCTGCTGGGATCGGACCTGTTAAGTGATTGAATTGTAATACTAATTCCTCTAACTTAAGGTTACCAATCTCTTCGGGTATTCCACCTGCCAAAATGTAAAACAAAAAAAAGATTTCAAAGTTACTCTAAATTGTTGCTTCTGTTTTGTTTCAATATGTTAGGCCCCTTAAATTGATATCTCATTAATACCAAAGAAGCCAAGTTTATATTCTTGATTCCCAGTTGGGAAGCTAGATATCAAGAAAGTGATATCTTAATTATCTCCTCTCTCTCTCTCTCTCTCTCCCAAATCTAACATCTTACTTCACTCTCTTCGGCCTCTTAATCAGGGAGCTGGAACATTGTAGCTATACGATCAAACTGAGCTCGAACAAGCCCTAACTCCATCGACTTGGGCCAGTTGAACTCATTTACAGTCATTCCACAAACAAGAATAATAGCCAGATTTATTTACAAAAAAATAAAATAATAAAATCCAGATTTCTAATTTTGCTTGGAATCAATCCTTGCAGTATATAGAACAAAAAAGGAATATCATACCTTGGAAGGAGTTACCAGCAAGAAGCAATATCCTAAGCAGAGTGAAATTGCCAATCTCTCTAGGAATGGGGCCACTGAATCCATTAGAGTCCAAAACTAAAATCTGAAGTTTTGAGCATTTATATAGAGTCGATAGAATTTGACCATTTAACTTGTTATATTGTAGTAGAAGCACTTCCAGTTTCGGAAGATGATTGCATACATCCACGGGAAGATTACCAGATATGTTATTCAATGAGAAATCAATACTTCGCAGTGAGGACATGGTGAATATTGTTGGTGGTATGGAGCCTGCAGAAATACAATTAAGAGGAGGTTTTCTCAACTCACAAACTTGAGGCCATACAACAACAATGGAGAACAAAGTACTAATTATCGTATAAATGCTCTTTTTATATTTACATAATATAATTATAGGATTTTGAAGGTATAACTATGAATTAAACAACATGCAGATCTAATAGTTTTAATACATTTAGCACTCAAAATTGAAATAGGCTTTCACTTTTATAAATTCAATATTAACTTTTCTTGAATTTTTCAGAATTTAAGTTTCAATTTCATCAAACAACACCTTAGTTAACAATTCATAAACTATATACTCAAAGAACACAAGGAGAAGAAGCTAATAATGAAATTCCATCATTACAAAAAGAAAAAGAAGGAAAAGAAAATGTTTAGTGCAACTTTGTAACATCAGCCAAAAAAAAAAAAAAGAAAGATGAAATTGTACCTGTCAAGCTATTTTTGCCAAGATCAAACATTTTCAATGAAGTGATATTAGAGAAAGAATGAGGTATGTGGCCAGTGAGGTGGTTTTGCCACAAACTTATTTTCTCAAGACTAAGAAGGTTACCCATCTCTGGGGGAATTTCACCTACAATCAAATTTCCCATCATTAGTATGAAGGCTTTTTTGAGCTGAATTTCATTAGTGTTAATGAATTTATCCCATCATTAGTATGAAGGCTTTACTGAGCTGAATTTCATTAGTGTTAATGAATTTATGTTATATGCAAGGACCTACCACAACTAAATAAAGCCACGTTCACAATGGGCATACATTAAATTGGATTACATTGTGTCCAATGTGATGCAAAAGGAAAACCAAATATCTATATATTTATATATATATATTTTATCACCTAACCACAGGTATGGAGCCTGCAGAAATACAATTAATTATTTCCTATCCATAAAATTAATCTACACCATAGGAAATATCTTCTTATTAAAAAAGAAAAAAAAGTAAAGTCTAATCAAATATCTATATATATTTGATATGATAGAGATGACAAATATCTATTATCATACCTTCGAAGTAGTTAGCACCAAGGTACAACTCCTTAAGCATGGTTAAGTTGCCAATCTCTCTAGGAATGGAGCCAGTGAAGCTGTTATATGCCAGCGACAAAATTTGAAGTCCAGAGCATTTATATATAGTTGACGGAATTTGGCCATCCAATTCACTGGAAGATAGATTAAGCCGTTCAAGTTTTGGAAGATGGTCGCACATATCTAGTGGAAGATTACCAGATACGCCATTCATTGAGAAATCAATTCTTTGAAGTGAGGAGATGTTGAAGATTGTTACTGGTATGGAGCCTGCGCGAGCGCAGAAATATAATTAATTATTTATTTCCCATCTATAAAATCTTCACCATAGAAATCTCTCTCTCTATATATAAATATATATAGATATAAAGGTTCTTAAAGTCTAGCTAGTCTAATTAAATATCTAATTATATATATATATCTTTGATATGATAGAGACAAAAATTAGGATGGTACCTGTAAAACGGTTGTTAGCAAGAAGCAAGTGCTCAAGTTGAGATAAGGCAATCAACCATGATGGAAGCCCACCATTGAAGTGGTTGGACCCTAAATTGATGAGTTTCAATCGTCTCAAATTTGCTAACTCGTTTGGCAGATGACCACTGAAACTATTTCCACTTATGTCAAGTGAAACGAGAAATGAAAGGTTACCCAGGTGTGGAGGAATGGTGCCTTGAAGAGCCATGTTTGAAATATTCAAGGCTCTGACTCTTTGGTGGCGAGCACTGCAAGTGACTCCGACCCAGTTGCAAACTGAGCTCGCTGCGGACCAGTTCTTAGCCAAAGCGCCATGAGGCTCGGATGATATATTCGCTTTCAAGGCAAGAAGAGCAGACTCATCACTGGCAATACTATTGTTGGTTACTGTCTTGGATGTGCAAGTGATGATGAGATAGTGCACCACTGCAATAGAAAGGAGGAAGCGAGTTTTCTCCATGGGTACAAAACTAATTAATTATTGCTAGGCGTATCAATAATGAACAGTTTTGTCAAATCCACGAGCTTTGACGAGTATGTTCACAAACCTCTTTAACTAATAATTACTGCACACTATTTTTAAATCTAGCTGCTAATTAGTTCAGTTTCAGTCATAGATAGGGCCAAGAGTGCGTTCTTTTTTCCACCTAGAGCCACAAAAAGTCCCTGCCTAAAAAAGACTTTTTATCTCATATTGCAAGTGGGTTCATCCCACGTGCCTCCATTAAGGCAAGCTTATCTAACTTATGAAATATCTCTTGAGGAGTGTTACCAGCAGTCGGGCTCCACACTCGCTTGTTTTCATTGGCCAACTGTTCGCGTGTGTATAACTTTATTTTTTTCTTTTAATCGCATCTCACGCGAGAAATGAACTGAGACGTTTCGCTTTCCTTCTCTAACACTGCCTCTCTCTCTCTCTCAAACGAGACTCCGGTTACCGGCACTTCCGACTAACTGATTAAGGCAGCGAATATAAAGCTTTCCGACGAGCTATTCATTAAAATCATAAACGAGCTATTCATTAAACGAGACTCCGGTTATATGGTTTTGCTTTTATAGTTCTTTAAGGTAAAGACCTCAGGATCCTTAAGTGGAACACTACAAACCTTAGAAGAATGAGAAGAAGATAAAAGAAACAATGCATAGAAGGTGTTGTTTTGGAAGAATAGCGGGCTTGTTTCAATAATTGTGTTTTGTTGTTGTTCGACATGTTTGAACAGTTACCAGTAATATAACCATCTTTGTATTCAATAGATTTTGGAGCATATTTACAATTTTCTATTTCTATACACTGATTGAATTTTTAAAATGTGAAGTTAACTGTAGATTGTTTGCACCAAAATATAAACTTTTCTGACTTTTTTTTTTTTTTTTGGTAAGGTAAGTAAGTATATTAAAAGAGAATGTACATCAAACAATCACCTAAAAGGTGAACAAACTCACAATGGAGTAAACAAATTGTCATTTTAAATAAGATGAGCAACAAGAGAATATAGCAGCAATGTCCTGAAGCAATGGCATCGGAGCTTGGAGCAATGAGAGATTGAAGAGGATAGAAATCTGGAGGTTGAACAGGATATCAGAACCTTGGTAGCTTAGAAGCTTGGATCCATTTTCATAGGTCAGGAGGCTTCCGTGATGGTCTTATGCATGAGCTCGGAAGATGCCAGGATGCTGCTAGAACACGTGAAGCTTTGCTGTCTTTGAATTTACAAGAGTGTAATCTTAGCCTGATTGTCTCATGGATGGTGCAAATGATAACTTGAGGAGTTGAGCTTTTGTTCTTGAAAATCCTGCTGTTTCTTTCTTTCCAGATAAAGTAAACTGTTGCTGCAAGGAGGAGTCTGCATGTAAGGTGTTCGATAGGGGAGCTCCAAGAAACTGAAGCAGAATTTATGAAGTCTGGCCATGAGGGAAGGACAAGAGGAGGACTGCAAAGGTTGAGAAGCTGATCCCATATGGTGGAAGTAAATGGACAATGGAAGAATAAGTGGTTGTGGGACTCAGCAGCTGAAAGGCAAAGAGTGCAGGCATTTGGGTTGAGGTGTGACATGCTAGGCTTGTCCAAAGTTGGTAACTTACCTAGAGCAGAGAGCCATAAAATGAAGCTATGCCTTGGAATATTATTTTTGAACCAAACCAAATTAGACCAAGGAACGGAAGGAGATACAGGGGAGATGGAATGTAAGGTTAATGAAAGGGAGAAATTGGTGAGGTTAATCCAAAGGGAGGTGTCATCCTGGTATTGGTTTAATGCTGGAAGAGTAGCAGGGTTCCTAAGAACAGGTAAGAGTCTTTGCAGGCAAGGAGGAATGAACCATTGACCATCTCTGGTAAGAGCATTAACTTTGGTGTATCTACCTGTGGAGGTACTAAGAGTGATTGGGTTAGCAATTTGGTTGAGTAATGGCCCACAGCTAAGCCATGAATCAAACCAGAATGAAGTGTTGATCCCATTCCCAATCTTAACAGTGATTAGAGGTCTTGCCAAGTCCCTTAATTGGAGCAATTTCTTGAGGGACCATGAGCAATCAGAAGGGCAATTGATTTCCCAGAAGTTCTTTCCCTTAAGGTAAATGGACTGAATCCATTTAGACCATAGGCATTGAGGGTGTTTAAAAAAGAACCAAATATGCTTGATCATCGCTGCTCTATTAAGGGAGGAAATGTTTTGTAAGCCTAAACCACCATTAAGTTTGGGAAGGCAAACCTGAGTCCATGCGACCTTAGAGAAACTCTTAGTGGAGTCTGTGCCAGACCATAAGAAGTTTCTAATGAGGGAGTTGATCTGAGTGGTGACAATCTTTGGAAGAATAAAAACATTCATCCAGTAAAGTTGTATGCTGTAGAGGACAGCTTTGCAGAGCTGAAGCCTACCTGCATAAGAGAGACTCTTACTTGTCCAATGGGTGATTCTGTTAGAGATTTTCTCCACCAAAATAGTGCAATCAACTGGCTTAAGGCAAGAAGAAATCAGTGGAACTCCAAGGTATTTGAAGGGAAGTTCACCTCTACTGAATTGGAGTTTAGAGATGATACTCTGTTGAGTTGAATCATTGACTCCAGAGAAGTAAACATGGCTTTTAGAAAAATTTGTTGAAAGGCCAGAAAGAGCTTGGAAGGTGACTAATGCATCCTTAAGGATAGAAACAGAGCTTAGGTTACCTTTTGAAAAAAAAAGTAAGTCATCAGCAAAAATAAGGTGGGTTAATCCTAACGGATGGCATTTCCAATGGTGTTGGAAGTTAGGGTTGTTAAAGGTGAGCTTAGAAAGAATAAGAGAGAAAACTTGCATCACAATGACAAAAAGAAATGGTGAGAGAGGGTCACCTTGCCTAATGCCACTACAACCTTTGAAGAAGCCTTTGCTTTCACCATTGAGTGAGATGGAATAGGATGGAGTGGAGATACAAAGGTTGACCCAGTGAATGAAAGGGGGAGGGAACCCCATCAATTTGAGTGTATCAAGAAGAAACTGCCAGCCAATGGAATCAAAAGCCTTGGTAAGGTCAACTTTAATTGCACATTTGGGAGGAGAAGAGACCCTGTGGTACCCTCTCATTATTTCTTGGGCCAGAAAAATGTTGTCAGCTATTCTTCTACCCTTGATGAAGGCAGTCTGAGACTCACTAATTAGAGAGGGTAGGATAAGCTTCAACTTGTTAGCAAGAAGTTTAGAGATACATTTATAAAGCAGGTTGCAGCAAGCTATAGGTCTAAAGTCACTAACAGAGGTTGGGTTATGAGTTTTTGGAACCAAAGCAAGAATGGTGCAATTGATCTGCTTTAAAATTTTGCCAGAGATGAAGAAATCTCTAATAGCATTGGTAACTTCTGAACCAATAATTGACCAACTCTTTTTGAAAAACAAGGCATTGTAACCATCTGGACCAGGAGATTTGTCATTTGCAAAGGAGAAGAGGCATTGCTGGATTTCAATGTTTGTGGGGATTGAGCTAAGATGCTGGTTAAAACTAGGGACAAAAGGATGGGGAAAAAATTTTAAAAGCTTTGAAAGGCCCGAATAGGCAGGGGTGGATCCAAGAGAAGATTGAAAATGGCTAACAAAGGCTTGGGAGATGTCATCTTTGTTATTTAAAGTGGAGCCATCTTGGGCAATAAGGTTGTGGATCCTGTTCTTGTTGAACCTGCAATTGGCAGTCTTAAAGAAGAAAGCAGTATTGTTGTCACCTGCAGCAAGCCAATTGATTCTTGCTTTTTGTTTCCACAACCTTTCTTCACAAAGTTTAAGGTGGGTGAAGGAATGGAGAAGGTTCTTCTCAGTGGATCTGAGAGAAGGGTCAGAGGGGTTAGAGTCAAGGATTGTTTGACAATTTAGGAGCTCATCTTTACAATTTTTGACCCTAGAGGAAAGGTTGTTGAACTCATTTCTATTCAAGGACTTGAGAGGGGCCTTAAGAAGCTTGAGCTTTTGGACAACAATGTACATGGGAGAGCCTCTGATTGGGGATTGCCAAATGGATTCAAGAGTTGCAAGAAAGGATGGGTGAGAAGCAAGGAAGTTTAGAAATTTGAAAGGTAATGATCTAGAAGGGGAGGGAGGACCAAGGCTGACCATTATAGGGCTATGATCAGAGACATTTTGGGGTTCAAAAACACAAGAAGATGATGGAAATTTGGAATTCCAATAAGAATTAACCAAAGTTCTGTCGAGTTTCCTAGCTATGTTTGCACAACCAAGGCTTTGGTTTGACCAAGTGAAGAAGATACCTGAGTATCTGAGATCTTCCAATCCAATAGAGTGAATGCAATCTCTGAAGTCAGCCATCTCAGGAGTTAATCTGATGCATCCTCCATGCCTCTCATTGATATTCAGAACAGTGTTGAAATCTCCTAAAAGCATCCATGGTTGATGAGAAAGGAGGGAAGCGTGGGTGATCAAGTTCTGCCAGAGCCTCTGCCTTCCAATTCTTGAGTTAAAGCCATAGATAAAGGAAACATTGAAAAGGGAGTGGTTGGTAAGGTTGGTTGCAAGACAGTGGATAGCCTGATCAGTAATCTGAAGGATTTGCAGCCTATATTTGAATGGATTGTGAATAATCCAAATTCTACCTCTGTCTGAGCAAGAGTAGTTATCAAAAACCTGCCAAGAAAGACTATTTGAGCCAACGAGTTCCTTGAAGATAAAATCTCTGTTTGCTTGGAGGACTTTGGTTTCAAGGATAGCAAGAACACTGACCTTGAGGTCAAAAAGAAGATTTTTTATCTCAATTTGTTTTATAGGAGAATTGAGGCCCCTAATATTCCAACAGGAGATGGTCATTTGGACAGGGAGTTGCAGTTGCTAATCAGACCTCTAAACCCTTTAAGGGTGCATTTGGGATGGGTGCTTCCTATCTTACCTTTACCCTTGTCCTTGCCCTTTCCTTTGCTTTTTTCCTTGCAGTTGCTCTTCCTGCCTTTCTTTTTACTGCTTGAGTGGTAACCAACAGAAGAGAACGCAGAATCTGCTTCAAAGCTACTGTTATGGATGGATTCAGATTCCATATCATTGATATCTCTATTTTCAAGTCCTTCCAAGTCACAATTGCTTTCATTGTCTGTGGAAGGGTCATCCAGGGAGTTGGAGAGAGCTTCAAATTGGTTAAGAAGTTTTGAGGGATTATGAGGTGGGGGATGAATTGAGTTGTTTGATGATTGGTTTGGGGAAAAAGATGGAGAGTGGATGTTAATGGGAAGAGGGATGGCTTGGGGTTTAAAGGGAGAAAGGTCGACAACAATTTTGAAAGGTTTAAAAGGATCAGCAGATTTATCCAAGTTGGGAAGATTTGCAATGTTATGAATAGGGGAAGTGGATTCTTGAGGGAGTCTTGAAGCAAGATTGCTACCTGGGAGATTGCAATCAGCTGTTGTGCCCTTTTTTGATCCAGAATTTGATTTCCTCTTGACTAATGTCCATTCATTGGTAATAGGTGGGGGGACAAAGATTGGAGAGCAAAGGTTAGCAGAGAGCATAGGACAATTTTTTGAGGTGTGGTTGAAAGTGAGGCAAGAGGAGCAACTTGAAGGTTTCCAGGGGTATTGAACAGTAATAGTGATTGGGTTCTCAAATCCAGAGTTAAGGAGAAATTTGTCAGGAAGGGAACTGGTGGGATCAATTTCGATGCATATTCTGGCAAAATCAATTCTGGAGAGGTTTTGTGTGGGCTGGTCTGCATAAAGAGGATTGCCAATAGCACTTGCAATGTAACTAAGGCCCTTGGAGGTCCAGAAATGAAGGGGAATGTTGAAGAATTTAACCCAGATTGGAAGTTTCTTGCAGGTATCATCTTGAAGTTGGAACTGAGGGCTCCATAAATTTAGACTCAGGGGTTTGTTGGCAATTGACCACGGACCTTCATGGAGAACTTCTTTGGCAGATGACTCATTAATGAATCTGAAGAGGAAGAATCCCTTAGAGTTAGCAATGACATCAGTAAGACCCTTTGATCTCCATAGTTTAGAAGCAGTGTTTTGAACAACTTTGAATGGAATTTTTGATCTGAAAAAATGACCAATCAAAGTTGCTTTCCATTCCTTTGCACCTTCTGAAGACACATCATTGGGAGGGTCAACAAGGATGAGACCATCTGAAGAAGATGGTTTATGAAATTCAAAAACCATAGTTTTGTTTTTTGGTGGAAAAGTTGAGGCAAAGTTCAAGTTGGTTTGGTTAGGGTCATGGTTTGTTTGAATGGTTTGGTTTGATGGTGGTTTAGTTAAGGGAGAGGTCGAGTTGGTTTGGTAAGGGGGGTTGGTTTGGTTAGCTGAGGCTAAGATCAAGTTGGTTTTGTTAGGGGGGTAGGTGAGGTTGGTTTGGTTGAGTGTAAAAATGGGGTTCCCTGAATTAGGAACTGACGTGAAGTCAGAGTTGAAAGAACAAAAAGTTCCTGAAGGAAGGGTTTGATTAGGAAAGGTTGACTTGGCAGCAGAGAGGTGGTTGGTAGATTGAGACAGGGGTTTTGAAATTTGAATGTCAGTGTGTTCACGCGCCATAGGGGTGATTGGGGGAGTTATGGACTTGTTTGTGGTGGTTCGAACTGAATGATGGAGGTTCACGGTGGTGGAAGGGTGGTTAAGGAGGGGGAGAGAAGGCGACAAAGGAGAGAGAGGGATAATGAAATGACCAATAGGGATGGAGGGAGGTGGAAGATTACTTGTGTTAACAATCATCTGATTCGGTGAAAGAAAAGGATTGATGTTGAGATTGGAATGTAGAGAAACTAGTTGTTCCTTGAGGAGAATAATCTCATTGTGAAGGGGACTAAGTTGAGAAGAATCAACTCTACAGGATTTACCATTGATGGAACTCAAAAGCGTGCAGAATTCTTGGTTAAATTCCAGAAGATGCCTTTTGAGTGATTCAATGGTCACAATGAGGTCAGCTCTTGTAGAATCCAGAGAGGTAAGATCAACACCTTTGGGGAGAAGACGTTTTGAAGGAGCTTTTTTGGATTGGTTGAGTGATCTGTCTTCATCAAGAGCCTTAAAAACTTTGGTGATGGAGGATGGTGGTTCTTCAGGAGTTGTGGATGTTGTTGATGAATGGAGTGGTGGAGGGACTTGTTTAAGACAATGGTTTCTGGGTGGTCGAGGGGGGCGAGAGCTAGGGGGTCTGTGAGATGCGCAGATGTCGAACCCTGTGGTCGTAGGTCTGGATCGGGTCAGGAGTTGCAGTGGTTGGGCAGGAGATGAAAGAGTTAAGGAATGAGGTAAAGGAATGGTGAGAGGGGGGTGAAGGAGAGGGGGAGGGGACGAATGAGGAAAAGGAATGGTGAGAGGGGGGTGAAGGAGAGGGGGAGGAGACATGGCTGCTAACCGGACTCTCTCAGAAGACTTCCCAGCGCTGTTAGTCACTTTGTTCCATCTGAACTTGACTTGTAAGGAAATACTGTAATAAACTGTAGTCTTTCCACCTGAACTTAATTCGTTTAATTAGGTTCTTATTGATACTTTCCTGCACGTATCTATCTATTGCTTTTCTGACTTGGTGTTTGTACTCAAATATAACTCTAAATATGAGTTATATTTTAGTACAAACAATCTGACAAGGTTGATCACCTTCTATATGGTTGATCACCTTCCATAAAAAAATCTTCTAAATAACCATCTCATCTTGCTGCAAGAGTGCCAAGGAAGTAGTTTATATAGATAATACAAAAGCAATACTCCTTCTATCACAATTGATACTACTAATTTTAAACAAGAAACTATATATTTCTCTGTTGCAACTCATACAACTTCGGTAAATCTTACTGGATTGTATTAAATTTTCTCATAATATAATTACTCTAAGAAGGTTAACTGCTCCGTATAAAAAAATCTTCTAAATAAACCATCTCATCTTGCTACAAAAGTGCCAAGGAAGGAAAAATAGTGGCTTCTACAAAACCTTGCATGTAGAAGCACTATTGGCACAGAGAACTACTCTTCAGAAGAAAAGATCAGTCCAGGGCTTATCAAAGTTGGCAATACAGAGTTTTCCAGCAACTATGTTACCTGCTTTAGTGGAAGTGACAAATTACTATATATATACTTCAACAACATCATGACTATATATATATATAAATTCTAACAGACTTGAAGGCCACATCTTCAACTCTGACTCAACAACAACCAACCAACCAAGCTAGAGTTCATTGTGTTAACATCCATAATCAGAAAATTACTACATGATTAGCATTTCCAGCCACAAAAGAGTAAAGTTTGTCTACACCCGTCATCAAAAGATTACCGCATGACCAAAAGTCTGCTATGTTAATCTATATAATCAAATAAAAGTTACATTCAATAATATCCCAAAACATAGCAAAAATAAATCGGCTTCTTCACAAGCCAAGTATGTCTCTTCCTCGTTGGAAATAAAGTTCGTTTGATCAAACTTGAAAATTTTATGGTATGCAAGTAAAAAGTAAACTACAATTAATAAATTAATAGTGTACCTCAAAATCATTTGTAGGGGGTGGTGTTAACTCAAAACTCCATTCTTGTGTAAGTTGATTACGAACAAACATATGACGATGATTCTCTTCCTGTTATATATATTAAATATACATATTATATTATGATAAAAATAAAATAAAAATTAATTGTAAACATGATTATATAATTAGCTACCATTACGTGTGCATCTTGGTCCATGCCATAATGATTTTCAACCCCCAAATCTCTTGTCTTGAAACGATCCTATAGGATTCAAAGTAAAAAAATTAACTTTTCTCAATTTTGGACATTAAAGTATTGAAGAAAAGTATCATCAAATGCATTTAAGTCATGACAAACCTCTCTTTCCAAGGACTTTCTCATCCTACCACTGGGCACTTCAAGATGCTTTTGAACCTAAAATAATGCAAGCATTACTAATTAGTAACTAAGAAACATATCACAAAATGATATACATATGTAAGATAACTAAAATTCTAACCTCTTTTGGTTTGTTGTTGTATCTTATTTTACTCCTTTTCTCTATCCCATTTTTGATTCTTTTAGAAGCTCCTTTCGTAATTGACACTTATGGGTCAAACACTGAGATATCAAGCATCACATTACTCTCAATGTTCTCTCTATCAAGATAATGAGAACTATAAGGCTCTTTAAAGCCCTCACGAGAATTATTAACCATTGCACATTTTTTCAAAGCTTCCTTTAGCGCATCATATGCAATGTTAAAACTCTCCGTGCATATTGACCCCTCCTCACTCAACTTGGTAGCTTCTTGAAGTAACTCATTAAAACGCTGCTTCTTCGAATGGACATCTTTTGAAATGTGTCTTTTGGTATTAACACTTTTTGCATCTTTAGTCCATTTCTTTAAGATGTATTGAGAGGGGATGTTAAAAACACCAAAAGATTGAAGTACCGCCAAGGCATGTCTACAAAGATACCCATTGTACTCAAATAGACAACATAAACAAAAAATCTCTTCGTTGCTTGCATCCCATACTACCATGAAATCTTCATGTTTTTCAAAATCTTGAACTTTTAAACTCTTAACCATACCATCTTCCAAATTTTTTTGAGCATAACATCCAAATGCTCCCAAAACCTCAACTTGAAATTTCTTGAAGACTTTGTGTGTGTAAAACGTTGACATTTGTTTCTCAAAAGGTGAAGGGGACTTTAAAGCAGGTTGTTTGTACAATGTACAAAAATCAGCATACGCCTCTTTTTCTTCTCTATCTTTTAAAGCCACCATGTATTGTTCAACAAACTCCTTCAATGAAGTCTTCTTGCTCACATATTTATCAAAGAAATAGTTTATACTTTCAGTTCTTTGAGTTGTAGGCATTCCGACAAAGAATGTACTTCTCATGTAAATAGGAACCCAATGTTTACGATCCTCAAATAAAGTTTCAATCCATTCATTCTCTGTGAGTTCAAATCTTTCAACCATAGTCCTCCATTTTATCTCAAAGTCCTCTTCAGTCCATGAATTATAAACACATTTATTGAATATTCCCATAAAATTTTCATGTTTTCTTATTACATGACCAAGCTTTTCAAGAACCTTTCTCAATATATGCCACAAACAAAAGCAATGTCGTGCATTTGGGAATACCTCTGAAATGGCTGCTTTCATAGCCTTGTCTTGGTCAGTTAGTATAGCCATTGGAGATTTTCCACCCATTACTCTAATCCATATTTGCATTAGCCAAATAAAAGTTGATGTAGTCTCATCTGCAAGCAATGCACATCCAAGAAGTGTAGTCTGGAAGTGATTATTCACACTAACAAATGGAGCAAATGGCATTTTGTAGTTGTTTGTGATATATGTAGTATTAAAAGAAATAACATCTCCAAAAACCTTATAATCTTCCTGTCCTTTTGCATCAACCCAGAAAACATTTCTTAAACGTTGTTCTTCATCTAAATCCAATGCATAAAAGAAATTGGCATTCTCTTCTTGTATATGCATAAAATGTTCCAACATTACTTGGGCATCCCCTGATGCTAACTCCAAACATTTTTCCTTATCAAAATGGTTTCTAATGTCTTTTTCTAAAAATCCAATGTTTTCATATCCACCATTTTCTTTGGCCATTGCAGCAAAAAACTTAGTTGTCTTCACCACAACTGCATGCAAAGTATTAATGTTATGCTTGATGTTAGGAGTGATGCTTCTATGACATGGCAAATAGTGCGTATGACTTGGAAAAAGTTCATGGTTATGTTCCTTGATGAATTCATGAACAAACCATTTTTCATCTTGTCTTCTCTTTACATGTAAGATTGCTTTACAATCGATCTTCAAACAAGGTCGTGGATTAAGTGCATCAGACCCTCGCTTAAACCCATGCCTTGTACAAACAAACTTTACATCAATAAATTCTCCACTTGCCTTTGACCGACGACTAGCTTTTGTTGAGGCACCAAACCCCATAGACTTTGCATATTTTAGGTAAAACGAATATGCTTCTTCATGTGAATCAAATTCCATACCAATGTAAGGTTCCAATTCTTTTTTACTTTCCTCATGTTTTTCACCATCAATAATATTTTCACTTTCACATGGAACCTTCTCCTTGTCACATTCTCCATGAGCTAAATTCAAATCAATATTTAGACCCATAAATACCTAATATAAGAGAAAAAAAATAATTATAAACAATCCTCCAAAGTCTAAAAAATTCACAAAATACCTATTATATATACGATTGAATTTTTAAAATGTGAAGTTAACTGCAAATTGTTTGCACCAAAATATAAAATTTTCTAACTTGGTGTTTGTACTCAAATATAACTCTAAATATGAGTTATAACAACAGTCGCGCTAGCGACTGCCGCTAGCACTTCTCATATCTCTTTGTGTAGTAACCCTTGTGGACGAGTGTGAGTGGGCGGGTGCATAGACAGACACTGGGCTGAGCTACCACACTGACAGGGTACAGGGTGCTCAATC
This sequence comes from Cornus controversa, assembly GCA_026545225.1. NCBI lineage: Eukaryota > Viridiplantae > Streptophyta > Magnoliopsida > Cornales > Cornaceae > Cornus > Cornus controversa. Next base: position 22,887,410 of record CM048852.1, read on the forward strand.
CCACATCGCCTGGGTGTGGAAAAGGGGATGTGCTTATATGTAGTATGTTCTCTTCAAATGGTATGAGGCCTTTTGGGGTAAAACCCAAGAGCAAAACCATGCGGGCTCAGGCCCAAAGCGGACAATATCATACCATGTGTTGGAGCGGGGTATTACAATTGGTATCAGAGCCTGAACCCAGCCGGAAGTAAGTGTGCCGACGAGGGCGTCGGGCCTCGTAGGGGGGTAGATTGTAGTAACCCTTGTGGACGAGTGTGAGTGGGCGGGTGCATAGACAGACACTAGGCTGAGCTACCACACTGACAGGGTACAGGGTGCTCAATCCCACATCGCCTGGGTGTGAAAAAGGGGATGTGCTTATATGTAGTATGTTCTCTTCAAATGGTATGAGGCCTTTTGGGGTAAAACCCAAGAGCAAAACCGTGCGGGCTCAGGCCCAAAGCGGACAATATCATACCATGTGTTGGAGCGGGGTATTACACTTTGCATTTGCCTATATATAAGGCAACTGATGTTTATAATGAAGGTGTGATTTCCTTGAGTAAAAGGCAAACAACACAATCTCTCTCTCTCTATTATACTGATATCTCTCAATCTCTATTAGCTATCTATCTCTCTCTTTATATAATAGTATATAATATTATTATAACAGTTTAGATATATATTTATATTCTACTATTATACAACATGTTATAAGCACGAGGTTCTGACCATCCGAGAAGACAAGTAAAAGGTACGAAATTATGTTTATGTCATTTCAATAGATAAACATATTTATACATATATCTATAAATATATATATATATACCCATACATATAATCTATATATTTATATAGATATATCTATATATATATAAATATATAATATACCTATAAATATATCTATATATACATATAAATATATAATATATATGTATATATAAAGTCCTTCCCGATTGCGAAGTGACATGTTCATATTTATATTATTTTATTCTGTCAATATACCTACATATATATGTATATATAAAGTCCTTCCCGGTTGCGAAGTGACATGTTCATATTTATATTATTTTATTCTGTCAATATACCTACATATATATGTATATATAAAGTTCTTCCCGATTGCGAAGTGACATATTTATATTTATATTATTTTATTCTGTCAATATACTATACATATAAAATTCTAACAATTTTCGAGTATCTTACAATAAAAGACTCGTCCACACTATGGAAAAATTTGAAGGATAGGTTCGAACATCAAAAAACTATAATCTTGCCAAGAGCTCGAGACAACTAGTCAAAAATTGAAGTTGTCTGATTATAAATCGGTAATATATAGAATTCAGCTCTATTCCGAATTAGCTCCCAAATGAATTTATGTGGAGAGCCTAAAAATGATGTGGATATGTTAGAAAAAAACATTTACCACATTTCATCCCTCGAACTTGCTCCTCCAGCAGCAGTATCGAGAGAGACACTTTACAAGATATTCTGAGTTGATATCCTGCTTATTAGTAGCTGAACAACATAATGAGCTCTTATTAGAAAATCACATATCCCGTCCGACCGGATCAGCTTCATTAACTTAAGCACATTCAGCATCCTTTAATTAGGGGTGCACAAAAAATTCGTGAATCCGCAAATTCGATCCGATCCGATCCGATTCGATCTAGACAAATCTGATCCGATCCGTTAGCTAATGGATTGGTGGCGGATTAAAAAATTAGAATTCGTTAGCCATGGATCAGATTATGAATTGGAGGGTCAGAAATCCGATCCGATCCGTGGCAATCCGTGGCTATATATATATGTAATTAGTAATTATATGTATAATAATATAATATGCTACATACTTACATTGGTAAACCTAAAAACTCAATATAAATTATATTTGTTTATTTAACAATTGTGTTCATTTGAGATGTCAATTAAAAAGTGTTGTGAATTTTTTTCTTGAAAATTTTGAAGTAAACAAAAAAAATTCAAATAAGAGTACAGGCCCAATCTTCCAATCCGATCCAATTCGATCCGTTCAATCACAGATCGGATTGGCATATTGTCACGAATCGGATCGGATTAAATTTTCACCAATCCGTAATCCGCGGATCGAATTAGGATTATGCATAATCCGATCCGATCTGATCCGTGGTCACCCCTACCTTTAATGGTCGTAGACGTGGAAGTGGTCATGGACGTGGCCATGGTCGTGGCCGTGGCAGAAATAATAATTATGGTGGTTATCCTTCATTTGAGTTTCCTAATAGGAACTACGTACACACCATATTATCATGAAGGAAATGCAAGTGGGGCAAAGCAAAAAAAAAAATTGAAAGGTGTGTCGAATGCTCCCTCCAAACAATATAAAAATGCTTGCTTTCGATGTGGAATGAAAGGGCATTGGTCACAGACCTGCCGAACGCCCAAACACTTCGTTGAGCTATATCAAGCTTCAATCAAAGGAAAAGGGAAGGAAAAAGAAATTGAAACAAATGCTATCAAAAATTATGAACCGGTAGCCATCAATCATCTTGATATTTCAGATTTCTATGAATACCTCCCTAAAATAAATAATCAGTGGAATGATGATGAAAATGTCCACATTGATTAGATATTATTTTCTTTGGTTTTTATTAGTGTGTTATTACAAGTTTTGTTTGTAATTATACTTTTATTAATGTAAGGAAGTTTGTTTCTTTCTAAAAAATGAATTTGATCAATGCATTGCCCACATCCAAGATAAATGATGAAGATATATGTTTGGTAGACAGTGTCACGACACATACTATCCTCAGAGATAGAAAATATTTTTTTCATATAACATTAGCTGAAGCTAATGTTAATACCATATCAGGTTCCATAGACTTGATTGATGGTTCTGGAAGGGCTAATATTGTGTTACCATGTGGAACACAATTGCATATTGATGATGCTCTCTACTCAACCAGATCCAAGAGAAATTTGTTGAGTTTTAAAGATATACGTCATAACGGATATCATATTGAAACAATAAATAAAGGGAGTATGGAATATCTATGCATTACATCAACTATTTCATTCCGGAAGCATGTTTTAGAAAAACTCCATGCTTTATCTTCTGGGTTATATTTTATGAAGATAAGAGCAATTGAATCACATGTAGTGATGCACCAGAAGTGCTCTGACCCAAAGAATTTTATATTATGGCATAATCGCCTTGGTCATCCTAGGTCAACAATGATGCGCCGAATTATTGAAAATTTAAATGGGCATCCATTAAAGAATCAAAAAATTCTTTTAACAAGTGATTATACATGCATTGTATGCTCACAAGGAAAGTTAATTGTGAGGCTATCTCCTTCAAAAGTTGTTAAATCCCCTAATTTCTTATAAAGGATCCAAGGAGATATATGTGGGCCTATTCATCCATCATGTTTATTTCCCATCTATAAAATCTTCACCATAGAAATGTCTCTCTCTCTATATAAATATATATAGATATAAAGGTTCTTAAAGTCTAGCTAGTCTAATTAAATATCTAATTATATATCTTTGATATGATAGAGACAAAAATTAGGATGGTACCTGTAAAACGGTTGTTAGCAAGAAGCAAGTGCTCAAGTTGAGATAAGGCAATCAACCATGATGGAAGCCCACCATTGAAGTGGTTGGACCCTAAATTGATGAGTTTCAATCGTCTCAAATTTGCTAACTCGTTTGGCAGATGACCACTGAAACTATTTCTACTTATGTCAAGTGAAACGAGAAATGAAAGGTTACCCAGGTGTGGAGGAATGGTGCCTTGAAGAGCCATGTTTGAAATATTCAAGGCTCTGACTCTTTGGTGGCGAGCACTGCAAGTGACTCTGACCCAGTTGCAAACTGAGGTCGCTACGGACCAGTTCTTAGCCAAAGCGCCATGAGGGTCGGATGATATATTCGCTTTCAAGGCAAGAAGAGCAGACTCGTCACTGGTAATACTATTGTTGGTTACTGTCTTGGATATGCAAGTGATGATGAGATAGTACACCACTGCAATAGAAAGGAGGAAGCGGGTTTTCTCCAATGACGCGGGACAGAATAGTAATTATTCTGTAGGTTAAAGGTAACAGAAAATAAATAAAAAGAAAGCACAAGAATTATCCAAAAACTCAGAGAAAAGTCTCTGGTATTCAATCTCATTATTCAAAATCAAAAGTACCTTCGAATCAACCCACAAGCCGGGTTATATAACTGAACTTCGTCAACATTACCAAAAATAGCAAAAACCTAATATTCGTGTCAAAATAAAATACGAAATAAAATAAGAAAGTTGTCAAAATTTTGGTCCAAATCAAGCCTAGAATCTCTTCCTAATCAACAAAATAAACATTACTAAAAAAGGAAAGAAATAACTAAAATTAGGGATTCGGAGGAGAAAACAGTGAATTTTGGCCTCGAAAAAATACACACCCAGCTATAGCTAGGTGGCCACGACGTGCGCGCCGAACCAAGCTTTCCAAATTGTGGTCATAAAGGCGATTCTGACACTCGTAGCCAAAGTTATGGCTAACATACTAAAGAGCATCCAAAAATACCCTAATTAGTGACAATGTCACGGTTTCCTGCCATCTTTACGCTGATCTGCCAACTCAAGATATTTCAGTGCCATCAACGTGTCGTCTGAAAGCTTAGCATCATCTGACTCGAATGCTCTAAATCAGTATAAAACTAATTAATTATTGCTAGGCGTATCAATAATGAACAGTTTTGTCAAATCCACAAGCTTTGACGAGTATGTTCACAAACCTCTTTTTAAAGAATGGCTGCTTAGTTCAGTTTCAGCCATAGATAGGGCCAAGAGTGCGTTCTTTTTTCCACCTACAGCTTTGATTCCTTGCCACAAAAAGTCTGCCTAAAAAAGACTTTTATCTCATGTTTATATCACGGCTGGTCATTGTCTTTTTTTCGTATTCATTTGCTGGTCCTTCCACACATTATTACTAACATATTTAGGGCCTTAAAATTAGTCCCCCTCTCTCTTTCGAAAAAATACAAATAAATTAAACAAAAATATTTAAATAAATAAATAAAGATGATACTGTCAAATTCATTGGCAAACCTGGACTTGTATCTTCTTTTCCATTTAACAAGTTATATAGTATATTCACTGCATCTAACATGAAGTGCCATTGCATCGTTAAAAAATTCTGAATCACTTAAATGTTTAACGGAGCATTTCTATAGACTCACCAACTGTATATTGGGTCTATCAAATCAAAGCAACAGATAGGAATTGTCTAGTACAACATTGTTTGGCATTTATATGGACTGTGTTGGGATTTAAATTTTGTTCAGGATTGAAGGATTTGAATAAATTAGAATGTCTTAAAAATGAAAAAAAAAATGTCTTAAAAAGGATGGAATTCAAAATGGAAATGGGTTTAAAATATTTCAATTTGTCAATCTATTTGTAATACCTCGTAATTTTGAGGTCATTTAAATTTTAATTTAAATACTTTATTTTTTTTAATTGAATTGCTTTATTGGTTGAATTAAATTTTTTTTAATTGCTTTAGTTAAATTAAATTTTATTTTTTCTTTGAGTGCTTTAAATGCTTTATGTGTTTAAATTATTTTTCTAGTGCCTTGAACTGTTATGGAGTGTTTTAAATATTTTGAGTAGTTTATTTTATTATTTTTTTTATTTATTTAATTTTAATTGGATTGGGTCTTTGTATTTTTCTTTTATTTTAACTTTAGATTGGGTTAGGGAGAATTTGGGTTGAGTTGGGCTGGAATGGCTGGGCTAGGTGTATATGTATGGGCTAGGGTTTATTATATATTTTTTTCTCCTTTTTTTAGATTTTTATTAATTTTCTAAGGAAAAAAATAAGAGAAAAGAAAATAAAAAGGGGTTAGAGTTTCTGTCGTTCGTTTTTACACACAGAGACCGAACGAGTGTAGACGCAAAAGAGGAGGGAGAGAAAGAGTGATTCATCGGGACGAGTTCTAATTCGTCAAAAGGCAAGTTCAAACTCTTCTCTTCCCCTTTGACTCTGTATGCATAATCTAAGTTTTGAGTTTATGATTGTATCTGTAAATTTTTATAATTAGATATCATATTATGTCGATCTCTGTTGAAGAATTTCGTGTGATTGCTTATGCTAAATGAATATAGGTATAAGGATTTATATATCTATAGATATATGCATATATATATATATGGATATATATATATATATATGTTGTATGTATATAAATGTATGAAATTCGTATAAGCATTAATTTGGGTTGGTGAGGGATGTTAATTCGTGTTCTTTTGTGTTGTTTCTGCTCGGTTAAATGACCCTTGATCCTTAGAAAATCAGATCATTGAGAAATTTGGTTTTAATTTTGGGAATTTGGCGAAGAACCCTAAAACTTGTGAATTGGGGGTTTTCATTTCGGACAATTTTTTATGGGACTTTTCACACCAATATGTAGCTTACGTTGATAGGAGAAGATCGGTATAAAATTTGAGGTGAACGAAGGCTGGAAAGTCGCCAGAAAACTGGCAGCACAATGCTAGGCACGCCCCAGCGCGCTAGGGAAGAAGCTGCCCAGTGCAGGCGCGTCCCCCATGCGCGCTACTGACGCTTGGGGGAGAGTATCGCCAGTGCCGAAAAAATTATTTTTGGGCCCCACTCGCCGGGACCCACCTTTAGGCCCACTTTGGGCCCAATCCAGAACATTTTTATATTTTGATTTTTTTAAATTGAAAAAAATAGGAAAAATATTTTTTTTAAAATTTCTTTTATATTTCAAAAAATTTTTAAAAAATTTAAGTAACCTTTTAGGAATAGAATCTTGGGTTTTAAATTTCAAGTGGAAATGAGTTTCCTTCGTGGTTAATTTAGTATAAAAAGTATGCCTCAAAATTGAATTTTCATTTTTTTTATTTTTAAATTTTTGAACAATTCCTGAAAATTCAAACTTACCTTTTTAGGACAAAATATACCTAAAACCTTACTTTCAAGAGGGAGTAAGTTCGCCTCATTGTTCTTTTAGTTCAAAAGTGTCCTTTAAGTTAGAATTTTATATTTTTAAATTTTTGAAAAATTTTCAAAATTCCCTGGAGATTTAGTTGAGACATTTAAAGGCAAAATATGCATCGAAACCTAGATTTAGATACACTTGATGTTAGATTTCATGGTAGGGTTATTTATGTAATTTTATTTTTTTTAATTGTTTGTTTTTATTTTCTTGTTAATTGATTTTTTTGCAATCATAATTGTTCATGGTTAAATGTTGATGTTTAAATCAGTTTATGGAATCATGTAATTCTCTTGTTGACGTGGTATGTTGGACTTAGGTAATTGTTTATGGATTATTTTCTTTTGGTGATTGGATTCTCATTAGGTTGAATTAATGTACTTATAAGTTGGCTGGATTTTTATTTGTTTAGAAGGAATATAGGAGGCATGTTAGGATTATCAATAGGGTAGTTAATATAGATAAAGGAGGCATGTTAGGATTGTCAATACCTAATAAGGTATTTAAGGTTAATTAGGGAGGCATGTTAGGATTGCCGATAGAGTAGTTAATATAAATAAGGGAGGCATGTCAGGATTGCCGATAGGGTAGTTAATATAGATAAGGGAGGCATGTCAGGATTGTTAATACCTAATAAGGTATTTAAGGTTAATTAGGGAGGCATGTCAAGATTGTCGATAGGGTAGTTAATATAGATAAGGGAGGCATGTCAAGATTGTCAATATCTAATAAGATATCTAAGGTTAATTAGGGAGGCATGTCCGGATTGCTGATAGGGTAGTTAATATAGATAGGAGAGGCATGTCAAGATTGCCAATATCTAATGAGGTGTTTAAGGTTAATAAATGAGGCATGTGTGGATTATTAATTACATAGTAGGGTACTATATATATATATATATATATATATATATATATATATATATATATATATATATAAGGGAGGCAGGTTAGGATTACCAAATATTCATAAGGTATTTTACTTAGTAAATGGTTCGGGCATGTAAGGATTGCTTATGGTTTGAACTTAGAAAAAAGGTTCTATAATTTGTGTGATAAGGGTTGGGTTGAGATAGTATATAGGACGACTTCTATTCGGAGACATGAGATAGATAAGAAAATAATTTGTATATAATTATATATATATATATATATATATATATATATTTGTTGTCCCTCATATAGAGGGTATGTTTACCGATTCTTTGATTGGGTTGTAGTAGAGAGAACTTGCTCATGGATTTAACCCACTTTGTTGATATTTTAGGTTTCAAGTAGTTTCCACCTTGAGGTTAAAGCGTGGAGTTCGTAGAGCGTGGCGGTCATCTATTCCTTACCAGACTTTAGTGTAGGGACTTAGATCTTTTCATAAAGTATTTTACTTTTATGATGTTTGGTTAAAGAGGTGCTTGAGTTACGGGACTTCCAAGTTGTATTGCCAGACACGTACTTTATTTATTTAACATTTTTACTTCAGAAGGATTTTCTATTCCGTTTTAAAATTTGTTTCATTCTGTCTTTGTATATTCTATGCTTGTTACTATCAGTTGTAAATATCTCTCAGGTTTTGTGTGTGAGACTGGCCACCTCATGCGTGAAATTTGTAAGGGGTATTTCACTATTTGCATGTAAAATGATTCTCTTTCTTCGATTTTTTTTTAAAATTTTCTTATAAGTCTTACTTTTTAATTTAAAAAATTTTGTGAAGACAACTAAGTCCTATTAACAATAATTTTTTTCCCAACATTGCCCTTTCTCATGAATGTCTAAAATGTTTTTTTAATTAACATACTTAATATAACATTTACCTCTAATTTTTACAATTAGAATTAATTTATAATAATAATAAAAGGGTAAATTACAGTGACCTCCCCTCAAGTTTGACCTAATTACAAGTAACATCAAATTAATGTATTTTTTTGCACAAACTTCCCCTCTAACAGATTTAATGAAACGGACCTTAAAAATAAGGTGATTTTACCATTTTATCCTTTATATGTTATTGTTAAAAATGATAAAATATATAGATATATGAAATTACCATTTTAGCCACAAAAAAAAATGCTTTTTTTATCTTCCCTCTTTTCTCTTTCCTCTTTTCACCTACAGCCCTCCACCTCACCCTCTCTCCACCCACCGTCACCGCCGCCCCCATCATCTCTCTCCACCCATCGTTGTCATCGCCGCACAAGGAACCACCACCGCCACGAACACGATCGTCGTCCTAACCACCACCATCCCCTTCTTGGCCGTCATATATTTTTTGGCAAAACAAAACGATAACCTTTGATGAGAGAATAGAGATTGAGATATGTTGGTCGGTCGGTTGTGTGCTGTTTGTGAACTAATATGATATCATTTGTAGGGTGGAGAGAAGGGGAGGGTGTTGGGGTCCGATTGGGTTTGGTTGGTTGATGATAGTGGTGGGTTGGGGTCGACGATGTGGTGGTGCAGTGGTTGGCAGTAGGATGTAGAAAATCGCATGATTGAATGGACTATCATCACTCTTTCGCCTCCTCTATTGCCATCGCCGCCGACAACGTCTAACATTAGCTTCCCAGGCCACCAATCTCACTCATCCCCACCTATGAGTAAACAAACCCAAACTGAAATACAAACATCAATTGAGTCTCAGATTCTAACACACAAGGAACCACCACCGCTGCCAATACGATCGTCATCCTAACCACCACCATCCCCTTCTTGGCCGTTGTCCAATTTTTGGCACAACAAAGCGATAACCTTCAGATTTTATTTTGAATTTTTGGGTTTTGATTACAGTTTGATTTCTAGGAAGGCTGTAGAGATGAAAGGAAACATCACATTGGACTGATTAATTTAAGTTATTTAGGCTTTATTTCTGATTTGATTTTGAAACAAATGTCTTGTTTGATTTTTTTGGTTGTTGTTGATGGTGGTGGTAGGGTGGAAAGAGGGGGGACGTGAAAGAGAGAGAGAGAGAATGGGTGGTGGTGGAGCTGGTGGTTGGTGGAGAGAAAAAAAAAGATTTTTAATTTTTTTTATGATTTCATGAATTTTAGGGTTAATAAAGTCATTTTAAACGTTGAAGGGTATTTTGGTCATTGCAACTAATTTTTTTGACTTGATTGACCAAATTTTGGACGGAAGGAGGTATGTGTCATAACGGAGCAAACCACAAGGGAGGTTTGTGTAAAAAAATACATTAGTTTGATATTATTTGTAATTAGGTCAAACCTCAGGGGAGGTCAGTATAATTTACCCTAATAAAAAAGCACATAGTTTTAATTGCCACCAAAATTAGCAACTTTTTAAATTATTTAACAAGTTATTTAAATTCAACCAATTGTAGTAAAAATAAATATTAAAATAAGCCAAAAATTTTTACAATTTTTTTCAATGAGGCATCACTACAACAAATAAGACCTTTAGCAGCGGTTTTGACCGCCGCTAAAGGTCTTTCTTTTAAAAAAAAAAATAATTCTGTTTAAATGTTTGAAACCTTTTTGTTTTTGCTTTTGTTTTTTGACTGATTAAAAACCTAATGACAAACAATCATATATCAATAAACTGTATAACATTAATTTTGTGCTTAATTAAAGTATTTTTAATGTTACTTTATGAAACACTAATTGCGTATTCACATGGCCATTCAAAGGCCCCTGTGTCGCAGTCCTTTTTGTGATAACGAGAGATAAACTATTTTTTTTCCCTCGAAAAAAAAGAAAGAGAAATTATTCAACTGATTAAAAACTTTGTTATGTAAAAAATGAGTTATGATCTCTTATATGGAAAAATCGCAATGATAGGACCTATAATTCCAAAGGAGTGGAGCCTTGTGTGATTGTTGAGAGAGCTGTTCAGGATTTTTTTGAAGCCAATGAGATTGGAAATCAACTTAAGCAACTTGACCCCTTACCTTTTATTTCTCCTTCTCCATGTCAGAAGTGGTCACCTCCTCCTATGGGTTTTGTCAAATTGAATATTGACGCCTCTTTTGATCAGATTAGAAAAGAAAGTAGAGGCGCTGCGGTTCTTTGGGACCATGCGGATGTTTTGCAAAAAATTGTCTCCATTACTTTTGATCATTGATTTAAAATTGTCCGAGACTACATAGTTCAGGATGAGAAATTATAGAATAGTTCAAGGGTATTATACCCCTTACACATCCAATAGATGAAAACTCTCTATTTTCCTTAATAATAAGAAATATTAACTCACCATCGGTTGGATTTGTAAAGGGATATAGTATGTCTGGATATTCAATACTTTCTCGTTCGGGACAATCATAATCCATCATTTTTTACTTGCATGACGAGTTGTGATTGATCGGGACCATGTAAAGCAATGAAAGAAAGGGGAAAGAAAATACTCTACAAGGATCAAAATAAAGCACAAAAATATATTAGAACATGGGAGACATAACAAAAGGCACAAATAGCCTCCCAACATCAAACAGTGGATTAGAAGCCAAAAGGCTAAACTCTTATTAAAATAGGCTAAATCCAAATAGAATCGAGACAAGAACTTAATAGAGAATAAGCAAATCAGTGCCTATCAAAGACTAAAAGGAATGCCAAACAATGAATCCCTAAGTTTCAACAGATCGAGGCCAAGAAGTTCATGCAATTGTTGGGTGGTAAAGATTACTCCTCTCTTAGGATTCAAATCCCTTGTTAACAAAGATTTTAAGATTGCATATTTGATGCAAAAATGATAAACACACTTTGAATACAATGAAACAAAATGTGTTATTGCTATTCATTAACAAGATTAAAGTACAACAGAGAGATTGGTGTCAAGTTAATTTAAAATAAGGAACTACTAGTGAAGCTACGCTAGGAAATTAAATTTATAAGACTAAACTAAGATAACTGAAATGATGAAGTGAAGTTGAGATGTGTTGTGTCAGTAGAGAGTGTCTTCAAATCTTTAAGTCTGTCTTTACTTTTATTTTTCACAAATGGTGGTTATTTAATGATAATTACACACAACTTTGTTTTGAAGGAAATAATGATACCATATGCTAAGGACCGATACCACTTATGCGTCATTTGGTATACAGAAATGGAATGTCCATTCCAACCATTCTTTTGTTTAGTATGAATTTTAAGGTGAGAATGGTCATTCCATTGGAATAAAAATCCATTCCATAGTTAAACCTATGGTATGGGCATTCCATTCCCAGTAAGATAAAAAAACAAAAAGTCATATGACCAAAAAACGCTTCACCACCACCACCACCACCACATCGGCTCTACCACCACCACAACCACTGGTTCCACCACCTCCACCTCCACATCGCCACCTTCCTACTCCACCAAACCACCACCTCTATATCGCCACCTTCCTCCACCACCACCCCCACCGCTGTCTCCACCACCACATCACATCGCCACCACCTCCACCGCCCCCTTCCTCCACCACCACATCGCCACCTCCATCAACACCCCCACCGCCACCACCTCCACATCGCTACCACCACCCTTACCTCACCACCACCACACCACTCCACCACCTCCACATTGCCACCACCACCCCTACTGTACCACTGCCATATCGCCACCTTCCTCTTCCGCCACCCCCCACCACACAACTCCAACACCTTCACATTGCCACCTTCCTCCACCACCACCACCTCCACATCGCCACCTTCCTTCATCGCCACCACCTCCACCACCACACCACTATCACCACCTCCACATCGCCACCTTCCTTCACCACCATAAATTTGTTGGTTTAATTTATTTGTCACTAGGAGGGGTATTTTGAAAATTTTGATTTAAATTTTATTTCATTCCCACCTCATTTAATATTTGCAACCAAATAATAAAATGAGAATGGTCATTCCATTCCCAACTTCATTCCATTCCATTCACGCGTACCAAACACAACATTAATGCCAGCAAAAAAGCTTATGACACTTGGAGGGGGTGAATAGGTAAATCTTCTCTCTTGATTGATTTTAATTTTTTTTAATTATCAAGTTGACAATTTAGTTCAATTAACTAAATCAATCACGTACATGCACTAAAAGCAATAAAGTAAAGATTTTAGTGCATGTTTGGGGAGCTTCTTGAGCCCCAAAAGTCCTTCCAAGTATTAAAAGTCCTTTTTTAAAAAAATGTGATGTTTCGTTACACATATGTAAAGGCATTTTCGAAGAAGCAGGTGGTCAAAAAGTCCATTTTAGAGAAGTAAAAAAATGTTGCTTTTAGAGCCTTCTTTTAGGAAGCCAAATTTTCTTTTTAAGTAAATTTGTTATTTTACTAATTTGTCCATGTACTTTTTATATTTTAACAAGATTATGTAATATTATCTATTGGTCATTTATTCCTCCACTGCAGCTGCCTTCCACCACTACCACTACTATTGCCACCTCCACCAGCACCACCACCGCCATTGCCACCAACACCACCACCAACATCGCTATTTGCTGCTGCCACCTCCACCACCACCACCTTCCACCACCACTACTGCCACCACCATCGCCACCGCTATCGTGGCCTTCTACCACCATTTTCACCACTACCACTACCTCCACCGCCACCTCCACTATTGTCTTTCACTACCATCATCTCCACCTCTATTGCGAACTTCTCATTTTCTAAGGGTTGCAATCGCTGTTACGGATAAGGAAAAATATTGCCAAGAAAAAATAATTTAAAAGTTAAAGTATATTTAAAAAATGCACTCGCCAAACGTCTTTTTTCTCTTAAATTTCTTCAAACAAAATTCCTTTTATGAAGGCCTTATCAATGAAATCCTTTTGGTAGTAGGAAGCTTCCTCAAACGGGGCCTAAGAAAGAAATAAAGACACGATTTTTCAAAGGGGGAAAAACTCAGTGAGAAACTGAGCATACTTGCTCCACAAACAATCTGTCATCTTCATACTAATCCAATTATCCTTTGAAGTAAAATTCAAATTGATTAAATTTGAGGATAAATTTCCAGTTGATATGTGAAATCAATGAAGCTTTATAATCTCAGATCAATCACAAATTTGTATGAATGGTTTCTAAATCACAACTGGTCGATGAAAGATTAAAATATCAATAAAAAAACTAATTAAGAAATTTCCAAAATCTATGTTCTTTACACATACCTGTGTTATCTCTCTCATTTATGTGAACCCTAAACTCCTTTATATAGGCTTTAGAAGCCCTCATTCAAGTACTTGAGTGATTAAAAATCAATACACATGTATTAGACGTGTTTTGGTTGAATTCACATCCAATTCAGTTTGGACCGCATAAAAAACATGTTAAAATCAATTATGGGCAAGTTCTACAGGTACAAGACCGTTCTAGGCCATGTTCAATTCTACCGGTATGAATTCTTTCCACAACTCTAAAGAAAATTGCTTTTTCTTCCCTTGACTTGAGCCTTCCATCGAGCTTTATGGAAAGGGACAGCTTATTTATGTTTGTGAGTCACTATAACGAAATATGAAATTTTATTATTATTTAAATGATAAATGTACAAGAGAAAGAAAGTAAAATATGGATGACAATTTTATTTACCTCGATGAGTACCCATCTCGGACAGGGTTAAGAGAAGTTCAATAGGAATTCAAATGGGTTTGGTGATTCTAAGTAGGGTGGGAGAGTCTCATACATTTATCTGACAACTTTATAATAAGATCTTTTATTTTTAATTTAATTACTAAAATTATAAGAATTATATAAACATTACATTAATTTTATATTATTTTTCTCATTTTTCATAGAAAATGATTCCTTTTTTGTTTATAATTTTCATATAATGGTGATAAAATAATTGTTTGAAAATTGATTTTATGAAAAATAAATAAATAAACAAAAAATGTAGTGAAAGGCTTAAGGCAAGTAAGGGGAGGACCAGGGTGATAATGTAGTATTTAAAACTGGGTGAGAATGGGCTTCTTCTAATTGAGGGAGTGGCGCTAGAGTTATGTTCCTTAAAGAGTGTTGGGGACAAGAATCCATACAATTTAGTGATATACTTCAATCACGTATATTCAATTCATCAATCAAAATTCTAGTATAGAGATTAATTTGTTAGTCACTTTAGATGAAAATTAGTGAGACCTCATCCAAGAGCTTCATCAATTCATAGAATCCATATGATGAAATGAAATCAGTGAGATTATTGAAAATTTTCATGTTATATCATGAAAACCTTTTCATCAATAATAAGCTTCGGCACTATTTAGATGGCTTTTGAATAGTGGTTTTCGACTTTTTAAGCTCAAAAGTCATTTTGGAGAGCATTTGGATTGATAAAACTGAAAAGCTTTGGAGTCCAAAAAGAGTATTCAAAGAAAGTTGGTAGGTACCAGTTTCCTCATTTAGCTTCTGCTTCTCTTTTTCTTTTGTGTAAAAGCCAAAGTAAAAGCTCTGCCAAATAGGGGCTTCATTGTACTTGTATACACTCACCTCAAAATAATAATTAGCTATCAATTACTTTCCTTTTACTCATCACCCTATTTGGCTCTCAATTACAAATAAGAAAAAGAAAAAGAAAACTAGAAAGAAGTAAACAAGAAGTTTCTTTCTCCATTTTGGCTATAGAAAAAGAAGAAAATGACAAAAAAAAAAGAATAAATATAAAAGAAAGATGAAAAGTGTAGGTGTCAAGCACACGTTGCCTACGTAAGACATTCCCCAAAAGTAAAAAAAAATAAATAGGCATAAGTCAACACAAAATACAAATTTCAACTACGTTGGCTACACTAGCGAAGGACAAGCCAATAAAAAGTAGGCATCAAGACCTCAAAAAGCAACCCTCGAGTCCTTGAAACCCTGAGACACTATCATGCCCCTCAAAACCTCAAGGAGAAATCCCTTAGTCTCAAAAATCATGAGACACTTTCTCAAAACCTTGGGAGCAACTCTCTTAGGTTCCTCAAAACCTCGAGAAGCGACCCTCAAGTCCCAAGACACTTTCTCAGGTCCCTTAAAACCTAGAGGAGCAACCTTCAAGTTAAAAAATTAGGAGACACTTTTAGGTCCCATAAACGTTGAAAATAATCCTCGAGTCCTAAAGTCCTAAGACACTCTCATAGGTTCTTTAACAAATCTCGAGGACCCTAACACTCTTTTAGGTCTCTTAAAACCTCAGTGTGCAATCCTTGAGTCCTGAAAACTTTGAAATACTCTCTCAAGTCCTTCGAAAGACCTCGAGAAGGAATCCTCAAGTCTTTAAACCCTGACACTCCCTCAAGTCTCTCAAAACCTTGAGGAGGAATGCTCAAGTCCAAATACCCTAAGACACTCTTTAAGGTCTCTCAAAACCTCGAAGAGTAATCCTCGATCCCAAAACCCTTACACTCCCTCAGGCCTCTCAAAATCTTGAGGAGCAATCCTTAAGTCCCAAAACTCTAAGACACTCTCTCAGGCCCCTCAGAACCTTGAAGAGTAACCTTGAGTTCCGAAGACCTAAGATACTATCAGGTCCTTAAAAGGTTTCAAAGAACAATCATTGAGTGTCGAAACCTTGAGACATTTTCTCAAGACCTTCGAAGCCTCAATCAGTAGTTCTCAAACTTCAAGAAAAAAATCAGTTATATCACTTGGTCCCTTGAGCTCAGATGATAAGGACGAAGAGCATAAGCAAGGCAAACTTCGTCCTAACTTCTTCCCTAGGATACTCATAAGGCTGCTAGTATTAAAGGATGAAAAGAAAAAAATTGTCCATATGCTTGAATCATGGACCTTAATGAAGAGATAAGTGATCATGTGTCATGGCTAGGAAAATTACCATCACATTGTTTTTATTTAATGGCCCAACCACCACCATTAAATGTCCAACTACTATTATTTAATGTTAAGTCAAAATCATTTAATGCTAGCAGAAAGCCTGACTAAGAAATTATTTTTGACCAGATAGCTTTGATTGAGAGCAACTAGGGAGATAATGACCAACTTTTAAACTAAGAATAATATTTAGTAGTGTCTCTACCTACTAAGTATTAATTGACTCTTCTAAAGCTATAAATACCAACACCTTTGAGTATTTAAGGTTATAACACTCGAAAACTGTAAGGATCACTTTTTTTTTCTATTATGGTATAAAAACATTCTTGTTATCACCTTTAATTCCTTATGGTTTGTCTACTTCTCTTCCTTTTTCCACATCATCATTCTAGATCCTTCCCATTGTGTGTGATATTTCTCATTTATTATTATATTACTCTTCCATTAAAGAACTTCCACAAAGAGACATCACAAATACATCATAAAAAAAAAAGACAAAAAGAAAAAATAATATAGGAGAGATTTAAAGGCATACTTTATCATGAAAAAATTATGATGAATTTAAATTGAGAGTATTCAAATAGAGATAATATTAAAACTAAATAGAAAAGAAAAAGCAAAATGAAAGAAAGTTACTTCATCCAACAATGCCTTTCCTTCTCTTAGATTATATATTTACCATTATACCATTCCTAAACCATCTATGATTTCTTATATCCTTTTCTTAAACCATTTAGGTGTCTTGTCTCTTAAGTTTACTTAGTCTCCAAGATTATGTGGCTATAAATAGGTCTTTGTACGTTATTCATACAAATCAATCAATAATATACAATTCAATACAATTTTTATATATTTTTAACATGGTATCAGAGCTTACCAATCTCTAGTAGTATTCACATTTTGTTGCGTCATCGTCGGGGATGGCACCATCAGTTTCATTCCTGGCGGTCCATCGTCAAAATAGCCTTCGCCTTATATGTGTGTGTGTGTATATACATTTACATTTTATGTAGATAATAAAAGAAGAAAAAATATGACATTCCAACTCAAGTTCAATTCACCGGCTTCCACTAGCATCTATGTGTCAAAGTCACTGATTTCAATGAACTCCTTTTTCAGTTTTGGTTTCAACGAGCTGTTTTCGGTCTTATCATCACTTCAACGAGCTACTTTTGTCTATCGAGCCGCTCTTTTGCAATTTCTTTATATGTATTCGCAACCACAGTTGATAACATCAATAGATTGCTTTCACGAGCCGCATTCAAGATTTTGTCTTCAAACTCAAATTGGTTTTATACAACCTATCTTGAGTTTGAGGGGGGCTCTTAGATTATATATTTACTATTATACCAATCCTAAACCATCTAGGATTTCTTATATCATTTTTCCTAAACCATCTAGGTGTCTTGTCTCTTAAGTTTTCTTAGTCTCCAAGATTACTTTGTATGTAATAATTACTTAAATAAGTTATGAAACAAACCTTCAAAAAAGTATTAATTCACTAACTTAGAGAATTAGGTGTACATTCGGATGTATCAATCTTTGCTCGCATTTAGCGAGCAAATGAGCTTCGTGTGGGACTTGTCAAATGACGTGCCCCATAGCGATATCACCACAAGCCTCGCACAGGTATCGAGGCTTGTAGCGATCTGTCATTTATTTGTTTGTTTTTATATATTCTCTTTCTCTCTCTATATATATCTATCTTATATTAGATTTAAGCATTATGTTGAATTTCCCTCCAAAAAAAGAACATGATTTGACGGTAAAATATGTTTAAAAAACTAATCTTACGGTTCAAATATTTATGCCAATTTAGGTTTTAGAATAACTCTCTCTATCTACGATCAAACGGTTACAATTTATCAAGTACATTCACACTCAAATTTAAATACACATCTACCTATTCTCACACCTAAAATAACATTATATTTTTTTATAGTATTGTAGGTACGGACAATACACTAAGTGTATATATATATCTTTACAAACAATTGAAAAAATAAAATTTAAAAAAAAACATTTAATCTTTTAATAAATAAATTAAAAAATAATAAAATAATATAGTAAACAGCGAGACAGTGCATTGCACACACCAACGAGTAGGGCTGCAACTCGGGCGGGTTCAACCCGACCCAGCCCGAGCCCAGCCCGAAAATTTTCGGGCTTGGGTTGTAAATATTTAACCTCGGGACGGGCCCGGGCTGAAATTTTAGAACCCGAATTTAATTCGGTCCGGGCCCGGGTTGGTATGAATTCCAACCCGAACTCAACCCGAGCCCGGCCCGTAATATGCACCCGATCAACCCGAAGCTAATATATATAAAAATTTCGCTGCTATGGAGAGTTGAACCTTCACTCAAATGATTTTGTCTTAGCACTCAAACCATAATGCCAGCATTTTCTTTATGTTATATTAGATCAATAATTATATTTAATGGATTTCTTTAAGAAGCTAAGCACTAACCAAATTACAAAATACTAGTATAATGCTATAACCTTTTTATTTTTACTTATAATACTTTAGCATTAATATTTATTAATTCATTTTAAAATGTCAAAAATATAAAGCTTAATATTGTAATTTTTTTTTAAAATGTTAAAAACATTTAAACATATATGAGAAGAGTTCTTTTACCACTTTTTCACACTACTTGTTCTGACGTGTATTATATATAATTTTTTTATCTTCTAATATATTATATATAGTATAAATTTTCATATATTTCATTCTTAAATCTATTATTATTCATTGATTTAGTAAAAAAATAACTACTCACTTTTTTAATAAAGACATGGACATGCAATTTATAAATGAATCATTACTTATGCTAAATGGTCTCCAATAATAAATTTTCCTAAATTAATTAAAATTCACTAAAAACTTATTTCTATCAAAAAATAATTAAAAACTTATTACTTTTGCTAAATGTGATTGGTGAGCTAATTATATATTATATATTCTTCTATTTTATCACAATTTGATTAATTAGTCAACTGTCTAAAAAATTAATTAGATTAATTGATGAGTTTAAATCATTTAATCTAAACATCTAGTTTTATGATATTGAATTGTTTATATAATGTCCCGAGATATATAGTATAACAAATTATTTTTATAAGTAATATAAGTTAGACTTTTTATAGTGCGGATCTTGTTTTTGACAATTCGACCAACTTTCTAACTTTTCAAGATTTTTTTCTTCTTGTCATCAATATGTATATATATATATATATATGTATATATCTTGTATCTCCCTTCTAATGTCCTATCTCTATTTCTTATTCACTTTATGTGAATACACAACATCCAATTGCCATTAGGATTGGAACCGACTTTACCCATAAAAGTAATAAGTAATAACTTATCGTACAATAGTTACAGTGTCCTAAGATATATAGTATATTATTCTAATTAATTAGTCATATGTCTAAAAACTCAATTAGATTAATTGATGGGTTTAAACCATTTAATCTGAATATTTAATTTTATGAAATTAAATTTTTCTTTAGTGTCGTGAGATATATAGTGTAGCACATTAGTTAAAGTAATATAAGTTATACCATTCCTTTATTTTTTGTCAATAATACTTCAACATTAATATATATTAGAATGTTAATATTGTAATAATGTCGAGAGATATTAATGAGGATCTAAAAAATATGTTAATTCAATGAGATCTATACTTAATGTTTGTTCTCGATGCTTTATTATTTGAGTCAGATTATTGTTTTTATTTGATTTTAAGATAGTGAAAATTGGGTCATTGGTTTAGTTAATAATATAATTTATAATGTTTTTTTGTTATATTTAAAGGGAGAAAATATTGTTGTAATTTAATTAATATATTAAACTTTTAATATATTAAACTTAGTCCAAACTTTCAGTTTGATATATTAAATATTATTATTACATCTTATATTAACATAGGACAGTGATGGAAAGATGGTTGGAGTGTAGGACTAAATTCAAGAGGGAGGAGGCTCGATTCCTTGTGGCAGCAACCTAAATTTAATTTTTGATAAGAAGACCCAGACTACAATATCAAACCTGAATTCAACCCGATTTGGAGCCCGAAATTCCCAACCCGATTTGAACCCGAGGTTCTGAAAATAAAAAACGGGTTGAGCTCGGGTTCACATAGTCAGGTTCATGGTCGGGTTCGGGCCGGGCTAGGGTTGACTAATTTATACTTAGGGTTGAACCCGAATTGAGTCCCCAACCCGCCCGAGTTGCAGCCCTACCAACGAGCATAAATATCCAAATAAAATGGATAGTCAGGTCAATACAGTTTATCAAAGGGATAATTACACTTACCTCCCTTCTAGTTTGGCTTTATAACACTTACCTCCCCTATGTTTTGGAATATAACACTTATCCCCCTCTAGTTTGTACATTGGTAACAAATACACCCTTTTGTCAATCAAAATAACAGTTATTGTTAATATCATCAAAATTTAATCTTAAAAGGACAATTATACCCTAAAAAATGTTGCAACTGAAGTTAGCGGGTCTCGATTTCAATGACAGCTCCGACATTGGGATAGTAGTGGCTAGTGGTTTAGCCAGAGCTGGGTCTTCTCAGCAATGGGATGACATTGGGATGGTAGTGGCTAGTGGTTTGGCTAGAGCTGGGTCTTCTCGGCAGTGGTTTCAATGGTAATTGTTGATGGTGCAGGTGGTGGGTGGTGACTCTTCTGGAGGTGATGTTGCTATGGTTGAAGGTCCGAAGTGGGTCTGCTCAAAATGGTGGCTCATAGTGAGGTATAATTGTCCTTTTAAGATTAAATTTTGATGATATTATCAATAACAGTTAGTTTGATTGACAAAAGGGGGTATTTGTTACTAATGTGCAAACTAGAGGGGGTAAGTGTTATATTCCAAAACACAGGGGAGGTAAGTGTTATAAAACCAAACTAGAAGGGAGGTAAGTGTAATTATCCCATCAAATTGTGGTGTGACTGTACACTTTTCAAACAGTGGATAGCCAAAAAAAAAAAAAAAAATCTGCACAGTAGATGCTCTTCGCAAGGAAGAGCTGTAGAGTTATATCTTGATGGGTCCACCATGAGATTTGGACGATACAACTTCGGTGTCTATTAATTACAGTATTTTTGTTTCGTATTGTTTATTACTCAAAAGAAAATGATTTTTAAAACTTTTTTTTATCAATTATTCATCCTTTGCCCATCGAACTGTTGAAGCTGCATTTCGTTTTTTTTTTAATAATTTTATTATTATTATTATTATTATTATTATTCTGTTAAGAAAATTAAAATAGAAGCTAAAGAAATAAACTCTCTTTCACATTTTGGGTTTCTTTCGGGTAGCAACACTGTAACAATGTAAACACGAATTCTCGGGATTCCTTTTCTAAAATCTCATGCGTCCTCCTCTCTCTTAGAGAGAGAGAGAGAGGGAGGGCTGAATACAACCTCCCGGACTCGTTTCCCCCTGTATGTATACACATGTATCTTCCATATATGTCATGTTTCTGTGTATATATATATTATATTTCAAATTATGCTTGTGTTAGCTGTTAAACTTAAGGTCCTATTTTTGAGTTGATTTTGTCTCCTTGTTTGATCATTTTTTTTTATTGATAATTATTACACAGAGAAAAAAGATTGAACTTTGTTGCTTTATTTTTATTTTTAATTTTTTTGGTAAATGTAGATTTTGACCCATTTCTTGGTAAGATCGAATCAGATGAAAATTTGGAACAGAGTGTTCCTGTTTCTTTTTATTCATAGAGCACTTGCAAGGCATTTTAATTGTCAGTTGTTATTCATTTTTTTTTCTGTAGTTTATATATGTATATATGTGAATATGTGTGTTATATATCAAATTGTTTGTTTCTTAGCTCTCAAAATTGAGGTCCTAGGTTTTGTGTACATTTTGTCTTCTAATTTGTTTGATCAATTTCCTTTGATAATTATTACACAAATGAAAGAAATGAATTTTATTGTTTTTCGGTAAATGTAGATTTTGACCCTTTCTTGGTAAGATCGTATCAGATGAAAATTTCCTGTTTCTTGTTCACAGAAAACCAACAGGACTCCTTAATTGACAAAATCCTTTTCCCTCGTAGTGGTACTACATGACAGATGGATGGCTGATGGTGTGTTGAATTCCATAATTGAACCTACTTAAAGAGAACTGAAAGAAATTGTACTCTTAAAATTTTAAAGTATTATAGTTTACTTCTTAAAGGTATTTTGTGAGAGTAATTAATGTCTGGCAGGTAAAATTGCTAGGGAATAGTCAGATTTCTTAGCAATGACAAAATAGAACAATTGTTTCGAGGGAATGGATAGGTAAATTCAATTGAATAATTGAGGTAGCTAAGATACAGTAACTGGAAACACTTGATTACTTCCAAAAAGTATGGCTTATCTAATGATATGACCATTTGGGATCATTTAATCTTTTTAACATCAACTAACTCTTTAAATGTGATCTAATGAGCTACGACACATTAATTCTAAAGTAGAGAAGACGATAGAGTTGCTTTAACTAACTATAACTATGATATACACATAATTCATGAATTGGTTGTGCTATGTTCTAATATCTAAAGGACACATTTGGTTAACAAGCAAGTATTCTTAATATCTTATTGATCAATAAGCCTTTTGTTTTCTTCATGGAATCAATTTTATCAAAAAGTACATATTTCATCTTATCAAAAACTGCATCCTTACTTTATAGTGCCAAATACTTCATCTGGTGATGTGCAAACTTTATCTTCCATCAATCCAAATATGTAGAGTTTCACTTGATTGTAACAATTGAGTGCAGTTTCTATAACAAGTGACAACCACCTATTGATGAGAGTGTAGAAGCGAGGACATGTATTGTACACTTACACTTCTTGAACACTCTGGACAAGTGTGCATCACTTCTTTGAGGTTTCCATACTTTTCATTTTTTTTTTTTTGAGGGGGGATGATTTATTTTGGTTTGACCATAATTTATAATTTAATGTACTAGCATTTTACTAAAATTCCTTTTAAGACATCTGACTATATCTTTTGTCCGTTAATTATTATATTAGCCTATTACTAATTTTGTCATGCCTATTTTAATGAATTAATATTGTACAATTTGTTAAATAGCATGATTAGTGATGGAACTATAACCAAATAAAGGTAATGTTCCATGCTTGTCCTTATTAGGACGAGTTTGGTGATGTTTTATTCGAGGGAATGGTGGGTATGAAAGGAGATTAGAAACATAGTTGTGCTTGGGGTAGCATTCGATTTAAGCCTATATTCGGTAGGAGGGAAGGAAGAGGGAGGAAGGGAAAGGAGGATGAATGGAGTAAGCATCTATTGATTGGTAGAAGGGAGAGGAATAGGGGAAGGAGCCTCACCCCTCCAGGCCTACTACGTTGCTTCCATCCAAAAGTGGGAGGATGAGGAGAGAGAAAGAAGGGTATTGGTAAATAAAAATGAAAAAAACATTATTACCCGCATGTAAATTTGTTAATTTATATATCTAAAGGTATAGTGGTAATATAATAATATAATCCATTTCCCTCCCTTCCCAAGGGATGTCTCATCCATCGTTTTATCTCTCCCTTCCACTTATTTCTCCCATCTCTCCTACCAAATGTAGCATAAGGGAATTTATCTATTTTATTCATATATTTATATTACATGATAGCACTTCTTATTTGTATGTTATTGGTCAATTTAATCAGCCTTATTCTCTCTTATACCATGAGGCTTTCACTTTCCTCTTTGTCAAATTTCCATTGCCATCTAGTTGCTGTGTACTGTCACCACTTCTTATGTTGCTAGAGTTGTAAGGTGGTGTCATTCTTCCTAGGGTTTTAACCAATTTGTTTACATCCATTATACCAAATTGCTAAATATTCTCTCCCTGTGATGCTTTCTCATCTCATCATCATCTCTTCCCTTTCTTATTTACAAGTAAATAATATTTTCATAGATTGTCTCGCTTTCTTTTGTTGGTTAATGGGACAAATGGAGCCAGAAGCGAGATTGAGGATAGGATTCATCAACTTTGCAGGGTCATGGCATAGGTACAATGTTGGGGTTCTTTTGGCTAGGTTGGGTTGGATATGGGGCACCATATCATGCCTTCTTACATTGGCATCACTAAGTATAACTGTAGAACACTCACAGTTTATCTACTTATAACAATGCAACTTATACGTTGCTTTAAAAGTAAAGCAAAATTTAATTATGTATCATTATGAGGTGTTAAGCAATGGAATGGTTTCCATAATGATGAGGATCACGATGTAACAGACATGGAGTGTAATGATTGTAATATAACGGATGTAGCTGCTGAGTAGTGATTTTTTCCCTGTCAGTCATCTCCTTTTAAAGAAACACATGTTTTAACCCCAAAATAGCATAAATTTTGAATTTTAGTATTTTTTTATTAAATTTATTAATATATTTTCATATGGGTCATGAATTTTACATGAAATTTAAGTCACTGTTGGTAGAAAAATCTTAGTAAATTCTTTCAATATATAAATATAAAAGTTATTCAATAAATAATTTTCAAGGTCCCATTGTCACCAACAACCTGTAAGGTTTAGCGTCAAACAACAAATTCATTAGAGT
The DNA here is from genome assembly GCA_026545225.1 of Cornus controversa. Taxonomy (NCBI): domain Eukaryota; kingdom Viridiplantae; phylum Streptophyta; class Magnoliopsida; order Cornales; family Cornaceae; genus Cornus; species Cornus controversa. The sequence goes on from CM048852.1 coordinate 22,912,701, forward strand.
AACAATCTAACTGAAGTCAAAAATGAAAAAATAGAACAAATTTGATTTACATGTCCAAATATCTTGATTTATGATGTAAAGCTTAGATCTTGTGATATTGTAAGTTTTGGAGAGTTGATCTATATATATTGAGTTTATTTGGAGAAATATGAACTGATTTTGTAACAAAAAAGTGAATAATATGAAAAAAGGTTTAGTAATTCATTCAATATGAAAATATATATAGAAGTTATTCAATAAATAGTTTTCAAGGTCCCATTGTCACCAACAACCTGTAAGGTTTAGCATCAAACAGCAAATTCATTACAGTAACAATCTAACTGAAGTCAAAAATGAAAAATAGAACAAATTTGATTTACATGTCTGAATATCTTGATTTATGATCTAAGCTTAGATCTTGTGATGTTGTAAGTTTTGGAGAGTTGATCTATATATATTGAGTTTATTTCGATAAATATGAACTGATTTTGTAAGGAAAAAGTTAATAATGTGAAAACGAGGGTTGGGGGGGGGGGGGGGGGTGGTTAAGTCTGTGAAATTATGGCACATTGACATGGTTTCGACAACAATTAACGTGTGATAACAATAACAGCTGTTTCTTTCAACCATGATTGATAAAAGCCATAAATGTTAATTATTTCTTACAAGGTAAACATTAATGTTGGTTCAATACTAACCTCGTGATAGGCTAGTGAAAATCAAGTGGGTTTAGAGAACAATTAAGAAATACAAGATTCCCTAAAGTCACGTTTTCTCGTTCTTATTGTTAATGGAGGGAGGGTTATGGCGGTGAAATTATGGGAGACTGATATGGTTTGTAACGCCCGTTAACGCGCGACAATAGTGACAGTCCTTACTTTCAACCATGATTGTTAAAGGCCATAAATGTAGATTAATTTTCTACAAGGTAAGGAATTATGTCAGCCCAATACTTACCTCATGATAGGCTAGTGAAAATCAGGTTGGTTTGGTAGGAAACCTTTCTTAATCTCATGCTTTTGGGTCTCTTCTATTTGCCAAGCAGGAGAACAAGAACACGTGGCTTTAGAGAATCTTTTTCTTAGCCGTTCTCCATTAATTCTCGTTCTTATCTCAATGTTGCAGAGTTTTTCTCTTAAATGGGAAACACTAAAATTGACGAAAACCGACAACCGATTGAGAGAGAGAGTTGTGGGGCCCCACAACTGCTGTGGTGAGGCCCACAACTCTGTCTCTCATTTAGTTGTCGGTTTTCGACAACCATAGCATAACTCCTCTTAAATATATAGTAGGGAGTGATAGCCTGTGAAGCTTTCGAGGGAAACTTGATATTTTGGTAAATGGCTAAAGAAAGTAAGGCAGAATCGCTTCCTAGTGGCTGGGTTAAAAAATATGAAAATTGTAAGGATGGTTCTAAAGCGGAGGTAATCCTACTTCTTCCCCTGATATCACTGGAAAATAGTGTTTCTACTGAGATCGATACATTGATTAGTTCATTATAGTATTCTAATTATTGATTTAATTATATGAACTGATGTATTAGGTTTTTGTATTTGTGTTGTCTTATGATATATTGCTGAAATTAGCTTCTCACATATGTGATAGAGTAATTGAATTTTTATATCGAGTTTGTTTAGGTTTCTTGCTTGTTCTTTTGGGTACTTCACACACACACAAAAAAAAAAAAAACTTGATTTTGATGTTCTCTTTAATAAATGTACCTTACATGTCTTCACATGTTGAAAGAATTTAGTCAATGTTAGGTGGTGTTGCATATGAGGAATTATGTAGTTTTGGAATGTTCTTTCTTCTAAATCCATAAAACATTAACAAAACTTAATAAATGATTGCCCTCAAATTTGGCACCATGCAGCATGATAGTGTTATTTCATGCTTATGATCATTTAGAAAGGAATGTTAGTCCTGATGTTTCTGATGAGTAATTTTGCCTATCATTTCGAGAGATTAGTTAAATTTAAATTGATTAAATAGCAAAGTAGTCCTTTTCGTTCTTTTTTTTTCTTTTCTTACTGTGTAGTACCTTTGAAATTTTTAAGTTTTGAAATTCTTGTTAGTAGGCTAAAAGCAATTATTTTTGAAGTAGGATACAATTAGGAGACTCTTACCAGCATTGATAGTTTGCCTGATGCAGGACAACATAAAAAACTAATAACTGTGCTGCGTATAAATGATTATTTAGCAGTTTTATATTATGATATTGAAAGCTAATAGATTTCAGTGCCGCATACTATGAACCTAGTTACCGCACATAGGTTCCTTAGGCATCACACTTGGTGGTTGAATTGCATTTTACAATTCAGAAATATCATAATTGCTAAAAGAAATTTCTAAAATTTGTTCTCCATTAAATTAAAAGCATTGCTTGGTGTACTGCAGCACTTGTAAAATGCTTGGGCTGTATCAAGTCTTAGGAGCAGCCATTTTTGTAAATAATGCCAAAGATTAGGTTTTTATCGAGTCCAGTCCTACCAGCACCCTTGATTAACAGGGAGTACACTGGGTAACCCTTTAAAACTTAATGCAAAACCTACTAAAGTATGAAAATACCACAAATTAACCAAACTAAGAATCTGGACCACCACAAGAATCCCTCTCTCTCTCTCTCAATTAAAAATACACTAAACTGACAAAAGGGCTCCATCACAGGGACATAATCCATGTACAGGGAAAGTAAATAGGAAGACTTCACAACTCAACACTAAAACATACTACCTATAAACTCAAAGGTAAAAAGAAAAACAAATGGTTCTAATGCCTCCTTAATCCGAAGAAATAAAGGACTCAAAAATTAAAACCTCTGGATTGAAAATTTCACACCTTAAAAATACCTTCTAATTTTTGTGTTCCAAAGATTTCACATCAAGCATAAGAGAGCAATCTCCCAAATCTGCCTGGAACTCCCCCTCACTTGACAGTTGACTCCTCTCCCAAGTTATCATTATATCTCCAACTGGCCCTTGCATTACCTAGGTCACCCTACATATTGAGAACGCAAGGCATCACATCTTCCTGACAATCTCACAATGAAGAAGATGATGATACACACTCTTTGCATCTTGTTTTGTACATACAATATAAATCTATAAAAACTTTTTGTTTCTTCCTCAGATAATCAATGGTTAATACAGGTGTAAAGCTATTCATATAAAGAAAGCCCCTTTCAGGAAGTCTTTGTGCACCATATGGCTTTCGAAGAGGACTAACTACTACATCTGTAAAAGCACCTTATAAAATGATTTGACCATGAATTTTGCATCCCGAGCTAACTTCCACCTAGTAGAATCTGTAGCATCTTTCTGAATCACCATCCATATAAGTATATAACAGTTCCAACAAGCAATCAACCTCTTTCATCTCCCACTCCTGAAAGGTTCTCCGAGATGTGGAATTCCACAGTACACCATTTTTTGAGAAGGGTTCTCTGCAATAGTCGACTCCTTGTCAAGAACTAACTTGAAGAGTGCATGGAGCCTTCAATCAAGGTCACATCTAGAAAATTTCAGAATTAAGAAAAGAACTTTTCCCCCTAAAACATTACAAAAATATATATAAAACTGGGATCGTTCTAAATTTAAAAATAAACTTATGACATGGATCTACAAAAAGTAAAACTCGATTATTGAAGGCCTTCAATGTCTTGAAACTTAATTAGATTCCAAATTTTTTCTGTTCTTTAAAATTTCTTTTTCTTGAACTTTTTATAGACTGGATCAATTATCAGCTAGCATTTTTAGTATTTTATCCTTCAGTCTGTAAGGTTTTTGACTCTTACAGTGTGTGAGATAAGCCATTATGTTCAGAAGTTAACTTAGAGCAGCCTCTCTAGCACTGGAAGAGGGAGCAAATCATCTGGAAATTATCCTGCCAGATTAAGTAATTCCAGTGTGCTTTAGGCAACCTAGGTGCTGGTTGGTGATAAATCACATTACCAGGTTCCTTTTTTCTAACAAAACCTAGTGGCATTTGATGCTTTCTAGACGTTAAGTGCCATTTGATGGATCATGAATCAGTTGTAGACAAGCTCAATGTTAACATGATAAGGTAGATGAACATTTTGTTTCTGAAATCTCTTTGGTTTATTTACACTAATCTTCTAGAGAATGAACCAACGTAGCATTGTATAACATTTACAGATCAAAACACCTTTTTAATCTTATAATGACAAATATTGCATAGATAGCCAGCTATTCACTTGATTCTCTTTCGAGAGTTGGGTAGTTATTTAACAGTTTATGGGAAAAGAGGGAGGACTAGCAACAGGTTCTACTGATCTTGGACTGAGTTGTGCTGGCTTGACTTTCTCATGGAAAGGAAGGTTTGGGAAATAATTGAATGGGTCAAGCAAGTCATTTTCTTGATTTATGTGCTTGTAAAATTCAAAGTGATGAAAGATTAATCAGTTTGGTTCCACCCATTTTTTATTTATTTTTAGTTTGACTTATTTTTTCCCTTTTGATTTATATCTAAGTCAGTGGAAGTATCAAAAATCTGGATTAATAAAAGAAAAAAAGGGCTTTGTGTCCAACCATTAGTCATGATGCCAATGGCTGGCGATAGTTTAACATTTCTTTTTAATGATTTGTCCTATGATTAATTGCTGCATATTGTGTTGTTATGCTTTAGATATATCTCGTTTACATCTTATGACACTAGTCCTATTTTTATCCTAGAATCACATCCATATTATTTCAACTATATTCTTTTCTGAACTATCGGGGAGTGTCTCTAGATGTTCTCAAACTTGTCATTACTCATATATAAACTTTCTTTGTTATTTCTGTGCACCTTCAATGTTCAATTTATTAGGTGCGCACATGCATCTAAACCACTTACAATTTTACTATCAACTTATTTGATTTTGTTTCCTCTGATTAGATAACAATCTTTGGATTGAACGAACTTATTCTTTTGGATCTTTTGAATGAACAGTTATTAAGACGTTCATATATTGAAAAAATGTTTCTCAATGCAAAGAGATAATGTAGATATATTGGATATTATTAAGTTCTATCCTGCTTATCATGTGCTCTATTAGTGAAAAAGGTGAACTTACTTTGATCATTACAACTTCATTAAAATATGTGGGTATCTACTTTTGACTTTGGTGTCAAGTTATCTATTTTTTTTGTGGTTTTAATTAAGTAGCTATACATAAAGTAATCTATCTATTAAGTGAACAAGCTTGGTTTTAAGCATATGATGACAAAGGTTGTAAAACACTGATATGATAATGCTTTTTGTTGGAGAAGCTTGTTACAGGAAGTGTTGGTAAATGATTGTAAATATGATTTTGTGCTCTACAATTATGGATCAGTTCTTCTTGTAGGCCCTTTATTTGCTCCCTCCTGTAACTGTCCCATTCATAGGGGTTGGGTAATCTTTAATTATTGCATATCGTTGATGCTATAATATTGCCTATAGGACAGTATTTTCCCTGTAGTCCCTTATTACTGCACAACATAATATACTCCTAGAAAAACTGAAACATCTATTCTCATTATTTACATATTGAGGGAAAACAAATTTTAGATAAGGATTTAATCATCATATTTTCCAACACCAGAACTACAAGCATATTTCTTTTCTGTTTTGGCTATTGTAGTGTTACAGGAATTTGGAGACTGGGCAGACATTTTATACCAAGGAAGATCTTTTACATTACGTGCACTATGCAACACACATTCTTCCTCTCATTAATGGTGAGTTTAAGCATTTTATCATCTTGTTTCTTTGCCTTTAAATTTTTTCTATTTTATTCATAAATTGTCATCTTAGAATGCCATCCAAAATTTCTCCAAGAAGCCAGCACGGGCTAGCTCAACTGGTAAGGCCTTTGGGGGTACTTCCCTTAGGTCTTCGGTTCAAGACTCACAAAAGGTGAGACATGGACTTAAACGATGCACGTGGTTTACGGGCGATTGTGTGCATCTGGAGTTGGCACACCATCCGAGAGTCTCAAGTAGCTAGTAGGTAGGTTGATTCTTCCTTACCCAAAAAAAAAAAAAAAATCTTCGAGGAAAGATTACCTAAGAATTGAACAATGAAAATTAAAGCATAACAAAGGTTTCAATGTTTAAAAATACAAGGATTACCTAAGAATTGAACAATGAAAATTAAAGCATAACAAAGGTTTCAATGTTTAAAAATACAAGGAACCTATTTCTTAGCATGATACGTCCATTGTTTCCTTATTTAGCTTTAGACAATTGTATACATTTACTTTCTTAGAATCTGTACAAGGTCCTAGTTTCCATACTTAGACAGATTTTGATTGTTGTCATTTAGGCTTAATTCTAGCCAATGTTAGCATGATACGTCCATTGTTTCCTTATTTAGCTTTAGACAATTCTATATATTTACTTCCTTAGAATCTGTACAGGGTCTTAGTTTCCATACTTAGACAGATTTTGATTGTTGTCATTTAGGCTTAATTCTAGCCATGTATACTGCACATTGGTGCCTTTATAATGAAAGGAAATCCTCACAATGGAGGTATTCAATCCATTTGACATGGTATCAAGAGCTGGGTTCTAGGTTTACGATTTTTTTTTTCTCTTGGGCTTCTCTCTTTTAGGTTGTCGGCGGCATCTGTGCTTGCCTTTGGTTCTGTTCTGGTGATTCGGCGCCACATGGGTTCAGTTTCGGTTTCTCCTCTTATTTTCGGTGCATTTTGGTCGTGGGTCTGGTGACTTTGTGGATTTCGGCTCCCTTGCTGCGTGTTTCTGGTTCCAGGCTTCTTGTTGGCAATTTCTGATGCCATTTCCGTGCTTGGGCTGATTGTGGTTCTGTTAGCAGAATTTCAACACCGCTTGTTCTCTGTTTGGTGATTGGGCAGGTATTGTTCTTTGTTGGACTAGTGCATTTTTTTCTCACTTACGATTATCATGTCTTCCGATTCTTTCATTGTGAAATTCACGGGGAAGAACTATTCTGCATAGGAATTTCAATTCCGTTTTTTTGTTATGGGAAAAGAATTATGGGGTCATCTTGATGGGAGTGATCCGACTCCTACTGAGCTTTCTAAATTAGCTCAATGGAAGATCAAAGATGCTAGGGTGATGACATGGATCTTAGCCTCGGTTGATCCTCTTATTATTCTTAATCTGAGGCCATATAAGACTGCTCAATCTATGTGGGAATATTTAAAAAAGGTGTATAATCAGGACAATATGGCTCGACGGTCTCAGTTAGAGTACGAAATTGTCAGTTATACTCAGGGCGATCTCTCCATTCAGGATTATTTTTCTGGATTTAATAATCTCTGGGGAGAATTTACTAACATAATTTATGCCAAGGTACCAGAAGCATCTCTCTCTGTTGTGCAGGAAGTTCATGAGCAAAGCAAGTGAGATTAATTTTTAATAAAGTTGCGACCTGAATTTGAGGCCACTCGCTCCAATTTGATGAATCGTGCTACTGTGCCGTCTTTGGATGTTTGTTTTGGGGAGTTACTTCGTGAGGAGCAGCGTCTTGCCACCTAGGCCACTTATCAGCACGACAAAATGATACCCAATGCAGTGGCTTATGCTGCTTAAGGAATGGCAAGGGATGCGACATGCGGACATTTCAATGTTTTAGCCGCAAAGAATACGACCACATTGCTACTAACTGTGCACGGAAATCTTGCAATTACTGTAAGAAGCCTGGTCATATTATCAAAGATTGTCCTACTCGTCCTCAAAATCGTCAGGCTAATGCTTATCAGGCTACTGTGGGTTTCACTTCTTCTGCTACTGATGATTTGACTCCTCTACTCTTACTACTGAGAAGGTTCAGCAAATGATGATTTCAGCCTTAGGGTTGTAAGGTAACGGTTCCCTTTCTCCCTTCTGGCTTATTGATTCGGGTGCATCTAATCACATGACTAGTTCTTCTGATACACTTAGCAATGTTCGGACTTATACTGGATCGGCATATATTCAGATTGCTAACGGTAGTTAGTTACTTATTCATGCTATTGGGTATGTGGATTCCACTATTAGAGATGTTTTTGTATCTCCTCAGCTTTCTACCAGTCTTATCTCAGTAGGTCAATTGGTTGATAACAACTGTGCTGTTCGTTTTCCTCGTGATGGTTGTCTTGTGCAAGATTAGGTGTCGGGCAAGATACTCATGAGGGGGCCTAAAGTTGGACGTTTATTTCCCTTACATTTTTCCATTCCTGCTGTCATTTCAATTGCTTGTAACACTGTGCACAATAAGTGTGAAGTGTGGCACAAACGGTTAGGCCATCCTAATTCCGTTATTTTATCTCATGTAATCTGTCACGCCCCCAAATTTAAATACAAGGAACTCTAGTCCGGTACTTGAATTTGGTGCGCAACTTGAAATACAACATCCATCTTACCATACATTCATCTAGAAATTATATATATATATATATATATATATATATATATATATATATCCATAACTACACTCTTAACCCTACAAAGTCCAAAAATTACCTTTGAGTCCCAAAAAGAAGAAAGGTAAAAAAAAAACTTATTTTAAGGATGTTATATTCTACCCTCCTAAAAAGAAATTTTGTCCTCGAAATTTTGAAATCATCGAGTTTTCATAGGTTGAAACAATTACTACCACAGTCATCAAACATAACATTAACCTTGAAAGCAATTTTAAACATCAAATAGAGTGAATCCAACATTATCCAAAAGTGTCAAACATGCACAACTTTTGCTACCGAATTTTTTTTTTCTTTTTTTAAGAATAATGCACTGAATTTGATGCGTGGCTGCTTTCGTATTCTTGTTCTTCCGGTTCAATCTTTATCTCATACTCTTCCTTGACCCCTCGAGTGTGAGTTTTCGATTCTTTTGAACTTGTTTTGTATAGTTCAGAGTCTCTTTTGGTTGACTCGTTGGATATTGACAAGTGAGAAAAGAGTTACAGCCTAGGTGAGTATTAGGGAAAGTAGGATTTAGTGATATGTTAGATCTTTATATTGTCTCTCGTGGGATACAAGGATTTAATTGCTAATTTGGTAATGATTTTTGTTTGTGGATGATGGTGTTAAGCACATGGAAGAGTTAGTGAACCTTATGAACAAGTGACTTTTATGTGATAGTGTGCAGAGCCACGCTAATCTACATTGAGAACTATGTGAGTAACAATATCTATGAGATATGATATTGGCATTGTACTGATTTTATGCATATTGTTGTGTGGAGACCACTTTTATTGTTGATTGTATAGGTACAAGTTGAGAATATATATATATATATATATATATATATATATATATATGGGTGATTTTCTGAAACTAAGATTGCACCAAGGAGGGTTGGAAGAAATGATTATGATAAATGTATGATGTTGATCAAATTATTGATAAAGTATATTTGGTTGATTGATGGATTGTAACTTATGAAGCAGTGAGTAATGTACATTGGTACACAAGGAAATTTGTATATAAATTGAGTTGTATGAAGGTGTATTTATATACAAATAGATGTGCACAATGAAAGATTGGTTGTTGAATGTTGCATATCCCTCATTATATCTTTATAATCCTCAGAGGTTAATGATTATTTGATAATTATGTAGATGGAAGGTGGAAATCGAGGGAAGGGTAAGCAAGCCTCGGCAGCCAATGATGACAACAAGTATACACTCTCCCTCCCACCCAAACCAACCTCGACTTACGTGAAAAAGAGGAGAGTAGCTTTTGTTCGGGATTTTCCGCCATTGTGTGGGCGGAATATACCAAGACCTACAATAAAGGACCCCAAACAAGAATCTAGCACTCACAGTGAGCCTAGTGTCAACCAAAGGTCCAAAAGAACTCTGAAATATACAAAACAAGTTCAGAAGAATCGAAAACTCACACTCGAGGGGTCAAGGAAGAGTATGAGATTGAGACTGACGCGGAAGAACAAGAATATGAAAGTAGTCATGCATCAAATTCAGTGCATTATCCTTAAATTTTTTTTGGTAGCAAAAGTTGTGCATATTTGACACTTTTGGATAATGTTGTTGGATTTACTCTATTTGATGTTTAAAATTGTTTTCAAGATTAATGTTATGTTTGATGACTGTGGTAGTAATTGTTTTAACCTATGAAGACTCGATGATTTTAAAATTTCGAGGACGAAATTTCTTGTTAGGAGGGTAGAATGTAACATCCTTGAAATGAGAATTTCATTTGCCTTTTTTTTAGGACTCAAAGGTAATTTTTGGACTTTGTAGGGTTAAAAGTGTACTTATATGTATATATATATATATATATATATATATGTAGATTATGTGTATTGTCATGTGAGTCAACTGATGTATGAAGGAATAAATTGGTTGGTGGCTGACATTTTGGTACATGGTTGACACATGGAAGATTGGGGCTGTGTAGTGTTGGTATTATATTATATGAGGTATCAAATATATATAGGAACCCAAGGCTCTTCGATGGAAACAAGAAAAGGGTAAGGCAGTGGCTTTCTGCAGAAAGAGAGAGAGACCATCAGAGGAGAAACCGAGAGAAACAAAGAGAGAAAAAGAGAGAAGAAGAAGAAAAAGAGAAGAAGATAAAGAAAGGAGAAGAGAAGGAAAACTACATTGAGGCAAGTTGAATCTTGCCTTGCATTTCTATATATATATATATATAAATGTGTATATATATATATTTAATTATTTATGATGATGGATATAGATGTCTATGATTATGATTAAAATTCTGAATTTGGGGTTAAGATTTGTTTGATTTGTCTTTGTGCTGTATTTAATTATATATAGTGATAGATATAGCTACTGATGTGTTTAATCTGTCGTTAATGTGCCTAAACTTGCATGAGACTTAGGTGTTCTTTGGAGAGCTTCATTGTGGGTGTATATATCGTGATGCATGTGTGTATATATATAGTTGTGAGTTTTTTTTTTTTTTTGGTATCAATATGTATATAATGTTAGATATGTATATATATATATATATGTATGTATGTATGTATATATGTATATGGGACCTTCTTGGATTCAGTAGGTGATGGGTCTTGTTCTTGGCCGTGGTAGTAGGTGCATGGCTCGGCTGTGAGGATGGCAGCCCCATGGGGTGGTGGTGTGATGCTAGCTTGTGGGTCCTTGTGTGTATTGTTGGTGAGGTTGTGGGATTAAGAAAACTGGTGGCTTGTGGCTGAAGGTGGGTCTTTTCTCGGCTCGTATATGGCTGTGGTGTGGTGGCTCAACTGTGAGGTGTTGATTGGGTGGCAACCATGGCCATAGCAGCTTGGCTGATGGCTCACAATGGTGGTCACTGTGGTACATGGCGGTTAGAAGTCGTTGTTCACAGCTTGCTTGAGGTGGTGGCCAGACGTGGCATGGTTATAAATAAGGCTATGAAATGGTTTACATGTTAACAATGAAGTTGTGAGTGTGTATATATGTTTATACTGATGAACTTGTATAAATTGAATTGGTGAAGGAATTAGGCCAATCGGTCTTGATTATTGGGTTGAGTTTTCTTATGGGTTAGCTCACAATGGGCTGGGCTTGGTGTTTGGATAGATATGAGATAGTACAGCCGGTTTATATTTGGGTTTAGAATGTGGATTGGTCTAATTGGTGACTATGAAAATTAGTTGATGGGTCATTAGCCTAGTAATCTATTTTTGAGCATATAGATTTTACACTTGATTTAGGAAATTGGAAGTATTTTCCGTTTGGGCCTAGAAGGTATGGACTTAGGATTGTGTATTTAATTCCAATGGGATTGCTAAATGTTAAAAATTAGAGCTTGGAGGAAAAAATGTTTTTAATGCTCTAGAAATTATGTTTAATTTTTGAAATTCTATGTTTATGCATAATAGGACTAATTATGTTAGAATAGTTGGTTCTAAGAATTAAAGATTCAGTTAGCGACGTTTTAAGCTTTATGAACGCACACAATTCGCTCATTTAATTTATTAAATGTGAAAAACATTTAATAAATTATAAAAGATTTTATGTTGGTAAAGAATGCTTGTTTCCTTTTTGTTTCAATTTAGGAAAAAGCAGTACTTATCAAAAGGAGGGCGCCTTACTCTAATGAAGAGCACTCTTTCGAATCTTCCAACTTATTTTATGTTGTTATTTTCGATGCCGATGTCAGTTGTGAGGAGGCTCGAGAGGATTCAAAGCAAGTTCTTGTGGGGCGGTTTAGGGGACGAGTTCAAATATCATCTAGTGAGATGCGCGAAGGTATGCACCCCGATTTAAAAAGGTGGTTTGGGAATAAGAAGATTAGATCTGTTTAATAAGGCGTTGTTGGGCAAATGGCTTTGGCGCTTTGGAGTTGAACGAACAAGATTGTGGAGGAGGGTTGTTGTTAGTCGGGGTGGAGAAGAAGTTGGTGGTTGGCGGTCCACGGAGACCAACCTCCTTGCGGGGGTGGGGGGTTGGAAAAGTATTCGGAAAGGATGGAATGAATTTTCCAAAAAACATTCGATTCAAGGTTAGAAATGGGAGATATATCAGTTTTTGGGAAGACGTGTGGTGCGGGGATCTATCTTTGGCATGTAGGTTCCCTAGGCTTTTCAGGATTGCTTCGAACAAACAAGCCTTAGTGGTTGAATGTTATCAGCTTGATAGCGGAAGACTATCTTGGGATGTGAGCTTTTGAAGGGCTTTTCATGATTGGGAGCTTTCAGAGGTAGTGGAATTTCTCTCCATTTTGTATATTCAGGTGATCGAGGGAGAGGGGATAAACGAGATGGAGTGGACGGGATCCAAGAGGAGAACCTTTGAGGTTCGTTCCTATTATAGACTCCTCTCGGACTCCACGAGTCTCTCTTTTCCTTAGAAGGCTATTTGGAGAACAAAAGCTCCCGTGAAGGTGGCATTTTTTACCTGGATAGCTACCTTACGAAAGATTCTTACCATCGATAACCTTTGGAGAAGAGGTCACATTATGATAAATTGGTGTTGCATGTGCAAGAGGTCGAGGAATCAGTGAACCATCTTCTTTTACATTGCACAGTAGCGAGGGACGTTTGGTCTATGTTCCTGGTAGCGTTTGGTATGGACTGGGTGTTTCCCAAATCCATGAAGGATACAATCGAGGCTTGGAGAGGGTGTATAGTGGGCAGCCAAGTCAGAGATGCTTGGAGGGTCACTCCCCTTTGTTTATGGTGGGGTTTGTGGCAAGAGAGGAATAGGAGGCGCTTTGAGGATGTGGAGTCTTCTATTTGGTCTCTCAAATATAAAATTCTAACTCTTTTATTTTTTTGGGTATACGGAAAAAATTGTACATCGGATGGTCAAGTTGTAGACCTTCTTGATAGCTTTAGAGTTTAGTTGGCCGGTTCTCGGCTCTTTGTAAATCCTCGGGTTCGCTCCCCTTTGAGCGTCTTTTTAATGGAATTTTATTTATCAAAAAAAAAAAGAGAAAATTGGAGAAAATATCCTTTAAGCTCTAAAAATTACGAAAAATCTTAAGAGTAGTACATTTTGGCGTAATAAATTTAATTATGCTAAAATAATTAAGTTTAGAAAAGACTTAAGTGGTGAAATCCTAAAGTGATTAATTAATGTGATTAGGGATCACATTAAAAGAACGGTTTGATTTATTAAATGTTAAAAGCATTTGGTAAATCTTAAAAGCTTGAATGTTTGGAAATGAGATAAAAATTTCTAAAGAATTTCTGAAGTATGGTTAGGGACCTACCTATGGGGTGTGTATAACCCTTTTATTATGGCCATTGGGCGTAGCGTGCCCTTATTGTGTGGACGTGGTCCGAGATCATCTGGGTGAGTAAACGTACAAGCCCAGTCACATGTGCGAGCTTCCTTAGTCCGGGACTATGCGATGCGCACCACTTGTTGGCTAAGCATGTGATCTATTTGAGGGGAGCCCGGGGCTCATGTGAGATTATGTTAAGTTAATCTAGACGATTAGCTTAATAAGGAATTGTTGATAATACGGTTCTTGTGTGTGAAAGAAATTGTGGATATGATAATTAACTAGAGTTTAATTATTATAAAAAAATTTGTGAATCTAATCAACAAAGATTGTTGTACGTGACCTTATATATGGGAATTTAAGGCAAGGTCAATTTGTTGAGCAATGATAGTGTTTTGCAATTCTTGCTGAGCTCACTCCATTTTATTTTCAGGTATCGAGTGAATGGAAGCGCAGTACAGGACGATGGAGGCCATTTACATGTAAATTTCTTTGACATATAATTATCTTTTGTTATACATAGTTGACTCTTAAGATGAGGAATGAGGTCTCTAGATGAAGTTTTTTGTAATAGATGATCTAGATGATCATATTTTGATTGTAATATATAAGTTTTTGGATTAATTTATGGTAAGGACGATGTTTTTCAAGTCGTGCACCAATTTCAAGTACTGGACTAGAGTTTCTGGTATTTAAATTTGGGGGCGTGACAGTTTGGTATCAGAGCCCAAAACAAAGCCTAATTGGTTTCAACCCAATTCTTGCACATGGGCAGCCCATTTCCATTAGACTATCAAATTCACAACATCATATAAGGCCCAACAGAAATCAACCCAATTTCATATCAATATAACCCATGTTATATTCAATTATAAATCATAACTAAATTCACTCTACCAAACCTCAATTGAGGACTAAAGACCAAACAGATCACTATGGATTCTTCAATTCCAAAGCAACTGTCACAATAGTCTTTGCCAACTCTCATACAAACCATCATCACAAGTTACCCAAACATCAACCTGTGAGCCACCCATGAATCCACCATGGCAACCCCTTTCGGCACCACCATACACACCTTTGGTCAAACCCAAGTGAACCTGCAAACCAGCCACCAAGAAAGCCTATAAAGTTGGAACCATGGCTGCCAAACCAGCCACGAACAGTCCCTTCGGCACCACCGGTCCACCTCCAAATCAACAACTATGGAAGCCAACCATGAACCCACAACCATCATGGCTGAACCCCAACCGAGCTCCACCATCGGACCACCTAGCCGCCAGTGACAGCCCATTCCATGGCCAAACCGTGAACTACCAGCCACCATTGTGAATTGCCCAAGGACCCCAAAACTACCATGCATGTCCTCCAAACTCAAACCGTGAAGACCCAACACAAGCCATGGACAACCACCACTACACACCCAACCGAGCTTCACTAGAGCACCCCCAAGACACCATCCAACCGACCAACCTCTCACCATGGAACCGAATCCATGAACCCAAAAATCACTTTGCCGGTAAACATCACCATGCCATTGCCACCAAGTGAATACCCAAGTTGTGAGCACCTCACTCACCTTCACCAAGCACCCATTACCCACATCCAAACTACACCTCACGAGCAGACCCACTTCTTGCCATAACTAACAAGACAGACCCCACATACATTCTGTCACACCCCCAAATTTAAATAGGAGAAACTCTAGTCCAGTACTTGAAATTGGTGCGCGACTTGAAAAACATTGTCCTTCTTACCATACATTAATCCAAAAACTTACATATTACAATCAAAATATGATCATCTAGATCATCTATATCAAAACTTTTCAAAGTCGTAGGCTCTGATAACTAGAGTCTATCATATCTCAACAATTATAACTCTACCTAGACTCCAACCTCAGGTCTAACTTACCAAATTCCCAAAACTAGATATGTGATAATGATATGCCCTCATTTGCAATATCATCAAGTCAACCAGAAGTTCTTTCAATAATCCTAATAGGACAAGCACGACACACTCTATCAAGTGTCGTTGAGTGTCTAAGGCGAGTTGCAATGGTGTAGGACTATTCATACTTTCAGGTTCCAGTCCAAATGCGCTTACCAATGATAGTGAAATAATGACTACGCAGAATCTGAATCAAATAACACTCTAGCTATATTGCCATAAGTAGTAAATGTACCTTCCATTGCAGGTGGTGTAGCATCCGGCCCAACTTTTGGGTAGATAGCATAAACCCTTGCTCCCCCCTACAGCTGTGGTGCTTGACCCCTCTGCTGACCTTCCTTACGTGGTTTGGTACAGTAGCGCGCTATATGTCCCTTTTCTTGACAGTTGTAGCACTGTCCATGGAACTTGCGAGGCTGAGCGTTATGAGGTGCAGCGGGTACCATAGATGTGGACTGCTCACCTCCACCAACTCTTTGTCTTTTCGCTGCTTGCCAATCCTGCCTAGCTCTCTGCCCCGCTTGGCTCTGCATATCTTTTGGAGGTTGTTGCTGTTGCCTCCTTAGATTCTGCTGCGAATTAAAACTACTTTTTCCCTTTTCTTTCTCGGTAGTCTTATGCTCCTTCTTTTGTTGATATTTAAAGTCATCTTGTTCTATCCTCATAGCACGCTCTACGACCTCTGCGTAGCTATTTAACCCTTGACTAATCATTAGCCTCCTTATGCTAGGAGCTAATCCCTCTGCCAATCTTCTAGCTCGACTCTCATCTACAACCATATAAGGAGCAAATCGAGAGAGTTCTGCAAACTTCGCCTCATATTGACTCACCGTCAATGCCATAGTTTCTTGCTCTAGGTGTATGAACTCAGCTGCCATTCCATCCCTCACTGCACGTGGAAAATACTTGTCATAGAATTAATTCTTAAACTTATCCCAGTGCATGTGTGTGACATCCCCGACACTCCTAATCATATATTGCCACCACTAACGAGCATCGCCAGATAAGCAGAAAACTGCTATCCTACTTTTCTGCATCTTGGTGCAGTCCATAATCTCAAAGTATTTTTCCATGTCCTCTATCCACTTTTCTGTATCTAGTGGATCTGTAGCATTGGTAAAGTTAATCGCTCCCAATTTCTTTATTTGTTGGACCAGGGTAATGATTTGACCCTGTCCCACCTTTGGGTTTGGCATTTGAACGTTCGGGTTCGGTATTTGAACTGCCTCGTTCATATGTTCCATTCCACGGCCGCCTCTTCCACGACCAGTGTCACGTTGTCTACCACGTCCTCTACTAGCTCCAGACATCCTATTTTCCATTACAAGATGTTAGTATTGTTAGTCTTAAAATTTAATCTTACCTAACTTGGAGCATGGTAAGGAAACAGATAGGATAATCAATATGACTCATAACTTTTATCTTAATATCACTCCCACTAGCCTGGTAACTCGTAACCTAGGCTTTGATACCAAACTGTCACGCTCCCAAATTTAAATACAAGGAACTCTAGTTCGGTACTTGAATTTGGTGCGCGACTTGAAATTCAACATCCATCTTACCATACATTCATCCAGAAATTACATATATATATATATAGGGTAACGAATGTAGTTATATATATATATATATATAACTACATTCTTTACCCTACAAAGTCCAAAAATTACCTTTGAGTCCCAAAAAGAATAAAAGCAAAAAGAAAACTTATTTTAAGGATGTTACATAATCAACTCTGGTTTGTTGGGCAATAAAGATCAATTTTCTTCTCCTCTCTTTTGATTGTTCCACATGTAAATTAGGCAAAAGTAAGTCTCTTGCTTTTCCTTCCCATAGTAGTCATACTGAACGTTGTCTTGATTTGATTCACAGTGATGTGTGTGGGAAATTTCTCCTGTTATCTCCCATGCAAATTATAAATACTTTGTTACATTCATTGATGCTTATACGAAGTATACATGGATTTATTTTCTTTGCATGATACGTCCATTGTTTCCTTATTTAGCTTTAGACAATTGTATATATTTACTTCCTTAGAATCTGTACAGGGTCCTAGTTTCCATACTTAGACAGATTTTGATTGTTGTCATTTAGGCTTAATTCTAGCCATGTATACTGCACATTGGGGCCTTTATAATGAAAGGAAATCCTCACAATGGAGATATTCAATCCATTTGGCACTATTATCGTATGCAGTGGTGCATATTTTCCCCCCTTCTTTTCACTATCTTTGACTTAATGGCTTTGGGGTTTTGCCGTTTGTCACATTTCATTTGTGAAATATTCTACTTGTTGTTTTTGATAGCTTTCCCATGCAGTTCTTGGTGGCATTTGAAAGTTCCTTATATTTACCATTATATGTTTCCTTTTCTCACTTAGGTAACAAAGAAAGCTTCCTAAAACAACTATATTTTACTTTTTAAGTATTTTTTTTTCATGAATGAGAAGTTCTCAGAGGCAAAAGAGTGAAATTAATAATATACTATCAAGAAATTTTTATTTTCTTTTCACTAAAAAAAAAAGAAAATATTTTATTTTCCATAAGATTGTTTCTCTTATATAGAAAAAAATTTCTTAAAAAATATAAGTTGGAAATATTGTTGTATTAATGTGAAGAGATCGTGTGGCTAGCTGAAGATGCCATGTAGATTTACCTTGGCAATAATAAAGCAGTGTTAGTAGATACCAACGGACTCCTTTAATGAAAGAACTGTGTATATGGACCGGATAGTAACCCCTATATGATTTACTTTAATTTGGTGGTGCATGACAATCATGATGAGTATGGCTGAGCTAGGGAGATATGATTATAATTCTCCAGAACTACTCTTAACTAAGTTGTGAAGATTTGGATTATGAGGAGCACCGTTGGATTTTTGTGCTTGTTGCCATGTGTGCTAGATATCAAATATTAGAGTGAGTTATTCCATTCATACCAGAATTTTTGAAGGAGTTCAGTTTTAAACTTTTTAACAAAAAGTAGTTGAGATTTGTAGTATGTGTTTAAGGAATAGAATGTGATGGTTGTAGGGTTTTTACACCACCTCTCATAAACATACATATGTTGAAATAAACAAATAACAATAATGCCCAAACTAAGACAAACTTTAAAACTCCCCCTCAAGCTAGAGTATACAGATTAAACATGCCCAGCTTGAAACACAATCGTTGAAAGGCACCACAAGCTAATGGCTTTGAAAGAATGTCAACCAACTAATTGTCAAAGCAAATACAAGGAGTAACAATTTGCTTCCGCATCAACAAATGGCGAATAAAATGGCAATCAACCTCTATCTACTTGGTACACATGAAAAACAGGATTGTTAGCAATAAAGATAGTTGTTTGATTATCACAACGCATTGGTATGGGAGAAGGAACATCAATACCCAACTCTTGAAGAAGAGACCATACCCACATCTCGGAAGTAGTGCCAGTCATAGCACGATACTCAACCTCGACACTAGAACCAGCAACTATGGTCTGCTTTTTGCTGCGCCAGGTAACAAGATTACTGCCAACAAATGTGCAATAACCAAAGGTAGATCGCCTACCAGAGCGATTGCTAGCCCAATCCGCTTCACTAAAACCTGTCACAGATAAGGAGGAAGAAGGATTATATAGCGCCCTTTTCTAGGTGCACCCTTCAAATAACACAAAATATGACAAACAACCTCAAAATGAGGTTAACAGGGAGCATGCATATAACTAACCACTCAAACAACATAAGTAATATCAGCACGAGTAACAGTAACATAATCAATTTCCCAACCAAGCGGCGGTATCAACCAACATCGTCAATCAACTTTCTTTGCTCCTCGTCAAGTTTGACGGTAGAATCCATAGGAGTATCAGAAGGGTGAGCGCCTAAGAGACCAGTTGTCACGCCCTATGTAGTGACCCTTGTTGGTAAGAAGAGACACTGACGTGAGCTACCACACTGGCAGGCTACAGGGTGCTTAATCCCACATTGCTTGGGTGTGGAGAAGGGGATGTGCTTATATGTAATGTGTTCTCTCCAAATGGTATGAGGCCTTTCGGGGTAAAATCCAATAGCAAAACTGTGGGGCTTAAGCCTAAAGCAGACAATATCATACCATGTGGTGGAGCGGGGTATTACAATTGGTATCAGAGCCTAAACCCAGCCGGAAGTGTGCCAACGAGGACGTCGGGCCTCGTTGGGGGGTGGATTGTAGTGACCCTTGTGGGCGGGTGTGATGTGGGCAGGTGCAAGAAGAGACACTGGGTTGAGCTACCACACTGATAGGCTACAGGTGCTCAATCCCACATCGCCTAGGTGTGGAGAAGGGGATGTGCTTATATGTAATGTGTTCTTTCCAAATGGTATGAGGCCTTTTGGGGTAAAACCCAAGAGCAAAACCATGCGGGCTTAGGCCCAAAGCTGACAATATCATACCATCAGGTGGAGCAGGGTATTACAGTTACTATCAGAGCCTGAAGTGTGTCGACGAGGACGTCGGGCTTCGTAGGGGGGTGGATTGTAATGACTCTTGTGGGCGAGTGCAAGAAGAGACAATGGGCTGAGCTACCACACTGACAGGCTACAAGGTGCTCAATCCCACATCGCCTGGGTGTGGAGAAGGGAATGTGCTTATATGTAGTGTGTTCTCTTCAAATGGTATGAGGCCTTTTGGGGATAAAATCCAATGGAAAAACAGTGCGGGCTTAGGCCCAAAGCGGACAATATCATACCATCAGGTGGAGCGGGTTATTACAGTTGGTATTAGAGCCTGAAGTGTGCTGACGAGGACATCAGGCCTCGTAGGGGGGTGGATTATAGTGACCCTTGTGGGCGGGTGTAAGAAGAGACACTGGGGCAAGCTACCACACTGGCAGGCTACAGGGTGCTCAATCCCACATCGTCTGGGTGTGGAGAAGGGGATGTGCTTATATGTAGTGTGTTCTCTCCAAATGGTACGAGGCCTTTTGGGGTAAAACCCAAGAGCAAAATCGTGCGAGCTTAGGTTCAAAGCGGACAATGTCATACCATGTGTTGGAGCGGGGTATTGTAGTTGGTATCAGAGTCTCAATCCAACCGGAAGTGTGCCAACGAGGACGTCGGGTCTCCTAGGGGGCGGATTGTAGTGACCCTTGTGGGCGGGTGTGATGTGGGCAGATGCAAGAAGGGACACTGGGGCGAGCTACCACACTGGCAGGCTACAGGGTGCTCAATCCCACATCGCCTGGATGTGGAGAAGGGGATGTGCTTATATATAGTGTGTTCTCTTCAAATGGTACGAGGCCTTTTGAAGTAACACCCCAGAGCAAAACCGTGCGAGTTTAG
Organism: Cornus controversa; assembly: GCA_026545225.1. Lineage (NCBI taxonomy): Eukaryota > Viridiplantae > Streptophyta > Magnoliopsida > Cornales > Cornaceae > Cornus > Cornus controversa. The sequence continues at coordinate 22,933,599 of CM048852.1, forward strand.
GCCCAAAGCGGACAATATCAGACCATGTGAAGGAGCGGGGTATTACACCCTGATTTTCGACTCTTGAGAATCAAGGGTAAACAGTGTTTTCATCTTATCATGTCACATCTCAAATCTCACCTTAAACCATTTTATTGCGGAAGCTTTCTGAACGTACACCATTATAGTGGCGTATACTCGTCAATACCTCTCACAATGGGTTTAACATTGGTTCCACGCATATAAACTACCAAATTCCAGAACTCAACTCCCTGTGTGATTGGAATTTGAAGTTGAAACCCACACCATTGGAAGGAGGGATAAAAAATACTCAATTTAAAAAAAAAACAAATTCACTTGATTCGGATTTGAGACGACAAAGTTATGCCTATTTCAAATATCTGAAAATCTAGAGCAGTAAAATAGTTGTCTATCCTTGAGGGAAAGTCGACTGTTTTGCCCTCCCAGAAAACTCAAAACGCGGCTGTCCAAAACAAACGACTTCTCTTGAAAGGAAAGTCGACTGTTTTACCCTTCCAGAAAGCTAAAAATGTTGTTGTTCAAAAATTTTGAAAATCTAAAACTGTAAAATAGTTGACTGTCCCTAAGGGGAAAGTCGACTATTTTACCCTCCCAGAAAGCTCAAAATGCTGTTGTTCAAAATAGACGACTTATCTTGAAGGAAAAGTCGACTGTTTTCACCTGGGAACCCTTTTTAGCATCTTTTGTCCAAAATTCACACCAATACTCGTACACAACCATTTCCAAATTGCAAAACTCATCCAACAATATTCTAATCATCATTCAAATGATGTTTCAACCTAATTAAAAACAAAACCTCATTTGGATTATATCTATAAAACATATGCAATGAGATTCAAACCAATATTCTCCATTTATATCTCAAAACTCATACATAAGCTATTTGTGGCAATTACATTTGAAATCTAAATACACCAACATAATTCAAATGTAAATACAACATCTTTAACATAGTTCACATGCCACAAACCGGCATGCACCTCTATCTACATATCTAAAAGGTAGAAATCCAAAAGAACTCAAAAGTCCGTCCTTGTAATCTAAACTTCCTCTTCCATGGGAGCTTTATTTGAAAAAGAGTTTGGGGGATGGGGGGTGAGCAACTCAACGGCTCAGTAGAAATGATCCACCCGACTCTACCTTAACTCAAGCAGCCATGCATGAATGCATATGAAATCCTTACATGACGAGTCCATGCTTTTTAGACTTAAAACATACAAGTTTTAGAAATCATGTGTGATGCTTCACATGTCAATAACACATACATTTCATAGGAATTCACAACTCATAATTCAAACTCACACCACGTAATATCGGAAATCAATTCAACTGAGGACTTCGCTTATCACAATCCATAGTAAGGATTGTTTTGGGGACCACATACTCTGCTTACGCTCTACGGGTTGCTAACCCGACGGAAGCAACATTTGCTTGGCCAAGTTTTGGGTCTTGCACCCTCGGGTTCGAAACCCTTATTAATTCTCACACATGTCCCAAAAATGCGACTTTCTCACATAGTACAAATTGTCGCATAATCACCTCAAAACTCAAGATTTTCACGATTCTCACTAAATGCATAACATTTACAAGGTCGAAGCATTTCAAATCTTCACACATGCATGTTCGATGCATTTCATCATCTCATGAAAACCACAACACTTATACACGTTCAAGAAAATGTTCTTATATGCATAAATTCAACATATGAAATCAATTATCACCAAACTCTATAATGAACACAAAATCATGGTATTGCATTCATAGACATCAACTACACATATACAACATGTAAATTCCAACTAATGCAAGTTAGTCATTCTATATATATGCATAAAAACCATACTTTCACAAAATTCTCAAAAACAAAGTTCATATCACAAGTATGTGACCTATAGAATCAAAGCAAAGAAGAGATTCACACCCCTACCTCAAATCTCAAGTCTTGGAAGTTAAGTTCCAAAAATCCCAACCCTTTCCACCTTGTTGAAAATATCTTTTGTTCTGTTCAAACCGAAGGCCTTTGCCCGAGGAACAATCTACCCTTCTTCGGGAATTTCTAAATCACTGCCTAAGCCTTTAAAATGCAGAGAGAAGGGAGAGAGATGAAGTGGGAGAGTTAGAGTGAGAGAAAAGCTGTAAAAGTGATCTTATCTCAGCCTCCCATATATTTTATCTCTTCTTGGGGCACGAAATGATCAAAATGCCCCCGAGTCACTTAATGTACCCTCCCGACCTCTGTTTCGATTTTGAAAGCAACTATGGCATGAAATCAATTCCTTAACTCTCTAAACATTTCGTTTAGTTCGTAACCAAAAATAATATTTTTTCAAAAAAATTTCGGATTTTCGGGTCCACCCAGACCACATCCCGAGGCCCCATTGACCCAAAAAGTCCAAAAATTTTCAAATGTTTCCAAAACTTTCCAAAACCTTATAACAACTTTCTAAACATGTTTCCCACAATTAAAACATGTTAACCATCATTAAAAATGCAATTAGGGCAGAAATGATGCTTAAAATGGAAACTAGTCAAAATTGGACCCGGTTTCTACAACCTCCCAACCTTCAAGGCATTTTTTCCTCGAAATTAAAACGTACCTCAAGTGGTGAACAACTCAGGATACTTGGAGTGCACCTCCTGCTCTCGTTCCCACGTAGCTTCTTCAATTCCGTGGTGTCTCCAAAGTACGTTGACCAATGGAATGGTCTTACCCCGAAGTACTTGTTCTCTAGTATCCAGAATCTGAATTGGCCTCTCCTCATTTGACACGTTCTCCTCCACCTCAAGGTCTGTCCAATCAAGCACATGTGAAGGATTCGGTTCATACTTCCTCAAAAACATGGAAAGTGTTGTGTACACTTGACATTTGTGGTAGTAATGCCAAGCGATAAGCAACCTTCCTAACTCGATCCAAAATCTCAAATGACTCGATAAATTGCGGTGCTAGCTTGCCACCACGACCAAATCTCATCAAGCCTCTTTGTAGCAAGACCTTTAGGAAGATATGGTCCCCCACCTCAAATGCCAACGGTCGCTGTCTCCTATTGGCATAGCTTTTCGGACGACTCTGAGCCGTAACCAACTATTGCCTTATTATCTTGATCTTCTCTGTGGTCTCTCGAACTAATTCTGGCCCCAAAGAAACTGTCTCTCCAACCTCAGTCTAACAAACATGTGACTTACACGGTCTACCATACAAAGCCTCAAATAGAGCCATCTCAATGCTAGCTTGATAGCTATTATTGTATGCAAACTCCACTAATGGAAGGTGATTATCTCAACTGCCCCGAAGATCAAGCACACATGCCCGCAACATATCCTCTAGAATCTGTATAGTATGCTCGAACTGACCATCCGTCTGAGAATGGAAAGACGTACTAAAGTGAAGGTATGTATCAAGTGCTGTTTGGAAACTCTGCCAAAACCGTGATGTAAACTGTGGGTCTCTATCTGACACAATAGAAACTGGCATGCCATAAAGTCTAAGGATTTGCTCAATATACAATCTACTGAGAGTATCCACATCATCGGTCACTCTAATAAGAAGAAAATGAGCCACATTGGTCAATTTGTCCACAATGACCCAAACTGCATCGTGACTCTTCCTCGACCTTGGAAGTCCATTCACAAAGTCCATAGTGACATGCTCCCACTTCCACATTGCCACAGACAATGTCCGTTACAACCCCGCTAGCCTCTGATGCTCGGCCTTCACTTGTTGACAAGTGAGACACTAATCGTATCAAATCAAATATTAAATATTAAAAATTCATATCAATTATTAAAAAAAATCCATCAATCGTGGCATTCAAGAACTATAAAATGAAACAAGGCACAAAATAAAAGCAGGAAATAAAAAGAAGAGAGAGAGAGAGCAAAAAAAAAAAAAAAGAAATGAAAAACAGTTTTTTTTTTTTTTTATAAAAAGCAGGAAATAATTTAGGACAAGATCCAGAGGAGAAGAAAAACAAAAAAAGAGAGAGAAAGAAGAATACGACGAGAGAGAGAGAGAGGGACAATAAAAAAAGAAGAAAGAAAAAGAAAAAGAAAAATTGTTAAAAAAAACAGTAGGAAATAATTCAGTACAACATGATAGCATTCAAAGAAAGAAAAAAAAAAGAAAAGAGAAAGAGAGAGGAAGAAGAGCATGTGTATCTGATCGTCTCTGTAACTCTCTACGACGAAGGCTGTTGGCATCGTGACGTAGGGCTTTTGGCACTGTTCACATCTTGCGATTGTAATGGGCTTCTCTCTTCCTTTCTTTTGAACGAGACAACAGTCTCCTTTTTGAATTAGGAAAAAAGAGAGAAGGAAATATCATTCTGGTGCGCCTAGGGGTGCCCGACTGACTTGTATAAGGAGCATCTTAGTCGCCTGGAGCTGAGGCGCGCCTTTAATTGTGCCTGTGAGCGCCTGAAGCTTAGCGCCTTTAACAACATTGGCTGCAATACCTACTGAATCACTCCTATAGATGATAATATCATCAATATAGACAATCAAGACAATGGTGCTTGCAAAAGAATGCTGAACAAACACAGAATGATCAGAAGTGGAGCGTTGAAAGCCAAATTGAAGCACCATAGCCCTGAATCTATCAAACCAGGCACAAGGAGACTACTTGAGACCATATAGAGCCTTTTGAAGGCGACAAACTAGGTGGTCACTACCAGCCACTACATAACCAAGCGGCTGATCTATGTTAACTTCCTCTTGTAGATCACCATGAAGAAATGCATTCTTTATATCAAGCTGATATAAAGGTCAGGAACAATATATTACCATAGAAAGAAGAAACCGAACGGAGTTAAAGCAGGCTACAGGACAAAAGGTTTCTGAATAATCAACCCCATAGTTTTGAGTGCACCCTTTGGCAACCAAACCTGCCTTAAGACCCTCAACAGAACCATCAGGAAGATACGTAACAGTGTAAAATCCAACGACAACCAAGAGTATGTTTCCCAAAAGGGAGAGCAGTGAGCTCTCAAGTCTAATTCTTGTGAAGGGCACTCATTTCCTCATCTATAGCTTGTTTCCATCTACTAATAAGAGGAGGGAATAGAGATAGACGACAAGGTAAAAAAAAAAGATTGCAAGGAGGAGGAAACACGATCATAAGACACAAAATTATCAATAGGATGTTGAGTCCAAGTGCGTTTACCTCGATGTAATGCAATTAGTAAATCATAAGTAGTTGAAGTAGAGGATAGAGGAACTAGAACCTCTGGTGGAGAAGATGTCATGTCTAGAGTATAAGAAACAACAGGCTGAGATCTAGATCGTTGATAAACCTGCAATGGGGGGACTAGAAGGTTGAGGTAATGGCATCGGAAGGAGAAGTGAAGGAAGGCTCCCCCTCACGAGTAGATATGAGATCTAGAGACAACCTCTAGCAAGGTGATGAAAAGAACGCGGTGGACTCAAAAAAAATAACATCAGCACTTACAAGGTATCGCTGAGATTCAGGATTGTAACAACGATAGCTCTTTTGAGTGCAAGAGGGGACAGTTTGTCATGCCCAAAGTCTCAGATTTGAACAAATGCAACATAACCAAATACACGAGGCGTGAGTAGAAGAGGAGAGACATCCGAATATAACAGAGAAAAAGGACTCTAATTATTTGAAAAAGTCGTTTGCAAATGATTAATAAGATGACAAGCTGTGAAAATTGCATCAGCCCTAAAAGGCCTAGGTACTTGCATATTGAATAACAAGGTATGAGCCACATCCAACAGATTGCGATGCTTACATTCAGCAACACCATTTTGTTTGGAGGTATAAGCACAACTTGTCTGATGGTTGATACCACGATCAACACAAAATAAATACAAGATAAACTGTGTATACTCCAAGGCATTATCATATTAAAGAACTTTATTGTGATTACCAAACTAAGTAAAGATTTTACTATAGAATTTACAACAATATGAGGTAACTCTGATCTCTTTTATAAAAAAATAACCTATGTCATTCAAGAATAATCATCAATAAATATAGCAAAATAATAAAATCCATTCAAACTGGCAGTTCGAGAAGTACCCCAGATGTCCGTGTGAATTACATCAAATGATTCAGTTTGATGACTATGATTATGACTAGGAAAAGAACTACGGTGATGCTTGTCCAACTTACAAGCTTCACATTCTAAAATAGACACATGACTCATAGTAGGAATAGTTAATTTCAATTTGTCCAAAGACGGGTGACCCAAACGAAAATGCCACTGAAAAGGCGAGACAATAAGACTTAAGGCTGATGACAAAACAGATGGAGGTTCTCTAGAATCCAGATAATAAAGCCCGTCCTTCTTATGCCTCGAAAAACACATGATGTGGGAGAAAATGTTATGAAATAGTATAATGCTTTCGTCAATTGACTTACAGAAAGCAAATTAAAAGGAAAGTCAGGAACATAGAGACTAGAAGATAATGATAATAGCTTGGTAGGGTGAAGAACATCTTTCCCAAGGACAGGTCAAAAAGAATCATCAGCTAAAACAATGTGATGTCAATAGATTTTAAATTAGAAAAGTGTGATACTGTGTTGTGAAAAACTGTCGCGAACCAAGCACAATCACGAAATACGACATAAAACGAAACAAGCACAACACACAGAACACAGGAATTTACGTGGTCGGCGATGTGCCTACGTCCATGGTGAAGATCCGGCAAAAGATTTCACTATGCGAAAATTAGGAAATTATAAGTTTCAACCCCAAACCCTAGCTCTCGCTCTCTCTCTCTTTCTGCGTTTTCAATGTTTTCTCTCATTACTCACTCCAAACCCTTAGATCCCCTTATATATCGGACTACAAGAGAATTCTAATCCGGGTCCAAAATCGGGTCGCAACGCAACCCGGGCCGAGACAGAATTCGGGCCACAACATAACAAATCTCCACCTTGGCTCGAATTTTGCCAAGCTCCGTCCTAATGGCCTCATCAACTGTAAACACCAATCAAGTGCAGACAATGTCTGAATTTGATAGTAGGAATGACCTTAGTCATCATATCTGCCAGATTCTCTTCTATTCCAATCTTCCTCACTACAATAGCACCCTGTGCAATCACATCTTTGATAAAGTGCAACCTGACATCAATATGCTTGGTCCACTCATGGAACATCTGATTTTGAGTCAGATGTATAGCACCCTGGCTATCGTAAAATACAGTCAACTCATCCTGCTGCAAGCCCAGATCACTAACCAAGCCTCTAAGCCATATAGCTTCCTTCAATGCCTTTGTGGCAGCCATACACTCAACCTCTATAGTAGACAATGCAATTGTAGACTGCAAAGTCGCCTTCCAATTGATCACACTCCCACAAAGAGTAAAGACATACCCTGTCAACCTATCAAGATCTTTAGCATAATCTGAATCAACATATCCAACAACACTCCCAGACGTGTTGCTACCTCTGTCATAGGCTAATCCAACCTCTACAGTGCCTCGCAAATACCGCAGTATCCATTTCACAGCCTCCCAATGAACCTTCCCAGGTTTATCCATGTATCTACTCACTACACTAACTGCATGTGAAATGTCCGGCCTTATGCAAACCATAGCATACATAATGCTACCAACTGCACTAGTATAAGGAACACGAGACGTGCTCCACCTCCTCCTCAGTCCGTGGTGACAATTCTGTTGAAAGTCTGAAGTGGGCTGGTAACTAGGAAGCATGGATACGGATACGGGACACGGGTACGATACGATACGGATACGGCGATACGACAAATCTCAAAAAAATAGGATACGGGTACGGCATGATACGGCAATATAAAAATAAAAAATTATATTTTTATATATACAAAAAATAGAGTTATTAACATTTTTTTATAAAATATATTGATTAACAAACAAAATAAGGGTTAAGAATCATATTGCATAATTTGCATAGATAAATTTTATATTAAATTATGATATATATTTCAACACTTCTTTTTTAAATAAATTTAAACTTTTCTTAACAATTATACTATGATATTATTGTACATTTTAATGTTCAAAACTTGTTAGAAATGTGTTGTGAAGTATTTGAGAAGTATCGGATACATGGTCAAAGTATTTAAGAAGTATCGAATACGTGTTAGAAATAAAAATATATATTTTAAAATTATGGATACGTTTAGGAAGTATCGGACACGTATCCGCGAGTATCCGAGGAGTATCGGTATCCGATAAGTATCGGATAGGGGTACGTTACTCTTGTAAAAGTATCCGTGCTTTCTAGGCTGGTAATGGAGTACTCACAGGCTTTGATGCTTGCATACCGAAGCGTTCCAGTACCTTCTCGATGTATTTCTTTTGTGACATACAATCTGTCCGTTCCTATGTCTCTGTAAATCTCCATACCCAAAATCCTCTTTGCGGCACCTAAATCATCTCAAATTCACCACTAAGCTGAGCCTTCAACACGTTGATTTCTGACATGTTTCTGCAAGCTATCAACATGTCATCAACATAGAACAAGTACAAATAGGAACCATCTGAGAGCCTCCTGTGATACACACAACTGTCGAACTCACTCCTACAGTAGCCACTCCCAATCATAAAGGTGTCGAATCGCTTGGACCATTGTCTAAGGGACTGCTTCAGCCCATACAAGGACTTCTTCAGTAGGCAAACATGGTCTTTCTTTCCCAGAATCTCAAACCCCTCACGCTCAAGCCGCTCAAGCCGCTCAAGCTCCAAGTCATACAGAGCAACCATAGCAAGTAACACTCAGATTGAGCTATGTTTCACAACAGGAGAGAAAACTTCATTGAAGTCCACCCCTTCCCTCTGTGTATAGCCTTTCGCCACCAAGCGTACCTTGAACCTCGCATCTTCCACTCCTGGAGTTCCTTCATTTTTCTTGAAGACCCATTTATAGACCACAATATTCTAACCCTTAGGCTTTTTAACTAGCTCCCAAGTCTGGTTCTTATGAAGAGACTCAATCTCCTTACTCATAGCAACAGACCACTATGCTGACTCTCCACCCGTGATGACCTCATGATAAATACACGATACCTGCTCATCAATACTCTCTGCCACACTAAGTGCATAAGCAACCGAATCAGCATGTGAAAAGCTATACTTTTGAGGTGGCTTAATCGCCCTCCTCAGTTTGTCTCTAGCCACATTGTATCGCTGCAACTGTGCATCTTCTTCCTTAACCTGAAACTGCACCTGCTCATCATTTGACTGATCAGGAACACTCTCTAATTGAACCTCTGATAGCTCCACCTGCCACTGACACCCTAAGCTTTAGCTGAATCAACTACCTCCTTCTGCGGAGTAACCATCGCAGACTCATGGAAGGTCACATCTCTGCTAACAAGTAATTTCTTTCCCGAAGTTTTTGGGCACCACAATCTGTAACCCTTGACCTTGGGCTCATAACCAAGAAATATACACTTCTTAGCCCTCGGTTCAAGCTTCCCCTCATTGACATTAGCATACGCAGGACACCCAAATATTTTCATATTACTTTAACTAGTAGGAGAACTGGACCATACCTCCTCCGGAGTCTTACAGTCGATAGCAGTTGATGGAGACCAGTTCACCAAGAAACAAGTTGTGGAAACAGCTTTAGCCCAGAACACTGTCTAATCCAACATTGGACAACATGCACTGAACTCTCTCCAATAGTGTTCTGTTCATCCATTCTGCAACTCCATTCTGCTGTGGAGTTTTCCTCGCTGTGGGGTGTCTCACAATCCCGTGAGTCTTGCAAAACTCATTAAATTCTCTATCACAGAACTTCAAACCGTTGTCTGTCCTCAAGTGTTTAACCTGTTTTCCAGTTTGCTTTTCAATTAAGGTCTTCCACTGCTTAAACGTGACAAAGACCTCATTCTTGTGTTTCAGAATATAAACCTAAACTTTTCGAGAAAAATCATCAACTAACGTCATCATATATCTACCACCACCATGTGAATTAACCTAAAGACCCTAAAGATCAAAATGGATATAAACCAATGTGCCCTTGGTCCTGTGAATTCCTGTATTGAACTTCACTCTACACTGTTTCCCGAAGACACAATACTCATAGAAATCCAGTTTTCTGGTTTTCTGACCACCAAGCAGACCCTGCTTACTCAGAACATCCATCCCTCTCTCACTCATATGTCCCAGCCGCATATGCCACAACTTGGTAGTATGTAAATCCAGATCCGATGACGAGACTATAGCAGGACCTGTAACTGTGCTACTCTGCAGAGCATACAAACCATATTGCTTCAGTCCTTTCATCACCACAGGAGCACCCTTTGAAACCCTAATGACTCCACCTTTAGCCTTGTAACTGCAGTTGATGGAATCCAACTTACCCATGAAAATCAAATTCTTCTTCAACTCTAGAACATACTTAACATCAGTTAGTGTTCTCACTATACTGTCAAACATCTTGATTCGAACTGTACCGATACCTTCAACCTTGCATGGCACATTATTCCCCATCAAAACTTCCTCTCTAAATGGAATGATAAGAGGTAAATCAGTCCCTGTTAAGAAAAATGTGATACGAGCAACTCGAATCAAGTATCCACTCATTGCTAAAGCCACGGGCAGAAATTGTGAGAACGCTACCACCATCTGAATCATTATCCTCTGCAACAGCCACCCCAGCTGCTTCGAAGGATTTTCCCTTTTCCTTCTTATGCTCTGGACAGTCTTTCCTGAAGTGCCCTTCCTTGTGACAAGTGAAGCATTCAACACCTTCGATTTGTTCTTAGACTTAGAACGACCTCTGCTGCCAGACCTTCCCTTCTGATCCGTTCTCCCTCTAACAACCAAGTCCTCTGCCGAACTTTCTGTATTGCCTTCAAACGTCATTCTCTGCAACTCCTTAGAATTCAAAGATGCTTTCACGTCCTCTATACATCATTATATTGACAAAGTTCTTGTACAATGGTGGTAGAGAACACAATAGAATAATAGCCTGATCCTCATCTTCTATTTTAACATCAATATTCTTCAAATCTATGATGACAACATTAACCTTGTCAAGGTTGTCTTTCAGAGATGAACCTTCTTGCATCTAAAGAGTGAACAACCGCTTCTTTAGGTACAAGCGATTCACAAGAGATTTTGTCATATAACGGGATTCCAACTTGCTCTACAGCCCATTCGCCGTAGTTTCTCTAGAAACTTCTCTCAAAACCTCGTTACTCAAGCACAACAGAATCGCACTGTGTGCTTTCTTCATAGCCTCATCTTTCTGATTGTTCTTCCACTTTTCTGGCAGTGCATCCTTTCCCTTCAGCGCCTTGGATATCCCATGTTGAACCAACAAGGCCTGCATCTTAACCCGCCAAAGGTTAAAGTCATTTATGTCATTAAACTTCTCGATTTTCATAAACTTAGTCGACATCCCAGCTTAGAATCGAAAGCTCTGATACCAAATTGTTGTGAAAAACTGTCGCGAACCAAGCACATTCACGAAATACGACACAAAACGAACAAGCACAACACACAGAACACGGGAATTTATGTGGTTCAGTGATGTGCCTACGTCCACAACGAAAATCAAGCGAAAGGTTTCACTATGCGAAAATCAGGAGATTACAAGTTCCGACCCCAAACCCTAACTCTTGCTCTCTCACTCTCTTTTTGCATTTTTAGTGTTTTCTTTCGTTACTCACTCCAAACCCTTAGATGCCCTTATATATCGGGCTACAAGAGAGTCTGAATCCATGTCCAAAACCAAGTTGCAAAGCGACCCAGACCGAGACAAAAATTCTGGCCACAACATAACATGATGTACTAGACATATGTGAACTCACTTTAGAGTCAATGACCCAAGACGGAGATGACTGAGCCACACATGCAATATTACCTGAATTGGCTAAGGTAACAGTGGAGGTGGATGTAAGAGTAATTTGCAACATTTGGATAAGCTCGCTAAGTTGAGCAGTGAGTGCATCAAGAGAACCAAAATCAGAAGTTAAATGTCCAGAACTAGTACGAGGCTGTGACTGTGAAGTACCTTCGGTAGCTTGATGAACATAATATTTTGTCTAACAATAAGGTTCACTATGATTCGTGCCACCACAATGTTGCATTTTCTATCTCAGCGTCCACTAGAACGACCACCTCAACAAGAACCACTACGAAAATCACAGCCACCACGAGAACCACTAAGAACAGTACCATGACCACCACTACTAAAAACTAAGGCTGAAGACTCTGTAAGAGTCACAGTGGAGCGTTGTCCCAATAATGACCTTAATAATCAAGAATTTGCATTAATAGTCATAGGTAACTTCTCACTAGCGAGAATCTGATTTTTAAAGCCATGAAGATTAGAGTCTACACTGGATAGCAATGAAGCAATCATAAATTCCTCCCAGTGATGTTTTTATTGCTCTAAGTCAATAGTAAATGGTCGATATTGCAATAACGGATTCCACAAATTCTTAAGAGTATTGTAGTATTCAAAGAATGGTTTTCTGGACTACTTAGTAGAGAAAATCTGCTCATACAACTCATAAACTCGAGAAACATTGCTCTGGTGTGAGTATGACTCTACAAGAGATTCTCAGATCTTCTTGGAGGAATTACAAAATTCAACTATGGTAGCAATATCGAATTTCCTACTATGCCATAGCCAATCCATAACAATAGATCCTCACACATCCAATCGTTGTATTTCTTCGTGTTAGTTGGGGGGGGGGGGGGGGGGGGGGAAGCTGTAATTGACTTAGGCATATCATCATCTTTGATGGTCTTTGGTTTATCGTCAACCATTCGGTGAAAATTGAACCAAAAAAAAAAAGAATAAGAGATGACCTGAATCAATGTGAAACCAGAAACAAGACTTGTGTCTAAAAATCTGAGGCAAAAACATTGAAAATACCAGAAAATAAGTCGAACAGAAGTTAAAATGTCAAGTTCAAGGTCAGATCTTGAAGAAGCAGCCAAACAAATTTTAGAAGCTTCAGAAGTATAAGGGGTCAGATTTATCTCCAGCCAGCCAAAATATTTATCTCTAGCAGCCAAAAAAATCAGGTCGTCGGCCTTAGCCGACAACTGATGAGCCAAAAAACTATCCTAAACGCAATTAATCACCCAACAAACACTGCACAACCCCTTTCCCACTCTAGACACACCAAATAGGATGGGTTTCAAGCACCAAACTACCCCAAACAGCAGATCGAAAAAATCTGGGCCAAAACTCAGAAAAACATTTGAAAATGGAAAACTCCAATCAAATGACTTCAGAATAACTAAAACATCACCCTAAAATCCAAATAGTTCAGGCGAGTCGGTCCATGTGGTTCTCGACCTGCAAATGCTGATGTCAACATGATGTCAGCGTATGGGATATATATATATATATATATATGTTGAAATCAACAAATTACAATATGCCCCAAACTAAGACAAACTTTAACAAAAGTTAAAATTTAATTGTAGATGGCTTTTATCTTTGATCTATTTGATATTTGGCAAGCATGACAACCATAGTAGAAAAGGGCCGTTGCTTGATTCAACAGTAAAATGCTTTAGCATTTATTTGGTGCTATTGGCACGAGTTCAAGCCTCAGAGCAGTCACTTTTTAAAATTCTTATGGCTAAGTCTGTCATGAGTCTTCCCTCCTTAGGATCCTGCCATGGGCTTGCATAATAGAAAAGGTTTACAAGGGTGTTAGTTTGAAGCAATTCCTGTAGTCTTCCCTTATCTTTATAGGCCTGATTCATCAAATCTATGATTGATTAGGAAAAATTAAAGTCAAGTGGAATGCTATTGGCAGGTACAAGAATGCCAAATTTTACGCTTTTAATTTGTTCCCTGTATATGTATTGTATGGATGTTGTGTAATGCACTTTTTTTTTTTTTAATAATAAAATATAGTACTTGGATGACTGTTGATTCTTTTCCTGTTTGCATTAGATGACTGACAAAGTATTAAATTTCCTTGAAACAATCAAAAACTCACTCCATTTATCATTAATAAACTGCTCGTTGTAGTTTATTAAACCGTTTTTGACCAAGTAATGAGAATCAACATTCTTGTACAACTGCATGAATGAAGTACTAATATGCCTTTTGATTAGGGCCAGAGGTATTAGTAAACTCTTTTTGCCAAATTCTGTTCTTGGTTGACTTGTATTTTTGACATTTTTCTTCCATGGTTCTGTTTCATGAAATATCAAATGAATATCTTGCTCTCAAACATGAAATTCTTGTTGTATCATTTGCTTTGGACCTCATGACACAAGCTTGGCATTTGAATGTTCAAATAAAAGAATTTTGTGGTAATATAATTATTAGCCTTTATTTTATAAGATTATGTTCCCTTCCTTCTGATGTGCTTTCAATTGTGTATTGTAGAGGGGAAACTAAGTTATAAAGACTTCATAAAAATGCCAGCAGAAGGGTCAAAAGGGAAGGCTGCTGCTGAAACTAGTTCTGTTTCAGCCTCTCCTGCTGATGGCATGCCACAAGAATACCCAAAAGGAAAGGGTAAGGGCAAGGAGAAGGCAGAAGGGAAAGGAAGACATGGAAGGAAGTGAAGAACTGTTTCTTTTCATTCGAAATATGAAATCCAAAAAAAAAACTGTCTTTAAAATAAAGTTTGGCATTTCATACTTTGCGAAGATGTTACTTTTGACCCCAAATGAAGTCCATCTCTTTTGGTGGCAGGAAAATACATATGCTGTGTGTTTATTTTTACTTTCAAAAATGCTTTCGGACTGGCTTAATAGAAGGGTATTTTTTTGTGCTGCATGGCTTACTTGACAATTCTTTACTTCTTATATTTTAATCATAAGTTTGTTAAATCTATATAAATTCTAAAATTTATAAATATTTATTTAAGAGAGACGATGTTAGCACTCTCATTTTCTACGTTTACACTCACATCTTAAATTAAATAACATTTCTAACCTTAACTTCACAAGTGAATGATTATTGTTTTTCAAATTACACAACTATCCTTTCTAATATCCCCTCCATGTCTCCAATTTTTAATGTTTTTTTGTATCTTTTGACAAGATCCAAAAAAAAAGACCAAAAAAAAAAAATAATATTAGATGAAATATCCTTACAAAATTTCGCGCATGAGGTGGCCAGTCTCATACACAAAACCTAAAGGATACTAATAGCTGATAACAACAAGCATAGAAGATAAAAGACATAATGAAATAATTTCTAAAAGCTTAAAAGAAAATTCCACTGAATTGAAATAACCGATAAATAAATAATTATATGTCTGGTAATACAATTTGAAAGTTCCGTAACCTAAGGACCCCTTAACCAGAATGAACAAAAGTTTTTAATTCTAAAATTAATACCGACAATCAAAGTTTAAAAAGTTCATAGTCTGACTCTTGAAGAAGATAAGTTCCTAACCTGTAACTGATGAGATGAGACGTCTGTTACAACCAAACCCTAAAACTCTATCCTCGCGGTGGAACCTGGGACTTGAAATGTCAATAATGTGGATTAAACCCACGAGTAAGTTCTATCTACTACATCCCAATCAGAGAACCATTATACATACCCTCAGTATAAGAGACACAAAAGAAATCCATAAATTTAACATACAAGTTATTCTTTTATTCAGTTTCATGTTTTCAAAACAACAGTCATTATTTATAATGTTCCACCCAAATCCTTATTATGCAAAAGTGAACACATATCTTAAGTTCAGCAGAAATAAACATAACATGAATTAATATCAAGTTTAAGCAATCCTAACATGCCACCATTTTATCCTTTGATACCTTAATAGGTATAGGTATATACATACTGATTATTTCCTACCTAATTCATGTTTTCAGAAATCAAAACCATCTTATACATTATCCCAACAAACCCTTATCATTCAACAACGAACACATTCTTTAAGTTCAAAATAAAGAAACATATGCATGCATTTGATTAAATCTAGGCAATCATGACATGCCAAATATAATGTATAGATACCTTATTAGGTATGGGCGATCTTGACACGCCGGACAGTCTTGACATGCCAAATATAATGTATAGATACCTTATTAGGTATGGGCGATCCTAACACGCTGGGCAATCCTGACATGTCAAATATAATGTATAGATACCTTATTAGGTATGGGCGATCCTGACACGCCGAACAATCCTTACGTGCCAAATAAAATGTATAGATACCTTATTAGGTATGAGCGATCCTGACACTCCAGACAATCCTTACATGCCAAATAAAATGTATAGATACCTTATTAGGTATAGGCGATCCTGACACGTCGGGCAATCCTTACATGTCAAAAATAATATATAGATACCTTTGCAATATGAAATCTAAAATAAACAAGGTGCATTATGATTTTAATTTGCAGAAATAAAGTAATTCAAATTATCCGATATGAAATTATCACCATAAGACAAATCGTTCATAAGTAAACTATAATCAAGTATTTCATGGGCATTTATATCTTTAAAGGAAAATACATTCAAATAAATCCAATAACACAATAATCCACTTTAGAAGCAACCACCCAATTAAACCTTCAGTTTATCTAAACCTTCAAGTGAGTTAAAACCCAACATGAATTTAAGTTCTCAGCCTATTCTGTTCCTAAAACTAAGTTTAAATTTCCTGAAAATTTTCTGATATTCCCAGGAATTTAAAAGAAATATTTTCTAATAAGAGACAAATAAAGTATAGTCAGATGCATACTTATACAACCGATACAACCTCAAAGGAAACTCCTTTTCACTCGAAATTTAAAAATCAAGTGCGTTTTAATCCTATAAAGTTACCTAAATTTTTTTAGAATTTTCTGAAATTTTAAAATATTTTCTAAAAATAAAAGAAGGTGAAAACCCAACTTTTAGACACTTTAAAAATCAAATGAACTCCAAGGGAAGCTCATTTTGAGTTAAAAATTTAAACCCAAGTGCTTTTAACCTTTAGAAAGTTACAGTAAAAATTTGAGAATTTTTGGGATTATAAAAGTATTTTCTAAAATAAAAGAAGGTGAAAAACCCAACTTTTGGACACTTTAAAAATCAATTGAACTACAAGGGGAGCTCATTTCAACATGAAAATTTAAAACCAAGTTCATTGAACATCTAGGAAGTTACAATAAATTTGGAAATTTTTGGAAGCATAAAAGTATTTTTCAAAAATAATTTTTCAAAATTTCAAGTTTTTCCAAAAATACAAAAAAAATATCAAAGAATGGGCCCATATTGGACCCATAAGTGGGCCCCCGTTAGTGGGGCCCAAAAATGATTTTTCGGCCAACGCCAGAGCTGGCCGCACTCGCCCCCACGTGCTGATGGCGCGCATGGGGGCCTTTTCTTTCCTTCTTTCTTTTTTCCTTTCTTCTTCCCTCACCTGAAGCTTCCTCGTTCAACAACGGTGGCCAATCTTTCCAACCATTTTTCAGTCACTTCCGCGCACCGAATCTCACTTATGAATATACCATTGAACTCGTCTCGATTTAAGCTACGTATTGGTACCCAATTTACGGCCTCTCGTAGCCTAAATCAAAAACGCCCAATTTCAAGTTTCGAAAATCTAAAATTTCAAATTCAGATTCCCGTCAGTCTACCCAACGGTTCGCAACCAAATTTTCAAGGATTGTTCTAGGAAGCAAGATCTACCGATTGACCAGAAAAAAAATTCTCAAAAATGATAAACACAGTAAACCCAAATTTCAGGTTCGTACATATATATATATATACACCCGCCTATATAGTCATATATACATGTATATACATATACAAAAAATACCCTAATACGGTATCAAAACTCCAAAATCTTCATGTTTAATTCACAGAATTATTCTTAGCATGCAAAAATTATTTACTTTCATAATTAAATGCATACAAATTTCTAGCAACATGTCTATATAATTAATATTATATATACATATATATATATATATATATATTCCAGCAACATGTATATACAAATAATATATATGTATACAGATTCAAAGGGGAAGAGAAGAGTTCGAACTTGCCTCTTTGACGATTCAAGACTCGTTCCCCCGATCGCTCATTCACTCTCTTCTCTCTTTCATTTACCCTCTTAGTTTCTGTGCATAAAGTAAACAGCAGATACCTAGTCTCTTAGCCCAATCCAAAGCATTTAAAAATTCAAATCAGACAATACATGATTAATAAACAATTCACATAAAATGATAAAAATAAAAGTAGAGAATTTCACATGAAATAATTGGAATCTATAAAGACGAACACAATTCTATAATATTGAAAGTTTGGACCATTTATTAAAATAAGTTTAAAACATTAATTAAATTACAATAATATCTCATCCCTCATTTTGAATATAACAAACAAACATTAATAATTGTATTATTAACTAAATCAGTAACACAATTTTCACTATATTGAAATCAAATAAAAACGTTAATCTCACTTAAATAATAGAACATCGAGGACAAACATTAATTATACATCTCATTGAATTAGCATATTTTTTAGATCATCGTCAATTTCTCTTGACCTTAATATAATATTAATATTCTAATATATATTAATGTTGAAGTATTATTGACAAAAAATAAAAGAGTGGTATAACTTATATTACTTTAACTAAATATAAAAATATATAATAATATATAACTGGTTCACCAATCACATGCAAGTAAGGTCATGGTAAAGTATGACACAATCAGAAGCAAAATACATTTCATAAAATTAGATATTCAAATTAAATGGTTTAAACTCATCAATTAATCTAATTAATTTTTTAAACACTTGACTAGTTAATCGAAATTTGACAAAAAAGAAGAAAATAGTCCAACTTATATTACTTATAAATGTTATATGTTATTCTATATATCTCAGGACACTAAAGAACAACTATAATAAAACTAGATATTTAAATTAAATGGTTTAAACTCATCAATTAATCTAATTGATTTTTGAGACACTTGACTAATTAATCAAAATTTTACAAAAGAGGAGTGATAGGAACAATCGCTTAAGCGGCTAGCCTTGCATAGTCGCTCCACTGATTGGTGAAAATCAATCACAAAAATTAAATATTTTTCTATAATAAATGTCCTACTTTTTCATCAACCAATATACCCTTCTAGTTCTAAAGTATTTACATTGGTGCCATCCACAAACAAATAAAACTCTTTATAAAAGAAAAATATGTTCTTTAATTCAATTAACCCTAATTACAAAATTTTAAAAATTATATAGGAAATGATTATAATAAGTATATAGATTATTAAAAATATTTAAAAGCCCAAAAATATAAAAAAAATATTAATAAAAGTATTTCAATACTTTAAAAATACATTATGTTCTTTAATTCAATTAATCATAATTACAAAATTTTAAAAATTATATAGGAAATGATTATAATAAGTATATAGATTATTATATAGGCAATTATTATAATAAGTATATAGATTATTAAAAATATTTAAAAGCAAGACAATATAAAAAAATATTCTAATACTTTATATTTATAAATAATTTTATTTATTTGTTGATGGCACAAATGTAAATACTTTATAACTAGAAGGGTGTATTGATTGATGAAAAAATAGGACATTTATTACAGGAAAGTATTTAATTTTTGTGATTGATTTCCACCCATCAGTGAAGTGACTGTGCAAGGGCAATCGCTTAAGTGACTGTCCCTAACACTCCTCTTTACAAAATAGAAGAAAATAGTATAACTTATATTACTTATAAATGGTATATGTTGTACTATATATCTCGAGACACTAAAGAATAACATAATATCATAAAACTAGATTTTTAGATTAAATGGTTTAAACTCATTAATTAATCTAATTAATTTTTTAGACACTTGACTAATTAGTTTTTTAAATTCTCTCTCTTTTTTTTTTTAATTCTAGCCAAAATAGAACTTTTTTTTTTATCTTGTAAAAAGATATAATTTATTCAATTGGGATAACTTATTTTTTTGATCTTGTCAAAAGAGATAATGAGTACTCTTTTTTTGGGGTCATGTCAAAATTAAGTGATAATTTATTCAACAGAGATAATTTTTTTATTTTTTTTGCACACCATACTTTTTTCCTGGTATTGTCAAAAGAGGTAATTTATTCAACAAAGATTACTTTTTTTGGGTCTTTTTTTTTTTTTGCATACCAAACTTTTTTCCGATCATGTCAAAGGAGATAATTATTCGACAAAAATAACTTTTTTTATTGGTACTTTTTTTTTTGTCATATCAAAAGAGAATTTATTCAGCAGAGATAACATTCTTTTTGGGTCTTTTTTTTTTTTTGGGTCCTATAGAGATAATTGTTTTATTGGTCCTTTTTTTTTGGTTTCTGTCAAAAGAGATAATTTATTCAATATAGATAATAATTTTTTTGGTACTTCCCTTTTTTGGTCCTGTCAAAAGAGATAATTTTTTCAACATAGATAACTTTTTTTTGGGTCTTGTCTAAATAGAAAGAGAAAACTATTTTTTGAGTTCTTTTTTTTGAGAATTTTTTTTTTGATCTTGTCAAAAGATACCAAAAACATTAAAGACTGGAGACATGAAGGAGATATCAGAACTAGTAGTTGTGTAATTTGAAAAACAATAATCATTCACTTTGGAAGTTAATGTTAGAAATGTCATTTAATTTAAGATGGGAGTGCAAATGTACAAAATAAGAGTGCTAACATCGTCTCCCTTAAATAAATATTTATAAATTTTAGAATTTATATTGATTAACACACTTAAGATTAGCATGGAATTTATAAAAGTGAAAATACAAAAAATATATATATATTTTTAATATTTTTCTTTTCACTTTGAAAAGGTTTAAATATTATTATATTACTTTTCTTATATGTTGGGAAGAGTTACGGTACTTTAGTGCTGGAAAGAGTTATAAATTTTTTTTATTAATTTTATAATAATATTATAACTCTTTTAAAAAAAAAAGAAAAGTAATTTCATAATATTATAAATAAAATTTTTTTATATTTTACTTTTATAAATTTTCACTTTAATCCTAAGTATGTTAAATCTATATAAATTCTAAAATTTATAAATATGTATTTAAACTATTTTTATCCCTATATATATATATATATATATATATATATATATATATATATTTCTAAAATATATTTAAAAATTTAAATTGAGTTTAGATATATGAATTAACTTAGTTAAAAATAGAATTGGAGTTGCTGAAATAGGAAAATATGTTGTTTATTTATGAAGTAAATGTGTTGATTTTAAATAAATTTATTTTAAAATAATATTATAACTCTTTAAAAAGAAAAGAAAAGTAATAAAATAAAATTATAGATAATTATGTTTTTATATTTTAGTTTTATAAATTTTCACTTTAATCCTAAGTATGTTAAATCTATATAAATTCTAAAATTTATAAATATGTATTTAAACACTTTGTATCTCTCTCTCTATATATTTAAAAATTTAAATTGAGTTTTAGAGAGATGAATTAATTTAGTTAAAAATAGAATTGGAGTTGTTGAAATAGGAAAATATGTTGTTTATTTATGAAGTAAATGTGTTGATTTTAAATAAATTTATTTAAAAAAAAATTAAGTCGTAACATAGTCCAAGTGGTACTCAAATTGAAGTTCTCATAATTATCTTTCTAACAAAAATAATTTCATCAAAAAATTCAATTCATAGTAAAAGTTGTTGATGTTTAAGTGAATGAAACACAAAAATTTATTTATAGAATGATATATTGCGTTACCTTGAAGAGGAACATTGTTGTTGGCATAGATGGATCAGGCACTTTAAATATTTTTTTAGTTTTATCTCTCTAAATATAGTTATACACACATATATTATTTCTAAAATATATTTAAACATTTAAATTGAGTTTTAGAGAGATGAATTAACTTAGTTAAAAATAGAATTGGAGTTGCTGAAATAGGAAAATATGTTATTTATTTATGAAGTAAATGTGTTGATTTTAAATAAATTTATTTTAAAATAATATTATAACTCTTTAAAAAGAAAAGAAAAGTAAGAAAATAATATTATAGATAATTATTTTTTTTATATTTTAGTTTTATAAATTGTCACTTTAATCCTAAGTATGTTAAATCTATATAAATTCTAAAATTTATTTAGAGAGATGAATTAATTTAATTAAAAATAGAACTGGAGTTGCTAAAATAGTGAAATATGTTGTTTATTTATGATTTAAATGTGTTAATTTTAAATTAGTTTATTTTAAAAAAAATTAAGTCGTAACATAAGTGGTACTGAAATTGAAGTTCTCATAATTATCTTTCTAACAAAAATAATTTCATCAAAAAATTCAATTTATAATAAAAGTTATTGAAGTTTAAGTGAATGAACACAAAAATATATTTATAGAATTATATATTGGAGGTACTTTGCTTTTGGCAGATGGATCCATTTTTTATTAAGTTTCTTTAGTTGGGTAAGTTTAGCAAAACCAATTTTGCATTTAACAAATGTTATACAAATTCAATATGTTTGATTTTTTGCGAGTCCTCTAAATTTGTGATTCGGGGTTTATTTGCAACTTTGGTGATGTTTAGAGGTCTCATGTTTTCTCTTCCAAAGCTAGTATATTCCAAGGTATTTCTATATTTAGCAAAATCAGTTTGGAGAGTTTACTGGAGCTATTCCATGTATATATTGGAACTAGCTCAAAATAATTACTAGTTGATTTCTCTCTAGTATTTAAGGAATTCATATTATTAAATATTTTTATTTTATTTTATAAACTAAAATAATGTTTTTATTTAACAATATTCAATATAAACATTTCACTAATTTTGAAATAATAATATAATAAAATTGAATTATTAGGTGGATGTCCGACCAAATGTGTCATACACCAAAGCCTGCAAAAATGACCACAAGCCTACAGGCTAGTCCGAACTAAGCCCAAGCCCGTGGAGGGCTAGTCCGGCCCAATCCAACAAGAGGACTGATAGGGCCTGGGTATAAGGTCCAGCCCTTGGCCCGCCCCCAAAGCCCGCCCACCAGCCCACATGCCCACTTCTTTTAAAACAATAATAAGAATTTCAAACTTCGAGTAATGAGTTCTAAGACATGCTAGCTCATATCATGTTCAAAAATCATGAGCTCATCGTATATACTATATAGTTTCAACTCCAAGTGTGGGCGAATTGCACTGCAAAATAGCAATAGATTAATAATATAGTGAATCAGCAGTAGATTATTTTGCGTTCGAAATTAACTGGTAGGAGGAGACGAGAAGATTAGGGGGAGAAATAATTAATATATATGTGAGGCTGCAAATGCAACTATATATATATATACACACATATATATGTTCTCACATACATCAACTTTGTTGGCATTGACTATCACTTCCCTCGTAGTCAAGAGAGGGCCTAGCTCTTGACTTTACTAGTAACTTCATAATTAATGACAAATAAATAAAGAAAGACTTTAACATGTACAGTTCATTCATTAATTGTACTCTGCTCATTGATGGTGACAATATCAAGTTGCAATGAACTCTTATGGAATAGGAAAAAATTTCAACTTGGAAAAAACTGTTCTAAGAGGTGTTGATTGATGTGCCAAATTTTTTGAAGACTATTCTGATCAGTTCCCACATACATCAACTTTGTTGGCATTGACTATCATTTTCGCTACATTGATTTACGACACAATCAGTCCCGTTGCATTGCCATGCATTTTGAAGTATCACTTACGTTAAAGACTTCACTTAGGAAGCATTTCTAAACCATTCATTCCAAGATAAATGACATTGACTGTCACTTTCACACACTGCTGTCAATGAGGAAGTCACAGAGCAACAGACAAATAATTGATTTGGATTTCAAATAAATTCAACAAGTGAACCAAATAGACGACTAGTATACTAGAGTTATGTGGAATTATAATTCATAAATTTAGAATTTGACAGAACTAAAATTCCTATTCAATTCTAACTCTAAATTTTGCAGCACCAAACTGTGGAGATATTAAAAACCCTACCAGTTAATTCCATTTTTCAATTTTTTTTTTCCAACTCAAAGTAAAAGACATTGTTGAGTTGGGTTGGGTTAAGAGTATTTCTTTTTCTTTCCAAAACAACCTAAACCATTCAACTTCAGTTTAGAGAGGTTACTAGAGCTATTCTTATGCATATAAATGAACGACCTCAAAATGATTCTACTCATTGATTTCTCGGCCGGCGGGAGTCTTCCGCAGTCGCCTAAGGCCTCGTCCAAAAGTATTTAGTTATTAGGCCACTAATTTTTTTTTATTTTCTTATATTTAGACCTCAACCAATTAAAGTAAGCTTCTATAATTTAATTCATCTTATTTTCATTAGATCAGTGGTATTGGAAATCAGTAAAAATTTTCATCTACTCCTAAATTTTCTCTATTAAACTCCTATTTTTAATTTTCTTTATTGTTATCTATTACGTTTTCCTTTCTCTTATCCTTCATGGGTGTATTAATATTAATACAGTCTCTCCAGGTGTATTAATATTAGTACAGTCTTTTCATAAACCTATCTGTCTCACTTCATCTTCTATAATATTATATATTTTATTCTCTTAGACTCTTCTATATTTGTTTCCTTACCAACAAGAAAGTACTTATTTTTTATTTGGGTTCAATAACTTGATAGAGAGTTACAAAATAATAGTAAAAGTGTTGAAGAATTTGTTAGGGCATTGGACAAAATTTTTATAACAGGTTTTATTGTTCTTTAACTTAATTTATTTTTTACTTTTATTATTAATTTTTATCATAGAAATTGTATATTTAGTTTGTGGCCATTTTTATTTATATTATTGATTATGTCTAATAGAACATATGAATCATGATATGAAAAACTTTTAAGAAAAGTAAAATAGATAAAATAATTCAATCCAAAAAGAGAGCCCCGATAAATTTGTTATAACTAATAATCAAAGTATAACAAAAAAAAATTAGGTTAAAATTTAACAATAAACAAGCAAGTCATCTAATTAATAACTTTGCATCTCAAGAAGTAAGAAGAATAATTTTTAAATAAAAATTATTAACTATTATTTGATATTAATATTTTAAACATAAAGACACTTTTTTATTTTTTGCGTAAGGCCACAAATTCTATTGAGCTACCCCTGTCTCTAGTATTAAGGACTTTATCTTGCTTGCTTGAAAGAAAAAAAAACATAAATAAATAAAACGTCCTAACTGTTCAATTGATGTTGCTTAATGTAGTTTAAGGTTTAAGTAAGCCCTTTAAAATATTTTTTGATATAAAGCATAACCAAGTGAACCCATAGATCGACAATTGAACTGGAATTTTGATGCAATCGGAATATTTTGATAGAAGAACTGCAATTCCCTTGCTCAATGCTCCTCTCCTCAATTATTATCTCTCTATACGTGTTGGCATCCAAAATGGCACCCTGTAGCAGCCATTATGGTGACACTACAAGATTCTTGGATTTTAATAACAGAATTTTTACGACAGGCCCGCGTAACCTGCCGTAAAAAGTACATTTTTAAGATGGGCTCGTGTAACCCGCCGTAAAAAGATTATTTTCTATGGGGGTCATCCATAACTTGCCATAGAAAATACTTTTCATGACGGGCTATGTTTGCTTGCCGTAGAAAGATACTTTCCATCATGAGCTAAGCCCGTGGTGGAAAGTTTAGTATCTATCATGTGCATGTCCCATGATAGAAAGCTTGATTTTTCCCACTTCGAGTGGTGTAATTTTTGACTCCCGCGGATAACCCAAAACCCTAAAATCTCTAACATTCTCTAGATCGAAGCTCAACGCTTGATTGAGGCAAAGTCTCTATCAATCGAATCCTGAATTTCTCTCTCCATGGAAGTAACTGAAAGCCCCCCCCCCCAATTTCTCCCCCTCGAAGCAAGCTCTGAGCCTCCTCAGGCTCTAACTCATCTCTTTCATCTGGTATGATTCCTCTCTTTCTATTTTTGCTCAAATTCATCCTGTTGATTAATTTATTGCATTGACAGAGCTTTGCTATTCGGGTTTTTGCTCTTCTTCGTGGATTTGAGAATTTATGACTAACCAACCCAAGTAATACTAAAGTTGTTTCTGAGTTGTCGCTCTAGCTCTAGCTCTTCTTAGTTGAGATTACTCCAAGAGATCATCTCTTCTGGTGACGTTCTCTCTTTACAATTAATGTGTGTTGCACTTTTTGTGTTCCACTACTAATGAAATATGTAGTGGGACTTTTAGGTTATAATGGTTTTCTTGTGTGACATCCATTATCTTAATTTATTATTTTGTTCTTTATATCAACTACGTATACTTTGTTTCTTTGTAGCCAATTATTACCCCTTTCTTTCTTGATCAATGATTAATTGAGGATGAGGGATTAACTTTAGTAGCAGTGTTAGATTGATGTGATCATTAATGCTACAGAAGACTTGTTGTAAGCACTGTGATAATTTTTGGTCGGTTTTTTTTTTTTTTCATTTATTGTCATATAAGTCATTTAAATGATTATATGTGTGTTTTAAATATGAAATACATTTTTGAGAACTTGTATAAGGGTCCGGGAGTGTTTTGTAAACTTTGAGGTTTTCGGGTCAAGCGGGTCTGGCGGGCCCGAAAAATTCGAAAGTTTCAGAATGACAACAAATTTAATATTAGATTAAATAAAATATTTTATAAGCTATGAAATCGATTTCGAGTCCGTAGGAGTTACCAAAAGTGAAACGGAGTCCGAGAAGGTACAGTAAGTGACTAGTGGTATTTTTGTAAATAGGAGAGTCTAGGTATATAAATAGAAAGGATAATGACACAGCTCTTATTCTCTCATTCTACATTAACCGATTGAGAGAGATTCATCTTCTTCCTACTCTCTTGAAATTAAGAAGCTTAGAGCGTGAATTGGAAGACGCTGAAGAAGAGAGAATTATTTTACACATTGAGGGTTCGAGTTTGACCCATTCGAAATTGAATTCGAACAAAGTTGATTTTGGTAAAATTTGGAGTTTGTGTGAGTATATTGATTGTCTATGGAAACCAATTGGTTATATGGGTAATTATATGTCTTTCAAAGTTAAAGTATCCTAGATTATACAATTCAATGAATTTTCAAAGTGAAATGATGTGATTACAAGATTATAATTGTTTCAAATGATTATGAAGCATATTAAATGTGAAATATGAGAGAATTATGTGTGTTCATGTGTATATGTGAATGTGACACTTATGTGCTTGATAAATTTTCTTGATGAACATGTTTAGATGTAAAACATGTTTGATTATCATTATAGATGATACGAAATGTTGAAATGTGATAGATGTTCAATATGAATGCATGTGAGGTTTATTTGGGAATGTGCAAGTATGAAAATTGGTATTATTACTTTTAATTGTATATGCACGTTTAGTATGAGTATGTGGAATCCATCTTCATACATTTGCAAGAAAATTCTATGATGCCACTTTTCGCTTGTCTGGTTCTTTGTATATCACTTCTAATATGTACTTCCATGAAGTTAGTGGTATTGAAACTAGTTTGGTTGAATTGTCAAAAAATTTGAATCCTTATTTATGTGCCATGGCAAAAAAAGAAGAATAAGTTTGATAAGTATTGGGGAAAAATTGAAAAATTG